>JAIOJX010000029.1:96334734-98734734 GCA_022376925.1 Tragulus kanchil
AGGACCCTGGTGGGCTATAGTCCATAGGGTCGCTGAGAGTCGGACACGACTGAAACAGCTCAGCACACACACACGCACAACGTGCCAGGTGCTGTCCTGGATGCTGGAAACATTAGTGGGAAAAACAACAAAACTCCTGCCCTCCTGGTTCTGACATTCTAACGCAGTGGGGAGGGACAGGCAATGAAGAAATAAACACATAGCATATTGGATGGTGGTCACAGAAAAAACAGGGAAGGAAAAAGGGAGTATGGGGAAGGCAAGCAAAGATGTGAGGCCTCCACAAACGAGTAAGAAAAAGTGAAAGAACAGCAACAGAGAATTCACAGATCAAGAGATTTCCCTGGTAGCCCAGTGGCTAAGACGCTGCACTCCCAATCCTGAGGGTGGAGGTGGGGCAGGCAGGGTTCAATCCTGGGTCAAGGCACTAGATCCCACATGCTGCAACTAGCAGAGATCAAAGATCCCGCATGCCGAAACTAAGACCCTGCCCAGCCAAAATAATTTCTCTTATGTTTTAATAAAATTATAAAAAAAAAAGAAGAAGAAGAAGAAGAATTCACAAGCCAAGAAATTCAAATGCCCAGGAAGCATGAGAAACATGCTGTCCGCACTGAACTGAGCGGATGTCAGGGCATTCTTCACCCACCAGGTTAGTGAACCTGCAGTGTTGGGAGGGCAGTGGGTAGATGAGTAACCCTGTGCCTTCTTGGTGGGAGTGTAACTTGGTATATTTAGCGGGTGATGGGGCAAGACCTGTCCAAATGTGGGAAATGCATGACTTTGACTCCATAACCCCTCTTTGAGGGATCACTCTGGAAAGAGAGAACTGTACAAATATTTCCAGTGCCCTAGCTTCTATAATGAGGGAAATGCGAGACACAGTTTGTATGGTTCCCAAGCATCTTTCCTGGTGGCTCAGAGGGTGCAATGCAATCTGCCTGCAATGCAAGAGACCGGGTTCCATCCCTGGGTCAGGAAGGTCCCCTGGAGAATGAAATAGGCAACCCACTTGAGTGGGGAAGATCCCCTGAAGAAGAGAAATGCTACCACTCCAGTATTCTTGCCTGGAGAATTCCATGGCTCATCCATCGGTTGTAAAGAGTTGGACACGATTGAGCGACTTTCCATTTCCAATATACCTGCCTGGAGAATTCCATGGACAAAGAATCCAGGTGGGCTACAGTCTTTGGGGGGCAGAAAGGGTTGGACATGACTGAATGACTTTAAGAGGCAGAGCATCTAAAAGACCAGTGAGATGAATCTACCACACTGAAACAGAAGCTCCAAGGGACTTCCCTGGTATGCCAAGGGTTAAGTGTTAGATTTCCAATGGGGGAGGGGGACGGGGCACAGGTTCAATCCCTGGCTTGGATCCCACATCCCACAAGGCAACTAAGCCCTCATTGACACAACCAGACAGAGAAAAGTCCTGCCTGCCACAACGAAGACCCGACACAGCCAAACATCAAATAAAAAAGTACAAACTAATAAGCTCCAAGACAACGTGAAGAAAGTGAATGGCAAATGAGGTCATGCCATATGATATCATTTCTATAAAAAACAGAAAGCTCTGTATTCTATATGAATATAAATATGTATGAAACACTCCAGGAGCAAAAGTCAGGTTACAAACCAAGGGAAAGCACTGAGCCACCCGGAGGCTGATAGGACCTGGCGAGAGCCTCAGGTGTGACACCACCAAGGCTGGGTCGGGGCATCCATGCTGGGAGGGGCCCGAGGTTTGCTGGGGGCATGTGCAGGGGGCAGCTCTGACAAGGAGAGAATGCTGGTGTTAATACTGGCGAGGGGCCAGGCCAGACGGGAGACTGCAGGTTCTGAAAAAGCCAAGGGAATGGGCAAAAAGAGCCCCCCGCCATGACACCAAGGCCCCCTAGACTGGCTCACCCTGCCCAGGATGCCTTTACCCTGCTTTCCAGACTCCCTTTAGGTCTCACCTCCTCCAGGAAGGCTTCCCAGATCCTCAGGCTATACCCAGGGCCTCACAGAACCCAGGCTCACCTCTGCCCTCGTAACACTTGGCCTCCCTGAGGTCAGCAGTGGGCCCTGCATTTCCCTTCTCCCTGCTCAGACGTGGCCCCCGCAGGTCCTGCATCAGCACGGGCTGGGGAGGGGGACGAGTGAGCTCTCCTCCTGTTCCTCCTTCAGTTTTGCTTTCGCCCTTGGGCACCAGGCCTCTCTCGGGGAGCTGGGAGCCCTTGTTCACAGACTGAACCCTCATTGCTCCCAAAGGTCACAGTCCTGTCCTAGGCTCACCCTGCCCAGAGCCGAGGAGTCAGACACTGCCTGTCAGGGAGCCAGGTGGGCGGGGAGGCCTGGCCTCCAGCAGGATGTCACGACTCCCACACAGCCCAGCTCTTTTTCCGTGATCAGAACACGCCGTACCAGGTGGCCGCCTTTGCTGGCAGCCACCTTGCTTCTCACGGCCCCCTCTCTGCTCACATCCTGTTTCCACTCCACTGACACCCAGGGCCCCAAGCCCTGGGCCCCCACCCCCGCCTCCTGGGTTTTCAGGTCTCCTTTCCTGGGTCGCTCGAGGGGCGCGGGCCTCTCAGTTTTCACCTCCTGGGGGCCTGGAGGATTTTACACTTGATTTGGCTCTCCGGATGGGTGGGTCTCAATACATCCAGGGTAGTCTTGCGGGGCAGGGCCAGCTGGGCAATGCCAGGGTGGCAAGAAAGGAGTGCTCGACCTTGGGCCAGGCCCTTGAATGACCCAAGGCCCATGTTCCTCCGCCTCCAGGTGGGAACAGAGTGGGGGACCTCACAGGTAGAAGCCACACAAGGGCACCCACAGCAGGGGCCGGAGTGTCTTGGGGACCCCAAGTCTTGTCGCCTGAGAGACCGGGGCCTCGCCCGCCACACCCACCCTGCATGCGCTTGTGACACAACATGTGTTAGGGTTTGGCTGTCCCAGACCCACACTGTAGAGAACGCGGAACGGACAGAGCAGAAGGGAAAATAAACTGGCTCGCCCTGCCCAGGATGCCTTTACCCTGCATTCCAGTCTCCCTTAAGGTCTCACCTCCTCCAGGAAGGCTTCCCAGATCCTCAGGCTATACCCAGGGCCTCACAGAACCCAGGCTCACCTCTGCCCTCGTAACACTTGGCCTCCCTGAGGTCAGCAGTGGGCCCTGCATTTCCCTTCTCCCTGCTCAGACGTGGCCCCCGCAGGTCCTGCATCAGCACGGGCTGGGGAGGGGGACGAGTGAGCTCTCCTCCTGTTCCTCCTTCAGTTTTGCTTTCGCCCTTGGGCACCAGGCCTCTCTCGGGGAGCTGGGAGCCCTTGTTCACAGACTGAACCCTCATTGCTCCCAAAGGTCACAGTCCTGTCCTAGGCTCACCCTGCCCAGAGCCGAGGAGTCAGACACTGCCTGTCAGGGAGCCAGGTGGGCGGGGAGGCCTGGCCTCCAGCAGGATGTCACGACTCCCACACAGCCCAGCTCTTTTTCCGTGATCAGAACACGCCGTACCAGGTGGCCGCCTTTGCTGGCAGCCACCTTGCTTCTCACGGCCCCCTCTCTGCTCACATCCTGTTTCCACTCCACTGACACCCAGGGCCCCAAGCCCTGGGCCCCCACCCCCGCCTCCTGGGTTTTCAGGTCTCCTTTCCTGGGTCGCTCGAGGGGCGCGGGCCTCTCAGTTTTCACCTCCTGGGGGCCTGGAGGATTTTACACTTGATTTGGCTCTCCGGATGGGTGGGTCTCAATACATCCAGGGTAGTCTTGCGGGGCAGGGCCAGCTGGGCAATGCCAGGGTGGCAAGAAAGGAGTGCTCGACCTTGGGCCAGGCCCTTGAATGACCCAAGGCCCATGTTCCTCCGCCTCCAGGTGGGAACAGAGTGGGGGACCTCACAGGTAGAAGCCACACAAGGGCACCCACAGCAGGGGCCGGAGTGTCTTGGGGACCCCAAGTCTTGTCGCCTGAGAGACCGGGGCCTCGTCTGCCACACCCACCCTGCATGCGCTTGTGACACAACATGTGTTAGGGTTTGGCTGTCCCAGACCCACACTGTAGAGAACGCGGAACGGACAGAGCAGAAGGGAGAAGACAGGAAAACAACGTCCATAACTCAGCTCATTCTTGGGGTCCCTTCTGCCCTCTGTGGGGGCCTTTTTGAGAGACTTTTAGGGAGAAGGGGAAGAAAGGGAAATTCTTACTGAAAGCAAGGCGTGGAGGGAGCCCTGGGCAGTGTGCGTGGCCCCTCCTCAGGCAGTATGGAGGGATCCTAACCCTCTTCTCCCCCTTCCTCCTCCCTCAGCGGGTCCCACCAGCCCCTCAGTGGAGGGCAGTCCTCCCAGGGCACCTGCAGTGTCCTCTGAACAGCCCCCATTCCGGGGCAGGCCCCAGGGGAGGCCCGTCCCGAATGAGGACACAGCATCCTACATCCTGTGTGCCAGATGCCCAGAGCCTGGCCTCCTCCACCCCACCCCTGCGTCTCGCCCTCTCTGTCCTACCCACCCCAGCCAGAGAGCCACGTGACTCAGTGCAGACCAAGAAAGGTCACCTCCTGCCGAGGTGGGGTTTCCCAGTCTGGCCCTCTTCCTCTGCCTCCTCCTGCTGGAGAAGACGCTCTCCAGGCCGTGAGGGAGCCTGTGAGGAGCCCGGCGCCTGTCACCATGTCAAGAGGCTGGCACCTCCTGACCAGCCCAGCAGCTGGCCACGGCCAGGCAAGCCTCCACATCGGTTCCACTGGGACAAACCCACTCTTGGTGGCCCTGGTCCCCTGCCCAGTCCCCGACTTCCCTCTCAGGGCAGGCTCTATCCAATCCCCCCGCTTCCTGCCACCGTCCTGGGGTGAAGGGGCCTCACCTTCCTGGCCTGAGGGCCCTGCCTTCAGGA
This sequence comes from Tragulus kanchil, assembly GCA_022376925.1. Lineage (NCBI taxonomy): Eukaryota > Metazoa > Chordata > Mammalia > Artiodactyla > Tragulidae > Tragulus > Tragulus kanchil. The sequence continues at coordinate 96,339,597 of JAIOJX010000029.1, forward strand.
CAACCCAGCCTCTTCCCTGCAGAAGGGTGCCCGCCGAGGCACCTGACTCTGATGGCCGTCACCCTAAGCGCCTCCTCCACCCTCTGCCTACCCTGCCTGGTCTGTGCGGAGGCCGAGACAGGTGAAAGCCTCCCCATCACTTCTGGGCACTGGGTTCCAGCCCACACACTGGGTTGCCTGCCCATAGTTTCAAGGGCACTCACATCCTAGGTGGCCAAGCCCTCCTTTGCCAGTGCCCAGAGCCCACCTCCTCCACCCTCCCCGCTCCCACTTACTGTAACCTAAGCCTGTCCTGTGGCTCCAGCATCTGCCCACAGCCCACAGCCGCGAGACCTTGCTCCTGCCCTTAGCATTTCATGCCTATTGCCAAGCCCTGAACGCCCTTCGCTCCTGGCCTTCCAGCTCTAACACCTGGAAAGCCCTCATGTCCTCTCGGTCTGACTCTCAGCCCTGGCAGTTAAGTGCTACTGAAGAAAACCACCCCCAGGTCAGACTCAGGGGTCCCCCAAACCCGTGCCCTTCTGCCAATCTCTGACTGTCTTGCTGGATGCTGTGCTAACCACATTTAGTACCTACAGCTGAGAAACCAGGTGGAAAACCTCAGATTGGCTCCTACCGCAGCCCTTAGCTAACAGAGTCCATTTCTGTTGATGTTGTTTAGTCACTAAGTCCTGTCTGACTCTTTGCACCCCATGGACTATAGCCACCAGGCTCCTGTGTGCCAGATGCCCAGAGCCTGGCCTCCTCCACCCCACCCCTGCGTCTCGCCCTCTCTGTCCTACCCACCCCAGCCAGAGAGCCACGTGACTCAGTGCAGACCAAGAAAGGTCACCTCCTGCCGAGGTGGGGTTTCCCAGTCTGGCCCTCTTCCTCTGCCTCCTCCTGCTGGAGAAGACGCTCTCCAGGCCGTGAGGGAGCCTGTGAGGAGCCCGGCGCCTGTCACCATGTCAAGAGGCTGGCACCTCCTGACCAGCCCAGCAGCTGGCCACGGCCAGGCAAGCCTCCACATCGGTTCCACTGGGACAAACCCACTCTTGGTGGCCCTGGTCCCCTGCCCAGTCCCCGACTTCCCTCTCAGGGCAGGCTCTATCCAATCCCCCCGCTTCCTGCCACCGTCCTGGGGTGAAGGGGCCTCACCTTCCTGGCCTGAGGGCCCTGCCTTCAGGACAACCCAGCCTCTTCCCTGCAGAAGGGTGCCCGCCGAGGCACCTGACTCTGATGGCCGTCACCCTAAGCGCCTCCTCCACCCTCTGCCTACCCTGCCTGGTCTGTGCGGAGGCCGAGACAGGTGAAAGCCTCCCCATCACTTCTGGGCACTGGGTTCCAGCCCACACACTGGGTTGCCTGCCCATAGTTTCAAGGGCACTCACATCCTAGGTGGCCAAGCCCTCCTTTGCCAGTGCCCAGAGCCCACCTCCTCCACCCTCCCCGCTCCCACTTACTGTAACCTAAGCCTGTCCTGTGGCTCCAGCATCTGCCCACAGCCCACAGCCGCGAGACCTTGCTCCTGCCCTTAGCATTTCATGCCTATTGCCAAGCCCTGAACGCCCTTCGCTCCTGGCCTTCCAGCTCTAACACCTGGAAAGCCCTCATGTCCTCTCGGTCTGACTCTCAGCCCTGGCAGTTAAGTGCTACTGAAGAAAACCACCCCCAGGTCAGACTCAGGGGTCCCCCAAACCCGTGCCCTTCTGCCAATCTCTGACTGTCTTGCTGGATGCTGTGCTAACCACATTTAGTACCTACAGCTGAGAAACCAGGTGGAAAACCTCAGATTGGCTCCCTACCTCGCAGCCCTTAGCTAACAGAGTCCATTTCTGTTGATGTTGTTTAGTCACTAAGTCCTGTCTGACTCTTTGCACCCCCATGGACTATAGCCACCAGGCTCCTCTGTCTATGGGGTTCTCCAGGCAGGAATACTGGAGTGGGTTGCCACGTCCTTCTCCGGGGGATCTACATGGTAAAAGTAAAACTCCAAAGCTAAGAGATGAGTATGTAGGAGACATCATTCTTTTTTTTACTTTGAAGGAGTAAAGGTTTTAAAAGTACAAACTGTAATTGAAAAAAATGATGGATTCAACCACATAAAAGTGAAAGCTCTAGGATTTCCCTGATGGTTGAGGGTTGGAACTCAGCCCTTTCTGCCATGGCCTCAGGTTCGATCCCTGGTCAGAGAACTAAAATCATGCAGGCTGCATGGCAAAGTCAAAAAAAAAAAAATCTCTGTTTAATAAACACCACCATAGGGCTTCCCTGGTGGTCCAGTGAGTAAGGACACCACCTTGCAGTGCAAGGGGTTCCAGTTCGATCCCTGGCCTGGGGAGATCCCATGTGCTGCGGAGCGGCTGGACCGATGTGTCCAACTACAGAACCGGAGCTCTGGAGCGCATGTGCCCAGAACTGATGCTCTACAATGAGAGAGGCCACTGCAATGGGAGGCCCACACAGGCCAGAGAACAAAGATGGGTGGAAATAAATAAATGAAAGATCAATAGAAGCGGCCAAAAAAAAAAAACCCACCATAGAATTAATAGATGGGGGAGAGGTTGGGAGAAAATGTTGGCAATGTCTGAAACTGGCAAGAATTGGGCCTTTCTTGGCAGTCCAGCGGTTAAGACTTCCAGTGCAGGGGATATAATCAGGGACCTACAATGCCCCATGCTGTGTAGCACACAGATAAAAAATTTATGACTAAATAAAACTGACAAACTGAAATTGAATATAATATTTAATTTCATGAATAAAATAAATAGTTGAAGAATTCTAATTTAGTATATGCGAGGAATTTTTGCAAATCAAAGAGAAAAACAGAGGAATTATAGAAAATGCCAATAAGGAAATGTATACAGCCATAACTGGCAACTCATACAAGGGAAATCTGAATGGTTAACAAGTCTGTGAAGAAATACTTAAACTCTCTAGCAAGTAGAGAAATAAAAAATAAAACTACGAGACATCTTTTACAGGGTGGCAAAAAAATCAATGAAAATTAAAAATCAAAGGCAGCTAATACCAAGTGTTGGCAAGGATGTAGGGCAAGCTATGCGGCAGGCTTGAGTCAAAAATATATTCTGTATTAGCAACATCTCCAGGTAGCTTATCTCTTAAAATAAGAAAAGCAGGACTTCCCTGGTGGTTCAAGGGTTAAGACTCCATGCTCCCAATGCAGGGGTCCTGGATTCAGTCCCTCTTGAGGGAACTAGATTCCACATGCTGCAACTAAAGATCCCACATGCTACAATAAAGACCCAGTGCAGCCAAATAAATAAGTAAATATATTTTTAAAAAATAAGAAAGGCACAAAACTCAGAAAACTAGTCCTATAAGGGACATAGGATAGGGTGGGAGAGAGTGAGGAGGCAAGAAAAAATCAGGAAAAGAAGGAGAATGATAAGGCCATTGTACTTCATATGAATAGGAAATAGCATCCAGTATGGATCTTCACATACTAATACAGAACGGAAAATAACTGAATATATGTCAAATGTGAGTCGGCCCTCGTAACTTATGTAAGAACTAACTGGAGCAGATCACAGTCCTAAATGTAAAAACTTAAACCTATAAAATACCTAGAAGAGAACATGGGAGAAAACCTTTACATCCTGGAGTTGGCCAAACATTTCTCAGAACCCAAGAGCACAAAACACAAAAGGAAAAACTGATGAGTTCGATTATATCAACATTAGACACGTGGGTTCTTTAAAAGATATCATTACCAAAAAAAAGCCACAGACAAGAAGAAACTATTCCCAACAAATATATCAAAGGACTTGAATCTAAAATATACAAGTACACAGCTCAACAGTGAAGTGACAGATAATTCAATTAAAATGAGCAAAGGCTTTTTGTTTTGGGGTTTTGATGTTGTTGTTACACTGGGCCCGTGTTGCTGCGCTCAGGCTGTCTTTTGTTGTGGCAAGCTGGGGCTACCCTTCGTTGTGGTCCACGGGCCTCTCATTGCAGTGGCTTCCAAAATGAGCAAAGGTTTCAAATAGGCATTCCTCCAAACCAGACAGACAAATGGCTGAAAAGCAAGTGAAAAGATGTTCAGCATCATCAGGCACTGAGGTGATGCACATCAAAACCACAGTGAGACACCACAGCACACCCGCTGGGATGGCTAGAATCAGAAAACAATCACAAGTGTTGTTCAGAACAGGCAGAAACTGGAACTCTCGTAAGCTACTGGTGGGAACATGAAACGGGGCAGCTGCTTTGGAAAAGAATTCAGTGGTTTCTCAGAAAGTTAAACATAGAACACACCCGGGACCCATCAATTCCACTCCAAGGTATGTACACAGGAGGACTGTAAAGATATGTTCATACACACACTTGGACATGACTGTTCATAATCACAACAATCAAAAAGTTGAGGAAAAGATCTCAAGTGTCAGGCAGCTGATGAACAGATAAAGAAAATGTAGTATAGCCACAAACCGGAATACTATTCAGTCATACGAAGGAGTGAAGGGATTTCTCTGGCGGTCCAGTGGCTCAGACTATGCATTTGCAGTGCAAGGGGGCCAGGTTCAATCCCTAGCCAAGGAACTAGATCTCCCATGCCACCACAAAAATCAAAGATCCTGCACCTAAGACCTGGCACAGCCAAATAAATAAACGAAAATAATTATTTTTTTAAAAAAAGACAATGAAGTGCCGACTCATCTGATACCATAGTTGAACCCTGAAAACATACTAAATGAAAGGAGCCAGGCACCAAAGACCACATATTGTACGATTCCATTTACATCGAATGTTCCATAGAGACAGAAAGTAGGTTAGTGATTGGTTGCCTGTGGCTGGGAGGAGGAGGATGGGGGAGCAATTGCTAACGGATCTGGGAATTTTTTTTGGCGGGGTAATGAAAACATTTCAGCAGTGATTGCACAGCTTTTTGGATACGCTGAAAACCACTGAACTGTACTCTTTGAAAGGGTGAATTTGATGATACAAGTAACTCAATAAAGAGAAAAAATAAGATCCTGACATTGTAAAAACTCTTACAGTGTGACAAGAAGACAAACAACCCAAATTAAAAAAAAAAAAAGATTTCAAATATCTTCTGTAGAAGAAAATTCATGAATGTCAGTATGCATATAAAGATGCTAAATATCATTACTCATTAGGGAAATGCAAATTAAAAGTATAATAAGAAGACTGGCCACAACAAGTTTTGGGAAGGAAATAGAGTACCTGGATGCTTATACACTGTTGATGTGATATAGAATGCTACAACTACGTTGGACAACAGTTTGGTGGTTACCTAAGAATATTTAAACATACAATTTACCATATGACTCAGCCATTTCTGTGCCAGGCATTAACCTAAACCAAACCAAAACAAAAATCTTGAAAACTTGTACGTAGCGACTTCCCTGGTGGTCCAGTGGTTAAGAATCCGCCTGCCAATGTAGGGGACATGAGGTCCATCCCTGGTCCAGGAATTGCGATCCCACATCCCTCCGGGCAACCACTAAGCCCAGCACTCTAGAGCCTGGGTACCACCAGAGTGAGAAGCCCCAGCACCCCAGCTAGAGCGCAGCCCTCGCTTGCTGCAACCAGAGAAAGCCTGCACGCAGCAACAAAGGGCTCATGTGCTGCATCAAAGACCTAGCACAGTTTGGAGGGTCACTTCTATTGATCTTGCATTCACTTGTCTTTGTTCTTTGGCCTGTGTGGGTCATTGCAGTGGCCTCTCTACCTGCAGAGCACTGGCTCTGGGCGCATGCGCTCCAGAGTTCCAGCTTAGTAGTTGGACACAGCGGTCCAGCCACCCCATGGCACGTGGGATCCTCCCAGGTCAGGGATCGAACCGGTGCCCCTTGCACTGCAAGGCGGTGTCCTTACCCACTGGACCACCAGGGAAGCCCAATCTTTTTAATTTTTAATTTTAAAGACTTGCACCTAAATGTTTATAGCAGCTATATTTGTAATAGCCAAAAAAAAAGGAGAGCAATCCGAATGTCCCTCAACAGGTGAACAAATAGATAAACTATGAGTCCATCCATCGAACAAGTGGATTCTTAGCCATATAATGAAATGAACCATCAATAAATAAAACACGGACAAACCTCAGAATCATTACGTTGAATGAAAGAAAAGGCAGTACATACTGTATGATTCCATTTATGAAAAATCCTAGAGAATGCAGACAACTGTATGGACACAGCAGGTCAGCGGTTGCCTGGGGATGATGATGGGGTAAATTCCAAGGGACACGAGAAAACTTCTGTGCGTGACTAAATATTCACTATCTTAATTGTGACATGATGGCACAGATGTACACACACGTCAAATTGATTAGCTTGTTCATTTTAAACGCATGCAATCTAACTGTACTTTGATTAGATTTCAATAAAGTGCAGGCAGGAGAAACTATATAAAGAAACAAACACAGACTAGGTAAAGATGTCAGATTGAAAAACACATTTACTTTTTTTTTTTTTAAGGATCTCACAAATATATATATTGATTTTTACATACGATTTTTAGAAAACATTTTTTAGCTGCATCAGGTCTTAGTTACAGCGCACGGGATCTTCATTGTGTCATGTGGGATCTTTCGTTGCTGTGAATGCGCTCAGTTATGGTAGCGCACAGACTTAGCTGTGCTAAGGGATCTTAGATCCCTGACCAGGAATTGAACCCATGCCCCTTGCAGTGGAAGTGCAGAATTTTAATCATTGGACCACCAGGGGAGTTTCTGGAATTTTTTTTTTAATAGTTTCAATCCACGGTTGAATCTAGGTCTGTGGACCCCTGGTGATGTGAAGGACCAAGTGGAAGTCCTAACGGAAAAGCCAGGATGTGGGAATAGAAGTTCATTATTTAGCGACCTGAAGGAAAATGCCAGTATAATCCGCTGTGAGAGGTGAGCCTGACTGTGATCCATAGGGGATATCCCCCAGATCCTGCCTGGCCAACCCTCCTCCTAAATTGGGAACAGGCTGGGCCCCTCGAAGCAGGAAGGCTGGAGGGATTGGGTCTCAGAGCTGAGCCTGGGCCCCCCTTATCTGCCCTTCCATCTCTCCCAGGCACGCTTCCTGCCCTGGAGCTGGGGTCCTGTGAAACCCCCACTAGCTCTCAGACTCCTCCTCACCCCATCCTACTCTGCACACAGCACACAGGCTGTGCTTGTCTGACCCACTTCCTCTTTCATTTATTCATAGCTCTTGATGCCAGAGAAGGCTTTGAGGGAGGGTGGGGCGTACCGTCATTACGTTGAATGAAAGAAAAGGCAGTACATACTGTATGATTCCATTTATGAAAAATCCTAGAGAATGCAGACAACTGTATGGACACAGCAGGTCAGCGGTTGCCTGGGGATGATGATGGGGTAAATTCCAAGGGACACGAGAAAACTTCTGTGCGTGACTAAATATTCACTATCTTAATTGTGACATGATGGCACAGATGTACACACACGTCAAATTGATTAGCTTGTTCATTTTAAACGCATGCAATCTAACTGTACTTTGATTAGATTTCAATAAAGTGCAGGCAGGAGAAACTATATAAAGAAACAAACACAGACTAGGTAAAGATGTCAGATTGAAAAACACATTTACTTTTTTTTTTTTTTAAGGATCTCACAAATATATATATTGATTTTTACATACGATTTTTAGAAAACATTTTTTAGCTGCATCAGGTCTTAGTTACAGCGCACGGGATCTTCATTGTGTCATGTGGGATCTTTCGTTGCTGTGAATGCGCTCAGTTATGGTAGCGCACAGACTTAGCTGTGCTAAGGGATCTTAGATCCCTGACCAGGAATTGAACCCATGCCCCTTGCAGTGGAAGTGCAGAATTTTAATCATTGGACCACCAGGGGAGTTTCTGGAATTTTTTTTTTAATAGTTTCAATCCACGGTTGAATCTAGGTCTGTGGACCCCTGGTGATGTGAAGGACCAAGTGGAAGTCCTAACGGAAAAGCCAGGATGTGGGAATAGAAGTTCATTATTTAGCGACCTGAAGGAAAATGCCAGTATAATCCGCTGTGAGAGGTGAGCCTGACTGTGATCCATAGGGGATATCCCCCAGATCCTGCCTGGCCAACCCTCCTCCTAAATTGGGAACAGGCTGGGCCCCTCGAAGCAGGAAGGCTGGAGGGATTGGGTCTCAGAGCTGAGCCTGGGCCCCCCTTATCTGCCCTTCCATCTCTCCCAGGCACGCTTCCTGCCCTGGAGCTGGGGTCCTGTGAAACCCCCACTAGCTCTCAGACTCCTCCTCACCCCATCCTACTCTGCACACAGCACACAGGCTGTGCTTGTCTGACCCACTTCCTCTTTCATTTATTCATAGCTCTTGATGCCAGAGAAGGCTTTGAGGGAGGGGTGGGGGCGTCCACGGAGACCACAGTGGACCTTCGGTTTCGAGGAGCTGCGACGTCCTTCCAGCCACCGTGGGCTGCTGAGAAAGGCTCCAGCGAGTGGTACAACCCTGCCCCCTGCTGCTGCCTCAGTGAAGCTCAAGACAGGTGACCCGGGGGAAGTCATTCTGAATGCTCTAAGGGGCCATTGCTTTCGAAATGTGGTTCTGAAATTGAGTTCTCTGGGATCTCCCCCTTGTCCTGGATTGGACTGCGTCCCCTAAAGATTTCTATGCTGAAGTCCTAGCCCCCAAGACCACGGAATGTTACCTTATGTGGAAATAGGGCCCTTGAGATGTCGTTAGTTAGGTTAAGATGAGGTTTTACTGGAATAGAATGGGTTTGTCACCAATACAACCAACGTCCTTACGAAAACGGGAAATCTGAATCTAGACATACCCTCGCAGGGAGAACACCACAGGAGCGTGAAGGCAGAGGGAGGTTGCATCTTCAAGCCAAAGGAGGCCAGAGAGGGCCTCAGACGCCAGAAGCTGAGAGACGCCAACCCTGCGGACATCCTGCTCTCAGACTTCCAGCTTCCAGAAGTGGGAGACCATCTGCTTTTATTATTCAAGCCACTCAATTTGTGATACTTTGTTATTTTCTTTTTCTTTCAGGGTTTTAAAAAAGATGTATTTGTCTTATTTTGGTCTGTGCTGGATCTTCATCACTGCACTGTGGGAATAGAAGTTCATTATTTAGCGACCTGAAGGAAAATGCCAGTATAATCCGCTGTGAGAGGTGAGCCTGACTGTGATCCATAGGGATATCCCCAGATCCTGCCTGGCCAACCCTCCTCCTAAATTGGGAACAGGCTGGGCCCTCGAAGCAGGAAGGCTGGAGGGATTGGGTCTCAGAGCTGAGCCTGGGCCTCCCTTATCGGGCCTTCCCTCTCTCCCAGGCACGCTTCCTGCCCTGGAGCTGGGGTCCTGTGAAACCCCCACTAGCTCTCAGACTCCTCCTCACCCCATCCTACTCTGCACACAGCACACAGGCTGTGCTTGTCTGACCCACTTCCTCTTTCATTTATTCATAGCTCTTGATGCCAGAGAAGGCTTTGAGGGAGGGGTGGGGGCGTCCACGGAGACCACAGTGGACCTTCGGTTTCGAGGAGCTGCGACGTCCTTCCAGCCACCGTGGGCTGCTGAGAAAGGCTCCAGCGAGTGGTACAACCCTGCCCCCTGCTGCTGCCTCAGTGAAGCTCAAGACAGGTGACCCGGGGGAAGTCATTCTGAATGCTCTAAGGGGCCATTGCTTTCGAAATGTGGTTCTGAAATTGAGTTCTCTGGGATCTCCCCCTTGTCCTGGATTGGACTGCGTCCCCTAAAGATTTCTATGCTGAAGTCCTAGCCCCCAAGACCACGGAATGTTACCTTATGTGGAAATAGGGCCCTTGAGATGTCGTTAGTTAGGTTAAGATGAGGTTTTACTGGAATAGAATGGGTTTGTCACCAATACAACCAACGTCCTTACGAAAACGGGAAATCTGAATCTAGACATACCCTCGCAGGGAGAACACCACAGGAGCGTGAAGGCAGAGGGGAGGGGTTGCATCTTCAAGCCAAAGGAGGCCAGAGAGGGCCTCAGACGCCAGAAGCTGAGAGACGCCAACCCTGCGGACATCCTGCTCTCAGACTTCCAGCTTCCAGAAGTGGGAGACCATCTGCTTTTATTATTCAAGCCACTCAATTTGTGATACTTTGTTATTTTCTTTTTCTTTCAGGGTTTTAAAAAAGATGTATTTGTCTTATTTTGGTCTGTGCTGGATCTTCATCACTGCACTCCGGCTTTCTCTAGTTGCGGTGAGTGGGGGCACACTCTAGTCGTGGTGCCCAGGCTTCTCATCGTATGGCTTCTCTTGTTGCGGAGCTCAAGCTCTAGGAGTGCAGGCTTTAGTAGTTGCAGCTCATAGGCTTAGTTGTTCTGCAGCATGTGGGATCTCCCCAGACCAGAGATTGAAACCATGTCCCTTGCATCATAAAGTAGATTCTTAACCACTGGACCTCCAGGGAAGCCCTAATACTTGATATTTTGCATATTTGTTTTACTTTGTTTTGTTTTTTTTGGGGGGGGGGGCACACCACACGGCATGTGGAATCTTTTTTTTTTTAAAGATTTATTTATTTATTTATTGGGGTCGGGTTGGGGAGGGAGGGGAGCAGGTGGGCCACTTCTATTGGTCTTTCATTTCTCTGTTTTCATCCGTCTTTGTTCTTTGGCTCGTGTGGGCCGTCCCATCGTGGTGGCCTCTGTTGTCACAGAGCACCGAATCTGGGCGCATGCGCTCCAGAGCTCCGGCTTGGTAATTGGACACATCAGTCCAGCCGCTCCGTAGCACGTGGGATCTTCCCAGGCCAGGGCTCGAACTGGCGCCCCTTGCCCTGCAAGGCGGTGTCCTTACCCACTGGACCACCAGGGAAGCCCCAGCATGTGGAATCTTAATGCCCTTGGATCTTGTGAGACTAGGAAGGAAGGTTCTATCTAATTCTTTTGAGCAGCAAAGGGATCTCAGTTCCCCAACCAAGAATCAAACCATGCCCCCTGCAGTGGAAGCGCAGCAGAGTGCTAACCACTGGACCACCAGGGAGTTCCCTGGCACTTTGTCATGGCAGCCTTAGCAAACTAGAGTATCTCCTGGCATTTTTGCCTTTTTAACGGAGCCCAGAGTCTTGGAAGTGATGCACTTACAAACTGTAGGTCTGTTTGAGCTATCAATCAGCAAACCCTGCCAGCTGTCCCCACTTCCGCTCTCTCCGTCTTCTTCAACAAAATGACCTCTGAATATTTATGGGGCACACGGCTGCTCCAAGTATAGCCTATTGTCACCAGTGGGGTGTGGTCTTTGGCCTAAGTTCTGGCCCCAGGTTGTAAGCAGAAATGGTGTGCCTCCCTGGGAAGAAACAGCTTTTCCTCTGCTGCTTCCCACCGCTGGCAGCGCACAGATGCAAAGGCTGGCACAGAAGCGGGCCCGCTGGACACTGAGTGGACACAGCTCCCATCCTGACGATGCTCCTCTGCCAGGGAACAGATTCAGGTGCAGTCCTGGACGCCACCTTTTGTGAAGGGCGTTGACAACTCTAATATATTCATAAGTATAGCACAATGCTTGGGTCTCACCCCCAAGATTCTGGTTACATCAGAAAGCATAACATGTGATGCAGGGGGCTGGGAGGATCAAGGAAGCCACCAGACCAGCCCTGGATGGGTGACATTCAGAAAACATTAGTCTTGTCCTTCCGGACTGAACATAACCCTAACTATGTGCTCAGCATTCATCATTTTATCATATTTTAAAATGCACTGACCACAAAAACACCCAAACATTAATTCACTGCTTTCAAACCACCACGTTACCTTTTTAGGTGTGGTTAGGCTCTTTAAAAATAGATGATCGAGTTAGGTCATCTTATCAGCTCTCTGTCTGAAAAAGTTTTTAAGTGCATTTGTGGACCAGAAGTCACCAGAATGAGGTCATTACAGCATCTGTGACGGCGTGTGGCCTGGGAGTGCCACTGAAATGACACTCTGTCAAGAGCTACTGAGGTTGATAAAAAAATTAGCACATCTCATGTCAAAGTCACCTCCACCCTGAGCTTATAGTTTAACTTTTTAAATTTATGGCTGCAATGGGTCTTCATTGCTGCACGTGGGTTTCTCATTGCAGTGGCAATTCCTGTGGAGCGCAGGCTCTAGGCACGGCGGCTTTGGTAGCTGTGGCCCATGGGCTTAGTTGTTCCGATGCACGTGGGACCTTCCCGGACCAGGCATCAAACCAGGGTCCCCCACCCCACACTGGCAGGTGGATTCTCAACCACTGGACCACCGGGGAAGTCCCTATAGTTTAATTTTTTTTTTTAAGAGACATCTCAGGCTTATTTGTTAGAAAACAGAGTTCTCAGATTTTATGACCGATGTTTTCATTTTGAAAAGAATTTCCAAACTCCTGTCCTATCACACAGGGTTCAGAGATGGGTTCCTTTGTAACTAAACATTTTTAGAAAATGTTTCCTCACAACCATCCCAGAAAAACTGCCCCACCTCTTTATGTCAATCCACATGTCAAAGCTAGTGGTATACATTCTGAAGTTTTCAGGAGAGAAATTAACTTTGTTGCTTCCAGTATTCATAGAGTACCATCAAACAACCGGCAATTGCACAGTGGAGCTAAAGAGTAGGGTAAGACTGTTAGTCACTCAGTCGTGTCTGACTCTGTGACCCCATGGACTATATGACCCCCGCCAGGCTCCTCTGTCCATGGGATTCTCCTGGCAAGACGAGAATGGGATGCTATTCCCTTATCCAGGGGATCTTCCTGACCCAGGGATTGAACTGGGGTCTCCTACTTTGCAGGCAAGATTCTTTACTGTCTGAGCCACCAGAGAAGCCAAGAATAAAACCACATAAAATCAAACATGGATGGGTAAAAAGAAAGCTTACAATCCAGGTTCCAAGGTAAGCCAACAGCCCTGGGAAGGAATCAAACATGACAACATCTATGAGGAACTAACCTAGCTTGAAGCCATCTGCTAGAGTTGTCTTGGAGAGGTCAAAATCAGGTCTGCATCCTGGTTCTGTCACTTCCTGTGTGACTTTTTTTTTTCTCCCTGTGTGACTTTGAGTAAGAAAATTGCATAACCTCTGATGCCATTTCTTGCTTATAAAACAGGGATAGCCACATACACACAGAGCTGTCGTAGGACTGTAAAAAGTCCTGCCCTAAAGCATGAAGCAATGTCCGGCACAGCAGATGCTCAATAACTGCGCTATTATTAGCTGCTCCCAAGCCCAAAAGAAGCCAACAGTGTGATGAAGCTAGTGACAATTAATGACACTTTAGCTTAAATTAGTAGTATGCAGATCAAGGGAGCCTGCCACCTAGACTATGTCCTTCAGACTGCAGGAACAGGCGCCACAGTCACCACCCGCAATTCTGGGGTAACTGACCCGGGGTGGGGCCCAGAGGTTCTCAGAACCTCTGGTTTGAGAAGCACTGCATTGCACTAAGGGTTTCCCTGGTGGCTCAGTGGTAAGAGTACGCCTGCCAGTGCAGGACACACAAGACACGGGTTTGAAGATTCCCTGAATTTGGAAATGACAACGTTCCCCAGTATTCTTTTTTTAATTATTTTTTTGTGGCGGGGGCCACTTCTACTGATCTTTCATTTATTTATTTCCACCCATCTTTCTTCTTTGGCTTGTGTGGGCCTCCCATCGCAGTGGCCTCTCTCGTTACAGAGCACCGGTCCTGGGCACATGCGCTCCAGAGCTCCAGCTCGATAGTTGGACACATAGGTCCAGCCACTCCGCGGCACTTGAGATCTTCCCAGGCCAGGGATCGAACTGGCGCCCCTTGCACTGCAAGGCGGTGTCCTTACCCACTGGACTGCCAGGGCCCCCCAGTATTCTTGCCTGGAAAATCTCCATGGACAGAGGAGCCTGGCAGGCTACAGCCTGTGGGGTCAAAGTCAGACATGACTGAGCAGCATGGGGCAGGTGGGCAGTACACTCGACTAGCTTCAGCCCCCATGAAGCTACATTACAAAGGGCAGGTTACTACCTTGGCTACTTGGCTGCTCTTGCTAAAGGACACAAATGCCAGCCACATGATACTTAACTGGATTCTGAATGGGTGGGGGAGGTAACTAGAGTCATTTAGGGAGCAATGGAGTTAATTTTAATACAGACTGAATTAAATATTATGTATTAGATATTACTAGATGTTGTTATGCCACTGTTTATGTGTGCTAATGGCATTGTAGTTGCCCAGAATGCCTTTATTATAAAAATGAAGCATGCTTGGGAACTTCCCTGGTGGTCCAGTGGTTAGGACTCCATTTTTCCACTGCAGGGGCACAGGTTTGATCCCTAGGTCAGGAAACTAAGATTCGGCATGCTGCACAGCAAGGCCAAAAAAAAAGAAAAACTACGCTCAAGTATTTAGTGGCACGTCTGCAATTTACTTTCAGAGGGTCATGAAAAAGTGTTGTAAGTCTACTGCGGCCCCTATAATGAAATGCCACAGACTAAGTGGCTTAAATAATACATTTCTCATAATTCTGAAGACTGAACATTCAAAATTAAGATGCTGGTTGATCCTGTCCCTGGTGAGAGCTCTCTGGTTTTTCATATGCCTTACCTGGTGGCAAGGGAGATCAAGCCTCTGCCAGTTCTTCATATCAAGGGCACTCATCCCACCCTGGGGGCCCACCCTCATGACACCATCTAAATCAATCACTTCCCAAAGACCACATCTCCATCACGTTGGGATTAGGGCCCCAGCACACACTTTTTAGGATCCAGTCCCATATAGCAAAGTGAGACAGAGAGGAAGATAAAGCACACACAACAACACTTTACAATCAGCCAAGGTAGGGGTAGGGTATACAAAATTTCATTATTAGTACTCATTCAATTTTTCTTATGGAATTGTTCAAAATAAAAAATAAAATGTTTTATTAAAATTTTTTTTTGATATGGACCATTTTAAGTCTCTATTGAATTGTTACAAAATTGCTCATTTCATGTTGTTTGGTTACGACACATGTGTGATTTTAGCTTCCTGACCAGGAATCCAATCCACGGCCCTCTGCATTGGAGGGCAAATTCTTAACCACTGGACCACCAGGAAGACCCCCGGAGGGAGTTGGAGGATTTTTGAAGTTGCTGGTGACGGAAAGCCTGGGACAAGCTGTCACATGAGAACCATTTTCAAGAATTGGAAGTGTTCTCCCATGGGATTTTCCAGTGTTGCTGCTCCAAGGACAGGGATTGACCCTTCGGTAGACAGTATGAGGCTCATCTGGTGTCTAAGTAAAGAACTTTCTGAAAGCCCGAGCTGCCCAGCAGCCTAAATGCCGCTCTCACTAGGAACCCAGCTGCTTTTCCACGCAGGTGTCCACGCAGAGCCTAGACAGGGGTGGGGTACCGAGCAGAGGCCTCGGCAGCAGGGCGAAGGCCAGCAGCTAGCTCTCCAGTGTGGGGTTATACAGACACACGTGCACCTGCAGCACACGACCTCAGACAGGTCTATCAGCAAAGAGGTCTTTCCAGCGACTTGAGAGCAATGTAGAGTTTAAAGGAGCTGTTATAGTCTGACTGTGTATTTGTGTTCACCCCCATGTCCCCCCACAGGCAAAAATCACATACTGTCATACAGTGCTCAGTGTCTTGAATGGATCCATCACTCGGCACCAACCTGCATCCCAGCAGAACTGCCTGTGTGACCTGACATCCTGCCACGCCCTGGGTTTTGTTCCCTTTTTTTGGCCACTTCATTTATCCCTGGGGCCCACCCTCATGACACCATCTAAATCAATCACTTCCCAAAGACCACATCTCCATCACGTTGGGATTAGGGCCCCAGCACACACTTTTTAGGATCCAGTCCCATATAGCAAAGTGAGACAGAGAGGAAGATAAAGCACACACAACAACACTTTACAATCAGCCAAGGTAGGGGTAGGGTATACAAAATTTCATTATTAGTACTCATTCAATTTTTCTTATGGAATTGTTCAAAATAAAAAATAAAATGTTTTATTAAAATTTTTTTTTGATATGGACCATTTTAAGTCTCTATTGAATTGTTACAAAATTGCTCATTTCATGTTGTTTGGTTACGACACATGTGTGATTTTAGCTTCCTGACCAGGAATCCAATCCACGGCCCTCTGCATTGGAGGGCAAATTCTTAACCACTGGACCACCAGGGAAGACCCCTGGAGGGAGTTGGAGGATTTTTGAAGTTGCTGGTGACGGAAAGCCTGGGACAAGCTGTCACATGAGAACCATTTTCAAGAATTGGAAGTGTTCTCCCATGGGATTTTTCCAGTGTTGCTGCTCCAAGGACAGGGATTGACCCTTCGGTAGACAGTATGAGGCTCATCTGGTGTCTAAGTAAAGAACTTTCTGAAAGCCCGAGCTGCCCAGCAGCCTAAATGCCGCTCTCACTAGGAACCCAGCTGCTTTTCCACGCAGGTGTCCACGCAGAGCCTAGACAGGGGTGGGGTACCGAGCAGAGGCCTCGGCAGCAGGGCGAAGGCCAGCAGCTAGCTCTCCAGTGTGGGGTTATACAGACACACGTGCACCTGCAGCACACGACCTCAGACAGGTCTATCAGCAAAGAGGTCTTTCCAGCGACTTGAGAGCAATGTAGAGTTTAAAGGAGCTGTTATAGTCTGACTGTGTATTTGTGTTCACCCCCATGTCCCCCCACAGGCAAAAATCACATACTGTCATACAGTGCTCAGTGTCTTGAATGGATCCATCACTCGGCACCAACCTGCATCCCAGCAGAACTGCCTGTGTGACCTGACATCCTGCCACGCCCTGGGTTTTGTTCCCTTTTTTTGGCCACTTCATTTATCTATTTTCACCCATCTTTTGTTCTTTGGCCTGTGTGGGCCTCCCATCGCAGTGGCCTCTCTCATTGCAGAGCACCGGCTCTGGGTGCACACAATGAAAGCTCCAGCTCGGTAATTGGACACATCAGTCCAGCCGCTCCGCGGCACGTGGGATCTTCCCAGGCCAGGGATTGAACCAGCACCCCTTGCACTGCAAGGCAGTGTCCTTACCCACTGGACCACCAGGGAAGCCCAAGCCCTGGGTTTTGGGGGCTCACTGGCCCCCTTCCCGGCTCTGGACACAGGCCTGAGGGCCCGCCACTCCTCACTTCCTCCCAGCAAAGCTCTAATGCTGCTCCCTCCAAGTCCATCCTTGTAAAGCAAAGGGTATGGGTTACCAATCGTAAATACGGAAGGGGTGGTGTTTTCAGTGGCCTAACTGGTCACCTAGAAAGGGCTTACAGTCTAGACAAAGTGGTGGGTAGCGCATGAGTTCCCACCAAGGAAGGCCAAGCCCTGCTGCTTCTACGTGCCAACTCTCAGCAGGAACAGACTTGAATTTTCCGATCAGGAAGAAATACGCCCTGCGTGCAAGATTTTCTCGCCAATATTCTTCCAAAGACAGACTCTTTCATACCAATCTTTAAGTTATTTATTCACGCAATTAATAAAAACGTCACAGTCAGGAGTGAAATCATTACAATGACATAACTGTACGGACCAACCCCAAGTGCTGCATCAAACTGCCGAAAAGCACACGAGCAACACAGCTCCTTCGTTCACGTGTGCACTCAAAGCACTCGCCCACGTCATGTACGTTCCAGACACCACAGGACAAGTTCCCGCGTAACCCAGGGGCTCTTCCTGGCCCTGTCAGATCCTGGGGATGAGGAGGGAGGCGTGCCAGATGAGAAGCTGGGGCTGCCTGACACATCCTTGTGCTCTGCCGACGATGCAGAGGACGCGAGACATGAAACACTGGGGCAGGCATTTCCTTGGCACAAAACCTTGGGCACGAAAAGGTCAAGGGGCCTAGCCTCAGGCTTCGCTCCCCTTTCAACATGAAAGGGTAGTAAATGGGGGTGGGTGAATCTGGTTGTTCATTTTCTAAGAAATAAGGGGATGGAGGAGGATTCAGAACCTGTTCCCGATTCTCCGGTCAGAATACAGCGTAAGTCCCATCAGTCAGGCCAAGCCGATCCAACCTGCCTGTGACTTTACCTGACCAGCACAGGGTGCCTTTATTTTCGCTTGGAAGAGAAGCTTTTCAGAGGGACAAGAAGGCTGCATGGACCACATCCCCTCTTCTATGAGCATTTGGGACAAGATTCCATCTGTCTGCTCACACGGCTTGTCTACCACTCTGACAACTTCAAGGGAGGGGCCCCACCTCCACTCCTCTGCCTTGAGCCTTCTAAGACGGCCAAGTGTTGGGCATCAAGTCAAACCTAAAGTGTGAAAACTAATGCCTGAATCCAAATGGTGTTGTCTATACAGACTATGGATAAATCCTATTCCATTCCCTTATTTCCCACCCCACTTTTAACACAAAGGTTAAAAAAAAAAAACAAAAAAAAACCTGTGTAATGTTTTGAGCGTCTCTACTGACCCTCTCAAAAATACTGCCCACACAGAGAGCTCCTCCAACAGGGCTGGTTTCCCTGTGCTCTTGGTAAATGGGCCACAGAGGCGGCAGTGACCCAGAAGCACAGCACACAAACACAGAAGAACTGGCCGACTCAAGGGCAGCTGCTCTGTGTGGGGTCATCAACGGCAGTAGGAACAGGAGGCAGAGAGACATTTCCTGGTACCTACTTCATGTCCCTAAAGACAGGAGGTGAGGACAAGGCACTTCCGCTGCCAAGTTACAGTTCACACCACGGGACACCAGGACTGTGACCAAGAGCGCTCCCCACGACTCCTCACTGAAGACTCAACTATCCACGTGGTCCACCTGGACCTTCAGAACCAAAGGAAACCTGAAGTCCTGCAAAACCAAGGCTGAGAACGGAATGTGGGCAGAGGAAACCAACCAGAGGATGCACAGGATCCTGTCCCCTCTGGCCTGAGGCGAGGCTGGTTCCAGACAAGCTCCACCAGTTTCAAAACGTTTGGCCCGAGAAAAGGTCCAGGCCCGCTCGGAAGGCTGCCTCCTCTCCTGTTCTGAAAAAGAGCCACATAGCTCTGATGAGACCGGACACCAGCACTGAATTACTCTGCACTGGTGGTTACAGCGGACGCCTCTGAATCCATCCTGCCCTGCTGCGGAGGAGTGCTGAGACCCAGGCAGGGCTGGTAGCGGCCCGTTGCTCCCGGAGCCCTTCAGGCGTATTCGATCCGGGCAGGGCCGCAGCTCCCCTCGCTCTTGCGCTCGGAAGACGGGGTGGGGGCTTTGGCCTCACTCCCCACTTCCAGAGGCTTGGACGAGATGTAGTCCTTCACTTGGATCTCCATGTTCTTGGCTTTCAGAGTGGCTGTGTGCAGCTTCTCCAGGAAATCGGGCATGCCTGTTGGGAGAGAGGGAGATCTGGAAGGGCAGACACACAAGCCAGACACAGGCCCACGATGCATTTGCTGTGTTCATCACTCAGTCGTGTTTGACTGTGTGACCCTATGGACCGTGCTCCACCAGGCTCCTCTGTCCATGGGATTCTCCAGGCAAGAAGACTGAAGTGGGTGGCCATTTCCTTCTCCAGAGCATCTTCTGGACCCAGAGATCAAACTCACGTCCCCTCCGTTGGCAGGTGGATTTTTTACCATCTTGAGCCACCAGGCTCAAAATGAGCAGCACCTATTCTTCCCTGGTAGGGAATCCATGCCTTCTTACAGAGAGCACAGCCTTGCTGACAGACAACAAAACTTACAGAGTGAAAACTACCCACGACCTCTGGGATTCTTTGAAAAGGGGTACTGATCAGGCCATCTAACATCCTAAAAGGCTCTCTTTTATGTGATTACAGTATCATTTATCAGTGGCACAGCCTAAATATCCACCAATTTTGTTGAGACACTTAATCCATAAATACCTAATCTCCTCTCCATTCTCCCCCCGAAGTGCAAGAAGACGGTTACAGTGAACAAGAGAAAAATCTTTCAAGGCTGCTTCTACGGCAAGAGACTGGACGGGAAAAATGCAGTCACAGCAGTGTGTGCTGTTGCCTCTGTTAAGAAGGGTGGCGGCCCTCTTCTCCAGGTGACTGTCCTATAACCACATGCTTCGAGGTTTCCAACACTACCTAAGAAGGAAATCTGTAAATGCACTCATGCACCTAGTCTAAATAAACAAATGTTCTGTAATTCGCCTTTGGGAGCAGGTTTTTTTCTGGGACTCCAGAATTCTCTTCCCTCCAAACTGCACCTGGAGGCTGTACTACCTTCAAGATAGTATTCAACAAGGAACTCAGAAGGGTTTTAGTGAGACAAGTCCTAATCTCCCTGCCACCAAGAAGCTAGGAAAAAAGAAAATCAAACTTTCCGTCCAGATTCCAGGCCCTGTGCACACGCTCCCACTCACCACTGGAGACCATCCAACTAACGCAGTAGCGAGGGAACACGGTCTGGGGGTTGTCACTGTACGTCAGCAAGTAGTCAAAGCCGTTCTGGAAAAGAAAAACACCAAGATTAAACATATCCGAACTGCCCCCACAGCTTCCATATCCAGGACCACAGAATAACCAAGCTCAGACCCTGGGACAGAGAGTGGCATTTTTTACCCTGAGCAGAAAAGAGTTATAACACTGAAGACCTCAGAGGTTCTGGTCTCGCGAGGCTGGCCCGCTAGCATCTGGGAACTTGGCCCCACCTGGCCCCAGTCAGCAGGTGCTGGGGGCTCCCTGTGCCTCCTCTGTGCAAACAGGCCTCATGCTGAGCATCTGCTTCTCCCCCGGGGTCTGGGACTGAAGGACGTGCTAGGCACCTGTGTAACCAGCCCCCAGGACAGACCTTGGGCGCCGAGACCTTGGGCTTCCCTGGGCAGAAGAAACATCACACACACGCTGCTGTTTTTACGTGGCTGGGAGAGGATGTGCTCCGAGAGCCCACAGGGATTCCTCTAGTCCCTGCCTGCATGGCCCCCTGTGGATCCAGCTGTGCATCCTTCCACCACTGTGATCTCAGCCAAGAGTACAACTGTTAGCTGAGTCCTGTGTGCCAAGATGGGCAACCTCGGTTACAGTGAACAAGAGAAAAATCTTTCAAGGCTGCTTCTACGGCAAGAGACTGGACGGAAAATGCAGTCACAGCAGTGTGTGCTGTTGCCTCTGTTAAGAAGGGTGGCGGCCCTCTTCTCCAGGTGACTGTCCTATAACCACATGCTTCGAGGTTTCCAACACTACCTAAGAAGGAAATCTGTAAATGCACTCATGCACCTAGTCTAAATAAACAAATGTTCTGTAATTCGCCTTTGGGAGCAGGTTTTTTTCTGGGACTCCAGAATTCTCTTCCCTCCAAACTGCACCTGGAGGCTGTACTACCTTCAAGATAGTATTCAACAAGGAACTCAGAAGGGTTTTAGTGAGACAAGTCCTAATCTCCCTGCCACCAAGAAGCTAGGAAAAAAGAAAATCAAACTTTCCGTCCAGATTCCAGGCCCTGTGCACACGCTCCCACTCACCACTGGAGACCATCCAACTAACGCAGTAGCGCGGGAACACGGTCTGGGGGTTGTCACTGTACGTCAGCAAGTAGTCAAAGCCGTTCTGGAAAAGAAAAACACCAAGATTAAACATATCCGAACTGCCCCCACAGCTTCCATATCCAGGACCACAGAATAACCAAGCTCAGACCCTGGGACAGAGAGTGGCATTTTTTACCCTGAGCAGAAAAGAGTTATAACACTGAAGACCTCAGAGGTTCTGGTCTCGCGAGGCTGGCCCGCTAGCATCTGGGAACTTGGCCCCACCTGGCCCCAGTCAGCAGGTGCTGGGGGCTCCCTGTGCCTCCTCTGTGCAAACAGGCCTCATGCTGAGCATCTGCTTCTCCCCCGGGGTCTGGGACTGAAGGACGTGCTAGGCACCTGTGTAACCAGCCCCCAGGACAGACCTTGGGCGCCGAGACCTTGGGCTTCCCTGGGCAGAAGAAACATCACACACACGCTGCTGTTTTTACGTGGCTGGGAGAGGATGTGCTCCGAGAGCCCACAGGGATTCCTCTAGTCCCTGCCTGCATGGCCCCCTGTGGATCCAGCTGTGCATCCTTCCACCACTGTGATCTCAGCCAAGAGTACAACTGTTAGCTGAGTCCTGTGTGTCCTTATAGTCAATCTTAGAACGTGGGGGTGGTCCTGAGGACCCCAACAGATACCCCCATGTATAAATATCTTTTTTTACCAAAATATAAATATATTAACTCTTACTATTAATACTAACATCAAACATCTATACAGAGTTTACAAAGACATGTCAGGAACTACTTCAACGCCTCAACAATCCTATAACGTAGGTGCTGCGGATCCCCATTTTACAGACGAGGAACCTGAGCACAAAGAGGTGCGTGACAAGGATTAAAGAGATTCACAGGTGTTCTGATCCTGGGAGAGGTCTAAAGCGATTATGCTCCACCCAAAGGGGTAAGAAATAAGCACTTTTAAGTCTGTCCTTTTTGAAACTCCTCAATGAGTTTGTTATTGTTTCTGGTTGACGTTTTGGGTTTTTCGCCATGGGATCTTAGCTCTCCAACCAGGCATCAAACCCACACCCCCTGCGTTGGGTGGCAAGAGCTTAACCACTGGACCACCAGGGAGGCCTCAAGTCTACACTTTTAAAAGCAGACTGTTTTACAAACAAACAAACAAATTAAAAAAGCAGACTGGTCACAACTGTAGGTAGCGGCACTTTAACGTTAAACTCTCATGCCTTTACACCAAAGCCCGCCTTCTTTATCCCCAGAGTGAAATATTTGATCTTGAGTTCATTTACTCAACATCTGAACGTCTGCCGTATCCAGCACTGTGCTAGGCACTATACAGGAAGTAAGACCATGCTAGTCCTTGCCCTCCGGAGCTTCCAATTAGTCGGATAAATAGGTGCTGGAACAGAGACTGACTACCATGGAAGCAGAGAGGAAGGGGAGGTGACGCCTTCACAGTGGGAACAGTGACCCCACAAAGGCCAGCTACAGACTAAGGAGCTAAAACCTGTAAAAGACTTGAGATGATTCTTCCCCAAATATGCTTGGACTGAGAAGTCACAAGACCTGGCTTCTCATCCACTACTGCTTATATTGAAAAAGGGAAGCCAAAACTGAAAACAGTGGTTGCCGACAGGAAGAAGGAAGGAAGTGGGCTTCCACTTCATCTCACAGTGATCTCAGCCAAGAGTACAACTGTTAGCTGAGTCCTGTGTGTCCTTATAGTCAATCTTAGAACGTGGGGGTGGTCCTGAGGACCCCAACAGATACCCCCATGTATAAATATCTTTTTTTACCAAAATATAAATATATTAACTCTTACTATTAATACTAACATCAAACATCTATACAGAGTTTACAAAGACATGTCAGGAACTACTTCAACGCCTCAACAATCCTATAACGTAGGTGCTGCGGATCCCCATTTTACAGACGAGGAACCTGAGCACAAAGAGGTGCGTGACAAGGATTAAAGAGATTCACAGGTGTTCTGATCCTGGGAGAGGTCTAAAGCGATTATGCTCCACCCAAAGGGGTAAGAAATAAGCACTTTTAAGTCTGTCCTTTTTGAAACTCCTCAATGAGTTTGTTATTGTTTCTGGTTGACGTTTTGGGTTTTTCGCCATGGGATCTTAGCTCTCCAACCAGGCATCAAACCCACACCCCCTGCGTTGGGTGGCAAGAGCTTAACCACTGGACCACCAGGGAGGCCTCAAGTCTACACTTTTAAAAGCAGACTGTTTTACAAACAAACAAACAAATTAAAAAAGCAGACTGGTCACAACTGTAGGTAGCGGCACTTTAACGTTAAACTCTCATGCCTTTACACCAAAGCCCGCCTTCTTTATCCCCAGAGTGAAATATTTGATCTTGAGTTCATTTACTCAACATCTGAACGTCTGCCGTATCCAGCACTGTGCTAGGCACTATACAGGAAGTAAGACCATGCTAGTCCTTGCCCTCCGGAGCTTCCAATTAGTCGGATAAATAGGTGCTGGAACAGAGACTGACTACCATGGAAGCAGAGAGGAAGGGGAGGTGACGCCTTCACAGTGGGAACAGTGACCCCACAAAGGCCAGCTACAGACTAAGGAGCTAAAACCTGTAAAAGACTTGAGATGATTCTTCCCCAAATATGCTTGGACTGAGAAGTCACAAGACCTGGCTTCTCATCCACTACTGCTTATATTGAAAAAGGGAAGCCAAAACTGAAAACAGTGGTTGCCGACAGGAAGAAGGAAGGAAGTGGGTAGAAAGAACAGGGATATAAGATAAAGTACTCGTAGAGTGAGCAGGCCCAGAGCTCTGAGAACCCTGTAGATGCCCAAGTGTGGTATTTAAATAACATCGCCTCTAAGGGAACAAGATCCACCAGAAGAAATGCTCTTTTCCAGGTTCACACTTAAAAATCACACAAGGTGAACCTGAAACACAGCACCAGAAAACAGGAGTTTCTGAGGTCAAGTCAAAAGGACTCCAGCCAACAAGAAGCTCCTAGTTAAGAGTGATTGTAATGGATTAACCAAATATGTAACTTTTGAGTTCCTAATAGCATTTTTTTTTTTCTTTTTTTGGCCATACCACACAGCATGCAGGATCTTAGTTCCCTGACCAGGAATCAAATCCATCAGAAGTATTAAGTACTAACCACTGGAATATCAACTAAGTCCCACCTAATGGACTTTCCTTTAAAAATAAAAACTTTAACCTTTGGAGGATCGCTCGACGAAAGCACCAATTCATGATTTTAAAAACTAGTAACTGAAGGAAACAAACCTGCATTTCTCCTATTTCCCTTTCCTCTGTGAACTATAGGAAACCACACAGTTTATGAATAAACTTTCCCTTCAAGTATGTCCCCTAATAAAAGAAAATAAATGAAGAAAGAAGGAAGAGTTTATACAAACTAGTATTTTGTTAACTTCTAATAAATAGGATCTGAGTAATAAATAGGATCAATCACTTCCAAATTCAGGAAGAGAGGGACCGCTGCCTTGTTATGGTGATAGCGCTTGTATAACTCAATGAAGCTATGAGCCATGCCATGAAGGGCCACCCAAGGCAGACGGAGTTACGGTGGAGAGTTCTCACCAAACGTGATCCCCACTCCAGATACCTGCCGTGAGAACTTCATGAACTGTATAAAAAGGCATAATCAGACATATATACCTTCTAATAAAGCAGTCTTGCTCCAAACAACTTGAATCTGTTCAAGTCTCTAGATCTCAGTACCCACATACAGGAAACATCGGGGACAACGAACCCTGTTCACCACCACTGCGGGCATTCAACCGGCAAAATCCAGGACAAAGAACCTGCTTCTTCCATATATACAACTGCGAGGAGGGAAAGGGGGAGGGAGAACTCAAGATAGAGATGAAAAGCTACAGTATGAACACATTTCAATGTCTGCATCTTATCTGAATCCTGATTCAAATAAACTACAAAAAAATTCATGGACCATCAGGAAAACTTGAGTACTAGATATCTCATATTAGGGAATATGGTATTATGTTTTCAAAAATCTCTTATATTTAGAGAGGAATTCTTTGGTTCTTCTATAGCAAAGCTAGGATCTGCTTCAAAACAATCAGGAGAGTGGGAAAGGGAACAGCAAGAGTACAGATCACCCACGTCTGGCCGTGAGTTTGGTCACTGTCAGAGCGGGGGATGAATACAAAGAGCTCATTCATTATGTTTTTCTCTCTACTTCTTCATCTTTTTTCTACAGCTCAAATTTTCCATAATAAAAAATGAAACTAGAGTTCTCTAACAGCCTAGGAGCTAGGATTCCAGGCTTCCTCTGCCATGGCCAGGGTTCAATTCCGGTCAGGGAACTGGGATCCTCTAAGCTGGCAGCACAGCCACAATGAAACAATCAGAATACCACCCCTCGGTCCAAGGAGCTACTCTCCATCTGGCAAATCCAAACTCAGCTGCCTGGTTTTCAAGGACCCTCTGCACCTGCTCAAGGTAATCCCCACTCCTCCCTGAATCCTGCCTTTCTTGTGAGCACTGACTCTCTCAACGTCCAGGCGTCCTTCCTTCCCTTGTCTGTGGCTGAATCATGTCTTCTACCTCCAGGGCCCTTCCTGTTTTCCTCTAATCTACAGTCTGCCTTTTTGCAAGAACCTACTCAAATCTTACCTTTCTCCTAAAAGCTTGCCACAATATGCTATGAGACGTACACAGATAACTGACGCTGGCTCCCCAACCCAGATGAAAGAAGTTATTTCCTGGTACAGCACACTCTGCTGGGTGCCCAGTTCCGCCGTAGCTGTTTCATGGCCAGGATGTCCAAAGGCAATAATGCTCACGTCACTTTTCTTCCCCAAATAGGAAATACATGGACAAGGTTCAAGTTTCAAAAGCAACATCAAGGAAAAGCATGAGACATAACTAACTCCCACACCGTTCCCCAGCAGGCCCAGGCTCCCCTTCCTAAAGGGAGTTGGCTATCAACAGGAGCATTCCTGCTTCTAAAGCTTAACTGTATTTATAACACACTGGAAACAATCCTTTCTACTCTGCAACTGAGTCGTCTCTTTCTCAGCCTCTCACACATACTTGTACATACCTCATCAAACACAAGTTTCATAAAAAATGTTTACACTCAGTTTCTATTTGATTTATTCCTTTTCTTTTTAAGCACTACATTAAAGTTTGTCTTCCACTAGTGGGTAGGAATGCATGGTTTGAAAAATACTGCTCTATGGGACTTCCCTGGCAGTCCAGCAGTTAAGACTCCGAGCTTCCAATGCTAGAGTGTGGGTTCGATCCCTGGCTGGTGAACCAAGACTCCACATGCTCCGGGGTGCAGCAAAAGAAAAAGAAAAAAAAAGAGAAATACTGCTCTAAAAATGGTACAGACGTCAACACACATCTCCTGGTAAACCAAGGGTGAAGACACCACCCTGACAGAGGTGAACTGCTGTCTCTGGTGGTGTACATAAGTTGCTGAAAACAACAATCTATTCTAAGAGAACAGTCATCTAAAACCAGCAACCACCATAATCAACAATGTACACACACAAGAGATTGGGCTAAAACATCAAAAATAAAACACCGCACAAAATTGAAGAAAATGTTCTTTGCAAAGGTCACAAAATGCGGTCACAAGATGGCGGAAAGCACTAGTTCAAGTCACGGACAAGGAAACAGGACTCCAGAAACGTGTCAGGTGTTCTGCCGGCTGTGGGGAAATTTTGACGGACTCGGTGCTCGCTCTGGCTCCTCAAGAACACTGCTAGACCAGCCTAGGAGCCAGGACCCTCGTCCTCCCATCACTGTCCCCAAGCCACAGGAGCCAAACGGGTTGTCAGTCCTTTGTCTTGGGGGCTTTCTAGGCACACCGCCCTCCAGCAGGGGTCCTGAAGTGTGGTTCCAAGGCCAGGGGCATCAGCCTCTCTTCAGGCTACAGCCCAGCACGGACTAGCCAAGCTTTAGTAGTGTCCAATACTCGAGAACCGGCCTGTTCTCCACAGGTCAGACAAAAGGCACTCCTTGAGAAAATCCTCAGCTGCTAACCCATTACCTCTCGAATAATGTAGAACTCACCTCGTCAAATGACTTGTGGGGACGGATAACCATCTGGGACTCGTAGGATCGGACTCTGACGAATTCCGGAGACTCCGGTACACTCGGGTGCTCCACAGCACTGGCAGGAAGAGAAGCGAGGGAAACTGAGCAACGTCTACACACACAGAAAAGCATCAGAGTTGCAGTTATGAGCAAAGTCTAAAAGGTAGTCTCTCTAAGTTTTAAAATACGTCAGAGAAATCATGGATGCTCTCTAAGCTCTAAAAACAAAGTGAGCTAACTTCACGATTCCTGGCTCAATAGGCCTCGGGTCGAAGAAGAGATTGTTCCTTTTTTTAATTTAAAAAATTATCAACACTAACGAGCTGAAGGATCAGTGATGAAAAGCTTGCATCCCTTCAGCTCTCTGAGACAGTCACCAGCTCCAGCCCACTCACAGTCTAGCTGGGAGGCACGGGGCCCGGGCTCCACTCAAGACAAGCTAGCTCCACTAGACACGCGTGAACGAAGGACAAGCTAAAAGGACTCGGCGGGAACCGCCGGCCACCATAC
Organism: Tragulus kanchil; assembly: GCA_022376925.1. NCBI lineage: Eukaryota > Metazoa > Chordata > Mammalia > Artiodactyla > Tragulidae > Tragulus > Tragulus kanchil. The sequence continues at coordinate 96,367,525 of JAIOJX010000029.1, forward strand.
GCACCGGGACACCAACACCATCACATTGTTCTCCTCATCCACGCTATACCGTCGGACGACACGTAATCCCGTGAGTACATTGGATACTAAAGAAACGGAGGGGCAGGAAGATCAGTGCTTGGTCTCAGTGGACAGGATCGAAGCAGAACCAGATGTGACAATACTCACAGGAAAATGGGTCACCCAGTGAAGGACCTCGGAGCCACTGACCACGTCCCTCTCGATCACTTCCAGCTTGATCACCAGTGCATCCCACTTTTTTCTATACTCTGTGTCCAGCTGCGGAAAGAGCAAAGACCATGAAGGCCCGAGACAACCAAAGCAAAGCTGCAATGGTGGGACCCTTCCTCTGAGACAAGCAGGTTCGTCTTGGGGGCTTTCTAGGCACACCGCCTCCAGCAGGGGTCCTGAAGTGTGGTTCCAAGGCCAGGGGCATCAGCCTCTCTTCAGGCTACAGCCCAGCACGGACTAGCCAAGCTTTAGTAGTGTCCAATACTCGAGAACCGGCCTGTTCTCCACAGGTCAGACAAAAGGCACTCCTTGAGAAAATCCTCAGCTGCTAACCCATTACCTCTCGAATAATGTAGAACTCACCTCGTCAAATGACTTGTGGGGACGGATAACCATCTGGGACTCGTAGGATCGGACTCTGACGAATTCCGGAGACTCCGGTACACTCGGGTGCTCCACAGCACTGGCAGGAAGAGAAGCGAGGGAAACTGAGCAACGTCTACACACACAGAAAAGCATCAGAGTTGCAGTTATGAGCAAAGTCTAAAAGGTAGTCTCTCTAAGTTTTAAAATACGTCAGAGAAATCATGGATGCTCTCTAAGCTCTAAAAACAAAGTGAGCTAACTTCACGATTCCTGGCTCAATAGGCCTCGGGTCGAAGAAGAGATTGTTCCTTTTTTTAATTTAAAAAATTATCAACACTAACGAGCTGAAGGATCAGTGATGAAAAGCTTGCATCCCTTCAGCTCTCTGAGACAGTCACCAGCTCCAGCCCACTCACAGTCTAGCTGGGAGGCACGGGGCCCGGGCTCCACTCAAGACAAGCTAGCTCCACTAGACACGCGTGAACGAAGGACAAGCTAAAAGGACTCGGCGGGAACCGCCGGCCACCATACGCACCGGGACACCAACACCATCACATTGTTCTCCTCATCCACGCTATACCGTCGGACGTACACGTAATCCCGTGAGTACATTGGATACTAAAGAAACGGAGGGGCAGGAAGATCAGTGCTTGGTCTCAGTGGACAGGATCGAAGCAGAACCAGATGTGACAATACTCACAGGAAAATGGGTCACCCAGTGAAGGACCTCGGAGCCACTGACCACGTCCCTCTCGATCACTTCCAGCTTGATCACCAGTGCATCCCACTTTTTTCTATACTCTGTGTCCAGCTGCGGAAAGAGCAAAGACCATGAAGGCCCGAGACAACCAAAGCAAAGCTGCAATGGTGGGACCCTTCCTCTGAGACAGGGACCCGACCTAAAAGGCTGTGTCCAAGGGCTGAAGGCACAGCTGGGCTTACTGCAGATGAGACTCAACAAAATCCCTTCCTGGAGGCCAATCCCACTACTTTGAAGTGAATCTTAACAAGGAAACAAAAAACCACAACAAAAGTGTAAGAAAAAAATACTATCATAGACATGTCTGGGAAAACACAGTACACAGTGATTTAATTTGTAAGGGTAAAATAATTCTAAAACAGACAAACTGTTCAAAAATATGGGCAGACACCTCACACAAATACAAGTTGCATTATTTTAAAAATTTCGAGCATCACCAGGAACTAAGGAATTTCAAAAGACAAGTATCACATGCATCCAAACCAACAAAATTCAACAGAGACTGACAAAATTCAGTGCGTATGGGCAAGCGTACACTTGTGTGTTAGTAATGGGTGTCATAATCACCAAATTAGTTGCTCAAATTCCAGAAAAATATGAAAACTCCAGGAAGGTAAAACAATTTTTGTAGAACTCTAGGGGATCCCAGCTCTCCTTTTCTGCACTCATCGGAAGGAGGAACAGAGTCTTTGAACATATACTCTTTTTTTTTTTCTTTTTTTATTAATTCTTTATTTTAAAGATTTTACAGTGTTTTGTTGTTCACCGACATGTATGTTCCCAGATCATTCATATGCATATCCTTGGTCCCCCAACCCCCACTCAGTTCCCCCGCTCCCACCCCTCCGGACCATCGCCTCAAGTGATTGTAGGCACTCCTATTCCCTTAGCACAATGACAATAGCTATCTTTTCCACACATGACAGTATAGGTTTCCATGTTACTTCCTCTATGCCTCCCTCTCACTGTTCGTTCTCCCCAATGTCCCTATGTCCATTCTCTGTCTGTTTTTCCATGAGTGCACTGCATGTGTTATCATGACCATCTTACTAGATTCCAAAAAATATGGAACGCTTCACGAATTTGCGTGTCATCCTTGTGCAGGGGCCATGCTAATCTTCTCTGTATTGTTCCAATTTTAGTATATGTGCTGCCGAAGTGAGCACTGAATATATACTCTTATCTTTATCAAGCAAATACCTTCACTTTGGACAAGTTCCACCTTGCTAAATTCCAATTACATCTGTACCAAAGGAGAAAATGCCATAAAAGAAATCATCGGGACAACAGGTAAAACTGGAATGCAACAATTCTGTAAGTATTGCATCAGCTAAATTTACTGACTTTGACCATGGTACTGCGGCTTGTTAGGAAAGTATTTCGTTTTAGGAAATACATACGAAAGCTTTTTGAAATAAAGGCTATGTTATTTACCCTCAAACTGTTTAGGGGAAAAAAACTATAAAGCCTTATAAAATATATTAAAGCACTCCTTCCTCTATTTGACCTTCCCAACAGCCTTATAAAGGGCAGAACTGGCCTCATCTCCAGAAGATAAACTATAGGTCAAAAGTTCACCCAGAGGCTATCTGACGTGAAATACGGGATAAACAGAGGAACTGAAGCCACTGTCTTGGGAGCCAGAGAAAGTACTCATGTGGACAATGAGGAGAGGACTTACAGGCTTCACGGCTCCCCATCTGGGAGGAAAAATGTACTCACCTGGACATTGAAGAACTGCCGAGGTGTCACGTCTGTATAGGTTCCAAAAACTAGAATGATAGCAAAGGATAAGGAACGTTTGCCACTCTCTCACCACTCCCACAACTGCATTTCAACTGCAGAGTACTGACTGACGGCTCTTAGAGGCAGATTCAGAAACTGGAAGTCATACTGGGGTAACAAAGTTAAGACAGAGACAACATATAGTAGAGGGTAACAAAGACTCCTGTCATCTGGGAAAGGGAGAACAGGAAATGGCACACCAGGGCAATCTTCCTGGGAAACAACTAGATGACAGAGTTTAACAGAGGGCAGGAGCACAGTGCCGTGCACCTGCTGGCATGAAACACACCAGCCAGCAGCGAGCGGGGCTCACCTCGGTACTGGTAAAGGTGGGTGCCCCCAATGGGGCGCCGCCACAGCTTGAAGTGTTTCTTATCCATCACCATCTCCCATGGCTGCTCTTTGCCTCCTGCATCTTCAGTCCCTTCTGTTTGGGATTTTGGTTCTGGCGGGAGGCGCTCAACTCCAGAGCTCCGAAACATGCCCGACATTTCCTCCAACCGTTTCATCTCATCAATGGATCTGGACAGGAAACAACAGGCATGGTGGGATGGTTGGAGTCAGCCTTGAGAAATGAACTGGCTACATAAAGACTGGTACTGAAGGGTGTGGATTAAAGCATTGGGACTAAAACTGTGAGTTCCTGAGTCTGAATCGCAGTCTAACATTCATCAATTAGAATACTACCAATTATTAGAATATTACCAATCACTATTTCTTAACCTGTAAAATGGGGTAATAAGAGTATCTACTTCAAGGTTGATTATAAAAATTAAATTTACATGTAAAGTGCTTACTACTAGGCAGGTAATTAGCCCTCACATTTTAACTATTATAATTGATGCATATGATAGGCTATTAGATATCTTTTGCCCAATTTGTCTTAAACTATTTTTTTTTTTCAATTTTGGCCTCTTTTATTAATTTCCTATTTATTTATTTTCATCCATCTTTATTCTTCCGTCTGTGTGGGCTTCCCATTGCAGTGGACTTTTTTTGTTGCAGAGCACCGGCTCTGGGCGCACACTCCAGAGTGCTGGCTTGTAATTGAACACACTGGTCCAGCCACTCTGTGGCACGTGGGATCTTCCCAGGCCAGGGATTGAACAAGTGCCCCTTGCACTGCAAGGCGGACTCTTTACCCACTGGACCACCAGGGAAGCCCCTTGCCCACTTTTTAATTGGGTTGTCTTCCTATCACATTGCAAGAAAATTTATGTATTTTTTCCTCCTTTTTATTAAAAAGATAATTCACTTAATTATACTTTTACTGTAGAGAAATCAAGTGTTTTTTCGTATTGTCCCAAGGTTGTACAACCCTCACCACCAACTGCAGACCATTTCACCAACCCCCAAAGAAACCTTTACTCACAGCGGTTACTTCCCACAGCCCCAAACAATTTTCTGCCTCCATGATGCGGGCTCACCTCGGTACTGGTAAAGGTGGGTGCCCCCAATGGGGCGCCGCCACAGCTTGAAGTGTTTCTTATCCATCACCATCTCCCATGGCTGCTCTTTGCCTCCTGCATCTTCAGTCCCTTCTGTTTGGGATTTTGGTTCTGGCGGGAGGCGCTCAACTCCAGAGCTCCGAAACATGCCCGACATTTCCTCCAACCGTTTCATCTCATCAATGGATCTGGACAGGAAACAACAGGCATGGTGGGATGGTTGGAGTCAGCCTTGAGAAATGAACTGGCTACATAAAGACTGGTACTGAAGGGTGTGGATTAAAGCATTGGGACTAAAACTGTGAGTTCCTGAGTCTGAATCGCAGTCTAACATTCATCAATTAGAATACTACCAATTATTAGAATATTACCAATCACTATTTCTTAACCTGTAAAATGGGGTAATAAGAGTATCTACTTCAAGGTTGATTATAAAAATTAAATTTACATGTAAAGTGCTTACTACTAGGCAGGTAATTAGCCCTCACATTTTAACTATTATAATTGATGCATATGATAGGCTATTAGATATCTTTTGCCCAATTTGTCTTAAACTATTTTTTTTTTTCAATTTTGGCCTCTTTTATTAATTTCCTATTTATTTATTTTCATCCATCTTTATTCTTCCGTCTGTGTGGGCTTCCCATTGCAGTGGACTTTTTTTGTTGCAGAGCACCGGCTCTGGGCGCACACTCCAGAGTGCTGGCTTGTAATTGAACACACTGGTCCAGCCACTCTGTGGCACGTGGGATCTTCCCAGGCCAGGGATTGAACAAGTGCCCCTTGCACTGCAAGGCGGACTCTTTACCCACTGGACCACCAGGGAAGCCCCTTGCCCACTTTTTAATTGGGTTGTCTTCCTATCACATTGCAAGAAAATTTATGTATTTTTTCCTCCTTTTTATTAAAAAGATAATTCACTTAATTATACTTTTACTGTAGAGAAATCAAGTGTTTTTTCGTATTGTCCCAAGGTTGTACAACCCTCACCACCAACTGCAGACCATTTCACCAACCCCCAAAGAAACCTTTACTCACAGCGGTTACTTCCCATAGCCCCCAACAATTACTGACCTATTTTCTGCCTCCATGAGCTTGCCTATCTGGACTCTGCATATAAATGGAATCTTTGAATAGGGCCCATGGGTCTGGTTTTTTCTCTTAGCATGTATACAAGGCCCATTCGTGCTGTAGTTTATTGCTTTTAGGGCTGAATAATATTCCACTGTATCAATATATCACATGTTGTTTACCCAGTCATCGGGTGATAGACATTTAGGTCGTTTCTACTTCTCGGCTATTATGAATAATGTGGCTACAGATATTTGCATATAACTTGGGTACAGACATAAGCTTTCTGTTTTCTTCAGTAAATTCCTAGGAGGGGATAGGCTGAGTTGGGGAAACCCTGTTTAACTTTTACAGCAAGTGCCAAATTATTTTCCAAAGCATCTATTCCATTTCTAAACCCACACCAGCAACATGTGAAGGCTGTGAGGGCTCCAACTGCTTCATTTCCTTGCTAACACTTGTTACTGTCTGTCTTTTTGATTCCAGCGATCCTAATGGGAATGATGTGGTGTCTCATTCTGGTCTTCCACTTGTAGTCCTCTGGTAGTAACTAATGATGCTGAGCATATTTCTCTGTGCTTATTGGCTATTTGTGTATCTTCTTTGCAGAAAAGATCTACTGAGGGGCTTCCCTGGTGGTCCAGCAAGCAAGGATGCCGCCTTGCAGTGCAAGGGGCGCCAGTTCGATCCCTGGCCTGGGAAGATCCCACGTGCAGCGGAGCGGCTGGACCGATGTGTCCAATTACCGAGCCGGTGCTCTGCAACAACAGAGGCCACCGAGATGGGAGGCCCACATGGGCCAAAGAACAAAGACGGATGAAAATAGATAAATGAAAGACCAGACCAATAGAAGTGGCCCGCCTGCCCCCCTCCCTCCCAACCCCACCCACCACAAAAAAAAGATCTACTGAAATCTTTGTTTTAAATTGGGTTGTCTTTTTACTCTCAAGCTTTGTAAGTTCTTCATATATTCTGAACACAAGTCTCTTATCAAATGTGCAATTTACAAGTATTTTCACTGACTCTGTGGGCTCTTTCCACTTTCTTGATAGTAACCTTTGATGCACAGTAGTTTTCAATTTTGATAAAGTCAAATTAATCTTTTTTTTTTTGACTGTTCATGTTTTTGGTGTTATATCTAAGAGACCACTGCCTAATTCAGTACTATTTTTTTTTTTGACTGTTCATGTTTTTGGTGTTATATCTAAGAGACCACTGCCTAATTCAGTACCACAAAAACTTATGTCTATATTTTCTTCAAAGAGTTTTAGTTTACATTTTGGCCTGTACCAAAAAAAACTTTATGATCTTTAATTTTAAATTTTCATCAAAGCAGTTGAATAATGTGGCTACAGATATTTGCATATAACTTGGGTACAGACATAAGCTTTCTGTTTTCTTCAGTAAATTCCTAGGAGGGGATAGGCTGAGTTGGGGAAACCCTGTTTAACTTTTACAGCAAGTGCCAAATTATTTTCCAAAGCATCTATTCCATTTCTAAACCCACACCAGCAACATGTGAAGGCTGTGAGGGCTCCAACTGCTTCATTTCCTTGCTAACACTTGTTACTGTCTGTCTTTTTGATTCCAGCGATCCTAATGGGAATGATGTGGTGTCTCATTCTGGTCTTCCACTTGTAGTCCTCTGGTAGTAACTAATGATGCTGAGCATATTTCTCTGTGCTTATTGGCTATTTGTGTATCTTCTTTGCAGGAAAGATCTACTGAGGGGCTTGCCTGGTGGTCGAGCAAGCGAGGATGCCGCCTTGCAGTGCAAGGGGCGCCGGTTCGATCCCTGGCCTGGGAAGATCCCACGTGCCGCGGAGCGGCTGGACCGATGTGTCCAATTACCGAGCCGGTGCTCTGCAACAACAGAGGCCACCGCGATGGGAGGCCCACACAGGCCAAAGAACAAAGACGGATGAAAATAGATAAATGAAAGACCAGACCAATAGAAGTGGCCCGCCTGCCCCCCCCCCCCCCCACCCCCCCCCCCACAAAAAAAAGATCTACTGAAATCTTTGTTTTAAATTGGGTTGTCTTTTTACTCTCAAGCTTTGTAAGTTCTTCATATATTCTGAACACAAGTCTCTTATCAAATGTGCAATTTACAAGTATTTTCACTGACTCTGTGGGCTCTTTCCACTTTCTTGATAGTAACCTTTGATGCACAGTAGTTTTCAATTTTGATAAAGTCAAATTAATCTTTTTTTTTTTGACTGTTCATGTTTTTGGTGTTATATCTAAGAGACCACTGCCTAATTCAGTACTATTTTTTTTTTTGACTGTTCATGTTTTTGGTGTTATATCTAAGAGACCACTGCCTAATTCAGTACCACAAAAACTTATGTCTATATTTTCTTCAAAGAGTTTTAGTTTACATTTTGGCCTGTGACCCATTTTATTTTTTGTGTACAGTATGAGGGAGGGGGTGTAAATTCACTATTTTGCATGTGCATCTCAAGTTGTTCCAGCACCATTTTTTTCAAAAAACATGGTTTGTTCTCCCTTTAATCTTTAAATAGCAGTTAGGAAAGCAAGGCTGGAGACACCACCTACTGATATGTTCTGTCTGCAATGCCCTTTCCCATGCCTCTTTAACCTTCAAAATCCCTATAAGGTTCAAGGTTAATTCCTAGGCAAAGCTGAACATATACATTTACTTTTATTCCTCTACAGAAATATATCATACTATATTATAATTAATCTATCTTTATATCTGTCCCCCTTACTAAACTGGCTCCTAGCAAATCCCTGCTTAAACATTACATGTTCAACAAAGGTTCACAAGGGACTTCCCTGATGGTCCAGTGACTAAGACTCTGTTCTCCCAATGCAGGAAGCCTGGGTTCAATCCCTGGTCAGTGAACTAGATCCCACACATGGCAACTAAAAGGTATCGCATGCTGCAACTAAGACCCGGCGCAACCAAAGGAATATAATAAAATTATTTGGGAAAAAAAAGGTTCATAGAATAAACTGAGTAAATAAAGCCTCAATAATTCAAATTCTTATTGAAAGACTACATTAATACAGCACTTTAAAAGTCAGAATTTTATCATACATATCTGTAAACAACAAAACTCTGTAAAAGTAAAATGTAAAATAAAAATTAAAAAAAAAAAAAAAAAGCCGAAAATTTAAAGTTATACTGGTAACCTAACCTTAACCACGATTAAAAGTTTAGAGTCACCCTAAACAATCTGGGTTCTAGTCCCAGCTCTGCCAACTGCTGCCGTGATCCTCCAAGTCATTTTACCTGTAAAGAGTCCCCTGTACCACCTATAGAGGGAGGACATTATTCCTTGAAGGTTTCTATTTGCTCTGAATTTTAAACTTTGGACTTCAATGAAAATATTTATGTACAGGGCCATTTGGGTTCAGACTGTCTGAAATCTCTTCCTATTCAGGAGAATCCCTAAACAGGTGAGAGGCAGCCCAGTCCCGCTTTTAACCCCTAGCAGCGAGCATGCGATTCCTTATCAAGTAAGGCTCAGAGTTCTGGTAGAGGCTTTGAATCTTGACGAAATAACAGAAGGCACAGGACCGTTCATATTTTCTCAGTGACCTGAAAGGAGCCGAGAATCCAGGAGTGCAACATATCTGAGGGAAACAAAACCAGCCACACTGTCCAAGAGTACTTCTGTGGCAGGTCTTGGCGTCCTCTGGCCAACCCGTGCTCTGGCCTTCTCATCAATGCTCTGAGGGACCTAACATCATTTTGATTAAACCCTTTTTGGTGAAAGTTAACCAGTATGTTTCATTGTTTGCAAACAATAACACTAGCCAGGACAATTTACATGGATGCTCTGATGAAAAATGTTTTAACCATTTTTTAAAAGTTTCAATATGAATTAAACATTGCAAAACACAACTGACTGCTAGCATTGCAAAAACCATAAAGAAATAGGGAAGGAAGTTCAGAGTAAGCAAAAGGGTCATGCAGAGGAGAAAGCAAAAGTAAACCCACAGCTAGATTTGATCTGAGAAGAATAATGTCGGCGTCACGTGGGGCCAATCATGGCACTGCTGAGGATGAGGAAAATGCCCTTCAAGAAAAACTTAAGTGCTTCCCCTGGTGGTCCAGTGGGTAAGGACACTGCCTTGCAGTGCAAGGGGCGCCGGTTCAATCCCTGGCCTGGGAAGATCCCACGTGCCGCGGAGCGGCTGGACTGATGTGTCCAATCACCGAGCCGGAGCTCTGGAGCACATGCGCCCAGAGCCAGCACTCTGCGACAACAGATGCCACCGTGATGGGAGGCCCACGGGGGCCAAAGAACAAAAAGAAAAAGATAACCTTAACCACGATTAAAAGTTTAGAGTCACCCTAAACAATCTGGGTTCTAGTCCCAGCTCTGCCAACTGCTGCCGTGATCCTCCAAGTCATTTTACCTGTAAAGAGTCCCCTGTACCACCTATAGAGGGAGGACATTATTCCTTGAAGGTTTCTATTTGCTCTGAATTTTAAACTTTGGACTTCAATGAAAATATTTATGTACAGGGCCATTTGGGTTCAGACTGTCTGAAATCTCTTCCTATTCAGGAGAATCCCTAAACAGGTGAGAGGCAGCCCAGTCCCGCTTTTAACCCCTAGCAGCGAGCATGCGATTCCTTATCAAGTAAGGCTCAGAGTTCTGGTAGAGGCTTTGAATCTTGACGAAATAACAGAAGGCACAGGACCGTTCATATTTTCTCAGTGACCTGAAAGGAGCCGAGAATCCAGGAGTGCAACATATCTGAGGGAAACAAAACCAGCCACACTGTCCAAGAGTACTTCTGTGGCAGGTCTTGGCCGTCCTCTGGCCAACCCGTGCTCTGGCCTTCTCATCAATGCTCTGAGGGACCTAACATCATTTTGATTAAACCCTTTTTGGTGAAAGTTAACCAGTATGTTTCATTGTTTGCAAACAATAACACTAGCCAGGACAATTTACATGGATGCTCTGATGAAAAATGTTTTAACCATTTTTTAAAAGTTTCAATATGAATTAAACATTGCAAAACACAACTGACTGCTAGCATTGCAAAAACCATAAAGAAATAGGGAAGGAAGTTCAGAGTAAGCAAAAGGGTCATGCAGAGGAGAAAGCAAAAGTAAACCCACAGCTAGATTTGATCTGAGAAGAATAATGTCGGCGTCACGTGGGGCCAATCATGGCACTGCTGAGGATGAGGAAAATGCCCTTCAAGAAAAACTTAAGTGCTTCCCCTGGTGGTCCAGTGGGTAAGGACACTGCCTTGCAGTGCAAGGGGCGCCGGTTCAATCCCTGGCCTGGGAAGATCCCACGTGCCGCGGAGCGGCTGGACTGATGTGTCCAATCACCGAGCCGGAGCTCTGGAGCACATGCGCCCAGAGCCAGCACTCTGCGACAACAGATGCCACCGTGATGGGAGGCCCACGTGGGCCAAAGAACAAAGACAGATGAAAACAGAGAAATGAAAGACCAATAGAAGTGGCCCGCCGCTCCCCTCCCTCCCCAATCCGACCCCCGCCCAAAATAAATAAATAAATAAATCTTTAAAAAAAAAAAAGAAAAGAAAAGACATCAGGGGACTTCCCTGGTAGTCCACTGGGTAAAGAGTCCACCTTGCAGTGCAAGGGGCACCGGTTTAATCCCTGGCCCGGGAAGATCCCACATGCAGAGGAATGGCTGGGCCGGTGTGTCCAATTACGAGCCAGCGCTCTAGAGCACATGTGCCCAGAGCCAGCGCTCTGCGACGAGACAGACCACTGCAATGGGAAGCCTACACATGCCAAAGAATGATAAAGATGGATGAAAAATAAACGATGACTTACAGGCAAAAAAATTTAAAAATCCTAAATATTAAAAATTTAAAAAAGACACTAGAGGTTCATAAAATTTTATAGTAATACACTTTTAAAGAAAATTAAACTAGGGGCTTCCCCTGGTGGTCCAGTGGATAAGGACACCGCCTTGCAGTGCAAGGGGCGCCGGTTCGATCCCTGGCCTGGGAAGATCCCACGTGCCGCGGAGCGGCTGGACCTATGTGTCCAATTACCAAGCCGGAGCTCTGTAGCGCATGCGCCCAGAGCCGGCGCTCTGCGACAACAGATGCCACCGCAATGGGAGGCCCAAAGGAGCCAAAGAACAAAGACAGATGAAAAATAGAGAAATGAAAGACCAATAGAAGTGGCCCACCTGCTCCCCTCCCTCAAAAATAAATAAATAAATAAATCTTTAAAAAAAAAAAACAAAAAGAAAATTAAACTATATGCCTATAGGTAATTATTGTTCACGGCCTTCTAAGACTCAAGGTGGTAGAGGGCTTCTGACCCACTGCTCAATCAGCCTCTCCAGTAAGATTAAAGGTAACTAGGCGGCCTTGATTAAGCCTGAGACTAAGTCCCTAGGGGCAGAGAGCAATGTCCTATGAAGGGATCATGTTCATTTATTTTTTTATTTTGAAGGGGCCATTTCTATTGGTCTTTCATTTATCTATTTTCATCCATCTTTCATTCTTTGGCCCACATGGGCCTCCCACAGCACTGGCCTCTGTCGCTGCAGAGCACCAGCTCTGGGTGCATGCGCGCCAGAGCTCCGGCTCAGTAGTTGGACATATCAGTCCAGTTGCTCCGCGGCACGTGGGATCTTCCCAGGCCAGCGATCAAACTGGCGCCCCTTGCACTGCAAGGCGGTGTCCTCACTCACTGGACCACCAGGGAAGTCCTCGTGTTCATTTTTTGACCAGAACACCATGAACAACGGAGGAAGACTGCACTGGTCAATGGCAGTTGTGTCCCAGGTTCAAGAATCTCGGAAGGGTCTCAACTTCTAAATGCTGACATGACACACAGCATTAGCACACAGGTGTACAACCACTATCGTATGTATGAAGGGGAGGAAAAAAAAAAACCCTCTCATTATGTATCTCGTTAGCTTGCTATCCCAAATCTTATTTGGGTGGAATAGGTGTCTACACCTTGTTATCTAACAGACTTAAATCTACACCTTGTTATTCCTAAGAGACTTAAGCAGTAAGGGAAGAAAGAAGGACAAAAGAGATTATTCCCAAAATAGCAACAGAAATAGATCAGTAAGAGGATCAAAGACAGACAGTTAAGACTTTCCTTTCTTCAAAACTAAATCATTTCAACATTTAAGAAAGGCTGTGTGGACAGCTATGGAAACTGAAGGCATAAAACGATGAAAAGAAAAGTAAGTATAACTATACTGGGCTCATCCAGGGGTCCTACCCTAAGTGCAGGGTTTTATTAAGACTTCATAATGGAGTATAAGACTCCATAATGACTCAAACGAAGTCATTTCTGTAATAGGTAATTCAGTAAGACACTGCTTTGTTTCAATGATCCCTTTCTCAAATTCCCCATTACTGTCGAAGTACAATAACTGACCTTGAAGTACAACTGTCATGGGACACACCTAGGAATTCTGAGCCAACTGGTTAACCACCAAATAAAGAGAATCTCAAAAAAATTAACTCAGTTTTACAGTTCTGATTATCTATGAAGGTGTAAGAGTAAAACACCCTTAAGTGGAAAAGATTAAGCCTGAGACTAAGTCCCTAGGGGCAGAGAGCAATGTCCTATGAAGGGATCAGGTTCATTTATTTTTTTATTTTGAAGGGGCCATTTCTATTGGTCTTTCATTTATCTATTTTCATCCATCTTTCATTCTTTGGCCCACATGGGCCTCCCACAGCACTGGCCTCTGTCGCTGCAGAGCACCAGCTCTGGGTGCATGCGCGCCAGAGCTCCGGCTCAGTAGTTGGACATATCAGTCCAGTTGCTCCGCGGCACGTGGGATCTTCCCAGGCCAGCGATCAAACTGGCGCCCCTTGCACTGCAAGGCGGTGTCCTCACTCACTGGACCACCAGGGAAGTCCTCGTGTTCATTTTTTGACCAGAACACCATGAACAACGGAGGAAGACTGCACTGGTCAATGGCAGTTGTGTCCCAGGTTCAAGAATCTCGGAAGGGTCTCAACTTCTAAATGCTGACATGACACACAGCATTAGCACACAGGTGTACAACCACTATCGTATGTATGAAGGGGAGGAAAAAAAAAAACCCTCTCATTATGTATCTCGTTAGCTTGCTATCCCAAATCTTATTTGGGTGGAATAGGTGTCTACACCTTGTTATCTAACAGACTTAAATCTACACCTTGTTATTCCTAAGAGACTTAAGCAGTAAGGGAAGAAAGAAGGACAAAAGAGATTATTCCCAAAATAGCAACAGAAATAGATCAGTAAGAGGATCAAAGACAGACAGTTAAGACTTTCCTTTCTTCAAAACTAAATCATTTCAACATTTAAGAAAGGCTGTGTGGACAGCTATGGAAACTGAAGGCATAAAACGATGAAAAGAAAAGTAAGTATAACTATACTGGGCTCATCCAGGGGTCCTACCCTAAGTGCAGGGTTTTATTAAGACTTCATAATGGAGTATAAGACTCCATAATGACTCAAACGAAGTCATTTCTGTAATAGGTAATTCAGTAAGACACTGCTTTGTTTCAATGATCCCTTTCTCAAATTCCCCATTACTGTCGAAGTACAATAACTGACCTTGAAGTACAACTGTCATGGGACACACCTAGGAATTCTGAGCCAACTGGTTAACCACCAAATAAAGAGAATCTCAAAAAAATTAACTCAGTTTTACAGTTCTGATTATCTATGAAGGTGTAAGAGTAAAAACACCCTTAAGTGACAATGGCCAAAAAAAAAAAGCCCCTTTAAGTTAAAAGGACTCTTTGCTGATCATCTATCTAATTAATAGCACACTGAAAAGGTAAAGGCCGAAATGGAAAATGGTCTATTTTCTTTATGAAACTTTACTGCCACATATGTATTCAGATGTCTAGAGCAGTGAAATGTATCTTTTTTAAAAAAGAAGGGGGGGCTTCCCTGGTGGTCCAGTGGGTAAAGAGTCCGCCTTGCTGTGCAAGGGGCACCAGTTGCATCCCTGGCCCAGGAAGATCCCATGTACCGCAGAGCGGCTGGACCAGTGTGTCCAATTACAAGCCAGTGTTCTGGAGTGCATGCGCCCAGAGCCGGAGCTCTGCAATGAGAGAGGCCACTGCAATGGGAAGCCCACACAGATGGAAGAATGAAGATGGATGAAAATAAATAAAAGACCAATTAAAATAGAGGGGGGGAAAAAAGGAGGGAAATTAATGGAACATTTTCCTCTCGTCTTTCATATTTCTTAACTTCCTTCTTCTTTTTGTTCCTGTATTTTTTTTAATGTTCCAAAGCAATAATAATAACCAAAAAAACCTACTGTATTTTTCCATAATGTTTGCCTTAAACTCACAGACTGTCAGCTAGCACCAAAAACAGTGATTAAAAGTTACTTTGTGAGGCTTCCCTGGTAGCTCAGTGGTAAAGAGTTCACCTGCCAATACAGGAGACACAGGTTCCATCCCTGATCCGGAAGGATCCCACATGCTGTGGAGCAACTAAGCCCATGAACCACGACTCATGGAGCCTGTGCTCTAGAGCCCTCTGGAGCAACTACTGAGCCCATGTGCCCTAGGGCCTGAGTTCCACAAGAAGAAAAGTCACTGCTCACCTCAACTAGAGTAGCCCCCACTCCCTGCAACTAGAGAAGAGCCTGTGGCAGCAGTGAAAACCCAGAATAGCAAAAAAAAAAAAAAAAAAAATTAAAAAGTTACTTTGTTTGATCATTTAACTGAAATCAAATGGGTAAGGAAAGCTAGACTAAGCATTTAAAGACCTGATTTCTACACCAGGCCTATGCGTGAGTACAAGTTACTTCTTTTCTCATATTTCCTTGCTGATTTTTGATTAATGGGTTCCTGTTTCTTACACACGAGAGAACAGAAATCTAGGTTTTTCTCTGTCATTCTGAACAGAAAGTCTACTACCCAAAGAAGAACACACCATTTTAAAGCATACATTCAAAGACAGAATGTATCCCATCACTGTCTGCCCATGACAGCAATTATCTGAATTAGTGTGTACCAGGACAAGTTGGTACAGAAACGGCACAAAAGAGCCAAAGGCTGTGATTTAGGGGCCGTGGGACAATCATGCTCTTCTTCCATGAACAATGAAAGAAACGCACGTGTCCTGAGGCACGCCTGACTGCTTGCTGTGCAAGCTACCCAAAACCATCTCCCTAGAGCAAACAAAATTTAAGATCTTCTAGTCTCAGCAGTGTGCCCTGTAGAGCAAAGAGAATGCTTAAAACCGAAGCCTGAGCCGGATGGAGAGTCTGGGGGAGAATGGATACATGTATATGTATGGCCAAGTCCCTTTGCTGTTCACCTGAAACTATGACAACATTGTTAATTGGCTATACACCAATATAAACAGTTTAAAATATATATAAAAGACCCACCAAACCTAAAAAAGTTCATCTGTACCCAGAATATCTTATTCAATAAAATATCAGGAATTTAAAAAAAAAAAAAAATCAGGAATTCCCCAAAAGTCCAGTGGTCAGGACTCCTTACTTTCACTGCCAAGGGCGTGGTTTGGATCCCTGGCCAGGAAACTTAAGATCCGGCAAGTCGTAAGTGGTGGGGCCAAATTATAATAAAACATAAACATGAAAAGCCAGGAAAACAAAGACCTATGAAATCACCATACAACCAAGGATACAGCTGACAGAGTATTATTTGCACCCCCACCCCTATCAAGATAACATTTTTTTAAATCCTCAAAATGAACCCGTTCAAATTTTAAGGATATGTCTCAACTCAGAAGCAGAGTGTTAAATGGGGGCCTTCACTGGAACAATGCTGGAGAGGGTCAAGGGGGCACCTAAGTGCTCTCACTGGACTTTGTCTAAGCTTCTGAAATTCCCAAGCAGGTTAATACACAACAATACCTCTTTAGGAGTTGGATTTGAACCAAGTGTTCCAACCATCTGATTTCTTTCTGCCACAGTGCTTACCCTGTTTATTTCCTATCCTGTTTTTCTTCTTCCATAAACAATGAAAGCACCTGCAAATGGGAGACCTACTGAACAGAAGTTCTAGGTCACATGGTCAATAAAAATACATGAAGAAAAAGAATGATGTCTATCACCAGGGCCCCAGCACTATTCAACTCACTCCTAAAAGGGCACCCAGGAGCCCTTTCCTGGTCTTTCTCCTCTTCCCCAAATCAGATCCAGCTAGAATTTTCTCCTCAAACTTCATGACTGTGGGATATGGATATTTCATCAGCATCATAAACAGCATGAAAATTCAAACAGCTGATTGGTAATTTTTCAACTAAAAGGTTTCCATCCCATAAATTTTTTTATTTCTCACATCTGAAGACATCATTAGAACAGACAAGTTCCCACAGAACACTAACTGAAACTAGGCAGACAACCTCGCATGCTTTGATCTTAGCGTTTTTGTGACTAAGGTTGTTTGTGGTTAGCAGTTTAAACTGCATATGTAGAACAGTCACCTTTCCTGATAGGAAAAGTATTAACTAGTTCTTAAGATACACTTGCACTTATCCACAACTCACAATGTTGCACAAACAGCTGCCTAGCATCTGGGTGCTACACTTCCATACACATCAGTGTTAACTTTACTGAAGTATTCCCACTTTCACTTAACTAAAAATGTGAAACAACGGAAGAAATGATTAGAACAGACTTGTGTTGGGATTTATCTGGGGTCAGGGGACTATTTGAGGTTCTTGAAATCTGTTTCAGAGTTGAGGGGGCAAAATATGTGTGTGGAGAGACAACAGACTTTAAGAATATCTGCTAAAATACAGCAACAATGCAAAGCAAAACCCAAAGCTGGGTTTTCTCATGACAGTACATGAAAACTCAGGGCTCAGTTTAGAACCACGCATTAACAAATTCAAGCACACTATATTTGGTCCTTGTATACTCAGAACTGTATTTTTCAGGTTTTTTTATGATGACAGCGTGATTACAGAGCCTAATGAAACAAGCACTCCCAGAGTTCTAGTGGAAGTAAAAAAAAAAGAAAAAACTTGACCTAATTCTTCCAGGTTAAAATGTCTCGGCTACTGGTTTGTCCCAGGAGGGCAAAATCGCCTCCAGCCTCATAATCCTGCCTCCAGTCAAGGTGACAAAAGAATTCTCCTGGCCTCTGTCAAAAAATCCCACAGGAAAAGAAGTAACTTTGTAAATTGCACATCTATACTATACCCTCAGGTCTATTTTAAAACCTGCTTGGAATTGGCACCAAACCTGCGTGCATTGTCAGTTCTGTTCAACTCTTTGCGACCCCACAGACTGTAGCCTGCCAGGCCCCTCCGTCCATGGAATTTTCCAGGCAAGAAGGGAGCGGGTTGCCATTCCCTTCACCAGGGGATCTTCCCAACCAGGGACCGAACCCATGTTTCTTTACCAATGTCCCACCTGGGCAGCCCTTGCACCTTTCTCGAGGTGTTAGAGACTACAGGAACAATTGCTTAGATGCCTTCAATACCAGTTTTCCTCAACATCTTTTTATTAATTAAAATTTTTTATTTTAGCCGCGCCCTGTGGCATATGGGATTTTAGTTCCCTGAGCAGGGATGGAACCTGCGACCCCTGCATTAGCAATGCAGTCTTCACCACTGGACCACCAGGGAAATCCCCTAAAATGTTATTTCCATAATGCCATGCTCCCCCAAAGTCTCCCTCCACCACTAACCTACACCTGCAGCTATTTCTAATTCGACAAATCAAGTTAACACTCAGGCAATGAAGAAATCTGGTTTGCTACAACCGGATCAAGCTACTTGCATCGTCACTTCCAGCACCACCGGGTCAACGGGAGACCCTATCCATCAAGGTAGGCCCCGGAGTTCAAGGTTTCCTGCCACCTCCCAACCCCACCGCCCCCACCCCAGGCAACAGGCACGACCTCGCCACCGAACTCACCTCTGCAACTCCTCCTCCTGGATCCTCTCCTCGTCCCACACGAACACGCCGGCGAGCGCCGCCATCAAGGCAGAAGCATGGCCCGGGCGTCCCCGCAGCCGGCGCCAGAGGCGACCGAGGAGGACGCGGCGCGAGCTCTCCGAGTAGAGGCGGCCGTAGAGCTGCGCGATCTGCTGTGCGCGCCGCACGCGCAGGCCCGTGACGAAGCTGCACTGATTGGCCAGCAGGGCGAGCAGGCCCCCGCCCCGCGCGCCCGCGCGCCCGGCCGCCGCCGCCGCGCCCACCAGCCAGGCGGCCAGGCCGGCCGGCGGCCTCCGCGGGAACATGCCGCCCGCGCTCCCCGCCGGGCCCCGGGGCCTTGTGCACTCGCCGCGCGCACGAAGGCGAGCGCGGCCTCGCACACACGGCGAAAGTAACCAGCCCAGAAGGGTGCAGGCGACCACTCGCCGAGTCCCCCTAGTTGGTCGGCCGCGAATTCGTCTCACGGTGTAACAGGTCCTTCATCTCCCTCTGCAGCAACCGCTGAGGACGCGTCTCCTTTAGGTCGCGTAACCACTGTGGCTGCCTCTCCGCAGTTCCGGCCGCAACGCAGGAGGGCCGACGGCGGAAAAGCCCTGTCGACCCCCTGCCTCGTCGGCGTCCTCACGCCGGGGCCGGGGTGCAGAGCGCGCGGGAAGCGGCGAAGCTTGCAAAGAGATTCTAAGCGTTCCGCGTCCGCCACATGCGCTGCCAACTTGCACCCTACCCCCCCCCAGTCTCCGCCTCCCGGCCCTGATTGGACGAGACCCGGACTCCGGGTTCTGATTGGCGGCTCCAGGTGCTCGTCACCGCCCCCTCGCGCAGCTCGCCGGTACCCCTGGCTAGCAAGGTAGGTGGCGCGGCGGCTAGAGCTGATCAAGGGCGGCTCGGAGATTGACCCGCGGACCCCGCCGCAGCCGCCATCTTTCAGCCACCCGACCCCGCCCCGCAAGGAGCCGCGGCCAGGTGCCTCTTTGAACCCTGTTCAGTGCCCACTCGGTTGCTTTGAGAGGCCTGCAATCGTCGCCTCGTTAACTAATTTGAGTCTAGCGTGAAGCTGGGATCTTGGCATTGCATCTGCGGGGCGCTGGGGGTATCCAGGCTGGGGATCTTGGCCGGACAGTGTAGACGCCTTTGGTGAATAGAGACCCTGGCGAAGCTTGGTTGCAGCTGACAGCAAAACCTTCCATGGCCGTCCGGCTGGCTCTCCCGAAAGCGCTGATACCGCCTCCGAAAGCCGGAGTCTGCACCCTGGACCCCTCTCTGCGAATCCTCCAGACGAGAGCGGGCCGGTGGGACATCCTTAGAGCCCAGGACACTGTCCAGAGAGCTGCGTGGGCAGGTGACCCGTCGCCGTGTGAAAATGCGGTAGCTCTTTGGTAAAAGAACAGCAAAGTGGAGTTACTTGGGGCAGATGGCCCTGATCGCATAGTAGCTGACTTTCTGTCTTTGCCCCAAAGTTGACAACGTGAGAGGGTAAACAGGCTTCCTCAAACCTACCAGCCGCTACCCATGAACAACCCGGCTAAAAGATCTTGAAGGGTATTAAATTTCTAGCCTGTGCTCAACCTTAAAACAAAACGGCTGAAAATCCGATAGGAAAACCTTACACGTAAATGTTTCATTTTTTAAGTTTATATTAAGTAAACATATTAAACTGATACTACAGTAAACTTTGCCTGGTGGCTCTGACGGTAAAGAATCCTCCTGCAATCTGGTAGACCAGGGTTCAATCCCTGCCTGGATTAGACGATCCCCTGGAGGAGGAAATGGCAACCCACTCCAGTATTATTGCCTGGAGAATAGCCGGGAGGAGCCAGGCTGGCTACACTCCCTGGAGTCACAAAGAGTCAGATACAACCGATCCACTTAAACTTCACAGTATTTTTGCTAAAATACTGTAAAGGAAGTCTTCATGTGAGAGACTGCTCATTCCAAGGCAGTGAGTGCATTTAGAAATTTTACACTTCATGAACCGATATGATGAGTTTTATATCTTAATAAAAGATGTGTCTCAAAAAAGAAAAAAAATTGCTTTACTGGGAGCGGAAATTTAGATCTATCCAGACCGATTTTACCCTCGGAGCTGATATCGCTGTTTATTTTTCCTTGAAATAAGGAGAAATGGGTATAGAAACAAACTAGTATTGGCTGCTTTGTGGAGCCAGGCTTTTTTCTTAGTTGGTAGGATAGTGATCAGGCCACTCCCACTGGTGGTTCTGTGTCTGCTTGCCTCGCCTGACAGGTAAACCTGCTCAGTCTACACCCAACTCTTCCTACATCCTTGCCCCAGGCCCCAGCTAGTGATAGGTTATTGTGGGGATGGTGAATGGCTTGCCCCTTGGCTGTTTTCCCTGGCAACTCACCAGCCCACCTGACCTGGCAGCAATGCCCCTGTAACTGGCAATCTCCCCTTCCCTCTTGGCAGCTGCCACCATGTCCTGCCTTCCCTGTGTTTCACAGGGTGGGGTATCTAGCTCCAGGATCTAGCTTTAGCCGTGGAAGCTCCCCCATGCCTTAAACAGCCACCATCTCTATTGCTAACTCCCTACCTCTGGAAGCTGGGCATGCACAGGCCTTACTGTAGGCCTTCAAGGTGCAATCCCAGCAGAGGGGAAAGGCTGAATTTTCCTACTGCCCTGCTTCCTTCGATTTAAAGGAGCTTAACACTTCTGCTTTTGTTCCTATAGGAAAACCTTACGCGTAAATGTTTCATTTTTTAAGTTTATATTAAGTAAACATATTAAACTGATACTACAGTAAACTTTGCCTGGTGGCTCTGACGGTAAAGAATCCTCCTGCAATCTGGTAGACCAGGGTTCAATCCCTGCCTGGATTAGACGATCCCCTGGAGGAGGAAATGGCAACCCACTCCAGTATTATTGCCTGGAGAATAGCCGGGAGGAGCCAGGCTGGCTACACTCCCTGGAGTCACAAAGAGTCAGATACAACCGATCCACTTAAACTTCACAGTATTTTTGCTAAAATACTGTAAAGGAAGTCTTCATGTGAGAGACTGCTCATTCCAAGGCAGTGAGTGCATTTAGAAATTTTACACTTCATGAACCGATATGATGAGTTTTATATCTTAATAAAAGATGTGTCTCAAAAAAGAAAAAAAATTGCTTTACTGGGAGCGGAAATTTAGATCTATCCAGACCGATTTTACCCTCGGAGCTGATATCGCTGTTTATTTTTCCTTGAAATAAGGAGAAATGGGTATAGAAACAAACTAGTATTGGCTGCTTTGTGGAGCCAGGCTTTTTTCTTAGTTGGTAGGATAGTGATCAGGCCACTCCCACTGGTGGTTCTGTGTCTGCTTGCCTCGCCTGACAGGTAAACCTGCTCAGTCTACACCCAACTCTTCCTACATCCTTGCCCCAGGCCCCAGCTAGTGATAGGTTATTGTGGGGATGGTGAATGGCTTGCCCCTTGGCTGTTTTCCCTGGCAACTCACCAGCCCACCTGACCTGGCAGCAATGCCCCTGTAACTGGCAATCTCCCCTTCCCTCTTGGCAGCTGCCACCATGTCCTGCCTTCCCTGTGTTTCACAGGGTGGGGTATCTAGCTCCAGGATCTAGCTTTAGCCGTGGAAGCTCCCCCATGCCTTAAACAGCCACCATCTCTATTGCTAACTCCCTACCTCTGGAAGCTGGGCATGCACAGGCCTTACTGTAGGCCTTCAAGGTGCAATCCCAGCAGAGGGGAAAGGCTGAATTTTCCTACTGCCCTGCTTCCTTCGATTTAAAGGAGCTTAACACTTCTGCTTTTGTTCCTTTTTTGTTTTGTTCTGTTTCTCTGTTTTTCTTTTGTTCTGTTTACCAAATTGAGTTCTCAGGAACTCCAGCTGAGTCCCTCCAATCTAGCCACTTTTCAACCCCCCTCTCAGCTGCCTTTTTCCCCTCAGTACATAAACACTGTCAAGTTCATCTTGGACAAAGAGACCTGAACTCTACCTTTCTCCAGATGTTTCTCCTTCCTTTCATAGCTGTGGGTTTTGTTTGGGTTTTTTTTTTTTTTTTTTTTTTTTGGCCACTTCTGTGGTGCCCAAGGATGAAAGAACAAGGCAAACTAGGAGGGTCTTGGAATGCAACACTCTTACTATCCTCCCATCCCCCGAGCTATAGTACACCGCCCAATCCTTTTTTTTTTTTTTCTTTTTTTATTTATTTATTCATTTATTTATTTATTTATTTATTTATTTATTTATTTATTTTTGTACATGTATGTTCCCAGATCAATCAGATGCATATACCACCCTGAACGCGCCCGATCTCGTCTGATCTCGGAAGCTAAGCAGGGTCGGGCCTGGTTAGTACTTGGATGGGAGACCGCCCAATCCTTAAGGCCCCGGTGCCACTCCTTGGGCCCTACTGCATGTTGAAGTCATCACTCAACCCACCCAGTACATCGTCCAATCAACAATGATCCTTAAGACCCCTATGCCACTCCATAGACCCTAGCTATAAAAGGAATCAAAGACCCCTGCTGAATGTCGGTTCTCTTTTTTTTATTATTTTTATTTATTTTTGGCGGGGTGGGTTGGGGAAGTAGGGAGGTAGAGGCGGGCAGGCCACTTCTATTGGTCTTTCATTAGCCCACCTGACCTGGCAGCAATGCCCCTGTAACTGGCAATCTCCCCTTCCCTCTTGGCAGCTGCCACCATGTCCTGCCTTCCCTGTGTTTCACAGGGTGGGGTATCTAGCTCCAGGATCTAGCTTTAGCCGTGGAAGCTCCCCCATGCCTTAAACAGCCACCATCTCTATTGCTAACTCCCTACCTCTGGAAGCTGGGCATGCACAGGCCTTACTGTAGGCCTTCAAGGTGCAATCCCAGCAGAGGGGAAAGGCTGAATTTTCCTACTGCCCTGCTTCCTTCGATTTAAAGGAGCTTAACACTTCTGCTTTTGTTCCTTTTTTGTTTTGTTCTGTTTCTCTGTTTTTCTTTTGTTCTGTTTACCAAATTGAGTTCTCAGGAACTCCAGCTGAGTCCCTCCAATCTAGCCACTTTTCAACCCCCATCTCAGCTGCCTTTTTCCCCTCAGTACATAAACACTGTCAAGTTCATCTTGGACAAAGAGACCTGAACTCTACCTTTCTCCAGATGTTTCTCCTTCCTTTCATAGCTGTGGGTTTTGTTTGGGTTTTTTTTTTTTTTTTTTTTTTTTGGCCACTTCTGTGGTGCCCAAGGATGAAAGAACAAGGCAAACTAGGAGGGTCTTGGAATGCAACACTCTTACTATCCTCCCATCCCCCGAGCTATAGTACACCGCCCAATCCTTTTTTTTTTTTTTCTTTTTTTTTATTTATTTATTCATTTATTTATTTATTTATTTATTTATTTATTTATTTATTTTTGTACATGTATGTTCCCAGATCAATCAGATGCATATACCACCCTGAACGCGCCCGATCTCGTCTGATCTCGGAAGCTAAGCAGGGTCGGGCCTGGTTAGTACTTGGATGGGAGACCGCCCAATCCTTAAGGCCCCGGTGCCACTCCTTGGGCCCTACTGCATGTTGAAGTCATCACTCAACCCACCCAGTACATCGTCCAATCAACAATGATCCTTAAGACCCCTATGCCACTCCATAGACCCTAGCTATAAAAGGAATCAAAGACCCCTGCTGAATGTCGGTTCTCTTTTTTTTATTATTTTTATTTATTTTTTGGCGGGGGGTGGGTTGGGGAAGTAGGGGAGGTAGAGGGGCGGGCAGGCCACTTCTATTGGTCTTTCATTTATTTATTTTCATCCATCTTTGTTCTTTGGCCCTTGTGGGCCTCCCATCACAGTGGCCTCTGTTGTCGCAGAGCACTGGCTCTGGGAGCATGCACTCCAGAGCTCCGGCTTGGTAATTGGACACATTGGTCCAGCCGCTCAGCCGCATGTGGGATCTTCCCAGGCCAGGGATCGAACCGGTGCCCCTTGCACTGCAAGGCGGTGTCCTTACCCACTGGACCACCAGGGAAGCCCCAACGTTAGTTCTCTTTGAGCCAACCCGCTGTTCTAGCAGCGACTCTCCCTTCCCCCACTCTAATAAACTTTACTTTCCCCTCACTCTGTCTCATGTCTGGAAATTCTTTTCCAACCCGTGCACGGACCTCGACAGCTTCTATTGATCTTTCATTTATTTATCTTTCTTCTTTGGCCTGTGTGGGCCTCCCATCTCAGTGGCCTCTCTTGCTGCAGAGCACCAGCTCTGGGTGCATGCACTCCAGAACTCCGACTCGGTAGTTGGACACATTGGTCCAGCCGCTCTGTGGCACGTGGGATCTTCCCAGGCCAGGGATCGAACCGGTGCCCCTTGCACTGCAAGGCGGTGTCCTTACCCACTGGACCACCAGGGAAGCCCCAACGTTAGTTCTCTTTGAGCCAACCCGCTGTTCTAGCAGCGACTCTCCCTTCCCCCACTCTAATAAACTTTACTTTCCCCTCACTCTGTCTCATGTCTGGAAATTCTTTTCCAACCCGTGCACGGACCTCGACAGCTTCTATTGATCTTTCATTTATTTATCTTTCTTCTTTGGCCTGTGTGGGCCTCCCATCTCAGTGGCCTCTCTTGCTGCAGAGCACCAGCTCTGGGTGCATGCACTCCAGAACTCCGACTCGGTAGTTGGACACATTGGTCCAGCCGCTCTGTGGCACGTGGGATCTTCCCAGGCCAGGGATCAAACCAGCACTCCTTAAGTGATGATGGTCAGGACGCCGTGGGGCTTCAGTGTAGTGAGGCAGCTTTTTTTGCCCTCCAGCCTCTGATTCCAAAAGGCAAAACATTTGCTAATCAAGGGAGAAGCAGTCACAAAACTACCTGGGGCAAGATTAAAGGGACCAGAGAGGTTCATCAAGATTGGGAAACTGATCACCTAAGACCCTGTGTTGTTGTTAAGTCACATCTGACTCTTTGCGACCCCATGGACTGCAGCATGCCAGGTTTCCCTGTCCACCACAATCTCCCAGAGTTTGCTCAAATTCATGTCTTTTCAGTTGGTGATGCTATCTAATCATTTCATCGTCTGCCCTCTTCTCTGTTTGCCTTCCACCTTTCTCAGCACACACCTCAATTTGTCGGCCAGCTGACCCTTTTTGAAACTTTGCACAAGGAGAATGGGAGACTGTTTCTACCTTGATCCTTATGGTCGAGGTCAGTGCGTGGGTTGGAAAAGAATTTCCAGACAGGAGGCAGAATGAGAAGGAAGTAAAGTTTATTAGAGTGGGAGAAGAAAGAACTGACATTGTTAAAGAGGGAGACACTGTTACCCAGCTCAAGAAAGAGCCGACCTTAAGTAGCGGTCTTTGATCTATTTTATAGCTAGGATCTAAGGAGTGGCATAGGGGTCTTGAGGATCATGTCTGATTGGACGGTGTACTGGGTGGGTAGAGTGATGACTACAGCCTGAGGGAACGACAACAGGGCCCAAGGGGTGGCATGGGGGTCTTAAGGATTGGGCGGTGCACTACAGCCTGGGGGAGGGAAGGACACTAAGGGTCTGGTTTATCTCTTCTTGAGTCCCAAGACCCTCCTTGTTTGCCTTGTTCTTTCATCTTTGGGCACTGCACTTATTGCATATCCCTGCCTGACTGTGTAACCTCTCCCTGTGCACCAGGGCAGGGAGCACCGTTCCTGAGGTGCCAGCCTACTGTGTTCCCCCTTTGCCTGGCAAAGTAATAGAGCCACTTTCTCCTCCTCATCTTAGTTCTGTCTTCCGTATTTTTGTTTGGCATTGCCACGCAGAGAGCCCAGATGTTGGCATCCATACATAAACATGCTTGCTGTCTCCATGGCTGTACCTACCTGTCCTTTCAGCTTTAGAATTTTCGAACTCCGTTTCTTCCACACCATTCTCTCTATCAGTTTGCTGTTCAACCCTAATGAACATGTTCTATGTCATATTGGGACTTAAACCCAAAACCCAGTTTGGGACTTGAACCCACGTGGCTGGGACTCAAACGGAGTTTAGGTCCTTCATGTTTCTTGCAGAGAAGAATTCAATGAGACACAAAGTGATGGGTGAAAAATGGATTTATTCAGATTCAGAGAAAAGCACACTCCACAGACAGAGTGTGGGCCATCGCAGAACAAATCCAGTGGCCTCAAAAACATGGTGTTCTTAGCTTTTCTGGCCTGGGTAATTCCATATGCTAATGAGTGGGAAGATTGTTCCAGCTCTTTTGGGGAAGGGGTGGAACTGTCATGGCACCTCTGGATGTGTCATTTAGCTTAGTGACAGGATCAAGGTCTGGTCTGCCATCTTGGACCCTTTTGACTCTAATGGGTTTATGCTGCTTCCTTGGGATATGTCATTCTTGTGCCCTGCCCCTTTCCCTAATACTTTCACTAACAGTACTCTCTAGCCTGACCTCTCTTCCAGTCCATCATCAACAAACTTTGTTTCACTTGTGTATTCCCAGAACAATATTGAAACATTTTATTCCCTTTGTATATTTTTGACTTTCCAAAATTTTTTTATCATGAGCTCATCTTATGTAAGTTAGTGAGGTTCTGCGCATTAGAGCCACCAAAACGTAAAGTTGAGCAGGCACAATAATCCATAGTAAGGGGTACATCCTGAATTGGGGTGAGAGAACCAGGGGCAGAGTAAGCCACACAAACAGATGACCTAGACATCCGTGTCACTCAACATTTATGCACTTGAGACTGGAAGGGACAGGGTGTAAAAGGGGACATAAAATATGAAATAATTTACTTAGTTTTACTTGTAAGTGATTTGTTTGTAAGACCATTATCTAAAACTGAATTACTCCCTGTTAGCATTGATTATTCCCTGTTAATCCTTACTGAATGTAACCTGTAAGAAAGAAGCTGGCTGCCCTGACTGAACTGACTCCATCTTGAGGAAGAGGACTCCATCTTACACTTTCAGTGAACTCTGGACAGTGTTTGGACTGGGTAGCCATGGAGATGAAAAATTAACTTGTCAACTAGGCCTCCAGGGCGGGTGAGAACCTGACCAGGAAGGCCTTGTACCCAAGCCTCCCCTCGGCCATGAAAATGAAATATCTGTCACAGGATAAATTGCCATTTGTGATTTTAGTTAATCAATTTATGTTATAGACAGGCTAAGCAATATGCTTAGATGATTTTCTATTGTACTATTGTGATTGTTACCAAATCTTTTTTTTTTTCTTAAAGTCTCCTTAGAAGTTGGGGATATGGATTTGTGCACGTAGGCTTTAGGTATAAAAATGAGCCACACGTTTTGCTCGGGGTCCTTGGCTAAATGAAGGCCTTGGACCCACTGGTGTAAAGCCAGTCTAATAAACCTCTTTTTCATCCACCAGGAGCAGAGTTGGGTGCTTCACTGAGCATGCCTCACAACAAGGGCGTGACCTTCAGAAGAATGACAAACCTTTGAGGACACAACAGAAACTAGTTAGAACCAACTAGATCCAAGACGGCACACAAGTCGACTTCCACTTCAGCTTCAGTATGTCAGTGCGTTAGTCTCGCATCTGTGTCTGGCTCTTTGTCATCCCATGGACTGTTGCCCACCAAGCTCCTCTGTCCATGGAATTCTCCAGACAAGAATACTGGAGTAGGTTGCCATTCCCTTCTCCAGGGGATCTTCTTGATCCAGGGATCGAACCCAGGTTTACCGGCAGATTCTTTATTGTGTGAGCCACCTGGGAAGCCACATCAGCTAAACAACATGCCCACCAGCGGTGTGACAGTTCCAAAGCCAAGCACAAGAGACCAAGACATGGGCGGTGACCCAGCTCCTGGGCCCCTTTCCCAAAATAGTTGGAATAATCCCCCCACTCATTAGCCAATGAAATTACCCAGCCCATAAAAACAAACCACCCTGTAGGTTGGGGCCTCTCACCTTCTGAGATGGCCCACACACTGTCTATGGAGTGTGTATCTCCCTGAATAAACCTACTTTCACTTTGCTATGACTTGCTCTTGAATTTTTGCCTGCACAAAGTCAAAAACACACACTCAATAGCCATCTCAAGAGCTCGCCCGAGACCTGGGACATAACCATCCTCTCATGGCCCATTTTCTCTCCTGATACACACCAAGGCCTCTCCCCCAACCCACACCTGTGACTGCAGAGGAGGTGAAGTCCCTTTATGACTATCCAACCAAGGAGGAAAAAAAGCAAAGCTTGGACTTCTCTGGTGGTTTGGAGGTTAAGACTGTATGCTTCCACTGCAGGGAGTGTGGGTTCAATCCCTGGTTCTGGAACTTCTGCATGCCACGCAGTGTGCCTCGCCCCCAAAAAAGCAAAGCTTGATTTGCTTATAGGTCAACATGGTATGTGGGTGCAGGCTAAAAATGAACCACAGCTGCACTACAGCCCTACCCAAGGGTGATCTTGAAAGATACTGGTAAGGGAAGTTGTTGCGTTGAGTAAATCCTCTCACGCTTTGTGTGAATAGAAATGTAGGCAAGCTTGGAATATGTATATGGACTCAGCATTAGCAGGCTTGGCGGGTTGCGCAGGAGCCTGGGAGGAGAAAGAAGGCCAGGACAAGGAGGCCTGGGATACAGGCCTGTGGACGGATTGTGTGTTTGGGCAAGAAGTGTGCAGATGCGCCCAGAGAGCACCTACAGTGCAGCCTAGAATCGACTAGGTACCACTCATTTTTATTGTGTGAAGCTCCTCTGTCCATGGAATTCTCCAGACAAGAATACTGGAGTAGGTTGCCATTCCCTTCTCCAGGGGATCTTCTTGATCCAGGGATCGAACCCAGGTTTACCGGCAGATTCTTTATTGTGTGAGCCACCTGGGAAGCCACATCAGCTAAACAACATGCCCACCAGCGGTGTGACAGTTCCAAAGCCAAGCACAAGAGACCAAGACATGGGCGGTGACCCAGCTCCTGGGCCCCTTTCCCAAAATAGTTGGAATAATCCCCCCACTCATTAGCCAATGAAATTACCCAGCCCATAAAAACAAACCACCCTGTAGGTTGGGGCCTCTCACCTTCTGAGATGGCCCACACACTGTCTATGGAGTGTGTATCTCCCTGAATAAACCTACTTTCACTTTGCTATGACTTGCTCTTGAATTTTTGCCTGCACAAAGTCAAAAACACACACTCAATAGCCATCTCAAGAGCTGGGAGACCTGGGACATAACCATCCTCTCATGGCCCATTTTCTCTCCTGATACACACCAAGGCCTCTCCCCCAACCCACACCTGTGACTGCAGAGGAGGTGAAGTCCCTTTATGACTATCCAACCAAGGAGGAAAAAAAGCAAAGCTTGGACTTCTCTGGTGGTTTGGAGGTTAAGACTGTATGCTTCCACTGCAGGGAGTGTGGGTTCAATCCCTGGTTCTGGAACTTCTGCATGCCACGCAGTGTGCCTCGCCCCCAAAAAAGCAAAGCTTGATTTGCTTATAGGTCAACATGGTATGTGGGTGCAGGCTAAAAATGAACCACAGCTGCACTACAGCCCTACCCAAGGGTGATCTTGAAAGATACTGGTAAGGGAAGTTGTTGCGTTGAGTAAATCCTCTCACGCTTTGTGTGAATAGAAATGTAGGCAAGCTTGGAATATGTATATGGACTCAGCATTAGCAGGCTTGGCGGGTTGCGCAGGAGCCTGGGAGGAGAAAGAAGGCCAGGACAAGGAGGCCTGGGATACAGGCCTGTGGACGGATTGTGTGTTTGGGCAAGAAGTGTGCAGATGCGCCCCAGAGAGCACCTACAGTGCAAGAAGCACTGCACGGCCCAATAGAGAGTGACTCGCCAGTCAGATGCCACGACCACCTCATCCTGGCAGTGAATGGAGTCGCCACAGTGGCAGGAATGGGAACAACCCATGGACCCAAGAACATGGGCTCCTGTTCACAAAAGCTGATGTGGCTGCTGCCACTGCTGAACCCCAGCCTACCAACAGTGAAATCAGTGCTGAGCCCCCAGAATGGCACTGTTCCTCATAGACCATGGCCAGTTGCTAGTTGACAAGCTGACTACAGTAGAGACCTTCCATCCTGGAAACAGCAGCAATTTATTTTGATTAGAGTTGCTGCGTTCTGGGGATGGTTGGCCTTTCTTGCCTGCCAGGTCTCAGCCAGCACTGTTGTCTTGAGTGTTTACTGAGTGTCTGGCATATTGACACAGGCTCCCACATACCATCGAGTCAGACCAAAGGACCCGCTGCATAGCAAAGGAGGTTTGACCATGACACATGACCATGGAATCCACTGGCTCTACCACACCAGCCTGAACAGAGAGGAGGAGTGACCTGTGAAGCCATCACTGGGTGTCAGCACAGAGATGCTGCTGACTAAGGATGGGGCGGCGTCTCCCCGGACCCAGTACCCAGTCTATCAACAGTCAATATGGTGCTGTGTCCCGGTAGGAAGGATAGAGGTTCAGGAACCGAGGGGTGGCAGTAGGAGTGGCTCCATTTACCGTTAATCCAGTGATTCCATTCAGGTATTTCTGTCAGCATAACTCTGAGCTTTGAGGGGTTTGACCCAAAAGAAATATTTACATGCATGCCTGACTAAAATGAACCACAGCTTGAAGGGTGATCTTGAAAGATACTGGTAAGGGAAGTTGTTGCGTTGAGTAAATCCTCTCACGCTTTGTGTGAATAGAAATGTAGGCAAGCTTGGAATATGTATATGGACTCAGCATTAGCAGGCTTGGCGGGTTGCGCAGGAGCCTGGGAGGAGAAAGAAGGCCAGGACAAGGAGGCCTGGGATACAGGCCTGTGGACGGATTGTGTGTTTGGGCAAGAAGTGTGCAGATGCGCCCCAGAGAGCACCTACAGTGCAAGAAGCACTGCACGGCCCAATAGAGAGTGACTCGCCAGTCAGATGCCACGACCACCTCATCCTGGCAGTGAATGGAGTCGCCACAGTGGCAGGAATGGGAACAACCCATGGACCCAAGAACATGGGCTCCTGTTCACAAAAGCTGATGTGGCTGCTGCCACTGCTGAACCCCAGCCTACCAACAGTGAAATCAGTGCTGAGCCCCCAGAATGGCACTGTTCCTCATAGACCATGGCCAGTTGCTAGTTGACAAGCTGACTACAGTAGAGACCTTCCATCCTGGAAACAGCAGCAATTTATTTTGATTAGAGTTGCTGCGTTCTGGGGATGGTTGGCCTTTCTTGCCTGCCAGGTCTCAGCCAGCACTGTTGTCTTGAGTGTTTACTGAGTGTCTGGCATATTGACACAGGCTCCCACATACCATCGAGTCAGACCAAAGGACCCGCTGCATAGCAAAGGAGGTTTGACCATGACACATGACCATGGAATCCACTGGCTCTACCACACCAGCCTGAACAGAGAGGAGGAGTGACCTGTGAAGCCATCACTGGGTGTCAGCACAGAGATGCTGCTGACTAAGGATGGGGCGGCGTCTCCCCGGACCCAGTACCCAGTCTATCAACAGTCAATATGGTGCTGTGTCCCGGTAGGAAGGATAGAGGTTCAGGAACCGAGGGGTGGCAGTAGGAGTGGCTCCATTTACCGTTAATCCAGTGATTCCATTCAGGTATTTCTGTCAGCATAACTCTGAGCTTTGAGGGGTTTGAGGTTCTGGTTCCCAAAGAGGAAATATTTACATCAGGAGATACAACAAAACTCCCATTGAACTCATTCACAGTTGCCACCAGGCGCTGTGAGCCAAAGGGCCAGCAGACAAGAAGCAACGGTTACCATCCTGCCAGCAGTAATTGACACTGACCCTTGGACAGAGCCAGGTTGCAGTTCCATTCAGAGTAAAAAGGAAGATGTTCAGCAAGCAGACAATCCAGCTGGGTGTCTGTTACACCTGACCCAGCTGGGTGTTGCTTTGTTACAGCCTTGCTCAGTTTAGATGGTGAACAGGCCAGTGCAGCAGCCACGACCTGAAAAGGGTGTGGTGACCGGGAACTCAGCAGAAGTGCTTCTGCCAGTAAGAATTGAAAATGGATTTTGGAGCAGGAAGATAATGAGTATTAGTTGGGGCCTTAAGACCAGCTGTGGGGGCGGGGAGAGAGGGCTGTAATTCATCCAGTTAACCATCCATTTCCCCAGAAATAGTAGAGCTGGTCCCATGACTTGCACGAAGTTGGTCTGAGTGGCGTGAGGAGTAGCAGACACCACAATGTGCAACCTGGGGCCCCCTTCAGGACAGAAGGGCCCTCACTGCTGGGCACATTGCTGGCTATCAGCCCTGTTAAGGAATTGCCCCTCAAGTGAAGAGCGCTTCCTCACCCAATGCCATGCCCTCCTCCCTGGGGACAGCATGCATCCAATAACTGGCTGAAGCTGGAGTGTAAAGGCTTGGTCCCCTCACCGCAACTCAAGATAACTCTGAAGATCATCTCAGGGCTTCCCCTGGTGGTCCAGTGGGTAAGGACACCGCCTTGCAGTGCAAGGGGCGCCGGTTTGATCCCTGGCCTGGGAAGATCCCATGTGCCACGGAGTGGCTGGACTGATATGTCCAATCACCGAGCCAGAGCTCTGGAGCGCACGTGCCCAGAGCTGGCGCTCTGCGACAACAGAGGCCACCGTGATGGGAGGCCCGCAGGAGCCAAAGAACAGAGATGGATGAAAACAGAGAAATGAAAGACCAATGGAAGTGGCCCGCCGTTCCCCTCCCTCCCCAACCTGACCCCGGCCCAAAAATAAATAAATAAATAAATCTTTAAAAAAAAAAAAAAAAGATCATCTCAGGGACTTCCCTGGCAGTCCAGTGGTAAAGAATTGCAAGGGGCACATGTTCAATCCCTGGTTAGGGAACTAATCTCCTATAAGCTGTAGGATGTAACCAAAAAGAAAATAAAGGCAATCCCAGCTTCAGAACTCTGTGTAGGGTGAGCTGAGACCTTTGCTAGACTCCTTGGCATCCCACCTTCACCTAACCAAAGCAGCTTCCTTCCCTTCCTCTGTAGGTGTGGAACCTGAGAGCACACCAGTCACGTGCTAGTCTGCATCTCAAAGCCAGCTGCCTAGGCAACCCGATCTGAATCAGGCTGTGTCATGGAATTCAGTAGAGTATGCCTGTCCAGACATTGGGCTTCCCAGGTGACTCAGTGGTAAAAGAATCAACCTGCCAATGCAGGAGATGCCGTTTCGATTCCTGGCTGGGGAAGATCCCCTGGAAAAGAAAAGAGCAACCCACTTCAGTACTCATTTTTTTTATTTTTCCACTTCAATATTCTTGCCTGGGAAATCCCATGGACAGAGGAGCTTGGCAGGCTGCAGTCCATGGGATTGCAAAGAGTCAGACATGACTAAGCATGCATGCAGGCATGCATCCAGCGAACTAGCATGGGAGTTAGGTCTCTGCCTGCTGGGGGCATTGCAACTCCCATCCAACAGTCCTTCCCCTCTGTCCCTTAGCACACGCTCTTTCCCCTGTTTCTGACCTTCCTTAGGGCCTGCAGGTTTCAGGTCCTGAACCAGACATCATCTCTCATAGTTTCAGGGTCTAGTAGAGAAACAGGAAGCATCTATTTATTGGTTAGCAGTGGCGTGTGTCAAATCCGTTTCTCAGATACTACACCTGAGGACAGGCATTCCCCAGAGGGTTATGTGGACCCACTTGAAGTGAATGAGGGTTAGATTTTTTTTTTCTTCTTTTTTGGCTGTGTCAGCTCTTAGTTGCAGCATGCATGATCTTCCATCTTCATGGCAGCATGGGGGGTATTTTAATTGCAGCATGTGGGATCTCATTCCCTGACTAGGCATGGAGCCCAGGCCCCCTGCTTTGGGAGTGCAGAGTCTTAGCCACTAGACCATCAGGGAATTCCCCAGGGTTAACTTTGATGCCTGTGCCTTAGTCCCTTTTCCCCGAGACCTTAGAACATAATTTGCTTGAGTCTGATGCAACCCCTGGACTCCAACTGTCAGGCCAAAAGATAGCAGTAATTGCCTCCTTTCCCTTCAAAATGATATGTAGCCCAAAGCTGTCGTCATCTATTATTCAGAATGGAAAGTGTTTACAATATTCACCCACTCATTCATCAGTATGTGAAGTCTCTTCAGAGCAGGCAATTTCCCCCTAATTCATAACCTAAAAGCCGTGCATGAAAGTGTCTTTTTGTCATCAAGATGGGGCTGCCTGCAGAACCAGAGACACTTCAGATCAAAACCTTCCCAGAAGCAGATCAAAGTCCCTGATGAGAATCATGTCCAGGTAGCCTCCACGAAGCCTGCCTCTGGGGCAAGGCCTCCCTGCCCCACAGAGGCAAAAATGGCCCTCATTTTCCCAGCTGGACACTGGAGGGCCTGGGGCCCAGGGGAGGGGAAGCAGTACATGACACCTACTGCTTCCTTCCCTCCCAGCGATCCGTGCTTTTCTGGCTCAGCTCTGGTTGCCCTCATCTTCAGCCTGGCCCAGTTCACAACAGGAAGAAACCCAACTGCAGAGGCTGCTGCACCTGGAACTAGACCGCTCATCGCTGTGTGGGGCTGGGGTAGGACCTTCAGTACAGAAATGCACAACCATGTGCAAGCAAGTCAGGACCCAAGTAGCAGGTGTAGAGGTGCTGCACCAGAGCCACCCAGCCAGAAGGCAAGCGGGAGGGCGGTCTTCAGGACCACGAGACAAAGGGGCGACCAGAAACTGCATCTGGAACTTCTTGGTGGTCCAGTGACAAAGACTCCACACTCCCAGTGCAGGGGGCCCGGGGTTAGATCCCTAGTCAGGGAACTAGATCCCACATGCCGCAACTAGGAGTTTGCATGTCACAACTAAAGATCCTTCATACCACAACTAAGACCTGGCACTATCAAAGAAATAAATATGAAAGAAAGAAAGAACTGTAACTGTAAGTGTTGGCTTGAAGCCTCTTCAATGCCTCCTCCTTGGAACCAGGTAGACCCATCTTTTTTGTTTGTTTTTGGGTTTTTTATTTATTTCTTTTTGGCTATTCTGAGTTTTCACTGCTGCCACAGGCTCTTCTTTAGTTGCAGGCAGGGGGGACTACTCTCTAGTTGAAGTGAGCAGGCTTCTTGGTGCAGTGACTTCTCTTGTTGTGGAACTTGGGCTCTGGGGCACACGGGCTTCAGTAGTTGCAGCTCCGAGGCTCTAGAGCACAGGCTCCATAGTTGTGGCTCATGGGCTTAGTTGCTCCGCAGCATGTGGGATCTTCCTGGATTAGGGCTCAAACTCCTGTGTTGGCAGGCAAACACTTTACCACTGAGCCACCACGGAAGCCCCAGTAGACCCAGCTTAAATGCTATCTTCCATAAGGCCATTTTCACCTGATGAGAATCATGCCAGGTAGCCTAAGCTCTCTGGGGCAAGGCCTCCCTGCCCCACAGAGGCAAAAATGGCCCTCATTTTCCCAGCTGGACACTGGAGGGCCTGGGGCCCAGGGGAGGGGAAGCAGTACATGACACCTACTGCTTCCTTCCCTCCCAGCGATCCGTGCTTTTCTGGCTCAGCTCTGGTTGCCCTCATCTTCAGCCTGGCCCAGTTCACAACAGGAAGAAACCCAACTGCAGAGGCTGCTGCACCTGGAACTAGACCGCTCATCGCTGTGTGGGGCTGGGGTAGGACCTTCAGTACAGAAATGCACAACCATGTGCAAGCAAGTCAGGACCCAAGTAGCAGGTGTAGAGGTGCTGCACCAGAGCCACCCAGCCAGAAGGCAAGCGGGAGGGCGGTCTTCAGGACCACGAGACAAAGGGGCGACCAGAAACTGCATCTGGAACTTCTTGGTGGTCCAGTGACAAAGACTCCACACTCCCAGTGCAGGG
The DNA here is from genome assembly GCA_022376925.1 of Tragulus kanchil. Lineage (NCBI taxonomy): Eukaryota > Metazoa > Chordata > Mammalia > Artiodactyla > Tragulidae > Tragulus > Tragulus kanchil. The sequence continues at coordinate 96,403,744 of JAIOJX010000029.1, forward strand.
GGCCCGGGGTTAGATCCCTAGTCAGGGAACTAGATCCCACATGCCGCAACTAGGAGTTTGCATGTCACAACTAAAGATCCTTCATACCACAACTAAGACCTGGCACTATCAAAGAAATAAATATGAAAGAAAGAAAGAACTGTAACTGTAAGTGTTGGCTTGAAGCCTCTTCAATGCCTCCTCCTTGGAACCAGGTAGACCCATCTTTTTTGTTTGTTTTTGGGTTTTTTATTTATTTCTTTTTGGCTATTCTGAGTTTTCACTGCTGCCACAGGCTCTTCTTTAGTTGCAGGCAGGGGGGACTACTCTCTAGTTGAAGTGAGCAGGCTTCTTGGTGCAGTGACTTCTCTTGTTGTGGAACTTGGGCTCTGGGGCACACGGGCTTCAGTAGTTGCAGCACGTGGGCTCCATAGTTGCAGCTCCGAGGCTCTAGAGCACAGGCTCCATAGTTGTGGCTCATGGGCTTAGTTGCTCCGCAGCATGTGGGATCTTCCTGGATTAGGGCTCAAACTCCTGTGTTGGCAGGCAAACACTTTACCACTGAGCCACCACGGAAGCCCCAGTAGACCCAGCTTAAATGCTATCTTCCATAAGGCCATTTTCACCTTGGGAAACCTTCCCTGTTTACTTCCATGTGCAAGGAGCTCCACTAGGGGTCGTACTCCTGTCCTGGTCATGGATAGGCCAGCTCCAGCCCTTCTTCCTCTCGGCTGCCTACAGGGTTCAGAATCCCACTCTTCGGGCTTCCCCTGGTGGTCCAGTGGGTGGGGACACCGCCTTGCAGTGCAAGGGGCACCGGTTCGAGCCCTGGCCTGGGAGGATCCCACGTGCTGCGGAGCGGCTGGACTGATGTGTCCAATTACCGAGCCGGAGCTCTGGAGCTCACGCACCCAGAGCCGGCGCTCTGTAACGACAAACGCCACCACGATGGGAGGCCCGCACGAGCCAAAGAAGAAAGACGGATGAACATAGAGAAATGAAAGACCAATAGAGGTGGCCCGCCTGCTCCCCTCCCTCCCCAACCGGACCCCTGCCCAAAAATAAAAAAAATAAAAAAAAAAGAATCCCACTGTTCTTGCTGAGGTGAGCTCTACCCCTCCAGGACTCAAAGGTCAAGGGAGGCTTTCTCTGGAGTCTCTGGTCTTGTGCTACCATGACCGAGTGGGTTAGTCGGTATTATGAGATGTGTATTAACAGCCCCACTTGGTAAACAGACCTAAAACCATGTCCTCCAGCCCAGCCTCTCTATCAGTAATAAGGAGGATTTTCTGACCTCTGTCGGCCACTCTTTTATTTCTCAGACATCAGAGACACCTTACAACAGCTTTCCTGACTGCCGTCCTCTTGCCCTTCTCTGAATTCTCACTGCACTTTTTGGTATATCTCTAGAATGACCTTCCAGCCCTTGGGTAACCCCCTGTTTGCTTCCCCTTCCCAGCTGAGATGATCTCAGAGGAGACACTGGAGATCAGCTGGGGAGACAAAAGATGAAAGAAGTGAATAACTTGATGATGCAGATGTGGAAACAGATATTGACAGGGCCATGTCCTGGGTGTGCTATAGGGGGTTTAGACAAGGCTCTGTCAGGGGGCCCGTCTTTGCACGGAGGAAAGCTTAGCATACAGGCAACACTTTACCATCCCGGAAGCCCCAGTAGACCCAGCTTAAATGCTATCTTCCATAAGGCCATTTTCACCTTGGGAAACCTTCCCTGTTTACTTCCATGTGCAAGGAGCTCCACTAGGGGTCGTACTCCTGTCCTGGTCATGGATAGGCCAGCTCCAGCCCTTCTTCCTCTCGGCTGCCTACAGGGTTCAGAATCCCACTCTTCGGGCTTCCCCTGGTGGTCCAGTGGGTGGGGACACCGCCTTGCAGTGCAAGGGGCACCGGTTCGAGCCCTGGCCTGGGAGGATCCCACGTGCTGCGGAGCGGCTGGACTGATGTGTCCAATTACCGAGCCGGAGCTCTGGAGCTCACGCACCCAGAGCCGGCGCTCTGTAACGACAAACGCCACCACGATGGGAGGCCCGCACGAGCCAAAGAAGAAAGACGGATGAACATAGAGAAATGAAAGACCAATAGAGGTGGCCCGCCTGCTCCCCTCCTCCCCAACCGGACCCCTGCCCAAAAATAAAAATAAAAAAAAAAGAATCCCACTGTTCTTGCTGAGGTGAGCTCTACCCCTCCAGGACTCAAAGGTCAAGGGAGGCTTTCTCTGGAGTCTCTGGTCTTGTGCTACCATGACCGAGTGGGTTAGTCGGTATTATGAGATGTGTATTAACAGCCCCACTTGGTAAACAGACCTAAAACCATGTCCTCCAGCCCAGCCTCTCTATCAGTAATAAGGAGGATTTTCTGACCTCTGTCGGCCACTCTTTTATTTCTCAGACATCAGAGACACCTTACAACAGCTTTCCTGACTGCCGTCCTCTTGCCCTTCTCTGAATTCTCACTGCACTTTTTGGTATATCTCTAGAATGACCTTCCAGCCCTTGGGTAACCCCCTGTTTGCTTCCCCTTCCCAGCTGAGATGATCTCAGAGGAGACACTGGAGATCAGCTGGGGAGACAAAAGATGAAAGAAGTGAATAACTTGATGATGCAGATGTGGAAACAGATATTGACAGGGCCATGTCCTGGGTGTGCTATAGGGGGTTTAGACAAGGCTCTGTCAGGGGAGCCCGTCTTTGCACGGGAGGGGAAAGCTTAGCATATGAAGAGTCACCAGCCCAGCATCCTCTCATTTCTGGGAAATCACTGTGTCTCAGCTGCTCAGCCTCCATCCCGCTTTCTCAGAGTAAAATTACTTTGATTTCCTTTTCATGGGAACCACTACCCCACCCCTTCCTTCCTTTCTTCCATGTGATTTTATTCCCAGCATCAGGGCTTGACAAGTGACCCTCAGTCAACCAAGCCAGTCAGGGTATCCAGTCCTCCTGGCCACCCAGGTTCCTTCAGGAACAAGGCCAATCCCATGCTAGTCAAATCAGAGTGAACTCTGGGATATTTGTAAACAGTGGGGAAGGAGAACTTGCTGTGTTTTCAGTTGAACTTAGTGCTTGGAGGAAAGCCTGAGGCTAAGCAATCCCTGTATTACCATTAGGGAAAAGCCTGGCTGGAAAATGGAGCCAGCTTCCAGGAGTGGAGCCGAAAGAGAGAGACAGAGACAGAGACAGAGAGATCCACAGAGTACCGCTGGAGGCCTAAATTCACTTCTTTACTTGACTCTTCTGGTCCTCAGCCAATAAATTCCTTTCTTGCATGACTGATTTGAGTTTTGAGTAATTTTTCAACTTAGGTAAGATCAGAAAAGAGGTTTCAACACAAAGAAAGAAAACAAGTGTTGGTGAGAAGGTGGAGACATTAGAAACCTCATACATTGCTGATAGGAACATAAAATGGTATGGCTACGTAGAGAACAGCCTGGCAGTTCCTCTAGACTATTAAATGTAAAAGTCACATGACGCAGCAGTTCCTCTCTTGGGCATATACTGAGAACATGTTCACAGAAAGGCTAATACAGAAATATTCATGGCAGCATTATTCACAACAGCCAATTAGCAGAAACGTTTGTCCTGATGAATAGATAAACAAAATGTGGTATATAACGATGGTGGAATGTTTGCCATACAAACCAATGAAGCACTGATACATGTTACAATTAATGGATGAGCCGTGAAAACTTTATGCTAAGTGATAGAAGCCAGATACAAAAGGACCCATAGTCCATTTCCATGAAATGTCCAGGACAGACAAATCTGATGAGACAGGAAGTAGATTAGTGGCTATAAAGGGGCTGGGGCAGGGACAGGAACCAGAAATGACTGGTGATGACTACAGGTTTCTTTGGTGGATGATAAAAATGTCCTGGGGGCTTCCCTGGTGGTCCAGTGGGTAAGGACACCACCTTGCAGTGCAAGGGGCACTAGTTCGATCCCTGGTCTGGGAAGATCCCACATGCCACGGAGCGGCTGGACCCATGTGTCCAATTACTGAGCCAGAGCTCTGGAGCGCATGCGCCCAGAGCCGGTGCTCTGCAACAGGACAGGCCACTGCAATGGGAGGCCCTCACAGGCCAAAGAATAAATGGAAAAGAAATCAGAGTGAACTCTGGGATATTTGTAAACAGTGGGGAAGGAGAACTTGCTGTGTTTTCAGTTGAACTTAGTGCTTGGAGGAAAGCCTGAGGCTAAGCAATCCCTGTATTACCATTAGGGAAAAGCCTGGCTGGAAAATGGAGCCAGCTTCCAGGAGTGGAGCCGAAAGAGAGAGACAGAGACAGAGACAGAGAGATCCACAGAGTACCGCTGGAGGCCTAAATTCACTTCTTTACTTGACTCTTCTGGTCCTCAGCCAATAAATTCCTTTCTTGCATGACTGATTTGAGTTTTGAGTAATTTTTCAACTTAGGTAAGATCAGAAAAGAGGTTTCAACACAAAGAAAGAAAACAAGTGTTGGTGAGAAGGTGGAGACATTAGAAACCTCATACATTGCTGATAGGAACATAAAATGGTATGGCTACGTAGAGAACAGCCTGGCAGTTCCTCTAGACTATTAAATGTAAAAGTCACATGACGCAGCAGTTCCTCTCTTGGGCATATACTGAGAACATGTTCACAGAAAGGCTAATACAGAAATATTCATGGCAGCATTATTCACAACAGCCAATTAGCAGAAACGTTTGTCCTGATGAATAGATAAACAAAATGTGGTATATAACGATGGTGGAATGTTTGCCATACAAACCAATGAAGCACTGATACATGTTACAATTAATGGATGAGCCGTGAAAACTTTATGCTAAGTGATAGAAGCCAGATACAAAAGGACCCATAGTCCATTTCCATGAAATGTCCAGGACAGACAAATCTGATGAGACAGGAAGTAGATTAGTGGCTATAAAGGGGCTGGGGCAGGGACAGGAACCAGAAATGACTGGTGATGACTACAGGTTTCTTTGGTGGATGATAAAAATGTCCTGGGGGCTTCCCTGGTGGTCCAGTGGGTAAGGACACCACCTTGCAGTGCAAGGGGCACTAGTTCGATCCCTGGTCTGGGAAGATCCCACATGCCACGGAGCGGCTGGACCCATGTGTCCAATTACTGAGCCAGAGCTCTGGAGCGCATGCGCCCAGAGCCGGTGCTCTGCAACAGGACAGGCCACTGCAATGGGAGGCCCTCACAGGCCAAAGAATAAAGATGGATGAAAATAAATGAATAAAAAACCAATAAAAGAGGCAAAAAAAAAAGTTTGGAAGGTAAGCCCCACACCAAAATTGTAACCAGTGATTTAAAAAAAAGAGAAATGTTCTAGAGTTAGTGGTAATGGTTGTGCAACCTTTTGAAGATGCTAAAACGCACTGTGTTATACTTCACCAGGGTGCATTTCATGGCGTGTGAATTCTCTTGGTGTTCAGTCAGTAAGTTGTGTCTGACTGTCTGTGACCCCACAGACTGTAGCCCGCCAGGCTCCTCTGTCCATGGGATTCTCCAGGCAAGAATACTGGAGTGAGTTGCCTTTCTCTCCTCCAGGGGATCTTCCCCACCCAGGAATCGAACCTGCATCTCCTGCATTGGCAGGCAGAGTCTTTACTACTGAGCCATCTGGGAAGCCAAGTGTGTGAATTATATCTTCTTAAAACTTAAATGTGACAAGAATGTTGTCATTTGGTAGATCTAGCTGAAAGGTGTATGGGAATTCACTGTTCCATCCTTGCAGCTTTTCAGCAAGTACACATTTCTTTCAAAGCAAAGTTATTTATTTATTTTTAAATTATTTATTTGGCTATGTTGGGTCTTATTTGGGGGCGGGTTGGGGAGGGAGGGGGAAGGTGGGCCACCTCCATTGGTCTTCCACCTATCTGTTTTTGATCCATCTTTGTTCCTTGGCCCGCGCAGAAAGATAACTTAGACAAAGTGATAGAAGCCAGATACAAAAGGACCCATAGTCCATTTCCATGAAATGTCCAGGACAGACAAATCTGATGAGACAGGAAGTAGATTAGTGGCTATAAAGGGGCTGGGGCAGGGACAGGAACCAGAAATGACTGGTGATGACTACAGGTTTCTTTGGTGGATGATAAAAATGTCCTGGGGGCTTCCCTGGTGGTCCAGTGGGTAAGGACACCACCTTGCAGTGCAAGGGGCACTAGTTCGATCCCTGGTCTGGGAAGATCCCACATGCCACGGAGCGGCTGGACCCATGTGTCCAATTACTGAGCCAGAGCTCTGGAGCGCATGCGCCCAGAGCCGGTGCTCTGCAACAGGACAGGCCACTGCAATGGGAGGCCCTCACAGGCCAAAGAATAAAGATGGATGAAAATAAATGAATAAAAAGTCAATAAGAAGAGGCAAAAAAAAAAGTTTGGAAGGTAAGCCCCACACCAAAATTGTAACCAGTGATTTAAAAAAAAGAGAAATGTTCTAGAGTTAGTGGTAATGGTTGTGCAACCTTTTGAAGATGCTAAAACGCACTGTGTTATACTTCACCAGGGTGCATTTCATGGCGTGTGAATTCTCTTGGTGTTCAGTCAGTAAGTTGTGTCTGACTGTCTGTGACCCCACAGACTGTAGCCCGCCAGGCTCCTCTGTCCATGGGATTCTCCAGGCAAGAATACTGGAGTGAGTTGCCTTTCTCTCCTCCAGGGGATCTTCCCCACCCAGGAATCGAACCTGCATCTCCTGCATTGGCAGGCAGAGTCTTTACTACTGAGCCATCTGGGAAGCCAAGTGTGTGAATTATATCTTCTTAAAACTTAAATGTGACAAGAATGTTGTCATTTGGTAGATCTAGCTGAAAGGTGTATGGGAATTCACTGTTCCATCCTTGCAGCTTTTCAGCAAGTACACATTTCTTTCAAAGCAAAGTTATTTATTTATTTTTTTAAATTATTTATTTGGCTATGTTGGGTCTTATTTGGGGGGGGGCGGGTTGGGGAGGGAGGGGGGCAGGTGGGCCACCTCCATTGGTCTTCCACCTATCTGTTTTTGATCCATCTTTGTTCCTTGGCCCGCGCAGGCCTCCCACCTCAGTGGCCTCTGTTGTGGCAGAGAACCGGCTCTGGGCACATGCACTCCAGAGCTCTGGCTCGGTAATTGGACACATGAGTCCAGCCGCTCCGTGGCACGTGGGATCTTCCCAGGTCAGGGATCGAACCGGTGCCCCTTGCACTGCAAGGCGGTGTCCTTACCCACTGGACCACCAGGGAAGCCCCTCAAAGCAAAGTTATTTTTTAAATGTTTAAAGTACATTCCAAGTCATTCTGTCCTGATTCTCCCAGAGTGTGTACGGAGCATGGCAGCTGTTCCCTTCCACCAGGAGGAAGTTGGAGACTAAGATGACAGGAACATTAAAGTCATCCAATTCAGTTCCTCATTTACAGGTGAGGAAACTGAGTTCCATAGAGCAGTGCCAGCTCTTTGGGACCCCATGGACCATGGCCCACCAGGCTTCTCTGTCCATGGGATTCCCCAAGCAAGAAGACTGGAGTGGGTTGCCATTTCCTCCTTCAGGGGATCTTCCCAACCGAGGGGTCAAGCCCAGGTCTCCTGTCTTGCAGGCAGATTCTTCACTGTCTGTTAGTTCCCCAACCAGGGATCAAACCTGTGCCCCCTGCAGTGAAAGCCAGCGCCTTAACCACTGTACTGCTGAGGAAGTTCCAGAGGGCACAGTCTGGTTGGTAACTGTCTCCTCACACGTTTCAGACTGTTATTCCATCCTTTTCTCTAGAGCTGTTTATTTTTTTCCCAGTCTTTCAGCCATGTAGAAGGCTTACCTAAACTGTCTCCGATTTCTTTTTTTTAAATTTTTTTTTTCTTTTTCCTCGTCATGGCTTTTATCTCTATTTATTTTCATTGATCTTTTTATTCTTTGGCCTCTGTGGGCCTCCCATTGCGGTGCCCTCTCTCACTGCAGAGCACCAGTTCCAGGTGCACGTGCTCCAGAGCACTGGCTCGCAATTGGACACATCGGTCCAGGCGCTCTGGGGCACATAGGATCTTCCCAGATGAGGGATCGAACCAGTGCCCCTTGCACTGCATGGCAGACTCTTTACCCACTGGACCACCGGGGAAGCCCTCTCTCCAATTTCTTATCACCTTTGTGAAGTACATAGGTCCCAGGTTGGGGGAAGGAAAGCCATCATAGAGACGTGTATTAGCCATTGATGTGTTAAAGAAGCCATCATTCCAAGATCAGAAGACAATTTAGGAGTTCTGAGTTATTAATGCAAAAATGTACCCAAGTGGTGGCCCGTGGCATCAGCCCCCTCCCTTCCTGTCCCAGTGGGCTGAACCTGGGATGGAGGTATGGGCGTGGGACTGGGATGAGGTGGGCGGTTCCCTGAGACGGCCAGGGTGCACACAGGCTGTGTCTTCAGGGGTGCCAAGCACAGTTCCAGCGGAGTACTGGGCTCAAGGTAGACAAGGGCTAAGAAGCTGAGTGGACCCAGGAGTGGAGTTGGAAGAATCGGGCAAGTGTCAGAGAGAAGGCAAAAGAAAAACAATTCTTGAGGACAGGGCCAGGGTCATCCAGGCCGTTTGCCTGTCTGAGGGTGGGCCAGACTGATTTCAAGGCCCAGCCCCGTTCGAAGACAGAACACACAGAACTTCTGCAAGAGAGCAGAACTGGCTGGTGACCACGTGTCCCAGTGTCCCAGTCAGGAGGGTTGGGGGGCAGATTACAAGCATACCGTCTCCGTTGTGTAGGCCAGTGCCAGCAAGGATCTCTCTCCCGGGGTAGGCCTCTCATATTCCAATCAACACTGGCGACGCCATAGCCCAACCCAAGACCCCTCACATAACCATCCTCATCTGGGCCACAGGATGGAGCTCAAGCCCTGGGCCATAGTTGAGGAGCTGGGCCAGAGACTCATCCTGGTCGTTAAACTTTTTAAATTTTTTTTTTCTTTTTCCTCGTCATGGCTTTTATCTCTATTTATTTTCATTGATCTTTTTATTCTTTGGCCTCTGTGGGCCTCCCATTGCGGTGCCCTCTCTCACTGCAGAGCACCAGTTCCAGGTGCACGTGCTCCAGAGCACTGGCTCGCAATTGGACACATCGGTCCAGGCGCTCTGGGGCACATAGGATCTTCCCAGATGAGGGATCGAACCAGTGCCCCTTGCACTGCATGGCAGACTCTTTACCCACTGGACCACCGGGGAAGCCCTCTCTCCAATTTCTTATCACCTTTGTGAAGTACATAGGTCCCAGGTTGGGGGAAGGAAAGCCATCATAGAGACGTGTATTAGCCATTGATGTGTTAAAGAAGCCATCATTCCAAGATCAGAAGACAATTTAGGAGTTCTGAGTTATTAATGCAAAAATGTACCCAAGTGGTGGCCCGTGGCATCAGCCCCCTCCCTTCCTGTCCCAGTGGGCTGAACCTGGGATGGAGGTATGGGCGTGGGACTGGGATGAGGTGGGCGGTTCCCTGAGACGGCCAGGGTGCACACAGGCTGTGTCTTCAGGGGTGCCAAGCACAGTTCCAGCGGAGTACTGGGCTCAAGGTAGACAAGGGCTAAGAAGCTGAGTGGACCCAGGAGTGGAGTTGGAAGAATCGGGCAAGTGTCAGAGAGAAGGCAAAAGAAAAACAATTCTTGAGGACAGGGCCAGGGTCATCCAGGCCGTTTGCCTGTCTGAGGGTGGGCCAGACTGATTTCAAGGCCCAGCCCCGTTCGAAGACAGAACACACAGAACTTCTGCAAGAGAGCAGAACTGGCTGGTGACCACGTGTCCCAGTGTCCCAGTCAGGAGGGTTGGGGGGCAGATTACAAGCATACCGTCTCCGTTGTGTAGGCCAGTGCCAGCAAGGATCTCTCTCCGGTGTAGGCCTCTCATATTCCAATCAACACTGGCGACGCCATAGCCCAACCCAAGACCCCCTCACATAACCATCCTCATCTGGGCCACAGGATGGAGCTCCAAGCCCTGGGCCATAGTTGAGGGGAAGGGCCATGATCTCAGCTGGGCCAAAGAGACTCATCCTGGTCGTTAAACAAGAGGTTAGTGTGCACCTGAGGCTGCCGTCTTTGCTACCTTTGCAGAGACTGCCTGAGCCCACACACAGAGCAGAGGAACAGAGAGAAATCGCACCTTCATGTCATTGTTTGAGTCCTCTAGGTCCAGCCAAGTCACCTTTTCAGTTATGGGAACCAATCAATTCCATTTCATTACAATGGCTCTATGTTAAGAGTTCCATCTCTCAAAACCATGTTCTGACAACAACGCTGAGATTCCAGATCCACTCAGGCGGGGTGCAGCCACTAATCCCCCTCTCCACAGGGGTTCATAACACCACCTCACTGTTCCTTAAAGCCTGTCCTTCTCCACTACCTCGTTCTCATGGGAAAACCTACCTGTTCTTCAAGGACCGTGTTAATGTCTTCTGTCTCCACGAAGCCTTCCTGTCTCAAGGCTGAGCCTATGCCTCAAGGGGTATCGAGCACCCCCTTGTCAGGTTTCTGCCTTCGTGTCAGCTGGGTCGGAAGGGCCTTGGTGAAGACACAAGCTTATGACTCATTTAGTGGCTGAGACAGCGGTGGGCAAGATGCCAGCTGAAAAGATTCTCTAGGCAAATAGTGCTCTCCCCCAAGATGCAACCACCTCTTCCTCTTGTCCCTAAGGTTCCCCGCAGTTCCCCTTCACCCCACACGTGCAGCCCTCTAGGCCTGTGTCACTGGCTCCGGTTTCCATTGCATGATGGGTCAGCAGGAACCAGGGCTGCTGGGCTCCCCACCGTGGGGCCAACGGGGCCTGCTCTTCGGGGTTCCGGCCTCCACACCACGTCCCCCACGTGCCTCACTCCGCATACCCTCAGACTCTGCCACTTGACGCCAGGCCACCCCTCCTTCATAGTCACCAGTCATTCAGATAAACCTTCCTTCCTCTTTTTTTTTTTTTTGGCCACTTCTATTGGTCTTTCATTTATCTGTTTCCATCCATCTTTGTTCTTTGGCCTGTATGGGCCTATCACAGTGGCCTCTCTTGTTGCTGAGCACTGGCTCCAGGCACATGCGCTCCAGAGCTCCAGCTCGGTAGTTGGACACACTGGTCCAGCCGCTCCGCGGCGCGTGGGATCTTCCCAGGCCAGGGATCGAACTGGCGCCCCTTGCACTGCAAGGCGGTGTCCTTACCCACTGGACCACCAGGGAAGCCACCTTCCTTTCTCTTTGCAAGATCCTTCCAGGGCTTTCCATTGCTTTTGGTTCCATAAATGGGCCCCTTGCCTTTCTGACCTCCTCTCTCACCACATCCTGGCCTCCAGTTGAGTTTCTGCTCCTGCTTTTCCTCAGCAGGAATCCCAACACCATCTCACAGGAAGCTGCCAGGTCCAGGAAGCCTCTTGTCACCCCTGAGGCAGGGACCAGCCTCTGCTCTGGGCACAGCCCTTTACCAGCTGTCCAGTGGACACTTGCTTCCCTTTGCCTTTCTACAGATGAGTCCATCTTCTGGACTAAGAATATAAACTCTTTGGCCAAGGGTCCCAGTTCATCACATTTCTCACAGGGCACCTAAATGGTGCTTTTTATACAAGGTACCTTTCATAAATGTCTGAAATGAAATGAGAAAATTACATTCCCAGCTCCTGAGAAAGACACAAGCTTATGACTCATTTAGTGGCTGAGACAGCAGTGGGCAAGATGCCAGCTGAAAAGATTCTCTAGGCAAATAGTGCTCTCCCCCAAGATGCAACCACCTCTTCCTCTTGTCCCTAAGGTTCCCCGCAGTTCCCCTTCACCCCACACGTGCAGCCCTCTAGGCCTGTGTCACTGGCTCCGGTTTCCATTGCATGATGGGTCAGCAGGAACCAGGGCTGCTGGGCTCCCCACCGTGGGGCCAACGGGGCCTGCTCTTCGGGTTCCGGCCTCCACACCACGTCCCCCACGTGCCTCACTCCGCATACCCTCAGACTCTGCCACTTGACGCCAGGCCACCCCTCCTTCATAGTCACCAGTCATTCAGATAAACCTTCCTTCCTCTTTTTTTTTTTTTTGGCCACTTCTATTGGTCTTTCATTTATCTGTTTCCATCCATCTTTGTTCTTTGGCCTGTATGGGCCTATCACAGTGGCCTCTCTTGTTGCTGAGCACTGGCTCCAGGCACATGCGCTCCAGAGCTCCAGCTCGGTAGTTGGACACACTGGTCCAGCCGCTCCGCGGCGCGTGGGATCTTCCCAGGCCAGGGATCGAACTGGCGCCCCTTGCACTGCAAGGCGGTGTCCTTACCCACTGGACCACCAGGGAAGCCACCTTCCTTTCTCTTTGCAAGATCCTTCCAGGGCTTTCCATTGCTTTTGGTTCCATAAATGGGCCCCTTGCCTTTCTGACCTCCTCTCTCACCACATCCTGGCCTCCAGTTGAGTTTCTGCTCCTGCTTTTCCTCAGCAGGAATCCCAACACCATCTCACAGGAAGCTGCCAGGTCCAGGAAGCCTCTTGTCACCCCTGAGGCAGGGACCAGCCTCTGCTCTGGGCACAGCCCTTTACCAGCTGTCCAGTGGACACTTGCTTCCCTTTGCCTTTCTACAGATGAGTCCATCTTCTGGACTAAGAATATAAACTCTTTGGCCAAGGGTCCCAGTTCATCACATTTCTCACAGGGCACCTAAATGGTGCTTTTTATACAAGGTACCTTTCATAAATGTCTGAAATGAAATGAGAAAATTACATTCCCAGCTCCTGAGAAAGACACATGTACTCTTCCTGGGAGTGAAAAAAGGGACACCCGGCGGGCTGCCCCTCCAAGGCAGCTCTGAGCTGTTGCTGTGATGCGTGCTGGGGCCTGGGTGCCGGCTGATGGCGTGAATGTATGAAGGGACCGTGGAGACTCACAGGGCCTTCTATGACACGGGAGGGCTCTTCTGCACGTTATGCTCCCGGTGTCGATTCCCCTCACAACACCTCTCTCTGGAATTCAGGGAACATCCCCCGTGGCTTACAGAGAGTGCCTCTTCTTCTGCAAGTCCTGGCCCTGAAGAAGTCGGTCTGTTCCCACTCAAGCTGGACTTCAAAGCCACTCTCTCTTCTGCAGCTCACGGGATGCAGAGGGAAAAGCTTGGAGGGTGGGGGTCTGAAGTGAAGACCTGGAGGCAGGTGCCTCTGGTCCCCGGCCTGGGAACCTCGAGGTGGAAGCTGTCAGGATTAGAGGACTTTTTCGGTACAAATGCCTCGCACTGGAAGAAGCAGACTCAAGTCCTTCCTAACTTTTAAAAATTATGTCACACTTCCTCAATTTCTTTTTTGTGGCCACACCATGTGGCATGTAGGATATTAATTCTCCACTAGGGATCAAACCCTAGTTTGATCAGTGAAGTGGAAGCATGGAGTCCAACCACTGGACCCCAAGGAAGCCCCTTCCTCAGTTTCTCCTGCTTCTCTGAGAGGCAGGAAACAAACCTAATCGGGGAAACGGACATAAAAATGAGAGGGAGCCATCAGCATTTAATTCTTATTTGCAGTTTCTGTTTTGTTTTGCTTTTTAATTTGTTTTCTAGAAAAAGAACACAATCAGGGAGTTTATATGACAACCTATCCGTGCCAGAAGGGCAGGAAAGAGAAAGAAAGGCCGGAGGCATGGGAAACTAATAAAAGTGGGCTCCGAGCCGTGTGGAACGGTTCACAGGGTCCTATGTGCGGTCCTCGTGACACGACCGGTCACTTTGGCATTTTTTGGGGGTCGACAGGGTCAGAAGCACCCTGGAAACTGAAAAACCCGGAGTCACTTTAATAATGGTGCAAAAGGTCCGTCTGAAATGAAATGAGAAAATTACATTCCCAGCTCCTGAGAAAGACACATGTACTCTTCCTGGGAGTGAAAAGGGACACCCGGCGGGCTGCCCCTCCAAGGCAGCTCTGAGCTGTTGCTGTGATGCGTGCTGGGGCCTGGGTGCCGGCTGATGGCGTGAATGTATGAAGGGACCGTGGAGACTCACAGGGCCTTCTATGACACGGGAGGGCTCTTCTGCACGTTATGCTCCCGGTGTCGATTCCCCTCACAACACCTCTCTCTGGAATTCAGGGAACATCCCCCGTGGCTTACAGAGAGTGCCTCTTCTTCTGCAAGTCCTGGCCCTGAAGAAGTCGGTCTGTTCCCACTCAAGCTGGACTTCAAAGCCACTCTCTTTTTGCAGCTCACGGGATGCAGAGGGAAAAGCTTGGAGGGTGGGGGTCTGAAGTGAAGACCTGGAGGCAGGTGCCTCTGGTCCCCGGCCTGGGAACCTCGAGGTGGAAGCTGTCAGGATTAGAGGACTTTTTCGGTACAAATGCCTCGCACTGGAAGAAGCAGACTCAAGTCCTTCCTAACTTTTAAAAATTATGTCACACTTCCTCAATTTCTTTTTTGTGGCCACACCATGTGGCATGTAGGATATTAATTCTCCACTAGGGATCAAACCCTAGTTTGATCAGTGAAGTGGAAGCATGGAGTCCAACCACTGGACCCCAAGGAAGCCCCTTCCTCAGTTTCTCCTGCTTCTCTGAGAGGCAGGAAACAAACCTAATCGGGGAAACGGACATAAAAATGAGAGGGAGCCATCAGCATTTAATTCTTATTTGCAGTTTCTGTTTTGTTTTGCTTTTTAATTTGTTTTTCTAGAAAAAAACGAACACAATCAGGGGAGTTTATATGACAACCTATCCGTGCCAGAAGGGCAGGAAAGAGAAAGAAAGGCCGGAGGCATGGGAAACTAATAAAAAGTGGGCTCCGAGCCGTGTGGAACGGTTCACAGGGTCCTATGTGCGGGTCCTCGTGACACGACCGGTCACTTTGGCATGCGTGTTTGTTGCCTGGTCTCCTGGTCCGCCCACTCAGACTCCCAGGGTCAGAGAGAGCTGGCCTCACCCTGGAAATCTGCCAGACAAACCCGGACTTTACAGCAAGACAAGACTTAATCGAGTTCCATGGCTTTGTGCTCAGGTCTCACACAGCAGTCTCTCCTGCCTAAGAGAAGGGCCTGGAAGAGTGTGGGTCACCATGGGACACACTTTAGCATCACAGTGAACCCCACGCAGCCGCTTACTCAGATGCAGACATGGCCTTCACCACCCACACAGGTGTCTGTCCAGACATCCCTGGGCAGTCTGGCCCAAGGACAGGGGACATGACAGTCCCTTCAAGCCACATGTCAATGATGGTGGCCGTTCTCCAGTCTTACGCTGTCTCTCGCCTATGAGGACATGGGGACCTGTCTGCTTTTTGGCTCAGCCCCGGACAGTGATTCCCAAGGGATGTGGCCATCTGGATCAGCACTGAAGGCTCTCAGGTTTCTCCCACTTTATGCCCCAGGTCTCAGAGCAGAAAATTCAGCCGATTCAGGTCCATGTGTGGTAAACAGGGCAGCCAGAGTGATGGCCGGGCAAGAAAGAGCCAGTAGCACACAGTGAGACCAGAGTACATTCAAGAAGGGGAGGGGGCACGCAGCAAGCTGCCGTCCCGAGTCACAGTCCAGGGGACACGCGGAGTCTGAAGGACACAGGCAGGTCCGCTCGTCTGACTGGGTGGTTCAATACCTCACTCAGCGGGGTCCCCCTGGCTGCGGTTCCTATGTGGAGGGCGGTGGGCTTCTTGGCCCGCTGCAGCCCCTGTTTCTGCACAGAGGAGGCCAGGTTACATCTCAGCGCCACGGTCCTGAGGAGCACCACGCTGGCCAGCCAGCCAGGCCACAGTCCTCAGCCCGCTGCGGGCGATCGTGTGGCTCTGGGTTCCACAGGAAGGCCCCCGGGAGCCATGGTCACTGGGAGGGACGACGGGAGGGAGGAGGGCTGCATTCTGCCGGGAGAGAGCCAGGGAGGAACTACCAGGGGCTGGAAGGGACGGAGGCCCTAAGCACTGCAGGGCCAAAGGAAGAGGAGAAACAGACGACACTTGTCGCTAGTTTAAAAAAAGAGTATTGGTGGTGTTGCTCGGTTGTCTTTCCCTTTTAAAACCACTCACATTTTAAGAGGTGATGGGGCTGGGGAGACACGGCCCCCGCCACACTAGTCCTTTCCAGGCCTCAGGAGACCTACTCTTCTGGCTGGGCCGTGGGCCACCAGCCAGGGACGGGGCGGGGTGGGACGGACACATGCTCTGCTTCTCGGAGGCCACCCCTTCTCCCCACCAAAATGGGACCCACGTGACAGGCAGTCCAAAGACTAAAGTGCAGAGAATTCCACAGAGCGGGCGGTCCTGTGCTGGGCTCTCCCAGGAGGGGTGGGAGAGGGGCTGAGCCCAGAGCTACCGCTGGGGGACATGGGGGACAGCTTTGAGGCGGGCCTGCGGGGTACGGTCCCCTTTCCCTTGGGCCCGTGGACGCTTCTTCTAGCGGGACTGTCCACCGTCCATAGCACCCAGGGAAAACCTCAGTCTCAGAGATGGGTCCACGGAGGGGGAAAATGTGGGGGACTGTCCCTGGTTGATGATGACTAGTGACCATGGAGGGAGAGGCGGGCTCAGAAGGGGAAGAGTATGTTATCTAAAATCACTGAGCCCGGGTTTTGGGAGCAGGGATCCACGAACAACCCCAAAAGGTAGCGTTTCTCCCGGGGAGGGTTGGTGGCGGTGGTCAGGAGCCTACCAGTGAGGCCTGCTGGGGAAGGAGCACCTCTGGGCAGGGGCGGCACTGCAGAGTGGGGAGGGCAGCCCAGGACAGGACCCCACGGCGGGCCCTAGGGTGTGTAGGCTGGGGGCGGCTGGAACTGGTTGATGACCTCGTACTCCGCTGGGTACGGCTCGTTCTCCTCCATTTCCGAGAGCAGCTCCAGCGCCTGCTCCTCCTCCTCCGTGGGGTAGTGGCGCAGGAGGTTGGCCGCTGTGGCCAGGATGGAGGCCCCGCCAGCGCCGGCCACCAGGTAGAAGCTGACAGCAAAGGTGACGTAGACTTGGGACCCGTGGTACTTCTTATGTTGCTGCTGTTGGGCCAGGATGAGTTCGGAAGCCCAGTAAGAGAAGCCAATGACGGTGGCACACTGCAGGACTGGAAGGACAGAGGGACAGAGAGAGGAGTCAGCAGGCGCCCCACAGTCTGGAGGCTTGAGGAGCCAACCCAGCCTCTTACCTGCCTGGCACCAGACCTTGCGAAGGGGAGCTCTGGTGGCCGGGGCTAGGGACCGAGGCCTGACTCCACCGAGCCAGTCAGACTCTGTCTTACGAATTTGGAATTGGGCTACTAGAGGTCACTGGGTGCTTGAGAGGAATAGACCACAAGGTCGTGCAGTCCAGGGGCCAAAGTTGGTGTTACCCCACGTCAGATCAACACACCAGCCCTGTCACGAGAGAGGAGAGAGCCTCTGACCCGTGGAGCAGGCTGGTCTGCAGGAAAGGGGAGGAGAGAAAGCCTGAGGCTGTGCGTGCCAGGGAGACACAGTGGTTCCTCCCTGGCTCCCTCCAGGCCCTGAGAGCCTGACTGAACTTCAAATCCTGTTCTTAGAGAGCCATGAGAGTTCTCCTAAAGTCTAACAATATTTGCTCCCTACGGCTTGACCGGGTGGGTCTGTGGTCTTGGTAGGCGAACAAGCTGCTCTCCTGGCCCAATGCTCTGTGAAGGGCTAGAGCTGAAATAAGCAGCGGGAATTGGGTCAGAGCATGGAGACACCTAGGACCCCACCAACACCTCCAGACAGGATGCCCCTGCCCTGTGGCAGCTCCCCGCTCCCTGTGCTGGGAGCAACCTGGGCTTACCCGTGAGGATGTGGGCGAAGGCATAGCGACGGGTGATCTTCAGGGCTGGGTGCTTAGGCCCAAAGACATCCAGAAGGAATGCGGAGAGACTGCACAGGATGCCCAGGAAGCAGAAGGCAGCGATGACCCGCAGCAGCAGGACCGTCTGGGGGTTCATGCAAAAGTCTGCAGGGGAGAACCCAGTCCTTAGGGCCCCAGGAACGCCCCGGGGAAGGATGTCCCCACCTGGGAGGAGTTCTCCCTTTCCACTGCAACAGGATGCCCAGAGGAGGAGCGGATAGCAGACAGGACCCTGAGCGCACCAGGTAGAAGCTGACAGCAAAGGTGACGTAGACTTGGGACCCGTGGTACTTCTTATGTTGCTGCTGTTGGGCCAGGATGAGTTCGGAAGCCCAGTAAGAGAAGCCAATGACGGTGGCACACTGCAGGACTGGAAGGACAGAGGGACAGAGAGAGGAGTCAGCAGGCGCCCCACAGTCTGGAGGCTTGAGGAGCCAACCCAGCCTCTTACCTGCCTGGCACCAGACCTTGCGAAGGGGAGCTCTGGTGGCCGGGGCTAGGGACCGAGGCCTGACTCCACCGAGCCAGTCAGACTCTGTCTTACGAATTTGGAATTGGGCTACTAGAGGTCACTGGGTGCTTGAGAGGAATAGACCACAAGGTCGTGCAGTCCAGGGGCCAAAGTTGGTGTTACCCCACGTCAGATCAACACACCAGCCCTGTCACGAGAGAGGAGAGAGCCTCTGACCCGTGGAGCAGGCTGGTCTGCAGGAAAGGGGAGGAGAGAAAGCCTGAGGCTGTGCGTGCCAGGGAGACACAGTGGTTCCTCCCTGGCTCCCTCCAGGCCCTGAGAGCCTGACTGAACTTCAAATCCTGTTCTTAGAGAGCCATGAGAGTTCTCCTAAAGTCTAACAATATTTGCTCCCTACGGCTTGACCGGGTGGGTCTGTGGTCTTGGTAGGCGAACAAGCTGCTCTCCTGGCCCAATGCTCTGTGAAGGGCTAGAGCTGAAATAAGCAGCGGGAATTGGGTCAGAGCATGGAGACACCTAGGACCCCACCAACACCTCCAGACAGGATGCCCCTGCCCTGTGGCAGCTCCCCGCTCCCTGTGCTGGGAGCAACCTGGGCTTACCCGTGAGGATGTGGGCGAAGGCATAGCGACGGGTGATCTTCAGGGCTGGGTGCTTAGGCCCAAAGACATCCAGAAGGAATGCGGAGAGACTGCACAGGATGCCCAGGAAGCAGAAGGCAGCGATGACCCGCAGCAGCAGGACCGTCTGGGGGTTCATGCAAAAGTCTGCAGGGGAGAACCCAGTCCTTAGGGCCCCAGGAACGCCCCGGGGAAGGATGTCCCCACCTGGGAGGAGTTCTCCCCTTTCCACAGTCCCAGGAGCCAAGGGAGGGCTGGAGGGAGGCTGGGGTCTTGGCTCCCACTCCCAGCGGTTCTGCAGAGGAGGAGGGGGCGGAGCCTCTCTATTAGCAGACAGGACCCCTGAGCCTTGGGTCCTTCTTCCCTTTCTAACAGAACTGGTCCAAAGGCAGGACTCCAGTGTACAGAGGACCCTTGAACAATACTAGGGTCCATGGGGCTTCCCTGGTAGCTCAGTGGTGAAGAGTTCGCCTGCCAATGCAGGAGACATGAGTTTGATCCCTGATCCAGGAAGATCCCACATGCTGCGGAGCAACTAAGCCTGTGAGCCACAACTACTGATCCTGTGCTCTAGAGCCTCGGAGTTGCAACTATGGGGTGCATGTGCCTCAATTACTGAAGCCCGTGTGCCCCAGAGCCTGAGTTCCACAACAAGAGAGGTCACTGCACCAAGAAGCCTGCTCACCTCAACTAGAGAGTAGTCCCCCCTGCCTGCAACCAGAGAAGAGCCTGTGGCAGCAGTGAAAACCCAGAATAGCCATAAATAAATAAAAATTTAGAAAAAAAAATACTAGGGTCCATGTACATGTGGATTTTTTTTTTTCAAGAGTACTTCACAATCGGGGTTGGTTAAATCTGAGATGTGGAACCACAGATCCAGAGGTCAACTATAAGTAACACAAAGGATACATATATTTTCAACTGCTGGGAGGGTCAGTATTCCTACCTGTATTGTTGTTCAAGGGTTAACTGTACTTCCCTGCTCTTCTAATCATCATTTTTTTTTTTTATTAACTTTGGGGGGGGGGCCGTGGGGGAGGAAGGGGGACAGGCGGGCCATTTCTGCTGGTCTTTCATTTGTCTATTTTTCATCCATCTTTGTTCTTTGGCCCGTGTAGGCCTCCCATCACGGCGGCCTCTGTTGTTGCAGAGCACTGGCTCTGGGCGCATGCGCTCCAGAGCTCCGGCTCAGTCAGTAAATGGACACATCAGTCCAGCCCCTCTGCAGCATGTGGGATCTTCCCAGGCCAGGGATTGAACCGGCGCCCCTTGCACTACAAGGCGGTGTCTTTACCCACTGGACTACCAGGGAAGCCCTCTAATCATCTTTAAGATCCTAAGAATTAATCAGATATCTTAACCCATTCTGCTAAAGTGTGCTTCTGGCTGGCAGGAAAAGCCCCTGGGCTTCCGACCTGAGAGGGCCAAAGGGCGGAAGGCCAGAGGCCCATTCAAGTCCATTCTCTATCCAGTAATGCACTCATTCACCCTCTTTTTCATTCAGAAAGAAGCTGAACGTCTCCGACTTCCCTGTCTGTCTAGTGGTTAAGACTCCATGCTTCCACTGCAGGGAGCATGGGTTTGATCCCTCGTCAAGGAACTAAGATCCCACATGCCACGCGGTGTGGCCAAAGTAAATCAACAGAAAAAAGCTGAAGCAGTTTAGAGAACCACGAGATTACAGGAGAAAACTCAATAAATGAGGAAGGCTGGCAGACTGGACCTTCATATTTATTTTTGCTCCCTCCCTGCACCCTACTAAATAAAACGAAACAACATTTTAAGACACAAACCTGCACACAGAGAGGAAGGGTGAAACAAAACATTGGAAACTGGGAAGGAAAGGGCCTCAGAACCAGAACTGATCTGAGAGAATAGACACGCTGAAGTATAAGCCAGAAACAGGAAAAGCTAAGAAGCAACCAGATTTACACGACAAAAGCCTGAAAGGCTCAGAAGCTGTCAGCACCAAATACCTTCTGAAGTGGGGGCAAAGCCATCGGGGGCTCCTTGCTCTAGCAAAGAGGAGGGAATCCAGAGAGAACAAGGAGGACGCTAAAGCAGGAGACCAGCCTTCAAAGAGGAAGGAAGGCGTGCCGGGGGGCCGGGGGGGAAGCTCCAGGACAGCCACACAGCAGACACAGCGAGCAACTACACGTCCTTCAGGGACTTTCACACCATTCTTTCTTCCTTCTTTTTTGAATTCCATCTAGATTGCATTGTCAGTTCCCTTTGATATCTACGCAACCTACCATAGTTCTAGAGACACACAGGATAAAGGCTGATCCAAAAAGAAATCATTTTAAGCTTTGATAAAAAGTAGGAAATGGGCCTTAACTTCCTCTATTCAGCCGCCAACAAGTTCATCTTTTATATAGGCCGTGGTTCACCAAGTGATTTGGGAAAATCTGAAAAGGGCTGGTAAGACTTATGCTGTCGGCTCCTTTCCTGAGTTTTGGTCTCAGGCTGAGAGGCTATGGGACGGTGGATGTCCCTCCGGGGTGTGCAGGAGACTCAGCAGGGTGCTGGCTGAGAGCATATGCCTAAGCTCCAAAGGTTCTGAGCGTGTGTTCTGGAGCAGGGCCTGGGACTCTGGCCCGTAACAAGTGGTGCAGGTGGCCTAAGCCTGAAGCTCCAGGAAGCACCGATCCTGGACCCAGAGGAAGGTGAACTGATGAGGAAGAGTCCAAAAGCCCTGGGGAGGGCACCGGAGCGCAACCACACGGCCTCAAATCAACAGACACTGATTAGCATCGTGGGGTCACCTGGATGGAGGCCCGGGCTCCCACACAGAAAAACCAGACCAGATAGCCAGAAGCCCTGGGTCTTTGTGACCGTGTATACTCCCTGCCTCGGGGGTAGAATTCCCAGGCAGATGTTGGCTGAGACCACACGACTCATCTGCTTGATCTGGCTTCAGGTCACCCAGCAAGCTGCCCTCAGAGCTTTCTGTCACTTTCCTGTCAGCTGACCATCTGTTTGGGGCCCAGTCATCCTGCCTGCGAGATCGCCTGCTTCCAGGAGGTCTGTCTGTGGGTTGCTCTGCCAGCAACCAGGTCCAGCCTTCATTTAATCTGACCCTGTGGGCCTGAAGGAGTCTAGAAACCCACAGGGCCTGTCTGAAACAGAAGCTCCCGGAGTCCGGCTATTTCCCGGCTGCATCGTGAATACTGCCAAAAGCTCTCTGCGGCAGTTCTGGGGGTCTGTGTGGCACATGGCAGGGACGGGGCAGGACGAAAGTGTTCTTCTAGTGCTTCCAAGAATAACCTGGGCACGGCGGGGCGGGAGGGCTTACATCATGCTCCTCTCTGCAGCAGGCTGGCTTCAGGTTCATCTGGCATTACTCGACATGGCCAGGCCCTCTGTGTGATGCTTTAATTGTGCTACTCAGTTTTAATTGAACAGCTAGTTTTAACTGAAGAGTGGAACACCAGGGGCTTCAGAGATCTTTTCTGTGGCTGCATCACGAGTACAGGATGTTCATTTTATTATTGTCCTTTAAAACATACGTCCATTGGATATACATCTATGACTCTTATGTTTCAGAACACATTCAGTCACAAGAAAGACTTCCACAGATGTTCAGCTGTTCCTCCCAAGAAAGAAACTTTTTTTAAAATTTAATTTAATTTTCATTTTCTTTGGCCATACCATGTGGCATGTGAGATCTTAGTTCCTGACCAAGGATTGAATCTGAGACCCCTGCAGTGGAAGTGTGGAGTCCTAACCTGTGGACTGCCACAGAAGTCCCAAGAAACAATTCATGTTGGCAGTTTCTGTGTGCCCTTCCAGGTGTGCTTGCCTGTGCCCGCAGGTGGGGCAAACATTATCTTAGTTAAGCCTCATTCCACTCTGGGGGACTCATCACATGCTTCAGAGGAGGAACTGGAGGCTCCCGGAGGTTAAGTGACTCCCTGAAGGTCACACCTACCACAGACCTGGGCTCGGAACCTGGCTCAGGCTCCCCTGCATTGTGATGCTCACCATCACCAAGCACAAGTGGTAGCCATTTTATTTTTCCCCAATGGAGCTAATCAATCAAATCCTGAAGAGCTGGATTTGAGTGAAAGGTCAAAGGTGACCTGGGATGCAGGCAGAGCCTCTGTCAGTGCCAGTGGCTGCTAAGGTCACTAAGGCAACAGCTGGAAGCATGAAATCTCTTCCAGGTCAAAAAGGTTTGCGCTGTTAAACAGTGAAAAGAACTCCTGGAAATTACTGGGCAAAACCTGTAGGGTGTGGTCTAAGCTTTAGCAGTCATCAGAGTCTGGTTCTCTTTATTTTTATTATAAAAAAAAAAAAAAAGGGGGCTTCCCTGGTGGTCCAATGGGTAAAGAGTCTGGCAACGCAAGGGGCACCGACTCGATCCCTGGCACGGGAAGATCCCATATGTGGCAGAGTGGCTGAACCAGCGTGTCCATTTGCGAGCCAGCGCTCTGGAGCGCATGCGCCCAGAGCCAGTGCTCTGCAACTAGGGAGGCCGCTGTGATGGGAGACCCACACAGGCCAAAGAGTAAAGATGGATAAAATAAATAAATGAAGGACCAATAAAAGAGGCTGAAAAAAAATTACTTTGTAATTAGTTATTTACTTTTGGCTGCACTGGGTCTTCCTTGCTGTGCTTGGTCTTTTCTCTAGCTGCCACAAGCGGGAGTGACTCTCTAGTTGTGGAATGTGGGCTTCTCATTGTGGTGGCTTCTCTCGTTGCGGAGCACAGGCTCTAGGGCACCCAGGCTTCTGCAGTTATGGCTCTCGGGGTCTACAGCACAAGCTCAATAGTTGTGTTACAACTTAGTTGCTTAGTTGCTCCACAGCATGTGGGATGTTCCCAGATCAGGGATTTAACCCATGTCTCTTTCATTGGCAGGCGAATTCTTTACAACTGAGCCACCAGGGAAGGCCAGAGTCTGGCTCTTAAAAGCAGAAAGCAGGGGACTTCTAGGGTGGCCCAGTGGCTAAGACTTCGAACTCCCAACACAGGAGGCCTGGGTTCAATCCCAGGTCAGGGAAGCAGATTCCACATGCTGAAACAGTGTGCTACAACAAAGATCAAAGATCCTGAACGCTGCAACTAAGAACTGGTGCAGCCAAATAACTAAATATCCAAAAAAAGAGGCAGAAGAAAACAAAGGTACTGAACTGGGTGCCCAATACTAGTCCTACCACAGCTTAGGCATCACCTTGAGCACATGGCTGAGTACCCTGGGCTGCTGTGCTCTCACCTGTCAAATGGAAGCGGTCACGCCTTCTCCAGCTGCAAGGGCACCCGTGGGGAGAGCGGGTCACCGAGGGCCAGGACATGCAGCCCCACTCCCTCTATGCTGGGTGGTCACAGCAGTGTCTTCCTTGCCATGCCTTTCCTCCCAGTGCCAAGAATGGCCCCGTCCACACGTCAGCCAGTGCGGGCCAGAGGAGGAGACCACAAACATCAGATGGAGGATCAGCACCACCATGTGAAGATGCAGTCCAGAGAAGGGACTTTGCACTCACAGTTCAAACAGGTTTTATTTCCATGTGATCGCCTTCTGCCTTTCTCCAATCCAAACCTCTGAGCAAACCTTCAGGCTCAGAGGGGAAGCCAAAAGGGAACTTCCCTTGGAATGATGCTGACAGGAGTCCCAAGACCCTGCCCCACATTCCCGCAGGGCTCTCATCAGGGGGTCTCAGAGCACACAAAGGAGATGGGCAGCATTGCCCCAGCCCCACTTAGAACCCAGCTCAGATCCTCAAGATCTCAATGGTCCTCTCTCTCCTCCCTGGCCAGACATAGATCTGGCAGGAAGGGCAATGAATATCTGCCAAAGAGAAGCACATCCTCAAATGCTACATGTGTGTTATTTTATGCATGGAGAGAAATGGCACAGGGGGCGGGGTCCTAATTTTAAATTCCAACTAGGGCCACATCCACTACATCATGGACAGAGAGAATACACCCGCTCCTCCAGCGGTGCTGTGGCTTGTTTATTTTGGTAACCATTGCTTGACTGTCCTCTCCAGTCATCAGGGAAGAAGGCAGCTGCTGTGTAATAAGATCTCATGGAACTGACTTTGCCCAAGGTCACTGGTGAGTCACCGGGCTGGATTTGTTTGGAAGGCCCCGGCTCTTCCTGTCTACCTGCCCATGGCTCTTACCGGCTCGTGACCCAAAGAGGCTGTAGGCAGGAAGCTTATAGTGGCTTCTGGCCAGTTCCTTTCTGTTGATCTCCTATTTCCCCCTCACTGGAGTCAGAGGCACGTCACGGGGTCCCAGTCCTTCCAGCATTCATCCGCCCACTTTCACAGCCTCACCTCACTGTGGCCTTTGAGCTTCCAGGCAAGGCTTCTGACACAAGACTCCAAGAGGGCCCTCCAGTGCCCAGCTGGGCCATCCCACAGAGCCCAATGGTCCCGGTCCAGCTGCTGCCTAGGACACGCCCCCTACAGCATCCGGAAATGCCAGCTGCATTGGTCACCACCCCTCAGACACTCCAGCCCTTCCCAGAAGGCCCTTGGCCTTCTCGTGGCTTGCTGTCAATGGTGATTCCCCCGACTTCACATCCTAAACTCCCCTATCCTCCAGAGATGCTTCTGGAGCCTGTGGTCCCCATTACCCCCTTGCTGGGAGCCCATGAGAGGCAGAGACGGCTTAGGGCTCAGAAGGAATGGTTATCTGAGCCACCGGAGGTTGGGCACATTTTGGCTTAGGGCTGAGGATACTGGGTTAAACAGGAGTCCCAAGACCCTGCCCCACATTCCAGGGCTCTCATCAGGGGTCTCAGAGCACACAAAGGAGATGGGCAGCATTGCCCCAGCCCCACTTAGAACCCAGCTCAGATCCTCAAGATCTCAATGGTCCTCTCTCTCCTCCCTGGCCAGACATAGATCTGGCAGGAAGGGCAATGAATATCTGCCAAAGAGAAGCACATCCTCAAATGCTACATGTGTGTTATTTTATGCATGGAGAGAAATGGCACAGGGGGTGGGGTCCTAATTTTAAATTCCAACTAGGGCCACATCCACTACATCATGGACAGAGAGAATACACCCGCTCCTCCAGCGGTGCTGTGGCTTGTTTATTTTGGTAACCATTGCTTGACTGTCCTCTCCAGTCATCAGGGAAGAAGGCAGCTGCTGTGTAATAAGATCTCATGGAACTGACTTTGCCCAAGGTCACTGGTGAGTCACCGGGCTGGATTTGTTTGGAAGGCCCCGGCTCTTCCTGTCTACCTGCCCATGGCTCTTACCGGCTCGTGACCCAAAGAGGCTGTAGGCAGGAAGCTTATAGTGGCTTCTGGCCAGTTCCTTTCTGTTGATCTCCTATTTCCCCCTCACTGGAGTCAGAGGCACGTCACGGGGTCCCAGTCCTTCCAGCATTCATCCGCCCACTTTCACAGCCTCACCTCACTGTGGCCTTTGAGCTTCCAGGCAAGGCTTCTGACACAAGACTCCAAGAGGGCCCTCCAGTGCCCAGCTGGGCCATCCCACAGAGCCCAATGGTCCCGGTCCAGCTGCTGCCTAGGACACGCCCCCTACAGCATCCGGAAATGCCAGCTGCATTGGTCACCACCCCTCAGACACTCCAGCCCTTCCCAGAAGGCCCTTGGCCTTCTCGTGGCTTGCTGTCAATGGTGATTCCCCCGACTTCACATCCTAAACTCCCCTATCCTCCAGAGATGCTTCTGGAGCCTGTGGTCCCCATTACCCCCTTGCTGGGAGCCCATGAGAGGCAGAGACGGCTTAGGGCTCAGAAGGAATGGTTATCTGAGCCACCGGAGGTTGGGCACATCTTTGGTCGGAGGCCTGCGCTGAAGAGCTGCGTGAGAAGCGGGCAGCCCCAGGGAGTGGAGGAATTCCTGACAGGATCTTCTGAGCCGCTGGCATTAGTTAAAGCCTTCAGGGCTCTGGGAACGGGCCTGCGCTTGTGAGAAAACCTCAACTAGCATGGGGAGGTAAGAGGCCTGGGATACCTCTGTCGGGAGGCCAAAGTCCAGCGTGAGCTAAGGCATACTGGTGGGGGTGGAGTCCTCGCCACTCAGAGCAGCCAGGTGCCCCTGAGCAAGACAGTAGTCTGAGATACACGTGTGTGTGTGTGTGTGTGTGTGTGTGTGTGTGTGTGTGTGCGTGCGTGCGTGTGTGTGTGTGTGTGTGTGTGTGTCTGTGTGTGTGTGTGTGTGGAGGGTGATGGCAGTCCCTACCAAATAAAGACATTGTTTAGGAAACACTACAGGCAGGCGTGAACAGTGCTGGGGGCCAAGAAACAGGAAAGCATCATGCCAAAGCCTGCTGGCTTGCTCCACTCCCTGTCACCTGCAGAGACTGCTCTCCCTCTGGAAACACCTATAGGCACCAGGCCTGTTCCCCACAGCTCTGCCCCTTCCTGAGATGAGGACTATCTCAGGATTCCATGCTAGGATATCTGCTAGGCCCTGAGGGTCAGCACAATCCCACAGAGGAGCAAATGACAGAAGGTTCACAGGCACCAAAAAGCCAACTGGTACAAAGAAGAAGGGAGCTTCCCCAGTGGCTCAGACAGTAAAGACTCCACCTGCAATTCAGGAGATACGGTTCAAACCCTGGGTGGGGAAGATCCCCTTGAGAAGGGAATGGAAACCCACTCCAGTATTCTTGCCTGGAGAACTCCATGGACAGAAGAGCCTGGTAGGCTAACCAGACAACCTCCAAAGCCCCTTCCCAG
This sequence comes from Tragulus kanchil, assembly GCA_022376925.1. Lineage (NCBI taxonomy): Eukaryota > Metazoa > Chordata > Mammalia > Artiodactyla > Tragulidae > Tragulus > Tragulus kanchil. The sequence continues at coordinate 96,431,222 of JAIOJX010000029.1, forward strand.
AAGGCCCTTGGCCTTCTCGTGGCTTGCTGTCAATGGTGATTCCCCCGACTTCACATCCTAAACTCCCCTATCCTCCAGAGATGCTTCTGGAGCCTGTGGTCCCCATTACCCCCTTGCTGGGAGCCCATGAGAGGCAGAGACGGCTTAGGGCTCAGAAGGAATGGTTATCTGAGCCACCGGAGGTTGGGCACATCTTTGGTCGGAGGCCTGCGCTGAAGAGCTGCGTGAGAAGCGGGCAGCCCCAGGAGTGGAGGAATTCCTGACAGGATCTTCTGAGCCGCTGGCATTAGTTAAAGCCTTCAGGGCTCTGGGAACGGGCCTGCGCTTGTGAGAAAACCTCAACTAGCATGGGGAGGTAAGAGGCCTGGGATACCTCTGTCGGGAGGCCAAAGTCCAGCGTGAGCTAAGGCATACTGGTGGGGGTGGAGTCCTCGCCACTCAGAGCAGCCAGGTGCCCCTGAGCAAGACAGTAGTCTGAGATACACGTGTGTGTGTGTGTGTGTGTGTGTGTGTGTGTGTGTGTGTGCGTGCGTGCGTGTGTGTGTGTGTGTGTGTGTGTGTCTGTGTGTGTGTGTGTGTGGAGGGTGATGGCAGTCCCTACCAAATAAAGACATTGTTTAGGAAACACTACAGGCAGGCGTGAACAGTGCTGGGGGCCAAGAAACAGGAAAGCATCATGCCAAAGCCTGCTGGCTTGCTCCACTCCCTGTCACCTGCAGAGACTGCTCTCCCTCTGGAAACACCTATAGGCACCAGGCCTGTTCCCCACAGCTCTGCCCCTTCCTGAGATGAGGACTATCTCAGGATTCCATGCTAGGATATCTGCTAGGCCCTGAGGGTCAGCACAATCCCACAGAGGAGCAAATGACAGAAGGTTCACAGGCACCAAAAAGCCAACTGGTACAAAGAAGAAGGGAGCTTCCCCAGTGGCTCAGACAGTAAAGACTCCACCTGCAATTCAGGAGATACGGTTCAAACCCTGGGTGGGGAAGATCCCCTTGAGAAGGGAATGGAAACCCACTCTGGTATTCTTGCCTGGAGAATTCCATGGACAGAAGAGCCTGGTAGGCTACAGTCCATAGGATCGCAACAGAGTCGGACATGACTGAGCAACTAGGCATGCATGCTCAAAGAAGAAGAGAAGCAATCGGGGGCCTTTGGATTCCTTGTTACCTTCTGTGATAGCTCATGAGATACCACTGTCAGCTCCTTAATAACGGACACCAAGTGTTCCCACCTTGCAATGGCCAAGGAGACCAAGGAAAACCAGGCTGGAACCATTCACAGGTGAAGATCCCTAAACACACGAGCAGGCATCATGCAAAGGTGAAGGCGACCTGCTTTATAAGCGATGAAACCCAGCTTGGATGATCTCTCAGAAAAGGTAGATTACATGTGTGAACCAAGGAGAACAGAAGCAGGAATTTATTTTTATTTTTGACACGCTTTTGACAAGGATGTACGCTTCAATGGAATAAACCATTGTGAGAGTGTTCCTTATGACAGCCAAAGTAAAGCCAAGGTTAAAACCATAAACTTGATGGCGCCCCTTTCTACTGGTGTCCATGGCTCTGCTGCTCCCAGCAGTGCGGCCTCACTCCACGTCTCTAGACACCAGCGTCCCCGGACCTCTGGAACGAGGACATGGGATCAGAGAGCCCCTCCCTCCAGTGCAGGAATTTCACAAGCCTCCCTTGGAATGATGTGAAACAGAAGCATCAAGAACTCTCTTCCAGTCCGGGGGCTTTCCAGGTAGCTCAGCAGTAAAAAATCCGCCTGCCAATGCAGGTTGATCCCTGGGTCGGGAAGATCCTCTGGAGGAGGAAATGACAACTCACTTCTTGCCTGGGAAGTCCCATGGACAGAGGAGCCTGGTGGGCTACGGTCCACTGGGTCGCAAAGAGTTGGACACGACTGAGGCACTGAGCATGCCTGCACGCTCCCTGTTTGGATATGACATCAAGCACTTGAACACTGATCGCCATGAGGCTCAACTGCCAAGGCCTGGATGAAGCAGTGGAAAGGGGCAGTTGTGCCTTAACGAAGGCAAGTGCAGGGCAACGTGCTAAAGGAAAAGCCACCCTGACCTGCCTCAGGCTCAATGGGCTACACGCCACAGAGAAAGCTGCACATCACATGATCTCCATCCTGTGGACAAGCGCTAGTTGCTCAGTCGTATCCGACTCTTTGTGACCACAGAAGCTGCAGCCCACCAAGCTCCTCTGTCCATGGGGATTCTCCAGCCAAGAACACTGCAGTGGGTTGCCACTCCCTTCTCCCGGGGATCCTCCTGACCCAGGGATCAAACCCAGGTCTCCTGCATGGCAGGCGGATTCTTTACTGTCTGAGCCACCAAGGAAGCCCATAGGTCTTAGTAAGTCAACACAATGAAACCTAACATCACGCTGAAATCCAGAATAAACCAGAAGCCCCCATCCCGTATCTACAAAATCATCCAAAAGCTTTGAAACCTCAAGAGAAATACAAAACAGCCAGAAAACCCTCAGAGAAAGACATTAAGCCACAAGGACAGGGCTTTTCAGCCACAACCTGCACAAATGAACTTGATCTTTACCCAGACTCCAGGCAGTGTGAATCCTTCAACAAGCAAGGCTGAAGATATCTAATAGGAACAGGCGTCTGATATCAGGGACAGGACACATCTGGCATGAATTATAAACAGGGAGTGGCACATGGAGAAAATCTTCAAGAATGGTTCAGAAGGCCTTGGGGTAATGAACTCTGCTGTTACTAAGGGCTGTCTGCAATCTACTGATCATTTTCCTGTAAGAGCCAGGTGATGCCACAGAAGCATCAAGAACTCTCTTCCAGTCCGGGGGCTTTCCAGGTAGCTCAGCAGTAAAAAATCCGCCTGCCAATGCAGGTTGATCCCTGGGTCGGGAAGATCCTCTGGAGGAGGAAATGACAACTCACTTCTTGCCTGGGAAGTCCCATGGACAGAGGAGCCTGGTGGGCTACGGTCCACTGGGTCGCAAAGAGTTGGACACGACTGAGGCACTGAGCATGCCTGCACGCTCCCTGTTTGGATATGACATCAAGCACTTGAACACTGATCGCCATGAGGCTCAACTGCCAAGGCCTGGATGAAGCAGTGGAAAGGGGCAGTTGTGCCTTAACGAAGGCAAGTGCAGGGCAACGTGCTAAAGGAAAAGCCACCCTGACCTGCCTCAGGCTCAATGGGCTACACGCCACAGAGAAAGCTGCACATCACATGATCTCCATCCTGTGGACAAGCGCTAGTTGCTCAGTCGTATCCGACTCTTTGTGACCACAGAAGCTGCAGCCCACCAAGCTCCTCTGTCCATGGGGATTCTCCAGCCAAGAACACTGCAGTGGGTTGCCACTCCCTTCTCCCGGGGATCCTCCTGACCCAGGGATCAAACCCAGGTCTCCTGCATGGCAGGCGGATTCTTTACTGTCTGAGCCACCAAGGAAGCCCATAGGTCTTAGTAAGTCAACACAATGAAACCTAACATCACGCTGAAATCCAGAATAAACCAGAAGCCCCCATCCCGTATCTACAAAATCATCCAAAAGCTTTGAAACCTCAAGAGAAATACAAAACAGCCAGAAAACCCTCAGAGAAAGACATTAAGCCACAAGGACAGGGCTTTTCAGCCACAACCTGCACAAATGAACTTGATCTTTACCCAGACTCCAGGCAGTGTGAATCCTTCAACAAGCAAGGCTGAAGATATCTAATAGGAACAGGCGTCTGATATCAGGGACAGGACACATCTGGCATGAATTACAAACAGGGAGTGGCACATGGAGAAAATCTTCAAGAATGGTTCAGAAGGCCTTGGGGGTAATGAACTCTGCTGTTACTAAGGGCTGTCTGCAATCTACTGATCATTTTCCCTGTAAGAGCCAGGTGATGCCACCCTGCCCCCACCTCACACAGCCAGTACTTTCATTACTGGAGGGGTTGAGGGTGGGAAGGGGTGGTCAGGATGGGCTCCAGGCCTCCCTGTGTCCAGTAAAGATCGTGGTCCCGTTCCCCTTTTTTCCGCCTCCCTGGCTGGGAAGCACCGTAATGAACATAGCAACCTTACCGCACTCAGGGGCGCTTGTGAGGGTTCCAGGAGCCAAATTTCCTATTGTTTTACTGTGAGTGGCCATGGAACTTACTTCTGGTTATTGAAAATACCACAGACTCCCTTTTTTTCTCTAACAACAATCCAATGACAGCAGAACTCAGAAACATCTTTTAAATACATCTAGCCCATATTTAAAAGTTCCTTTTTCTAAGATTACCACCCCCCCCCAAAAAACCTTCCTGTATCCCACGGGCTCCTTAGAAGGAGACAGCTAATTGTGACGCCTAGCACCCTTATCGCACCCTTATCTTCTCTCCGGTATACAGCGCCCTTCCTCCGGCAGAAGCCTAAAATAGCACTTCAGATTAGCATGGCGTTGAGGAGTGGGTGCTTGGCTGAATAACATCAGAATTAATAAGGGGCCGGACCCCAAACAGAGCCACCTGGTGGGCATGAACATCAGGCAGCAATGGGGCTGCTTCCTTCAACCAGGTGCCTACCCCAGGCCATCTCAGCTCCAGCCCGCACCCTGCCAAGGAAGCCCCGTTGCCCAGAAAGAAGAGGGCCGGCGCACAGCGCCCTCACCTTTCAGCAGGTCCGGGTGCACGTAGCCTAGCACGTCGGAGACCCCCAGCTCCTGGCGGGAACAGGTGCCACCGTGGATGTGCAGCCAGGCAGGCTCGGCGAGCGCAGTGCACAGCGCGGTGATGGAGAGGGCACCTGGCAAGGCCGAGGCCAGGCTACGCTCCGGCTGCTTGGGCAGAGCGCTGCCTCCCGGGCTCCTCCGCCGGCGCCCGCCGGGCAGCCCTGCGCCTCCGGGGGCGTACATGCCCGGGGCCGCCCGCCGTCGCTCCGCGGTCGCTGCCGGTCGCCGCCGACCTCCGCGGGGCGTACAGAGCCTGCCTGTCCGGGGGAGGAGAGTAACGTACTGGGTTCGAGGCAGGTGAGGTTGGAGTGAGGCTGTCAGGGTTGACCCCAGGGGATGGGGGTGGGACCGAGGGCCGAACAGAGACAGGAGAGCCGCAGAGCTTCGGGGGGCGGGGACGGGGTCCCCGGAGTGGGGCTGCGGAGGTGCGGGACGATGACCGGAGAGGGCTAGGGGCCCGCTGGATCTTGGCAGCACAGAGTGGGGAGGGAGTTTGGGGCGGAGGTATCTGTCATTGGTGGAAGAAAGACCCGGCCTAGGGGTCTTGGCCAGAGGGTGGGGGGCCAGGGCGGAGGGACCCGGATCTGGGAACGGTGCTAGGGCAATCTGTGCCCAAAAAAGGTGTTTGAGCACGCCTTATCTGCAGCCGAAACATCTTTTAACAACATCTAGCCCATATTTAAAAGTTCCTTTTTCTAAGATTACCACCCCCCCCCAAAAAACCTTCCTGTATCCCACGGGCTCCTTAGAAGGAGACAGCTAATTGTGACGCCTAGCACCCTTATCGCACCCTTATCTTCTCTCCGGTATACAGCGCCCTTCCTCCGGCAGAAGCCTAAAATAGCACTTCAGATTAGCATGGCGTTGAGGAGTGGGTGCTTGGCTGAATAACATCAGAATTAATAAGGGGCCGGACCCCAAACAGAGCCACCTGGTGGGCATGAACATCAGGCAGCAATGGGGCTGCTTCCTTCAACCAGGTGCCTACCCCAGGCCATCTCAGCTCCAGCCCGCACCCTGCCAAGGAAGCCCCGTTGCCCAGAAAGAAGAGGGCCGGCGCACAGCGCCCTCACCTTTCAGCAGGTCCGGGTGCACGTAGCCTAGCACGTCGGAGACCCCCAGCTCCTGGCGGGAACAGGTGCCACCGTGGATGTGCAGCCAGGCAGGCTCGGCGAGCGCAGTGCACAGCGCGGTGATGGAGAGGGCACCTGGCAAGGCCGAGGCCAGGCTACGCTCCGGCTGCTTGGGCAGAGCGCTGCCTCCCGGGCTCCTCCGCCGGCGCCCGCCGGGCAGCCCTGCGCCTCCGGGGGCGTACATGCCCGGGGCCGCCCGCCGTCGCTCCGCGGTCGCTGCCGGTCGCCGCCGACCTCCGCGGGGCGTACAGAGCCTGCCTGTCCGGGGGAGGAGAGTAACGTACTGGGTTCGAGGCAGGTGAGGTTGGAGTGAGGCTGTCAGGGTTGACCCCAGGGGATGGGGGTGGGACCGAGGGCCGAACAGAGACAGGAGAGCCGCAGAGCTTCGGGGGGCGGGGACGGGGTCCCCGGAGTGGGGCTGCGGAGGTGCGGGACGATGACCGGAGAGGGCTAGGGGCCCGCTGGATCTTGGCAGCACAGAGTGGGGAGGGAGTTTGGGGCGGAGGTATCTGTCATTGGTGGAAGAAAGACCCGGCCTAGGGGTCTTGGCCAGAGGGTGCCCAGGGGCGGAGGACCAAGCTGGGCCGCAGGGATCGGGGACCCGGGATCTGGGAACGGTGCTCAGGGGTGCAATCTGTGCCCAGAAAGGACCCACCCCGCAACGACTCCGGATTCTCACCTATCAGCAGGCCTCAGTGCCGGGATGGCGTCGCTCCGTCCCGTCAAGGGCTCCTCGGCTGCCCGGGGCCGAGCAATCTCAGGCCCCAAACCTGCAACGCCCGGACCGACCCGGGCCCGATCCACTTCCGGCTTCCTCCACCTCTGCCTCCGCCTCCTCCGGCTCCCCGCCCGGTCCCCCGCGCGCGACACGGCTCGGGCGCGCCGCCGACTCCTTGCGCAAGGCCTCACGGGACGGGTAGTTCTAGGCAGTGCCGCGAGGCTTTCTGCGTGGAGTCGGGGGTGGGTGGAGCTACTACTTTCCGACTACAACTCCCAGAGGGCAGTGCGGCCGAAGCAGCGGGTCCTTCAGTTCCAGGTTGGACCCTGGCCCTCCAGCGCTGGGGGTTTTTTGCAGTGTGGGGATCGTAGTCGGTGCGGCTGGCTCTGCTGACTTCCCTCTCTTCCTGCGCCGGGCAGCCATGAAGGACTCGCTGGTGCTGCTTAGCCGTATCCTGGCGCACCCGGACTCCCGCTGCTGGTTCCTGGCCTGGAACCCCGCGGGAACCTTGCTGGCCTCGTGCGGTGGCGACCGGAGCGTCCGTATCTGGGGCAGGGAGGGTAAGGCCTGGCCCGGCTACACGACCCCTACCGCCAAGAGGGTCTCCCTGCGTTTAGTGTCTGTATCAGTCTCGCAGAGTACGCAGCCTGCAGGGCAAGCAGACCCTGGGAGAGGGCTCCAGGCCGAGGGAGAGGATGGAGGGACCACCTTCCAGTTGGAAGTTAGCCACTCTTTGAGAAAGGGTTTCCCAGTAAAGCAGTTGGCAGCTACAAGAAAGAAGCTCAAATGTCGATAGGCTGAAACTGTTGAGGGAATTGTGATAGTTGCTGGGGCAGGAAAATGGGGAAGAAAAGGAAGAAAGCAGCCTGCGAAGTAATTTGCGGCAGATGGAGTGTAAGTTTTATTCCAAGGGCATTTTCGAGGTAGCGCTAGTGGTAAAGAACCCGCCTGCCAGTGCAAGAGATAGAGCAGAGGCGGGTTCGATCCTAGGATCTGGAAGATCCCCTGGAGGAGGGCGTGGAGAGTCCCATGGACAGAGGAGTCAGGTGGGCTGTAGTCCCTGGATTCTCAGAGTAGGACATGACCAGAGTGACTCTGCATATACACACAAGAGCATGTGGGTGCTGTGGACAGTTTTAAATTGGGAGGGTGACTCTTAATTTTGTTTCAGAAGGATACCTCCAGAGGAAGCTGAGTCAGTTACGACTTCCTATAACTTTAACTGGAGTCAGTTAAAGCATGTAGTTCCATACACCCCTTGAGCTCTGACCCCCAACGTGGCTCCAAGCATGGACCCCATGACCCCATGGCATTGCTACTACCTCAGTACCTTTTTATGTGCCTAGTTTCAGAGACTGGCCTGTCCTCTGCTTTTAGGTGACAGCTGGATCTGCAAGTCTGTCCTTTGTGACGGCCACCAGCGCACTGTGCGGAAGGTGGCCTGGTCTCCGTGCGGAAATTACCTGGCCTCTGCGAGCTTTGATGCCACCACTTGCATTTGGAAGAAGAATGAGAATGACTTTGAGGTAACTAGGCTGGATGGGACAAGGATTGTTGTCTGTTTGATCCCCAGGGCTGTTTGGGAACTTTTCTTTTTTTAATACTTATTTTATTTTTGACCACGCTGGGTCTTCACTGCTGCATGTGGCCTTTCTCTAGTTGTGGCGAACGGGGGCCACTCTTTGTTGCCAAGCATGGACTTCTCTTAGGTGGCTTCTCTTGTCGCAGAGTGCAGGCTGCAGAGCTCTTGGGCTTCAGCAGTTACGGTGCACGGGGGTTAGTTGCTCCATGACGTGTAAAATCTTCCCAGACCAGGGACTGAACCTGTGACCTCCTATGTTGGCAGGCTGATTTCTTTCATAATCCCTAGACCACTGTTGGGATGTACTGGTTTAAAGCCTGAGCCAACCTGGCTCAGTGTTGGGCTCCACACTGCGCAACCCACAAGGACCACAGGGCTCTTAGCTGCCACTGATTCTCGTCCCTCTGCACTGTTCACAGTGTGTAACCACTCTGGAGGGCCATGAAAATGAGGTCAAGTCAGTGGCCTGGGCCCCATCGGGCAACCTCCTCGCCACCTGCAGCCGAGACAAGAGCGTGTGGGTCTGGGAAGGTGAGTCCAGGTCCCTCTAGGTATAGAGAAGAACCGGCCACCCGATCTCCCAGCCCCGTGTCCCTAACGGGCGGCTCCTGGGTCCCTCTTTTCTCTTCCACAGTGGACGAAGAGGACGAGTATGAATGCGTCAGTGTCCTCAGCTCCCATACCCAGGACGTCAAGCACGTGGTCTGGCACCCGAGCCAGGAGGTAAGAGCCAGGTTTCGCGGTGGGAAGGAATTCTAACATGGAGGGCTCTGCCCAGCCTTCTTGTGCTCTTCAGCCCCAGCCTGGCTTTTTCGGGGATCTCTGTCTGTGACCGAAAGACATCCGTCAGTCCCTTTATCAAAGCAGATCCCTGGGACTGTCATCCTGTCCTGTCCTGGGAGGGAGAGGACACTTCCTGGGCCCTACAGGCCCACGGATGTGCTGTGTCTTCCTCCTCCATAGCTGTTGGCCTCCGCCAGCTATGACGACACAGTGAAGCTCTACCGGGAGGAAGAAGACGACTGGGTGTGCTGTGCCACCCTCGAAGGCCACGAGTCCACCGTGTGGAGCTTAGCCTTTGACTCCAGTGGCCAGCGCCTGGCGTCTTGCAGTGATGACCGGACCGTGCGCATCTGGCACCAGTACCTACCAGGCAATGAGCAAGGTGAGGGCCCAGCCCGCGAGCTAGAGAAGACCCATTTCTCTCAGTAGATCCATCTCTATGGAGAGACCGAGACACAGAGATGAAGAGACACAGGACACTGAGGCATTAACATCTGGTAATACGCCATGGGAGCCATAGGAGGGCTTCAGGGAGACAGCTGGAAAAGTCCAGGGAGGCTCTGAGGAAGGGGCGCCATTTTAGCCAGGCTGGAAAAAATGTGCGGGATATTAACACAGGAAGAGAATTCTGTGGCTTCTGGGGTAATCCAGTGGTTAAGACTCTGCTCTCCCAGTGCAGGGGACACAGGTTTGATCCCTGGTCGGGGAACTAACATCCCACATGTTATCAGGCACAGCCAAAAAAAGTTTCTTGGTGCAAACAGGACCACGTGAGCAAAGGCACTGAAGGTAAAGACAGCCTAGATTTACACCAGCAACAGTGACTCATGTAGGGTAGACAGAGCCTAGGACGTAGGGAGTTCGGAGAGACAGAAGGTAGGTTGGGCTGGCTGGCTGGCTGGACAGACAGCAGCCTTAAAAGGCAGAGTAAAGACATTGTCTGCACCTAAAGGGATTTTGAGGAGCAAGACATTTCCTCCTCTGAATTCTGCTGTGAACATGCCAGTCTGACTGCAGTGTGTACAGCACATCGGTGAGGATGGGGACGGAGGAGTGAAATTGAAGTCTCGTGATTGAGGGTGGGGTAGGGGATGGCAGATGAGGGTCTCCTCTGTGGGGGGGCAAGTATTCCCCTGAGGTGTTGGGGATATGGACACGCCCGAGGCTCAAGAGAAGTCTGTTGTGCAGGGGTGGCATGCAGCGGCTCCGATCCCAGCTGGAAGTGCATCTGCACCTTGTCAGGCTTCCACTCCAGGACCATTTATGACGTCGCCTGGTAAGACCTCCCTCCCACCTCCACTCCACCCCTCCACACTGCCTAGCCCCTGGAGAGATTTTTCAGAAGTCGAGCCCTTGTTCACCTTTGGGAATACGTGGAGATAGAGAGCAGCCACCTTCATGTCTGCAGATCAGGCCAGACTGACTCCATGCTGGCCGAGAGCTGCCTGGCTGGGAGTTCACGGGACCCGTGAACATAGACCCAGGCCTGCACCTGCCTTAAGATTCCAGGCTGAGGCTGTCAGGCCATCCAGAAATTCATATTCTCACAACTGTGGTTTCATGGCTGGGGTTTTATGGTTTGGTAACACGGCTTCCATCTTACGGAGTCTAGAAAAGACACACCTTTCATATAGGAGAGTCAGTCAAAGAGCAGTTCCTACCTGTCTTTAGGAAATAACCCAAGGAAGAGAATTCTTGGGTTGGCTTCTGGGGTAATCCAGTGGTTAAGACTCTGCTCTCCCAGTGCAGGGGACACAGGTTTGATCCCTGGTCGGGGAACTAACATCCCACATGTTATCAGGCACAGCCAAAAAAAGTTTCTTGGTGCAAACAGGACCACGTGAGCAAAGGCACTGAAGGTAAAGACAGCCTAGATTTACACCAGCAACAGTGACTCATGTAGGGTAGACAGAGCCTAGGACGTAGGGAGTTCGGAGAGACAGAAGGTAGGTTGGGCTGGCTGGCTGGCTGGACAGACAGCAGCCTTAAAAGGCAGAGTAAAGACATTGTCTGCACCTAAAGGGATTTTGAGGAGCAAGACATTTCCTCCTCTGAATTCTGCTGTGAACATGCCAGTCTGACTGCAGTGTGTACAGCACATCGGTGAGGATGGGGACGGAGGAGTGAAATTGAAGTCTCGTGATTGAGGGTGGGGTAGGGGATGGCAGATGAGGGTCTCCTCTGTGGGGGGGCAAGTATTCCCCTGAGGTGTTGGGGATATGGACACGCCCGAGGCTCAAGAGAAGTCTGTTGTGCAGGGGTGGCATGCAGCGGCTCCGATCCCAGCTGGAAGTGCATCTGCACCTTGTCAGGCTTCCACTCCAGGACCATTTATGACGTCGCCTGGTAAGACCTCCCCTCCCACCTCCACTCCACCCCTCCACACTGCCTAGCCCCTGGAGAGATTTTTCAGAAGTCGAGCCCTTGTTCACCTTTGGGAATACGTGGAGATAGAGAGCAGCCACCTTCATGTCTGCAGATCAGGCCAGACTGACTCCATGCTGGCCGAGAGCTGCCTGGCTGGGAGTTCACGGGACCCGTGAACATAGACCCAGGCCTGCACCTGCCTTAAGATTCCAGGCTGAGGCTGTCAGGCCATCCAGAAATTCATATTCTCACAACTGTGGTTTCATGGCTGGGGTTTTATGGTTTGGTAACACGGCTTCCATCTTACGGAGTCTAGAAAAGACACACCTTTCATATAGGAGAGTCGGTCAAAGAGCAGTTCTGGCCCTGGGACCCTGTCTTTAGGAAATAACCCTAAGTGATTGAAAAAGAGGGTGTGCATCTGAGTTTTATTTGTATTAGCAAACATTTGGAAAAAGCAAAAATGGACTCAAGTAAAACCGTGGTGAAATTAAGTGACCTATTTTCAGTGTAAAAATAATGGTCAGGAATGCTTTATTTTTTAAATTTTTTTGGGAGGGTGTTTTTTTTTTTTTAACTTTTAACTTTTACAGAGTTTTATTGTTTACAGATATGTATGTTCCCAGATTAGTCATATGTATATAGCCCCCTTCCCACCCGTTCCGACCATCACACAGCACCCCTGAAGGATCCCCTTTTCTCACAGAGCAATGACAATAGCTATTTTCTTCACTTACGATAGTACAGGCCTTCATGCTACTTCAGGAACGCTTTATGATGGAGAAACTGCCAAGTGAGAAAAGTGCAATTCAGAACTCTGTGTAGTTCTTTTTTAGTTATTTTTTAAATTTTGGCCCCTTTTATTGTTTTATTTATTTATTTATTTTCATCCATCTTTACTCTCTGGCCTGTGTGGGCCTCCCATTGCAGTGGCCTCTCTTACTGCAGAGAGCACCGGCTCTGGGTGCATGCACTTCAGAGCACTGGCTCATAATTGGCTCACACTCTTCCAGCTGGTCCAGCTGCTCCGCAGCACATGGGATCTTCCCGGGCCAGGGATTGAACCAGTGCCCCTTGCACTGCAAGGCTGACTCTTTACCCACTGGACCACGAGGAAAGCCCTCCGTGTAGTTCTTTAGGTTAATTATATTGGAGGAAAACCTAAACGGCAGCACTTGAACTTGAAGCCTGGGGTGATGTTTGTGGTGGAGCTTGTGGCTACGTATGTTCGGCTCTTGGATGAGACACTTGAAGCTGAGGCCTGACTTTGGAAGCAGGACTGGCTCCTCCCACCTGACTTGCCAGGGAGGGAGGAGCCACCTGCCCACTACACACCTGTCCCTCCCAGGTGTCAGCTGACCGGGGCCCTGGCCACAGCCTGTGGGGATGATGCCATCAGAGTGTTTGAGGAGGATCCTGGCTCCGACCCGCAGCAGCCCACCTTCTCCCTGACAGCCCACGTGCCTCAGGCCCACTCCCAGGATGTCAACTGCGTGGCCTGGAACCCCAAGGAGCGGGGGCTGCTGGCCTCCTGCAGTGACGACGGAGAGTTGGCTTTCTGGAAGTATCAGCCCTCAGAAGGCCTCTGAGCCATCATGGCTTTGGGCAGAACTGTGCTTCCCCAGAAAACATCCTCAGACTTTCCCAGCCTCCCAGAGGACCTAGAGGCGCATCCCTAACCTTCTTTTAACTGGGCTCTCCTGAGTTTAGACTTGGGGAGGTGCAGAGCCCCACGACTCTGCACTCTTTCCCCTCCTTTGACATGGAGTCTCAGGTAAAGAGCTGCAGAACACCCGTGCACTGTACTTAAGCTGCTTGCTTTAGGGCACAGTGTTAAATTGGGGGGTGAGGGGAAGTAAGCTATTTATTATCAATATATCTTTACATAGGAGGGATGTATTTCAGCCCTTTTCCTGAGACTATGAGCTTTATAGCAAAAATCCGAGTCCCAGGTCCTACTTTATATTATAGAGACATTCACAATTTAAAAGAATTCCATGGTGAGTTCTCTGAAGTAGATCCTGTCTTTCCAGCTTCTGGGCACATCCTTGCATTTTAAGACATTTAGTTAATATTGAAGGAAATTCTTGAATGTTGGTTTGTCAGAATAAGAGACCTCTCGGGGTTTCCTTAGAAACCGTTAAGCCCGTTCTGTGCTGGGTGCGGTGATGACAGGGGACTGCTGAGAAATAAATGGGGAGGATGTGAGCCCTAGACAGGAGAGTATTGTTGGCCACAGGTCGTACATTTTCAGGGGGTTGAAAATTGGGTTTTGGGCAAGGGCCAAAAAAACCATATATTTGTGGCCTCCTAAAGGACCACAGTATGTAAATAGACTGTGGTCTGTCATGTTAGATTTTCATAGTGGGGGTGAGTGGTAAAGAGGCTCCTTAGAGAAATAACGCAGAAAAAAGAGAAACACTGTTGCTGGCAGGCACTGCTGTGGTCTCCAGTTGCCCACTGACAGGCACATCCAAGATTTTGACTTAGGACGGTGTCAGCTGACCGGGGCCCTGGCCACAGCCTGTGGGGATGATGCCATCAGAGTGTTTGAGGAGGATCCTGGCTCCGACCCGCAGCAGCCCACCTTCTCCCTGACAGCCCACGTGCCTCAGGCCCACTCCCAGGATGTCAACTGCGTGGCCTGGAACCCCAAGGAGCGGGGGCTGCTGGCCTCCTGCAGTGACGACGGAGAGTTGGCTTTCTGGAAGTATCAGCCCTCAGAAGGCCTCTGAGCCATCATGGCTTTGGGCAGAACTGTGCTTCCCCAGAAAACATCCTCAGACTTTCCCAGCCTCCCAGAGGACCTAGAGGCGCATCCCTAACCTTCTTTTAACTGGGCTCTCCTGAGTTTAGACTTGGGGAGGTGCAGAGCCCCACGACTCTGCACTCTTTCCCCTCCTTTGACATGGAGTCTCAGGTAAAGAGCTGCAGAACACCCGTGCACTGTACTTAAGCTGCTTGCTTTAGGGCACAGTGTTAAATTGGGGGGTGAGGGGAAGTAAGCTATTTATTATCAATATATCTTTACATAGGAGGGATGTATTTCAGCCCTTTTCCTGAGACTATGAGCTTTATAGCAAAAATCCGAGTCCCAGGTCCTACTTTATATTATAGAGACATTCACAATTTAAAAGAATTCCATGGTGAGTTCTCTGAAGTAGATCCTGTCTTTCCAGCTTCTGGGCACATCCTTGCATTTTAAGACATTTAGTTAATATTGAAGGAAATTCTTGAATGTTGGTTTGTCAGAATAAGAGACCTCTCGGGGTTTCCTTAGAAACCGTTAAGCCCGTTCTGTGCTGGGTGCGGTGATGACAGGGGACTGCTGAGAAATAAATGGGGAGGATGTGAGCCCTAGACAGGAGAGTATTGTTGGCCACAGGTCGTACATTTTCAGGGGGTTGAAAATTGGGTTTTGGGCAAGGGCCAAAAAAACCATATATTTGTGGCCTCCTAAAGGACCACAGTATGTAAATAGACTGTGGTCTGTCATGTTAGATTTTCATAGTGGGGGTGAGTGGTAAAGAGGCTCCTTAGAGAAATAACGCAGAAAAAAGAGAAACACTGTTGCTGGCAGGCACTGCTGTGGTCTCCAGTTGCCCACTGACAGGCACGTCCAAGGGGATTTTGACTTGAGGACCGTCAAGACCGTCGGTCTTCATTTTCTTTATACCACAGAAGTCATGACTTTTAGCTTCTGAAAAGACAGCTGGGGCGGGTCCTAGCGCAGTGGTTCTCAAGACGCACCTGCTTGTCACCAGAAATCCCTAGAGCTTTTCAGGGCGGGTGGAGAGGTCAGCAGTCGGCGCCTGGGCAGGAAGCAAGGCAGCGGCACTAGATACTGCCATCAGGCCTCCACATCTTGTCCTCAGTGAGAACACTGCCGACCTCACTGAGAAATGTCCTCGACAGAACCAAAAGAAACAAGCCACGCTGGATCTCCCCCTTGAGCACACAGCTCGTGTTGTGTGGGAAGCCAGCGCGCAGCACTCCTGATGCACATGGAGGTGTGGCTGGCTTGAGGAAAAGCAGCTGTACAGCTGCACGCTCAGTCAGCCGTGCCACTCACAGTATAAACATTTCTACTTGAAAGAACTAGCAAATGAGTGTTCACACTTGCCTACTTGGGAGCCATTTCCTAGGAAATGAAGGCATCTGTCCCTTCAAGGGAAGCTGGTAGTGTTGCCAGTGATAATAGGAAAGCTTTCCAGCAAAAATTCCAGTTTGTGAAAACATGTATTGACATCACGCGCTTGACATCTCTATGCTCAGGCTTTTCTGAGGGGATTGGTGGTGATATGAACACATGATTGGTATGGTGAAACGTCCTGATACGGTGAAAATTTGCATAACTCAGTGGAGGAGCATTTTCCAGATGACTGATGCATGATGTTACAAAGTCCCTTATGGGTTAAGCCTCAATAAAAGTGTAAGACAAACAAATGGGTTTGAATGTAAGAGTAGAAGAAGCTCATTGGTTAAGGTTCAGATCCACATTGCCTTTAAGAAATGACCTCTGGGGAGTAGCGACATACTAGCACATAGCCTCAGTTACCCAAGAAGTCTATTTAAAAACGTCTTTTTCCAACTTCTGTCTGTGTGAAGTCAGCTTTCTGTCAACTCAACAGGCTGTGGGAGCAGATAAGAGAAATCTGTCTTCTATTAAGCCAGACATTAAAGATTTTCAAAAATATAAAATGCCACTCTTCTCTCTGGGCTTGTTTTGGAAGTTGTTCTTCATAAAAAGATTAACATACTTAAGCTACTGTTATCTTAAAATTCCTTTACTATAGCAAATAAACATCAGTGGCTATAATGTAGAAAATAAAAGCTATTTGGGATTCTTAACTTTTTTTGTGTAAAGGGGTCCTAAGACTAAACTTGAAAACTGCCAACCTAATTTTCCAAAGGAAATTATCCTTTGGAATCATCTTGATTTTACGCATATTTATTCCTAAAACACAACAGAAGGCAAGAACCTGAGAAGAAAATCTGTAGATCTGAATCTTGAAGCACCCCGCTGGCGCTGCCTCCTTACAGGAGGGGACACTGAGAAAGTGCTGATTTGCTGTTTCTCCACCAGAGTCCAGCATCAGCCCTGCAGCAGCACGGACGCAGGACCAGGGGCACAGGCCCACTGAGACCCACCAGCTCTGCCCTCTGTGCTGGCTACAGCATGCAGGTGACAGCCCCCCTGAAGAGCAGCCTCATCTAAGAAGGATTTACTATAAGCAAGTTCACTGCTGAAAAAAGCAATCCTTAGACTGGAAAAAGGAAGCTTCTAATCTGGAATCACTGTAAAGACAAATGAGTCGTTTTATTAGAACCTGTGACTCAAAAGCAACCACAAAGAGCATGCCTCCAAGTGCTGTATATGGTTTAAGCTCGACACATGGGACACTAGACACACAAAGGAGCAGAAGGGGAAAAGGGTGGGGTGGGACCAGTGCTGGCTGGCCAGACCTCCCAGACAGCACATCTCCATGACTGAGGTCCCACACACAGTACGTCTACCTAGCTCAGGGTCAGCTCTTCTCTCTGCAAGAGCGGAGGAATGCCTCCGGACTCAGTCTGAGTCGCTGTCTGTCTCGGCCTCCTTCACATCCACGCTGAACTTGTACTCCTGGTCACATCCCATGTAAGCGTCACTCATGAAGTATAGAGTGTAGTTGTGGGCGCCAGTGGCTGGGGCCACAAAGTCGAGCTTCACCTGGAGAGAGTGGGCAACACTCAGGGCCAGCTCAGACCCAGGAAGAGTGCCCCCAGCCCATCTCACGCCACCCCAGGGCCAGCTGCCACACTCACCTTGGCCTTCTGCTGCAGAGTCAGCCTCTTGATGGAGATGAGGCTGTTGGACTTGGCGTCTCCGATCACTACCCACCAGCCCTCCTCACGTTTCTGGAGTGACCAAAAGCCAACAGTGTCAGCATACAAAACATGATGGCCGTGACACCAGGAAAAAAGTTAGAGGAAAACAGAAGCCAGAAAGAAAGCTCTCTAACACTTACCAAAATAACCAAGATTTTAAACTCTAAGGTGTTCCATGTGAATGCAGTTTATGAGCAAGCAGGTGACTGCTTGCTCACTTCCTTGTGCCAAAGCATCTCCCATTAAGTGCCTGACACTAAAACCAAGACTCCACTGTTAGACCTCTAGTTCTGGGAGCCTGCAGGCTTTGAGTTCCTCAGAGACCTTTAGGTAAAAAGCAGACATTCTAGAGTACGGAAATATGTTAACATGGAGGTCAGCCTGCCAGTAGAGTGGGTCCAAAGTAGGTCTAGTGCCGGACTTCCCCAATGGCCCAGTGGCTAAGACTCTGCTCCCAATGCAGGAGGCCCAGGTTCAATCCCTGGCCAGGGAGCTAGACCGACCCCACATGCTGCAGCTAAAGATTTCACATGCATGCTACATCTGGGACCCCGCACAACCAAATAAAAAGTATTAAAAATAAATATTAAAAAAAATAGGGGGATTCCCCGGTGGTCCAGTGGATAAGGACACCGCCCTGCAGTGCAAGGGGCACCAGTTTGATCACTGGCCTGGGAAGACCCTGCGTGCCGCGGAGCGGCTGGACCAGTGTGTCCAATTACCGACTCAGAGCTCTGGAGTGTGTGCGCCCAGAGCCAGTGCTCTGCAGTGACAGAGGCCACTGCAATGGGAGGCCCACACAAGCCAAAGAACGGCAAATGAAAGACCAATAGTCGCTTGCCCCCACATCCACGCTGAACTTGTACTCCTGGTCACATCCCATGTAAGCGTCACTCATGAAGTATAGAGTGTAGTTGGCGCCAGTGGCTGGGGCCACAAAGTCGAGCTTCACCTGGAGAGAGTGGGCAACACTCAGGGCCAGCTCAGACCCAGGAAGAGTGCCCCCAGCCCATCTCACGCCACCCCAGGGCCAGCTGCCACACTCACCTTGGCCTTCTGCTGCAGAGTCAGCCTCTTGATGGAGATGAGGCTGTTGGACTTGGCGTCTCCGATCACTACCCACCAGCCCTCCTCACGTTTCTGGAGTGCCCAAAAAGCCAACAGTGTCAGCATACAAAACATGATGGCCGTGACACCAGGAAAAAAGTTAGAGGAAAACAGAAGCCAGAAAGAAAGCTCTCTAACACTTACCAAAATAACCAAGATTTTAAACTCTAAGGTGTTCCATGTGAATGCAGTTTATGAGCAAGCAGGTGACTGCTTGCTCACTTCCTTGTGCCAAAGCATCTCCCATTAAGTGCCTGACACTAAAACCAAGACTCCACTGTTAGACCTCTAGTTCTGGGAGCCTGCAGGCTTTGAGTTCCTCAGAGACCTTTAGGTAAAAAGCAGACATTCTAGAGTACGGAAATATGTTAACATGGAGGTCAGCCTGCCAGTAGAGTGGGTCCAAAGTAGGTCTAGTGCCGGATTTCCCCCAGTGGCTCAGTGGCTAAGACTCTGCTCCCAATGCAGGAGGCCCAGGTTCAATCCCTGGCCAGGGAGCTAGACCGACCCCACATGCTGCAGCTAAAGATTTCACATGCATGCTACATCTGGGACCCCGCACAACCAAATAAAAAGTATTAAAAATAAATATTAAAAAAAATAGGGGGATTCCCCGGTGGTCCAGTGGATAAGGACACCGCCCTGCAGTGCAAGGGGCACCAGTTTGATCACTGGCCTGGGAAGACCCTGCGTGCCGCGGAGCGGCTGGACCAGTGTGTCCAATTACCGACTCAGAGCTCTGGAGTGTGTGCGCCCAGAGCCAGTGCTCTGCAGTGACAGAGGCCACTGCAATGGGAGGCCCACACAAGCCAAAGAACAAAGATGGAAACAAATGAAAGACCAATAGAAGTGCCCAAAACAAAAACAAAAGTATGCCTTATGTCTACCAAGAATCCCTCTCTGCCCAGCCACTCCACTGTCAGAAAGTCCAAGTGCTCCACTTCAGAGTGCTCCTTCCCCAGAGGTTAATAAACAGTCCATGTAATTAAATATTACAGTGAATTTGGGTTCCTTCAGCCTTCAATTATTCTCCCATACAAGTGATCCAATTTCCTTTTTGCTGGTAAAGAACTAAGCAACTGGAAGCTGAGTAAGTGGCAGTGAGAAAAGCCCAACTGTCTTGGAGCCGTTTAAAGACAGGCTTCTTCACAGCATAGACGTCAACGAGACCGCACAAGTACGCCTTTCAACAGTGACCGGTCAGCTAAATTCCCTTAAGGCAAAAACCCACCAGAGACTTGCACAAAAAGCATCCACAGTCCCAAGATTAATCCTCAGCCTCATGACTTGCCACTACTCTGGGTTTCCCTCCCCCGGTGACTATGCGCCCGGTAGCCCAGACTCTAGTGGTGGGCAGGGCCTTGCGGGGGCCCCCCGAAGTCACCCTCCAGCACGTACCTGTGGAAAGAGAGGCGCAATGACAGGGCCTGTGACCTCCTCCTCCCGCTCCAGCTGCACCAGCACCACCACTGGCCCGCCACTGTGGGGAGACATGCAGACAGACGCCCATCACAGCTGGCCCAGTGGGGACCTGGGTGGCACCCCGGGCCTGCCTGGCTCACCTGCGGATGCTGTCCCTGTCCACCACCTCGTGGGACAGCTCGATGTTGGGGTAGCGGTTACAGAAGCGGGCCACGTCCGCAATCTGGCCGTCCGACAGCTGGAGCAAGGCGTTGCGCTCCTCATCCTCCATCTCCATGATGTCGAAAACACTCTCCACACCCTGCAGCGGATGCTCAGAGGTCAGGGAAGGAGAACAACAACGAGCAGCAGAGGACACTGGCCACAGCGATTCACCCTCAGCCGTGTGACTTGACTGCTCTACACTTTCCTCCCCCGTCACCGTGTGCCCGGGGCCCAGCCTCCAGCCAATGGGAGGCCCACACAAGCCAAAGAACAAAGATGGAAACAAATGAAAGCCCAATAGAAGTGCCCAAACCAAAAACAACAGTATGCCTTGTGTCTCCCAAGACTCCCTCTCTGCCCAGCCACTCCACTGTCAGAAAGTCCAAGTGCTCCACTTCAGAGTGCTCCTTCCCCAGAGGTTAATAAACAGTCCATGTAATTAAATATTACAGTGAATTTGGGTTCCTTCAGCCTTCAATTATTCTCCCATACAAGTGATCCAATTTCCTTTTTGCTGGTAAAGAACTAAGCAACTGGAAGCTGAGTAAGTGGCAGTGAGAAAAGCCCAACTGTCTTGGAGCCGTTTAAAGACAGGCTTCTTCACAGCATAGACGTCAACGAGACCGCACAAGTACGCCTTTCAACAGTGACCGGTCAGCTAAATTCCCTTAAGGCAAAAACCCACCAGAGACTTGCACAAAAAGCATCCACAGTCCCAAGATTAATCCTCAGCCTCATGACTTGCCACTACTCTGGGTTTCCCTCCCCCGGTGACTATGCGCCCGGTAGCCCAGACTCTAGTGGTGGGCAGGGCCTTGCGGGGGCCCCCAGAAGTCACCCTCCAGCACGTACCTGTGGAAAGAGAGGCGCAATGACAGGGCCTGTGACCTCCTCCTCCCGCTCCAGCTGCACCAGCACCACCACTGGCCCGCCACTGTGGGGAGACATGCAGACAGACGCCCATCACAGCTGGCCCAGTGGGGACCTGGGTGGCACCCCGGGCCTGCCTGGCTCACCTGCGGATGCTGTCCCTGTCCACCACCTCGTAGGACAGCTCGATGTTGGGGTAGCGGTTACAGAAGCGGGCCACGTCCGCAATCTGGCCGTCCGACAGCTGGAGCAAGGCGTTGCGCTCCTCATCCTCCATCTCCATGATGTCGAAAACACTCTCCACACCCTGCAGCGGATGCTCAGAGGTCAGGGAAGGAGAACAACAACGAGCAGCAGAGGACACTGGCCACAGCGATTCACCCTCAGCCGTGTGACTTGACTGCTCTACACTTTCCTCCCCCGTCACCGTGTGCCCCGGGA
Source organism: Tragulus kanchil (assembly GCA_022376925.1). Lineage (NCBI taxonomy): Eukaryota > Metazoa > Chordata > Mammalia > Artiodactyla > Tragulidae > Tragulus > Tragulus kanchil. The sequence goes on from JAIOJX010000029.1 coordinate 96,452,427, forward strand.
GCCCAGCCTCCAGCCAATGGAGAGAGTCCACTGGTCCACAGAGTGGCTGATTTTACTTCCTAGGCTATCAGATCATCCAAAGAACAGTGCTCTGGTCAGGCACTCTGGCACCTCCACGGCCAACGCTTTCAGAGAAGCCGGAACGAGAAGCCTCTTCTCCCACAACCACTCCCAGTGCAGAATGCCTGGCTCCCAGGCTTAGCCACCCAGCACTCCTTGTCACCTTGTCGGTGCAACGTTTGATGTGCTCCGAAGTGAAGTGTGGCAGCTGTTTCAGGTAGGAGTCCTTGGACCACATGGCTTGGGTGACCATCTGGGCCAGCTCCATGGCTGCCAGGGCTGGGCTGAGCCACCCATTGCTGGAGAGGACGTCCACGCAGGCCTGGATGAGCCGGATGGCCTGAAGAGGGACAAGAGACAATGAGGAGATGGGGTGGGCACGGCCGCCTCACAGGTCACACTCGGGCTCCGCCTCCCCCTACGCCGAGTCCATACCTTGCTGAGGATCTCCTCTGTGTCTGACTGCAGCTCAGCACTCAGCTGCATGCGAGACAGGTGAGCCTGCAGCAGCAGGTTGGTCTTGACGTGAGGGTCGTTGAACTTGGGGTTATTCAGCTTGTGGGGGACCTTCTGGGCCAGCTGGGCAGTGGAAGGATAGGAGCGAGTGGTGAACAGGTGACCCTGCCTGAGACCCACGCTCAGGCCCAAAGCACCGCCCGCCCATCCTAGGCGCGCCACCCTTCCACACTCAGCGGGGTGGACGGTGTCTGTGGGGGTGAGACGAGTGCAGAGCGTGTGAGGAGTGTGAGGAAGGTCGGGGGGTGGGAATGGCGGGAGAGTTGGTGTTTTCCTGGACTGGCAGTGAGATCCCATGCTCCGGGCCCACGGGATGAGTTTCATCTCCAAGGCCGCTCTGCAGGAGCCTCGGTGTGCTCACCTGCCGCAGGAGGTTGTCTTCGTGGTGCCGGATGGGAATGTTCTCATACTCCGCTGCGTTGGAGATGATCTCGATAAGCCCTCGTACCTTGGTCTTGGCATTCAGGGACATACTGAACAGCTCTGAGGAAGGAAAGGTCATTTGGCATGGTCAGAGCAAGGAGAGGAGGAGCAGAGAGGAGAGAGTTAACCCCTGGGCTAGCCCAACTTAACCCTGCAATGTGTCCCTCTGGCCAACACACGAGGCTCCGAAAGTCTCGTCATCTGTCCCTCCAGTGGCTGAAGACCCTGCGCGAAACCCCTGGGGCCTGGGCTCCCCGCAGGGCCGGCCCCGCCCTCACCGATGGTGGTGTAGTTGATGTAATAGTAGGCAGCGATCATGCCCAGGTTCAGGGGCGCCACGTCCATCTCGTCCTCGATGCTGATGCACTTGGACTGCTCCAGGTCACTCAGGGTCTGCTCCACGAGCTCCGACAAGTGGTCAGACAGGTGACGATGGGAGATGCCTGTGAAGGCGAGAGGTAAGCGGGGGCCCCCGTCCCAGGGAGACGGCGATCGAAGGCTGTGAAGACCAGCCGGGGAGGCTGGTGCGCCCACACCACTGACCCTGCAGGTTGTAGTAATTGGGGTTCTGGGTCATGCGGCGGTACAGAAAGGTCCAGGTGAGGTAGTCCACAGCATCCTGCTTGTTTTCAATGGTCTTGGTGACGATCTCGGCATTGAAGTGGTCATGCATACAGTGGTCCAGGTGAGACTCAACTGGCAGGGGCTCATACAAGAACTTCTTGAAGAAATCCTGTGATAGAGAGTTGATGGCAGTCCAGTCCCCAAAAGAGCCAAGGGCACATATGGCCCCTGCGTGACAGACAGATACAGCTCACACCAACTGGAAGAATCCAGCTGCATGGGCACGGTGGGCTGGGTCTGGACCTCGAGAGCTGGGCACATGTGTACCTGTTCCTACTGGAGTCAGTGGTTATTTCTACCATAGACACGGGGATACACCAAGCCCCACAGGCTGAGCACGAGGAAGACAGACCCTGCCGGAGGGCCAGAATCTCAACACACAGAGTCAACAGTGGGAGCAAATATCAAAGGTCACAAAATTCCATGCAGCGGAGAGGCTTGTTACAAAAACGACGTGGGAAAGAAAAGAGGCAGAAGTGGACAGAGTATAAAAAAGTAAGTAAAGATATCTATGGACGAGCGATTAAAGAATCTGTTCTGAGACCCAGGATCGAAAGACAGCGCAAGAGGAGGGGCTGACCTTCTTGGAGCCCTGGCACATGATGACGCAGCGGCCCTCGTCATCCTGCAGGGGGCGGTTGGCATGGCCCACCATCTGCAGCACGTCGTAGATGGGGTAATCCACGTAACTGCGGACAGGGGAGCAGAGACTCAGGAGGCTGCCTCTCTCAGGTCGAAGAAGAGTATCCAGATACACAAAGACACGGACAATCTTGGCCAAACTCTGTTCATCGGTCCCTGTGCTCAGGCACTGGTGTCATGTGTTATCTAGTCGGTCTAGTTTTCAAGTGTTAGAGTCGTGACTTTGTTGCTCAGGGTCTGTGAACCAAAGCTCTTAGCCCATCTAACATGTGTATGCTCTAAGTCCTGTCCAACTCCTTGCAACTCCATGGACTGTAGCCCGCCAGGCTCTTCTGTCCATGGAATTCTCCAGGCAAGAATACTGGTGTGGTTTGCCATTTCCTCCTCCAGGGGATCTTCCTGACCCAATATCGAATCCACAGATCCTGCATTGGCAGGTGGATTCTTCACCACTGCGCCACCTAGGAAGGCAACCCATCTATTGGCAATAGTCAAGATAACTCTATGTGAAAGCATCCGGTATCTAAGGGAGCCTTCCCAACCTCACAGCCATATAGTTATGAGTGATCAGTTCACTCTATTCAAATTCAAGCCTAGAAGGAGGTTCAAACACTAAAAATAAGTCCGTATAAATGAAATCCTGGCTGGGGTGGAACCTTGGCTAGCTATTTCCCTAACATCTTTTCTTCGTAATAGTGACCTTCTAGATTTGCAAGGGTTATGCTCATTTCAGAAGAGAGGTCCCTTAACGCCCAGCATGCTGGACTTACGCATGGATCTTGCCATTGTAGTACTGGGTGTCCATGATGAGCACCAGGTGGGCGGCGACATTCATGCCCCAGCAGAGACTTGTTACAAAAACGACGTGGGAAAGAAAAGAGGCAGAAGTGGACAGAGTATAAAAAAGTAAGTAAAGATATCTATGGACGAGCGATTAAAGAATCTGTTCTGAGACCCAGGATCGAAAGACAGCGCAAGAGGAGGGGCTGACCTTCTTGGAGCCCTGGCACATGATGACGCAGCGGCCCTCGTCATCCTGCAGGGGGCGGTTGGCATGGCCCACCATCTGCAGCACGTCGTAGATGGGGTAATCCACGTAACTGCGGACAGGGGAGCAGAGACTCAGGAGGCTGCCTCTCTCAGGTCGAAGAAGAGTATCCAGATACACAAAGACACGGACAATCTTGGCCAAACTCTGTTCATCGGTCCCTGTGCTCAGGCACTGGTGTCATGTGTTATCTAGTCGGTCTAGTTTTCAAGTGTTAGAGTCGTGACTTTGTTGCTCAGGGTCTGTGAACCAAAGCTCTTAGCCCATCTAACATGTGTATGCTCTAAGTCCTGTCCAACTCCTTGCAACTCCATGGACTGTAGCCCGCCAGGCTCTTCTGTCCATGGAATTCTCCAGGCAAGAATACTGGTGTGGTTTGCCATTTCCTCCTCCAGGGGATCTTCCTGACCCAATATCGAATCCACAGATCCTGCATTGGCAGGTGGATTCTTCACCACTGCGCCACCTAGGAAGGCAACCCATCTATTGGCAATAGTCAAGATAACTCTATGTGAAAGCATCCGGTATCTAAGGGAGCCTTCCCAACCTCACAGCCATATAGTTATGAGTGATCAGTTCACTCTATTCAAATTCAAGCCTAGAAGGAGGTTCAAACACTAAAAATAAGTCCGTATAAATGAAATCCTGGCTGGGGTGGAACCTTGGCTAGCTATTTCCCTAACATCTTTTCTTCGTAATAGTGACCTTCTAGATTTGCAAGGGTTATGCTCATTTCAGAAGAGAGGGGTCCCTTAACGCCCAGCATGCTGGACTTACGCATGGATCTTGCCATTGTAGTACTGGGTGTCCATGATGATCACGAGATGAGCAGCCACATTCATGCCCCAGCAGAGACTCCGAGAAGCGACCACCACCTGGATGGCTCCTGGCAGCAGAGGGGAGGAAGAGACTGAGCCCAGGGCAAGGCAGGACCTGCTGCCTCCTGGGCAGGCAGCGGCTTATCCTGTGCCATGTTATAGAACTCAACACATAGCCGACTGGGAGCAAGGTTTATGACTAAGAGGCTAATGCAGTACTACAGGAGGCGTCTGCCTATCCCTGCGGCTCTGCTGGGGGCTGCCCTGGAGGAAACGAGGTAATCCTACAACAGGATCCCCAAGCCTGGCAAAAGCCAAGCTCACACTCCTGCCTGACAGACAGGCCTTGCCGACTGGAAAGTGCTAATCCCGACTCAGCCACGGGCTGGCCGGTAAGTTACAAAGCAGCAAAACTAAGCTCTGAGGGTGCCCCAGAGCAGGCAGATTCAGAGCTGAAAGAGTGACTGTGAGTGATTCTGGCAGGAACATCGCCACTACAGCTCCCTGAGCACTGTCAAAGTACCACTCTCTGTGACGTGCCTGACATCAGCAAGGGGCAGGGCACACAACCACCCAAGGGGGCGCACAGGGTGGACTCCATCTCCAAGGCCCAACCACCCTGCTGAGTCTGCTATCCATGGAGAAGGAGGTCTAACGGCCAAAGGTCTAAACACCCAGGTTCTGAAAGAGCACAGTTGTATGTGCCCACCAGCTTTCTCCTCTAGCAAGTAGGCGCAGTAGTATTTTGTTCCACCTTCATCTCAAGGACACTGAGAAGGCCAAACAAAAGATACAAAAGTCTTAAAAAGTATTGTGAAAAAGACTAATGTGCCTGCTGCAGAGAAGAATCGCCCACACCGGAAAGTGTACTACACACACCTGGGACACTTGGCGTCGGCCTCCCCAGTGCCTCAAGGCCCACTCTCTACCTGAGCTGAAGAGCTGCTCCACCAGGCGCCGCTCCAGGGGGCTGAGCCCCTCGTGCAGGTAGCCCACCCCGTTCAGCAGTGTCTCCTTGAGTGTGCTGTCGCTCAGCTTCTCCAGATACGGGATCAGGTCCTTCTCGGTGCAGTGCAGGAACCTGGGCGGCGGGAGCACCGACTCAGCCCAGACAGGTTCCACCCCCGAGACCCCCTTCAGCTATGCTCACCCTGCCCTGAGCCAGACGGGGGCCACCCCACCCTCACACAGGAAACACCCGGCAGGGCAGGCCCCGCCCACCTCTGGCGCTGGATATCGGCCGCGCAGGTGGTGAGGATGTCGATGGCGGTGAGGCGTGTTTGCTTGCGAGAGGGCACGAAGACAATGACCGGCTTCTTGGGCGAGTGCTTGGTGATAGCGTGGTACACAGGCTTGGCCATGGACAGAAGGCGAGTCTGTGTGTGGCTGATGTTGAAGCCCTGAGACCAAGGAAGGAGAGAGGAGGTTACAAACCCGGGGAGGCCAGGACGTGAGGCCAGGCTGAAGGTAAAGAGCGAGCATGACCTGGATGTGCAGCTCCAAGGGCACAGGCCGCACGTTCGGGTGGAAGTTAAAGGTGGAGGTGGCGCTGCACCCCAGCCAGTGGGCCACGTCCTTTGCATTGGAGAGCGAGGAGCTGAGAGCCACGATGCGGATGGGTCGCTCGATCTGGGAGGAGATGTAGCGCATCCGGGAACAGATAACCTCTAGGACGGGCTGGATAGAGGGGAGACAGCGAGGTCATTGGAGGGCCGGGCCCACCAGCCTTGGCCCTGAGCTCCTCCGTGGAGCGCCCAACATCCTCAAGATGATCTCGCAGTTCTCCCTTCTGATTAGGGGCGCTCCCATCTCTGGGTCCACCTGTTCCGCAGCCAACCTCCACCAAACTATGCAAGCCTCCAAAACACTACTAAAAAATCTCAGGTCCCCTCCATGGCCCACACATAAGACTCAAGGCCAAGGCTATGCTGTGGGTCCCAGCCCGGCTTCTGTGCGGCCAGGCCCAGCCGTACCCCGTTCTCGCCCCCGATGAGGTGGACCTCATCCACCACGAAGAGGTTGATGTTCTGCACATTCTTGCGCTGCTTCCACCGCCGGGAGAGGATGTCCCACTTCTCGGGGGTGCTGATGATGATGTTGCCCTTGCCCAGCAGCTTCAGGTCCGTGCTGGTCTCCCCAGTCAGCAGCACCACCTTCTTGTTGAGCCTGTCCTGGAACTTCTCATACCAGTCCATGTACACCTGGCAGAAAGACATTGGGGCGCCAGCATCATTTCACTCATTCTGAGAAAAACCCGAGGAGTCAAACACGGAGGCCTGTCACCCTTCAGATCTCAAGATCTCAAGTCACTTCATACTCACACACCAAGGGACCAGAAAGCTTTTCTTGAGTGTACAGACTAAGGAAACGGCCACCAGCAGACAAACCTTTGCCCCAGCTGGCTCTGCAAATTCCAGGGCTCAGAAACCCTGGATCTGGACTGGACTCGGAGATGAAAATGGTTTCTGGGAAAATTCACACGAGCCACACCTGCTCCGCCAGGGCCTCCATGGGGGTGATGTAGACACAGCGGCCCTCTGAGTTCTGCAGCAGCATCCGCAGGATGGCGAACTCTGCACAGATGGTCTTCCCGCTGCCCGTGGGGGCCCCCACGAACACGTTGTCATCACTGTTGTACACGGTGTTGAACACTGAGAACCGACAGAGAGGCAGCGTGAACCCCAAGGGAGGCTCGACAGAAAACTCCAGTCAGTCTAGAGTGGTGACCAGGAAGGGCAAGGGCCTAGCGCCCCCAACTCTGGTCAGCCTGTGGCCTCTCTCCCCTCCATCTGCTCCCTCCCTCATAAAAGGAGGAGAAAAAGCAACATGAAGAGTTCAGTGCCCTGGAAGTCTGCAGGAGAATGACAGATACCAAGCAGGCCAGGGCCGCCTCCTCACTCCTCCACCACTCTAATCAAGGACCAGGATGCTGAACCACAAGGAACCGATGCCCTTCCCCTGTCTCTCCAACCCTCTCCCATTTCTCCTGGTAAGAGTCTAGCACACAGAGAAGCTAAACACCTGAGCCCCGGCACTGAGACTGGGATAAGTGCACTATCTACTAGGGGTTCAGCCGGGGTGCCCCTCCCGGCCTCCGTTTCCTCATCTGAAGAACAGGACGCAGGTGGCAGTGTCTCTGACGGCAGACCTCTCATAGGGCTGGTGGGAGGCGTGAACCGCTCAGGCTGCACGCAGACCAGAGAACTCTGAACATGGGCGTGCTCTGGGAACGCAGCATCATTAAAGCACTGAAGGAGAGGAGGCCTCTGTCAAAGCCTGCCCACTGTGGCTCAATACTGGAGCCTCCCGAGCCTGAGGAACAGCCACGAACCATGAGAAGACCTGCTCCAATCACTCTCTTCAGGGACACATGCAAAGAAGCAAAGCAAATCTAACAGTCACCAAGGGCATTTGAGGATGGAAAGCATCCTGGCTGATCCATTAATCAGCAATGAGCTCCCACACCGGCCAAGCACTGAGTGCCCTCCTCTCCCTCCTGCAGAACCTACCTGTCTCCAGGGAACCTTTAAGTGCCCCCAAAGGTACTGACCGCCTGCAGACAGAAACACCTACCCTGGGTCTGGATGGGGTTGAAGAAAGGAAATTTATCCTGGTAAAGGCTCTCAAAGGCGCTGTTTCTCAGGGCAGACACGGGCAAGGGCTGCAGGTCCAGCAGCTCGGTTGGGGGCGGGTACTTCTCTGGCAGGATCAGGTGCCGGAAAGAGACGGGCAGCTGGGTCTCACAAGCTGCCAGGAAAGAAACAGGAAGGGCAGTGAGCACGCCGGGAGCCCCAAGGTAGGAAACGGGTCCCTCCCCAACCAAAACCAGCCTGGTACAAGGGGCGAGACACTCTTCTAACTGCCTCCACGGGCACCTGGCCCAGGGGACCCCACGGAGAAGGGACACTCACAAAGCCAGCGGTCAGACACCACGCGGATGAAGTACTGAGGGGGCAGCGGCTCAAAGACGGGCACAAAGAACGTGATGAGGTGCTCGTCCTGGGCGTACTTGGCCTTAAGGAGGAAGTACTCGTGGTGCAGGATCACCTCGCTGTCCACGTCCTCCACCAGAATCCAGAAGGCCTCTGAAGAACCATGGACCTGCCCACATGAGCCAAAGGACAGCAACGTGAGCTGGTGGAAAGCCAGCCTCCCATTCCAGTCGGCTCAGGGTCCCGAGACCCGCCCGTGGTGTGCACAGCCTGACCTTCTCGCCCACGGACGCAGGTGGCAGTGTCTCTGACGGCAGACCTCTCATAGGGCTGGTGGGAGGCGTGAACCGCTCAGGCTGCACGCAGACCAGAGAACTCTGAACATGGGCGTGCTCTGGGAACGCAGCATCATTAAAGCACTGAAGGAGAGGAGGCCTCTGTCAAAGCCTGCCCACTGTGGCTCAATACTGGAGCCTCCCGAGCCTGAGGAACAGCCACGAACCATGAGAAGACCTGCTCCAATCACTCTCTTCAGGGACACATGCAAAGAAGCAAAGCAAATCTAACAGTCACCAAGGGCATTTGAGGATGGAAAGCATCCTGGCTGATCCATTAATCAGCAATGAGCTCCCACACCGGCCAAGCACTGAGTGCCCTCCTCTCCCTCCTGCAGAACCTACCTGTCTCCGGGGAACCTTTAAGTGCCCCCAAAGGTACTGACCGCCTGCAGACAGAAACACCTACCCTGGGTCTGGATGGGGTTGAAGAAAGGAAATTTATCCTGGTAAAGGCTCTCAAAGGCGCTGTTTCTCAGGGCAGACACGGGCAAGGGCTGCAGGTCCAGCAGCTCGGTTGGGGGCGGGTACTTCTCTGGCAGGATCAGGTGCCGGAAAGAGACGGGCAGCTGGGTCTCACAAGCTGCCAGGAAAGAAACAGGAAGGGCAGTGAGCACGCCGGGAGCCCCAAGGTAGGAAACGGGTCCCTCCCCAACCAAAACCAGCCTGGTACAAGGGGCGAGACACTCTTCTAACTGCCTCCACGGGCACCTGGCCCAGGGGACCCCACGGAGAAGGGACACTCACAAAGCCAGCGGTCAGACACCACGCGGATGAAGTACTGAGGGGGCAGCGGCTCAAAGACGGGCACAAAGAACGTGATGAGGTGCTCGTCCTGGGCGTACTTGGCCTTAAGGAGGAAGTACTCGTGGTGCAGGATCACCTCGCTGTCCACGTCCTCCACCAGAATCCAGAAGGCCTCTGAAGAACCATGGACCTGCCCACATGAGCCAAAGGACAGCAACGTGAGCTGGTGGAAAGCCAGCCCTCCCATTCCAGTCGGCTCAGGGTCCCGAGACCCGCCCCGTGGTGTGCACAGCCTGACCTTCTCGTCCCACTGGAAGTCGGGTGTAATGGTCAGCTCCACTTTGAGGGTGGAGCGCGTGATGGGCTGCAAGTGCACTGACAGCTCCAGTTTGGGGAAGAGGTGGACGTACTTGTGGATGGTCTTCCCCATCTTGGGCATGCGGATGAGCTCCCCTGTGAGGATATGAGCGCGAGGGCTGCATCCCAGCCTGCCAGCTGTACTGCAAACTCGGCCCGGAGGGAAACGGGCGGATTCCACTCTGGGGTTGGGGAGGCTCTTCCCTGCACTCTGTGAGGCCCAGAGGATTCAATGCACTGGGACCAGGAGTGAGGAGCCTGGCAGTAATGGTATAAGACAAGCAAGCCCAGGGCTCAGGAACGGGAACCAGAAGGCAGGTGGGCTCAGGAGACATCTAAGCGGTGCAGACGAGGAGTAGGGGATGGTGAACCACAAACCTATCTCGTTGTGATTCAGGTCATACAGACGCTCAAAGGGGAAGTTCTTCTTCTCAATCTTCTTCACGACCTCCTCAGGGAGTTTCCGGAACTGGCGCAGAGGACACATGGACTGCCACCTGTCCAGGAAGGAAACTGGACTGTCAATCCCTTGGGTGTGGCCTGGAACACACCGCCCTCCTCGCAGTTCCCAACAGTGAGCCCTGAACATGCGAGACATGTCAGCAAAGATGTACCTGCAACTATGCCAGTGGTGACACCTCAGAGCCGACCCGCACCCCCACCCTCCCCAACTCCCTAGCCCTCTCATCCACACCAAAGGGCCTCCCCCATCTCAGCTTCCACCCAGGTACACACTTCCCACGTGAGATGACGTGCGTTCTAAGGCTTTTCCACCACACCCTCAGCCAAGACCCCCTGCCCAGGACCAGCTTCCACTCGCCGGGCCTTACATGCGCTTGTCGATCATCTTGCAGAGGTTCAGGGTCTTGTCTGTAAGCTGCGCCCAGCCTCGGTTCAGGACGATCTCAAAGATGGCCCGCATCAAGCGGCCGGCCGACTGGGGAGAAGAGGAAGCGTTCCCTCTGTTGGTCCCCACCGTCCCCAGACCTAATGAAACCATTCTACACACGGTTCAGTCACCTTGAGCTCTGATCCAACAGGCCACGTCAACTCAGAAACCAAGTCCCCCAGGATACTCACTGATGCAGGACAGTTAGAGAAACAGGGCTCGAGCTCACGGCCCAGTGCCCAACCTACTGCTCACAGCGTGACTTTAAAGCTTTTGGCCCATGTAGGAGCCGCAAGAGTACAGCCTAGTGACTTGCTCTGAGAAAAAGAATAGGTAAGAAAGCCTTCAGCCAATTCTGGGTTTATTTAGGAGCCCAGCAGCTGTAGTAGAGGTCCTCTTCTCTGTAGGGAAGCAGACAAGTGCATCTCCCAGCATCTCCCTCCCAGCATCTCTCTAAAGGCCTCACCTTCCCAAACAGAGCGTCCACACCACACACGCACAGCTCGGTATTCCTTCCCCCTCACTAGAGTTGGCCTGCTTTCTACCAGATACACACACACACACACACACACAAGCATACCAGGGACTGTAAACATGTCGGGGCCCTCACCTGGGTAACATAAACCATGTCGGCCATCAGGGCAAACCCCTCCAGTTTCAGCTGCGAGATGAAAGCCTGGAGAAGCACGTTGATCTGAAAGAAAGTGAGAAGGAGGCTGATCATGGAACCATCCACGTTGAGTCACGATTCTGCTCTGGGCACCCCTGCCAGGTAAGATCTAGAGGTGGTCACCTACAGACGTTAAGTAATTGATGTTCCATGCAAAAAGAACACGAGAGAAAGACGCAGAGACTGGAGAAGTGAGCAGCTTCCCAGGCACAAGCCCAAATTCCAGGCTCATCTTTCAGAAGAGGAGGAAAACCACCTGGCCCTAGCCCAAGCAGAGAGGAGCTGGGCTCACCTTCGCACTGGGCTCCTCAATGCTCTCCTTGACGGGGATGGGCACCCTCTCCAGCAACTTCTGCAGCTCCAGCTTCTCCTCCTACCACAAAAGGAAACAGGTCAAAGAAAAGCCAATAGGCTGGGGAGAGAACCATCCGGCAACGTGGTGGTGAGTACCAACTTCCAGTTCCCACATGCTGGGGGGACTCACCTCTCTCACAGTGATGTTCTTGAACTCTGAGGACAAGGAGAAGACTCTGAAAAGCTCAATCTCACTCAGGGTGGGCTTTAGCAACTGGTTGTAGGTCTGCACCGTATCATTGGTGATGTAGTAGTGGCTGGCTATACGGCCCAATTCTGTCACCTACGAAGAAGGAAGACTCAACCCAAGGCCCTCCTTAACCAGCAGCAACCTCTCACTATGAACAGGAGAAGCCCACAGGATGAACTCAGAGCAGTGCAAGTGCCTGGTTCATACACAAGAAGAAAGATGGCCCAGGACTTCCCTGAAAGTCCAGTGGCTAAGACCCCAAGCTCCCAATGCAGAGGGCCCAGGTTCAAGGAATTAGATTCTGCATGTTGCAGCTATAAGATTCCCCATGCCGCAACTGAGAGGATGCCACTACACGCCGAAGACAAGCATCCCATGTACTGTAGCTAAGACCTGGCACAGCCAAATAAATAAGTAAAGAATTAAAAAGGAAAAGAAAGATAGCCCAATAAGCTGACCTATAGTAACTGGAGGCCCACACAGAAAAGACAGCAGAATCAGCCACCACAGCTCAAGATGTGGAAAATAGGACCATCAGGGTGTATACCACTTCAGAAGCCCCCAAGTTCAGAGGGCACAATCTCAACAGTGCCTGTTTTTCTGCTCTTCCAACCAATGGGTGATTAGACAGGAAGGCCTCAAATCAAGAAAGCCATTTGAAAAGCTGTCTCCTGGTGCTACAGACGTTAAGTAATTGATGTTCCATGCAAAAAGAACACGAGAGAAAGACGCAGAGACTGGAGAAGTGAGCAGCTTCCCAGGCACAAGCCCAAATTCCAGGCTCATCTTTCAGAAGAGGAGGAAAACCACCTGGCCCTAGCCCAAGCAGAGAGGAGCTGGGCTCACCTTCGCACTGGGCTCCTCAATGCTCTCCTTGACGGGGATGGGCACCCTCTCCAGCAACTTCTGCAGCTCCAGCTTCTCCTCCTACCACAAAAGGAAACAGGTCAAAGAAAAGCCAATAGGCTGGGGAGAGAACCATCCGGCAACGTGGTGGTGAGTACCAACTTCCAGTTCCCACATGCTGGGGGGACTCACCTCTCTCACAGTGATGTTCTTGAACTCTGAGGACAAGGAGAAGACTCTGAAAAGCTCAATCTCACTCAGGGTGGGCTTTAGCAACTGGTTGTAGGTCTGCACCGTATCATTGGTGATGTAGTAGTGGCTGGCTATACGGCCCAATTCTGTCACCTACGAAGAAGGAAGACTCAACCCAAGGCCCTCCTTAACCAGCAGCAACCTCTCACTATGAACAGGAGAAGCCCACAGGATGAACTCAGAGCAGTGCAAGTGCCTGGTTCATACACAAGAAGAAAGATGGCCCAGGACTTCCCTGAAAGTCCAGTGGCTAAGACCCCAAGCTCCCAATGCAGAGGGCCCAGGTTCAAGGAATTAGATTCTGCATGTTGCAGCTATAAGATTCCCCATGCCGCAACTGAGAGGATGCCACTACACGCCGAAGACAAGCATCCCATGTACTGTAGCTAAGACCTGGCACAGCCAAATAAATAAGTAAAGAATTAAAAAGGAAAAGAAAGATAGCCCAATAAGCTGACCTATAGTAACTGGAGGCCCACACAGAAAAGACAGCAGAATCAGCCACCACAGCTCAAGATGTGGAAAATAGGACCATCAGGGTGTATACCACTTCAGAAGCCCCCAAGTTCAGAGGGCACAATCTCAACAGTGCCTGTTTTTCTGCTCTTCCAACCAATGGGTGATTAGACAGGAAGGCCTCAAATCAAGAAAGCCATTTGAAAAGCTGTCTCCTGGCGCTACGACTTTGGCGGGGACCTTTTCCTCGGTTCCTCAGTCCACTCACCTGGAAGTTGCCCGTCTTCTTGTCGTACTTGACCAGATTGTTCTTATCCAGCATCAAGGCAGCAGTATGAACCAGATCCAGGCGGCGCTGGTCCAGCAGGGGATCTCCCTTGAGGTCATCGTGAGAGATGCCATAGAGTGTCGGGGACCGGAGCATTCGGATGTACAGGTAGGCGTAGCCCAGCCAGTTCACCGCATCCTACAGACAGATGGTGGCTCTTCACATGCAGAACTGGGTCCACATGAAAAGCTCCCATGAAGCACTTCAACGTTAATTCCCAACTATGAAGACATGTCTTATCCTGTCTTGTGAATGTTCATAGTATTTCGTTCTTTAAAAAGACAGCCCTTTCTAAGATTCTGGCATCAAGGGGGAACTGTCAGTCAAAGCCCCAAGAAGCCTGAGAGCGTACACACAAGATGCGAGGCCCAGGGTTGGAGGACCCCGGTGTCGGTGCCCCACACCATCTCGCTCCTGGTGCATTGGCCTCTCTGGAGAAGCCAAGAGGCGCGGAGGGCACAGCCCAGCCTACCTTTGCATTCTGGACGTTCCCCAGCACGATCTCTGCATTAAGCATGTCGGGCAGTTTTGACACCATCTGGCTCTCGATGGGAAGCTGCTGGTTGAGGAGTGACAGGTAGTACTGCAGCTCCCCGTGGGAGGTGATGAGGATGCCTTCGCCCTTGGTGTCGTACTGAGGTCTTCCCGCTCGGCCCAGCATCTAGTCAGAGACAGCAACCACGGGGCCATGGCCACAGAGCTTCCGGCTTTGACTCCAGACTCCTACATTCTAGGACCTTGCCCACCCGCCATCCTTGGCCGCTCCTGGCATATTACACACAGCATGCTTTTCCCCACTGAGAGTGAACTCAGAAGCTCTGTACCTGTAGGATGTCCAGCGCCCCCAGCTCTGTCCAGCGCCCCTTCTCTGGACTGTACACTTGGGTGCCTTTGATGATGACAGTGTGTGCGGGGAGATTCACACCCCAAGCCAGGGTTGCTGTGGAAACTAACACCTACAGAGGCAAGGTGAGGCAATCAGGAAAACAGACATTCCCGCCCAGGGTTCATGTCCTCAACTTCTCTAGGCACCTAGCCTCAGGGCTTCTAGAGGACTGACACAGGTCCCTACTTGTCAATGTAACGGCAGAATCAAGAGGAAAGGAGTCCTTAGGTTCCTCATCTCTTCTAGAATCAACATGCCAAGGCTCCAGAGATGCTTAAGAGGCAGAAGTGCAGACATACGTGAATCAACTCAAAGTTACAATTAAAAACAGACTCTGGTACAAGGGACTAGATGGTGGCTCTTCACATGCAGAACTGGGTCCACATGAAAAGCTCCCATGAAGCACTTCAACGTTAATTCCCAACTATGAAGACATGTCTTATCCTGTCTTGTGAATGTTCATAGTATTTCGTTCTTTAAAAAGACAGCCCTTTCTAAGATTCTGGCATCAAGGGGGAACTGTCAGTCAAAGCCCCAAGAAGCCTGAGAGCGTACACACAAGATGCGAGGCCCAGGGTTGGAGGACCCCGGTGTCGGTGCCCCACACCATCTCGCTCCTGGTGCATTGGCCTCTCTGGAGAAGCCAAGAGGCGCGGAGGGCACAGCCCAGCCTACCTTTGCATTCTGGACGTTCCCCAGCACGATCTCTGCATTAAGCATGTCGGGCAGTTTTGACACCATCTGGCTCTCGATGGGAAGCTGCTGGTTGAGGAGTGACAGGTAGTACTGCAGCTCCCCGTGGGAGGTGATGAGGATGCCTTCGCCCTTGGTGTCGTACTGAGGTCTTCCCGCTCGGCCCAGCATCTAGTCAGAGACAGCAACCACGGGGCCATGGCCACAGAGCTTCCGGCTTTGACTCCAGACTCCTACATTCTAGGACCTTGCCCACCCGCCATCCTTGGCCGCTCCTGGCATATTACACACAGCATGCTTTTCCCCACTGAGAGTGAACTCAGAAGCTCTGTACCTGTAGGATGTCCAGCGCCCCCAGCTCTGTCCAGCGCCCCTTCTCTGGACTGTACACTTGGGTGCCTTTGATGATGACAGTGTGTGCGGGGAGATTCACACCCCAAGCCAGGGTTGCTGTGGAAACTAACACCTACAGAGGCAAGGTGAGGCAATCAGGAAAACAGACATTCCCGCCCAGGGTTCATGTCCTCAACTTCTCTAGGCACCTAGCCTCAGGGCTTCTAGAGGACTGACACAGGTCCCTACTTGTCAATGTAACGGCAGAATCAAGAGGAAAGGAGTCCTTAGGTTCCTCATCTCTTCTAGAATCAACATGCCAAGGCTCCAGAGATGCTTAAGAGGCAGAAGTGCAGACATACGTGAATCAACTCAAAGTTACAATTAAAAACAGACTCTCCTGAGAGAAGGAATAAACAAGGCCCTGACCTTACGGGGCCCTGTCTGACAAAGATAGAGTCACCCACATGCTGGCTTTGCTGTGCTTCTCAGACGCGTTCCTAAATTCACTCATCTGCCCTCATGAAGAGCTGGGAGAGATGGTATGAAGTAACACTGACTGCCCCTACCACAACCTATGACCTGGGCTACCTGAGCCAGAAATAGCAAAGTACCAGGCACGAGCACACGGCACAGTCTCCGATGTTTCTGGTCTCCCATGTCTGAGCTTTGCCCAGACTCACCTGGATGTGTTTATCAGCAAAAAGATCCTCTACGAGTGTCCGGTCAACTCTGGTCATGCCTGCGTGATGAATAGCGAAGCCATAGGGCAGGAGATCCTTCAGCTCCAGGTTCTGGGGAGCAGAGGAAGAACAGGCGGTGAGGTGGAGGGAGGGAGACTGGGGGAAGTCTCTCAGAGAGGAAGCATATATCCTGAATGAGCAAAGCCCCTCACCTAGCCCACAAAAATACAGCCAACCACACCCCATTCTGTGTGGCACTACACTACCACGCAGTCCTAGAGGCCCGCCCGGATGACTCGGACTGAGCCAGCTACCAGGCAGGAAGGAGGGACCCAGGCCTGTCTCTTCTCACCTTGCACTGCTCGGCTTCTGTCCGGAGGACCTCTGTGGAAGCCGAACCCTCTCTCAGAAACAGACCCAGTGTGTCCTTCTCCAAGCACATGTCCCGGATGGCCCTGGCTGTCTTCCCGGTCTCCTTCCGGGAGTGGACAAACACCAGCACCTGAGCAGAAGCCACAGTTTGGCACAGTCAAGAGACAAGGCTCCAAAAGCCACCCCCACAGCCCCAGGACATCAACAGCAGGAAGCAGGGGGTGTGTGATTAGCAGGCCAGAAGCTGAGGTCCTCAAGAGAGATGGCAGAAACGCATCTCAGAAACCTAGTAGAGCTCCCAGGACCCTAAGGACAGAAACCTACCAAGTACAGTGACAAGGGTCCTGTTGCTAGGAACCCCATCTCCTAATACTTTGTCTAATGGCAAGTTTAAGTATAGTATGGATGCGAATTCAAGAATCTCAATTAAGAATTTGTGTTCAGGCATCTGAGATTCTAAGCAGCTAAGACAGTATATAAAACAACAGGCATTGGCCTGTTTAAGTGGACTTACGAAGTCTCAATATAAAACTAACACCATTTTGCAGGAAAACAAGTTGTCCCAGTCCTTGGTGACAAGGAAAGGTTTGTCTCTTTCTCTAAATTCTTATGTTTCTCTCTTTTTCAAAAAATTTTGGCCTCTTTTATTGTTTATTTATTTTCATCCATCGCTATTCTCTGGCCTATGTGGGCCTCCCATCACAGTGGCCTCTCTTGCCTCTGAGCAGTGGCTCTGGGCGCATGCGCTCCAGAGCACTGGCTCGTAATTGGGCACATTGGTCCAGCTGCTCCATGGCATGTGGGACCTTCCTGGGCCAGGGATCGAACTGGTGCCCTTCCACTTCAAGGCAGACTCTACCCAGTGGACCACCAGGGAAGCCCCCTTATGCTTCTTTTTATGAGACAAAAACAGTCAGTGTTCAACTTAAAATTTACATCACCCTATCCAGTAAAATGCTCTTTCATTAGTTTTTAATTTTTATCTTTATTTTTACTATGTTTTAGTATAAGCCATCAAATCTTTTATGGAGGAACCCTTGATCATGTAGATAGATGGACTGCTGATCTGTACATGGGGATTTCTTTTCTGAGAGTTTTAAAATTACAGATTCAGTCTCTGTGATGGTTATCTCTCTCAGAAACAGACCCAGTGTGTCCTACTCCAAGCACATGTCCCGGATGGCCCTGGCTGTCTTCCCGGTCTCCTTCCGGGAGTGGACAAACACCAGCACCTGAGCAGAAGCCACAGTTTGGCACAGTCAAGAGACAAGGCTCCAAAAGCCACCCCCACAGCCCCAGGACATCAACAGCAGGAAGCAGGGGGTGTGTGATTAGCAGGCCAGAAGCTGAGGTCCTCAAGAGAGATGGCAGAAACGCATCTCAGAAACCTAGTAGAGCTCCCAGGACCCTAAGGACAGAAACCTACCAAGTACAGTGACAAGGGTCCTGTTGCTAGGAACCCCATCTCCTAATACTTTGTCTAATGGCAAGTTTAAGTATAGTATGGATGCGAATTCAAGAATCTCAATTAAGAATTTGTGTTCAGGCATCTGAGATTCTAAGCAGCTAAGACAGTATATAAAACAACAGGCATTGGCCTGTTTAAGTGGACTTACGAAGTCTCAATATAAAACTAACACCATTTTGCAGGAAAACAAGTTGTCCCAGTCCTTGGTGACAAGGAAAGGTTTGTCTCTTTCTCTAAATTCTTATGTTTCTCTCTTTTTCAAAAAATTTTGGCCTCTTTTATTGTTTATTTATTTTCATCCATCGCTATTCTCTGGCCTATGTGGGCCTCCCATCACAGTGGCCTCTCTTGCCTCTGAGCAGTGGCTCTGGGCGCATGCGCTCCAGAGCACTGGCTCGTAATTGGGCACATTGGTCCAGCTGCTCCATGGCATGTGGGACCTTCCTGGGCCAGGGATCGAACTGGTGCCCCTTCCACTTCAAGGCAGACTCTACCCAGTGGACCACCAGGGAAGCCCCCTTATGCTTCTTTTTATGAGACAAAAACAGTCAGTGTTCAACTTAAAATTTACATCACCCTATCCAGTAAAATGCTCTTTCATTAGTTTTTAATTTTTATCTTTATTTTTACTATGTTTTAGTATAAGCCATCAAATCTTTTATGGAGGAACCCTTGATCATGTAGATAGATGGACTGCTGATCTGTACATGGGGATTTCTTTTCTGAGAGTTTTAAAATTACAGATTCAGTCTCTGTGATGGTTATCTATTTTATCTATTTTTTTAAATATCTATTTCATAGAGGTCTTTTTGCTAGTTGGTAGTCTGAGAGACCAACTCATGTCTTTAAAGTTGTCAGACATATGTATAAGGTTGTTCACAGTATTCTTTTAACAGCCTTTCAAACCCAAAGGTAATGGATTCTGTAGTAACATCCCACTTTACTTCTGGTACTGGTGACTTGCTTTGTGTCTTTCTTTATCTCTATCAATGTTGCCTGAATATCAGTAAATCCAAAATTCAAAAGAACAGAGTTCAGGAGTAACAAGAAACCATGACAGACCTGATTTTTCCCCGCGTGTTCCATGATTTTCTCGTAGACAATTTCATTCATGATCTGGAAACGCTTGATGGCTTTCTTCTCCGTGATGCCCACATATGTCTGTTCTAGAGGCACTGGACGGAAGCTAGAAGTTCAACAGTAAATCAATGAGGCTTTGGCACAAAAGACACTCAAGAGGTAAACAGTCCTTTTCACTGTCCAGGAGCGCCACTCCTCCTCCTGGGTTTCTACCACATCAAGACCAGGGCCATTCAAAACCAACCTAAGAGAGCTTCGAGGAAAACGAGGACAGCGGGAAGGTAACCCTGCTTAAACTTCTCCCAAGCGCTTACCTGTTGTCAAAGTAGAAGAGGCCCTTGGCCGGATCCACTCGCAGAAAGGTGGCCACATCTTCGTAGTTGGGAAGGGTGGCACTGAGGCCAATGAGCCGGACATCCTCCTGGGTCATCTCAATGTTCCGGATGGCCCTGGCCACCAAGGCCTCTAAGACAGGACCTCTGTCGTCATGAAGAAGATGGATTTCGTCCTAGGAATGGAAAGGTAGCATATTACCTGCAGGACCAGTGACTCGGCCCCTTTCCTTAGAGCAGTTCAGTGTCCTAGGTACATACCTACCATGCCAAATAAAGAAGACAAGAAAAGAGATTCTAAGTCAGAGAGTCCCAAAGGATGAGATGATATTCACCATGAAACATCCCAGCAAACAACATGCTCTGAGAAGTTCAGTGGAACAATGCTTTATGGTTAAGAAACCTGACACTTGGGGTAAATGACTTTCTGACTCAACTCAAAGGTAAACTTCTTTACTAGAAATGAAGCTTCTGATGAGACCAAATTTATACCAAAGTATCATCTCCTCCGGGCAGTTATCTTTACCAAGAGTAACCAATACAATGAATCAAATAAAGAATTCGCATAGCCTAGGGCAGTGCAACCCAAATTTCAGCAGGCATTCCAAACAGAAGGGGAATCTTATTAAAATTCAGACTGTATTTCAGCAGTTGGGAGCGAGGCCAGGAACACTGTATTTATAACAAGACTGAGTGGCAGGCTGTAAGCAGGGGTTGGCCAACTTTCTCTGGAAGGCCAAACAGTCAACAAGCAAGGTCTCCTTTCTGCTTTCCTGGAAAACCTAGAGAAACTACACTCTGACCATCATTCCTCCCTGGGGGCTTCCGAGGATACAGAACACAGTATCCTGGCTCCTTATTGGTCTCTCTAAGAAGGGATTATTAGCTTCCGAAGGCTTTGGTACAAAAGACACTCAAGAGGTAAACAGTCCTTTTCACTGTCCAGGAGCGCCACTCCTCCTCCTGGGTTTCTACCACATCAAGACCAGGGCCATTCAAAACCAACCTAAGAGAGCTTCGAGGAAAACGAGGACAGCGGGAAGGTAACCCTGCTTAAACTTCTCCCAAGCGCTTACCTGTTGTCAAAGTAGAAGAGGCCCTTGGCCGGATCCACTCGCAGAAAGGTGGCCACATCTTCGTAGTTGGGAAGGGTGGCACTGAGGCCAATGAGCCGGACATCCTCCTGGGTCATCTCAATGTTCCGGATGGCCCTGGCCACCAAGGCCTCTAAGACAGGACCTCTGTCGTCATGAAGAAGATGGATTTCGTCCTAGGAATGGAAAGGTAGCATATTACCTGCAGGACCAGTGACTCGGCCCCTTTCCTTAGAGCAGTTCAGTGTCCTAGGTACATACCTACCATGCCAAATAAAGAAGACAAGAAAAGAGATTCTAAGTCAGAGAGTCCCAAAGGATGAGATGATATTCACCATGAAACATCCCAGCAAACAACATGCTCTGAGAAGTTCAGTGGAACAATGCTTTATGGTTAAGAAACCTGACACTTGGGGTAAATGACTTTCTGACTCAACTCAAAGGTAAACTTCTTTACTAGAAATGAAGCTTCTGATGAGACCAAATTTATACCAAAGTATCATCTCCTCCGGGCAGTTATCTTTACCAAGAGTAACCAATACAATGAATCAAATAAAGAATTCGCATAGCCTAGGGCAGTGCAACCCAAATTTCAGCAGGCATTCCAAACAGAAGGGGAATCTTATTAAAATTCAGACTGTATTTCAGCAGTTGGGAGCGAGGCCAGGAACACTGTATTTATAACAAGACTGAGTGGCAGGCTGTAAGCAGGGGTTGGCCAACTTTCTCTGGAAGGCCAAACAGTCAACAAGCAAGGTCTCCTTTCTGCTTTCCTGGAAAACCTAGAGAAACTACACTCTGACCATCATTCCTCCCTGGGGGCTTCCGAGGATACAGAACACAGTATCCTGGCTCCTTATTGGTCTCTCTAAGAAGGGATTATTTATAAAGCTTTTTAATGTTCTGGGAGGACACAAGCTGGTTTTTTAAATTGTTTGTTTACATTTATATCAAAATATTTCATAAATATTTATCTACATAAAAAGTCATAGAGGATGATAGCAAATGCCACACCCCTCCTGGGAAGTGTTTCCACTTGGTACAGGTTCTCATTGAGTGGTAAGAGTCATTCTGCCAACAGCTGCCACTAGAGGCCAGTGATGAGGAAAGACACTGAAGAAAGGCGGAGCTGAGAAGCCAGCAAGCCCTCCCCGGCCGTCTGGCCTCCACCCACAGGGACACCCTGCTCACCAGGACGATGAGCCGCACGAGCTGGGTGTAGGTGCGCTCACCGCCCTTGCGGGTGATGATGTCCCACTTCTCGGGGGTGCAGACAATGATCTGGGTGGCGCTGATCTCCTCCTTGCACAGCTGGTGGTCGCCAGTCAGCTCTGCGACAGTGATGCCGTATGTGGCCAGGCGCTGGGTGGAGGAAGCGCACGTCAGGCAAAAGTGCTTAAGTGGGGAGGGAGGGGCTGGACTAGAGTGGGGAGGGAGGGGCTGGACTCCACACTGTGTAAAGTCTGAGTGTGGGGTATCAGAGGCAGGAATCACCGTTCAGAGAAACATCAAGTGTATGACATCACCTGTGTGAACACTTATTTCTGAAGCAAATACTGGACTTCCCTAGTGGTCCACGGGTTAAGACTCTGTGCTTCCACTGCAGGGGGCAGGGGTTTGATCCCTGGTCAGGGAACTAAGATTCCACACGCCACAAGACATGACCAAAAAAAATAAATAAAATAATAAAAAGGTTCTCTGGGAGCTCTGCACACAAGAGGGGGAAATGGAAGCCTACAGAAAACAGACCCAGGGTAACACAAGGTGTACTACCAACCGACCATGGGAGCATTTCACAAATACTCCAATAATGCAAATGATACCAACAGCTAAAGGGAAGACTGAAAAGATGGTAAACCCTTGTAAAAGCCCAAGACAGGTTCAGGACTTTCTTGCTTCTATACCTGGGTCAAGTTCCAACTCTGAAGGAGCAAAGAAATACCGTAAGAGGAGTTCCAGAAACGCAAGAAGACTGTAACATAAGAAAGCAGAGAAGCTCCAGAATCGTGCCCAGTACTTTGAGAGCAGCACCAACATCTTCCAGAAGGCACTGCTGCCCTCTATTTATTTATTTATTTGGCTATTCTGGGTTTTCACTGCTGCCACAGGCTTTCTCTAGTTGCAGGGAGTAGGGGCTACTCCCTAGTGGAGCTGAGCAGGCTTCTTGTTGTGATGACTTCTCTTGCTGTGGAACTCGGCCTCTAGGGCACATGGGCTTCAGTAGTTGCAACACATGAGCTCAACAGTTGTTGCTCCGAGACTCTAGAGCACAGGCTCCATAGTTGTGGCTCACGGGTTTAGTTGCCCCACAGCATGTGGGATCTTCCCGGACCAGGGATTGAACTCGTGTCTCCTGCACTGGCAGGCAGACTCTCTACCACTGAGTCACCAGGGAAGCCCCACTACTGCCCTCTTACCTTCCCGAAACTGCCCACCATCTCCTGCACCAGCGAGCGCATGGGGGCAATGTAGATGATCTTGAAGTCGTCCACATTGATGGTGCCGTCCATGTTGATGTGCTTCCCTATCTCGCGAAGCATACACATCAGGGCCACGTTGGTCTTCCCGGCACCCTAGAGGCCAAGGACAAGAAGGCCTGTGTATCTTGTCTGCCCACTGCCCTGACATCCATGTGCTTATCATCAAAACAGAGCATGTCCTGAGAATTTAATCCTACCATTTAACATCTCTTCCGCCAAAGGGTATAAGATTAGGGGATAAAGACAGAGAGGAACAATCCTGCCACCTAAAATATACACCATGTTCCCCAAGAAAAAGGCAGGCAGGGAATACTTACGGTCGGAGCACAGAGCAGGAGGTTTTCATCCGTCTCCAGGGCAGCACGGTAGAGCTTACTCTGGATCCGATTCAGCGTTTTGAAGCCCTCAAAGCCGGCCTGGGCATATTTGGGCAGCTTCTCCACTGGAAGAAGTTGCTAGAAAAAAGAAAGGCCATCCACAGCACTTAAGCACCACTCTTGAGCAGACTGGTTATGTGAGACTGCGTTTCTCCACAACTTCCCGGTATGACTCTCTGCTGAAGGCCAAACCAGAGAGATCAATATTGTCCCCTGGGCTCAAAATCAAAACGGGAAAACCCTGCAGCAGCTTCCATTCCAGAATAAACCATCTGTGAGACAAGGCCACACTGAATGGGTTGAAATGAAAACTGGAAGGGAGGCCAAGGGAGCAGGAAACTGTGAACAGCGATCCACTCACTTCTTCGGAGCCGAAGGGCTTGGGCTTCAGGGCAGGCACGTGCACCTCTTCGTAGCCCTTGCGCTGGCGACGGAAGGACCCGTCGGGAAGCTGGCAGCGTTTGTTGGCCATGAAGTGGCTCCCCTGGGTAAACACGAGGTCCTCCAAGTCCAGCACCTGCCGCGGAGCCAGTGCCTGGGAGTGTAAGAAATGTGAGAACACCAAGGCAGTGAGCAAGCTGAGCAAACGCGTTTCCATCCCTCATGGCCTGGGTGTCACCGTGGTCCCTACCTCTCCACCCTGGTCCAGATCCATGGTCTCCAGGTCTGTGTCCATCCGGGACTGGCGCACTCGCTCTCTGCGGGACCTCTCCTCCTGTGACGGGGAAGACGGAACAGCCAGGGCTCATCACCACCCCAGCTCCTTGCTCTTTTCAGTCCCTCAGCTGAGCTTGACTGACAGGTGCTGACTAGCAAATTCTGAAGCAGAAACACGGCCCTGTATGTTCAGACCCCTGCCATGAGGACCACCACCATGACAAAATCAAACCACTCTGAGGGGACAATACGCAGCCCAGGGGTTTCCATATCGACCTTCAACACTGAGTTCAGAATCAGGGGCTATCCTTGACGAGTGCAGTGTGGGCTCTGTGTTCAGCAAACATGTGCTCTGGTCCCATACTGTCAGGAGACACCACGCCTTGCTGTGTGGACAAACAGCAAGGGGCCCAGCACTAGCGACAACAGCGGCCGTGCCACCACACCAGCGAGAAGGCATGGGCGCCCAGGTGTGGTACTAGTGACCACACTCGAAGAATCTAGAGAAAAGCTTCACTTCTTCAACTGGCCCCCTGAATAGGAATTGAGCCTGAGGCTGCCTGCTAACTTCTAACTGGTGTCTTCTTTTCCAAAGCAAGCACTCCAGCTCAGGAATCAGACGAATAAACCAACACAGCCCTTACCCGGATGAGATCCTCCTTCTCTGTCTCGTGGAGCTGGTAGAGGAACTTGGACAGCTCTGGGTCAGCCTCCATCTTTCCCATGATCCTCTCCTTCTCAGCTTCACTCTGTGCACTGGCCAGCAAGGTACAGTACAAAACTGCCAAGAGTCAAAGGAAGGGACGGAGAGACAGAAAAACAACCTTCAACTCTGAGGTCGAAACAAAAAGAAATGAAACAAGTGAGGCTATAAAAGCAACACAGCTTCCATTATACACATGGTCACACACACCCACAGAAGGGTCCATCACACACATGCACACACGCCCACACACCCACAGAAGGGTCCACTGTCTACTCACTCATCATCCTGTGCTGCCGCAACACCTTGATAAAATCAAAAGTGTTGAAGCCAAGGAGCAGAACCAGTTGGTTCTCACACTCTCGGTCGTCGCTGGCCGTCTGCAGAGAGAAAGTAACACCAGGATTAAGGACACAGCTGTTGCTTCCTATGCTGTCCCGTCTGCTAAGCTACATGGAACACAAAAGCTTGATCCCGGCCGTACCTTCAAAATCTCCAGCACTTCATCTGCCTTCTTCTGTGACACAATGGCATCATCATAGAAGCGACTGAGCTGCCGCTGGAGCCAAAAGGCATCGATGTCCCGAGGGTGCAGATCCTTCTTCTTGGAACTCATCAGTTCCCCCGAGGCCACGAGCTATGGAGGAACCAGGCACCAGCTCAACCTGTCTCCCTCGGCCCCAATCATTTTCTCATCGTCCTGCAGCCACCCATAGCCTATGCTCTTCTGAGGGCTTTCTGGTGAGGAGTGGGAGCGGGGCGGGATTCTGCTATACTGAATTCAGGCTCTCACCAACCCGAGATCTCATCAACACACAGCTTTGGAAAGGAGGGTCTGACTGAAATCTTAAGAAAATCATGACACTAAACATTTACGATGGCTCCCCCTATAAAAAGGTAGCTCAATAAATAATACCTAATAGAGACCTCCTGGTGGTCCAGTGACTAAGACTCCATGCTCCCAATCCAAGGGGCCTGGGTTAGATTCCTGGTCAGGGAACCAGACCCCACATGCTGCAACTAAAGATCCTGAATGCCGCATCTAAGACCCAGCACCATCAAATAAGTAAATTAATAAATATTTATAGTAATAATACTGTGTAACTGACCTAGGTACGGGCAAGAAGTGCTTCACCCAGACTTATCCTGCCCTGCGGCAGGCAAGAGCAGACCATACTCACGTTAGCCGAGAGGGTGCAGCGCACCACGGCCTCATCTCCTTCCATGTCATCATCAGACGCCTCTTCTCGAACCTCCCCGTAAACGTCTTCATCACCTTCCTGTGGAAACAGCCCCAACCCCAGTGCGTGATCTGGAACTGATCTGGCATCTGCACAGAACCTCTTCAAGTCTCACTGCAATTAAGCTCCAGGGTTAGAGCAAAGGTGTCCACGGTGAAACCAATGGCCTACCAGAACCAGGGTCAGCTTCGTCCCAGAGCATGTTTAATGGAAGGACAATACAGAACCACACTTGGGAAAGCACACAGTGACTAGGAGTGTGGAGGCCACACTTTGTTTGCTCATTACTGTCTTTACTCACATTATAATGTGTACTGAACATAGGGTCATGTTAAAAGCAGGTCCTTGATAATAAGTATGGATTCAATGAATGAATGCACTGAGCAAAACATTTTCAGTTTGGTGCTACTTAAAATAATAAAATCCTACTAACTCTGTTTCAAGGTGGGCTTAGCGGTCATCTATTTCAATCAGTTCATCTGATAGACGGAGAAGGAAATGGCAAGCCACTCCAGTACTCTTGCCTGGAGAACCCCATGGACAGAGAATCTTGGTGTGCTTGCAAAGAGCCAGACAGGACTGAAGTGACTTCGCGCACATCTGATAGAGACACTGAAGCAAATCGATCTCCCTGAGATGCGGGACCAAAACTCAGGTCCCTGGGCTCCCACTTTAGTGCTCTTTCCTCTGACCCTCCTGTGTGACCCTTTCTTTCTATCCTAGTTCATGATATTGCAAAGCTGGCCTTTAACTAGCAGGAGCCAAAAGCACTCACTGAGAATTTGACTGCAACTCTGCATGCTTTTTTCAAGTGTCTCCCTGGTTCCTACTAGTTATTCAAGAAATCCTAATTAGATGGTGAACCTCAGCAGCTGCTGCAACAGTTACTGAAACCACAATGTACAAAATACGCCCATGGTCTTGGGCAAGCATGTATTCTAGTACGGAAAAGAGGAAAATTACCACAATAAGGTTAACTATATAATACTAAGTAACTGACTTAGGTACAGGCAACACATACAGTAAACCATGACAGCAACTTCCCGCAATGAAGTATGCGCTATACTTATCTTTTTCCTTTGCTGATCCACTTGGTTTATCTTCAATTACTATATTAATTTTTTAAGTTCAAATTTACTTTACAAAATCAAAAGATAACCACAAGAATTCAGCAAAATAGTATTCATGCCCAAGTCTGACATCAATATACCACCAAGAAGCTTTTATCTCGCTTAAGTCAGGGGGCTTCTTTACACTAGAATTGCTCCCTTCACTTAAAAAAGACTAGACTGGGGCTTCCCCTGGTGGTCCAGTGGGTAAGGACACCGCCTTGCAGTGCAAGGGGAGCCGGTTCGATCCCTGGCCTAGGAAGATCCCACGTGCTGCGGAGCGGCTGGATCGATGTGTCCAGCTACCGAGCCAGAGCTCTGGAGCGCGTTCGCCCAGAGCCGGCGCTCTGCAACAACAGACGCCACCGCGATGGGAGGCCCACAGGAGCCCAGGTACAAAGACGGATGAAAATGGAGAAATGAAAGACCAATAAAAGTGGCCTGCCCGCTCCCCTCCCTCCCCAACCCAACCCCCGCCCAAAATAAACAAATAAATAAATCTTTAAAAAAAAAAAAAGACTAGACTGGGTTTGCTTATCACTTACCTCCTCATCAGACTCAAACTGTACATTCACACCATACGTCTCATCAATGTTGTCGTCTGAAACAGTAAGGGATTATAAAAAAAAGAGGACAAGGAACAGTTAGTGCAATGAGGCAGGAGGGAGCTAATTTCCTTCCTAAATGCCTGGCATGCCTTGGGACAGACCTAAGCCCTAAAGACTCACTGACAAATGATCAACAGAAGAAGGCCTTCTGCATGGCCACCACGAGGCCTGCTCCAACCTGCCAGCCTCGGACACAGCTCTGCGCTGCTTCACCCCCTGCTCCCCATCCGAGCGACATGTTTCCTACCATGTTCTGCACCATAAAAGGGTCTCAGAGTAAGAAATGGTTGCTGGAATCTAAGGATTCTGGTGACTATCAATCATAACTCCTCCAAAACCAGTAAACAGCTTCTGGCAACTTTTAAAGTACTTTTCAGCTGCTTTAAGGACTGAGGCTAGAAGATCACATTCAGGGGTCGACAAACAGCCAGTCACAAGGTCAGGACACTGAGAGCCCACTCACCCATATTCTGGATTTCCTTGTCTCCACCGTAGTCTGTGATCTTTTTGCCCAGGTTCACCACTTGGTTTATCTTCAATTACTATATTAATTTTTTAAGTTCAAATTTACTTTACAAAATCAAAAGATAACCACAAGAATTCAGCAAAATAGTATTCATGCCCAAGTCTGACATCAATATACCACCAAGAAGCTTTTATCTCGCTTAAGTCAGGGGGCTTCTTTACACTAGAATTGCTCCCTTCACTTAAAAAAGACTAGACTGGGGCTTCCCCTGGTGGTCCAGTGGGTAAGGACACCGCCTTGCAGTGCAAGGGGAGCCGGTTCGATCCCTGGCCTAGGAAGATCCCACGTGCTGCGGAGCGGCTGGATCGATGTGTCCAGCTACCGAGCCAGAGCTCTGGAGCGCGTTCGCCCAGAGCCGGCGCTCTGCAACAACAGACGCCACCGCGATGGGAGGCCCACAGGAGCCCAGGTACAAAGACGGATGAAAATGGAGAAATGAAAGACCAATAAAAGTGGCCTGCCCGCTCCCCTCCCTCCCCAACCCAACCCCCGCCCAAAATAAACAAATAAATAAATCTTTAAAAAAAAAAAAAGACTAGACTGGGTTTGCTTATCACTTACCTCCTCATCAGACTCAAACTGTACATTCACACCATACGTCTCATCAATGTTGTCGTCTGAAACAGTAAGGGATTATAAAAAAAAGAGGACAAGGAACAGTTAGTGCAATGAGGCAGGAGGGAGCTAATTTCCTTCCTAAATGCCTGGCATGCCTTGGGACAGACCTAAGCCCTAAAGACTCACTGACAAATGATCAACAGAAGAAGGCCTTCTGCATGGCCACCACGAGGCCTGCTCCAACCTGCCAGCCTCGGACACAGCTCTGCGCTGCTTCACCCCCTGCTCCCCATCCGAGCGACTTTGTTTCCTACCATGTTCTGCACCATAAAAGGGTCTCAGAGTAAGAAATGGTTGCTGGAATCTAAGGATTCTGGTGACTATCAATCATAACTCCTCCAAAACCAGTAAACAGCTTCTGGCAACTTTTAAAGTACTTTTCAGCTGCTTTAAGGACTGAGGCTAGAAGATCACATTCAGGGGTCGACAAACAGCCAGTCACAAGGTCAGGACACTGAGAGCCCACTCACCCATATTCTGGATTTCCTTGTCTCCACCGTAGTCTGTGATCTTTTTGCCCAGGTTCACCAGCACGTGGTATCTGGTATCATCTGTCTGACCCAGCAGCAGGTCAATCTCCTTCCTTCTTTCCTTGTCTCGAAGCTTCTCATTCTTTAAAACAGCTAGAACTTCATCCGCTGCCCCACAAAGGATATCACGTGGCTGGTGGCAAAAAAAATTTTTTAGAAGAGACTAAGACAAAGAACATCACTGCCCAGCTTTACGTGACAATGGGATGTGAAGAGGCCACACCTTTATTAAAACTTGCATTAACAGGCTCTGACCATTTTCACTAATGTTAATTTTAAAAATGCTACCAAGGGCCACACCACTGAAGGAAGATCCCCCCTGCCACCTGCTCTGCTTCAAATAAAGATCAGGTTCAAAAAAAGGGGGACTTCCTTGGTAGTCCAGTGGTTGGGACTTTGCACTTACCATGCAGGAGGCAAGAATTTAATTCCTGGTACGGGAACAAAGATCCCATAAAGCCTCACAGCGTGGCCAAAATTTTTAAAGAAAAGGAAGACACAGCCTTCTCAGCAGTCTGCCACGTCCCTCCAGGTGACAGAGGCACTCGAAAACCCTGCCCTCGTCTGCCAAGCTTCTGGGGATTCTTTCTCCTCACCTCCTCTAACAAGCACCCCACTAGGGTCTCTCAGAGACTCAAAGTGGGCTTGAAGCTAATCACATGCACAGTGTTAAGAGCACATATTTTGCATACAAACTACCTGGACTCATACCCTGGGGCTCTGCCAAACACTATCTCTGTGACCTGGGAAAGTGACTTAAGTATTCTTTGCCTCACACCTCTCTTCTGTAAAATAGAAACCGAACATTAATAGCACCTAGTTACAGAGGTAATCAGACTGAAACAAAGACATCAAGTGCTATCCCATGCAAAGCAAACCTCAGCTACTTCTGCATGTTGCTTCATGGCTCACATAGGAAAACCCAGACAAGGTTCCTCTGGGGCCTCCCAGCTGTAACTTCTTCCCTCTCCAAAACACATAGGATCACCCGCTGGTGGCCTCACCTGGTCCCCAAGGGCAGCCTGGATGAAGCTGAGCAGCACTTCGTATGTCTCCCGGGTCTCCTTAGTCTTGGGTTTATAGATGATGCCCACCATCTCATCGATGCCCTCCGAGAGGAGGGTGTAACCCTTCATTTTGTTGATGTCGTGACGATCCTCATCACGCTTTCTTCGCCTAACGGACACATAGTGTGACGTTGAATAGGCAGAACCTTCGCTGTTAAAAGCAAGATTAAAGCCAGCCCACCCTCCTCATGACCCACAGGTGATATGCAAAACCACAAATGTGTACCTCAGCAAACGATTCTGGTTTGGCTTTGGTCACTGGCGGGAGTATTCCTTCATGGGAACAAAGTAAGACAGGGAATCCCCTGCCATGCTGGCACTAGGTCCACTACATAGTACATGCGATGGCTTCCTCATTCATTTACAAAGACAACCCTTCTACTTTGTATGACAATATTCATGGGAACAAAGTAAGAAACAAAGGAATCCCCTGCCATGCTGTTTGCACTTACCATGCAGGAGGCAAGAATTTAATTCCTGGTACGGGAACAAAGATCCCATAAAGCCTCACAGCGTGGCCAAAATTTTTAAAGAAAAGGAAGACACAGCCTTCTCAGCAGTCTGCCACGTCCCTCCAGGTGACAGAGGCACTCGAAAACCCTGCCCTCGTCTGCCAAGCTTCTGGGGATTCTTTCTCCTCACCTCCTCTAACAAGCACCCCACTAGGGTCTCTCAGAGACTCAAAGTGGGCTTGAAGCTAATCACATGCACAGTGTTAAGAGCACATATTTTGCATACAAACTACCTGGACTCATACCCTGGGGCTCTGCCAAACACTATCTCTGTGACCTGGGAAAGTGACTTAAGTATTCTTTGCCTCACACCTCTCTTCTGTAAAATAGAAACCGAACATTAATAGCACCTAGTTACAGAGGTAATCAGACTGAAACAAAGACATCAAGTGCTATCCCATGCAAAGCAAACCTCAGCTACTTCTGCATGTTGCTTCATGGCTCACATAGGAAAACCCAGACAAGGTTCCTCTGGGGCCTCCCAGCTGTAACTTCTTCCCTCTCCAAAACACATAGGATCACCCGCTGGTGGCCTCACCTGGTCCCCAAGGGCAGCCTGGATGAAGCTGAGCAGCACTTCGTATGTCTCCCGGGTCTCCTTAGTCTTGGGTTTATAGATGATGCCCACCATCTCATCGATGCCCTCCGAGAGGAGGGTGTAACCCTTCATTTTGTTGATGTCGTGACGATCCTCATCACGCTTTCTTCGCCTAACGGACACATAGTGTGACGTTGAATAGGCAGAACCTTCGCTGTTAAAAGCAAGATTAAAGCCAGCCCACCCTCCTCATGACCCACAGGTGATATGCAAAACCACAAATGTGTACCTCAGCAAACGATTCTGGTTTGGCTTTGGTCACTGGCGGGAGTATTCCTTCATGGGAACAAAGTAAGACAGGGAATCCCCTGCCATGCTGGCACTAGGTCCACTACATAGTACATGAGATGGCTTCCTCATTCATTTACAAAGACAACCCCTTCTACTTTGTATGACAATATTCTACGATTGGATGTGACTATGTTTCATCCTTCAGACACATTTTCCTTTGAAAGTCAGAGAACCAAAGCTTCAAAGGAATCTACTGTCATCGATTTCTCAAAAAGAAGTCGCATCCTGCCAAGTGGAGGACCAGAGATATGTAACTCATACCAAATATAACTGATTTAATCAAAACTGGGCCTATGACTTTTGGAGACGTCATCATACGACAGATGATAATCATATTTGAAAGATAATAGTGATATCAAGTTCAATGATTCTTTTAGGTTTGGAAAAATATCACCCTTCCCAAAAGGAAAAAAAAAAAAGCCAACTAAAAAGCAAAACAGAATGCCTGCCTTTCATGTTTGAACGGTTAGTTTAAAACAACAAAGAGGAGATGTGCAACAGCACACAAAAGCAGGGGTGGTAAATCACTAATAGAACAGTTACTACAACAAGACTTTACCAAGAGTCTTGAACATACCATGAAGAAAATTAAGATCTCTCTAGGTATGAGAAGGGCTTCCCGGGTGGCCCTAGTGGTAAAGAACCTGCCTGCCAATGCAAGTAGATATAAGAGACCTGGGCTCAACCTCTGGGTCTGGAAGATTCCCTGGAGAAGGAAATGGCAACCCACTGCAGTACTCTTGCCTAGAGAATCCCATGGACAGAGAAGTCTAGCAGGCTGCTACATGATCTGACATGACTAAAGCAATTTAGCATGCACACACACACACATGCACATATGGATGAAAAACACATGCTGGAAAAGAATCTAAAAGTCGTTTTCCAGTTCAGGTACACTAGTTAAGGCCAAAGAATCCTTAGGTTCTCACGTTTCTACCTGCACTGAGTTGTTTTAATGCCACTGATGTCTCATCTTGCACCAAGCGATTCTGCAAAGACACTGCTCATGCCAAGGGAAAATGGACTTTGGATCTGAAGAAAAATCATTTTTTCTCGTTTGCTACTCACTTCGCTCTTCTTTCCTCTTGCATCTGTGGTTTGGTCCGTTGAGCCTTATCTCCCATCCGGGTGCCTTCCAGCTTCCCGACTAGGGATAGCACTTCTCCTGTGGGTTCATCTCGGCGGGTCCGGTCGATGAGAGAGCGGTCAGCTTGGAGCACAAGGTTCGAGTTCTAAAAAGATCACAATATTACTGATGCTATGACATGCGCAGGATCAATTCCTGTATCACAGGGGTACCAGCCGACAACAAAGGAAGAAAAGGAGCAACTAAGTGCCGATAATCACAAGTCAGACTAAAAAAGATATCGCGTAAGCAAAGGGCAATCAAAGCAATTAACAACACTTGCTCCAAGCACTGCTCATAACTCCCCCCTGGGAGAAGCGTCGGCACGCTGGGGATGGTACAAGGAAGAGGGCGGGAACAGCGCTGACGGGACCGGGACAAACACTCCCAGCAGAGCTCTTAGCTCATCCCGCTCGCCCTAATCACCAGTGGGGTTATTCATATAATCGTGTACTCCACCTCCACCAGGATCTGATTTGCCCTCTGCTTTCGCGGTGCTCCCCTAGACCTTCATGCCTCCCGCTCACCGCAGGACTCCCCAGTCCAAAGCCCTCCGCCAAGCACATACGCACCGCTTTGTACTCGTACTGCAGGCTACGGGCAGTCACATCCGCCATAGCCGCGGCCGCTCAAGGGAGTCAGAGCTCCGGTCTTCGGAAAGCAAGCTACCAACGTTCGCCGATCTCCGCCACCACTGTGCCGGAACAACGCAGGAGGGACGCACTATGGGCAGAAAGAGGGCTCCCTTCCGCTTCCGGGTCGTTTGCCGGAAGTGCATACAGGAAATAGCCTCGGCTTGTGCACTTCGAT
Source organism: Tragulus kanchil (assembly GCA_022376925.1). Taxonomy (NCBI): domain Eukaryota; kingdom Metazoa; phylum Chordata; class Mammalia; order Artiodactyla; family Tragulidae; genus Tragulus; species Tragulus kanchil. The sequence continues at coordinate 96,486,108 of JAIOJX010000029.1, forward strand.
TTTCTGCGACCGGAACTCGTGAATCCTGATACCCTCGAAAAATGGTTCCGAATCCACAGCTCGTTTTCTCCGGGCTCTGACCATGGGCTCCCAAAGGCTTGCCTACTTAGCCCCCTAATCTTCTGGCTGATTAAATTCTCTGGCATCTTGCAAGAGACTGATCTGTGTGTGCATGCGCACGTGTGTGTGTTATTTTCCTTTGGATTTTTCCTCTGTGTGTGGGTGTGTGTTTGTTGTTATCTTCCTTTGGGTTTTTTCCTCTGTGTTAAACAATTGATAGCTCTGTTGCCCATCTAACCCCACATAAAACCCATGCTGCAGCGACCCTCGTTCTGGGCACCCAGGCAACTCCCCTTTGCCTCTAAATGTCTGCCATATTGTGCAGCAGGGCTCTCTCCAAGGCCCCAGAAACATGGGTGAAAATAGCTGCCCTCCCGCCAAAACCAACTCCTTGAAGACAGTGACTTAATTTTTTCTCCAGCGATAAAGCGCCCTCTCTCTCCCAGGCATGGGGCAAGAGGCTGCCCTCCTAGCCCCAGTCAACCCATTCTACTCTGTAAAAAAGACCCCAATGATGGGAAAGATTGAGGACAGTTGTGATGTAAAAAGGCCGACCAGGATTTCAGTACAGGCCAGGAGTGAGTAGGGAAGATTTCAGGGAGAACGGAGAAAGCAGAAGTACAAAGGTGAAAATGACAGAGTCAAGTCCCCAGGAACTGTTAAGAGCTCAATTCAGCTGTGGGCAGGCAAATGTAAAGAATGGGAACAATGCGACATAATTTGTGTAGATCTAACTTAGAATCCCTTGAGAAAATAATGTCATTGTAAAGAGATTTTGCTTTATCCCAGAAGACAATGGGGCTTCCCGGGTGGCTCTAGTGGTAAAGAATCTGTCTGCCAATGCAGGAGATACGAGAGATATGGGTTTGATCCCTGGGTTGGAAAGATCCACTGGAGAGGGAAATGGCAACCCAGTCCAGTGTTTTGGGGGCTTCTGGAGGGGCGCTAGTGGTAAAGCACCTGCCTGCCAATGCAAAAGATGGAGGTTCAATCCCTGGGTCAGGAAAGTCCCCTGGAATAGGAAATGGCATCCCATTCCAGTATTCTTGCCTAGAAAATCCCATGGGCAGGGGAACCTGGCAGGCTACAGTGCAAAGGGTCACAAAGAGTTAGACATGACTGAGCAACTAAGCACACAAAGGAGAAAATAGGCAGCCACAGCAGATTTCTGGTTTGGAAGGTTTTGTTTTTTGCAACTTCATAGCAGGGCTTTGATTAGAAGGACCAACATTTAGATTAAGCAAAAATGAAACTGTACTGTTTATCATGCATGTGACAAGCATTTGCAAAGTACCACTTTAGCATACATTATCTCATTTAATTCCCTTAAAGTCCTAGGAAGTACATTGATTTTTTTTTTTTTTTTTTTTAACCAAGGAAGAAACTGAGGCCCAGAGAAGATGACTGAGTGCCTAGCCTCACCTGCCTCAAAGCCGGGCCATCTCCATCCAGATGCTTCTTAGAGAGGTTTCCTCACAGAGCTAGTTAGGGGAGGCCATGCCAACAGTACTAAGTAGGATGGATAGTGGGCGGGGCAGGGGCGGGGGATCAGAGGCAGGGAGGACAGCTGGGAGGCTGTTGCACAGGGTTAGAGGTGCCTGATAGAGGGACTGTGGGCAAAGGGTATGGAATGTTAGAAATGAGAGTGGAACACCAGGGACTAAGTGATTTTCTAGTGTGTCCAGGAAACCCTAAACACTTGGTGCTGGAAAAGAGGAGATCTGGGCGATTCACAAGCTCTTTAGTAACCTGGAAAAGATACTGAAATGGGTCCTGCCCTGGAATTGAACATATACCTTATAGGGTTAGAGTGAGGTTTAAATCAAGTGACTCCAGAAAACATGGTGCCCTACAAGGACATTTACTGATTCCCAAGGATGTTTGTTGATTATTGATTCCCTTCTACAGGAGAAGGGAAGCAAATGATGCCTCCTTATTTGCCCAGAACATCTCTTTACCCATTAACGACATTTTGAACTACTTTATTCATTTACTCACATCTTCATTTAGCAAAAGTTATTGTTTCCTATGTGCCAGTCACTCTACTAGGTAAAGCACCTGCCTGCCAATGCAAAGATGGAGGTTCAATCCCTGGGTCAGGAAAGTCCCCTGGAATAGGAAATGGCATCCCATTCCAGTATTCTTGCCTAGAAAATCCCATGGGCAGGGGAACCTGGCAGGCTACAGTGCAAAGGGTCACAAAGAGTTAGACATGACTGAGCAACTAAGCACACAAAGGAGAAAATAGGCAGCCACAGCAGATTTCTGGTTTGGAAGGTTTTGATTTGCAACTTCATAGCAGGGCTTTGATTAGAAGGACCAACATTTAGATTAAGCAAAAATGAAACTGTACTGTTTATCATGCATGTGACAAGCATTTGCAAAGTACCACTTTAGCATACATTATCTCATTTAATTCCCTTAAAGTCCTAGGAAGTACATTGATTTTTTTTTTTTTTTTAACCAAGGAAGAAACTGAGGCCCAGAGAAGATGACTGAGTGCCTAGCCTCACCTGCCTCAAAGCCGGGCCATCTCCATCCAGATGCTTCTTAGAGAGGTTTCCTCACAGAGCTAGTTAGGGGAGGCCATGCCAACAGTACTAAGTAGGATGGATAGTGGGCGGGGCAGGGGCGGGGGATCAGAGGCAGGGAGGACAGCTGGGAGGCTGTTGCACAGGGTTAGAGGTGCCTGATAGAGGGACTGTGGGCAAAGGGTATGGAATGTTAGAAATGAGAGTGGAACACCAGGGACTAAGTGATTTTCTAGTGTGTCCAGGAAACCCTAAACACTTGGTGCTGGAAAAGAGGAGATCTGGGCGATTCACAAGCTCTTTAGTAACCTGGAAAAGATACTGAAATGGGTCCTGCCCTGGAATTGAACATATACCTTATAGGGTTAGAGTGAGGTTTAAATCAAGTGACTCCAGAAAACATGGTGCCCTACAAGGACATTTACTGATTCCCAAGGATGTTTGTTGATTATTGATTCCCTTCTACAGGGAGAAGGGAAGCAAATGATGCCTCCTTATTTGCCCAGAACATCTCTTTACCCATTAACGCACATTTTGAACTACTTTATTCATTTACTCACATCTTCATTTAGCAAAAGTTATTGTTTCCTATGTGCCAGTCACTCTACTAGGTTTCCAGGGCTGTACCAGTAAACCAGACAGATTAAAAAATATATATATATTTATATATATATGTATGTATATACATATATGTATATATATATATACACACATATATATATGATCTAGATATGTAGAAATAAAATTGATTTTCTAATTCTTTCATCTGCCACATGTTTTTTTATTTTTTTAAACATTTATTTTGTTTATTTATCTTTTGGGGGGGTGGGGAGGGAGGGGGATGGGTGGGCCACTCCTATTGGTCTTTCATTTCTCTATTTTCATCCGTCTTTGTTCTTCGGCTCCTGTGGGCCTCCCATCGCGGTGGCCTCTGTTCGCAGAGCACCGGCTCTGGGCGCATGCGCGCCAGAGCTCCGGCTCGGTAATTGGACACATCAGTCCAGCCGCTCCGCGGCACGTGGATCTTCCCAGGCCAGGGATCGAACCGGCGCTCCTTGCACTGCAAGGCGGTGTCCTTACCCACTGGACCATCAGGGGAAGCCCCCAGCCCCCTGTCATATGTTTCTAAGAAAACTTTGTTCCTTTTCGAGTCTTCACCTTAAGAAGCAATGCTCTTGTTTTAACCTAGAAGCAGCTTGATGTAGAATTTAAAAGCATGGAATTGTGGGCTTCCCTGGGGGCCCAATGGTTATAAAGCAGCCTTTCAAGGCAAGGGACACCTATTCGATCTTTGGTCCAGGAAGATCCCACAAGTGGGGTTGGCCACTGAGCTTGTACTCCACAACTACTGAGCCTGCACTCTAGAGCCTGGGAGCCCCAACGACTGAGTCCACATGCTGCAACTACTGAAGCCCTGCACGCCTAGAGCCTGTGCTCCAGAGCAAGAGAAGCCACCGCCGAGAGAAGCCTCTGGTTTGCTGCACTAGAGAAAGCTCACATACAGCCACAGAGAGCAGCACAACCAAAAATTTTTAAAAATTTTTAATCATAGAGTCTTGTGTCAGACTGCCTCGGTTCGAGAAGGAACAAATGTCTCTATTTGCCAGAATCTTTTACCCATTAACATTTTGAACTACTTTATTCATTTACTCACATCTTCATTTAGCAAAGTTATTGTTTCCTATGTGCCAGTCACTCTACTAGGTTTCCAGGGCTGTACCAGTAAACCAGACAGATTAAAAAATATATATACACACATATATATATGATCTAGATATGTAGAAATAAAATTGATTTTCTAATTCTTTCATCTGCCACATGTTTTTTTATTTTTTTAAACATTTATTTTGTTTATTTATCTTTTGGGGGGGCGGGGAGGGAGGGGGATGGGTGGGCCACTCCTATTGGTCTTTCATTTCTCTATTTTCATCCGTCTTTGTTCTTCGGCTCCTGTGGGCCTCCCATCGCGGTGGCCTCTGTTCGCAGAGCACCGGCTCTGGGCGCATGCGCGCCAGAGCTCCGGCTCGGTAATTGGACACATCAGTCCAGCCGCTCCGCGGCACGTGGATCTTCCCAGGCCAGGGATCGAACCGGCGCTCCTTGCACTGCAAGGCGGTGTCCTTACCCACTGGACCATCAGGGGAAGCCCCCAGCCCCCTGTCATATGTTTCTAAGAAAACTTTGTTCCTTTTCGAGTCTTCACCTTAAGAAGCAATGCTCTTGTTTTAACCTAGAAGCAGCTTGATGTAGAATTTAAAAGCATGGAATTGTGGGCTTCCCTGGGGGCCCAATGGTTATAAAGCAGCCTTTCAAGGCAAGGGACACCTATTCGATCTTTGGTCCAGGAAGATCCCACAAGTGGGGTTGGCCACTGAGCTTGTACTCCACAACTACTGAGCCTGCACTCTAGAGCCTGGGAGCCCCAACGACTGAGTCCACATGCTGCAACTACTGAAGCCCTGCACGCCTAGAGCCTGTGCTCCAGAGCAAGAGAAGCCACCGCCGAGAGAAGCCTCTGGTTTGCTGCACTAGAGAAAGCTCACATACAGCCACAGAGAGCAGCACAACCAAAAATTTTTAAAAAAAAAATTTTTTTAATCATAGAGTCTTGTGTCAGACTGCCTCGGTTCAAATCCCAACTTCACCCCTTGCTAGCTGTGCAGTCTTGGGTAAGTTCTTAGTGACTCTGAGCATCATCTGTGTAATGGGATAGTTTTACCTACTCCATAGAGCTGCTAGGCACCCAGAACTACTCCAGGAAGCAACGTTTCTCAAAAGCCTTTGGGATATACTTTGTGTTTGGAGGCAGTTTGTAACATAAACACAGGAAGACTGCCTCATTCTTTGTCATATTCTTCCTTTCTTATCCCAAATGGTCCTACCAAACCTGGTGGCCCTTCCACACAGCACACTTGGTTCTTTCTTTATTTTTATTTTTCATTCATACTGAGCCACTTGCAGGATCTTGGTTCCCTGACCAGGGATTGGGTTAGGGCAGGGAAAGCGCTGACTCCTAGTCACTGGACTGCCAGGGAATTCCCCAGTACACCCAATTCTGAATGACTGTTGGCTCCTCCTCAAACTCCATCAACTACCTTATTTACTGATGCATTTCAAAGTAAATTAAACACAGCAGTATTGTTGTTGTTTAGTTGCTAAGGTGTGTCCAACTCTTTTGTGAACCCATGGACAGCAGCACGCCAGACTGTCTTCCACTATCTCCCAGAGTTTGTTCAAACTCATATCCATTGAGTGAGTGACGCCATCCAACCATCTCATGCTCTGTTGCCCCTTTCTCCTTTACATACACCAGGATACTTTTGATAGGGACAGAGTAGAATAGTTAGGTAGTTGTGGAGTCCTAGTTGGGTACTGCAGATGGAAAGGAAAAACCTGGAAAAAGTTAGGAGGCCAATAAGTTAATGATAACTCAAGAATGCTGTCCTTATCCAATTAAGCAGGAAGAGCCGGAGACTAATGATTAAGCTTTTGAGGAAGGTGGTCTTCTACCCTCCTGTATGGTCCAGGAAGATCCCACAAGTGGGGTTGGCCACTGAGCTTGTACTCCACAACTACTGAGCCTGCACTCTAGAGCCTGGGAGCCCCAACGACTGAGTCCACATGCTGCAACTACTGAAGCCCTGCACGCCTAGAGCCTGTGCTCCAGAGCAAGAGAAGCCACCGCCGAGAGAAGCCTCTGGTTTGCTGCACTAGAGAAAGCTCACATACAGCCACAGAGAGTAGCACAACCAAAAATTTTTAAAAAAAAAATTTTTTTAATCATAGAGTCTTGTGTCAGACTGCCTCGGTTCAAATCCCAACTTCACCCCTTGCTAGCTGTGCAGTCTTGGGTAAGTTCTTAGTGACTCTGAGCATCATCTGTGTAATGGGATAGTTTTACCTACTCCATAGAGCTGCTAGGCACCCAGAACTACTCCAGGAAGCAACGTTTCTCAAAAGCCTTTGGGATATACTTTGTGTTTGGAGGCAGTTTGTAACATAAACACAGGAAGACTGCCTCATTCTTTGTCATATTCTTCCTTTCTTATCCCAAATGGTCCTACCAAACCTGGTGGCCCTTCCACACAGCACACTTGGTTCTTTCTTTATTTTTATTTTTCATTCATACTGAGCCACTTGCAGGATCTTGGTTCCCTGACCAGGGATTGGGTTAGGGCAGGGAAAGCGCTGACTCCTAGTCACTGGACTGCCAGGGAATTCCCCAGTACACCCAATTCTGAATGACTGTTGGCTCCTCCTCAAACTCCATCAACTACCTTATTTACTGATGCATTTCAAAGTAAATTAAACACAGCAGTATTGTTGTTGTTTAGTTGCTAAGGTGTGTCCAACTCTTTTGTGAACCCATGGACAGCAGCACGCCAGACTGTCTTCCACTATCTCCCAGAGTTTGTTCAAACTCATATCCATTGAGTGAGTGACGCCATCCAACCATCTCATGCTCTGTTGCCCCTTTCTCCTTTACATACACCAGGATACTTTTGATAGGGACAGAGTAGAATAGTTAGGTAGTTGTGGAGTCCTAGTTGGGTACTGCAGATGGAAAGGAAAAACCTGGAAAAAGTTAGGAGGCCAATAAGTTAATGATAACTCAAGAATGCTGCTCCTTATCCAATTAAGCAGGAAGAGCCGGAGACGGAGGAGCTAATGATGTATACCTTGTGTCTGCATCTGCGTCTATTTGAGGAAGGTGGTCTTCTACCCTCCTGTATATATGTTGCTGCCCACCCAAAGAAGAGGAGCAGAGCTTTCCTTCCTGCCCGCTTGCACCTCTTACAAGTGCCCTAACCTAATAAATCCTCTTCTTGCCTATCACTCTGCCTTTCGCTGAATTCCTTCTGCATTGAGGCACGAAGAACATGAGCCTCAGTGGCTCCAGACTGGATTAAATCCCGGCCGCATGAGTTCAAGTTCCAGACAGGGTATTTGTCCGGGATTGAGTCCTGACTACGTGCGTTCAAGTCCCAATCAGGGTTTTGCCTGGGGTTAAGCCTCAGCCACGTGGGTTCAAGTCCCAAGCAGAGTTTTGGCTAGGTTCAAGCCCCAGCCACGTAGGTTCAAGTCCCAAACAGGGTTTTGGCTGGGTTCAAGTCCCAGTCACGTGGGTTTGAGTCCCAAACAGGGTTTGATCAGGTCTGGGCCCTGGGTTTGATAGGGATAGAGTAGAACAGGTAGGTGCTTGTAAAGTCCTAGTAGGGGATGGTAGGTAGAAGGGAGAAACCTGAGAAAGATTGGGAAGCCAGTGAGTTGACGGTAACTCAGGAGAACTGCTCCTTGTTCAGTAAAGCAGACTTGACTGGGTGTAAACAACTGATGAAGCAGGAGCTGGCGAAGAAGCAACCAATGACGTATGTCCTGCATCTGCGTCCACTTGAGGGGGGTGGTCTTCTACCATCCTATATATATTGCTGCTCACTCATTTGGAAGAGAGCAGAGCAGAGCTTTCCTGCCTGCTTGCTTGCACCTCTTACAAGTACCTTATCCTAATAAATCCTCTTCTTGCCTATTACTCTACCTCTCGCTGAATTCCTTCTGCGTTGAGGCACGAAGAACCTGAGCCTCAGCGGGTCCAGACGTTGGGTGAGTGCTGGATTAAGTCCCAGCCGCGTGGGTTCGAGTCCCAGACAGGGTTTTGGCCAGGATTGAGTCCTAACTACGTGGGTTCAAGTCCCAAGCAGGGTTTGGGCTGGGGTTAAGCCTTAGCCATGTGGGTTCGAATCCCAAACTGGTTTTGGCTAAGTTCAAGCCCCAGCCACGTAGGTTCAAGTCCCAAGCAGGGTTCGATCAGGTCTGGGCCCTGGGTTTAAGTCTCAAATCAAGGTAAAACCCTTTCAGGTTTAAGTCTCAAATTGAGGTAGAATCCCTTCACTTTCTCCTAAATACTTTAGCATGAACATCATTAACAATATTTCAATATCTGCTTCTAGTGACTATTCATCTAAAATAGAATTTTCATGCAATGAAATACAAAACCTTAAACTGTAAAATTCTCAGTTTAGACAAACTTGTACATCTGTGTAAATTCATTCCCCTCCAGAGATATAAGCCCTATTCATAACACCAGGAAGTTCCCTCATACCCTTCTTCATCAACTTCTGTTCCCAGAGAGAATCACTGCTTTGGTTTTTTTCAACTATAGGTTAGGTTTGCCTGTTATTTCAGGCTAAAAGAAAAAGAAGAGAAGGGACTTTCCTGGTGGTCCAGTAGCTAAGACTCTGTGCTCCCAACGCAGGGGACCTGGGTTTTATCCCTGGTTAGGGAACTAGATCCCACATGGAACAACTGAAAGAACACATGCTACACCAAAGACCCCACATGCTACAACTAAGACCAATGAAGCCAAATAAAAATCTTTTAAAAAATGAAAAAGAATAGCAAAAGAGACTTACATAATTTGCATATAGATAGATAGATAGATAGATAGATATACATTTTTTTTTTTTACCATATCCTGGGCCTATGCCAGCACTTATTCTAAGTGCTTTAGAAATATTAATTCAGCTACCCATATCAACACTTTGGGCAAGGTAGTATTATTTTTTCCACTTTGTGGATAAAGACACTGAAATATAAAGTGACCAAATAGCTTAGGCAACGCCTTACAACTGAGGAGCAGAGGAAGGCCCCACAGCTCACACTGTTAACCGCACATCAGCCTCTGTGTGAACATCTTTCAGACCCATTGTCAACTTCAGCATGCTGACAGCAGTTCTCTTGGGTAGTCGGGTTGTGAGTGATTTTTGTTTCCTTCCTTGTGCTTACTATATTTTCTAAGATTTCCTCAATGGATGTATATGACATCTCTTGCTTGTATACCAAACACTTCACAGAAGTATTTTTAAATATTCTCTGGAGAAGGAAACAGCAACCCATTCCAGTATTCTTGTCTGGGAAATCCCATGGACAGACGAACCTTTCGAGTTGCAGTCCATCGGATGGCAAAAGAGTCAGATACAACTTAGGGGCTAAACAGCAAACTAGTGAAGAAGTTACTGAGAAGTTATTGTAATTCTAAGACACAGATGCCTTTGAACAGAACAAAAGCTTTCACGTTATTTAAAGAAAAAATGAATTTATAGTTTAAGATTGTATATTTGTTTACACTGAATTTCAAATAAAGAGACTTCTTTTTCCCCCGGCTTTTTCTTTTTTCTTTCAAATTTTGGCCTCTTTATTTTTTTATCTTTTTAAAAATGTATTTATTTTCATCCATCTTTATTCTTTGGCCTTTGTAGGCCTCCCATTGCAGTGGCCTCTCTCACTGCAGAGCATTGGCTCTAGGCACCTGTGCTCCAGAGCACGGGCTAGTAATTGGACACATTGGTCCAGTCGCTCCACGGCATGTGGGATCTTCCCAGGCCAGGGATCGAACCGGTGCTCCTTGCACTGCAAGGTGGACTCTTTACCCACTGGATCACCGGGGAAGCCCGAGAATTTTTAAATTGTTATTTTTTTAAGGGCTGCAAAACACAGACATACATATTTCTGTTTTTATTTTTAAATATTGAAATATTTCTGTTTTTAAATAAAAGTTATCCTTGATGTGTAAAAACAATCAATAAACTAGTCCCTACATGGCCCAACACTACTCTTTTCTAAGTCATGACACCCCTCACCTGACCTCTCCTCACACTCACAGACAAACCATTGAATATTGCCAGCCTGAAGCAGGGTCATGCTCTGCATCACAATATGTCTTCCCAAGGTTCACTTTTCTGATCATTTCAACCAAAGAACATGCAGGCATCCAGAGTCACATGAGAACCATGTCTGTTGGTTAACACACAGTGACATGGGCGGCTGAGAAACAGGAAGTGACTCATTCAGCATGGTTTCTGAGTTAGCTCTTCTTGAAATTAAGCATAGAATTTCTCTAAAGTGCAATCTGTCTGCCTAAGATGTGCTCAGCATCTTGACATCAGTAGAATCTGCTTATGTTTTTGAAATCTCCATTTAATCGTCAGCATCTAATTGTGGTTCGCCTAACAGTATAAGAACTATGTCTGAGAGGAGAGAGCCTGCTGTTGAAATGTATGAGAAGTAAAGAATGTGAGATGAGATGCCATTCAGATTGATGAGGCAGGAGAGGAGCATGCTATGTACAGGTAGCAGCTCTTCTATTAATAACTCCACCTTCACAGGGCATTCTTGGCTGATTGAAAACAAGGCAGAAATTTTCTACTTTCCCTTCACATTCAGAAGCATCAACAATGAACAAGTCTGTCCACACAGGCCTTGACTGCATGGCAAGGTTTGAAAAATACTTGTCACCAGAACAAGATAACTTTTGCAAGAAGTAACAAGCTGCTTTGATGAAAACCTTGCAGCTGTGAAAATTTTTTTTTAATTTCTGGTTGAGAAAAATGGTTTATACTGTGTCATGGTTATTTTGTCTTGGCATCCCTGATCTACCACCATTATTGTTGTTATTCACTCGCTAAGTTGTGTCGGACTCCTTGAGATCCCATGGACTGCAGCATGCCAGGCTTCCCTCTCCTTCACCATCTCCCAGAGTTTGCTCAAACTCCTGTCCATTGAGTCAATGATGCCTCTCATCCTCTGCCACCCCTTCTCCTTCTGCCCTCAGTGTTTCCCAGCCTCAGGCTCTTTTCCAGTGAGTCGGCTCTTCACATCAGGTGGCCAAAGTAGTGGAGCTTCAGCTTCAGCCTCCATCCTTCCACCACCCATAGCCCAAACCAAATATTTTATTTAAGATCTAAATGTTTGTTTAGAGACTTCCCAGGTGGTCCAGTGACTGAGATTCCTCACTGCCAATACAGGAGGCCCAGGTTTAAACCCTGGTCAGGGGACTAGATCCCATAAGCCATACTGAAGACCCAGCACAGCCACGTAAATAAGTAAATGTTTGTTTATTTGCGTATCTACTTCTTGACCATAGACTCCATTTCCACATCATTCTGCTCAGGATTCTGTGTGGATTCTAGGCTTGTTTCCTGTAAGTTATCCCCAACTTTCAAAAAGCCAATAAAAACAAAAAGGTACAGGACTTACCCTACCCAAAGTCTCCTATTCTTCATGGCTGGAACACTCGGTATCCTGAATGAATGTGTCATTCATTTATTCCATTCATTCATTCCAAGACACAGCAGTGGCATAGCCTGAATTGAACCCAGTCTAATTTTAGTCTCTGACCCTAAGGGTCCCAGTATTTCATTAGAGATACTGACAGATGACCAACTATTCAGAGCTTCCCATGTGGTACTAGTGGTAAAGAATCCACCTATAAAGCAGGAGACAGAAGAGACTTGGGTTTGATCCCTGGGATGGGAGGATCCCATGGAGAATGAAATGGCGACCCATTCTACTATGCTTGCCTGGAAAATTCCATGGAAAAAGGAGCTTGGCGAGCTATAGCCCATGGAGGTCACAAAGAGTCTTAACAGGATTGAACACACACACACACAACTAACTAGGCAAGGTGCAGATGGCTGTGGTAAGTGCCATGTTTTGCAATATGAACACAGAGGACAGATATCAACACCAAGGAAAGATGGGTGGCTACTCCCTAAATGTATAGGTTTATTTAGTCTGCACACTAACCTTAAGAGGAAAGGAATTTTATCATCATGTTTATCAGATGAGGAAGCCAAGGCTCTGGGATGTTCAGAACTTCCCAGGCCTCCGATGGCAGGCGGTGAGACAGGGCTCTGAGTGCTGGTCCCCTGTGCACTTTCTCCTGCCTCACCAACCTGCCTCCCTGGGAGAAAGATGGATCATGAAAAGTGTTAGTCACTCAGTTGTGTCTGACTCTTTGAGACCCTAGACTGTAGCCCACCAGGCTCCTCTGTCCATGGAATTCTCCAGGCAAGAATACCAGAGTGGGTTGCCATTCCATTTTCAGGGCATCATCTTCACCCAGGGATCAAGCCAGATGTCCTGAAATGCAGGCAGACTCTCTACCATCTGAGTCACCAGTGAAGCCCTGGATCATGCAAAAGAATACCATTTTCCACTCCCTCGGGGACAGACAAGGGGATTCCCTGTGCTCAGGGCAAGGTCCACCTCAGGCACTGAGTGGAATCAGTGGAGGACCCAGTCCTCCCAACAGCCTCTTTCCTGAGTTCTGCCCTCAGGCCTTCTGTTGACCTGGTTTTGCCACCTGAGACTCTTGTTTCCAGACCCTGCCTGAGCCTGCAAAGGTCTTCCTTTGGAAGCATAAGTCCCTTGGAAGGAAGACATGCTCTGACTGTAGTGGCCATCCCGTTGGAAAGCATGGCTTCTGTTTTATCCTGAAATGAAATTTGTTGCTGGTTAAAACAGTCGTCACGGACAGTATTTAAACGAAGTGCTAATGGCAACATGATAAGGACTAGAAGCGAAGTAATTGTGTGTTGACCAAAACTTAAGATTTATGTAGTGATTTAATTTTGATAAACATATTGGGAATACATGGGTGCATGACTAGATTCTTTTACAAAAACTTTACTGTTTGTATCATTTTAAATTGAAAAGGAAGTGGCAACCTACCCCAGTATTCTTGCTCCATGGACGGAGGAGCCTGGAGGGCTACAGTTTGTGAGGTCCCAAAGAGTTGGACACAATTGAAGCAACTTAGCACATCTTTTTTTTTTTTTTTTCAATTTTGACCTCTTATTAATTATTCATTTATTTATTTTCATCCATCTTTATCTTCGGCCTGTGTGGGTTTCCTATTGCAGGGACCTCTCTTGTTGCAGAGCACCGGCTCTGAGCACTCCAGAGTGCTGGCTTATAACTGGACACACCGGTCCAGTCACTCCATGGCATTTGGGATCCTCCCAGGCCAGGGATTGAACCAGCACCCCTTGCGCTGCAAGATGGTGTCCTTACCCACTGGACCACCAGGGAAGTCCAATACCACCGTTTTAAGGATGATTTTTTTTTTTTTAATCATCATTAAGGATTTTTTAAAGCTTTTCTATACTTTTCATGTTTTTAAAAATGATCATGTTTTTCATTTTTGAGTTGTTAAAATATTCATCATACATGGGCTTTAAATGCAGGCAGACTCTCTACCATCTGAGTCACCAGTGAAGCCTGGATCATGCAAAGAATACCATTTTCCACTCCCTCGGGGACAGACAAGGGGATTCCCTGTGCTCAGGGCAAGGTCCACCTCAGGCACTGAGTGGAATCAGTGGAGGACCCAGTCCTCCCAACAGCCTCTTTCCTGAGTTCTGCCCTCAGGCCTTCTGTTGACCTGGTTTTGCCACCTGAGACTCTTGTTTCCAGACCCTGCCTGAGCCTGCAAAGGTCTTCCTTTGGAAGCATAAGTCCCTTGGAAGGAAGACATGCTCTGACTGTAGTGGCCATCCCGTTGGAAAGCATGGCTTCTGTTTTATCCTGAAATGAAATTTGTTGCTGGTTAAAACAGTCGTCACGGACAGTATTTAAACGAAGTGCTAATGGCAACATGATAAGGACTAGAAGCGAAGTAATTGTGTGTTGACCAAAACTTAAGATTTATGTAGTGATTTAATTTTGGTAAACATATTGGGAATACATGGGTGCATGACTAGATTCTTTTACAAAAACTTTACTGTTTGTATCATTTTAAATTGAAAAGGAAGTGGCAACCTACCCCAGTATTCTTGCTCCATGGACGGAGGAGCCTGGAGGGCTACAGTTTGTGAGGTCCCAAAGAGTTGGACACAATTGAAGCAACTTAGCACATCTTTTTTTTTTTTTTTTCAATTTTGACCTCTTATTAATTATTCATTTATTTATTTTCATCCATCTTTATCTTCGGCCTGTGTGGGTTTCCTATTGCAGGGACCTCTCTTGTTGCAGAGCACCGGCTCTGAGCACTCCAGAGTGCTGGCTTATAACTGGACACACCGGTCCAGTCACTCCATGGCATTTGGGATCCTCCCAGGCCAGGGATTGAACCAGCACCCCTTGCGCTGCAAGATGGTGTCCTTACCCACTGGACCACCAGGGAAGTCCAATACCACCGTTTTAAGGATGATTTTTTTTTTTTTAATCATCATTAAGGATTTTTTAAAGCTTTTCTATACTTTTCATGTTTTTAAAAATGATCATGTTTTTCATTTTTGAGTTGTTAAAATATTAAGAAACATCATACATGGGCTTTCCCAGGTGGTCCAGTAGGTAAGAATTCACTTTGTATTGCAGAGGACTCTGGTTCAGTCCCACACGCCACAGAGCAACTAACCCCATGTGCCACACCTACCGAACCAGAGCTCTAGAGTCGGTGGTCTGCAATAAGAGAAGCCACTGCGATGAGAAGCCCATGTACCACAATGAAGTCGGCTCGCTGCAACTAGAGAAAGTCCATACCCCAAAACAAAGACCCAGCACAGCCAGAAATAAACACAATTATATAAAAAAAGATAAGGAAATTCTTTTAAAAATAAAGAGGTTTTTTTTTTTTTTTTTTTTAAATAAGAAACATAATACATATCCTTTTTTTGAGGATCACCTTGAGCACCTAGTACATCAAAGGGCACATGTTTGGTACAAATCCTGTCTAGAAACTCCCAAATCTGTAGCACTCATCTCTGGGTGTTGGAGTATGACAGTAGCTTCTTTATTCTGCTCCTCCTATATTGGTAGTATGCATTTTTATAATGAACATGTATCAATCACTTTTACAAAAAGATAAAACTTTAAAAATAACTTTCTGGGGAAATGCACATATTATGAGGCTTAAAAGAAAAAATCAATTAACTTATAATATAAATGGCCAGATGGTAAATGTTTTAACATTGCCAGCCAAGAGGCAGAATCTAGGATATTATGTAAGTGCTTCATAACCAGAGAGAAAATAAATTTCTACAATTTGTTTTTTACAAAATTCATAATAAAAAATAATTGAGTCCACTTTTTGGTACTATGGGCCTACTAATGGAAGAATGGGATTAAAAAAATAATAGCATATCAATTGTTGTTTAGTTGCTTAAGTTGTGCCCAATTCTTTTGCAACCCCATCGACTGTAGTCTGCTAGGGTACTCTGTCCATGGGATTTCCCTGGCAAGTATACTGAAGTGGATTGCGATTTCCTTCTCCAGGGGATCTTCCCAACCCAGTGATCGCCTGCATTGCACCTGGGAAGCCCAACATGTCAATTAATTGGGGCTCAAAGTTAGTGTCTCCTGTTATCCAAATTGATTGCAAGTGTCATCTGTAAGTGCTGATCTGTAATGAAATATTATTAGTGCTTCTTTTTCTGTTGAGGTATGGTTGAGGTACAGTATTATATAAGTTTCAGGTATATAACAGTGATTCACAATTTAAAGGTTATATTCCATTTATAGAAAATACTAGCTATATTGCCTGTGTTATGTATAGTGATTCTTTAAAAATATTTTTTAGTACAGTTACTGCCAAGTATTATTATATTGATATCAATTCACAACCTGTGATTTTAATTGAGCATATTCATTCTGATATAATTAGATTCATCTCAATATTTGCCTTCCAGTATGTCGTTACATTGCAGATCAGTCACTAATTAGAGCTTACCTGGAAGAGCCTCAATTAAAAGTTAAAAACAATGTTAGGGGAGAAGGAGGAGTGAGTCAGAGGTGTGAAAAAGTAACATGGAAACTTACATTACCATATGTAAAAGAAACAACCAATCTGAATGGGCTGTAAGACTAAGGGAACCTACACAGGGGCTATGTAACAACCTGGAGGGGTAGGACGAGGAGGGATATGGGAGGGAAGTTCAAATGGGAGGGGTCAAGTGTATACCTATGACTGATATGGGTTTATGTATGGCAGTAAACAACAAAACTCTGTAAAAGTAAAATAAAAATAAATTTTTAAAAAGTTAAAAGCAATGTTAAATGGATTTTGAAACATGGAACTGTTCTTTCTGACTTGCACCGATGTCTGGCAAACTCTGCTGGAACTGTAGTTGAATTCAGAAAATATCTCTGCTATAAATTTTGTGGAATGGACATTCTGCTTCTTCTTTATCTTTTTACAGCATGGGAAGTGTACTGGGCAGTTTGTGACTACTTGTGATTCAGTTTGTTGAAATGATTTCATCACATAATAAATTTCACATATAAATGCCATTTTGCCTTATAATTTTAGGTTGACCTCATTGAGAAACAATATTGAGTCTGCAACAAAACTTTGTCCATGGGATTTCTGGCAAGTATACTGAAGTGGATTGCGATTTCCTTCTCCAGGGGATCTTCCCAACCCAGTGATCGCCTGCATTGCACCTGGGAAGCCCAACATGTCAATTAATTGGGGCTCAAAGTTAGTGTCTCCTGTTATCCAAATTGATTGCAAGTGTCATCTGTAAGTGCTGATCTGTAATGAAATATTATTAGTGCTTCTTTTTCTGTTGAGGTATGGTTGAGGTACAGTATTATATAAGTTTCAGGTATATAACAGTGATTCACAATTTAAAGGTTATATTCCATTTATAGAAAATACTAGCTATATTGCCTGTGTTATGTATAGTGATTCTTTAAAAATATTTTTTAGTACAGTTACTGCCAAGTATTATTATATTGATATCAATTCACAACCTGTGATTTTAATTGAGCATATTCATTCTGATATAATTAGATTCATCTCAATATTTGCCTTCCAGTATGTCGTTACATTGCAGATCAGTCACTAATTAGAGCTTACCTGGAAGAGCCTCAATTAAAAGTTAAAAACAATGTTAGGGGAGAAGGAGGAGTGAGTCAGAGGTGTGAAAAAGTAACATGGAAACTTACATTACCATATGTAAAAGAAACAACCAATCTGAATGGGCTGTAAGACTAAGGGAACCTACACAGGGGCTATGTAACAACCTGGAGGGGTAGGACGAGGAGGGATATGGGAGGGAAGTTCAAATGGGAGGGGTCAAGTGTATACCTATGACTGATATGGGTTTATGTATGGCAGTAAACAACAAAACTCTGTAAAAGTAAAATAAAAATAAATTTTTAAAAAGTTAAAAGCAATGTTAAATGGATTTTGAAACATGGAACTGTTCTTTCTGACTTGCACCGATGTCTGGCAAACTCTGCTGGAACTGTAGTTGAATTCAGAAAATATCTCTGCTATAAATTTTTGTGGGAATGGACATTCTGCTTCTTCTTTATCTTTTTACAGCATGGGAAGTGTACTGGGCAGTTTGTGACTACTTGTGATTCAGTTTGTTGAAATGATTTCATCACATAATAAATTTCACATATAAATGCCATTTTGCCTTATAATTTTAGGTTGACCTCATTGAGAAACAATATTGAGTCTGCAACAAAAACTAATTTCCGAAGTCACTCAGTGTATGAGCAAAATAGTTGAGGACAGTTTTCAAATAGAAAAAATGGAAATCTCAGCCCCAAGATCAAAAAGATTGCAAACTGCTATGTGGTAGGGCAAGCCAGGATATTCGGCTTCTATTTCTGATGAAAATTCACGTAACTGATGATTTTTAAGTCCGTGAGAATAAACTAAGTTCACAATTGAACTGTTGATTCACTGCTATATGATGGATTCAAATATTTTCCACAAAGTACCTGCCAGTGAACAATAAAATGAATAACCATGGGCTTTGAATACCTTGGGGCTTCTCTGGTGGTTCAGCTGGTAAAGAATCTGCCTGCAGTGTAGGAGACCCGGTTTTGATCACTGGATCAGTAAGATCCCCTGGAGAAGGAAATGGCAACCCACTCTGATATTCTTGCCTGGAGAATTCCATGGACAGAGCATCCTGGTGGGCTACAGTCCTTGAGGTCAAGAAGAGTCGGACACAAATGAGCAACTTGCACTTAAATACCTTATCTTTTCACAAGCTTTGTAAATATGTTCATCTAAGACTTCTCCTGCTCCACATATATTTTTCACCAGTATCAGAAGTGACCCATATTAGCAGATTTCACTTCAGGTGGTACTGAATTAATGTTTTCTCTACTTTGAAATATGCTTGCCTCTAGCTGTTCCATGTAGATAACTCATAAAGTTTTCTCTAAACTTTGCTCAGGGGCTATGTAACAACCTATCTTTCTGGGAGGTCAAGTGTATACCTATGACTGATATGGGTTTATGTATGGCAGTAAACAACAAAACTCTGTAAAAGTAAAATAAAAATAAATTTTTAAAAAGTTAAAAGCAATGTTAAATGGATTTTGAAACATGGAACTGTTCTTTCTGACTTGCACCGATGTCTGGCAAACTCTGCTGGAACTGTAGTTGAATTCAGAAAATATCTCTGCTATAAATTTTTGTGGGAATGGACATTCTGCTTCTTCTTTATCTTTTACAGCATGGGAAGTGTACTGGGCAGTTTGTGACTAGTTGTGATTCAGTTTGTTGAAATGATTTCATCACATAATAAATTTCACATATAAATGCCATTTTGCCTTATAATTTTAGGTTGACCTCATTGAGAAACAATATTGAGTCTGCAACAAAAACTAATTTCCGAAGTCACTCAGTGTATGAGCAAAATAGTTGAGGACAGTTTTCAAATAGAAAAAATGGAAATCTCAGCCCCAAGATCAAAAAGATTGCAAACTGCTATGTGGTAGGGCAAGCCAGGATATTCGGCTTCTATTTCTGATGAAAATTCACGTAACTGATGATTTTTAAGTCCGTGAGAATAAACTAAGTTCACAATTGAACTGTTGATTCACTGCTATATGATGGATTCAAATATTTTCCACAAAGTACCTGCCAGTGAACAATAAAATGAATAACCATGGGCTTTGAATACCTTGGGGCTTCTCTGGTGGTTCAGCTGGTAAAGAATCTGCCTGCAGTGTAGGAGACCCGGTTTTGATCACTGGATCAGTAAGATCCCCTGGAGAAGGAAATGGCAACCCACTCTGATATTCTTGCCTGGAGAATTCCATGGACAGAGCATCCTGGTGGGCTACAGTCCTTGAGGTCAAGAAGAGTCGGACACAAATGAGCAACTTGCACTTAAATACCTTATCTTTTCACAAGCTTTGTAAATATGTTCATCTAAGACTTCTCCTGCTCCACATATATTTTTCACCAGTATCAGAAGTGACCCATATTAGCAGATTTCACTTCAGGTGGTACTGAATTAATGTTTTCTCTACTTTGAAATATGCTTGCCTCTAGCTGTTCCATGTAGATAACTCATAAAGTCTACTTCTTCCGTAACTACAAACTTTGCTCCGGCTTCTTGAATAAACAGCAATAATTGAACTGTATCAGGATCATTTGCAAATTCATTAATTCTGAGAAAACCACTCAAAATTGTTTTCCTTTTTTTGTTTGTTTGTTTGTTTGTTGTTAATTGTGGTTGCTTTTATTGGTTTTCCATTTAGTTATTTTCATGCATCTTTGTTCTTTGGCCTATGTGGGCCTCCCATTGCAGTGGCCTCTCTCACTGCAGAGCACCGGCTTTGGGCTCATATGCTCCAGAGGGCTGGCTCCTAATTGGACATATTGGTCCAGCTGCTCCGCAGCACATGGGATCTTCCTGGGCCAGGGATTGAACTGGTGCCCCTTGCACTGCAAGGCAGACTCTTTACTCACTGGACCACCAGGGAAGCCCTGCCTTGTTTTTTAATTATTGATCTCTCTCCCAATGTTCTCAAGTCTTTGAGCAACTGTTCTCACTAAAAGGCTAATAGTTTTCAATAAGTTTAAAGGTTTTGTGGGCCAGGAGATAGACTCAAGTAATTATGTAGGTACTTACTTTCTGTATATTCATTTTTTTAATGATGAAAATAAATTTATTAAGTTTATTTGGGGGGAAAACTGCTATACTTGTTAAAATGAGTGATCACTGCTACAGTTTACTCTTGTGTCATTTCTGTACAATCACTAGTTAGTGTGAATGACAAGACGTCCAAATGCTTCAGTTCAGTTGCTCAAGTCATCTCCGACTCTTTGCAACCCAATGAAATACAGCACTCCAGGCTTCCCTGTCCTTCACCATCTCCTGGCGACTGCTCAAACTCATGTCTATCGACTCAGTGATGTCATCCAACCATCTTGTCCCCTGTTGTCCCCTTCGCCTTCTGTCTTCTATTTTCTCCAGCATCAGGGTCTTTTCCAATGAGTCGTCTCTTTGCATCCAGTGGCCAAAGTGTTCAGCTTCAGCGTCAGTTTATTTAATGAATATTCAGGGTTAATTTCCTTTAGGATTGATCTCCTTGCACAGTCCAAGAGTCCAAGGGTCTTTCAAGAGTCTTCCCCAACACCACACTTTGATGGCATCATTTCTTCAGCACTCAGTCTTCTTTATGGTCCAACTCTCAGATCCGTACATTACTACTGGGAAAACTATAGCTTTGACTATATGGACTTTTGTCGGCAAAGTGATGCCTCTGCGTTTTATATACTGTCTAGGTTTGTCATAGCTTTTCTTATCATACTGAAGAAGAAAAACCACCAGAAAACAGACCAAGAAGTGTCCACCACTAGAGGGCTGTTAGCTGATGTGTGACCTATGGAATTCTCCAAGCAAGAATACTGAGTTGCCCCCAGTTTCCATTTAGTTATTTTCATGCATCTTTGTTCTTTGGCCTATGTGGGCCTCCCATTGCAGTGGCCTCTCTCACTGCAGAGCACCGGCTTTGGGCTCATATGCTCCAGAGGGCTGGCTCCTAATTGGACATATTGGTCCAGCTGCTCCGCAGCACATGGGATCTTCCTGGGCCAGGGATTGAACTGGTGCCCCTTGCACTGCAAGGCAGACTCTTTACTCACTGGACCACCAGGGAAGCCCTGCCTTGTTTTTTAATTATTGATCTCTCTCCCAATGTTCTCAAGTCTTTGAGCAACTGTTCTCACTAAAAGGCTAATAGTTTTCAATAAGTTTAAAGGTTTTGTGGGCCAGGAGATAGACTCAAGTAATTATGTAGGTACTTACTTTCTGTATATTCATTTTTTTAATGATGAAAATAAATTTATTAAGTTTATTTGGGGGGAAAACTGCTATACTTGTTAAAATGAGTGATCACTGCTACAGTTTACTCTTGTGTCATTTCTGTACAATCACTAGTTAGTGTGAATGACAAGACGTCCAAATGCTTCAGTTCAGTTGCTCAAGTCATCTCCGACTCTTTGCAACCCAATGAAATACAGCACTCCAGGCTTCCCTGTCCTTCACCATCTCCTGGCGACTGCTCAAACTCATGTCTATCGACTCAGTGATGTCATCCAACCATCTTGTCCCCTGTTGTCCCCTTCGCCTTCTGTCTTCTATTTTCTCCAGCATCAGGGTCTTTTCCAATGAGTCGTCTCTTTGCATCCAGTGGCCAAAGTGTTCAGCTTCAGCGTCAGTTTATTTAATGAATATTCAGGGTTAATTTCCTTTAGGATTGATCTCCTTGCACAGTCCAAGAGTCCAAGGGTCTTTCAAGAGTCTTCCCCAACACCACACTTTGATGGCATCATTTCTTCAGCACTCAGTCTTCTTTATGGTCCAACTCTCAGATCCGTACATTACTACTGGGAAAACTATAGCTTTGACTATATGGACTTTTGTCGGCAAAGTGATGCCTCTGCTTTTTAATGCACTGTCTAGGTTTGCCATAGCTTTTCTTATCATACTGAAGAAGAAAAACCACCAGAAAACAGACCAAGAAGTGTCCACCACTAGAGGGCTGTTAGCTGATGTGTGACCTATGGAATTCTCCAAGCAAGAATACTGAGTTGCTCTTCCCTTCTCCAGGGGATGTTCCCAACATAGAGATGGAACACGTGTCTCTTGCATTGGTCGGTGAGTTCTCTACCATCAGAGCCACCAGGGAAGATCTTACATGGATTGTAAGTCTGTAATTTTGAGTCTCTAATTTTATAGCAACCAACTTCATTTCTGTGCAGATGAATTACCAAATGTCTTCCTACCTGATGGTCATTTAAAAAAACAAACCCTTAGTTGATCATGAAAAACATACCTTTAAACACATGACTCTAAACAGCATTGTGTTGCCCACTCTGAAATGTATTTTTTTAATCTTGGCATGGCTATATCATAAATTTTAAAATTATACATTCATTATCATTGCTCGATTGCACTGATGCTTACTAGCAGTAGCCTGTGGTCTATTCTTCATTAAGCAAGTTTATAAAAAGTAACTTTGGGTGCCCTGAAGGATTCCTCACAACCCTGCATACTTCAGGCAGAGGTTCTGGCAGTTTCGCTATGAAGATGCAGCTGGGCCCTGGGAAGCCCTTAGACATCTCCAGGAGCTTGCCAGGCAGTGGCTGCGACCTGATAGTCACATGAAGGAGCAGATTATAGATATGGTGGTGCAGGAGCAATTGGAGGCTAACCTTCCGGAGGATCGCAAAGCTTGGGCACGGAGATATCGGCCTGGGGTCAGAATCACTGGCTAAATTTCCGTGCTTGCTTCTTGCTCAGCCTACATAAGAGAAGTGACCAGAGGCTCTCTTTGTTCCAGGGTTCAAATGCAGTCGCGAAATCTGAACCTTGATTTTCTTTGAGCTGTAATAAGAATCAATCAAAACTTCTTTTTTTCCTTTCTTTTCTTTTTTTTGCCTGGAGCAGCTTTATTTCCTGACACTGTGAACTTCAGTTTCCCTGCCCGTAAGGACAATAGGTCCACTGGAAAACTATATCTTGTCCAAATGGTTAATGCACTGTCTAGGTTTGCCATAGCTTTTCTTATCATACTGAAGAAGAAAAACCACCAGAAAACAGACCAAGAAGTGTCCACCACTAGAGGGCTGTTAGCTGATGTGTGACCTATGGAATTCTCCAAGCAAGAATACTGAGTTGCTCTTCCCTTCTCCAGGGGATGTTCCCAACATAGAGATGGAACACGTGTCTCTTGCATTGGTCGGTGAGTTCTCTACCATCAGAGCCACCAGGGAAGATCTTACATGGATTGTAAGTCTGTAATTTTGAGTCTCTAATTTTATAGCAACCAACTTCATTTCTGTGCAGATGAATTACCAAATGTCTTCCTACCTGATGGTCATTTAAAAACAAACCCTTAGTTGATCATGAAAAACATACCTTTAAACACATGACTCTAAACAGCATTGTGTTGCCCACTCTGAAATGTATTTTTTTAATCTTGGCATGGCTATATCATAAATTTTAAAATTATACATTCATTATCATTGCTCGATTGCACTGATGCTTACTAGCAGTAGCCTGTGGTCTATTCTTCATTAAGCAAGTTTATAAAAAGTAACTTTGGGTGCCCTGAAGGATTCCTCACAACCCTGCATACTTCAGGCAGAGGTTCTGGCAGTTTCGCTATGAAGATGCAGCTGGGCCCTGGGAAGCCCTTAGACATCTCCAGGAGCTTGCCAGGCAGTGGCTGCGACCTGATAGTCACATGAAGGAGCAGATTATAGATATGGTGGTGCAGGAGCAATTGGAGGCTAACCTTCCGGAGGATCGCAAAGCTTGGGCACGGAGATATCGGCCTGGGGTCAGAATCACTGGCTAAATTTCCGTGCTTGCTTCTTGCTCAGCCTACATAAGAGAAGTGACCAGAGGCTCTCTTTGTTCCAGGGTTCAAATGCAGTCGTGCGAAATCTGAACCTTGATTTTCTTTGAGCTGTAATAAGAATCAATCAAAACTTCTTTTTTTCCTTTCTTTTCTTTTTTTTGCCTGGAGCAGCTTTATTTCCTGACACTGTGAACTTCAGTTTCCCTGCCCTGTAAGGACAATAGGTCCACTGCTTGTTTTTACTCTGCTGAAAGCCTCCTTTTTTGCACTTTGTTACATGCTTTAGTATCTATCTATCTATCTATCTATCTATTTTTTGTATTCAAAGAGATGATTGCTTCAACTTGAATGTTCTTACTGCTCACTGTGGTGGCAGGAATGGGAGCTTCTGTACCATCCCTTACCAGTAACTCATTTGTAATATTCTTGAAATATTAAAGTTTGAGTCTTAATAAAAGAAAAAAAAATAACTTTGGAACTTTAAGCACTGTCAACCAAAAGAGTGTTTCCCCCTTCACCATGAAATAAGTCAGTAGTTTTGGAAGTACCATCCAAGTTGTTTGCCATCTCTTCTGCCTTGCCACTAGATAGGAGACATGAAATCTGTCTTTCAGCAGAAAGACTTTAATCAGTAATTATGGAGAGATCATAACTTCCTTTTCTCTCTGGATAACTGACACAGGACAGGAAGGCTAAGGCTCTCTTTGAATCTCTAAAGGTCCTATTCTTTCTTTTAAAATATTTTTGTCCGTCTGTGACGTGTGTGGGATCTAACCTTTACCAGGGATTGAACCTATGCCCCCTGCAATGAAAGCACTGAATCTTAACCACTGGACTGTCCAGGAAGTCCCTGAAAATCCTTTCCAAAAACCCATTCCACTGGCCTTTCTTAGAGAATCGTAAGCTCATCTGATTTTGACACTTTATAAAGTCCTCTTTTACCCACCCGTCTCATCAGCTGAACTACCCTGGAGAGTTAGGATTCTTTTTCCCAGGTGGCTAGCGACTGGTGAGTAAGGCTCTAGCCAAGTCTCTGGGTGCTGTCTAGTCCTTTCATGAGAGTCATTTTGATAGGAGAAAGGGGTTGGGGAAAGACACCTGTGTCTGGGGGTCGGCTGGAGGTGAGGCATATTAAGGATGCTGACAATACACCTCATCAGCTATACTGAGGCAGCCTGGGACCTGGGAGCCTTTGTTACAGTACCTGCACCTGGATAAGCATCTGCTCTGGCAACAGAATACAAAGAAAGGATAAGGCACTAAAAACATCTACATGCATGCTGCAGTTGGGTCAAATTGTAAACAACAAGATACAGAAAGACCAACAAGGGCTTCCCTGGCAACTCAGTGATAAAACATTCACCTGCCAATGCAGGAGACACAAGTTTGATGCCTAATCTGGGAAGACCCCACATGTTGCAGAGCAACTAAGTCCATGAGCCACAACCCTGGAGCCTGTGCTCTAGAGCCTCGGAGCCACAACTATTGAGCCGTGGGTGGCAACTACTGAAGCCCGTGTACCTAGAGGCCAAGTTCCACAACAAGAGAAGTCACCTCAACAAGAAGCCTGCTCACCTCAACTAGAGAGTAGCTCCCACTCCCTGCAACTAGAGAAGAGCCTGTGGCAGCAGTGAGAATCCCAAAGAGTAAAAAATAAATAAATAAATAACATAAAATTAAAAAAAAAGACTAACAACCCAACAGTCACTTCTGAGAGGCCCCAGCAAATGCAGGCTCATGGATGTGATTTCCACACATGGCACCATTAAGGGGGTGGGCTGACCACACAAGCCACCCCTTTCCCCAGATCCCTCATCCCAGTTAAAGGCCCAGCTGGCTGTTCCCCATGCCATTCCTCCATGGAATGAGTAAGGGAACCTCTTACTTTTCCCTCTCCTGCTGTGACGTGTGTGGATCTAACCTTTACCAGGGATTGAACCTATGCCCCCTGCAATGAAAGCACTGAATCTTAACCACTGGACTGTCCAGGAAGTCCCTGAAAATCCTTTCCAAAAACCCATTCCACTGGCCTTTCTTAGAGAATCGTAAGCTCATCTGATTTTGACACTTTATAAAGTCCTCTTTTACCCACCCGTCTCATCAGCTGAACTACCCTGGAGAGTTAGGATTCTTTTTCCCAGGTGGCTAGCGACTGGTGAGTAAGGCTCTAGCCAAGTCTCTGGGTGCTGTCTAGTCCTTTCATGAGAGTCATTTTGATAGGAGAAAGGGGTTGGGGAAAGACACCTGTGTCTGGGGGTCGGCTGGAGGTGAGGCATATTAAGGATGCTGACAATACACCTCATCAGCTATACTGAGGCAGCCTGGGACCTGGGAGCCTTTGTTACAGTACCTGCACCTGGATAAGCATCTGCTCTGGCAACAGAATACAAAGAAAGGATAAGGCACTAAAAACATCTACATGCATGCTGCAGTTGGGTCAAATTGTAAACAACAAGATACAGAAAGACCAACAAGGGCTTCCCTGGCAACTCAGTGATAAAACATTCACCTGCCAATGCAGGAGACACAAGTTTGATGCCTAATCTGGGAAGACCCCACATGTTGCAGAGCAACTAAGTCCATGAGCCACAACCCTGGAGCCTGTGCTCTAGAGCCTCGGAGCCACAACTATTGAGCCGTGGGTGGCAACTACTGAAGCCCGTGTACCTAGAGGCCAAGTTCCACAACAAGAGAAGTCACCTCAACAAGAAGCCTGCTCACCTCAACTAGAGAGTAGCTCCCACTCCCTGCAACTAGAGAAGAGCCTGTGGCAGCAGTGAGAATCCCAAAGAGTAAAAAATAAATAAATAAATAACATAAAATTAAAAAAAAAGACTAACAACCCAACAGTCACTTCTGAGAGGCCCCAGCAAATGCAGGCTCATGGATGTGATTTCCACACATGGCACCATTAAGGGGGTGGGCTGACCACACAAGCCACCCCTTTCCCCAGATCCCTCATCCCAGTTAAAGGCCCAGCTGGCTGTTCCCCATGCCATTCCTCCATGGAATGAGTAAGGGAACCTCTTACTTTTCCCTCTCCTGCTGTAGCGTAAGTTCCAATAAAGCCTTGCCTAAATTTCTCATCTGGCCTCTTTCTGGCCTCATCAATTTTTTTTTCTTTTTATTTATTCTTCATTTATTCACTTATTTGGCTGCAACAGGTCTTCTATGCGGCAAGTGGGATCCAGTTCCCTGACCAGGGATGGAACCCAGGTCCCCTGCATTGGGAGTTTGATGTCTTACCCACTGAACCACCAGGGAAGACCCTCTTTTAAAAAACAAACAAACAAACAAAAAAATTATTCTATTTATCTTTCATTCGTTTATTACCATCCATCTTTGTTCTTTGGCCTGTGTGGGCCTCCCCTCGCAGTGGCCTCTCTCGTTGCAGAGCACCGGCTTGCTAGTTGAACACATTCGTCCAGCCGTTCCGCGGCACGTGGCAACTTTCCAGACCAGGGATCGAACCGGCACCCCTTGCACTGCAAGGCGGTTTCCTTACCCACTGGACCACCAGGGAAGCCCCAAGATTCATTTATTTTAAGCGAAGGATAATTGCTTTACAGTATTGCATTGGTTTCTAGCAAACATCAGCATGAATCCTCCATAGGTTTTCCTATGTCATCAATTTTTGCTGATCAAGGAGTCCAAGAATCCCAGTCGAAAACTACCATTTTGCGCAGCGCCAGCTGGACATAGGACTGCCAGTTCCCCAATTTCCTAAGTCCATGAGCCACAACCCTGGAGCCTGTGCTCTAGAGCCTCGAGCCACAACTATTGAGCCGTGGGTGGCAACTACTGAAGCCCGTGTACCTAGAGGCCAAGTTCCACAACAAGAGAAGTCACCTCAACAAGAAGCCTGCTCACCTCAACTAGAGAGTAGCTCCCACTCCCTGCAACTAGAGAAGAGCCTGTGGCAGCAGTGAGAATCCCAAAGAGTAAAAAATAAATAAATAAATAACATAAAATTAAAAAAAAAGACTAACAACCCAACAGTCACTTCTGAGAGGCCCCAGCAAATGCAGGCTCATGGATGTGATTTCCACACATGGCACCATTAAGGGGGTGGGCTGACCACACAAGCCACCCCTTTCCCCAGATCCCTCATCCCAGTTAAAGGCCCAGCTGGCTGTTCCCCATGCCATTCCTCCATGGAATGAGTAAGGGAACCTCTTACTTTTCCCTCTCCTGCTGTAGCGTAAGTTCCAATAAAGCCTTGCCTAAATTTCTCATCTGGCCTCTTTCTGGCCTCATCAATTTTTTTTTCTTTTTATTTATTCTTCATTTATTCACTTATTTGGCTGCAACAGGTCTTCTATGCGGCAAGTGGGATCCAGTTCCCTGACCAGGGATGGAACCCAGGTCCCCTGCATTGGGAGTTTGATGTCTTACCCACTGAACCACCAGGGAAGACCCTCTTTTAAAAAACAAACAAACAAACAAAAAAATTATTCTATTTATCTTTCATTCGTTTATTACCATCCATCTTTGTTCTTTGGCCTGTGTGGGCCTCCCCTTGCAGTGGCCTCTCTCGTTGCAGAGCACCGGCTTGCTAGTTGAACACATTCGTCCAGCCGTTCCGCGGCACGTGGCAACTTTCCAGACCAGGGATCGAACCGGCACCCCTTGCACTGCAAGGCGGTTTCCTTACCCACTGGACCACCAGGGAAGCCCCAAGATTCATTTATTTTTAAGCGAAGGATAATTGCTTTACAGTATTGCATTGGTTTCTAGCAAACATCAGCATGAATCCTCCATAGGTTTTCCTATGTCATCAATTTTTGCTGATCAAGGAGTCCAAGAATCCCAGTCGAAAACTACCATTTTGCGCAGCGCCAGCTGGACATAGGACTGCCAGTTCCCCCCAGACTTTCTTGTTTATCCCATCATCCTCCTTACTGTAAGTATCTTCTGAATTCTCATCAAGTATATTTTCCATTGAACCCAGCAGGGTGAAGCAGACAGCCTGCCCAGCAGTGCCCCCTAGCGCCACCTTGGGAGGATGATCGGCCGCGGCAAGAGAGCCCCGCAGTTGCGAGTCTGGGGCCATAGCCCCTCCGCAGGGCCCTAGGAGCGAAGGCGGGGGACACAGAGCTCTGTTGGGCCTGGAAGGTCGCGGGGCCTCAGGGCGGGACTCCCGCTGCGCGCTCGCTTAGCGGCCAGGAACTGGGTGGGCGGGGCTGGGTGGGGCGGGGCGGAGCCTGGACGGCGGGAGCGCCCGGTTGGGCTGGCGCCCTCCGAGCCGCCTGGGGCACGGTTGGGGTCTCGGGGCCGGCGGCGTACAGAAGATTGGACACGCGGACAAACATGGTGTGCTCCCTGGGCGAGGGGAACCGGACCACTCCTGCGGGCAGATCCGGCGAGGAACCTGGAGCCCCCACCGCGCCAGTGAGAAGGCGGGGACGGTCAGGTCGCGCGGGCTCTTTAAGACCGGGTTCGTGCTAACACCGACTGTGAGTAACCTGGCCCCCGGTCCCGGGAGAAACCCTGAGTTGGCTTGGTCTCTATAGGCGGATGAGAGTTCAGATCTCAGGGCGGGGAATTTGGGGGAATAATGAATGGCGCCGGAAAGCGGGGGGTCGCGCGGTGTGGGGGGGGGAGGCGTATGGCTCTGAGCCAGAGCCCCCAGGTACCTTGTAAATTTTAACAGGGCTCCTGGAGGGCGGTGAGACTAAGCAAGGACAAGTTACAAAGGAGGAGAGTCTTCAGGGCCCACGCGGTGTAGTTCTTCATGACCCAGGCCGTTCCGACGTGGCAACTTTCCAGACCAGGGATCGAACGGCACCCTTGCACTGCAAGGCGGTTTCCACCCACTGGACCACCAGGGAAGCCCCAAGATTCATTTATTTTAAGCGAAGGATAATTGCTTTACAGTATTGCATTGGTTTCTAGCAAACATCAGCATGAATCCTCCATAGGTTTTCCTATGTCATCAATTTTTGCTGATCAAGGAGTCCAAGAATCCCAGTCGAAAACTACCATTTTGCGCAGCGCCAGCTGGACATAGGACTGCCAGTTCCCCCCAGACTTTCTTGTTTATCCCATCATCCTCCTTACTGTAAGTATCTTCTGAATTCTCATCAAGTATATTTTCCATTGAACCCAGCAGGGTGAAGCAGACAGCCTGCCCAGCAGTGCCCCCTAGCGCCACCTTGGGAGGATGATCGGCCGCGGCAAGAGAGCCCCGCAGTTGCGAGTCTGGGGCCATAGCCCCTCCGCAGGGCCCTAGGAGCGAAGGCGGGGGACACAGAGCTCTGTTGGGCCTGGAAGGTCGCGGGGCCTCAGGGCGGGACTCCCGCTGCGCGCTCGCTTAGCGGCCAGGAACTGGGTGGGCGGGGCTGGGTGGGGCGGGGCGGAGCCTGGACGGCGGGAGCGCCCGGTTGGGCTGGCGCCCTCCGAGCCGCCTGGGGCACGGTTGGGGTCTCGGGGCCGGCGGCGTACAGAAGATTGGACACGCGGACAAACATGGTGTGCTCCCTGGGCGAGGGGAACCGGACCACTCCTGCGGGCAGATCCGGCGAGGAACCTGGAGCCCCCACCGCGCCAGTGAGAAGGCGGGGACGGTCAGGTCGCGCGGGCTCTTTAAGACCGGGTTCGTGCTAACACCGACTGTGAGTAACCTGGCCCCCGGTCCCGGGAGAAACCCTGAGTTGGCTTGGTCTCTATAGGCGGATGAGAGTTCAGATCTCAGGGCGGGGAATTTGGGGGAATAATGAATGGCGCCGGAAAGCGGGGGGTCGCGCGGTGTGGGATGGGGGGAGGCGTATGGCTCTGAGCCAGAGCCCCCAGGTACCTTGTAAATTTTAACAGGGCTCCTGGAGAGGGCGGTGAGACTAAGCAAGGACAAGTTACAAAGGGAGGAGAGCCCCGCTTCTGTCTTCAGGGCCCACGCGGTGTAGTTCTTCATGATCTCGGTAAGCCCAGTAGCTTTCGTGAACAGGTGGGGTGGAAGGAGGAAGCTTCAGGCCTCTGCGGTGGATGGAGAGGCAGAGGGACCCATTACTGCGAGCTCTCAGGAGGCTTTGGGCTTCCGGTTCCTCACGAAGTTTCCTGGGCTGAGAGGAGCTGTGGTTGCCTTTTTCTTAAAGCAGCACCCTTAGGCCCTCAGAGGACACAACACAGACAGTGGAGCAGTGACCCACACATGAGCTGTGCCTCCTTGGCTCCCACTGGGGGCTGGACCCCCATGGTAGGAGAGGCCAAGTGGTCTGATGACACGGGGCGTGGAGAATGAGAACTGTGAAGTCACAGAGGAAGTGGGGTGCTACAGCCGGGCTTGGGGCTGACCACCTGGCAAGAGGAAAGGTGCTGCCCAGGCAGACCAGTGGAAGGCAGCCTCTGGGATCAGCGGGGCCCACCTGGTGCCCACGGTAGACTGATGAGTCGGGTGAGGCCATCCTGGCCCAAGGGTCCCCCTACCTCTCACACGCATGAATGCAGACAGTCCCATGTCCACATTCTGGAAGCCTTAAGTATCACCCACACTGTGTGGAAGGAAAGTGATAGTGAGACAGGGTGGCACCTCCGGTTGTTCCCCTTTCCCCCCAAACTCCTCCTGAGCAGACACTCCTTGCTCTGTCCAGCCCCAGCCCTGTGAGCTTTCTGTTCCTCCTGAGTAGCTGACCTCCAGGACTTGGGGTTCCAGGGCTCTGAGGCATATGCACTGGAGAGCCAATGAATCGGAAGACCACCACTGACTCCTACCCTCCTACCTCTCCAGATGCAGAGGCCTCCATGGCTGTGATAAGCCTTCTGTTCTTGGCAGTGATGTACGTGGTCCACCACCCTTTGATGGTCAGTGACCGGATGGATTTGGACACACTAGCCAGAAGCCGGCAAATGGAGAAGCGGATGGGTGAGGAGATGCGCCAGTTGGAGCTGGAGTTTGAAGAGAGGAAGCGAGCCGCGGAAGAGAAGCAGAAGGCAGAGAACTTCTGGAAAGGGGACACCTCTGATGAGGAGTTAGTGCTAGGGAAGAAGAACAGAGGGTGGCCGTTCCAGGCTGACGGCCAAGAGGGGCCACTGGGCTGGCTGCTAGGAAATCTGTGGAACACTGGCCTCTTTTGCTTTTTTCTCATCTTTGAGCTCCTGCGACAGAACATGCAGCATGAACCAGCCTTTGATTCCAGCAGTGAGAACGAGGGGGAGGAAGAGGAGGTCCGAGTGGTGCCCGTTACCTCCTACAACCGGCTCACTGACTTCCCCTCCAGGGAGGCCCTGGAGTCCTTTCACAAACACCATGTCCAGAACGTCACCCGGGACCTGCCCTGCACCTGCGAATTCGTGGAGAGCTTCGTGGATGACCTCATCGAAGCCTGTCGGGTGCTCAGCCGCCGGGAGGCTCACCCCCATCTGGAAGACTGCCTGGGCATCGGGGCGGCCTTCGAGAAATGGGGAACCCTCCATGAGACCCAGGAGTTTGACATTCTGGTGCCCATCGTCCCCCCCCAGGGGACTATGTTTGTGTTGGAGATGAGAGATCCAGCCCTTGGGCACCGCTGTGGCAGCGTGCTGGTGGAGTCGGAATGCATTTGCAAGCGCGAGAAGATTCTAGGGGACGTGCTGTGCCTGGTGCACCACCACAGGGACCACTCGGCCCTCGTGGGCAAGGGTAACAGCTCCATCAAGGCGGCGCTCTGCACCGGCTCCCACCTGGACGTGTACAAGACTGTGCAGTGGTTTCGGAACATGGTGGGCAATGCCTGGGCCCTCTTGGCCCACAAATATGACTTCAAGCTCAGCCTGCCGCCGTCCACCACCTGCTGCAAGCTCAGGCTGGACTACCGCTCAGGCCGCTTCCTCTCCATTCGCCTGGTCCTGGGGGTGCAACGGGAAGACACCTTGGTCTACCTGGTGAGTCAGGCCCCTGACCAGGAACAGCTCACCAGCGTGGACTGGCCCGAGTCCTTTGCAGCCTGTGAGCACCTGTTCCTCAAGCTGGTCGGGCGTTTTGCTCCCGAGAACACCTGTCACCTCAAGTGCCTCCAGATCATCTTGAGTCTCTGGGACCTTCAGTGCTTACCCCGGGGCTCACCCCAGCCCATCCTCACCTCTTACCACTTCAAGACTGCCCTCATGCACCTGTTGCTGCGGCTCCCCCTGACAGACTGGCAGCACGATATGGTCTCGGAGCGACTCCAGGACGTCCTCTGGTTCCTGGGCCGAGGCCTCCAGCAGCGGTCCCTCCATCACTTCCTCATCGGAAACACCTTCCTGCCCCTGACCATCCCGATCCCTAAGACATTTCGGAGCGCTGAGCCCGTCAACCTCTTCCAACACCTAGTGCTAAATCCCATGGCACATTCCCAGGCGGTGGAAGAGTTCCACAATCTGCTGATCCAGGTGAAAGCGCTGCCCTGCGCCTCGCTGGCCGGGGCGCATTGATTTCTATGCAGGCCATTCAAAGGGGGAGAAGGGAGAAGGTATTTCTCATTCCTCAGGCTGCAAAAGAATTTAAATTTTCAGACACATCAGTGATATGTGTGACCTTCATCTTGCCTGTGGGGGCTATGATAGATTAAGACACTTAGGTGTACATGAAGTGACCATGAGGAGGGGGCCAGCCTGCAAGGTCTAACCTCGGCTGGGTCTTTGAAGTTTTCTTCTCGTGACTTAACTTTCATCATCCAAAGAGGGCCCAGGAAAATGGATGTTATGGGATTGTCTTGCTGCTAAAGAGTTGCGATTGGGAGGGGGCCTGTGAAGTTGGGTTTTGTAGCAACACTGGAAGTGAAAGAACCAGACAATACCTCCATTCCAGCTTATTCTTTTTGTGTGTGAATGACTCCACACACATCCCTTATAAACTGCTTTCCTTATTGAACTCAGTCCAATTCCCATCCAAGATGGTAGCACTCCATTTTATCCCAAATACTGTCATGGCTGCTTCTCATTATTTTAGGATCAGATTCTTCAGACCTTCACTATTTTAAGATACAACCAACATGTTTATTTGCCATTTTCTTCAGTTAGCCCTATGTTCATATGACGTGAAATATAGCTGTTCTACGGATCTTAAAAATATTCCCATGCTACCCAAATAACTCAAAGGAATATTAAGTCAACAGTGGCCTGTCCCATAAAAGAAGATGTATGTGTGAAAGTTAATGACATTGCCAAGATCTGATGACCTCCTCGGGGCCTGGAAACATAAAACTCTTAAGGAGAACAGTTGCTTGCAGGGCTCAGAGGTGAACAATGACTGTTTCCGAGGGGAGTCACTTATTAGTTAAGTGGAAAGAAGGTTTAGCTGCCCTGTGTAGCTATGGTTCTACTCAGCCCTGTAATGCTGTTGTATTTTCTTACTTGAACTATGTTTGTGGGTTTGCAAAGCGGGGTCATGGCACTGCAGGCCCATTGCCAGGGCTGGACAGGAAGGGACTGTGAAACTCTTCAGCTCTAACAAAGTCATGATTCTGGAGATGTGATTGGTATACTTCCCCTTTTTTTCAAAACCCTGGGTATCCTAGGGAGGAGCCTTAAGATATGGGACTTTAGTCGTGGGTGTGGTTGTTTTGGAAATACCGGGTGCCGTTCCTAGCCAGCACTGCCAGGAAAATCTTTGCCAGGGAGGAGAACCTGGCCCCACATTTACCTTGACCTTGTGGCAGGGGTTGGAGGGGGTTAGATGCTGGCCTCATAGGCTTTGGTTATATATTCTGCACCCTCCCCCCAGCACAAATAAATTCCAGGTGTCCCAGAAGCTGATGCCAGCCAGTATTTTGGGCTCCCACTGCTGCATAATGGCTGCTATGTTCTCATGTTGTCTGCTGGTATCTGCCAGGTTCTGCTTTCAAGTCCAGTTGCAGTGATGGTTAGTTCTATGCTGGTGGGACTTTAGTGTTTTGAAAACATCTATATGCTTTTGTTTGGAAAATAATTTGCTGGTGTTTTACTTCCCCATCAATAAAGGAGACTATTTTCTCTATCAGTTGGAATGTGTACAGAAACGCACACAGATCAGCCTGTTTCCAAGAAGTTGATGTTGCCCCAAGAGCTTCATCTAGCACATCCTGGTGTTTCTCAATGTACCTTGAACCAGTCTGCCTTGTGGTTTCCCAGTGGCATGGCAGGTAGCCAGGAAAGAATAATTCAGAACCTTAAGGAACACCTAAGTTATACAGTTTCATGGTGCCCACACCAAAATATCAGCCATATAAAAGGTCTTTATATCTACAAGCAACATATATAAACTCCAGAAGGCATAAGTCTGTCAGGTAGGAAGAAGGTGGTCTCATCTAGGACTGTGTGGGTTTCTAGCTGGGAGGAGACAAGGGAGAAATGCAAGGGAGAAAATGTAAAGTTATGAGTGGGCAGAAGAATACAAAGGGAACAGTCAGCAAAGCTTGGGTGGGGCAGGGAGTATAAGAAAGAGTATAGGGAAAAAAAAAAAAGTAGTAATGGCAAGAACAGAGCTGTTGTGTTCTGGGAGTGCTTTCAGTGAAAGGGGAAACTTCTAGCTATTTCGGAAGCTAAGTTTTATTCTTAAACAATACCTGGCTGGCACCCAGGATACAATAGCAGTTATAGGAATGGGAACACCTAGGGTTCATTGAGCATTGCCAATGGTCCAAGCACATCTGGTAATTCATTTAGTCCTCATACTGTATAACTCCATGACATAGGCGCTATAACCCTTCATTTTGCCTAGGAGGAAGCTGAGGCTCAGAAGGAATATACAGGAACTTCGCTGGTGGTCCAGTGGCTAAGACCCCATGCTCTCAATACAAGGGGCTGGGATTTGATCCCTGGTGAGGGAACTAGATCTTACATGCCACGACTAAGAGTTCATATCCCACAACAAAAGGTCTGCATAAATAAAGAACAAATATTTTTAAAAATAATGACCCCACATGTCACAACTAAAGATCCCACATGCCACAGCCAAATACTTTTTTTTTTTCTTTTTTTAGAGTATACACCTTCCCTGAGTAAGATAGCTCGTAAGTGGCAGAGACGAGAAGAAAGACCCATTCTAGCAATCTTCCAGCATAATCTTGGGAATAAATCAAGATGCAGGGGCTACAGTGTTTTGAAAAGCAAAAGTACTATTATGAATTTTAAGATGAAAGGTGGTATGTTATTGTTTGGGAATTCTGGAAGACATAAATTGTTGGTTCTTTAGTTCAGTCTTTAGGAGGTCAGGAATCTCATATCACATAGAAAAATTGAAGGCACTTGCTCAGAGGCCAGAACATGCAAAGCCATTTCAGCTATGTGCCCTGTTGAACCCCAGTGACTTGGTGGTTTATCTCATGAATTACATTATGAGCCAGCTGCAGGCTGGAAGATTCACACAAATTGAAGCTAACAGATTGCTTGTTCAGGTAGCCAACTGACAACTATTATTCCTCACCTAAACAAAGGCTGTTTGGCATTCATTTTGAGGAAGCAGATTCAGGTGAGGAGTGAACAGTAGGGAAGGACAATTGGCTCCAGGACTTCTCTGGCCGATGAGGAGCAGGGGAGGGTCCCAGGATTTCGCTCTTGTCAACAGCAGAGCTTTGCACACCGCCGATACCACTGATGAATCCATCTCTTGGCACCCATGGTCGCCCGAGTACCCCCAAACAAAGGCGGCATTCAGAACAGGAGGTGGAAGACCTGCCTGCACCTGGCGGGCGTGGCTCAGAGATGCAGGGGGCTGAGCTGGCACTGCCACCCTGTATGTGGAGCCTCAAGCCTTTCTCTGCCAGGTGTTTCAGCCCAGTTCTTCACAGGCTCTAGGTACAGTGCCAGCTGCCAGCCTCCCAGCCGCAACTGCTCTTAGCTGCTGCACACACAGAATCCAGAGGATCCCAACCCATTCCTGCTTCCCCCCTCAAATGCACATAGAGAACGATGACTGAGACTGTATGCTGAATCCGTGTGCTCACAGGACCTGAACGTGAAAGTCGCTCAGTCGTGTCTGACTATCTGCAACCCATGGATGAGTCATGGAGTTCTCCAGGCAAGAACAGTACTAGAGTGGGTAGCCTTTCCCTTCTCTAGGGGATCTTCCCAACCCAGGGATTGAACCCAAGTCTCCCACATTGCAGGTAGACTCTTTACCATCTGAACCACCAGGGATGCTCAGGACCACTGGAGTGGGCAGCGTAACCCTTCTTCAGGGGATCTACCCAACCCGGGAATCGAACCAAGGTCTCCTGCATTGCAGGCGGATTCTTTACCAGCTGAGCTACAAGGGAAAGAAGGGTATGACAACACTGATAAATAGGGAAAAACATGTGGCCCAAAGAGGTTAAGATGCTCAATTCAAGATTTAAACTTGTCTTCCAACTTTGCTCATTCAATGCATATTCATACATATTGTGTCCAAGGTAGCACCTGGCCCTGGGAAAACAAAGGTGAACAACAACACGATTTGTCCTCATGGAGAAGACAGTCTATGGAGGAGACAGACATGAAACAGTCACCCCACCAGATGTAAAATTACAAAGGCAGCGATTTCCCTGGTAGGGGTTAAAAAATCCATACTTCCTCTGCAAGGGGCATGGGGTTCCATCCCTGGTCAGGGAAATATGATCCTGCATGCCACATGGCATGGCCACACAAAAAACAAAAAACCCAAGGGTGACAAGTTCTACTGTTGCCTCCAGTAAGGACACACGTGTATCAGGGATGGCCTCTCTGAGGAAGTGACGTTAGCTGAAAC
This sequence comes from Tragulus kanchil, assembly GCA_022376925.1. Classification (NCBI taxonomy): domain Eukaryota; kingdom Metazoa; phylum Chordata; class Mammalia; order Artiodactyla; family Tragulidae; genus Tragulus; species Tragulus kanchil. The sequence continues at coordinate 96,523,764 of JAIOJX010000029.1, forward strand.
CTGACTGCAGCTAACTGGGTGAAGATGAGTATGAAGAAGAGGGTGAAGACAGGGATGAAGAGGATCCTGAATTTAGCAACCACCACCCTGGGCCAAAGGAGCAGGTTTAGGGCTGCTGCAGACGAGCAGGAAGGAAACGTGGACCAAAGGAGATGCAGGATTGAAGAGTCTTAGGAACTGAAGAGTCTACTACATACAATGGATTCTATGTAGAGGGAGGGAGAGGGAGGTGTCCAGGATGGCTCCTGGCTGCTGATTTGGCCTCCTGGATTTACTTGTTTACTTCTATTGCACGCTGCCTTACAGGAAAGATTTGAAGGTGGTCACTGGGAAAACAAGTGTGTGCAAAAGGTAAATAGACTTAAAAGGTCGTTTTCAGCAAGTAGTACTTTTTGCTTACCAAAATGACTGAAGGGCAATTCGCAAGCAGATGGTGTCAGAGAGGCTAAGCAGTCCTACAAAGAGGGCAAGGGTCCCACAGGCCAAGAACTGTTTCACCCCGAATCTCAATAACACCCTTTGCGAAGAAGAACTGTATAAAATGCCATATGTGTGTTAAGAAATTATAGGATGTTCCAGGGCTATTTTGGGGGACAACCTTTTCTCCCATAATATAATTCTCGGGATGCCATGAAGCAGAATAAACGAATAGGCAGCACAAAAACCACCGGTATCACTCCCGATCTTAACCTTACTTTTTTGACAGGGATTTCAGATATCTAGGAATCTTTTCGCAAGAATATATAAAAGCGAGGGTTTTATTAAACAAAAAAAATGTACACATTTTTCATCTGTTCTTCCCCTGCCTGGAACGCTCCCTCTCACCTCCGTCCATCACGTTCCACCTCCTTAGTGTTTTGCTCCCCTTCACAGCATAAAGTCGCGATGGGAAAATCAACCTTTGTTTCTTTGGTCTGCCTCTCTCATTAGTAAGTTTCCTGAAAGCAGAGCCGCCGCCCGCTCTGCTTCACGCTGGGTCCCTAGGGCCTAGTTCCGCGTCTAACGCTCCAAAGGAGGGAGTTTTCATTATTGCTTGCACGGATCCCCTGCAGTCCACCCACAAGAGCCGAGCCCGAAGCCCGAAGCCCTCAACCCCGAGTAAAGCGGCTGGGTTGACACTAGCCTGCGCGGACGATCAAAGCGGTCTGCGCAGGCGCGCCTCTAGCCCCGCCCACGTTAGCGTCATCACGGCCGTTACGGCGATCCGGCGTCTCGGCGCGCGATTTAAAACCAGCTCTGGCGACGCGGAGGACAAGATGAGACCTCCCTGCCCGGGTGAGGCTGAGTGGGCGAAAGTGCGGCCAGAAAGGGCGCGGTGCGAAGCGGTGCTCCGGCTGGTAGGGCCGGCGAGCGGGTCCGAGCGGGTAGTGCGGTTTTTCGCGGTCTTGTCGTTGGCTTTCTTTTCCGCGGGCCAAGTGAGAGGCAAGCGGGCGCGGGGAGAGGAGGGCCGGTGGGGTGGGCCGACAGGTCCGTTCGGCCAATCAGGACACGGCGTCGGCCCGCGCTGCGCTTCCGGCGGTGTACGAGAGACCGGACGTCTTTTCTTTGGTCACCGATACTTTGCGTGGTGTCTCTTCGTTAGAATAGACGTTTTCCCGGAATGCACGTTAGTTCAGGCCCATAGAAGTATGGAGATTACCGCTGTTTGCTCATTGCGCATGCATTTATTTTTGCATAAGTTAAACAAGTTTTGTGTCCCTATTGGGCCGCACCCTCCTAGATGCAGAAATATAATAAAGAACAGAATAGATAAGATCCTATCCTCTTAGAGCATGGGTCTTAGTTCGGGAAAGAGAAAACTAAATAGTTACAGATGAGGCTGAGTAGTCAGATTAAGAAGAGCAGAGTCGGAGGAGAGTCCCTTAAGGAGTTCACAAGATCTTTTAGCAGATTCTGGGGAACATGTTCCAGGCAGGAGCAAGGACAAAAAAAGAAAAAAGGACAAGCGAGAAAACCTGACATAGCAAGGACCAGGGCATTGTAACTGAACAGTGAGTGAGGTAGACAGGGGCTTTGTAGGTCTTGTAAGAGGTTTGAAAATTTAGAGTTACTTTCTGGATGCGGTAAGTGACTTACCAGAGTCAGTCAGGTGAAAGTGTCAGCAATCACTTGGATTGACACTAGTGGCAGTAAATTTGGGCCACTCAGGGAAATGGCCTATGGATTTGGTCATCATCGTCATATAGCTGGCAAAACCATGGGAACAGGTGAGAACACCAGACACACCCTGTAGAGAAAACACTTGGGATCCATATTTGGAAGCCAGTTAGAGAAGGAAGAGCTGGAAAAACTCAGTGAAGAGCGGTGTTACAGAAGCCAAGAGTGATTCCAGACCCAGAGTGTTGTCAGCTGTTGTAAGTGCCCTTCCCTCGCAGGAGGGATGAAGCCTGAAAAGTGATCGTTGGGTTTAGCACCATGGTGGTTGTGGCTGATCATGACAAGACAGTTTTCACAGCATGGTGGTCATGGGAGCCAGACCAGAGGGGCTGAATAATGAGTAGGAGGTGAGGAATTGAATAAGGAGCGGGCGGGGAGAGGAGGGCCGGTGGGGTGGGCCGACAGGTCCGTTCGGCCAATCAGGACACGGCGTCGGCCCGCGCTGCGCTTCCGGCGGTGTACGAGAGACCGGACGTCTTTTCTTTGGTCACCGATACTTTGCGTGGTGTCTCTTCGTTAGAATAGACGTTTTCCCGGAATGCACGTTAGTTCAGGCCCATAGAAGTATGGAGATTACCGCTGTTTGCTCATTGCGCATGCATTTATTTTTGCATAAGTTAAACAAGTTTTGTGTCCCTATTGGGCCGCACCCTCCTAGATGCAGAAATATAATAAAGAACAGAATAGATAAGATCCTATCCTCTTAGAGCATGGGTCTTAGTTCGGGAAAGAGAAAACTAAATAGTTACAGATGAGGCTGAGTAGTCAGATTAAGAAGAGCAGAGTCGGAGGAGAGTCCCTTAAGGAGTTCACAAGATCTTTTAGCAGATTCTGGGGAACATGTTCCAGGCAGGAGCAAGGACAAAAAAAGAAAAAAGGACAAGCGAGAAAACCTGACATAGCAAGGACCAGGGCATTGTAACTGAACAGTGAGTGAGGTAGACAGGGGCTTTGTAGGTCTTGTAAGAGGTTTGAAAATTTAGAGTTACTTTCTGGATGCGGTAAGTGACTTACCAGAGTCAGTCAGGTGAAAGTGTCAGCAATCACTTGGATTGACACTAGTGGCAGTAAATTTGGGCCACTCAGGGAAATGGCCTATGGATTTGGTCATCATCGTCATATAGCTGGCAAAACCATGGGAACAGGTGAGAACACCAGACACACCCTGTAGAGAAAACACTTGGGATCCATATTTGGAAGCCAGTTAGAGAAGGAAGAGCTGGAAAAACTCAGTGAAGAGCGGTGTTACAGAAGCCAAGAGTGATTCCAGACCCAGAGTGTTGTCAGCTGTTGTAAGTGCCCTTCCCTCGCAGGAGGGATGAAGCCTGAAAAGTGATCGTTGGGTTTAGCACCATGGTGGTTGTGGCTGATCATGACAAGACAGTTTTCACAGCATGGTGGTCATGGGAGCCAGACCAGAGGGGCTGAATAATGAGTAGGAGGTGAGGAATTGAATAAGGAAAGTGTTTCTGAGCTTAGTAACCATCTGTTGAATCAATGAGTGTATAATGTTAAAGGGAAGGAGAGAAATTCAGGGAAGACGATGCTGAGAAATAAGGCGTGCCTCTAATTCCCATTATGAGTTTCTCTCTTAGATTCCTCTTTTAGTGGTTTCTGTTTCCACTTTTCTTTTCTCCCGAAGTCCAGCTCCCTTACGTGGTTGCAGTGCCCACATTCCAGCAGTCACAAGTCGTCTTGATTCAGTCTCGAAATGTCTCTTGCTGCCTTCCCATTTTTACTTTTTTTCTGGTTTGTTTTGACCTCAGCTGAAGGCTATGGTAATCATACTCTTCAGCTTGTGAGAGGCTATCAGGGAAGCTTATGAAGTTCTTGTGTTTTTAATTCTTCTGTCCCCGTTCTTCATTCCTTGTCCTTCCCTTACAGGGGCATCCTTTTAGTGCTTGTTGTGTGTCACTGTTTTTAATGTGTTCCTATGAAATGTGTGTTATGTTGTGCATGTGATATTCCCCTCACATCACCAGTTCTGAACTGAGGTGTATGTTCTTATTCTTATTTGAGGGATGAGGAAGCACACCTTTAGAGAATCTACTTAAAATTTCTCCAGCTAGTAAGTGATGGAGCTGGAGTTTGAAACCAACCCTTCTGATTCTTAAATCTGGACACTGCCCTCAGGCTTTTCAGTTCCTTCATTTCTCCCAGTGATCTTGTTTCTTGCCTACCTTCATCAGCCACAGCCACTCAACACTGCTGTCATAACCTAGACCTTGTACTACCCACAGCTGCGTCTCTGTTTCAGTGCACCCTGCCTTTCAGTTACTCCTGTTGTTCCAGCTTACTCCTCCTTGCTCCCCAACTCTCAACAGTCCTCCCTGCCCCTCACCTGTCTCATGCCCTTGTCCGCTCCCACTCAGCTTACATTCCGTGGTCAGTCAGCGTAATCACTTCCTTTCTTACACCCGTAACCGCTTACGCGCTCTTCTTGCCGTTTTACACTTGCTTGTGACAAAATCACAACTGTGGTTACTCCCTGCACTGTCCCAGCCCCCTCGCACGCCATGGTCTCACGGGGACCCTAAAGCAGCCAGCAGTCGTGCTGTCCACCCAGGTTCATCCACTCTCCTTCTAGATGATGGTTATCTCTTTGTTCCCCTGCACTCGGGGAAACTGCTCTTGTCAGCAACCTCTTGGTTGCCAAATCTAATGGTCAGTTCTCCATTCTCATCTAATTTGACCTGACAGGTGCATTTGACAACAGGTGCATTACTCCTTCTTCCCCTGAAATGTTTTATTCACCTGACTTGTCGAATGCCACCTGCTCCTTGTTACACATCACCCATCTCTTCACTGATTCCTGGTTAAGTTTCCTTCTCTTTAAACTTTTGAAGTATTCTAGGACTCAGCTTACTTCTGTCTGTCCTGAGTTTTTGGTCTTCTCAGTTAGTCTTATGGCGTTGAATACCCTCTCTGAGCTTATGGCATCCACATGTGTATTAATATATCCAGCCCAGAACTTTCTCCTCCACGCTAGACTTTTGTATCTGGCTCTCTATGCTCACTGGATGACTAGGAAGCATCTGAAGCCCAGAATGCCCCAGACTAAGCCCCGATCTTGCCTCCTTTCCCCACAGATTTCCTTCTCTGTAGTCTTCTGCTCTCAGGCCAGGCAACTCCATTCCATCCATTGTTCAGGGTGGTGTCATTTTCTGTCATTCTTCTCTTTTCTCTCATGCCCCACATTCAGTCCATCCAGAAGTCACCTTGGCTCTGCCTCGAGACTATGTCCTGTCTGACTCCTGCCTCCCGCCTCCACTGCCCCGTCCCTGGTCTGAGCCACTGGCCTCTCTTGTCCTGGTTATTGCTGGTTGCCTGCTCACTGGTCATCCTGCTCGTCCTGCCCGTCTTTTTTCAGCATAACAGCCATTGGGATCTTTGTGAGACGTGAGTTAGATCACTTTATGCCTCTTCTCACCACTGTCCTGCAGAAGGAAATGGAAACCCACTCCAGTGTTCTTGCCTAGAAAATCTCATGAATGGAAAAGCCTGGCAGGCTACAGTCCATGGGATCACAAGTATATATATATATATGGCTTCCCTGGTGGTACAGTGGTAAAGAGTCTACCTGCAATGCAGGAGAACCAAGTTTTGACCCATGAGTTAGGAAGATCTCCTGGACACACCTGAAGCGACTAAACAGCAGCAGCACCAGTGTCCATTCACTTCCCTTCTCACTCCACATGAAAGCCCAAGTCTTAAGTAAGGTTCACACACCCCTACTGGTTGTCCCAACCTTATTCTGATGGGTGCTTCTGTGCTACCAGGCCTCACAAATATGGCACCCTGTGACCCCTCTCACTCCCTCTCCATTCCTCTTCCACTGTACTGGCCCCCAGATGTGCCAGCAGGCTCCTGCCTCTGCACCTGCTCTTCCCTCTGCTTCCATGGAACATCCCACAGACGTCTGCATGGTCTTGGTTCTGATGTTACCTTCTTGCTGAACCTCTTCTTGACCACTACATTAGAGAGGACCTCCCTCCTTCATCCCCCAGGCCTCTTCAGTTCCGTTTCATGCTTTACTTGTCTCCAGGGCTTGTATCTCATCTAACATGCCGTCCATTTTCTGACTTCTTACTATGAAAATGTTCAACCACACAGGGATGTGGAAAGGCTAAGACAATAAATAGCCCCACGCTCGCAACCTAAGCCCAACAATTGTCATCATTTTGCCATATTTATTTTTCTTCCCTGTCACGTGCACTTCTGTTGCAAGGAGTCTGAGCCACTTCCCCTGGTCAGGGAAGTAAGATCCTACATACCAAAAGAGAAAGACATTTTTCCCTTTGCAGTTAGTAAGTAATCTGTGGGCGATTCTTCAGAATGTTCTATTTATTTTACACTAGTGTTGTTTATTCTGTCTTCCTGCTAGGGCTAGAACCCAGTCTGTCTGACACAGTAGTTCACCCCTCAATCTTATCTCAACATCTTATCTTCTCTCTCTTGCCTGGCATCATGGTTTGTAACATATCTGCTCTTCTACTAGTCTGTGGGCTTACAAGTGGCAGCGGCTTTTTCTTACCCACCTTTATATTCCATATGGTACTTTAGGTTCACAGTAGCTGCACACTGGATATTTGTCTAGACTGGCAGGAAGCATCATAACCCCTTGCCCATCTCCTTGAAGAAACATGAGCTGTAGAGGTTATAGCCTTGGAATGTTAGCATTGGGAAAGATCTTGGTGGGAAACGCACAGTGAACTTCCACCCTGGGACAGGCCCTGGTCCCACTTTGCACGTGGGAAAGGTCCTGCTGAGGGTTTCCTGAGTCAATGTTTTGTTCTCTCGTCCTCAGCCACAATGAAGATCTCTCCTTTAGGGAGCCGTGGACGCCTCCACAGCACCTCCTCACCTTCAGAGAGGGCATTCCCCACGGGCCTGCCCCGGAAGGCCCCTCTCAGCACTCCTGGCACCCCAGTCCTTGAAGACTTCCCTCAGAATGACGACGAGAAGGAGCGGCTACAGCGGAGGCGCTCCAGGGTCGTTGACCTGCAGTTGAGCACGGGCTCGCCGCGTTTGCTGGCCTCCCCCTCCGGCAGGTGAGTGGGCGCTGGGCTGTCTCATTGCTGTGGCCACCTTGGCGTGGATTACATTGGCTGGCATCGCCACAGTACCTCATGGATTCTGGGTCTGGATTCTGGAACGCTGCCATGTCGTTAATCCTCAGCAGGCTTTTTGTTTTTTCCTTTAGGAATGTGGATGTTTCAGCTACAATTCCTAAGTTTACAAACACACAGATTACGGAGCATTATTCCACCTGTATCAAACTGTCTGCTGAAAATGTGAGTATCTGCTGGTTTGATCTGTGACGACACTGCAGTCCGATCAGAGAGGAAATCTAGCCTTCTTGATTCTATAGAGAATGCACGGTCAATGATTGTGTACCTTTGTTTTCCAGAGACTCTTCACTGATGGTGGGTTTTTTTTTGGCCACTTCTATTGGTGTTTTTTTTTTTTTTTAATTTTGGCCTCTTATTGTTTTTTAATTTTTATTTATTTATCTTTTGGAGGGTGGGGTGGGGAGGGAGGGGGATGGGCTGGCCACTTCCATTGCTCTTTCATTTCTCTATTTTCATCCGTCTTTGTTCTTTGGCTCCTGTGGGCCTCCCATCACGGTGGCCACTGTCGTCGCAAAGCACCGGCTCTGGGCACACACGCGCCAGAGCTCCAGCTAGGTAATTGGACACATCGGTCCAGCCGCTCCGCGGCACGTGGGATCTTCCCAGGCCAGGGATCGAACCGGCGCCCCTTGCACTGCAAGGCAGTGTCCTTACCCACTGGACCACCAGGGGAAGGCCCTATTGGTGTTTCATTTGTTTCCGTCTTTGTTCTTTGGCCCATGTGAGCCTTACATCGCAGTGGCCTCTCTCTCTGCAAAGCACCAACTCTGGGCACATGTGCTCCAGAGCTCCAGCTCGGTAGTTGGACACATCAGTTCAGCTGCTCCACAGCATGTTGGATCTTCCCGGACCAGGGATCAAACCAGGACTCCTTGCACTGCATGGCGGTGTCCTTACCCACTGGACCACCAGGGAAGCCCACTGCTGGTGTTTTCAGTGTGGTTTTCCTGTTTCTTACAGACCATGGCTGCCCCCATGACAAGTTGCCTGCACCCTGTAGAGCGACTGGAGGGGCAGCACACTAGGGTTAGCAGTGTAGTTCTGGAGCAAGATAGTAGATAGATCGTAGGCTTGTGGGCTAATTGTGAATCCTAGAGTAGCATGAGTTGAAATCCTGTCTCGGCCACTTCCCAGCTATGTGGCCTTGGCAAGTCACTCAGCCATGGTGCTACAGGGTCCTCCTCTGAAAAATGAGATTGAGAATATCCCTGGCTCTGAGCTGTTCTGAGGGGGACTGAGCCCCTCTGTGGCGTTGCTTAGAGCAGGGCTTCCATCCAGGAACACTCAGGGATTGTGTGCTATCACTCCTGATCTTGAGGATGTGGAAGTACATGAAGGGATTTAGCTCTGTCACCAGGTGTTTGTGGAATTCGATGCCTGTGTTGAGATGTGGGCTGTTCTTATTAAAAGCATCGCTTCCCCTGTCAGGGTGGCATTGCTTACATGCGCCTAGGCTATACATAACAAACGTTTTCTGCCATTTTCTGTTTTCAGAAAATCACCACCAAGAATGCTTTTGGCTTGCACTTGATTGATTTCATGTCAGAGATTCTTAAACAGAAAGATGCCGAACTGACCAACTTTAAAGTAAGAAGGATAGCCACCTGCTCTTGCATCCGAATGAATGCTGATGATCACTGATACTTAGCACAGCCCGATAATAGAATTCTACAAAAATGAGCGCCTTCCTTGTTTAAGACGCTTTATTACAGACTTTCCTTCCTTTCCCAAACTGATGAAGATATGATATCTTTCCATTACATTCTGTTTATTCCCTATCAGTCTTAGGGGAATCTTTGTCATTTTTTCCCTTAAGGGCAAGTAAATACTTGATGGAGACTGCTGTGTTTTGCATGTTCGGCTGCTTCTTTCTCTGACCCCCACGCACGCACCTCTGCTTGTCTGACTAGGTTGCTGCCGGCACTCTGGATGCCAGCACCAAGATCTATGCTGTGCGTGTAGATGCCGTCCATGCTGATGTGTACAAAGTCCTGGGGGGGCTGGGCAAGGATGCGCCACCTCCGGAAGAAGCCGAGGATCCTGGTGCCGGTACACGGGTTGGGATCTGAGTGCAAAGGGGCTTTTTAAAGGGTGTAGCAGGTAGTTGTTTGAGTAACATACTGGAATGAATTCACAGGAAGTCAGTTCTGATTCTAGTGAAGACATGGATGTGATTCAGAATTGTATTAGAGAAGATGCTCAAACACTAGATTTGTTTTGGAAAAGAGAAGGACCTTATAAAAGCTTTAGATTTCATTTAGATAAGATTGAGTAAACATCACAACTAGGGAGCTTCTGGTGTGGGTGGGGGTGTGTCTTTGGAAATTGACTTGTACCAGAAGCCAGAGGCTTAGTCTAGGCCTTTGGTTTCTCCCTCAGCTGAGGCTTGGATGCACCTGCTGCTTTGAGGGGATGGGTGTGCTTCATTGACTGTCACTCTTCAGAGTTTTGAAGAGCTTGAGCTGGTAAGATAGTCTCATGCTCCAGAGCCGCCTCCAGTGCACGATCTTCTTCCTCTCCTCACAGATGGGAGTGCAGCTGAAACAGGAACAGCCAAGAAGGCTCCAAAGCCAAAGAAGAAGCACTCATACAAGACCATCGAGCAGAACATCAACAACCTCAATGCGCCTAGGCTATACATAACAACGTTTTCTGCCATTTTCTGTTTTCAGAAAATCACCACCAAGAATGCTTTTGGCTTGCACTTGATTGATTTCATGTCAGAGATTCTTAAACAGAAAGATGCCGAACTGACCAACTTTAAAGTAAGAAGGATAGCCACCTGCTCTTGCATCCGAATGAATGCTGATGATCACTGATACTTAGCACAGCCCGATAATAGAATTCTACAAAAATGAGCGCCTTCCTTGTTTAAGACGCTTTATTACAGACTTTCCTTCCTTTCCCAAACTGATGAAGATATGATATCTTTCCATTACATTCTGTTTATTCCCTATCAGTCTTAGGGGAATCTTTGTCATTTTTTCCCTTAAGGGCAAGTAAATACTTGATGGAGACTGCTGTGTTTTGCATGTTCGGCTGCTTCTTTCTCTGACCCCCACGCACGCACCTCTGCTTGTCTGACTAGGTTGCTGCCGGCACTCTGGATGCCAGCACCAAGATCTATGCTGTGCGTGTAGATGCCGTCCATGCTGATGTGTACAAAGTCCTGGGGGGGCTGGGCAAGGATGCGCCACCTCCGGAAGAAGCCGAGGATCCTGGTGCCGGTACACGGGTTGGGATCTGAGTGCAAAGGGGCTTTTTAAAGGGTGTAGCAGGTAGTTGTTTGAGTAACATACTGGAATGAATTCACAGGAAGTCAGTTCTGATTCTAGTGAAGACATGGATGTGATTCAGAATTGTATTAGAGAAGATGCTCAAACACTAGATTTGTTTTGGAAAAGAGAAGGACCTTATAAAAGCTTTAGATTTCATTTAGATAAGATTGAGTAAACATCACAACTAGGGAGCTTCTGGTGTGGGTGGGGGTGTGTCTTTGGAAATTGACTTGTACCAGAAGCCAGAGGCTTAGTCTAGGCCTTTGGTTTCTCCCTCAGCTGAGGCTTGGATGCACCTGCTGCTTTGAGGGGATGGGTGTGCTTCATTGACTGTCACTCTTCAGAGTTTTGAAGAGCTTGAGCTGGTAAGATTAGTCTCATGCTCCAGAGCCGCCCCTCCAGTGCACGATCTTCTTCCTCCTCCTCACAGATGGGAGTGCAGCTGAAACAGGAACAGCCAAGAAGGCTCCAAAGCCAAAGAAGAAGCACTCATACAAGACCATCGAGCAGAACATCAACAACCTCAATGTCTCCGAAGCCGATAGGAAGTGTGAGGTGAGGAACGGCGTGCCCACTGTGGTCTCTGACTAATTCAGAACCGCAGTGGTGGAAACTTGCTGCTATGTGCTTGTTCAGGCCTCAAGGGAGTTAAATATTCAACTGGTGTGTCTGCACTGTCATCTTTCAGCTTTTCAGTAAAGACTGAAGAGTGTAGGTCCCTGTTTTTCCCACAGTATTTCAGAATGGTTGGGTTTTTGTTGCTGCCTGTGGGCTTACTCAAGATGCTGTGCGTGGGTGTCTCATTGCAGTGACTTCTTTTGTTGCAGTACATGGACTCTAGGACCCGTGGGCTTTAGTAGTTGTGGCTTGCAGTCTCAGTAGCACCATAGGATATGGAATTTTCCCAGAGCAGGGACTGAACCCATGTCTCCTGCATTGGCAGGCAGATTCTTAACCAGTGGACCACCGGGGAAGTCCTACATGTCTGTTTTTGTGCCAGTACCATACTGTTTTGATTACTGTAGCTTTGTAGTATAATCTGAAGTTTGGGAGCTTGAGTCCTCTCACTTCGTTCTTTCTCAGGATTATTTTGACTGTTCAGTCTTTTGTGTTTCCATACAAATTTTACAACTATTTATTCTAGCTCTGTGAAAAATGCCATTTTTGTTGTTGGTGCTGGGTTTTTTTTTCTCCCCATGGGAGAATTAACAGCATGTTTACTTGGTGGTGCCACCCACCTAGTGGAGAAGGAATTAATGAGGATGCGGGAAAGGGAAGAGAAGGGCTAGGGTGATGTTGGAGTGGGTGAGGAGGCTGAGGCGGGGACAGCTCTGCTGGGGCTCGACTGAGCAGCACAGTGGCTGACGAGAAGCAGGGCTTCAGTGGGTGCCCAGGGTGCATTCTGGACATTCTCTTCTGGTTGTTTCTCTCCTTCCACTCCCCCTGCCTCAGCCAGTAGAACAAGACAGACCATCAACCGATAGCGAGTTACAGAGGAGGAAAGGGTTGGCAGTTTGAGGAGAGGATTAGGTAGTAGAGAGTCATCCGGGAGAGCAGTGACTGGAGGGACGAGGGGAATGTCGTCTGATGGGCAGACAACACGGTTTCCTTGAGACCATGGCAGATGGACTTACAGCGAGTCCGTCAGCACGACTTTGTGTCTTTCTCCAGCCATGACTGGCTGTGGGGGTGCAAGCATGAAGTGAGCAGGAAGTTAGCTCTGACAGAGGACTGTGTCGACTTGAAAGGGGTGCTGCTGTTGAGAGCATGTCCAAGGGGGCGGTTGTAACCATTGCCAGTGGAATTTTAGCTGAGAAACAGGTGTGTGGAACCCAGTGCAAAGCTGTGTGACTGGGCTTCGCTGGTGGTCCAGTGGGTAAGGACACCGCCTTGCAGTGCAAGGGGCGCCGGTTCAATCCCTGGCCTGGGAAGATCCCACGTGCTGCAGAGCGGCTGGACCGATGTGTCCAACTACCGAGCCGGAGCTCTGGAGCTCATGTGCCCAGAGCTAGTGCTCTGCAGCGACAAAGGCCACTGCAATGGGAGGCCCACACAGGCCAAAGAACAAAGATGGATGAAAATAGATAAATGAAAGATGAATAGCAGTGGCCCAAAAACAAACAAACAAAAAATTTTTTTTAGAAAAGAAAAGACTGTGTGACCAGTCACTGGTAGGGCCTGGTGGGACCAAAGGCCTCTTGGTGTTGGAGACAGGAGGGTGTGGGCTGGAAAGCCAAGAGGTGATTGTCAGAGAGGGGCCCTTGGAGCTGAGTGTAGGGAGAGGTTGCAGTCACGGTTAATGACTCAATTCAAAGAACAGGTCAGGGAGCGACAGGCAGAGGAGGTGGGGTCATGCTAGGATCTTGCAGGCCATGGGGTTCTTAGGATAAAGCACAGGGCCATCAAAGGAGAGATTATCGAACTGAGGGGCCAGAGCATTGGATGCGTCTCCATGCAGCGTGCAGTCAACAGAGCCCACAAGAGCTGTGAAGCTGGGGGATGGTAATAGCCAGGAGCTCATACTGAAGTCTTCTGAGAAGCCGGTAGGCCTCTGACCTGGGACCTAGAAGGTGATAGCAGTGCTGATGGCCAGAGGGACGTAGAGTCTTGTTGTTTACAGAGCTTAGGGTTGTGGGCATGGGAAGATCAGTTGGAAGTTGTGATGAGGAACAAGGAAGTCACCTGTTTGACATCTAGGCCAGCTGGGCAAGGGCTGCGAGAGAGGAAGCAGCCGTGCTGGGAGGCCTGCAGAGAGGCCGTGTCCTGGGGTGGATGCGTGTTTCCTTAGAGCGGTGCTTCCCAGGCTTTCGTTGTAACAACTCTCCCACCATTGAGCCTTTTTAGATATTTTGTTCCTGTTCCTTTTCCTTGAAATTAATTCCTACAAAATACACTTTTGTCAGATAAGGTTATGGTTGGAGAGCCACAAATTTTGTAATTTCTAAGATTTTTTCACCTCCCCTAAGGACCAGATCACACCCCCTTGAGGAGATATTGTCTCAGGCAGAGGGTGATGAGGCTGAGCATGAGGGGCTAGGAACGAGGGGCCTGGCTGTGTTCACCCTGGGTGATGGGGTTGGGTGGTTCTTCGGCGAGTGTTGGTGTGAGGACTGTGTGCAGATGGGCGGGCCTGAAGCCCAGGAACCAGGGGAGACGAGAGGGGCAGGCACTTTGGTGGGGGGAGTTGTATGCTTTTCTTCTATCTGGGTCAGCATTGGAGGCAGACCATGTAAAGTTCAGGTCCTGGTTTCACTCTTAGCTGTGTGGCCTGGGAGGAGGCTCTGAATCTCACTTTGTTAGACTGAAAAGGTGTCCCTGAGTTGTTAGCGTGTTTTCAGTGCTTTCCCCAGGAATACATTATTGAGAGGGGCCCTTGGAGCTGAGTGTAGGGAGAGGTTGCAGTCACGGTTAATGACTCAATTCAAAGAACAGGTCAGGGAGCGACAGGCAGAGGAGGTGGGGTCATGCTAGGATCTTGCAGGCCATGGGGTTCTTAGGATAAAGCACAGGGCCATCAAAGGAGAGATTATCGAACTGAGGGGCCAGAGCATTGGATGCGTCTCCATGCAGCGTGCAGTCAACAGAGCCCACAAGAGCTGTGAAGCTGGGGGATGGTAATAGCCAGGAGCTCATACTGAAGTCTTCTGAGAAGCCGGTAGGCCTCTGACCTGGGACCTAGAAGGTGATAGCAGTGCTGATGGCCAGAGGGACGTAGAGTCTAATGTTGTGTTCAGAGCTTAGGGTTGTGGGCATGGGAAGATCAGTTGGAAGTTGTGATGAGGAACAAGGAAGTCACCTGTTTGACATCTAGGCCAGCTGGGCAAGGGCTGCGAGAGAGGAAGCAGCCGTGCTGGGAGGCCTGCAGAGAGGCCGTGTCCTGGGGTGGATGCGTGTTTCCTTAGAGCGGTGCTTCCCAGGCTTTCGTTGTAACAACTCTCCCACCATTGAGCCTTTTTAGATATTTTGTTCCTGTTCCTTTTCCTTGAAATTAATTCCTACAAAATACACTTTTGTCAGATAAGGTTATGGTTGGAGAGCCACAAATTTTGTAATTTCTAAGATTTTTTCACCTCCCCTAAGGACCAGATCACACCCCCTTGAGGAGATATTGTCTCAGGCAGAGGGTGATGAGGCTGAGCATGAGGGGCTAGGAACGAGGGGCCTGGCTGTGTTCACCCTGGGTGATGGGGTTGGGTGGTTCTTCGGCGAGTGTTGGTGTGAGGACTGTGTGCAGATGGGCGGGCCTGAAGCCCAGGAACCAGGGGAGACGAGAGGGGCAGGCACTTTGGTGGGGGGAGTTGTATGCTTTTCTTCTATCTGGGTCAGCATTGGAGGCAGACCATGTAAAGTTCAGGTCCTGGTTTCACTCTTTTAGCTGTGTGGCCTGGGAGGAGGCTCTGAATCTCACTTTGTTAGACTGAAAACAGGTGTCCCTGAGTTGTTAGCGGGTCAGTGTTTGTCACAGTGCTTTATCCCCAGGAATACATTATTAATATACACATTGGAAGGGGCTGTGAATCCTCTCCCACCTAGCCTTCACTTCCCCAGTTCTGTTTTTTTTTTTTTTCACCTTTCTAGGTAATCTGAATATTTACTTCACCATCTTTCTTTATTCTTTTTTTTTTTTTTAATTTTTATTTGTTTATATAGCTGCACTGGGTCTTACTGCTACGCTTGAGCTTTCTCTAGTTGTGACACCTGGGGGCTACCCCTCGTTGTGGCTTCTCTTATTGCAGAGCACAGGCTTAGTTGCTCTGAGGCCTGTGGGATCCTCCTGGGCCAGGGCTGGGCCCAGTGTCCCCAGCATTGGTGGTGATTCTTAGCTACTGGACCACCAGGGCAGCCCCTCACCAGCATCCTTGCTTGAGCTTTTGGTTCTGTACAGAAACGTTTGACAGCATGGTTGGGAATTTTCTTCTCCAACCATCATCTTTCTTCCCAGGTGAACCCCAGTTCTGGGGAGCCTGAGGATGCTTGCACGGGCCTCTACATTGTTCTCAGAGAGAACACAGGAGTGAGCAGTGCCACTCCCTCTGAGCCTGTGGTCTCCTTATGAAGTGAATCAACAGGTTGTCGAGGAAACACCAAGAACCCCAATACTGGAATCCTTTTTTGCTCTGTAATCTGCAGTGAACTTGTAATAACCAAATGTATAGAAGATAAAAAAGGAGGAGGAAGCGCACAAAACCTTTTTTTTATTTTTTTTTTAAAGATTTATTTATTTATTTATTTTGGGCAGGGGTCGGGTTGGGGAGAGAGGGGGGCGGGCAGGCCACTTCTGTTGGTCTTTCATTTCTCCATTTTTCATCCGTCTTTGTTTTCTGGCTCCTGTGGGCCTCCCATCGCAGTGGTGTCTATCGCTGCAGAGCACTGGCTCCGGGCGCATGCGCTCCAGAACTCCAGCTTGGTAATTGGACACATCGGTCCAGCCACTCCCCGGCACGTGGAATCTTCCCAGGCCAGGGATCGATCCGGCGCCCCTTGCACTGCAAGGCGGTGTCCTTACCCACTGGACCACCAGGGGAAGCCCGCACAAAACCTTAAAATTTCCCTCATTCTCTGGGCGAGGCCAGGAGGTTGGAAAGCAGCTATTCTGTGGATATGTGTGGACTAGCTGAAAACCCTTGTTTGTGTATGGACTGATTTGGTTTGAATACAACTGAGCACTGTGTGCAGAATTCTTGCCACCACAGGGAATCCAGCCTGTTTACGTTGCAGTTCTTCAGGCCAGGAGAGCACAAATAGACAATGTAAGGAAGGTTAAGGCTCCTACTCAGGAGACCAGAGTGGGTGGAGGCCAGAGGTTACGGAAGAGGTGAGAGCGACCTGTGCCGTGAATGGTGGGGAAGTGTTTGCCAGGTGGTGACAGGAAGGGGATTCCGGGCAGAGACCCAAGCAGAGGTCATGGAACAAGGAATATTCTGGTTCCTCCAGCTGGCCAGTGTCCAGGTTGGGCTAGAGCAGAGGATTTACTCCTGAAGCTGAAACAACCCTAGACTTTATCATGCAGTGCTTTTGCTGCGTCTCTGCACTGCTGGGAACTTTGTTTCAAAGAGTTTATTTATCCAGACAGCACAACCAGCGTTAATTCGTTCTCCCATCTAGTCACTCAAAGATGTAAGTCAGATCTGATTCACATGAAAGAACCGTTGTTCTCACTCTGACGTGATCTGCTTCTAGGCACAGTGAGGAAGATTGTCATAGTGTTCTCAGCTGTTAACGTGGGTCAGGGTGCCGTTTTCAGGTTGACTCTTGGAAATGCTGACTTTCAGTAACTACTTGCATAAGACAGACCTCGGGGCTGTGGGATCCAGCGGGAAGCCGTTGCTGGTATGAGCCTTTGAGGAAGGGCAGGGGCATAGCACCTCTGCTACTAGGATAAATTGGAGCGAGCAGACACCAGGCTTAACTCAGGTGAGGCTTCTATTGGTGGCAGTGAGGGTGGAAGGAAGAGGTAGGTGGTAGAGACATGCCCACTGAGAAATCCTGGCAGGATTTCTGACCAGGGGAGGGGCAAGGAGACAGGGAGGACATGGAGGTGCCATGTGTGCTATTCTGAATCTTGCTTATCAGGAAGTGAGAGGAGAATCTGAGCTCTTGTCAGGCTCAGGGTTGAGGGGGCCCGGAGAGAGCCAGAAGGGCCCCTCTTTCCAGAGTAGCTGTGTTCTGAGCCACGAGAAAGACCTGTGAACCCGGTACCCAACCTTTTCACTGTCACTGGCTCCTGGAGAGGTCCAGGTGGCTCCTGCCCTCTTGCCACACGTGTGTGCTTTACCCTGTCCTTGTTGTTATGCCCCATGCCCGGTTTAGCTCTAGGACTCGGAAACACATGGTTATGCCTCCCTGATCCTTGACCCTAGCCTTGGGGGTCTTCTGACCACCTCTCCCCATGTAACCAAGCCATCTAACCCAGATGACTCTGCCTGTCCTTTGCCTGAATCTGTTAAGTTGGGTTCTTCCAGATCTTTGAAAATATTGCGTACAGAGGAATGATGGGATTCTGTGAACGCATCCATCACACAGGCTTTTTCTTTTCTGTTTTTTTTAAGTTTGGGCTTTTTTAAAAAGTTTTTATTTTACTTTTCACTTTTACAGAATTTTGTTGTTTACAGATATGTATGATCCTAGATTAGTCATATGTATATCCCCCCAATCCACACCCCTGCAGGATCCCCTTTTCTCACAGTGCAATGACAATAGCTATTTTTTTCCACATATGATAGTATAGGTTTTCATGCTACTTCCTTTATGCCTCCCACCCACTGTTCACTCCCCACAATGTCCATATGTCTATTGTCCATGTCTGTTTTTCTGTCGCTTCACTGCGTGTGTTATCATTACCATCCTGCTAGATTCCATATATATGTGTTAGTATATTGTACTTGTCTTTCTCTCTTTTTTTTTTTTTAAAGATTTATTTATTTATTTATTTTGGGCGGGGGTCGGGTTGGGGAGGGAGGGGAGCAGGCGGGCCACTTCTATTGGTCTTTCGTTTCTCTATGTTCATCCGTCTTTGTTCTTTGGCTCCTGTGGGCCGGCCTCCCATCGTGGTAGAGTCTGTCGTTGCAGAGCGCCGGCTCTGGGCGCATGCGCGCCAGAGCGCTGGCTCGGTAATTGGACACATCAGTCCAGTGGCTCCGTGGCACGTGGGATCTTCCCAGGCCAGGGCTCGAACCGGCGCCCCTTGCACTGCAAGGCGGTGTCCTTACCCACTGGACCACCAGGGGAAGCCCTTTCTCTTTTTGAGTGACTTCACTTTTTATGATAGGTTCTAGATCCAGCCACCTCATTAGGACTGATTGTTCTGCATTTCTCTTTACAGCTGAGAAGTACTCCATTGTATATATGTACCAGAGCTTTTCTATCCATTCATTTGTCGATGGGCATCTAGGTTGCTTCTATGTTCTAGCTATTGTATAGAGAGCTGCAATGAACATTGGGGTACATGTGTTTCAATTTTGATTTCATCAGGGTATAAGCCTAATTTACACAGGCTTTTTATAAGTCAGCAGAATTTGTTGTGATAGCATCCTACTAGAAACAGATGTTTAAAAACTGACTGTGTCCCTGGTGGTCCAGTGGTTGAGAGTCTGCCTGCCAATGCAGGGGACACAGGTTCAATCCCTGGTCCAGGAAGAGGCCACACGATGTGGAGCACCTGAGCCTGTGTGCCACAACTACTGAGCGAGTGCTCTAGAACCTACAGGCCACGACTTCTGAAACCCGTGTGCCTGGAACCTGTGCTCCAGAACAAGGGAAGCCACTGCATTGACAAGCCTGTGCACAGCAACAAAGACCGAGTGCAGCCAAATAAATAAATAAAATCTTAAAAAAAACAACAGCTGACTGTGGAAAGAGACCAGCAGAAGGATACTGTCCAGGAATGTTAAACAGACACTGACTCGGTATCAGTTTGTCACCATTTATTGGGTACTTTATCCATGTGAACACTCACAGCCCTCCTTCGGAATCGGGGTGCGATTTTACCTGATCCGTTAGTCATGTGCAGAGCCATTCGATCTAGTAGATGCAGCTGCGAACGAGCAGGGGCCAGGGAATGGGTTTTCTGTTCCTTTGGCCTCCTCCCGTGATTCTGGGCTCCGCTCTGTTTTGGCACTCAGGTCGACCCCATGTTCCAGAAGACCGCAGCCTCATTTGACGAATGCAGCACGGCCGGAGTCTTTCTCTCCACCCTCCACTGCCCTGACTACAGGAGCGAACTGCTCTTCCCCGCCGACGTCCAGACTCTCTCCAGCGGAGAGCCTCCTGAGCTGCCGGATCTGGGCTGGGTGGAAATGACCGACCTACAGGGTGAGTCCAGTGTGGCCTCATAGTGGAGCCATGGAGTCAGTGGGGAGGCTTCTGTGCAGCCATGCCTGTAGCAAGCCCACTGTGGTCTTGTGTATCCAGAAGGTTCCTCTGGAAAGAGAGAGTGGACATATTTTTTTCAGGAGACACTTTTGGCCTCTCTGCAGCATGGAGTCTTTGCAGTAGTAGCCAGTGCTCGTGATCTGTACATCCCGTGGCCTTCCAGGGCCCTCTGGGCAACTGGTTCTCACAGTCCCCTAAGAGAGTCAAGAGTTGGGAGTTGGGAAAGAGCTTTAAGAGACTTGTTGTGCCAGAGGCCTTGTGTTTACCTGTGACTAACTCAGGGGGTCTTGAGGAGAGGAGGGCTGTGTGAACTGTCTTCAGAATCCCCCGTGGTGGTCTGAGAACCGATCTGTCCTGCTGCCAGGCTGGCTTAGCAGTGATTCCCACCCTCACCCCCACTCCATCCTACCTGTCCCATCCCCCTTCTAGGGGATCCTCCAAGGATGTGACAGGCAGGGAGGCGTGAAGGCCAGGCGCTACACTTGTATAGAATGTGACATTTATCCTCCCCTCTGCAGGACCACACTGAGATCATGGTGTCTATTCTTGTCTAGAATTTGCTAAGAATAACTGTTTAGTACTAACAGTTGTCCAGGTGTATGCCTTCTACCGGGGCTCTAGTCCTGTGAGGTGGGTGATCTGTACCTAGTTTTGTTGTTCTGTCCTGACTCCTTTGGGACCCCATGGACTGTAGCCCACCAGGCGCCTCTGTCCATGGGATTTCCCAGGCAAGACTACTGGAGTGGGTAGCCATTTCCTTCTTCAGAGAAACTTCCCGACCCAGGGATCAAACCCACGTCTCCTGCATTGCAGGCGGATTCTTCACTGACTCACCAGTTTAGTTTATAGCTAGTTTAGTTTGGGGCTAACATAAGTCACATGGCACACCTGTCTGAGCCACTAGTATGCTTTTAGGATGGAGTTTGTTTTTTTTTTTAACTGGGGTATATTTGTTTTACAATGTTGCATTAGCTTCAGGAGTACAGTGAAGTTAATGTTATATGTTTTTAGAGTTTTCTTGTTTGCAGGTATACATAATCTCCAAACAGTCATAGGTCTATCCCTGACCCCTCTCACCTGAGCCACCCCCCCTTTCCCCCTTCCCATGCCCCCAGCTTGATGCTTAGTCCCCATGTAGGTTCCTTTAGTCTTACAACTTAATCCCCGTGGCAATCTCTATTACATATGTTAGTGTAGGTTTCTTTGTTGCTCTTTCCATACCTCTTGCCCCAGTTTTCCCTCAGTGTCTATAGGTCTGTTCTCTAAGTCTTTTTCTCATTGCTGCTCTGTGTGTGCATTTACCCGTACCATCTTACTAGATCGCCTAACGAGTTGGGAGTTGGGAAAGAGCTTTAAGAGACTTGTTGTGCCAGAGGCCTTGTGTTTACCTGTGACTAACTCAGGGGGTCTTGAGGAGAGGAGGGCTGTGTGAACTGTCTTCAGAATCCCCCGTGGTGGTCTGAGAACCGATCTGTCCTGCTGCCAGGCTGGCTTAGCAGTGATTCCCACCCTCACCCCCACTCCATCCTACCTGTCCCATCCCCCTTCTAGGGGATCCTCCAAGGATGTGACAGGCAGGGAGGCGTGAAGGCCAGGCGCTACACTTGTATAGAATGTGACATTTATCCTCCCCTCTGCAGGACCACACTGAGATCATGGTGTCTATTCTTGTCTAGAATTTGCTAAGAATAACTGTTTAGTACTAACAGTTGTCCAGGTGTATGCCTTCTACCGGGGCTCTAGTCCTGTGAGGTGGGTGATCTGTACCTAGTTTTGTTGTTCTGTCCTGACTCCTTTGGGACCCCATGGACTGTAGCTCACCAGGCAC
This sequence comes from Tragulus kanchil, assembly GCA_022376925.1. Lineage (NCBI taxonomy): Eukaryota > Metazoa > Chordata > Mammalia > Artiodactyla > Tragulidae > Tragulus > Tragulus kanchil. The sequence continues at coordinate 96,545,030 of JAIOJX010000029.1, forward strand.
CTCTGTCCATGGGATTTCCCAAACAAGACTACTGCAGTAGCTTGCCATTTCCTTCTTCAGAGAAACTTCCCGACCCAGGGATCAAACCCACGTCTCCTGCATTGCAGGCGGATTCTTCACTGACTCACCAGTTTAGTTTATAGCTAGTTTAGTTTGGGGCTAACATAAGTCACATGGCACACCTGTCTGAGCCACTAGTATGCTTTTAGGATGGAGTTTGTTTTTTTTTTTAACTGGGGTATATTTGTTTTACAATGTTGCATTAGCTTCAGGAGTACAGTGAAGTTAATGTTATATGTTTTTAGAGTTTTCTTGTTTGCAGGTATACATAATCTCCAAACAGTCATAGGTCTATCCCTGACCCCTCTCACCTGAGCCACCCCCCCTTTCCCCCTTCCCATGCCCCCAGCTTGATGCTTAGTCCCCATGTAGGTTCCTTTAGTCTTACAACTTAATCCCCGTGGCAATCTCTATTACATATGTTAGTGTAGGTTTCTTTGTTGCTCTTTCCATACCTCTTGCCCCAGTTTTCCCTCAGTGTCTATAGGTCTGTTCTCTAAGTCTTTTTCTCATTGCTGCTCTGTGTGTGCATTTACCCGTACCATCTTACTAGATTTCATATATATGTGTTACTATACTGTACTTGTCTTTCTCTTTTTGACTTACTTCACTTTGTATAATAGGTTCTAGATTCATCCACCTCATTAGGACTGATTCTTCTGCATTTCTTTTTATGGCTGAGAAGTATTCCATTGTATATATGTACCATAGTTTCTTTGTCCATTCATTCATAGGACAGGTTTTTGATTTCCCAGCTCCAGCGTGGGGCATAGAGTTCATTATACAGTCCAAGTCTGTGCTTTGGGTTTCTCCTCTAGTATTTTCCCAGTTCCTGGAATGCCAGTGTGAGCCTACCTCTGGCGCGAGAGTATGCCTGAGTGCAGGCCCTCTCCCCGGAGAGCAGTCCGCAACTGGCCAGCCTCTGCTTGAGCGTGGGAGGTGCCTTTCCCTCCGCAGGGCTGCTCTGGTCCCTCTGGGGCCAAAGCAGGCCTCCATTCTGCTCTGAACCCTCTTTGTGATCTTGTTGTCCCCCCAGCGGCCCTGCAGCAGTGTGCCGAAGATCGCCAGATCTGCCCTTCTCTGGCGGGCTTCCAGTTCACTAAATGGGACAGCGAAGCGCATAATGAGGTGTGGTCAATTTCTGGACGTCTAAGGGCCCTGGGCTTCTCTCCAGCAGCTCGTGGTTTCAGTAAAATGGCCTGAGATGAGTTCTGCACAGTAGGAACCCAAACTGTGGCATTGTTTTTATTTAGCCAGCAGTACAGAAAATATTTCCTTTGGCTCCTCCGACGAGACTGAATGTTGGGGCAGGACTGGCAGCAGGGCTGTGCGCTGCCCTCTGGCGGGCCCATTACACAGCTGGGAGTGGATTCTGGGATCAGCCTTGTGTCTCCTCTGGTCTGCCCCCCAGGGTTGATTGGAAGGGCAGCCCTTCCAATCCTGGGTGCACAGTTTTATCAGATTCACTCTTAAGCGCAGTTGTCTGGTGACCTCTGGTCTCTAAGGCTGCTGTCAAGCTCAGGGAATTTCCTGCTCTTCAGAGCTGAGTCCCTCGGCACAGGGTTGCCAGAGAAATTGTTATGTGTGAAGTTTTCCTCTATTTTTAGCTTGGCCCCCTTTAGCCTACTTACTACAACCATCAAAATAAATGGTCTCCATGGAAAACGGTTTCTCTAAACATGGGATTAAAGGATGCAGGTTCCTGTTTCGTGTTTTACAAAAGTACCTAATGACAATACAGCTCCATCCTGTGCTGCACAATATAAAACGGGGTAGGAGAAGGCACCTCCCGGGGCGGGTCCTCCAGCTAGAGGGTGATACGATTCATTCATAGGACAGGTTTTGATTTCCCAGCTCCAGCGTGGGGCATAGAGTTCATTATACAGTCCAAGTCTGTGCTTTGGGTTTCTCCTCTAGTATTTTCCCAGTTCCTGGAATGCCAGTGTGAGCCTACCTCTGGCGCGAGAGTATGCCTGAGTGCAGGCCCTCTCCCCGGAGAGCAGTCCGCAACTGGCCAGCCTCTGCTTGAGCGTGGGAGGTGCCTTTCCCTCCGCAGGGCTGCTCTGGTCCCTCTGGGGCCAAAGCAGGCCTCCATTCTGCTCTGAACCCTCTTTGTGATCTTGTTGTCCCCCCAGCGGCCCTGCAGCAGTGTGCCGAAGATCGCCAGATCTGCCCTTCTCTGGCGGGCTTCCAGTTCACTAAATGGGACAGCGAAGCGCATAATGAGGTGTGGTCAATTTCTGGACGTCTAAGGGCCCTGGGCTTCTCTCCAGCAGCTCGTGGTTTCAGTAAAATGGCCTGAGATGAGTTCTGCACAGTAGGAACCCAAACTGTGGCATTGTTTTTATTTAGCCAGCAGTACAGAAAATATTTCCTTTGGCTCCTCCGACGAGACTGAATGTTGGGGCAGGACTGGCAGCAGGGCTGTGCGCTGCCCTCTGGCGGGCCCATTACACAGCTGGGAGTGGATTCTGGGATCAGCCTTGTGTCTCCTCTGGTCTGCCCCCCAGGGTTGATTGGAAGGGCAGCCCTTCCAATCCTGGGTGCACAGTTTTATCAGATTCACTCTTAAGCGCAGTTGTCTGGTGACCTCTGGTCTCTAAGGCTGCTGTCAAGCTCAGGGAATTTCCTGCTCTTCAGAGCTGAGTCCCTCGGCACAGGGTTGCCAGAGAAATTGTTATGTGTGAAGTTTTCCTCTATTTTTAGCTTGGCCCCCTTTAGCCTACTTACTACAACCATCAAAATAAATGGTCTCCATGGAAAACGGTTTTCTCTAAACATGGGATTAAAGGATGCAGGTTCCTGTTTCGTGTTTTACAAAAAGTACCTAATGACAATACAGCTCCATCCTGTGCTGCACAATATAAACTTCCTCTGCACTTGGCTGTTGGGGAGGCGGGGGTAGGGGAGAAGGCACCTCCCGGGGGCGGGTCCTCCAGCAGAGGGTGTAGTGATGGGAATGCGGGGACCTGGGGTTCTCTCTGTCCCTTCCAGTCGGTGTCGGCCCTGGTGGACAAGTTTAAGAAGAACGATCAGGTGTTCGACGTCAACGCCGAGGTGGAGGAGAGTGACTGCGAGGACCTCCCTGAGGGGCCCCTGGAGGACGACTTCGATGCTAACGATGACACAGACCAGGCCACAGCTGGGGAGTGCACAGAGTTCAGGAGCTGGAAGGAGCCCTGCCACACTCACAGCTGCCAGTAAGGCACTCAGGAACCCGGGAAATGTTCCCACAGCAGTTCTCCCCAGTTTCCTGCTGGGACAGTCTGCTTCTGTCTCTGTGATCGATTGGGCTGGCGGGCCTTGTTGTCACACAGGCTGAGCCATTCTGACCCACGACAGTATCCATCTGCCTTCAAGTGTTGGCTCAGCCACTTACTGGCCGTAAACCTGATACTGCAGGAGCCCGTAAGCCTGAGACTGAGATCGTAGAGCTGGGCTGTAGTAGCCACTTCAGCGGTGGGGTCCTCACCACTTCCACTTGGTGCATGGAGCGTGCTCCCTCTCGAGGCCCTGCACCTGGGCTGGCTTTTGGCCGAATCACTCCATATCAGTTATAGACAGAAAACAGCTTATGCGTTGATTACTGAGAAAAATGGCCCCTGCCTAAAGGGCAGAGGTGTCTGAGAAGAGTGTCATCAGATCGATAGGTAGGGATGAGCAAAGTAAGGAAAACTAAAACAGCAGGTTAAAATTGAGCATATGGGGTGGGGGAGTGGTAGAATTGGTCTCTCGTAATTTAGATCTTTGATGACTAGTAAACATCGTAAGAAAATCTGAACTTGGTTAATCTTTATATGTACTTAATAGGTTACTATTATTTTCATTTTGAATATGATCTGGAAGCTGGATCCCACTGTCCTGCAGTGCTGAAGGGCAGGATGAGATTGCATTCTTGAGCTTGCTTTGTCAGCTTGCAGATGTTAGCCCAGGAAATGATTAGATTGATAATGCCTCTTGAAATCTGAATACAAGTCCAGGGGCTGACTGTGTGAACCTCAGAAAAAATCTCCCCCCACCCCCAGGCCCTTCAGAAACCTCCCCTCCTGATTTGTACTATTACCAGCTTGAGATTTTGTCCCTGTTCCCATCCTCTCTTCCAGGAAGTGAGAAACGGGAGGCAGGTTGGTGAGATGACCTTTTGATACTATTTTCAAATGTCAGAAAAGAACTGTCACTTTTTGTTAAAGTCAGTGTCTGAGGAACTGATGTAGAGAGGGCTTTAGTCATTTCCATTTTGTCGTTTTGTTATAACCCTATAACCAGAGGTGGTGATTTTGAACATGTTTTGAGCAAATGTCTTCATCTCTCTCCCCAGCTCCAGACAGAACGGAATCTTAGACTCCACCCTACTGAGTGAGTGCATTAGGGTCAGGGAGTTTAGGTTCTAGACCAGGGTTTTGTTTGTATTAAAATCTCTGCCCCTGACCGGGTGCTGACCTTTCCCAGGAGCTCAGCAAGTGTGTGAACTGAACTAGACTGGGCCCCGCCATGGGTGGCTGGGAGATACGGGGCAGGTGGCCTCATCTTTGGGGTCTTTGTTTTCTCATCCGTAAAGTGAGCAGTTGGGACTAGGTAATAATAATATTGTAGTGTCTGATGTTTCCTGAGCTCCTGATTATTCTGACCATGCCACTCTGCCAGGTTCCCTACCTGCATATTTCACATAATTTATATAATATATAAAATATAATCACTTAGTCCTTGCAACAACCCTATGATTAGGTCCTGTTATCCCTGTTTTACAGGTGAGGAAACAGGCTTACAGAGGGTAAGTAATGGGGTAGAACTGGGAGTTGCCCTGCACCCTTGACCAGTCCTGACTGTGCATACTGAGCTGTGGATGGAAGGCTCCACCCCAGAGCACTTAACTCAAAGTGTCTGAGGCCGGCATGCATCAAGATTTCCCTAGGTCTCCTGGTGCTTATACCGTGCACCCAGGGCTGAAGGGCAGGATGAGATTGCATTCTTGAGCTTGCTTTGTCAGCTTGCAGATGTTAGCCCAGGAAATGATTAGATTGATAATGCCTCTTGAAATCTGAATACAAGTCCAGGGGCTGACTGTGTGAACCTCAGAAAAAATCTCCCCCCACCCCCAGGCCCTTCAGAAACCTCCCCTCCTGATTTGTACTATTACCAGCTTGAGATTTTGTCCCTGTTCCCATCCTCTCTTCCAGGAAGTGAGAAACGGGAGGCAGGTTGGTGAGATGACCTTTTGATACTATTTTCAAATGTCAGAAAAGAACTGTCACTTTTTGTTAAAGTCAGTGTCTGAGGAACTGATGTAGAGAGGGCTTTAGTCATTTCCATTTTGTCGTTTTGTTATAACCCTATAACCAGAGGTGGTGATTTTGAACATGTTTTGAGCAAATGTCTTCATCTCTCTCCCCAGCTCCAGACAGAACGGAATCTTAGACTCCACCCTACTGAGTGAGTGCATTAGGGTCAGGGAGTTTAGGTTCTAGACCAGGGTTTTGTTTGTATTAAAATCTCTGCCCCTGACCGGGTGCTGACCTTTCCCAGGAGCTCAGCAAGTGTGTGAACTGAACTAGACTGGGCCCCGCCATGGGTGGCTGGGAGATACGGGGCAGGTGGCCTCATCTTTGGGGTCTTTGTTTTCTCATCCGTAAAGTGAGCAGTTGGGACTAGGTAATAATAATATTGTAGTGTCTGATGTTTCCTGAGCTCCTGATTATTCTGACCATGCCACTCTGCCAGGTTCCCTACCTGCATATTTCACATAATTTATATAATATATAAAATATAATCACTTAGTCCTTGCAACAACCCTATGATTAGGTCCTGTTATCCCTGTTTTACAGGTGAGGAAACAGGCTTACAGAGGGTAAGTAATGGGGTAGAACTGGGAGTTGCCCTGCACCCTTGACCAGTCCTGACTGTGCATACTGAGCTGTGGATGGAAGGCTCCACCCCAGAGCACTTAACTCAAAGTGTCTGAGGCCGGCATGCATCAAGATTTCCCTAGGTCTCCCTGGTGCTTATACCGTGCACCCAGGGCTGAAAACACTGTACTGGACTGTTCTGCAGGATCTTAAGACTTTCTCTAGGTCAGTGAGGAGTGGGGCAATGCTGAATTGTAAACACCAGTGCTTGCAGGAGGCCCTGTGTGATTGATCCCTGGGGGGCAGCACTTTGACAACCGTGCATGCTGTCCATTAGTAAGGACACGGCTGAGAAAGTGCTTCATGGCCGAGTGCAGCTGGGTTGCCCTCCATCTTCCTGCAGCAGCAGGCCCGTGTGCTCTCTAGCCAGTCCCTCTGGGTGCAGGTGCTTGCTGTGGTTAAAGGTCTCGTCTGTGGTCCCGCCCAGACCATAGCCTGCTCTGTGCTTGCAAGTCTGAGGCATTCTGCTGTGTATTCTGCTGTGTACTGGCTGAGCTGCTGGGAGGCAGCTGGAAGGAGACCTTTAGCCTGCAGGTGTTTGTGCAGCATGACTGAACTGGTGCTGACCTGAAGGAGGGGACTGTGGTTTTAGAGTGGGATAGAAGAAATGAAGACTTCCTCCAGAGAGGATGAGAGAGGCCTGACGGAGGTTAAACGGTGGATTAGGCTAGTTTTTGACTGGGGGAGTTGAGACTAGTGAGGTGCCTGCCACATAGTGCTGTATGTACTGAAAGAATTACCAAAAGCTAGAGTTCAAGCCTCCAGGGCCTCAGTCCAGTTCTGGCCTGCAGACTGTAGGAAGCTGGAAGCCATGCTTTTTATAGCTTTGCCTCTAAGTCGTAACAAACTGCCAGCCCACTCGCCAATGCTTTAACGGACATGGGGATCCACCCAAAGCCACCTTCCCCCACTCTCTCTGGGAGGAGTGCGGTATAGTTAGTACTTAAGAACACTGGCAGAAAAAAAAAAAAAAAAACACTGGCAGGCAGTTACAGACTAGAAGTGGGGTATTTTTTTTTTCCAGTATATTTTAATTTTAAAAACTAAGTCTTCATTACACAGTAAATATTGGAGAAGGAAACAGCAACCCACTCCAGTATGGTTACTGGGAAAATATGAACAGAGGAGCCTAGCAGGCTACAGTCTGTGGGTTTGCAAAGAGTCGGATATGACTGAGCACAGCATGCAGTAAATATATAGATACAGCTTACTGGCTTAAAAGATTCTGTGGATAAAGACCAAGTCCTTTTAAAGCTTTTATCTTAATCCATAAGACTTGCTATGAAGGGGTTTATGTGTATGGCTCAGTACAGGTGGAAAGGTCCTTGTTGCCGTTACCTTTAGAGGGCAGTACAGCAGCACTCATAGGCTTTCTAACCTGGCAGCGCCTGTAGGTGAAAGCTATGCCACAGGTTCTAGGAGCTTCCAGAAAGGGCGAAAAACCAACCCCAAATTGCCCTGCTGGTCTGGTCAGTTAGACCCTTCATGCACAGCAAGGAACAGAAGCTAGATGGTTTAACAGGTGGGTCATTGTCCCCCAGTCATGTGAGAGACATAAATTAGAATAACATCATTTTCACTTTCAGTAGGAATGACAGCAGTGTTAGTGGAACCTTCGTTCATGGAAGGATGGTGGACAAGGAATGTGATCATCACATCATGTGGCAGGAAGCCTTGTGTGTGGGAAAGACCCTGAGGCTGGGACTCAGGGAAAGGCATCCAGTTCCCAGTCCTGGCGTTTTACTAGCCATGTAGTCGTATATAGAAACTCAGTTTCTTTCTGTTTTCTTAACTCTCAAATGGGTAAACTTGCATCTTATGAAGCACTTTGAAACATGCCAGGTACTTAAAGAGATACAATCATATTGTTAGAAAATGAAGAGAAGCAAAGGCACTGACTAAGTAAAGTAAAGTGTTTCTCATGATGGAGGATTTGGATTGGACTTACTATTGCATTGTTGCTCATTTGTAGAAAAGCAGGTAGCCTCTTCAGCTGGGTCATATTCTGCTTTATTCTGGGTCATATTGCGCTAAATACACAATTGTGTTGTCTGTATTGACCCATGCATGATTGTACCGTAAAAACATGATCTGGTGTGTTGCAGAGACGAAATGATTCCCCTTGGGGACGGAGACATTTGGACCATGTGTCCCCTTCTATCCATGAAACCTGGAGAGTATTCCTACTTTAGCCCCCGCACCATGTCGATGTGGGCTGGCCCGGATCACTGGCGCTTTAGACCCCGGCACAAACGTATGTACTTCTAGATGGAACTTAAGAGATACTGCAGGTGACCGGCCAGTCAGCAGTTCAGCCCAGGAAGGGGAAAATGCCCCATCACTGTCCCGTACCTCCCGACAAGCTGTAGAAATACACAGATAAGCAGCCTGCTGGTGGACCAGTCAGTTGGGATGGGGTATCCGTTAAGACTGAAGCCTCCTAAGTGGGAAGAGAGTGCCCAGTCAGGAGAGCTGGCTCAGGACTTTGTCCTGGTCTAGCACCCCGTTACTTTTCCAGCAGCGGCCAGAGTTGGGGGTACCCCGGGCATGGAGGGCCGTGTGAGTCACTGCACAGGCAGTGCTCCGCAGCCCCACTGGAGAGCTGGGCCAGCATTGGGTATCTTGTGTTCCCTCTTTGAAAAGAGGTGATTAATTAGCATACTCTTCTTTGTGTTTTGCCAGCAAAAGCACAGATCTTGAGAATAAATGTTAGATGTATGATTTGCCCTCCTAGTGCTGATCCGATGCTAAGACACAAAGGCTGTCTCGCCATTGGTGAGGCTGGCAAGGGATCTCGCAGGTGATTGCTCACAGAGGTGAGCTGTGGTGATGGCTGTGTTCATTTCCGCAGAGGACACTAGCTCACAATCAGAGCCCAAAAAGAAGAGCACAAAGAAGGATTTTGAAATCGACTTTGACGAAGATATTGACTTTGATGTGTATTTTCGAAAAACAAAGGTCTGTGCTGATTTATTATCATTTGTGCTTTCGCCGATTCTTTGCACTCCTCTTCCCCTTTTAGCAGTGTAGCGGTGGTTTTTAAAATGCATTATAGGGCTTCCCCTGGTGGTCCAGTGGGTAAGGACACCGCCTTGCAGTGCAAGGGGCGCCGATTCGAGCCCTGGCCTGGGAAGATCCCACGTGCCGCGGAGCGGCTGGACTGATGTGTCCAGTCAATGAGCCGGAGCTCTGGGGTGCATATGCCCAGAGCCGGTGCTCTGCAATGACAGACACCACCGCGATGGGAGGCCCACAGGAGCCAAAGAACGAAGACGAATGAAAATAGAGAAATTAAAGACCAATAGAAGTGGCCCGCCCACTCCCTCCCTCCCCAACCCGACCCCCGCCCAAAGTAAATAAATAAATAAAATCTTTAAAAAAAAAATGCATTATAAATATCACTCTTAGAGAAAATAGATGGTTTTTTCTCCCGCCATCTCTGAAGGAATTAAGAAATAGCCCAAACTCAGTGACAGGAGAGCATCACCATGAATAATGTCTAACAGAATCGCTCCTTTACGTAGAAGTGAGAAGGCTGGTGCTGCTCAAACTCTTCCCGAACTCCTTCCGAAAATCAAACAAACAAAAACAAAAAAATATATATGTGCATATAGACCATTCATATTTTTTTAAAAAAGACGCCTATAAACTACCCCTTTTCTTTTTTAAATCAATAGGCTGCTACTATTCTGACCAAGTTCACTTTGGAGAACCAGAACTGGAGAGCCACCACTCTTCCTACAGACTTCCACTATGAGACTGAAAAGCTGGTCCAGCTGCATCTCAAACCAGGCACCAGGGTAAGACTGTTCTTCGGTTGCTTGAGGTTACTTTGTTGTTGAACCTGTTCTTGGCATCGGAGGCATCAAGTGGGTGATCGTGTGACCGTCGGTGCCTTGGATTCGTGTTAGCCCAGGGCAGCTACTGGAGATGGCGTGAGGGAGGCAGAGCTGGAAGGGAAAGCTCATAGGACAGATGAAATACCCCACCTGTCTGGACTGTGGACACACTGGCCTACATCCTGACATGCAAGGGGAAAACAGCATTTTGTCAAAGGTTTTTACAAGAGTTGGTTCTTTCTTGATTCTTTCACTCTCTCAATTGTGGATTCACTAGCCAGGTGCTTTATATCATAGTTGTGGATTCACTAGCCAGGTGCTTTCACCAGCCCACGTAGCCTCCCCGTGATCACTGCGTGGACTCGAACCCACTGTCACACGTGGGGGACACAAGTGCCAGTCCTCGGGCTCCCCACGGCTGTTCTGCCTGCCCGCACTCCTTCCATGCCTATTCACATGAGTGCCCTGGACTGGCTGGTGTGCACCTTGATCTCTGTTCACTTCATTTGCCTGTGGCCCGTCTGGTGATGCCAGGCAGCAAGCCTGTGTTCCTGTTGCCAGGGTGACCGGGCAGTGGGTCGTGCTTAGTTCCATTTTGTTTGGAGCCTGTGCTCATTTGCATTCCTAGTTGGTTTCATCTTGTGGGTGGTCTTAGTTACAGCTTCTTTGCCTCATTTGCCGTTTCTCCTCTTTGATTTTCCTGTCAGAATTAGAATAGCCCAAACTCAGTGACAGGAGAGCATCACCATGAATAATGTCTAACAGAATCGCTCCTTTACGTAGAAGTGAGAAGGCTGGTGCTGCTCAAACTCTTCCCGAACTCCTTCCGAAAATCAAACAAACAAAAACAAAAAAATATATATGTGCATATAGACCATTCATATTTTTAAAAAAGAGGCCTATAAACTACCCCTTTTCTTTTTTAAATCAATAGGCTGCTACTATTCTGACCAAGTTCACTTTGGAGAACCAGAACTGGAGAGCCACCACTCTTCCTACAGACTTCCACTATGAGACTGAAAAGCTGGTCCAGCTGCATCTCAAACCAGGCACCAGGGTAAGACTGTTCTTCGGTTGCTTGAGGTTACTTTGTTGTTGAACCTGTTCTTGGCATCGGAGGCATCAAGTGGGTGATCGTGTGACCGTCGGTGCCTTGGATTCGTGTTAGCCCAGGGCAGCTACTGGAGATGGCGTGAGGGAGGCAGAGCTGGAAGGGAAAGCTCATAGGACAGATGAAATACCCCACCTGTCTGGACTGTGGACACACTGGCCTACATCCTGACATGCAAGGGGAAAACAGCATTTTGTCAAAGGTTTTTACAAGAGTTGGTTCTTTCTTGATTCTTTCACTCTCTCAATTGTGGATTCACTAGCCAGGTGCTTTATATCATAGTTGTGGATTCACTAGCCAGGTGCTTTCACCAGCCCACGTAGCCTCCCCGTGATCACTGCGTGGACTCGAACCCACTGTCACACGTGGGGGACACAAGTGCCAGTCCTCGGGCTCCCCACGGCTGTTCTGCCTGCCCGCACTCCTTCCATGCCTATTCACATGAGTGCCCTGGACTGGCTGGTGTGCACCTTGATCTCTGTTCACTTCATTTGCCTGTGGCCCGTCTGGTGATGCCAGGCAGCAAGCCTGTGTTCCTGTTGCCAGGGTGACCGGGCAGTGGGTCGTGCTTAGTTCCATTTTGTTTGGAGCCTGTGCTCATTTGCATTCCTAGTTGGTTTCATCTTGTGGTGTCAGGTCTATAGTCTACAGCTTCTTCTGCCTCATTTGACCTGTTTCTCCTCGGGTCTTAATAATATATATACAGTTCCCTGAATTCACTGATATCTCACATTCTGGTTTATAATTTAACACTTGTAATTTTCTTTCTAATCAGTACTGTTCATTTAACAGAAATGCTCTTAAAAATGCAGAAAGAACTAATACAATGTTATATGTCAAGCATTGTGTTAGTCGCTCCGTCGTGTCTGACTCTTTGTGACCCCATAGACTGTAGCCTGCCAGGCTCCTCTGTCCATGGGATTCTCCAGGCAAGAATACTGGAGTGGGTAGCCATTCCCTTCTCCAGGGGAATCTTCCCGACCCAGAGATCAAACCCACATCTCCTGCTTTGCATGTGGATTCTTTACAGTCAGAACCACTCAGGGGGTTATATGTCAATTATACCTCAATGTATAAAAAGAAAAAAGTGCCAAACAAGAGATAGAGTTGCAGTAGCAGGAGCAGCCATGGTCACAGTCAACATCAGGCCCACGGCAGCTTGCTCTTATCAGAAACTAGAGCCTGAGGTAGAGGGGCAGAGCCAGGCAGTTGGGGAGCTGAAGGGGGACGGTAGGACACTCTACCCAGCTGACCCAACCTCCAGCTGCTTTCCCGCCACACACCACCTTCTCTCTCAAGCCCTTATTATAGACATTGAGGTAGTCGTTCACATATTCAGATATGAAACTGATAAAACAGAGTCCTTGTATCACAGCACTCCAGGAATTGTCTTTTTGTGTTTGGTGTGTTTTTTTCCATCACTTTTTTATAGAGGAAAGAACTTCTGTTTCTGATTATCCACAGGAACAAATTTCCCTGTGTGGCTGTCATGGCTTCAGGCAGCAGGAGCCCAAGATCCCTCACCTCTTTTCTCTAGTAGAATTATACAGGAAAACGACTATCAAATAGTGGCAAATAGACACCAGACTGTTATTAAAGAAACACCCAGTTTGGATAGAAACTACACAGATCAGTCACTCATCCACTTTAATATCTATTAGATACTAAATGTGATGCTAATAGCAGCCAGCCAATATATGAGGGTCTCTTATTGAAACATTTCTTACAGACTATAGACAATTCAGAGTGTGTCGAGAGGAGAGTAGTCCACACAGAGAGGGGTTTAGAAATTGTCATATGAAGAAAGTGGGCATTTCTTAATAAGTATCTATTTGTTTTTGGATTTGTATTACAAAAACATTGAGGCTGGGGTGGGGGTACTTTGGGAGTATGTAGTTATATTAAAATGTTTAGTGTGCTTCTGTAACCTGTACACACCTTTAATCCTGTTTCCACCACCCCAAAGACACACTTGCTAAGTGACGATCAGTGGCCTGAGGGCCTGGAGATCTGAAGAGCTGTGGTCACCAGACACTTCCGAGAGAGGAGGTGAACTTGTTCTGTCTGGCCTCTCGAAGGTGGTACATGGGCCATGGATGTGTGACCGAGAGAAGGGCCAGGATACCTCCCTGTAGCTGTGTGGGGAGCAGTCTTGGCTGCAGGAGGGGGACTGGCCTCTTGTGAATTTCAGCAGTGGTTGTGTTTTCTGCTGGAATTGTCAACAAGCAGCGACAAGTGGACTTCTTTTCAAATAGGCGTAGGTGGTTTTGTTTTTGTTTGTTTGTTTGTTTTTCTTTTTTTAAAAAGATGTATTTATTTATTTATTTTGGGCGGGGGTTGGGGAGGGAGGGGAGAGGGTGGGCCACTTCTATTGGTCTTTCATTTTGTCTATTTTCATCCGTCTTTGTTCTTTGGCTCCTGTGGGCCTCCCATCGCGGTGGCCTCTGTTGTCGCAGAGCGCTGGCTCTGGGCGCATGCGCTCCAGAGCTCCGGCTCGGTAATTGGACACATCGGTCCAGCCGCTCCGCGGCACGTGGGATCTTCCCAGGCCAGGGATTGAACCGGTGCCCCTTGCACTGCAAGGCGGTGTCCTTACCCACTGGACCACCAGGGGAAACCCGGTGGTTTTGTTTTTAGTGAAGGGACATGGTTTCAAATAAAGACCTAATTGCAGACCAGCTGCTCCGGCGTATTTGGGCCGGGTTGCGGCTCAGAGCCCCACTGCCCTGGTCTTGCTCTGGAGCGGAGCTAGGCAGTTAGACGTGGGCTGGGTTAGGTGACTGCCCAGGGCCTTTAACCCTGACATTCTGGGACATGGTCGTTGGAACTAAACCTCGTTTACCAGCGACTTTTCTAGAAATCGCTCTCTGAAGCTGTACTTTCTTTCACTCTAGTTACTCAAGATGGCTCGAGGCCAGAAGGCAGGGACGGAGCATTATGAAGAAATTGGAGACTACGATTACAATAACCCTAACGACACCTCCAACTTCTGCCCTGGGTTACAGGTGAGCAGGCAAGCGCTCTGGCCTCTCTCCTCTGCAGGGTCTCTGCTTCCCTTCTTGCCTTTCCTGTATGGCAGGAAGGCTGCAGACATTCTAAGTCAGGTGGGGATCTGTGGATGCTTGCCCTGTCCCCGGCATCAGAACTGAGCAGAGCCGAGGCAGACCTCAGCCAGACCTCGGCCTGCCTTACGCTAAGCTCTGGAAGCGGGGAAAAAGTGGACATAGTCCAGTAAACCGTCAGCTTGCCGATGGAGCGTTTAGCCTGCACAGGGCACTTAATCTTGGCTATTCTGAAATTTCAGAGGAAAAGAAACACTCTTCCCACTCTTTGGAGCTAGTATTTTGGGTGGGGAGACAAAATGCATAGACATGGGAAACTAGTGTGTTCTAATGGGGAAAAGTGTGTAGGGTGGGTCTCAGGAGACCAGGTGTGTAGCCCTCATCTCAGTTCACACATAGTGACTTGTACAGACTACTCCCACCTTTAAATCTTTGACTAAATAATCTCAGAATGCCTTCTGTGATCCTGTGAAAGAGATGGCTAATAGAAGCCTGACAGAAAGGGGGAAAGTTTAGGTCCCATGTGTCCCTGAAAGTGAGGAGAGAGGAAAGAATGGGGAGAACAGTTATTCACTGTATTTTCTTAGTTGGAACAGAGTTAGCTGTTAAAATCTAGACTGACTGCTTGACCAGTGCTCCTCAAACTCAGTGTGCATAAAAACCACCCAGAGAACCTATTAAAAAACCACCTCCTAGGCCCCCTACCCAGAGATCTGTCTTTGACCCCTGCTGCTGGCCAGCCAGCAGGTCACGTCTCTGGGGTTTCAGGAAGGCTTTCTGTAAAATGAGATCCTAAACTGGTTATAGACAAAGGACGCTGTGGCTGTGGTGAGCACTGTGTTCCTTTGAACCCTCACAGAGGTCTTAGTTAGCACCAACTCCCTGGTAGGGTCTGTGTGCAACAGGAAGAGAGTCAGAGGCCCTCAAAGCCCGTGAACTCTCAGGTACTCTGCTCTCGAGGGGCCTGGGACCTGTCATGAGGCTACTTCTTAAGACCCTCACATAGCTGTGCCGGAGTTGAAGAGCTGTTGCTTTGCCCAGGCTACTGACAGCGATTATGAAGAGTCCGATGACTTATTTGTGGGATCTGCTGGGACCCTTGACCATTCTGACCATCCCCCTGCGACAACACAAGACACTGATGAGGCGTCTGACATCCATGGATCGGACATCACCACTTACGGAGAGTCAAATCTGGTAGCTGAGCCTCAGAAGGTAAAAACGAAGCCAAGAACTAGATCTGGTGTTGTTTTGCCTGAGAGCTGCTTGATTTGCCTATTTTATGAAAGTCATATTGGTCTGAGCTAAATGTTTTTTTCTTCTTGACTTTAACCCGTTGCTAAGTGGCTGATTCTTAATTAAAGCTGTAGGAAATGGGCCGATGCTGATTATGTTTGTGGGAACCAACCTTCTCTCCAAAGATTGTGGTAAACCATATGACCAGGGGCAAACCTGCTGTGCACATCCAGTACATGCAGGAAGCCTATAGGCTAGGAGATGGGCTTCTCTGCTGGTTGGGTAAGGGTTGGCATTTAGCTTTGGAAGATCTAGGCCAGATTCAACTCAAATTATCACATATCAAGCATCTCTGTCATACCAAGTGACAGACTTGGTGCTTTTATATATATTTGATTCACTTCTCTCTTTTACACTGAAATTCCAGTATACCCTTAGGAAGACTACTTGATCAAAAAGAAATTATCAGTAGATTGAATTGAGGGAGTCTATTTTAATATGTCCAAAGAAAGCTCAGACTTGGTGGTGTAAACTAGGTTTTCCGATTATCAACTCCAAACTTTCCTTTTACAAAGAGCAATGGTAAACACTTCTTTCTTCTGGTTAGTTTTACTTGTCACATACCTTTTTCAGGTGAATAAAATTGAAATTCAGTATGCCAAGACTGCCAAAAAGATGGACATGAAGAAGCTGAAGCAGAGTATGTGGAACTTGCTGATGGAGATCCCCGAGCAGTTGGACGCAGAGGTAATGGGTTCCTATCATGCTGCAGGTGCCCAGGGCAGAGCAGGGCAGGCTCTCGTCTGCACTGCAAGACCCTGAGCGCTAACATGGAAAGAAGTCGTTCAGAGATACAAGGAAGAGTCACACCTCTGAAGGGGAAATGAACCAAGTATATGAACCAGCAGGTCACACAGAAGGTGATCCAGATGGTAGCTGGTGTAGGGGACATTATTCAGCCTGGCTTGTAATCAAAAAGTACACGTGAAGGCAGTTCTGTGCTGCTTTAAAATAACAGCTTTAGCAGTTAATCAGCATTTTCCAGTATAGAGTTGGAGAGGGGGAACGGGAGTAGTTATTCGTTACTGGTGCAAATTAAAGTTGATAAATAACCCTTTTGGAAAGCAGCTTCTAATATCTCCGATACCATAAAATGTTTAAGCCCTTTGATCTATAATTCTAATTTAGGAAAGTACTTATGTAGTCAGGACCCGTTACACTCTCACCCCGTCTTTTCTCCCCACCCCCACCATGTACCAATTCTATCATTTTTAACAAAACATCAGATGTAACATCCTTCCATAACTGCTCTCTTGCAAGGAGATGGCCCTCTTTTGGGTGTGAGTGGAAAGCTTAAGTCTACTTTTTTTTTCCTTTATAGATAGATAGATATAGATATAGATATATATTGGCCTCTTATTGTTTTTTCTTTTTCATCCATCGTTATTCTTTGACCTGTGTGAGCCTCCCATTGCAGTGGCCTCTCTCGTTGCAGAGCACCGATTCTGGGCGCATGCACTCCAGAGCGCTGGCTCGTAATCGGACACATTGGTCTAGCCACTCTGTGGCACCTGGATCTTCCCAGGACAGGGATTGAACTGGTGTCCCTTTTACTGCAAGGCAGACTCTTTCTTTACCCAGTGGACCACCATGGAAGCCCAAGTCTACTTTTTTTTTGGCCGCTTTTGTTGGTCTTTCATTTATCTATTTTTATCTATGCTACCCTTGACTGTGTAGTCTAGTTCAAGCTACAAACGATCATGGCTTTTGTTACTGTTTTGCTATTTTTTTCTTTCCTTGTTTTTTTTCCAGAGGGACCTAGTAGCCTCTTTGCAACTTTCCCTTTACTGAGACCATGCCACCAACATCCATGCTTACCATAACTTGGCAGTGTCAGCCCCTTTCTGGATCCTTTTTTTTTTTTTTTCAAAATGTACCAAAGCAATTGTTTTGGTTTCGTTCCAGTGTAGGTGTTTCTTTTTAGAGTTCCAGCTTTGCAAGTTTGTGTTGCTCTGTCAAAAGTGACCTGGGCCTAGTCAGATCTCTAAGTGTCCTTCCTTCTGTCAGGGAAACCACAGTGAGAATGGAGAAGCAGCGCACCCTGCAGAGGGGGCTGACAAGAAGCTCAGCAGTCTCAGCAAGGACCTGCAGAAGCGGTGCGTGCGTGCGTGCGTGCGTGTGTGTGTGTTGACTTCCCCCTCCTTCCTTCTCTTCCCCCTCCTGCTTCTTCCCGTCCTCACCCTCTTTCTCCTCCTCCACCTCCCTCCCCAGCCCCCAGCCGTTGGTGTGACATAGGCCCTGCCATTTTCACACTTCTTGCAATCGTTCCATTCCTTCTCTGCATTGACAAATGAGTTAATGTAGCCCATCTTTTAAAAGGGCACTTTTCTATACCAGGGGCTGGAATGGAACAGGAAATATTTCCAAATAAGAAACTGGACAAACCTGCTTCTAAAAGGCATCTGAAATATTTCTTTGTTTCTCATTCGTTTATTCACTGGATGTGTGTATTCATACTTGATGAAAGGGCCTTTGTTTTTGGAATTGCAATGACGGCTGAATACTTACTAGCGTCTCTGTTTCACAGTCTGCCTTCCCTCATGGCTCAGAACCTCTCCATCCCCCTGGCCTTTGCGTGTCTCCTACACTTAGCCAATGAAAAGGTAGGTGACCTGGGAAGCACGTGTCTGGCACTGCTCCGCCTCACCAGTCACAGAAGCAGTTGTGCCATTTGCTGTCTGTGATCACATCTCTAAGGGGCCCCAGAGCACTCAGCACTGGAAGAATCGGGACATGTTCCCAGGCCAGGACCTGCTGGGCTGAGCTTTGGGCTGTTTGAGGAGGGCTGACTGCTAACACTGGCTGACAGTTACCAGACCATCTACCGGGATCCAGGGCGACTCAGAGCTTACGAGCTGACCAAAACAAGTCTCCCAGCCCCTGGTGCCAGACATGGCGCTTGTGCTGGCCTTCCTTCTCCCGGTTTTTCACTCCCACCTGGGCTCTTTACCAACCACTCTGGTAATGAGCTCCCTGTCAGCCATTGCATGGGAGGTGACCTGTGTGCTTCCTGTCTGTAGCAAGAGAGGACGGTACCTATGTCCAGTGCCCGGCAAGGGAGGGTGGTCTCTGTTCAGTTAGGCTTCCATGTGAGGAGGGGCTGCTCACAGCTCTTTATTCCTGAGGAGACAGCTGCCCAGGGTTGGAGGATCTGTGGGGTGGGGGCATCCAAGAAGACGTGGAAGGCAGGGAAAAGGCCTGTGGGATGGGGGAGAAAGCATGGGGGTTGTGGAATCGCCAAGCGGGGAGGTCCTGGGCAGGGCGAGAAGGCCGCACATGGATGGGGCTGATATACATGTGCCACGGCCCCGGGTGGCCTCCCTGTCACTTCCTCTAGCTCCTCCCAGCTCAGCACTTGGCCCTTGACAGAGAGACTGTCGCAGGAACCAGAGCAGGCTTGCATTTTCCTTTCTTGGCCCCAGCAATTGACAATGGTTTGGATCCACCTTTATCACGCAGGTTATATTTGCTGTGACTACATTACTTAGAATCATGGGCCTGACCTTGTTCTTTGTCATCACCACTTTGTTGCCTCCTAGTTTGTTTTTTGACTCCTGTATCCTCTGTACACCAGCATTCACCTGTGTTTGATCTTTCAGAACCTGAAGTTGGAAGGGAATACTTACTAGCGTCTCTGTTTCACAGTCTGCCTTCCCTCATGGCTCAGAACCTCTCCATCCCCCTGGCCTTTGCGTGTCTCCTACACTTAGCCAATGAAAAGGTAGGTGACCTGGGAACCACGTGTCTGGCACTGCTCCGCCTCCCCAGACACAGAAGCAGTGTGCCATTTGCTGTCTGTGATCACATCTCTAAAGGGCCCCAGAGCACTCAGCACTGGAAGAATCGGGACATGTTCCCAGGCCAGGACCTGCTGGGCTGAGCTTTGGGCTGTTTGAGGAGGGCTGACTGCTAACACTGGCTGACAGTTACCAGACCATCTACCGGGATCCAGGGCGACTCAGAGCTTACGAGCTGACCAAAACAAGTCTCCCAGCCCCTGGTGCCAGACATGGCGCTTGTGCTGGCCTTCCTTCCCCCGGGTTTTTTCACTCCCACCTGGGCTATTTACCAACCACTCTGGTAATGAGCTCCCTGTCAGCAATTGCATGGGAGGTGACCTGTGTGCTTCCTGTCTGTAGCAAGAGAGGACGGTACCTATGTCCAGTGCCCGGCAAGGGAGGGTGGTCTCTGTTCAGTTAGGCTTCCATGTGAGGAGGGGCTGCTCACAGCTCTTTATTCCTGAGGAGACAGCTGCCCAGGGTTGGAGGATCTGTGGGGTGGGGGCATCCAAGAAGACGTGGAAGGCAGGGAAAAGGCCTGTGGGATGGGGGAGAAAGCATGGGGGTTGTGGAATCGCCAAGCGGGGAGGTCCTGGGCAGGGCGAGAAGGCCGCACATGGATGGGGCTGATATACATGTGCCACGGCCCCGGGTGGCCTCCCTGTCACTTCCTCTAGCTCCTCCCAGCTCAGCACTTGGCCCTTGACAGAGAGACTGTCGCAGGAACCAGAGCAGGCTTGCATTTTCCTTTCTTGGCCCCAGCAATTGACAATGGTTTGGATCCACCTTTATCACGCAGGTTATATTTGCTGTGACTACATTACTTAGAATCATGGGCCTGACCTTGTTCTTTGTCATCACCACTTTGTTGCCTCCTAGTTTGTTTTTTGACTCCTGTATCCTCTGTACACCAGCATTCACCTGTGTTTGATCTTTCCGCAGAACCTGAAGTTGGAAGGGACCGAGGATCTTTCGGATGTCCTGGTGCGGCAGGAGAGCTGTGCTCGTGGGGAGCGGCCCTCGCTTCCACAGTGACCAGGACGCCCGCACTTGGGCTGCCATGGCTTGTGTGTGGCAAAGCTGTAGTGACTTCCAGAGTGCCTGAGCGTCTGCTGCTCTTCCCTTCTCTCCTTCACTGTCTGGGAACCAGCTCCCTGGTGCTCTGTCCTTGATCCATGCTTTCTGTTCTGTGGTGGCCGCCTAGGAGGGAGGAGTGGGAGAAGAGGCCGTCCTGATTATGGAGAGCGTCCACTCTTGGTATCCATGTGCAGTCTGTCTCCTCACTTGCTCTGTTCTTCATACTTGATTCTTGTAGAAATGAATTTCCTAGTAGGCACCCGGTCCTTTAACAGCTACCAAAACCTTGTATATAAGACATACCCTATGTGCACTTATAAATGTGTATATAAGCTTAAAAATAAAATCCTTCAAGTAATTTGTTTGGCAAACTAATTGAGTGCCTACTACATGAGTGTCAGACCTGGTCCTTATGCTCAAGGGAGATGAGGACTTGTTTGGTATAAGGCAGGAAGCGCTTAAGGGCTGAGGTGAAGATTGGGTCCATTGCGGGGGCTTCCCAGGTTGTTGAGTGGTTAAGAATTCCCTCTTGCAATGCAGGGGACAGTGGTTCAATCCCTGATCCGGGAGGACCCCACATGCCACAGGACAACTAAGCCCGCACTCCACAACCAGAGAAGCCTGCACAATGCAATGAAGAGTCGCCCTTGCTCACCACAACTGGCGAGAAGCCCAGTGCAGCAACAGAGACCCAGCAGAGCCAAAAGTAAAATTCATTAAAAAGAAAAAAAGGATTGGGCCCATTGGGCCCATAATTCTGCTAGAAGGTGATAATGAAAATTTCTACCATTTACTAAGTGACTACTCAGTGCCTTCTGTGCATGACGTTTTTCAGCCTCCTCAGCATCCTTATGAGGAGCATACTACTAAACATTATCACTCCCACTTGATGGAGGAGAAACATGGGCATGAAGATAAAGTAACTCACATGAGCAGACAGCCAACTGCCAAGAGCTTGGCCTGAACCAGGAGATCTGCTCTTAGACCTTTATTATGAGCTGCTATGCTCCATGGGCTCAGATCACAGGCTTCACAACTGGAAGTGTTGGTCCAGTTGTTTCTGTCCTACTCTCTGCTGGGGAGTCCTGTCACCATCCAGTGGGTCCACAGAACGCTTGGGTGTGAGGTCAGAAGCACTAAAGGATATAACTGGTGATGATACCTTGCTCCTGAACCCCAAGCCACACACACACAAAAGCCAATGCCCAGGCTTCCTTGGTGGGTCAGTGGTTAATACTTCACTTTCCAGTCCAGCAGAGGGGAGGGGCAGGTTCCATCCCTGGTGGGGAGCTGGGACCCCACATGCCTCACCACCAAGAAACCAAAACAAAATAGAAACAATACTGTTAACAAATTCAATAAAGACTTTTAAAAAACGTTCACATTTAAAACTCTTAAATGTGTATATAAGCTAAAAATAAAATCCTTCAAGTAATTTGTTTGGCAAACTAATTGAGTGCCTACTACATGAGTGTCAGACCTGGTCCTTATGCTCAAGGGAGATGAGGACTTGTTTGGTATAAGGCAGGAAGCGCTTAAGGGCTGAGGTGAAGATTGGGTCCATTGCGGGGGCTTCCCAGGTTGTTGAGTGGTTAAGAATTCCCTCTTGCAATGCAGGGGACAGTGGTTCAATCCCTGATCCGGGAGGACCCCACATGCCACAGGACAACTAAGCCCGCACTCCACAACCAGAGAAGCCTGCACAATGCAATGAAGAGTCGCCCTTGCTCACCACAACTGGCGAGAAGCCCAGTGCAGCAACAGAGACCCAGCAGAGCCAAAAGTAAAATTCATTAAAAAGAAAAAAAGGATTGGGCCCATTGGGCCCATAATTCTGCTAGAAGGTGATAATGAAAATTTCTACCATTTACTAAGTGACTACTCAGTGCCTTCTGTGCATGACGTTTTTCAGCCTCCTCAGCATCCTTATGAGGAGCATACTACTAAACATTATCACTCCCACTTGATGGAGGAGAAACATGGGCATGAAGATAAAGTAACTCACATGAGCAGACAGCCAACTGCCAAGAGCTTGGCCTGAACCAGGAGATCTGCTCTTAGACCTTTATTATGAGCTGCTATGCTCCATGGGCTCAGATCACAGGCTTCACAACTGGAAGTGTTGGTCCAGTTGTTTCTGTCCTACTCTCTGCTGGGGAGTCCTGTCACCATCCAGTGGGTCCACAGAACGCTTGGGTGTGAGGTCAGAAGCACTAAAGGATATAACTGGTGATGATACCTTGCTCCTGAACCCCAAGCCACACACACAAAAAGCCAATGCCCAGGCTTCCTTGGTGGGTCAGTGGTTAATACTTCACTTTCCAGTCCAGCAGAGGGGAGGGGCAGGTTCCATCCCTGGTGGGGAGCTGGGACCCCACATGCCTCACCACCAAGAAACCAAAACAAAATAGAAACAATACTGTTAACAAATTCAATAAAGACTTTTAAAAAACGTTCACATTTAAAACTCTTAAAGCCTATCCCATCTCCCTAGGAATGTACTTTCCAAATTGTGTCCAAAATACTACCCACCCTGCCACGTGAAGAGGTTTAGACTTGACCTGCTATTTAGTAGGAAGAATAGCGATGCCGAGACTCTGCACCCTGTCCTGTGGGGGCTGAAGCCTCAGCGCCTCCCCAGGCCCTGGGACTGCTAGACAGAAGGGAGGGGCATGGTGGTCCTCTTGCTCTGCTCTTATTCCTGGGGGGAGAACCTCCCTTCTGTCTAGCGTACTTCTCTGCAGTAGGAAAGGGCCATTGTAGTTCAGTTGTTAGGTCATGTCTGACTCATTACGACCCCATGAACTGCAGCACACCAGGCCGCCTGTCCCTCACCATCTCCCAGAGTTTGCCCAAGTTCGTGTTCACTGAATTCGTACTGCCTATAAAATGGGCAGGGGTGGTAATAGCTTTTAAAACAAACTTCCCTGCCCTCCACGCTGCTTATCACAAGCTTCTCTCCCTCCTTTACGTGTTTGCTGTGTGGCCAAATGAATTGACTGCAGCCATGAAATTAAAAGACACTCCTTGGAAGAAAACCTATACAAACCTAGACAGCATATTAAAAAACAGACATTACTTTGCTGACAAAGGTCTGTATAGTCAAAGCTATGGTTTTCCCAGTAGTCATGTACAGATGTGAGAGCTGGACAATAAAGAAGGCTGAACGTGGAAGAATTGATGCCTTTGAACTGTGGTGCTGGAGAAGGCTCTTTGAGAGTCCCTTGGACTGCAAGGAGATCAAACCAGTCAATCCTAAAGGAAACAATAAAGAAGGACTGACGTGGCCAAGCAATTGATGCCTGAGGTCAGAAGCACTAAAGGATATAACTGGTGATGATACCTTGCTCCTGAACCCCAAGCCACACACACAAAAGCCAATGCCCAGGCTTCCTTGGTGGGTCAGTGGTTAATACTTCACTTTCCAGTCCAGCAGAGGGGAGGGGCAGGTTCCATCCCTGGTGGGGAGCTGGGACCCCACATGCCTCACCACCAAGAAACCAAAACAAAATAGAAACAATACTGTTAACAAATTCAATAAAGACTTTTAAAAAACGTTCACATTTAAAACTCTTAAAGCCTATCCCATCTCCCTAGGAATGTACTTTCCAAATTGTGTCCAAAATACTACCCACCCTGCCACGTGAAGAGGTTTAGACTTGACCTGCTATTTAGTAGGAAGAATAGCGATGCCGAGACTCTGCACCCTGTCCTGTGGGGGCTGAAGCCTCAGCGCCTCTCCCCAGGCCCTGGGACTGCTAGACAGAAGGGAGGGGCATGGTGGTCCTCTTGCTCTGCTCTTATTCCTAGGAGGAGAACCTCCCTTCTGTCTAGCGTACTTCTCTGCAGTAGGAAAGGGCCATTGTAGTTCAGTTGTTAGGTCATGTCTGACTCATTACGACCCCATGAACTGCAGCACACCAGGCCGCCTGTCCCTCACCATCTCCCAGAGTTTGCCCAAGTTCGTGTTCACTGAATTCGTACTGCCTATAAAATGGGCAGGGGTGGTAATAGCTTTTAAAACAAACTTCCCTGCCCTCCACGCTGCTTATCACAAGCTTCTCTCCCTCCTTTACGTGTTTGCTGTGTGGCCAAATGAATTGACTGCAGCCATGAAATTAAAAGACACTCCTTGGAAGAAAACCTATACAAACCTAGACAGCATATTAAAAAACAGACATTACTTTGCTGACAAAGGTCTGTATAGTCAAAGCTATGGTTTTCCCAGTAGTCATGTACAGATGTGAGAGCTGGACAATAAAGAAGGCTGAACGTGGAAGAATTGATGCCTTTGAACTGTGGTGCTGGAGAAGGCTCTTTGAGAGTCCCTTGGACTGCAAGGAGATCAAACCAGTCAATCCTAAAGGACATCAATTCTGAATATACACTGGAAGGACTGATGCCAAAGCTGAAGCTCCAATACTTTGGCCATCTGATGTGAAGAGACGATTCATTGGAAAAGACCCTGATGCTGGGAAAAATAGAAGGGGATAACAGAACGAGATGGTTGGATGGCATCGCCAATTCAACGGACATGAGTTTGAGCAAACTTCGGGAGATGGTGAAGGACAGAGAAGCCTGGTGTGCCGCAGTTCATGGGGTTGCAATGAGTCAGACAGGACTGAGCAACTGAACTATTTTGAGTTCCTCTTTATGTGGGTTTCTGCCCCTGTACAGACTAGTACACTGCTTTTCTTGGTTATGCTTTTTGTTAAGTTCCAGCAGTGTTGGGAAAGTTCGGCAGCTGCAAATAGAAGTACAAGCAAAAATAAACAAATAGAACCTAATCAAAGATTTCTGAAATAAAAGGTTGGGATTGCATTTGGGTTCTTTTGTATGATTTTCACAGGATTTCACAGGAATAAATCCTCAAATCAGGGAGACAAAACTCTTTGTCAGATGAAATGGGACAACATGGCACTTGTATCTGTCATTTCACAGGCCCTGGAGGACCTCTCTCTCTTGGGATTGATAGCTCAACCCTGCTCATTCTGGATTAAATATCTCTCCTTGTTTATAATGTCCCCGCCTCATTTCACCAATGACAATTCAGACTTTGTTAGGAGCTGCAGTGGGCAGTTGGGGGTCACATTTCCAATGAAGATAAACTTCCTTTGTTCTTTGAGGATGGTTGGCTGGAAGGTTCCCTTGTGGAGTTCTGCTAAACAAGCTTATTTTATTTCTTCCGGAAGGAAACAGCAGTCTCCCAGATTTCCCTGCTTGCCAGGAGGCTCTCGGGCAAACTGTTCACAACTTTTGAGTCCCAGTGTATGTTTCCTAACAGAAATGTTTTTCCTAGGACAGTTTTCCTTGGATGAGAATGAATGGAATGCACACACAACTGGATTTCCCAAAGTGGGATCTGGTGATAGATCCTCAGAAATTACAAACAATGCAGAAGCAGAGAAGCTATGCCCTGGAGGGAAAGGCGGTCGGGGGAGCCTAAGTTTGCCCTCCCTCTTGCAGAGGGAGTGATGAGGCAGGAACACAGGTCACGGCGAGGGAGTGGGCACAGGTCATGGGGAGACATGAAGGTGGAAAGTCCCCATGTGCCAAGAGAGGCGGTTAGTGTGGAAAGAAGAACAGACACGGAGGTAGAGGCACTCAGCTACGCTGTGGGCATCTTGGCTGAAACACAAGTGCTACACTGGGTCAGTCTGGAAGCCTGGGATGGAAAAGGATAAACTGGGAGATTGAGATTGACATATACTCACTACTATATACAAAACAGATAACTAATAAGAACCTGCTCTATAGCATGGGCGTGTGCCCAGCTGTGTCGGACTCTTTGCAACCCCATGGACTACAGTCTGCCAGTTTCTCTTCATGGGATTCTCCAAGCAAGAATACTGGAGTGGGTTGCCATTTCCTCTTCCAGGGGATCGTCCTGACCCAGGGATCGAACCTGATCTCTCATCTCCTGCATTGGTAGGGAGATTCTTTTACCACTAGTGCCTCCTGGAAAGCCCAACTGCATAACATGGGAAATCAATACTCTGTATGACCTATATGAGAATAGACTCTAAAAAGAGAGTGGATATATATATATATTTACAACTGAATCACTTTGCTGTACAACAGAAATGAACACAACATTCCAAATCAACTATACTCCAATAAAACTTACTTTGAAAGAAAACGGGCAGGGGAGCTTCCTTGATGGCTCAGTGGTAAAGAACTTTGGCCCGTAACCCAACAGATAAACTTCTTTTGTTCTTTGAGGATGGTTGGCTGGAAGGTTCCCTTGTGGAGTTCTGCTAAACAAGCTTATTTTATTTCTTCCGGAAGGAAACAGCAGTCTCCCAGATTTCCCTGCTTGCCAGGAGGCTCTCGGGCAAACTGTTCACAACTTTTGAGTCCCAGTGTATGTTTCCTAACAGAAATGTTTTTCCTAGGACAGTTTTCCTTGGATGAGAATGAATGGAATGCACACACAACTGGATTTCCCAAAGTGGGATCTGGTGATAGATCCTCAGAAATTACAAACAATGCAGAAGCAGAGAAGCTATGCCCTGGAGGGAAAGGCGGTCGGGGGAGCCTAAGTTTGCCCTCCCTCTTGCAGAGGGAGTGATGAGGCAGGAACACAGGTCACGGCGAGGGAGTGGGCACAGGTCATGGGGAGACATGAAGGTGGAAAGTCCCCATGTGCCAAGAGAGGCGGTTAGTGTGGAAAGAAGAACAGACACGGAGGTAGAGGCACTCAGCTACGCTGTGGGCATCTTGGCTGAAACACAAGTGCTACACTGGGTCAGTCTGGAAGCCTGGGATGGAAAAGGATAAACTGGGAGATTGAGATTGACATATACTCACTACTATATACAAAACAGATAACTAATAAGAACCTGCTCTATAGCATGGGCGTGTGCCCAGCTGTGTCGGACTCTTTGCAACCCCATGGACTACAGTCTGCCAGTTTCTCTTCATGGGATTCTCCAAGCAAGAATACTGGAGTGGGTTGCCATTTCCTCTTCCAGGGGATCGTCCTGACCCAGGGATCGAACCTGATCTCTCATCTCCTGCATTGGTAGGGAGATTCTTTTACCACTAGTGCCTCCTGGAAAGCCCAACTGCATAACATGGGAAATCAATACTCTGTATGACCTATATGAGAATAGACTCTAAAAAGAGAGTGGATATATATATATATTTACAACTGAATCACTTTGCTGTACAACAGAAATGAACACAACATTCCAAATCAACTATACTCCAATAAAACTTACTTTGAAAAAGAAAACGGGGGCAGGGGGAGCTTCCTTGATGGCTCAGTGGTAAAGAATCTGCCAGCCAGTACAGGAGACATGGGTTCAATCCCTGATCTGGAAAGATCCCACATGCTGCAGAGCTACTAAACCTGTGAGCCACAGCTACTGAGCCTGTGCTCTGCCACAAGAGAAACCACAGAAGTGAGTAACCCAAGTACCGTAACTAGAGAGTAGCCTGCACACAGCAATGAAGACCCAAAACAAACAATTTTTTTTTTAGAAAAAGAGCGGTTTTCCTGGTGGTCAAGTGGGTAAAGAGTCCACCTTGCAGTACAAGGGGCACCGGTTCAATCCCTGGCCCGGGAGGATCCTACGTCCCGCAAAGCAGCTGAGCCAGTGTGTCCAGTTATGAGCCAGTGCTCTGGAGTGCATGTGCCCAGAGTCGGTGCTCTTCAACGAGAGAGGCCACTGCAATGGGAGGCCCACACAGGCCAGAGAATAAAGATGGATGAGAATAAACAAATAAAAACAATAAAAGAGGCCAAAATTAGAAGGAAAAAAAAAGAAACAAAAGAAAAGGGAAGTCCATCTGGGAAACCATCTCTGTGTTCTTACTGGTGGATAAGAGAGCTAACTTCCTGCCTCTGGGTCTCAGTCATCCCGCCATGTTAAAATCCAGAGGGGAGCTGTACCAGCAAGAAGCTAATCAGGGGATAGAAATCTGATACGTGAACAGAGAACTTACTTGTAATAAGAACTGCTTCCTGGGTATAAAGACTCGTGGGTATTGAAAGAGTAAGAAGAGAACTCACTCTAAGGTATTCGGTAGGTAAGTAGCCACTGCCAGAAGCAACCAGGCAAGGACTGGGAAAGCCACAGGCACAAAGAGAAAAACAGAGACTTCTATCAGGAGTTCCACAGAACAGAGACTCTGACCATGGCTGGTGCTTGAGTTTTCCAGTGTCCCAGTGAGGCTGGGTCTCAGGGCTGGAAAATCTGCAGGCTGCAGCCTCAGAAAGGAAGAGGGTGCTTGGGGGGCCCGAGATACATATATATTTACAACTGAATCACTTTGCTGTACAACAGAAATGAACACAACATTCCAAATCAACTATACTCCAATAAAACTTACTTTGAAAAAGAAAACGGGGGCAGGGGGAGCTTCCTTGATGGCTCAGTGGTAAAGAATCTGCCAGCCAGTACAGGAGACATGGGTTCAATCCCTGATCTGGAAAGATCCCACATGCTGCAGAGCTACTAAACCTGTGAGCCACAGCTACTGAGCCTGTGCTCTGCCACAAGAGAAACCACAGAAGTGAGTAACCCAAGTACCGTAACTAGAGAGTAGCCTGCACACAGCAATGAAGACCCAAAACAAACAATTTTTTTTTTAGAAAAAGAGCGGTTTTCCTGGTGGTCAAGTGGGTAAAGAGTCCACCTTGCAGTACAAGGGCACCGGTTCAATCCCGGGCCCCGGGAGGATCCTACGTCCCGCAAAGCAGCTGAGCCAGTGTGTCCAGTTATGAGCCAGTGCTCTGGAGTGCATGTGCCCAGAGTCGGTGCTCTTCAACGAGAGAGGCCACTGCAATGGGAGGCCCACACAGGCCAGAGAATAAAGATGGATGAAAATAAACAAATAAAAACAATAAAAGAGGCCAAAATTAGAAGGAAAAAAAAAGAAACAAAAGAAAAGGGAAGTCCATCTGGGAAACCATCTCTGTGTTCTTACTGGTGGATAAGAGAGCTAACTTCCTGCCTCTGGGTCTCAGTCATCCCGCCATGTTAAAATCCAGAGGGGAGCTGTACCAGCAAGAAGCTAATCAGGGGATAGAAATCTGATACGTGAACAGAGAACTTACTTGTAATAAGAACTGCTTCCTGGGTATAAAGACTCGTGGGTATTGAAAGAGTAAGAAGAGAACTCACTCTAAGGTATTCGGTAGGTAAGTAGCCACTGCCAGAAGCAACCAGGCAAGGACTGGGAAAGCCACAGGCACAAAGAGAAAAACAGAGACTTCTATCAGGAGTTCCACAGAACAGAGACTCTGACCATGGCTGGTGCTTGAGTTTTCCAGTGTCCCAGTGAGGCTGGGTCTCAGGGCTGGAAAATCTGCAGGCTGCAGCCTCAGAAAGGAAGAGCTGCTGCTGCTGGGGGTGGGGTAGAGGGGTCTCTGAGGATCCTCACTGGATGGGGAAGTGGGGGACAGGGGCAGGTCCCTTTTCCTCCAGCCTGCAGTCTCCCTCACATGCACTCTTGGCATCAAATGAGAGGGAGTGGGCAGCAAGGTGGAAGCGTGACTTTCAGAATGTGGGACAGAGCATCACGCAAAAGAGAATAAATAGGCAGTGGGTTTGGAGCTGAGGATGGTTACTGAAGGGACTTCCAGGTGGTGCTGGTGGTAAAGAATCCGCCTGGCAATACAGGAGACCTAAGAGGCACAGGTTTGATCCCTGGGTCGGGAAGATTCCCTAGAGGAGGGCATGCAACCCACTCCAGTATTCTTGCCTGGAGAATTCCATGGACAGAGGAGCCTGGCGGGCTACAGTCCATGGGATCACAAAGAATTGGACACGACTGAAGCGACCTGGCACGCACACAGTATTCCCAGAAACACTCTTTAAGAAAGCCTCTCCTTCTCTACCTCCTCCTCCCCACAGTGGAGATGGTGGTGTGAAGTGAGCAGGAGGCAGACTTGAACATGGAGGCCACATCCTAGGGATGTAGAAGATACAAAAAGACAGAAGGAATTCATGTCCTTAGTAACCCCAGGGCTGCCAGGTCAGTGCCCCAGAGCCCAAGTTAGGATCCCTTTGATGTAAAAATAAAACAAACACATATGTGTTTAAGCCACTGTGACATTGTCCTGTTAAAGGCAGCTGAGTCTCATTCTCAGCGACACATAAAATCCAGAGGGAGCTGTACCAGCAAGAAGCTAATCAGGGATAGAAAGCTGATACGTGAACAGAGAACTTACTTGTAATAAGAACTGCTTCCTGGGTATAAAGACTCGTGGGTATTGAAAGAGTAAGAAGAGAACTCACTCTAAGGTATTCGGTAGGTAAGTAGCCACTGCCAGAAGCAACCAGGCAAGGACTGGGAAAGCCACAGGCACAAAGAGAAAAACAGAGACTTCTATCAGGAGTTCCACAGAACAGAGACTCTGACCATGGCTGGTGCTTGAGTTTTCCAGTGTCCCAGTGAGGCTGGGTCTCAGGGCTGGAAAATCTGCAGGCTGCAGCCTCAGAAAGGAAGAGCTGCTGCTGCTGGGGTGGGGTAGAGGGGTCTCTGAGGATCCTCACTGGATGGGGAAGTGGGGGACAGGGGCAGGTCCCTTTTCCTCCAGCCTGCAGTCTCCCTCACATGCACTCTTGGCATCAAATGAGAGGGAGTGGGCAGCAAGGTGGAAGCGTGACTTTCAGAATGTGGGACAGAGCATCACGCAAAAGAGAATAAATAGGCAGTGGGTTTGGAGCTGAGGATGGTTACTGAAGGGACTTCCAGGTGGTGCTGGTGGTAAAGAATCCGCCTGGCAATACAGGAGACCTAAGAGGCACAGGTTTGATCCCTGGGTCGGGAAGATTCCCTAGAGGAGGGCATGCAACCCACTCCAGTATTCTTGCCTGGAGAATTCCATGGACAGAGGAGCCTGGCGGGCTACAGTCCATGGGATCACAAAGAATTGGACACGACTGAAGCGACCTGGCACGCACACAGTATTCCCAGAAACACTCTTTAAGAAAGCCTCTCCTTCTCTACCTCCTCCTCCCCACAGTGGAGATGGTGGTGTGAAGTGAGCAGGAGGCAGACTTGAACATGGAGGCCACATCCTAGGGATGTAGAAGATACAAAAAGACAGAAGGAATTCATGTCCTTAGTAACCCCAGGGCTGCCAGGTCAGTGCCCCAGAGCCCAAGTTAGGATCCCTTTGATGTAAAAATAAAACAAACACATATGTGTTTAAGCCACTGTGACATTGTCCTGTTAAAGGCAGCTGAGTCTCATTCTCAGCGACACAGATGGAAACAGGAAGTTCATCCCCGAGGACGCACCAAGGTCTGGTGAGAAGAGGCAGGCCAGCAGGGAAAAACCAGTCAAGGCAGCAAAAAAATCAAACGACAAGGAATGAAAGATCCTATCAAGGGTTTGCAAGATCATAGTGAAGCTGGTTCCCCCATCCCTTGCTGGTGGAAGTGAAAGTTGCTGCACCCCCTTTGGAGAACAATTGGGCAGCAGACATTTCATAATAGAGATACATGCACCTCTAACGCAACAATGACGTTTCTAGATCTTTCTTTTAGAGTTATACTCAACTAGGTGCACAGAGAGGCTTGTAAGGAATGTTCTCTATAGCAACATTTAAAATAGCTACATGTCTCCCTTTAGGGAAGGAGTTACATAAACATCCATATCATGTATAAGGAGATTTCCCTGTGGCTCAGATGGTAACGAATCTTCCTAAAATACGGGAGACTCAGGTTCGATCCCTGGGTTGGGAAGATTCCCCTGAAGGAGGGAATGGTAACCCACTCTAGTATTCTTGCCTGGAGAATTCCATGGATAGAGGAGCCTGGGGGGCTACAGTCCATGAGATCACAAAGAGTCAGACAGGACTGACATACATCGTGTACTAACATGCAGAAGAATAAGATGGGAAGAGCTCCAAAATGTACTGTTACATGAAGAAACCTGTTGAACAGTATAGTATTTATGTAAAAAAACAAACTCTCTATTTTGTATCTATGAACACATGTGTTATGAGTTGAATTGTGTTCCTGAACAAGATGTTGAAGTCCTAACCCCCAGTACCTGTTCCTGTCGACTTCTTTGGAAAGAGGGTCTCTGCAGATGGTCAAGTTAAAGTGAAGCCCTCAGGGAACCACCTCACATCCATAAGAATGGCTACTATCCAAAGAAACAACAATAAACACAAAAGAAAATGGAGGCCACATCCTAGGGATGTAGAAGATACAAAAAGACAGAAGGAATTCATGTCCTTAGTAACCCCAGGGCTGCCAGGTCAGTGCCCCAGAGCCCAAGTTAGGATCCCTTTGATGTAAAAATAAAACAAACACATATGTGTTTAAGCCACTGTGACATTGTCCTGTTAAAGGCAGCTGAGTCTCATTCTCAGCGACACAGATGGAAACAGGAAGTTCATCCCCGAGGACGCACCAAGGTCTGGTGAGAAGAGGCAGGCCAGCAGGGAAAAACCAGTCAAGGCAGCAAAAAAATCAAACGACAAGG
Source organism: Tragulus kanchil (assembly GCA_022376925.1). NCBI lineage: Eukaryota > Metazoa > Chordata > Mammalia > Artiodactyla > Tragulidae > Tragulus > Tragulus kanchil. Next base: position 96,577,607 of record JAIOJX010000029.1, read on the forward strand.
AATGAAAGATCCTATCAAGGGTTTGCAAGATCATAGTGAAGCTGGTTCCCCCATCCCTTGCTGGTGGAAGTGAAAGTTGCTGCACCCCCTTTGGAGAACAATTGGGCAGCAGACATTTCATAATAGAGATACATGCACCTCTAACGCAACAATGACGTTTCTAGATCTTTCTTTTAGAGTTATACTCAACTAGGTGCACAGAGAGGCTTGTAAGGAATGTTCTCTATAGCAACATTTAAAATAGCTACATGTCTCCCTTTAGGGAAGGAGTTACATAAACATCCATATCATGTATAAGGAGATTTCCCTGTGGCTCAGATGGTAACGAATCTTCCTAAAATACGGGAGACTCAGGTTCGATCCCTGGGTTGGGAAGATTCCCCTGAAGGAGGGAATGGTAACCCACTCTAGTATTCTTGCCTGGAGAATTCCATGGATAGAGGAGCCTGGGGGGCTACAGTCCATGGGGTCACAAAGAGTCAGACACGACTGACATACATCGTGTACTAACATGCAGAAGAATAAGATGGGAAGAGCTCCAAAATGTACTGTTACATGAAGAAACCTGTTGAACAGTATAGTATTTATGTAAAAAAACAAACTCTCTATTTTTGTATCTATGAACACATGTGTTATGAGTTGAATTGTGTTCCTGAACAAGATGTTGAAGTCCTAACCCCCAGTACCTGTTCCTGTCGACTTCTTTGGAAAGAGGGTCTCTGCAGATGGTCAAGTTAAAGTGAAGCCCTCAGGGAACCACCTCACATCCATAAGAATGGCTACTATCCAAAGAAACAACAATAAACACAAAAAGAGAAAATGACAAATGTTGGGGGGAATGTGGAGAAAATGGAAGCCTGTGCACTGTTAGTGGGGTATAAAATGGCGCAGTAGGAAGGTTCCTCAAAAAATAGGGCTTCCCTGGTGCTCCAGTGGGTAAAGAGTGCGCCTTGCAGTGCAGGGGGCACCGGTTTGATGCCTGGCCCAGGAAGATCCCATGTGCTGAGGAGCAGCTAGACCAGTGTGTCCAATTATGAGCCAGCACTCTGGAGCGCATGCACCCAAAGCCAGTGCTCTGCAGCGAGAGAGGCCACTGCAATGGGAGGCCCACACAGGCCAAAGAATAAAGATGGATGAAAAATAAATGATGACTTAGAGGCAAAAAAAAAAAAGTTGTTTAAAAAAAAATGAAAAATAGGGGCTTCCCTGGCAAGACAGTAGATAAGCATCTGCCTGCTTCTTGGTTCAGGAAGATTTTACATGCTGCAGAGCAACTAAGCCCTTGCGCTGCAACTACTGAAGCCCGCACACCATCGAGCCCGTCCGTGCTTTGCAACAAGAGAAGCCACTGCAATGAGCAGCCCAAGCACCGCCACAAAGAGTAGCCCCCACTCTCTGCAACTGGAGAAAGCCCACACGCGCAGCAGCTGTAACTCAGTGCAACTAACAATGAATAAATTAATAAAAAATTAAAAACAGAACCACCATATGATGCAGTCATCTCCTTTTTGGGTATATACCCCAAAGAACTGAAAGCAAGGTCTTGAAGAGCTATCTGCCCATCCATGTTCATTTCAGCACTGTTCACAATAGCCCAAAGCTAGAGGCATCCCAAAAACGCTGGAGTGACCTCCAAGCAGGGTGGAGGAAGCTGCCTGGGGCCGTGGGTTGAGATCCACAGCAGGCCTGGGTCTGCCACCAGCTCTTTCTGCATGTAGGCAAGTCACTTCCTGTGGCTCTGGCCCTCAGCTCCTCATGTGTAAGCACTGGGGTTGAATGGACCTCTTCCAACTGGCCTGGTTTTCTTCTCATGAAAACAATGGCCCCAGTGTGCCAGCTGGGCTAACACAGGCCTTTCATGACTCACACTCATTCAGCCTCAGGAACTACGGGGCCAGAGTGGCCCAGGGACACTGATGTCACATTAGTGACCTCAGCAGTCACAGCTGGCTGAAAAGCCCTGTGCCCTCCAGGCTTCTGTTCTAACTCACTGGTTATCTGAAAGGACACTTGAAGCTGGAATAAGGGTCCCTGCTCTGCTTCTCTGCATACAATGAGGTCAACATTATGCCCCTTGACCCCAGGCAGGCCCTGCCCTCAAAGGTCCTGCCTCTCTCCTCAGTGGATTCAGGCCGGCCCCTCCCACAGGGCACTGAGGCAGGCGGGTGAGGGGGGGCCTCTCGGCTGGGCTGCACTGGCTTCAGCTTGGCCCCAGAGTCCAGCCTCCTGCTTTGTCCTGTCCTCTTGCTCTCAAGCGTCTGTCTGAATCCTTCTGTCCTCGGATTCCAACTGGCTACTCCACCCTGGAGTGCAGGTGGACCTCTGGAGCCCCAGGCCTATGCCAGCCAGTGGATGAGGTCAGAGGGCCAAGGGAGACTCCCTGCAGGATCTCCTCAGGCGCAGCCTTGGAGAAGAGGGGAGTTAGCTGGGGAAGTATAATAAGGAGCATAATCTTCTTCAAACCCACACAACTACATAGACGTTGCAGAAGAACAGTTTTATTAGAGCATCAGCATAAAGCCAGCGAAGGAACTCAGAACGTCACCCCAAAATGGGCCTTTTGACATAAACATGATTCAGAGCTGAAGGTAATGAAGAGGCAGCGAATACAGAAAAGCCACCTCTATCTTCTTCCTCTTTTACCTAAAATCAGGTTATAAACTCTCCTTTTACTGGAGACAGACTTTTATCAGCCCAGAGGTGGCACCACAGCAATCTGAAGCAAAGCTCACTCCACCATTTCCTCCCACGTCTACCTTCCCACCTCTGGCACCCTGGGAGACTTTCCTTTGTCCTGTCATCCCTCCCCATATTGATGGTTCCTTGTTGAAGATGCTCTGTGAGCTAGAGTTCTAAGCCACCACTCTGAGCTACTCTTCATGTAGGTTTCTGCCCGAATACAGGCCAATACACTGTTTCTCTTTGTTCATCTGCCTTTTTGTTTAAAAAGTCCCAGCTGAAAAGTGGTGTTGGGAAGCTGGACAGCCACATGTAAATCAATGAAGTTAGAACACTCCCTCACACCACACACAAAAACAAGCTTAACACAGCTTAAAGTCTTAAACATAAGATATGACACTGGAACTTCTCTAGTGGTCCAGTGGTTAAGAATCTGCCTGCCAATGCAGAGAACACCGGTTTGATCCCTATGTCAGGGAAGATTCCACATGCCTCAGGGCAAATAAGCCCATGAGCAGCAACTACTGAAGCCCACACTCGCTAGAGCCTGTGCTCTGCAACAAGAGACGTCACCACAGTGAGAAGTCCACCTACCGCAGCTAGAGAGAGTAGCCCCTGCTCTCTGCAGCTAGAGAAAGCTGGGGCACAGCAACCGAGAGTCACTTCAGACGAAAATAAACACAATGAAACAAACGAAATAAGACACAGCACAATGAAATTAGAAGAGAACAGACACAAATCATTCTCTGACATAAATCCTAGCAATGTTTTCTTAGGTCAGTCTCCCAAGGCAATAGAAACAAAAGCAAACATAAGCAAATGGGACCTAATCAAACTCCTAAGCTTTTGCACAGCAAAGGAAATCATAAACAAAATGAATAAACAGCCTATGGAATGGGAGGAACTATTTGCAAATGATGCAACCAACAAGGGCTTGCTTTTCAGAATGCTTTTCACAGAGAGCTCATACAACTCAATCAGCAAGAAAAAAAAACCAAGCAACCTAATCAAAAAAAGGGCAGAAAACCTAAATAGACATTTCCCTGAAGAACATATACAGATGGCCAACAGGCACATGAAAATGTGCTCAACATTGCTAATTATTAGAGAAATGTCAATTAAAATTATAAGGAGGTATCACCCCACACCAGTCAGAATGACCATCATAAAAACAATCTATAAATAATAAATCCTGGAGGCTGTGGAGAAAGGAACCCTCCTACCGTGTTGGTAGGAGTGTGAACTGGTGCCACTACTACAGAGATCAGTATGGAGATTCCTTAAAAAACTAAAAATAGTTACTATATTGATCCAGTAATTTCATTCCTAGGTATATATCCAGAAAAGACAAAAAATCAAACTCAAAAAATACACAACACAAGTTTAAAGCCACATGTAAATCAATGAAGTTAGAACACTCTCACACACACAAAACAAGCCACACAGCTTAAAGTCTTAAACATAAGATATGACACTGGAACTTCTCTAGTGGTCCAGTGGTTAAGAATCTGCCTGCCAATGCAGAGAACACCGGTTTGATCCCTATGTCAGGGAAGATTCCACATGCCTCAGGGCAAATAAGCCCATGAGCAGCAACTACTGAAGCCCACACTCGCTAGAGCCTGTGCTCTGCAACAAGAGACGTCACCACAGTGAGAAGTCCACCTACCGCAGCTAGAGAGAGTAGCCCCTGCTCTCTGCAGCTAGAGAAAGCTGGGGCACAGCAACCGAGAGTCACTTCAGACGAAAATAAACACAATGAAACAAACGAAATAAGACACAGCACAATGAAATTAGAAGAGAACAGACACAAATCATTCTCTGACATAAATCCTAGCAATGTTTTCTTAGGTCAGTCTCCCAAGGCAATAGAAACAAAAGCAAACATAAGCAAATGGGACCTAATCAAACTCCTAAGCTTTTGCACAGCAAAGGAAATCATAAACAAAATGAATAAACAGCCTATGGAATGGGAGGAACTATTTGCAAATGATGCAACCAACAAGGGCTTGCTTTTCAGAATGCTTTTCACAGAGAGCTCATACAACTCAATCAGCAAGAAAAAAAAACCAAGCAACCTAATCAAAAAAAGGGCAGAAAACCTAAATAGACATTTCCCTGAAGAACATATACAGATGGCCAACAGGCACATGAAAATGTGCTCAACATTGCTAATTATTAGAGAAATGTCAATTAAAATTATAAGGAGGTATCACCCCACACCAGTCAGAATGACCATCATAAAAACAATCTATAAATAATAAATCCTGGAGAGGCTGTGGAGAAAAGGGAACCCTCCTACCGTGTTGGTAGGAGTGTGAACTGGTGCCACTACTACAGAGATCAGTATGGAGATTCCTTAAAAAACTAAAAATAGTTACTATATTGATCCAGTAATTTCATTCCTAGGTATATATCCAGAAAAGACAAAAAATCAAACTCAAAAAATACACACACTCCAGTGTTCACAGCAGCACTACTCACAATAGCCAAGACATGGAACACCCTAAGTAAACACTGACAGATGAATGAATAAAGAAGATATGGTCTAAACACACTGTTTATACTCACATACACACACACAATGGAATGTTACCCAGCCATAAAAAGAATGAAATAATGCCATGAATAGACCTAGAGGGTATCACACTAAATGAAGACAAATATCATATGATATCACCTGTATGTGGAATCTAAAAAAAAAAAAAAAACCGATACAAATAAGCTTACTGACAAAACAGAAACCAACTCACAGACATAGAAAACAAACTCGGGGTTACCAAAGGAGAAAAGCAGGTTGGGGAGGGACACAGTAAGAGTTTAAGATGAACAGATACACACTACTGTATACAACATAAACATCAAAGGCCTGCTGTATAGCACAGGCACTATATTCTATATATAATTGACTCACTTTGCTATACCACTGAAAATTACACAACACTGTAAATAAACTACTTAAGTAAAAAATGTTTGAAAGTACCAGTAGAAAATTGAAGATGGGAAGAAGTAAAATTCTGCTTTCTCTAGCCTAGAACGTGAAATACTATCTTTCTTGATGGGTGGGCTTGCGTGTTCAGCTGTTTCAGTCATGTCTAACTCTGCGATCCTGTGGATTGTAGCCTCCCAGGCTCCTCAGTCCATGGGATTCTCCAGGCTAGAATATTGGAGTGGGCTGCCATGCCCTCCTCCAGGGGATCTTCCTGACCCAGGGATGAACCCACATCTTCTGCATCTCTTGCATTACAGGCAGATTCTTTACCGCTGAGCCAAGGGGGCGTCCAATAGTGGCTTGTTTATTCATTATAGAGATTTACTTACATTGAAAAGGGCGGGAAGAAATTCTGAAAGGAAAATGAGCAGGAGAAACCTCTTTCCTTATTTCAACAGAGAGAATCAAGCTTCTTATTTGTAATTTTAATTGTCCTTTTGGGAGCCTGACTGAGCCAACCTAAGTTAGCCTGGGCTTGTTCTGAACCAACGAGGATAATTTCTGTGGGAAATAATGACAGGGAAACTTAAGCCAGGAGAAAAACTAACAACTTTTAACAACCTTCATTTTAAAAAATAACTAATTTATATTTGTCTAAATATATAGGGTCTGGGCCTTCAATGCTGCACAAGCTTTTCTCCAGTTGCTCTAGCAGGGGCTGCTCTCTAGCTGTGGAGCGTGGGCTTCTCATTGCAGTGGTTTCTCTCGTTGCAGAGCACTGGCTGTAGGACACTCGGGCTTCAGTAGTTGTAACACATGAACTTAGTTGCCCTGAAATATGTGGGATCTTCCTGGATCAGCGATTGAACTCATGTGCCCTTCATTGACAGTCAGATTCTTTACCACTGAGCCACCAGGGAAGCCAGAGAAAAATCTTTTAAGTAGATTTTTGGGGGGTAGGTGATGGGAACAAACCTGATTACTGCTGCACACCATCTAAAGGGAGTGAGATTTAATCCTCACAAAAAGCATATGGCCTTCTGACTGAAGAGGTCCAGGGACAAATACACAAGGTGCCTTTGCTCAGATGCTGGAGCCTCAGCGGGTGACAGGAAGAATTCCTGATGCGGCCCACCCACCACGCCTTGGGCATCACACTGCCCAACACCTCGGTGGCTCCCCACTGCTCTCCAGCTAAAGTCCAGGTGCCCACTCTGACCTCAGGCCCCATGGATGTGTCCCAGCCCTGGACCTGGACCTCTTGGCACTCTGAGCTCCCTTTGAGAGCAGGTGCTGTTTCCTGACCAAAATTCAGCTCACCCACCAGGTGCAGCTGTGAGGACGTGCCTCTGGGGGCCTTCCCTGACTCACAGGGCTGGACAAGGTGCCCCTTCCATGTGCTTCCCCCCATAACCCCTGAGGCCAGGGCCTTTTGCATCTCTGGGACCCTAGTGCCAATACAGCTACAGAACAAGTGCCTCTTAAAGCTAAAAGGGGCTTCCCTGGTGGCTTAGTGGTAAAGAATCCCCCAGCAACGTAGGAGTCATGGGTTCAATCCCTGGGTCGGGAAGATCCCCTGGAGAAGGAAATGACAACCCACTCCAATATTCTTGACTGGAAAATTCCAAGGACAGAGGAGCCTGACGGGCTGCAGTCCATGGGGTTGCAAGCGCTGGACACGTCTGAGCGGCTGCGCCACCACAGCCAGAGCTGAAGGAAGGCGTGATGGTGGGTGGGTGACGATGCGCTCCCTCCCCAGGGCAGCCTACCTCACCCAGTCCTCTCAGGGCTGGGAGCCCACAGTGGGGTCCCCTCTTCCCCTCCTCTGATGCAGTGACGTCCACCTGCGGAGCTGCAGGGCCAGGCTGTATCCAGGACCGATCTGTGTATTCTGCATCCAGCACACTCTGCCTGTGCCTGTCAGAGGCTGAGCCGCTTCACGGTCCATGTGGAGAAAAAGATGGATGGAAAGACAGAGGGACAGAGAGACTGGTGGGTGAACCAGTGTGTCGGGGCCACAGCCTCCTGGGGCGCTCCCTGGACCTCTCAGCACCTCTTGCTCCCCTAGTGGGAATGGCCAGACCAGGAGAGTGACCCGAGGGTGAGCAGGGTCATGCCTGTTCCAGCCTGGGGCTTCTCAGCATGACAGCCCAGGACCTGGGCACGGTCCATTTTAGGACCATGAGGAGGGGGTAGGATGGCCCGCCCGTGGGGACCAGGCCAGGCCCCAAGTGCACAGTCCTGAGTGGCTGAGCCTATCTGTGAGTGTGTACACCTGCCCACCTGCCTGTCTGCTCACCCCTGGTGCCTGTCGGGGTTTGTAGCTGGATGTGTGTTCATCTGGGTCCAGCTACAGCGTCCAAGCACGCGAACCCCACTCTGGAGGCAGCCTATGTGAGGGTGACTGTCTGCCTGGCCACAGCTCTGTAACTCACAGGACCCCTTGAGACCTTCCTGGGGGCAGGCCTCTCCCCTGCATCCTCTGCTTTAGCTCCTCTTCGAAGGCCTTGACAACCATATCTGGCACACATTTCCTGAGTGGTTTCACCGATGCTAAACCCACTGCCAAATGGAAGAAGTTAACTACCTGATGAGCATGAGCACTCAGCTGCAAACCTACTGGAGCCTGGGGATGGATAACATTCACCCCTGTGAACCCCAGCGACGCTGCCCTGTTACCTCATCAACCAATCAGAGACGAGTGCATGAGGTGGTCACACAGCCTGACTCCTCTCTCACTTGGCCTTTAAAAATGGTTCCTTGAGGGCTTCCCTGGTGGTCCAGTGGGTAAGGACACCGCCTTGCAGTGCAAGGGGCGCCGGTTCGATCTGTGACCTGGGAAGATCCCACATGCCACGGAGCGGCTGGATCGATGTGTCTAATTACCGAGCCGGAGCCCTGGCACACGTGCGCCCAGAGCCAGCACTCTGCGACGACAGAGGCCACCGTGATGGGAGGCCCACAGGAGCCAAGGAACAAAGACGGATGAAAATAGAGAAATGAAAGACCAATAGAAGTGACCTGCCCACCCCCCTCCCCCCCCACTCCATCCCCCAAAAGATAAACAAATTAAAAAAAAAAAAATTTCCTTGAAGGCCTCCCCCGTGGTCCAATGGGTAAGGACACTGCCTTAGTGCCAGTTCGATTCCTGGCCTGGGAAGATCCCACATGCAGTGGAGCTGCTGCACCAGTGCGTCCAGTTGCGAGCCAGTGCTCCAGAGCGCATGTGCCCAGAGCCAGTGCTCTGCAACGAGAGAGGCCACTGCAATGGGAGGCCCACACAAACCAAAGAATAAAGATGGATGAAAACGAAATAAATAAAAAACCAATTAAAGAGGCCAAAATTAAAAAGAAAATGCTTTAAAAAAAAAGATGAGAAGGTCTGTATTCAAAAAATGTTGCTAGTCTGCTCATATAGAATATGAAAGACATCGCGGTGGCCTCTGTTGTATGTGAAAGACAGTTCACTGTTGTCTGATTCCTAGTTCTCTCTGTAAAAGGTTATAAATGGTTAAAAATTATCATCAGTATATGGAACTAAAACTACTGCACCCCACTCTGGAGGCAGCCTATGTGAGGGTGACTGTCTGCCTGGCCACAGCTCTGTAACTCACAGGACCCCTTGAGACCTTCCTGGGGGCAGGCCTCTCCCCTGCATCCTCTGCTTTAGCTCCTCTTCGAAGGCCTTGACAACCATATCTGGCACACATTTCCTGAGTGGTTTCACCGATGCTAAACCCACTGCCAAATGGAAGAAGTTAACTACCTGATGAGCATGAGCACTCAGCTGCAAACCTACTGGAGCCTGGGGATGGATAACATTCACCCCTGTGAACCCCAGCGACGCTGCCCTGTTACCTCATCAACCAATCAGAGACGAGTGCATGAGGTGGTCACACAGCCTGACTCCTCTCTCTCACTTGGCCTTTAAAAATGGTTCCTTGAGGGCTTCCCCTGGTGGTCCAGTGGGTAAGGACACCACCTTGCAGTGCAAGGGGCGCCGGTTCGATCTGTGACCTGGGAAGATCCCACATGCCACGGAGCGGCTGGATCGATGTGTCTAATTACCGAGCCGGAGCCCTGGCACACGTGCGCCCAGAGCCAGCACTCTGCGACGACAGAGGCCACCGTGATGGGAGGCCCACAGGAGCCAAGGAACAAAGACGGATGAAAATAGAGAAATGAAAGACCAATAGAAGTGACCTGCCCACCCCCCTCCCTCCCCACTCCATCCCCCAAAAGATAAATAAATTAAAAAAAAAAAAGTTTCCTTGAGGGCTTCCCTGGTGGTCCAATGGGTAAGGACACTGCCTTAGTGCCAGTTCGATTCCTGGCCTGGGAAGATCCCACATGCAGTGGAGCTGCTGCACCAGTGCGTCCAGTTGCGAGCCAGTGCTCCAGAGCGCATGTGCCCAGAGCCAGTGCTCTGCAACGAGAGAGGCCACTGCAATGGGAGGCCCACACAAACCAAAGAATAAAGATGGATGAAAACGAAATAAATAAAAAACCAATTAAAGAGGCCAAAATTAAAAAGAAAATGCTTTAAAAAAAAAGATGAGAAGGTCTGTATTCAAAAAATGTTGCTAGTCTGCTCATATAGAATATGAAAGACATCGCGGTGGCCTCTGTTGTATGTGAAAGACAGTTCACTGTTGTCTGATTCCTAGTTCTCTCTGTAAAAGGTTATAAATGGTTAAAAATTATCATCAGTATATGGAACTAAAACTACTAGAAATAATATGAATGAAGGGAAACAGTTATGTATGAAAGTATGCAAGGAAAGTTAGGATGTGTTTTTTTTATGAGGAAAGGTATGAAGAATGAAGGCTGTTTCAGTTAAAAGTAAATTTATTATAAAGCAGTATGACTGGTTTTTCCAGAATGAAACGAGGAAAACAAAGGGCTGAATGAACAGAAGAAACTTATAAAAGGTTTGCGGAAAAGAGATCTTGTCTCATGTAGGCAAGCTGAATAAGACTTGAGTGAATTTATTTATAAGGGTCAAAAAAAAAAAAGACTTAAAGACAAAGACATGACACCATAAAACTCCCAGGAGAGAACATAACCAAAACATTCTCTGACATAAATCATACTAATGTTTTCTTAGGTGAGTCTTCCAAGGCAATAGAAAGAAAAGCAAAAATAAACAAATGGGACCTAATCAAACTTACAAGCTTTTGCACAGCAAAGAAAACCATAAACAAAACGAAAACACAACCTACAGACCGGGAGAAAGTATTTGCCAATGATGCAACCAAAAAGAGAGCAGTTTCCAGGCTTCCCTGGTGGTCCAGTGGGTAAGAACACCGCTTTGCAGAGCAAGGGGCGCCGGTTCGATCCCTGGCCTGGGAAGATCCCACATGCCGTGGAGCGGCTGGACTGATGTGTCCAATTACTGAGCCGGAGCTCTGGAGCACATGCGCCCAGAGCTGGCGCTCTGCGACAACAGAGGCCACTGTGATGGGAGGTCCACATGGGCCAAAGAACAAATATGGATGAAAATAGATAAAATGAAAGACCAAAAGAAGTGGCCCATTCTCCCCCTCCCTCCCCAACCCGCACCTCCCTCCCCGCCAAAAAAAATTAAAAAAAAAAAAAAAGAGAGAGAGAGATCAGTTTCCAAAATATACAAACAGCTCCTACAATTCAATAACAAACAAACAAAAAAAGTAGGCAGAAGGGCTTTACCCACTGCAAGGCAGACTCTTAACCCACTGGACCACCAGGGAAGCCCGAGACAATATCTTTTAAAGCCAGTGGCCCTGAGTGGGATCCAGCCACTGTTCAGTAAACTCCTAAAGCAGACTCATTAGGCCCTGTCAGGCCCCTTGCTACAGCCGTATTCTCCTCATTCAGAAGCCTATAGGGGAGAATCAGTTTATGCAAGAGCAGTAAATGAGGCCGTCACCCCTATCCATCTGCTGGTGGCAAATCCTACACCCTCCTCATCCAAGTGCCACGGAACACTCGTTATTTCTCTGTTTGAATCTCAAATATGCATTTTTCTGTATTTCCTACATCTATGTTGTCAATACCCTTTTACCTTTAAATGAAGGGACCCTAACACCATGGAGGCTACCCTAAACACTGGGACAGTGCTGCCACAGGGTTTCTGGGACAGTCTCTATCTTTTTGGAAAGGTGTTAGCAAGGAAATTGAGGGAACCAAGTCTTGAAAGGGACCTCTGCTACAAAATACGTTGGTGATTCATTGATAAGCAGCGAGGCAAAACAAGATTCAAGTCAAAATACTGTTTAAGTCCCAAATTTTCTGACAAAAGAGGATAAAGCAGTCTCTCCACCCAAGGTTCAGGTCTCACAGCAATGGATTCAGTTTTTAGGACTTGTTTTGATCCCAGGGAAATGAGCTCTGGCCACAGATTTAAAAAAAAAAACAAACAAAAAAAAGGCAATTAAGTGCATTACCATCCAAAACCACAAGAGGGCAGCTCTGAGCCTTTCTCAGGATGGCTGGGTCCTGTCATATCTGGATTCTAAATTATGCCTTAAAAACCCTGATCCAGGGAAAGGCTGAAGGCAAAAGGAGAAGAGGGCAGCAGACAAAGACATGGTGAGATAGCATCACCGGCTCAATGGGCATGAATCTGAGCAAGCGATAGTGGAGGACAGAAAAACCAGGAGCGGTGTAGTCTATGGGTTCACAAAGAGTCGGACACGACTGAGCAACTGAATAACACCAACCAACCAAACCCTTATTTTAGGCTTTACAGGGGGCAAAAGGAGCCAGTCTAATGAAATAGGGATCACCAGAGGGTCTTTCAGACTTTAAAGACAGTTGAACTGAGCACCAGCACTAGGGTTTTCAGAGTCCAACAAGCCCTTTACCCTTCACGTTCATGAGTGGTCAGGGATAACACTAGGAGTCCCGACCCAAAAGCTGGAACCAGATCAGACACCAATGGCTTACTTTTCAACACAAATGGATTTAATATCCCAGGATGGCCAAGCTGCCTGCAGGCAGTAGCAGCCACAGCCCTGATAGTTTATGAGGCTCCCAAGTTCACCCTGGAGACGACACCTAGCTGTAGTAACTCTTCATCAGGTACAGTCTGTGTTTGGAGTCAAAGGGCGTTGCTGGTTTACTGGAAGGTTAACAAGGCATCAGGCCCTCCTGACGGACCCCGAAATTAAAGGTGTGCCAAACCCTGAACCTGGCAGCTCTGCTTCTGGCAGCCAGGAGTGGAGACTTACTGCATCCATGTGGAGAGAACACAGAACCAACTCACTCCAGCATCTGATCTTCTAGACGAACCTCCTGACAGCCCTGAGGTCAGTGGCTGACTGACAGGAGCCATTATAGATAAATGGCAACCCGAAAGGCAACTCGTGAAGCTGAGGCCCAGCCACCGAGATATCGGCCCAGAAGGCTGAGCTAACTGCAGGGATGAGAGTGCAGCAGTTAGGGAAGGATAAGAAATCAAAATACTGTTTAAGTCCCAAATTTTCTGACAAAAGAGGATAAAGCAGTCTCTCCACCCAAGGTTCAGGTCTCACAGCAATGGATTCAGTTTTTAGGACTTGTTTTGATCCCAGGGAAATGAGCTCTGGCCACAGATTTAAAAAAAAAAACAAACAAAAAAAAGGCAATTAAGTGCATTACCATCCAAAACCACAAGAGGGCAGCTCTGAGCCTTTCTCAGGATGGCTGGGTCCTGTCATATCTGGATTCTAAATTATGCCTTAAAAACCCTGATCCAGGGAAAGGCTGAAGGCAAAAGGAGAAGAGGGCAGCAGACAAAGACATGGTGAGATAGCATCACCGGCTCAATGGGCATGAATCTGAGCAAGCGATAGTGGAGGACAGAAAAACCAGGAGCGGTGTAGTCTATGGGTTCACAAAGAGTCGGACACGACTGAGCAACTGAATAACACCAACCAACCAAACCCTTATTTTAGGCTTTACAGGGGGCAAAAGGAGCCAGTCTAATGAAATAGGGATCACCAGAGGGTCTTTCAGACTTTAAAGACAGTTGAACTGAGCACCAGCACTAGGGTTTTCAGAGTCCAACAAGCCCTTTACCCTTCACGTTCATGAGTGGTCAGGGATAACACTAGGAGTCCCGACCCAAAAGCTGGAACCAGATCAGACACCAATGGCTTACTTTTCAACACAAATGGATTTAATATCCCAGGATGGCCAAGCTGCCTGCAGGCAGTAGCAGCCACAGCCCTGATAGTTTATGAGGCTCCCAAGTTCACCCTGGAGACGACACCTAGCTGTAGTAACTCTTCATCAGGTACAGTCTGTGTTTGGAGTCAAAGGGCGTTGCTGGTTTACTGGAAGGTTAACAAGGCATCAGGCCCTCCTGACGGACCCCGAAATTAAAGGTGTGCCAAACCCTGAACCTGGCAGCTCTGCTTCTGGCAGCCAGGAGTGGAGACTTACTGCATCCATGTGGAGAGAACACAGAACCAACTCACTCCAGCATCTGATCTTCTAGACGAACCTCCTGACAGCCCTGAGGTCAGTGGCTGACTGACAGGAGCCATTATAGATAAATGGCAACCCGAAAGGCAACTCGTGAAGCTGAGGCCCAGCCACCGAGATATCGGCCCAGAAGGCTGAGCTAACTGCAGGGATGAGAGTGCAGCAGTTAGGGAAGGATAAGAAATCAAATATTTTTACTGACTCTAAATATGGGGAGGGGAGAAGGAGGCTCATGAGGGAGGGGATATATGGATACTTACAGCTGATTCGGGGTCATGAGGCCTCGTCGTCGAAGGCACTGGATTAAGGCTTCTTGCTGGCTTCCTGTAAAGAATCCACCTGCCAATGCAGGAGATGAAGGTTCAATCCTTGGGTTGGGAAGATGCCCTGGAGAAGGAAATGGCAGCCCACTCTTGTCATTCTTGCCTGGGAAATCCCACAGACAGAGGAGACTGGTGGGCTCCAGTCCACAGGGTCAAAAAAAGGACACGACTTAGCGACTAAACAACGACAAAACAGCTGATCACATTGTTGTACGGCAGCTCACACAACATTATAAAGCAATTATCCTCCAATTAAATAAATACGGGTTCCATGTACCCCATGCTCACACTGCCATTTAGAAAGCAAGAGGGTTGTTAGCTGCTAGAAAGTCCCCCATAAAACAAAGATTTAATTTTGACCCTTTTAAAAGCAGGGCGACTCCTGACCCAGGTGGCAATAATCCATTCTACAGCCATCAGAGGGGTGGATCCTTTGGGAGCCAAGGGAAGAACAAAGCAGATTGAACTGCAACACAGGAGACTCCATGACCCTAGGGATCCACTCCCCCGAACTCCCTAGTGCCCCCCAGGATTCCCCAGAGAACAAGAAAATGCTGAGCAATGGAGTTATGACAGAGAAAGTACATGCTGGTCTTGGAAGGATCATTGGGTTCTAATCCCTGAGGTCAACAACGGAAACTCACCAAGCGCTCCCTCAATGCCACCCCTATGGGAGGGATGCACCATGAGCCTTAATGCAAAAGGCTCTTTCAGGGAAGGGGCCAGAAAGAACAGTTCAACAAGTAAGCGTGATTTGCATGCCTGTAATGACCCACAGGCCCATCCAATCCTCCCTTCATTACCCAGGCCCGTTCAGCTGAGGGCTGTAGAATCCCTCAGTGTGGAAGGAGGCTGGGACCTGGGACCCTTTGCTGCAGGGCTTACACCTGGACAGACGCCTTCTTGAGCAACACATACAGAGAAACTATAAGGGACTAAACATATCAGCACACCAGTTGGGGCAAACGGTGAACTACGAGATACAAAAAGACCAACAACTCCACAGCAGGGTCTCGCCCGAATTCCTCGAATGGCCTTTCATCGATTTCTATTGATTAAAGTGTCCAAGGACCCAGGTCAGTAACATTTGTATCAATAAAGGATATCTTGAGCCGCGGAACCCGCCCGCGCGAGGAGCCGCGGAACCCGCCCGCGCAGGAGCCGCCGGAACCCGCCCGCCGCGAGGAGCCGCCGGAACCCGCCCGCCGCGAGGAGCCGCCGGAACCCGCCCGCCGCGAGGAGCCGCCGGAACCCGCCCGCCGCGAGGAGCCGTGGACGCCGCGAGGAGCCGCGGACGCCGCGAGGAGCAGGTAAGTTCAGCCACTCCAACTGGAGGGCTTGCTGAACGGAGAGAGGAAGTCGTCCACGGGTTGCTGACCAGGGACTGGGCACGAGTTGGACGGGAAAGCTCGCGTCCGCCTTTGGTACTTAGACACATAACTGGCAGTGTCGGAGGAGCCCGTGCTCCCCTAGAGCTGCAGTAGCAGCAGAGGAAGCCGGGGAAAGAGCAGGGATTGGAGACGACAGGCGGGCGCGCGGTCGAGCCGGGGCGCCCCCCTCCAAACGGGACTGCGCGCACCGCGGCCTCCGCCCGACTGACTGGGATCAGCCCACCGTCCCGGCCAGCACCCAGTATGGCAGCAAAGCCCTCATTTTGCTGAACACAAAAACAGAAACCACAGCAACCGGCACTGTAAGGGAAAGACCACGCCATCAAGACACCACCATCAAGAGCAGATTGGTTTCCAACAGGCAGATATGAAGATAAAAACCAAGGACAGTATTTAACTTTTTTTTTTTTTTTCTTTTTTCATTTTTTTCTGCTTGTTTGTGGTGGACTATTTTGCTTATTCAATTGATTGGTTTGGGGTTTATTAGTTTCTTTGTTTTTTTGGGTTTTTTTTGTTTTTTTTTTTTGTTGTTTTCATTTGTTTGCTGAGGGCTGTAGAATCCCTCAGTGTGGAAGGAGGCTGGGACCTGGGACCCTTTGCTGCAGGGCTTACACCTGGACAGACGCCTTCTTGAGCAACACATACAGAGAAACTATAAGGGACTAAACATATCAGCACACCAGTTGGGGCAAACGGTGAACTACGAGATACAAAAAGACCAACAACTCCACAGCAGGGTCTCGCCCGAATTCCTCGAATGGCCTTTCATCGATTTCTATTGATTAAAGTGTCCAAGGACCCAGGTCAGTAACATTTGTATCAATAAAAGGATATCTTGAGCCGCCGGAACCCGCCCGCCGCGAGGAGCCGCCGGAACCCGCCCGCCGCGAGGAGCCGCCGGAACCCGCCCGCCGCGAGGAGCCGCCGGAACCCGCCCGCCGCGAGGAGCCGCCGGAACCCGCCCGCCGCGAGGAGCCGCCGGAACCCGCCCGCCGCGAGGAGCCGTGGACGCCGCGAGGAGCCGCGGACGCCGCGAGGAGCAGGTAAGTTCAGCCACTCCAACTGGAGGGCTTGCTGAACGGAGAGAGGAAGTCGTCCACGGGTTGCTGACCAGGGACTGGGCACGAGTTGGACGGGAAAGCTCGCGTCCGCCTTTGGTACTTAGACACATAACTGGCAGTGTCGGAGGAGCCCGTGCTCCCCTAGAGCTGCAGTAGCAGCAGAGGAAGCCGGGGAAAGAGCAGGGATTGGAGACGACAGGCGGGCGCGGTCGAGCCGGGGCGCCCCCCTCCAAACGGGACTGCGCGCACCGCGGCCTCCGCCCGACTGACTGGGATCAGCCCACCGTCCCGGCCAGCACCCAGTATGGCAGCAAAGCCCTCATTTTGCTGAACACAAAAACAGAAACCACAGCAACCGGCACTGTAAGGGAAAGACCACGCCATCAAGACACCACCATCAAGAGCAGATTGGTTTCCAACAGGCAGATATGAAGATAAAAACCAAGGACAGTATTTAACTTTTTTTTTTTTTTTCTTTTTTCATTTTTTTCTGCTTGTTTGTGGTGG
Organism: Tragulus kanchil; assembly: GCA_022376925.1. NCBI lineage: Eukaryota > Metazoa > Chordata > Mammalia > Artiodactyla > Tragulidae > Tragulus > Tragulus kanchil. The sequence continues at coordinate 96,594,948 of JAIOJX010000029.1, forward strand.
ACTATTTTGCTTATTCAATTGATTGGTTTGGGGTTTAGTTTCTTTGTTTATTGGGGTTTTTTTATGTTTGTTTGTTTTTTTTTTTTTTTTTGTAGTTTTCATTTGTTTGATTTATTCTAAGTGTTTTTTCTTTGTTTTTCGGTCTCATTAATTTTTTTTTTTTTTGCTCTTTTTAATTTTTAACCTTCTTTTGACTTTTATTATATTTTTTTAACTTTAATTTTAATTCTTGAAAACCTCTAATTCTCTTTTCTCTTTCCCACTGCTTTCTTTCTCTATGTTCTAAATGTAAAACATCTTCCTAGCTATCAATATCCTCTAGACAAATTATTTCCTATCTTTCTGTCTGCACTATTCACTTCCAAATGCACTAAACAGTACACACACTAATCTTTGCTACCTAATCCTATAAAATACTTCCAAGACAAATCTTTTCCTTTTTATTACTTATAGACTCTCCTCCTTGTCACCCCGAGCACATGTCCTAATTTAAAATTGCTTTCATTGTAATTATCCAAGCCAGGACCTTGTGCTAGATCTATTATTCAGGCACTATTTTAATTAATTCAAAGCTTAACGGGCAAGTATCATCTGTGATTGCATGAGTTGCTAGAAAGATTTCCTGCGCCTTATCTCTGTAAAACTGGTCAGTTGTGGGGATTGTTGTATATGTATGTGTATCTTATGATTATGTTAGAAAACATCTGCATGCTTTTATGACTGTCACCCATCAGGGATGCACCTCTTGTTCCTCAGATGCTAGTGTGTGAACTAGTATCACAGAACACCATAGCAAACCAGACATAGAGCCTACACTCCCTGACCAATCATCAAACCAAGGATCCTCTAAGCGGAAGCCCGGATTCCAAGACCCCACACTGATTATCAAAGAACATACAACACTACAGATTATTCACCTGTAAACAAGGTCTATCACCACCCAAGACACAAGCCACTGAACCCTTCTACAAGGACAGAAACCCAAAGGAAGGGAGAATTCAACCAAGAAGCCTGGTGGGAATAAGAACTCCATACACACAGACACACACAAAGAAACAAAAATTAACCTAATAATGAAACCACAGCAACCGGCACTATAACGGAAAGACCACGCCATCAAGACACCACCATCAAGAGCAGATTGGTTTCCAACAGGCAGATATGAAGATAAAAACCAAGGACAGTATTTAACTTTTTTTTTTTTTTTTCTTTTTTCATTTTTTTCTGCTTGTTTGTGGTGGACTATTTTGCTTATTCAATTGATTGGTTTGGGGTTTAGTTTCTTTTTTTATTGGGGTTTTTTTTTGTTTGTTTTTTTTTTTTTTTGTAGTTTTCATTTGTTTGATTTATTCTAAGTGTTTTTTCTTTGTTTTTCGGTCTCATTAATTTTTTTTTTTTTTTTGCTCTTTTAATTTTAACCTTCTTTTGACTTTTCTTCTATTTTTTTAACTTTAATTTTAATTCTTGAAAACCTCTAATTCTCTTTTCTTTTTCCTCTTTCCCACTGCTTTCTTTCTCTATGTTCTAAATGTAAAACATCTTCCTAGCTATCAATATCCTCTAGACAAATTATTTCCTATCTTTCTGTCTGCACTATTCACTTCCAAATGCACTAAACAGTACACACACTAATCTTTGCTACCTAATCCTATAAAATACTTCCAAGACAAATCTTTTCCTTTTTATTACTTATAGACTCTCCTCCTTGTCACCCCGAGCACATGTCCTAATTTAAAATTGCTTTCATTGTAATTATCCAAGCCAGGACCTTGTGCTAGATCTATTATTCAGGCACTATTTTAATTAATTCAAAGCTTAACGGGCAAGTATCATCTGTGATTGCATGAGTTGCTAGAAAGATTTCCTGCGCCTTATCTCTGTAAAACTGGTCAGTTGTGGGGATTGTTGTATATGTATGTGTATCTTATGATTATGTTAGAAAACATCTGCATGCTTTTATGACTGTCACCCATCAGGGATGCACCTCTTGTTCCTCAGATGCTAGTGTGTGAACTAGTATCACAGAACACCATAGCAAACCAGACATAGAGCCTACACTCCCTGACCAATCATCAAACCAAGGATCCTCTAAGCGGAAGCCCGGATTCCAAGACCCCACACTGATTATCAAAGAACATACAACACTACAGATTATTCACCTGTAAACAAGGTCTATCACCACCCAAGACACAAGCCACTGAACCCTTCTACAAGGACAGAAACCCAAAGGAAGGGAGAATTCAACCAAGAAGCCTGGTGGGAATAAGAACTCCATACACACAGACACACACAAAGAAACAAAAATTAACCTAATAATGAAACGTCAGAGAAACACTGTACAAATGAAGGACCAAGCTAGAGAAACACCACTTCAAATGACAGAGGAGGAGATAGACAAGCTATCTGAAAGAGAATTCAGAAAAACTATACTAATGAGGATGCAAAACACCGAAAACAGAATATTAGAGGAAATTAGTGCATTGAGAAAAGACATGCAGGAAATGAAAAATAAGCAAATAGAGACCACCAACTCAATTGCTGAACTCAAAAATACTATAGAAGGTCTCAACAGTAGAGTATCAGAGGCTGAAGAACGGATAAGTGAGCTGGAAGACAGAATGGTGGAAATAAGTGCTGAAGAACAGAACAAAGCCCAAAGAATTAAAAGAACTGAGGATAGCCTCAGAGACCTATGGGACAATATTAAACGCACCAACATTAGAATTATAGGAGTTCCAGAAGAAGAAGAAGAGAAGAAAGACTATGAAAAAATTCTTGAAGAGGTTATAGTTGAAAACTTCCCCAGCATGGGAAAGGAGATAGTCAGCCAAGTCCAGGAAGCACAAAGAGTTCCATACAGGAGAAACCCCAGAAGAAACACACCAAGGCACATACTAATCAAACTAACGCAGACTAAATATAAAGACAGATTACTAAAAGCAGCTAGGAGCAAACAACAAATAACATATAAAGGAAACCCCATACGTTTAACTGCGGATCTCTCAACAGAAACCCTACAGGCCAGAAGAGAATGGCAAGATACATTTAAACGGCTAAAAGAGAATAACCTGCAACCACGAATTCTCTACCCAGCAAGAATCTCATTCAAAATCGATGGTGAAGTCAAAAGCTTCACAGACAAGCAAAAACTAAAAGAATTCTGTACCACAAAACCAGCCCTACAACAAGTGTTAAAGGACCTGATATAGCCAATAAATAAAGAGTAGGAGAAGCCTTACAAATCAAACCCCAAATTTCTAAGATGACAATAGGAACATTCGTATCAATAATTACTTTGAATGTAAATGGACTAAATGCTCCAACCAAACGACACAGGCTGGCTGAATGGATCCAGAAGCAAGACCCATATATATGCTGTTTACAAGAAAACCCACTCAGCTGAAAAAAATTAAAAATGAAAGGGGGGTAAAAGGGGGGAAAACCCCCCCTTTGAAAAAACAAATGAAGGACCAAGCTAGAGAAACACCACTTCAAATGACAGAGGAGGAGATAGACAAGCTATCTGAAAGAGAATTCAGAAAAACTATACTAATGAGGATGCAAAACACCGAAAACAGAATATTAGAGGAAATTAGTGCATTGAGAAAAGACATGCAGGAAATGAAAAATAAGCAAATAGAGACCACCAACTCAATTGCTGAACTCAAAAATACTATAGAAGGTCTCAACAGTAGAGTATCAGAGGCTGAAGAACGGATAAGTGAGCTGGAAGACAGAATGGTGGAAATAAGTGCTGAAGAACAGAACAAAGCCCAAAGAATTAAAAGAACTGAGGATAGCCTCAGAGACCTATGGGACAATATTAAACGCACCAACATTAGAATTATAGGAGTTCCAGAAGAAGAAGAAGAGAAGAAAGACTATGAAAAAAATCTTGAAGAGGTTATAGTTGAAAACTTCCCCAGCATGGGAAAGGAGATAGTCAGCCAAGTCCAGGAAGCACAAAGAGTTCCATACAGGAGAAACCCCAGAAGAAACACACCAAGGCACATACTAATCAAACTAACGCAGACTAAATATAAAGACAGATTACTAAAAGCAGCTAGGAGCAAACAACAAATAACATATAAAGGAAACCCCATACGTTTAACTGCGGATCTCTCAACAGAAACCCTACAGGCCAGAAGAGAATGGCAAGATACATTTAAACGGCTAAAAGAGAATAACCTGCAACCACGAATTCTCTACCCAGCAAGAATCTCATTCAAAATCGATGGTGAAGTCAAAAGCTTCACAGACAAGCAAAAACTAAAAGAATTCTGTACCACAAAACCAGCCCTACAACAAGTGTTAAAGGACCTGATATAGCCAATAAATATAAGAGTAGGAGAAGCCTTACAAATCAAACCCCAAATTTCTAAGATGACAATAGGAACATTCGTATCAATAATTACTTTGAATGTAAATGGACTAAATGCTCCAACCAAACGACACAGGCTGGCTGAATGGATCCAGAAGCAAGACCCATATATATGCTGTTTACAAGAGACCCACTTCAGACCTAGAGACACTCATAGACTGAAAGTGAAAGGCTGGAAAAACATATTTCATGCAAATGGAAATCAAAAGAAAGCTGGAGTAGCAATCCTTATATCAGACAAAATAGACTTTAAAGTAAAGAAGATTCTAAGAGACAAGGCAGGTCACTACATCATGATTAAGGGATCTATCCAAGAGGAAGACATAACAGTCATGAATATCTACGCACCCAACACAGGGGCACCTCAATACATAAGACAGGTACTTTCAGACATAAAAGAAGAAATCAACAATAACACAATAATAGTAGGAGACTTTAACACTCCTCTCACACCAATGGACAGATCAACAAAACAGAAAATTAATAAAGAAACACAAGCCTTAAATGCCACACTGGAAAAGATGGACCTCATCGATATCTTTAGGACGTTCCATCCAAAAGCAGAAGAATACACTTTCTTCTCAAGCGCTCACGGAACATTCTCCAGGATAGACCACATCTTGGGCCACAAATCTAACCTCAGTCAGTTCAAGAAAACCGAAATTATATCAACCATCTTCTCGGACCACAATGCAATGAGACTAGAGATCAACTACAGGGGAAAAAAACCCTAAAAACAGAAACACATGGAGATTAAACAATACATACCTAAAAAACCAACTGATCGTTGAGGAAATCAAAGGAGAAATTAAACAATTCCTAGAAGAAAATGACAATGAACACACGACAGTGCAAAACCTATGGGATACAGCAAAAGCAGTTCTAAGAGGGAAATTTATAGCAATACAATCCCACCTCAAGAAACTAGGAAAATATGAAGCAGATGACCTAACCCTCCGCTTAAAACAGTTGGAGAAAGAAGAACAAAAACATCCCAGAGCCAGCAGAAGAAGAGAAATCATTAAGATCAGAGCAGAAATAAATCAGAAAGAAACAAAAGAAACAATAGTAAAGATAAATAAAACAAAAAGCTGGTTCTTTGAAAAGGTAAACAAAATTGACAAGCCACTGGCCAGACTCATTAAGAAAAAGAGAGAGAAGAACCAGATCAACAAAATCAAAAACGAAAAAGGAGAGATTACAACAGATAATGCAGAAATCCAAAGGATTCTAAGAGACTATTATGAGCAACTCTATGGCAACAAACTGGACAACTTGGAAGAAATGGACAGTTTCTTGGACAGGATTAATCTCCCAAGACTGAGCCAGGAAGAAACAGAAACTTTGAACAACCCAATCACAAGCTCAGAAATCAACTTTGTGATTAAAAATCTACCCAAAAATAAAAGCCCAGGACCAGATGGCTTCACAGCCGAATTCTACCAAACATTTAAAGAAGAGCTAATGCCTGTCCTTCTAAAACTCTTTCAAAAAATTGCACAGGAAGGAAAACTCCCAAACACATTCTACGAGGCCACCATCACCCTGATACCCAAACCAGGCAAAGACAACACAAAAAAGGAAAACTATAGGCCAATTTCACTGATGAACTTAGATGCCAAGATCCTCAACAAAATCCTAGCAAACAGAATTCAACGACATTAAAAACTCATACATCACGATCAAGTTGGGTTCATCCCAGGCATGCAAGGCTTCTTCAACATCCGCAAATCAATCAACGTGATACACCATATCAACAAGTTGAAAGACAAAATCACATGATCATCTCAATAGATGCAGAAAAAGCCTTCGACAAAGTACAACATCCATTTATGATCAAAACTCTTCAGAAAATGGGCATAGAAGGAACCTATCTCAACATAATAAAAGCCATCTATGAGAAACCTACAGCGAACATTATTGTTAATGGTGAAAAACTGAAAGCATTCCCTCTAAGATCAGGAACAAGACAGGGGTGCCCACTTTCACCACTGCTATTCAACATAGTCCTGGAAGTCCTAGCAACAGCAATAAGACAAGAGAAAGAAATCAAAGGAATCCAGATTGGAAAGGAAGAAGTCAAGCTCTCTCTTTTTGCAGACGACATGATATTATACATAGAAAATCCCAAAGACACGGTTACAAAGCTACTAGAACTAATCAATGAATTCAGCAAAGTTGCAGGATATAAAGTCAACACACAGAAGTCACTGGCATTCCTATACACAAACAATGAAAAATCAGAAAATGAAATCAAAGAGGCAATCGCCTTCACCATTGCAACCAAAAGAATCAAATATCTAGGAATAAACCTACCCAAAGAAACAAAAGAATTGTACACAGAAAATTACAAGACACTCATGAGAGACATTAAAGAAGACTTAAACAGATGGAGAGATATTCCATGTTCCTGGATTGGAAGAATCAATATTGTGAAAATGACCATACTTCCAAATATCATCTACAGATTCAATGCAATACCTATTCAACTACCACTGACATTCTTCACAGAACTAGACCAAAGAATAACACAGTTCATATGGAAACACAAAAGACCTCGAATAGCCAAAGCAATCCTGAGGAAGAAGAATGGAGCTGGAGGGATCAGCCTCCTCAACTTCAGACTCTACTACAAAGCAACAGTCCTCAAGACAGTATGGTACTGGCACAAAAACAGAACTATAGATCAATGGAACAAGATTGAGAACCCAGAGATCAACCCACGCACCTATGGGTACCTTATTTTTGATAAAGGAGGAGAAACTATAAAATGGGACAAAGACAGTCTCTTTAACAAGTGGTGCTGGGAGAATTGGACAGCTACATGCAAAAAAATGAAATTGGAACATTCCCTGACGCCATACACTAAGATCAACTCAAAATGGATTAAAGACCTCAATGTAAGACCAGAAACCATCAAACTCTTAGAGGAGAATATAGGCAAAACCCTCAAGGACATCAATCAAAGCAAGATCTTCTCTGACCCACCAACTAAAATAGCAGAACTGAAAAGAAAAATGAACATATGGGACCTCATGAAACTTAAAAGCTTTTGTACAGCAAAAGAAATTACAAAAAAGCTGAACAGACAGCCCACAGAGTGGGAGAAAATCATAGCAAATGAAACAACAGACAAAGAATTAATCTCCAAAATCTACAAGCAACTCAGACAACTCAGCACAGGGAAAACGAACAACCCAATCAAAAAATGGGAAAAAGATCTAAAGAGACGCCTCTCCAAAGAGGACATACAAATGGTCCAAAAGCACATGAAACGATGCTCAACCTCGCTTATTATTAGAGAAATGCAAATTAAAACCACAATGAGATACCACCTCACACCTGTCAGAATGGCCATCATCAACAAATCGACAGACAACAAATGCTGGAGAGGGTGTGGAGAAAAGGGAACCCTCTTGCATTGCTGGTGGGAATGTAAATTAATACAACCTCTATGGAAGACAATATGGAGATTCCTTAAAAAACTAAAAATAGAAGCACCCTATGACCAAACTAGAGAAACACCGCTTCAAATGACAGAGGAGGAGATAGACAAACTATCTGAAAGAGAATTCAGAAAAGCTATACTAATGAGGATGCAAAACACCAAAAACAGAATATTAGAGGAAATTAGTGCATTGAGAAGAGACATGCAAGAAATGAAAAATAAGCAAATGGAGACAACCAACTCAATTGCTGAACTCAAAAGTACTATAGAAGGTCTCAACAGTAGAGTATCAGAGGCTGAAGAATGGATAAGTGAGCTGGAAGACAGAATGGTGGAAATAAGTGCTGAAGAACACAACAAAACTGAAAGAATTAAAAGAATGGAGGATAGCCTCAGAGACCTATGGGACAATATCAAATGAACCAACATTAGAATTATAGGAGTTCCAGAAGAAGAAGAGGGGAAGAAAGGCTATGAAAAAATTCTTGAAGAGGTGATAGTTGAAAACTTCCCCAACATGGAAAAGGAAATAGTCAACCAAGTCCAAGAAGCACAAAGAGTTCCATACAGGAGAAACCCCAGAAGAAACACACCAAGGCACATACTAATCAAACTAACGCAGACTAAATATAAAGACAAATTACTAAAAGCAACTAGGAGAAAACAACAAATAATATATAAAGGAAACCCCATATGTTTAACTGCGGATCTTTCAACAGAAACCCTGCAGGCCAGAAGAGAATGGCAAGACACATTTAAACGGCTAAAAGAGAATAACCTGCAACCAAGATTTCTCTACCCAGCAAGAATCTCATTCAGAATTGATGGTGAAGTCAAAAGCTTCACCGGCAAGCAAAAACTAAAAGAATTCTGTACCACAAAACCAGCCCTACAACAAGTGTTAAAGGGCCTGATATAGCCAATAAATAGAGTAGGAGAAGCCTTACAAATCAAACCCCAAATTTCTAAGAAGATGACAATAGGAACATTCGTATCAATAATTACTTTGAACGTAAATGGACTAAATGCTCCAACCAAACGACACAGGCTGGCTGAATGGATCCAGAAGCAAGACCCATATATATGCTGTTTACAAGAGACCCACTTCAGACCTAGAGACACTCATAGACTGAAAGTGAAAGGCTGGAAAAAAATATTCCATGCAAATGGAAATCAAAAGAAAGCTGGAGTAGCAATCCTCATATCAGACAAAATAGACTTTAAAGTAAAGAAGATTCTAAGAGACAAGGCAGGTCACTACATCATGATTAAGGGATCTATCCAAGAGGAAGACATAACAATCATGAATATATACACACCCAACACAGGGGCACCTCAATACATAAGACAGGTAATTTCAGACATAAAAGAAGAAATCAACAATAACACAGTAATAGTAGGAGACTTTAACACTCCTCTCACACCAATGGACAGATCATCCAAACAGAAAATTAATAAAGAAACACAAGCCTTAAATGCCACACTAGAAGAAATGGACCTCACTGATATCTTTAGGACTTTCCATCCTAAAGCAGAAGAATACACTTTCTTCTCAAGTGTTCATGGAACATTCTCCAGGATAGACCACATCTTGGGCCACAAATCAAACCTCAGTCAGTTCAAGAAAACCGAAATTATATCAACCATCCTCTCGGACCACAATGCAATGAGACTAGAGATCAACTATTGGAAAAAAAAAAAAACCCTAAAAACACAAACACATGGAGATTAAACAATACATACCTAAAAAACCAACTGATCATTGAGGAAATCAAAGGAGGAATTAAACAATTCCTAGAAGAAAATGACAATGAACACACGACAGTGCAAAACCTATGGGATACTGCAAAAGCAGTTCTAAGAGGGAACTTTATAGCAATACAATCCCACCTCAAGAAACTAGGAAAATCTCAAACAGATGACCTAACCTTACGCTTAAAACAACTGGAGAAATAAGAACAAAAACACCCCAAAGCCAGCAGAAGAAGAGAAATCATAAGGATCAGAGCAGAAATAAATGAGAAAGAAATGAAAGAAACAATAGTAAAGATAAATAAAACAAAAAGCTGGTTCTTTGAAAAGGTAAACAAAATTGACAAGCCACTGGCCAGACTCATTAAGAAAAAGAGAGAGAAGAACCAGATCACCAAAATCAAAAACAAAAAAGGAGAGATTACAACAGATAATGCAGAAATCCAAAGGATTCTAAGAGCCTATTATGAACAGCTATATGGCAATAAACTGGACAACCTGGAAGAAATGAACAGTTTCTTGGACTGAGCCAGGAAGAAACAGAAACTTTGAACAACCCAATCACAAGCTCAGAAATCGAATTTGTGGTTAAAAATCTACCCAAAAATAAAAGCCCAGGGCCAGATGGCTTCACAGCTGAATTCTACCAAACATTTAAAGAAGAGCTAATGTCTATCCTTCTAAAACTCTTCCAAAAAATTGCGCAGGAAGGAAAACTTCCAAACACATTCTGTGAGGCCACCATCACCCTGACACCCAAACCAGGCAAAGACAACACAAAAAAGGAAAGCTATAGGCCAATTTCACTGATGAACTTAGATGCCAAGATCCTCAAGAAAATCCTAGCATACAGAATTCAACGACACATCAAAAAACTCATACATCACGATCAAGTTGGGTTCATCCCAGGCATGCAAGGATTCCTCAACATCTGCAAATCAATCAATGTGATATACCATATCAACAAATTGAAAGACAAAAACCACATGATCATCTCAATAGATGCAGAAAAAGCCTTCGACAAAGTACAACATCTATTTATGATAAAAACTCTTCAGAAAATGGGCATAGAAGGAACCTATCTCAACATAATAAAAGCCATCTATGAGAAGCCTACAGCGAACATTATTGTTAATGGTGAAAAACTGAAAGCATTCCCTCTAAGATCAGGAACAAGACAGGGTGCCCACTTTCACCACTCTTATTCAACATAGTCTTGGAAGTCCTAGCAACAGCAATAAGACAAGAGAAAGAAATCAAAGGAATCCAGATTGGAAAGGAAGAAGTCAAGCTCTCTCTTTTTGCAGATGACATGATATTATACATAGAAAATCCCAAAGACATAGTTACAAAGCTACTAGAGCTAATCAATGAATTCAGCAAAGTCGCAAGATACAAAGTCAACACACAGAAATCACTGGCATTCCTATACACAAACAATGAAAAATCAGAAAATGAAATCAAAGAGGCAATCCCCTTCACCATCACAACCAAAAGAATCAAATATCTAGGAATAAACCTACCCAAAGAAACAAAAGAATTGTACACAGAAAATTACAAGACACTCATGAGAGACATTAAAGAAGACTTAAACAGATGGAGAGATATTCCATGTTCCTGGGTCGGAAGAATCAATATTGTGAAAATGACCATACTACCAAATATCATCTACAGATTCAATGCAATACCTATCCAACTACCATTGACATTTTTCACAGAAGTAGACCAAAGAATAACGCAGTACATATGGAAACACAAAAGACCTCGAATAGCCAAAGCAATCCTGAGAAAGAAAAACAGAGTTGGAGGGATCAGCCTCCCTAACTTCAGACTCTACTACAAAGCAACAGTCCTCAAGACAGTATGGTACTGGCACAAAAACAGAACTATAGATCAATGGAACAAGATTGAGAACCCAGAGATAAACCCACGCACCTATGGGTACCTTATTTTTGACAAAGGAGGCGAAAGTATAAAATGGGACAATGACAGCCTCTTCAACAAATGGTGCTGGGAAAATTGGGACAGCTACATGCAAAAAAATGAAGTTGGAACATTCCCTGACACCATGCACAAAGATCAACTCAAAATGGATTAAAGACCTAAATGTAAGGCCAGAAACCATCAAACTCTTAGAGGAGAATATAGGCAAAACCCTCAAGGACATAAATCAAAGCAAGATCTTCTCTGACCCACCTACTAGAATGGTGGAACTGAAAAGAAAAGTGAACACGTGGGACCTCATGAAACTTAAAAGCTTTTGTACAGCAAAAGAAATTACAAAAAAGCTGAACAGACACCCCACAGAGTGGGAGAAAATCATAGCAAATGAAACAACAGACAAAGAATTAATCTCTAAAATCTACAAGCAACTCAGACAACTCAGCATAGAAAAAACGAACAACCCAATCAAAAAATGGGAAAAAGATCTAAAGAGACGCCTCTCCAAAGAGGACATACAGATGGCCCAAAAGCACATGAAACGATGCTCAACCTTGCTTTCATTAGAGAAATGCAAATTAAAACACAATGAGATACCACCTCACATCCATCAGAATGGCCATCATCCACAAATCGACAGACAATAAATGCTGGAGAGGGTGCGGAGAAAAGGGAACCCTCTTGCATTGCTGGTGGGAATGTAAACTGATACAACCTCTATGGAAGACAATATGGAGATTCCTTAGAAAACTAAAAATAGAAGCACCCTATGACCCAGCAATCCCACTATTAGGCCTATATCCTGATGAAATCAAAACTGAAAGAGGCACCTGTACCCCAATGTTCATTGCAGCTCTCTATACAATAGCCAGAACATGGAAGCAACCTAGATGTCCATCGACAAATGAATGGATACAGAAGCTCTGGTACATATATACAATGGAATACTACTCAGCTGTTAAAAGAAATGCAGAAGACTCAGTCCTAATGAGGTGGCTAGCTCTAGAACCTACCATAAAAAGTGAAGTAAGTCAAAAAGAGAAAGACAAGTACAGTATACTAACTCATATAGATGGGATCTAGTAAGATGGTCATGATAACACACGCAGTGAACTCATGGAAAAACAGAGAATAGACATAAGGACATTGTGGAGACCGAATAGTGAGAGGGAGGCATAGAAGAAGTAACATCGAAACCTATACTGGCACGAGTGGAAAAGATAGCTATTGTCATTGTGCTAAGGGAATAGGAGTGCCTACAATCACTTGGGGCAATGGTCTGGAGGGGTGGGAGGAGGGGAACTGGGTGGGGGGAGGGTCCAGGGATATGCTTATGAATGATCTGGGAACATACATGTTGGTGAACAGCAAAACTCTGTAAAATCTTTAAAACAAAGACCAATAATAAAAAAAAAAAGTCTAGGGAACTTACTTCACAAGCATTTCACGGTTGTAGCCAACAGAGAAATGGCTCTTTGCAGGTTTATGTGGAGACTCACCAGCACCAAGGGGTAGAGCAGAGGCCACCGACTGAAAAGCATGCAGGCTTTGCGAGAAAGAAGCTTATTTGCTATTCTGGAAGTTCTGGCTGGAGGGGAGGCCTCTAACTGAACACACAGCTGGGGCCAACTGAAGCTCCAAAGACAGAGGCAGGTGGGCGCCTCTTTGTGCTCTCCCACTGCCTCACTCCAGCTGGCCTGGGTCTCCTGGAAAGGAGCTTGTATCCTTGTGTCATGTGCAAGCAAAGACATCTTCACTGACAGATATTGGGACCCTAATTATGAGGAGAACAGTTCTGACGGGGAAAATGATGAGGAAGAGAAGTTAGGTTATCTGCAAGGAATGCCACTATGCAGGGAAGAAGACCCCTTTACTCTAACTTGGTGGATATGCCAAATACTCCCACAAGGGTGGTCATTAGTATGAGGGAATGGTCTCATGTTCACTTCTCACAGAAAAGATCAAGAAAAGATACCTGGGCCAAGCAGACAAATATCTTCTCACACTAGTGGTAAACGCTGCCTGTAGCCCTGCCTCTCTGAGACCTCCTCCGAGGATGACTAAATAGATGATACTTTTACTGATAAAAGCATGGGTCTGAAAGAACCCCACTCATAAAATTAACAGTTTATAGACTTAAACTATCATCTTTGACAAACATTGATGGAAATGTTTACCTAGGTGCTAGTACAGAGCACAAAAACTCTTCCACTTATGCCCTTTTAGTTATAGTGTAACACACTCTTTACAACTCGTAGTTCCCTTTGTAGATTAAGAATTGTAAGAATGTTTTCTGTATAAACACATGTTTCCCCTCAAAGACAAAGGTGTTTACCAAGGCACTAGTAGAGGAGCAAAAAGCTCCAGTAGTAACCACTTTTGTGTCTCTAGAGGAGCAAAAAGCTCTTATAATAACCACTTTTATCATTACTAATTAACTTGAGGTTTCTAGTTGAGAAAACATAAAAATGTAAGGTAAGATTGTGTGAGAGTCTCGCTCACAGAGATTGACTGTGCCTGATGTGAGGTCGTGACTCTCCAGCTCTGGGGTAAGAACTTCTGCTTGCATTTGATTGAGTTCTGACTATTTGTGCTTGCCTTTATTTGAATCTTGATTAATGGAATCTTGATTCTGATTATTATGTTATACAATTAATAAAGCTACTCTTGGTTTGACAATACTCAAGATCACGACACTTTATTGTCCAAGTCTGAGACTCATGACTCTAAGGGGACTACACTGTGACTGTAAAAGGTCTCTGATCTATTTAAGATAGTGCCTCTTAGTGAGAATTAATAAGAATAGGAATCAGAGTAAGCTGCAGCACAGTGCCTGTGACACTTGTCTGCGGCATGTGGGGATCCAGAGCTCACGGGCTCTGTAGTGGCCGCAAGCTGGCTTAGTTGCCCTGAGACATGTTGGATCCTACCTCCCTGATCAGGGATCAAACCCACGTCCCCTGCATTGCAAGGTGGACTCTTAACCACTGGACCACCAGAAAAGTCTAAGATGTGGCTCTTGATGGCCTAACTTTAGTGACTAGTAAGGTTACATCTTTGGTTTTCCATTTCTCAGGGATTATTGTCTTGCATGGTCTACTTTCTAACATCTAGAAAAACAATATTTTATATATTCTTTTTTCTTTTCAGTTGTTTTATCCAGGAGAGTAATCTAAAGTAGTCGTCGTTACTCTTGGAAGCACCTAAGTCTCCACGGATTGGTTTTCATCAAGCCAACTAAACTTGAAATGGTTTCTGGTGCAAATAAATAGTCCCGTTGGTCATGAAACCGTTCTATGCTGTAAAACATGCCTCTAAAACGTCCTTCTGAGAGCTCTCCAGCCACTGCCTCCTTGAAATTCAGTTTCAAGGGCTCAGTGATGTCAGTGTTTGAAATTCAGAAATGAACCTACATAATTGCAACTAATAACTAACTGGTTTGTCTTGATTCTGTTACCCACCCAGGTCCTTGAACTCTTTAATCAACGGAAATTGATAAAAGGCCATGAGGTAGGAGATAGATGGGCCCCTAGGCTGGGCACCTGGTGTTTGTCAGGTGGAGTAAAATGCAAGCTTTGTTCTCACCCAGACATTCCAAGGACAAAGCTAGTGGCCAAAGCTGAGCTCTGCTAAAGAAGAAAGATAAGGTGCCCACTTGGAGGTCAAGAAATGTTTCCCTGTCTGCACATGCACAGGAAGGCTTCTTAGGGGTTGAAAAGGGAAGGGGGGCCCGCCCCATAATAAGTGTGGACATGCACCCACAGGCCTCTGCGGTGGGATCCATCTTAGAAAAAGTTGCACACGCATCTTGGGGCAGGGTTTAAGGACCAGTCAGGTGTGAAGGAAGAAACAAGATAATTGGCAAAAGGTAAACAAAGACGCCAGCTTCCCAGGCGGCTCAGTGGTAAAGAATCTGCCTGCCAGAGCAGGGGACCTAAGAGACAGGAGTTCGATTCCTGGGTTGGGAAGATTCCTTGGAGAAGGAAATAGCAACCCACTCCAGGATTCTTGCCTGGAGAATTCCATGGACAGAGGAGTCTTGCAGGCTACAGTCCATAGGCTCACAAAGAGTCAGACACAACCAAGCAACTGAGCCTGCACACCCACGCTAACAAAGACCCAGAAGGACTGTCCTGTATGAGTGATTTACATCATCTCTTCACTGCGCTCTTCCTGCCTCAGGACACCCACGCTCCTCTCCCAGCTTCTGACTTAAACTGTTTTTCTGTGTGCTCTCTCGTATGTTGTGCTATGTCTCTGATAATAAACTTTGTACCTGTTTTTACAGGGTAGAAACATTCTTACTTTCAAATAGGGGAAAGAGTCAAGATCACTTTGCTTTTAGCCTTTAGCTCGTGAATGGTTTAGAAGCTAGGATTCCTGGTGTTTGCCCAGGTTATCCAGGTTCAGTCCCTGGGCAAGAGCTAAGATCTCTCTTGAGGACCACTCATGGCTCTCCTTCTGAGATTAGCCAAGCGAAGAATTCAGGCAAGGCTTTAAACCGTTCTAATTGCTGTAAAACATGCCTCTAAAACTTCCTTCTGAGAGCTCTCCAGCCACTGCCTCCTTGAAATTCAGTTTCAAGGGCTCAGTGATGTCAGTGTTTGAAATTCAGAAATGAACCTACATAATTGCAACTAATAACTAACTGGTTTGTCTTGATTCTGTTACCCACCCAGGTCCTTGAACTCTTTAATCAACGGAAATTGATAAAAGGCCATGAGGTAGGAGATAGATGGGCCCCTAGGCTGGGCACCTGGTGTTTGTCAGGTGGAGTAAAATGCAAGCTTTGTTCTCACCCAGACATTCCAAGGACAAAGCTAGTGGCCAAAGCTGAGCTCTGCTAAAGAAGAAAGATAAGGTGCCCACTTGGAGGTCAAGAAATGTTTCCCTGTCTGCACATGCACAGGAAGGCTTCTTAGGGGTTGAAAAGGGAAGGGGGGCCCGCCCCATAATAAGTGTGGACATGCACCCACAGGCCTCTGCGGTGGGATCCATCTTAGAAAAAGTTGCACACGCATCTTGGGGCAGGGTTTAAGGACCAGTCAGGTGTAAAGGGAAAGGGAAACAAGATAATTGGCAAAAGGTAAACAAAGACGCCAGCTTCCCAGGCGGCTCAGTGGTAAAGAATCTGCCTGCCAGAGCAGGGGACCTAAGAGACAGGAGTTCGATTCCTGGGTTGGGAAGATTCCTTGGAGAAGGAAATAGCAACCCACTCCAGGATTCTTGCCTGGAGAATTCCATGGACAGAGGAGTCTTGCAGGCTACAGTCCATAGGCTCACAAAGAGTCAGACACAACCAAGCAACTGAGCCTGCACACCCACGCTAACAAAGACCCAGAAGGACTGTCCTGTATGAGTGATTTACATCATCTCTTCACTGCGCTCTTCCTGCCTCAGGACACCCACGCTCCTCTCCCAGCTTCTGACTTAAACTGTTTTTCTGTGTGCTCTCTCGTATGTTGTGCTATGTCTCTGATAATAAACTTTGTACCTGTTTTTACAGGGTAGAAACATTCTTACTTTCAAATAGGGGAAAGAGTCAAGATCACTTTGCTTTTAGCCTTTAGCTCGTGAATGGTTTAGAAGCTAGGATTCCTGGTGTTTGCCCAGGTTATCCAGGTTCAGTCCCTGGGCAAGAGCTAAGATCTCTCTTGAGGACCACTCATGGCTCTCCTTCTGAGATTAGCCAAGCGAAGAATTCAGGCAAGGCTTTAGGCAGACGTGTGCCACAGCAGGAGGGAGGGAAAACCAGTGACAGGTGCCCCTGCTTGCTCCCTGAGAGTGAGGAGCGAGCTTAGATGGGTGAGGGTCAGGGTGGGTCTGTGGGTGGGGCCAGAGCGATGGCTTAGGTGGTCCGCCTGCCCCCTTGGTGGGGCTGCTGAAACCAGGCTGTACCCTGTCTACACCTCCCCATCCCCCAAGGACAAAGGCCCTCCCATAACCCCGCCTCTTATTTGCAGAAAATCTTGTTTCCAGGTTTCCCTGAGTGACAAAGGGTAGGCTCAAGTAGTTAATGACAGGATACTAGAGTCACAGGTTCAGTGTCTGATGCACTGAGTTGTTTTCCAGACACTCCAGCTGCAGCCAGAGGGGAAAAAAGCTAACTGCCTGATGACCAAAACGCAGCCCTGACAGAAGCTGCTCCGTCCTGAGCAATGCCAGATCCATCGCTAGCACAATTCCAAGAGCGGGCCTCAAGAGAATGGACCAACATTGTTATGGAGTTGTTCAGTTGTGTCTGAGCTTCTGTGACCCCCTGGACTGTAGCCCGCCAGGATCCTCCATCCATGGGATTTCCCAGGCCAGAATACTGGAGCAAGTTGTCACTTCCTCCTCCAGAGGATCTTCCCAATCCACACTGGCAGGTAGATTCTTTACCACTGAGTCACCAGGGAAGCCACTGATGGTCATAATAATCTGTATCTTTGTGGGCATCAAAATAATTGTAGCTTGCTCTGCCTGTATATGTAAGCAGGCAGCTACAACAGTCAGCCAAGCGATGCTACCATGTCAGCATCTTCCAGTCTAAGAATATGGTGCCCTATGTCAGCATGAAGAAATTACTGAAGACAGACCTGTGCCCTTAATCCCATACAGGTGGGGATTTGTAAGCACCTCTTTTGCTCCTTTCCTGTTTGTTTATTTCTGTTTATTCCTTCCTTCCTTCCTTTCTTTTTCCCTCCCTCCCTCCTTCCTTCCCTCCTTCTTTCCTTCCTTTCTTCCTTCCTTTTGTATTTATTTAGTTACTGGCTGCACCCAGTCTCTTAGTTGTAGCACATGGGATCTAGTTCCCTGACTAGGGATTGAACCCAGGCCCTCTGCATTGGGAGCTAGGAGCTTTCGACACTGGATCACCAGGGAAGTCCCTTGCCTTAAACTTTTCTTATAAAAATGAGATCACTAGGTATTAGTTAACCTAACTCCTGACTTATGCTCCACTGAAAGCACACAAAGCCCTGTACAGCCTGTCAATTCTTTCCCTAGATTAAAAGAAGAAAGAACCAAAAATAGAGAAGTTAAGGATCACTAACTCTCTACCTCCAGCAGCCCTCTTAGAAATCCCACAGGCAGACCACGCAGATGAGAGAACAGCTGTAGAGAGATCGTGAGAAGTCAGCCAGCCTGCATTTGATGGAAAATGACACAGAGCCGGACCTTCTGCCTTGATGATTCACTGAGTCTTTCTCCTCTTTCCCCTTAAAAACTGTCACCTGGTGGTAAAGAATCTGCCTGCCAATGCAGGAGACACGGGTTTGAGCCCTGGTCTGGCAAGATCCCATATGCCACAGAGGAACTAAGCTTGTGTGTCACAACTACTGAGCCTGAATGCTGCAAATACCGAAGCCTGGGCACCTAGAGCCCGTGCTCTGCAACAAGAGAAGCCACCTCAGTGAGAAGTCCACGCACCGCAATGAAGAGCAACCCCTGCCCACAAATAGAGGAAAGCCTGAGCAGCAACTAAGACCCAGCACAGCCAAAAATAAATAAATAAATAAAATAATAATAATAATAATAAACCTGTCATGGTGGGGACTTTCCTGGTGGTCCAGTGGTTAAACATCTGCCTTGCAATGCAGGAGATGCAGGTTTAATACGTGGTCAGGTAACTAAAATCCCACATGCCAAGGTGCAATGGAGACCTGATAAAGTCAAACAAAAGAAAAAAAATTTTAAAGTTAAAACAAGGGCTTCCCTGGTGGTTTAGTGGGTAAAGAATCCATCTTGCAGTGCAAGGGGCGCCAGTTTGATCCCTGGTCCGGGAGGATCCCATATGCCGTGGAGCAGCTGGAGCAGTGTGTCCAGTTGTGAGCCAGCGCTCTGGAGCACATGCGCCCAGAGCCAGTGCTCTGCAACCAGAGAGGCCACTGCAATGGGAGGCCCACACCGGCCAAAGAGTTAAGATGGATGACAATAAATAAATGAAGGACCAACAAAAGAGGCCAAAAATTAAGAAAAAAAAAGTTAAAAACAAAAACTGTCATGGCTGAGCAGAATCTTGGAAATTGGTTTTAGGGACATGGTCTGCCTCCCTTCCCATGTTGCCAACTTTCTCATTAAAACAACTTTTTTTTTTCCACCAACATTTGCCTCTCGAGTATTGGCTTTTAAGCAGCGACCAGCCAAACCTAAGGTTGGTAACACTGTGTGCAGGAAACATGCCCAAGACCCTGCTTTTGCTCCGGGCACCTCAGAAATGGCAGTTGGTTTGTGGCCTTTTTGCATCTCATTATTCATTATTACCCCAACTGCACATGAGTACAGTTATTTTTAGTCCCTTAAAGTTTCTTTGCAGGGCTTCCCTGGTGGCTCAATGGGAAAGAACCTACCTGCCAATGCAGGAAAGATGGGTTCGATCCCTGGGTTGGGAAGATCTTCTGGAGAAGGGCGTGGAACCCACTTCGGTATTCTTGCCTGGAGAATCCCATGGACAGAGGAGCCCGGCAGGTTACAGTCCATGGGGTCTTAAAAGAGTCGGACATCACCAGGGACTAAACAACAACAACAACGTTTCTTTGATTCTGTTGCTCAAGGAGATGCTTGTCCAGGAGCAAGGACTGCAGCAGAGTCCCAGGTCCCAGCCTGTCTCACTTCTACGCCTGTTTTAGAATGTTCACACGTATTGACTCAAGAACCCTCACCACATCCCCTAGGTTTAGGCCTTGACATAATCTGTATGTTTCACTGGAGACCACTGAGCCTCAGGAAGGCTAAATTACGTGGACGAGTTGCATGGCTGCCAATTCCAGATCTACTGCCTCCTAGCTGTGTGACCAGTTGTGAGCCAGCGCTCTGGAGCACATGCGCCCAGAGCCAGTGCTCTGCAACCAGAGAGGCCACTGCAATGGGAGGCCCACACCGGCCAAAGAGTTAAGATGGATGACAATAAATAAATGAAGGACCAACAAAAGAGGCCAAAAATTAAGAAAAAAAAAGTTAAAAACAAAAACTGTCATGGCTGAGCAGAATTTTGGGAAATTGGTTTTAGGGACATGGTCTGCCTCCCTTCCCATGTTGCCAACTTTCTCATTAAAACAACTTTTTTTTTTCCACCAACATTTGCCTCTCGAGTATTGGCTTTTAAGCAGCGACCAGCCAAACCTAAGGTTGGTAACACTGTGTGCAGGAAACATGCCCAAGACCCTGCTTTTGCTCCGGGCACCTCAGAAATGGCAGTTGGTTTGTGGCCTTTTTGCATCTCATTATTCATTATTACCCCAACTGCACATGAGTACAGTTATTTTTAGTCCCTTAAAGTTTCTTTGCAGGGCTTCCCTGGTGGCTCAATGGGAAAGAACCTACCTGCCAATGCAGGAAAGATGGGTTCGATCCCTGGGTTGGGAAGATCTTCTGGAGAAGGGCGTGGAACCCACTTCGGTATTCTTGCCTGGAGAATCCCATGGACAGAGGAGCCCGGCAGGTTACAGTCCATGGGGTCTTAAAAGAGTCGGACATCACCAGGGACTAAACAACAACAACAACGTTTCTTTGATTCTGTTGCTCAAGGAGATGCTTGTCCAGGAGCAAGGACTGCAGCAGAGTCCCAGGTCCCAGCCTGTCTCACTTCTACGCCTGTTTTTAGAATGTTCGCACGTATTGACTCAAGAACCCTCACCACATCCCCTAGGTTTAGGCCTTGACATAATCTGTATGTTTCACTGGAGACCACTGAGCCTCAGGAAGGCTAAATTACGTGGACGAGTTGCATGGCTGCCAATTCCAGATCTACTGCCTCCTAGCTGTGTGACCTTGGACACTCTGCTCACTGACCTCAGCGCCCTCAGCCGTCACCGGGAGGTGATGATGGCCACATGTTCAGCATGGAACTGTGAGGACACAGCTGATTCTGTGTATGGCTCCCCGTAGATGCTCGGACGCTGGAGATAGTACTACTGTGTATGACTGCAGGATCAAGCCTCCGGGGTGGACTGTTGGGCTAAGGACCCATCTGTATCCTCGCCTGGAAAATTCCATGCAAAGAGGAGCCTGGAGGGCTACAGTCCAGGGGTCCCAAAGAGACACGGTGGAGCACGCACCCACACGCGCGGAGTCCAAGGGCCCACGTGGATAACACGCGCACCTCCCTCCAGGACATCAGAATCACCTTCTCTTTGTACTTTTTCACTCTCATTTCATTCCCACACTCCCCAGGGCTCCTCACCCCACCCCAGCCCAGAGCGCAGCCCCCACGGCTCCCCTGTCATCTGCGTCCCTGGCTCCTGGGCTGTGGGCCTTGGCTTCCCTTCCTGGCCGGCTTCTGCCTTGGGTTCTGCCTCCCTGCCTCTGCTCCCTGGCCAGCCTTCCTGCTGGCCGAGCTCCAGTCTCAGGTGTCCTTGCTGCGCATGGCAGTGGCCATCGTAACAACTTGATGGAACGACTCAATGGGTGCGTGCACACCGGGTGGTAGGCCCTCCTGCCATCACTGCTGGTATAAGCCTCACACACCCTGGGCTCCCACCTACCTGAGGCCCCTAACTTCTGGCAGGACATTTTCTGTGCAGCCAGAGTGCATAGCTTAGCATAGCTGGAGGGAGCTGGTGCCCCCCTGAGCACAGTCATGCCCAGCAGGCACTCAGTAAGATATGCTGCTGCGATCGGAAATTAATTGGATCACAGGGGCACGCACCTCCCTTAGGCCTATGGGAAAGGTCACTTCGCAGGGTACCTGGGGTGCCTGGGGAGGGTCCAGGTATCCTGGGGTTTTCCTGGTGATGTTGCTAGGAGACTGAGCTGTTGTATTCTGGGAGAAGGTGGCCAAGGAAGGGTGCCAGGCATTCCAAGGATTTGACCATACCTGACCCTGGGGCAAGGGCAGGAGGGAGGCACCTGGTTACAGAAAGGAAAGTGCCAGGGCTAAATTACGTGGACGAGTTGCATGGCTGCCAATTCCAGATCTACTGCCTCCTAGCTGTGTGACCTTGGACACTCTGCTCACTGACCTCAGCGCCTCAGCCGTCACCGGGAGGTGATGATGGCCACATGTTCAGCATGGAACTGTGAGGACACAGCTGATTCTGTGTATGGCTCCCCGTAGATGCTCGGACGCTGGAGATAGTACTACTGTGTATGACTGCAGGATCAAGCCTCCGGGGTGGACTGTTGGGCTAAGGACCCATCTGTATCCTCGCCTGGAAAATTCCATGCAAAGAGGAGCCTGGAGGGCTACAGTCCAGGGGTCCCAAAGAGACACGGTGGAGCACGCACCCACACGCGCGGAGTCCAAGGGCCCACGTGGATAACACGCGCACCTCCCTCCAGGACATCAGAATCACCTTCTCTTTGTACTTTTTCACTCTCATTTCATTCCCACACTCCCCAGGGCTCCTCACCCCACCCCAGCCCAGAGCGCAGCCCCCACGGCTCCCCTGTCATCTGCGTCCCTGGCTCCTGGGCTGTGGGCCTTGGCTTCCCTTCCTGGCCGGCTTCTGCCTTGGGTTCTGCCTCCCTGCCTCTGCTCCCTGGCCAGCCTTCCTGCTGGCCGAGCTCCAGTCTCAGGTGTCCTTGCTCCCATGGCAGTGGCCATCGTAACAACTTGATGGAACGACTCAATGGGTGCGTGCACACCGGGTGGTAGGCCCTCCTGCCATCACTGCTGGTATAAGCCTCACACACCCTGGGCTCCCACCTACCTGAGGCCCCTAACTTCTGGCAGGACATTTTCTGTGCAGCCAGAGTGCATAGCTTAGCATAGCTGGAGGGAGCTGGTGCCCCCCTGAGCACAGTCATGCCCAGCAGGCACTCAGTAAGATATGCTGCTGCGATCGGAAATTAATTGGATCACAGGGGCACGCACCTCCCTTAGGCCTATGGGAAAGGTCACTTCGCAGGGTACCTGGGGTGCCTGGGGAGGGTCCAGGTATCCTGGGGTTTTCCTGGTGATGTTGCTAGGAGACTGAGCTGTTGTATTCTGGGAGAAGGTGGCCAAGGAAGGGTGCCAGGCATTCCAAGGATTTGACCATACCTGACCCTGGGGCAAGGGCAGGGGAGGGGAGGGCACCTGGTTACAGAAAGGAAAGTGCCAGGGGCTGGCTGCCACTTACCCAGGGCCTGAGCTTCTTCCTCCTCACGTTCCTGTGAACTCAGCCTTGACCTCTGCCAGGAGCTGCTGCTGCTTACCATGGACTCAAAGGGTTCTGTGAGGACCTGCCTGGTGACGCAGTGGATAAGAGTCCACCTGCCAATACAGGGCACACAAGTTCAATCCCTGGTTGGGGAAGATCTCACATGGTGTGGGGAAACCAAGCCAGTGCACCACAACTACTGAGATAGCAATCCAGAGCCTGTGAGCCACAACTACTGAAGCCCGTGTGCCTAGAGCCCATGCCCAGCAACTAGAGAAGCCACTGCAATGAGAAGCCCATGCACTGCACCAAAGAGCGGCCCCTACCCATGCAAACAGAGAAAGCCTGAGCAAAGCAACAAAGACTCAGCACAGTCAAAAAGAAACACCTTTTTTAGAAAAGGGTGCTGAGAATGGAAGGAGATGGGGTTTCCTTTTCACCTAACCTGTGCCACCCTGCAGCTCCCTTGAATGGGACATGCACCCCGTCCAGGGGCAAGCACCCCTTCCTTGGAGGTGCCCACCCAGGGTGGTGCTGGTGGCCATGAGGGATGAAGGTCTCTCTCTGAAGAAGGCTATGGTCTTTGCTGTCTTCCCCCCACAGACAGGACCTTGGTCACTCACCTAGTCTACCAAGGGTAGAGGTTTGTTTTTTTTTCTTTTTTAAAGGGTGAAGTTCTGATGGGCAGGCTTCCCATGCACGAAGGACCCAAAGGGTTCTCAATAACCCTGAACATTTCTGGCTGTTGGTGAATTTAGAACAGAGGCAACAACAGAAAGCAAGTGACTCTTCCTTATTTGTAAGACTATTCTGAGTGCTCAGTCATCAACTGAGTTCACTCAAACTCGTGTCCATTGAGTCATTGATGCCATCCAAACATCTCATCCTCTGTCACCCCCTTCTCCTTCTGCCTTCTATTTATCCCAGCATCAGGGTCTTTTCCAGAGAGTCAGCTCTTCACATCAGCTGGCCAAAGTATGGGAGCTTCAGTATCAGTCCTTCCAACGAATATTCAAGGTTGATTTCCCTTAGGACTGACTGGTTTGATCTCCTTGCAGTCCAAAGGACTCTCAAGAGCCTTCTCTAGCACCACAGTTCAAAGGCATCAGTTCTTCAGTGCTCAGCCTTCTTTATGGTCCAGCTCTCACATCTGTGTGTGACTACTGGAAAATGTAAAAGGGAATGCATAATGGTTTACTGATGGTTACTTGTTACTGACTCATCTGTTAGATTAAATTACTCTCTGTTAGCATTGTTTTCTGTTAAATCTTTATTGATTGTAATTGACTGAAATTTACTGAAGAAGCCCCTAGACTATTCTGTTGATTGTAAGAGGGAATGAGCATGGGTGGCCAATCTCAATCAAAGGGGAGGGTCTTGCGCCATTGATTGGACCAGCCTTTAAAAACCACCCTTTACCTCCAGTAGGGGCCCTCGCAGGAAACCTAGTTTCTTGCGGGTGGTCGCTGGCACCAGCCTAATAAACCTCTTTTCCATCTACCACGAGCGGAGTTGGGTGCTTCACTGACTGCGCCTCACAACAAAAAAACATAGCTTTGACTCTACAGACCTTTGTCGCCAAAGTGATGTCTCTTCTTTTTAATATGCTGTCTAGGTTTTTCATAGCGTTTCTTCCAAGGAGCAAGTACCTTTAAATTTCATGGCTGCAGTCACTGTCCATAGTGATTTTGGAGCCCAAGCACACAGTGCCATGTCGTTAACTATGGCTTCCATGCTGTACATTAGATCCCGGAACTGATTCTTCTAGCTGTAAGTCTGTACTCTTTGACCAGTATCATTCCACCTGCCCTGCCCACTACCAGTTCACTTTCGGTTTCTATGAGTTTGATGTGTTTACATGCCGTAGATAAGTAAGGTCGTTCTGTATTTGTCTTTCACTCACTTATTTCCCTTTGTTCATGGCCTCAAGGTCCATCCACACTGTTGTAAATGCAGAATTTCCTTCTTTCTTGTGAAAGAAGAAGGTTGGGCGCTGAAGAACTGATGACTTATGATGTCCCACTGTGCGTGCGAGTTCACTCACTCGTCCATTGAATGCCATCCAAACATCTCATCCTCTGTCACCCCCTTCTCCTTCTGCCTTCTATTTATCCCAGCATCAGGGTCTTTTCCAGAGAGTCAGCTCTTCACATCAGCTGGCCAAAGTATGGGAGCTTCAGTATCAGTCCTTCCAACGAATATTCAAGGTTGATTTCCCTTAGGACTGACTGGTTTGATCTCCTTGCAGTCCAAAGGACTCTCAAGAGCCTTCTCTAGCACCACAGTTCAAAGGCATCAGTTCTTCAGTGCTCAGCCTTCTTTATGGTCCAGCTCTCACATCTGTGTGTGACTACTGGAAAATGTAAAAGGGAATGCATAATGGTTTACTGATGGTTACTTGTTACTGACTCATCTGTTAGATTAAATTACTCTCTGTTAGCATTGTTTTCTGTTAAATCTTTATTGATTGTAATTGACTGAAATTTACGAAGAAGCCCCTAGACTATTCTGTTGATTGTAAGAGGGAATGAGCATGGGTGGCCAATCTCAATCAAAGGGGAGGGTCTTGCGCCATTGATTGGACCAGCCTTTAAAAACCACCCTTTACCTCCAGTAGGGGCCCTCGCAGGAAACCTAGTTTCTTGCGGGTGGTCGCTGGCACCAGCCTAATAAACCTCTTTTCCATCTACCACGAGCGGAGTTGGGTGCTTCACTGACTGCGCCTCACAACAAAAAAACATAGCTTTGACTCTACAGACCTTTGTCGCCAAAGTGATGTCTCTTCTTTTTAATATGCTGTCTAGGTTTTTCATAGCGTTTCTTCCAAGGAGCAAGTACCTTTAAATTTCATGGCTGCAGTCACTGTCCATAGTGATTTTGGAGCCCAAGCACACAGTGCCATGTCGTTAACTATGGCTTCCATGCTGTACATTAGATCCCGGAACTGATTCTTCTAGCTGTAAGTCTGTACTCTTTGACCAGTATCATTCCACCTGCCCTGCCCACTACCAGTTCACTTTCGGTTTCTATGAGTTTGATGTGTTTACATGCCGTAGATAAGTAAGGTCGTTCTGTATTTGTCTTTCACTCACTTATTTCCCTTTGTTCATGGCCTCAAGGTCCATCCACACTGTTGTAAATGCAGAATTTCCTTCTTTCTTGTGAAAGAAGAAGGTTGGGCGCTGAAGAACTGATGCTTTTGAACTGTGGCGCTGAATGATGTCCCACTGTGCGTGTGCGCCATTTTCTTCACCCATTCATCCACCAATGGACACTCGGGTTGTCTCTGTGTCTTGGCTATTGTGAAAAATGCTGAAGGGAACATGGGGGTACAGATACCTCTTTGAGACAGTGATTTTATCTCTCAGATATATAACCAGAAGTAGGATGGCTGGATCACAAGGA
Source organism: Tragulus kanchil (assembly GCA_022376925.1). NCBI lineage: Eukaryota > Metazoa > Chordata > Mammalia > Artiodactyla > Tragulidae > Tragulus > Tragulus kanchil. Next base: position 96,621,937 of record JAIOJX010000029.1, read on the forward strand.
AGCTCTATTTTTAATGTTTTGATAAACCTCTAGACAGTTTTCCATAGTGTCTGCTCCAAATTACATTCCCACCAACAATGCATGAGGGTTCCCTTTTCTCCACATCTTGCCTGCACTTTTTATCTCTTGTCTTTTTTTTTTTTAATTTTTTTTTTGGGGGGGGGGCGCGGGTTAGCGAGTGGGGGCGGGCGGGCACTTCTATTGGTCTTTCATCTATCTATTTTCATCCAGCTTCGTTCTCTGGCCCGTGTGGGTCTCCCATCGCAGCGGCCTCCATTGTCGCAGAGCATCGGCCCCGGGTGCATGTGCTGCAGAGCTCCAGCTTGGTAATTGGACACATCAGTCCAGCCGCTCCACGGCACACGGGATCCTCCCAGGCCAGGGATCAAACCGGCGCCCTTTGCACTGCAAGGCGGTGTCCTTACCCACTGGACCACCAGGGAAGCCCTCTTGTCTTTTTGATAATAGTCATTCTAACAGGTGGGAAGTGGTGCCTCACTGTAGTTTTGATCTGCTTTTCCCTGATCATTAATGATGTTGAGCACTTTGCATGTATCTGCTGTCCATTTGTATGTCTTCTTTGAAAAAAGGTCTATTCAAGTCCTCTGCACGTGGGTTTTTTTTTTTTTTTGGCCGCATCTACTGATCTTTCATTTATTTATCTTTGTTCTTTGGCCTGTGTGGGTCTCCCATCACAGTGGCCTCTGTCGCTGCAGAGCACTGGCTTTGGGTGCATGCGCTCCAGAGCTCCGGCTCGGTAATTGGACACATCGGTCCAGCCGCTCCGCAGCATGTGGGATCTCCCCAGGCCAGGGATTGAACCAGTGCCCCTTGTACTGCAAGGCGGTGTCCTTACCCACTGGACCACCAGGGAAGCCCCTGCCCATGTTTTTTTTTTTTTTTTTTTTTTTGCCCATGTTTTAATTGGACTTATTTTTCCTGTTGAATTTTATGAATTCTTTGTATATTTGGTATATTAACCCCTTATCAGAAATATCATTTGCCAACATTTTCTACCATTTAAGAGGTTGTCATTTCAATCTATTAATTGTACCTATAGCTATGTAGAAGCTTTCTGGTTTGATGTACTTCCACTTGTTGATTACTGTGCTTTTGATGACATATCCCAAAAAAAATCACCGGCAAGACTAATGTCTAGGAATTTTTCCCTATGTTTCTTCTAAAAGTTTTATGGCTTTCAGGTTTTATATTTTAAGTCCTTAACCCATTTTGAGTTAATTTTTGTGAGTGGTGTAGCACAGGGATCTGATTTCATTTTTTGGAATGGTATATATTCAGTCTTTCAAACACCATTTATTGAAGCATTTTCTTCATTGAGTGTTCTTGGTTCTGTTGGCAAATATTGACAATATATATGTGTGGGCTTGTTTCTGGGCTCTCTCTCAATTCTGTTGTGCTTGTCCGTGCATCTGTTTTCTATTTCAGAGGGGAGAACGGGGTTTGTTTTTGTATTTCCCTAGAAAATAATCCAATTCATCTAGGTTTTCTGTTTGATTTGTATTGAGTTGTGCAAAGTGGTCTCTTGACTTTAAACATATTTTTATTATTTATTTATTTGGGTATGCTCAGTCTTGGTCACAGCACAAGGTATCTTATCTTCATTGCAGCATGTGGCTTCTCTAGTAGCAGCTTGTGGGATCTAGGTCCCCAACCAGGGATCAAAGCCTCGACCCAGTGCAGTGGGAGCACAGAATCTTGGTCAAATGGACCACCATGGAAGTCCCCTACGATAGATTTTGGCTATTAACTACTTATGTATAGTTTATATATAGAACTTATGGCTATTTTAAGCTGATGATCTCTTACATGTGAAAGCATTCTAACAGCCCTGCATTTTTACTCACCTGTAATTTTAAAGAAAAATTACTTGAAAATTTAAAATAAACATTGTTTTTAAATGTTTAGTCTTTTTGACCTCATATTTTACATCTTTTTGTTTTGTGTGTCCTTAACTGTTTATTGTGGATATAGATGATTTTACTGCTTTTATCTTTCAAACTTCCTACGAGCTTTGTAAGTGGCTGATCTAACTACTTTTACTGTATATGTGCCTTTACCAATGAACTATTTCCTTTTATAATTTTTATATTTCTGGTTGTGGTCTTTCTTTTCTGCTTAGAGAAGTCTCTTTAACATGTCTTGTAAAGCCAGTTGAGTGATGCTGAATTCTTTCCTCTTTTGTCAAAATTTAAACTCTCCTTGAAATCTGAATTACAGTCTTACTGGATAGAGCATTCTTTTTTGAAGGTTTTTTTCCTTTCTTCTCTTTAAATATCTCCTGCTGACCCATCAGTCCTGTGAATTTTCTGCTGAAAAGACAGCTGATGATTCTGTGGGAGTTCCCTTGGACTTAACTAGTTGCTTTCCTCTTGCTGCTATAAGATCCTCTCTTTTCTTAGTTCGAATGTGCCTCGGTGTGGACCTCTTTTGGCTCATCTTGTTGGGGGCTGTCTGTGCTTCCTGGATCTGTTTGTTTCCTTTTCCAGGTTAGGGAAGTTCTCAGTTATTATTTCTTTAAATATTGCTCTTTTCCCTCTTGCTTCTCTTCCTGTGACCCCTATGATGTAAAACTTAGTATGCTTAATATTGTCCAACAGGTCTCCTAAACCATCCTCATTTTCTTAAATTTATTTTGTCTTTGTACTGTTCAGCTTGTGGGCTTTCCACTACTCTGTTTCCAAGCTTACTGACCTGTTTCTCTGTCTCAACTAACCCATCATCGATTCCTTCCAGTGTTTTCCTTCTAGTTTATTTGTAATTTCAGCTATTGTGTTCTTCAGCTCTGTTTGCATCTTCTTTATATTTCTAACTTTTTGTTAAACTTTTCACCATGCTCCTCATTTTTCTCCCCAAATTCATTGAGCATCTTTCTCATCATTACCTGAAGTCTTTTTTTTATTCATTTGATTTACTTATTTTGGGGTCTTTGTTGCTTTGCACAGCCTTTCTCTAGTTGTGGTGAGTGGGGGCTACTCTTTGTTGTGATGCGCAGGCTTCTCATTGTGGTGGCTTCTCTTGCTGGGGAGTTCGGTCTCTAGGGTGAGTGGACTTCAGGAGTTGCAGCACATGCGCTTTGTTGCTCCAAGGCATGTGAGATCCTCTTGAATCAGGGATCAAACCCATGTCCCCTGGGTTGGCAGGTGGATTCCTACCCACTGTGCCACCAGGGAAGTCCTGACCTTGAATTTTTTATCAGCTGGCTTGCCTATCTCCACCTTGCGTAAGTTCTTCTTTTAGGGTTTATCTCATTCCTTCATTGAGAACATATTCCTCTGTTGTCTCATTTTGCCTACATCTCTGTTTTTATTTCTATGTATTAGATAGGTGTGTTTTGTTTCCTGATCCTGGAGAAGACTTCTTACCTAGGAGACATCCTATGGGGTCGAGCAGCACAGTTCCCTCTGGTCACCAGAGTTATATGCTCTAGGGGTGCTCCCTAGGTGGGCTGCAAGGGCCCTGGTGTGGTGATGGACCGATCACTGTGGGCTCACTGGTACGCAAGGTGGGCTCTCAGGCCCTGCTCTTTGTGGAGGCTACTGGCCTGCTGGGGGTGGGACTAAGCAAATTGTCCGCCCTTTGTTGGGAGCTCTGTGGGGATAAACAGATGGTATTTACTAGGTTATTTGCATTTATATCAAACCATAAACAGTACCACTTGAAGCAGAGGAGTCCCTTGGCTGAAATTCAGGGGGTTGGGATTGAGTCCTGACCCCACTGTGAACGGCTGAATGGCTTTGAGCAAGTTGGACATTGTCTCTGGGCCTCACTTTTTCTAGCTGTAAAATAGTAACATTACCCTGTTGTGGCTCACCTTATTTCCTCAACTAACCCATCATCGATTCCTTAGTTTCCATTTGTAATTTCAGCTATTGTGTTCTTCAGCTCTGTTTGCATCTTCTTTATATTTCTAACTTTTTGTTAAACTTTTCACCATGCTCCTCATTTTTCTCCCAAATTCATTGAGCATCTTTCTCATCATTACCTGAAGTCTTTTTTTTATTCATTTGATTTACTTATTTTGGGGTCTTTGTTGCTTTGCACAGCCTTTCTCTAGTTGTGGTGAGTGGGGGCTACTCTTTGTTGTGATGCGCAGGCTTCTCATTGTGGTGGCTTCTCTTGCTGGGGAGTTCGGTCTCTAGGGTGAGTGGACTTCAGGAGTTGCAGCACATGCGCTTTGTTGCTCCAAGGCATGTGAGATCCTCTTGAATCAGGGATCAAACCCATGTCCCCTGGGTTGGCAGGTGGATTCCTACCCACTGTGCCACCAGGGAAGTCCTGACCTTGAATTTTTTATCAGCTGGCTTGCCTATCTCCACCTTGCGTAAGTTCTTCTTTTAGGGTTTATCTCATTCCTTCATTGAGAACATATTCCTCTGTTGTCTCATTTTGCCTACATCTCTGTTTTTATTTCTATGTATTAGATAGGTGTGTTTTGTTTCCTGATCCTGGAGAAGACTTCTTACCTAGGAGACATCCTATGGGGTCGAGCAGCACAGTTCCCTCTGGTCACCAGAGTTATATGCTCTAGGGGTGCTCCCTAGGTGGGCTGCAAGGGCCCTGGTGTGGTGATGGACCGATCACTGTGGGCTCACTGGTACGCAAGGTGGGCTCTCAGGCCCTGCTCTTTGTGGAGGCTACTGGCCTGCTGGGGGTGGGACTAAGCAAATTGTCCGCCCTTTGTTGGGAGCTCTGTGGGGATAAACAGATGGTATTTACTAGGTTATTTGCATTTATATCAAACCATAAACAGTACCACTTGAAGCAGAGGAGTCCCTTGGCTGAAATTCAGGGGGTTGGGATTGAGTCCTGACCCCACTGTGAACGGCTGAATGGCTTTGAGCAAGTTGGACATTGTCTCTGGGCCTCACTTTTTCTAGCTGTAAAATAGTAACATTACCCTCTGTTGTGGCTCACCTATTTCATGCAGACCTGAGAGAGACAGGCAGGCTGACCCCGAGGATTAGAGAGTCACCACCTCCAGGGTCATGAGGGAACCCCTACTTTCTCTTCCTTCAAAGGAAGGGGCGAGGAGCAGGGCAGTTGGAAGACAGGACGCTGATCTGTGCAGGTCCATGGAGGAAAGAGATGGCACCTCATTCTCCTCACTTGCCACAGGCTCCGGCATTCCCGCCCCGCCCCCCCCACACACACACACTGCCCTCCCCTGCCTTTGTTCATGGACTTCTTCCAGGTGGAATTTCCTAAACGGATTATCAGCAGGTAGGAGGTCTCTGCTGTGTGTGCACGGTGGGAGAAGCAGGTGTTACTCAGGCAATAATACACGGAAGACCGAGTGCCGGGGCCATGTGAGGGGTGGGGGCGGACAGAGGACACAGCGTTCCTGGTCCCCGGAGGGAGGGCTTGTCATTATCCAGACTGCTATCTCACACCTTCCTTGGTTTAATAGGAAGCTTCATCTGGAAGTCACATGAGCAAGGGAATTTTTCTTGCTCCCTGGGAAAGTCCCTTAGAGGGTCCCTGGTCCAGCCCAGGCTGGCTTCCTGTTTCAGCACAGCGAGCACCTGATTGTGCAATCCTTGGTTGCGCTTTACTTTCTGTCACTCTGTAATTATCTTCATGAGGATGATTCATTACATGCTCCCTCTTCCTTGATCCAGTGACTTATCACCACTACCTGCAAATCTTGGACTTCTAGGAAAGGGAAACTTAGGAGCTTGTTTAGCAGATGCCTTGAAAGCAGAATGTGTTTGACCTAGCTGAGATGGGCCCACTGACCCATCAGCCTTCTTGCAGCCAGCCTGGACCTCAAGGGTGCCCCCTGCAGCCACTTGATGGCCGGCAGAGTGGTCCACAGCCACCTCCAGCCCACCTTCCCCCGGGCTCCTCTGTGGTTTCCTGCTCCTTCTGATTTGGCCAGTGTGGTGGTGGTGTTCAATCGCTCAGTCATGGCCGACTCTTTGCAACCCCATGGACTGCAGTGCGCCAGGCTTCCCTGTCCTTCACCATCTCCTGGAGCTTGGTCAAGCTCATGTCACTGAGTTAGTGATGCCATCCAACCACCTCGCCCTCTGTCGTCCCTTCTCCTTTGGTCAGTGTGACCTTCCCATAATCCCCCAGACACAGTCCTGCACTTGACCACCTTGCATGTGCTGTGTCCACTATGTGGAACACCTCTTTTCCTTCCTCTCTGCTTTCAAGACAGCCATTAAGCCCTGTGACAAGAGCCAAAATGTCACTTCCTCTTTGATGTTTTTCTTCCCAAGACTAATGTTCTCTTCCTTTTCTTCCACTAGCATGCCTTCATTCATCTTTTTCGGTGTGGTGTGTGTGTGTTTGCATAATTTAAACATTGGATATAACTCACATATCCACCCCGTTAAGGTGTACAATCCAGTGGCTGTTAGTATATTCACCAAGTTTTGCACCCAGCAGCAAAACCCATTTGAGAACGTCTTCCTCATTCCCAAAAGAAACCCCATGCCCCTTAGTTGTCGCTCCCCATTTTTCCCTCTTTCTAGTCCCTGGCCCCTGTCCTCAACTACTGCCTATCTCTATGGATTTACCTATTTTGGATATTCTCATACGAAAAGAATCATACAATTTATGGCCACGTGTGACTGGCTTCCCAGGTGGCGCTAATGGTAAAGAATCCGCCTACAATGCAGGAGATATGGGTTCGATCCCTGGGTTGGAAAGATCCCCGGGAGAAGGAAATGGGAACCCACTCCAGTATTCTTGCCTGGAGAATCCCGTGGACCGAGAAGCCTGGAAGGCTACACGTCCATGGGTTAGAAAGAGTTGGACATGACCGAGCCAGTAACATTTCACTTTCCACACCCAAAGTCTAAGCCCTCTGACAAGAGTCAAAATGTCACTTCCTCTGGCTGGCCACAGCGTGGGGATGCGGTGTGTAGAGGTGCCCATCACCATGACTTGAGGCACCTGAAGTCCAGATCCCTTTTAGCATTCTCTCTCACCAGCCATGAAACAGGAACACCAGCAACATAACAGGTATGGCTGGTCCTCTCCCTGCCCTGCCACAAACACCTGCTGACAGGAGTTCCGAGGTCAAATCCTCCCTTCGCTTAGGAGCTCAGGAGCCAGAGACTCCAGGAAGTCCTCACCGGTCAAGGGTAGCAAGGGAAGAGCCTGGTTGTAACTTTAAGGCTGGAACTGTAGGACCATGCCCTTCACCTGCTCAGCAAAACAGACTCCACAGACCTGAGGTCCCAGGCCCCGCCTAGTCCACTGCAAGCCCAGGGTGTGTCTGTTGGGGACGTATAGGGATGTCCCCATGCCCTGTATCCTGACCAGACCCCAGCCATGCTCTCTCCTGCTGACCGCAACAAAGGGGACATATACATCACACAATCACTTGTAAAAGACAAACTTTATTTGGATATCTCAGAAACCACCAAGGAAATAAACACAATGACCACAGGGCACTTCGAAGACAGAGTTAGCTTCAGATTCACAATTTCACTGGGACCTTAGGACTGACTGCCTGGCAGGGAAGCCGTGGCAGGTGACTGTTGATCTCCTTTATAGAGGATTTGTTTTTAAACAACTGATTTCTATGTATTTATTTACTTATTTATTTATGGCCGCCCTGGGGTTGTTGTGGTACACGGGCTCTTCGTGGCTGTGAGTGAGCTTTCTCTATTTGCCATGAGTGGGGGCTACTCTCTAGTTGCAGTGCGGAGGCTTCCTGTTTTGAGAGATTCTCTTGGTATGGAGCACAGGCTCTAGGGCGCATGGGCTTCAGTAATTGGGGCTCATGGTTCCATAGCGCAGACTCAGTAGTTGCGATGCAAGGGCTTAGGTGACCATGTGGGATCTTAGTCCCCAGACCAGGGATCAAACCAGTGTCCCCTGCATTACCAGGCAGATTCTTAACCATTGGACCAATAGGGAAATCCTATAGAGGACTGGTTGACGTGATCGGGTTTCCCTACAGACTACGAACATTCTATCAGGCGGACAGCAGCCAAGATGACGGAGCAGAAAGACCCCGAGCTCCTCTCCTCACAATCACACCAAAATCACAACTATAGGCAGAATGACTATTGGAGAAAAAGACCAGACCTACCATAAAGGATCTTCTACAACTAAAGACAAAGAAGGAACCACAGCAAGATGGGTAGGGAGGTAGACAAATCATATAATCAAGTTTCCCGTGCCCGAGTGGGCAGCCCACGAGCTGGAGGACAGTTAGGTTGCAGTGGTTCCTCCCATAGGAGTGACCATTCCGAGCCCACATCAAGATCCCCCCGCCAGGGGGCCTGGCACCAAGAAGACAAGCCCCTGAGGCATTTGGCTTTGAAGGGCAGTTGGGCTTAACTTCAGGAATCCCAAAGGACTGGACAAAACAGAGATTTCGCTCATAAAGGTGCCCACAAAATCCCACACACACCAGGACCCAGGGCCAGCGCAGTCAGTTGATGGGAGCCTGGGCCAGACCTACCTGCTGGTCTTGGAGAGTCTCCCAGAGAGGCGGGAGGTGGCGGCGGGTGGAGGCGGGTAGTTGTGACTCACCTGGGGACATAGACTCTGACAGCAGACATTCTGGGGAGCTCATTCTACTGCGTGAACACTGCTGCTGGTGGCTGCCATCTTGGTTCATGAATGCCAAGAACCAGACCCACGCAAGAGCCTGTAGGTGCCGATGCTGGGGACAGCTCAGGCCAAGGAATTAACGAAGAGGGAACAGGGCTCCACGCATCACAAACAGGCTCCCTAAAGACCTCCTAAGCCCATAGCTGTCTCTAGATACAGCCTTGCCCACCAGAGGGTAGATACCAGCCCCACCTACAGGAAGCCTGCTCAAGCTTGGAGACCAGTGGCATCCACCATGGGACACACACCAGATGCAAGAAAACTTGGCATCTATATGAATCCAGGCTGCCCTCTACCCTGGGAAATAGCTGGGTTCCAGTCCCACCCATTAGCAGACCAACACAGTCTTCAGGACACCCTGGATCCCACACTCAACTATGTCAGGAAGACCATTGGACCAAAAAATCAGAGGACTTGACGTGATCGGGTTTCCCTACAGACTACGAACATTCTATCAGGCGGACAGCAGCCAAGATGACGGAGCAGAAAGACCCCGAGCTCCTCTCCTCACAATCACACCAAAATCACAACTATAGGCAGAATGACTATTGGAGAAAAAGACCAGACCTACCATAAAGGATCTTCTACAACTAAAGACAAAGAAGGAACCACAGCAAGATGGGTAGGGAGGTAGACAAATCATATAATCAAGTTTCCCGTGCCCGAGTGGGCAGCCCACGAGCTGGAGGACAGTTAGGTTGCAGTGGTTCCTCCCATAGGAGTGACCATTCCGAGCCCACATCAAGATCCCCCCGCCAGGGGGCCTGGCACCAAGAAGACAAGCCCCTGAGGCATTTGGCTTTGAAGGGCAGTTGGGCTTAACTTCAGGAATCCCAAAGGACTGGACAAAACAGAGATTTCGCTCATAAAGGTGCCCACAAAATCCCACACACACCAGGACCCAGGGCCAGCGCAGTCAGTTGATGGGAGCCTGGGCCAGACCTACCTGCTGGTCTTGGAGAGTCTCCCAGAGAGGCGGGAGGTGGCGGCGGGTGGAGGCGGGTAGTTGTGACTCACCTGGGGACATAGACTCTGACAGCAGACATTCTGGGGAGCTCATTCTACTGCGTGAACACTGCTGCTGGTGGCTGCCATCTTGGTTCATGAATGCCAAGAACCAGACCCACGCAAGAGCCTGTAGGTGCCGATGCTGGGGACAGCTCAGGCCAAGGAATTAACGAAGAGGGAACAGGGCTCCACGCATCACAAACAGGCTCCCTAAAGACCTCCTAAGCCCATAGCTGTCTCTAGATACAGCCTTGCCCACCAGAGGGTAGATACCAGCCCCACCTACAGGAAGCCTGCTCAAGCTTGGAGACCAGTGGCATCCACCATGGGACACACACCAGATGCAAGAAAACTTGGCATCTATATGAATCCAGGCTGCCCTCTACCCTGGGAAATAGCTGGGTTCCAGTCCCACCCATTAGCAGACCAACACAGTCTTCAGGACACCCTGGATCCCACACTCAACTATGTCAGGAACCAGCCCCTGCCTTCAGCCTTCCAGTGGTCTGACCCCAGCTCTGGGATCCCTGGGCTCTGTAGCCAGACTCCAGGACCCGGCTCTGTCTGCCAACAGTCTTACACTAACCCACTAAGTCCCTGGCTTCATCCACTTGTTTGTGGGCTGTGGCTCAAGTCTTTTGGAGCCTCCAGTGCACCAGCTCTAGCCCCAGGGTCCCTGGGGTTCTTCAGCAAGCCACCTCCTGACCAAGTCCTGCTAACCAACAGCCAGAAGCATCTTCACAGGCCAGGGCCTGGCAGCCAACTGGGCTGGTGGCCTACCAGACCAAGCCTGCCAGACTGCCAATACAGTCCTGCCACAGACGAACCCAGGCAGCCCTCCTAGGGAGAAGCCCCAGAGCATATAACTTGACTGACGACAGGGGAGTCCCCTGCTGAAACACACAGGATGTCTCCATGGCTGAGAAATAATACCACATACGTAATAATACAAACAGCAATTTAGACAACGTAAGGCATCAGTGAAACACGTTCCACGTGAAGAAACAAGATAAAACCCCACAAAGAACTAAGCGAAGACAAGCAATCAAACCAAGAAAAAGTTCAATCATGATCGTAAAGATGAGCAAAAAAAACCCCAAGATGAACAAAAAACTCAGGAGAAAACTTTAGAACAAGAAGTTAGAGGATTTCAACACCGTAGGGATATTATTTATAGGTGGAATCTAAAAAAGACAACAAACTAGTGAATATAACAAAAATGCAAACTCACAGGTTTAGAGAGCAAATGAGCGGTCACCCATGGAGAGAGGGAACAGGGCAGAGGCAACTTAGGGTCAGGGGATTAAGACATACAAACTATTAGATATAAAGCAAGCTGCAAGGATACATTGTGCAACGGGGAGAACACAGCTCGTAGTTTTATAATAATGATAAATGGAATATAACCTTTAAAATTATGACTATATAATACATCTGTAACTTATAGATCATTTTACACCAGTTGGAAAACTATAGTTCAGGGTTTCCCTGGTGGTCCAGTGGGTAAGGACACCGCCTTGCAGTGCAAGGGGCGCTAGTTCGATCCCTGGCCTGGGAAGATCCCACGTGCCGTGGAGAGGCTGGACCAATGTGTCCAACTACCAAGCCGGAGCTCTGGAGCGCATGCGCCCAGAGCCGGTGCTCTGCGACAAGAGAGGCCACTGAGATGGGAGGCCCACACAGGCCAAAAGAACAAAGATAAATGAATGAAAGATCAATAGAAGTGGTCAAAAAAAAAAACAAAAAAAACCCTATAGTTCAAAAAAAATACCATGCTGCTGCTCCCTGCATCTGGTCCAGGCTCCTCAATACCCCGGGTAGGCGGGGGTACAGACACAGATTCCTTAACTTCCTCGGTTATAAAACCAGGGGTCACGCCACCCCCTTTGGACACAAAGGCCCTTCTCATGGACACAGGTGGGTGCTGGAACTCCTGGGACTTAGGTGTACCAGGCATTGCTAGGGCCAGGGTGGCTGAACTAGGCTCGCTAAAAAGCCTAGGCTCGCAGAAATGAACCTGGGACTAAGCAGAGCGGTGAGAACCCTGCTGTGCCACTTTCTGCAGCCAGAGAGGTAGCTCCCGTGCTGCCAGAAAGGGGTGCCTCCTGGCTCCACTGGCCCCAACCTGCTGAGGAGGAGGAAGAACCGGTGTGATCCGGAGCCCTCTCTCCGTTACACCTGCTGCTGACCAGCTTTTCTTGACTTTTCTCCAGAAAGAGGGCAGAGCGGTGCCTCCTCCTGTAACAGGGGCTGGGCTCCAAGCTCTGCACCTCCACCCGGAGGCCATCTCCAGTGCCCAGGAGAGTCCCAAGCTGGGGCCACTGCCTCGATCTCCCAGCGACACAGGGGACATCTGGCCGTGTCCCTGAAGATGCTCCAGGCACAGTTGCTGCAGAAGTCTGTGTGGCCGCAGGGGATGAGGCAGGCGTTGGCAGCCTGGTGGAAGCAGATGGCACACTCCTCTCTTGCTGCGGCTGGGAAAGGGGACAACACAGGTCAGGGGACCTGGGAGCAAGGAGGAGGCAGGCCTCTCATGACATCATCACCACAGAACAGAGAAGCGTGCGGTTAGAATGTGAAGAATATTATCTCATGAGAAAATGCTCACCATGTAATCACGTGAAAAAGGTTGGGAGGAAAATCATAAGGTACGTACTTGCATATCATACGATTTAGAAAAAAAAGTAAAACAAAGCACAAATATGTGACTACAAGATACTGGGAGGAAATATACTTAACAGGTAATGGGAACTTCGGGAGGTATATGGTTGTTTTTACTTCCTTCATTATCCTTCAATATGTATTTTGTGTTTAACAAAGCTTTTACTATGAACAGGGGTTGCTTTTTTAAAAAGCACGCGGATGAACTAATATCTGCTCACGACTTGTGAAGTCGGCCCAAGTCCTAGAAGGCAGGACTGTTACACGGCTTTTAGGTTTCCAGTGGCAGAGGCAAATCTTTATGGCCTAGAGCCTGTGGGAGACTTGATGGGTCTTGGGCATAGCTGAGTTCCAGGCCAGGGGTCTTCCCCAGCTTCCCTGGCTCTGGAATTCTGGGGAGTCCCTGGGGCTTGGGGAAGCCACTCACCTTCGGGCCTGGGCAGACTCTCATCCCTGAGGTCCTGTGGCGTGGTTGTGGGCAAGGCACTGGCTGTAGGATCTAAGGCAGAAACAGAAAGTGAGGGCCTGGGGAAAGCAGTCAGGGTGTTCCCATTCACCTCCCCTCGCCCAGTCTCTGCCTCTAAAGCAAAGTGTCCACTTCCTTCCTTTTCTGGGTTGCAGGGCTGGAGCTCCGAGCCAGTGGTCCTGCCCTCTCCTGGCCGCCCCTTTCCCAGTTTGACCCAGCGGAGAGTTTGTGGACCTGCAGATCCCAAGCCCTAATCCAGCCTTCTTTAGATGTCTCCCCTCTGCCCCTCTGTGGTTGCTTAAGTGGAGACCTGCCGCCTCACTTGAGTGTCCTCAACTGGGAAATGCATCAAAGCCCCCCAGGAGGCAGGGAAAACAGGTGCTTGGGTCCCCCACCAAATCAAGTGCTGCTTGTCCAGCAGCCCTGACATACAATTTGAAAAAGAAACAGGGCTTCCTTGGTGGTCCAGTGGGTAAGGACACTGCCTCGCAGGGCAAGGGGCGCCGGTTCAATCCCTGACCTGGGAAGATCCCACGTGCCGCAGAGCGGCTGGACCGATGTGTCCAATTACCGAGCCGGAGCTCTGCAGCGCATGCGCCCAGAGCCAGTGCTCTGCGACAACAGAGGCCACCATGATGGGAGGCCCACATGGGCCAAAGAACAAAGATGGATGAAAATAGATAAATGAAAAACCAATAGAAGTGGCCCGCCTGCCCCCTCCCCCCCACTAAAAAATAAGAAACACACTGGCAGACTGGAATGCTCCTACAGGTCCCTGAAGGCCACCAAGTAAGGCCAACATTTCTTTTTATGGATATTCCTGTATCTCCTTGCTCCCTTGAAATTCACTCCCCTTTCAGGTGGTCCGTTTCCCCACCGGGCACCTGAATACCTCACCTTTGCCCCCCAGGCTGCCTTCTTGCTCACCTCTAACTGGTAGACTCATGTTCCCTTTCCAGTCACCCTTGTCTGCAGCAAACTCCTACTTAGACTGCAAAACCCCATCCCACGATATTTTTCCTCTGTGAATGTGACCAGCCCTCTAACACTGGGGTCCCCAACGTCCAGGATCTACTGCTGATGATCTCAGGTAGATCTGATGTAATAATAATAATAGAGATAAGTGCACAAGAAAGGTAATGTACTTGAATAATCCTGAAACCATTTTTCCCAGCCCCAACTTCCATGGAAAAACTGTCCTCCATGAAATTGGTCCCTGGGGCCAAAGGGGCTGGGGACCGTCGCTCGAACAGATGTTTCGAGTGCTGAGCATCTCTTCTCATTCTTCAGAAACAAGGCTGCTCCCCACCCATGACTAGGTCTGGTCCCCAGCGCCCATCTTCCCACCCTGAAGCTGAGGGGAAAACTGACTGCATATGAATGAAGCAACAATTTTCCCCGCGCCTCTGGCTGGGGACAAGGTATCACCCGGAGCCTCTGCCTCGCCCACTCTCAGGGGCCGTGCCTGGGTCCCAACCCCGTGGGCTCACCCAGCAGCTCGATGGCCTTGGTGGTCCCGTACACGTCCATCACGGCCCAGAGCGGGGCGCCCATGAGCACGCCCTTGCGCAACAGCAGCGGGGGACCCGAGTTGACACGGGCGAAGAGCCGGCCCCTGCGGTTCACCCAGAAGCTCACCACGTCCCCGGCGAGCCCGGAGCCGTCGGGCAACATGGCCGCCCAGGTCTGGCTCTGCAGCTCCAGGTCCGGGCACACGAAGGGCGGCAGGCCGAGCGCGGGCACGCGCGCAGGGTCCAGGCGCGTGAAGCCCACGCGGAGGCCTCCGAACCAGCCGAGTTCGTGGCTCAGCACGCGCAGCGCCACGCGCTCTCCGGGCGGCACCGGCCGCTGGCTGAACACGATGCCGTCGTGGAACGTGGCGCGCCTGTGCGCCGTGCTCCGCTGTGCGTCCAGATGCACCTGGGCGCCCATGGCCTCGGCGTGGAAACGGAGCGCCTCTCGGGGGGCCTCGGCATCTGCGGGGCATGGGGGGTGTCAATGCAGGCTGGCGGGACCCACACCCAGAGACCCTCTTAGAACCAGTGAGGAACCTGTTTTGCATGCCTGGGAGCTTAGTTCCTCCGTGGACCTCGCCAAGCCTCCATGTCCCTCCCATAGGGTTGTTGTGAATATTGAAAGCATCTGCTGGCAGTATCGATTCGGGATACATAGCGATGGTTATTATTGCAGTTAACTAGAAAGACTAGACTTTGGAACTGTCGACAGAACATGATCCTGCTTTTGTCTGACACATACATTTTCTATTGGAAGCTTAGTCGGCACAGGGCCCAAATTTTCCCAGCCCCAACTTCCATGGAAAAACTGTCCTCCATGAAATTGGTCCCTGGGGCCAAAGGGGCTGGGGACCGTCGCTCGAACAGATGTTTCGAGTGCTGAGCATCTCTTCTCATTCTTCAGAAACAAGGCTGCTCCCCACCCATGACTAGGTCTGGTCCCCAGCGCCCATCTTCCCACCCTGAAGCTGAGGGGAAAACTGACTGCATATGAATGAAGCAACAATTTTCCCCGCGCCTCTGGCTGGGGACAAGGTATCACCGGAGCCTCTGCCTCGCCCACTCTCAGGGGCCGTGCCTGGGTCCCAACCCCGTGGGCTCACCCAGCAGCTCGATGGCCTTGGTGGTCCCGTACACGTCCATCACGGCCCAGAGCGGGGCGCCCATGAGCACGCCCTTGCGCAACAGCAGCGGGGGACCCGAGTTGACACGGGCGAAGAGCCGGCCCCTGCGGTTCACCCAGAAGCTCACCACGTCCCCGGCGAGCCCGGAGCCGTCGGGCAACATGGCCGCCCAGGTCTGGCTCTGCAGCTCCAGGTCCGGGCACACGAAGGGCGGCAGGCCGAGCGCGGGCACGCGCGCAGGGTCCAGGCGCGTGAAGCCCACGCGGAGGCCTCCGAACCAGCCGAGTTCGTGGCTCAGCACGCGCAGCGCCACGCGCTCTCCGGGCGGCCCCGGCCGCTGGCTGAACCCGATGCCGCCGTGGACCGTGGCGCGCCTGTGCGCCGTGCTCCGCTGTGCGGCCCGATGCCCCTGGGCGCCCATGGCCTCGGCGTGGAAACGGAGCGCCTCTCGGGGGGCCTCGGCATCTGCGGGGCATGGGGGGTGTCAATGCAGGCTGGCGGGACCCACACCCAGAGACCCTCTTAGAACCAGTGAGGAACCTGTTTTGCATGCCTGGGAGCTTAGTTCCTCCGTGGACCTCGCCAAGCCTCCATGTCCCTCCCATAGGGTTGTTGTGAATATTGAAAGCATCTGCTGGCAGTATCGATTCGGGATACATAGCGATGGTTATTATTGCAGTTAACTAGAAAGACTAGACTTTGGAACTGTCGACAGAACATGATCCTGCTTTTGTCTGACACATACATTTCTGTTTCTTATTCACAGGAATGGCCTGTAGCTAGACACCACCGCCGGAGGGGAGGTGGGCTGACGCTGCATGTGGTCGGCTCTCATCCCCCATGGGTGCTATGTTTTCCTGTCTGCTTGTGTGACTCTCTGACTTTCCCACAGAGCACGGTCTTCACTGACCCCCAGGCAGGGTGACTTCTCTTGTCTTGTGAGATAACCACGTGGGGAGGGGGTGAAGCCTGGAAAAGAGGTCCCAGGTCAGCCCCTCAGAATCGTGGGCTGGGCCCAGCCAAGACTGGGTAGCGGATTTCCTGATTTGCCTCCACTTGGCAGCTAAAAAGGGGAAGTTCCTTGCTGGAAAGCCCTTCCTCTCAGCCCCAGAGGCCTGGAGGAAGCTGGTGGAGCTTCCAGCCCCTAGAACCAAGGCAGCCCTCCAGGCCTAAGCTCTCTCTACCCCACGCCTCCTCCCTCCCCCAGAAGAAACAGCCCAGTCCTCTATAGGAATTGGACTGTCTGCGAAGCTCACGCCTGTCTCCGGAGCTACATCCTCATGTCACCAGTCAGAGAGGGGAGGCTGAGCAGACACAGTGCCACACGGGACTCCAGGGGCCAGTGGACTGTGCCCCTTTCCCAGCGGCCAGCCCAGGCTCCGCTCACTGCTCGTGCCGCGCTGCGGCAGCAGCCTGAGCATGGCCCTCGCTAGGTGCACAGAGCTCCTCACGCACAGCCTCTCCACACGTGCAGTCCTGTACAGCCATGTGGGTTGTTCACTGCACAAGGACAAGGTTGAGTGGCACCGACAGTCACCTGGTACTGCCATTCTGGAACAGAGCCTGCAGAACTGTGTCTGCCCCAGAGTCCCTTCGTCTGCTTTGCATGGGGCTTTGTGCCTGGGTTTGGAGCTGGCTCTGGGTGGTACCTCCTTCCACAAGGGCAGGCTGGCAGCTCTTCTCCCAGTCTTTGACCCAGGAGACCTGGTCCACCCTGCTCCTGGGCTGGGGAGAGGCAGAGGAGGGCACTGGCCAAGCATGGCTCTCCGAGTAGGCGTGTCCCCAGCCGCCTGGGCAGGGAGTTCTGGGCATCTCCTGTCCACAGGTAGGGCTGTTCTTAGCCCCATTTTCAGACAGGATCCTGAGGTTCCTTGGGCAGAGTGGCCCATGGGGGAGGACCCTCCCCAATTACTCTACCTGCCTCCCTCGCTCCTCTGTGCTGCACTGGCCTTGGCATCAACGACCCCTGGGCAGCTAGGGAGCAGGGAACACAGTCACGGCCATTTGGATGGCCCGCCCTCTGGACAGGTGGATTCCAATCAGAGAATCTTTGCAGCAAGGCTCTTGGAATCTGCATGACCAGGGTCAGCTCCCAGCTCAGTGAGAATCTCCATAGATCTTCATCATCATCACTGCTCCTCTGGCCACCACATCTCTCCTGGCACCTACCAAGTGCCTAATAGCCTCCCCGCCACCCCACAGAGGAGCTCTCAGAGGAGACTGAGCTCAGGGAGCCATAAGCTTATGCAGCCATAAGTCAGGGAGCCTAGGCCCAGCTCCTCACCCCGCACGCCCTCGCTGTCTCCTTTATGCCCCATCGTTGCCTGGAATCCAAACACTAGTTGCTGTTGTAGCAGCAGCAGCAGCTGCTCTGGCTTAGCCTCACCTCACTTCACCCTGAGGCTCAGGTGCCACCTGCTGCTGGTGCTTGGGAACCTTTGGTTACCATGGCTACTATGGGGTCAAGAGCTGCGGATCCCTTTGCCTGCGAAGGAGCAGAGTTCAGGCTCTGGGAGCACAGATGCATGGTTCAGGTCTCTAGTGGAAAGTGACCCAGTTCTCCATCTCCTGCCCCGCACACTTAGGGAAGGCTGTGATCTCAGGTGAGGCTGGCTGAAAACCATCGTGCCTGGTGACCTTCTGGTCTGTGCTTCTGGCAGCTTTGTAACCAGCCGGGTCGGTGCATGGGCTCCCAGTGACTCAGCCCGCAAGGTCCCACAGCTCTGTGGGGGCAGACCTGGGCCCCTGGTCTTCCACCAGGCCCCCTAAACTCTACCCTGTTTCCCACCCCAGCCAGTTTTCTCTCTGTACAACAGGATCCAAGGCAAATGGGTCATGACGGTCATCACATCACTGCCAGTACTGTGAACCTGAGTCACTTGGCCTCTGTTGGATTCCAGCAGAGAAAGGAAGTTTTCACTTCCCCACGGCCCCATAACAGCTCACTTCCTAGGACAGCCTGACCTGGATCAGAAACTCCTCCTGAGCAATATTTGCACTGACTCTACCTCCACCTCCTGAGACTTCCACCCCAGCAAACAGAGATTCCCTCTGATCCTTGACTCCTGGTCCAGGGACCAAGCTTGGAGTTCCCACTTACCAGCCTGGGAGCAGATCTGGGCCCCCATCAGCCTGGGGTCCTCGGGCACAGGTCCCTGGGTCTGAAGAAGGCCGGTGGACAGGTTTCCAAAGCTCCAGCAGGTCTCCTTGTCATAGGGCCAGGATCATATTACGTTGTTGATGATTAATTAGAGATTGTGGTCACGGGTTACCATATCCAGGGAATTTCCTGATGACTTCTGGTTTACAATAGGCCTGCCGCAGCTGGCTGGCCTGGGAAAAGCAAGGACCGAGGAGATGGCCACGGCAGAATGTGGGGTAGCCTTCTCTGTCTTACCTCTGACAAGTCGTATTTAACCCAGCTGTGGATTGTAATTGCCTGAGTGATTAGGCAATTAGTGATTAAGGGGATTATTTAATAAGTACCAGTGCCCATACCTGCCCCGGGAGATCTTGATTCTGGTGGCCTGGGCGTGGAGCCCTGCATGACCTGGAGCCCTGCATTGGCCTCTTTAAAAAGTACCCCCAGGGACTTCCCTAGCCGTCCAGTGGTTAAGACGCCAAGCTTCCACTTGGAAGGGTTCAATCCCTGGTCGGGGAACTAAGATCCCACATGCTGTGCAGTGAGGCCAAAATATTAAAAATAAATAAATAAACAAACAAAATAATAAAAATAAAAGTGCCACAGATGGTTCTAATGTACAGCCAGGGAAGAGATACATTGCTACTGCCCCAGCATACAGGAGGCATTTAATCAGTGTTGGTGAAGTGGATTTAATTGAATTAGCTGCATCCCAGGACCTGTGAGGCTGCCTCAGGCCCACGTCTCTGGCAGGGGAGAGAGGAGAAGGGCCAAGCAGACAGATCAGAAGAGGTGTCGACTGCTCCCCCACTTGCTGTAGTTGGAATTCCACTTCCCAGAATCCCCCACGAAGCTCTGGACTCGTGTGGGATCCCGCTGTTCTAACAAGCGGTTCTGTAGACCCGCTTCAGGTGACAAGCCCCAGGTGAGTTTGGAAGCTTGCAGGTATCCTGAGCCTTGATCTCCACGCCAAGTGAAAAAAGATTCCCCGCCGTTGTCACTCCTGGTCCAGGGACCAAGCTTGGAGTTCCCACTTACCAGCCTGGGAGCAGATCTGGGCCCCCATCAGCCTGGGGTCCTCGGGCACAGGTCCCTGGGTCTGAAGAAGGCCGGTGGACAGGTTTCCAAAGCTCCAGCAGGTCTCCTTGTCATAGGGCCAGGATCATATTACGTTGTTGATGATTAATTAGAGATTGTGGTCACGGGTTACCATATCCAGGGAATTTCCTGATGACTTCTGGTTTACAATAGGCCTGCCGCAGCTGGCTGGCCTGGGAAAAGCAAGGACCGAGGAGATGGCCACGGCAGAATGTGGGGTAGCCTTCTCTGTCTTACCTCTGACAAGTCGTATTTAACCCAGCTGTGGATTGTAATTGCCTGAGTGATTAGGCAATTAGTGATTAGGCGATTATTTAATAAGTACCAGTGCCCATACCTGCCCCGGGAGATCTTGATTCTGGTGGCCTGGGCGTGGAGCCCTGCATGACCTGGAGCCCTGCATTGGCCTCTTTAAAAAGTACCCCCAGGGACTTCCCTAGCCGTCCAGTGGTTAAGACGCCAAGCTTCCACTTGGAAGGGTTCAATCCCTGGTCGGGGAACTAAGATCCCACATGCTGTGCAGTGAGGCCAAAATATTAAAAATAAATAAATAAACAAACAAAATAATAAAAATAAAAGTGCCACAGATGGTTCTAATGTACAGCCAGGGTAGAGATACATTGCTACTGCCCCCAGCATACAGGAGGCATTTAATCAGTGTTGGTGAAGTGGATTTAATTGAATTAGCTGCATCCCAGGACCTGTGAGGCTGCCTCAGGCCCACGTCTCTGGCAGGGGAGAGAGGAGAAGGGCCAAGCAGACAGATCAGAAGAGGTGTCGACTGCTCCCCCACTTGCTGTAGTTGGAATTCCACTTCCCAGAATCCCCCACGAAGCTCTGGACTCGTGTGGGATCCCGCTGTTCTAACAAGACGGTTCTGTAGACCCCGCTTCAGGTGACAAGCCCCAGGTGAGTTTGGAAGCTTGCAGGTATCCTGAGCCTTGATCTCCACGCGAAGGCCTGCCCCAAACCCTTAACAGAGGCCATGATCTGTGGCTGCTTTTTTTTTTTTTTTTGCTTTGATTGTGCCAGGTCTTTTTGTTGTTGTTGTTGTTGTTGTTAGATTTTTAAAAATTTATTTATTTATTTATTTTTTGGCTCTTCTAAATTTTCACTGCTGCCACAGGCTTTTCTCTAGTTGCAGGAAGCAGGGGCTACTCTCCCCTAGTTGAGGTGAGCAGGCTTCTTGTTGCAGTGACTTCTCTTCTTCTGGAAATCGGGTTCTAGGGCCCATGGGCTCAATAGTTGTGACTCTGAGACTCTAGGGCACAGGTTCCATAGTTGTGGCTCACGGGCTTCGTTGCTCCGCAGCATTGGAGATCTTCCCGGATCAGGGATTGAACCCATGTCTCCTGCATGGGCAGGCAAACTCTTGACCGCAGAGCTACCAGGGAAGCCCTGCTCCAGGTCTTGACTGAAGCATGTGGGATCTTTAGTTGCAGCCTGTAGGATCTAGTTCCTTGGCCAGGAATGGAACCCGGGCCCCCTTAGTTGAAAACTTGGAGTCTTAGCCACCAGACCACCAGGGAAGCGCTCCTCTCATTGGCTACTCAGAACTTGGCTGAAGAGGTGGATATGCCCCATGCGTGTCCCTGGGGTCGGTGGTGCTGGGGAGATTGGCTGAGGGGGAGAAAGGGAAAGGGTGGGCATTTGGAGACCCAGGTTCTGTCTCCTGTGTTAGCTTACCCTCTCCAGGCCCTTGTGTCCCATGTGTAGAATGGGAAATCTGGATGAGCTGCCTTCTGCCAGCCCCAGTGTGCCATGGCTTGGGTCCTGGTGACAGCTACTTGGCCTCAGTTGACTTCAGAAGCTGTTGCTGTGACCCTGAACCGTCTCTTCCACACCAAGCCCCATGCCAGACTCTCTAGAAACTGTTTTTTTAAGGTCAAAGGCAAACTGGTGAGAAGTCAAGAGCAATCAGAGGGAGTCTGGGGTTGATGTCCTACTGGCCCAGCCTGAGGGATCCCAGCTCCGGGCTGGAGCCAGAGAGCCTGCTTGTGCCTCCTCCTCCTCCTGGACTCTACCTGGAGGGCTGGCCATTCACCTTGGGTGAGCTGGAGCCAAGAGCACCTTGCTGATAAACCACATTCCTATCCAAGAAATCATTATGGTATCTTATCAGGAAAATCAGGCCTTGAGCCTCAGCCCATCTGGAAAAGTACTGGAGAGGCTGTGGACCTCAGGCTGCCCAGTGCCAGCAGGCTGAGTGGGTGTGGTCTCATCCTCAGGGCTTCAGTGGGGTGGTGTCCTGAGAACTGAAATCCAGGGGATGGGATGCCCAGGCCGCT
This sequence comes from Tragulus kanchil, assembly GCA_022376925.1. Lineage (NCBI taxonomy): Eukaryota > Metazoa > Chordata > Mammalia > Artiodactyla > Tragulidae > Tragulus > Tragulus kanchil. Next base: position 96,643,836 of record JAIOJX010000029.1, read on the forward strand.
CCTCCCATCACACATTCCCCAGGACATTGGGGAGTTTTGTTTTTTAATAATCTTTATGTATGTATTTATTTACTTTAATTCTTGACTGTACTGGGTCTTAGTTGTGGCCCACAGGCTTCTCGCTGCAGTGGCTTCTCTTGTTTCTGGAAAGTTGGTGCCTTAGCCACCACGCTGTGCAACCTCCATCATTTTCCCTCAGACCACGGCTCCTCCGAGCATTCGGTCGCTTTTAACAGCTTTCCCATTTCACTGACACTCGTAGGGGATTTGCAGGTAATTGCTGACAGGTTGCCTGAGTGTGAGGCAGAGGCCACCCCATCGTGGAGAATGCATCCATCCTTTCCCTCCAGGCCACCTACCTGGCTGCAAAACTATTGTAAATATTTGTTTCAGAAAAACTGTGACTGGCCCCTTCATGGATCACAGCCTTCTCCTGGTGAAGGGACTTGCTAACTTAGTGAAGCTATGAGTCAAGCCATGCAGGGCCAACCAAGATGAACAGGGGGTCATAGTGAAGAGTTCTGATAAAATGTGGTCCACTGGAGGAAGGAATGGCAAACCACCCGAGTGTTTTAGCCTTGAGAACCCCATGAATAGTATGAAAAGGCAAAAAGATACAACACCGGAAGATGTGCCCTCCTTCCAGGTCGGAGGGTGACCAATATGCTATTGGGAAAGAGCAGAGGGCAGTTACTAATAGATCCAGAAAGAACGATGTGGCTGGGCCAAAGTGGAAGTGACAGTCATTTGTGGCTGTGTCTGGTGGTGAAAGTAAAGTCTGATGCTCTGAAGAACAGTATTGCATAGGAACCTGTTCTGTTGGGTCCATGAACTGTACCAGTATGTGAACTGAGGACTTCCAAATGTACAAGCTGGGTTTAAACAGAGTCCTCCTCCTCCTGGACTCTACCTGGAGGGCTGGCCATTCACCTTGGGTGAGCTGGAGCCAAGAGCACCTTGCTGATAAACCACATTCCTATCCAAGAAATCATTATGGTATCTTATCAGGAAAATCAGGCCTTGAGCCTCAGCCCATCTGGAAAAGTACTGAGAGGCTGTGGACCTCAGGCTGCCCAGTGCCAGCAGGCTGAGTGGGTGTGGTCTCATCCTCAGGGCTTCAGTGGGGTGGTGTCCTGAGAACTGAAATCCAGGGGATGGGATGCCCAGGCCGCTCCTCCCATCACACATTCCCCAGGACATTGGGGAGTTTTGTTTTTTAATAATCTTTATGTATGTATTTATTTACTTTAATTCTTGACTGTACTGGGTCTTAGTTGTGGCCCACAGGCTTCTCGCTGCAGTGGCTTCTCTTGTTTCTGGAAAGTTGGTGCCTTAGCCACCACGCTGTGCAACCTCCATCATTTTCCCTCAGACCACGGCTCCTCCGAGCATTCGGTCGCTTTTAACAGCTTTCCCATTTCACTGACACTCGTAGGGGATTTGCAGGTAATTGCTGACAGGTTGCCTGAGTGTGAGGCAGAGGCCACCCCATCGTGGAGAATGCATCCATCCTTTCCCTCCAGGCCACCTACCTGGCTGCAAAACTATTGTAAATATTTGTTTCAGAAAAACTGTGACTGGCCCCTTCATGGATCACAGCCTTCTCCTGGTGAAGGGACTTGCTAACTTAGTGAAGCTATGAGTCAAGCCATGCAGGGCCAACCAAGATGAACAGGGGGTCATAGTGAAGAGTTCTGATAAAATGTGGTCCACTGGAGGAAGGAATGGCAAACCACCCGAGTGTTTTAGCCTTGAGAACCCCATGAATAGTATGAAAAGGCAAAAAGATACAACACCGGAAGATGTGCCCTCCCTTCCAGGTCGGAGGGTGACCAATATGCTATTGGGAAAGAGCAGAGGGCAGTTACTAATAGATCCAGAAAGAACGATGTGGCTGGGCCAAAGTGGAAGTGACAGTCATTTGTGGCTGTGTCTGGTGGTGAAAGTAAAGTCTGATGCTCTGAAGAACAGTATTGCATAGGAACCTGTTCTGTTGGGTCCATGAACTGTACCAGTATGTGAACTGAGGACTTCCAAATGTACAAGCTGGGTTTAGAAAAGGCAGAGGAACCAAAGATCAAATTACCAACATTTGTTGGATCATAGAGAAAGCAAGGGAATTCCAGAAAAACATCTCTCACTGCTTCATTGACTATGCTGAAGCCTTTGACTGTGTGGATCACAGCAAACTGTGTGAAATTCTTAAAGAGACAGAAATCTCTTTAAGACCTGACCTGTCTCCTGAGAAATCTGTATGCAGGTCAAGAAGCAAGTTAGAACTAGACATGAAACAATTGGTTCCAGATTGGGAAAGGGTGAGGGTTCCGGTGAGGTTTGGGCTAAGGCTAGAGCTAGGCCTGAGTTAGGGTTAGCTTTACCGTAAGAGTTAGGGTCGGTTTAAGGTTGAGTTTAGAATAAAGGGGAGTGTGGAGGGCTGGTGTTAGTTTTAGGGCTTGCATTAAGTTGGGATAACTTGCGGCTTCAGGTGAGGTTTGTGTTAGCTTTACTCTAAGAGTTGCAGTCATTTAAGGTTAGGACTGTGTTTAGATTAGAGGGAAATTGGAGGTCTGGTCTTAAGGTTGTATATTGTCACCCTGCTTATTTAACTTCTACGCATCATTGAAAATGCTGCTGGATGAATCATAAGCTGGAATCAAGTTTGCCAGAGAAATATCAACAGCCTCAGATATGCATATGATATCACTGTAATGGCAGAAATTGAAGAGGAATTAAAGCGCCTCTTGAGCTTCCCCTGGTGGTCCAGTGGGTAAGGACACCGCCTTGCAGTGCAAGGGGCACTGGTTCGATCCCTGGCCTGGAGGATCCCACGTGCCGCGGAGCGACTGGACCTATGTGTCCAATCACCGAGCCGGAGCTCTGGAGCGCATGCGCCCAGAACCGGCACTCTGCAACGACAGACGCCACACGATGGGAGGCCCCAGGAGCCAAAGAACAAGACAGATGAAAACAGAGAAATGAAAGACCTTACTAATAGATCCAGAAAGAACGATGTGGCTGGGCCAAAGTGGAAGTGACAGTCATTTGTGGCTGTGTCTGGTGGTGAAAGTAAAGTCTGATGCTCTGAAGAACAGTATTGCATAGGAACCTGTTCTGTTGGGTCCATGAACTGTACCAGTATGTGAACTGAGGACTTCCAAATGTACAAGCTGGGTTTAGAAAAGGCAGAGGAACCAAAGATCAAATTACCAACATTTGTTGGATCATAGAGAAAGCAAGGGAATTCCAGAAAAACATCTCTCACTGCTTCATTGACTATGCTGAAGCCTTTGACTGTGTGGATCACAGCAAACTGTGTGAAATTCTTAAAGAGACAGAAATCTCTTTAAGACCTGACCTGTCTCCTGAGAAATCTGTATGCAGGTCAAGAAGCAAGTTAGAACTAGACATGAAACAATTGGTTCCAGATTGGGAAAGGGTGAGGGTTCCGGTGAGGTTTGGGCTAAGGCTAGAGCTAGGCCTGAGTTAGGGTTAGCTTTACCGTAAGAGTTAGGGTCGGTTTAAGGTTGAGTTTAGAATAAAGGGGAGTGTGGAGGGCTGGTGTTAGTTTTAGGGCTTGCATTAAGTTGGGATAACTTGCGGCTTCAGGTGAGGTTTGTGTTAGCTTTACTCTAAGAGTTGCAGTCATTTAAGGTTAGGACTGTGTTTAGATTAGAGGGAAATTGGAGGTCTGGTCTTAAGGTTGTATATTGTCACCCTGCTTATTTAACTTCTACGCATCATTGAAAATGCTGCTGGATGAATCATAAGCTGGAATCAAGTTTGCCAGAGAAATATCAACAGCCTCAGATATGCATATGATATCACTGTAATGGCAGAAATTGAAGAGGAATTAAAGCGCCTCTTGAGCTTCCCCTGGTGGTCCAGTGGGTAAGGACACCGCCTTGCAGTGCAAGGGGCACTGGTTCGATCCCTGGCCTGGAGGATCCCACGTGCCGCGGAGCGACTGGACCTATGTGTCCAATCACCGAGCCGGAGCTCTGGAGCGCATGCGCCCAGAACCGGCACTCTGCAACGACAGACGCCACCGCGATGGGAGGCCCCCAGGAGCCAAAGAACAAGACAGATGAAAACAGAGAAATGAAAGACCAATAGAAGTGACCCGCCTGCTCCCTTCCCTCCCCAACCCAACCCCCGCCTAAAATAAATAAATAAATAAATCTTTAAAAAATAATAAATAAAGAGCCTCTTGATGAGGGTGAAAGAGGAGAGTAAAAATTCTGCCTTAAAACTCAATATTCAAAAAACTAAGATTAAAATAAAAATACTAAAAATAAAACGAAGATCATGGCATCTGGTCCCATCACTTCATGGCAAATAGAAAGGGAAAAAGTGGAAGCAGTGACAGATTTTATTTTCTTGGGCTCCCAAATCACTGCAGACAGTGACTGCAGCCACAAAATTTAAATACGCTTGCTCCTGGGAAGGAAAGCTATTACAAACCTAGACAGCGTATTTAACAGGAGAGACTTAAGTTTCTGGGAAATGTCCATAAAGTCAAGTCATGGTTTTTCCAGCAGTCGTGTACAGGTGTGGGCATGGTAATTGGACCGTAAAGAAGGCTGAGTGCCACAGAATTGATGCTTTCAACTTCCAGTGCTGGAGAAGACTCTTGAGAGTCCCTTGGATAGAAAGGAGATCAAAACAGTCACTCCTAAAGGAAATCAACCCTCAATATTCATTGAAGGACTGATGCTGAAGCTGAAGCTCCAATACTTTGGCTACCTGATGCTAAGAGCTGACTCATTGGAAAAGACCCTGATGCTGGGAAAGACTGAAGGCAAAAGGAGAAAGGTGCATCAGCAGATGAGATGGTTAGATGGCATCATCAACTCAGTGGACATGACTCTGAGCAAACTCCGTACATAGTGAGAGACAGAGGAATCTGGCAGGCTGCAGACCATGGGGTCACAGTCGGACTTCACAGACTGAACAACAGTATCAGGCCCTCGAAGAGGAGGGCAGCCTCTGAGGCGGCCCCTGCTGGCTATAATGCGGGGGCCTTGTAGTGCAGGGGGCACCAGTTCGATCCCTGGCCTGGGAAGATCCCACGTGCCGCGGAGCGACTGGACCTATGTGTCCAATCACCGAGCCGGAGCTCTGGAGCGCATGCGCCCAGAACCGGCACTCTGCAACGACAGACGCCACCGCGATGGGAGGCCCCCAGGAGCCAAAGAACAAGACAGATGAAAACAGAGAAATGAAAGACCAATAGAAGTGACCCGCCTGCTCCCTTCCCTCCCCAACCCAACCCCCGCCTAAAATAAATAAATAAATAAATCTTTAAAAAATAATAAATAAAGAGCCTCTTGATGAGGGTGAAAGAGGAGAGTAAAAATTCTGCCTTAAAACTCAATATTCAAAAAACTAAGATTAAAATAAAAATACTAAAAATAAAACGAAGATCATGGCATCTGGTCCCATCACTTCATGGCAAATAGAAAGGGAAAAAGTGGAAGCAGTGACAGATTTTATTTTCTTGGGCTCCCAAATCACTGCAGACAGTGACTGCAGCCACAAAATTTAAATACGCTTGCTCCTGGGAAGGAAAGCTATTACAAACCTAGACAGCGTATTTAACAGGAGAGACTTAAGTTTCTGGGAAATGTCCATAAAGTCAAGTCATGGTTTTTCCAGCAGTCGTGTACAGGTGTGGGCATGGTAATTGGACCGTAAAGAAGGCTGAGTGCCACAGAATTGATGCTTTCAACTTCCAGTGCTGGAGAAGACTCTTGAGAGTCCCTTGGATAGAAAGGAGATCAAAACAGTCACTCCTAAAGGAAATCAACCCTCAATATTCATTGAAGGACTGATGCTGAAGCTGAAGCTCCAATACTTTGGCTACCTGATGCTAAGAGCTGACTCATTGGAAAAGACCCTGATGCTGGGAAAGACTGAAGGCAAAAGGAGAAAGGTGCATCAGCAGATGAGATGGTTAGATGGCATCATCAACTCAGTGGACATGACTCTGAGCAAACTCCGTACATAGTGAGAGACAGAGGAATCTGGCAGGCTGCAGACCATGGGGTCACAGTCGGACTTCACAGACTGAACAACAGTATCAGGCCCTCGAAGAGGAGGGCAGCCTCTGAGGCGGCCCCTGCTGGCTATAATCGGTACAGAAGGGGTGAGCCTGCAAAGCCAGAAGGGGCACCTTCAAAGCCAGGAGGGGCGGGGCGCCCCCAGGACCAGAGGTCGGAGGCTCTGAGGATTCTGAGACCTCTTTCCCTCCTTCCCCAGCTTGAAACTCCACGCATCTCTCCCTCCCCCTGCCAGAGTCCATTCACTCGCCATCAACCATCAGTTTGCCCAGACTCCCATCATTACAAAGGGCTGCCCCCAGGTCTTCTCCTAAGGTGGATCAAATGCCCTGAGAAGCCTCTGAACAGTTGTTTCAGTCCCCATTGCACAGTCAAGAGAGCTGAAGGCTTGCCCAGGGTCCACACCAGTCTGCAGCTGAGCAGAAGTGGGAAGCCAGTGGGAACCCAGCCCATCAGGGACTCTGCTAGGCAGATCAGCCTCTAAGTCTGCTGTCAGGGCTCTGAGATCCCTTGCTTGTGCTCAGCTGTTACCCAACATGTGGAAATCTCAGAGGGGAGGGGCTACCAGGCCTGGAGACCAGCCACTAGAGCAGTCAGGGCCCTGTGCGCAGTAGGTGGTCAGCAAGACCTACAAGATCTCCTATAACTAACACCAAAAAAAAAAAGAGATGTCCTTTTCATCATTGGGCACTGGAATAGAACAGTAGGAAGTCATGAGATACCTGGATAGCAGGCAAGTTTGGCCTTGGAGTACAAAACAAAGTAGGGCAAAGGCTAACAGAGTTTTGCCAAGAGAACGCACTAGTCATAGAAAACCCCCTCTTCCAACAACACAAGCATCAATGGACATGAGTTTGAGAAAGCTCCGAAAGATGGTGAAGAACAGGGAAGCCTGGCATGCTGCAGTCCATGGGGTCGCAGGTCGGACATGACTGAAGGACTGAATTGAACTGAAGGATTTGTTAGTGCAAACAGTGAAGCATGGCCATTTCTTTAAAAGTTGTCCATTAGTCAACCTAATCACCCCCTGATTTCACTCCTGTGTGGATACCAGACTGATTCTGAGTGAGCCGATGAATGGTGGATGAACTGACCGCCTTTGGAAAAACCTGCCCTGGAAGCCAAAGGACTTGTCTAGCACTGCCACCTGGTGGAAAGAGATGGAACTGACCATGGATCTAATACGCTGGAAGGAAACCCTGTGGCCCACAAAGGCTCCCACATGCGTCCCCAGGCACTGGCTCTCTCTGCCCATTTGCTTCCTGTCAATGAGTCTCTTAGCAATCCTGGGGGTCCACCAAATTCTCTTGGTCAGTACCTGGACCTCCACCCAGAGGTCCACAGGTCAGAGAGGGAGGCTAGGTTATGCCGGCAAAGCAGCCAGCCCCCTGTTAGGTCTGCACTCTTATTTCACACTGCTGCCCTGTCCAGGTCTTCCAGGGTCCTGATGCTGCTACAGATTCCACTGCCCTGGGCTCCTACCAGCCCTCCAGCCCTCTCCATACTGTGAGTGTGGAGCTGGCCAGAGTGGGCAGCCAGAGGACTTGGGGCTTGGGGTGTTGTGGCTGCTCATCCAACACACGCTGTCAGGGTGTCTATCCTAGGAGGACTGTGGGACCTGCCCTGTGGATGCCGTTTTGTGTGTCTGTTCCAAATAACCAGAGACTGAAAAAAAACACCTGGTACTTGACCTTTAGTCAATTCAAGTACACCCTGGTCCTTAGGTAAGTGCTATAAGAAGGCCAGAAGGAGGGCTAGGAAAACCCTGGGTTTAGTAGGGAGCTCTTATGCCCAGGCAATAGGTGATTTTGCAGAGCAACAGATATGAATATTAAAATCGATCCCTGAAAGATCATTAATCTTTCAACAGGCAGAGGGGAAAAAAAATCCTCCAGGAGTTAAAAACCACATATGCAAAGGCATAGAAATGTAATCATGCACAGTGCAGTCTGGCTGTATCAATTAAGATTAGGGCTGCTGGCATATAACAGAACACCCAGGAGAAGAGTGGCTTAAATGAGAGGTGGTCATCTCTTTTTCACACAAAATAAGTTGCTAGTAAGCAGTGCAGGCCGTCGTTACTGCTCTGTGGCCATAAGGAACCCAAGTTCTCTCTACTTTCCTTCTCCACCATTCTAGCAATAGCCTCCATATTCAAGGCCCCTTTAAATGCTGATCAGCAGCTGCATAGCCAGCCACAAAGCTTCCGCACGGAAGTCCCCAACGTTTCACTGGTGAAGAGATGGAACTGACCATGGATCTAATACGCTGGAAGGAAACCCTGTGGCCCACAAAGGCTCCCACATGCGTCCCCAGGCACTGGCTCTCTCTGCCCATTTGCTTCCTGTCAATGAGTCTCTTAGCAATCCTGGGGGTCCACCAAATTCTCTTGGTCAGTACCTGGACCTCCACCCAGAGGTCCACAGGTCAGAGAGGGAGGCTAGGTTATGCCGGCAAAGCAGCCAGCCCCCTGTTAGGTCTGCACTCTTATTTCACACTGCTGCCCTGTCCAGGTCTTCCAGGGTCCTGATGCTGCTACAGATTCCACTGCCCTGGGCTCCTACCAGCCCTCCAGCCCTCTCCATACTGTGAGTGTGGAGCTGGCCAGAGTGGGCAGCCAGAGGACTTGGGGCTTGGGGGTGTTGTGGCTGCTCATCCAACACACGCTGTCAGGGTGTCTATCCTAGGAGGACTGTGGGACCTGCCCTGTGGATGCCGTTTTGTGTGTCTGTTCCAAATAACCAGAGACTGAAAAAAAACACCTGGTACTTGACCTTTAGTCAATTCAAGTACACCCTGGTCCTTAGGTAAGTGCTATAAGAAGGCCAGAAGGAGGGCTAGGAAAACCCTGGGTTTAGTAGGGAGCTCTTATGCCCAGGCAATAGGTGATTTTGCAGAGCAACAGATATGAATATTAAAATCGATCCCTGAAAGATCATTAATCTTTCAACAGGCAGAGGGGAAAAAAAATCCTCCAGGAGTTAAAAACCACATATGCAAAGGCATAGAAATGTAATCATGCACAGTGCAGTCTGGCTGTATCAATTAAGATTAGGGCTGCTGGCATATAACAGAACACCCAGGAGAAGAGTGGCTTAAATGAGAGGTGGTCATCTCTTTTTCACACAAAATAAGTTGCTAGTAAGCAGTGCAGGCCGTCGTTACTGCTCTGTGGCCATAAGGAACCCAAGTTCTCTCTACTTTCCTTCTCCACCATTCTAGCAATAGCCTCCATATTCAAGGCCCCCTTATGGATCAGAAAGGCTGCTGAAGCTCCAGCCAGCACATCAGCATTCCAGGCAGCAGGAAAGATCCCCAAAGGCGTTCCTCTCACTGAAGTCGCTCCCTGTTAAACCGAATTAGGGGAAGGCTTCTATAAGACTTTTGTTGATACTTGATCGGGCAGAATTTTGCCATGTGGCCACCACTAGCTGCAAGGGAAGCTGAGAGATGCAGTCTTTATTGGGGGAGCAGATAAAACAGGGTTCTGTTATTAAGGAAGGAGAATACGGGCAGCTAGCACAGTCTGGGCAGAGTGAAGCAGGGGCGGGTCCTCCAGTGAGTGAGGAGAGGTGACAGCGGGCACCTAGATCACAGAGACCACGCTCAGTGGAGGGTGGACGTCATCCTGTAGGAAACAGGGACTCGCTGAAGGATTGGGAGCAGGAGCGTTGGGTCAAGGGGCCTGGCGCACTTTCCTCCCACACCGCTTAACTAGCTGCTTGCCTTCCTGAGCCTTAGATTTCTCAGCAGCAAGGTGGGGATGAAGAGCCTAACAGGAGGATTGAATGGGTGAGTTCTTGGCCGGGGCAACAGCACTGTTAGTAAACACCAGCTCATACCATGAAAGGGACAGGTCTCTCCTTTCTGGAGGGGACATCTGCGTACCTTTCCTGAGTCCTTAGGTCTGCTCTATGGTCTTCCTGCTGCAGGGTTGGGTCCCCAGAGCCCTAGGGGAGTTCCCTGGGGAGTGAGTCACCAGCACTCTGCACCTCCAGGGCCCCGAGGAACCCTGACCCAGCACAGCCAAGGCAGCCCCTGGCTCGGGCAGATCTCCCAGGCAGGGGCGCCAGCAGCCCAAGCTGGTGAATTGGAAAGGGAGTTGGCCAGTACACAGAAGGGTGAGGGCTAGCCATAGGGCCCAGAGAGACGATGCTAAGGAGACCCAGCCCTGTTTTGGAAACTAAGAAAGATAATATTTGTTGGAGCAGAGAGGGGCGGTCCAGCCCGCTGTCAGGAGCAGGGAGTGGCCCTCATGTTTGCACAAGCCCAGTGTGTGGAGTGGGCAATGTCCAGCCAGGAGAAAATGCCTGGCTTGGAGTCTAGGAATACAGTGGTGGTTTAGTTGCTAAGTCAACTAAGTCGCGACTCAAGGCCACCCCAGAGACTTGCACCCCGCCAGGTTCCTCTGTCCGTGGGATTTCCCAGGCTAGGATACTGGAGTGGGTTGCCATCATGGTATCCTCGCTTCACCCAGAAATACCCTCTTCCATTTAGAAGGCCAGTCTAGCCCTTATCCCCAAAATGACCCCAGATGGAATTTGGGGAAACCAACATGTCAGGGACAAGCACAGGAGTAGGGGTCCTCAAAGGAGGTGGAGAGGGATGTCAAAGACATGGGAGGTGCCGGGAGCTGACATCCAGAAGCTAAGGATGAGCCCAGAGGGAGGAGCTGGAAGGGGCCAAGGTTAGCCCAGGTGTTGGACGGGATGACAGATGGAAAGAAGCCATGGGTTTGTCAGGAAGGAGGTCAGAGCGTCGGGGTGCAGGCGAAGGCCAGGGGCAGCTGCTGGAGATCTGCATTTGTATGTGTAACTGTATCCAATAGGCTATGACAGAGGCTCAGAATTGCTCAAGATAGGTTTATTTCCTTTCACATCCAGGTCCGAGGGTGGGGACTCCGCTCTATGAAGCCATCATGGGCCATCCCATGTGTTTTTTGTTTTTTGACTTTTTTTCCAAATGCTCCATGGCATGCAGGATCTTAGTTCCCCAACCAGGGAATAAATCTGTGCCCTTTGCAATGGAAGCGAGGAGTCTTAACCACTGGACCACCAGGGCAGTCCTGGGCTAGGCCACTTCACATGTTTGCTCATCCTCACAGGGGTCCTGCCACCTCCACATGGCCCAGAGTGTGATTGCCCCCAGCCACGTGCCAGCAGCAGAAGGAAGGGCAGGGCGCGGCTTGCCCCATCTCTTTTAGGGCAGAGCCAGGAAGGTTCACACGGCCCCTTAACTCCAGCTCACATCTCATTGGCCACATCCAGCTACAGGGGCCTAGGAAGGTGGCCTTTATTCTAGATAGTTCTGTGCCCAGTTAGGAAAGAAGGAATACTAGAGGAAGAGGAGCAGTCATAGGGTGCAGGGAAAGAGGGGACAGCAGCCAGGGGCGCAGGGTGAAGGGAGGAGAGGGCTTTGTGGAGGGAACCCCTTCGAGCACAGGTGCATCCTGGGAGCACAGCTCCTAGGTCTGCAGCCACAGGAATCCACTGTGGGGTGGAGGAGGCGGGTGGGTGGGGAGGGCAGTCGCTGTGGCTAAGAACACACTCTCCTGGCCAGGAAGGCAAATCCCGGAGCTTTCCAGCAGAATTTCTCAAGATTCTCTTGGAGGTCCTTCTGGCCCCACACCAAAGCTGAAATAATACAAACAGTGAGAAATGTCTGTCTTCTGGGACTTTCCTGGTGGTCCAGTGGCTAAGACTCCGAGCTCCCAATGCAGGGGTCTAGGGTTCGACTCCTGGTCAGGGAACTAGATCTTGCATGCCACAACTAAGAGAGGTACAGCCAAATAAATAAAAAACAAACGTTTTTAAAGGAAAGCGGTATCTTCCACTCTTTTGAGCTTTTGTCCAATGTCATGGCTCATGCTGGCCCTTGTCACTGTGTCCAGTGACTGGGCCGTGGGCACAGTCCTCAGATTAGGAGTGACGCCCCCTATGCCCCCGGACACTCTCTCTACCCCAGCAGAGACATGACCCCAGATATCTGGTGCCAGAGTGGTTCCAGATGGTTCTGACTGCCCTAGGGGCCTCTCCACCCTCCCCTTGAGCTTCGGGATGCAAGAGAAGAACCGACCCATCTCCCAGCGGTGAAAGGGTTAACAGTTGGGTGTCTGTGCTCTCTTAGCTCCAGATTATGTGTGAAAAACCTATGTGAGGAAGACAGGTTCTCAAATTCTGTCAAACTCTGTCTCTGAGAACTCTGTCTCCATGGATCTAGCTTGTTCTGAGGGTTGACTTTGGCAGGTGGAGGTGGGTCTTTAAGCGACTAATGGCAGGCAGGTGCTCGGAGCAATACCCTGCCTTTCATTCTCTCCATCTGTGAGTGGACATGAGCCCCCTGTGTGTGGCCTCATCAAAAACTTCATTAACTCACTGAGTCCTTCAGCGGAGCACTCAGCTGACATTTCGCAGGATCCTGATGTACTTGGTCCTGTGCCAAGTCCACCGGATGCCTTAGTGCCACTGACCCTTCAGACTCGGGTCCCAGCCACCACTGGATGTGTTTCAGGTGCGGAAACTGAGGCTCAAGGTTGAGTAACTACCTAGTAGAAGTTAAACCAGAACGAATTCCAAAGTTCTCCACCCTCTCACTAATTAAAGACAATGAGTCTCCTGAGTAAATGTTCCAAAATCATTTGAAAACTGTGCTCAGTCCATGTAGGGAATTCCCTGGACTCAGAGGTGGTCCAGTGCTTAGGCCTCTACACTTTCATTGCCAAGGGTCTAAGTTTGATTTCCAGTTGGGGGACTAAGATCCTGTGGGCACGTGCTGTGGCCAAAACAAAACATCCCAAATCTGAGAAGAATGACACTTTCCAGAAGTAGAAATGTGTACAATAAATTCTACTAGTTCTACTAATATCAAGTAACTATTTTTAAAAGTTCAGTACATGTATTTTTAAACATTTCCTTGTTTGCAGGTCTGTTCCAGATAGGTGAGGATGCTTAAAACAAAAACCCTCAGACTTCTGGATAATCAGGCGCCTCTCTGGATGGAGCCTGTGCTTGTGTTGTGGGAGTTGCTCTGAGCGCAGGGCCCATCTGTGAAAGTGTACTGCACTTTGATTTGGTCATGGCTCATGCTGGCCCTTGTCACTGCCCTAGGGGACGCCCCTATGCCCCGGACACTCTCTACCCCAGCAGAGACATGACCCCAGATATCTGGTGCCAGAGTGGTTCCAGATGGTTCTGACTGCCCTAGGGGCCTCCACCCTCCCTTGAGCTTGGGATGCAAGAGAAGAACCGACCCATCTCCCAGCGGTGAAAGGGTTAACAGTTGGGTGTCTGTGCTCTCTTAGCTCCAGATTATGTGTGAAAAACCTATGTGAGGAAGACAGGTTCTCAAATTCTGTCAAACTCTGTCTCTGAGAACTCTGTCTCCATGGATCTAGCTTGTTCTGAGGGTTGACTTTGGCAGGTGGAGGTGGGTCTTTAAGCGACTAATGGCAGGCAGGTGCTCGGAGCAATACCCTGCCTTTCATTCTCTCCATCTGTGAGTGGACATGAGCCCCCTGTGTGTGGCCTCATCAAAAACTTCATTAACTCACTGAGTCCTTCAGCGGAGCACTCAGCTGACATTTCGCAGGATCCTGATGTACTTGGTCCTGTGCCAAGTCCACCGGATGCCTTAGTGCCACTGACCCTTCAGACTCGGGTCCCAGCCACCACTGGATGTGTTTCAGGTGCGGAAACTGAGGCTCAAGGTTGAGTAACTACCTAGTAGAAGTTAAACCAGAACGAATTCCAAAGTTCTCCACCCTCTCACTAATTAAAGACAATGAGTCTCCTGAGTAAATGTTCCAAAATCATTTGAAAACTGTGCTCAGTCCATGTAGGGAATTCCCTGGACTCAGAGGTGGTCCAGTGCTTAGGCCTCTACACTTTCATTGCCAAGGGTCTAAGTTTGATTTCCAGTTGGGGGACTAAGATCCTGTGGGCACGTGCTGTGGCCAAAACAAAACATCCCAAATCTGAGAAGAATGACACTTTCCAGAAGTAGAAATGTGTACAATAAATTCTACTAGTTCTACTAATATCAAGTAACTATTTTTAAAAAGTTCAGTACATGTATTTTTTAAACATTTCCTTGTTTGCAGGTCTGTTCCAGATAGGTGAGGATGCTTAAAAACAAAAAAAACCCTCAGACTTCTGGATAATCTAGGCGCCCCCTCTCTGGATGGAGCCTGTGCTTGTGTTGGTGGGAGTTGCTCTGAGCGCAGGGCCCATCTGTGAGCTCCCCTGGCCTCACCCAGTGGGGTGTGCTACTCAGAGCTGAAGCAAAAAGCCTGAGCCCTGTTTTTAGGTCCAGAGGGGAACCCGTGCCTCCTCTCAAAGCAGGGGACTCCAGGGAGGAGTTAACAAAGGGCTCCCTTTTCTTCCCCACCCCCATTTCTTGCCTCCTTCTGCCAAATCCCCCTCCCCTGTCTCTTTTGCAGTTGATTTTCTTCCCTGCAGCCCAGCACATTCCAGATAAGCTCTCAGGGAGTGTGTGTGATGGGGGAGGGAGGGTTTACAGTGTCAGTCATCACAAAGTGAAATCAAAGCCCCATCAACTGTTATTTTCAAGGTCCTGCTTCTCCCCCTGGAATTTCTCTCTATTCTTGGCTTCAAGCCTCGACCTTCCCTCATACCTCCAGGGCCTTTATTTTCCTCCTTTCTTCACCCAGCAGTCTCTGTTGATTTCTCAAGCAGAGATGTTCAGCTATCTCTTTGAACTCATACAACCCACAGGACTAACTTTTCAGGCTCCCAATCCCAGGGTGCTCTGCTAAACACCATGACCACTACTTTCAGATTCTAACAACCTCGGGGATAGAAATGACATTGATTCCGCTCCCCGTGAAAACACCAATAAATTCAAACTAGACGTTAGAACCACAGTAGGATTTGAAAACAAGGTGGGGAACCACCCAAGTAATGGGTGTACACAGAGGACTTGGAGTCAGAACTGAGTTTAGACCTTGGTCACAGGTCTAATGACAGAGGCTGATGTTTCAACAGTCACCCAGGGTCAAGAGGTGTAGCCTTAAGAAGAGACAAGGGACTTCTCGGGTGGTCCAGTGGCTAAGACTCCATGCTCCCAATGCGGGGGACTTGGGTTCCATCCCTGCTCAAGGAACTAAATCCCCCGTCCCACAATTAAGAGTTCTCATGTCACAACTAAAGGTCACCCATGCTGCAACTAAGACCTGGTGCCACCAAATAAGTAAATATTAAAATCAAAAAAGAAGAATAAACAGAAGGGAGATTGCTATATGAGCTAGAACCTTGAAAAGGCTGCTCATCAGGAAAGAAACTACCAACCTAGGGAATGGACGGTGTATCTTGTCTTGGTTTATGGCTCTGGCTAGGAGAAAAGATTCTTAAGAAAGATCAGAACTGAAAACATGAACCATTCATAGAGGTGGCAGCAAATTTACACTTTCCTTAAGACAAATCATTTCCAAGCGGAAAAATAAACCCAGAAATATTCCCCTACTTGTCTGAGAAC
Source organism: Tragulus kanchil (assembly GCA_022376925.1). Taxonomy (NCBI): domain Eukaryota; kingdom Metazoa; phylum Chordata; class Mammalia; order Artiodactyla; family Tragulidae; genus Tragulus; species Tragulus kanchil. The sequence goes on from JAIOJX010000029.1 coordinate 96,659,387, forward strand.
TAAGATCCGGCATGCCTCGCAACATGGCCAAAAAAGTAAAAATAAAACATTCCACAAAGATAAAGAAATAGTGCTTCAGGGCTTCCCTGCTGGTCCAGTGGGTAAGGACACTGCCTTGCAGTGCAGGGGGCACAGTTCGATCCCTGGCCTGGGAAGATCCCACGTGCCGCGGAGCAGCTGGACTGATGTGTGCAACTACCGAGCCGGAGCTCTGGAGCGCATGCGCCCAGAGCCGGTGCTCTGTAACGAGAGAGGCCGCTGCGATGGGAGGCCCACACAAGCCAAAAAACGAAGATAGATGAAAATAAATAAATGAAAGACCAATAGAAGTGGTCAAAATTTTTTAAAAAAAAAAGAAATAGTGCTTCAATCAATTTTTTAAAAGCCCCGAATGAGCCCTTGGAGAAGGTAGCATGAAAAAATACAGACCAGGCCTCTGAAGCCCTATTCACAGCCCAGGACACCTCAGACGCCCACAGAACAAAATACTCTACCTGAAGAGTCACTAACACCAAGTAAATGACATGAAGAAGCTGTCTGCTGTGAAGGACAGTCAGCAAGGACAGCAACTGGGTAAAACCATATCTGAGAACTTAGGGTAACAGGACAAGCTGAAAGAGATCAAGTCAGTGTGTTAAAATACTTAAAAATATAAAGGGAGGAATAAAAATGACCATAAAAGAGCAGGATACTATGAGAAAGATTTGAAAAGGGAGCAAGGAAATGAAAGACACAGACACTGAATTTGTAAACAGATTGGACAGGCAAGCCAGAAGATAAGATACAGTTGAATTAACTGGAAGACAAATCTGAAAAAATTAATCAGCATGCAACACTCTGGCAAAGGATGAGAACATTTGAAAGAATGGTTGAGACAGACGAGGAACTGATATGAATCAATATACAACAAATAGAAGTTGCAGGGGAAAAAATCAGAATGTAGGGAACAGGAATAAGATTTGCCACGTTCAAAGAACTAATGAATAGACATTTTTTGGGGGGGTGGGGGCAGGGGTCGGGTTGGGGAGGGAGGCGAGCGGGCGGGCCACTTCCACTGGTCTTTCATTTCTCTATTTTCATCTGTCTTTGTTCTTTGGCTCCTGTGGGCCTCCCATCGCGGTGGCCTCTGTTGTCGCAGAGCACCGGCTCTGGGCGCATGCTCTCCAGAGCTCCGGCTCAGTGATTGGACACATGGGTCCAGCCGCTCCGCAGCACGTGGGATCTTCCCAGGCCAGGGATCGAACCGGCGTCCCTTGCACTGCAAGGCGGTGTCCTTACCCACTGGACCACCAGGGAAGCCCAACATTTTTTAGAATTGAAAGAATGGCATGAATCTTCAGACCGAAGAGGCACCCTGAATCCTAGGCAGGATAAATAAAAGTCAAATCTACATGAAATATTGTGTACATAAATGTTTAGTTGCTAACTCGTGTTTTGTGCCTCCATGAACTGTAGCCTGCCAAGCTCCTCTGTCCACGGGATATCCCAGGGAATACTGGAGTGGGTTGCCATTTCCTTCTCCAGGGGATCTTCCTGACCCAGGGATTGAACCTGTGTCTCCTGCATCGGCAGGTAGATTCTTTACCACTGAGCCACCAGGGAAGCCCCACAGTGGACTCTACTCAGCCATAAAAAAAGAGGAGATCTTGTCATCTGTGGCATGCAGGTGACCTTGAGGATATTACGTTAAGTAAAATAAATCAGAAAAACAAACACCATATGAGGTCACTTCTGTGTGCAATCTAAAAACAAACCAACAGAAACACAATAAATGAATAAATCAAACAAAACAGGTAGATACAGAGAACAGAGTGGTATTTACCAGAAGGGAAATGGGGGGCCAGAGAGTGGGGGTACAGGCAAAATGGGTGAAGGGGTCACTTGTATGGTGACAGATGGAAACTAAACTTTGTGTGGCAAGCAAGCTGTAGGATAGACAGAAGCTGAAACCTACATTGCCAACACCATCAGATGGGTTGTGAAGGCAGAGAGAGGTGGAGAGGCCCGGACAGACTGAGTTGAGTTAGGAGAGAACTCCCTGCAGGGACTAAGCCGAGATGAGGACTGAAGAAAACCTTTGTCCCCAGCCCAGAAAGCAAAGCCTACTGTCTCTCCCTGGGTCCCTAGGACCCTGCTGGCCCCCATGCCAGATGTGGCTTGCCCAGCCCTGAGAAGAGGGCAGGTTGTAAGCCTAGAGATCCATGCAAGACTCATTTCTCACACCTTAATCTCATTGTCTTCTTGTTAACAAGAAGAGGTAAGTGTTCCCATTTTACGGATGAGGAGAGTGAGGCCCAGGGGCTGAGTGGCCACACAGCAAGAGGCAGGGCTAGGCAGTGATCTGACTCTGAGCTCATTCCGCTCATGGGAGATAGGTACTGTGCCCCCAACTCACCACACCAGCAGCCTCTTTGGCCTCATCCTGAGAGAGCAAGTGGCCAGAGCCATGGAGGTCAGACCAGAGGGAAGAGAGCCCTGTAGGGTGGGGTGTCTGGTGGTCGCCCTCGCCATCTGTGGCTGTCCCTTCTCCTCCACAGATGACAAGAGCGATTCTATGGGGCTGGGGCTCCTGTAGGCTCCCCACGTCAGGGCAGCCCCCTCAACTCCTTAGTCTGAGGACCAGTCAGGAAAAGCTTCTCAGAATGCACCAGGCCAAGAGAGTCACCTGAACCCTCCCCACCCCATCCCCCAGCACCCCTACACTTGCTGGGAATCCAGAGCCTGCCCAGGTCTTCTCCCCCATAAGGCCTTCCTGCTTTCTCAGTGGCCTGCGGAGGCTCCCCCTGTCTCCCACCTTCCCTCAACCCAGGGGTGGGTCCTGGCTTGTGTGCAGGGAGGATGGGAAAGGATGGGGATGCGATGGAATACCCGGAAGGCTGAGCCCCAGCCCTGCCCTTTATCTACAGACATTTCCTAGACTGAGACAGCATTCAAGCAAGAGAATCCTTGGCGCATCTCAGGCAGCGCTGACGGCACTGGCTTCTATGAGAAAGCCAACCATCACAAGAAAAGCCATCTCTTTGGGAGGACTTGGACTTCCCTGGTGGTTCAGATGGTAAAGAATCCACCTGCAATGCGGGAGACCTGGGTTTGATCCCTGTGTTGGGAACGGCTTACCCACTCCAGTATTCTTGCCTGGAGAATTTCAGGGACCGAGGAGCCTGGCAGGGTACATGTCATGGGTTTGCAAAGAGTCACGACTGAGCGACTTTCACTTTCACTTCTGGGAGGACTTCGCAGGGCAGAAGAACGTCAGTTTGGGCCACATCAACTTGTACAGACAGCACCACGGATTCCAAACCATGACACTAAATACCTGCCGAGAACCTCAACCCGCCGAACCGCTCCGCCCCGTTGACCCACTAGGAACAATAACAACAGGGCTGTGCCTCCATCATTGCAGCACGGCTCCTCTTTCGAGTGCCTTTCACAACCTAGAGAGGCAGCGCTCGGTGCACTTTTTACAGATAAGGAAACTGAGGTTACTGAGGTTAGGTAACTTGACCAAGGTCACATATTTAGAAAGTGGTGGAACTTTTCAAAATACTCAGTTGGGGAAATGCTCATCATTTGTAGAAACAAAATTGAACAAGGCAGAAGAACACAGACTTCCAGTTAACCCTCAGTTACCCAGAAAAGTCATTTCCCCTCCACACACATGCCTGTGTGCTTCTGCCCGCACTTGAAGTTTCTGATTCATAGAGTTCTTGATGAACAGGCCAGACCGCAGGGGGAACAAATGTACAGAAACCAGCAATTACATTCTCTGAATTCAGTCGTGTGCTTGGAGATCCCCAGGTAAAAGGTAACAAAACATACTCGAACTCGATCAAAGCCACTTTCAGGGACCGGAGAGCAAGCACCAGCCATTATCAAGGGCACAACAGTCTATTTGGTCTCCCAGGACTGCTGGGCCACCTCCCTGTGCTCCCAGCAAGACTGAAGGAAAGCGGGAGACTGGTGGGCAAAGAGCTCAGCCACCAATCTGTGGGGGTCTTGCTGCTGCTCCTCCGTCGTTTCAGTCGTGCCCCAGCTCTTCGCGACCCTATGGCCTATAACCCACCAGACTCCTCTGTTCAAGGGATTCTCCAGGCAAGAATACAGGAGTGGGGCTTCCCTGGTGGTCCAGTGGGTAAGGACACTGCCTTGCAGTGCAAGGGCTGCCAGTTCGATCCTGACCTGAGAGGATCCCACGTGCCATGGAGCAGCTGGACCAATGTGTCCAACTACCTAGCCAGAGCTCTGGGGCACATGCACCCAGAGCCGGTGCTCTGCGACGAGAGAGGCCACTGAGATGGGAGGCCCACACGAGCCAAAGAACAAAGATGGATGAAAATAGATAAATGAAAGACCAATAGAAGTGGCCAAAAGAAAAAAAAAGAATACAGGAGTGGGTTGCTGTGCTCTCCTTCAACAAAACTTTTCCGGCCCAGGGGTTGAACCCATGTCTCTTGCATCTCCTGCATCATGTGTGGCCTTGAGGGGGTCACCTTCCCTTTCTGGAGCTTAGTTTTCCCGTCTGTAAAATCAGGACTCGGCAAAGTTTTAATGAAAAAGGCCAGATATCTAATAAAATTCGGGACTTTTAATCTCTATCACATTTTGTTAGCACCCTTAAAAAATGTAAAACCTGATAAGCAGAGCCAGGCCAAAGAAGCATATTAGAAAGCAGACTTCCCATCCGACCTTCAAGTTCTCACTCAGCTCCTTAAAATGCAGATGTTCCCAGCTTCCTCTCAGCAGCCATGGCTCAGCTCAGCTACTACCCTGCTCAAAACTGCTGATTGAAAACAAATACCAGGAACTTCCTGGTGGTCCAGTGGTTAAGAATCTGCCTTCCAATACAGAGGACAAGGGTTCAGTCCCTGGTCAGGGAAATAAGGTCCCACATGCTATGGGGCAACTAAGTCTCCCAAAGACCAGCTAAGTCTTCAGTAAAACAGAGGCTTTGTCCAGGGGGTGGCCACACTCAGATCCTTCTGGAGTCTGGTAGATAAAACTGACAAAGCCCAGTGACAGCCTCAGAGTGGGGGCATCGTGGGGCTGAGGGAACCACGGAGTGTGCACCCCATGGTGGAGGGGCCAGCTGCTACTCAGGCCTCGCCAGGCCACTGTGGCTGGTGGGGCAGATCTGATTTTAAGAGAAGTCTGAAATCTAGAATTTTATACAGTACTTCTCTTTTTTTTTTTTTTCAAGTTGACAGTGAGATTCAAAACAAAACAAAAACTGTTGGGAGTCTTGAGATAAAACTTCTAAGAGCCTTATTACCTGAGGCCTCCACGACCATCTAATCCTCCTGCCAGCCCCTCCCTAGGTAAAAGAGAAACCTCAGGGAGTTCACTGATGGTCCCAGGAACCTGAGTTTAGGAAGTCCCCCTGTCCAGAGTGCTCCTGGAAGTGGGAGCATTCACAGGAAGTGATCCCTGAGGATATGTCTTTCTTCCCTCCATAAGGCTTCCTGGGCTGGGGGCAGCCCCTGCCCTGCAGACAGCCTGGTATTCTCAGCCTCCCCTGATTGCCACTTCCTTTTCCTGGGGTTAGAGTTAATCTGAAACCGTGACCGCTAAATACGGAGGAATTAAGTTTGGGGGGTTTTGGGAACCGCTAAAATAGCGAAACTCGGCAAAGTTTTAATGAAAAGGCCAGATATCTAATAAAATTCGGGACTTTTAATCTCTATCACATTTGTTAGCACCCTTAAAAAATGTAAAACCTGATAAGCAGAGCCAGGCCAAAGAAGCATATTAGAAAGCAGACTTCCCATCCGACCTTCAAGTTCTCACTCAGCTCCTTAAAATGCAGATGTTCCCAGCTTCCTCTCAGCAGCCATGGCTCAGCTCAGCTACTACCCTGCTCAAAACTGCTGATTGAAAACAAATACCAGGAACTTCCTGGTGGTCCAGTGGTTAAGAATCTGCCTTCCAATACAGAGGACAAGGGTTCAGTCCCTGGTCAGGGAAATAAGGTCCCACATGCTATGGGGCAACTAAGTCTCCCAAAGACCAGCTAAGTCTTCAGTAAAACAGAGGCTTTGTCCAGGGGGTGGCCACACTCAGATCCTTCTGGAGTCTGGTAGATAAAACTGACAAAGCCCAGTGACAGCCTCAGAGTGGGGGGGCATCGTGGGGCTGAGGGAACCACGGAGTGTGCACCCCATGGTGGAGGGGCCAGCTGCTACTCAGGCCTCGCCAGGCCACTGTGGCTGGTGGGGCAGATCTGATTTTAAGAGAAGTCTGAAATCTAGAATTTTATACAGTACTTCTCTTTTTTTTTTTTTTCAAGTTGACAGTGAGATTCAAAACAAAACAAAAACTGTTGGGAGTCTTGAGATAAAACTTCTAAGAGCCTTATTACCTGAGGCCTCCACGACCATCTAATCCTCCTGCCAGCCCCTCCCTAGGTAAAAGAGAAACCTCAGGGAGTTCACTGATGGTCCCAGGAACCTGAGTTTAGGAAGTCCCCCTGTCCAGAGTGCTCCTGGAAGTGGGAGCATTCACAGGAAGTGATCCCTGAGGATATGTCTTTCTTCCCTCCATAAGGCTTCCTGGGCTGGGGGCAGCCCCTGCCCTGCAGACAGCCTGGTATTCTCAGCCTCCCCTGATTGCCACTTCCTTTTCCTGGGGTTAGAGTTAATCTGAAACCGTGACCGCTAAATACGGAGGAAAGTGCTCCCTGGCACAGAGGTGGGTCTGACCGTTTTGGGGGGAGCGTGTTGGACCTGCTGATGTATGCACGGGTGAGTCTCCACCACTGGCCAGAGCACAACGTTCTGCAGGGAGCCCAGAATTTCCCCCAACACAGCAACCACAGGGGAATAATGCCAGGTTAATACCAGGTGTTCTGATAGGTTGGTGGGCATGCTGACTCCTCCCTGCCAGCCCAGCCCATGATCCTGTGTCCTCCTCAGAAGTTCAGCTTTTGATCCCACTTGCCCCTGACCTTGGACACGTTCTGTGCTTGTCCTTGTGTGCCGAGTGTCCTCTATGCCACAGCCACCTCTCTGTGTACAGGGCTCTTCCGCATAAAGCCAGCTGGCCCTGCCTGGGAGCTCACCACGGCCCTGCTTACAGGGCAAGTTTTATGCTGAGTCGGTGAGCTGGGCCCAGGCGGTAGTGCAGAGGGCCCAGGCCAGGTGCTCCGGGTGGCCGGGGAAGATGAACCATCAGCATCTCCTTTCCACACCTGTCCTGAGGTCACAACGAACTTGGGTCCAGCCAGTCTCTGTGAGTGCAAAGGCCGGGGAACTGAGTTTGAGTGGTCAGAACCCACAGAGAACCCCTGACCTCCTCCTCTCCAGCCAGCCCATTCCTTACTGGCAGGCCAGACTGAAAAAAAACAAACATGCTTAGCTCCACACACAGATGGCCGTTTTCCTCCCTGTTAATGCCACTTCAAAACACCTTGTTGATCTGGGCCTCCCTGTGTCCACTAGGGATGCTGGTCACAGGGCGAGCCCTGTTGAGCAAAGGCGCCTGGGAGTGACACCGAGGGGAGGGGACCTGTGGGGGGATTTTGAACTTCCTTTTGGGTTCTTTTCAAGTTGGTTTCAAGCAAGTTTCTATGATGGGAAGCCAGGCCTGTTCTAAGAGCCCGTAGAGGCCCCAGGAGTGTCAATATGAGACTTCCAGAAAATTTTCTGAAAAGCTTCACATCTCTACCCCGCAGAAGGATGTGCAAGAATTTGCACACGGGTGGGGAGGAAACAGGACTGGAACAGAGGGTGCAAATGCACAGACGCAGAAGGGACTTCTAGATCCACCTGAAAAGGGCCCACCCAGGCAGTCAGCTCTGCAAGGGACCCCAATTTATGGGCCTCAGGAGGGTCAGGATGGCCCTGGCAAAGCCTGTGGGGCTGGAGGAAGCGCCCCCCTGGCCCCTTTTCTGGAGAAATGAGGAACTAATTCCTTCCCCCACACACACACACACAGGGCTTTCAGCATGGCCCGAGGGGCCAGCGATGCGCCGGCTCTAGCTCTCCCTGCCTGGCAATAATTTGGGCGCCAGAGAAATATTGGCAGCCTTGGCTAACCGAATTATTCTTTCGGTTTGAACCAGCTCCCCCTTTTGACTCAGATCCGGTCGAGCATGGAAAGCGCTTTCCGAAAGAAACCCCGCCCGCCCGTCTTCCCCGGCTTGGCTCAGCGAGCCCAGAGAGAGGGGGCGGGCTGCGCAGTGGGTCCGTTCCCGCGGGCGCCCTGGCCGCGCACCCCGGCAGGCCGCCTCGCCCCCTCCATCTCTCGGGCGGCGCCCCCCACGGACCCCGCGGCGCGCCCCGCCCCGCGCCCGGCAAGATGAACCATCAGCATCTCCTTTCCACACCTGTCCTGAGGTCACAACGAACTTGGGTCCAGCCAGTCTCTGTGAGTGCAAAGGCCGGGGAACTGAGTTTGAGTGGTCAGAACCCACAGAGAACCCCTGACCTCCTCCTCTCCAGCCAGCCCATTCCTTACTGGCAGGCCAGACTGAAAAAAAACAAACATGCTTAGCTCCACACACAGATGGCCGTTTTCCTCCCTGTTAATGCCACTTCAAAACACCTTGTTGATCTGGGCCTCCCTGTGTCCACTAGGGATGCTGGTCACAGGGCGAGCCCTGTTGAGCAAAGGCGCCTGGGAGTGCCACCGAGGGAGGGACCTGTGGGGGATTTTGAACTTCCTTTTGGGTTCTTTTCAAGTTGGTTTCAAGCAAGTTTCTATGATGGGAAGCCAGGCCTGTTCTAAGAGCCCGTAGAGGCCCCAGGAGTGTCAATATGAGACTTCCAGAAAATTTTCTGAAAAGCTTCACATCTCTACCCCGCAGAAGGATGTGCAAGAATTTGCACACGGGTGGGGAGGAAACAGGACTGGAACAGAGGGTGCAAATGCACAGACGCAGAAGGGACTTCTAGATCCACCTGAAAAGGGCCCACCCAGGCAGTCAGCTCTGCAAGGGACCCCAATTTATGGGCCTCAGGAGGGTCAGGATGGCCCTGGCAAAGCCTGTGGGGCTGGAGGAAGCGCCCCCCTGGCCCCTTTTCTGGAGAAATGAGGAACTAATTCCTTCCCCCCCCACCACACACACACCGGGGCTTTCAGCATGGCCCGAGGGGCCAGCGATGCGCCGGCTCTAGCTCTCCCTGCCTGGCAATAATTTGGGCGCCAGAGAAATATTGGCAGCCTTGGCTAACCGAATTATTCTTTCGGTTTGAACCAGCTCCCCCTTTTGACTCAGATCCGGTCGAGCATGGAAAGCGCTTTCCGAAAGAAACCCCCGCCCGCCCGTCTTCCCCGGCTTGGCTCAGCGAGCCCAGAGAGAGGGGGCGGGCTGCGCAGTGGGTCCGTTCCCGCGGGCGCCCTGGCCGCGCACCCCGGCAGGCCGCCTCGCCCCCTCCATCTCTCGGGCGGCGCCCCCCACGGACCCCGCGGCGCGCCCCCAGCCCCGCGCCCCGGCGGAGCAGCGCCGCGGATGGGCGGGCGCGGCGGGGACGCACGCTTCCACGAGCCGGTGGGCAAAGACCCCCGCGCGCGCGTTGGGCTGAAAAGAGAAAACTGCCCATCACTTCCCCCAAGCACGTGCTAAAAGCACCAAAATAGAAAAAAGAAAAATGCTTGGAAAGAATTTGCTATTTCCAAGGGAGCATCGCAAAGCGCCGTTCCGGGAAAAGCCAGTCTTGTGGGACTTCCTTACGCTAACTGAACCGTTCGGCGTTGTTTTTATTTCCGATTCCGCGAGGGGGTGGGCATGGTGATCAGATCCCCGAAGCCTTCAGTCCTCCGCGCCCCGCCAACGAGCCCTAATCTTTCTGAGCCCCCATTGCCGCTCCCTGGGGTCACGGGTCTGCCCAGCTGTTACTGGGCGGCTCTGCGCACCGCCCCACTGGGAGTTCTGCTTAATGCTCCTGCCTCTGACTCACAAGGGGAGGAGGAGGAGGGGATTTCTGAGCTGTTTCAAAACTTAACCAGAATATTAGGAGTTTCAGGCAGCCCGTGTTTATTAAAAAAAGAAAAGCCCCAAAGCCAACAAAATGACACCCTGCCTGACACATAGCAACAGAAGACGGGAAGATGGGGTGGGTAGGTAGGACCACCGAATCTGCTATGTGGGAGCCGGCCCTGGAGCCCAGGTTTCCTGGGTCTCTTCCCCCGGCCCTGGCTCACCCCATGCTATTTTGTCCTGGGTTCTGGAAGAGCTAATATTTAGGAGATCTGCCTCTCCCAGGCACAGCTATGAGCGCTTTATCAGAAATAACTCATCTAGTGCCCATATTTGCATAGCAGGTGTAATATTTAGGAAAAATCTGCGCTTCTGAACCAGCTCCCCTTTGACTCAGATCCGGTCGAGCATGGAAAGCGCTTTCCGAAAGAAACCCCGCCCGCCCGTCTTCCCCGGCTTGGCTCAGCGAGCCCAGAGAGAGGGGGCGGGCTGCGCAGTGGGTCCGTTCCCGCGGGCGCCCTGGCCGCGCACCCCGGCAGGCCGCCTCGCCCCCTCCATCTCTCGGGCGGCGCCCCCCACGGACCCGCGGCGCGCCCCCAGCCCCGCGCCCCGGCGGAGCAGCGCCGCGGATGGGCGGGCGCGGCGGGGACGCACGCTTCCACGAGCCGGTGGGCAAAGACCCCCGCGCGCGCGTTGGGCTGAAAAGAGAAAACTGCCCATCACTTCCCCCAAGCACGTGCTAAAAGCACCAAAATAGAAAAAAGAAAAATGCTTGGAAAGAATTTGCTATTTCCAAGGGAGCATCGCAAAGCGCCGTTCCGGGAAAAGCCAGTCTTGTGGGACTTCCTTACGCTAACTGAACCGTTCGGCGTTGTTTTTATTTCCGATTCCGCGAGGGGGTGGGCATGGTGATCAGATCCCCGAAGCCTTCAGTCCTCCGCGCCCCGCCAACGAGCCCTAATCTTTCTGAGCCCCCATTGCCGCTCCCTGGGGTCACGGGTCTGCCCAGCTGTTACTGGGCGGCTCTGCGCACCGCCCCACTGGGAGTTCTGCTTAATGCTCCTGCCTCTGACTCACAAGGGGAGGAGGAGGAGGGGATTTCTGAGCTGTTTCAAAACTTAACCAGAATATTAGGAGTTTCAGGCAGCCCGTGTTTATTAAAAAAAGAAAAGCCCCAAAGCCAACAAAATGACACCCTGCCTGACACATAGCAACAGAAGACGGGAAGATGGGGTGGGTAGGTAGGACCACCGAATCTGCTATGTGGGAGCCGGCCCTGGAGCCCAGGTTTCCTGGGTCTCTTCCCCCGGCCCTGGCTCACCCCATGCTATTTTGTCCTGGGTTCTGGAAAAGAGCTAATATTTAGGGAGATCTGCCTCTCGCCAGGCACAGCTATGAGCGCTTTATCAGAAATAACTCATCTAGTGCCCATATTTGCATAGCAGGTGTGAGGACTTTTGTTGTGCCATGCCCATTTTACAGATGAAAAGACTGAGCATAAAGAACCGAACTGATTTGGGACATGCGGTATTTTTTTGTTTTTGTTTTGTTTTTTAACTTTTTGGCAAGGCCTAGCTCCCTGGACAGGGCTCAAACCTGCACCCCCTGCATTGACGGCTTAGAGTCTTAACCACTGAACTGCCAGGGAGTCCTGGGGCACTCAGTCTTCTTATGGAGAAGGTCGGTCATTTTTCCCACTCTGCAGGAGCAGGCAGATGCCACTCGGTCACAGGAGGCCTCACCCACCAGAGTAAGGTTAAGGGGGTCTGGAATCTCCCTCTTGCAGAGATCTGGGGGTCAGGGTCTGAAAGACTCGGAGTTCTCTAAGGAACTGAGCAGGAGCTACATTCAGTGGAGTCCAAGGCCCCAGAACTAGCTTACCACTCCCACCAAGGGCTCAGCAGCAACAGCACGGATACCCCGTGTAGCGGCTCTGATCCCAGCGGCCAGCCTGGGACTACGGCATGGGATGGCATGACCACCAGACCAGCAGAGCTACCTGGCCCTGGAGCTCTATAAAGATGGGAACACATGTGACCTCAAGGCTAAAAGGATCACAGCATATCATGCTCTTGAAAATTAGGAAGTGCTGCCCTAGGAAGGACAGGATGGTACACGGGGTGTGGGGCCAGCAGAGGTGGGAATGGAAGTCCTGCCCCGTCCTCCTCCCTTCCTCTCCTGTGTGCCCTTCCTCCACCTCCCACGAACCTCCACTGAGCATCCATTCTGCGCCCACTCTCTGCGGCCTTTCACTTCCTCCTCTTCCTTCCCAATTCCTTTATTCACCAGCTCTAGGGGCTCCTGAACCTACTATGGGACCTCACACTGTCTCTAGACATCCGTCTCCTCTCCAGAAGAGCAGTGGCCCTGGGGGCTGTGGCTCTGCTGACGGCATGGTGCTGGCCAACAGGAAGGACCACTCCTCACTGGGGATGCAGGCTCTATAGATGCTACCCAGTTACAGAAGCGCGTGGGGCTGACCACAGGAGCCTCGCTGTGATGACGGGCAAGCGGCAAGCAGAGATGCATGCTGGGAGCACTAGAACGCAGAGGAGACGTGGACACCTACTTTGGAGGGAGTCTTGAAGGAAGGGCAGAGGTTCATTCCCTAGGTGGATAAAGTGAGAACTCCAGGGAAGAGGGAACAGCACGTGGCAAGACTTGGTGTCAGAGCATGGAACAGGGAGAAGAAAGTCCTCCCAGTGTGACCGCACTGCCAGATTTGTCAGGGGAAGGTGGATGCCGTGCCAATGGGACGGCTTACACCAGGTCCGCACCCAGAGAAGCTACCTGTGTGCAGCCCCTTGTCTTTAGTTGCAGTCCGTGGAGGCTGCTGAAGCCAAGGCAGGGAGAGAAGTCGCAACAAAATAAAATCCCACAGGCCAGCCCCATGCCGGAGACACTGAGGCACAGTGGGGAGAGGCAGGGGGCTGGACAACCAGCTGCCCCTTTTGGGGTGCCCAAGGTAGGCCGAGGTGGTGCCCCGGATGTGGAGAAGGAAGCCTCAGGGACTTTGGGCTCTCTGGTGAGTGACAGTTGAGCGTGTGCCTGTGTGTGTGTGTGTTTCTATGTGAGCGCTGTAGGCTCCTGGGCACACAGGATCCATGTGCAGATGCCCAAGTGTACACGGGTTTGTACACCTGCTTCTGGAGATGCAAGAGCAGAAGGGATGCACACGAGGGGTGGGGAGAAGTTGACCTCTTAGTTCACAGAGTGGGAAGAAAGGAGGGCCTGGGGTGCAGACAGGACCATTTAGACCTGAGTTCCCCGTGGGTTCTCCCTGCCAACAAATAGTGTGGGATGTCAGGAAGGGAAAGCTACACCTCCCCCACCTCCGCCCCCGCCCCGACCGTGGACGTCCCAGGGTAGATATGCCACGAAAATGAAAGTAGAGGTCTGACCCTCAGGTGTGGGATGGGGTGTGGGGGGAGGCACAGGGAGAGTATGAAAATTCTAAGCCATCGTGAATTCTTGGAGCCTGTGGTCCCTGGACAACTCTAAGCCTAAAAGCTTTCATTTTGCTATCAGCGAAGTCTTGTGAGTTTGGAGAGCAGTAGTTACGGCAGCCATTCGTCCACCCCCAGCCTCGCCCTCCAAGCCTAGGCTTCCAGAATTGAAGGGGTTAACGGGGCGCCCTCACGTTGGAGATATATCATCTACCTCCACCATAATTCCTCCCAACATCCTGGCCAAACCCTAGGACCCCAACCGGGGATCTCAGGACAATGAAGCTACTACCTGGAAACCTAGAAAACCTGATCAGGTGGGGAGTCTCAGGGTCCAGCCCAGGTCGCTACGGCCAGGGCTGTGCAGAGGAGCCAGGGGCGTGAGCAGGGCTCAGTCCCCTGGTGTAAGAAAGACGCCTGCTGTGCTGAGATATTTGGGTTTGGGGGAGCAGCCTATTTAAGTATTTACTTCTTTCTTTCACAGGCTCAGAAGAACACAGGATCTGCTTGGTCGGAGGCCGTTTTCACAGAATACCAACCGACAGAACAGAGTGACCATTTGTTAAAGGTCTCTGTCATTTCTAAGCCGGAGACACTGAGGCACAGTGGGAGAGGCAGGGGCTGGACAACCAGCTGCCCCTTTGGGGTGCCCAAGGTAGGCCGAGGTGGTGCCCCGGATGTGGAGAAGGAAGCCTCAGGGACTTTGGGCTCTCTGGTGAGTGACAGTTGAGCGTGTGCCTGTGTGTGTGTGTGTTTCTATGTGAGCGCTGTAGGCTCCTGGGCACACAGGATCCATGTGCAGATGCCCAAGTGTACACGGGTTTGTACACCTGCTTCTGGAGATGCAAGAGCAGAAGGGATGCACACGAGGGGTGGGGAGAAGTTGACCTCTTAGTTCACAGAGTGGGAAGAAAGGAGGGCCTGGGGTGCAGACAGGACCATTTAGACCTGAGTTCCCCGTGGGTTCTCCCTGCCAACAAATAGTGTGGGATGTCAGGAAGGGAAAGCTACACCTCCCCCACCTCCGCCCCCGCCCCGACCGTGGACGTCCCAGGGTAGATATGCCACGAAAATGAAAGTAGAGGTCTGACCCTCAGGTGTGGGATGGGGTGTGGGGGGAGGCACAGGGAGAGTATGAAAATTCTAAGCCATCGTGAATTCTTGGAGCCTGTGGTCCCTGGACAACTCTAAGCCTAAAAGCTTTCATTTTGCTATCAGCGAAGTCTTGTGAGTTTGGAGAGCAGTAGTTACGGCAGCCATTCGTCCACCCCCAGCCTCGCCCTCCAAGCCTAGGCTTCCAGAATTGAAGGGGTTAACGGGGCGCCCTCACGTTGGAGATATATCATCTACCTCCACCATAATTCCTCCCAACATCCTGGCCAAACCCTAGGACCCCAACCGGGGATCTCAGGACAATGAAGCTACTACCTGGAAACCTAGAAAACCTGATCAGGTGGGGAGTCTCAGGGTCCAGCCCAGGTCGCTACGGCCAGGGCTGTGCAGAGGAGCCAGGGGCGTGAGCAGGGCTCAGTCCCCTGGTGTAAGAAAGACGCCTGCTGTGCTGAGATATTTGGGTTTGGGGGAGCAGCCTATTTAAGTATTTACTTCTTTCTTTCACAGGCTCAGAAGAACACAGGATCTGCTTGGTCGGAGGCCGTTTTCACAGAATACCAACCGACAGAACAGAGTGACCATTTGTTAAAGGTCTCTGTCATTTCTAACCGTCACAGTAATCTCACAAGGTAGGTATTGCTAACCCTGTGTTACACATGGGAAAGTCAAAGACTAGAGCTGGTGACTCACTCGCCCAAGGTCATCTGCAAGCCAGGGCACCAGGAATGGGGAGCAGCAGTCTGCAGAGCCCAGAGCCTTGCATCCTGTCCCAGGGAACCAGCGGAGCCTGAGTGCAGCCTCCCAGGAGTCATAAACCTCTCCTGTGCCTCCTGCTACCCTTCACTGAAAAGGGAATTTCAGAAGTGCAGTTCATTGCAAGCGTGAACGTGCGCAAGTTGCTCAGAGCCTGCCTCGAGCATGCATCTGTGAGCTTGAGTTACTCTCCACTGCTTTGGGGACTGGTGTGGGAAACCAGTGGGACGGTTCAGGGCCCCAGAGGCCTTATCTGCCAAGGGTCCAGGTTAGGGTCACCGAGAGAGAGATGATGATGCCCGTGTCCGGCTCACGGCCACAACCCAGCTCACGTTGTTGGACCTGGAGAGGGCCTTAGGGGACAGGCTTTACGGTCAGCCTCTTAATCAGCTCATCCTCCCCAGTTTCATCACAGTCATCCTCTCAGGGTGCTCCGACGACTCCTGCAAGTCTGGGGCAACATTCACACGTCTAGGTGGTTCCAGTTTCCCGTCTCCTGACTCCTTGTTGTCCTCATTGTTGTTCAGTCACCAAGTCACATCTAACTCTTCGGCCCCCATGGACTGCAGCAAGCCAGGCTTCTCTGTCCCTCACCATCCTCCAGAGTTTGCCCAAGTTCATGTCCATTGAATCAATGATGCCATCCAACCATCTCATCCTCTGTCGCCTTCTTCTCCTTTTTTTTTTTTTTTAATTTTTTTTTGGGGGGGCGGGTTGGGGAGGGAGGGGGGCGAGTGGGCCACTTCTATTGGTCTTTCATTTCTCTATTTTCATCCATCTTTGTTCTTTGGCTCCTGTGGGCCTCCCATCGTGGTGGTGTCTGTCATTGCAGAGCGCCGGCTCTGGGCGCATGCGCTCCAAAGCTCCTGCTCGGTAATTGGACACACCAGTCCAGCCTCTCCGCGGCACGTGGGATCTTCCCAGGTCAGGGATCGAACAAGCGCCCCTTGCACTGCAAGGCGGTGTCCTTACCCACTGGGCCACCAGGGAAGCCCCACCTTCTTCTCCTTCTGCCTTCAGTCTTTCCCAGCACTAGGGTCCTAAGTGTCCCCAACCCTTTACTCCTGCAGCTGTCAAGATATGAACTCTTGAATCTGATAGAAAGGGGCGACACAAGAAAAGGGAACCCATTCCCATTTGGCCTAGTTGCCTGGCCTTCATGCACCTCACAGGGCCATCCCCACAAGGGACCCTGATTCTCTTGAGAGGAGCAGCCCAAACTTTCCTGGAAGCGCTTAACAAGGAGGTAAACCGAGGCCTGTTGGGCGTTGCCTGCCCCCTGCCAGCCGTGACCAAGTTGCTCAGAGGCCTTAGGAGGACCCAGGGCTGGTGTACGTGATCAGGCCTTATCTGCCAAGGGACCAGGTTAGGGTCACCGAATGAGAGATGATGATGCCCGTGTCCGGCTCACGGCCACAACCCAGCTCACGTTGTTGGACCTGGAGAGGGCCTTAGGGGACAGGCTTTACGGTCAGCCTCTTAATCAGCTCATCCTCCCCAGTTTCATCACAGTCATCCTCTCAGGGTGCTCCGACGACTCCTGCAAGTCTGGGGCAACATTCACACGTCTAGGTGGTTCCAGTTTCCCGTCTCCTGACTCCTCGTTGTCCTCATTGTTGTTCAGTCACCAAGTCACATCTAACTCTTCGGCCCCCATGGACTGCAGCAAGCCAGGCTTCTCTGTCCCTCACCATCCTCCAGAGTTTGCCCAAGTTCATGTCCATTGAATCAATGATGCCATCCAACCATCTCATCCTCTGTCGCCTTCTTCTCCTTTTTTTTTTTTTTAATTTTTTTTTGGGGGGGCGGGTTGGGGGGGGGGGGGGGCGAGTGGGCCACTTCTATTGGTCTTTCATTTCTCTATTTTCATCCATCTTTGTTCTTTGGCTCCTGTGGGCCTCCCATCGTGGTGGTGTCTGTCATTGCAGAGCGCCGGCTCTGGGCGCATGCGCTCCAAAGCTCCTGCTCGGTAATTGGACACACCAGTCCAGCCTCTCCGCGGCACGTGGGATCTTCCCAGGTCAGGGATCGAACAAGCGCCCCTTGCACTGCAAGGCGGTGTCCTTACCCACTGGGCCACCAGGGAAGCCCCACCTTCTTCTCCTTCTGCCTTCAGTCTTTCCCAGCACTAGGGTCCTAAGTGTCCCCAACCCTTTACTCCTGCAGCTGTCAAGATATGAACTCTTGAATCTGATAGAAAGGGGCGACACAAGAAAAGGGAACCCATTCCCATTTGGCCTAGTTGCCTGGCCTTCATGCACCTCACAGGGCCATCCCCACAAGGGACCCTGATTCTCTTGAGAGGAGCAGCCCAAACTTTCCTGGAAGCGCTTAACAAGGAGGTAAACCGAGGCCTGTTGGGCCGCTCCCTCGCCGTGCCCTAGCGGGCTGTCAGGCCGAGCCCGGGGCCCAGCTGTTCGGCACTGGCGTCCAGCCCCTAACCCGGGAACAAGCCGAGTGGAGGAGGCGCGCCAGCCGCGCCCCCTCCTGGCAGCGCTCCCGCCCCGGCCCCTGGAGCCTGCCTCTCCCCATCTGATGTAAGCTGATATTTTAATTCTCTTACAAGGAATGGTGTTTAGAGAAATGACTTAACCGGATTACTCATCGTCTATAATGACTTGGCCTGGCTCCGACGCTATTCCTAGACGTGACGCTTGAGGCTTTGATTCTTTCTTTTGCTACTTTTTTTTTTTTTTTTTTTAATACCAAGAAATGACAGCCTTGGGCTCGGGGCGGCCCCACCCACCCCTACGCGCCCCTCGCAGGGCATCCTGGGAGACGTAGTTCCCTCCCGCCCGGGGGCGCCCCACCCCACCCCCCGCCGCCACCGTTCCCATCCCGCCTCTGCCCTGGACAGAGTCCTGGGAACCTGCAGGTGGTAAGAAACCTTGCTGCACGCTCATTGTGCTGTCTGCCAACCAGGCACTTAGGCGCTGCATGCCTCGGTTTACTCATCTGTCCAATGGGAGACAGTCATCCCACAGACGAATGAAGGCTTAGCAGAGATCTTATTTTAAGCAAAAGCTCTATGCAACTTCTTTATCCATTCATCTGTGGGTGGACCTCTAGGTTGCTTCCATGTCCTTAGCTATTGTAAGTAGTGCTGCCAGTCATTTCTAATGAAGTGAATAAGCCTATTACACAGAGTGAAGTAAGTCAGAAAGACAAATACAGGTACCGTATATTGACACATATATATGGAATCTAGAAAGATGGTACTGATGAACCAATTTGCAGGTCAGCAAAGGAGACGCAGACAAAACAGACAGACTTGGGACACAGTGGGGGAAGGAGAGGATAAATCAAGCGAGTAGCATTGAAACACACATATTATCATATGTAAAATAGGTGAAAGTGGAAGTGACTCAGGCTGACTGTTTGCAACTCCATGGACTGTAGCCTGCTGGTCTCCTCTGTCCACGGAATTCTCCAGGCAAGGATACTGGTGTGGGTAGCCGTCATTCCCTTCTCCAGGGGGTATTCCCAACCCAGGGACCCAGCAATGCAGGTGGATTCTTTACCATCTGAGCCACCAGGGAAGCCTAGTAGCTAGCCAGTAGGAATTTGCTGTTTGATGCAGGGAACCCAAATCCCGTGCTCTGTGACAACCTAGAGGGGCAGGGTGGGATGGGGTGGGAGGTGGGAGGTGGGAGGGAGCTTCCAGAGGGAGGGGACATAATGTAGACCTATGGCTGATTCCTGTTAATGTGTGGCAGAAACCAATACAATATTGTAATTATCCTCCAATTGAAAATAAATACATTTTTCTTAAAAGAAGCTCTATACAGACCCCAAGTTTTTTTTAAAGCCTTTGTCCAGTGCATTTGTACTGACCTCTAGTCTAGACTTATTACATTGTGTCACAAAGAAAGAAACCAGGCTTTTGTTGTCCAGGTCTCCAGGGCTTAAGGGAGCTGGCCCACAGCTGGCCTTTCTTTATGACTTTGTCCGGCACGTACTCTCTGCTCCTCGGTGTCCTCAGCTGTCACGTAGGCATCAATCTATAGGGCCCGCTTCATAGGGCTGGGGTGACCCTGAATGAAATAAGCCACGTAAGATGCTAGGTGCAGTCGCTGATAAACACTGATCAAAAGTATTGTCACCCCCTGGGCACGAGGCCTTGCTTAACTCTGGAACTGTCTGAAGAGACAATAGCTGATTCTCATCACCTGTAAGGTTGGCAAAGGCTGTGTCTTTTGCTGCCTGAGATCAGAGCTTCGTGCTGGTCGTGGCTGCATCCCCCATCTCTAGCCCAGTGCTGGCGCAGAGCTGGGCCACTACAAATGTCAAATGAATGAATTAAATGAAGCATTGCGCCTGCTATCCCGATGAGGAACTGGAGTCTCTGAGAGGTCAAGTGACTTACAGAAGGTCACACAGCAGCTGGGCTGTCCGAGTGGAGTAGAAAAGCCACATTTTCTCTCCTTGTCACCCTCCACCGTCAGCCCCCAAAATTTTCCTCGTCCTAAGCTATTTTTCCGCTGGGACCCAGGTCTGAAACACATATTATCATATGTAAAATAGGTGAAAGTGGAAGTGACTCAGGCTGACTGTTTGCAACTCCATGGACTGTAGCCGGGTTTTGTGGGGTGGGGGCCGTCATTCCCTTCTCCAGGGGTATTCCCAACCCAGGGACCCAGCAATGCAGGTGGATTCTTTACCATCTGAGCCACCAGGGAAGCCTAGTAGCTAGCCAGTAGGAATTTGCTGTTTGATGCAGGGAACCCAAATCCCGTGCTCTGTGACAACCTAGAGGGGCAGGGTGGGATGGGGTGGGAGGTGGGAGGTGGGAGGGAGCTTCCAGAGGGAGGGGACATAATGTAGACCTATGGCTGATTCCTGTTAATGTGTGGCAGAAACCAATACAATATTGTAATTATCCTCCAATTGAAAATAAATACATTTTTCTTAAAAGAAGCTCTATACAGACCCCAAGTTTTTTTTAAAGCCTTTGTCCAGTGCATTTGTACTGACCTCTAGTCTAGACTTATTACATTGTGTCACAAAGAAAGAAACCAGGCTTTTGTTGTCCAGGTCTCCAGGGCTTAAGGGAGCTGGCCCACAGCTGGCCTTTCTTTATGACTTTGTCCGGCACGTACTCTCTGCTCCTCGGTGTCCTCAGCTGTCACGTAGGCATCAATCTATAGGGCCCGCTTCATAGGGCTGGGGTGACCCTGAATGAAATAAGCCACGTAAGATGCTAGGTGCAGTCGCTGATAAACACTGATCAAAAGTATTGTCACCCCCTGGGCACGAGGCCTTGCTTAACTCTGGAACTGTCTGAAGAGACAATAGCTGATTCTCATCACCTGTAAGGTTGGCAAAGGCTGTGTCTTTTGCTGCCTGAGATCAGAGCTTCGTGCTGGTCGTGGCTGCATCCCCCATCTCTAGCCCAGTGCTGGCGCAGAGCTGGGCCACTACAAATGTCAAATGAATGAATTAAATGAAGCATTGCGCCTGCTATCCCGATGAGGAACTGGAGTCTCTGAGAGGTCAAGTGACTTACAGAAGGTCACACAGCAGCTGGGCTGTCCGAGTGGAGTAGAAAAGCCACATTTTCTCTCCTTGTCACCCTCCCCACCCCGTCCAGCCAACACACACACACAGAGGAATTCGACTGTTACCCTTCAGGCTCAAGAAGCTTAAGAATCTCGTAGAATCTCTGGTTTTCAGCCAGCTGGGACCCAGGTCCAGCCCAACAGAGGATAGTGTTCCAGATTGGGCTGCGGGGGCAGGGCTGGGGTGGAGGGAAGGGGCAGCAGCTAGGTGTGGATGCTCTCCCGTAATGGACAGAGCCTGGGAAACTAGCTGTTCACGTTGGGGCGGGGATGGGGAGACAAAGTGACCAAAGCTTTTAGATCCCCCTCCCTCACACCAGCAGTTCCCTAAAGGCCGAAAGCTATTCTTGGCTTTTTCTAAAAGAGGCATTTGAAGCCATGAGCCAATTCTTTCCATTCCTGAGCTTGGGTATCGTCTATTTCAGGCGTTTGTTGTTTTCCATGAGTTGCGAATGCCACTGTGAAGCCGGCCTTTCCTGGACGGCTATAGCAGGAGGGAGTGAGGCAGGAGCCAGGCGGGGCCAGCGGTTAAAAATACTTCCCGCTTCATTTCTCCTTTGAAAACAAAACCCTGGGGGCCTTTTTGCAACTGCCGGAGCCTGGGAACGGAGCTTCCCAGAGCAGAAAACCAACTGTGCGTTGCTTCCTGAGTGCGCTGGAGGTGTTTGTGGCTCCTTGAAGCAACAACATGGACTTGCTGTGTGACCTCCTTCAACTCACTTGACATCTCTGGGCTTGCTGGCCTCCCCTCCGGAATGAGGCCAGGTGGAAAGAAGATCTTGAATGGTCCTTCCAGCTCTGAGAGACTCTGGATGAGGACCGCCCCTCCCAGGATCAGGTTTTCTTCCTAGATTTGGGCCAGCAAGGATCCCGGAGGGCAGGAGCTAGGAGAAAGCAGCTTTTAGGTCAATGTCTAGGGCTCTTTGTGAGTGCTGGCGCAGAGCTGGGCCACTACAAATGTCAAATGAATGAATTAAATGAAGCATTGCCTGCATGATGAGAACTGCGACCCGATGGAACTGGAGTCTCTGAGAGGTCAAGTGACTTACAGAAGGTCACACAGCAGCTGGGCTGTCCGAGTGGAGTAGAAAAGCCACATTTTCTCTCCTTGTCACCCTCCCCACCCCGTCCAGCCAACACACACACACAGAGGAATTCGACTGTTACCCTTCAGGCTCAAGAAGCTTAAGAATCTCGTAGAATCTCTGGTTTTCAGCCAGCTGGGACCCAGGTCCAGCCCAACAGAGGATAGTGTTCCAGATTGGGCTGCGGGGGCAGGGCTGGGGTGGAGGGAAGGGGCAGCAGCTAGGTGTGGATGCTCTCCCGTAATGGACAGAGCCTGGGAAACTAGCTGTTCACGTTGGGGCGGGGATGGGGAGACAAAGTGACCAAAGCTTTTAGATCCCCCTCCCTCACACCAGCAGTTCCCTAAAGGCCGAAAGCTATTCTTGGCTTTTTCTAAAAGAGGCATTTGAAGCCATGAGCCAATTCTTTCCATTCCTGAGCTTGGGTATCGTCTATTTCAGGCGTTTGTTGTTTTCCATGAGTTGCGAATGCCACTGTGAAGCCGGCCTTTCCTGGACGGCTATAGCAGGAGGGAGTGAGGCAGGAGCCAGGCGGGGCCAGCGGTTAAAAATACTTCCCGCTTCATTTCTCCTTTGAAAACAAAACCCTGGGGGCCTTTTTGCAACTGCCGGAGCCTGGGAACGGAGCTTCCCAGAGCAGAAAACCAACTGTGCGTTGCTTCCTGAGTGCGCTGGAGGTGTTTGTGGCTCCTTGAAGCAACAACATGGACTTGCTGTGTGACCTCCTTCAACTCACTTGACATCTCTGGGCTTGCTGGCCTCCCCTCCGGAATGAGGCCAGGTGGAAAGAAGATCTTGAATGGTCCTTCCAGCTCTGAGAGACTCTGGATGAGGACCGCCCCTCCCAGGATCAGGTTTTCTTCCTAGATTTGGGCCAGCAAGGGATGCCAAGACTGGAGGGCAGGAGCTAGGAGAAAGCAGCTTTTAGGTCAATGTCTAGGGCTCTTTTGTGAGTTCCAGAGCCCTGCGAATGTTCTAAGGGGGTCTAGAATGTTTTTGGAGGATTTCTGTACTTGCAAAAAGACCAAGCATCAGCAAAGAGGAGATGAAATAAAGACTATTGTAGGTCTACACCAAGACGTGCCATCTAGCAGCAATGGGAGAGAAACGGATCTGTGTCCTGACGAGGAGGGTTCTCCAGAGTATACTGTCGGGCAAAAAAGAAAGCTGCAGAACGGGGCAATTAGAATGGCATGACTTTCTAAAAAGCACACAGAAAACAGAGTTACATATTTTTCTACACTCTGTGTTTATGAAAATACACAGGAAAAGTTCTGAAAGAGTTTACCCAATCTGATGTTCAATCATGTCTGACTCTTTGCAACCTTATGGACTGTAGCCTGCCAGGCTTCTCTGTCCATGGGATTTTCCAGGCAAGAATACTGGAGTGGGTGGCCATGCCCTCCTCCAGGGGATATTCCCGACCCAGGGATTGAACCCACCTCTCTTATGTCTCTTGCATTGGCAGGTGGGTTCTTTACCACTAGCGCCACCTGGGAAACCCACCCAGTCTGATTAGAGTCCTTATCTCTGGGTTGCGGAAGGAACTGAATTTGGAGTGGTGTCAGAGAGAACAGATATATTTGTAATGTCTTTATGGGAAGAATGCAGACGGGTTTTTTATTTTATTTTAATTGATCTATTTGAGACACCAGAACATGGAGGGCCAAGGCGATTTCTCTCAGGCCATCGTGGGCTGGATCCAATGGTTAGAGGATGCAGGAGAAGGGTGACTGGGCAGGAGGTGAAGGTGTATCAGATAGGGGCCAGAGCAACCGGCATGTTTATGCTTTTAGGGAAGCGAATGGAGATGTCATTCCTCTGCAAGATTTATTTGCTGTTGTAAATTACTTTCTATTGCAAACAGTTGCCTCAGGAGGCAATTAAATTTAGATCATATTGTTCCCAGGTTGACACAGGCAGGTGCTGACTTGCTGAGGCTCTGCACAAGAGCCACTGTCTCTTAGAGTGTATTTGGCTGCCAGGGATAGCAGAATAACTCTATCCCATACGGGATGAGCCTCTGCTTTGTCAGGCGATGAATCTATTCAGCCTGGGAGGGTGGGGTTGGCCTAGACAGGGATGCTGAAGGTAGTGCCTAGGTCTCGATCCCAAACGTTGGGCAAACGATCCTTATCGAATGACGGTCCAGTGGCTGGGACTCAGCGCTTTCCCTGCAGGACAAGGGTTCAATCCCTGATTGGGGAACTAAGATCCCACAAGCCATGCCTACCCCCTGCCAAAAAAAAAGAAGAATGGACAAAGCCTTTCCACTGTAACATCTGCCAACACAGCCTCGGGACTCCTGGAGGGCTTGTAAACAGGGTAGCGGGGTGCACTACTCTAATCGCCATTGTAACAATTGTTCTAGGCAGTTACTATTGTGGATGATGTGTCTGTTACCAAATCTACAGGCACTGGCTTTTATAAACCGACCCATCATGAGGGAGGAAAGGGAGTCCACAGTGTTGTCCACTCTGGGCCGAGCCTGGACAGTTCTTTCATCCCAGAGCCCAAGGGTAAGGGCCAGAGTTTCAGAATCACCAACTTACAACCCTGTTTAGGGTGATGAGTGGGTAGTAATGAGTTCAAGGAGGGGTGGGGAATGCCTGGGCCCAAGGACTCTACCATCTGTATTTCCAGTCAGCACTCTGCTCATGAATTTCAGGTCTCACTGCCAGCGACCGCTGGATATCTATCTCACTGGCCCACCATGTCCTCACCAGAGTTCAAGCCTTCCCCTTTCGCTTTCTCCTCCCAGGCTCCCCGCAAAATGGAGGGCCAAGGCGATTTCTAGGCCATCGTGGGCTGGTTTGGGGCAGGAGAAGGGTGACTGGGCAGGAGGTGAAGGTGTATCAGATAGGGGCCA
The DNA here is from genome assembly GCA_022376925.1 of Tragulus kanchil. Lineage (NCBI taxonomy): Eukaryota > Metazoa > Chordata > Mammalia > Artiodactyla > Tragulidae > Tragulus > Tragulus kanchil. Next base: position 96,684,124 of record JAIOJX010000029.1, read on the forward strand.
GAGCAACCGGCATGTTTATGCTTTTAGGGAAGCGAATGGAGATGTCATTCCTCTGCAAGATTTATTTGCTGTTGTAAATTACTTTCTATTGCAAACAGTTGCCTCAGGAGGCAATTAAATTTAGATCATATTGTTCCCAGGTTGACACAGGCAGGTGCTGACTTGCTGAGGCTCTGCACAAGAGCCACTGTCTCTTAGAGTGTATTTGGCTGCCAGGGATAGCAGAATAACTCTATCCCATACGGGATGAGCCTCTGCTTTGTCAGGCGATGAATCTATTCAGCCTGGGAGGGTGGGGTTGGCCTAGACAGGGATGCTGAAGGTAGTGCCTAGGTCTCGATCCCAAACGTTGGGCAAACGATCCTTATCGAATGACGGTCCAGTGGCTGGGACTCAGCGCTTTCCCTGCAGGACAAGGGTTCAATCCCTGATTGGGGAACTAAAATCCCACAAGCCATGCCTACCCCCGCCAAAGAAAAAGAAGAATGGACAAAGCCTTTCCACTGTAACATCTGCCAACACAGCCTCGGGACTCCTGGAGGGCTTGTAAACAGGGTAGCGGGGTGCACTACTCTAATCGCCATTGTAACAATTGTTCTAGGCAGTTACTATTGTGGATGATGTGTCTGTTACCAAATCTACAGGCACTGGCTTTTATAAACCGACCCATCATGAGGGAGGAAAGGGAGTCCACAGTGTTGTCCACTCTGGGCCGAGCCTGGACAGTTCTTTCATCCCAGAGCCCAAGGGTAAGGGCCAGAGTTTCAGAATCACCAACTTACAACCCTGTTTAGGGTGATGAGTGGGTAGTAATGAGTTCAAGGAGGGGTGGGGAATGCCTGGGCCCAAGGACTCTACCATCTGTATTTCCAGTCAGCACTCTGCTCATGAATTTCAGGTCTCACTGCCAGCGACCGCTGGATATCTATCTCACTGGCCCACCATGTCCTCACCAGAGTTCAAGCCTTCCCCCTTTCGCTTTCTCCTCCCCAGGCCATGGTCCCTGACTCAGTTAACAGACCTGCCAAGAGAGGCTGAGGGGAACGAAGGCTGGTGTGCTGCACTGGAGCTCTGCTGCTCAGGCTCCACCACTTACCAGCTGTCTTACTTGAGCTAATTAATCCTCTGGAGCCTCAGTTTCATCCTATAAAATTAGGAAATGCATAGAGCTGTTTGCATTAAAACTAATCAACAAAATTCTGGTTGCCTGCCATGTTTGAGGAACAGGGTTCGAGTCACATGCTGAGACTTTAGGCTTTTTTTTTTTTTTTAAATCACGGAAACATAGACATTACATAAAATTTAGCATTTTAACCATTTTTAAGAGTACAGTTCAGGGACATTAAGCACATCCACATTTTGCACAACCATCACTACCATCTGTCTCTGGAAATTTTTCATCTTGCAAATCTGAAACTCTGTATTTATTAAATATGTGTGTGTGAGTCGCTCAGTTGTGTCCAATTCTTTGCGATCCCATGGACAGCAGCCCACCAGGTTCCCCTGTCCATGGGATTCTCCAGGCAAAAATACTGGAGTGGGTAGCCATTCCTTTCTCCAAGGGATCTTCCTGACCCTGGGATCAGACCCAGGTCTCCTGCATTGGTGCAGATTCTTTACTGTCTGAGGCACCAGGGAAGCCTTATTCCCTATTCCCCCTCCCTGCAGCCCCTGGCAACCATCATTCTATACTATTTGTTCCAAGAATTTGACTCTAAGTAGTCTGTATATGTGGAATCATACAGTATCTGTAGTTTGTATTTGGTTTATTTCACTTAGCACAATGTCTGTGATTTTCATTCATGTTGTGGCACAGGTCCGAACTTCCTTTTTCAGGCTGACTGATATTCCCTTGTATGTGCATGCCACAGTTGAGGGGCTTTATTTGGTGGCTCAGTGGTAAAGAATCTGCCTGCAAAGCAGGAGACCCTCGTTAAGTTCCTGGATTAGGAAGATCCCCTGGAGAAGGGATAGGCTACCCACTCGAGTGGTAAAGAATCTGCCCACAGTGCAGGAGACCTGGGTTCAAACTCTGGATTGGGAGGATCACTGAATGAAGGGAAAGGCTGCCCACTCTAGTATTCTTGCCTGGAGAATTCCATGGCTTGTCCATGGCTCGCAAAGAGTCGAACAAGACTGAGCAACTTTCATTTTTAATTTTTCATCTCTACTTCTAAGCTGTGCTGGAAGGGGGATGGGAGATGTCTTCCACCCAGTTCAAGTCAAAGTCAGAAGCGCTTTGCTCACCCAACCCAGGCCCCAGTGCCCTGCTGAGGAGCAAGGAGGAAATTTCCAAGACTCGAGTTCTGCCTCCAGAGACACAAGGCAGCCCTGATTCCTGGATGTCCTCCCTCAACCCCTGCAGGTGAGGAGCTTAGTTCCATGGAGTCTGAGCCTGGGGAGGAGGGGAGCACACTACAACTCCCAGAGTTCCTCGGGCTCAGGGGGCGGCCCCCGTACCTCGCGGAAGAATTGGATCCCCCAACCGGAGCCCAGAGCGGGGGCTGGGGGCAGGGGCTGGGGCGGGGCTGGGGCGGGGCCGGGAGGGGCGGGCCGGGGCCGGTGGGAGGTGGCCGGCGAGCGGCGCCCGCGTCAGTCGCGCGGAGAGCGCGGGGTCCGGAGAGACGGCCGCGCGGAGGGGTCTTGGGCTGGCGCCGCGGGAGCTGGCCGGGCCATGGGTAAGTGGCTCTGCGGCTCCCCTGGGGATGAGACTGGCGACCCCGCGGGAGGATGAGGTTGCGGCACCAGGACTCCTCCGGCGCTCGAAGCGCTCGGTTGCTGCCTAGGGGGGCGAACCGGGGGCGCGACACGGGGACCTAGTCGGTCCCGGGACGCCCGGAGTCGAGGCCGGGTGTCGGGCGCGCGCTGTTCGAAAAAAAGGGAAAGACAAAAAGTTTTGGCGGCCAGGGGCTTCCCGGGCGTTTGTCTCGAAACTCTTTTCGTCGTCTCTTGACTGAAATTTACCAAGTCCTGTACGGTTCTGTCAACCCACTTCCTGCTGTGGTTTTCAATCTCGAGCTGGTCTCAGCGAATTTGTTGTGACAGCTGTCCGCAGCAGTCCTCTGCCGGCAGCCCCCGCCGCCCGCCGCCTCCCCCCCGGCACCCCCCGGCGGTTCTCAGAACCCGCGGCGCCGCCGAGAAGGGGCACGGGGTCCGCGGGCGCGCGGGGCGCTTTCCACTGCGGCCGCCGTTTCCTGAAAGTGACTCTGCGCGGGTTTTGAAGAACTTGCTCAATGCATTTTGAAGAATCAACTGTTCCTCTTTCAGCCAAGGGTCGCGCTGATCCTTCGGCGGTTACCGGTTCCTCGCCCCCTACCTCTTTTTTCTTTTTTCTTCCCTTTTTTTTCTTCTTTTCCCCTCTGGTCTCTCTTTTTCTTGTCTTCCTGTCCACCTTCCTTTGGACCGTCCAACCCCCAACCCCCGGCGGGGAAGAAGTAGCTTCCTTCTTTGCTCATCTTTCTTCTGTGTCTCTTTTCTCCCCTCGGAGAAGGCGGGCGGGGGGGAGGTGTGTGGCGGCGCCGGGAGGGATGGGGGTGGGTGGGGGAGTGGAAAGCGGAGACGCGCAGGCTGCGAGGAGAGAGGAGTTTGGCTTCGTACTCGGTCCGAGCCGCGGGCCACACAACCCGGCTGCCTCGTCTCGGTCCCTGGGCGGAGTGTTCAGGGGGCGCGGCCGCGCGGGGGTCTCCGGCCCTCCAACCCTGCAGACTAAAAATAGTGAGGATCGCCCGATGCTGGACCCCCGAGGGCTCAGGGTGCGGGTCCGGCGGCAACTGCGCTGGCCAGACCCAGGGTCCCTTTGTTTTCGGGGGGTTGTTTGTTAGCGGGGGGCGGGGCGGTGTCCGCGGTGCGGAGCGGAGGATAACAGGTGTTTCTTGCCCTGCCCAGAGCACCAAAGTCGGGGGCGTTGGGGCTTTGTGCCCCCAGGCCCCACTAGGGCAGAGATGGCGGCTAGTGGGTTGGATCACCGGAGTGGAGTTCCAGAGCCTGTCCAAGCCCTGGGGACCCTTTGGGGGCCCCAGACTTGAAATGGCAGTAGAGGTAGAGAGGACCTCCGAGAATCAACCCCTCTCTCTGATTTATAGTCTGAGAAACAGGCTTAGAGACCAGCCCTCTTCAGACAGTGATGACGACTCAGGCCTTGAAGACCCCGCCCCTTTCTCCCTTCCGAGTGGTCTCCTGTTCCCAAGTGGGAAACTGACCCGGGATGGCCCGTACCTCGCTTTACCGGCTTTAAGAGCCACCCTGGGGGCCTCTAGGAGAACAGAGGGAAAGCTGAGAGGCAGAGAAGTGCCCCAAGCAGAGGTCCGGCAGCCTTCCTTTGTCCTGACTGTGCATCTGCTGTTGACCCACGTCTGGGACAAGACGCCACTGAGTCCGGTTTCCCCATAGGAGGGATAGGCGTATGGAGTGTAGTTCGTGAGGACACTGGAAGCAGCCCAGAGATGGAGCTGTTTCTTTTATCACCAGATACCACCCAGACTTGGAGGGGCGGGACAGTGAGGACTCAGCCCCATTCTGGATTAGGGTCTTTTAAAAGGACTGCCAGATCGCAGGGGGCTTGCGAGCGGCTTGTCTCACATTTGGTGCCCCCACACCCCCTCCTTTCTACCCTCAAGGCTGTCACCTTGGCCCCAGCTGCTCCCAGACCCTGTCTCCTCTTCCCTCAGCTGAGATACAGAGGCGGAACTGGGTCGGGAGCTGCCCACTGTGCCCTCTGGGCTGCTGTGTCCAGGTCTTCCCTCTGTTCTTCATGCCGGCTGGAGCGCAGCCCTTGGTACGTCCCCCTACCCCAAACCATCGTGAAGCAAGCTCCACACGGAGGCTCCGCCAGGCAGCCGGCTCTGTGCTGCAGAGTGGACTGGCTGCTTCAAAGGCTGTCTTTGTTTCAGCTCCAGCTCAAGCTACGGAGCAACTTGAGCCAACAACCTCAGGCGAGAAGGTGTGGCCCTGTCTGTTGGTTGTTATTGAGGCCAGTGTTACCATTAGTGTTGTAATTGACACGGTGCTCTAGTGGGTGACTTTTCATGAAAGGAAGTATCGCTTCCTTTCCATCACACCAAGAGTGAATGAGGCGGAGCAGGCGGGGGTGGGGCTGGGGCAAAAGAGGGAGAGAGAGCAGTCACAGCCAAGCCCCTGTCAATATCAGCCATATCCGGGGTCCGGTGGCTCCCACCGCTCAGTGCAGGTCATTTGAAGTGCCCAGAAAGCAGAGGCTCCAGGCGGGCCTTGAAGACCCGCCCTTTCTCCCTTCCGAGTGGTCTCCTGTTCCCAAGTGGGAAACTGACCCGGGATGGCCCGTACCTCGCTTTACCGGCTTTAAGAGCCACCCTGGGGGCCTCTAGGAGAACAGAGGGAAAGCTGAGAGGCAGAGAAGTGCCCCAAGCAGAGGTCCGGCAGCCTTCCTTTGTCCTGACTGTGCATCTGCTGTTGACCCACGTCTGGGACAAGACGCCACTGAGTCCGGTTTCCCCATAGGAGGGATAGGCGTATGGAGTGTAGTTCGTGAGGACACTGGAAGCAGCCCAGAGATGGAGCTGTTTCTTTTATCACCAGATACCACCCAGACTTGGAGGGGCGGGACAGTGAGGACTCAGCCCCATTCTGGATTAGGGTCTTTTAAAAGGACTGCCAGATCGCAGGGGGCTTGCGAGCGGCTTGTCTCACATTTGGTGCCCCCACACCCCCTCCTTTCTACCCTCAAGGCTGTCACCTTGGCCCCAGCTGCTCCCAGACCCTGTCTCCTCTTCCCTCAGCTGAGATACAGAGGCGGAACTGGGTCGGGAGCTGCCCACTGTGCCCTCTGGGCTGCTGTGTCCAGGTCTTCCCTCTGTTCTTCATGCCGGCTGGGCGCAGCCCTTGGTACGTCCCCTACCCCAAACCATCGTGAAGCAAGCTCCACACGGAGGCTCCGCCAGGCAGCCGGCTCTGTGCTGCAGAGTGGACTGGCTGCTTCAAAGGCTGTCTTTGTTTCAGCTCCAGCTCAAGCTACGGAGCAACTTGAGCCAACAACCTCAGGCGAGAAGGTGTGGCCCTGTCTGTTGGTTGTTATTGAGGCCAGTGTTACCATTAGTGTTGTAATTGACACGGTGCTCTAGTGGGTGACTTTTCATGAAAGGAAGTATCGCTTCCTTTCCATCACACCAAGAGTGAATGAGGCGGAGCAGGCGGGGGTGGGGCTGGGGCAAAAGAGGGAGAGAGAGCAGTCACAGCCAAGCCCCTGTCAATATCAGCCATATCCGGGGTCCGGTGGCTCCCACCGCTCAGTGCAGGTCATGTTCATGGAGGACCTGCTCCCTGCTGTGCAGGACTCCGGCACCAGCACACAACAGGCAGAGGGACTGACAGACCTCACATCTCACTGAGGAACGTCACACGAATGCACCCACGCACACACACACCTATGGTTTGTGGGGGGAGCCTCATTTCTCGCTTTGTTCTGCTTAGAAGGTTGAACCCCTGGGGTCTAACATACCCACCTTAATAGATGGGAAAACTAAGGGACAGAAGCACCTGTGTGGGGTCAGAGCCCCTCTCCCACCCCTCCCCCTGCCCCACCCTGGTCTGCTTTCAGATTTGGGAGGACAGGCCTAGGTTCTTACCAGCAGGTTATTCAGATGGTAGACTGCAGGTCCCCTCGGGGAAAGAGGGCCAATTTGCACTCTTGTTTAGTCCCTAAACCGTGTCTTGACTCTTTTGCGACCCCATAACTATAGCCCCACCAGGCTCTTCTGTCCATGGGATTTCCCAGGCAAGAGTACTGGAGCAGGTTACCATTTTCATCTCCAAGGAATCTTCCTGACCTAAGGATCGAACCCTCATCTCCGGCACTGGAGGCTGATTCTTTACCACTGAGCCACCAGGGAAGCCCTGGGGTCTCCCTACTCCCATTAAAAAAGCTCAAGGTCGGGGCTTCCCTTCTGGCTCAGTGGGTAAGAACCCGTCTGCCAATGCAGGAGACACAAGTTCGATCCCTGATCCGGGAAAATCCCACATATTGCAGAGCAGCTAAACCCACACATCCACAAAGACCCAGCACAGCCAAAAATAAATAAATAAAAGTTAAAAAAAAAAAAAAAAAGCTCAAGGTCTTGGGGTCAATCAATATCCTGAGACTGGCAGACTGTGCAGGTTCCAAATCTCAGTTTTGCCACCAGGCAAGTGGCTGGATCTCTCAGAGCCTCAGGTCTTGTAATGTCTGTTAATGGGACAAGGGGATAATAATACCCCCTGGGTGCTGGGGAGACGCAGTGAGCCAGTGCACAGGAGTGCTTCCTCTAGGGTCTAGGAGAGACCGTTTCAGTTGGTGAAGTACACAGTGTGGGAAGAGAGGGAGGGGTTGCCTTGAGAGCAGGTGGGCTTCACTTAAGGAGCCTCCTCTTTCACAGCTAAGGGGCTGAAATTAACCTCGTCACTGCCTCGATTTTAGGATCTAAGGCTGAGCTTGATTTCCAGAGTTGTGCAGTTGAATAGATTGCTAACTCAGGAAGGGCCTGAGCCATCCCGCTGCCCGGCAGCCAGCCACGCCCCCTCGCTGCCCTCGAGGGGCTGGGTCACTCCAGCCACGCCCCCTGGCTGGCTGTGAGAGGCTGGGTCACCTGGCCACGCCCTCTCGCTGCCAGCAAGGGGCTGGATCGCTACGGCGCCGAGATAAGGAAATGGCAGGGGCTGCTGCGTTGTCAGGGCCTTTCTCACTCATTTGTCAAGCTGCACAACAAGCTCAACAGGCAAGAATCAGCTCAACAAGAACCCCAGGGACCACAGGGGCCGAGCGCAGGATCCTCTGAACCCTGCAGAGGGCGACCTGAATATGTGGGGACACGTGGTCCTGCAAAGGAGGATGCACATCAGAAAGGTGTTACTATTTTTTAGAGTAATTTCTAAGTTTAAATGCAGTTCAGTCAAACCCCCATTGGTTTTTCTTTATTTCTTTCTTTCCCTCTCTCTTTCTTTCTGGAATGTGATAGAATCTGAAAGTTCAGGTGGCATTTTATAAGAGGAGTAATGATAGGGGATTTGTGCTCCGGATAGTAAGTTGTGCTAGAATGCTACAGAAATGAAAACTATGCAGGGGTTCAGCATTCCACAGCGAATGAAACAGAATACGAAGTCCAAAACAAGCCCCAGAGGGTTTCCTTACAAGCCTTTAGATTGTGGGAAAAGTGGCATTTCAAATTATTTGGGGAAGCGATCCCTCAGTCCATTCTGGGATTGCCCACCCATGGGGAAAGCTGTCATAATTTAAGAGATTGCAGGTAGATTAAACAGATAGTAATCACCATTATTGTCTTTATTTGCTCCCTGGATGAAAAAGGCAGGGTCTCAATGGCATTCCTTTGGAAAGCAGAGGTTTCTTTTTGTAATTGACTCCACCTCCATTACAACAGAGCACCTGAGGCTCTGTGCTCATCCGGGATCTATACTCCAGCTCCGGGCCAGACCGTAACTCAGTGGCCCACAGTAGCAGTCCAGGGTGGCCTTGAGAGCAGGTGGGCTTCACTTAAGGAGCCTCCTCTTTCACAGCTAAGGGGCTGAAATTAACCTCGTCACTGCCTCGATTTTAGGATCTAAGGCTGAGCTTGATTTCCAGAGTTGTGCAGTTGAATAGATTGCTAACTCAGGAAGGGCCTGAGCCATCCCGCTGCCCGGCAGCCAGCCACGCCCCCTCGCTGCCCTCGAGGGGCTGGGTCACTCCAGCCACGCCCCCTGGCTGGCTGTGAGAGGCTGGGTCACCTGGCCACGCCCTCTCGCTGCCAGCAAGGGGCTGGATCGCTACGGCGCCGAGATAAGGAAATGGCAGGGGCTGCTGCGTTGTCAGGGCCTTTCTCACTCATTTGTCAAGCTGCACAACAAGCTCAACAGGCAAGAATCAGCTCAACAAGAACCCCAGGGACCACAGGGGCCGAGCGCAGGATCCTCTGAACCCTGCAGAGGGCGACCTGAATATGTGGGGACACGTGGTCCTGCAAAGGAGGATGCACATCAGAAAGGTGTTACTATTTTTTAGAGTAATTTCTAAGTTTAAATGCAGTTCAGTCAAACCCCCATTGGTTTTTCTTTATTTCTTTCTTTCCCTCTCTCTTTCTTTCTGGAATGTGATAGAATCTGAAAGTTCAGGTGGCATTTTATAAGAGGAGTAATGATAGGGGATTTGTGCTCCGGATAGTAAGTTGTGCTAGAATGCTACAGAAATGAAAACTATGCAGGGGTTCAGCATTCCACAGCGAATGAAACAGAATACGAAGTCCAAAACAAGCCCCAGAGGGTTTCCTTACAAGCCTTTAGATTGTGGGAAAAGTGGCATTTCAAATTATTTGGGGAAGCGATCCCTCAGTCCATTCTGGGATTGCCCACCCATGGGGAAAGCTGTCATAATTTAAGAGATTGCAGGTAGATTAAACAGATAGTAATCACCATTATTGTCTTTATTTGCTCCCTGGATGAAAAAGGCAGGGTCTCAATGGCATTCCTTTGGAAAGCAGAGGTTTCTTTTTGTAATTGACTCCACCTCCATTACAACAGAGCACCTGAGGCTCTGTGCTCATCCGGGATCTATATACTCCAGCTCCGGGCCAGACCGTAACTCAGTGGCCCACAGTAGCAGCAGTCAACAAGTGGATTTCTCCTTCTGTGGCTGGATGTGACTGGGAGACTGGGGTGGCCGGCCCATCAGCCCCTTCCCTCACCTGCAGAACCAGAGAGGGGCCCAGCTTTGCTGCCCTGCATTGCGAGGTGTGAGAGCAGGGAGCTGGGCAGGCAGGAGGACTCACCCAGCCCTGACAGCAGATGGTTCAAACTTATTTCTCGAGGCAGAACTTTTTCCAAATGAAGGTTATCTGGAATCCCGATCTCCCAGTGATTGAAGAAGAGAGGGAGAAGACAGCCAGAGGTAGAACAGGCTGGGGAAGGTGAAGACTCTCCCTGGCCCCCTGCATCCAGAGTTGCAACGAGAGGATGGAGACCAGGTTCACCTGGGGACTTGGTTGCACACGGAGATAGTTTCCCTTTGTGACTTTCATCCCTGTCTTGTCTGGGGTTAAACAACTCAGATTGGTGACCTCCTTTCAAGGTAACCCAAGTACCCGAGTCCAGGAGATTTCCCCAGGAGAGCGTGCCACTCCGGAACTGAGCAAGAGGGACTAGGGCCCCTCTGTCCTGGTGGCCCTCAACCTGGTTGCCCTCCCAGGCCCCCTGGGGAGACTTAAACCCGGATGCCCCCCTCCTTGTTGTTGTTGTTTAGGCACTAAATTGTGTCCAACTCTTTCACGAGCCTATGAACTATAGTCCACCAAGCTCCTCTGTCCATGGGATTTCTCAGGCAAGAATACTGGAGTGGGTTGTCATTCCCTTCTCCAGGGTAAATCTTCCCGACCCAGGGATCAAACCCACATCTCCTGCATTGGCAGGTGGATTCTTTACCACTGAGCCACCAGGAAAGCCCCTGGTGCCCCTTAAATCATACTCATGTTGGGGAGAGTGGAGACAGAAACCATATCTTTTACATTCTCCCTGGGTGATTCCACTGGGCCCTGGTCCCACCACCTTCTTTCTCTGAGGCCCAAAGACAGTGACTTGAACTGGTAGCAGATTTGCAGGAGGCACCTCCTTCCCTCATCTCAATGCTTTTGGAACTTTTTAGACTCCACCTCCATTACAACAGAGCACCTGAGGCTCTGTGCTCATCCGGGATCTATATACTCCAGCTCCGGGCCAGACCGTAACTCAGTGGCCCACAGTAGCAGCAGTCAACAAGTGGATTTCTCCTTCTGTGGCTGGATGTGACTGGGAGACTGGGGTGGCCGGCCCATCAGCCCCTTCCCTCACCTGCAGAACCAGAGAGGGGCCCAGCTTTGCTGCCCTGCATTGCGAGGTGTGAGAGCAGGGAGCTGGGCAGGCAGGAGGACTCACCCAGCCCTGACAGCAGATGGTTCAAACTTATTTCTCGAGGCAGAACTTTTTCCAAATGAAGGTTATCTGGAATCCCCGATCTCCCAGTGATTGAAGAAGAGAGGGAGAAGACAGCCAGAGGTAGAACAGGCTGGGGAAGGTGAAGACTCTCCCTGGCCCCCTGCATCCAGAGTTGCAACGAGAGGATGGAGACCAGGTTCACCTGGGGACTTGGTCGCACACGGAGATAGTTTCCCTTTGTGACTTTCATCCCTGTCTTGTCTGGGGTTAAACAACTCAGATTGGTGACCTCCTTTCAAGGTAACCCAAGTACCCGAGTCCAGGAGATTTCCCCAGGAGAGCGTGCCACTCCGGAACTGAGCAAGAGGGACTAGGGCCCCTCTGTCCTGGTGGCCCTCAACCTGGTTGCCCTCCCAGGCCCCCTGGGGAGACTTAAACCCGGATGCCCCCCTCCTTGTTGTTGTTGTTTAGGCACTAAATTGTGTCCAACTCTTTCACGAGCCTATGAACTATAGTCCACCAAGCTCCTCTGTCCATGGGATTTCTCAGGCAAGAATACTGGAGTGGGTTGTCATTCCCTTCTCCAGGGTAAATCTTCCCGACCCAGGGATCAAACCCACATCTCCTGCATTGGCAGGTGGATTCTTTACCACTGAGCCACCAGGAAAGCCCCTGGTGCCCCTTAAATCATACTCATGTTGGGGAGAGTGGAGACAGAAACCATATCTTTTACATTCTCCCTGGGTGATTCCACTGGGCCCTGGTCCCACCACCTTCTTTCTCTGAGGCCCAAAGACAGTGACTTGAACTGGTAGCAGATTTGCAGGAGGGCACCAGTAAGAAGTCTCGTCCCAGGAACAGATGGAGAGTCCTTCCTCACTGAGCATCTTCCCTTCAGGAAGGAAGGAAGAGAGGATATGAAAGCAGGGCAGGGAAGGCAGGAAGGGAAAGGAGCAAAACTGGGGGGATCCAGGCGTGCTGATAGCGGAAGGCTCCAGAATTCACGAATAGTTAGCAGAGGACTCCGGGGTCTCTCTCCCCATTTCATAGAAGGGAAGATGGAGGCAGAGTTGTCTATTGACCCAGTTGGAAAGACATGAAAGGGTCAGAGACACAGAGCCAAGAACCCACACAGCACCCTTGTGAACAGCTGCCCAAGGGAACACTGTCCAGGGGCCAGAGGTCTAGAACTTGAGGTTCTGAGTACCACTGGCCTCGTGGATCACTCCAGCCTGGGTTTCTTGTTCTTGGCTATGCTGGGTCTTCGCTGCTGTGTGGGCTTTTCTCTAGTTGCGGTGAGCGGGGGCTATTCTGTAGTTGTGCATGCTTCTCACCGCAGTGGTTTTTCCTATTGCAAAGCACAGGCTCTTGGTTCGATGGCTTCAGTAGTTGTGGCTCCAGGCTCCACAAGTACAAGCTCAGCAGTTGTGGCACTCGAGTAGTTGCTTTGTAGCATGTGGGATCTTCCTGGACTGCGGATCAAACCCATGTCCCCTATGTTGGCAGGCGGATTCTTTACCACTGAGCCACCAACTCATTTTCCGTCTGGGATGGAGGGGGAGCTCTGCAGTTTCCCAGCAGTAAGGATTTCCTAAGCTGGAGTGAACCAGGGCAGTTCATGCAAGATAAATAAAAAGGAGAAAGGAAAGGAAAACAAAAGGTGGCCTCACGCCCGCTGCATAGCCAGAGCAGCTCCCAGTGGCTGTGCCTTTGCAGCGGGAGTGGGCTGTGTCTTTGTAGCCATCAGCTCTCAGGATGCCCTTAGGAGAATTGAGTCCCTGACTCATTTGGAATCTGCTGGGCTTCCCAGGTAGTGCTAGTGGTAAAGAATCTGCCTGTCAATACAGGAGACGCCAGAGATATGGCTTTGATCCCTGGGTCAGGAAGATGCCCTGGAGAAGGAAATGGCAACCCCCTTTGGTATTCTTGCCTGGGAAATCCCATGGACAGAAGGGGTTGGCAGGCTACAGTCCCTGGAGTCACAAAAGAGTTGGACGTGGCTGAGCACACACGGGAACACGAGAGATGCTCAAGGAAAGCCTGGATACTTCGTAAACAGGAACTTACTCTCTTCTTGATTATTCGTGGAGGGGCTATGTTCCCAGCAGATCCCATGGTGCTTTAGGGGCCCACAAGCCTGAGAGCCTTCACAGCTCTCCCAGCTTGGCTGAGCCATTGCAAAAACTCTCTGATTGTTGGGTAGTGGGCTGGGTTTGGAGACAGGGTTTCTTGGAGCACTATGATCCCAGCCTCCTCAGAGCTGACCCCAGGGTGATTAAGGGTCTCCTGAATAGTTCTGGGGACAGGGCTGGAACATAGCAAGGAAAAGCTGCAGGTGTGCTGTAGGTGGGGCTGGGGGGAGGAGGGCAGAGTCAGGGGAGCCCTGTGTGTGTTTAAAGGGCCACCGCCTATAGCAGCTGAGGGACCATGAGCAGAGGACAGGCTGCAAGGGATGGCAAGGACTCAGCCCCCACCATGCCTGGCCATTCATATGCCACCCGCTCCTCTGCCTGAACCTCATGTTCTCTCTCTCCCTCGCCCTTCTCTCCCTCTTCCTCACCTCCAGCACCACCTGTCAAAGGGAAAACGAAACAGTCAGAGGACGGTGAGCCCCTAAACCCACCTGTGTCTCCTCAGGCCGATGGTGAGCCAAGCAGGAGCCAGAGCCCCGTGCAGCTGGAGGTGAGCTGGGTGACCCCCAGGGGGAGGGTCTCGTCCCTGCCCCTCCTTACCTGCGCCACCTGTGTGCAGCCTCCCAGGTGACCTTGTAAACTCCTTAGAGATGTGTTCCAACCCTGCAGAGTCCAGGGAGGGGCCTGGCCCTGCTGTCCCAGGCTCGGCACTTGGCACTGGGTGCTGGCAGACAGGAGGGCTCGCCCACCACCTCTGGCTGGGGCTTCAGACTTGGTTTTTACTGCAGAACCCTTTTATTACATGAGGATTACCTGGAACCCTGATCTACAGAACAGATCAAAGCACTGTTCTACCATGTAAAGCTGGACATACATCCGCCTATCCCTCCACGTTTACAACACAGACCTTGAAGTCGGGCGGGGAGATCAGCGCGGCTGCATTGGCTGGCGCAGTTGGAGCCTCAGCCTCAGCCCGCTTCGGCCGTTTGCTTCGGAGGCACAGGCTGGAGTGAAAGACCCTGATTCATGTAGAAGAGGAGCCGCAAATGGGAACAGGTTTTAACAGACTGCCTGGAGTTCAGAGAAGGGGAATGGAAGAGCACGTTCATTTGAAGAGCTGCAGTTGGAGCCCCTTCGTTCCCAGGCTGCAGAGCAGCTGCCTTGGCAGCAGCGCGTTCCAGTTACATAGGTAACAGGCGAGCTGGCTTGTTTATTTCCAGAGGTCTTTGACTAGTCAGAATCGTGGTCACAGTACTCGAATAGAGTACTTTGGGAACACATGGCTCTCCGCATGGTTCTCGCCCTGATGGTTTCCATTCTCCTTGTGTTCGGGGCCTCCCCTGCCGGGACCCCAGCCCCAGCCCAGCAGTAGCCCCTGCCCTGAGCCACCAGCCACAGGAAGAGCATCAGCAGCAATTCCCACGGAAACCAAAAGACCTTCGCGTTGGACAGAAGGGCCGGTTGGAGCCCAGGACCAGGTTTCCCGTCCCTGAGTTGAGTACGCTGACAGGCGGTCACAGAAGCAAGCCTGGCGGAGTGGCCCCGCAGAGCTGGAAAGCACCACGCACGTCTGACCCTTCAGCTTTTAGCACAGGGGCGCCTGGAAGCCCTGGGGACATGGAGCCTGCCGCCAGGAGCTCACCATCTGGTAGAGGAGCTGAGAGGCAGAGGTGACAAGCCCAGAGCCAGCTGAAGAAGTGATCAGAAGCCTGGAGAAGTGGCAGGACTGCTCCCATGACCATCCATGGAGCCAGGCCTCTGTGGACCCTGTCCTGGAGCCCTGGCTTAACAGAGGACCCCAGGAAGGACCACTGCAGCCCAGAGCTGGGTCTAGGGGTCTGCTCCTTCCTCTGGGAGCCTGTGGCTGGGGGCCACGCATCTTCTTCCTCCCCAGCAGCCAGTGGTTCCGCCTGTTCCTGGCCTCCCACCAGCTGGGGGCTCATCCCACTGCCTCGTGTTCTTTCCCCAGGACCCCCCCGAGGCAGGCGGGGAGCGGGAGGAGGAGCAGGAGCGGGAGGAGGAGCAGGCCTTCCTGGTCAGCCTCTACAAGTTCATGAAGGAGCGACACACGCCCATCGAGAGGGTGCCCCATCTCGGCTTCAAGCAGAGTGCGTCCCTGGGGTGCAGGCAGGGAGGGGGGCCCGGCAGGGGATGTCACCAAGGCAGGGCATTCTGGGTGACCCTGGACACTGCCAGCCCATGGGGACTGCATACAGAAAGGCTGCCCCCTCCAGGCACCGGGCTGGCAATGGGCAGGGCCAGATGTCCATCCTCACAGGCCCTGGGCCCCCAGTGCACCCAACCCAGTCATCCCACAGCCCTGTCTGGGTAGGTACCGGTCCTGTGCCTGCCTGATGGGGTCATGAGGACAGACTGCTCGCTGCCCATCTTCCCATCAAGACTGACAATGGTCCCGCCCCGTCTTTTTTTCCAGTTAACCTGTGGAAGATCTACAAGGCTGTGGAGAAGTTGGGGGCCTATGAGCTGGTAAGGACGGCATCTGTAAATCCTCACCCCACGCATCTTCAGGGACATCCCAGCTGCGCCCCCAGAGCTGGGGAAGAGGGAGCCCGGCCGAGCTGCCCTTCCCCCTAGGCAGAAGGACGAGGCAGCGGCCCAAACCCTGTTCTTTCCCCGGGTTCTGTATGCCACGCAGGGAGAAGGGCCCTACCCTGCCCGCCAGTACTTTGCTGCTCAAAGCAGGATCTCCTCTCTTTGCATCTGTTTGGTCCTTGAGCTTGTAGAGCTGCTTGGGCCAGCGCTTGGGGGGTTCCCTATGAGGGGGTCCTGGCTGGTGGCCAGGGGAGCTCTCTCCAGCCTTACAGCCCCCGCTGCCAGAGAAGCAGCTACAAGACTGTGTCTGAGCGGGAACCCCAGGCTGCAAGGACCCTGTGGGCGGGGAGCCCGCTGGGCGGGGAGCCCGCTGGCCGTGCCCTCACATGGCGCCCTTGCAGGTGACTGGCCGCCGCCTCTGGAAGAACGTGTACGACGAGCTGGGGGGCAGCCCGGGCAGCACCAGCGCAGCCACGTGCACGCGCCGCCACTACGAGAGGTACAGCCGGGCCCCGGTCCAGGGCCTGGGCCTCCACCCCAGGGCTGGACCAGCAGGGCTCTGGTGGAGGTGGGCAGGCTGCAGGCTGCCTGGATGAGAGGAGGGAGGGCGTGGGTCTCCCGTGGCCAGGGGTGCTCTGTGTGCCTGCTAGGCAGGGGTGTTCAAGGCCCGGGCCTGGAAGAGGCCGGGCGGGCCTAGGCGGGTGGGAACCTCCTGCCGGCCTGGCTCCCTGGCAACGTGTTCGGCTCCTCCCCAGGCTGGTCCTCCCATACGTGCGGCACCTGAAGGGAGAGGATGACAAGCCCCTGCCCCCCGCCAAGCCCAGGAAGCAGCACAAAATGGGCAAGGAGCCCCGGGGAGATGACGGGGCCGCTGAGAGGCCGAAGAAGGCCAAAGAGGAGAAGCACGGGGACCAGGTGAGCTCTGAGCCTGGCTGGGCCTCCCTGTGCCCTCGCTCTCACAGTGCACCCTACCTGTCCTCATGGTGGGTACAGAGCTCCTTGTCTAGAACCCCCAGGAGTCCCTGAGGACAGCAGCAGGGCTCAAGGGTCATGTTCACTACTTGAGGGCCTCCCAGGGGGTACACAGGGGATCTGAACTCCAGTCTGCACCCCATTTTGCCAGTGCCCATGTCCTGACACCAGGCTGTGTCTATTCAGAGGATGGGACACCTTTTGACAGTTTTGCACAGAAGTGCTGGAAGGGCTGGCTTCTGGGGACACTGCTGACACCAGGTCCAAGGTCAGGGTGCACAGCTCATACCCAGCCCTGAGGCTTGGCATTTTCTCATTCTAGGTGATGCCAGGAAATACCAAAACAGACGCCGCTGACCTGGCAAGGCTTCCTAGCCAGGAGCCCTCCAGTGACAGCATGGAGCAGCAAGGACCAGCGCCGGGGCCCTCTCTGCCCTTCGTGGGTGCCAGCATCTGCCCTGAGGCCTACAAGCGGCTCCTGTCCAGCTTCTACTGCAGAGGGACACATGGTATCATGTCTCCACTAGCCAAAAAGAAGCTCCTGGCCCAGGTGAGCAAGGCGGAGGCCTTGCAGTGCCAGGAAGAGGGCTGCCGCCACGGGGCAGGTGGGGAGCCCCAGGCACCCCCAGCCATCCAGCCCCTGGAGAGTCCCCGGAGCCCAGGAGGGCTGGCCAAGAACTCCAGGCACGGGCTTACACCTTCCGAGGGAAGGCAGGTCCCGGGGGGCAGCCTGCGGGAGGAGGCGCAGACAGGCCCTCGGCCATCGGCTCCCATCTTCACCGGCTGCTTCCACGCCTACCCCAGAGAGGTCCTGAAGCCAGTCAGCCAGCACCCCCGGGACTTCTTCCCCAGTCTTAAAGATGGGGTGTTATTGGGGCCCCCTGGCAAGGAGGAGGGGCTGCCAGCCAAAGAGCCCCCACTGGTGTGGGGCGGGGATGCCGACCGCCCCTCTGCATTCCAAAAGGGTGGCTCCAGGAAGGGCAGCCTCTACCCCAAACCCAAAGCCTGTTGGGTGTCCCCTATAACCAAGGTCTCTGCCGAGAGCTCTGTGCCCCTGCCCACCTTCCCAGGCAGCCCAGGCCTGGGCCACAAGCGCAGCCTGGCGGAGGAGGGCTCGCTCCATGGCGGCAAAAAACTGCGGGCAGTGTCTCCCTTTCTTAAGGAGGCGGATGCCCGGGAGTGTGGGACCAAGCCTGGGGGCCCGGACCTGGCTGTCTCCTGCCTGCTGGGCCCTGCCCTCCCTGAGGCCTACAGGGGCACCATGCTGCGCTGCCCACTGAACTTTGCCGGCACCCTGGATCCCTTAAAGGGCCAGGCCGCACTCCCCTTCAGCCCTCTGGTCATCCCGGCCTTCCCGGCCCACCTGCTGGCCACCACAGCGCCCTCGCCCATGACTGCTGGCCTGATGCCCTTCCCCCCAGCGTCCTTCGACGGTGCTCTGCGCCACAGACTCTGCCAGGCCTCGTCTGCATGGCACGTGCCGCCTGCCACAGCCTACGCAGCACCCCACTTCTCTTTCCACCTCAACACCAAGCTGTAGGTCCGAGCCCACCACACTGTGCACTGTCAGGGTCTGACTCGGCCTGGGCTGGGTAGGCACTGCCAGGGGCTCTGGGATGGAGCCCCCTTCTCAGAAGAGCTCACCTGTGCCCAACAGGGACATGCCCTTGGCTGGAGAGACTGGTCCAAAGAGAGGCCACGGGTAATCGGGTTTCTCTCTCAAGATGGCAGCCCGAGCCCAGGGACTAGGGCCCAGTGGTGGCACAGCTTTGGAAGAAGACATCATGAGCCTGACAGCCCCCAGCCAGAGCCCCAAAGCAGAGGCCAGGGGCAGGTGAGGGGCCACAGGGCTGGTGAGCAGCGTGAGGCGTCTGCGCTGCCTACAGAAAATCCAATAAAACACCTGTGAGTTCACGTAGTCCCCAAGGTGTGTGTGGTGTGCACCTTTGCAGGGGCAGCGAGGTGGGGGTGTGCCCATGGGTGGTGCACCCATTGGGTGATGGGGGAGCCAAGAAGAGGCACCTACCCAGCAGCACACTGTGTGCCCTGTGTCCTTGGCCTTCAGCCCACTTGGCTAGTGGAGCCTCAGGCCAACAACCCGTTACCTTCCTTGTGGTACAGATCGGGGCCTGAGGCTAAGGGGCTGGGACTTGCCCTGGTCCCCCAGCAGGTATGTATTGGGCAAGGCTGTGCACTGGGGCGCGATCCAGTGCCCTGAGCTAAACCACAGGGATGCCCTGCAGCTGTGAGCAGCGCTCCTGGGGCCGAGGGTACGAGCAGGAAGCTGGAGTCCATCTGCCCTGGTGGTGGATGCAGATCTGGGGAGCCACTGCCTAGTCTTTCTGGTGAGCCCTTCCACTCGCCTGCCACATGTGCGGGGGGCATAGGAGGTTGACACTGGGGCACCTGGAGGAAATGAGGAGAACCCACCTGGGCATCTGCCTTTTCCTGATGTGGTCACTCCAGGGCACTCCCCACAGCGCTCGCCCATGACTGCTGGCCTGATGCCCTTCCCCCCAGCGTCCTTCGACGGTGCTCTGCGCCACAGACTCTGCCAGGCCTCGTCTGCATGGCACGTGCCGCCTGCCACAGCCTACGCAGCACCCCACTTCTCTTTCCACCTCAACACCAAGCTGTAGGTCCGAGCCCACCACACTGTGCACTGTCAGGGTCTGACTCGGCCTGGGCTGGGTAGGCACTGCCAGGGGCTCTGGGATGGAGCCCCCTTCTCAGAAGAGCTCACCTGTGCCCAACAGGGACATGCCCTTGGCTGGAGAGACTGGTCCAAAGAGAGGCCACGGGTAATCGGGTTTCTCTCTCAAGATGGCAGCCCGAGCCCAGGGACTAGGGCCCAGTGGTGGCACAGCTTTGGAAGAAGACATCATGAGCCTGACAGCCCCCAGCCAGAGCCCCAAAGCAGAGGCCAGGGGCAGGTGAGGGGCCACAGGGCTGGTGAGCAGCGTGAGGCGTCTACGCTGCCTACAGAAAATCCAATAAAACACCTGTGAGTTCACGTAGTCCCCAAGGTGTGTGTGGTGTGCACCTTTGCAGGGGCAGCGAGGTGGGGGTGTGCCCATGGGTGGTGCACCCATTGGGTGATGGGGGAGCCAAGAAGAGGCACCTACCCAGCAGCACACTGTGTGCCCTGTGTCCTTGGCCTTCAGCCCACTTGGCTAGTGGAGCCTCAGGCCAACAACCCGTTACCTTCCTTGTGGTACAGATCGGGGCCTGAGGCTAAGGGGCTGGGACTTGCCCTGGTCCCCCAGCAGGTATGTATTGGGCAAGGCTGTGCACTGGGGCGCGATCCAGTGCCCTGAGCTAAACCACAGGGATGCCCTGCAGCTGTGAGCAGCGCTCCTGGGGCCGAGGGTACGAGCAGGAAGCTGGAGTCCATCTGCCCTGGTGGTGGATGCAGATCTGGGGAGCCACTGCCTAGTCTTTCTGGTGAGCCCTTCCACTCGCCTGCCACATGTGCGGGGGGCATAGGAGGTTGACACTGGGGGCACCTGGAGGGAAAGGGGGATGAGGGCCCAGAACCTTCACCTGGGCATCTGCCTTTTTCCTGATGTGGTCACTCCAGAGGCTCAAACCCTGCCGAACGCCCTCTTTCCTACAGACTCAGCCTGGAGAGTGATGCACCCCTATCTGTCTCAGTGAGAGGAGCTGCCCTGTCAGAGGCTTGGCTCCCCCGCCCCGCCTCAGGCTGCCTGTTCTCAGAATCTGGGCACAGCCGCCTGCCAGGCTTCCTACAGGTTCCTGGAAAGGCACAGCCACTACTGGCCCAGGAGCCTGACCTCCTGAGTCAGATGGATCAGCTGGCGACGGGGCTGGAGGGTGCTCCCTGCTGTTGTGAACAGGCAGGCTCTGGAGGGACATCTGTGGACTCCTCTCCTCCCTCCTGCGGGGAGACACAGCCCCAGTAGCTGCGCAACCCCCAGCCCTGAGTTCCCAACCCTGCCGGCACCATGTGCTCCCATCTCTGAGCCTTGAAGGTCTCCATGGTTCACAAGGGGTAGGGAAGGGATGGAATTCTTCCACTACAGTCCTTGCAAGTGCCCTGGGTGCTGGGCTGCAGGTCTTCGGAGTCAGACCCCTAGGTTCAGGCATCTGCTGTGTGCGGGACCCGGCCTGACCTGGGGCAAAGCCGCTGGGACCCCCTTCATCTTCAAAGCCACAGCAGCCTCCTCCCCCGGCACAGAAGTGAGCTGGCCGACTGGCAGCAGGACTTGAGCCCTGGTCGCTCAGTGTGATACTGGCGCCCCCTAGAGGCTGCTCTCTGAAACACTTCTGCGTGGGCATCTTCGTCCCAAGCTATGGCTGTTTGGGCATCAGTGAACACAGGGCCGAATGTGGACACACTTCCTGGAAAGCCCTTGTGCTCTGCAGCTCCGGCAGGCTGTTCTGCGATTTTCCTCACTTCGCATGATTCCTAGGGATGGCTCCATCCTGTACCAGTAGTTCTGAGAGATCCTGTAGCTGCAGACGCTGGGCTGGGCAGGGCATCGTACCTGTGTGCTCTGGCACTGCTGCCCTTGGTGGTCTGGTCACCCTATGTCGTCTGGCTTTTCATACTCATTCCTTTGCATTACCTGCCATGTCCCCCGATAGTCCCTGATTCTGCCCTAGGGACCCACAGGCCAGCACCTGCCTTTGAGGCATAGACTGTGTTTCAGAGTCATTTGTAGGACTTCCTCCAAGCCCTCTGTGGCATTTGCACTGTTTCTGGTGGTGTGTGAAGACAATTCTCACGGGGATGTCTCGGCCCTTTTCCTGGTGACAATCTAAGAGACCATTTGACAAACACTGTCTATTTCCAGTGAGTAGTGGGCATTGTTTTAGGTGCTGGACAGACACCTCAGTGGACAAAACCTTCAAGTTTCTAACCTTGTGGATCCTATGGGGGAGGCAGTAAATTTTTGATCAGTCACTAAGTCGTGTCCATCTCCTCTGCAATGCCATGGACTGCAGCACGCCAGGCTTCCCTGTCTTTCACCATCTCCCGGAGATCGCGCAAACGCATGGTCCACTGAGTCAGTGATACAATCCAACCATCTCATCCTCTGTTGTCCCCTTCTGCCCTCAGTCTTTCCCAGCATCAGGGTCTTCTCCAATGTGTCGGCTCTTTACATCAGGCGGTGAAAGTATTGGAGCTTCAGCATCAGTCCTTCCAGTGAATATTCAGGGTTGATTTTCTTTAGGAGTGACTGGTTTGATCTCCTTGCAGTCCAAGGGACTCTCAAGAGTCTTCTCCAGCACCACAGTTTGAAGGCATCGGTTCTTTGGCGCTCAGCCTTCTTTATGGTCCAACTCTCACATTCATACATGACTACTGGGAAAACCAAATTTTTGACTATATGAATCTTTGTCAGCCAAGTGATATCTCTGCTTTTTAATATGCTGTGTAGGTTTGTCATAGCTTTCCTTCTGAGGAGCAAGCATCTTTTAGTTTCATGGCTGCAGTCACCATCCCCAATGACTTTGGAGCCTAACAAAGTAAGATCTGTCACTGCTTCTACTTTTTCTCCTATTTGCCATACATAAAGTGATGATACTAGATGCCACGATGTTTGTTTTCTGAATATCAAGTTTTAAGCAAGCTTTTTCACTCTCCTCTTTCACCCTCGTCACCCTCTTTGCTTTCTGCCATTAGAGTGATACCATCTGCTTATCTGAGGTTGTTGATATTTCTCCCAGCCATCTTGTGGATGCCCTGCAGTCCATGCAGGTAGGACGGCAGCAGTTTGGGGCGAGGACGCCGTCTGCAAGGACGGGGAGGAGGACACGAGGGTCCATGGATGACGGCAGCAAGGACAGTGTCGAGGGGAGGTGTCTGTTCTCTTGGTGTGACCTTCCAAAGGGGAAGCCACGGGGTCTGGAAGCAGGGAGGTCACTCAGCCTGCTGTGGGTAGCACAGGAGAGGGCAGGAGGCGAGCAGGCTCCAGGTGGGCACAGCTGTGAGCTAGCAGTCGGAGGGAGAAATCAGAAGCGGCGGCTGAGAAGATCCCACAAGAAAAAGAGATTTCCATTTAGGCTCAAGACCAGAGGCTACAGACAGTGGTTGGAAGATGTGTTTAGTTTCATCAATATGATTTTTCAAAATGTTTTGAAACTAGTTGCCAGCATTTAAAAACCCAGAGATTTTACATAAAAATGTGGGTATGAGAATTTCTGGACATGTGGGGGTCACTGCCTGGAGCTCAGTGGCAGCTGCTGCCCCTTGGTCAGGGTATACAGCCCACCCATGACAGCCCTGTTCGTCCCCAGGCCCCAGGGATCCAGCCCGGCTGGCGCCAGCCACCTGGTCTCCCAAGGATTTCCACATTCAAACTGGAGCCCTGCAGCCGCTCAGACGCTAGGCGGCAGCTTTCGCTCTGTGTCATCAGCTGTTAGGCCGCCCTCCTAAGCAAAGGTCTCCAGGAAAGTCCTGCTGGGAAACAAGGCTTCCAGACAGGCGGGCAGGGCCGAAGTCAGTCCCTGCAGAGCTGTGTGTGCAGTGACCCCTGATTTCTGGGTCACAGGGGTGGGGGGTGGTGGGCTGGACCAGACACTGGCATGGGCTCCACCCGCCGACTCCTCAGGTATCAGCAACCTTTGTCCCTCCCTGGGCCACGTCTCCTATCTGTGAAATAAGAGCAGGCCCTTCCAGGTTCTCCACTGTCACAGAGACTGACCCAGACCAATAGGGTTTAGTGACTGGCGAAGAGTGGGTACCTTCCCCCCACCCTCCAAACATACCCTCATCCCAAGTGGTCCCTGCTGGCTCCTCTGGGCCCCCGGCCCTCCTGGAGGGCTGACTACCACCTGCGACCAGCAAGTGAAGCCCCTGCCCAGCCCTGTCTGTGAGGCCACCTGAGTGGGAATAGGCCGCTGGAGGGAGCAGGGAGGGGCTGCCTCCCCCCTCCACCTGACTGTGATGCTGGACATTCTTGGTTTGGTGTTTGGGATCCTACCACCTGCCTGGCCTTGTCACCCTTCCTTGAGGGAGCAGGGGGCAGGGAAGGAAGGTCAAGGGAGTGGAAGGCAGAGCCCCAGCCCCAAGACGGACTCCTCTACGGGTTCAGGAAGGATTCTCAGGGCCTTTACTTGTGAACAACAGAAGCGAACCCACCCAGGCAGGAAAGAGCGGTACAGCTCATGGGACTGCAGGGAGCTCAATGACCAGGTTTTGGGGCGCTGCCCTGGGGGAGCTGGAGCTGGATCCTACGGGCTCCTCTCTTCCCAACCCTGCATTCAATGATGCCACACTGGCAGCCTGAACTAGGCCGAAGCAAGAAGACTGGCACCCTCCCGCGCCAGCACTCCAGGGTTTATTAGCACGCCATGCCCTCTGGCTCGGCTCTGCTGCCTTTCCTCCTAGCGGTCTCAGGGCAAGGAGAGGTATTTCCAGAAAGAGTCTGGTCTCAGGTCCCATGCTTACGAGGCGCAGGCCCGTTATTTCACAGGAAGACTGTCTGCCAGGTAGAGCAACGCCGTAGCTGCCACACCAGTGACACCAGGTGAACAGGCTCCCCTAGGCCTCATTGCCGCATCTACAATATGGAAGTAATTTCTTTCTACCTCGAGAGTCATGGGTGTTTTGTGAAAGCGCTCTGTAACCAAAGTTCTAGAGGAATGTGAATCATCGGTTCCTTCCCTGCACTTCCTGCCTGGCCAGCCTGACCACCCCGTCCTGCCCTTTACCACAGGGTTTTTGAAATTCCTGGTGTGCTGACCACTGCCCTCCCACCTGGCTTCTGACTCAGAGTCACCCTTCCAGGTTCTCCACTGTCACAGAGACTGACCCAGACCAATAGGGTTTAGTGACTGGCGAAGAGTGGGTACCTTCCCCCCACCCTCCAAACATACCCTCATCCCAAGTGGTCCCTGCTGGCTCCTCTGGGCCCCCGGCCCTCCTGGAGGGCTGACTACCACCTGCGACCAGCAAGTGAAGCCCCTGCCCAGCCCTGTCTGTGAGGCCACCTGAGTGGGAATAGGCCGCTGGAGGGAGCAGGGAGGGGCTGCCTCCCCCCTCCACCTGACTGTGATGCTGGACATTCTTGGTTTGGTGTTTGGGATCCTACCACCTGCCTGGCCTTGTCACCCTTCCTTGAGGGAGCAGGGGGCAGGGAAGGAAGGTCAAGGGAGTGGAAGGCAGAGCCCCAGCCCCAAGACGGACTCCTCTACGGGTTCAGGAAGGATTCTCAGGGCCTTTACTTGTGAACAACAGAAGCGAACCCACCCAGGCAGGAAAGAGCGGTACAGCTCATGGGACTGCAGGGAGCTCAATGACCAGGTTTTGGGGCGCTGCCCTGGGGGAGCTGGAGCTGGATCCTACGGGCTCCTCTCTTCCCAACCCTGCATTCAATGATGCCACACTGGCAGCCTGAACTAGGCCGAAGCAAGAAGACTGGCACCCTCCCGCGCCAGCACTCCAGGGTTTATTAGCACGCCATGCCCTCTGGCTCGGCTCTGCTGCCTTTCCTCCTAGCGGTCTCAGGGCAAGGAGAGGTATTTCCAGAAAGAGTCTGGTCTCAGGTCCCATGCTTACGAGGCGCAGGCCCGTTATTTCACAGGAAGACTGTCTGCCAGGTAGAGCAACGCCGTAGCTGCCACACCAGTGACACCAGGTGAACAGGCTCCCCTAGGCCTCATTGCCGCATCTACAATATGGAAGTAATTTCTTTCTACCTCGAGAGTCATGGGTGTTTTGTGAAAGCGCTCTGTAACCAAAGTTCTAGAGGAATGTGAATCATCGGTTCCTTCCCTGCACTTCCTGCCTGGCCAGCCTGACCACCCCGTCCTGCCCTTTACCACAGGGTTTTTGAAATTCCTGGTGTGCTGACCACTGCCCTCCCACCTGGCTTCTGACTCAGAGTCACCCTGGCCTTTGTCTAGTCTGGGACGAGGATGGCCAACTGGCTTCACCCCAGGTACCCACTCTGATTGATGGTGGTTTGTCTGCAGCTATGAGCTGACTCAGCGTGAAGGTGAGGTCATTGATTAGTAATGTCTGCTGAGGGCCCAGGAGGGAGAGGAAGCTCACCTGCCACAGAGCTGCCACATACACACATGATGACTAGCTGGTAACCACCTGATGAGGGGCTGTCTCCCTTAAACGCAGGTGCATGAGCTCACTGCCACATCTCTGCCACAGGTCCTGCCCGGTGCTGTCTGGTTTCCCTCCCACATGAGCAAGGGTTGTGGGGGTGCAGGATTTGGGCTGGAGAGCCAAATCCTAGAAACCAGGGTTAGACATCACTTGCTCAGGAGCGAGAGCTCAGTACCCAAGTAGTCATCAGGGAGGCAGCTTCTGGGGAGAAATCTAGGTAGCCTCTCTACAACCCCATAAAGAACAGGCTCACATGGGCTGTGTGGAGGCGCATCATCTACAGTCAACGCCAGGGCTAGGGGCTTTGCTGGTGGCTCAGTGGTAAAGACCCTGCCTCTCAGTGCAAGAGACGTGGGCTCGATCCCTGATCCAGCAAGATCCCACATGCCGTGGAGCAACTAAGCCTGTGCACAACTACTGAGCCTGTGCTCCACAACTAGAGGAACCACTGTAATAAGAAGCCCATGCACCACAGCTAGGGAATAGCCCTGTCTCGCCGCAACTAGAGCAACGCTAGCTGCCACACCAGTGACACCAGGTGAACAGGCTCCCCTAGGCCTCATTGCCGCATCTACAATATGGAAGTAATTTCTTTCTACCTCGAGAGTCATGGGTGTTTTGTGAAAGCGCTCTGTAACCAAAGTTCTAGAGGAATGTGAATCATCGGTTCCTTCCCTGCACTTCCTGCCTGGCCAGCCTGACCACCCCGTCCTGCCCTTTACCACAGGGTTTTTGAAATTCCTGGTGTGCTGACCACTGCCCTCCCACCTGGCTTCTGACTCAGAGTCACCCTGGCCTTTGTCTAGTCTGGGACGAGGATGGCCAACTGGCTTCACCCCAGGTACCCACTCTGATTGATGGTGGTTTGTCTGCAGCTATGAGCTGACTCAGCGTGAAGGTGAGGGCATTGATTAGTAATGTCTGCTGAGGGCCCAGGAGGAGAGGAAGCTCACCTGCCACAGAGCTGCCACATACACACATGATGACTAGCTGGTAACCACCTGATGAGGGCTGTCTCCCTTAAACGCAGGTGCATGAGCTCACTGCCACATCTCTGCCACAGGTCCTGCCCGGTGCTGTCTGGTTTCCCTCCCACATGAGCAAGGGTTGTGGGGGTGCAGGATTTGGGCTGGAGAGCCAAATCCTAGAAACCAGGGTTAGACATCACTTGCTCAGGAGCGAGAGCTCAGTACCCAAGTAGTCATCAGGGAGGCAGCTTCTGGGGAGAAATCTAGGTAGCCTCTCTACAACCCCATAAAGAACAGGCTCACATGGGCTGTGTGGAGGCGCATCATCTACAGTCAACGCCAGGGCTAGGGGCTTTGCTGGTGGCTCAGTGGTAAAGACCCTGCCTCTCAGTGCAAGAGACGTGGGCTCGATCCCTGATCCAGCAAGATCCCACATGCCGTGGAGCAACTAAGCCTGTGCACAACTACTGAGCCTGTGCTCCACAACTAGAGGAACCACTGTAATAAGAAGCCCATGCACCACAGCTAGGGAATAGCCCTGTCTCGCCGCAACTAGACAAGCCTGCACGCAGCAATGAAGACCCAGCACAGCCAACAAATAAATAAAATAAAAACTTAAAAACACCAAGAGTAGAGTGGAACAATTCCAGCATTACTTGTGCATCTGAGATGGCCTCACGTACTGAGGAAGTCAGATGATAAATTCAAAAGAATCATTCTGATGCCAGCTCTGTTTAAATCTGATCCATGCCCACCACTGCCCTCAAGATAATCCTCAAATGTCCTGGTGTGGAAGGCTCTCTGTTGGCCCTGCTTCCTCCCAGTCTCCTGACTCCCACTCCCATGGCATCCCCCATCCTCACAGCCTGTCTGGGCTGAGCCTCCTTCTAGTTCCCCCAAGCATGCCTGACTCTCTCTCAGATCTAGCAGCACAGAAAACATTGACCTAAAAAGTGCTCTCTCCATGGACCCCGCTCTTCCTCCAGCCTCACTCAGAAGAATCTGAGGAAGCCCGACTGGCTCAGGCTCCCCTCCCACGTGCCTTCAGGCACCCAGAGCTTCTCCCATCCTGCAGCAGCAGGATCCATTACAAGTCTCTACCTACTCCTCAACCCAACCCCAGACTGCCCCTCAGGCAGTGTTTCCTGTTCAGCCCAATTCCCAATTCTACCTACCTCCATAGGACAGGTTTCCTAGACACACCCCAAATATCTTTTTTAACCCAAGTTACTAGGGTACTTGTGCATATCAGTCAACCTTCTGAGGATGACCCCCTTCCCCCGGTGTTCCCAACTGTCTCTGGGTGTTCCCAGAGGGCTCCAACATGAGCAAGAGCCCTGCCTAGGTACGTCCTGGAAGCCTGGTCCTCACCCCATTAACCCAGCACGCTGGTGGGCCTGATGAGGAGCAGCTCTTCCCACCAGTGCCTGGGCCACCCCCTTCCCAGCTCTGGAGAAAGGAGACCCACCAGTGCCTGGGCCACCCCCCTTCCTGGTTCTGGAGAAAGAACTCACTCTTGACTACTGCTTCAGAGAAACGAGCCAATCCACCCTCTTCCCTGCAAAACACACACACACATAGCTGAGACCAGGCAGCGACAGAAACAAGATTTTATGAAAACTTCAGGAAAAACAGAAGGGAGACACGACGAAGACACACGCCATTGCTGCCTCTTGAAGCTGCTCCTCAAGCCCACCCGGGTAGCAGGTGCCACCCCCAGGTCCCGATGTGGGTGTGTCTGCATCCAGACCTCCAGTTCCCATCCACAGCTCCAGACCTTGGGATTCAGCCAAACTTTCACTGCCTCAGAGAAGGGAGGAAAGTTTGCCTTCACCTTCTGAGACTTTTCTTCCCAAATCCTGATTTCTAGTCCCAGAGTCAGCCTCTTCTCCCAGACCAGTGGTTAAAACTTTTGCAATTGGGAGCAGGAGGGACTCTTGGCAAGGATACGGGAATAAAAGCAGACAGACTTTGAGGACAACCTGCCCACGCTGAAGCACCCCACCTAGCCAGGGGCTCCATGAGAGACCTGCCATGGTCTAAGGTTGTGTCCCTCCAAATCTCTTCGTTGAAAACCTGATTCCAGTGTGACAGTATCAGGAGGGGAGGCCTCCAGCAGGTGATTTGGTCATGAGGGCAGAGCCCATGTGAATGAGATCAGTGTTCTTACAGAGGAGGCAGAGAAAGATCCCTTGCCCACTTCTGCCAAAGGAAGTTACAGCTAAGAGACAGCCTAGGAAGGGGGCCTCACCAGATACAGGCATCTTGATCTTGGACTTCCTGGCTTTCAGAAATGCGAGAGATAAATTTTTGTCATTTATAAGCCACCTAATTTGCAGCATTTTGTTATAGCAAACCAAACAGAGTAAGACAAACCTAGGAGTAAACTGCTGGTGTATGTGCAGACGCCATCACACGTGTGCAATGTGCTTGTGGGTTGTGTAGGCATGCATGCTCGTGTTCATGTAAGCAGCTATGTATCAAATAAAAGATTATCCTTTTCTCTATGTCCCTTGTTATGACATCCTCATATTTTCCAAACTAGAACTTAGGATATGTGGTTTGTTCAACAGGAAATTTCTAGTTTGGGAATTGAGGTTTGCAGAAACAAAAAGGAAATATTTTCCACTGTTTCAAATTAAAAATATACAGTGAGGGGCTTCCCTGGTGGTCCAGTGGGTAAGGACACCGCCTTGCAGTGCAAGGGGCGCCGGTTCGATCCCTGGCCTGGGAAGATCCCATGTGCCGCAGAGCGGCTGGACTGATGTGTCCAACTACCGAGCCAGAGCTCTGGAGCGCGTGCGCCCAGAGCCAGCACTCTGCGACAACAGAGGCCACTGCGATGGGAGGCCCACACAGGCCAAGGAACAAAGATGGATGAAAATGGACAAATGAAAGACCAATAGAAGTGGCCCGCCTGCTCCCCTCCCTCCCCACCCCTCCCCCACCAAAATAAATAAATAAATAAATAAATCTTTAAAATAAAATAAATAAAAACTGACTACATGACCTGATAATCATACCTCTGGGCATTTACTCCAGAGAAATGAAAACTAAAGTTTATACAAAAACCTATTTACAAGTGCTCATAGCAGCTTTGTCTGCAATGGCCTCAAACTGGCAACCATCAAGATGCCCCCTCAACAGATGAAGGGTTAACAGAAATTATGGTACATTCATTGTACCATATGGTACATATGGCACATTCATTCCACAGAACATTCATCTTGGTTGTTGTGTAGTTGCTCAGTCGCGTCCAATTCTTTGCAATCTCATGGACTGTAGCTGGCTGGGCTCTTCTGTCCTCTTCTGAGCACAGGTTCTGGGCGCACGCGCTCCAGAGCTCTGGCTCGGTAGTTGGACACATCAGTCCAGCCGCTCTGCGGCATGTGGGATCTTCCCAGGCCAGGGATCGAACCGGCGCCCCTTGCACTGCAAGGCGGAGATTTCCTGGGCAAAAATACTAAGTGGGTTGCCATTTCCCCTTCCAAGAGATCTTCCTGACCCAAGGATGGAAACTGCATATCCTGTATTGGTAGGTGGGTTCTTTACCACTGAGCCAGCCACCTGGGAATCCCAATAACACATAGTCATAGTAAAAACTTAAAGCAAACCCATTTTACAGTCCTACCAGTAATGCAGAAGGGATCCATTTGTCCTGCATCCTCACACTGTCTCTGTATCTTGTTTTAGCCATAATCCTAGGTGTACTGTGATACCTCATTATATTGTTTAAAATTTGTTGGGGTTTGTATATAGATTTATTTCTCCCTAATCCTTTTATCCGCTGCAGAGGTGTCTATCAACAAATAGATGTGCATATTCCCATTCTGTTTTCACAGACACACACAATTTTTTTTCACACCTGAAAAAAAGGTGTTTTTTGGTTTTTTTTTCTCTTTTGGAGTAGGAAATAGCAACCCACTTCAGTATTCTTGCTGGGAAAATCCCATGAAGAGAGGAGCCTGACCGACTACAGTCCAACGGGTCACAGAAAAAGTCAGACAGGACTTAGCAATTCAACAACATTTAAGTTAAGAAGTGATAAGGTTGGGCTTCTCTGGTGGTCCGGTGGGTAAGGACACCACCTTGCAGTGCAAGGAGCGCCAGTTTGATCCCTGGCCTGAGAAGATCCCACGTGCCGTGGAGCAGCTGGACCGATGTGTCCAGTTACCGAGCCGGTGCTCTGCGACAACAGAGGCCACCGTGATGGGAGGCCCACACAGGCCGAAGAACAAAGATGGATGAAAATGGACAAATGAAAGACCAACAGAAGTGGCTCGCCTGCTCCCCTCCCTCCCCACTGCACCCTCCTCAAAATAAATAAATAAATAAATCTTTAAAAAAAAAAAGTATACTGGGGAAGTTTTTAAAAAGTGGTTTTTTTTAAAGCACAGGGTTTTATTTTTTATTTTACTTTTTACTTTTACAGTTTTGTTGTTTACAGACATGTATGCTCGCAGATTAGTCATATGTATATCCCCCCCCCATCCCACCCTTCCAGGCCATGGCACAGCACCCCTGCAGGATCCCCTTTTCTCACAGCGCAATAACACTAGCTATTTTTTTCACATATGATAGTACAGGTTTTCATACTACTTCCTTTACGCCTCCCACCCACTGTTCATTCCCCACAATGTCCATGTCTACTGTCCATGTCTGTTTTTCTATCGCTTCACTGTGTATTATCATTACCATCCTGCTAGATTCCATATATATGTGTTAGTATATTGTACCTGTCCTTCTCTTTTTGACTTACTTCACTTTTTATGATAGGTTCTAGATCCAGCCACCTCATTAGGACTGATTCTTCCACATTTTTTTACAACTGTGTAGTATTCCATTGTATACATGTACCAGAGCTTTTTTATCCATTCATTCGTCGATGAACATCTAGCTTGCTTCCATGTACTAACTATTGTATAAAGAGCTGCAATGAACATTGGGGTACAGGTGCCTCTTTCAGTTTTGATTTCATCAGGGTACAAAGCTAATAGTGGGATTGCTGGGTCGTATGGTTAAAACAGTTTTAAATTCCTATGTAGTCAAATTTGTCAATCTTTACTGACTTAAACTATACTAGTTCTGTGAGTTTTAAGTACTGGAAGAAACCGGATGAAGTGAACATGGGACCTCCCTATGCTCACACTGTAAGTTAAACACACACATACACACCCTAAACAGCCTAATAGTGTTGGTTTCTTAAAATCCCTTCTCTCTTAGAATGGCAGTAATATGGACCATGTGACTTCATCCTCTGGATGCTGTTACTAGCCTAGAGTGAGACAGGATAAGAAGAACCAATTCATAAGAGAAACTAAGCCAAAAAGATTCACTGTGTTCAGAATCTGAACGACAGAAACTGACCACTCACAAAGGGACGATAAAAAACCCCGTGAAGACAGAATCAAAGCCAGTCTCTGGCCATTCCAGGCCAGCGGACGTCATCAGGCAAGTAGCAGAAACTGCCAGGCTCCCTGCCAGAGAAAATGCTCTTTGAGAGAATATTGCCTTTCAGAACTAATTTGGGTGGTGAGTAGCTTCTCTTTACAACCATCAACCCTGACTAAAACATCTACTTTAGGAAGGGAGATTAAAAGTTAACAGAATTCCTGGGCTTCCTTGGTGGTCCAGTGGTTAGAGTCCACCTTGCAGCGCAGGGGGCACCAGTTTGATCCCTGGTCCAGGAAGATCCCACATGCCGTGGAGCAGCTGGACTGCTGTGTCCAATTACAAGTCAGCATTCTAGAGCGCATGCACCCAGAGCTGGTGCTCTGCAGTGAGGCCACTGCAATGGGAGGCCCACACATGCCAAAGAATAAAAGACGGATGAAAATAAATATATAAACAAAAGAGGCATGATGGGGAAAAGAAAAAAAAAGTTAACAGAATTTCTTCTGCATCATAATCGGCTATGGCCCCGTCCCTGTACTGCTGAAGTTTAAGACAGGTATCAGTTAAACAACCTAAACCTCATCTCTCCCTTCATCTCCCACCCAGGTCAGTGAGACCAGAGTCAAAAGTTAAGAGAAAGATCAGGTCTCTTTTACAGACGGAATCAATGAGAGTTCATGCTTTGAAGACCTTCCAAACCATATACCGAAACTAAGGTTTCCACCCACAGAGGGCTCCAACGCTAAGTGTTAGGGCCTGGAATTTAAGGATAGGAAGGAGGGTCCTCTTAAATACAAGCTCACAAATTGTGCAGAGGTTGAAATTCACTCATTCATTGGAGGGCAGCAGAGGGACAGGATATGCAAAGGGGTTTCTATCTCTCAGGATCAAGGGCCCCCAAAAAGGGCCCACCAGGGCAGCAGTAATCACTAGGCCTGGAAATGCGGAGGCCAGGCATTTTTAAGAGAAACCTTTAACCTCTGACCAAAAGAAGAAAACCAATTCATAAGAGAAACTAAGCCAAAAAGATTCACTGTGTTCAGAATCTGAACGACAGAAACTGACCACTCACAAAGGGACGATAAAAAACCCCGTGAAGACAGAATCAAAGCCAGTCTCTGGCCATTCCAGGCCAGCGGACGTCATCAGGCAAGTAGCAGAAACTGCCAGGCTCCCTGCCAGAGAAAATGCTCTTTGAGAGAATATTGCCTTTCAGAACTAATTTGGGTGGTGAGTAGCTTCTCTTTACAACCATCAACCCTGACTAAAACATCTACTTTAGGAAGGGAGATTAAAAGTTAACAGAATTCCTGGGCTTCCTTGGTGGTCCAGTGGTTAGAGTCCACCTTGCAGCGCAGGGGGCACCAGTTTGATCCCTGGTCCAGGAAGATCCCACAT
The DNA here is from genome assembly GCA_022376925.1 of Tragulus kanchil. Classification (NCBI taxonomy): domain Eukaryota; kingdom Metazoa; phylum Chordata; class Mammalia; order Artiodactyla; family Tragulidae; genus Tragulus; species Tragulus kanchil. The sequence goes on from JAIOJX010000029.1 coordinate 96,717,534, forward strand.
GCCGTGGAGCAGCTGGACTGCTGTGTCCAATTACAAGTCAGCATTCTAGAGCGCATGCACCCAGAGCTGGTGCTCTGCAGTGAGGCCACTGCAATGGGAGGCCCACACATGCCAAAGAATAAAAGACGGATGAAAATAAATATATAAACAAAAGAGGCATGTTGGGGCAAAGTAAAAAAGTGTTAAGAGAATTTGTTCTGCATCATAATCGGCTATGGCCCCGTCCCTGTACTGCTGAAGTTTAAGACAGGTATCAGTTAAACAACCTAAACCTCATCTCTCCCTTCATCTCCCACCCAGGTCAGTGAGACCAGAGTCAAAAGTTAAGAGAAAGATCAGGTCTCTTTTACAGACGGAATCAATGAGAGTTCATGCTTTGAAGACCTTCCAAACCATATACCGAAACTAAGGTTTCCACCCACAGAGGGCTCCAACGCTAAGTGTTAGGGCCTGGAATTTAAGGATAGGAAGGAGGGTCCTCTTAAATACAAGCTCACAAATTGTGCAGAGGTTGAAATTCACTCATTCATTGGAGGGCAGCAGAGGGACAGGATATGCAAAGGGGTTTCTATCTCTCAGGATCAAGGGCAAGGGCCCCCACCTACTGACTGCGGGCCAGCCAAGAGCCCACCAGGGCAGCAGTAATCACTAGGCCTGGTGGGAAGTAAACTGAAAGGCGTCATGTGAAGGCCAGGCCACCATCTCCTCACCTCCTGCATTCATCTCCACTTCCAGTCTCGCATCTCAGAACCCCAGCACAGAGCAGAGAACAGACACTGGTCTCAGACTGCCTGGTTTCAGTTCTGCTGTGTGGCTTCTCTGTGCCTCAGTTACCTCACCTGTAAAAGGGGAACCACAGAACCCACCTCGTGGGTATTGCAGCCATCAGTAAGATGACCACTGGAACTATCGTGAGCCTCAGCTTTTATTTTCTGTGCCCCTCCATTGGGTGGTAACCAGAATAAACGTAAGAAGGTGACTGAAGACACGTTGAAGCAATCCAAAATCTGTTTTTATTTTTAATTGTTTTGGCCAATGGAAAAACAGAACTGTCACAGCAGCTCCGATCCATTCCCCATCCAGACCAAGACTGTCCCAGCGGTGGAGCCGAGGACAGACAGGGCTTCCTCCACCAGGGACCTCTTCTCCCAACAAGGACTGCTTCCACAGGGCTTCAACACGCAACTGTCATCCAAGAACTCAGTTAAAGCCCTCTTGATCCTTCTTCATCTCCAGCCAGCAGTGTCATCTTTGAGGTCATGGACTCCAGGTTTGCTACATGGCTGGCAGAGGAAGTACAGAACTGGGGAGCATGATTCTACAGACTTCAGCGCTTCCCCCTGCAGCCGGCCCCTCCACGCTGCAGAAGGATTGACGCTCTCCTAACTCCCTTTCTCCAGTTCTCGCATTCTTCACAGTGGACAAGTCACGTCTCAGGAAATCATGAAGCTCACCAGGATTTACACAAACGCAGGATGTGCCTTCAGTTTTCCCTTTGGCCCCAGCACACAGAGTGTCAGCATCTTTCAGGCGCAGACCACACCCCCGTGCTGTCTAGCATGCACTCCTACATCGTGAATGGGCTGTCCAGGAGCCTATCCTGAATGACTCCGAAAAGCTTCATGTAGCCTCACAGGCTCACTGTCCTCAGCTCCTCCTGCTGTATTACTGTCCTGTCAAGTTACTAAACGCCATATCCTGGGTATCTCTCACATTTCATATCTTCTTCACACTTACTAAGTGTCCCCTCAATTTCAGAAAGCAGTTACCTGCCAGTTAGTGCAAGGATGCAGGCAAGTTCTGTGGGCATCAGGGCTGAGACCATCTCTGCAGGCGGTCGGGAGGGAGGGTACAGCGTGCAGCCTGCCCACTCCACTCCTATCATACGCATGCCGGCCCTAGCTGTGCCACCCCAAGCTGCCCTGTCTGGGGCTCCAGCACACCACGTGCTCCCTCCTGGCTGCCACTCAGACTGGAGTTAGGCTCCTGGATCGAATGCAGGCAGCCTGGTTTGGATATACGCTACCCTCGGGTTAGGGCCCTGGACCCCAGGTCCAGTCATAGCACCCCTGGTCTTCCGTGCCTACAGATATTGAGGATTCATATCTAGGGTGCCTTACTCATCCCCTTGGTTGGAACTTTCTAGAGTACAGAAGGGAAAGGAGCCTGCCCCAGAGGATAGGTTCTAAGCCAAATCTAAGAACAATACTTCTGCACACAGGTATTGTGGGGAGTAAGGAGGGGCCAGGGCTCCATCCTCAGTGATCACTTCCCCAGGGACCTCTACCTCCAAGGCTCAGGCTGATACTAAGTGACCCGCCCAGCAGAATCAGTGCCACCTATCTTCTCGCTTCTGAGCAAGATGACAAGAAGTTGCACACAGCTGAAATGGAAACACTGAAGCATGGCCTTCGTGGTCCTGAGGTCTGAGCTTCATGGAATGAACGGCCAAGATGTTCACTTAGCAGCTGTCTCTGCCTCACTGCCAAGCTCTGGAGACAGAAATTTCAGGGGCTGAAGCTTCGTTCCTCTGGCGCAGCAAATTCTCATCTCTGGTTGAATCCACGGTTCCTTGGGTGCCAGATGCAAAGCCGCAAGCCCGAATCGCCTTCACCACTGACGCCCTTCAGGCCACTCTGCCGTCCCCTTACTCCTCTTCAGCCTGTCCGGCCCTGCGGCTTTCTGGATACAAGAACTGCCCAAGCATGATGGAAGAAAAAAGCCAGCTTCACCACCTGGCAACTGCTGTTCCCCACATCTCTAAGTGGCAAAAAAGAGACAGAAAGATGGCAGCTGGGTTCTCTGAGCCCTCTTGTGGGTCTGGAGTGAGGAGTTCCAAGGTCTCAGTACTTGGTGGCTCCTGAGAAGGGAGCTGCCCGGGAGACCCCTCCCACGGCTGCCTCATGGAGGCAACAGCAACAGATAAAACAAGTCCCTCTAGCACTGAGCTGCCAGCCGGGGGGCCAGGATGATCCCAGTCCCCAGTACAGGGCTCCTGACCCCAAGTCCTACAGCCCTGGACCACACGGACGGCTCCTTCCGGCTTGGCATGGGCCGGCAGGGACCTGGAAGAGCAGCCCCTTTGTTAAGATGCAGCGCCACACCACTCCCTGGATCAAGTCACAGCTACTGCTGGGCAAGCAGTGTCTCTGAGCTGGGCCTGCCCAGATCTGCTAAGGACCCGGAGACTCTGGGAGTCAGACCTGCAGTGGCAGGGGCACAGGGTCGCCTTGCTGGCGCTATATCACCTTGCCTCAAGGTTACACAAGACCCAGAGGTCTAGCCTTAAAGACAACTGGCAGAGAGGCAAGAATGACTGTGTTAAAAAGGTCTTCGGACAAGCGGACAGCTCAGCAGAACCTCCCAGCGCCCAGGCCTCACCATGCAGTAGCCATCACCAACCTGGTAAAGGTGGACATGAGGCGCGGCATCCTCAGGGCGCTGGAGGCAGGCGCTGCGGCAGGAGAGGTAGTGAACAAGGTCAACAGTTTGCCAGGTTAACACATCGGACCCAGTGACCCCACTCCTGAGACCTTATTCTAAAGAAATAATGCTTGATGGGGGAAGTGGCATGCACAAGGAGATGTGTTCTAGAAGCCATGAGCAGAACACGGACTCTGGAGTCAGAGACACCCAACCACGGCTTTTCGGGGCAAGTGACTTCTGTTCTCTGAGCCTCCTTTCACTCCTCTGTGAAACAGAGATGCAAGTACCTACTCCCCAGGGCTCTTGTGAGATCAAATGAGACAATTCGCATGAAGCACCCACGTGATGTGTCACAAGCATTCGCTCATACTATTATGTAAAAGAACAAGAAAAGAATGCATGAAAAAGGAAACAGGTGACTTGTTAAGGGAGACAAGAGGTGAAGGGAAGTTCTCCATGACTGCATTGGCAATATCTAGGCCACATTCATTTTTTAAGTGCTGTGGAAGGTGCTGTGAATTGTTGAGCCCTGTGGCTGAGGCAGAAGGAAGCCTGGTAGAGAGAGCTGGCAGCTGGCCTTTGTCTGCAAAGGTTTTCTACATTTCACCTTTGGAAAACTCTGAAGAGGTCTCCAAGGATGCCGTAGAGGGTGGAAGAGAGGACACAAGAGAGGAGGAACGAAGAAGGGTCTGACAATCAAAACCTGAGAGCCTCCATGCCCCATCCGCTCATCCTGCCCGAAGGTGGCTGTACACAGGTGTGCTCTGTCCTGACCAGGAGCCCCTGAACAGTGACCCCGCTGGGGGCACAGCTGCAGGCTGCCTGCCAGCCTGACAAGGGCACTGTGCGGCCAGAGACGAGGACAACCTTGTGATCCCAGGACCCTGCTCCAGGTCACAACACAGTCTCTGTCTCTCCCCTTTCTCCTGCAGCTTCGCAGCTCTAGGCTACATGACAGTCCAGTTCCCATAAAGGAAAGACACAGTAAATATTCATCACCGCTGGGAACAAAAGAGATAATCAAGGGCTTGCACAGACCTTGGAGAAGTCTAGTCAGTGTTTAAAACTTTTTTTCTTTTTAAATTCATTCTCTCCATAAATATTGCAGTCTATAACCCCCAAATTAAGGTTATTTTTCAAATTTAAAACTATTATCACACCTTAAAAAGACTAACAATTTCTTAATATCAGCAATTACCCAGTGTTCAAATCTCCAATTGTCTCGTAAACATCAGAATGGGTGGCTGTTTCTCAGCCTTTAGAAATGCATCTTTCCAGATGCATTTCTGAGGGGGAAACTGAGACGCCCCTACCAACCACCACATCAACAATCATGATTTATGTCAACCTCCTCACTAGACTAGATGAGAAAATGTCCAGGGTCAGGTGATCTGCCAGTTTTTGGGGGGCTCCCGTGAAACAGAGATGCAAGTACCTACTCCCCAGGGCTCTTGTGAGATCAAATGAGACAATTCGCATGAAGCACCCACGTGATGTGTCACAAGCATTCGCTCATACTATTATGTAAAGAACAAGAAAAGAATGCATGAAAAAGGAAACAGGTGACTTGTTAAGGGAGACAAGAGGTGAAGGGAAGTTCTCCATGACTGCATTGGCAATATCTAGGCCACATTCATTTTTTAAGTGCTGTGGAAGGTGCTGTGAATTGTTGAGCCCTGTGGCTGAGGCAGAAGGAAGCCTGGTAGAGAGAGCTGGCAGCTGGCCTTTGTCTGCAAAGGTTTTCTACATTTCACCTTTGGAAAACTCTGAAGAGGTCTCCAAGGATGCCGTAGAGGGTGGAAGAGAGGACACAAGAGAGGAGGAACGAAGAAGGGTCTGACAATCAAAACCTGAGAGCCTCCATGCCCCATCCGCTCATCCTGCCCGAAGGTGGCTGTACACAGGTGTGCTCTGTCCTGACCAGGAGCCCCTGAACAGTGACCCCGCTGGGGGCACAGCTGCAGGCTGCCTGCCAGCCTGACAAGGGCACTGTGCGGCCAGAGACGAGGACAACCTTGTGATCCCAGGACCCTGCTCCAGGTCACAACACAGTCTCTGTCTCTCCCCTTTCTCCTGCAGCTTCGCAGCTCTAGGCTACATGACAGTCCAGTTCCCATAAAGGAAAGACACAGTAAATATTCATCACCGCTGGGAACAAAAGAGATAATCAAGGGCTTGCACAGACCTTGGAGAAGTCTAGTCAGTGTTTAAAACTTTTTTTCTTTTTAAATTCATTCTCTCCATAAATATTGCAGTCTATAACCCCCAAATTAAGGTTATTTTTCAAATTTAAAACTATTATCACACCTTAAAAAGACTAACAATTTCTTAATATCAGCAATTACCCAGTGTTCAAATCTCCAATTGTCTCGTAAACATCAGAATGGGTGGCTGTTTCTCAGCCTTTAGAAATGCATCTTTCCAGATGCATTTCTGAGGGGGAAACTGAGACGCCCCTACCAAGCCCACCACATCAACAATCATGATTTATGTCAACCTCCTCACTAGACTAGATGAGAAAATGTCCAGGGAGGTCAGGTGATCTGCCCAGGGTCACACAGCTAGCTGAAGGCAGAAGGCCTTGTGCTTTGTCTGAGGTCACACTGGCAGTCTCAGCACTGATAACTGTTAGGTGACTCCGAGTCAGCAAGTCCTAACCCAGTAATACCTCCTTTGTCTCAAAGAAAACAATCACCACTAGCACCCTCCTAGTAATTTATACACCCATTTTACTGAGATAAAAGCTAAGCTCCAAAGGAAATACCATCAGGTAGAAGTCAGATCTCGATCTTTATTCAGTACTTCAGTTTAGCCAAGAATTCTCACTGACTTCTATTCTTCTCAGCTCCAACTAGACCCCTGCATCCCCCCAGGTAGAGCAAGCTGAAGAGGACCACCCAAGAGAGGAGGAAGGGCACTCGTGGGATCTGTGTTCCAGCTGGGCACCAACGTGGCATCAGCGAATGTTAAGACTGCCTGCAAACAGGCCCAAATGGCCTGCAGGTCATTCCCATCCAACCATCCAAGAAACTGGTAACTTCTGCGCTCTATAAATGCTTTGGAATATGAGAAAAAAATGTTTCCCATATTCTAAAACTGGACAAGGAAAGGACACCCACCCAAAAAGCAAGGGCAGAGAGGAAGAAGACTGTAGACAACTCTTACCAATAAATACAGAGGTAAAAATCCTAAGGGAAATAAAAGCAAATCAAGACTAGACATGGTTTTCCTCAGAAGCTCTTGGCTTCTTTATTTGTTCTGGGCTCTTTTGGTAGAGTCTTGTTTCCTATACATGCACCATAAAATTTAGGCATGTGCAGAAAACAAATAAACAAACACACACAGAGAATAGACATACTGCGCAACCTACTGAATCTGGAATTTAGTTTGATATTAGAAAATCTCTGAAAGTCATGCACCAACTTTTTTTTTTTTTTGGCCACTTCTATTGGTCTTTCATTTCTTTGTTCTTTGGCCTGTGTGGGCCTCCCATCACAGTGGCCTCTCTCGCTGCAGAGCACCAGCTCTGGGCACATGCGCTCCAGAGCTCTGACTTGGTAGTTGGACACATCGGTCCAGCCGCTCTGAAGCACGTGGGATCTTTCCAGGCCAGGGATTGAACAGGCACCCCTTGCACTGCAAGGCAGTGAGTGTCCTTACCCACTGGACCACCAGGGAAGCCCCACCTATCATCTTAACTGATTAAAAAGGAACAGTTATGCTCATTCAGTTCACTTGATTCTCAAACGTCAAAGAACAAATCTTAAATCTCACTATTCACAAGCAGAAAGAAGAGAATAAAGGTTATCTTGGCAAACCAGAAACGCAGCTTAACCTGAGGACTTGCACTGTCCAACAGTGACCAACCAGTGCAGGAGCAGGTCAGGGCACTGAGCAGGCCCTGCATGCAGCAGTCTAGAGGCGAGAGCGCTCTCTTCAGTCAGTTAGATCCTCACCTCACGCAGCACGAGAAACAAACTCCAAATGGACTGAACGACTAAAGGTAAGCAAACAAACAAAGCAACATAATAAAACAAAAACAGCTTTAGCACGGGACAACGGGAAAGTTCTGGAGGTGCACAGTGGTGACGGCTGAACAACGTGAGCATGGCACTGAGCCATCAGCTCACAAAGGGTGAAAGGGTGAACTGTTTTACCACAGTTAAAACAAATTTTTTATAACATAAAAAGATTATATTCTTACAATGGGAAGAGCTTTCTTAAGACACAAAACTTTAGAGCCATAAAGGGAAGAACTTGAAGATTTTACTACATAAAATGTCCGTTTGATAAAAAACCCAGAAACAAAAACTAAAAAACAAGCACTTAATACTTCAACAGAGAGAAAAAATGTAAGTAATTGACTTGAATAAAGTATATACAATTTGTATAATAAATAAAGGATTAATACCCGCCTATATAAAGTTGCTATAAATTAAATACAGAATATGACAAGCAATTCATTAAAGAAGACATACAATTTCATAAGTAATCAGGAAATGGCACATTAAAACAATTTCATTTTTTTACCACAAATTAATAAAATTAAAAATACTGATTTTCACAATCAACAAAGGTGGAGGAAAAGAGGTATTCTTGTCACTGTGGCTTGAATTGTAGATGAGCAAACCTTCTGAAGGACAATTAGTCAGCAGCTATCCAGATGTTCTGGGAAATCTCATGGACAGAGGAGCCTGGTGAGCTACAGTCCAAGGGGTCACAAAGAGTCAGACACGACTTCGCGACTAAACAGCAGCAGCCAGATGTTAGATGCACAGGCCCTCTTACTGGTCTCTAGCCTGTAGAAATCTCCCAGAGGTACACAAAAATCATGAACAAGGGGTATTCACTGTACCATTATTTACGCTATCAAAAAACAAAACATAATCCAACTCTCCAACAAAAATTGGTGAGTAATCCTTTAATACATCAATCCAGTGAAATACCAGGCAGTCACTGACAAGAAACAGACAGGTCTCTATGCAACAAACAGGAAACACACCACATGTTTTATAAACAAAGATTAGTTATAAGATAGCCATATTCTGTGATTCAATTTTTGTCAAAGATTAAAATAAAATAATGAATGTTGTAGAAAAAATCTAGAAGAATGCATTTCAAGCTGCCAACAGGGTCATCTCTGGGAGTGGTAGTGTGGGAAATTTTCACTTTGTAAATTATATCATTTCTATAGTGTTTGCATTATGAAAAATGAGTGTAATTACTTTTGTGATTAAAAACATAGAGACTAAAATAAATGAAAACACCCACATCTCTCTGCACAAAGGCAGAGAAGGGCAGCCATGGTCCCTCGACTGCAGGGCAACCACCTCCCGCAGTACTTTCCCTGAAGAGGCAGAAGAGCTCCTGGAGCAGGTGGGGGGACAAGTGCCCGGTCCCAGGGCGGGGCTGGCAGGGCAGGAGTGGAGGGGCAGGCCAGGCCTCAGTCACGACAGCCTGCAAAAGCACCAGGCCCCGCATAGGAGGTCTTGGCTGAAAACTGGGCACTGAAGGAAAGGACATGCACTACTGGACTCAGAGGTTTTTTTCTGGCTAACCCCTGATCTTTGGGTGGCTTTCAGATCACCATTTAAATTAGAAACATTTTACCTGAAAAGATCCTAATGGAAATTAGATCAGCTAAGAAAAACAGAGACTTCCCAGGTAAGAAGCTATAAAAACCTAACTGTTCCCTGAGAAGACAGCCATGAACGCAAAGATCTGGGATGGCCCAAGGCTGGCAAGCTGTTGGTCAAAGCAAGAATACTACCAATTAGCCCCTACCCAACCTCTGAATGATGAAATAATGAGAGGAGAAAAGGACGGAGGGGAAAGAAGAAAGTATAACCCGGCACTGAACATATCTACGTGAACTACACTCAATGTTTCATGAGAACCTATAAAGGAAAAAGACCTGAAAAAGAACATATAAAACTGAATGTGCTGTACACCTGAAACTAACACAACATTGTAGATCAACTATACCTCAATTAAAAAACAAAACCTAAAACCCAGCAACAATAACAAAGCCACACACTCTGTGTGTGGATGTTCATGGGGTCTGCCTACAAGTCCAGCTCCTCCAATCAGCCAGTTGCCGGCCCCCAGCCTCCCAGCACTGGGGGAACCCTAGGCTTTTAAACAAAGATTAGTTATAAGATAGCCATATTCTGTGATTCAATTTTTGTCAAAGATTAAAATAAAATAATGAATGTTGTAGAAAAAATCTAGAAGAATGCATTTCAAGCTGCCAACAGGGTCATCTCTGGGAGTGGTAGTGTGGGAAATTTTCACTTTGTAAATTATATCATTTCTATAGTGTTTGCATTATGAAAAATGAGTGTAATTACTTTTGTGATTAAAAACATAGAGACTAAAATAAATGAAAACACCCACATCTCTCTGCACAAAGGCAGAGAAGGGCAGCCATGGTCCCTACGACTGCAGGGCAACCACCTCCGCGCAGTACTTTCCCCTGAAGAGGCAGAAGAGCTCCTGGAGCAGGTGGGGGGACAAGTGCCCGGTCCCAGGGCGGGGCTGGCAGGGCAGGAGTGGAGGGGCAGGCCAGGCCTCAGTCACGACAGCCTGCAAAAGCACCAGGCCCCGCATAGGAGGTCTTGGCTGAAAACTGGGCACTGAAGGAAAGGACATGCACTACTGGACTCAGAGGTTTTTTTCTGGCTAACCCCTGATCTTTGGGTGGCTTTCAGATCACCATTTAAATTAGAAACATTTTACCTGAAAAGATCCTAATGGAAATTAGATCAGCTAAGAAAAACAGAGACTTCCCAGGTAAGAAGCTATAAAAACCTAACTGTTCCCTGAGAAGACAGCCATGAACGCAAAGATCTGGGATGGCCCAAGGCTGGCAAGCTGTTGGTCAAAGCAAGAATACTACCAATTAGCCCCTACCCAACCTCTGAATGATGAAATAATGAGAGGAGAAAAGGACGGAGGGGAAAGAAGAAAGTATAACCCGGCACTGAACATATCTACGTGAACTACACTCAATGTTTCATGAGAACCTATAAAGGAAAAAGACCTGAAAAAGAACATATAAAACTGAATGTGCTGTACACCTGAAACTAACACAACATTGTAGATCAACTATACCTCAATTAAAAAACAAAACCTAAAACCCAGCAACAATAACAAAGCCACACACTCTGTGTGTGGATGTTCATGGGGTCTGCCTACAAGTCCAGCTCCTCCAATCAGCCAGTTGCCGGCCCCCAGCCTCCCAGCACTGGAGCCCGTGTCCTCGGTCTTCCCCGGCTGACTCACCTGTGAACTGGAGGGCAGCACCTGGGAGGTGGGCTCCTCTGATGGGGCTGCTCCTGCACCCATGGGGCTCAGTGTGGTGATTCGGCTGGGTTGGCCCCGCAGCGTCAGAGTGATGGTGGTGGGGACCTTCAAGCCTGAAGAGAGAGAGAGAAAGTTAAGCTTCTTTGTTGCTGCCTCCACTTCCCCTTCCTGGAGAGTATACCCCCACCATGTGACACACTCCCCTCAGCCTCCCACCTTGGCCTCCTCCCCAGCTACGTCATCCACGCCCTGTCAGTCAGTCTGAAAAGCAATAGGAACAGCTCATGTTCTCGAAACCTCTCTGGGGACAGACCCTCAGAGCCACATCCCTGAGGGTCAAGGCCAGGACTCTCTGAGGCTGGGTTCAACATCATGCCTTGCCCACACAAGGTAGAAAGTGTTGGGGGAAGACCCCATGGTTCTCAGGAGAGACTCACCTGATGCTTGGTTAGAGATCTGAGCCAGGCCAGGGAGGCTGCTTGCCAACTTAGCAAGGCCTCCATTGGTCAGCAACTGGTGGATGGCTGTGGGCTTCCCACCAGGAGCAGCACTCAAGGAGGAGAGACTGGTGGCCACGGGGATGGCGCGGACAATGGTGCTGGTGCCCGTGGTGATGGCACCCAGGCTCTGCATGGGGGTGGGCAACTTCACACTGGTGGCCTGTGGGACATACAAGTCCAGCTGTTCAGAAGCTGCTGCTGGCAGCCACGGTTGAGTGTTGAGGGCCCATGTATTAGCGGCTCCTGGGTACTGAGCGCCTACTCTGTGCCAGGTTCTCTGCCAGGCATTTTCACATATTAACTTATTTAATGCTCATAACAGCTCTGCAAGGGAGGTACTATCATCATCCTCACTTAAGAAAACAAAGGTATAAAGAGCTCTAGGAACTTGTCCAAGGTCACTTAGTAAGTGGTGGAGCCTTAGCCTCTGATAGTCCCCAGCCGTGGAGTCAGAGGCCCTGTGTTCCTACCAAAACCAGCTAAGCTGAGGAGCCCCCGCCTCCGGGCCCCCAGCCCAGGGTTGGGGGGTGCAGACACGCACCTGTGCGGCTGGCCCTGGGGAGGGGCTCGCCGGGAGGCCAGGGGTCTTGCTGCCGATATCCTGCAGGCTGAAGCTGAGGCCCTGCAGGAGGCTGCTGGCTGACGCGGCCCCTGGAGAGGACACAGCAGACATCAGCACTGTCTCACGCGCAGCTGTGCTGGAGCCTTCAACAGCCAAGTGGAACACCAACACCAACCCAGAAGAGCTCCCAGCATGCGTCCTGGATGCCCACACGAGGAAACATACTCTTCCTGACACACTGCCTTGGACTCACTCTGCACATCCCAGCCTGCCCCAGATCGCTTGGCCAACATTTTAGAAAGGTTCAGGAACACCAAGGAGAACACAAATCCCACTTTCTGGCAACCTATTCTGCCATTCCAGGGAAGAGGAAGGACTTTTTAAGTCCAAAGAATCCTGAATACCTGATTCAAACTTCATTTGACACACATCCAGTGGCCTCAAAGCAAAGAGGAAGGTCCGCTTGAAGGATGGGACACCTGCAGTGCCTTGGCCCTGCTGGACTTAGTGCAGGATGAGGGGACCAGCATCAGCAGAAACACGTCTCATTCTGCTGATACCCCCCCCCAGCACCATTTCCAGCTGTATTCAACCAGATGTGCTTAGAAACACCAACATGAAGCCAGTGTATACATTTCCCACCAGTTATTTCTCCTTGTAGCAGTGGTCCCCGGTCTTTTTGGCACCAAAGACGGGTTCTGTGGAAGACAATTTTCCCATGGACTGGGTGGAGGACTGGAGGAAGACACGGGGATGGTGCAGGCAGTAATACAGCGATCAAAAGGGCAGATGAAGCTTCGCTCACTAGCCCACCGCTCACCTCCTGCTGCGGGGCCCAGTTCCTAACAGCCCATGCATGGACCAGGACCAGTCTGAGGCCGAACAGTAAGTACAAGAGACATTAGCTTGCAGGCTGGGATATTTGCTCCCTGAAGATATTAAAGCCTCAAACTCCCTCAGCTCAAATTTCTGCTCCACTCCAAGCCTCTACGACAAGCCTGAGCCCCAGAGGGGCACCTCTAGACCTAGCACCACCGTGCTTCCCAGAGCCACCCTCGAGCAGCAGTACAGACTCGGCTGGGCTGGGTGTGGGGGTGGCAGCTGAGCTAGCTGGTACCTGGGAGGGAGCCACTAGAAGAGGAGGCCACCAGGCGGCTCTGGAGTGTGTGCAAGGAACCAGGTGCAGCGCTGCTGGAGACCACTGAGGACGCCGGGCTGGCTGAGACGCCCCCTTCAGAAGCACTTGACCTGGAGATGAAGACAGGAGCTGCATCACCCAGAGGTCCCCAGCCACCTGAGAGGGTCCAGAGGGCAGCCCAGCAAGGCTTTCAGCAACGGACATCAGGCTAGAACTTTGGTTTCTTCATCCCACATTCTGTATCCAGCCTTTAATCCAAAATTTCAGTCTTGAAGCAAGAGCTACAGGATACTTTGTAAACTTTAAGTGGAAATGAACTCTGAGCTGACCCAAAGGAAAGACATCTCACTCAGAGAAAGAAGTCACGTTCAAGACGGACTGACTCCAGAATCTACCATCTTTCCAAAGTACTCACTGGACCCGAGAAGAGGAGAAAGGAAAGGATGGACAGACGAGGAGACAGACTCACTTGGCTGTAGCAAGAAGCCCAGTGAGCTCCGTGGCCCCTGTGGACGCTTGTCCCAGTGTCATGGTGATGGGCTTCCCTCCCGCAGCTGCAAAACAGGAAACCCAAGGTCACTGGTCAGTCCTGTTTGGTGCTGACCTTCCAGAGCCCCAGAGTCCAGGCTAAATGCAAGATATTATGGAAAAGACTGGAAGACAAAAAATGAAGGATGTCTACAAAGAGTAGGGAAGAGCTGAGGCTATTTTTTCTATTTTCTAAACTTTCTGGGATATTTTATTATCTTTAATTGAAACCAAATAAAGAACCAAATATACAATGCTGTGAAGGACCCCCCCCAGCTCCCTCTGACCCTCATCCTGCCTCCTGATCCTGGCTCAGACCAGGCTGCTGCCCCCTCTCCCCAACAGGCAACCTGTGCTGTCTTTCCCTGGGTGCCTGATGCGCTGAAGGAGAGGATGAGCCACCAAGCAAGCAGCCGCCATGAGTGCAACGCTGTGTCGCTGGGACAGTCCCATCAGCTGTCATTTAAGCAAGCCAAAAGAAGCTCACCTTCGGGAGCTGTCCCTGGAGAAGGTGTGCAAGGTCCTCCAGCTGTGTCCCCTTGGGAGATGAGGGACACCTTGATTTTTGGTCGCTTGCAGGTCTTACTGCCAGGAAGAGGACTGGAGGAGTGGTGTCGCTTCAGCTGGACCCTGAGTTCCTCTTTCTCGGCTTCCTCTGTTTGTTCTGATGAAATAGGAACTGAGAGACGGAGCTGTGGTGACGTTCTCCACAATCCAGCAAAGACGAACAGATACTGATGGCTGGTACCAGTGCAGGCATAGACAATGCTGCTGCTTCAGTTCTGGCCACTTGGGCCCACCTACGGTCACCTCTACAGTGGCCCTCTCCAAGGACGGCTCCCTCCCCTCCTCTCCCTCCCCTTTACCCTGTCCGGAATTGGAGGAAGGCACTCTGAGTCAGTGGAAACACAAAAACAGGGGACGACACTCTGACTGCTGAGCAAAGGCCAAGGGAAAACAGAGGATTCACTGCACTGTAGCTCCACAGGGCTTCCCCGACTCACAGAAGGTGACAACCCCCTGCCCTCCCCAACGACACACAGCTGGAGGCCAGCCAACATTTTCCAGACAAGCAACAGAGGAGCAGGCTACCCCATCCTCCCTATAACAGAGCTGTCTACAGGGCCCCAGGCTGAGGGTCTGCTTGTCGAATGGAGACCCTGAGAAGGATGATCGCCAGGACTCTAGGCTGGCTTTGCATAACTACTAGGCGAGGGAGCATCTCGGCCGAGACAACATTACAGCTCCTACCGGGAAGTAACAGGGCAACAAAGGCCCGTGTCACAAACGTAGACCACAGGTCAGTGGTAACAGGACCAAGAAAGGTCATCTGTCCACACACGGGCCCCAACTCCACTGAATCAAACGGATGCATCCTGCACACAGCCAAGCCTCCCAGACTCTTAGGTTATCCTTCGGTCTCTTCACAGATTCCTTCCTCTCTGCACCTAGCCATCCACCCAGTCCATCTTGATAGCGTAAGTCGATCGGGGCAGAAAGACAGAAGGAAAGAGACAGGAAGGCTGGAGTCGCATGAAAAATGGGAAGGGGGGCAGGGGAGGCTGGTGTGGGGCCACACAGCTCCAGACCACAGTCAGGCCGCGACCAGGGACAAGTAAGGACTGCTTAGGGGACGAATGCATTGACCAAAATCAGCACAGGTAAGAGGGCAGAAGGGAAGGGAGTTTCAGGCTATGCTGACCAGTGCTTGCAGAGGCCAGGATGGAGGCAGGAAGCCAGAGCAGGGAGGAAAGCACAGGGGGAGACAGGCTCACAGGCAATGGCCCACAGGCACACACAGGAGGAGCAGAGCCAGGAACCCCAGCGAGAGACAAGAGGGGAGAACACAATGAGGGGAAGAGGCAAAGGGGAAAGCAAAGACTATGAAGTAAGCCAAAGGACAGCAAAGAATAAAAGAAAAATGTGAAGAGAAAAGAACAGGGAAATCTGGGACAAGTGAGGGCCAGGGATGGGGAAGAAATGAGAGGAAGAAAGAGAGCCTACAGCCATACCACCCTGAACACACCCGATCTCAGAAGCTAAGCAGGGTCAGGCCTGGTTAGTACTTGGATGGGAGAGGGAGGAGAAAAGCGAGCGTGGAGGGTGATGGCGAGGAGAGCGATACTCACCAAAGAGACAGGAGGAGGTGCCGGGAGGAAGAGCTTTCCTCACCAGCATGTTTTGTTTCAGAAAAGCAGCAAACTGAGCTGGAATGAATCAGAAAGAATTACAGAATCACAGCCAGCCACAGAAAAGAGGAAAAGAGAGGGAGCAAGAAAAAGAAATGAAAATGTTCTGGAAAACGGTCAACAGGGGCTTTTCCTGGAATTACTGCATGAGTTTGAAAGGACTCTGCCACTGAGCAGCTCCATGGAAGCTCCCATAGGTTGAAAATAATGCATGTACCTGCCCCGTGGAGCCACTGCTCAGATTCCCTGAGTCACAGCCAAGCCTCCCAGACTCTTAGGTTATCCTTCGGTCTCTTCACAGATTCCTTCCTCTCTGCACCTAGCCATCCACCCAGTCCATCTTGATAGCGTAAGTCGATCGGGGCAGAAAGACAGAAGGAAAGAGACAGGAAGGCTGGAGTCGCATGAAAAATGGGAAGGGGGGCAGGGGAGGCTGGTGTGGGGCCACACAGCTCCAGACCACAGTCAGGCCGCGACCAGGGACAAGTAAGGACTGCTTAGGGGACGAATGCATTGACCAAAATCAGCACAGGTAAGAGGGCAGAAGGGAAGGGAGTTTCAGGCTATGCTGACCAGTGCTTGCAGAGGCCAGGATGGAGGCAGGAAGCCAGAGCAGGGAGGAAAGCACAGGGGGAGACAGGCTCACAGGCAATGGCCCACAGGCACACACAGGAGGAGCAGAGCCAGGAACCCCAGCGAGAGACAAGAGGGGAGAACACAATGAGGGGAAGAGGCAAAGGGGAAAGCAAAGACTATGAAGTAAGCCAAAGGACAGCAAAGAATAAAAGAAAAATGTGAAGAGAAAAGAACAGGGAAATCTGGGACAAGTGAGGGCCAGGGATGGGGAAGAAATGAGAGGAAGAAAGAGAGCCTACAGCCATACCACCCTGAACACACCCGATCTCAGAAGCTAAGCAGGGTCAGGCCTGGTTAGTACTTGGATGGGAGAGGGAGGAGAAAAGCGAGCGTGGAGGGTGATGGCGAGGAGAGCGATACTCACCAAAGAGACAGGAGGAGGTGCCGGGAGGAAGAGCTTTCCTCACCAGCATGTTTTGTTTCAGAAAAGCAGCAAACTGAGCTGGAATGAATCAGAAAGAATTACAGAATCACAGCCAGCCACAGAAAAGAGGAAAAGAGAGGGAGCAAGAAAAAGAAATGAAAATGTTCTGGAAAACGGTCAACAGGGGCTTTTCCTGGAATTACTGCATGAGTTTGAAAGGACTCTGCCACTGAGCAGCTCCATGGAAGCTCCCATAGGTTGAAAATAATGCATGTACCTGCCCCGTGGAGCCACTGCTCAGATTCCCTGAGTCACAGCAAGTCAAGTGCCAAGAGGACGGTGAGGCACCCAGCGAGGACCTGGAAACGCCAGCTGTCCTTACCCCTCTGCCTGTGAGCACTGCCTAAGCCAAGCGGCCAGGCAGCGGCTCTCCTCCGTGCTATTCTGGGTCCCGTTCTGCACCTGGCTCCCCAGTCAGCCTTCCAGAAATCCCTCCAACCTCGATTAACCAGTTCCTCCAAGCATGGCAAAATGCTGGCTCTCTCTTCATCAGAAGCCGGAGGGGACAACGCCCACTTGGAACTGAGCTCTGGTCGCCACAGAAGATGATGCGGGTCACAGCGCAGTCACGTGGCCTCTTTTTTTGGTCTGAATCGATCCACTCACACTTCTGCTCCTCGTCAGTACCACCATCTGGGCAACCTTGTACGAGGCCTGGGTCTAAGTCTTCACCTAGTAGCTCCACCACACAAAACATAGCAGAAGCACATGCCTACTTGACAGCCAGCTCCAACTGCTGGCTCTTCCCCGGCCAGAGACCCACAGACGACAGCCGTTCCTGCACATGTGACCAAACACGCAGGCCCAAGAGGCCTCCTCACCTCAGCACCACCACTGGATCAAGGTGGGGCAGGGAATGGCCATCCTGCTCCCTCCCCATCTACTGAACACACCTCTTCCACAGCTTCTTGCATCATGCTCACTGCTTCCCGAACTCCAATTTCAACTAAGCAAGTATCTCCCGGCCTAATCAAAAACCTATCTCCAGAGACTCCTGAGAAACTTCACTGGAAGCCCCAGTGTAGGAATCTTGACTCCTTAAGGGCAAAACAAAGGTCAGGCGCGAGGCCAGCAGGGCTGCCTGGAATCTGGTGAGCACAGCCAGTCCCCAGTCTGGGGGACCTAAAGAGCTCCCTTCTTCCAGGAGAGGCTGGGCAGGGCCCAAGCAGAAGACGCGGCTTTCCCAACTAGGAGTCAGAAGAAACATTTGAGGCCAATACACGTGGAGTCAGCTCATAAAGCCCAACTTTCCTCAAGGCCAAGACGAAGCTGTAATTAGTGGAACTACATAGTCACACAAACACACAGACCTTGTGTCAGATTTTACCTTTGAAAACAGCCCTCGGTATTTATTCCAAACTAATTTTGCCTGGACAAATGTCTGGAAAAAGCTGCCAGCGCCAATACTTTTCAACTGCCACACGACGTCAGCTACAGAAGACAGAACCCAAGAGAGGCCTCCGGGCCATACCTTGGGCTTGTTTGTGCGTCAGCACAGCCTCCGTCCGCTGCACGTGTCTCTTCAGCAGCTGGGTGCTTCCAATCTGACTGGACTTCTGGGCAGAGGCCACTGTGGTCACTTTGGTTTTGGGACTGGAGGTGGGGCTGCTGGACACACTGGAGAGATCCTGAGTAGATTAAGGACAAGAGCCAAGCCAACGTCATCTGGATGGACTGTTAATCATCAGTCCCCCTGGAGTTCCCTGGTCACGGATCCCCCTGTAGGAACTCACCGGCCTGGCAAGACCAGCGGGCGACCCTAGGAAGCGAAGGAACCCACTCTGCAGACTCCCCAGCCACAGCGCTCCCTCCCTGCCCACACCAGCATTACCTCTGAGCCCGAGGGGGAGGCAGGCAGCTTGGCAGCTGGTGACGCAGGTCGACTGCCCCGCTCAGAGACTTCAAAGGCCAAGTCTCTGCGGGCCACGTCCCGGGGCTTCTTCTTTTTCTCAGCATCCTGATCCCGAGGCTCAGAGCCCACCTGCCCCTCGGCGCGAGTGAGCACACCGGTCAGGAAGTCTACGATCTCGTCCTGGGGGCAGAAGGCCAAAGAGTCCTTGTCTAGAGAACAGGAAGTTCCTCCACGACTCCTACTAAACTCGAGTCACCCCTGCTGTGACCCTGGTGGGCTGCTCCTCCCACCTCATGAAGCTGGGCAAGAACCCCGGCCTCAACCAATGAGCCCGCCCTGGGTGGGCAGCAGCAGTCTAGAGTGGTCACGCTCTACCACTCCTCTGTGAACCCTTCCTCCTCTTGTTCTCTGCTCACATCTTAGATCATTACTCTCTCCCACCCCACACTTTTCTTTTCTTTCCTGATGATTTAGGGGCCCTAGAGGCCGCAGTAGACACCCACACTCCTTAAGAGTCAGGAAGATGCTGCCAAGGAGACCGAGCCTAAAAAGTTACAGAGAGGCAAGCCGAGCGGAGAAACTCACGGAAAGCAACTGTGTACCTGAATGCACCTGTCCACCATGCTCTGAGTCAACCCTTCCGATTTCTTCTTTGCTTTGCTTATTCTAAGAGACAAAACAGGAACATGTTTACTTTCCAAACATTCCATGGCAACAAACGCAAATAAGAACGGGTTTCTCTTCTGTGTTGGTTATTTTGCAAACCCAAGAAAGAAGACAATGTTAGCCCACAGGCAGGTTTGGAACCTCTCTGATCCTCTCAGTTTCTGCATATGCAAATGGAGAACCCTAGCACCTCCCTCATGGAGTTGTGGGGATGACACAAAGCAACTGTGTAAAGAACCGAGGAACACACAGGAAGTAGCTGGGGTTGTTTACTGCAGAAGTGCTCTACCTATGGCTTCACAGGTCAACATCTGACTGCTGAGACTCCATGCTGAGATACCCCAACATATCCCCAGACCCCTGGACCGGCGACGGGTCGACCTAGCCATCTGAGCCCCTCCCACACCAGCATTACCTCTGAGCCCAGGGGAGGCAGGCAGCTTGGCAGCTGGTGGCGCGGTCGACTGCCCCGCTCAGAGACTTCAAAGGCCAAGTCTCTGCGGGCCACGTCCCGGGGCTTCTTCTTTTTCTCAGCATCCTGATCCCGAGGCTCAGAGCCCACCTGCCCCTCGGCGCGAGTGAGCACACCGGTCAGGAAGTCTACGATCTCGTCCTGGGGGCAGAAGGCCAAAGAGTCCTTGTCTAGAGAACAGGAAGTTCCTCCACGACTCCTACTAAACTCGAGTCACCCCTGCTGTGACCCTGGTGGGCTGCTCCTCCCACCTCATGAAGCTGGGCAAGAACCCCGGCCTCAACCAATGAGCCCGCCCTGGGTGGGCAGCAGCAGTCTAGAGTGGTCACGCTCTACCACTCCTCTGTGAACCCTTCCTCCTCTTGTTCTCTGCTCACATCTTAGATCATTACTCTCTCCCACCCCACACTTTTCTTTTCTTTCCTGATGATTTAGGGGCCCTAGAGGCCGCAGTAGACACCCACACTCCTTAAGAGTCAGGAAGATGCTGCCAAGGAGACCGAGCCTAAAAAGTTACAGAGAGGCAAGCCGAGCGGAGAAACTCACGGAAAGCAACTGTGTACCTGAATGCACCTGTCCACCATGCTCTGAGTCAACCCTTCCGATTTCTTCTTTGCTTTGCTTATTCTAAGAGACAAAACAGGAACATGTTTACTTTCCAAACATTCCATGGCAACAAACGCAAATAAGAACGGGTTTCTCTTCTGTGTTGGTTATTTTGCAAACCCAAGAAAGAAGACAATGTTAGCCCACAGGCAGGTTTGGAACCTCTCTGATCCTCTCAGTTTCTGCATATGCAAATGGAGAACCCTAGCACCTCCCTCATGGAGTTGTGGGGATGACACAAAGCAACTGTGTAAAGAACCGAGGAACACACAGGAAGTAGCTGGGGTTGTTTACTGCAGAAGTGCTCTACCTATGGCTTCACAGGTCAACATCTGACTGCTGAGACTCCATGCTGAGATACCCCAACATATCCCCAGACGATTGGGGCTGCCAAAATGAGACTAGCAGGAGGGGTGACCACAGGCTGGTGCTAAAGGGATCTAGCTGGCTGCATTCTCCTCTCTGAAGGCCAGCCTTAAACCACCTGGCTTCTGCCTGGGGGTCTCGGCAGGGAAACAAGGCACCAAGTGACAGGATGAAGGACAACATTCTGAGCCTCCAAATTCTCAGAGCCCAACTCACTGGCTGTTGGCTCTGACCCTGAGAAACAGGCTCATTTTATAGATGAGGACACTGAGCCCCAGAAATTAAGCAACAGACCCAAGCCTCTTTGCCAAGGAGTGAAGCCTAGATGGAGGTCTTCCGATTCTCAGGCCTGTGCCCTCGGTACCATGCAAGCATGTCTCACAAGCGGCCTCACAGTCTAACTCCCTCTAAGGGTGTCTTATCTCTCCCACTCCCTCACCACAATTCAACTGTCTATTCTATAGATAAGAATGTCTCAGTTAGCAAGAAGGACAACGTATTTACAAGCAAACACTCCCTGAGCATCAAAGAATTAGACTCTAGGTCCATAAGAAACTGTCAAATGACAAAGGCCAGGAGAACTTCTCCAAAAAATCTCTAGGTAAGAAACTCACAAGACAGGTGGGAGCGGGTCCCCGCTTTCCGCTCTCCAGTGAAAACACACAAATGAAGTTAATACCTAAAACTGAGCATATAAAAAAGGAGGCCAGTAAAGAGCTCAATTCCTTTTTCAGTACATTTCATGGAAATATAACTAAAGGCCCCGCTGGCAGCCAGTCTTGAAAGGGAAGAATGGTCATCCCAATGTCTAAAGATGCCCCTCTAAAATCCCTTCCAAACTCTGGTCGTTTATACTCCAATATAAAGAGATGCTTACTACAAATAAAATCTTTCACATTCATCCTCAGTAAGGAGCAAAATATAAAGAAATGCCTTCCCCAGTGGAAGCACAATGGCAAAGACAATGATTACAGCACCTCAAAGTATCTTCTCCCCACAAGACAACTACTAACTACAAAGAGAAAAACTAACTTCAGAGAAACCTGGCAGATGCTGCCTTAATCATGTGATCAATGGTAACATCACTAGCAACAAGACATATCAATCTGAGGATGCACTAATGGCACACGAGCTCCTGGCATTACTGCCAAAAATGCGCCTTCAACATAATCCTAAGACAGTGTCAAAAACCTAAACTGAGGGACAACCTACGAAGCAGAAGTCTTCAAAAGTATCAAGGTCATGAAAGACAAAGACAGACTGAGGAATAGTATCAGATTAAGGGAGCTGAGGAGACGCGGCAAGCGACAGCCCTGTGTGACCTGGACTTGATCCTGGATCAGGAAAGAGCTCTGGTGAGACAGTGATGAAATGAGAGGCTGTAGACTACAGTGTCATGTCCATGTTACTTTCCTGACTTTGATCATCACATTTTGGTTATGTGAGACCTTACTATTTGGAAAATCTGGGTGAACAGTACATGGAATTTTGGGGTACTGTTTTTACGACTTTTTAGAAATCTGAGTCTTAAAAAAACATTTTTTTTTAAATGCCCGCCTTTCACTGAATCATAGCTCTGTCACCACCTTATAAGCCTCTCTCCAACACGGCACTCTGGCAGCGCAGCGGGACTCGACCCACCTGAGATTATCATCAGCTCCCCCAACCACCACCAAGCTGTTCTCTGCCCGAATCTTCTCGCGGAAGTCCTCCATGGCTTCAGGGTGACACTGCAGGGAATTCTGACCAATGACGAAGAGGACTGGGGTCTTCATATCCAAGAGGGGATCATCCACATCCTGAAACAGGTCCAGGTTTTACAGCCAGTTCACATTTGCTGAGTACTGCCTGGCAAGTCTGTTCAAGAGAGTCAGCTGGGCAGCTGTGGTCACTGAGCAGCAGCCTGGGTGACGCCTGCACTTCCGTCCTCCCACCTGCTGGTGACCTGGCAACCAGCACGCCCCGTGCTTACCCCTCGTGGGCCGTCCACAGTAAGCAGAGGAAACCCAAGGCAGACAACTGCAGTAACGTACTCCATCACTGACACCTGAAAATAATGGTATGGTCTGTCTCAGGGTCAAAGGACTCCACCGCAGCTACATTCTACTCAGAATTCAGGCTGGTCCAGACCCACCAGCCAGATCCTCCTGCCCTGTCACACCCCCTAGGTGATGACACAGGTGTGCCAGCCATAGTGGGGCAGCAAAAGCACAGAACACAGGATATGCGGGTCAGCCAGTGGCCCCCACCGAGAGAAGGGGGCACCCAGTGGACCCCCATGACCCTCTGGGAGGATGGGAGGTTTAATGCTTCCATCTAGGCATCTGTGAGGCTAGAGTTCTTTCTTTCTCCTCTAAGAGCAAGCAAATGCAACCAGGAGAACACAAACGCTGCTCTTTTTCCTTATGTGAAGACGACCTTTCCCTTTTAAACTTAGTAGATAGCTCCCAGACACCCCGAATTTCTCATAGCCACTGACGGGGTGCTGCCTCCATGGGACCAGGGAGCTTTCTTCCTCTCACTTGACTACACGACATAAAACAGTTCAGACTTTGCTCACTTGATTCACTGAAAATCTGGGTGAACAGTACATGGAATTTTGGGGTACTGTTTTTACGACTTTTTAGAAATCTGAGTCTTAAAAAAACATTTTTTTTTAAATGCCCGCCTTTCACTGAATCATAGCTCTGTCACCACCTTATAAGCCTCTCCAACACGGCACTCTGGCAGCGCAGCGGGACTCGACCCACCTGAGATTATCATCAGCTCCCCCAACCACCACCAAGCTGTTCTCTGCCCGAATCTTCTCGCGGAAGTCCTCCATGGCTTCAGGGTGACACTGCAGGGAATTCTGACCAATGACGAAGAGGACTGGGGTCTTCATATCCAAGAGGGGATCATCCACATCCTGAAACAGGTCCAGGTTTTACAGCCAGTTCACATTTGCTGAGTACTGCCTGGCAAGTCTGTTCAAGAGAGTCAGCTGGGCAGCTGTGGTCACTGAGCAGCAGCCTGGGTGACGCCTGCACTTCCGTCCTCCCACCTGCTGGTGACCTGGCAACCAGCACGCCCCGTGCTTACCCCTCGTGGGCCGTCCACAGTAAGCAGAGGAAACCCAAGGCAGACAACTGCAGTAACGTACTCCATCACTGACACCTGAAAATAATGGTATGGTCTGTCTCAGGGTCAAAGGACTCCACCGCAGCTACATTCTACTCAGAATTCAGGCTGGTCCAGACCCACCAGCCAGATCCTCCTGCCCTGTCACACCCCCTAGGTGATGACACAGGTGTGCCAGCCATAGTGGGGCAGCAAAAGCACAGAACACAGGATATGCGGGTCAGCCAGTGGCCCCCACCGAGAGAAGGGGGCACCCAGTGGACCCCCATGACCCTCTGGGAGGATGGGAGGTTTAATGCTTCCATCTAGGCATCTGTGAGGCTAGAGTTCTTTCTTTCTCCTCTAAGAGCAAGCAAATGCAACCAGGAGAACACAAACGCTGCTCTTTTTCCTTATGTGAAGACGACCTTTCCCTTTTAAACTTAGTAGATAGCTCCCAGACACCCCGAATTTCTCATAGCCACTGACGGGGTGCTGCCTCCATGGGACCAGGGAGCTTTCTTCCTCTCACTTGACTACACGACATAAAACAGTGCAGACTTTGCTCACTTGATTCACTTGAGAACTGGGGCTTTGGACAGGTCAGGGGCACTTACACAAATGAGTGTATATACGGATGTGTGAAAAATAGTAAAGAAAAGGCTCCCTGATGTCTTGGAAAGGGACAGAAAGTGAACACAACATTAAATTCTGGAGCTATTAAAATTTCTGCTGGCTAAAATTATTGTTATCTTTTGTTTAGGTGTGAAAATACAGGGACTTCCCCGGTGGCCCAGTGGTTGAGACTCTTGTGTTCCCAATGCAGGGGGCCTGGGTTCAATCCCTGGTCAGGGAACTAGATCCCACATGCCACAACTAAGACCCAGTGCAGCCAAATAAATAAATAATTAAAAAAAAAAAGTGTTTTTTTTTTTTTTAAAAAGAAAATACATGCTAAGTCGCTTCAGTCATGTCCAGCTCTGTGCAACCCTATGGACTGCAGCCCTCCAGGCCTCTCTGTCCATGAAAGGATTCTCCAGGCAAGGATACTGGAGGTGCCATGTAGTGAACTGCCACGCCCTCCTCCAGGGGATCTTCCCGACCCACGGACTGAACCCGCATCTCTTAAGTCTCTTGCACTGGCTGGTAGGTTCTTTACCACTAGAGCCACCTGGAAAGCCCACAGTACTGATGTATTTAGGGAGAAAGGAGAAACATTTTTCCAGAGCTACACTAAAATATATATATAAACAAAATGATACGATACTTGAGATTTTCTTCAAAATAACCGAAGGAGGGCTTCCCTGGTGGTCCAGTGGGTAAGGACACTGCCTTGCAGTGCAAGGGGCGCCAGTTCGATTCCTGGCCTGGGAAGATCCCATGTGCCGTGGAGCGGCTGGACTGATGTGTCCAATTACTGAGCCGGAGCTCTGCAGCACATGCGCCCAGAGCCAGTGCTCTGCGACAACAGAGGCCACTACGATGGGAGGCCCACAAGGGCCAAAGAACAAAGATGGATGAAAATAGATAAATGAAAGACCAATAGAAGTGGCCCGCCTGCCCTGCTCCCGCCCCCCACCCCACCCCCGCCCCCAAAAAAACCGGAGGAGGCTGAGAGGGGGCAGAGGAGATAAGGAAGGACTGGCCATGAGCTGACTCCTGGTAAGGCTTAGTAGGGGGCCCAAGGGGTTATCATACTGTTCTATCTTCCTTTTAAGCTTCTGCTTAAAATTTTCCACAATAAAAAACAAAGTTTGTCTCCCACAGTTAAACGCAGCCCAGTGCCTCGCCTGATGGTAGCTACCCACAGTAGAGGCGGCAGCAGCGTATCCCTGAACCACCTCCGAGGAAGCCGGAGACACTCACATGACAGGCCACCAGAGCTCCTGTATTCCAGCCAATCAAGATAACGGGCTTGTGGGGGAAATGGCTGTGAATCTTTGTGGGAAGAGAAAGAAGACAGTGAGACAGGTGGCCACAGACGGGTGCAGAAGGTTGGGTGTGGTGGGCCGACACGGGGACGCTCTCACCTCCAGCACCTTGTTCCTCACCGCCCCGATCATGTGCTCCAGGCACTGCAGCACTCCCACTCCAATGCCGTTGTTCAGCAGGTGGGTGGCAACAGGGATGACCTGAAAGAAAGAGAAAGGCTGCTGGGTTGGCAGAGTTCAGTCTTTTTTTTTTTTTTGGAGGGGGCGGGTTGGGGAGGGAGGAGGGCGGGCGGGCCACTTCCATTGATTTTGCATTTATTCAGTTTCATCCACCTTTGTTCTTTGGCCCGTGTGGGCCTCCCATCGTGGTGGCCTCTGTTGTCGCAGAGCACCGGCTCTGGGCGCATGCGCTCCAGAGCTCCGGCTTGGTAATTGGACACATCAGTCCAGCCGCTCCACGGCACGTGGGATCTTCCCAGGCCAGGAATCGAACTGGCGCCCCTTGCACTGCAAGGCAGTGTCCTTACCCACTGGACCACCAGGGAAGCCCCAGAGTTCAGTCTTGAGTCTTCCCTCCAGTCTGTTTAGCCTCTCCTATAAGCACCACAGAAGCCCCAATCCACATTCCAAACAAAGAGACCTGGAGCTTGCTCCCCATTCCCGTTCATCCACCGCGACCCCCCTCTTCTGTCTCAGTCCCCCCAAGAGGAGCCCCTCCTGCCCCGCACGTACCTTGCCTAAGCAGGACAGCTGAGACTGCCAGAAGCGGTGGCGGCGTGAGGCCGGAAACACAGAGCTGGAGGGCCCAGAGGAGGCGATGAGGATGAGAGGCGAGCCAGGGAGTTTGCTCTACAGAGAAACACCCGTCAGAAAGCCAGGGAGGGAGGAAGGCTCTCCATGGGAGGAGGAGGTACTCCATACCCCAAGACCTTTCTTATTCCAGCCAGCGTTGATTTGCTCAGGAAACCATGTGAAGCACGACACACAGCCAATGATTAGTGAAAACCGTTAAACAAGCCATTTATTATCCTCTTGCCAAGGTTCTGAGACTGGATTCTAAAATAAATCTCACGGGCCATAGTGAAGTCCAACTTACTGGTTTGTTATGAGAAAGCACCCCCACAGCAGGGTCCCAGGGCCTCTTGAGTAGGAGGGACAAGGCCTCAGCTCCTGCAGCCCCAGTCTTTGTGTGGGATGAGACAAGCATCCGGTCAATCAAGGTGGGGATCTAGAAACAGGGAAGAGTGAAGATGCTTTCAGAGTGACGCAAGAGGCCCCACCACCAGGGTCAGGAGGGAGGTCACAGCCCACTGTGAACCAAGGACAGATTCCAACAACGCCTCTGCAACTTTCCTCACAAGAAAAAGTACAGACAAGTGGAGGGCTGAAAAATACACCTTCCTTCATTAAAGGTGAATGGATATAGTCCTTCAGAAGCCAATCTGGTGACAGATACACATCACCAGATTGTAGGAATGTGTACCACCACATCCTGTTCCTAATCCTTTCCTAACAACCTGTATCACAAACGTGTGTGCACACACACATACACATAGGCGATAAGTCAAAGATAAAGTCACTCACAATAATAGTCAAACAGTGGAAACAACATAACGGCATACACAAGAAATGGTTAAGCAAACTATCTACATAACTGATTAACTTAAAATGTTTACAATAGTTTGTAGTAATACAGGAGAATCAATTGCTAAAATGTTAAAGGTGAAACAAGAAATGTAAAAATTATCTCTACTTAAGAAAAATACAAGAGAATATGTCAAAATGTAATAATTAACTTTTTGGAGTTATGAATAAGTTTTTTTCTTTTTTAGACTTCTGTATCTTCTGAATGTCCTCAACAAACATCAGTTGATTTTACAAGTTAAAAACAAAACAAAACTCTGCATTTTCTTCTTGTGTACTGCCTTCAAGCTGTGGAGTATTAAAGAAATGTGTTACTCTGCCCCAAGGGATATACCCTACTGTACTGTGTATACATTTGACCCCTGAACAACATGAGTTGGGGACACTAAGTCCCTGCATAAAGTTGAAAATCTGTGTGTAATTTTACAATTCGCTCTCCACATCGGTAGTTCCACATTACACCATCACAATTCACCAAAACTGTGACCTCATAGATCTGTAAATATAGACACTTTGATGCTTCCACTGATATGTCTGTGTAAATCTCACACTGCCCACAAAAAGTCAAAGTGACTGTAACAAAGAAGGCCCCACTCACAACTAAAGAACCAAGGAAACACAGCAGGGAAGGGACAGTCTTTCCAATAAATGGTGTTGGGAAAACTGGATAGTGACATGTACAAGAATGAACTGGACCACTGTGTTACACCATACACAAAAATCAACTTGGAATGGAGTAAAGATTTGAATGAAGATCTGAAACCATAAAACTCCTAGAAGAGAACATAGGCCGGTAAGCTCCTTGACATCAGTCTTGACAATGATTTTTCAGATCTGACACCAAAAGCAAAGGCAACAAAGGCAAAAATAAATGAGAGGGACAACAGACTAACAGCTCTTGCAAAGCAAAAGGAAACATCAATAAAGTGAAAAGGCAACCTACTAAGAGAAAATATTAGCAAGTCATGTATCTGCTAAAGGCTTAACATCCAAAATATAGAAAGAACTCCTGCAACTCAACACCAATAAACAATCTGATTAAAAAATAGGCAAATATGAAGAGGCATTTTCCAAAGAAGATATACATATCTTATACACATACATGAAAAGATGTTCAACATTACTAATAAAAACTCCGAAAGAAATTATCTCTACTTAAGAAAAATACAAGAGAATATGTCAAAATGTAATAATTAACTTTTTGGAGTTATGAATAAGTTTTTTTCTTTTTTAGACTTCTGTATCTTCTGAATGTCCTCAACAAACATCAGTTGATTTTACAAGTTAAAAACAAAACAAAACTCTGCATTTTCTTCTTGTGTACTGCCTTCAAGCTGTGGAGTATTAAAGAAATGTGTTACTCTGCCCCAAGGGATATACCCTACTGTACTGTGTATACATTTGGACCCCTGAACAACATGAGTTGGGGACACTAAGTCCCTGCATAAAGTTGAAAATCTGTGTGTAATTTTACAATTCGCTCTCCACATCGGTAGTTCCACATTACACCATCACAATTCACCAAAACTGTGACCTCATAGATCTGTAAATATAGACACTTTGATGCTTCCACTGATATGTCTGTGTAAATCTCACACTGCCCACAAAAAGTCAAAGTGACTGTAACAAAGAAGGCCCCACTCACAACTAAAGAACCAAGGAAACACAGCAGGGAAGGGACAGTCTTTCCAATAAATGGTGTTGGGAAAACTGGATAGTGACATGTACAAGAATGAACTGGACCACTGTGTTACACCATACACAAAAATCAACTTGGAATGGAGTAAAGATTTGAATGAAGATCTGAAACCATAAAACTCCTAGAAGAGAACATAGGCCGGTAAGCTCCTTGACATCAGTCTTGACAATGATTTTTCAGATCTGACACCAAAAGCAAAGGCAACAAAGGCAAAAATAAATGAGAGGGACAACAGACTAACAGCTCTTGCAAAGCAAAAGGAAACATCAATAAAGTGAAAAGGCAACCTACTAAGAGAAAATATTAGCAAGTCATGTATCTGCTAAAGGCTTAACATCCAAAATATAGAAAGAACTCCTGCAACTCAACACCAATAAACAATCTGATTAAAAAATAGGCAAATATGAAGAGGCATTTTTCCAAAGAAGATATACATATCTTATACACATACATGAAAAGATGTTCAACATTACTAATTATGAGAGAAATACAAATCAAAACCACAATAAGATATCATCTCATACCTGTTAAAATAGCTATTATCAAAAAAGACAGGCATTAACAAACATTGGCAAGGATGTGGAGAAAAGGGAACCCTTGTAAACTATGGTAAGGATATAAATTGACACAACTTCTAAGAAAAGCACTACAGACATTTCCCCCCTAAAATTAAAAACAGAACTACCATATGATCCAGGAACTCCATTTCTGGGTATTTACCTGAAGAAAACAAAAAACACTAACTCAAAAAGATATACGCACCCCCATATTCACTGTAGCATTATTTACAATAGCCAAGATATGGAAACAACCTAACTGCCTACTGATGGACAAATGGATACAGAAAATGTGGCATACATATACAATGGAATATTATTCAGCTATAAAAAAGAAGAAAATCTTGCCATATGCAATGACATGGATTACTCTGAGGGCATTGTGCTAAGTAAGTCAGATGTAGAAAGATAAATATCATGTGATCTCACTTGTATGTGGAATGTATAAGAACAAAACAAACAAACAAAAAAAACAAAAACTAAACTCTTAGATACAAAGAACAGGCTGGTGGCTGCCAGAGGGAAGAGGTGGGGGATAGATAAAATGGGCAAAAGGGATCAAAAAGTACAAAATAAATAAAGTAATGGGATACAACATACAGCATGGTGACTGTAGTTAAGAACACTATATTCTGTATTTGAAAGCTGCTACAAGAGTCTTAAAAATTCTCATCTGAAAGAAAAAATTTCTGTTAACTTGACTTGCTGTGGTTTTGAATCTAAAAAAGAGAACATAGGCGGTAAGCTCCTTGACATCAGTCTTGACAATGATTTTTCAGATCTGACACCAAAAGCAAAGGCAACAAAGGCAAAATAAATGAGAGGGACAACAGACTAACAGCTCTTGCAAAGCAAAAGGAAACATCAATAAAGTGAAAAGGCAACCTACTAAGAGAAAATATTAGCAAGTCATGTATCTGCTAAAGGCTTAACATCCAAAATATAGAAAGAACTCCTGCAACTCAACACCAATAAACAATCTGATTAAAAAATAGGCAAATATGAAGAGGCATTTTTCCAAAGAAGATATACATATCTTATACACATACATGAAAAGATGTTCAACATTACTAATTATGAGAGAAATACAAATCAAAACCACAATAAGATATCATCTCATACCTGTTAAAATAGCTATTATCAAAAAAGACAGGCATTAACAAACATTGGCAAGGATGTGGAGAAAAGGGAACCCTTGTAAACTATGGTAAGGATATAAATTGACACAACTTCTAAGAAAAGCACTACAGACATTTCCCCCCTAAAATTAAAAACAGAACTACCATATGATCCAGGAACTCCATTTCTGGGTATTTACCTGAAGAAAACAAAAAACACTAACTCAAAAAGATATACGCACCCCCATATTCACTGTAGCATTATTTACAATAGCCAAGATATGGAAACAACCTAACTGCCTACTGATGGACAAATGGATACAGAAAATGTGGCATACATATACAATGGAATATTATTCAGCTATAAAAAAGAAGAAAATCTTGCCATATGCAATGACATGGATTACTCTGAGGGCATTGTGCTAAGTAAGTCAGATGTAGAAAGATAAATATCATGTGATCTCACTTGTATGTGGAATGTATAAGAACAAAACAAACAAACAAAAAAAACAAAAACTAAACTCTTAGATACAAAGAACAGGCTGGTGGCTGCCAGAGGGAAGAGGTGGGGGATAGATAAAATGGGCAAAAGGGATCAAAAAGTACAAAATAAATAAAGTAATGGGATACAACATACAGCATGGTGACTGTAGTTAAGAACACTATATTCTGTATTTGAAAGCTGCTACAAGAGTCTTAAAAATTCTCATCTGAAAGAAAAAATTTCTGTTAACTTGACTTGCTGTGGTGATCATTTTGCCATACAAACAAATATCCAATCATTATATTGTATACTTGTCCATATATGTCAATTATACCTCAATTACAATCAAAATTTCACAAACAGCATAAGAAAATAAACTGCCAGGGAATAACAAGCAACAAGTACTTCTGATTTTAAAAGATTAAGACTAAAAAGATTTCTGCTCAAGAAGTGAGAGGAGGGCTTCCCTGGTGGTCCAGTGGGCAAAGACACTGCCTTGCAGTGCAAGGGGCGTCGATTCGATCCCTGGCCTGGGAAGATCCCATGTACCGCGGAGCGGCTGGACCGATGTGTCCAATTACCCAGAGCCGGTGCTCTGCGACAACAGAGGCCACTGCGATGGGAGGCCCACGTGGGCCAAAGAACAAAGATGGATGAAAACAGATAAATGAAAGACCAATAGAAGTGGCCCGCCCACCCTCCTCCCTCCCCATCCCCCGCAAAAAAAAAAGTAGTGAGGGGAATACAACCATGAGGCCTTCTCAGTTTAACTCAGGAAACATGTTTATGCAACACTGCTGTTACAAGGCACCAGGCTAGTGCTGACTGCAAAGGAATTTAATCTACAATTTATGAAGACAAGTACACAAATAACAAGAAAGGAGGGGCTGGTAGGTGCCATAAAGAAACAGAGGCCTCATTGCTGTGATCTGAACCGTCCAACAGAGAAGAGGGAAGAGAACGGGCCATTTTCGTCTAAAGGTGCAGCATGTGCAGTGAGATGAGCTCTGAAGAACTCCAAGGGAACTTTCTAAATAGAGACACCAGACATAAGCAAGAAAGTCCAGGGCTTACCCTAGGCACAGAAGGTCCAAAGTCAAGAATTCGAGTAAGAAAGGAGGAGGAGGGCTTCCCCTGGTGGTCCAGTGGGTGGGGACACCGCCTTGCAGTACAAGGGGTGCTGGTTCGATCCGTGGCCTGGGAGGATCTCACGTGCCGCGGAGCGGCTGGACCAATGTGTCCAATTACCGAGCTGGAGCTCTGGGGCGCATGCGCCCAGAGCCGGTGCTCTGCAGCGACAGACGACAGACGCCACCGCAATGGGAGGCCCACAGGAGCCAAAGAACAAAGACGGATGAAAATAGAGAAATGAAAGACCAATAGAAGTGGCCCACCCGCTCCCTCCCTCCCCAACCCAACCCAACCCCCGCCCGAAATAAATAAATAAATAAATATTTAAAAAAGAAAGGAAGGAGGAGGAGGATGTGAGGCTAGTAACACAGAACAGTGGTCAAACTGCAAAGGATCTTCACCCTAAACTGGCTATTTTTTTTTATAACTGATATTTTTTCACTTAACACCTAGAGGTAGAGGATCTGACTGAATCAGACTTCAAAAGCTTTTATCTGGCTGTAGTAGGGTACACTTCTGAGATGACAAAGCCTTGAAACTCACTTCTTTTGTAAATATAGAACACTTAGAAATAACCAACCAATAAGCAACTTCTCTGCCCGAAGCCAGGCAGACCAAGCGTCTCTGAATCTCTCCAGCCTGCACCACCCCCAGCAGACAGCAGAGAGGCTTGGGCTCGTACCCTCTTTGCTCCCTCTCCAACAGGTCCAGTGGCGATAGCGGCTGGGCCAACAGTGTGACCCCACCCACCGGCATTTTCATCCAGCAGGTAGATGAGAAGTTTTGGGAACAACAAGCATTTTTTGTGAATCTAACAGTCACGGGAGAACAAGAGCCTGATGGGAGAGGAATCCGAGAGCAGAACCTGGAGCAGACAGTGCCTAGTAGCCTGGGTCCTTGCTGTGTGTCCTCTGTCACCCCCAGCTAACTCACACTGTGACCTAGCAGCCCACCCAAGCGGCACACACACCTGGAGAATCCCTCAGTGGTCCCTGATGCTCACTAAACCTGAACACCACTTCATTCACTTGGGAACATCCAGACAATGACTTCATTGAGGAAGCAGTGACAACTTCTTAACGAGGGAAATGACCTTCAAGACATACTGGCCATGCCAAGGAAGGCAGAGGAGTGGACCCAGGGCACGACTAACTCCGGTTCCCTAGAGTAGATTCACCGATGACGGTCTCTTTCCACAGGCAGAATGCTGCATAGAGGGCTTCCCTGGTGGTGGACCAATGTGTCCAAATACTGAGCCAGAGCTCTGGAGCACATGCGCCCAGAGCCAGTGCTCTGCAGCGAGAGAGGCCACTGCAGTGGGAGGCCCGTAGAGGCCAAAGAACAAAGATGGAAATAAATGAAAGACTAATAGAAGTGGCCAAAAAAAAAAAAAAAAAAGAATGCTGCGTAGAATATCGAAAACATCGGAATACAAGTCAGTGCTCTCTACCAGGGGCCTGTCCTGGCCCCACATGCACCCTGTGCCCTTGCTTGCCCCATATTCACCCCTGGGCCAAGGTGACCACTGCAGAGGGGCAGCACAAGGGGAAGTCTGGAGCTCTCTTTTCATCCATCTCTTTCTCCACTAGAAAACAAGCCCATCAAAGGAGAGCGCATTTCTGTTCTATTCACCCCAGCACCTGGCGCACTAGAGGCACAAAACACATATATGCTGAATGTATAAATTAATGTTAAATTCTCACCATGTACTTTATGAGTGCACCTAGTCCTGAGTTTTATTTTCACGCTTAAGCCAATCTTTTGCTTTCAAACAAACTCGGCATCCTTCAACTTACAAACAGGTAGGAAAGAGTAAGTCAGGAAATTTGGGGAATACAGCTGGGGAAATCTGTTAGCCAGGCAACTGTTAGCAACAAAATGGGCCAGTTTTCTGTGAAGGAGAAGAAAAACCACTTTAAATAAAAGTCAAGAACTGAATGAATCCAAGTTGTCTGAGGGCACTGTGTCTTGGAACAAAGCACTCTGAAAAACATGATAAAACCCACATTATACCTGGAGCAGACAGTGCCTAGTAGCCTGGGTCCTTGCTGTGTGTCCTCTGTCACCCCCAGCTAACTCACACTGTGACCTAGCAGCCCACCCAAGCGGCACACACACCTGGAGAATCCCTCAGTGGTCCCTGATGCTCACTAAACCTGAACACCACTTCATTCACTTGGGAACATCCAGACAATGACTTCATTGAGGAAGCAGTGACAACTTCTTAACGAGGGAAATGACCTTCAAGACATACTGGCCATGCCAAGGAAGGCAGAGGAGTGGACCCAGGGCACGACTAACTCCGGTTCCCTAGAGGAGATTCACCGATGACGGTCTCTTTCCACAGGCAGAATGCTGCATAGAGGGCTTCCCTGGTGGTGGACCAATGTGTCCAAATACTGAGCCAGAGCTCTGGAGCACATGCGCCCAGAGCCAGTGCTCTGCAGCGAGAGAGGCCACTGCAGTGGGAGGCCCGTAGAGGCCAAAGAACAAAGATGGAAATAAATGAAAGACTAATAGAAGTGGCCAAAAAAAAAAAAAAAAAAGAATGCTGCGTAGAATATCGAAAACATCGGAATACAAGTCAGTGCTCTCTACCAGGGGCCTGTCCTGGCCCCATGCACCCTGTGCCCTTGCTTGCCCCATATTCACCCCTGGGCCAAGGTGACCACTGCAGAGGGGCAGCACAAGGGGAAGTCTGGAGCTCTCTTTTCATCCATCTCTTTCTCCACTAGAAAACAAGCCCATCAAAGGAGAGCGCATTTCTGTTCTATTCACCCCAGCACCTGGCGCACTAGAGGCACAAAACACATATATGCTGAATGTATAAATTAATGTTAAATTCTCACCATGTACTTTATGAGTGCACCTAGTCCTGAGTTTTATTTTCACGCTTAAGCCAATCTTTTGCTTTCAAACAAACTCGGCATCCTTCAACTTACAAACAGGTAGGAAAGAGTAAGTCAGGAAATTTGGGGAATACAGCTGGGGAAATCTGTTAGCCAGGCAACTGTTAGCAACAAAATGGGCCAGTTTTCTGTGAAGGAGAAGAAAAACCACTTTAAATAAAAGTCAAGAACTGAATGAATCCAAGTTGTCTGAGGGCACTGTGTCTTGGAACAAAGCACTCTGAAAAACATGATACTACTTATAAATCACTAACAGTTACTGTGGGCCTCCATGTGCCAAACTTTGTGCCAACCGTTCTACCTGGATTAACAAAGCATCACAAAAATCCTAGGTAGGCATTATTATCAGCCGTTTTGTAGAGATGAGGAACTTGAGGCACTAACCCAAGATTACACGGCTAATTAGTGATCAAGACAAGACCAGCCAGGCAGTCTGCCCCCAGAACCCACACTCCATCACACTGAACAAGCCCCATGCAGAAACTGCAAGCCCCAGTAAACTGCAATCATAAAGGAAAACAGTTTAACTATAACACTGTCTAAGAAAGAACGCAGGGAAATGTAACGATGCTTTACAAAGAATGATTCAAGTCAGAGTGCTGTTACTGACGTCTGGTCATGAGGAGAAACTGAGGCACTGCGTTACTTTGGTCCCTGCTCTGAACACTGCTCCCAGTTCCCACCCCGCCCTCGCAGCTCCACGGGTCTGCTAGTCATCCCCCTCTCAACAGTCCTCCCTAGTAAACCCTTCATCTTCTCCTTTCTCATCTCACCTCAAACCACAAGCTGCAGGGCTATGGAGGCTAAACATGTTCTCCGGTTTGGGGGCCCCACTCCTCATCCTGGAGACACGAGGGCTGAAGGTATTTATGCGGATGAAAATGTGAAATGACACCATGTCTCCTATTTTTAAGAGCAATATGCTCAGTCATGTCCTCCAGGCTGACCAGGCAATGACCTGGCCAATCCCACCACCTGAATCACCAGGGCGCACTAAGAGGCACAAAACACATATATGCTGAATGTATAAATTAATGTTAAATTCTCACCATGTACTTTATGAGTGCACCTAGTCCTGAGTTTTATTTTCACGCTTAAGCCAATCTTTTGCTTTCAAACAAACTCGGCATCCTTCAACTTACAAACAGGTAGGAAAGAGTAAGTCAGGAAATTTGGGGAATACAGCTGGGGAAATCTGTTAGCCAGGCAACTGTTAGCAACAAAATGGGCCAGTTTTCTGTGAAGGAGAAGAAAAACCACTTTAAATAAAAGTCAAGAACTGAATGAATCCAAGTTGTCTGAGGGCACTGTGTCTTGGAACAAAGCACTCTGAAAAACATGATACTACTTATAAATCACTAACAGTTACTGTGGGCCTCCATGTGCCAAACTTTGTGCCAACCGTTCTACCTGGATTAACAAAGCATCACAAAAATCCTAGGTAGGCATTATTATCAGCCGTTTTGTAGAGATGAGGAACTTGAGGCACTAACCCAAGATTACACGGCTAATTAGTGATCAAGACAAGACCAGCCAGGCAGTCTGCCCCCAGAACCCACACTCCATCACACTGAACAAGCCCCATGCAGAAACTGCAAGCCCCAGTAAACTGCAATCATAAAGGAAAACAGTTTAACTATAACACTGTCTAAGAAAGAACGCAGGGAAATGTAACGATGCTTTACAAAGAATGATTCAAGTCAGAGTGCTGTTACTGACGTCTGGTCATGAGGAGAAACTGAGGCACTGCGTTACTTTGGTCCCTGCTCTGAACACTGCTCCCAGTTCCCACCGCACACTCTCAGCTCCACGGGTCTGCTAGTCATCCCCC
This sequence comes from Tragulus kanchil, assembly GCA_022376925.1. Classification (NCBI taxonomy): domain Eukaryota; kingdom Metazoa; phylum Chordata; class Mammalia; order Artiodactyla; family Tragulidae; genus Tragulus; species Tragulus kanchil. The sequence goes on from JAIOJX010000029.1 coordinate 96,754,607, forward strand.
TCTCAACAGTCCTCCCTAGTAAACCCTTCATCTTCTCCTTTCTCATCTCACCTCAAACCACAAGCTGCAGGGCTATGGAGGCTAAACATGTTCTCCGGTTTGGGGGCCCCACTCCTCATCCTGGAGACACGAGGGCTGAAGGTATTTATGCCGGATGAAAAATGTGAAATGACACCATGTCTCCTATTTTTAAGAGCAAACTCATTAGCTTCAGTCATGTCCTCCAGGCTGACCAGGCAATGACCTGGCCAATCCCACCACCTGAATCCACAGCAGAGGCTGGCTACCCCAGGACAGGGCAGACGCCCACCACAGCCTCACCTTCCCTTTCAACGTCTGCAGCGCATCCAGGTAGGCCGCCAGCATGGGCAGACTCAGGGTCTCCACCAGGGTGGTGTGCAGCCACTGGATCAGCTTGGTGTCCCAGCTCACACTCGCCAGAGCCTGCCGTACTCTCCTTGCACACTTGTCCACAGCAACACGGCGCAGCACGGGCTCATTACAAGCCTGAAAGGTGGAAGTGGAGGGAACAGTCTGAGGGTCACCTTATTAGCAACTGGTATGGCGGGGGAGGGGGGGAGCTTGCGGGGGAAGGACTGAGCTAGGGAGTTTGCTGTGCGTGAGCAGATTTCTGGAGTCTTACCCCTTCATTGGCTAAGCGGGCAAGTCGGTCGGACTGCAGGGCTTTGAGAATCTTGTTGAATAGCTTGTTCTGGGCCAGTGTCCAGCCAGTCCTGGAAGAGATACTCTGAGGAATTAGATTCAAACCCTGGGGGTGCTCCCCACACCTGTACACTGTGCAAAGAAGATTATGTCATGAGTTGTGTTTCCACTATGAAACAGTATAACTTAAAGTAGCTGAGCATTAAGCTAAAGCACAACCCCCAGGTTCTGGTCCCAATCCTGCCAGTGAAGCGCCTCAACATACGTATTAACACACATACAACAAGTCAAACACACAGTCTTTGTGGTGCTTTGTTGTTTAGTTGCTCAGCCGTGTCTGATTCTGTACTTCCCAGGCTCCTCTGTCCGTGGGATTCTCCAGGCAAGAGTAGCAATCCTTATATCAGACAAAATAGACTTTAAAGTGAAGAAGATTCTAAGAGACAAGGCAGGTCACTACATCATGATTAAGGGATCTATCCAAGAGCAAGACATAACAGTCATGAATATCTACGCACCCAACACAGGGGCACCTCAATACATAAGACAGGTACTTTCAGACATAAAAGAAGAAATCAACAATAACACAATAATAGTAGGAGACTTTAACACTCCTCTCACACCAATGGACAGATCACAACAAAATTAAGTCTCCTATTTTTAAGAGCAAACTCATTAGCTTCAGTCATGTCCTCCAGGCTGACCAGGCAATGACCTGGCCAATCCCACCACCTGAATCCACAGCAGAGGCTGGCTACCCCAGGACAGGGCAGACGCCCACCACAGCCTCACCTTCCCTTTCAACGTCTGCAGCGCATCCAGGTAGGCCGCCAGCATGGGCAGACTCAGGGTCTCCACCAGGGTGGTGTGCAGCCACTGGATCAGCTTGGTGTCCCAGCTCACACTCGCCAGAGCCTGCCGTACTCTCCTTGCACACTTGTCCACAGCAACACGGCGCAGCACGGGCTCATTACAAGCCTGAAAGGTGGAAGTGGAGGGAACAGTCTGAGGGTACCTTATTAGCAACTGGTATGGCGGGGAGGGAGCTTGGGGAAGGACTGAGCTAGGGAGTTTGCTGTGCGTGAGCAGATTTCTGGAGTCTTACCCCTTCATTGGCTAAGCGGGCAAGTCGGTCGGACTGCAGGGCTTTGAGAATCTTGTTGAATAGCTTGTTCTGGGCCAGTGTCCAGCCAGTCCTGGAAGAGATACTCTGAGGAATTAGATTCAAACCCTGGGGGTGCTCCCCACACCTGTACACTGTGCAAAGAAGATTATGTCATGAGTTGTGTTTCCACTATGAAACAGTATAACTTAAAGTAGCTGAGCATTAAGCTAAAGCACAACCCCCAGGTTCTGGTCCCAATCCTGCCAGTGAAGCGCCTCAACATACGTATTAACACACATACAACAAGTCAAACACACAGTCTTTGTGGTGCTTTGTTGTTTAGTTGCTCAGCCGTGTCTGATTCTGTACTTCCCAGGCTCCTCTGTCCGTGGGATTCTCCAGGCAAGAGTAGCAATCCTTATATCAGACAAAATAGACTTTAAAGTGAAGAAGATTCTAAGAGACAAGGCAGGTCACTACATCATGATTAAGGGATCTATCCAAGAGCAAGACATAACAGTCATGAATATCTACGCACCCAACACAGGGGCACCTCAATACATAAGACAGGTACTTTCAGACATAAAAGAAGAAATCAACAATAACACAATAATAGTAGGAGACTTTAACACTCCTCTCACACCAATGGACAGATCAACAAAACAGAAAATTAATAAAGAAACACAAGCCTTAAATGCCACACTAGAAGAAATGGACCTCACTGATATCTTTAGGACTTTCCATCCAAAAGCAGAAGAATACACTTTCTTCTCAAGTGCTCACGGAACATTCTCCAGGATAGACCACATCTTGGGCCACAAATCTAACCTCAGTCAGTTCAAGAAAACCGAAATTATATCAACCATCTTCTCGGACCACAATGCAATGAGACTGGAGATCAACTACCAGAAAAAAAACCCTAAAAACAGGAACACATGGAGATTAAACAATACATACCTAAAAAACCAACTGATCATTGAGGAAATCAAAGGAGAAATTAAACAATTCCTAGAAGAAAATGACAATGAACACACGACAGTGCAAAACCTATGGGATACTGCAAAAGCAGTTCTAAGAGGGAAATTTATAGCAATACAATCCCACCTCAAGAAACTAGGAAAACATGAAGCAGATGACCTAACCCTCCGCTTAAAACAGTTGGAGAAAGAAGAACAAAAGCATCCCAAAGCCAGCAGAAGAAGAGAAATCATAAAGATCAGAGCAGAAATAAATGAGAAAGAAACAAAAGAAACAATAGTAAAGATAAATAAAACAAAAAGCTGGTTCTTTGAAAAGGTAAACAAAATTGACAAGCCACTGGCCAGACTCATTAAGAAAAAGAGAGAGAAGAACCAGATCACCAAAATCAAAAACGAAAAAGGAGAGATTACAACAGATAATGCAGAAACCCAAAGGATTCTAAGAGACTATTATGAGCAACTCTATGGCAACAAACTGGACAACCTGGAAGAAATGGACAGTTTCTTGGAGAGGATTAATCTCCCAAGACTGAACCAGGAAGAAACAGAAACTTTGAACAACCCAATCACAAGCTCAGAAATCGAATTTGTGATTAAAAATCTACCCAAAAATAAAAGCCCAGGGCCAGATGGCTTCACAGCCGAATTCTACCAAACATTTAAAGAAGAGCTAATGCCCTTCCTTCTAAAACTCTTCCAAAAAATTGCACAGGAAGGAAAACTTCCAAACACATTCTACGAGGCCACCATCATCCTGATACCCAAACCAGGCAAAGACAACACAAAAAAGGAAAACTATAGGCCAATTTCACTGATGAACTTAGATGCCAAGATCCTCAACAAAATCCTAGCAAACAGAATTCAACGACACATCAAAAAACTCATACATCATGATCAAGTCGGGTTCATCCCAGGCATGCAAGGCTTCTTCGACATCCGCAAATCAATCAACGTGATACACCATATCAACAAGTTGAAAGACAAAAATCACATGATCATTTCAATAGATGCAGAAAAAGCCTTCGACAAAGTACAACATCCATTTATGATAAAAACTCTTCAGAAAATGGGCATAGAAGGAACCTATCTCAATATAATAAAAGCCATCTATGAGAAGCCCACAGCGAACATTATTGTTAATGGTGAAAAACTGAAAGCATTCCCTCTAAGATCAGGAACAAGACAGGGGTGCCCACTTTCACCACTACTATTCAACATAGTCCTGGAAGTGCTAGCAACAGCAATAAGAGAAGAGAAAGAAATCAAAGGAATCCAGATTGGAAAGGAAGAAGTCAAGCTCTCTCTTTTTGCAGATGACATGATATTATACATAGAAAATCCCAAAGACACGGTTACAAAGCTACTAGAGCTAATCAATGAATTCAGCAAAGTCGCAGGATACAAAGTCAACACACAGAAGTCACTGGCATTCCTATACACAAACAATGAAAAATCAGAAAAGGAAATCAAAGAGGCAATCCCCTTCACCATTGCAACCAAAAGAATCAAATATCTAGGAATAAACCTGCCCAAAGAAACAAAAGAATTGTACACAGAAAATTACAAGACACTCATGAGAGACATTAAAGAAGACTTAAACAGATGGAGAGATATTCCATGTTCCTGGGTCGGAAGAATCAATATTGTGAAAATGACCATACTACCAAATATCATCTACAGATTCAATGCAATACCTATCCAACTACCATTGACATTTTCACAGAACTAGACCAAATAATAACACAGTTCATATGGAAACACAAAAGACCTCGAATAGCCAAAGCAATCCTGAGGAAGAAGAACGGAGTTGGAGGGATCAGCCTCCCTAACTTCAGACTCTACTACAAAGCAACAGTTATCAAGACAGTATGGTACTGGCACAAAAACAGAACTATAGATCAATGGAACAAAATCGAGAACCCAGAGATCAATCCACGTTCCTATGGGTACCTTATTTTTGACAAAGGAGGTGAACATATAAAATGGGACAAAGACAGCCTCTTCAACAAATGGTGCTGGGAAAATTGGACAGCTACATGCAAAAAAATGAAGTTGGAACATTCCCTGACCCCATACACAAAGATCAACTCAAAATGGATTAAGGACCTAAATGGAAGACCAGAAACCATCAAACTCTTAGAGGAGAATATAGGCAAAACACTCAAGGACATAAATCAAAGCAAGATCTTCTCTGACACACCTACTAAAATAGTGGAACTGAAAAGAAAAGTCAACACGTGGGACCTCATGAAACTTAAAAGCTTTTGTACAGCAAAAGAAATCACCAAAAAGTTGAACAGACACCCCACAGAATGGGAGAAAATCATAGCAAATGAAACAACAGACAAAGAATTAATCTCCAAAATCTACAAGCAATTCAGACCACTCAAAGGAATCCAGATTGGAAAGGAAGAAGTCAAGCTCTCTCTTTTTGCAGATGACATGATATTATACATAGAAAATCCCAAAGACACGGTTACAAAGCTACTAGAGCTAATCAATGAATTCAGCAAAGTCGCAGGATACAAAGTCAACACACAGAAGTCACTGGCATTCCTATACACAAACAATGAAAAATCAGAAAAGGAAATCAAAGAGGCAATCCCCTTCACCATTGCAACCAAAAGAATCAAATATCTAGGAATAAACCTGCCCAAAGAAACAAAAGAATTGTACACAGAAAATTACAAGACACTCATGAGAGACATTAAAGAAGACTTAAACAGATGGAGAGATATTCCATGTTCCTGGGTCGGAAGAATCAATATTGTGAAAATGACCATACTACCAAATATCATCTACAGATTCAATGCAATACCTATCCAACTACCATTGACATTTTTCACAGAACTAGACCAAATAATAACACAGTTCATATGGAAACACAAAAGACCTCGAATAGCCAAAGCAATCCTGAGGAAGAAGAACGGAGTTGGAGGGATCAGCCTCCCTAACTTCAGACTCTACTACAAAGCAACAGTTATCAAGACAGTATGGTACTGGCACAAAAACAGAACTATAGATCAATGGAACAAAATCGAGAACCCAGAGATCAATCCACGTTCCTATGGGTACCTTATTTTTGACAAAGGAGGTGAACATATAAAATGGGACAAAGACAGCCTCTTCAACAAATGGTGCTGGGAAAATTGGACAGCTACATGCAAAAAAATGAAGTTGGAACATTCCCTGACCCCATACACAAAGATCAACTCAAAATGGATTAAGGACCTAAATGGAAGACCAGAAACCATCAAACTCTTAGAGGAGAATATAGGCAAAACACTCAAGGACATAAATCAAAGCAAGATCTTCTCTGACACACCTACTAAAATAGTGGAACTGAAAAGAAAAGTCAACACGTGGGACCTCATGAAACTTAAAAGCTTTTGTACAGCAAAAGAAATCACCAAAAAGTTGAACAGACACCCCACAGAATGGGAGAAAATCATAGCAAATGAAACAACAGACAAAGAATTAATCTCCAAAATCTACAAGCAATTCAGACCACTCAACACAGGGAAAATGAGCAGCCCGATCAAAAAATGGGAAAAAGATCTAAAGAGACGCCTCTCCAAAGAGGACATACAGATGGCCCAAAAATACATGAAACGATGCTCAACCTCGCTTATTATCAGAGAAATGCAAATTAAAACCACAATGAGATACCACCTCACACCTGTCAGAATGGCCATCATCAACAAATCGACAGACAGCAAGTGCTGTAGAGGGTGTGGAGAAAAGGGAACCCTCTTGCATTGCTGGTGGGAATGTAAATTAATACAACCTCTATGGAAGACAATATGGAGATTCCTTAAAAAACTAAAAATAGAAGCACCCTATGACCCAGCAATCCCACTATTAGGCCTATATCCTGATGAAATCAAAACTGAAAGAGGCACCTGTACCCCAATGTTCATTGCAGCTCTCTATACAATAGCCAGAACATGGAAGCAACCTAGATGTCCATCGACAAATGAATGGATCCAGAAGCTCTGGTACATATATACAATGGAATACTATTCAGCTGTTAAAAGAAATGCAGAAGACTCAGTCCTAATGAGGTGGCTGGCTCTAGAACCTATCATAAAAAGTGAAGTAAGTCAAAAAGAAAGACGTATAGTATACTAACTCATATATATGGGATCTAGTAAGATGGTCATGATAACATACGTAGCGAACTTTTGAAAAAACAGAGAATAGACATAAAGACATTGTGGAGACCGAACAGTGGGAGGGAGGCATGGAGGGAGTAACATGGAAACCTATACTGTCATGTGTGGAAAAGATAGCTATTGTCATTGTGCTAGGGGAATAGGAGTACCTACAACCACTTGGAGCGATGGTCTGGAGGGATGGGACGGGGGGAACTGGGTGGGGGGAGGGTCCAAGGATATGCATATGAATGATCTGGGAACATACATGTAAAAAAATAAATTAATTAATTAAAAAAAAAAAAAAAAAAGAATACTGGAGTGGCTTCCCATTTCCTTCTCCAGGGGATCTTCCTAGCCCAGGGACTGAACCCACTTCTCCTGAACTGGCAGGTGCGCTCATTGCAGCTGAGCCATCAGGGCTTATGCCTCTGTGATGCTAGCAAAGCAAATTCACTACCTAGTGGCTAAAATAACCCATAGTAGACAAAAGCACAGCACCATTGCCCAGACATACTTGATTTTCACAAGTTAAATATTTTACACAAAAAAGGCAGATAGAATGAAGAAGCATTTTAATGTATTAAAACCTCAGACTAAGATAAGAGGCTGGTTTAAATCTGCATTAGGAATAAAAACATAACAGATGAAGTGACTATTCTCCCACTCCTAAATAATCTACCCTTAATTAACCTTTCTCTTTTTTCCATGTTTTTTCCCCCGCATATTACACAATTAACAAAAAAAAATTTTTTTAAAACAGGTCTTACTTTGTAAATTTATTTTATTATTTTTTAAAGATTTTATTTATTTATTTTGGTGGGGGTGGGGTGGGGAGGGAGGGGAGTAGGCAGGCCACTTCTATTGGTCTTTCATTTGTCTATTTTCATCCATCTTTGTTCTTTGGCCCAGGTGGGCCTCCCATCATGGTGGCCTCTGTTGTCGCAGAGCACCAGCTCTGGGCACATGCGCTCCAGAGCTCTGGCTCAGTAATTGGACACATTGGTCCAGCTGCTCCGCAGCACGTGGGATCTTCCCAGGCCAGGGATCGAACCGGCGCCCCTTGCACTGCAAGGCGGTGTCCTTACCCACTGGACCACCAGGGAAGCCCCTTGTAAATTTATTTTTTAAGTGGAGGATAAGTTCTTTCCAATGCTGTGCTAGTTTCCTGCCATACACCTGCTTCTTGTGGGCTAACTGTATCACCCCAGCATATGACCCTGGTAAAGACATCCTGGACTTGCTTATGGAAGGTTTTATGGTTCTTCCTCCAACTCAGCTATAAATTTCCTGCTACTAGAAACCTGCCCTGCTGCTCTTGTCCAGACCTCGTGACACATCACACAGCAGCGTGGTGCTGACTAGAGCCCCCCTCCACCCCACTCCTGGCGATCTTAATTCCTCTGAGACCCCAACTCTGGCCGGTATCTTCCTACAGATACCAAGAAAAAGGTAACAAGAGATGCCCAGTTTGTTTCAGTATTTGTTTACCAACTCTTCCTGTCATAAAAATAAACTGGTGGATTAAATCTCATTTAAAAAAATGTAAGTGGATAACCCATAGTAGACAAAAGCACAGCACCATTGCCCAGACATACTTGATTTTCACAAGTTAAATATTTTACACAAAAAAGGCAGATAGAATGAAGAAGCATTTTAATGTATTAAAACCTCAGACTAAGATAAGAGGCTGGTTTAAATCTGCATTAGGAATAAAAACATAACAGATGAAGTGACTATTCTCCCACTCCTAAATAATCTACCCTTAATTAACCTTTCTCTTTTTTCCATGTTTTTTCCCCCGCATATTACACAATTAACAAAAAAAAATTTTTTTAAAACAGGTCTTACTTTGTAAATTTATTTTATTATTTTTTAAAGATTTTATTTATTTATTTTGGTGGGGGTGGGGGGGGGGGGGGGGGGAGTAGGCAGGCCACTTCTATTGGTCTTTCATTTGTCTATTTTCATCCATCTTTGTTCTTTGGCCCAGGTGGGCCTCCCATCATGGTGGCCTCTGTTGTCGCAGAGCACCAGCTCTGGGCACATGCGCTCCAGAGCTCTGGCTCAGTAATTGGACACATTGGTCCAGCTGCTCCGCAGCACGTGGGATCTTCCCAGGCCAGGGATCGAACCGGCGCCCCTTGCACTGCAAGGCGGTGTCCTTACCCACTGGACCACCAGGGAAGCCCCTTGTAAATTTATTTTTTAAGTGGAGGATAAGTTCTTTCCAATGCTGTGCTAGTTTCCTGCCATACACCTGCTTCTTGTGGGCTAACTGTATCACCCCAGCATATGACCCTGGTAAAGACATCCTGGACTTGCTTATGGAAGGTTTTATGGTTCTTCCTCCAACTCAGCTATAAATTTCCTGCTACTAGAAACCTGCCCTGCTGCTCTTGTCCAGACCTCGTGACACATCACACAGCAGCGTGGTGCTGACTAGAGCCCCCCTCCACCCCACTCCTGGCGATCTTAATTCCTCTGAGACCCCAACTCTGGCCGGTATCTTCCTACAGATACCAAGAAAAAGGTAACAAGAGATGCCCAGTTTGTTTCAGTATTTGTTTACCAACTCTTCCTGTCATAAAAATAAACTGGTGGATTAAATCTCATTTAAAAAAATGTAAGTGGATGCCAGACCCGACCCACAAGAGCACCTGGAATGAGATCAAGAGAGCACTCCAACTCAGCTGGGTAAAGCAGGGCTGCGACAACTGTGATTCAATTAGGAAAGGAAAATTTGGGCTCCTGCATTACTCTCCACAGCAAAACACATTTCAAGTGGAATAAAAAGTTAATATTAAAAAAATTAAATGACCAAAGTACTAGGAAAAAACAGTGATTGAAAAAATCCATATATTTAATCTGTGTAGTAGAGTTAAAAACAAAAAAAACCTTTTTTAAGTATGACCTAAAACCTAAAAGCCTTAAAAGAACATAAATGTAACTATGTAAGAACTCCAAATTTCTGTAAAGAAAAAAACAGAGTACCATAAACAAAGTCAAAACACTACAAAAAAATAACTATCATTTCATTGAAATAGAAAAAGCCTCTAGAAGACGATTATAAAGACAATATACTCAAAACAATGGGCAAAGAACATGAAAAAGCAGTTCATCAAAAAATAGTCAATCGGGCTTACCTGGTGGTCCAGTGGGTAAGGACACCACCTTGCAGTGCAAGGGGTGCTGGTTCGATCCCTGGCCTGGGAAGATCCCACGTGCCGTGGAGCGGCTGGACCCATGTGTCCAAAGCCCAGAGCCGGTGCTCTTGCAAAAAGAGAGGCCACTGTGATGGGAGGCCCACACAGGCCAAATAACAAATATAAATAAATGAAAGATCAATAAAAGTGGCCAAAAAAATAAATAAAAGAAAAAAATAGTCAACCCCCTTAGAAACCAGGCATAAAATGAAAATAATATTTTTACCTATCAAATGGGTAAATATTAAAAAGTTCAATAATACTCTGTGTTGTGAGGGTGTAAGGAAATAGATCCCTCCAAACTTTGTTGATGGAAATATAAATTAGTACAACATTCTGGAAATCCATTTTGGAAAAAAATCAATCAAACCTCTAAATCAGATCATGTCACTCTACTCAAAGCCCTTCAAAAGCACCATTTCAATCAGTCCACTGGTTCACAGTCCTTGCCATGGGCTGTATGGACTCCCCTGCCTCTCTCCAACCTCATCAATTCATGACTGTCCCCAGCTCACTGTGCTTCTGCGCACTGCCCCTCTCCTATATTCCCCACACATCCAGCATGCTCCCACAGCACAGACTGGGCCCTAGCCACCCACTCCCTTCACCTGAAACAACAGCTCTCTCCAATCTCCAGGTCCTTGCTCAGAAGTCACCTTCTACCGAGGGATCCCCTACTTAAGACTGCCAACACCTCACTCTCACCCTGGGATTCACTATTCTCCCTTCCAGCCATATCACCACCTCACTTTCCATCCATTTTATTTATTTGTTTGGTTTGTTTCACTCTGCTGGAATGCAAAGGCCAAGAAAGGAGAGATTTTTGTCTGTTTTGGTTTAAATGTCTGGACTTGAACATCTGCTAAATGGAGGAACTGTAGGTATACTACCTCCTAGGTCCTGTAAACTGCGGAGAACAAATTCAAACCCTCGCACTCCCTGCCACAGTAGGTGCCCTGGTCCTGAGCACTGGGGAACACGGACACACCATGTAGGTGGAAGTGTAAACTGAGCCCTTCCCAGAGCCGGTGCTCTTGCAAAAAGAGAGGCCACTGTGATGGGAGGCCCACACAGGCCAAATAACAAATATAAATAAATGAAAGATCAATAAAAGTGGCCAAAAAAATAAATAAAAGAAAAAAATAGTCAACCCCCTTAGAAACCAGGCATAAAATGAAAATAATATTTTTACCTATCAAATGGGTAAATATTAAAAAGTTCAATAATACTCTGTGTTGTGAGGGTGTAAGGAAATAGATCCCTCCAAACTTTGTTGATGGAAATATAAATTAGTACAACATTCTGGAAATCCATTTTGGAAAAAAATCAATCAAACCTCTAAATCAGATCATGTCACTCTACTCAAAGCCCTTCAAAAGCACCATTTCAATCAGTCCACTGGTTCACAGTCCTTGCCATGGGCTGTATGGACTCCCCTGCCTCTCTCCAACCTCATCAATTCATGACTGTCCCCAGCTCACTGTGCTTCTGCGCACTGCCCCTCTCCTATATTCCCCACACATCCAGCATGCTCCCACAGCACAGACTGGGCCCTAGCCACCCACTCCCTTCACCTGAAACAACAGCTCTCTCCAATCTCCAGGTCCTTGCTCAGAAGTCACCTTCTACCGAGGGATCCCCTACTTAAGACTGCCAACACCTCACTCTCACCCTGGGATTCACTATTCTCCCTTCCAGCCATATCACCACCTCACTTTCCATCCATTTTATTTATTTGTTTGGTTTGTTTCACTCTGCTGGAATGCAAAGGCCAAGAAAGGAGAGATTTTTGTCTGTTTTGGTTTAAATGTCTGGACTTGAACATCTGCTAAATGGAGGAACTGTAGGTATACTACCTCCTAGGTCCTGTAAACTGCGGAGAACAAATTCAAACCCTCGCACTCCCTGCCACAGTAGGTGCCCTGGTCCTGAGCACTGGGGAACACGGACACACCATGTAGGTGGAAGTGTAAACTGAGCCCTTCCCCAGACCAGGCTGCCTGAACCACAAGGCATGGCTTCCAACTTCAACACGTTCCATTTCTCTCACTTCATAAGAGACAGCATCCTTCCCATCAAGGCCCATCAAGCAGACACCCTCTCTCCTACAGGTCATCTAAGAATACCTACAACACGGCCCAGGAAACATGCAGATGGAAGACAAACTACCATGTGTTAGGCACCCCTGACAGCTATCTCACTATCCTTGGAAAGAGCAAACATTCCCTAGAAAAGGAGGAAAATAACAGTCCATCTTTCCTTTCATTCTGTAAAACAAAATCCCCACCTACCATGTCTCCAGTTCAACTTATCACAGTCACAAAGTATAGGAGAACACTAGCTATGAACCAAAAGCTAGCTGTGTGCCCGCTGTCTCCTTGACTGCAAAAGAGATGGACTAGAAGATTTAAAACACACACGCTAGCTGTGATTACTGATGGGAGCAGAGGTTCTATGAGAGCAGCTAAGTCTACAATCACACAAAGTGCCCTCTCTCTGTAGCAGCTTTTGTTGCCACAGCTAAAGCCCATCTTAACCTCCAAAGCCTCTCATCCTTTCATAACCTCCTTGTGGGGTACTAGATGCAGTCTCAGGTTTCTTGGAATTGGCCTTTTTCTTATTTTCCCATAGCTCTTCTGGCTTAATTTCTGCTACTTCATCAGAGCTAGTCAGTTTTTGTTGTGGTTTGATATTCAGAGAGATTATGAACTTGGGAGATGGCAGAGTAGAAGCTTTTACTACAAGTCAGAGCTCAGAATACCTCGGAACCAGGAAGGCTTGTGGGAACTAACATCTCCAGCCCATTGGATTCATACACTTTCCATCCATTTTATTTATTTGTTTGGTTTGTTTCACTCTGCTGGAATGCAAAGGCCAAGAAAGGAGAGATTTTGTCTGTTTTGGTTTAAATGTCTGGACTTGAACATCTGCTAAATGGAGGAACTGTAGGTATACTACCTCCTAGGTCCTGTAAACTGCGGAGAACAAATTCAAACCCTCGCACTCCCTGCCACAGTAGGTGCCCTGGTCCTGAGCACTGGGGAACACGGACACACCATGTAGGTGGAAGTGTAAACTGAGCCCTTCCCCAGACCAGGCTGCCTGAACCACAAGGCATGGCTTCCAACTTCAACACGTTCCATTTCTCTCACTTCATAAGAGACAGCATCCTTCCCATCAAGGCCCATCAAGCAGACACCCTCTCTCCTACAGGTCATCTAAGAATACCTACAACACGGCCCAGGAAACATGCAGATGGAAGACAAACTACCATGTGTTAGGCACCCCTGACAGCTATCTCACTATCCTTGGAAAGAGCAAACATTCCCTAGAAAAGGAGGAAAATAACAGTCCATCTTTCCTTTCATTCTGTAAAACAAAATCCCCACCTACCATGTCTCCAGTTCAACTTATCACAGTCACAAAGTATAGGAGAACACTAGCTATGAACCAAAAGCTAGCTGTGTGCCCGCTGTCTCCTTGACTGCAAAAGAGATGGACTAGAAGATTTAAAACACACACGCTAGCTGTGATTACTGATGGGAGCAGAGGTTCTATGAGAGCAGCTAAGTCTACAATCACACAAAGTGCCCTCTCTCTGTAGCAGCTTTTGTTGCCACAGCTAAAGCCCATCTTAACCTCCAAAGCCTCTCATCCTTTCATAACCTCCTTGTGGGGTACTAGATGCAGTCTCAGGTTTCTTGGAATTGGCCTTTTTCTTATTTTCCCATAGCTCTTCTGGCTTAATTTCTGCTACTTCATCAGAGCTAGTCAGTTTTTGTTGTGGTTTGATATTCAGAGAGATTATGAACTTGGGAGATGGCAGAGTAGAAGCTTTTACTACAAGTCAGAGCTCAGAATACCTCGGAACCAGGAAGGCTTGTGGGAACTAACATCTCCAGCCCATTGGTTCATAATCATATTTTTCTTCACCTTATTTAAATGCACATCACACTCTCATGAGTAGCACTTCTCTTATATATGGTGATTCTTTGCGGGGGGCTTTGGGTTTGGGGTGGTGGTGAAAGGAGACAGAGGATATCCTCAAGTAGTTTTAGCTCTCTGGAGATACATGGATATTTCCTTGTTAACAGACCTCCCTGCATTTTTTTTTTTTTCCCACATTTTCCTGCTTTTAACAGCTGCTTCTAGTCTATTGGAAGGACTGATGCTGAAGCTGAAGCTCCAATAATTTGGCCACCTGACATGAACAGACGACTCATAGGAAAAGACCCTGATACTGGAGAAAACAGAAGGCAAAAGGAGAAGGGGATGACAGAGGAGACGGCTCGATGGCATCACTGAGTCAACAGACATGAGTTTGAGCAAGCTCCGGGAGGTGGTGAAAGACAGAGAAGCCTGGTGTGCTGCAGTCCACGGGGTCGCAACATGTTGGACACAACTGAGCGACTGAATTGAACTGGACTACCCTATTGGTGGGCACTGAGGTTGTGCCCCTTCCATTGCTATTCTAAACAGTCCCAGTGACAATCCCTCCTATCATCAATACACTCCAACACACATCTCTCCATATTTTTACATGGTCGTGCGTACCTTTACATGGTCATGCAAGTATCTCTGCAGGGTAACTCTCGTGAAGTGGGAATGAAAGATCTGTGTTAAAATTTTAGAATCTCCAGTTCTGTGAAAAATAGTATGTAGAAAGAACCTGCAAAATCTTGAAAGCGGTACTGTAACGCAGCCCTACTCTAGGCCCCTGGAAGAGGAAATCTCCCCTAGCCTCTTCTTTTTTTGTGGGGTACTAGATGCAGTCTCAGGTTTCTTGGAATTGGCCTTTTTCTTATTTTCCCATAGCTCTTCTGGCTTAATTTCTGCTACTTCATCAGAGCTAGTCAGTTTTTGTTGTGGTTTGATATTCAGAGAGATTATGAACTTGGGAGATGGCAGAGTAGAAGCTTTTACTACAAGTCAGAGCTCAGAATACCTCGGAACCAGGAAGGCTTGTGGGAACTAACATCTCCAGCCCATTGGTTCATAATCATATTTTTCTTCACCTTATTTAAATGCACATCACACTCTCATGAGTAGCACTTCTCTTATATATGGTGATTCTTTGCGGGGGGCTTTGGGTTTGGGGTGGTGGTGAAAGGAGACAGAGGATATCCTCAAGTAGTTTTAGCTCTCTGGAGATACATGGATATTTCCTTGTTAACAGACCTCCCTGCATTTTTTTTTTTTTCCCACATTTTCCTGCTTTTAACAGCTGCTTCTAGTCTATTGGAAGGACTGATGCTGAAGCTGAAGCTCCAATAATTTGGCCACCTGACATGAACAGACGACTCATAGGAAAAGACCCTGATACTGGAGAAAACAGAAGGCAAAGGAGAAGGGGATGACAGAGGAGACGGCTCGATGGCATCACTGAGTCAACAGACATGAGTTTGAGCAAGCTCCGGGAGGTGGTGAAAGACAGAGAAGCCTGGTGTGCTGCAGTCCACGGGGTCGCAACATGTTGGACACAACTGAGCGACTGAATTGAACTGGACTACCCTATTGGTGGGCACTGAGGTTGTGCCCCTTCCATTGCTATTCTAAACAGTCCCAGTGACAATCCCTCCTATCATCAATACACTCCAACACACATCTCTCCATATTTTTACATGGTCGTGCGTACCTTTACATGGTCATGCAAGTATCTCTGCAGGGTAACTCTCGTGAAGTGGGAATGAAAGATCTGTGTTAAAATTTTAGAATCTCCAGTTCTGTGAAAAATAGTATGTAGAAAGAACCTGCAAAATCTTGAAAGCGGTACTGTAACGCAGCCCTACTCTAGGCCCCTGGAAGAGGAAATGCCAACCCACTCCAGTATTCTAGCCTGGAAAATTCCATGGACAGAGGAGCCTGGCGGGCTACAGTCTATGGGGTCACAAAAAGAGTCAGATGGAACTTAGCAACTGAGCACTTACCCCAGCAATAATGCTTAGTGGTAATCAAACAGGTTAAACAACGGATACAATTTCTTCATGTTCAAGGATCTCTAGAGCCTTCTCAGTCTATTGAT
The DNA here is from genome assembly GCA_022376925.1 of Tragulus kanchil. Classification (NCBI taxonomy): domain Eukaryota; kingdom Metazoa; phylum Chordata; class Mammalia; order Artiodactyla; family Tragulidae; genus Tragulus; species Tragulus kanchil. The sequence continues at coordinate 96,770,737 of JAIOJX010000029.1, forward strand.
CAGGCTGCAAACACTAATCCCAAGGACAGAGAATGAGGTATATATAATTTTTATTTATGAGATACCAACATCATTTCCAAAATTATCTTGTTCTTTATCATACAACTGGATGTTTCCTCTATTTGTTTTTCTTACCCTATATTTATCCTGAAACCCAAAACAATAGGAGCAAGGAAAATGATGTGAACAAATCGGGAGGGGGACTAGAGAGCTATTTAGACATTATTACCATACACCAATGACAGTTGAAATTAAACTGAAAAACCACGAGTCTAAAGTCCCCAGAAAAAGTTCTTAGGATTGTTGCTGGATAGATAACAAAGTGATTCCAAGAACTGAAACATGTTCTCTGTGGGCAGAAAAAAAATGATCTAACCCAAGATTAAGAGTATGCAAAAGATATAATTAAGGAAAAATTTAAAAACAGGAGACAGAATTTTAAGTGCAAGTCTAAACAGTCAAATAGCTGATGGGAACTGTGGTGAGTCAATATGCTCCCCTATCTAAACCTACTCAGCTTTCATGAGGGCAAAATGTTGGACACAACTGAGCGACTGAATTGAACTGGACTACCCTATTGGTGGGCACTGAGGTTGTGCCCCTTCCATTGCTATTCTAAACAGTCCCAGTGACAATCCCTCCTATCATCAATACACTCCAACACACATCTCTCCATATTTTTACATGGTCGTGCGTACCTTTACATGGTCATGCAAGTATCTCTGCAGGGTAACTCTCGTGAAGTGGGAATGAAAGATCTGTGTTAAAATTTTAGAATCTCCAGTTCTGTGAAAAATAGTATGTAGAAAGAACCTGCAAAATCTTGAAAGCGGTACTGTAACGCAGCCCTACTCTAGGCCCCTGGAAGAGGAAATGCCAACCCACTCCAGTATTCTAGCCTGGAAAATTCCATGGACAGAGGAGCCTGGCGGGCTACAGTCTATGGGGTCACAAAAAGAGTCAGATGGAACTTAGCAACTGAGCACTTACCCCAGCAATAATGCTTAGTGGTAATCAAACAGGTTAAACAACGGATACAATTTCTTCATGTTCAAGGATCTCTAGAGCCTTCTCAGTCTATTGATCAGGCTGCAAACACTAATCCCAAGGACAGAGAATGAGGTATATATAATTTTTATTTATGAGATACCAACATCATTTCCAAAATTATCTTGTTCTTTATCATACAACTGGATGTTTCCTCTATTTGTTTTTCTTACCCTATATTTATCCTGAAACCCAAAACAATAGGAGCAAGGAAAATGATGTGAACAAATCGGGAGGGGGACTAGAGAGCTATTTAGACATTATTACCATACACCAATGACAGTTGAAATTAAACTGAAAAACCACGAGTCTAAAGTCCCCAGAAAAAGTTCTTAGGATTGTTGCTGGATAGATAACAAAGTGATTCCAAGAACTGAAACATGTTCTCTGTGGGCAGAAAAAAAATGATCTAACCCAAGATTAAGAGTATGCAAAAGATATAATTAAGGAAAAATTTAAAAACAGGAGACAGAATTTTAAGTGCAAGTCTAAACAGTCAAATAGCTGATGGGAACTGTGGTGAGTCAATATGCTCCCCTATCTAAACCTACTCAGCTTTCATGAGGGCAAAAATGCCTTCTCTCCAGTGCTTAGATGAGATCAGACAATTTTATGTTCTCCAAGCTCCCACTGAACCCAAATGACATTCTGACTTCTGGTTTCTTTTATCTAAAGCAGCCAAAAAGTCACACCAGTCCTAGAAGAGTCTGATGTTTTGAAAGGTAATTCTTTGACATTGATTCAATATTAAAACTGTCCAAAGGATTTTTTCTTTAACTGGAAGTCAAGAAGAGAGAGACAAAGAACACCAGAAGAAAAAGGTCACACTTACTTTTTCAGATTATAAAATTCTTTGCTTGAACACCAGGAGAAAGGAAGAGAGGAATGATGGGAAATGAGGGAGATAAAAAGGGAGAGGGAAGGAAAATAAAACAACTCAAAGGTCTTCAACTTGAAATTTCAAACATCCTTCTGAGATTAACACATAGACATTATACATACAATACTGAGTGATGTAAACAGAGCAAATTTAGAAAAGCAGAATTTGTTGTTTATTGGATTCAGAAGCTCTGATTTCAAAGACAACCTGCCTTAGGGACACTACATTCTTTTACCGAAACGCTGGCAATGTCCTAGAATCCATCTGATCAATGCCCAAAGTATCACATGCCAGGAGTATTTTGTTAAATGTCTTTGAAAAGCTGTGCATCTAATTAAGCTTGGTATCTGACAACCAAGCTCTGGGGGGGAAAAAGCTGGTCCAATTTGGGAGAACACTACCATACCTGCAAATATGCATCATTTTCAAAGGTTCACCAAGTCACACAATTTTGGCACACAGACACAAGAACACAATCTAGATCGGAGGTCAGCAAACTTCTTCTATATGGTGGACTGGATAGTAAATACTTCAGAGCTTTCATCACAACTATTATTTCTCTCCACAACTGTAGTGCAAATGCAGCCATACACAATACCTAAATGAGCGGGTATGACTGAGTTCCAATAAAGCTATATTTATGGACATTGAATTCTGAACTTAGCGTCTTCTTTTGATTTTTTTTCCCAACCAAAGTAAAACCATTCTTAGCTCACGGGTCATACAAAATAAGCACATAATAGCTGGGGGGAGTCAATATGCTCCCCTATCTAAACCTACTCAGCTTTCATGAGGGCAAAAATGCCTTCTCTCCAGTGCTTAGATGAGATCAGACAATTTTATGTTCTCCAAGCTCCCACTGAACCCAAATGACATTCTGACTTCTGGTTTCTTTTATCTAAAGCAGCCAAAAAGTCACACCAGTCCTAGAAGAGTCTGATGTTTTGAAAGGTAATTCTTTGACATTGATTCAATATTAAAACTGTCCAAAGGATTTTTTCTTTAACTGGAAGTCAAGAAGAGAGAGACAAAGAACACCAGAAGAAAAAGGTCACACTTACTTTTTCAGATTATAAAATTCTTTGCTTGAACACCAGGAGAAAGGAAGAGAGGAATGATGGGAAATGAGGGAGATAAAAAGGGAGAGGGAAGGAAAATAAAACAACTCAAAGGTCTTCAACTTGAAATTTCAAACATCCTTCTGAGATTAACACATAGACATTATACATACAATACTGAGTGATGTAAACAGAGCAAATTTAGAAAAGCAGAATTTGTTGTTTATTGGATTCAGAAGCTCTGATTTCAAAGACAACCTGCCTTAGGGACACTACATTCTTTTACCGAAACGCTGGCAATGTCCTAGAATCCATCTGATCAATGCCCAAAGTATCACATGCCAGGAGTATTTTGTTAAATGTCTTTGAAAAGCTGTGCATCTAATTAAGCTTGGTATCTGACAACCAAGCTCTGGGGGGGAAAAAGCTGGTCCAATTTGGGAGAACACTACCATACCTGCAAATATGCATCATTTTCAAAGGTTCACCAAGTCACACAATTTTGGCACACAGACACAAGAACACAATCTAGATCGGAGGTCAGCAAACTTCTTCTATATGGTGGACTGGATAGTAAATACTTCAGAGCTTTCATCACAACTATTATTTCTCTCCACAACTGTAGTGCAAATGCAGCCATACACAATACCTAAATGAGCGGGTATGACTGAGTTCCAATAAAGCTATATTTATGGACATTGAATTCTGAACTTAGCGTCTTCTTTTGATTTTTTTTCCCAACCACTCAAAAATGTAAAAACCATTCTTAGCTCACGGGTCATACAAAATAAGCACATCTGGCACACAGGCCATAGTTTGCCAACTCCTGATCTAGACAATTAAATCAAGAGAGGGATATTTAAAATCACGTTTCATGGAAAATCAGGCATTATTAGAGAAGCTCAGAACAGCTGGGGCGGGGCCTTCATTCTCTAAACATAGCAAGTTATCTGGGGACTTCCCAGTGGTCCAGTGGTTAGGACACCACACTCCCAATGCAGGGGACATAAGTTTGATCTCTGGTCAGGTAGCTAAGATACTGATGCTGCATGGCTCGGTCAGAAAAAGAGGTTATCTGAAAGCATTTGCTACTGAAATAATTTCAGGAGGGTGAAAAGGTGCACTAAAGAAGAAAATTAAATTTCTGACTCCCTGCCAGAGAGATCAGTCATCTCTCTGAGAAGAAACAGATTTCTAAGGAGCTATCCTATAGTCCATGAGTTCTTGATGTGGTAAACTGTAATTTTACATGATTTTATACAGAAAGAAAAGCAGCAGTATTGTAACCATCAAATAAAGGAAAAGAATGGCAACAAGGTGACTATAATCAGAGCAGAGAGAACTAACTCCAACCAGGCTACAGATTCAGAACTGGAGGACAAGATCATAAAAACAGTGACCTCTGAGACTGAAGTCAGCAAGTACCATCAAATAATGAAATTAGCTGTGTGCAAAAGTGACCTACCTGAAGATGTAAGCCTGCTGCTAATGAGAGGAGGCCTCCAAAATCTCATCAGACACTAAAAAACAAACAGTCTGAGATAAACTGGGTGCTGATTAATCGTATCAACCTGTGGCAATGACATAACATGGGGATGGAAGTCCACACGGAGAAAGAGGAGCCCAAGAGTAGACTCCGTCAGTGTTTCTCTGCAGGACTGGGCCGCTGAAGGTGTGCCCAGGCCCACCCTGTCTTCCAGCCACCGTGTGATGGGAAGGCACCTCCTGTGCAGATGGTCTACTCGCCATCCACGTCCGGAAGAGAACAGCTTCCCAGACTCTTCTACTGAGAACCCAGGCTCTGGGCCATGCCACCCCAGTGTCTCCTCTGCCCTGCAGCTGTCTCACCTTGTAAATTAAGAAACTGGCATGCATATGGATTATTATGTCTCTGATGATTTTGGTAAGCATGACAAGTACCCTGAGACCCTTTGATCATGATCAACTGATAGAAAAACTCAAGCAGTTCTTGAGGACAAGGTGACCAATCACACAATCAGGACACGTATCTGTGTGAGGCCACCCTGTCCAATCATCACTGACTGGTCTCTCTTTTCACTGGCCTTAAAGAGAAGGTGTAGCTGTTGAGAACACTAGGCTCCAGAGTCAGACTGCTGGCTCTGAACAAAGCCCCACTCCACTACTTCCTTAGGTTTTTTCAACTCCCTGAGTTCAGTTTCTTCATTTGTAAAGTACAGATGAAAAGGGATATGCCTAGGAGAGTTGTGAGGTTTAAAAGGACAATGCGTGTGAAGCACTTGGCACAATACCTGGCTCCAAGAAAGCACTCAACAAATGGGAGTTCTTTTTGGTTACTACCACAGTCAGTATTTTCAGTGTTATTAACTGTACGAATGGTGATAAATGGTTTCACGAATTCACTGACCCTGGTAATATTCTAGTAGTTGATCTTCATTCACACAGTTTTGCTCTTTACCTGAAGTTCTAGAGAGTGTAAACCCTTCTTAGGGCACAAGATTAATTCCAATTAGAGACCACAAACAACAACTCCACAGGCTCTCCAACCAAGATGCAGAACCGTTCCTCCTTCAACAGCCACTACCTGATCACACAAGCTCACCAGTTCAATCTCATCAGACACTAAAAACAAACAGGAGATAAACTGGGTGCTGATTAATCGTATCAACCTGTGGCAATGACATAACATGGGGATGGAAGTCCACACGGAGAAAGAGGAGCCCAAGAGTAGACTCCGTCAGTGTTTCTCTGCAGGACTGGGCCGCTGAAGGTGTGCCCAGGCCCACCCTGTCTTCCAGCCACCGTGTGATGGGAAGGCACCTCCTGTGCAGATGGTCTACTCGCCATCCACGTCCGGAAGAGAACAGCTTCCCAGACTCTTCTACTGAGAACCCAGGCTCTGGGCCATGCCACCCCAGTGTCTCCTCTGCCCTGCAGCTGTCTCACCTTGTAAATTAAGAAACTGGCATGCATATGGATTATTATGTCTCTGATGATTTTGGTAAGCATGACAAGTACCCTGAGACCCTTTGATCATGATCAACTGATAGAAAAACTCAAGCAGTTCTTGAGGACAAGGTGACCAATCACACAATCAGGACACGTATCTGTGTGAGGCCACCCTGTCCAATCATCACTGACTGGTCTCTCTTTTCACTGGCCTTAAAGAGAAGGTGTAGCTGTTGAGAACACTAGGCTCCAGAGTCAGACTGCTGGCTCTGAACAAAGCCCCACTCCACTACTTCCTTAGGTTTTTTCAACTCCCTGAGTTCAGTTTCTTCATTTGTAAAGTACAGATGAAAAGGGATATGCCTAGGAGAGTTGTGAGGTTTAAAAGGACAATGCGTGTGAAGCACTTGGCACAATACCTGGCTCCAAGAAAGCACTCAACAAATGGGAGTTCTTTTTGGTTACTACCACAGTCAGTATTTTCAGTGTTATTAACTGTACGAATGGTGATAAATGGTTTCACGAATTCACTGACCCTGGTAATATTCTAGTAGTTGATCTTCATTCACACAGTTTTGCTCTTTACCTGAAGTTCTAGAGAGTGTAAACCCTTCTTAGGGCACAAGATTAATTCCAATTAGAGACCACAAACAACAACTCCACAGGCTCTCCAACCAAGATGCAGAACCGTTCCTCCTTCAACAGCCACTACCTGATCACACAAGCTCACCAGTTCAATCTCATTCCCTGTTTCCAACCAAACTCACACATCAGGCCAACTAGCCTCGAACTTTCCTGCCCTTCTTCCTACCAAATTACTTCTCTTTCCTCCATTACTATAAAGTAAGAACTCATCAACATTATGGCAAATTTACCACTTATCAACTCCTGATATAAACACCTTAACATTCTCTTAAGAGATAAATACATATAGAGAGAGCCATCAGGGAAATGTAAATTAAAACCACAACGAGATGTCACTTCACACCTGCTAGAGTGGTCTTATTAAGAAAAAGATGAAAAACAAGAGTAGGCAAAGATGTAGAGAAACTAGAACTCTCAGACACTGCTGGTGGGAATGTAAAATGCTGTAGCCCTTTTGGAGAACAATCTGAAGATTCCTCACAAGTTAAATAGTTACCATATGACTCAGCAATTCCACTCCTAGATATAATATGCAAGAGAAATGAAAATGTATGTCCACAAAAAAAAAAAACTTAATGACTATTCAGAGTGGTATTATTCATACATAGTAGCCAAGACACGTTAGCAACCCAAATATCCATCAACAGATGAATGGATAAACCAAAGGTGGCACTTTCGTACCATGGAATATCATTCAGCATTAAAAAGGAATGAACTACGGTCACATGCTTCAACGTGGATAAATCTCGTAAACACTATGATAAGTGAAGGAGTTCAGTCACAGAAGACCATATTCTATACGATTTTATCTATGAAATATTCAGAAAAGGTAGATTTAGAGAGAAACAAAGTAGAGTGTGGTTGCTAGGAGTTAGAGGGGTTTGGGAGGAAATGGGAAGTGATCATTAATGGGTACAGCTTCTTTTGGAGGTAAGGAAAATGCTGATCAAATTGACTGTGGTGATGAATATACTAAAAACCACTGATTGTATACATTATATAGATGAATTTCATAGTACATAAATTTTATCTTTATAAAGTTTTATGCAACAAATAAAAGATACGTAAATGTTTTCCAAAGGAACAGCAATGAATGACCAGAGTCAGTAGGATGTAAGAGAGCAAAACTAGCCACAAATTCATGAAAATGGACTGAGGTGCTCCCTTAAAACCAGAGACTACAAATCTTACCTTTAAAACCCACTCAAATCAAACAATGTTAGCCTTGCATATGACTCCAAAACATCTCCACTACCCTACTTACAGACACCGTAAGCACAGTATCATACAAATGGACATTTAATTTTTGTTGGTATTCTGGGTAACTCCCATATCATAACATGTACTATATACGCTACAGAGCAAGTCATACCTACTGAATTTAACTCACTTATATATTCAGTCAACACTTGCTATATGTCTACTATGTGCCAGGCAATGTCCAAGTGTCAGGGATGCAAAGATGGCTGAGACACAAGCTCTCCTCCCTGGGAGCTCCCTGCACAGTGAGCTGAGAGTTAGAAAGCAGACAGGAGAACATTTTGATTGCACGTTAAGTAAGCGCCTAATAAACATGTTTCAGATGAAAATGACACAAGCTGTTTCTGGGGCGGGGACCACAGTCCTCTCAGAAGCAGCCCACCTGTTGACGTGCTCCTCCCAGTCCTCCGGCGGGGGAGGGGCATCCGCATCGGTCCTGGCAAAGATGACATGCCGCTCACACTCGTTCATCACGCTGCGTGCCTTCTGATTGTCGTAGAGTGGCACAGGGGTTGACGTGACTGTCTCCACATCTATCGGGACATCTGACTCACTGTAAAAGTGAGGAAATAGGACCAGTCACACATTTTATATAACATGGGTATTTAATGACTGCCTGGTTGCCAAAAATGTCTCTTTAATACAATCAGCTTTTTGTCTATTCTTTTTTTTTGGCTGCACTGTGCAGCATGAGGGATCTAAGTTCCCTGATCAGGTATGAAACTGTGTCCACTGCAACAGAAGCAGAATCTTAACCACGGACTGCCAGAGAAGTCCTTAATCAGTTTTAAAGTTAGGCATAAGCACATTATATCCACAGAAAACTGTGAAGCAAAGCCACCTTTCCCATGTGTCTAGATCTCTGTGACATGCTGGTACGTGCTGGAAACACAAAGGTGAAAGCCAAACCTATTACCCTAATTTTTAACAGAGAGCAAAACTAGCCACAAATTCATGAAAATGGACTGAGGTGCTCCCTTAAAACCAGAGACTACAAATCTTACCTTTAAAACCCACTCAAATCAAACAATGTTAGCCTTGCATATGACTCCAAAACATCTCCACTACCCTACTTACAGACACCGTAAGCACAGTATCATACAAATGGACATTTAATTTTTGTTGGTATTCTGGGTAACTCCCATATCATAACATGTACTATATACGCTACAGAGCAAGTCATACCTACTGAATTTAACTCACTTATATATTCAGTCAACACTTGCTATATGTCTACTATGTGCCAGGCAATGTCCAAGTGTCAGGGATGCAAAGATGGCTGAGACACAAGCTCTCCTCCCTGGGAGCTCCCTGCACAGTGAGCTGAGAGTTAGAAAGCAGACAGGAGAACATTTTGATTGCACGTTAAGTAAGCGCCTAATAAACATGTTTCAGATGAAAATGACACAAGCTGTTTCTGGGGCGGGGACCACAGTCCTCTCAGAAGCAGCCCACCTGTTGACGTGCTCCTCCCAGTCCTCCGGCGGGGGAGGGGCATCCGCATCGGTCCTGGCAAAGATGACATGCCGCTCACACTCGTTCATCACGCTGCGTGCCTTCTGATTGTCGTAGAGTGGCACAGGGGTTGACGTGACTGTCTCCACATCTATCGGGACATCTGACTCACTGTAAAAGTGAGGAAATAGGACCAGTCACACATTTTATATAACATGGGTATTTAATGACTGCCTGGTTGCCAAAAATGTCTCTTTAATACAATCAGCTTTTTGTCTATTCTTTTTTTTTGGCTGCACTGTGCAGCATGAGGGATCTAAGTTCCCTGATCAGGTATGAAACTGTGTCCACTGCAACAGAAGCAGAATCTTAACCACGGACTGCCAGAGAAGTCCTTAATCAGTTTTAAAGTTAGGCATAAGCACATTATATCCACAGAAAACTGTGAAGCAAAGCCACCTTTCCCATGTGTCTAGATCTCTGTGACATGCTGGTACGTGCTGGGGGAAACACAAAGGTGAAAGACAAATATATTCCATAAGCCTATAGCTGACTGCCTAAATGTGCTTTCCAACAGAGCAGCTATAAGCCGCATGCAAATATTTAAATTAATAAAGGTTAAACAGAATTAAAAATTCAGTTTCTCAGTCACATAAGCCATATTTCAAGTACTGCACAGCTGCCTAAGGTTACCATATTGGGCAAGGCAGGTATAGAACATTCCTATCACTAAAGAGAGTTCTGTTAGGCGATGTTGGTCTAAAGTTTCCAATTATTCAAACTTTCCCTTCCCTTAGCAAATCAACTGACAGTTAAAGATACAGTGGAAAAACCTGTGATTGTCTAAGACAGATCACTGGGAATGCAGACACCTCAGCTTGCTTACTCTGTTAAGGAGCCCACAACAGAAATGAACTCAAGTGGATGCCTGAAAGAGCTTTCATCTTTTCAAATGTTAGTGACAAAAAAGAAAATGCTAATGAAACCCTAGTGCTGTGCTCTTCACTGCAACAACTCTGTCACCCAAAATACAATGTCAATCACACCAGTCTGTGGGCTGTCTAGCAAACGTCACTTCAACTTTTTGATCTCAATGATGTTAATGATTCCATTCCCAATGGCTGCAATGATTACATCATTATAAAATAAACTGAAATAATGTGCAGCTGGATTTGGTGGTGGGTGAGAGAGCTGATTATCTTCTGTGAACCAGACACTGGGTAAGGTACTTAGACCTGGACGTCTGCATAAGACTCCTGGTGTTACAATTCCAAGCCTGTCTTCTCCAGGCCTCTCCCAACTCATGGCATCACCCAGCTGCTCAAGTCAGAAATCTGAGAGTATCCTGACTTCCTTTCCCCTTACCCCGGGCTGCTCTTTCCAATTCACCACAGCAGGCCACCTTTTTCTCTACCTGTACTATTCCTGCCCCATCAAGGCTCATGATCTCTGGCCCCGACCCCCGCAGTGGTCTCCTAGCCAGGTTTTCTCTATTCCACTTCTGCACTATCATCCATTTCACAAAAATCTGAAGTGATCTTTTTAAATATAAATCCAATCTCTAGCTTAAAATCCTTCGATGACTTCTTGACCAACTCTAAAAAATCAAATTCCTAGATGAGGTAGCTCCTGTCAGCTTCTCCCTTAGCTCCTAATTACACTCCCACTGCAACCACCTTCCAGACCCAGTGGCTTAAAAAGTCCTATGACACACCAACACCCACTTTCAGGGCCCGTATATGGAGCCAGTCTATAGGAAGAATTTTCTGAGTACTGAAATGACCAAAGTCACAAAATCTCACTTTAAGAAAACAATCATGAGACCTGAATACAGGAGTTTCAATGTTTGCAAGAAACTGTCACAAAACTAAGTGAGAGACATGCAATTCTATGTAAAAGAGCTCTTCAGTGATGCCCTTGGCCAGAAGCATCAGGAATATGCCGGATTATGCTCTAAAATCACAGATTCTGTGACCCGTACATCCAAAATAGGCCAACAAAATGATCCCCTCACTGGGAAATGAAATAAAAGTGACTACATGTGTTAAACACACACGTCATGACACTTTTAGTTCATGAAGGCTCACTGGAGGAATATAAAGAAGTAAAAACACAAGATCTTGGTTTTCAAACAAACCTAAAACCTATGCTAGAGAGGAGACTAAACATCAGGTCAGATTGAGACACACAAATAAAAACACTTCCTCCAAAAAAGTGTATAAAATCATGAAGAGCATGATTTTTATCATCAAAACAGAATGTTTCAAGATTATCTGAACATCTTAAAACTCCAAAGAAACAGCTAAACAAGTTTGTGTAGGCCAAATGTAACTGTATGACGTATCACATGGTAAAAATTCCTGACCCTATTATGCCGGCGGCCTGAAATATAACCAGACCTAAGAAGGGTTAAGATCAACCCATGGTGACGTTTGCAACAAGCTAAGAGAGAAAGCAAAGTCTGGGCCATTCACTCCTAAGCTCTGCAGGTGAATCCAGGAAAAGCAAACCAAATTAGCATAAAAAGGTTACTGTTGCCAGAACACTTGACTATTTTAGGAAGATGTCTAGTACTGCCTGACAATTTGTAAAACTCCCTCCTGGCGTTCCCCTGGTGGTCCAGTGGCTAAGACTCCATGCTCCCAATGCAGGAACCTGGGTTTGATCCCTGGGCAGGGGACTAGATCCCACATGTTCCAATTGAGTTCTCATGCCACAACTAAAGACCCCCTGCCGCGAGGAAGCCCTGGCTCTGTCAAATAAATAAATAAATAATTTTTTTAAAAGTGACCAAAAGAAGTGGTCAACTCTTCCTGTCTTTTTCTTCCCTTTAAATATCCTCTTTTATTCCTCTTTCCACACAAGGCCTATTTTCCTAAGTGCCACCAGTTGCTTGCTTTCCTTTGAACATCTTGCCTTCCTAACTCATTAGATGTCTTGAAGGCCGAGGTCCACCCAGAGGCCTGACATCCTCAGGCAGCTTAAGGAACAGATGCTGAATTCAACAGTCCAGCCCCACCACCCCCACTCCCCAATCTCCCATCATAAAACCCTCTCTAATCCGCCTCTGATGACTGGCCAGCTAAGGCGACCGACCGCAGCTGCCAGGGAGGGAAGGCCAGACTCACATGGTACTTTCGTGCTGCCTCCGGGTAGTGACAAAGAGCATGCGGGTGGGGCGGGCGCTACTGGCATCGGGGTGGGCGCTCCACGGCGGCGTAGCTGTGATCCAGGAACACCAGGTCCAGCTCGCGCTCGTGCACCGACAGCAAAACTTGCTAGAGAGGAGACTAAACATCAGGTCAGATTGAGACACACAAATAAAAACACTTCCTCCAAAAAAGTGTATAAAATCATGAAGAGCATGATTTTTATCATCAAAACAGAATGTTTCAAGATTATCTGAACATCTTAAAACTCCAAAGAAACAGCTAAACAAGTTTGTGTAGGCCAAATGTAACTGTATGACGTATCACATGGTAAAAATTCCTGACCCTATTATGCCGGCGGCCTGAAATATAACCAGACCTAAGAAGGGTTAAGATCAACCCATGGTGACGTTTGCAACAAGCTAAGAGAGAAAGCAAAGTCTGGGCCATTCACTCCTAAGCTCTGCAGGTGAATCCAGGAAAAGCAAACCAAATTAGCATAAAAAGGTTACTGTTGCCAGAACACTTGACTATTTTAGGAAGATGTCTAGTACTGCCTGACAATTTGTAAAACTCCCTCCTGGCGTTCCCCTGGTGGTCCAGTGGCTAAGACTCCATGCTCCCAATGCAGGAACCTGGGTTTGATCCCTGGGCAGGGGACTAGATCCCACATGTTCCAATTGAGTTCTCATGCCACAACTAAAGACCCCTGCCGCGAGGAAGCCCTGGCTCTGTCAAATAAATAAATAAATAATTTTTTTAAAAGTGACCAAAAGAAGTGGTCAACTCTTCCTGTCTTTTTCTTCCCTTTAAATATCCTCTTTTATTCCTCTTTCCACACAAGGCCTATTTTCCTAAGTGCCACCAGTTGCTTGCTTTCCTTTGAACATCTTGCCTTCCTAACTCATTAGATGTCTTGAAGGCCGAGGTCCACCCAGAGGCCTGACATCCTCAGGCAGCTTAAGGAACAGATGCTGAATTCAACAGTCCAGCCCCACCACCCCCACTCCCCAATCTCCCATCATAAAACCCTCTCTAATCCGCCTCTGATGACTGGCCAGCTAAGGCGACCGACCGCAGCTGCCAGGGAGGGAAGGCCAGACTCACATGGTACTTTCGTGCTGCCTCCGGGTAGTGACAAAGAGCATGCGGGTGGGGCGGGCGCTACTGGCATCGGGGTGGGCGCTCCACGGCTTGGCGTAGCTGTGATCCAGGAACACCAGGTCCAGCTCGCGCTCGTGCACCGACAGCTGGAAGAGCAGCGAGGTGCCCATGCGCCGCGCCGAGGTCTGGAAGTCCCTCTCCCCGCCTCGGTGGGCCATGTCCGAAGTGGGGCAGCGGCGGCGTCAGGGAACGGTTATCCACATGCTAGACACCTGCGGGGAAAAGGTTCCCTTCACGTCAATCCAAACGATCCAGAATGGCTTCCAACCTTAGAGCATCTAACGGGCTTCTTACTTTTGTGACCTATCATTCCCCAATAGAGTAGCGATATAACATCTATCACACTGCAGACCCTTGCCCGCGTGGGGAGGGGTTCCTGCGATCCCAGTCCACCCCCGCCCTCCCCTAAAGAGCTAAGGGCGCTCCCTCCATCCTCCACGTCTCGCTCCACTGGCGAGCGGGGGGGACGCCACGGTCCACCAGGGCCTCACGCGGACAGATACTAAACGTGCTGGGCCAGCGCCACAATTTCTCAGGAGGGCGTCCCGGGTTTGGGCAAATGAGAAAAATCTTAGCGACTACTAATTCCACTGCTGAGGGTCTCCACGGCTGCGCACCATTCTCTGGGAGCCGTGTCCCGCCGGAGCGTGAGCATCACGGACACAGCGGCGCACCGCGGGGCCTTAGGAAAGCCGCCACGTCTCTCCTTTGTGTTAAAAGTTTTCCGACTGCTTCCTAAGGCTCTGGAGTTTGAAACCTCGACCGATGCGCGGGCCTCCCCAAAGCCTGTAACAAAACGCCACGCCGGGAAGACCCCTCTCCCTTCCCGAGGCCGGGGTGGTCCCAGGGGAGCCGCCCTCGACAGACCCCCGGGCACCCCTCGGGGGTCCCGCCTCCAAGCCTCAGAAATGCCTGGGCGGGGCTCGTCATCGCACTTCACAGACGCCAGGCGCCGGCTCAAGGGGATGGAGGGACTCGGCCAAGGTCACCGAGAGTTCGCGACGAGGAGGAGCCGCTGCGCACCCGCCCCGGCCCCGCTCAGCGCCCGCGTCACGGCGGCCCGAGCCCGCCCCCGGCCCACACGGTCGTCCGACTCAGGCCGCCCGGCCCCCGGGCTCTGGCGCCCGGCCCCTTCATGGCCCGGGAGCCTGGTGATCCCCGCCGAGGCCCCCTGGCCGCTCCGACCCGGGCCGCCATGCCCCCAGCCCGCCACCCCCTCCAGGGCCGACGTTCCCCTCACCCGCAATCGCCCGGCCGCGCGCTCGGCCCGGGCAGGGTCCCTGTGCGCGTGCGCGTTACCGCCTCCACGCCCCGGAGCCCCGGGCACCAGGCAAAACGCGGAAGTGGATTACAGCCAGGAAGGGAGGGGCGGAGAGCCGCAAAACCCGGACAGGATGCGACTGCGAGTAAAGAGGAGAGACCGGATCGCGCGCGGATCTCCCCCGTCGCAGAGTCCTGGGTTCAAGGCTTTGGCGTGTTCCGCAGGGAAAGCGAGGGCGAGGAAGGAGGCTGCCTCTGCAGCTTCTATTCTCGTTGCCCCACATTGTTGCTTTGCCAGGTGTCTGGCCAGAGCCGGGAGGGCGTGCAACCCACTTTCCACTCTGTAAAGTAGATCCCACCACCACCACGACGATGTGTTCATGTGTTAGGAATTTACTACTTATGCCGTACATCTGAAACTAACACAACATTGTGAAGCAACTATACCTAAATTTTAAAAAAGAGGAAAAGAATATACTCAAGAAAACAGTCACAATAAAAATACATGTAAAAAGTAAAAGTCAGGGGCTTCCCTGGTGGTCCAGTGGGTCAGGACAGCGCCTTGCAGTGCAAGGGGCGTCGGTTCAATCCCTGGCCTGGGAAGATCCCACATGCCGCGGAGCGGCTGGACAGATGTGTCCAATTACCGAGCCGGAGCTCTGGAGCGCATGCGCCCAGAGCCGGTGCTCTGCAAGGCGAGAGGCCACTGCGATGGGAGGCCCACACAGGCCAAAGAACAAAGATGGATGAAAATAGACAAATGAAGGACTAATAGAAGTGGCCCGCCCGCCCCCCTCCCTCCCCACCCCTCCCCCCTAAATGTAAAAGTCACAGTGAGCCTGAAACTGTTCTAAAGAATAAAATTTATTGAAAATAAATAGATTTGCGGAGCCCTGCTGGCGCCTGTCAAGATGGCCCAACCCTTAAGGAGTTTAAGGAATAAAGAGAGGCAGTACCATGCTCAAGGCAGAGATTAGTACTTAGTAGCTTGTACTTAGTTGCTTAGTCTCTTCAGGAACCCATGAACTGTAGCCCACCAGGCTCCTCTGTGCAGGGACTTGTCCAGACAAAAATATTGGAGTGGGTTGCCATGCCCGCCTCCAGGGGATCTTCCCTACCCAGGGATTGAACCCGCGTCTCTTGAGTCTCTTGCATTGGCAGGCAGATATTCTTTTTTTTTTTTTTTAACCACTGTGCCACCTGGGAAGCCAAGTGAAAAAAATTCATTATCGTAAAAAGGAAAACACTGAATACAATATAGATTTAGTCCCCAAATGAGATATAATTATGAGAACAGGTTCAAAGAAGGGTAGGTGTAAGTAAGAAAGCTGTCTGCGTGTGTGATAAAGAACCCTGTCTGCGTGCTAAATCGCTTCAATCGTGTCAGCTCTTTGCGACCCCATGGACTGTATGTAGCTCGCTAGGCTTCTCTGTCCATGGGATGCTCCAGGCAAGAATACTGCAATGGGTTGCCATGCCCTCCTCCAGGATAGCTAAGGTCTAAAAGTGACGAGTCAGAAAGTTTGAGAGAAAGAAGCTGAGAAAGGAGTGAGAGATGATGTAAAATAACTGATTTCAAAGACTCTCCCGAAGGGAAAAATTAGAGGGGTGCTATTTAAATATTTCAGGATATAGAGGTTGATCTTAGTAGGATAATAGGCAAAAAGCAGCCCTTTGGTCCACCTCTCTCCACCCTTAATTCTCTCGCCCTGGTACTTATTTGGGGTCAGGGTTCTGCTGCTTTTTCTCTTTATACTCAGATCAGCATTGTGTATGGACTGGTATCTTTTCTGTCCCTTGCTTAGCACACCAAGTTTATTAAATTTTTTTTTTGTTCCTTTCTTTGCCAATCATGGAGGTGATAAATGGCACCTTATTGTATTTCTTTGCTTATTAATGAGCTTGACTTTTTTTAATTTTAATTTTTTTTGTTTTGGGGCTATCTGAGTTCAATTTGACAAAATGATAAGCAGTATCCGATGGAGCTGAAAATCTGCAAAGAGCGGACTCAGCCTGCGGCCCTCCCCCCCATCTCTTCTCGCCCCGACCTCTGCGGACACAAAGTTTCCTACCTGCGGGCTCCCGTCAGCACCGCCCCTCCCCTGGCCACTTCCAGCTACTCAAGGTCCACCCCGTTGCGCCGTTAATTTCTTTTGGTCCGCACTCTTGGTTTCCGCTCTTGTATCCCTTCCGCTTGGCCCTCTACATTCTCCTCGCCCTCATGGCCCCCTTCCCTCTCTTGGCTTCCTCTTTCGGCCCCTTCATCCTGGATCTGTTCCTTCTTGGACACCACTGTCTCTGACTTCCTTCGCTCTCCCTCTGCTTGTCTCTCTCTCTCTCTCTCTTTCTCTCTCTCTGCTTCTCTCTCTCTCCCGGTCACGTCTCTGTAGCCAGATCCCTCGTGGTGACTCCTACCTCAGTCCAAATGAATAAACCTGATCCTGCCTGGGATCCCCGTTTCTCTGCCTCTTTTTTCAGACTTTTCTTACAGTATCTCATTGCATATATTTGATTATTAAATCGGTTGATATTTTTTACATCTTTTTTTTTGCCTATTTGGGCAATCGTCTAATCTTAACTTTGCCTGTTTTCCCCTGGAGTATTCATCCTTTCCTTATTGAATTATAAGAACTGTGGCAGGTGTTCCCTACCTTGATAGTTGTCTTTTAAGGTGTATGTTTCTGTGCCAGACTCTTTTATGTGGTTGTATCTATCAACCTCTTCCTTTACTGGGTTGGCCTTTTCTGTCATGCTTAGTTCCGAAAATCATTCACAACATAATGAGCATTGTTTGATTTTTAGATTTCAAGAAAAACTGTCAGGAAATACTTTTTAAATCTGCTAAAAGCAATCCTAACACCATAATTACACACCCAGTTTTTGTTGTTGTTCTTTGAATGCTATGCATGCTTTAGAATGCAAAGTAAGCTTATTGCTAAATTGTTTCATCACTAATACATGTTTTTAAAACATTCATTAATGTTTATGCTAACGGGACTTCCCTCCTGACCCAGAGGCTAAGACTCCCCCACTCCCACTGCAGAGGGTACAGGTTCAATCCCTGGTCAGAAAGTTAAAATCCACATACCTTGCAGCCAAAATCCCAAAACATAAAACAGCAGCAATACTGTGACAAATTCAATAAAGATTTTAAAAAGGGTCTGCATGAAAAAAAAATCTTAAGAAGTTCCCATGCTTTGAGCAAGACCTGACACAGTCAAACTGACAAAAAAAAATTTTTTCACAGTAACTACTGAATAAGATGTAATTTATGTAATAATCAACCCCAAAGCAGAAAAAGCTTAGGGACAATATGAACAATGACCCACTCTATCCCTATTCTGAAGAGACCTTGAGAGCAATCAAGATGTCCCAGCAAGACTGTATTGTCAGTGAGATTTTTCTTTTTTTGAGATTTTTCTTTACCTTTTCTTTACCTTTACAAACCCAGATGGCACAAGAGCTTGTTAACAAGGAAGTTAGTTTAACTAAGGAGAGATTCATCTCTAGACCATGTTTCCGTTAGAAAAAAGTAGGCCTGAATGTTTGCCTCCACATTAGGAAGGACTTGTGAAACCCCACTGAAGTCATCTTTGAGTTCCCTATTCCTTTTCTCAGCTCACCTCCATCCTCTATTTTCTCATCTAAACAGTGTGACTTTCCCAATGATTCAGTCCATATAACTCGCTTGTATAAAGGGAACATACATTCTCCTTCTCCCTAATCTTGAAATCAGAAGGATAGTAAGAATGAGAGAGAAAAGAGAAGAAAGGGGAAATGGAATTTAGCCAGATTGTTTTGTTTCTACAGCCCTGGTTACCTGAAGCCACTGACTTCAAGCCCTGTGACTTCTTCCTCCACCCACACTCTTCATTCCTCTCCAGAACCAAGAACCACCGACCTTTGTGATCGTATCTCCGTTGCTAAGCAACAGACCTTACTCACCCTATGAGCCCTGGGAGAAGCCGAGGACCAAGGTGCTCCAAGCAGAAAGCTTGCCTGAGAAGGACAGAGGGAAGTAGTCCGAGAGCTAGCATTGTTTCATGTTTTTAAAACATTCATTAATGTTTATGCTAACGGGACTTCCCTCCTGACCCAGAGGCTAAGACTCCCCCACTCCCACTGCAGAGGGTACAGGTTCAATCCCTGGTCAGAAAGTTAAAATCCACATACCTTGCAGCCAAAATCCCAAAACATAAAACAGCAGCAATACTGTGACAAATTCAATAAAGATTTTAAAAAGGGTCTGCATGAAAAAAAAATCTTAAGAAGTTCCCATGCTTTGAGCAAGACCTGACACAGTCAAACTGACAAAAAAAAATTTTTTCACAGTAACTACTGAATAAGATGTAATTTATGTAATAATCAACCCCAAAGCAGAAAAAGCTTAGGGACAATATGAACAATGACCCACTCTATCCCTATTCTGAAGAGACCTTGAGAGCAATCAAGATGTCCCAGCAAGACTGTATTGTCAGTGAGATTTTTCTTTTTTTGAGATTTTTCTTTACCTTTTCTTTACCTTTACAAACCCAGATGGCACAAGAGCTTGTTAACAAGGAAGTTAGTTTAACTAAGGAGAGATTCATCTCTAGACCATGTTTCCGTTAGAAAAAAGTAGGCCTGAATGTTTGCCTCCACATTAGGAAGGACTTGTGAAACCCCACTGAAGTCATCTTTGAGTTCCCTATTCCTTTTCTCAGCTCACCTCCATCCTCTATTTTCTCATCTAAACAGTGTGACTTTCCCAATGATTCAGTCCATATAACTCGCTTGTATAAAGGGAACATACATTCTCCTTCTCCCTAATCTTGAAATCAGAAGGATAGTAAGAATGAGAGAGAAAAGAGAAGAAAGGGGAAATGGAATTTAGCCAGATTGTTTTGTTTCTACAGCCCTGGTTACCTGAAGCCACTGACTTCAAGCCCTGTGACTTCTTCCTCCACCCACACTCTTCATTCCTCTCCAGAACCAAGAACCACCGACCTTTGTGATCGTATCTCCGTTGCTAAGCAACAGACCTTACTCACCCTATGAGCCCTGGGAGAAGCCGAGGACCAAGGTGCTCCAAGCAGAAAGCTTGCCTGAGAAGGACAGAGGGAAGTAGTCGGCAGAGATGCTGCGGCTTGTCGTGGAGTCGGCCAAGATTAGCCCACCCCTGAGCCCCCCACCCAGACCCTGTGTGTCCGTGTACTTCAGAGGTAAGAGCCAGGACCCCCAAGAGGCAACACGTAACCAACAAAAGCTAGAGTCACTGACACCCTACTATGTAAAAGCTGCCCTGTGTGACCAAAAACTGAGATAGATACAATCCAAATAAATCTTTCAAATTTATCATCCTTACTGCTATGATTTCTCTTAGTATGACTCCTCTGCCTCCTTTTTTTCTGATGGATAGCTACGTACTGAGTCGCATCAGTCATGTCTAACTTTTCGCGACCCCATGGACTGTAGCCTCTGTCTATGGTATTTTCCAGGCAGGAATACAGGCATGGGTAGCCATTTCCTTCTCCAGGGGATCTTGTCCACCTGAAGATCAAACCTGGGTCTCCCGCATGGCAGGCAGATTCTTTACCATTGGAGTCACCCGGGAAACCCACAAATGGCTACAGGACAAAAAGAGAAACTCCTTGAGTTTCTTCTATGATCTAGGACTGTGCACAAACTGAGGTTTAAAAAGAGCACCTGCTTCATAGGATCCCTGTAAGGATATGAAAAGATAATATATGTACAGGTCTTGGTCCAGTTTCTAGTAATAACTGCACAATTGTATGAATTAATTTTATAATCAACAAAGCCTTTTCATAAATATAATGAATTTTGTTCCTCACAACAATTCCATGAGGCAAATGAGTCAAGTTTTTATGACCTCCATACTTCATGCATAAGGAAAACAAAGTCCCAATTTGTTAAAAGAAAGCCTTCAAAAATCTATAGTAAGAATGAGAGAGAAGAGAATGGAAAGGGAAATGGAATTTAGCCAGATTGTTTTGTTTCTACAGCCCTGGTTACCTGAAGCCACTGACTTCAAGCCCTGTGACTTCTTCCTCCACCCACACTCTTCATTCCTCTCCAGAACCAAGAACCACCGACCTTTGTGATCGTATCTCCGTTGCTAAGCAACAGACCTTACTCACCCTATGAGCCCTGGGAGAAGCCGAGGACCAAGGTGCTCCAAGCAGAAAGCTTGCCTGAGAAGGACAGAGGGAAGTAGTCGGCAGAGATGCTGCGGCTTGTCGTGGAGTCGGCCAAGATTAGCCCACCCCTGAGCCCCTCACCCAGACCCTGTGTGTCCGTGTACTTCAGAGGTAAGAGCCAGGACCCCCAAGAGGCAACACGTAACCAACAAAAGCTAGAGTCACTGACACCCTACTATGTAAAAGCTGCCCTGTGTGACCAAAAACTGAGATAGATACAATCCAAATAAATCTTTCAAATTTATCATCCTTACTGCTATGATTTCTCTTAGTATGACTCCTCTGCCTCCTTTTTTTCTGATGGATAGCTACGTACTGAGTCGCATCAGTCATGTCTAACTTTTCGCGACCCCATGGACTGTAGCCTCTGTCTATGGTATTTTCCAGGCAGGAATACAGGCATGGGTAGCCATTTCCTTCTCCAGGGGATCTTGTCCACCTGAAGATCAAACCTGGGTCTCCGCATGGCAGGCAGATTCTTTACCATTGAGTCACCGGAAACCCACAAATGGCTACAGGACAAAAAGAGAAACTCCTTGAGTTTCTTCTATGATCTAGGACTGTGCACAAACTGAGGTTTAAAAAGAGCACCTGCTTCATAGGATCCCTGTAAGGATATGAAAAGATAATATATGTACAGGTCTTGGTCCAGTTTCTAGTAATAACTGCACAATTGTATGAATTAATTTTATAATCAACAAAGCCTTTTCATAAATATAATGAATTTTGTTCCTCACAACAATTCCATGAGGCAAATGAGTCAAGTTTTTATGACCTCCATACTTCATGCATAAGGAAAACAAAGTCCCAATAAGGGGGGAGGGAAAGTGTAAAAGATATCTGAGAGAGAATGAGAAAGCTTAAGTATATCTGTATTGCAAAAAGCTGGAGGGAAAATGGGGAAGAAAGATGAACAGTCTGATAACAGAGAGTAGGGAGGATGGGCACAGGCAAATGAGTTTTTCCAGGAAGTGTGGCAGGGTGAGAAAAATTGGGGCCAAGGGAAAAGCAGGACACAGTAGTTTCTCTAAGAAACACACAAATAATAAAAGTCCTTAAACTGTTTTTTTCTTGTCTCTGAAACTCTGCTTGCTGAATATGACATAACTCAGAGATCGAACCCTTGGGACTCCAGGCTCACAGGGTGATGGGAGTTTTATGTCCCGAGTTTGTGGGTTGAAAGAGGAGCAGCAGAGGTTCAGTACGTCCTTGCCTCGAAACTGGCTGATCTGATGATGAGCCAGGGAACAAACAGCCAGATACCAGCTGTCTTTCCCATCGCTTCCCAGGCATTGTCTTTCTCCTCCCAGAAATTTCTCTTACAAAGATGCTTATAACCCAGAAACCTGTGTTTGTCCATAGATTTGCCTACAGATTCTTATAACTGAATGATTGTTTGATATAAAAAAATAATTTTATTTATTTATTTTTGGTTGTGCTGAGTCTTGGTTGCTGAGGACGTTAGTTGCGGTGAGCAGGGGCTACTCTTAGTTGCAATGCTCAGGCTTCTCATTGCAGTGGCTTCTCTTGCTGTGGAGCACGGCTCTAGGCACGTGGGCTTCAGTAGCTGCAGCATGCAGATTTAGTTGCTCGGAGACATGTGGGATCTTCCCAGATCAGGGATCAAATCCGTGTTCCCTGCATTGGTAGGCAGATTCTTTAACCTCTGGACCACCAGGAAAGTCCTTTTTTTATTCCTTTTTCACCTGTCCTTCCCTGCCCCTCTTCCCTCATATACCATCCACTGTGCTACGCAAAAGGTACATATGATCTTCCTCTCTCTCTTTCTTTCTTTCTCTCTCTCTGTCAACTCTCTTCTCTCTCTCAAACACGTTCTTTTTTTGGCCTCTTTTATTGTTTTTTTTTTGTTTATTTATTTTCATCCATCTTCATCCTTTGGCCTGTGTGGGCCTCCCATTGCAGTGGCCTCTCTCATTGCAGAGCACAGGCTCTGGATGCATGTGCTCCAGAGTGCTGTCTCGTAACTGGACACACCAGCCCAGCTGCTCCTCAGCATGTGGGATCTTCTCGGGTCAGGGATCAAACTGGTGCCCCTTGCACTGCAAGGTGTATTCTTTACCCACTGGATCACCAGAGAAGCCCCTCACACATATTCTTGCCTTGAGAAGAATCTCAGATTGACCTATTTAGAGGTTCTTTGCAGGGATATGGACGGGTCTTTGTTAAAGATATTTTTGGAGAAGGCAGATTGCAGTGGATATAGAACTTTCAACCCATTAGAGATGTGTTAGGATGTCTCAGGGTACACTGGCATTGCTCTGGTAATAACAGAACCCATAAATCCTGGTGCCTTAACAGCGGAAGTTCATTTCTTGCTAACACCAAGACCTACATTGATGGTACAGATCAGGCAGTGATCCTGAATGACTCTTCCAGACAGTAGTTTGGGGACCAGCTGCTTGCTGCTCGGCTGCAGACTCTCCAGGCACCATCCTGCCAGCCGCTGGTGATAGTGGATGTGGGGAGTGGGGAGGAGAATGGAGAGTCTCATGAGAGCCAGTCCAGGCAGGGGTTAGTGTGGCTTCCATTCCATTGGCCAGGATGCGTCACATGGCCCCACCCCTGTGCAAGATAGCTGGGAACTATGTACCCAGGAGGAAAATGAACACATAACACATAACATTATCTGTCACATGAGGCGATTTCTCACAAAGGTGAAAAATCTGGAAATCTCCAAAGTCAGAAAGAACCAGTGCCACGTCACATCTGCCACTGTAGACTGGATGTTTTCTTAGAGAGTCTGGCCCCTCTTTGCTCACTCATGCCTAGATCCTGAAACATCCATACCACCTCCTTGGTGTCTTTGCAGATGTCAAGAGGACAACTCGTGAGGTGGAAGGCAATCACCCCGTGTGGAATGAGGTAAGACACATCAGAGGGAGCCCAGATGAGTCTATGACAAGCTCAGCAGTGAGGCCAGGTCCAGACCATGCTCAGAAGTCTTAGGGAAGGGACAGGGAGCCTCATCAGCCTTCGGGAGCATCTTGCTCTTTGAATAACCTCTGAGCTGAGAAGACTGTGCAGGTCTTTAGCAGCCACATCTGCTCAGAACTCTTGGCCCCCTCCCTCATCCTGGGGATGGACTCATCTTCTCTAACCAGCCATCCTGATATTCCCAGAGACAGGGCTCCCTGTGCAGGATCCCCTCCCATCCATCCTTGTCCCCCAACATGGTTCCCAAGCCCCTTGACGGCTAACAAGCCCACAACACAGCAGCTAAGCTGTGGGAGCTCACGTAGGATGCCTGGCACCTCAATAAAGGTGCCTCCTGTTAGCAAACTGGACTTGAGGGCGATTCCTCTGCTGGAGAGAAATGCAGTGTCAGCTCTTCCTCTGCACTTTTTCTCATTTCCTAGAAGAAAGGGAAGAGGGAACAGGGCAGAGGGAGGATGCTGATCTCTCTGTGACTCCCACAGACGCTCGTTTGGCACCTCGGGAAGCGCTCGCTGCAAAAGGACTCTTACCTGCAAGTCACCCTTCGGGATATGAGCGCAATGAAGACGGAAAGGTGAGGCAGAGAGGGGCAGGAGGAACCTGAAATCTCTGACCAAAGCTAGAGGAGATGCTGAGTCTCCAGTCTCTAATCCACAGCTCACTCAGATGCAAGTACTAGAACCCATGCTAGACAACTAATTAAAAAAAAAAAAAAAAAGGTCTCAAGGCTAGAAGTATCAATAGACAAACAGAACAAGGAAACTGGGGACCCAGGAGGGGTTCTTTCTCTTCTGAAGACACAAGATCTTAAATCTCTTTCTCTCCGCCCAGCCCTGGCTTCTTATCAGAGCCCCAGCTGAGGCTACAGCATCCTAAGTCAAAATTCCTAGGACAGAGACTCTGATTGGCCCACCTTTGGTCAGGTGCTCACCTCCTGGTCCAATCAATTGTTCCTTGGCACAGGTACTGTTCCAGAGGAGTGTGAGAACAGAGCGGGGGGGGGGTGTGGGGATCTGACATCGTGGGGGGCATCCCGTTTGAAAAAATAGAGGAGCCCAGATGAGTCTATGACAAGCTCAGCAGTGAGGCCAGGTCCAGACCATGCTCAGAAGTCTTAGGGAAGGGACAGGGAGCCTCATCAGCCTTCGGGAGCATCTTGCTCTTTGAATAACCTCTGAGCTGAGAAGACTGTGCAGGTCTTTAGCAGCCACATCTGCTCAGAACTCTTGGCCCCCTCCCTCATCCTGGGGATGGACTCATCTTCTCTAACCAGCCATCCTGATATTCCCAGAGACAGGGCTCCCTGTGCAGGATCCCCTCCCATCCATCCTTGTCCCCCAACATGGTTCCCAAGCCCCTTGACGGCTAACAAGCCCACAACACAGCAGCTAAGCTGTGGGAGCTCACGGGATGCCTGGCACCTCAATAAAGGTGCCTCCTGTTAGCAAACTGGACTTGAGGGCGATTCCTCTGCTGGAGAGAAATGCAGTGTCAGCTCTTCCTCTGCACTTTTTCTCATTTCCTAGAAGAAAGGGAAGAGGGAACAGGGCAGAGGGAGGATGCTGATCTCTCTGTGACTCCCACAGACGCTCGTTTGGCACCTCGGGAAGCGCTCGCTGCAAAAGGACTCTTACCTGCAAGTCACCCTTCGGGATATGAGCGCAATGAAGACGGAAAGGTGAGGCAGAGAGGGGCAGGAGGAACCTGAAATCTCTGACCAAAGCTAGAGGAGATGCTGAGTCTCCAGTCTCTAATCCACAGCTCACTCAGATGCAAGTACTAGAACCCATGCTAGACAACTAATTTAAAAAAAAAAAAAAAAGGTCTCAAGGCTAGAAGTATCAATAGACAAACAGAACAAGGAAACTGGGGACCCAGGAGGGGTTCTTTCTCTTCTGAAGACACAAGATCTTAAATCTCTTTCTCTCCGCCCAGCCCTGGCTTCTTATCAGAGCCCCAGCTGAGGCTACAGCATCCTAAGTCAAAATTCCTAGGACAGAGACTCTGATTGGCCCACCTTTGGTCAGGTGCTCACCTCCTGGTCCAATCAATTGTTCCTTGGCACAGGTACTGTTCCAGAGGAGTGTGAGAACAGAGCGTTGTGGGGGGAAGAAAGGGCTGAGCAGGGCAGAGTCAGTAACTGGGGTGCCCACCATCCAGAGAGTTGAGAGTCCTGCGCCCTCTGGTGGATGTTCCCCATCACTGTGTCCTTCCTTCCACCTCTGGACTGCACAACCCAGAGGCTAGAAAAGACCTCCCTGGGACAGAGAACATCTGGCTCAGGATCTCGTACCTGATACTTGTCTCCCCAGGTTCATTGGCCTGGCCACAATATTGCTCAAGCCCTTGGTGCACAAACCAAGAAAGATCCTTTCTGTGAATGACCTGACCCTGCTCAACCATTCCATGATGCCCACAGACGTGAGTCAGGCCCCAGGGAGGGTGGCTGAAGGAGTAGAGCGAATGAAGCTGAGCCATCCTCTCTAGCAGAGTCCCAGGGTCCCCCAAACTCAGAGAGCGTTTTCTACCCTGGGAGACCCCATCCACTTGCCATCATCTCCCCAAGTTCCATGACGCTCTCCTCTGACCTACTCACTCCTCCACCCTCCATCCACCCATTGAGTTCAAGTATCCAGTCGATTGTCCACTGTAACTGTGCAAGGCCTGGGGTACAACCTTGAATGAGCCCACATCTGTTCTCCTGTGACAAGCACTCCAGCGCCTGGGCACTGGGGACTGTAAAGCTATTTCACTGAGGTCAAGAGGAAATGAATGATCCCACTTGGGAGAAAACGAAAGGGCTTACAGAGGAGGTGATGAAGATGTGTGGAAACATAGGAAGATCAATCAGATGAGAACAGGCAAAGGCAATTGACTCAGAGCTTGCTATATAGCAAGGGAGTCAGCCACCAGTGCTTAGCTTTTGCAGAGACGCAAAGGCAGGCGGAGGAGTGGGAAAGCTTTATGGGCGTGAAAAAGGGAAGCCTTCAGGTATGTCCTGATTGGAGGCTGTGGATATGAGGGAGATGTAAGTGGACCAGCTAGAAGCCAGGCATCCTATGTGACTGCTCTGAGGTGCATATTTGGTCCCAAGCTAGAAGCAGGGACAAAACTGAAGGATCGATCAGTTACAAATCAAGTCCTGGCTATTTGTTGCTAGAGTTGGCCATCTGACTTCCTCCTACAGGTCCAACTCACAGCAAACTGACTTGCTGGGATGGTTACTATTAATATCGGGTTGGTTTCCTGAGCTGATTGCTGCAGATTGTGGGTCAGAGTTCAGTTTTTTTTTTTTTAAGTTTTTGTTTATTTTTGGCTGTGCTAGGTCTTGGTTGCTGCACAGGCTTTTCCCCTAGTTGTAGCAAGTGTGGCTACTCTCCAGTTGCAGTGAGGCTTCTTATTGCAGTGGTTTCTCTTCTTGTGGAGCACAGGCTATAGGGTACTCAGGCTTCAGAAGTTGTGGTTACTTGGCTCTAGAGCACAGGCTCCATAGTTGTGGTACATGGGTTTAGTTGCTGTGTGGCATGTGGGATCTTCCTGGACCAGGAATCAAACCCATGTCTCCTGCATTAGCAGGCAGATTCTCTACCACTCGGTCACCAGGGAAGCTCTATAAATGTTTTTTAAAGAGAGGCAAGAGTTTGTCCAATGGATAGGAAAGAAAGACAGTCCCAGGCAAGAACAGCAGGTGCTTGTGTGAAGGCACAAGGAGCCAGCACCACAGGGGCAGGTTGCTGGGCCGTCTGCACAGCTGGAAGGGGTGTGACTGGGGAAGAGCCAGGATGGAGTGGGCGGCCAGGGACCCGAGGCCTTGAGTTCTGCACTGATAAGTTGTGATTTTACTCTGATAGTTTAGGGCCCTTAGGGAGTTTGGGGGCCAGTTCTGACGATGGATGAGCAGTGAGAGTACTTGGAGGCAGGAGGTCAGCTGGGTGTTGGCTGGAGTTTCCACATGTCGTCATGAGATGCTGGGCTAAGCGTTTAGCATCAGTGGCTCTGGAGTCATCCCCAGTCACCTCTGTCTCTCCCCCCACAAAGACCTGCTGCACCCTGTTCTGTCACCACCACTGTTAATGAGCCTCCTCTGTTCTTCAAACTCCATCCAGGCGAACCCACTGCTCTCTCCCCACCAGCTCATAACCTCCCTCCACCCAAGACTGCACAGGCCCCTAGGGTGTTGCTCTGTGCCATGGCCAGCATCGCTTTACCCAGGAGGACTGGGTGTGAGCTCTGTCAGGCTGGACTGGGTTCCAGTGCTATGATCTGGCCAAGGATTGCAGGATCTTACAGTTCCCTGCCTTCGCCTTGCAGTGCACTGTCACCCTACATGTGGCTCTTATGACCTCCAAGGATATTGAGAAGACAGGTATGCATGGGACTGAGCTCTTCCTTCTCCAAGCGTAGCCGGATGGGCCCTTGGGGATCTGCCCTATAGAAGGACTGTGACCAGGTTAGAGTTTATAAGCCAGATCTCCAGGCACCTGCCTGAGGTCACCTGCCTTCCTGATATGTCCACTTGTCTTCATAGACACAAAATCCAGCCTCCAATGGACTGCAGAGGGAGGCAAGGATGGCCATTTCCAGAAGCGGCCTCCACTCCATGTACAGAGTGTGAGGCCCAGGGTCCATAGTTGTGGTACATGGGTTTAGTTGCTGTGTGGCATGTGGGATCTTCCTGGACCAGGAATCAAACCCATGTCTCCTGCATTAGCAGGCAGATTCTCTACCACTCGGTCACCAGGGAAGCTCTATAAATGTTTTTTAAAGAGAGGCAAGAGTTTGTCCAATGGATAGGAAAGAAAGACAGTCCCAGGCAAGAACAGCAGGTGCTTGTGTGAAGGCACAAGGAGCCAGCACCACAGGGGCAGGTTGCTGGGCCGTCTGCACAGCTGGAAGGGGTGTGACTGGGGAAGAGCCAGGATGGAGTGGGCGGCCAGGGACCCGAGGCCTTGAGTTCTGCACTGATAAGTTGTGATTTTACTCTGATAGTTTAGGGCCCTTAGGGATTTTGGGGGGCCAGTTCTGACGATGGATGAGCAGTGAGAGTACTTGGAGGCAGGAGGTCAGCTGGGTGTTGGCTGGAGTTTCCACATGTCGTCATGAGATGCTGGGCTAAGCGTTTAGCATCAGTGGCTCTGGAGTCATCCCCAGTCACCTCTGTCTCTCCCCCCACAAAGACCTGCTGCACCCTGTTCTGTCACCACCACTGTTAATGAGCCTCCTCTGTTCTTCAAACTCCATCCAGGCGAACCCACTGCTCTCTCCCCACCAGCTCATAACCTCCCTCCACCCAAGACTGCACAGGCCCCTAGGGTGTTGCTCTGTGCCATGGCCAGCATCGCTTTACCCAGGAGGACTGGGTGTGAGCTCTGTCAGGCTGGACTGGGTTCCAGTGCTATGATCTGGCCAAGGATTGCAGGATCTTACAGTTCCCTGCCTTCGCCTTGCAGTGCACTGTCACCCTACATGTGGCTCTTATGACCTCCAAGGATATTGAGAAGACAGGTATGCATGGGACTGAGCTCTTCCTTCTCCAAGCGTAGCCGGATGGGCCCTTGGGGATCTGCCCTATAGAAGGACTGTGACCAGGTTAGAGTTTATAAGCCAGATCTCCAGGCACCTGCCTGAGGTCACCTGCCTTCCTGATATGTCCACTTGTCTTCATAGACACAAAATCCAGCCTCCAATGGACTGCAGAGGGAGGCAAGGATGGCCATTTCCAGAAGCGGCCTCCACTCCATGTACAGAGTGTGAGGCCCAGGGTTACCGAGGGTGGGTAGGGATCATGGGAGAATTCTGGGGAGGACATGTGCCCTTACCAGGGCCTCTGGGCCATGGTTTTAGCCAGCATCTGGTCACTAGGGACAGAATGATGAAATGGGGGAAATGCTCCCAAGTCTCCTGCCCCCCAGCCTTTGAGAGCCTACCTTGGACTGTTTCCCCAGGCGATGAAGACCTCCTGGCCGTAACAGCACAAGAAGCCAGGCAGAAGCTGATGTTTCCAAATGCCACAGGACACAAGGTTCTGTCCCCAAAGCCTCAACACTTCCAGGTAAGGCCTTTCACTGAGTCTCAGGAAAGCAGAAAAAATTCAGATCATAGACTCAACTGCACAGAACTTTACAATGTCTGATTCCTACTGACACAACATTGTAAAGTAGCTCTACTCCAAAATTTTTTAAATTTTTAAAATAAATTAATTTCATGTGGTATGAATGAAGCCCATATGATGAATGATCTGAATAATTTATTGAGACATATTTTATGTTCCAGAATATGGTCTTTCTTGGTAAATATTCTGTGCACAGTTAAGTATAATTTGCTTTCTGCTACTGTTGAATCAAATAGTTTATAAATGTCCATCAGGTCAAGTTGAATGACTGCTGTTGTTGTTTACTTTCTAAGTCATGTCCAGTTCTTTTGTGACCCCATGGACCATAGCCCACAAAGCTTCTCTGTTCATGGGATTTCCCAGGCAAGAATCCTGGAGTGGGTTGCCATTTCCTTCTCCAGGGGATCTTCCCAATCCAGGGATGGAACTCAGGTCTCCAGGTGGGTTCTTAACTGTTGAGCCACAAGGGAATCCAAGTTGATTGATAGTGCTGTCCAGATGTACTATCCCTTGATGATTTCCTGCCTACCTGTTATATCAGTGGAGAAAAGAGCTTTAGTCTATTTCTCCTTATTCTTCTATCAGTTTTTGCTTTATCCAGTTTGAAGATCTGTTGTCAGGGTATAAAGAGAAATGTTTGTAATCATTATATATCCTCTTCATTAAATGGCCCTTTTATCACTATGAAATAAACTTCTTTATCTCTGGTAAAAGTAAATAAATAAACAAATAATCAACTAAAAATAAAATATTCGATTCTGTAAAAAGATCCCAAGTATAAAAAACAACAAACTGGGACTTTTTTGGTGATCCAGTGGTGAAGACGCCACATTCCCAATGTAGGGGGGCCTGGGTTTGATCCCTGGTCAGGGAACTAGATTCCACATGGTGCAAACTAAATTTCCCATGTGCCATAACTAAGACTCGGCACAGCGAAGTAAATATTTAAAACAAAACAAAAAGCACAACTGAGAAATGTTCCACTTTATTCTGGAACAAGTCCTTCCCACTCAATAAACACTAACTCCACCCCAGATGAAAAGGACCGAGTGGAAGAGGAACAGGACCAAGTGGAGGTAACAGTTCCCAGAAGAGGAAACAGAAGGAACCAGAACCTTCCCAGGGTCCATGGGCTCACTTGCTATCGGCAGTAGACATTTTTTTTTAATCAGAACATAATAGTTCCTTCAGAGAAGAGTCCCTGTTGGCAAAGAGGAGCCTGGGCCCTAAGGTCACATCCCCCTGTTTTATCCCCTGCAGGTCCGAGTGCAGCTGTTTGAAGCCCGGCAGCTGATGGGCAACGACATCAAGCCAGTGGTGAAGGTGGTCATCGGAGGCCACCAGCACAACTCACGGATCAAGATGGGGAACAACCCTTTCTTCAATGAGGTGGGTGGCCCATACCCTTCAGAGCAGCGTGGGGCACTTGGGCCAGGGGGGCTTCCGAGGACGGGGAATCTCCTGCTGGTGACCCGTAAGCTTGTCCCCAGCCCTGCTGCTTTCGTTTGTTCCACAAGACTGGGGCACAGATGGCCAAACATGGTAGGGGGTGCAGCATGTGAATATGTAAATAATGACAATGGGGCAAGACCACAGTAGACAGGGGTGGGGGCACAGAGATCTGGGGAGACAGGAACCTGGGGGAGACAAGGATCTGGGGATGGGGATCTGGGAGAGCTGCTGATGCAGCCGGGAAAGGGCAGACCCCATGTAGAAGTTGTAGCAATCCAGTTCCATCTTCATGGTGAATAGAAGGGGAAAAAGTGGAAGCAGTGATGGATTTTATTTTGGGGGGCTCCCTCAGTCATGAGATTAAAAGATGCTTGCTCCTTGGAAGGAAAGCTATGACAAAACCACAGAGCATATTAAAAAGCAGAGACATCACTTTGATGATAAAAGTCCATACAGGCAAAGCTATGGTTTTTGCACTAGTCATGTATGGACGTGAGAATGGGACTGTAAAGAAGGCTGAGTGCCGAAGAAGTGATAGTTTCAAATTATAGTGCTGGAGAAGGCTCTTGAGAGTCCCTTGGACTGCAAGGAGATCAAACCAGTCCATCCTAAAGGAACTCAACCTTGAATATTCATTGGAAGGACTGATGCTGAAGCTGAAGCTCCAATACTTTAGCCACCTGATGCAAAGAGAGGACTCATTGCAAAAGACCCTGATGCTGAGAAAGATGGAAGGCAAAAGGAGGAGGTGGCAGAGGATAAGATGGTTAGACAGCATCACCAACTCAATAGACATGAATTTGAGCAAACTCTGGGAAAGAGTGAAGGACAGGGGAGCCTGGTCATGCTGCAGTCCATGGGGTTACAAAGAAGCAGACACAACTTAGCGACTGAAGAACAACATTGAATTAAGTGGTGACTAGATCACCAGTCTTTGGAAAGGTGTAATAGAAATTGGTCCCCTTAGAAATCTGGAAACGTGTCTCCTTTGCAGCATAGTCAACTGTCCCAGGCACCACGAGATTTGAACCCAGAATCTCCTGTTTGACAGGTTAAGCTAAGCCACAGCACTGGGGCACTTGGGCCAGGGGCTTCCGAGGACGGGGAATCTCCTGCTGGTGACCCGTAAGCTTGTCCCCAGCCCTGCTGCTTTCGTTTGTTCCACAAGACTGGGGCACAGATGGCCAAACATGGTAGGGGGTGCAGCATGTGAATATGTAAATAATGACAATGGGGCAAGACCACAGTAGACAGGGGTGGGGCACAGAGATCTGGGGAGACAGGAACCTGGGGGAGACAAGGATCTGGGGATGGGGATCTGGGAGAGCTGCTGATGCAGCCGGGAAAGGGCAGACCCCATGTAGAAGTTGTAGCAATCCAGTTCCATCTTCATGGTGAATAGAAGGGGAAAAAGTGGAAGCAGTGATGGATTTTATTTTGGGGGGCTCCCTCAGTCATGAGATTAAAAGATGCTTGCTCCTTGGAAGGAAAGCTATGACAAAACCACAGAGCATATTAAAAAGCAGAGACATCACTTTGATGATAAAAGTCCATACAGGCAAAGCTATGGTTTTTGCACTAGTCATGTATGGACGTGAGAATGGGACTGTAAAGAAGGCTGAGTGCCGAAGAAGTGATAGTTTCAAATTATAGTGCTGGAGAAGGCTCTTGAGAGTCCCTTGGACTGCAAGGAGATCAAACCAGTCCATCCTAAAGGAACTCAACCTTGAATATTCATTGGAAGGACTGATGCTGAAGCTGAAGCTCCAATACTTTAGCCACCTGATGCAAAGAGAGGACTCATTGCAAAAGACCCTGATGCTGAGAAAGATGGAAGGCAAAAGGAGGAGGTGGCAGAGGATAAGATGGTTAGACAGCATCACCAACTCAATAGACATGAATTTGAGCAAACTCTGGGAAAGAGTGAAGGACAGGGGAGCCTGGTCATGCTGCAGTCCATGGGGTTACAAAGAAGCAGACACAACTTAGCGACTGAAGAACAACATTGAATTAAGTGGTGACTAGATCACCAGTCTTTGGAAAGGTGTAATAGAAATTGGTCCCCTTAGAAATCTGGAAACGTGTCTCCTTTGCAGCATAGTCAACTGTCCCAGGCACCACGAGATTTGAACCCAGAATCTCCTGTTTACTAGACAGGTGCTTTAACCAGCTAAGCCACAGCACTGGTAACTTTCCAGACAGTGCTAGTGTAAAGGGCCCGCTTGCCAATGCAGGAGACATAAGGATTCAGATTTGCTCACTGGGTTGGGTAGATCTCCCAGAGAAAGACACAGTAACCCAATCCAGTATTCTTGCCTGGAGAATCCATGGACAGAGGAGCCTGGAGGTCTACAATCCACGTGGTTGCAGAGAGTTAGACACAACTGAAGTGACTTAGCACGCATGCAGACCACCAAAGAAAAAAGTACAGTGGGAACAAGAA
The DNA here is from genome assembly GCA_022376925.1 of Tragulus kanchil. Lineage (NCBI taxonomy): Eukaryota > Metazoa > Chordata > Mammalia > Artiodactyla > Tragulidae > Tragulus > Tragulus kanchil. The sequence continues at coordinate 96,804,742 of JAIOJX010000029.1, forward strand.
CAGGTCAGTGCAGAGGACTGAGACACGTGTCCTGAAACCTGGAAGGAAGAGTCTACCAGGGAAAAAGGACAGGACGGGGAAGGACAATGCAGGCAAAAGGAACCATGTTCTCAGAGTCTTGTAAGGGAGAAGTGCAGGGGTGGTTGCCAAAACTGTGGACATGGGCGGGGCTGGGAGGAGTGGCCAGAGATGAGTCTGCAAAATTGCACAGGGGCCTCGTCATGGATGGGACTTGGGAGCCATGGAGGGACTCAAGCAGGAGAGGACAGGGCCAGGTCTGCGTGGGGGAGGAGGTTCTGGTTGCCACAGGGAGTTGGGGTGCCATGGACAGACAGCATGATCTAGAAAGAGGCAGAGGCTTGCATCTCCATCTGGGGCAGTTAGCTGGTCTTTGAGCTGCCTCTGATAGGTCCTCCAGGGGGCCCCTGCACCACCCTTTTCTGGATAGAAAGTTCTTTAGGACCTGGCAGGTGCAGGTAGTAGGAAGCTGAAGGTGACCGAAATGGGGAAAGAAGCACAGAAGCCTATTAGTCTGAGACTTTAAGCTTGCCGAGTCCCTGGGTGACATGATGGAGAAATGTCTCCTACTTCCGCCCCAGCCCCATTCTCTCTGCTTCAGATCTTCTTTCAGAATTTTTATGAGACTCCAATGAAGTTCTTCGATGAGATCATCTTAATCCAGGTGAGGAGCCAGGCAAGATGGGTTGTCTTGTCCCACCTCAATTCTGAAAAGTGTTTCACTCTGCTCCAGTCCTATCTGTAGAGCTAGAGTCACGTCAAATGACCTTTCTGAATCTCCTGTTTACTAGAGGGTTTCCAGCTAAGCCACAGCACTGGTAACTTTCCAGACAGTGCTAGTGTAAAGGGCCCGCTTGCCAATGCAGGAGACATAAGGATTCAGATTTGCTCACTGGGTTGGGTAGATCTCCCAGAGAAAGACACAGTAACCCAATCCAGTATTCTTGCCTGGAGAATCCATGGACAGAGGAGCCTGGAGGTCTACAATCCACGTGGTTGCAGAGAGTTAGACACAACTGAAGTGACTTAGCACGCATGCAGACCACCAAAGAAAAAAGTACAGTGGGAACAAGAACAGGTCAGTGCAGAGGACTGAGACACGTGTCCTGAAACCTGGAAGGAAGAGTCTACCAGGGAAAAAGGACAGGACGGGGAAGGACAATGCAGGCAAAAGGAACCATGTTCTCAGAGTCTTGTAAGGGAGAAGTGCAGGGGTGGTTGCCAAAACTGTGGACATGGGCGGGGCTGGGAGGAGTGGCCAGAGATGAGTCTGCAAAATTGCACAGGGGCCTCGTCATGGATGGGACTTGGGAGCCATGGAGGGACTCAAGCAGGAGAGGACAGGGCCAGGTCTGCGTGGGGGAGGAGGTTCTGGTTGCCACAGGGAGTTGGGGTGCCATGGACAGACAGCATGATCTAGAAAGAGGCAGAGGCTTGCATCTCCATCTGGGGCAGTTAGCTGGTCTTTGAGCTGCCTCTGATAGGTCCTCCAGGGAGCCCCTGCACCACCCTTTTCTGGATAGAAAGTTCTTTAGGACCTGGCAGGTGCAGGTAGTAGGAAGCTGAAGGTGACCGAAATGGGGAAAGAAGCACAGAAGCCTATTAGTCTGAGACTTTAAGCTTGCCGAGTCCCTGGGTGACATGATGGAGAAATGTCTCCTACTTCCGCCCCAGCCCCATTCTCTCTGCTTCAGATCTTCTTTCAGAATTTTTATGAGACTCCAATGAAGTTCTTCGATGAGATCATCTTAATCCAGGTGAGGAGCCAGGCAAGATGGGTTGTCTTGTCCCACCTCAATTCTGAAAAGTGTTTCACTCTGCTCCAGTCCTATCTGTAGAGCTAGAGTCACGTCAAATGACCTTTCTGACCCCAAGGCAACATCTCTGCCACCTTCTTCATCCCAGTAGCCAGATGCCCTATTCATCTATCCATCCATCCCTCCATCATCCATCCATCTATCCATTCATTCATTCAATGAATGTTGTGGAATGCCAGCTGATAGGCCCTTAGCTCAGCCCCAAGGTGAACAAAGCAACCCTTTCTCATGTACCTGGATTCTCATGCCACCAAAGGACCCTTCAGCTGTCCTCTCCAAACGGGACATTCCATTCTCCACCCAGAGGGAGCCCAGTAACAGTGGGGAGCTTGTATTTATCAAATGCCTCCCACATGCCCAGCACTCGGCCAATGAGAGCAAGGCTTCTCCCTTGAAGAGCTCTCAGGAAACAATCAAGACAGTATTGGAGGAGAACGCTGAGTGCAGCCAGTTGCTTTGTGGAGACCAAGTGAATTGACCTCTCCAATCAATTTCCTCATCCTCAAAGTGAAGCTGAAAATCTGAACTTCCTGGGGTTCCTCTGAGAATTAAATGAGAAACACTACTTGGAAGTGTCAGTTATTAGGCAGTCTATCCTGGAGAATCCAGATAGACCCTTCTGATTTTTCCCATGGGACTGGGAAAATTGGGGTTGTGAATAACTGAAATCTTTCTGGGATCTCCCTGCAGGTGATGAATTCCACAGTGATGAGATTCCACGCAGAGATTGGGAGATTCCAAGTGAGCACTGGATGGAGGAGGAGGTTTGGTAAAATAGTGACTTAGGCCCATCCTGGGCTCCTTGCCCCAGTCTAGGGAAGAGGACTTAGACTTTCACGCAGAAAGATCTAGATGTGGACCTACCTACCCAGTAGATGATTTAGATAAGTTATTCAGAGCCTCTATTTCTTCATCTGCAAAATGGGATAATAATACCCTCAACCCACAGGAGTATTGTGAGGATTAAAGTACGTAACATTTATGAAGGCAGGGGGTGACACATTGACTCCCCCATACTTAGAATATTTGTGGACACAGCTCACATCTCTGCCTCCAGAAAATGGAAAAAGAGGATCCAAAAGGTCAACCAGGTGGTTGGGAATCCCAGAGAAAGATTGCCTGTGAGGACAGAGTAATTGGATTTGCTTTGGGAAAGATCCAGTTGAGAAATGAGGAATGTTCACACAATCACGAAGGGTTCACCTAGGAGTCTCTAAATCCAGGCAGATCAGGAAAAGATAAGGTTGCCAGCTTAAATCCAGGAGCCCTGTAAATTTTGAATCTTAAACAACAGGTACTTTTTATGTGTAAGCATGTCCCCAATATTTCATTGTTCCTCATGAAATTTTGCTGCGGACTTGCATTCACTATAAGAGGTGGTTGTGTATCTGTAATTCTAATTTAAGCTGGCACCTGTAATTTTTATTTGCTAAATCTGGCAACTCATGGAAAAGGGCCCTACCCTTGGGAATGGCAGATTTAGGGCAAATCAAAGGAAATTTTCTTTCTCACAATTTGTAATAAGCATGTGAATGGTCATGACCTGCCCTCTCCAACTAATCCTCAAAGTGAAGCTGAAAATCTGAACTTCCTGGGGTTCCTCTGAGAATTAAATGAGAAACACTACTTGGAAGTGTCAGTTATTAGGCAGTCTATCCTGGAGAATCCAGATAGACCCTTCTGATTTTTCCCATGGGACTGGGAAAATTGGGGTTGTGAATAACTGAAATCTTTCTGGGATCTCCCTGCAGGTGATGAATTCCACAGTGATGAGATTCCACGCAGAGATTGGGAGATTCCAAGTGAGCACTGGATGGAGGAGGAGGTTTGGTAAAATAGTGACTTAGGCCCATCCTGGGCTCCTTGCCCCAGTCTAGGGAAGAGGACTTAGACTTTCACGCAGAAAGATCTAGATGTGGACCTACCTACCCAGTAGATGATTTAGATAAGTTATTCAGAGCCTCTATTTCTTCATCTGCAAAATGGGATAATAATACCCTCAACCCACAGGAGTATTGTGAGGATTAAAGCACGTAACATTTATGAAGGCAGGGGTGACACATTGACTCCCCATACTTAGAATATTTGTGGACACAGCTCACATCTCTGCCTCCAGAAAATGGAAAAAGAGGATCCAAAAGGTCAACCAGGTGGTTGGGAATCCCAGAGAAAGATTGCCTGTGAGGACAGAGTAATTGGATTTGCTTTGGGAAAGATCCAGTTGAGAAATGAGGAATGTTCACACAATCACGAAGGGTTCACCTAGGAGTCTCTAAATCCAGGCAGATCAGGAAAAGATAAGGTTGCCAGCTTAAATCCAGGAGCCCTGTAAATTTTGAATCTTAAACAACAGGTACTTTTTATGTGTAAGCATGTCCCCAATATTTCATTGTTCCTCATGAAATTTTGCTGCGGACTTGCATTCACTATAAGAGGTGGTTGTGTATCTGTAATTCTAATTTAAGCTGGCACCTGTAATTTTTATTTGCTAAATCTGGCAACTCATGGAAAAGGGCCCTACCCTTGGGAATGGCAGATTTAGGGCAAATCAAAGGAAATTTTCTTTCTCACAATTTGTAATAAGCATGTGAATGGTCATGACCTGCCCCTCTCCAACTAATCCTCAAAGAAGCCACACAGGCCTAGAAATTAAAGAGATTCTAGAGTGGTTAGGGATCCCTGAGTTGGAAAGATCCCCTGGAAGGAGGAAATGGCAACCCACTCCAGTATTCTTGCCTGGAGAATCTCATGGACAGAGGAGCCTGGTGGGCTACAGTCCATGGGGTTGCAAAGAGTTGGACAGGACTGATTTAAAATTCATGGTCCGAAACCACGATTGATTTGTACCAACCTAAATATTTTGAATCAAATCTCAAGAAATCTTATCATTTTACTTAAAAATATTTCATTACCTATTCTAAAGCATACCAATTTTATTAAGTATAATTAAATTCAATGACAACATCTAAACACTTTTATATTTCCTGGGTAGCACTAAATATCTAGTCAGTGTGTTCAAATATCCCTTTTTGTCTCATGAATTCCTTCTACAGTTTGTTCAAGTCTAGATCCACATCAATTGCACACACATTGCAGTTGGTTAAAATGTATTTTTAGGTGTACTTCATTGTTGGTCCTGCCTCCTAGTTTTCTCTGTCATTTATTTCTCTATTTTTAATGTTTGTGTATTTGGTTGCCTCAGGTCTTAGTTGCGGCACACAGGATTATGCAGGCACTTTCTCAGTGGTGTGCAGATTTTAATTGTGCTGCAAGGGCTCAGTAGTCGCTGCTCTTGGGCTTGGTTGCCCCACAGCATGTGGGATCTTGGGTTCCTGACCAGGATCAAACCCATGTGCCCTGTATTATAAAGCAGATTCTTAACCACTGAACCACCAGGAAAGTTTGACGCATAAACAACTGTAAATTTTAATCAAACAGGTACTTTTTATGTGTAAGCATGTCCCCAATATTTCATTGTTCCTCATGAAATTTTGCTGCGGACTTGCATTCACTATAAGAGGTGGTTGTGTATCTGTAATTCTAATTTAAGCTGGCACCTGTAATTTTTATTTGCTAAATCTGGCAACTCATGGAAAAGGGCCCTACCCTTGGGAATGGCAGATTTAGGGCAAATCAAAGGAAATTTTCTTTCTCACAATTTGTAATAAGCATGTGAATGGTCATGACCTGCCCCTCTCCAACTAATCCTCAAAGAAGCCACACAGGCCTAGAAATTAAAGAGATTCTAGAGTGGTTAGGGATCCCTGAGTTGGAAAGATCCCCTGGAAGGAGGAAATGGCAACCCACTCCAGTATTCTTGCCTGGAGAATCTCATGGACAGAGGAGCCTGGTGGGCTACAGTCCATGGGGTTGCAAAGAGTTGGACAGGACTGATTTAAAATTCATGGTCCGAAACCACGATTGATTTGTACCAACCTAAATATTTTGAATCAAATCTCAAGAAATCTTATCATTTTACTTAAAAATATTTCATTACCTATTCTAAAGCATACCAATTTTATTAAGTATAATTAAATTCAATGACAACATCTAAACACTTTTATATTTCCTGGGTAGCACTAAATATCTAGTCAGTGTGTTCAAATATCCCTTTTTGTCTCATGAATTCCTTCTACAGTTTGTTCAAGTCTAGATCCACATCAATTGCACACACATTGCAGTTGGTTAAAATGTATTTTTAGGTGTACTTCATTGTTGGTCCTGCCTCCTAGTTTTCTCTGTCATTTATTTCTCTATTTTTAATGTTTGTGTATTTGGTTGCCTCAGGTCTTAGTTGCGGCACACAGGATTATGCAGGCACTTTCTCAGTGGTGTGCAGATTTTAATTGTGCTGCAAGGGCTCAGTAGTCGCTGCTCTTGGGCTTGGTTGCCCCACAGCATGTGGGATCTTGGGTTCCTGACCAGGATCAAACCCATGTGCCCTGTATTATAAAGCAGATTCTTAACCACTGAACCACCAGGAAAGTTTGGCTGCTTATCACTTGAAACACTGGATGATTTGTCCTGCAGAATTTTCCTTCAGTCTGAATTTTGCTGATTGTACCTCCACGCTCCTCTGCCCAGGTATTTCCTATCTAGAGGTTGGATCAGACATGGGTCAATTATTTGGCAAGATGACATCACCTGGAGCCACAGTGACTGCTGGTCTCTTTTTATATTGTTAACAGCTATTGATGATCACTGCCTAGATCTGTCGATCATTAGGGGTGAAGGAGTTTTGTTTTGGTTTGTTTTCTTCCAGCTTTGTTGAGGTACAATCAACATACACTGAAGTATGCCTATTTTACATGTATAACTTGATACATTTTCAAATATGTATACCCTCATGAAGCTATTATCACCATCAAGATGATGAACATAGAGACTTCTCTGGCAGTTCAGTGGTTAAGACTGCGTTTCCACTTCAGGGGACACAGGTTCAATCCCTGGTCAAGGAGCTAATCTCACATGCATCACCATTAAAAAACCAGAACATAAAATTGAAGTATTGTTACAAATTCAATTAAAACTTAAAAAATAGTCCATGTCAAAACAAACAAACAAAAAACCTGTCTCCTAGGAGAAAAGGAAAACCTATAGTGTCTTTGCCAAGCTCCTCAACTATCCTCTTCCCCAGGATGGGATAGACACTTTCCCCCACACAGGAGTAGGGAAGAACAAGGCTGTGATGGTCAGCAGTGCTGCTGGTCAACAGAACATATAATTCCTTCTACAGTTTGTTCAAGTCTAGATCCACATCAATTGCACACACATTGCAGTTGGTTAAAATGTATTTTTAGGTGTACTTCATTGTTGGTCCTGCCTCCTAGTTTTCTCTGTCATTTATTTCTCTATTTTTAATGTTTGTGTATTTGGTTGCCTCAGGTCTTAGTTGCGGCACACAGGATTATGCAGGCACTTTCTCAGTGGTGTGCAGATTTTAATTGTGCTGCAAGGGCTCAGTAGTCGCTGCTCTTGGGCTTGGTTGCCCCACAGCATGTGGGATCTTGGGTTCCTGACCAGGGATCAAACCCATGTGCCCTGTATTATAAAGCAGATTCTTAACCACTGAACCACCAGGAAAGTTTGGCTGCTTATCACTTGAAACACTGGATGATTTGTCCTGCAGAATTTTCCTTCAGTCTGAATTTTGCTGATTGTACCTCCACGCTCCTCTGCCCAGGTATTTCCTATCTAGAGGTTGGATCAGACATGGGTCAATTATTTGGCAAGATGACATCACCTGGAGCCACAGTGACTGCTGGTCTCTTTTTATATTGTTAACAGCTATTGATGATCACTGCCTAGATCTGTCGATCATTAGGGGTGAAGGAGTTTTGTTTTGGTTTGTTTTCTTCCAGCTTTGTTGAGGTACAATCAACATACACTGAAGTATGCCTATTTTACATGTATAACTTGATACATTTTCAAATATGTATACCCTCATGAAGCTATTATCACCATCAAGATGATGAACATAGAGACTTCTCTGGCAGTTCAGTGGTTAAGACTGCGTTTCCACTTCAGGGGACACAGGTTCAATCCCTGGTCAAGGAGCTAATCTCACATGCATCACCATTAAAAAACCAGAACATAAAATTGAAGTATTGTTACAAATTCAATTAAAACTTAAAAAATAGTCCATGTCAAAACAAACAAACAAAAAACCTGTCTCCTAGGAGAAAAGGAAAACCTATAGTGTCTTTGCCAAGCTCCTCAACTATCCTCTTCCCCAGGATGGGATAGACACTTTCCCCCACACAGGAGTAGGGAAGAACAAGGCTGTGATGGTCAGCAGTGCTGCTGGTAGTCAAGCGTCCTTTCAACCCAGGTCACTTTATTTACCAGTCATAAGACTTTGGGTTCTTGACTCAGACTCAGCATCTGCGTCTGTAGAGTGGAGATGACAATGAGTCAACTTCCTGGTTGCTATCAAGATGAAAGGAGTTAGGGCAAGACAAGTCCATGAGCACCAACTCACTGGAAAAGACCCTGATGCTGGGAAAGATTGAGGGAAAGAGGAGAAAGGGGCAGAAAAGGATGAGATGGTTGGATGGCATCACTGACTCAATGGACATGAGTTTGAGCGAACTCTGGGAGATCGTGAAGGACAGGGGAGCCTAGTGTGCTGCAGTCCATGGGCTCACAGAGAGTTGGACACGACAGAGCGACTGAACAATGACGAAGTACATGAATTGTCATCAAGTTAGTTGGTTATTACAAATCTTGGCTGGAGACCCTACCTAATCCTTACTCCACTCTTGTGTTTTCAGACAGACATTGGGTTCATCTACAACTCTCCAGGTAGGTAACCATTGTTGGAAATACGTGTGTCTTCTGAGAAAAACCAGGTCAGGTGCTGAAATTGTCTCAAACTTCCTGTATATTCAACACAGAGGTGAGCTGAGGGGGAAGTGTTAGAGGGTGTGAATTATTTTCTGTACTTGACAACATGTTACAGTACTACATGGCTTTTGCTTAATGGTAGGAGTGAGTCCCATTGCCCTCTGCCCCGGATGGGAAGCAGAATATATGAGACACTTTTCCAAACACCCCCAGCTAGAAGCAAAGACTGATTCCAGGGAAGAAGGGTGGAGACTGGAGGCTGGTCTCCCACAGGCCCTCTGCCTCTCCAGGTCACACACTCCTGAGGAAATGGCTGGGCCTCTGCCTTCCAAACGAGCCTGACAGTGGTTTGAGAGGCTACCTGAAAGTCACCATCTGTGCCCTTGGTGTGGGAGACCAGGCACCGGTGAGGCTTGGCCCCCCCAACACCTCGGGAACATTTCCTACCCTAACTGCTTCTGTGGGTCCCCCTCCGCCAGCTAGGCCCTCCAAGCAGCCATTGCTCTTCACGTGCTTTTGTTTGCCCACTCTGTCACTTCCGGGTTAGCCATCCCTACTCCAACCAAGCGGAAGGTTGAGGAAAACGAATCTGGCGGTTGTGACCTCCCTCTGACCTCCCTCAGACCCTATCAGGTCTCTGGTCTCTCCAGGTTGATCAGAAACTAACCTATGGGCTTGACGACACAGACACTCAGGTCTTCAAGTCATCAGTGGTGCCCATCAGCATCGCCTACCTACAGTTCTTCATCTACTGCGCTGAGGACCTCCATCTCAGTCAGTCAGGGCCAGGGAGGGAGTGACCCTGAGGTTCCCTACCCAGCGGCCACCCTGGTTTCTCATGGAGCTCCCCAGTTCCATTCTGACACTAAGAGTTGGGGTGGGGAGAGGGAGAGGTTGAAATCTACCAAGAATGGTTTTAAGAAGTTTTCTTTAAAATTGGCCATGGCCTCTTTGATGCCCATATTCAAGGTCCCTAACTCGGCCCCCACTGCTGCTGTGTGCCAGGGCCTACAGTGGACAGGGAGACAGACTGGAAATGGGAGGGGTCTGCCCAGGGGGCTCCAAACCAAATTAGGAGGAAGGGCTTTAAGTTGTTTTGTCTCTTCCGCATTTCCTCCTTTCCCCCAAAATAATGCTATCTCAGAAATCTTTTCACTTCTTTTTTTTTTTTTTTCACTTCTTGTTCTTAGAGAAACAATACTCTGTGAGTCCTGCATTGGAGGTGGAACTAACTGGGGAAAAGGTAAGCGTAAAAATGGCCCAAAGCTTACAAACACTCAAAAAATTAAAGTTAGTCGCTCAGTCATGTCCAGCTCTTTGCGATCCAATGGACTGTAGCCTGCCAGTCTCCTCTGTCCATGAACTTCTCCAGGCAAGAGTACTGGAGTGGGTTGCTGTTTCCTTTTCCAACACTGGCATCAAGAAAAAACATAGCATGGAGGAAAAGACCAGTTCGGTGGCCAGCACTCCAGGAATCATGTCCCAGTTCTTTCATTTAGGGGTTATGTGATCCCATTGGACTCGAACCTCTATGAAGATGGAAGCCATGGCTTAGTCAGCCTGTGTCCCAGAGCCATGCTTGGTGCCCTACAAAGAGAAGATGCCCACTAAAAAGCAAATATCCAAATGCACGGATGACTGGTAGGGTTAATGAAACAGCGCGTCCACACATACACAACATGGAAACTGTCACCAAGCCCTTTGGACCTTCATTTCTGCATCTAAAGGCGAAAGGTTCTGGACAAGAGAGGGGGTGAGATTTAATGGACCTCTCTGAACACACAGTAGCATTTTCCAAAGTGTGCTGGTGGATGTTATAGGCCCCCCCACCAAAAAGGATCCTGTGTCCCAATGTGGGGAATTCTGGGCTAAAGTTAAGTAGATTTGTCTCAGGATTCTCAACTCTCATTTCTATCATATCGTAGCTATTAGAAGTCATTAAATCTAGTCCAGATAAACAGGGTGGAAGATTAGTGTCTGCCTTTTGAAGGGGAGTGTACCAAAGGATTGTGGACTTATTTTAAGAGCACTATGCTGAATATTTGTTTTCCAGTAAGTGATCTGGGTGCCCTGGAATTAGGTGAAATGCTCTTGGGTTAGAGGCATACATTTTTTTAAAAAAACATTTATTTTATTTATTTATCTCTTGGGGGGTGGGGTGGGGAGGGAGGGGGACGGGCAGGCCACTTCTATTGGTCTTTCATTTATCTATTTTCATCCGACTTTGTTCTTTAGCTCTTGTGGGCCTCCCATCGCGGTGACCTCTGTTGTCACAGAGCGCCGACTCTGGGCGCATGTGCTCCAGAGCTCTGGCTCGGTGATTGGACACATCGGTCCAGCCGCTCCGCGGCGCGTGGGATCTTCCCAGGCCAGGGATTGAACTGACACCCCTTGCACTGCAAGGCGGTGTCCTTACCCACTGGACCACCAGGGAAGCCCGAGGCATACATTTTTTTACAAAGAGTTTCGTATTTCTATATTTTTCTTAGCAGTGTATAAAAAAGTTTAACCAGTCCAACTGACCCTTGATTTCACCAACATGATTGTTAAGAATAGAACTAGGTTAAATTAAAGTCAAGTGATGCTTTGAGAAGGGGTATGTCATCAATATTGTTGTAGCTGACTTTTTCTTGGGAGCTTAGACTTTCTCTAACCAAATCTATGTGCTTGCGCTCAGGGAACAGAGTTATCTATTTGAAAGTTAAGTCCATTGAAATCTGACTTGAGAGAAACTGTGAAGGAGTCTGGATCTAGGTTGCTACCCAAAGGACCCAAGCTGTAGCTGAAGACAAGCTGTCAATATGTCTTTAGACCAGGGACTCCCATGACCAGCCCTGAGCTTCAGACAGGGTCCACCTGTGGACTGGACTGGAGGGGCTTGGAGGTGAGGCCAGTGGAGGGAGGGAGGGGACAGGCTGAACTGACACTGGTTTGGGATATTCACAGCTCAAGACACAGGTGCAAGCCCAAACCGAGAACCCGATATGGAACCAGATCCTGACCTTCCAGATTCAGGTATTGCTTTTGTATCAAGCCTTCTCTCTTTCCTCCCACCCCACAAACAGAAGGGAGCTTTGGGTGTTTGTGAGGGGGTGTGGATGGAAGGTAGGGCCATGAAGCATGATGGGAAGGGTTGGAGGCTCTGCCTTACAGGGAGCATGAGGAAGATCAGGACATATTACAGCGACCTTACTTGAAATGAAAGAGGGGAATTCCCTGGTTGTCCAGTGGTTAGGACCTCGCACTTCTACTGCTGAGAGTCCGGGTTCGATCCCTGGTCATGGAACTAAGATCTCGCAAGCTGTGCTGCCAAGCCAAAAAAAAAAAAAGTGGGGCGGCGGGGAGGGGGAACCAATAAATGATCCAGATGATTTTAGCTAATGATCAAGGCCACGTTAGAAAAAAGAAAGAAATGAGTGGGTCCTATGACCGAACTTTCCAGAGGATTTAAACATGCCCTTTCACCTACATTAAAAAAAAAAAAAAAAAAGGCAACCACTTTCAAGGCCCATTCAAAATTGTACTATGCATTTTCTTATCTTCCAGGCAAAGTGCCCTGAATATAATTATAGCTCTTTGTTGACAGCTTTAGAGGCATTACAGGAGTATAGTTATGTACTGGGCTACCTGCAGTGCAGGGCTGTTTTAGGGGGGCCGGATGTATGTGTGTAGTGCGGTGCTCCTTTTGGGGGAGGGGATCTGTAGTCTGATTTCTACAGCCTCTCAGTCCTTCTCAGTTCCCTGTCCGCTCTGTGGATGCCAGTTTTCTCCAAGCCCTACAAGAGCCTTGATTGCCTTTTGACTCCATGCCAGGCTTCTAAGAATTGTGTGTAAAGTAAGAGTCAGCCATCTGAGAGAGAACTTGAGTGCTTTGTGAAGGGCGGGGTACAGAACTTGGTGCGGCACCCGTTTGGCTACCCAGAGAGTGCTTTGCTCTCATACCTTACATTGGAAAAGCCCCTGATACTGGGAGAGATTAAAGGCAGGAGAAGAGGGCGGCAGAGAATGAGATGGTTAGATGCCATCACCGACACAGTGAACATGAATTTTAGCAAATTCTGGGAGATGGTGGAGGATAGGGAAGCCTGGCATGCTGCAGTTCATGGGTTGCAAAGAGTCAGACACGACTGAGCAACCGAACAACAACAACTTACCTGACATTTATGTGATGTGAAATTAGCTCTGGAGCTCCCCTCTCCCCCTCCCTGCTTCCCCATCTGCCTCCCTGTGAGTCAGCATCTGCCTTACAGGGAGCATGAGGAAGATCAGGACATATTACAGCGACCTTACTTGAAATGAAAGAGGGGAATTCCCTGGTTGTCCAGTGGTTAGGACCTCGCACTTCTACTGCTGAGAGTCCGGGTTCGATCCCTGGTCATGGAACTAAGATCTCGCAAGCTGTGGCCAGCAATAAAAAAAAGTGCCGGGCGTGGCAGGGAACAATAAATGATCCAGATGATTTTAGCTAATGATCAAGGCCACGTTAGAAAAAAGAAAGAAATGAGTGGGTCCTATGACCGAACTTTCCAGAGGATTTAAACATGCCCTTTCACCTACATTAAAAAAAAAAAAAAAAAAGGCAACCACTTTCAAGGCCCATTCAAAATTGTACTATGCATTTTCTTATCTTCCAGGCAAAGTGCCCTGAATATAATTATAGCTCTTTGTTGACAGCTTTAGAGGCATTACAGGAGTATAGTTATGTACTGGGCTACCTGCAGTGCAGGGCTGTTTTAGGGGGGCCGGATGTATGTGTGTAGTGCGGTGCTCCTTTTGGGGGAGGGGATCTGTAGTCTGATTTCTACAGCCTCTCAGTCCTTCTCAGTTCCCTGTCCGCTCTGTGGATGCCAGTTTTCTCCAAGCCCTACAAGAGCCTTGATTGCCTTTTGACTCCATGCCAGGCTTCTAAGAATTGTGTGTAAAGTAAGAGTCAGCCATCTGAGAGAGAACTTGAGTGCTTTGTGAAGGGCGGGGTACAGAACTTGGTGCGGCACCCGTTTGGCTACCCAGAGAGTGCTTTGCTCTCATACCTTACATTGGAAAAGCCCCTGATACTGGGAGAGATTAAAGGCAGGAGAAGAGGGCGGCAGAGAATGAGATGGTTAGATGCCATCACCGACACAGTGAACATGAATTTTAGCAAATTCTGGGAGATGGTGGAGGATAGGGAAGCCTGGCATGCTGCAGTTCATGGGTTGCAAAGAGTCAGACACGACTGAGCAACCGAACAACAACAACTTACCTGACATTTATGTGATGTGAAATTAGCTCTGGAGCTCCCCTCTCCCCCTCCCTGCTTCCCCATCTGCCTCCCTGTGAGTCAGCATCTTTAACCATTCCTGACCATCCCCACCTTCTTGGGTGATTTTCTAGACTCTGAAAGTAGGAAGAGATTGCAGAGGGGGCCTGGTCCTTCCAGCCCCCTTGTTCCCTGCCCCCATCCTGGCCATGATGAGGCTCATGGCTGGAATCCATCTGTGGATGCTCAGGGCCTTGGACATCCTCCTTCATGTTCAGCTTTCTCCAGGCTCAGAAAACAGTGGCAGGGGCCTGGGGAGGGGCAGGAAGGCCCCCTTCATCCCTGAAAGAGGCCTTCCAGTGTTTGATTTGGATATCCAAATACCCTCCGTGGTTGTAATTCAGTTGCTCAACACAACTGAACATCAGTCAGTCTGACTCTCTGTGACCCCACAGACTGCAGCACGCCAGGCTTCCCTTCCTTCACTATCTCCTGGAGCCTCACACTCATGTCCAATGAGTCGGTGATGCCATTCAACCCCTGGGGCCCTCACCCATTTCCCGTAGATGTCATCTCTAGAGCTGGGGCCATTTGGAGGCTGGCCTGACGGTCTCTGGTGGTTTAGTCACCATCTTGTCTGATTCTGCGACCCCATGGACTGTAGTCAGCCAGGTTCCCCTGACCATGAGATTTTCCCAGGCAAGAATACTGGAGTGGGCAGCCATTCCCTTCTCCAAGGGCTCTTCCCAATCCAGGGATGGAACCCGAGTCTCCTGTGGCTCCTACAGGCATCACAGGCAGATTCTTGACTGCTGAGCCACTGAGGAACCTGCTATGTGTATGTGTGTGTGCATATGTAAGTGTGTATATATGTATACACATGCGCTCAAAGACAGAAGATGATTCTGCCATAAATTCCAGTTTGGACGGTTTGGTAGTTTGGAAGGCTCAAGTGTCCAAGGGCTCCCATCTCTCCACTTCCAGTGTCCCTCTCTGGGCCTCAGTTCCCCTTGGTCAAGAGAGACAGTCATGCCTTGCTGGATTATGGCAGAGTGGGTAGGGGCTCTGCACGTTTCACGAGAACTTCAGGAACACAGCCTCTCTGTGCCTCAGTGTTCCTGTCTGAAAATGGGACTAATCATAGCTGCTAGCTTCTGGGGTAGTTGGGGTTAGGGGTGGGGGTCATTAAAGTGATCTGCATAGACCTCAGGACAGGCTGGGGACAACGGAAACCCACTCCAGCCTGGCAGCTATAGTTACTCTCTGAGAGCACAGATGGTCTTCTGTTTAAAAGGTAACTGCTAGGGAACTCCATGGTGGTCCAGCAGTTAGGACTCTGCTCTCACTGCTGAGGATCCTGGGTTCAATCCCTGGTAGGGGAACTAAGATCCAACAAGCCATCCCGAGTGGCCAACAACATTTAAATAATAAATAAAGGTTAACTGCTAAATGTGAGGAAGATGTTCAAGGCCCATAATGTCCCCATGAGACAGCCTGGTAAACATGCCTCCAGACTGAAGGGCTGTGTGAAGACTGGGGTCATGGGGACCACAGTTGGGTGGACCCATGTCTCACAGACCCTTGAGCTGATGCAACGACAGAGTCATTGTAAGAATAAGAATACAAAACGATCACGGGACACAGTCTGAGGCCTTTCCCAGGCCCTTGCAAGGGTTTGACCCCGAACTCAGGACTTCCCAGCTGCTGCCGGCTCAGCAATGACGAGGTCATCTGCTTGTCCCTTGCAGCTGCCCTGCCTCTCCAGCTACATCAAGTTCAGAGTCTTGGACTGGTGAGCAAGTGGATGGAGGCTGGAAAACATGGCGGGTGGGAGGAAATCAGAGTTGTTTGCTGGGGGCTTCACCAGCAGGGTATGTTTCTCTCCAGCCCCAGCAACAAGTGCTATGATGAGATCGGGACGGTCACCCTGTCCCTCAACCAGATCTCATCCACTGGAGCCGAAATAGAAGGCAAGCAAGCCCCACCCCGCTGCCACCGCCCTGCCTCTCCCTGTGCCTTTCCCACCCAAGTCCACCCTCCTCTCACCCTTCTCCCCTTGCAGGAATGTACTCTGGTTTCCTACCCTGCTTTGGCCCCAGCTTTCTGATTCTCCGTGGGGGTAAAAAGGCCGCTTCCAGGATGAAGGAAGAAGACTCTGTAAGATGCTCATGTCACCTCTAGAGAACCATAGAGATAAAACCAACCCTGTGTCCAGCACTGGGGCCAGGTGATGCCTGGGGAGGGCCAGGCCCTGGTTTCTGTCCACCAGACTCCAGTAGAGGAAGCCTGTACACAAAAAGCCATGTAAACATGGGGCATGAGCTGTGGCCCAAGAAAGGGACAGGTGGAGTACTCTGGGTATTCCCTGAGAAAGGGGCATTGAGACAAGACTTCAGGTAAGAGTTTTGGCAGATGGAAAGGTCATGGGCAACCAAAGGAACAGCACAGGTAAATGTGGAAAAGCACTAGGTTATTCAAGACTGGTGGTAAGGGCATTGGGGGATGGATTAGGAGATTGAGATTGCCATATATACCCTACTATGTATAAAACAGATAATTAGTGACAACCTACTGAATAGAGCATAGGGAACTCTACTCAGTACTCTCTGCTTGTGACCTAAATGGGGAGGAAATCTTAAAAAGAGGGGATATGTATATATTATATACAAACATACAGCTGATTCACTTTGCTCTACAGCAGAAACTAACACAGTATTGTAAAGGAGCCATACTCCAATAAAAATTTTTTAAAAAGAGAGAGAGAATGGTGGTAAATGCCAGAAAGCCAATTGGCCAAAGAAGGGAATGGAACTGGGAAGGCATCTGAATGCGGAAAAGCCTCAGAAACCAGAACCTCAATGCCATTAGGATGCTCTCCCACACTCACTCCATCTCTCATCTCTGCTGCTCTCTCCTGGTCTTCATTCATATGTTAATTACTACCTCAATCTGACCTCCCAGCTGGGAACAGGACCAGGACGTCTCTAATAGGGAAGGCCGGGGAGCATTCTAATTGGCCTGCCTAAGTCATGTGTGCTCCACTTGGACCAATCAGTGTTGCCAGAGAGGCGGGGCCTATCCTGATTGACTTGTCTGGGGTAACTCAATAGTTATCACAGTCCCCTCCAAGCAGGAAGGGTTTACAAGAACAGGGCACTTCCAGTGGGTCCGCAGGTAGAATGAAGGAAGAGGAAGAGGGGGCCTCAGGTATAAAAGAAGGCTCAAGGTCCAGAGGTTTCCAGACATGACCAAGACTGGTGTTTCTGGAATTCCCCTCTGGGACTGTCGTCAACCTCAAGCAGGATGTTATAGGACAACCCTGTCTTTGCTACAGAGGTTTCAGGAAAGACTTCTCTTGTCTTTATTTTTTTCTTCTTATTCGTTTTCCCACTGTTTTCCTTCCTGTTACTCTAGAATATTCCCAACACCGTTCAGGATGGTTTAGCGTATCGAGGCCGAGTCTTCCTGGAGTTATTCACCCACATCAAATCCCGTCAAGATGCAAAGATAAAGGATCTCTCCCTAGACGTGATCAGTGTAGAGGTAACCACAGAAAAAGGTAACCCAGGAAGAAAGAGCCCTTCTGCCTGCCCCTAGTCTCCTGTGAGTCCCGTCTCTGACATTTCAAGAGGCCCTGGTCAGGAATGCAGTGCACTTTTGGGATCTATGTGAATGTTTGCTCAAGTCGCCTGAGTCTTCTCTCTTTTTTTTTCTTTAAAAAAATTGTTTGATGTGGCCCATTTTTGAAGTCTTCATTGAATTTGTGTAGTGTTACTTCTGTTTTATGTTTTGATTTTTTTGGCCATGAGGCATGAACCAGGGATCAGACTTGCATCCCCTACTTTGGAAGGTGAGGTCTTAACCACTAGACCACCAGGAAAGTCCCTCCACCTGAGTCTTTACTAAGCCCCTTTGGGGATTTCCTGCTGTGCCAAATCCCAGGAGGTCATGGGACCCAGTAAAGACCAGGTTTGGGTTTTGGGTTTAAGAACGTCTAGTCAAGGAGAAGTTATGTTCTAAAGAGTCTGAATTTCTTCCTGAAGGCCAAGGAGGACCACTGAGGCAGGAATAGACAGGAGGAACCATGTCAGGAATAGATTTGTTTGTTCAGTCACTAAGTCATATATGACTCTTCATGGCCCCATGGACTGCAGCATGCCAGGCTTCCCTGTCCTTCCCTATCTTCTGGACTTTGCCAAGGAGGTACCACCCCTGTTTTCCCCAGCCTTTACAAGAACAGGGCACTTCCAGTGGGTCCGCAGGTAGAATGAAGGAAGAGGAAGAGGGGGCCTCAGGTATAAAAGAAGGCTCAAGGTCCAGAGGTTTCCAGACATGACCAAGACTGGTGTTTCTGGAATTCCCCTCTGGGACTGTCGTCAACCTCAAGCAGGATGTTATAGGACAACCCTGTCTTTGCTACAGAGGTTTCAGGAAAGACTTCTCTTGTCTTTATTTTTTTCTTCTTATTCGTTTTCCCACTGTTTTCCTTCCTGTTACTCTAGAATATTCCCAACACCGTTCAGGATGGTTTAGCGTATCGAGGCCGAGTCTTCCTGGAGTTATTCACCCACATCAAATCCCGTCAAGATGCAAAGATAAAGGATCTCTCCCTAGACGTGATCAGTGTAGAGGTAACCACAGAAAAAGGTAACCCAGGAAGAAAGAGCCCTTCTGCCTGCCCCTAGTCTCCTGTGAGTCCCGTCTCTGACATTTCAAGAGGCCCTGGTCAGGAATGCAGTGCACTTTTGGGATCTATGTGAATGTTTGCTCAAGTCGCCTGAGTCTTCTCTCTCTTTTTTTTTTTTTCTTTAAAAAAATTGTTTGATGTGGCCCATTTTTGAAGTCTTCATTGAATTTGTGTAGTGTTACTTCTGTTTTATGTTTTGATTTTTTTGGCCATGAGGCATGAACCAGGGATCAGACTTGCATCCCCTACTTTGGAAGGTGAGGTCTTAACCACTAGACCACCAGGAAAGTCCCTCCACCTGAGTCTTTACTAAGCCCCTTTGGGGATTTCCTGCTGTGCCAAATCCCAGGAGGTCATGGGACCCAGTAAAGACCAGGTTTGGGTTTTGGGTTTAAGAACGTCTAGTCAAGGAGAAGTTATGTTCTAAAGAGTCTGAATTTCTTCCTGAAGGCCAAGGAGGACCACTGAGGCAGGAATAGACAGGAGGAACCATGTCAGGAATAGATTTGTTTGTTCAGTCACTAAGTCATATATGACTCTTCATGGCCCCATGGACTGCAGCATGCCAGGCTTCCCTGTCCTTCCCTATCTTCTGGACTTTGCAGACTTAAGTCCATTGAGTCAATTTTGCCATCCAACTGTCTCATCCTCTGTTATCCCCTTCTTTTCCTGCCTTCCATCTTTCCCAACATCAGGGTCTTTCCCAGTGAGTCAACTCTTCACATCAGCTGGCCAAAGCATTGTAGCTTCAGCTTTAGCATCAGTCCTTCCAATGAATATTCAGGTTGATTTCCTTTAGAATTGACTGGTTTGATCTCCTTGCTGTCCAAGGGACTCTAAAGAGTCTTCTCTGGCACCACAGTTAGAAAGCATCAATTCTGTGGTGCCCAACCTTCTTTTTTCTTTTCTTTTTTTTTTTAAACCTTTATTTTGCTTTTAACTTTTACAGAGTTTTGTTGTTTACAGATATGCATGTTCCCAGATTAGTCATATGTATATCCCCCTCTTCCCACCACTCCCAACCATCACACAGCACCCCTAAAGGATCCCCTTTTCTCACAGAGCAATGACTAGAGCTAGTTTCTTCACTTATGATAGTACAGGCCTTCATGCTACTTCCTTTACGCCTCCCACCCTCTGTTCCTTCCCCACAATGTCCACATGTCCACTGTCCATGTCTGTCTTTCTGTCGCTTCACTGCGTGTGCCATCATCACCATCCTACTAGATTCCATATATGTGTGTTAATATACTGTATTTGTCCTTCTCTTTCTGACTGACTTCACTTTTGATGATATGTTCTAGATCCAGCCACCTCATTAGGGCTGATTCTTCTGCATTTCTCTTTACAGCTGTGTAGTATTCCATTGTATGCATGTACCAGAGCTTTCTTTTTTTTTTTTTTTTAATGATTTATTTATTTATTTTGGGCGGGGGTCGGGTTGGGGAGGGGGGGGTGGGCGGGCCACTTCTATTGGTCTTTCATTTCTGTATTTTCATCCGTCTTTGTTCTTTGGCCCATGTGGGCCTCCCATCGCAATGGCGTCTGTTGTCGCAGAGCTCTGGCTCTGGGCACATGCGCTCCAGAGCTCCGGTTCGGATGGTGGACACCTGGGCCCAGCCGCTCTCGGGCATGTGGCATCTTCCCAGGCCAGGGATCGAACTGGCACCGCTTGCACTGCAAAGCAGTGTCCTTACCCACTGGACCACCAGGGGAAGCCCTGTACCAGAGCTTTTGGATCCATTCGTTCGTCAATGGGCATCTAGGTTCCTTCCATGTTCTAGCTATTGCATAGAGAGCTGCAATGAACATTGGGGTACAGGTGCTTCTTTCAGATTTGATTTCATCAGGGTATAAGCCTAAGAGTGGGATTGCTGGGTCATATGGTGCTTCTACTTTTAGTTTTTTAAGAAATCTCCAGACTGTCTTCCATAGAGGCTGTATCAATTGACATTCCCACCAGCAATGCAGGAGTGTTCCCTTTTCTCTGTACTCCAGCATTTATTGTCTGTTGATTTGTGGATGATGGCCATTCTGACAGGTGTGAGGTGATATCTCATTGTAGTTTTGATTTGCAATTCTCTAATTATTAGTGAAGTTGAGCATCGTTTCATGTGCTTTTGGGCCATCTGTATATCCCCTCTTCCCACCACTCCCAACCATCACACAGCACCCTTTCCCCTTTTCTCACAGAGCAATGACTAGAGCTAGTTTCTTCACTTATGATAGTACAGGCCTTCATGCTACTTCCTTTACGCCTCCCACCCTCTGTTCCTTCCCCACAATGTCCACATGTCCACTGTCCATGTCTGTCTTTCTGTCGCTTCACTGCGTGTGCCATCATCACCATCCTACTAGATTCCATATATGTGTGTTAATATACTGTATTTGTCCTTCTCTTTCTGACTGACTTCACTTTTGATGATATGTTCTAGATCCAGCCACCTCATTAGGGCTGATTCTTCTGCATTTCTCTTTACAGCTGTGTAGTATTCCATTGTATGCATGTACCAGAGCTTTCTTTTTTTTTTTTTTTTAATGATTTATTTATTTATTTTGGGCGGGGGTCGGGTTGGGGAGGGAGGGGGGTGGGCGGGCCACTTCTATTGGTCTTTCATTTCTGTATTTTCATCCGTCTTTGTTCTTTGGCCCATGTGGGCCTCCCATCGCAATGGCGTCTGTTGTCGCAGAGCTCTGGCTCTGGGCACATGCGCTCCAGAGCTCCGGTTCGGTAATTGGACACATGGGTCCAGCCGCTCTGTGGCATGTGGGATCTTCCCAGGCCAGGGATCGAACTGGCACCGCTTGCACTGCAAAGCAGTGTCCTTACCCACTGGACCACCAGGGGAAGCCCTGTACCAGAGCTTTTGGATCCATTCGTTCGTCAATGGGCATCTAGGTTCCTTCCATGTTCTAGCTATTGCATAGAGAGCTGCAATGAACATTGGGGTACAGGTGCTTCTTTCAGATTTGATTTCATCAGGGTATAAGCCTAAGAGTGGGATTGCTGGGTCATATGGTGCTTCTACTTTTAGTTTTTTAAGAAATCTCCAGACTGTCTTCCATAGAGGCTGTATCAATTGACATTCCCACCAGCAATGCAGGAGTGTTCCCTTTTCTCTGTACTCCAGCATTTATTGTCTGTTGATTTGTGGATGATGGCCATTCTGACAGGTGTGAGGTGATATCTCATTGTAGTTTTGATTTGCAATTCTCTAATTATTAGTGAAGTTGAGCATCATTTCATCATTTCATGTGCTTTTGGGCCATCTGTATGTCATCGCTGGAGAGGTGTCTGTTTAGGTCCTTTTCCCATTTTTTGATTGGGTTGTTCATTTTTCCAGTGCTGAGTTGTCTGAGTTGCTTGTAGATTTTAGAGATTAATTCTTTGTCTGTTGTTTCATTTGCTATGATTTTTCTCCCAACTCTGTGGGCTGTCTGTTCAGCTTTTTTGTAATTTCTTTAGCTGTACAAAAGCTTTTAAGTTTCATGAGGTCCCACATGTTCATTTGTCTTTTGAGTTCTGCTATTCTAGTAGGTGGGTCAGAGAAGATCTTGCTTTGATTTATGTCCTTGAGGGTTTTGTCTATATTCTCCTCTAAGAGTTTGATGGTTTCTGGCCTTACATTTAAGTCTTTAATCCATTTTGAGTTGATCTTTGTGCATGGTGTCAGGGTATGTTCCAACTTCATTTTCTTGCATGTAGCTGTCCAGTTTTCCCAGCACCATTTGTTGAAGAGGCTGTCTTTGTCCCATTTTATATGTTCACCTCCTTTGTCAAAAATAAGGTACCCATAGGTGACTGGGTTTATCTCTGGGTTCTCGATCTTGTTCCATTGATCTATAGTTCTATTTTTGTGCCAGTACCATACTGTCTTAATGACTGTTGCTTTGTAGTAGAGTCTGAAGTTGGGGAGGCTGATCCCTCCAGCTCCATTCTTCTTCCTCAAGATTGCTTTGGCTATTTGAGGTCTTCTGTGCTTCCATATGAACTGTGTTATTCCATGGTCTAGTTCTGTGAAGAATGTTATTGGAAGTTTGATAGGGATTGCATTGAATCTATAGATGACATTTGGTAGTATGGTCATTTTCACAATATTGATTCTTCCAACCCAGGAGCATGGAATATCTCTCCATCTGTTTAAGTCTTCTTTAATGTCTCTCATGAGTGTCTTACAGTTTTTCAAGTTCACCAGAGTGGGATTGCTGGGTCATATGGTGCTTCTACTTTTAGTTTTTTAAGAAATCTCCAGACTGTCTTCCATAGAGGCTGTATCAATTGACATTCCCACCAGCAATGCAGGAGTGTTCCCTTTTCTCTGTACTCCAGCATTTATTGTCTGTTGATTTGTGGATGATGGCCATTCTGACAGGTGTGAGGTGATATCTCATTGTAGTTTTGATTTGCAATTCTCTAATTATTAGTGAAGTTGAGCATCGTTTCATGTGCTTTTGGGCCATCTGTATGTCATCGTTGGAGAAGTGTCTGTTTAGGTCCTTTTCCCATTTTTTGATTGGGTTGTTCATTTTTCCAGTGCTGAGTTGTCTGAGTTGCTTGTAGATTTTAGAGATTAATTCTTTGTCTGTTGTTTCATTTGCTATGATTTTTCTCCCAACTCTGTGGGCTGTCTGTTCAGCTTTTTTGTAATTTCTTTAGCTGTACAAAAGCTTTTAAGTTTCATGAGGTCCCACATGTTCATTTGTCTTTTGAGTTCTGCTATTCTAGTAGGTGGGTCAGAGAAGATCTTGCTTTGATTTATGTCCTTGAGGGTTTTGTCTATATTCTCCTCTAAGAGTTTGATGGTTTCTGGCCTTACATTTAAGTCTTTAATCCATTTTGAGTTGATCTTTGTGCATGGTGTCAGGGTATGTTCCAACTTCATTTTCTTGCATGTAGCTGTCCAGTTTTCCCAGCACCATTTGTTGAAGAGGCTGTCTTTGTCCCATTTTATATGTTCACCTCCTTTGTCAAAAATAAGGTACCCATAGGTGACTGGGTTTATCTCTGGGTTCTCGATCTTGTTCCATTGATCTATAGTTCTATTTTTGTGCCAGTACCATACTGTCTTAATGACTGTTGCTTTGTAGTAGAGTCTGAAGTTGGGGAGGCTGATCCCTCCAGCTCCATTCTTCTTCCTCAAGATTGCTTTGGCTATTTGAGGTCTTCTGTGCTTCCATATGAACTGTGTTATTCCATGGTCTAGTTCTGTGAAGAATGTTATTGGAAGTTTGATAGGGATTGCATTGAATCTATAGATGACATTTGGTAGTATGGTCATTTTCACAATATTGATTCTTCCAACCCAGGAGCATGGAATATCTCTCCATCTGTTTAAGTCTTCTTTAATGTCTCTCATGAGTGTCTTGTAATTTTCTGTGTACAGTTCTTTTGTTTCTTTGGGTAGGTTTATTCCTAGATATTTGATTCTTTTGGTTGCGATGGTGAAGGGGATTGCCTCTTTGATTTCGTTTTCTGATTTTTCATTGTTTGTGTATAGGAATGCCAGTGATTTCTGTATATTGATTTTGTATCCTGCGACTTTGCTGAATTTGCTGATTAACTCTAGTAGTTTTGTAATAGTGTCTTTGGGATTTTCTATGTATAATATCATGTCATCTGCAAATAGAGAGAGTTTGACTTCTTCTTTTCCAATCTGGATTCCTTTGATTTCTTTCTCTTCTCTTATTGCTGTTGCTAGAACTTCCAGGACTATGTTGAATAAGAGTGGTGAAAGTGGACACCCTTGTCTTGTTCCTGATCTTAGAGGGAATGCTTTGAGTTTTTCACCATTGAGGATAATGTTCGCTGTGGACTTCTCATATTATGGCTTTCACTGTGTTAAGATAAGTTCCTTCTATGCCCATTTTTTGAAGAGTTTTTATCATAAATGGATGCTGTACTTTGTCAAAGGCTTTTTCTACATCTATTGAGATGATCATGTGATTTTTGTCTCTCAATTTGTTGATATGGTGTATCACATTGATTGATGTGCGGATATTGAAGAATCCTTGCATGCCTGGAATGAACCCAGGTGCCCAACCTTCTTTATGGTCCAACTCTCATATTGACTACTAAAAAATTTATAGCTTTAGATGGTAGTAAAATTGGGCCTCCTACTTACTCAGGAGAAATGGGGACACAGTCACAGGGAAGGAGAGTTGGAGAGGAGGGAGCAGTCACCAGAGACCCTTTGGAAATGGAAGAGCAGAGCCAGTGACCAACAGAACAAAAAGAGGCTGACCCCCATCTTCTGCCTTAAGTGGGAGGTGGGGCAGACATCAACATGGGCTCCCTGAAGGAAGAGCAGGTCTGGAGAGGTGACTGTGGGCCTAAAAAAAACCATTCACAACCTAAAAGTTGAGAGTTACGTTTTATTTGGTAGGAATTTTGGGGACTTCAAGCCCTGGAGACAGCATCTCAAGTAACCCTGAGAGAACTCCTCAGAGGATGTGAGGGGGAGCCAGGTTATACAGAAGTTTTGCCACAAGGAACAGGTGGTTTGAACATCAAACGATCATTGTTAACGGAAAACCAGACATCTCAAGTTAATGAATTTAGGTCTTTTCTATATAGGGAAGATGCAGAGTCTGGTCTTATTCCTTTGACAGGCATCTCACCTGTCTGGGGCGGGTATCCTGTGTTTTCACATCCCGAGCTTCCTCAGGGCTCACCATGGGGAGTGGCTGCGGTCTGATGGATGCTAGAAAGCAGGTGTTCTTTGCTAGAAAGTAGGTGTTCTTTCCTTCCTGAGTTCCCTCAGGGCTCACCACCTCTGCATCTGTTTTGGCTGCAATTGCTGATGAGTACACCATCCTTTGTTTACTGATAAGACAGGAAATATTCCATCTCTCATGATGAATCCCACCTCTGACCTGTGCTTGTGAGACACCCACAAAGACCAGTCCCTAAGGCTACTAGATATTGAGACTTGTCATCAGCACACAAGGATATACACAAGATTGTGGAAGAATGGCCCTTGAAGAGTAGACAGCTTGAAAGAAGGGAGCTGAGGCTGAAACCCATTGGAAATCACACCCTCTGAGACTTGAGGAGGAGAAGAGGGGCTTTCCAAGAGATGGAAGAGGAGTTGGCAAAGGGGAACACGGGGACAGTCTCTGGAGGGGAGAGCTGCAGAAAGGAGAGGGCAGGGATCTGAATGTGGCAAAGAGAACATCTGAATACCCAGAAGTGTGTGCTAGTTATTAGGAAGGCACCAGTAGCCTTGGGCTAGGAGAAAAGCTAGACTGCCGAGGTCAGGAGGAAGGAGTTAGTTCTGGTGCACAGAGGTAAATGGGTAGAAAGTCGGCTGCAGGGACTTCCCTGGTGGTCCAGTGGCTAGAGCTCTGTGCTTCAACTGCAAGGGGCACCATTCGATTTCTGGTCCTGATTGGGGAACTAAAATCTTGGGATCCACGAGGCATGGCCAAAACCAAAAAACTTGGTTATGTTGATGTTTGGCAGAAACCAACACAATACTGTAAAGCAATTATCCTTCAATTAAAAATAAATAAAAAAACACACACAAAAAACTTGGCTGCAAACTGGAAGGAGACAAGATCAGGTCCTAGCTAAATACAGGGAAGAGGGAGGGTTATTTTTTTAAGAGAAGGGAGATTTGAGTTAGTGAGCAGATTGGGAGAAGGCAAACGTAGGGCAGAGGTTGGTACCAGAAATGAGAGAGGGGCTCACGTGATGGATAGAGGACCTGAGTAGGTGGGCTCATGGTTGGGAGGGAGGGTCTTGAGAAAGCCAAGAGGAGACATGCGTGTGTGTGTGTGCATCACCCCTGCCCACACCCAGTCTCATCAGAGAGCGGTGTTTAGGCCAAAAGAAGAGAAGCAGGGCGGCCCCCCTCAGAGCCTAGGCTGACCAGAGAGAAGACCCTTCTGTCTGACTTCAGGAAGAGAAGGAACCAGGGATAGCTGAGTAGAGGGGCCAGGTCTTGGGAGGAACTTCCCTTAATTAGCCATGTGAGTGGGAGTCAAGGCAGAATCTTGAGAGGGGGCAGGAGTTTAGCAATGGTCTAGCTCCCACTAAATAGAAGCACCTGGTGTTTTGAAAGAAACAGGGCCCTCCTGCTTGCCTCCCTGCCTGTCTCTGTAGCCTTGTTTATCCCTTGCCTTACGTCCTGGGGATGTGGGGGGTTATTGTTTTAGAAGCACCAGAACCGCCAAAAGTATGGGCTGTGCGTCATCTTCCTTTCCTGTACCATGATGCCCAACTTTAACGACCTGATCCAATTTGAAGTCAGCATTGGTCACTATGGAAACAAGATGGACCTGAGTTACAAGCCTCTTGTCTCAACCACACAGTACAGCCCAGTGATATATGATGGTAAGAGTCGGATCCACCTGGGGAGTAGAAAGTAACCACTGCATGTCGGGCTCTGTGCTGCCCTTTTAAGGTTTTCCTGGGTTGGTCCAGTGGCTAGAGCTCTGTGCTTCAACTGCAAGGGGCACCATTCGATTTCTGGTCCTGATTGGGGAACTAAAATCTTGGGATCCACGAGGCATGGCCAAAACCAAAAAACTTGGTTATGTTGATGTTTGGCAGAAACCAACACAATACTGTAAAGCAATTATCCTTCAATTAAAAATAAATAAAAAAACACACACAAAAAACTTGGCTGCAAACTGGAAGGAGACAAGATCAGGTCCTAGCTAAATACAGGGAAGAGGGAGGGTTATTTTTTTAAGAGAAGGGAGATTTGAGTTAGTGAGCAGATTGGGAGAAGGCAAACGTAGGGCAGAGGTTGGTACCAGAAATGAGAGAGGGGCTCACGTGATGGATAGAGGACCTGAGTAGGTGGGCTCATGGTTGGGAGGGAGGGTCTTGAGAAAGCCAAGAGGAGACATGCGTGTGTGTGTGTGCATCACCCCTGCCCACACCCAGTCTCATCAGAGAGCGGTGTTTAGGCCAAAAGAAGAGAAGCAGGGCGGCCCCCCTCAGAGCCTAGGCTGACCAGAGAGAAGACCCTTCTGTCTGACTTCAGGAAGAGAAGGAACCAGGGATAGCTGAGTAGAGGGGCCAGGTCTTGGGAGGAACTTCCCTTAATTAGCCATGTGAGTGGGAGTCAAGGCAGAATCTTGAGAGGGGGCAGGAGTTTAGCAATGGTCTAGCTCCCACTAAATAGAAGCACCTGGTGTTTTTGAAAGAAACAGGGCCCTCCTGCTTGCCTCCCTGCCTGTCTCTGTAGCCTTGTTTATCCCTTGCCTTACGTCCTGGGGATGTGGGGGGTTATTGTTTTAGAAGCACCAGAACCGCCAAAAGTATGGGCTGTGCGTCATCTTCCTTTCCTGTACCATGATGCCCAACTTTAACGACCTGATCCAATTTGAAGTCAGCATTGGTCACTATGGAAACAAGATGGACCTGAGTTACAAGCCTCTTGTCTCAACCACACAGTACAGCCCAGTGATATATGATGGTAAGAGTCGGATCCACCTGGGGAGTAGAAAGTAACCACTGCATGTCGGGCTCTGTGCTGCCCTTTTAAGGTTTTTAACACCAGGGACAGTGTTATGTAGTATGTAGTGTTAGTAAGCATGGTTAACCCACATTAGATGTGAGGAAAGTGAGCTTCAAGGGAGGTGAGATCTCCTGTCAATCACTGCACAGCTAGTAGGTGATGAATCTGTAACAAGACTGCAACTAGGTTTCAACTTCCAGTCTTTCTCTACCCTGTTTTCCACACCGCAACTTCTCAATCCCATTCTCTCCTACCACTCTGATCCATTTCCATCCAGCCATGCAGCCACCATCTACCCACCTTCTATCCAATCATGAGTCCACTTACCCATGCATTCATCCATTCAACTACCACCCACCCACTGTCCCAAATGCACAACCAACAGCCCATCCATCCTTTCATTCAGTATAGACTCACTGGACACTTCTATGGGGCACTACAAGTTTCTCAAAGTGCAGTCCCTGGGTCAGCAGCATCACCTGGGAACTGATAGAAGTGCCGATTCTTGGCCTCACCCCAGACCTTCCGAATCCAAAAACAGAACAGCCATCTGTGCTTCAACAAGCTCTCAGGTGAGGGGGTGCATGCTAACGTCTGAGGACCATGACTGTAGAGAAGCATCTACATCTTTATCAGCTTTATCAGCTGTCTCATCTTTATCAGCTTCATCCTCTCATCACTCATTGAGAGCTTGTCCACACATTGCACTTGTCTATTTTTTTAAGAATAGCTCTTTCAGGGGAAATCAATGCACACACCATACAGTTCATTCACGTATACAGTTCAATAATTATTTAGTATAGTCACAGAGTTGTGCTACTATCACTGTGATCAGGTTTACAACGTTTTCATCATTCCAAAAAGAAACCCTGTAGCCACTAGCAGGCATCTGCTATTTCTCCTCCAGTTCCCCAACCTTAGGCAACTACCAACCTCTTGTCTCAACCACACAGTAACAGCCCTATGGAAACAAGATGGACCTGAGTTACAAGCCTCTTGTCTCAACCACACAGTACAGCCCAGTGATATATGATGGTAAGAGTCGGATCCACCTGGGGAGTAGAAAGTAACCACTGCATGTCGGGCTCTGTGCTGCCCTTTTAAGGTTTTTAACACCAGGGACAGTGTTATGTAGTATGTAGTGTTAGTAAGCATGGTTAACCCACATTAGATGTGAGGAAAGTGAGCTTCAAGGGAGGTGAGATCTCCTGTCAATCACTGCACAGCTAGTAGGTGATGAATCTGTAACAAGACTGCAACTAGGTTTCAACTTCCAGTCTTTCTCTACCCTGTTTTCCACACCGCAACTTCTCAATCCCATTCTCTCCTACCACTCTGATCCATTTCCATCCAGCCATGCAGCCACCATCTACCCACCTTCTATCCAATCATGAGTCCACTTACCCATGCATTCATCCATTCAACTACCACCCACCCACTGTCCCAAATGCACAACCAACAGCCCATCCATCCTTTCATTCAGTATAGACTCACTGGACACTTCTATGGGGCACTACAAGTTTCTCAAAGTGCAGTCCCTGGGTCAGCAGCATCACCTGGGAACTGATAGAAGTGCCGATTCTTGGCCTCACCCCAGACCTTCCGAATCCAAAAACAGAACAGCCATCTGTGCTTCAACAAGCTCTCAGGTGAGGGGGTGCATGCTAACGTCTGAGGACCATGACTGTAGAGAAGCATCTACATCTTTATCAGCTTTATCAGCTGTCTCATCTTTATCAGCTTCATCCTCTCATCACTCATTGAGAGCTTGTCCACACATTGCACTTGTCTATTTTTTTAAGAATAGCTCTTTCAGGGGAAATCAATGCACACACCATACAGTTCATTCACGTATACAGTTCAATAATTATTTAGTATAGTCACAGAGTTGTGCTACTATCACTGTGATCAGGTTTACAACGTTTTCATCATTCCAAAAAGAAACCCTGTAGCCACTAGCAGGCATCTGCTATTTCTCCTCCAGTTCCCCAACCTTAGGCAACTACCAACCTACTTCCTGTCTTAGGTATGTCCAACTCTTTGCAACCCCATAGAATGTAGGCTCTGTCCATCGGATTCTCCAGTCAAGAACACTGGAGTGGGTTGCCACTTCCTTCTCCAGGGGATCTTCCCAATCCAGGGATCGAGCCTGGGTCTCCCACATTGCAGGCGGATTCTTTACTATCTGAGCCAAGGAAGTCCTCTTGTGTCACTTCCTTTCTTCATAGTATCAAACAATGTATGGTCCTTGGTAACTGTTTCTTTCATTTAGCTTAATGCTGTATATGCTTTTAAGTTATGAAATATATAAAAAGTATATTAAATGTATATGTGTAGTTTTTAAAAATTAATAAAATATGTGCCCATGAAGCTTATGTACCCATCTAGCTTAAAAGGCAGAAAATTCTCTTAGAAAGGAAGAAAATTGCCTCAGCATCCTAGAAATTCTCTGTAGGCTCTTCCCAGCTCTACTTACCCAAGAAACAACCACAACCCTGAGTCTCATGATAAAAATGCAT
Organism: Tragulus kanchil; assembly: GCA_022376925.1. Classification (NCBI taxonomy): domain Eukaryota; kingdom Metazoa; phylum Chordata; class Mammalia; order Artiodactyla; family Tragulidae; genus Tragulus; species Tragulus kanchil. The sequence continues at coordinate 96,835,338 of JAIOJX010000029.1, forward strand.
CCTGGCTTCCCTTTGTAATTTTTGCCACCTACACATGCTACCCTAAACAGCATACTATCTTTGCATTTTATCTAAATGAAACCTTTCCAGCTGTGTTCATCTGTTGTGCTTCTTTTGCTCAGTATTAAATTTTTAAATTGGTATGTACAATTGAAGTCCATTTTCATTTCTGTGTATATTCCATTGTATGATTATACCAGAAATTACATGGTATACAAAGACATTCAGGTTTTTTTTTTTTTTCTATGATAATAATGTTGTTGTGAACATTCTTATACATGTCTCTTGGTCACAAGTGTAAGACTTCCTTTAAATTATATGCCCAGGAGTGGAAGAGAAATTCAAAACAAGAATAATTATATCCAATTACACTCTCATCAGCCTGACATGAGAGTCCTTATTACTCTGCATTCTCACCAGTACTTGACCTTGCCCAGCCTTCACATTCCTGCCAGCCTGGTGGGTCTGTTACAAGATCTTGATTTACAATTTCCTGATTATAAATGGAGGTTGAGCACTTTTTCATATGTTTACAAACATTTGTCTCTCCTCATCTGTAAAAAGCCTATCAAGATCTTTTATCCATTATTCTATTTGGTTATATTTTTCTTACTGATTTGTACATTATTTTTGTCTGGGAACAATCTTTTATCTGATGTAAGCATCTTGTAAATATCTTCTCTAAGTTGGAAACTTTTCATTCTCTTAATGGTAGCTTTATATATATTTTTAATTAAGGTATTATGAATGATAAAATGCACAGACTTTAGGTGTAGAGTTGGATAAATTTTGGCACATTCAAGTTCATTTGGGTTTTTCTGTAACATCTTATGGAAAAACCCAAACAGATTTTTTGGCCAACCCAATACATCCATGTCCATTCTTCTTTGTTTATAGGTCTATTCAAATCTTTTGCCCATTTTTTAAGGTTTTTTTTTTCTTTTATTGAGTTACGAGAGTCGTTTATATATTCTGGATATGAATTGTTTATCATATATAGGATTTGCAGGTAAAGTTTTTAAAAATTAATAAAATATGTGCCCATGAAGCTTATGTACCCATCTAGCTTAAAAGGCAGAAAATTCTCTTAGAAAGGAAGAAAATTGCCTCAGCATCCTAGAAATTCTCTGTAGGCTCTTCCCAGCTCTACTTACCCAAGAAACAACCACAACCCTGAGTCTCATGATAAAAATGCATCCTGGCTTCCCTTTGTAATTTTTGCCACCTACACATGCTACCCTAAACAGCATACTATCTTTGCATTTTTATCTAAATGAAACCTTTCCAGCTGTGTTCATCTGTTGTGCTTCTTTTGCTCAGTATTAAATTTTTAAATTGGTATGTACAATTGAAGTCCATTTTCATTTCTGTGTATATTCCATTGTATGATTATACCAGAAATTACATGGTATACAAAGACATTCAGGTTTTTTTTTTTTTTCTATGATAATAATGTTGTTGTGAACATTCTTATACATGTCTCTTGGTCACAAGTGTAAGACTTCCTTTAAATTATATGCCCAGGAGTGGAAGAGAAATTCAAAACAAGAATAATTATATCCAATTACACTCTCATCAGCCTGACATGAGAGTCCTTATTACTCTGCATTCTCACCAGTACTTGACCTTGCCCAGCCTTCACATTCCTGCCAGCCTGGTGGGTCTGTTACAAGATCTTGATTTACAATTTCCTGATTATAAATGGAGGTTGAGCACTTTTTCATATGTTTACAAACATTTGTCTCTCCTCATCTGTAAAAAGCCTATCAAGATCTTTTATCCATTATTCTATTTGGTTATATTTTTCTTACTGATTTGTACATTATTTTTGTCTGGGAACAATCTTTTATCTGATGTAAGCATCTTGTAAATATCTTCTCTAAGTTGGAAACTTTTCATTCTCTTAATGGTAGCTTTATATATATTTTTAATTAAGGTATTATGAATGATAAAATGCACAGACTTTAGGTGTAGAGTTGGATAAATTTTGGCACATTCAAGTTCATTTGGGTTTTTCTGTAACATCTTATGGAAAAACCCAAACAGATTTTTTGGCCAACCCAATACATCCATGTCCATTCTTCTTTGTTTATAGGTCTATTCAAATCTTTTGCCCATTTTTTAAGGTTTTTTTTTTGTCTTTTTATTGAGTTACGAGAGTCGTTTATATATTCTGGATATGAATTGTTTATCATATATAGGATTTGCAGGTAGTCTGTGGTTCGTCTTTTCTTTTAATGGTAACTTTTGAAGTACAAACATTTTCAATAGGCTGAAGTTCAGCTTTTTTTTCATGGTGTCATATTTAAAAACTTCTTGCCCAATCAAAGTCATAAAGATTTTCGATTTTTTCTTCTAAAAATGTTACAGTTTTAATATTTATATTAGGCTGCATAGTCCTTTCATTGGCTGTGGCACGCCATATAGGATCTTAGTTCCCCGACCAGGGATCAAACCCCTGTGCCTCTTGTAGTGGAAGCCCAGAGTCTTAACCACTGGGCCATCAGAGAAAGTCCCTATGGTTGCTTTTGAATTATCAATAATTTGCATATGAGTATCCTGTTTTTCAAGTACCATTTGTTAAAAAGACTATCCTTTTCCTAAGTGAGCTTTCTTAAGTTGTATTTTTTAAATACTTGGTTCACATTTTATACTATTGGGGCTCCATTTATGGGCTTAACCATTATCCTTATTTTTCTTCTGTATGTGTCATTTCCTCCCTGATCCTTTTTGACTCTTTATTTCTATCTTATTTTGGTCACTTTCCTATTTTAATATTTATTTTTATTTATTTGACTGTGCTGGGTCTTAGTTGCAGCACTAAGATTCGTTGCAGTGGGATTTTTTTCTTTTTTTCTTTTTTTTTTTCCAGTGGGATTTTTAATCTTCATTGCAGCATGCTGAATCTTGTGTCATATAAGGTCTAGTTCCCTTGACCAGGGATCAAACCCCAGCCCCTTGCAAGGGGAGCACAGAGTCTTAATTGCCTTTCTTATTTTTTGCCTCTCACTGGATTGTCTGCTGAGTCTAATCTGTTGGGCTTCCTTTCACGCGGTCTTCCTTGCCATGATATTTTTGTTTTCTCTTTATTCACTTTCTGAGTTTTGCCAGCTCACACGTCCTCATCTGAATCCTGAGTTCGTTCCAGGGATGTATTTTTGCTGGCCATTTCTGCGCTCTGCCCCGTCCAGCTGAGCTCCTGCTGTCTGTCTCCACACCCTAGGTGACTTCCTGTCACCCGTCACCCCTCACAGCTCCTTGGGCACTCACAGCTGCTTTTGGCAGTCCTTGAGTGTATTTTGAGCCTGCAGATTATATCTTCTCCTTGTTTTGCTGAAAATGGAGTTATTTTCCTTCTCCTTGTTGCTTTTGTATGCTATCCAAGAACAGAAGAAGAAAATTGCCTTCTTGTGTCAGCCCCCTCCTATCTGAGAGCCCTAGTCCTGGATCTCAGCTTATTTATCATTCTAGTGATTCACTCCATGCCAGGGTCTGAAATGGTGTCCTTCCAACAATTCAGGAAAATTGTAAGATACTTTCTCTTTGAAAATGACCTCTTACCCTTCTCTCTTCTAGCTCTTCTCAAATTGCCTCTGTTCTTTGTGGAATGTCTCATGCTATTCTGCACATTTTAAAATCTTCCATCTGTGTTTTTCATCTCCCTGAACTGCACTGTGCATCATTTCTTCTAGATCTTTTAGGAAAGGACCTAGGTAACCATCCTATTAAAAACAAAATTTCTGGCAGCTCCCTCTCTCTCCCCAACTTCATCTTTCTCCCTAGCAGTTTCCACCCTTTGACACCCTGTATTTTATATGTTTTGTCTTTTTTGATGCCAGTTTTTTTTTTAAATAATTCTTAAGTAGACTTTTGACTCAAGTGTAACACATCTATGGAAAAGTACACAGAGCATTCAGCTCAATGAATTATTGCAAAGCAAACATACCCGCGTAACAATATTCAGACGGTGAAACAAAATTACAACCTCCCAGGGCCCCTGGAACTCCCAACCCCCACCCCCACCAAGGGCTGCTGCCCCTCTCCTCACTGCCCATTAGTTTTGTTTGGTTTTTAACTTTTATTCTAGAAAGAATTTCTGAATGTTTAAAAAATATTTATTTCTTTGACCTGCAGCCCGCCCTCCAGCAGGAGGGGTCCAGCTGGGAGGCTTAGCAGATGGCACCCTGAAGGAATGGAGTAGCCCAGGGAAGGTCCTCTGAGAGGGGCCACAGTGAGGGGCCACTGTCTCTCAGACACTCCCACACACATCTGTCTCTGTCTCAGGAAACATCTACCATTATGTGCCTTGGTACGACACCAAGCCTGTTGTGGCCGTGACCTCGTTTTGGGAAGATGTCAGCTTCCGCATGAACTGCCTCAATCTCCTCCAGTTCACCCGGGACCGCCTGGTGAGTCATGTGGGCGGGGGAGTGAGGGGTGGCCAGGGAAGGACCCAGGTTTTTTTTTTTTTTTATTTGTCTACACTGGGCCTTTAGTTGCAGCATGCGGGATCTTTAGTTGTGGCATGTGAACTCTTAGCTGCCACATGTGGGATCTAGTTCCCTGACCAGGGATTGAACCTGGGCCCCCTGCATTGGGAGTGCAGTCTTAAGCACACTGGACCACCAGGGAAGTCCATGGACCCTGTTCATTGATGGGATACTTGGGAAAATGAATCATCACCTTCAGAGTCTGGTCACTCAGCTCTCTCATGCCTTCCACACCAATTGAAGTGGACATGCCAGACACGGCACTGAACACACAAAGATGCGTAGATACTGTCTTCACCAGCAGGGAAGTCAGATGTGCAACAGTTAGGATGCAGTGCAGTAGGGCTAGAGCGGAGATGCAGGTACTGAGAGCCACAGAGGCAGAGAGACTGGGGTGGGAGACGCGAGATGCAAAAAGAGAGAGTAGCATTATTGACCTGTATTTTATATGTTTTGTCTTTTTGATGCCAGTTTTTAAATAATTCTTAAGTAGACTTTTGACTCAAGTGTAACACATCTATGGAAAAGTACACACAGCATTCAGCTCAATGAATGATTGCAAAGCAAACATACCGTAACAATATTCAGACGGTGAAACAAAATTACAACCTCCCAGGGCCCCTGGAACTCCCAACCCCACCCCACCAAGGGCTGCTGCCCCTCTCCTCACTGCCCATTAGTTTTGTTTGGTTTTTAACTTTTATTCTAGAAAGAATTTCTGAATGTTTAAAAAATATTTATTTCTTTGACCTGCAGCCCGCCCTCCAGCAGGAGGGGTCCAGCTGGGAGGCTTAGCAGATGGCACCCTGAAGGAATGGAGTAGCCCAGGGAAGGTCCTCTGAGAGGGGCCACAGTGAGGGGCCACTGTCTCTCAGACACTCCCACACACATCTGTCTCTGTCTCAGGAAACATCTACCATTATGTGCCTTGGTACGACACCAAGCCTGTTGTGGCCGTGACCTCGTTTTGGGAAGATGTCAGCTTCCGCATGAACTGCCTCAATCTCCTCCAGTTCACCCGGGACCGCCTGGTGAGTCATGTGGGCGGGGGAGTGAGGGGTGGCCAGGGAAGGACCCAGGTTTTTTTTTTATTTGTCTACACTGGGCCTTTAGTTGCAGCATGCGGGATCTTTAGTTGTGGCATGTGAACTCTTAGCTGCCACATGTGGGATCTAGTTCCCTGACCAGGGATTGAACCTGGGCCCCCTGCATTGGGAGTGCAGTCTTAAGCACACTGGACCACCAGGGAAGTCCATGGACCCTGTTCATTGATGGGATACTTGGGAAAATGAATCATCACCTTCAGAGTCTGGTCACTCAGCTCTCTCATGCCTTCCACACCAATTGAAGTGGACATGCCAGACACGGCACTGAACACACAAAGATGCGTAGATACTGTCTTCACCAGCAGGGAAGTCAGATGTGCAACAGTTAGGATGCAGTGCAGTAGGGCTAGAGCGGAGATGCAGGTACTGAGAGCCACAGAGGCAGAGAGACTGGGGTGGGAGACACGAGATGCAGAGAGGAGAGTCAGAGGAGGTGTTGGATAAGGAGATGACATTCGCACACTCTTGCAGGGGGCAGTGGTGGGGGCACAGAGAAAGGAAGGGAGGATCAGATCACAAAAGGTCTTAGGTATCTGTCAAGGGGGGAAGCCACTGAGCAGTTTTAGGCAGCAGAGCCAACGACTTGACTGTTTCTCACTAACTGATGGGAAGCCCAAGGTCAGGACCCTGGGACCCCTTCATGGTCCTGCCCCATCCTAGCTCCTTCCTGCCACCCATTTCTTCTGCTGGGCAGCAGGAAGGGTGTGTGGGAATTCTCACAAGGGTGTGTGACAGCGCTGGACTGCCATCTCCAGGTTACCCCTCACAGGTCCCCAAGTCCTGGCTGAAACCACCCTGGGTCCATCAGCCTGTCCCAGGGAGAGCCCCACACTCACATGCCGCTTCTCTCCTGCTGGGCAGAAAGCCAACCTGGACACCCTGAAATCCATGAGGAATCCGAGGGACCCGGCTCTGCTCCTCCAGTGGAAGAAACTGCTGAGGGAGCTGGTGGAGGACTGCAGGTAGGGAGGAGGAGGTGCCCCTGGGGCTAGGGCTGAGCTAGATGGAGTCCACACAGGGCGGAGTGCAGACTGGACCCTACAGAACAACGCGCCCAAGGCCTCCCTTCCTCTCACCCACCCCACCTGGCCTCTGCAGGAAATCTGAGCTCAGATCTCTCCCTAAACCGCAAAGCCGCCTCTCTGCCATTCAGGGAAGTCCTGACCTCCCCACCCATCGCTGTGCCCCTCACACCCACACCTGATGCTCTTATCAAACCAAGCTTCTCCCCGTTGTCCAGACAAGCCCTGCACCATTCCAGCCCACACCTTCTCCCCCATCACGCCTCCTGACCACAAGATCCTCTTCAGGTATCTGCCTGTTTTGGAGGAGCCATTGTAAGGCCTCTCTTGGGCCCACAGCCCACTTGGATCCCCTCCTCCCAGGGTTTACTTGGCCCACCTATATCTACAAGGAGGTCCTGAGCATGGGCCCGGCATACTGCGGGGACTGGGAGGATGGGAGCGGGAAGGGTGAGGACCCAGGCCTGGCCCACAGTGAGCAGGCTTCCTAAGGAGGGCAGGCAGGGCCCCCTGCCCTCTCCCCAGGCCAACACATGGTCTCTCTGCCAGGTCGACCAGCTGTCTCAGCCAGCCTGGTCTCCATGGGCCAGTCAGTAGGGCAGGATCTCCTGTCTAAGGAGGGCACTAAGGCCAGTAGGGATGGTGGCCGGGTGAGATAGGAAAGAGACCCAACCCCATTCCCCACGGTCCTGGCCACAGGCGCCCGCTGCCCTCCATGACCAGTCAGCCCAAAGCCACCGACCTGGACAAGAAGAGGTGGAAGCTCCGCAGCCTCCTCCTGAAGGAACTGGCTGAGGCCACCAAGCAGGCCCCACCCAAGGACATGGTGGCCACCGCCGAGAGCTGGCTGTATCGCCTCAACACCATAGTGCCCGAGGTGGGCATGGACATTCGGGCTGGGAGCAGCCTTGGAGCCAGGCGGGCGGGCCTCACGCTCTCCCACTCCTCAGCCCCAGATAGGCCTCCCGGACGTGATGATCTGGCTGATGTTCCGGGAACAGCGGGTGGCCTATGCTCAGGTGCCTGCCCACACCATCCTGTTCTCCCAGACCGGAGCCCAGCACTCTGGCAGGTTCTGTGGGAAGACACAGACCCTCTTCCTGCAGGTGGGGAAGCCAGGGGTCCCCAGGGGAGGAGAGGTCCCAGGACACCCCGAGGGAGAGCCCTGCACTCTACCCACCCAGGGGAAACCCTCATGATCTCCGAAGGGCATGCCCACTTCCTTTCTGCCGGGCCCTTTACCAGGAGAAATGGGGTTTAAGCTGTCTCCAGAGGAAGGTGGGGGCCTGGGACCACAGGTCAACGCCAAGTCCACACCCTTCACAGACATTCCTCAAGGTTTCTGCCTCCATCATCCTCATGCCTCACTTGGTCCTGTCCCTGTCCTCTCTCCTCTGGTCCATAATTGGGTGCTATCTACCTTAATGCCTATAAGGTGTGGGTGCCAGCCTCTCCTGTTGGATGCAATCCATAAATAAGGCTGACTGACCACAAGTCATGGGCTTCCCCAGTGGCTCAGCAGTAAAGAATCTGCCTGCAATGCAGAAGATGCAGGTTCAGTTTCTGGGTCAAGAAGATCCCCTGGAGGAGGGCATGGCAACCCACTCCAGTACTCTTGCCTGGAAAAGCCCAATGACAGAGGAGCCTGGTGGACTACAGTTCATAGGGCTGCAAAGAGTCAGACACAACTGAAGCAACTTAGTACGCACACGTATGACCACAAGTCTCCTGCCCTGGAGACAGTCCCCTGCTTCCTGCCCTCCCGCCAGGGAGGCAGGTGGGGGACACTGCCTCCCTCCTCCTGGGGGAGGAATGGAGACTTCCTGGCTCCCCATTGCTCTTCCCCCCATCATGGAAGGCTCCATCCCACCGGTGCCCATCTGAGTTCTTCTCGTCTTACAAGAACGCTGAGACTTAACTCCTGGGTCTGTTGCCTACTGGCTTGTATGAGTTGGGGCCAACTGTGTGTGGCCTCAGCCTGCTCCTCTGTGAAATGAGCCTGGTGATAATGATGCCCACCTCGTGGTGGTGCGTAAGCCTCTGAGCACACGAGGCACAGGTGGCACTTAGCACACGGCCTGGCGCATCACATCACAAGTGTCACTGTCACCGTCACCATCGGCACCACTCCTCCCTGAGCACTCCTAGCCACCCTGCCCCGCCCCACCCTCCACCCCACAACCCGCACCAGCCTGTTATGCCCGCACCCAGCTCAGCATGAGGCCCTGCTCCCCAGGCTCAGGGAGAAGGGGCAGCTGTGTGTGCCCCTCCCTCACCTGTACCCCTGCCCCGGGGGAACCTGCACCCCTGTGGCTGCTGACTTACTCAGTACCCAGAGGGAGAAGGAGAGAAGACACTCCCGGCCACCGGCTGCACTCTACCCACCCAGGGGAAACCCTCATGATCTCCGAAGGGCATGCCCACTTCCTTTCTGCCGGGCCCTTTACCAGGAGAAATGGGGTTTAAGCTGTCTCCAGAGGAAGGTGGGGGCCTGGGACCACAGGTCAACGCCAAGTCCACACCCTTCACAGACATTCCTCAAGGTTTCTGCCTCCATCATCCTCATGCCTCACTTGGTCCTGTCCCTGTCCTCTCTCCTCTGGTCCATAATTGGGTGCTATCTACCTTAATGCCTATAAGGTGTGGGTGCCAGCCTCCTGTTGGATGCAATCCATAAATAAGGCTGACTGACCACAAGTCATGGGCTTCCCCAGTGGCTCAGCAGTAAAGAATCTGCCTGCAATGCAGAAGATGCAGGTTCAGTTTCTGGGTCAAGAAGATCCCCTGGAGGAGGGCATGGCAACCCACTCCAGTACTCTTGCCTGGAAAAGCCCAATGACAGAGGAGCCTGGTGGACTACAGTTCATAGGGCTGCAAAGAGTCAGACACAACTGAAGCAACTTAGTACGCACACGTATGACCACAAGTCTCCTGCCCTGGAGACAGTCCCCTGCTTCCTGCCCTCCCGCCAGGGAGGCAGGTGGGGGACACTGCCTCCCTCCTCCTGGGGGAGGAATGGAGACTTCCTGGCTCCCCATTGCTCTTCCCCCCATCATGGAAGGCTCCATCCCACCGGTGCCCATCTGAGTTCTTCTCGTCTTACAAGAACGCTGAGACTTAACTCCTGGGTCTGTTGCCTACTGGCTTGTATGAGTTGGGGCCAACTGTGTGTGGCCTCAGCCTGCTCCTCTGTGAAATGAGCCTGGTGATAATGATGCCCACCTCGTGGTGGTGCGTAAGCCTCTGAGCACACGAGGCACAGGTGGCACTTAGCACACGGCCTGGCGCATCACATCACAAGTGTCACTGTCACCGTCACCATCGGCACCACTCCTCCCTGGAGCACTCCCTAGCCACCCTGCCCCGCCCCACCCCTCCACCCCACAACCCGCACCAGCCTGTTATGCCCGCACCCAGCTCAGCATGAGGCCCTGCTCCCCAGGCTCAGGGAGAAGGGGCAGCTGTGTGTGCCCCTCCCTCACCTGTACCCCTGCCCCGGGGGAACCTGCACCCCTGTGGCTGCTGACTTACTCAGTACCCAGAGGGAGAAGGAGAGAAGAACACGCTCCCGGCCCAGCTCCGGGTCTGCATGTGGCTTGGCAACGTGATGGACAGCAGGGACCTGCAGCTGCTCCGCCAGGGTGAAATGGTTGTCTACGCAGAGACGGTAAGCAGGGCCCGGGTGGGGCCAGCGGGAGGGTGACGCGGCCACAGCCCAGATCCAAAGGTGGAGAAAACATGGCTGGCAGAATCTCAGAATCGTGCAAAGGGCCAGAGAGAGGTGGCAGAGACCAAAGGGGTTCCTCTGGACAAGCCATGGGCTGTAGGGAGATGAGGGCAGCTGAGTGGTCCCCTGGGGCCGTCACTCTCACCTGGATGGCGGTTTATGAGGAATTTCTCCAAGTTAGTTCAGAACATGTGACTGCCTGCAGGGGGCCTGGTCCATCATTAACCTGATGGCCAGGGACCCCCACCCACGGGAACAATCAGAAGAACCGGAAACGGGCCATCTCCCCTCAGAACCATAAACCCAGGGGGTGGGTGAGCAGCCGGTCTGCCCTATAATCCAAGAAAGCAGAGCACACGGCTCAGGAGAAGATCCTGAGACCAGAAGGGAAGTAAGTTTTGAATCTTGAGCTTTTATTGACTTGAGTTAAAACCTGTTTTCACAGTTCCTAAGTTGCATGCTGTGGATAGTTGCAGACTTGGGGTCCAGGACAGAGTTGAGACTGGTTTGCTTACTGGCTTGTATGAGTTGGGGCCAACTGTGTGTGGCCTCAGCCTGCTCCTCTGTGAAATGAGCCTGGTGATAATGATGCCCACCTCGTGGTGGTGCGTAAGCCTCTGAGCACACGAGGCACAGGTGGCACTTAGCACACGGCCTGGCGCATCACATCACAAGTGTCACTGTCACCGTCACCATCGGCACCACTCCTCCCTGAGCACTCCCTAGCCACCCTGCCCCGCCCCACCCCTCCACCCCACAACCCGCACCAGCCTGTTATGCCCGCACCCAGCTCAGCATGAGGCCCTGCTCCCCAGGCTCAGGGAGAAGGGGCAGCTGTGTGTGCCCCTCCCTCACCTGTACCCCTGCCCCGGGGGAACCTGCACCCCTGTGGCTGCTGACTTACTCAGTACCCAGAGGGAGAAGGAGAGAAGAACACGCTCCCGGCCCAGCTCCGGGTCTGCATGTGGCTTGGCAACGTGATGGACAGCAGGGACCTGCAGCTGCTCCGCCAGGGTGAAATGGTTGTCTACGCAGAGACGGTAAGCAGGGCCCGGGTGGGGCCAGCGGGAGGGTGACGCGGCCACAGCCCAGATCCAAAGGTGGAGAAAACATGGCTGGCAGAATCTCAGAATCGTGCAAAGGGCCAGAGAGAGGTGGCAGAGACCAAAGGGGTTCCTCTGGACAAGCCATGGGCTGTAGGGAGATGAGGGCAGCTGAGTGGTCCCCTGGGGCCGTCACTCTCACCTGGATGGCGGTTTATGAGGAATTTCTCCAAGTTAGTTCAGAACATGTGACTGCCTGCAGGGGGCCTGGTCCATCATTAACCTGATGGCCAGGGACCCCCACCCACGGGAACAATCAGAAGAACCGGAAACGGGCCATCTCCCCTCAGAACCATAAACCCAGGGGGTGGGTGAGCAGCCGGTCTGCCCTATAATCCAAGAAAGCAGAGCACACGGCTCAGGAGAAGATCCTGAGACCAGAAGGGAAGTAAGTTTTGAATCTTGAGCTTTTTCATTGACTTGAGTTAAAACCTGTTTTCACAGTTCCTAAGTTGCATGCTGTGGATGAATAGTTGGCAGGACTTGGAGGTGCCAGGACAGAGGGGGATGTAGGATGAGTGCAGGGAGCAGGGGCTGCATGTTCCCCAGGGGAATGTGGAAGAAAGTTCCAGACACAGCAAGGACAGGGCAGTGGTGGAACAGGACTGGGTTCCCCACAGGAGGACAGGTCCCATGGCAGGGAACCAGCAGGCTCCAACGCAGGCATCCACCCGACTCCACTCCTCGATGGCTGAGCCGCCTGGGGCGGAAGGGACCTCAGAATCTTGGTCTCCTCACCTGTTAAATGGGAGTGTGCAGATGAAAGGGGTGTGGCCACCGTGAGCCGTGGATTCTTGGCGGCTGCCTGTGCTGATTGACAGCGGGGGTGGTGCTATTTCATCACATGTGACAACACAGCTCCTGTCCCCAAGCAGATGCTAGGTGGCCCTTTTTGCCTGGCTCCATGTTTCCAAGAGGTGCCTACATCCCAGGGTAGGAGTCTTTGGGTGGGTGCTAAGCATGCCAGGTGGTGGGCATGGGCACTGATGGTCTCTCCTCCCCCAGTACGAGAACCAAGCCAAGTTTAAGGACCAGTGGGGCCAGCAGTTCTTACAGCACTGCCCCACCTTCTCAGACGTCATGGGGCACAAGGCCCTCCCCAAGGAAGATTTCAAGGAGCCCCATGGATGGCACTGGGAGGGGCCGTGGACAGTGGAGCCGCAGAGGAGGTGAGGCTGGGGTGCAGCGCCCAGAGCCTGGGTGTCCCTGGACCTGGCACTTATTTTTACCCAGAAGGGCCAGGAGGCAGCAACTCAGAGAGGCAGGCACACAGCTGCTGCAGCCTGGTCCTGGGTGCTGGGGTGCACGAGATGGGGCCCTGTCCACCTACCTGCATGCCAGGCCCGCTGCCCAGCCTTGCCCAGAGCAGGTGGGGCTGCACACGTGCACTGGGCCAGCAGAGGAGGACCTCAGGTCCCAGGAGGGCCCAGGGGCCTGTCAAGGCTTTGCTGGGTGGACCTGCCCTATAATCCAAGAAAGCAGAGCACACGGCTCAGGAGAAGATCCTGAGACCAGAAGGGAAGTAAGTTTTGAATCTTGAGCTTTTTCATTGACTTGAGTTAAAACCTGTTTTCACAGTTCCTAAGTTGCATGCTGTGGATGAATAGTTGGCAGGACTTGGAGGTGCCAGGACAGAGGGGGATGTAGGATGAGTGCAGGGAGCAGGGGCTGCATGTTCCCCAGGGGAATGTGGAAGAAAGTTCCAGACACAGCAAGGACAGGGCAGTGGTGGAACAGGACTGGGTTCCCCACAGGAGGACAGGTCCCATGGCAGGGAACCAGCAGGCTCCAACGCAGGCATCCACCCGACTCCACTCCTCGATGGCTGAGCCGCCTGGGGCGGAAGGGACCTCAGAATCTTGGTCTCCTCACCTGTTAAATGGGAGTGTGCAGATGAAAGGGGTGTGGCCACCGTGAGCCGTGGATTCTTGGCGGCTGCCTGTGCTGATTGACAGCGGGGGTGGTGCTATTTCATCACATGTGACAACACAGCTCCTGTCCCCAAGCAGATGCTAGGTGGCCCTTTTTGCCTGGCTCCATGTTTCCAAGAGGTGCCTACATCCCAGGGTAGGAGTCTTTGGGTGGGTGCTAAGCATGCCAGGTGGTGGGCATGGGCACTGATGGTCTCTCCTCCCCCAGTACGAGAACCAAGCCAAGTTTAAGGACCAGTGGGGCCAGCAGTTCTTACAGCACTGCCCCACCTTCTCAGACGTCATGGGGCACAAGGCCCTCCCCAAGGAAGATTTCAAGGAGCCCCATGGATGGCACTGGGAGGGGCCGTGGACAGTGGAGCCGCAGAGGAGGTGAGGCTGGGGTGCAGCGCCCAGAGCCTGGGTGTCCCTGGACCTGGCACTTATTTTTACCCAGAAGGGCCAGGAGGCAGCAACTCAGAGAGGCAGGCACACAGCTGCTGCAGCCTGGTCCTGGGTGCTGGGGTGCACGAGATGTGGGGCCCTGTCCACCTACCTGCATGCCAGGCCCCGCTGCCCAGCCTTGCCCAGAGCAGGTGGGGCTGCCAGGCACGGGTGCACTGGGCCAGCAGAGGAGGACCTCAGGTCCCAGGAGGGCCCAGGGGCCTGTCAGCTCAGGGAGGTGTGCTGGGAACTTGGGGTCTCATTGCCCCCAGGCTCCTGCTGGACACGGACATCAACAAGAGCCAGGTGCTGGAGGAGGTGTACGAGAACCAGCACCGTGATGCCACGGGGGCCTGGGGGCCTGCTGCCATCCCCAACACGGACGTGGTGAGCAGGGAGTGTGGGGGACAGACCGTGACCCCAGGTTTACCATGGAAGCTGGGAGCGCTGGGTCAGGGCCTAGCATTTGAGCCCTCTTCTCCACACACCAGTGGGACTCTGGGGAGCCCTAACAGGGTTTGTATCCCAATGGCAGGAAGAATGACAGAGTGTCTCCTTCCCCTGTTCAAATGGGCTGCTTTTACCCAGAATAGGAGACTCCACTAGGGGCTGGTCTAAGCCAACACTGTCCAAGAGAACTCTTTCTTCCTTTTGAATATTTTAACTCTTATTGGAATATAGCCGATTAACAATGTCGTGATAGTTTTAGGTGAACAGCAAAGGGCCTCAGCCATACCTATACATGTATCCATTCACCCCCAAGCTCGCCTCCCATCCAGGCTGCCACATCACATTAAGCAGAGTTCCCTGTGTGATACAGTAGGTCATTGCTGGTTATCCACTTTATTAATAAATACAGCAGTGCGTACATGTCCATCCCAAAGTCCCTAACTATCCCTTCCCCAGCCACCCCACCCCACCCCCACCTCTGGCAACCCTAAGTTCATTTTCTAAGTCTGTGGGTCTAAGAGAACTTTCTGGGGTGACAGAAATGTTCTGTATCATCACTGTCCACCTGTGACTATTGAATACCTGATATGTGGCCCTTATGAAATGAACTGAACTTTTAATTTTATTTCTTTTTTTTCATTCCCTGTTACACTGCATGGCTTGTGGGATCTTAGTTCTGTGACCAGGGATCGAACCTGGGCACCTGGCAGTGGAAGCCCGGAGTCCTAACCACTGGACAACCAGGGAATTCCCAAATTTTGTTGTATTTTAATGAACTTAAATTCAAGGATCCCCAGGAGGCTGGTAGGCTTCTCAGATGGCTCAGCAGTAAAGAATCCACCTGCCAATGCAGGAGATGCAGGAGACGCAGGTTCCATCCCTTCCTGACGCAGGTCAGGAAGATCCCCTGGAGATCTTGGCAACCCACTCCAGTATTCTTGCAAGGACAATCCCTGGTGGGCTACAGTTCATGGGGTTGCAAAGAGTCAGACACGACTGAACGACTGAGCAGGAGCACAAGGAGGCTGGTGGCGCTGCCTGGACAGCGAGAATTCACCCCTATCTCACCCATGCTGGTCTCCCCTCCCCAAGGGCAGAGCCGGGCTTGTGGGTGGGCAGGCAGCAGTGTCTGAGAGTCGGTCGCACCGTCTGGCTTTCACAGTCATTTGTATGGTTATCTCCTATTTATGGTAAGTGTTTATGTAAAGTTTATATGAAATGGATAGTGTTTATGTAAAGCTTCCTTTAAAAAATACATTTCTGTTTTGGAAAGGCAAGGCTGTAAAAGCATGTTAAGCAAACAGTCAGGTGGCACCAGAAGTAACAAGCAGTGTCTCCTCCCGGGGTAGGAGGCCACGATGGCCGTGGTAGGCCTGCCCTCTCTGTCCACCCACAGAACGGAGAGCCTGTGGAGGCCCGGGAGATTGTGAAGTGCCCCCAGGGCTGGCACGTGAGGGACACCTGGGCTGTGGAGTTGAACCATGCCGTGGACAATGAGGGTAAGTCCTCTGGGTACCGGATGAGGGCAGGAGGGCCTGGAGCTGAAAGCTACCAAGCTCTTGGGTGGGTTGTGTCCCTGCGGGTCCCCAGCCTTCAGAGAGCAGGGCCACTCCCCTTGCCACAGAGGTGGGCCCCAGCTTTGAGACAACTGCACGTGTGCACACTCAGTTGCTTCATTCATTTCCGACTCTTTGTGATCCCAAGGACTAGAGCCCACCAGGCTCCTCTGTTCATGGGATTCTCCAGGCAAGATTATTGGAGTGGGCTGCCTTGCCTTTCTCCAGGGGATCTTCCTGATGCAGGGATCAAACTCACGTGTCTTAGGTCTCCTGCACTGGCAGGTGGGTTCTTTACCACTAGGGCCACGTGGGAAGCCCACATGCCAGATGCCTCCTGAGGTTTACCCTAATTGCTCCAGAGAAAGAGTGATGGGCTGGCAGTCAGATTAGGCCTAAGGATGTAGGCCCTGCTACTTACGAGCTGAGAGAGCTTCTGCAGATCCCAGGATATCTGTGAGCTCACCTTCCTCATCTGTAAGATGGCCAGTCAGGCCCTGGCCACTGAGGTGACACAGTGTGACCACACCTTTCCTTGTGGCCAGAGAGACTTGGACGTGAGGAACAGAACTGCCCCCTCGGGCTGCCCTTCTGGCGCCCGTCTCTTGGGCCCCATCCAAGCTTCTGAGCCTGTGGCCCCAGGGCGCCCACAGGCTGTGTCCTGGCCTCTGCAGGCTGGGAGTACGGTGTGGGCATCCCGCCCTCGGGGCTGCCGCAGATCTGGAACTCGGTGGAGAAGACCTACTACTCACGCCGGCGCCGGCGCTGGGCGCGGGTGCGCTACCGGAACCACCGGCGGCTGAGCTACGAACAGGAGACCCTGTCCTTCCTGCAGCTGGTAAGGGGCCACCTGGGGGGGACCCAGCGGGACCTTGGGCCGGCCCCTCCCTAGCCGGGTGAGAGGAAGACTCTGCTGTCCCCGCAGCACCACCCCGGCCTGGATGAGAACGAGGCGGGCTGGGAATACGGCGTCTTTGGCTCCAAGTTCCACCTGAACCCTCAGCCCCAGAGCCGCTTCCGGCGCCGCTGCTGGCACCGCCGGCTGGCCCCCAACAAGGTCAAGGGCATCGCACCCATATTCCTCCTGGAGGGATCCTTGGTAAAGCCCCAGTGGGTCTCCCCTCTCCAACCCCACCTCCGGAGCCAGGATCCCCCCGACGTGGCTGACAGCCAGAGACACCCCGTGTGGCTGGATGAAGTGACCACTGTGGTGGGCCCCAGCTTTGAGACAACTGCACGTGTGCACACTCAGTTGCTTCATTCATTTCCGACTCTTTGTGATCCCAAGGACTAGAGCCCACCAGGCTCCTCTGTTCATGGGATTCTCCAGGCAAGATTATTGGAGTGGGCTGCCTTGCCTTTCTCCAGGGGATCTTCCTGATGCAGGGATCAAACTCACGTGTCTTAGGTCTCCTGCACTGGCAGGTGGGTTCTTTACCACTAGGGCCACGTGGGAAGCCCACATGCCAGATGCCTCCTGAGGTTTACCCTAATTGCTCCAGAGAAAGAGTGATGGGCTGGCAGTCAGATTAGGCCTAAGGATGTAGGCCCTGCTACTTACGAGCTGAGAGAGCTTCTGCAGATCCCAGGATATCTGTGAGCTCACCTTCCTCATCTGTAAGATGGCCAGTCAGGCCCTGGCCACTGAGGTGACACAGTGTGACCACACCTTTCCTTGTGGCCAGAGAGACTTGGACGTGAGGAACAGAACTGCCCCCTCGGGCTGCCCTTCTGGCGCCCGTCTCTTGGGCCCCATCCAAGCTTCTGAGCCTGTGGCCCCAGGGCGCCCACAGGCTGTGTCCTGGCCTCTGCAGGCTGGGAGTACGGTGTGGGCATCCCGCCCTCGGGGCTGCCGCAGATCTGGAACTCGGTGGAGAAGACCTACTACTCACGCCGGCGCCGGCGCTGGGCGCGGGTGCGCTACCGGAACCACCGGCGGCTGAGCTACGAACAGGAGACCCTGTCCTTCCTGCAGCTGGTAAGGGGCCACCTGGGGGGGACCCAGCGGGACCTTGGGCCGGCCCCTCCCTAGCCGGGTGAGAGGAAGACTCTGCTGTCCCCGCAGCACCACCCCGGCCTGGATGAGAACGAGGCGGGCTGGGAATACGGCGTCTTTGGCTCCAAGTTCCACCTGAACCCTCAGCCCCAGAGCCGCTTCCGGCGCCGCTGCTGGCACCGCCGGCTGGCCCCCAACAAGGTCAAGGGCATCGCACCCATATTCCTCCTGGAGGGATCCTTGGTAAAGCCCCAGTGGGTCTCCCCTCTCCAACCCCACCTCCGGAGCCAGGATCCCCCCGACGTGGCTGACAGCCAGAGACACCCCGTGTGGCTGGATGAAGTGACCACTGTGGTGGCCAGCAGCAGGGGCGCTCACCTGGGCCCAGAGCCACACGCTTTGGCTTCGACTGGGGAGAAGGGTGACCTGAGCCTGGGCTGGGGAAGACAAGAAAGGCACCCAAGAGCCTCAGGGAGTCTGTCCTGGGCACAGAGCACAGATATGAAGGAGCAAGCGAACAGGGAGGAGAATGTGGTGTCGTCTACTCAGAGGTTTGACAGATTCAGGATCTCTCGGAGGGCCCCCCAGGCTACCACCCAGCTGCCCAACCTGCCCTTCATCTACTGCGTCTTCAACAGTGAGCGTGCCATGGAGATTCTGCTTGGGAGGGCCCAGGGACACGCGGCACCTGAGGGCAGGGGGCCAGGGGCCAGGGGTGGGGTCCTGGAGGCAGAGGCGGCAGACACGGTTCCTCTCTTTCCCAGAGCCCTACTACTACCAGCTCTTCTGCTACATCTACCAGGCCCGGAACCTTATGTCCAGCCTTGTCCAGACATTCCAGGGTAGGTAGGCAAGCCTGCACCTTCTCCCCTAAGCTCTTGGGGGCCCCCTGTTTGGCCACTCAGTGGTGTGAAGGATAAGTGAGGAGGGGTGTGACACAAACCTGCAGACCCCTGTCCCCAAGCAACGCAGGTCCCTGGCTTGGCGAGAAGACACAAGAACAGGGAATACAAGGTGGGACCACTCTTGTGGTGTGTCTCCAACACCATGAAATCAAGAAAGGGAAGGCCACTTTGCTGGGCCCTGAAGAGGAGTAGGGAGGATGAGACATGCAGGCAAGAGAGGGTGACAGGCTCAAGCATCGCTTGTGCTTTGTGTTGGACAGATGAGGGGCGGGCATGAGGTGTGGCAATTTCCGGCCCTGTGTGGAGGTTTCAGGTGCCCTGGGCTGGCAGTGGCTCTGTCGGGACTGAGACTTCTGGACAAGGCCTGAGACGGGCCAGTGGGTATCCGCTGGCAGCAGTGGCCTTTGGGCCTCAGCACCCACATCAAGAGGGCTTCCCCAGTGGCTCAGCAGTAAAGAATTCGCCACAATGCAGGAGATGCAGGTTCAGTCCCTGGGTCAGGAAGATCCCCTGGGGGAGGAAATGGCCACCCACTCCAGTCTTCTTGCCTAGAGAAGCCCATGGACAGAGGAGCCTGGCGGGCTACAGTCCACGGGGTTGCAAGAGTTGAACATGACTAAGCAACTACACCACCAACCCCCTCATGAGAGGGCCATGTTATGTTTCTCGATGCCAAGGCCACTTGCCGATGCTGGGAAAGAGCAGCCATGTGTGGCTTGCTCCGTAGACTACCCTCCCGAGGGGCCGCTGGGTTCTCTGTGTCTGTGGCGCCTAGACCTCAGCCCAGGGAGTGGAAGGTGGCCTCCGGCTGTCAGCCCATGGGCTCTGTGCCTAACGCTGAGGTGGCCTTCTGGGGATCTGGGGTGGCTGTGGCTGCCTGGCCTGAGCCTCCCTGGACAACTGGTCTGGTGGCAATAGCAGCCAGAAGAGAGGAGCACTTCCCTGGGTGGCTCCACAGCACCACCTCCTCTCCTTCTGCCCACAGAGCCCTTCATCCGGCTGGTCTTCCTGAACCACAGCCAGTGCACCCAGACCCTGAAGAGCTCCCCAGCGCCCACGTGGGCCCAGACGCTCATCTTCCAGCACCTCCTTCTGTACGAGAACCCCCAGGACACCAAAGAGAGCCCACCATGTGTGGTGTTGGAACTGTGGCAGCGGGACCCCAAGGTGAGGCAGGCTCGACAGGGCAGAACTCTGGGAGACTGTGTTCTGTTTTATTGGCTGCATCATGCGGCATGAGGGAATCTTAGTTCCCCAGCCAGGGACTGAACCCTTTCCCCCTGCTGTGGAAGCCAGGAGTCCCAACCACTGGACAGCCAGGGAATTCCTGTGAGGAGTTTTTATCTTAGAGGAGAATATTCATTTCAGAAAGTGCTCAGTGGGTCTGAGTCGCAGAGAAGGTCCTGAAAACGTAAGTGTCAGCCCTGATTTCAGATGAGGCGGGCATGAGGTGTGGCAATTTCCGGCCCTGTGTGGAGGTTTCAGGTGCCCTGGGCTGGCAGTGGCTCTGTCGGGACTGAGACTTCTGGACAAGGCCTGAGACGGGCCAGTGGGTATCCGCTGGCAGCAGTGGCCTTTGGGCCTCAGCACCCACATCAAGAGGGCTTCCCCAGTGGCTCAGCAGTAAAGAATTCGCCACAATGCAGGAGATGCAGGTTCAGTCCCTGGGTCAGGAAGATCCCCTGGGGGAGGAAATGGCCACCCACTCCAGTCTTCTTGCCTAGAGAAGCCCATGGACAGAGGAGCCTGGCGGGCTACAGTCCACGGGGTTGCAAGAGTTGAACATGACTAAGCAACTACACCACCAACCCCCTCATGAGAGGGCCATGTTATGTTTCTCGATGCCAAGGCCACTTGCCGATGCTGGGAAAGAGCAGCCATGTGTGGCTTGCTCCGTAGACTACCCTCCCGAGGGGCCGCTGGGTTCTCTGTGTCTGTGGCGCCTAGACCTCAGCCCAGGGAGTGGAAGGTGGCCTCCGGCTGTCAGCCCATGGGCTCTGTGCCTAACGCTGAGGTGGCCTTCTGGGGATCTGGGGTGGCTGTGGCTGCCTGGCCTGAGCCTCCCTGGACAACTGGTCTGGTGGCAATAGCAGCCAGAAGAGGGGAGCACTTCCCTGGGTGGCTCCACAGCACCACCTCCTCTCCTTCTGCCCACAGAGCCCTTCATCCGGCTGGTCTTCCTGAACCACAGCCAGTGCACCCAGACCCTGAAGAGCTCCCCAGCGCCCACGTGGGCCCAGACGCTCATCTTCCAGCACCTCCTTCTGTACGAGAACCCCCAGGACACCAAAGAGAGCCCACCATGTGTGGTGTTGGAACTGTGGCAGCGGGACCCCAAGGTGAGGCAGGCTCGACAGGGCAGAACTCTGGGAGACTGTGTTCTGTTTTATTGGCTGCATCATGCGGCATGAGGGAATCTTAGTTCCCCAGCCAGGGACTGAACCCTTTCCCCCTGCTGTGGAAGCCAGGAGTCCCAACCACTGGACAGCCAGGGAATTCCTGTGAGGAGTTTTTATCTTAGAGGAGAATATTCATTTCAGAAAGTGCTCAGTGGGTCTGAGTCGCAGAGAAGGTCCTGAAAACGTAAGTGTCAGCCCTGATTCCAGAGCTGTTAGAATCCCGGGAGGAGCCAGGATGCTCCCAGCCTGCCCTCCCTGTGCTGTTGAAACTTCCCCTTCCCTCCAGGGCAAGGAGAGCCTGTGGGGTCGGAGCACGTGGTCCCCGGTGGTCTGGCTGGATGCCCAACACCGGATTGTGCCCCCCATGAGGTGGCACCCCCTTGTAAAAGGGCTGGAAGATGAAGAGGGCGAGATCCTGGCGTCCTGTGAGCTGATCCTGGAGACTGAGGTGCTGGGAGAGGGGGCCCCACCCTGCCCCTGCTACGGATTCCCACAGCTGGCAGCCCCGAAGCCCAGGCCCTCAGGGAAGCCCTGGGGAGCCCTGGCTCAGATACCCCTGGGCTGGGTGCTGCCCACCTGCCCAGCCTCTCCATGACTCCCACCACCAGCTTCTGCCCGGAGGGCTCCAGGCTGCCTCAGCTAAGCGCTTTCCGGGCCCTGCCTGAGCGAGGGACGGGGAGAGTAGGACCAGCCCAGTGGGGCCTCATGCTCCCTGCTCCCCCCAATCCCTTCAGAGCCTCAGACAGCAGCTACCCATCCTGAGTGTGCCCTGGAAGAACGGGATCTACATCCTCCCCAAGAGCATCCAGCCCACGCTCAGGAGCATGGCTATTGAGGTGACAAAGTGTAGAGCGGGGTGGTGGGCGGGCAGGGTAGAAGCTGTCCCTGCATCACGGCACATGCTCTCTCTGCTGACCCTCTCGGACCTTCTGTCTCCCTGGACCTGGAGAAGATACTGTGCTAGAGACTCAGGGAGACGAGAGAGACGTGAGGGGTGGCAGCACTGATGGAGTCTTTTGTGATACTTTAATGCAAACCTCTGCAGTGGGTTGTAGACAAAGGACTTCGGCATTCATTACCTATCATCTGTGAGCCTCATACAGCCCCTCGCAAAAGTAGGGACTACCTTCCAGAGAAGGCACTTCAGGCTCTGAGAAACTGCACATCCACACACAGCAGCACAGGTGCTCAGGGGCTTGTGGAAGCCAGGAGTCCCAACCACTGGACAGCCAGGGAATTCCTGTGAGGAGTTTTTATCTTAGAGGAGAATATTCATTTCAGAAAGTGCTCAGTGGGTCTGAGTCGCAGAGAAGGTCCTGAAAACGTAAGTGTCAGCCCTGATTCCAGAGCTGTTAGAATCCCGGGAGGAGCCAGGATGCTCCCAGCCTGCCCTCCTGTGCTGTTGAAACTTCCCCTTCCCTCCAGGGCAAGGAGAGCCTGTGGGGTCGGAGCACGTGGTCCCCGGTGGTCTGGCTGGATGCCCAACACCGGATTGTGCCCCCCATGAGGTGGCACCCCCTTGTAAAAGGGCTGGAAGATGAAGAGGGCGAGATCCTGGCGTCCTGTGAGCTGATCCTGGAGACTGAGGTGCTGGGAGAGGGGGCCCCACCCTGCCCCTGCTACGGATTCCCACAGCTGGCAGCCCCGAAGCCCAGGCCCTCAGGGAAGCCCTGGGGAGCCCTGGCTCAGATACCCCTGGGCTGGGTGCTGCCCACCTGCCCAGCCTCTCCATGACTCCCACCACCAGCTTCTGCCCGGAGGGCTCCAGGCTGCCTCAGCTAAGCGCTTTCCGGGCCCTGCCTGAGCGAGGGACGGGGAGAGTAGGACCAGCCCAGTGGGGCCTCATGCTCCCTGCTCCCCCCAATCCCTTCAGAGCCTCAGACAGCAGCTACCCATCCTGAGTGTGCCCTGGAAGAACGGGATCTACATCCTCCCCAAGAGCATCCAGCCCACGCTCAGGAGCATGGCTATTGAGGTGACAAAGTGTAGAGCGGGGTGGTGGGCGGGCAGGGTAGAAGCTGTCCCTGCATCACGGCACATGCTCTCTCTGCTGACCCTCTCGGACCTTCTGTCTCCCTGGACCTGGAGAAGATACTGTGCTAGAGACTCAGGGAGACGAGAGAGACGTGAGGGGTGGCAGCACTGATGGAGTCTTTTGTGATACTTTAATGCAAACCTCTGCAGTGGGTTGTAGACAAAGGACTTCGGCATTCATTACCTATCATCTGTGAGCCTCATACAGCCCCTGCGCAAAAAGTAGGGACTACCTTCCAGAGAAGGCACTTCAGGCTCTGAGAAACTGCACATCCACACACAGCAGCACAGGTGCTCAGGGGCAGCCCCGGAATTTAGGCCCGGCCCTGCCGGACTCCAAATGCCAGGATGTTTCTTCTGAGTAGCATGGACATCCCCATGTTAGAACCTAGGTGCCGGCCACAAACCTGGCCAGGAGTGGAAGATGGTCAGGTGCTCTCAGCCCTGGAGGCCACCTGGGTGGTCCCCCTCTGCCCCATCCGGCCCTATGAGTAGGGTGTGGACAGCTCCTGGGGTGCCCAGTGTTCATCCGTTGAGTGCAAGACCCCGGGGCCCTAGCTTGCGGACTGGCCATGGAGTTCTGTGGGACCCAAGCCAGCCCCAAGCTAGAGGGCACAGTGGCGCCTAAGAACCTGGGGGCACCCCCAGCTGCTGTGGGCCTAGAAGGCAACCAGCTTCAAAAGTCACCCTTAAGAGAGATGTTTAGAGGCCAGAAGGGGCAGCAATGGTGAAGGGCGACACCTCATGGGCACCTCCCTTGTGGAGGAGGGCAGACAGCTTCCAGGCCCTGGAGGACAAGCGCTCCTTGCCACAGGACAGGGGCCCTGGGTGACCTAAGCCTCTGCGTCATCCAGTCTCGTGCCCTGGCCCTGCAGGGCCCCCCACCAGGTTGGGACCCCATCCAGGAGCCCTGCCTACTCCCTCCACCAGCCTCCCTCCCTGTCCTGCCAGATGCTGGTGTGGGGCCTTCGCAACCTGAAGCAGGTGCGCTCACCCCGGCTCCTGGTGGAATGCTGGGAGGAG
This sequence comes from Tragulus kanchil, assembly GCA_022376925.1. Taxonomy (NCBI): domain Eukaryota; kingdom Metazoa; phylum Chordata; class Mammalia; order Artiodactyla; family Tragulidae; genus Tragulus; species Tragulus kanchil. The sequence goes on from JAIOJX010000029.1 coordinate 96,859,503, forward strand.
TCCCTGCAGACAGAGCCCATCAGCGACTTCCAGGTCAACCCCAACTTTCCCCAGTCGGTCCTCCTTCTCACGCTGGTAAGGAGGCCGTGGGTGAGGGCTGGGGCAGCGCCCGGCCCGCAGGAAGCCTCACGCCCTGGCCTGTCCTGGGTGGGGGCTGCAGTACATGCCTACGGAGGAGAGCTTCGCGCTGCCCCTGGTGCTGAAGGTGGTGGACAACCGGGACTTCGGCCAGGAGACCGTGGTGGGTCAGGCCAACATTGACTCTCTGCAGCCCTACTTCTGTGACCCCTGGGCCAAGGGCTATGTGCCCCCACAGCCTCCAAGTACGGCTCTCTCTCTTTGCCCCTCCCCGGCCTCACCCACCGGCTGGCTGCCCTGCAGGGTTGGTGCCCCTCCTCCTCTCCTCTTCTGAGACTCACGGCTGTCCTTTCTCTATGCAGCGCTGTCTGTGAAAAAGTACCAGGAGGTGAGTGAAGGGCTGGAGGCCCCATGTCATCTCAGGAAACTGCCCTTGTGCCTGAGGATGTAGATGAAACGAGCTCTGATGTGTCTGCCTCTAGTGTGAGGACTATTTGTTCATGGGAACTTGAGAGCAGCAATCATTAACCTGCACATTAGAATTGCTCAAGGGTTTTAAAAAGTCCTGACAGCCAGGCCCTTGACCAGTTGCGGAGGGTAGGACCCAAATGGCATCAATCTTTCTTTTTCTCAAGAGTTTCCCTGGTGGCTCAGACAGTAAAGAATCTGCCTGCAATGCAGGAGACCTGAGTTCAATCCCTGGGTTGGGAAGATACTCTGGAGAAGGGCATGACAACCGACTCCAGTATTCCTGCCTGGAGAATTCCATGGGCAAGAGGAGCCTAGTGGGCTACATACAGCCCATGGGGCTGCAGTATCAGACACAACTGAGCAACTAACACTTTCACAGGTGCCTACGCCCCACCTCTACCTACCCCCAGGTGATTCCAATGTTTCTGAGGCTCAGAACTGCTGCTTTGGAGCAGCACCTGCTGACCTTGAATGCACTGGAATATTTGGGACACCCTGAGCAAAAACAGATTTAGATCCAGGAGGCCTGGGGTGGGGCTTAAGGCTCTGAACTTCTGATCCTTCCGGAGTTCAGTCTGGGGTTGTAGGCATTAAGAAGCAAGAATGAACCTTCACCCCCTCCTTCTTCTTTTATTTTCTAAACTTTTATTTTTTATTTTATTTGGCTATTCTGGGCTTTCACTGCTGCTGCAGGCTCTTCTCTAGTTGCAGGGAGTGGGGGCAACTCTCTACTCTCTAGTTGAGATGAGCAGACTTCTTGTTGCAGTGACTTCTCTTGTTGTGGAACTCGGGCTCTAGGGCACATGGGCTTCAGTAGTTGCAGCTCCGAGGCTCTAGAGCCTCCAGTCCATAGTTGTGGTTTGCATGCTTGCAGGATCTTCTGGTGCCCCACAGCCTCCAAGTACGGCTCTCTCTTTGCCCTCCCGGCCTCACCCACCGGCTGGCTGCCCTGCAGGGTTGGTGCCCCTCCTCCTCTCCTCTTCTGAGACTCACGGCTGTCCTTTCTCTATGCAGCGCTGTCTGTGAAAAAGTACCAGGAGGTGAGTGAAGGGCTGGAGGCCCCATGTCATCTCAGGAAACTGCCCTTGTGCCTGAGGATGTAGATGAAACGAGCTCTGATGTGTCTGCCTCTAGTGTGAGGACTATTTGTTCATGGGAACTTGAGAGCAGCAATCATTAACCTGCACATTAGAATTGCTCAAGGGTTTTAAAAAGTCCTGACAGCCAGGCCCTTGACCAGTTGCGGAGGGTAGGACCCAAATGGCATCAATCTTTCTTTTTCTCAAGAGTTTCCCTGGTGGCTCAGACAGTAAAGAATCTGCCTGCAATGCAGGAGACCTGAGTTCAATCCCTGGGTTGGGAAGATACTCTGGAGAAGGGCATGACAACCGACTCCAGTATTCCTGCCTGGAGAATTCCATGGGCAAGAGGAGCCTAGTGGGCTACATACAGCCCATGGGGCTGCAGTATCAGACACAACTGAGCAACTAACACTTTCACAGGTGCCTACGCCCCACCTCTACCTACCCCCAGGTGATTCCAATGTTTCTGAGGCTCAGAACTGCTGCTTTGGAGCAGCACCTGCTGACCTTGAATGCACTGGAATATTTGGGACACCCTGAGCAAAAACAGATTTAGATCCAGGAGGCCTGGGGTGGGGCTTAAGGCTCTGAACTTCTGATCCTTCCGGAGTTCAGTCTGGGGTTGTAGGCATTAAGAAGCAAGAATGAACCTTCACCCCCTCCTTCTTCTTTTATTTTCTAAACTTTTATTTTTTATTTTATTTGGCTATTCTGGGTTTTCACTGCTGCTGCAGGCTCTTCTCTAGTTGCAGGGAGTGTGGCTACTCTCTAGTGGAGGTGAGCAGACTTCTTGTTGCAGTGACTTCTCTTGTTGTGGAACTCGGGCTCTAGGGCACACAAGCTTCAGTAGTTGCAGCTCCGAGGCTCTAGAGCCTCCAGGCTCCATAGTTGTGGTTTGCGGACTTAGTTGCTTTGCAACATGTGGAATCTTCTGGATCAGGGATCAAACTCACATCTCCTGCATTGGCACGTGAACTCTTTACCACTGAGCTACCAGGGAAGCCCTCCTCTCCTTCTTGGCCCTGATCCTTTGTCTGGGGATCCCTGAGTTAAGAGGCCTCTACAAAGAGCAAGGGAGCCAGGGGAGGAAGCCATGGCCTTGAACCCCTTCTCCTCTGGGAAGTCAGAGACGGTTGGTAGGCGGGGTGGCCGGACCTCATCTTACTCACCTGCAGTCATTTTTCAGTTCCTAGAGTACGTCTATGAAAAGTTCTGGTTCAAGTCCAGCAAAGCCGAGGTGATGGAGGCTCAGCCCTGGGGGATAAGGAACCACTCCGGGCAGCTGAGGGAGGCAGACGCAGCATGGCTCATGGCAGAGGTAGCTGCAGTGCCTCCTCCCTAGGGGTCAAAATGCCCCTCTCCCCCGCCAGGACGAGTACTACCAAGATGTGGACTGGTGGAGCAAGCTGTTCTGGGCCACGGGAGATGCTCCCCAGAATGTGAAGTACAAGTACAAAGACTATCACACCCTGAAGGTTCGCAAGCCCCTGGGAGGGAGAACTGTCGAGGGACAGAGAGAGTCTGAGTGGGGAGCCCAGCACATCCGGCCCCGAGTCCTTGGGGAACCACCAAGCTGGGGGTTGGGGAGGAAAGTGTTTCCTCTTCATCTTCGCAAAACCCCAGACTGTACGACCACTGGAAACACCCTTGTGGGAACCAGTGCTCTCCCCTGGCAGCACTGTGCTGACCCTGGGGATCCCTCCACCCTCTGATCCTAGGAATAGTCCCCTCTGGTCAAGCCCTGGCTGCTCCCCCACCAGCTAGGACCCCATACCCTCCCCCAGGTGTATGACTGTGAGCTGGAGGCCGTGCCTGCCTTCCAAGGCCTGCAGGACTTCTGCCAGACCTTCAAGCTCTACCGGGAATGGCCCAGGCTGGACAGCCCCGTGGTAGGGGAGTTCAAGGTGCGTGTCCTGTATACTCAGTGTGAGGATGGGCACAGAGGGCTTGACCGTCTTGGGAATCAGGACAGAGACTGACCTCTACAGAGACTCAGGGCAGCGGCCTCTGAGGCAGGAAGGGCGAGGGCTTCTCAGTCCCTGCTCAGGCTTTCGAAAACAAGTGTGGATCTAGAGGGATGGGTGGGGGTGGAACAAGAGGAGCTCAGTTCCTGCATCAACACCCCTCCTGAACACCGTGGTCCCACCAGAGCCTCTCTGCAGCACCTGTCCCACCCGTCCTCACAGGCTTCAGGCTCGGTTGTCCTCAACACAACCCACTCTCCTGACCTGGGACCAGGGCCCCTCCTGGAGGGTGTTATATACAGTCAGCAGCGGTGGCCAACACCTTCCCTCCCCGATACACCTTCAGGGTCAATTTCGCGTCTACCCCTTTCCTGAGAATCCAGAAGCTCCCAAACCCCCTCGCCAGTTCCTGCCTCGGCCTAAGAAAGAGGACTTCCCGCAGCAGTGCCTGGTGCGGGTGTACGTGGTGCGAGCCATCCACCTGCAGCCCCAAGATATCAATGGCCTGGTAACCAGCACCCTGAACCGCAGCGCTCCCCTTCCCTGTCGCCCCAGCCGGCTCCCCTGCCCCACCCCTCACCCCGTACCCCAGCATCCGGAGCTCCCTCAGGTTGACGAGGCCCCGTCTGTACAAGGGGCTCCTCTCGGCCCCACTCCTGCCCTCTCTGACCCATCTGGGCTGACTCCCATTTCCTCTCCTCGTCTCACCTCTCTCTGAGCCTTAGTGTGACCCTTATGTGATCCTGAAACTGGGAGAGACGATGGTTGGCGACCGGGACAAGTACCAGCCTAACACTCTGGACCCCATCTTTGGCATGTGAGCTGCCCCAGTCTACCCAACCCTACACCCCTGTTCTCATTGCCCCTGGCCAGGAGCAGTCCCAGAGGCAGAGAACACTCAAGTTCCTTTCTTGCTTCCATATTCCTAGCTCGGTGTCCAACAGATGGACGAAGCACCGACCAACCGCCCAGCTCCCCACTGCCTCTCACTTTGCTTGGGGAGGAACTCAGAATCCCATGCCCCAGGCCTATCGAAAGTTAATCTCGAGACTTCCCTGGTGGTTCAGTGCCTAAGACTCTGTGCTCCCAGTGCAAGGGGGCTGGGTTCGATCCCTGGTCAGGGAACTAGACCCTACATGCCACAACTAAGAGTTCACACGCTATAACTAAAGATCCTGCGTGCCACAACTAAGACCCAGTGCAGCCAAATAAGTATATAAATACAATTATTTAAAAAAAAAAAAAAAAAAACTTACCCCACCAGGACTGAGAGCTGGTTATTGGTGGAGGAATCATGCCAGGCTCTGCTCTCTATTCACTAGGGCTAAATGGGGTGGGGCATGGGCACAGGGGGCCAGGATGCTGGAGACAGAGCATGGAGGTAACACGATCCTCGGTCGCTATGTCTCCCTCACCCAAGGATGTTTGAACTGAGCTGCACCATCCCCCTGGAGAAGGACCTAGAGATCCAGCTATATGACTTTGACCTCTTCTCACCTGATGATAAGATCGGAGCTACAGTCATCGACCTTGAAGACCGGCTCCTGTCTGGCTTCGGAGCTCGCTGTGGGCTCCCCAAATCCTACTGCCAGTAAGTGTGGACCTGAGTCGGGTGGGGCAAGGGAGCAGGGCAGGATGGAGGAGTGAACCCACAGCTCCTCTTGAAGCATCCCAGGCCAGAGAGCGGGGCCCAAACCCGTCTGCACGCCTGCTCCCAGGACCGGTCAGCCTGCAGCACAAAGCAGAGGCTTCTCCAGGGCCCGGGTCTCCCCACAGGTCAGGGCCCTTCAGGTGGCGGGATCAGATGCCCCCAAGCTTGCTTCTGGAGCACCACGCCAAGCGGAAGGGACTGCCGCCGCCTCTGTTCAGCCCTCAGGATGACTCTGTTTTTTACAATGGGAAGAAATTCCAACTGCAAAGCTTTGGTGAGAAGCACAGCAAACTGCCAGCAAGCACAGGGCCAGGCCTCGGCCACCAGTGGGGCTCAGGAGGGAGGAGATGCCATAGGGCGTTCCCCCAACCCACCGGTCTCCCACCCTCCCGTAAAGGATAACCAAGTCCACCTTCTAGGCTGAGGCTGGAGAAGGCAGGGCCCTCGTCGGGGATGGGAAGGGCACTGACCTCATGATCCCCTCCTCCCGCCTCCACCGACCTAGAGCTCAAGCCCCCTACTGCACGCTTCTTGGGATCTAAGAAAGAGCGCCTCGCGCTATACCTCCTGCACACCCTGGGGCTTGTACCCGAGCACGTGGAGACCCGCACTCTGTACAGCGAAAGCCAGCCAGGCATCGATCAGGTATGAGATTGGAGGGGCCGGAAGGGGAGGCGGGAAGCCCCTCCATCCAAGACGAGACAAGCAGGAGAGGCCCAGTGTCCACAGGTGTACGTGCAAGGATGACAAGCGTGTTCCAAGTGTGTTAAGCAAGAAATCAAACCGATGTCACTAAAGAGTGGAGAATGTCAGAGCTGGAAAAATCACCAAGGAGAAACTGAGGCCCCTACCTGCTGGTGCTAGCACCATCTTAAGTCCCCCTGAGGCAAGGTGGGGAGGAAGCACCTGGGGTCAGAGCATAGACAGAGCAACCCAGCCTCGCCTGTGAACTGCAGGCTGTGTTTTCTCCAGGACTAGGAACTTCAAACAAAAGGAATTAAAATCCCCACAGGCGCCTAGTGATTCCCCCATCCCCCAGGCACCCAGAGTGGCTAATCTCCTCCGCAACTCCCAAGATGACAGCACATTCTACATACAAAGTTCTCTGCTGAGTGCTTCTTAAAATCACCCTTGTTCAACTTGTTTTTCTCATTCAATGGGGCCAATTTCAAAAGACTAAAACTAGAACAGGTGGTCTGAAGGACTCTCTCTTCCACTGTTGGTGGCTTTTTGCTGCTGTTCAGTCGTGTCTGACTCTTTACAACCCCATGGACTGCAGCACAGGCATGCCGGTCCTTCACCATCTCCCAGAGTTTGCTCAAATTCATGTCCCCTGAGTCAGTGATGCCGTCCAGTCATCCCACACTCTGCTGCCCTCTTCTCCTCCTGCCCTCAGTCTTTCCCAGCATCAGGGTCTTTTCCAATGAATTGGCTTTTCGCATCAGAGGGTCAAAGCGTTGGTGGCGCTACCCTCTTACTTTCTTCTTTCCTCATTTCTCACCGCTTCTGCCCCTACTTGTCTAGACATCTGGTGGAAAGCTTGACACGCTTAGGACATGGTTCCATAACATGAAACGACCTGGAGATAGCCTAGCTGACTCTCATATTCTGGGTCACTAGGTGGTTCCCTCCTCCCGCCTCCACCGACCTAGAGCTCAAGCCCCTACTGCACGCTTCTTGGGACTGGAGCGCCGATACCTCCTGCACACCCTGGCTTGTACCCGAGCACGTGGAGACCCGCACTCTGTACAGCGAAAGCCAGCCAGGCATCGATCAGGTATGAGATTGGAGGGGCCGGAAGGGGAGGCGGGAAGCCCCTCCATCCAAGACGAGACAAGCAGGAGAGGCCCAGTGTCCACAGGTGTACGTGCAAGGATGACAAGCGTGTTCCAAGTGTGTTAAGCAAGAAATCAAACCGATGTCACTAAAGAGTGGAGAATGTCAGAGCTGGAAAAATCACCAAGGAGAAACTGAGGCCCCTACCTGCTGGTGCTAGCACCATCTTAAGTCCCCCTGAGGCAAGGTGGGGAGGAAGCACCTGGGGTCAGAGCATAGACAGAGCAACCCAGCCTCGCCTGTGAACTGCAGGCTGTGTTTTCTCCAGGACTAGGAACTTCAAACAAAAGGAATTAAAATCCCCACAGGCGCCTAGTGATTCCCCCATCCCCCAGGCACCCAGAGTGGCTAATCTCCTCCGCAACTCCCAAGATGACAGCACATTCTACATACAAAGTTCTCTGCTGAGTGCTTCTTAAAATCACCCTTGTTCAACTTGTTTTTCTCATTCAATGGGGCCAATTTCAAAAGACTAAAACTAGAACAGGTGGTCTGAAGGACTCTCTCTTCCACTGTTGGTGGCTTTTTGCTGCTGTTCAGTCGTGTCTGACTCTTTACAACCCCATGGACTGCAGCACAGGCATGCCGGTCCTTCACCATCTCCCAGAGTTTGCTCAAATTCATGTCCCCTGAGTCAGTGATGCCGTCCAGTCATCCCACACTCTGCTGCCCTCTTCTCCTCCTGCCCTCAGTCTTTCCCAGCATCAGGGTCTTTTCCAATGAATTGGCTTTTCGCATCAGAGGGTCAAAGCGTTGGTGGCGCTACCCTCTTACTTTCTTCTTTCCTCATTTCTCACCGCTTCTGCCCCTACTTGTCTAGACATCTGGTGGAAAGCTTGACACGCTTAGGACATGGTTCCATAACATGAAACGACCTGGAGATAGCCTAGCTGACTCTCATATTCTGGGTCACTAGGTGGTTCATCCACACAGCCCCCATCTCATTCTGGAGCCCCGTGCAGAGAGGCTGTCCAGCAGGGTCTGTTAAATGGCTTCCACCCTCCAGGCCCCAGTGACACGTGATGCCTTGGTGCCACAGCCTCCAGCCTCAGAGCCCTCACAAACCACATGCCTTACTGCACTGTTCTTCCTGCCAAAAAGAGAAACAAGTGCAAGTTGGTGGGTGGTGTGCCGACTTCCTGTCCGAAGTCCATCGACCTCCCAGGATGCCTTGATCTCCCACTGCTTGGTGCTGGAAACACAGCCTCAGCAGACCGATAACCTGGGACAGGGCCCACCCCAGCCAGTACGCAGAGTGGGGTGTTGGCCAGCCCCAGCCAGTTAATCTATGTCTGCTTTAGGGAAAGGTACAAATGTGGGTGGACATCTTCCCCAAGAAGCTTGGGCCTCCCGGCCCCCCAGTCAACATTAGTCCTAGGAAACCTCAAAGGTGAGTGACACTGGGCAGTGTGGTCCTCCCAGTGTGGGGGCATCAGAGGGCTCCAATGATGAGTCACAGTGACTCTTTCCCTCCGCTGGGAACCTGGGGAGCCTCCTTCCCATGCAGTCCCCCAAGCCTGGCCGGACTTGGGCGGGCACGGTGCAACACCCCCACCCCCCAGGCCTCTGTTCCCTTGCTGCGGCTGTGGCTGGGGAGGTATTCCTCTGTGAAGCCTCATACAACAGTGGCTGCAGGTACGAGCTGCGCTGTGTCATCTGGAAGGCCACCCTCGTGGAGCAGGAAAGTTTAACTAACGACAGTATGAACGACATCTACGTCAAAGGGTGAGGGAAGGAGCCGGGCTCCCACAGTGTCCCCCGACATACTTAGTTCCATCGTTCCTGGGGGTGCTTCTGATCTCAGGGTGACGTCTCTCTGGTGTACTGGAAGGCCCTCCCCGGCTCCAGCTCGGAGGGTGGGGACAATCCCTGGGGAACCCCAGGTGAGAGGACTTTGGCCCCAGGTGGCTGTTTGGGCTGGAGAAGGACATGCAGAAGACAGACATCCACTACCGCTCAATGACGGGGAGGGTGTCTTCAATTGGGTGCCCCTACTTGTCTAGACATCTGGTGGAAAGCTTGACACGCTTAGGACATGGTTCCATAACATGAAACGACCTGGAGATAGCCTAGCTGACTCTCATATTCTGGGTCACTAGGTGGTTCATCCACACAGCCCCCATCTCATTCTGGAGCCCCATGCAGAGAGGCTGTCCAGCAGGGTCTGTTAAATGGCTTCCACCCTCCAGGCCCCAGTGACACGTGATGCCTTGGTGCCACAGCCTCCAGCCTCAGAGCCCTCACAAACCACATGCCTTACTGCACTGTTCTTCCTGCCAAAAAGAGAAACAAGTGCAAGTTGGTGGGTGGTGTGCCGACTTCCTGTCCGAAGTCCATCGACCTCCCAGGATGCCTTGATCTCCCACTGCTTGGTGCTGGAAACACAGCCTCAGCAGACCGATAACCTGGGACAGGGCCCACCCCAGCCAGTACGCAGAGTGGGGTGTTGGCCAGCCCCAGCCAGTTAATCTATGTCTGCTTTAGGGAAAGGTACAAATGTGGGTGGACATCTTCCCCAAGAAGCTTGGGCCTCCCGGCCCCCCAGTCAACATTAGTCCTAGGAAACCTCAAAGGTGAGTGACACTGGGCAGTGTGGTCCTCCCAGTGTGGGGGCATCAGAGGGCTCCAATGATGAGTCACAGTGACTCTTTCCCTCCGCTGGGAACCTGGGGAGCCTCCTTCCCATGCAGTCCCCCAAGCCTGGCCGGACTTGGGCGGGCACGGTGCAACACCCCCACCCCCCAGGCCTCTGTTCCCTTGCTGCGGCTGTGGCTGGGGAGGTATTCCTCTGTGAAGCCTCATACAACAGTGGCTGCAGGTACGAGCTGCGCTGTGTCATCTGGAAGGCCACCCTCGTGGAGCAGGAAAGTTTAACTAACGACAGTATGAACGACATCTACGTCAAAGGGTGAGGGAAGGAGCCGGGCTCCCACAGTGTCCCCCGACATACTTAGTTCCATCGTTCCTGGGGGTGCTTCTGATCTCAGGGTGACGTCTCTCTGGTGTACTGGAAGGCCCTCCCCCCGCGGCTCCAGCTCGGAGGGTGGGGACAATCCCTGGGGAACCCCAGGTGAGAGGACTTTGGCCCCAGGTGGCTGTTTGGGCTGGAGAAGGACATGCAGAAGACAGACATCCACTACCGCTCAATGACGGGGGAGGGTGTCTTCAATTGGCGATTTGTCTTTACCTTGGACTACCTGGCGGCGGAGCACGTGTGCATCCTAAGCGAAAAGGTAACAGGCCCAGGCTTCCCATGTGGCACGTGGGTGGAGAACCCGCCTGCCAATGCAGGAGACCTAAGACGTGTGGGTTCCACCCCTGGGTCAACAAGATCCCCTGTAGGAGGAAATACTGGAACTCGATCCAATATTCTTGCCTGGAGAATCCCATGGACAGAGGAGCCTGGCAGGAGCCTCTGTCCATGGGGTCATAAGGTCAGATATGACAGAGTGACAGGACACGCGTGCAACAGGCCTGGGGTGGGGGCAAGAGATGCGCTCCTCATCCCTCCTCTCAGGGCCTGCAAGCTGCACCTGACGCATGGAATGTGGCCTCGGGGAGAAGCCCTCCTGCTGCCCCTCCTTCTCCCCAATGGTCCATCACTGCTGGGTGGTCGACTGCTCAGTGGCCACAGGAACTCTCAGAGGAGCCTGGCCAGTAATACACACCCCACCATCCTCCAGGACTACATATGGAGCCTGGACCCCACGGTGATGAAGTTCCCAGCCCGGCTCATCATCCAGGTCTGGGACAACAACATCATCTCCACTGATGACTTCCTAGGTGAGAGCCAGGGCGCAGGGCCGTGGCCCCGGGCCAGGGAGCGCCTCCTTGCTGACGGCCTTTCTCTGGGTTCAGGGGTCCTGGAGCTGGATTTGTCAGACATGCCCTTCCCAGCCCCGCACTCCAGGCTGTGCTCCCTCAGGATGGTGGAGGCTGACCCCAAGTGGCCCCACTTCCTCCAGCACAAGCACTTCTCCCTCTTCAAGCTGAAGACGGTAACCGGCTGGTGGCCTTGCCAGGTCCTCGATGATGGCAAATGGCGCTTGTCGGTAGGAGTTGGGGGAGGTGCCCATTGCCTAGGTTACAGGACTGCCTGCTGAGCCACATAGCTGTTTAATCGCTAAGTCGTGTCTGACTCTGCCAATGCCGTGGGCTGTGGCCCGCCAGGCTCCTCTGTCCGTGGGATTCTCCAGGCAAGAAGACTGGAGTGGGCTGCCACTTCCTTCCCAACCCAGGTTTTGAGCCTGAGTCTCCTGCCTTGCAGGGTGGGTTCTTTACCACTGAGCCACCTTGGAAGCCTTCTGTGCCACATAACCTGGCTCTAATAGATTTCTGGGGGCCTAAGCTGAACCCTTTCCCCTTCTGACCCCTGGGAAGAGGCCTTATGACTGTTCTTGTTCCTTTCATCTGAACTTGGGCCCCCCACACCCTGGGGTGTTTCTAGGGTAAAGTGAAGATGACCCTGGACATCCTGACAGAGGAGGAAGCCTTAATCAAGGCGGTGGGACGAGGCCAGTCAGAACCCAACCAATACCCTACACTCCATCCTCCCTTGTAAGGGTCCCAACAGGGCAAGGCAGCGAGGCTGTCTTCCTCATTCACAGAGCTGAGCTTCTGGGCCTAGCCGTTTGTTTGGGGTGCTGTTGGTGGGAGGGGGTGCTGCTGGTAGGAGGGGGTGCTGAGAAGTAAAGAGGGATACTTAACCCACCCCTAACTCCAACTCAATGCTGTTATAACCAGAGGAGTATAGTTGCGGCGGGTGGGGGCACAGAAGTTGCTTTTTTTCAAATGAAAGCCCTTTGCTCTGGGCTCCTTGACTGGAAGGTTTGTTCCCTCTGCCCTCTTCCCTTCTCTGCCGACCCTGCTCCTGGACAGACGCACCCACACCCTGCTCATGTGGTTTCGGTCACCCATTGGAAAATTCTTGAGCGTTTTCTGGAAACGCTACCGCTTCAAAATCATACTCATCATGATCATGGTGCTCCTAGGGCTTCTGCTGTTCAACTTTATCTACTCGACTCCAGTGAGTGACAATCCTGGGGTCAGGGCTGGAGGCACGGGGGCTCTCGGATAACCCGAGGGTCTTTGGGATGCTATCTCAGGCTGACTGTGGCCTATTCTCTCTAGAACTATTTGGCCATGGGCTGGGTCAAACCTGGACTTCGGCTGAATGCCCCCATTCAAATATACACCAATATCATCAACACGCCGAACACCAGTGACACCAACTCTTCCAACCTCAACACTCCCTGGCCGAACCTGAAACCCACGACTCAAATATACACCAATATCAACGCACCAAACACGAGCAACACCAACTCTTCCAATCTCACTGCTCCCCAGCAGAACCTGAAACTCCTTCAGGGACACATGAAGTACCTGCAAAATATTTTTCCGTAACTTCTGGCCCCCCTGGACTAATCCCCTCATGTCTGCCAGACTGGTCTCCTGCCCACTGACAGCTCTACCCTTGGGCTTCCTACCGGGTGCCTTGTCCCTAGGAACTCAGAATATTCTGGCCATTCTTGTCAGAAACCACTTCCACCAAGCAGGGAAGAGCTGTGATTTTCCACTGAAATAAAGAACATTTGTAACAGAGCCGCACCTTGCATTTGTGGAGCTAAGGGCACCACGGACAAGGCTGGCCTCTGGGACAAGACTCACAAGGACAGGGAAGCAAAGTCTCCAGGGCTCATCCACTCTGTGGGCCTCGTGTGGGAAGAAACAGAAGCTCTGGGCACCCATAAGGAGAGGGGGCCCCTACAAGGTAAGCAGCCTGCTGAGGCCATGGCTCTCCCCCATCACGTGACCAGGTGCCCCCCGCCCCCGATGGCCCCAGAACGCAGCTGAAATTCCAGGGCCCAGAGCAACCCTGGGCCCAATTCACGATGGCATGCGTGTTTTTAGAACAGAAGGCAAGAGCCAGGGCAGAAGCTCCAACACTAGTCAGACAGGTTCCTTGCACCACATGGGGCACTATGAGGCTGGCCCCCAGGCGGGGGGCCGGGGTGGGGGAGAGAGTGGACTGCCTTTCCCGTCTTCCTCACCCCCCTCAGAGCCTCGAGGAGCTCCTGAGCTACAGTCACAAGAAAGCTTCAAGTGTGGGTTCCTCCATGCTGAGATGGCCCTCCTGGACCCAGGGGATGAGGGTGGCTCGAGACCCACCCTCGTCCCCTCCACCACAGGGGTCTACCTGCTTGCCCCAGAACTCAGAAACACAAAACAGCCATCTGCTTCCCCTGGTCCAAGGAAACTGGTCTGAAGGTCAAGCCCTGGTGCATGGGGGGAGGTCAGGAGGGTCCCACTGTCACTTCACCTGCAGGAGAGAACTACCAACACAGAAAGGATGCAAAAAAGTCAAAGACAACAGAAACCTTCAGCCACGGGGACTCCCCCTTGCCCTCTGCAGTGAGCAGAGGTTCTTTTCCCAGAAGGCAGGGCAAGGGCGAATGGGCTGAAGGCTCAGCTGCACCCAGCCCTAGAAGGAAGGCCACTCAGAAAGTCACGCTTGGTTTCCATCAGCCATGTTAAGACTTTCCCTCGGGCTACAGAAGCACAAGGTGAGGAGAGCTGAGAGTCCAGGCCCTCCAGGGAGACTCTGTCCACCAGCAACAGGAATCCCAGGGCAGACTCCTCATCAGGTAAGGCAGTGGCATCAGGGCTAACCCAGACAGGAGGTGGCTCAGGCTCTGCTGCTCAAACGACAATGAGCTCTTCCAGGCACGGGTGACGGGGCTCTACTGCTCCCAGAGTTACAACCACTGATCACTTCAGAAAGAGGAGCCAGAGTTCCTCTTTGGGAACTGAAGCTGAAGCTATCAGAAGAATGTTTCCTTACACTCTGACACTCTTTTAAGTAGGATTCTCAAAATTATGATGAACACAAAACATGCAGCTAAGCAGGCTCTGGAGAGTCCAGAAACATCTCCCCGTGGTCAGGTCACGTGGCAGATGTTGTTTTCGGTGTCAAAACGTGGAGCGGTTTCACAGTCAGTCCCACAGCACCGGGGACGTCCCCCAAGCTACTCTTGACCAGCTTTCAGCTTTCAGCAGGGGCCTAAAGGGACCTGAGAGTGTCACGGACACACTAACGAAACCACGATCCGCCCTCAAGAACAAAGGCTGGAGCAGCCAGCGCCAGCGCCACACTCCCACCCCAAGGCCACCTGACGAGGGTCAGTTACACCAGAGCTGCTGCCCCGGGCCCCCCCAGGGAGGCATCCAGGTGTCTTCTCCAGCTTAGCTTGCATCTGCAGAGGACGATGGAGGGAGGGACAGGAGGGCAAGGCAGGGAAGAGGGTTCCATCCAGATTTCTAAGGAAATCGCCCAGGTGAACAGGGGCTTGGACAAAAAGCAAAAGCCAGTGGCCGGATGGCTGGAAGAGGTGCTCCCATAGGTGGCTCGAGACCCACCCTCGTCCCCTCCACCACAGGGGTCTACCTGCTTGCCCCAGAACTCAGAAACACAAAACAGCCATCTGCTTCCCCTGGTCCAAGGAAACTGGTCTGAAGGTCAAGCCCTGGTGCATGGGGGGAGGTCAGGAGGGTCCCACTGTCACTTCACCTGCAGGAGAGAACTACCAACACAGAAAGGATGCAAAAGTCAAAGACAACAGAAACCTTCAGCCACGGGGACTCCCCCTTGCCCTCTGCAGTGAGCAGAGGTTCTTTTCCCAGAAGGCAGGGCAAGGGCGAATGGGCTGAAGGCTCAGCTGCACCCAGCCCTAGAAGGAAGGCCACTCAGAAAGTCACGCTTGGTTTCCATCAGCCATGTTAAGACTTTCCCTCGGGCTACAGAAGCACAAGGTGAGGAGAGCTGAGAGTCCAGGCCCTCCAGGGAGACTCTGTCCACCAGCAACAGGAATCCCAGGGCAGACTCCTCATCAGGTAAGGCAGTGGCATCAGGGCTAACCCAGACAGGAGGTGGCTCAGGCTCTGCTGCTCAAACGACAATGAGCTCTTCCAGGCACGGGTGACGGGGCTCTACTGCTCCCAGAGTTACAACCACTGATCACTTCAGAAAGAGGAGCCAGAGTTCCTCTTTGGGAACTGAAGCTGAAGCTATCAGAAGAATGTTTCCTTACACTCTGACACTCTTTTAAGTAGGATTCTCAAAATTATGATGAACACAAAACATGCAGCTAAGCAGGCTCTGGAGAGTCCAGAAACATCTCCCCGTGGTCAGGTCACGTGGCAGATGTTGTTTTCGGTGTCAAAACGTGGAGCGGTTTCACAGTCAGTCCCACAGCACCGGGGACGTCCCCCAAGCTACTCTTGACCAGCTTTCAGCTTTCAGCAGGGGCCTAAAGGGACCTGAGAGTGTCACGGACACACTAACGAAACCACGATCCGCCCTCAAGAACAAAGGCTGGAGCAGCCAGCGCCAGCGCCACACTCCCACCCCAAGGCCACCTGACGAGGGTCAGTTACACCAGAGCTGCTGCCCCGGGCCCCCCCAGGGAGGCATCCAGGTGTCTTCTCCAGCTTAGCTTGCATCTGCAGAGGACGATGGAGGGAGGGACAGGAGGGCAAGGCAGGGAAGAGGGTTCCATCCAGATTTCTAAGGAAATCGCCCAGGTGAACAGGGGCTTGGACAAAAAGCAAAAGCCAGTGGCCGGATGGCTGGAAGAGGTGGAGTCATCTGTGTCTAGTCTTTGCAGACTTAAGTCCAAGGGTCCTGTGAGCCCAACAAGAAGGCAGCCTGGGCTCTGAAACTCCTTCCAGTGGTTCTGGCATCATGGTGGCCTGCGTTCTCGCCAGCCTCATCTCTTCACTCCCAAGTGGCGGGACCTCGGGGAAAGGCACATCGCAGCAGCAGCACCCAGGGGGTGGGCTTCCTGATCCAGAGCTGGCCGTCCTCACGGGGGACCACGGGATCCGGTGTGCTGCCCTCAAAGCTTCAGTGACAGACCCGAGTCCCTGACCAGCTGCTGGCGACGAGAGAAGACCCGCCTGGCCAGGTGAGCAGCTCAGTGCTGCGCCTCCTGCACCTCTGGGGTGACAGTCACACAGGTGGAGGTCAAGGTCATGGGGGTGGGAGGACTCAGTAGAAGCGCTTCCGGCTCTGGTCCTGCCATTTGTTGTAGAGTATGATCCCAATGACAATGGCAAAGACGGAGAACACCAGGGAGAGAAAGACGATGAGGAAGAGGGCCAGGCCGCTGAGGGGTGGCAGCGGGGCAGTCACTGTGGAAGCGAGAGAAGCAGGTCAGGAGGAGAGAGCCCCCTGGGTGGGAAGGACAGACTGACAAGCTGTCAGGTCCCTGTTTCTGGGAGCTGGAGCTCAGAGGCTCCCTTTCCAGAGGCCGCCATTTAAAGCCAAAGCAGCCCTGGACTGCTCATGGTAACTAGAGACCACTGAGACCAGGGACAGAAGGGGCCCGTGCTCCACATGATCCAGAGATGAACATAGAAAGGAGCCAGGCCCTCCTGCTGGGTTGCACCCCGGATCTCCCCTAGCCCTGCACCCCCCGCCAGCTGCGAGCTGTCTCTCCTGTGCTCACTAGAGCTACCTAGCCCCACGTTTTTGCCCCAGTTACACCAGAGCTGCTGCCCGGCCCCCAGGAGGCATCCAGGTGTCTTCTCCAGCTTAGCTTGCATCTGCAGAGGACGATGGAGGGAGGGACAGGAGGGCAAGGCAGGAAGAGGTTCCATCCAGATTTCTAAGGAAATCGCCCAGGTGAACAGGGGCTTGGACAAAAAGCAAAAGCCAGTGGCCGGATGGCTGGAAGAGGTGGAGTCATCTGTGTCTAGTCTTTGCAGACTTAAGTCCAAGGGTCCTGTGAGCCCAACAAGAAGGCAGCCTGGGCTCTGAAACTCCTTCCAGTGGTTCTGGCATCATGGTGGCCTGCGTTCTCGCCAGCCTCATCTCTTCACTCCCAAGTGGCGGGACCTCGGGGAAAGGCACATCGCAGCAGCAGCACCCAGGGGGTGGGCTTCCTGATCCAGAGCTGGCCGTCCTCACGGGGGACCACGGGATCCGGTGTGCTGCCCTCAAAGCTTCAGTGACAGACCCGAGTCCCTGACCAGCTGCTGGCGACGAGAGAAGACCCGCCTGGCCAGGTGAGCAGCTCAGTGCTGCGCCTCCTGCACCTCTGGGGTGACAGTCACACAGGTGGAGGTCAAGGTCATGGGGGTGGGAGGACTCAGTAGAAGCGCTTCCGGCTCTGGTCCTGCCATTTGTTGTAGAGTATGATCCCAATGACAATGGCAAAGACGGAGAACACCAGGGAGAGAAAGACGATGAGGAAGAGGGCCAGGCCGCTGAGGGGTGGCAGCGGGGCAGTCACTGTGGAAGCGAGAGAAGCAGGTCAGGAGGAGAGAGCCCCCTGGGTGGGAAGGACAGACTGACAAGCTGTCAGGTCCCTGTTTCTGGGAGCTGGAGCTCAGAGGCTCCCTTTCCAGAGGCCGCCATTTAAAGCCAAAGCAGCCCTGGACTGCTCATGGTAACTAGAGACCACTGAGACCAGGGACAGAAGGGGCCCGTGCTCCACATGATCCAGAGATGAACATAGAAAGGAGCCAGGCCCTCCTGCTGGGTTGCACCCCGGATCTCCCCTAGCCCTGCACCCCCCGCCGGCTGCGAGCTGTCTCTCCCTGTGCTCACTCTCAGGCAGCTTCATATTGTCCACTGAGGGCAGGAACACGTCCCGATGCAGCTTCTCCTCCTCCGGGGTCCTCTCCACAGTCAACTCAAACAGCTTCAGGGAAATGACATCATGGTTGTCTAAACAAGAAGGGAACAGGGATTACTCAAGCCACCCAGAGAAGAGTGTTCTGGTTGAAGCTCCTAATCCACAGTTAACACACTGTGACCTGAAAAAAAAAAAAAAAGAAGTGAAGCCTCTTGTTTCTTATCTAAAAATAAGGATGGGGAACATGGAATGTTCTACATCATCCTGTATGTATGGTTTTCATCAATGAACATGCATTAGTGTTAGCTGCTTCAGTCATGTCCGACTCTTTTCAACCCTATGAACTGTAGCCCACCAGGCTCCTCTGTCCATGGGGATTCTCCAGGCAAGAATACTGGAGTGGGTCACCATTCCCTTCTCCAGGCGATCTTCCTGACCCAGGGATTGAACTTGGGTCTCTTGCATTGCAGGCAGATTCTTTACCATCTGAGAAACAAAGAATCCACCTACATGCATGACCTACATAATTTTATATATTTATTCTATTTTTGGTTGTGCTGGGTCTTTGTTGCTGCACAGACTTCTCACTGCAATGACTACTCTTGTGGAGCAACGGGTTCTGGAACACAAGCTTCAGTAGTTGTGGTGCAAGGGCTTAGTTGCCCCATGGCATGTGGGCTCTTCCTGAATCAGGGATTGAAACCATGCTTCCTGCATTGGCAGGTGGATTCTTTTTTTTTTTTTTTTTTAATATTTATTTATTTATTTGGCTGCATTGGGTCTTAGTTGAGGCATGCGAGCTTAGTCACCTTGTGGTATGTGGGATCTCAGTTCCCTGACCAGGGCTCGAACCTGCGTCCCCTGCATTGGAAGGCAGATTCTTAACCACTGGACCACCAGGGAAGTCCCGGCAGGTGGATTCTTTACCACAAAGCCACCAGGGGAGCCCCCTACATAATTTTAAAATTGAGAGATGTAAATACAAGAACCAATCCCCAATCACATGTAAAACCTTCTAGTGTAGGAGACACAGCAGCCCCGCAGCATCCCTTTAATGTTGACAAGACACACGAACAAGACAGGAAAAGAGCTGCACAGCAGCTGTTTAATGGACCATGAGCGGGGCACAGCTATTGGCAGGGGACACACTTCCCTTCTGTACTGTGTCTAAGTCTTCCCAGTTCCTTGTGACTGAGACCCTAAATCTCACTATTAATTACTAGAGAAGGATGAAGGAATTAGAGGCTCAATTATCTTCTCTCCTTTTCTAAAGTTAACATTCTAAACTCACAGATTCAAACATATTTGACACGTTTCAATCACTGCAGATGGTGACTCAAACCATGAAATTAAAAGACACTTGCTCCTTGGGGAAAAAAAGCTAAGACAAACCTAGACAGCACATTAAAAAGCAGAGACATCACTTTGCCAACAAAGGTCTGTATATTCAAAGCTATGGTTTTTCTAGTAGTCATGTACAGATGTGACAGTTGGATCATTAAGAAAGCTGAGCACCGAAGAGTTGATGCTTTTGAATTGTGGTGCTGGAGAAGACTGTTAAGAGTCCTTTGGATAACAGGAAGATCAAACCAATCAACCCTAAAGGAAATCAACCCTGAATATTCACTGGAAGGACTGATGCTGAAGCTCTAATACCTTGGCTAACTGATGTGAAGGGACGACTCACTTTTGAAAAAGACTGATGCTGGGAAAGATTCAGGGCAGGAGGAGAAGCAGGTGACAGAGGATGAGATGGTTGGATGGCATCACTCACTCAATGAACATGAGTTTGAACAAAGTCCAGGAAATAGTGAAGGACAGGGAAGCATAGCGTGCTGCAGTCCCTGTGGTTGCAAAGAGCTGGACATGACTGAGTGACGGAATTTGTGCCTCGCACTGATACCCAACTCAACCCAACTTTATCCAGTGGGTAAATCCTGTTCAAGTGGCTCCTGAGTCCTTTTATATGAACCCAGAAGTTTTTGATATCTTCTCTGCTTTACTGGGAAGTTTCAGCTTGTACCTCCTATCTTAGACCTGGCATCAGACACCCAACCTCCAAAAGGAAGCCCTCTTATGTCTTTTTGAGCAGGAAATGGCTTTACCAATCCCCAAACCTTCTAGTGTAGGAGACACAGCAGCCCGCAGCATCCCTTTAATGTTGACAAGACACACGAACAAGACAGGAAAAGAGCTGCACAGCAGCTGTTTAATGGACCATGAGCGGGGCACAGCTATTGGCAGGGGACACACTTCCCTTCTGTACTGTGTCTAAGTCTTCCCAGTTCCTTGTGACTGAGACCCTAAATCTCACTATTAATTACTAGAGAAGGATGAAGGAATTAGAGGCTCAATTATCTTCTCTCCTTTTCTAAAGTTAACATTCTAAACTCACAGATTCAAACATATTTGACACGTTTCAATCACTGCAGATGGTGACTCAAACCATGAAATTAAAAGACACTTGCTCCTTGGGGAAAAAAAGCTAAGACAAACCTAGACAGCACATTAAAAAGCAGAGACATCACTTTGCCAACAAAGGTCTGTATATTCAAAGCTATGGTTTTTCTAGTAGTCATGTACAGATGTGACAGTTGGATCATTAAGAAAGCTGAGCACCGAAGAGTTGATGCTTTTGAATTGTGGTGCTGGAGAAGACTGTTAAGAGTCCTTTGGATAACAGGAAGATCAAACCAATCAACCCTAAAGGAAATCAACCCTGAATATTCACTGGAAGGACTGATGCTGAAGCTCTAATACCTTGGCTAACTGATGTGAAGGGACGACTCACTTTTGAAAAAGACTGATGCTGGGAAAGATTCAGGGCAGGAGGAGAAGCAGGTGACAGAGGATGAGATGGTTGGATGGCATCACTCACTCAATGAACATGAGTTTGAACAAAGTCCAGGAAATAGTGAAGGACAGGGAAGCATAGCGTGCTGCAGTCCCTGTGGTTGCAAAGAGCTGGACATGACTGAGTGACGGAATTTGTGCCTCGCACTGATACCCAACTCAACCCAACTTTATCCAGTGGGTAAATCCTGTTCAAGTGGCTCCTGAGTCCTTTTATATGAACCCAGAAGTTTTTGATATCTTCTCTGCTTTACTGGGAAGTTTCAGCTTGTACCTCCTATCTTAGACCTGGCATCAGACACACCTCCAGGAAGCTCTTATTCTTCTGAGCAGGAAATGGTTTTAAGAGGCCACAAACACGAGTGCTGGGGTCTCAGTGCTCCTAGGTTGTTCTGAGGACTGGACTTCTTGCCATCTCTATTATTAAGATGGTATTCACTGCTGCTTGGGCTCACAGAATCTAACAGGTAAATCCAAGTTCAAAAAAACCTGGATTTACCTTCTATTAGAAAAAATTGCCAGGACTGAGATTAAACCACGGGACAATCCAGATCTTCTCCCGGCAATAATGGGCTGAGACTGAGTTAACACTTCCTGTTTCAGATAGGCATTTGCCTTTCTGTCTTGCCATAAGGAAGTTCTATTTCATATCAGCTTCGGTTAATATAATACATTATATTAACCAAAAATGTCTTTCCCTCAAAAGATAGTATCACTGAGGTTTAGGGAGAGAATCAGCATAAAAGAGGAGCTTTGGAAACAAGTAGGGAGAAAATCCAGAGGAAAAAAAGTAGAAAAGCCTGGTTCTGCTAATGTCATATAAGACAAGGGAACCAGGAGTTTCAAGGTAAGAGGTCAAGTAAGTGGAGAGAAGACAAGAAGCAAACACACTGAACAGCAAAGAAACAGACGGAGCTTTTATGAGAACCGTGCTAACAGCAAGGAAGAGGCCCAGGACCTAGAGCAGCATTTATACCATGCTGGTAACTGACAGAGGTGGATGACTCGGAAACAGGAGCCGCTCTACACACCTGACATTCAAAAGTCTGAGCCGAGAGAGTCCCTGGTGGTCCAGGGGTTAAGACTCCGTGCTCTCCAGTGCTGGGGACTCAGATTCCACCCGATGGGGAAACTAAGATCCTACAAGCCTCAGGACAACTAAGCCCAAGAACTCTTGACTCCTGAGCCTGCGCTCAGTCCACACGCCATCTCTAGAGAGGCCCCTGCCACAAGGGAAACCCGATGCTGCAGTCCATGGGGTTGCAAAGAGCTGGACATGACTGAGTGACGGAATTTGTGCCTCGCACTGATACCCAACTCAACCCAACTTTATCCAGTGGGTAAATCCTGTTCAAGTGGCTCCTGAGTCCTTTTATATGAACCCAGAAGTTTTTGATATCTTCTCTGCTTTACTGGGAAGTTTCAGCTTGTACCTCCTATCTTAGACCTGGCATCAGACACACCTCCAGGAAGCTCTTATTCTTCTGAGCAGGAAATGGTTTTAAGAGGCCACAAACACGAGTGCTGGGGTCTCAGTGCTCCTAGGTTGTTCTGAGGACTGGACTTCTTGCCATCTCTATTATTAAGATGGTATTCACTGCTGCTTGGGCTCACAGAATCTAACAGGTAAATCCAAGTTCAAAAAAACCTGGATTTACCTTCTATTAGAAAAAATTGCCAGGACTGAGATTAAACCACGGGACAATCCAGATCTTCTCCCGGCAATAATGGGCTGAGACTGAGTTAACACTTCCTGTTTCAGATAGGCATTTGCCTTTCTGTCTTGCCATAAGGAAGTTCTATTTCATATCAGCTTCGGTTAATATAATACATTATATTAACCAAAAATGTCTTTCCCTCAAAGATAGTATCACTGAGGTTTAGGGAGAGAATCAGCATAAAAGAGGAGCTTTGGAAACAAGTAGGGAGAAAATCCAGAGGAAAAAAAGTAGAAAAGCCTGGTTCTGCTAATGTCATATAAGACAAGGGAACCAGGAGTTTCAAGGTAAGAGGTCAAGTAAGTGGAGAGAAGACAAGAAGCAAACACACTGAACAGCAAAGAAACAGACGGAGCTTTTATGAGAACCGTGCTAACAGCAAGGAAGAGGCCCAGGACCTAGAGCAGCATTTATACCATGCTGGTAACTGACAGAGGTGGATGACTCGGAAACAGGAGCCGCTCTACACACCTGACATTCAAAAGTCTGAGCCGAGAGAGTCCCTGGTGGTCCAGGGGTTAAGACTCCGTGCTCTCCAGTGCTGGGGACTCAGATTCCACCCCGATGGGGAAACTAAGATCCTACAAGCCTCAGGACAACTAAGCCCAAGAACTCTTGACTCCTGAGCCTGCGCGCTCAGTCCACACGCCATCTCTAGAGAGGCCCCCCTGCCACAAGGGAAACCCGATGCAGCCAAAATATAAGTAAATAAATAAAATGTAGGTTTTATTAAAAAAAAAAAAGGCAAATCTTGAGCACAGAGGAGTCTGGGGATTAGTTAGAAGAAATATAGCAGTCACGGAGAAGCTTTGTTAGAAGGGGAAGTCAGCACATGATGTGAAAGGATAGGAACCTCCCTGTAAAAAGAGGTACCAGAAACAGGAAAGCACAGATCTCAAAGCACAGGCTGGAAGAGCCAGCCTGATGAAGCAAACACGGCTTGCCATTCACAGCAAACCCCTCCGAGATACAACTGGGCTAGAGACCCCAGGCCTGGGCCTTCAGGACTCTGCACACGAAAATGCAGGAAGAGACGCCCTCTCGGGCACTTGCTTGCCAGAGCTCGGCCCGCCTGGCTCTCACACCCAGGCCTGCCAAGCAAGACGTGAGCTGTGTTAGGGCCAGTAAGGAGCACACGGGGCAGTACCCGAGAGATCGCCCGTGATGGAAGAGGTGCCAAAGTAGTAGCCCCGTGGGAGGCGGACCCCTGGCACCTCTATGCAGTCCCTCCACTCGTGCTTGCCATCGATGTCCATCATGATCTAGGACAGAGAGAGGAGGCGAGTCAGGGCCAGACCCAGCAGCACAGCAACACCACCCGCACCGCCGCCATGCCCAGCACAGGGACTCACGGTCAGGTGCCTCTTGACGTAGCGGATCACGAGGAAGGTGTCATAATGGAGGTTGCGAACGATGGCCGTGCAGCCCCCCAGCTCTGTGGGCCGCCCATCCCGCTCATGATCGTAGCTGAGGGAGCCGTTGTTCACCATGGCCGAGATGTAAGGGAACACCCGCTGGGAAGGAGAAGGCAGGGAAGGAAAAGCACAGGGTAGTGAGGAAGCTCTCACAGGAACGCCTGTGTCAACAGCAATGGGACTTTTGCACACACAAAGCTGAGCTGCTCTCCGCAGACCAGACGACCATCCTTGCTTGTGACTCGTAGACCCCAGGAACCACATTCAAGAGTCTCACTTGAGGGTCAAGGCCCAGAAGTGACTAACCTCTGTACCTGCCTTTGGAAATTCTCCTCCCACCCATCTGGGGTGGGTCTGAAATCGCCTCTCTGAAACTCTGGGGTCTGATGAATCCTCCCAGAGATCACTTAGCACTTACGTTCTACTCATGATTGGTTTTCTTCCTAAGAAGAAAACATGCTAAGTTGCTTCAGTCAAGTCCAACTCTTTGTGACCCTATGGGCTGTAGCCCAGCAGGCTCCTCTGTCCATGGGATTCTCCAGGCCAGCATACTGGAGTGGGTTGCCATTTCCTCTTCCAGGAGATCCTCCTGACCCAGGGATCAAGCCCGAGTCTCCTATGACTCCTGCATCACAGGCAGATTCTTTACTGCTGAGTCACCAGAGGACTTGCTATGTGTATGTGTGTATATGTAAGTGTGCATATATACACATATATGTATCCCCAACTGCCATGAAAACTTCTTGAAAAGAAAAATCATTTATTATGCTTCTTTGTATGGGTCCACCATAGCTTCACCTCTTTTCCATTAGGGCAAGTACTGGGCTGGCCAAAAAGTTCGTTTTGGCTCTCTGTAATAGGTTACGGACAAACTCAAATGAACTTTTTGGCTAACCAGTATTTTGTGCACACAGGTATTCTGAAAATACCTGTCTGCTCAGGGAACTCTTTCCACTCAGGATTGCACCTTCAAATTCTAACATTCTATTAAGCACATGATACGAGACAAATGAGGACTCAGAAAAGGCAGCGCCAGAACCAGGAGGCCTGGTGGTGCTCTCCAGCCAAAGATGACTATTCGCAGTCAGAAGGCCTTCTGGCCCATCTGAGCTTCACCACACACCACCTTTTCCAGTGAAACACGGTGGGCGAGAGCCTCGCACTGAAACTCTCCCGTAGCCCACCCATTCTCCCGCCTACTTCAGAGACCCTCTCACTCCAGCAGACCTAGTGGAGCAAATTCTTCCTAATGATGAGCTAACCGTTCTGGAACAAGCCCAGGGCTGAGGCAGTGCAGAGAGAGACAGGGGGATGAAAGGACAGGTAACACGACACATGCCACTTCTCTGGGGAGTTCTCATGGTCCTAGACAATCAACATGCAAGGTGAAGATGCAGGCAGAACTGCAGACTGGTGACTCTGGAGATAACAGCCACATGGATGGTGAACAGGAGCCAATGTTGGATGGACACATAAGGGAGTCGGGGATGGCCATGGTGGGTCAAGAATTGAGTACCTGGACTCCTAGCATGTTCTACTCATGATTTTTTGGGCTTGCTTCAGTCAAGTCCAACTCTTTGTGACCCTATGGGCTGTAGCCCAGCAGGCTCCTCTGTCCATGGGATTCTCCAGGCCAGCATACTGGAGTGGGTTGCCATTTCCTCTTCCAGGAGATCCTCCTGACCCAGGGATCAAGCCCGAGTCTCCTATGACTCCTGCATCACAGGCAGATTCTTTACTGCTGAGTCACCAGAGGACTTGCTATGTGTATGTGTGTATATGTAAGTGTGCATATATACACATATATGTATCCCCAACTGCCATGAAAACTTCTTGAAAAGAAAAATCATTTATTATGCTTCTTTGTATGGGTCCACCATAGCTTCACCTCTTTTCCATTAGGGCAAGTACTGGGCTGGCCAAAAAGTTCGTTTGGCTCTCTGTAATAGGTTACGGACAAACTCAAATGAACTTTTGGCTAACAGTATTTTGTGCACACAGGTATTCTGAAAATACCTGTCTGCTCAGGGAACTCTTTCCACTCAGGATTGCACCTTCAAATTCTAACATTCTATTAAGCACATGATACGAGACAAATGAGGACTCAGAAAAGGCAGCGCCAGAACCAGGAGGCCTGGTGGTGCTCTCCAGCCAAAGATGACTATTCGCAGTCAGAAGGCCTTCTGGCCCATCTGAGCTTCACCACACACCACCTTTTCCAGTGAAACACGGTGGGCGAGAGCCTCGCACTGAAACTCTCCCGTAGCCCACCCATTCTCCGCCTACTTCAGAGACCCTCTCACTCCAGCAGACCTAGTGGAGCAAATTCTTCCTAATGATGAGCTAACCGTTCTGGAACAAGCCCAGGGCTGAGGCAGTGCAGAGAGAGACAGGGGGATGAAAGGACAGGTAACACGACACATGCCACTTCTCTGGGGAGTTCTCATGGTCCTAGACAATCAACATGCAAGGTGAAGATGCAGGCAGAACTGCAGACTGGTGACTCTGGAGATAACAGCCACATGGATGGTGAACAGGAGCCAATGTTGGATGGACACATAAGGGAGTCGGGGATGGCCATGGTGGGTCAAGAATTGAGTACCTGGACTCCTGGAGAGTATCGCCTCTTCTGGGCCTGAGAGGGTCCAGCAGGTTATTATAAAAACAAGAGAGGGCACAGAAGACAGGAGACCAGGTCAGAAAGAAACAGCCGTGGAAGAGCTATGACCCAGCTGTAGTGGAAGAGCAAACCAATCTCAATTCCCAAGCAGAATTTCAGGGACCAGAGGGCATGCCGCAAGTCCTCGGACCCCTCAAAATTATAGGTGAAACTATAGGCACAGGTGCTTGTATGCTTTCCAAGAGGGTCTGCTGCTCTCACTGGATTCTCAAAGGGGTCCGCTAGGAAGACCTCTCTAATCCACACAGGGTCCTGAAACTTGCAGACACATTATGAAAACACCAGCATCACACTCTCCAAGCAGGCCTCGCTTATATCTCTGACAGTCCAAAGGTCAGGCCATGAGTCTGTCTGTGCCCAGGCCACCATGTTTCTGCAGCAAGGGAAGACACAGGGGTGATAAACAGGGCTAGATTCTGCCAAATTCAAGATGTCATTTGCTGCTCAGGATCTCAGGCTATAGCTCTTCCCCAGAAGACAAAAATCCCACCAGTTGAGAGACTATCAAATTAACTCTAATCCAAAGGGATCATTTACCCTCTAATTGAGACTTACAGACATATAGCTCCAAATAGTTATTGTCATTCTAACCTACAACGTGTGGGCAAGAAAAATCTTCGTGGGAACGTTACAGCAGGACAGATTTAGAAAAGTCACAAGGTTCAAGGGTGTTTAGCTTTGCTCCAGAAAATCGCTACAATTCTCAGCAACAAGAGATACCTGTACAAGCTCAACTTGGCCCTGCCTTGCAGAAACTCCGGGCAAAGGTGTAGAACCCAAGTACTCCCTCCTCTAATACTGGGTGTGCACCTAGTATAAGCCAGGCACTGTCCCAGATGCTGGAAGCTCAATGGGAAACAAGACAGGCAGAAGTCTACTCTCGTGCAGCTGACATTAGAGGGGAGGAGACGAACAATAAATGTTGTTGTTCAGTCGCTCAGTCATGTCTGATTCTTTGCAACCCCATGGACTGCAGCATGCCAGGCTTCCCTGTCCTTCACTACCTCCTGGAATTTGCTTAAACCCATGTCCATGGAATTGATGATACCATCCAACCATCTCATCCTCTATCACCCGCCCCTTTCCAGCCGAGGCCCCAGGTTATTATAAAACAAGAGAGGGCACAGAAGACAGGAGACCAGGTCAGAAAGAAACAGCCGTGGAAGAGCTATGACCCAGCTGTAGTGGAAGAGCAAACCAATCTCAATTCCCAAGCAGAATTTCAGGGACCAGAGGGCATGCCGCAAGTCCTCGGACCCCTCAAAATTATAGGTGAAACTATAGGCACAGGTGCTTGTATGCTTTCCAAGAGGGTCTGCTGCTCTCACTGGATTCTCAAAGGGGTCCGCTAGGAAGACCTCTCTAATCCACACAGGGTCCTGAAACTTGCAGACACATTATGAAAACACCAGCATCACACTCTCCAAGCAGGCCTCGCTTATATCTCTGACAGTCCAAAGGTCAGGCCATGAGTCTGTCTGTGCCCAGGCCACCATGTTTCTGCAGCAAGGGAAGACACAGGGGTGATAAACAGGGCTAGATTCTGCCAAATTCAAGATGTCATTTGCTGCTCAGGATCTCAGGCTATAGCTCTTCCCCAGAAGACAAAAATCCCACCAGTTGAGAGACTATCAAATTAACTCTAATCCAAAGGGATCATTTACCCTCTAATTGAGACTTACAGACATATAGCTCCAAATAGTTATTGTCATTCTAACCTACAACGTGTGGGCAAGAAAAATCTTCGTGGGAACGTTACAGCAGGACAGATTTAGAAAAGTCACAAGGTTCAAGGGTGTTTAGCTTTGCTCCAGAAAATCGCTACAATTCTCAGCAACAAGAGATACCTGTACAAGCTCAACTTGGCCCTGCCTTGCAGAAACTCCGGGCAAAGGTGTAGAACCCAAGTACTCCCTCCTCTAATACTGGGTGTGCACCTAGTATAAGCCAGGCACTGTCCCAGATGCTGGAAGCTCAATGGGAAACAAGACAGGCAGAAGTCTACTCTCGTGCAGCTGACATTAGAGGGGAGGAGACGAACAATAAATGTTGTTGTTCAGTCGCTCAGTCATGTCTGATTCTTTGCAACCCCATGGACTGCAGCATGCCAGGCTTCCCTGTCCTTCACTACCTCCTGGAATTTGCTTAAACCCATGTCCATGGAATTGATGATACCATCCAACCATCTCATCCTCTATCACCCGCTTCTCCTCCTGCCCTCAATCTTTCCCAGCATCAGAGTCTTTTCCAATGAGTTGGCTCTTCACATCAGGTGGCCAAAGTATTGGAGCTTCAGCATCAGTCCTTCCAATGAATATTCAGGGTTGATTTCCTTTAGGATTGACTGGTTTGATCTCCTTGCAGTCCAAGGGACTCTCAAGAGCCTTCCACAGTTCAAAAGCATTAATTCTTCGGTAATCACCCTTCTTTATGGTTCAACTCTCACATCTGTACATGACTACTGGAAAAACTACAGCTTTGAATATATGGACTTTTATCGTCAAAGTGATGTCTCTGCTTTTCAATGTGCTGTCTAGGTTTGTCATAGCTTTTCTTCCAAGAAACAAGCGTCTTTTAATTTCATGAGTGCAGTCATTGTCCACAGTAATTTTGGAACCCAGTGAAAATAAAGTCCATCATTGTCTGAGACAGTAATAAATGCTATGATGAAAGTAAAATAGGTCATACAATACAGACTGATGAGGAGACGTCTCCTGAGGAGACAACATCTGAGCTGAGACCAAGCAGTTAGACCGAACCCACCAAGAAACCTGAGGGCTTAAGGAGCATGAAGTTAGCATCTTCAGGATGAGGGGTGTCTGCAACCCAGTGAGTGAAGAACAGACTGGTGGGAGTTGAGGCAGTAGCCAGATCAAGCTGAGCCTTCCAGGCCACAGTAAGGGTCTGGGGGGAGCCTTAGAGCAGATCTCTACCTGTTTTATGATACCACTGGTGCTTAGGCACAAGACTATAGGAAGGTATGAGATGAATCAGTGGGTGATTAAATTGTGGGAAAACTGTTCCTCTATCACTATCATTAGGACAAGGGAATTATGAGTATGTTGTTCAGCAGTTTACAGAAACAGGCTTCTGATGAAGTCAAAACTCGTGCAGCTGACATTAGAGGGGAGGAGACGAACAATAAATGTTGTTGTTCAGTCGCTCAGTCATGTCTGATTCTTTGCAACCCCATGGACTGCAGCATGCCAGGCTTCCCTGTCCTTCACTACCTCCTGGAATTTGCTTAAACCCATGTCCATGGAATTGATGATACCATCCAACCATCTCATCCTCTATCACCCGCTTCTCCTCCTGCCCTCAATCTTTCCCAGCATCAGAGTCTTTTCCAATGAGTTGGCTCTTCACATCAGGTGGCCAAAGTATTGGAGCTTCAGCATCAGTCCTTCCAATGAATATTCAGGGTTGATTTCCTTTAGGATTGACTGGTTTGATCTCCTTGCAGTCCAAGGGACTCTCAAGAGCCTTCCACAGTTCAAAAGCATTAATTCTTCGGTAATCACCCTTCTTTATGGTTCAACTCTCACATCTGTACATGACTACTGGAAAAACTACAGCTTTGAATATATGGACTTTTATCGTCAAAGTGATGTCTCTGCTTTTCAATGTGCTGTCTAGGTTTGTCATAGCTTTTCTTCCAAGAAACAAGCGTCTTTTAATTTCATGAGTGCAGTCATTGTCCACAGTAATTTTGGAACCCAGTGAAAATAAAGTCCATCATTGTCTGAGACAGTAATAAATGCTATGATGAAAGTAAAATAGGTCATACAATACAGACTGATGAGGAGACGTCTCCTGAGGAGACAACATCTGAGCTGAGACCAAGCAGTTAGACCGAACCCACCAAGAAACCTGAGGGCTTAAGGAGCATGAAGTTAGCATCTTCAGGATGAGGGGTGTCTGCAACCCAGTGAGTGAAGAACAGACTGGTGGGAGTTGAGGCAGTAGCCAGATCAAGCTGAGCCTTCCAGGCCACAGTAAGGGTCTGGGGGGAGCCTTAGAGCAGATCTCTACCTGTTTTATGATACCACTGGTGCTTAGGCACAAGACTATAGGAAGGTATGAGATGAATCAGTGGGTGATTAAATTGTGGGAAAACTGTTCCTCTATCACTATCATTAGGACAAGGGAATTATGAGTATGTTGTTCAGCAGTTTACAGAAACAGGCTTCTGATGAGAAAGCTCATAACTTCCGTGAACAACGAGGGAAGAGAAGGGATTGGAAACGCCCTCGGGAGCTCTGATGATCCCAAGGCTTGCTTTATGCATCAACTCCATACCTGGGATCAGAAATTTACATTGTAACCTTTGAGAGTGCTGAGGACAACAATCCTTAACCTAAGAGAGTCTTGCTTGTGCCAAGGCTTGGTGAGGCATCCAGTTATCCAGCATCTGCCAGGGGTCAGCTGTGCTTCAGGGTGACCAGGGGGAGCTTTCAACTGCGCATACGAGTGGGACCTAGAGTCAAGGAGCTACATTCAGCAGGTCTAAAATAGGACACGGGACTACGTATTTTTTTAAAAGATGGGACTTCCCTGGAGGTTCAGTGGTTAAGAAGGTGCCTCCCAAAGCAGGGGCCACAGGTTTGATCCCTGGTTGGAGAACTAAGATCCCACAAGCCTCAGGGTAACTAAGCCCGCATGCCACAACTAGAGAGCCCACAGGCCACAAGTAGAGAGCCTGCAGGCCACAACTAAGACCTGACGCTGCCAATTAATTAATTAAAAAAAAAAAAAGGCACTACAGACAACTGGGATGTGGCAGGCAAATTTTAAGAAATATGCCACTAAACAGAGTCCCACGGTCTTGAAGTTGGAATCTGTCCACTTCAGCAACTCATGGCTTGGCCTTCAACTTGACACCTGACATTAACTGTTAAGTCTTTAAATACCACCTTAACCTGTACATCCAGTCAGGAGTTCTTGAAGGGTTTTCTGGATACCCACTAATTTCACACAGCAGCTAACTGTCTTTCCTTAGAAAGCAGTCTATGTATAGCCAGACCAAAGGCAGAAGCGTCACCCTGACTCTGGCAAAAGAGACAGTGTCATTCCTCTTTTAAGAGTCACCAAAGATTAGGAACGCCTGCCTGTCGTCCAAATGATGGTTGTCTAAAGGGTGGGGAAGTGTTTTCACTGTTTTGTACTAAAAGATACTACTGTACCTTCAACATATCTGGAATGAAGATAGACTCGTGAACTTGTGGATCCTATGCTAGGATTCCACAGGTGCAAAGCACACAGCTGTGAAGCAGTAGGTAGGAAAAAGAGCACACAGGGCCCTCGGTACTCAGGGAGAGCAGGGGACTCACTGCACTTACATCACTCACGCCCGTGGAAACTCAGAGGTTCTGTTTCCTCACTGTGAGCAGGGAGTACCATATACAACTCCCAGTGTTCATTATGAAGATGAAATAAGATACACAGAGTGCTTAGTACAGGCCCTGGTGTTCAGAAGGGAGTCAATAAAGGTTCATTCAACCAGACTAAATTAATGAAGATATAAACATTATTCACAGGTATGCATACATAAACACAAAACCAAACATTTGTTTTTCAGAGCAGTAGTTCCCAGACCACTGGCTGTCATGGATCACTAAAAATCTCCAAATACATTTTGGGGATTAACAGGCTTGCTTTTTCTTGTTTGTTTGTTTTTTGCTACTAAATACATTAAAATATAACAATTATAGTAAAATACAATGACAGGACAACCATCTATAATAAACATCATTTTTAAAAAGAATATCTTAAATAAAAAATCCATAAATAACTATACAGTTTCATAATAAATAAATAATAAACATTTCACATTTATGAGAAGCTACTTCACTGTTCTTATTCTCAAACCAGGGAAACTGTTACCAACCAACATGAACCAACATCCAGGAGTGACTCTCTCAGAGCAGGCTCTTGAAGTTGGAATCTGTCCACTTCAGCAACTCATGGCTTGGCCTTCAACTTGACACCTGACATTAACTGTTAAGTCTTTAAATACCACCTTAACCTGTACATCCAGTCAGGAGTTCTTGAAGGGTTTTCTGGATACCCACTAATTTCACACAGCAGCTAACTGTCTTTCCTTAGAAAGCAGTCTATGTATAGCCAGACCAAAGGCAGAAGCGTCACCCTGACTCTGGCAAAAGAGACAGTGTCATTCCTCTTTTAAGAGTCACCAAAGATTAGGAACGCCTGCCTGTCGTCCAAATGATGGTTGTCTAAAGGGTGGGGAAGTGTTTTCACTGTTTTGTACTAAAAGATACTACTGTACCTTCAACATATCTGGAATGAAGATAGACTCGTGAACTTGTGGATCCTATGCTAGGATTCCACAGGTGCAAAGCACACAGCTGTGAAGCAGTAGGTAGGAAAAAGAGCACACAGGGCCCTCGGTACTCAGGGAGAGCAGGGGACTCACTGCACTTACATCACTCACGCCCGTGGAAACTCAGAGGTTCTGTTTCCTCACTGTGAGCAGGGAGTACCATATACAACTCCCAGTGTTCATTATGAAGATGAAATAAGATACACAGAGTGCTTAGTACAGGCCCTGGTGTTCAGAAGGGAGTCAATAAAGGTTCATTCAACCAGACTAAATTAATGAAGATATAAACATTATTCACAGGTATGCATACATAAACACAAAACCAAACATTTGTTTTTCAGAGCAGTAGTTCCCAGACCACTGGCTGTCATGGATCACTAAAAATCTCCAAATACATTTTGGGGATTAACAGGCTTGCTTTTTCTTGTTTGTTTGTTTTTTGCTACTAAATACATTAAAATATAACAATTATAGTAAAATACAATGACAGGACAACCATCTATAATAAACATCATTTTTAAAAAGAATATCTTAAATAAAAAATCCATAAATAACTATACAGTTTCATAATAAATAAATAATAAACATTTCACATTTATGAGAAGCTACTTCACTGTTCTTATTCTCAAACCAGGGAAACTGTTACCAACCAACATGAACCAACATCCAGGAGTGACTCTCTCAGAGCAGGCTCACCAACCTAAACCACGTGCGGTTGAACAAGCTGGCCAGGTCTGATCCCAGGAACCTAGATGTGAAGATGAGGAGGGAAGGTGGGGAAAGGGAGAGCCACAATGGCAATGGGGACGTCACTTCATGCTGTGAATACAAACCGCCAGCCTTTTCTCAGTGCTTAATCTAAGAGGCACCCCTTACTTCCACTGCTAGGCACCACACCGTAGTACATGAATGCTGTGCTGTGCTCAGTTGTGTCCAATGCTTTCCGTCCCTATGGACAGACTGTAGCCTGCCAAGGCCCCTTTGTCCATGGGATTTCCCAGGCAAGAATACTAGAGTGGTTGCCCATTTCCTCCTCCAGAGGATCTTCCTGAGCCAGGGGGTCAAACCCTTGTCTCTATATCTCCTACACTGTCGATAGATTCCTTACCACTGAGCCACTAGGGAAGGCCAGTATGTGGATACTACTTGTAAATGGGAAGCGCTTTACTTGTAAACGGGAACTCTGTGGAATAGGATTATTTTGTCTACAGTTCTACTCTGGAGAACCCATGAACCTCCTGAAATTGCATGTAAAACCCTACTGTATTCAATTCTAGCAGAAATACACTCTATTTCCCTTGAAAACTAGTTATCACCAATGAAGTTCAGCCTCAATGCCTAGTCACATCTGAGAGCAAAGAAAAACACTAAATCACATCCAAGTAGTATAATGATAACAGAATTTAAGAAGTTATCAAGTTCCTTTAATACTGTAAAAATTCTCTCCACCAACAATAAAGAGACAAAGAAAGATCAGTGTCTTCATCAACATAAAGACTGGAAGGTACATGTCTCTAAATTGGATGGCATATTACTGTTCATTTTGTTCCAATTTCAAAATAGGAAAAACAATCATTACGTTAAAAAAATACGGGAAGAACCTTGAGCTCAACTCCCAAGTTGGTCTGATTTGAGAACAGTGAGCTGCTCACCCCACTAACCAACCAGCTGTTTCTTCCTCCAGGGGTCCTTTATGTCAGCTTTACAAGGGACCCGGGGATCTCTGGAAAAGTAAGATTGCCCAGATTGCAAACAAATAGCATCAGACTTCCTGAGGTTGAGGTCTGGAGATCAAGAGTTTTAAACACTTTGTAAGTAGTTCTAAGTGCAGCTGGGGGTGAGGCAGAAAAGAAGTTCCAATGTTTACCACCTGAAACTAGGGGTGGGGGTTTGGTTAACATCTACTCTCCTTGCAAAATAAGGCCCATCAGATCTGCCCTCTCAACCAGAATTACTCTGGTGGTGAAATGGAAGCTGAGAGTTTGAATGATGTAGTTCTGAGAGAAACAGCCACGTTTAAAACTCTAGTCAAGCCCTGAGACCCACGGCTGATTCAAATGCATTTCTACCCACCACTATTTCCTCAGTGGGACTGCGAATCTTCTCATGACATTCCTCTCATTAAAATCCTTTAATGCACTCACACTCTTAAAATACCCAGAGATCCAGACCCCTGGACAGGCACCACCCTTCAGAAACTGCCCCACCATGGGTGCAGTGAGGACAAGTCACCTGCATTCAGGCTGCTCTGCTGCCGGTCTGAACAGCCAAGTCACCAAGGAGATGCTGCTCAACCTCAGTGGCCTGTGAACTTGCTCAGGATGGAAGGGAAGGCAGTGTGAACCGCAGCCCTGTGGCACGGCGAGACTGAGGGCCCCAGGTTTCGTTCTAGCTTCATCTGTCCCTGACTGCCCCCAGCTTTTCCTCTCACATCCGTTGTCCCTTCTCTAACTATATCTCAACACATGCTTTTAGGTCTGCACTGGTTCCTAATTCTGCAGATTTCAATGCCAATATCACTTCCTGGAAGAAGTCTTTCCCAACCACAGTCCCCACCCCTAGAGCACCTCCACAGTGCCCCCATCAGCACCCTCACACAGCAGTGCTACTGAGCGCAAGGAGCATGTGGGTCTTGCTCACTAATTCCTAGGGCCTGGCGCCTTAAGAGTGCTTGATGTCTGGAGGACTGAAGAAGAGCCCAGAAGCAACACCAAGAAGCAAATCTGTAACTGACCCGCAACAAAAGGATCCTCTCCTAACTTGGGTATCACTTTCCATCTCCTCTAAGCTGAACTCTATAGGGGAATGTGAAAAACTGCTGAATCTGGGTGTTGCATAGACGAAGATCTGTTCATCCACTTTTTTTTAGGCACACATGCTAAGTGGCTGCAGTTGTGTTCGACTGTTTTTCAACCCCATGGATTGTAGCCCATCAGGCTCCTCTGTCCATGGGCTTCCCCAAGAAAGAATACTGGAGGGCTTCCCCTGGTGGTCCAGTGGGTAAGGACACCGCCTTGCAGTGCAAGGGGCGCCGGTTCGATCCCTGGCCTGGGAAGATCCCACGTGCCGCGGAGCGGCTGGACTGATGTGTCCAATTACCGAGCCGGAGCTCTGGAGTGCATGTGCCCAGAGCTGGCGCTCTGCGACAACAGAGGCCACCGTGATGGGAGGCCCGCATGGGCCAAAGAACAAAGACGGATGAAAATAGAGAAATGAAACACCAATAGAAGTGGCCCGCCCGTCCCCCTCCCTCCCCACCCCACCCCACAAAAGATAAATAAATTAAAAAAAAAAAAAAAAATGAAAGAATACTGGAGTGGGTTGCCATTTCCCAGGCAAGAATACTGGAATGGGTTGCCATTTCCTTCTCCAGGGGATCCTCCCAACCCAGGGATTGAACCTGTGTCTCCTGCATTGGCAGGAGGATCCTTTACCACTCAGCTACTGGGGAAGCCGACTGGATCCTCTACCAGGTTTCAACAAAATGCTGAGATTTCACCAATTTCTTTTTAGTTTTTCCTAAAGGAGACTTGTTGTGCAGGTCTGAAAAGAGGAAAAAGAAAAGGATGCCAGGGGGAAGCAGTTGCAGAAGAGAGCTCAGCAGTGGGACAGGGTGTCAGGGGAGTGAGGTACTCAATTCAGCCTGCTCTGGTGCTGGTCTAGGAGCCACCCAGCCATGCATGCTTAAGTCTAGCGGCTCCCAGCATATGGAAGAGAGAACACTATTTAACAGAAGAAAAAGCCCCTACTCATGAGGGCCATTTCCAAGACTGCACCATGAACAGTTCTCTCTAGAAAAACAACCTGACCCAGACATTAACTCCTGAAGTGTGACAAAGAGCACAAAACCAAACCCCTCGATCTCTCTGCTCTCTGCTTCCTCCTGAACAACATTCCTAAGGCAAAGGGCTCTGATGTCTGTTCAGTGCGGCTGACCTAAGCGCTCACATGGGCTGTTACCTCTTGCTGCTTCTCCTCATTGGGATAGGTGTCTACAAACACTCCCAGCCCCACAAATTTGTCCATGTTTCCAAACACAGGCCCTAGAGAGAGAGAACAGATGATGAACAACAGTGAAATAGAGCCAAGAGCTGATAAAGGAATGATCCATCAGTACAACGGAGAAAAGCGATTCAAAGGACACCCAGGCCTCTCAAGGCGCCGGTTCGATCCCTGGCCTGGGAAGATCCCACGTGCCGCGGAGCGGCTGGACTGATGTGTCCAATTACCGAGCCGGAGCTCTGGAGTGCATGTGCCCAGAGCTGGCGCTCTGCGACAACAGAGGCCACCGTGATGGGAGGCCCGCATGGGCCAAAGAACAAAGACGGATGAAAATAGAGAAATGAAACACCAATAGAAGTGGCCCGCCCGTCCCCCCCCCCCCCCCCCCCCCCCCACAAAAGATAAATAAATTAAAAAAAAAAAAAAAAATGAAAGAATACTGGAGTGGGTTGCCATTTCCCAGGCAAGAATACTGGAATGGGTTGCCATTTCCTTCTCCAGGGGATCCTCCCAACCCAGGGATTGAACCTGTGTCTCCTGCATTGGCAGGAGGATCCTTTACCACTCAGCTACTGGGGAAGCCGACTGGATCCTCTACCAGGTTTCAACAAAATGCTGAGATTTCACCAATTTCTTTTTATTTTTTCCTAAAGGAGACTTGTTGTGCAGGTCTGAAAAGAGGAAAAAGAAAAGGATGCCAGGGGGAAGCAGTTGCAGAAGAGAGCTCAGCAGTGGGACAGGGTGTCAGGGGAGTGAGGTACTCAATTCAGCCTGCTCTGGTGCTGGTCTAGGAGCCACCCAGCCATGCATGCTTAAGTCTAGCGGCTCCCAGCATATGGAAGAGAGAACACTATTTAACAGAAGAAAAAGCCCCTACTCATGAGGGCCATTTCCAAGACTGCACCATGAACAGTTCTCTCTAGAAAAACAACCTGACCCAGACATTAACTCCTGAAGTGTGACAAAGAGCACAAAACCAAACCCCTCGATCTCTCTGCTCTCTGCTTCCTCCTGAACAACATTCCTAAGGCAAAGGGCTCTGATGTCTGTTCAGTGCGGCTGACCTAAGCGCTCACATGGGCTGTTACCTCTTGCTGCTTCTCCTCATTGGGATAGGTGTCTACAAACACTCCCAGCCCCACAAATTTGTCCATGTTTCCAAACACAGGCCCTAGAGAGAGAGAACAGATGATGAACAACAGTGAAATAGAGCCAAGAGCTGATAAAGGAATGATCCATCAGTACAACGGAGAAAAAAACGAGATTCAAAGGACACCCAGGCCTCTCTTTAAAAGATGAGGAGACAGCTGTAAAAGCACCCAGTCTGAAGGGCTCAGCCTGTAACAAGCCCTCAGTAAGCACCTGCAGTTGTCTGTCATTAAAGAAGGGGAGAGCGTGAAGGCCAGTGCCACCTTGCTTAGCACCCCAGCTGCTCCCTGATCCGACCTGGTTGCTAAGGCGCCCCTGAAGAATTCTGCTTCACAAACACTTGGTGATGACTGCTCCTGGGAGAACTGAATTCCCAAGTTTCTGCTTCTAATTAGAGAAGCGATCAGGTCAGACCAGGCTGAGTCTGTCATGGATTTGAAGCAAAGGCTCCCGCACAACAAGGAAAAACAGGTAACCCTCCTCTCTCCTGGCCTAGGAGAAACCAGCAGGCCTAGTGTCAGTATTTGGGAGGGCCAGTGCTTCCCGTCGGTTGATTGGGCCGCAAGGTTTCAAAGGGAAAGCAGAAGTAACCAACAAACAAGAAACCACCCCCAGGGTGAGTCAAGGTCAGTTGCTTTTGGACCCCAGACCCCGTTCTAGAGACTAGACAGGCCAGTGTCTAGAGAAAACTGCTGGCACAGGAAGGCCGTGCCCTTCTCAAGAACGAGGCACACGGATAAACAGGCCTGCCACACCCCCCGCAGGAGCAGCCCAGGGTCCCAGTACCTGGCTGCATCCGATCCTTCGTGTACCAGATCGCCAGGCCATCCCCGTGCAGGTTCTTCTTCCCTTGTCCGTGGATTCTGAAGTGCACTTGCAACTCCCAGTCTCTCAGGAAGCAGGGCTTAAGTGAAAGAGACACTGGAGTGAACTTCCTCACACCTGACCCAGACATTAACTCCTGAAGTGTGACAAAGAGCACAAAACCAAACCCCTCGATCTCTCTGCTCTCTGCTTCCTCCTGAACAACATTCCTAAGGCAAAGGGCTCTGATGTCTGTTCAGTGCGGCTGACCTAAGCGCTCACATGGGCTGTTACCTCTTGCTGCTTCTCCTCATTGGGATAGGTGTCTACAAACACTCCCAGCCCCACAAATTTGTCCATGTTTCCAAACACAGGCCCTAGAGAGAGAGAACAGATGATGAACAACAGTGAAATAGAGCCAAGAGCTGATAAAGGAATGATCCATCAGTACAACGGAGAAAAAGACGAGATTCAAAGGACACCCAGGCCTCTCTTTAAAAGATGAGGAGACAGCTGTAAAAGCACCCAGTCTGAAGGGCTCAGCCTGTAACAAGCCCTCAGTAAGCACCTGCAGTTGTCTGTCATTAAAGAAGGGGAGAGCGTGAAGGCCAGTGCCACCTTGCTTAGCACCCCAGCTGCTCCCTGATCCGACCTGGTTGCTAAGGCGCCCCTGAAGAATTCTGCTTCACAAACACTTGGTGATGACTGCTCCTGGGAGAACTGAATTCCCAAGTTTCTGCTTCTAATTAGAGAAGCGATCAGGTCAGACCAGGCTGAGTCTGTCATGGATTTGAAGCAAAGGCTCCCGCACAACAAGGAAAAACAGGTAACCCTCCTCTCTCCTGGCCTAGGAGAAACCAGCAGGCCTAGTGTCAGTATTTGGGAGGGCCAGTGCTTCCCGTCGGTTGATTGGGCCGCAAGGTTTCAAAGGGAAAGCAGAAGTAACCAACAAACAAGAAACCACCCCCAGGGTGAGTCAAGGTCAGTTGCTTTTGGACCCCAGACCCCGTTCTAGAGACTAGACAGGCCAGTGTCTAGAGAAAACTGCTGGCACAGGAAGGCCGTGCCCTTCTCAAGAACGAGGCACACGGATAAACAGGCCTGCCACACCCCCCGCAGGAGCAGCCCAGGGTCCCAGTACCTGGCTGCATCCGATCCTTCGTGTACCAGATCGCCAGGCCATCCCCGTGCAGGTTCTTCTTCCCTTGTCCGTGGATTCTGAAGTGCACTTGCAACTCCCAGTCTCTCAGGAAGCAGGGCTTAAGTGAAAGAGACACTGGAGTCAACAAGGAGCCTGAACCACGAGGTCTCAGGGGCTCATCCACAATCTACAGACTCGGAAAATACAAACGCAGGTGACACCAGGCTAAGGGGGTAAAACCAAGGTCTGAGACTTGCTATGTGCTGGTGGTGTAAAATTAAACAGATGGAGCCATTCAACTGTATATGGTATTTAATATGAAAAGTATCAGTATCACCATCTCCCAACAGACACAAGATGACATCCCCCAGGTTGGAAAAGATGAGAGAACTTCATGTTAATCCACTGTGATCTGGTGATCCCAGCTTCCAGGGTAGAGGTGGCTGAATTAACCCGCATCTGCAACTTAAGACCACCCCTCTGAGAGAAACTTGGGGAGGGGTGGGGAAACTGGGATCACAAGAAAGGTCAAAGCCTAATTCATTACAAAAGAAACAAATACTAACTCATCATGAAAAGGAATAATCACGGGCTTCCCCTGGTGGTCCAGTGGATAAGGACACCGCCTTGCAGTGCAAGGGGCGCTGGTTCGATCCCTGGCCTGGGAAGATCCCACGTGCCGCGGAGCGGCTGGACTGATGTGTCCAATCACCGAGCCGGAGCTCTGGAGCACATGCGCCCAGAGCTGGCGCTCTGCGACAACAGACGCCACCACGATGGGAGGCCCGCAGGAGCCAAAGAACAAAGACTGATGAAAACAGAGAAATGAAAGACCTATAGAAGTGGCCCGCCCGCTCCCCTCCCTCCCCAACCCGACCCCCGCCCCAAATAAATAAATCTTAAAAAAAAAAAAAAAGAAAAAAAGGAATAATCAGCAGATGCTATGAACCACTCTAGCTAGACTTGGCCCTGGGCCAAGCTGAGGGGCAACCCAGAGCTCCCACGAGAAGGTGTAAGCTCTGCCCCCGCCAGCCTCAGGCCCTCAGTCAAGGAGCAAGAATGCACCAAAGGAGACACCACCTTTCCCACCACAGGGACCGCCTCTGGTGCAAAAACATTAAGCAGGTGGGCACTAAACAGACTCCTGTTTTTCTTTTGAATTATGTATCAAACCTTGGGAAAAAAAGTGGAGACAGAAGTGGATGGTTAAGCATTCTCAATAGCTGAACCCTTTCAAGGAGAAACCAGAGTGGGTATTTGGTTTACAAAGGCTCCTGGTTAAGGTTCACCATGAAGAGAAAGAAGGGAAGGAAGAGCAGATAGGCCAGTGGGATCCAGGCAAAGGCCCTCCAAGTAGATGCTCCAAACACAACAACAAACTAACAAAAAACAGTAGAGCTGGCTCAGCAACATATATGGTATTTAATATGAAAAGTATCAGTATCACCATCTCCCAACAGACACAAGATGACATCCCCCAGGTTGGAAAAGATGAGAGAACTTCATGTTAATCCACTGTGATCTGGTGATCCCAGCTTCCAGGGTAGAGGTGGCTGAATTAACCCGCATCTGCAACTTAAGACCACCCCTCTGAGAGAAACTTGGGGAGGGGTGGGGAAACTGGGATCACAAGAAAGGTCAAAGCCTAATTCATTACAAAAGAAACAAATACTAACTCATCATGAAAAGGAATAATCACGGGCTTCCCCTGGTGGTCCAGTGGATAAGGACACCGCCTTGCAGTGCAAGGGGCGCTGGTTCGATCCCTGGCCTGGGAAGATCCCACGTGCCGCGGAGCGGCTGGACTGATGTGTCCAATCACCGAGCCGGAGCTCTGGAGCACATGCGCCCAGAGCTGGCGCTCTGCGACAACAGACGCCACCACGATGGGAGGCCCGCAGGAGCCAAAGAACAAAGACTGATGAAAACAGAGAAATGAAAGACCTATAGAAGTGGCCCGCCCGCTCCCCTCCCTCCCCAACCCGACCCCTGCCCTAAATAAATAAATCTTAAAAAAAAAAAAAAAGAAAAAAAGGAATAATCAGCAGATGCTATGAACCACTCTAGCTAGACTTGGCCCTGGGCCAAGCTGAGGGGCAACCCAGAGCTCCCACGAGAAGGTGTAAGCTCTGCCCCCGCCAGCCTCAGGCCCTCAGTCAAGGAGCAAGAATGCACCAAAGGAGACACCACCTTTCCCACCACAGGGACCGCCTCTGGTGCAAAAACATTAAGCAGGTGGGCACTAAACAGACTCCTGTTTTTCTTTTGAATTATGTATCAAACCTTGGGAAAAAAAGTGGAGACAGAAGTGGATGGTTAAGCATTCTCAATAGCTGAACCCTTTCAAGGAGAAACCAGAGTGGGTATTTGGTTTACAAAGGCTCCTGGTTAAGGTTCACCATGAAGAGAAAGAAGGGAAGGAAGAGCAGATAGGCCAGTGGGATCCAGGCAAAGGCCCTCCAAGTAGATGCTCCAAACACAACAACAAACTAACAAAAAACAGTAGATTGTTCTGGCTCTTGAGCAACATATTGATAGATTATTTTCAGTTCTCAATTTCTGGGAAATCTTCCAAAAGTTTTAGTATTAGGAGTACACAGACAAAATTAAAAGGGGTGTGGATACTTCTGAGTTCACCAGAGAACCCTGAAATCTCCAATAGCTTTCCCTCCTCTGATGAGCTGAGCCCCCGGGTTGTCATTCGGGGTTCTCATTTATCTGCTATTTCATTTAGATTTCAGGGCAAGAATGAATTCAGGGACAGGAAGCTGCCCCCAGAGCTCGTGAGTAGATATTATGCCCCTGGGAAGAGGGCAGGGTCAGCGAAGCAGACACTGAGCCAAGAGGTATCTGCCACTTCTCCTTGACCTTGTGTGTAGCACAATGCTATATAGTTTAGCTTGGGGTAGATTTAACAGTGGGTCTCAAGCTTTGCTGTGCATCAGATTCACCTAGGGAGCTTTAAAAATGTCCCAGTGTCCAAGCTGCACGCCACTCCAACTAAATTAGATTCTCTGGGGATGGGACCCAGCCACCAACTCCAAAGAACAGTCAAATTGGAGTACCACTGCTCAAAAGACTCCATCTTATTAAAAATAACTCAGAAACAATGGCAAACCTCACTCTGATCATCAAATCACAAAAATACAGACATCAAAGAATCTGAAAAAGAGCAAGATAACGAGATCCTAGACCAGAATCAGTGCCGTATAAAAGTTACATCGAGACAGCCAGCAAGACAGCAGCAAAGTTCATCAGGCCTTGGAGGAAATAATTTCTAATCCATAGACCTGTATCAGTGACTCCTAACAGATGTGTAATAAACAACAATGTGTATCTGTAACAATCTGAACCTTTCAAAGTTTTTCGGGTCTATTGTCTTATTTTAGTCTCACAGTAACCCTGGAAGAGGGAAAGAAAGCCTTAGGGGTGGGTAATTTGGTTTAAAACAAAGGCTCCTGGTTAAGGTTCACCATGAAGAGAAAGAAGGGAAGGAAGAGCAGATAGGCCAGTGGGATCCAGGCAAAGGCCCTCCAAGTAGATGCTCCAAACACAACAACAAACTAACAAAAAACAGTAGATTGTTCTGGCTCTTGAGCAACATATTGATAGATTATTTTCAGTTCTCAATTTCTGGGAAATCTTCCAAAAGTTTTAGTATTAGGAGTACACAGACAAAATTAAAAGGGGTGTGGATACTTCTGAGTTCACCAGAGAACCCTGAAATCTCCAATAGCTTTCCCTCCTCTGATGAGCTGAGCCCCCGGGTTGTCATTCGGGGTTCTCATTTATCTGCTATTTCATTTAGATTTCAGGGCAAGAATGAATTCAGGGACAGGAAGCTGCCCCCAGAGCTCGTGAGTAGATATTATGCCCCTGGGAAGAGGGCAGGGTCAGCGAAGCAGACACTGAGCC
This sequence comes from Tragulus kanchil, assembly GCA_022376925.1. Taxonomy (NCBI): domain Eukaryota; kingdom Metazoa; phylum Chordata; class Mammalia; order Artiodactyla; family Tragulidae; genus Tragulus; species Tragulus kanchil. Next base: position 96,903,242 of record JAIOJX010000029.1, read on the forward strand.
AAGAGGTATCTGCCACTTCTCCTTGACCTTGTGTGTAGCACAATGCTATATAGTTTAGCTTGGGGTAGATTTAACAGTGGGTCTCAAGCTTTGCTGTGCATCAGATTCACCTAGGGAGTTTTAAAAAATGTCCCAGTGTCCAAGCTGCACGCCACTCCAACTAAATTAGATTCTCTGGGGATGGGACCCAGCCACCAACTCCAAAGAACAGTCAAATTGGAGTACCACTGCTCAAAAGACTCCATCTTATTAAAAATAACTCAGAAACAATGGCAAACCTCACTCTGATCATCAAATCACAAAAATACAGACATCAAAGAATCTGAAAAAGAGCAAGATAACGAGATCCTAGACCAGAATCAGTGCCGTATAAAAGTTACATCGAGACAGCCAGCAAGACAGCAGCAAAGTTCATCAGGCCTTGGAGGAAATAATTTCTAATCCATAGACCTGTATCAGTGACTCCTAACAGATGTGTAATAAACAACAATGTGTATCTGTAACAATCTGAACCTTTCAAAGTTTTTCGGGTCTATTGTCTTATTTTAGTCTCACAGTAACCCTGGTGGGCAAGTAGAACAGAAACAACGAAGCTCATCAGACAGTTAGGGAAAGTGATAACCGAGAGAGGATAAATAACCGCCAGGGCTTCCCTGAAATGGCTAGATTGAGAACCTCAGTCTTTCAGCTGCCAGCCCTCTGACCTCCTCTATCAGAACACACTGGCCTGCATTCTGTCCAAGAACGAGCTCAGCACTATAATCTGCGTTAAGGAGCCAGCTTGGGCAAATAGCTCACTTAGAAACGTCTTGTCCCTCTGCTTCCTCAGAATTCTCTGCCACATAAAATGAACAGGGAAAAAAAAATCATCCCCTTTTCTGAGACTCACTTATCTACAGCTAATGATAAAAAACCATGGGAAAGTAACTTCTTAGCTTCTAAGAACCCAAGAGAAAGTATTCAAGGATGCCAAAGTCACTCCCCAAAGTAAAATGATAGTAAAAGATTCAGAAAGAACCCTGGAAACTGAAAAGAAAACATCATCTTACACTTGTACAAAATCACAGTGCAGCCACACCAGGAATACTGCATTCACTTCTTGCCGCCATACCTCAAGGAAGACAGTGTCGCTAGAAAAGGCCCAGAGAAGGACAAATAAAATGACCAAGGGCTCAAAGTGGCTTTTACATGAAAAATAAAATTTAAAATGCAACTCAAAGGGAAATAACAAGGGGCCTGGGATGAAGTTGGGGATAAATTTTAAGCAGTCTTCTATTTTATAAAGCAAAGTAATTAAATATGAAGTGACCTATTAACCTCCAAAGTAACACTATCAGGTCAATCAGGAACTGAAGACATTTCAGAAAATAGAATCAAAACCCAATTATTTGCTATAATTAGGGCAGTAGAGAGCACCTCCCTAAATATCTGATTTTATTATGAAGGTCATCATAATCTATAACATAAGCATCATTGATATTCACAGAAGTCAGAATATGGGAGATGGACTGAAAATAAGCCAGTATGCCACTGGTGAACATCTTCTGTACTTTCTGGGTCACCAACACAAGAGGGAAAAAGAGTCTTACCACCCGGTTCCACAGGGCGCCCTGTTTACTTTGCATATCCGGGGTAAGGCGGATATACTGGGTCATCACCATGGCATTGCCCATCAAATTCCACAGGGAGGAACTGCTTGTACCCACACCTATGGGGAGGAAATGGATCAGTTCATTCTCTTCAACACCAACCCATTCAGAAGGCCGCCAGGGACCTTCTAAAAGCTGGAGTCCGAATCCTTCTTTCCCCTTCCTGTCCCACCTCCCATCACTCATTAAATCTTAACTCCTTGCCACTTTCCTTCTTTTCACAAAGACGTTCTCAACTGAAGACCCTGGAGCTCAGCAGAGACGTCACTTTATCCACACCACAGTTAACCACAGCTCAAGTCCATTCTTCCCCATTTTATATGGGAGTAACTTTTAGCGCCATTAAAGAAAAAAAAAATTCCTCAGTTATACCAAAAAAGAGCTTGACTCTTCAGGGCTCTGGGGTTTAATCACATTCTTTCTTTGAACAAGCAGCTACTTCCCCCCCTTACCTCTGACTATCAGCCCCTTGAGAACGAGAACTTTGTGTTTGTGTTACCCACAGTAATAGCAACCAGAAGGCACTGGATCCATCTGCTAAGTGAATAAGCGATCACCCTTAGCAGCAGTATATACACTCTGATGCTTTGTGTTTTTGTTTGCTGTCTCCATACCTTCCAGTAGGTAAAGGGACTCGTTGTTAATTAAGCTATCTGCCCTGATTTGGTCCTCTGAATAGCTAACCCTGTAAGTTTTCTGGTTGATAAGGTGTACCCAGTGGCCTATGCACTCAACAGAGCAAAGCTAACTAGCCTCTTTCGTCACTAGGGCTCCTGGACTGGAGAAGAACAGGTGTCTTCACTGGCAACAGGATTTCATCTTCTCCGTCTGCCCAAGTTCTACCCCCTGACCGGTTCTGCCTCACGCTTTATTTCTAGCACGTCCACAGCTCCACGAGGACACCGGCTCACTGCTCGTGGCCCTCAATCACGCCCCACCGTCCGCAGTTCTCTCCCCTTCCCGCATGCCTCCAGTCCAACTCGAAACGCCCCTTCCCCCGGGGCCGGCGCGAGTGGCATCCTGGTTCGACCTACTGGAAACTTCCAGGGCTAATTCCGGGGGTGGGGAGAGGATAGGCTGACCCCTACCCTTGGGAACCCGCTGCCTGCGAACCCAGCGAGCATCCTAGGGGCCCCCGCCCACCGCCGCCGTTTCCTCCCTCGGGGTCCCGAAGCCCCCAGCCGCCCCTGCCTCCACCGACACGCTCAGGTCCCGAAGCCTGCCCCGCGCACGACGCCTCACCCTGGTAGGGCTTCGACAGCGAGTGCTCCCGTTTCAAGTACTCGAAGGTCTGACCCGCCCAGACTCGCCGTGGCCCCTGCCCAGACCCCAGCAACAGGAGAAGCAGCACCATCCTGGACCCTTCCCGAGCCGACAGGCGGCGCCGCCACCGCTGCCACCACCCAGAGGGTCCCAGCGCCACCGCCATCTTTCCCACCGCTGTCCCTTCATCAAAAGCCCGCCCCGCCGTCCAAGCCATTGGTCCGTGGTGCCATCTGCTCCGCGTCCCATTGGCTCCCGTATAGTCCCCGCCCCCGCAGGTGAGACGCTCTCCGATTGGCTGGCTTGCGTATACCAGTTGCCTTGCCAACCCGCCAGGACACCCTGACTTTTTGGTTTTTTGCATTTATCCTGAGTGCCACTAGGCCTGCTGGGATCCGTAGTGATTTCCATTTTGCCTCTGTGTTCTGGAGTAAATTTTAAAGAGAGAAAATGAGTCTTCCAGTCCCACGCAAACCTTCTAGCCTCTCCGCGGTAGTACCCTCCTGAAACTGAAAGCACAAATAGGCAAATTCACAAGGAAAGTAAATGAAACATTATCAACTGTGTAAGAGGCTTGAAGAGCGTTTATCAAATGACTTGATGACATATAGAACCAGCCAACAACGGCAGAAGACACCTTCTCTTAGGGTGCAAACATTTACCAAGGTAATCTAAGCCAAAAAAACTCCGAACCTCTGCAAATTTAAAAGAATTGAAAGCACACAAAGGATATTCTATCAGGATGGTATTGTACTAGAAATCTTTAACAGAAAGACTTCTGCGAATTCCCCTAATGTTTGGAAACTAAACTCACTTCTAAATGATCTGGGAGAGAGTAGGACGCACTGTGGGACTTCAGCAAGCTCTCTGAGAAATGAAACAGAGGAATCAATCCTTTACCTGTTGGTATAATCATACCTCCAGCCCTTACACCAAAAAAAAGTGAGATTCATCCCAGCTTCCTTTCTCTTCCTCACCAATTCTATTACCAAACCAATAAATAACAGGTGGTTTTATCCTGTTTCTCAAAGCCATCACACCCTTTCCATCCCTCCCTTTGTCTTTCCACTGAACAACAGCAACACGTGTCCCAACTGTTGTTCCGGCCACAATGCATCCACAAGGCCATCCAAGAGATCTAAACCATGTAATCATACTCTTTCCTAAGTGTCAGGGTTAAATGAGTCTGTATTGGTAAAGCTCTTATCTCTTAGGGTCTGGCAGGTTGTAAACACTACTGCAACTGCTGTTTAGTCGTTCAGTTGTGTCTGACTCTTTGAGACCCCATGGACTGCAGCACACCACATTTCCCCTGTCCTTCACTACCTCCCAGAGTTTGCTCAAATTCGTGTCTATTGAGTCAGTGACACCATCCAACCATCTTGTCCTCTATCATCCGCTTCTCCTTTTGCCTTCAATTTTTCCCAGCATCCAGGGTCTTTTCCAATGAGTTGGCTCTTCGCATCAGGTGGGCAAAGTGTTGGACCTTCAACTTCAATATGAATCTTTCCAATGAATATTCAGGGTTGATTTCCTTTAGGATACACTGGTTTGATCTCCTTGTTCCAAGTACCATCATTATCAGTAGAGTCCATGATGGTTCCCAGGTGGTGCTAGTTGGTAAAGAATCTTCTTGCCAATGCAGGAGATGCAAAAGATGCAAATTCAATCCCTGAGTTGACAAGATCCCCTGGAGGAAGAAAACGGCAACCCACTCCAGTATTGTCTAGAAAATTCCATGGACAAGAGGAGCCTGACAGGCTGCAGTCCGTGGGGTTACAAAGAGTCAGACACAACTGAGCACACCCACACCCACACCCACACATATATGATGGTTCACCATCACCTGTGGGGAAGAGATTCGGGTCCCTCAACTTAGCACACAGAGCCCTCTGCCATCTGGCTCACAGTCCCTTTCCTTCATCTATCTGCTTCAGTTTCCCCTGTTCCCTCTCCTTTTCCTCAGTCCATTTCCTCTGGAAACCTGCGCTAACTCCCCCAGGCACGCTCAGCTTTCAGTATTTCCAAGCATTTTTTTCTTTTTTATGTTTGTCTATTATGGGTTTTCACTGCTGCCACAGGCTCTTCTCTAGTTGCAGGGAGTGGGGGTCACTCTCTGGTTGAGGTGAGCAGGCTTCTTGCTGCGGTGACTTCTCTTGTTATGGAACTTGAGCTCTAGGGCACACGGACTTCAGTAGTTGCGGCTCTGAGGCTTTAGAGCACAGGCTCCATAGTTGTGGTTCACGGACTTAGTTGTTCCACAGCATGTGGGATATTCCCCGATCAGGGATCAAACCCCTGTCTCCTGCACTGGCAGGCAAACTGTTTACCACTGAGCTAGTAGAGAAGCCCTTCAAGCACATTTCTTACACAGCCCTTGTCACGTTTGTATCTTTGTCTCCTCAATAGACTTAACCAAAATTAAATCCACCTTTCCTGAGCATAAACATATCTAATAGGAGATATATAAATATGAACCTGTTTTATAGGGGATCAACTTTTAAAATTAAAGCTATCACAGCCATTGATCCTTTGCACAGTCCACACAAAGCAGATAATTCGGTGATAAGACCTTAGGAATTGACTGGATTTATTTGTGTCACACCCTGGCTTTAAAATCATGCATTCCTCCAAATTACCGAGGGTAAAATTCAAACACCTTGGTGTAACATTCAAGGCCTTGCTCAGCCTGCATAAGGCGACTTGGCTTTTTTTAACAGGTGGTGCTAGTTGGTAAAGAATCTTCTTGCCAATGCAGGAGATGCAAAAGATGCAAATTCAATCCCTGAGTTGACAAGATCCCCTGGAGGAAGAAAACGGCAACCCACTCCAGTATTGTCTAGAAAATTCCATGGACAAGAGGAGCCTGACAGGCTGCAGTCCGTGGGGTTACAAAGAGTCAGACACAACTGAGCACACCCACACCCACACCACACATATATGATGGTTCACCATCACCTGTGGGGAAGAGATTCGGGTCCCTCAACTTAGCACACAGAGCCCTCTGCCATCTGGCTCACAGTCCCTTTCCTTCATCTATCTGCTTCAGTTTCCCCTGTTCCCTCTCCTTTTCCTCAGTCCATTTCCTCTGGAAACCTCCGCTAACTCCCCCAGGCACGCTCAGCTTTCAGTATTTCCAAGCATTTTTTTCTTTTTTATGTTTGTCTATTATGGGTTTTCACTGCTGCCACAGGCTCTTCTCTAGTTGCAGGGAGTGGGGGTCACTCTCTGGTTGAGGTGAGCAGGCTTCTTGCTGCGGTGACTTCTCTTGTTATGGAACTTGAGCTCTAGGGCACACGGACTTCAGTAGTTGCGGCTCTGAGGCTTTAGAGCACAGGCTCCATAGTTGTGGTTCACGGACTTAGTTGTTCCACAGCATGTGGGATATTCCCCGATCAGGGATCAAACCCCTGTCTCCTGCACTGGCAGGCAAACTGTTTACCACTGAGCTAGTAGAGAAGCCCTTCAAGCACATTTCTTACACAGCCCTTGTCACGTTTGTATCTTTGTCTCCTCAATAGACTTAACCAAAATTAAATCCACCTTTCCTGAGCATAAACATATCTAATAGGAGATATATAAATATGAACCTGTTTTATAGGGGATCAACTTTTAAAATTAAAGCTATCACAGCCATTGATCCTTTGCACAGTCCACACAAAGCAGATAATTCGGTGATAAGACCTTAGGAATTGACTGGATTTATTTGTGTCACACCCTGGCTTTAAAATCATGCATTCCTCCAAATTACCCGAGGGTAAAATTCAAACACCTTGGTGTAACATTCAAGGCCTTGCTCAGCCTGCATCAGGACAGGCTGTACTTGGGTGTCTTACAATGTGTGTCATCCTGAATTATGGAGCTCAATTAGTAGAGAATGCGTTTGTTTCCCCAGCAAGTCTGGGAGCTACTGGACCACAGGGAACCTGTCTTACTCATTTCCTATCCCGGGCCCTGCCCACCTCCTGACTCCTTAACCCATCACCTGGCACATAGTAGGGATTCTAACTGTTTTGAATAAAATGGTGTCCCTTGTGTTTCTCTATCAATTGGGACTTTTTTAAATTGGGGTAAAATAGATCTAAAATAAAATTCACCCTCTGAACCACTGTTAAGAGTACAATTCAGAGGCATGAAGTATATTCACATTGTCGTGTAGGCTCTCAGCCGGATTTTTGATAGATTGTGTCAGAAGAGCTCTCATTGTAAAATTCATTACAATGAATAAAAAGGGAATAAAAGCAAAGGGTGTGGAAGACAAAACCTACAGGACAATAAATCAGACAGTTGCAAAATGAAGGCTGTTCACGAGTGAGGAATGTATCATAGAAAAAGAGGGAGAACTGGGGTTTTAGAGGGGCAGGTCAGCAAGGAGTCCTCGTGAGGAAGGCTGGAGAGGGTCTTACCTGAGTCAATGAAGAAGGATGGAAGTGAATCTTACCTTGGAATATTCTAGAACTAACTTCCTTTGAGATTAGTCATTTTCAGAACTCAAAACGGTGTGAGGGAAAAACAAAATGCAGGCGAGACTTTTTATGACTGTAGCTGCTTTTCAGAATTCCAGGGTTCAGATACAGTTCAATGTGTCGAGATGTGGGGGAAAGTGGAGGGCAAGAGCAAACTAAGTCGTGCCCTCCTCCAGCACACACACCCTCCTCCAGCCCCCAGAGGCACCTTCTGGAAGCTGGGTCAGGTCTTGACCCTTTCGTGCTCAGTCACTTCATGTCTAACTCTGTGTGACCCTATGGACTGTAGTCTGTCAGACTCTTCTGTCCATGGGCTTCTCCAGGCAAGAATACTGGAGTGGGCTGACCTTTCCTACTCCAGGAGATCTTGAGACCCAGGGATCAAATTCGCACCTTCTTACATCTCCTGTATTGGCAGGCAGGTTCTTTATCACTACTACCATCCTTTTGGCTGCCTCCTCTCGTGGGAACTTGAGCTCTAAAGTGAGGGTATTCAGGTACAAAGTAAGCTGTGTATTCTAGACGGCTCCTTAATGTGTGTCATCCTGAATTATGGAGCTCAATTAGTAGAGAATGGTTTGTTTCCCCAGCAAGTCTGGGAGCTACTGGACCACAGGGAACCTGTCTTACTCATTTCCTATCCCGGGCCCTGCCCACCTCCTGACTCCTTAACCCATCACCTGGCACATAGTAGGGATTCTAACTGTTTTGAATAAAATGGTGTCCCTTGTGTTTCTCTATCAATTGGGACTTTTTTAAATTGGGGTAAAATAGATCTAAAATAAAATTCACCCTCTGAACCACTGTTAAGAGTACAATTCAGAGGCATGAAGTATATTCACATTGTCGTGTAGGCTCTCAGCCGGATTTTTGATAGATTGTGTCAGAAGAGCTCTCATTGTAAAATTCATTACAATGAATAAAAAGGGAATAAAAGCAAAGGGTGTGGAAGACAAAACCTACAGGACAATAAATCAGACAGTTGCAAAATGAAGGCTGTTCACGAGTGAGGAATGTATCATAGAAAAAGAGGGAGAACTGGGGTTTTAGAGGGGCAGGTCAGCAAGGAGTCCTCGTGAGGAAGGCTGGAGAGGGTCTTACCTGAGTCAATGAAGAAGGATGGAAGTGAATCTTACCTTGGAATATTCTAGAACTAACTTCCTTTGAGATTAGTCATTTTCAGAACTCAAAACGGTGTGAGGGAAAAACAAAATGCAGGCGAGATTTTTTATGACTGTAGCTGCTTTTCAGAATTCCAGGGTTCAGATACAGTTCAATGTGTCGAGATGTGGGGGAAAGTGGAGGGCAAGAGCAAACTAAGTCGTGCCCTCCTCCAGCACACACACCCTCCTCCAGCCCCCAGAGGCACCTTCTGGAAGCTGGGTCAGGTCTTGACCCTTTCGTGCTCAGTCACTTCATGTCTAACTCTGTGTGACCCTATGGACTGTAGTCTGTCAGACTCTTCTGTCCATGGGCTTCTCCAGGCAAGAATACTGGAGTGGGCTGACCTTTCCTACTCCAGGAGATCTTGAGACCCAGGGATCAAATTCGCACCTTCTTACATCTCCTGTATTGGCAGGCAGGTTCTTTATCACTACTACCATCCTTTTGGCTGCCTCTCCTCTCCGTGGAATCATGAACTAGGGTTGCACAGCTCTAAAGTGAGGGTATTCAGGTACAAAGTAAGCTGTGTATTCTAGAGCTCTGGTTGACTCCTAGTTTTTTGTCTTCAAAATCAAACAGGTAGGGACTTCCCTGGTGGTCCAGTGGGTAAGGACACCACCTTGCAGTGCAAAGGACGCTGGTTTGATCCCTGGCCTGGGAAGATCCCACGTGCCACGGAGCAGCTGGACTGATGGGTCCAACTACTGAGCTGGAACTCTGGAGCGCATGTGCCCAGAGCTGGTGTTCTGCAGCGAGAAAGGCCACTGTGATGGGAGGCCCACACAGGCCAAAGAACAAAGATGGATGAAAATGGATAAATGAAAGACCAATAGAAGTGGCCCCCCACTCCAAAAAAAAAAAAATCAAACAGGTACCTTTACTCAGAAGCACCTGGAGGCCTGATGCTCCTCACCCCATGAAACAGGCTCAAGGTAGAAGGTTGGTCCTATCCCTTCAGTTCTAAACCTTGACATTCCATTTAAATTTTCCTCACCCAAATCTAAGACACAGAGCAGGGCTTAACATCAGGCTTCCCCAAACCGAGTAGACCATTCCTCACTCCTCAGAGATCCAGGTTGAGCCTTGTGGTTGGGCCCATCTTCAGCCCTAAAGTTTCAACTGACTTGGCTCCACCCCCAGGCATTCCCAGCAGACCCTGGGAGCATAGAAGGGTAGCTCCAATATTAGCCAACTGCTTTCCAGTGGCAACCTACAAATTCTGACCTCCCAATAAGTCACAACTTTAAATAGCCTGGAGTGCTTTTGCCATGCACAGATGCCTGATCCATAAACCAACCTGGAGTAGGACTCAGGGATTTGGTATCAAAAATCTCATCCCCCGACTCAATTTCCAGACCCTCCACCTTCTCCAGTCTCTCATTTCAACAGCACAGGGGCTTGGTGTGGTGGGCAAAGTAGGCGTTACTCCACTCTCATATGAGGACATTTGGTCTCAATTCACAGAGTAAATTTCATACAGGTTGGGCATGCTAAGTCGCTTCAGTCATGTCCGAGTCTTGGTGACCCCATGCACTGTAGCCCTCCAGGCTCTTCTCTCCATGGGATTCTCCAGGCAAGAAGACTGTGGTGAGTTGCAATTTTCTTCTCCAGGGAATCTTCCTGACCCAGGAATGGAACCTATGTCTCCTGCATTGGCAGACAGGTTCTTTACCGGTAGCGCCATCTGGGAAGCCACAGGTTACCAGCACCTGTATTTAGAGATAAGATTTAGAGATTTGTTTTAAAATGTCCTGGCGGAAAATTGTGTGGGTGTTAGGGGAGGGTAGAATAGATTGAAAAAAAAAAAAAGGTAGTGGGATATTGATAAATATTTAAACCGAGTTATAAATATAGAGGGATTCCCTCTAGCTTTATAGATGTTTGAGAGTTGCCATAATAAAGAGCTTTTTAAAATCTCCCTTGGAGATGATTAGGATATACTGGGTATACATTTTGTGTGTGTGTATGTGGTGTTTTTGAAATTTCCTCTAGGGTATGAAAACTGTAATTAACTATAATCTGCAAAGATTGTTGTGACCCAGACAAAACAATGTTGTCATAACTAAAAAGCAAGGAGCCTGCAATCTAGAAAAGAGTCAAGTGAAGATATGTCAGAGTGTATCAATTCTGTCCAGAGGAGGGGCTATTTCCAAGAGTCCTGTGTTGGTTCTTCAAATCAAGCCTACTTTCCTAACATATTCATAAGGATTTCTCACTGAACATTCCAGTCCTCTTAGCAGTTTAATTTCTCAGTATATTAAGAAATTGGGCTTCCCAGGTGGCACAGTGGGAAAGAATCTGCCTGCCAATGCAAGAGACACAAGAGACGTAGATTTAATCCTTGGGTCAGAAAGATCTCCTGAAAGAGGAAATGGCAAACCCATTCCAGTATTCTTACTTTGAAAATTCCATGGACAGAGGAACCGCGCAGGCTACCGTCTATGGGGTCATAAAAAGTCAGACGTGACTGAGCACACACACACATTAAGGAATTAGTATATTATTACATTGCAAATATTAGTATATTAGTTAGGAACTTAATATTTGGGAGCGTCTCTGGTGGTTCATGGGTAAAGAATTTGCCTGCCAATGTAGAAGATACGGGTTCGATTCCTGGTCTGGGAAGAGCCCATATGCTGTGGAGCAACTAAGTGCAAACAACACAACTGTTGCTCCTGTACTCTAGAGCCCAGGAACCGCGACCACCGAAGCCTGCAGGCTAGAGCTTGTGCTCCCCAACAAGAGAAGCCATCACACAATGAGAAGCCCTTGCACCACATTGAAGAGCAGCCCCCACCCGTCACAACTAGAGAAAGCCCACAAGTAGCAATGAAGAGCCAGCACAACCAAGAATAAATAAATTTAAAAAAGAGAAATTCATATTTGGGTTTATCACCTAGTTACTGGGCTTCCCTGATGGCTCAGTGGGTAAAGAAATCTGCCTGTAAGGCATGAGATATCCCTGGGTTGCAAGGCAGGTTTCAGTCCCTGAATTGGGGAGATTGCCTGAGAGAAGGAAAAGGCAACCCACTCCAGTAGTCTTAACTGGGAAATTCCACGGACAGAGGACCCTGGTAGTCCATGGAGTTGCAATAGTTCAACACGATTTAGCAATGAAACAACCACAACCTGGTTCCTGTGGCTTACCCTCTCCAATCTGTTAACCCATCAGTGAATTACTGAAAACCAGTATCCTAGGGACCAAATCTTAGATCTGCAATGACTTGATGAAGTGGCAGAACACCTACAAATCAGGGGCGGCCACTAAGCATCCAGATGCTATTTGTCACAGAGTTGGGACATAAGTGTCACCAAGAGTGGCAGGCTAGGGGTGGGGGAGGGAGGAGAACTCTGGCATATTTAAGTTGGAATGAAAACCTCTGCCCTTTTGAAACCCAGTTCCACTCTATGACCTTGGTCAGGTTACATAATCTCTAAGAGCCTCAAAGTGTCTATCTGTAAATTGGGTGTGATGAAACTTACCACACTGGATAGCTGACTGCATTAAACTAAAGAATGCATAAAAGATGCACACGCACCTTGCTGACTCAAAACAGCGCCATAGGTATACAAATTACTATTGTTTGGAAAGCTTTGTTATGACTTGACCACTTGTGTTCTGGACTGTGTTCCTGCCCTTTTGGAAGAAGGTACCTCTGTCAGAGTTTTTTTTTTTTTTTTTTTTAATATTTTTTTTTTTGGGGGGGGGGGGGGGGGGCGGGGAGGGGAGCAGGCGGGCCACTTTCTATTGGTCTTTCATTTGTCCATTTTGATCCATCTTTGTTCTTTGGCCCGTGTGGGCCTCCCATCGCGGTGGCCTCTGTTGTCGCAGAGCACTGGCTCTGGGTGCATGCGCTCCAGAGCTCGGGCTCAGTAATTGGACACTGGTCCAGCTGCTCTGCGGCACGTGGGATCTTCCCAGGCCAGGGATCGAACCGGCGCCCCTTGCACTGCAAGGCGGTGTCCTTACCCACTGGACCACCAGGGAAGCCCAGAGTTGGTTTTTAAATAAAGTAGAAACCGCTGGCTTATTTGAGAATATTGCTCAACTTTAGGCATGAGATATCCCTGGGTTGCAAGCATTCACCATTGCCTGAGAGAAGGAAAAGGCAACCCACTCCAGTAGTCTTAACTGGGAAATTCCACGGACAGAGGACCCTGGTAGTCCATGGAGTTGCAATAGTTCAACACGATTTAGCAATGAAACAACCACAACCTGGTTCCTGTGGCTTACCCTCTCCAATCTGTTAACCCATCAGTGAATTACTGAAAACCAGTATCCTAGGGACCAAATCTTAGATCTGCAATGACTTGATGAAGTGGCAGAACACCTACAAATCAGGGGCGGCCACTAAGCATCCAGATGCTATTTGTCACAGAGTTGGGACATAAGTGTCACCAAGAGTGGCAGGCTAGGGGTGGGGGAGGGAGGAGAACTCTGGCATATTTAAGTTGGAATGAAAACCTCTGCCCTTTTGAAACCCAGTTCCACTCTATGACCTTGGTCAGGTTACATAATCTCTAAGAGCCTCAAAGTGTCTATCTGTAAATTGGGTGTGATGAAACTTACCACACTGGATAGCTGACTGCATTAAACTAAAGAATGCATAAAAGATGCACACGCACCTTGCTGACTCAAAACAGCGCCATAGGTATACAAATTACTATTGTTTGGAAAGCTTTGTTATGACTTGACCACTTGTGTTCTGGACTGTGTTCCTGCCCTTTTGGAAGAAGGTACCTCTGTCAGAGTTTTTTTTTTTTTTTTTTTAATATTTATTTATTTTGGTAGGGGTGGGGTGGGCAGGGAGGGGAGCAGGCGGGCCACTTTCTATTGGTCTTTCATTTGTCCATTTTGATCCATCTTTGTTCTTTGGCCCGTGTGGGCCTCCCATCGCGGTGGCCTCTGTTGTCGCAGAGCACTGGCTCTGGGTGCATGCGCTCCAGAGCTCGGGCTCAGTAATTGGACACTGGTCCAGCTGCTCTGCGGCACGTGGGATCTTCCCAGGCCAGGGATCGAACCGGCGCCCCTTGCACTGCAAGGCGGTGTCCTTACCCACTGGACCACCAGGGAAGCCCAGAGTTGGTTTTTAAATAAAGTAGAAACCGCTGGCTTATTTGAGAATATTGCTCAACTTTATAGGGTTGTGGGGTGCAGAGTGGAAGTTGTATAATGTGCAAATTTTATTGCTGGGGTTTCTGATTAGAAATACAATAAGCTATAGCTTTGAAGGTCAAACAGCTAAGCAAAGGCTTTGTTGGGTATAATTTTCCTCATATTCCTTCTTCCTGTGGAAGAGGGGCAGGTGGAGGAGCCCTGATCTCTCCAAGAGCTGGGTGGGTGGGGAAGCGCAAGGGCCCAGCTGAGCTACAGCTATGAGAGAAGCCATGAGAGGAGGTGAAGGAGGTTGGACATTCTCATTCTGTGCAGACAATTCAGAGCCCATCACTGCAATGGCAGTTTCTTCAGGATGACTGGAAGCCATGGGGTCTAGGAAGCCATCCTCTGCCTTTGGAAATCAACCTGGCCCAAGTTCTAAGTCAGCCTGATGTTGGCCATTTCAACTGGAGGGTTGCTGGCTCTGAGAGGAAGCCAAGAAGTCAAGGTTAGACTAAACACTAATGGACAAAACCTGAAAGTTAATGTGCAAGAAGCCCAGTTACAAAAATGTGGCTCTATTTCTTTAAATTATATTCCATTTGGAATTTCTGTAAACAAGGGTATGACTTAGCTACTAAACCACCACCACTCATGCACATCTGGGCTTCCCAGGTAGTGCTAGTGGTTAAAAAACAAACAAACAAAAAAACCCCAACAAACTCTCTTGCTAATTCGGGAGATGTAAGAGATGCAGGTTCAGTCCCTGAGTTGGGAAGACCCCCTGGAGAAGGACATGGCAACCCACTCCAGTATCTGTGCCTGGTGAACTCCATGGACAGAGAAGCCTGGGGGGCTGTAGTTCATGGCGTCGCAGAGAACTGGACACGACTGAGCAGCTAACAACTTCACTTTTCCACTATATAAAAATCCAGGCCAGACTCCTAGTTGGCCCTTCTTGGTGTTCTGCCCACCCTAGGTCAATTGTTGTGGCCTGGAGTACTTTGGTTCAGGCCTGGTCAGTTGTCCATCCCAGCTAGAAATCTTGAAAATGCTGGTGGGACAGTTGCCCAGAGAAAAAGCGTGACAGTGTTAGTTGCTCAGTCATGTCCGACTCTTTGTGATCCCGTGGACTGAGCCTGCCAGGCTCCTCTGTCCATGGGATCCTACAGGCAAGAATACTACAGTGGGTTGCCATGTTCTTCTCAGGGATCTTCACCACCCAGGAATCGAAGATGGGTCTCCTGCATTGCAGGTGGATTCTTTAGCATCTGAGGCATCAGGGGAACCCTGGAGGAGAGGTAGGTGCCATTTCCAGAAGGGGAAGAAAGGTGAGCAGACCAGAACAGATGCCCACTACCTCTGATCTTGCTGATCTGGCCTTTACCTTCATCCCTTGGTTACCCAGGAAGAATCTGAGATCAAAGAATTTAAATTAGAATAGAACCTAATTATCTGATCTGGTTCCCTCAGGTCAAAGATAAAGACCTTGAGGCCAGCAAGATGAGCAGGTTGCTGATGGCTCCACAGGTGTTTAGTGACTTGGCAGTTGTTTGGGCACTTGGGAATGAAGATCCTAAAGACCGTCTTCCTTTCTAGGTCGGGCTGGGAGCTTCCAAAAATGGTTAGACTAAACACTAATGGACAAAACCTGAAAGTTAATGTGCAAGAAGCCCAGTTACAAAAATGTGGCTCTATTTCTTTAAATTATATTCCATTTGGAATTTCTGTAAACAAGGGTATGACTTAGCTACTAAACCACCACCACTCATGCACATCTGGGCTTCCCAGGTAGTGCTAGTGGTTAAAAAACAAACAAACAAAAAAACCCCAACAAACTCTCTTGCTAATTCGGGAGATGTAAGAGATGCAGGTTCAGTCCCTGAGTTGGGAAGATCCCCTGGAGCAAGAAATGGCAACCCACTCCAGTATCTGTGCCTGGTGAACTCCATGGACAGAGAAGCCTGGGGGGCTGTAGTTCATGGCGTCGCAGAGAACTGGACACGACTGAGCAGCTAACAACTTCACTTTTCCACTATATAAAAATCCAGGCCAGACTCCTAGTTGGCCCTTCTTGGTGTTCTGCCCACCCTAGGTCAATTGTTGTGGCCTGGAGTACTTTGGTTCAGGCCTGGTCAGTTGTCCATCCCAGCTAGAAATCTTGAAAATGCTGGTGGGACAGTTGCCCAGAGAAAAAGCGTGACAGTGTTAGTTGCTCAGTCATGTCCGACTCTTTGTGATCCCGTGGACTGTAGCCCACCAGGCTCCTCTGTCCATGGGCTTCTGCAGGCAAGAATACTGGAGTGGGTTGCCATGTTCTTCTCCAGGGGATCTTCACCACCCAGGAATCGAAGATGGGTCTCCTGCATTGCAGGTGGATTCTTTAGCATCTGAGGCATCAGGGGAACCCTGGAGGAGAGGTAGGTGCCATTTCCAGAAGGGGAAGAAAGGTGAGCAGACCAGAACAGATGCCCACTACCTCTGATCTTGCTGATCTGGCCTTTACCTTCATCCCTTGGTTACCCAGGAAGAATCTGAGATCAAAGAATTTAAATTAGAATAGAACCTAATTATCTGATCTGGTTCCCTCAGGTCAAAGATAAAGACCTTGAGGCCAGCAAGATGAGCAGGTTGCTGATGGCTCCACAGGTGTTTAGTGACTTGGCAGTTGTTTGGGCACTTGGGAATGAAGATCCTAAAGACCGTCTTCCTTTCTAGGTCGGGCTGGGAGCCAGCAAGATTCGGGAATCAGAGCTTGGCTCACTGATCTGCCCGGACTGATTGACTGCCACGGTTGGATTATGGCATGCACTGTGGGTGTGGGGGCCATTTACAAAAGAGGGCATTCTAATTCCCACCATCCTCATAGGCGCCCCCGGAGGGAATTCCAGTGGATGCTCATGAACAGTGCCTGAGAGCAGTGTTTTCTAAGTTGTGAATCTTTCAAGAAATCAATTTCATTGGGTTAAAATCAGATTTTTTTTTTTTAAAGAAATAGAATGGACATGATATCAAGGGGTAAATACAGTCTTGTGAATCAGTTTTCTCAGGTATGATTTTATACATAAAGCTGCTAGGTTAAGTGCTTCCCCCTCATTTCCCATCCCTGGCCCCCAGTGGTATTTTTCCTGCCCTCTTTTTTTAAAGGGAAACTCAATTCATTCTACAAATGCATATGGAATGCTGAGTATTGCAGATACAGAGATGACTATGACACAGTTTTTGCCCTTGAAGTATTCTCAGCCCAGTGGGAAATGACCTCCAGTCCAGAGTAGGAGAGAGAAGAAAATGAAGAGGGCAGACAGAGGCAGAATACTTTGCAGAAAAACAACCCCTGGGTAGTGGAAAGCGGGTAAGGGGAGCTTTTGTGTTCTACTTTATTATTTGTAAATTTTATTTATTAATTTGTTTTTGGCTATTCTGGTTTTTCATTGCTGCTGCAGGCTCTTCTCTAGCTGCAGGGAGTGGGGGCTACTCTCTCATTGAGGTGAGCAGGCTTCTTGTTGCGGTGACTTCTCTTGTTGTGGAACTTGGGCTCTAAGGCACACAGGCTTCAGTAGTTGCAGCACATGGGCTCCATAGTTGCGGCTCCAAGGCTCTAGAGCACAGGCTCAATAGTTGTGGCTCATGGGCTTAGTTGTTCCACAGCATATGGGATAGGATTGAACCCGTGTCTCCTGCATTGGCAGGCGAACTCTTTACCACTAAGCTACCAGGGAAGCCCTGTGTTCTACTTTATACATTATGTGCTATTTGAATGTATTTCAATGAACATGCATAACTCAGTTATTTTATAAGCCTAGTAAAAATATAAAAAACACATGAATGGAGACATGAATGAACAGTACAGTAATGTGAAATTCCTGGCCTGGGCAAAAGGAAAGAAACCAAGGTTTACAGAGCAGTGCTTTATTTATTTTAATTTAATTGACTTTGGCTGTGCCAAGTCTTAGTGTAGGATCTTTAGTAGCAGCATTTGATATCTAGTGCTCTGACCAAGGATCGAACCTGGAGCTCCCTAAAAATGGGAGTTTGGAGTCTTAGCCACTGTAGCACCAGCTAAGTCCCCGGAACAATGCTTTCAAATTTGGGCTCATTTGGTTCTTTTAATATATCAAGAAGGGTCTCTTGTTCTTCATCTTTTTTTTTAATTTCCTCTTTTAGTTATCCGAATTCTTATTCTGAATAGTCATCATGATCATCATTTGGATCATTATCATCATCAATTTAAGTAGGCCTTTAGTCTTACAAAGAGTTATTAGAAATGTGCAAAATGTTACTATGATCTTCATCTTTAAGGTGGAGAAACCAAAGCTGTAAGAGGCTGAGCACTTTGCACCAGTTCACCAGCTGATAAGGGTCAAAATTCATGACATTTCCACCAATTCAGAAAAAGAGCCAGAAACCAGGGACCATGACTCTGAAAACTTTGTTCTTAAGCCTCTATAAAAACTCAGGGTCGGGATTTCCCTGGTGGTCCAGTGGCTAAGACTCTGTGCTCCCAATGCTGGGGACCTGGGTTCGATCCCTGGTCAGGGAACTAGATCCCACATACCATAACTAAGACCCAGTGCAACCAAATAAATACATTAAAAAAAATTAACAACAACAACAAAAAACCCTCGGGGTTTGTTAGGTTGCTCTTCCTAGGGTTTTCTCTAGTGATGAGCAGTTAATTCCTTATCGTGGGCAGCTCCCCATGGTGTAGACCCAGAGGTTGAAGAGGGCTAAGAATCTAGCCTGGGGCGATCCCAGAGTTGGGAATAGAGGCAGTAGATCCCAGGTCACTGATTGAAGACCTTGTTGTCAGTGGAGCCACTTTATACATTATGTGCTATTTGAATGTATTTCAATGAACATGCATAACTCAGTTATTTTATAAGCCTAGTAAAAATATAAAAAACACATGAATGGAGACATGAATGAACAGTACAGTAATGTGAAATTCCTGGCCTGGGCAAAAGGAAAGAAACCAAGGTTTACAGAGCAGTGCTTTATTTATTTTAATTTAATTGACTTTGGCTGTGCCAAGTCTTAGTGTAGGATCTTTAGTAGCAGCATTTGATATCTAGTGCTCTGACCAAGGATCGAACCTGGAGCTCCCTAAAAATGGGAGTTTGGAGTCTTAGCCACTGTAGCACCAGCTAAGTCCCCGGAACAATGCTTTCAAATTTGGGCTCATTTGGTTCTTTTAATATATCAAGAAGGGTCTCTTGTTCTTCATCTTTTTTTTTTTTTAATTTCCTCTTTTAGTTATCCGAATTCTTATTCTGAATAGTCATCATGATCATCATTTGGATCATTATCATCATCAATTTAAGTAGGCCTTTAGTCTTACAAAAGAGTTATTAGAAATGTGCAAAATGTTACTATGATCTTCATCTTTAAGGTGGAGAAACCAAAGCTGTAAGAGGCTGAGCACTTTGCACCAGTTCACCAGCTGATAAGGGTCAAAATTCATGACATTTCCACCAATTCAGAAAAAGAGCCAGAAACCAGGGACCATGACTCTGAAAACTTTGTTCTTAAGCCTCTATAAAAACTCAGGGTCGGGATTTCCCTGGTGGTCCAGTGGCTAAGACTCTGTGCTCCCAATGCTGGGGACCTGGGTTCGATCCCTGGTCAGGGAACTAGATCCCACATACCATAACTAAGACCCAGTGCAACCAAATAAATACATTAAAAAAAATTAACAACAACAACAAAAAACCCTCGGGGTTTGTTAGGTTGCTCTTCCTAGGGTTTTCTCTAGTGATGAGCAGTTAATTCCTTATCGTGGGCAGCTCCCCATGGTGTAGACCCAGAGGTTGAAGAGGGCTAAGAATCTAGCCTGGGGCGATCCCAGAGTTGGGAATAGAGGCAGTAGATCCCAGGTCACTGATTGAAGACCTTGTTGTCAGTGGAGCCTCGGTGTTAGCACAGTGCCAGGTATAGAAGGGACGATAAAGTTTTCAGGCTGTCTCCCTGCAGAGGACCAGAAAGCAGGGGACTCCGCCCCAGGGGCTGTAGATAGGCTAGTGTTCCCACTTCATTTAGTTTATGTTTCCCAACTTCTCCATCTCTTCTTCTTTTTTTTTTTTGTGATGTTCTTTCTCAAGCCTTTACCAACTGTAGTAGAAAAGCTTTTGTGTGTATATATATATATATATATATATATATATATACACTCACACATATATATACACACATATACACACACACATATATACACATATATGTATATAAATACTTTGTATATATATATATATATTTTTTTTTAGAAAATTTATGAGCTTTTGCCTAACTAAAACAAATTTATGACATTTTAATTCCACGCATTCAACTTAGTATGAATAGAATGCTATATTTCTAATTAAAAAAATGATATGCAACAAAGGTTTACCGTACAGCACAGGGAACTATAGTCAATATCTTGTCATAACCTATAATGGAAAATAATCTGAAAATAATATATTTGTATTTGCGTTGCGGGCAGAAAACCAGTTCTAACCCCATGCTGGAAACAGGCTTTGACTTGCCTTCTGTTGCTTTTATTATTATAATCATACTTAATGGATTGCTGGGAGGACCCTGCCGCTCTGCCTGATTGTTAAAGTAAAATGCCTTTGTTTAGGACCCTTCCCACCCACAGATGGCAGGAAGGAAGAAGTTAACACATCCACTGCCTGAGGCTTGCCTTTCTAAGAGGTGTTTGCAAGATGAATGGCCTTTTTGCTTTGCTTCCTCATCTCCCCCACCTCCGCCCCCCACCATCTCTGATCTATAAAATAACCTGGCATCCAAACTCCCCTAAGATGGTTTATTTTGAGGCGCTAGCCTGCCATCTTCTCGGTCAGCTTCTCTCTGGGTAAAGTTGTTTTCCTTGCCTCAACACCTCATCTCTCACCTCTCGTGTGGCGAGCAGAGCGAGCTTAGACTCAGTAACATAGGTATAACTGAATCACTTTGCTGTGCACCTGAAACATTGTAAGTCAACTATACTTCAATAAAATATATATATTAAGAAAAATATGATAATAATAAAACCATGGGAGCTGTAGATATGTTGCCATAGGGCCTGGAAAGAACTGGTCAGGTCCAAACGTCAAGCATGGAGTGCTTCAGGGGACTTTCCTGGTGGTCCAGTGGCTAAGTCGCTCTCAATGCAGGGGGCCCAAGTTTGATCCCTCTTCAGGGAAATGGATCCCACAAGCTGCAGCTAAGGTTCTGAAGGACACAACTAAGATCCAGGGCAGTCAAATAAATAAGAAGAAGAAAGAAAGAAAAAATAAGTGTTTTGTGATGTTTGGGGGTCAGGTGTGAGGACCCTCAGAGAAGGATCTTCTCCAAACTCCTTACTTACAAAGGGAAGCAAGTCAGGTGAGTCCAGGTTTCTACCTCAGGCAGAGGAACAGGTCTGCCCTCTAAAGGAGAGAGGCTTCTCACGCACAGGTCCCTTTCTGCCATTCTCACACCCTGGTTCACAGAAGCCAGACATGTTCTCACACCTTGGTTCACAGGAGCCTCCTTCTCTGCACATTAAAACCCCTCCATCTCCATGTTGTCTTTCCCATGCCGTGAAAGAGGAACTTCTTTCTTTCTCTCTCTCTCTTTTTTAAAACTGTGTAAACTATGTAATAACAGACTCTTCCTCTTCCTTCATTTGCAGGATATCACGGATTCTGGACATCATGAGTTTCCTTTTAAGTTACAATGGGAACCCAGAGTAGGGCTGTATGGACACCTTAGACTCGGTAACACTTTGGCCAAGGGATTTTCCAGGCCAGAATACTGGAGTGGGATGCCCTTGCGTTCTCCAGGGGATCTTTCCGACCCAGGGATCGAACCTGCATCTCTTGCATTGGCAGGCAGATTCCTCACTACTGAGCCACCAGGGAAGCCCCACCCTTTGCATTTTAAAGTGAAGTATCTCAAAAGCTTCTGAAAAGGCGGAACTCGGGGCTTCTCTCTGGTTTTTAAAGTTGTTTTCCTTGCCTCAACACCTCATCTCTCACCTCTCGTGTGGCGAGCAGAGCGAGCTTAGACTCAGTAACATAGGTATAACTGAATCACTTTGCTGTGCACCTGAAACATTGTAAGTCAACTATACTTCAATAAAATATATATATTAAGAAAAATATGATAATAATAAAACCATGGGAGCTGTAGATATGTTGCCATAGGGCCTGGAAAGAACTGGTCAGGTCCAAACGTCAAGCATGGAGTGCTTCAGGGGACTTTCCTGGTGGTCCAGTGGCTAAGTCGCTCTCAATGCAGGGGGCCCAAGTTTGATCCCTCTTCAGGGAAATGGATCCCACAAGCTGCAGCTAAGGTTCTGAAGGACACAACTAAGATCCAGGGCAGTCAAATAAATAAGAAGAAGAAAGAAAGAAAAAATAAGTGTTTTGTGATGTTTGGGGGTCAGGTGTGAGGACCCTCAGAGAAGGATCTTCTCCAAACTCCTTACTTACAAAGGGAAGCAAGTCAGGTGAGTCCAGGTTTCTACCTCAGGCAGAGGAACAGGTCTGCCCTCTAAAGGAGAGAGGCTTCTCACGCACAGGTCCCTTTCTGCCATTCTCACACCCTGGTTCACAGAAGCCAGACATGTTCTCACACCTTGGTTCACAGGAGCCTCCTTCTCTGCACATTAAAACCCCTCCATCTCCATGTTGTCTTTCCCATGCCGTGAAAGAGGAACTTCTTTCTTTCTCTCTCTCTCTTTTTAAAACTGTGTAAACTATGTAATAACAGACTCTTCCTCTTCCTTCATTTGCAGGATATCACGGATTCTGGACATCATGAGTTTCCTTTTAAGTTACAATGGGAACCCAGAGTAGGGCTGTATGGACACCTTAGACTCGGTAACACTTTGGCCAAGGGATTTTCCAGGCCAGAATACTGGAGTGGGATGCCCTTGCGTTCTCCAGGGGATCTTTCCGACCCAGGGATCGAACCTGCATCTCTTGCATTGGCAGGCAGATTCCTCACTACTGAGCCACCAGGGAAGCCCCACCCTTTGCATTTTAAAGTGAAGTATCTCAAAAGCTTCTGAAAAAGGTCTTCCTTCTCTTTATTGGCTTCTGTCATTGAGCTTAGTGCACGCATAGAATGCTTCTGAGTACAGACATTCTGAAAAGAGCAAAATAAAAATAGATGAGTGAGTGGTCGATAATAGAATGAAAAAGTCTCTAAGGACCGTGGGGAGAGGGGACTGGTTCTAAAACCGGCTGGAAAGACATGAGGGCAGAGAAGCCTTCCTGAGGCTGGGCCTGTTCCCAGGTGATGTAGGTGGCGCCTGCGGGTCAGTGGAGATGGGAGGAAACAGCTGGTCAGAGGTTCTGCCTCTGTTGTGTGTTGGCCAGTGCCCATCCTGAGGCTCCTGTTTTCTGAAAACCTGGCAAGCTGGGTGCTCACTGTGGAATACAAAGAGAGGCACCTCCCTGCAAGAGGTTGCTTTTAGCTGCCCTGGGCTGGCACCCCCGCTACTCCTGTGAACAGGGCTTAGTTGAACCAGCCTTCTACCGCCTCCCTAAGCACTGTATAATCATTCCTCTCTGTTTGGTCTCTTTCCGGCTGGTATTGATTGTTGCTTTTACTGGCAAACAGTATGCTATAATAAAAATAAACACAAGTGTTTGTGCAGAGAGACAGTGAAATGGATTCTGTGTCTCCAGGGCTGGGCAAATCTTTGCTCCAAGACCCAGCGGTCAACTTGGTACCTGCTCCTCTCATCAGCGCACCTCTGCGATTATTAAAAGGATGTTTGTCTGGCCCTTTCCTTCCCCTTAACAGGACCAGCAGCTGCAATTGGTCTTCCCCCACACCCTGAATGCCTGGTGCTCAATTCATAGCTGCTGACTGACACCTAGGAAGGCCGGCCAGGAAGCAGTCATTTCAGGGTTGGGCCTGGCGCCATGCCTCTCAGCTCGTTTCCACACACAGCTGCCCCAGCTGGCCAGTCACCACAATTTGAGGTTAGGAGTCTGGTCCGGGAAGGGCAGACACCACCTACAACAACAATAAGAATAACAAGGTACTAGTCAAAGAACATTCACAGAGTTGTCCTGTTCCGTCCCATGCCTGGGCCAGCTGTCCCCACAAGCTGAATGAAGTGGTGCTGTGTTAGTATGCTTTTTTCCTTTGTATTTATTTATTTGACTGCGCTGGGTCTTAGTTGTGGCACGTGAGCTTTTCCTCGCTGTGTGCCAGCTTCTCTAGTTACAGCACAGGCTCAGCTGCCCCTTGGCATGTAAGAGATTAGTTCCTGGACCGGGGATCGAACCAGTATACCCTACAATGGAGGGCGGATTCTTAACCAATGGGACTACCTGAGAAGTCCCTGTGTTATCATTCTTATCCCCAATTGACAAATGAAGAAACTGGAGCTGAGACAGTCCAGCTTATCTTACCAAAGTCATATAAACTTGCTCCTAAGATAACAGCCTGGATGGGCCCTGATTTGTGCCCAGACACAATTTCTTCATCTGTCATATGGACATAATAACATGACCTCTTAGGGCTGTTGGGAGGATTATAAAAATATGTGCTTAAACTTTTTTTTTTGGCTGAGTTGGGTCTTCGTTGCTACAAGCGGGTCTTCTTGAGTGGCAGCACAGGGCTTCTCTAGCAGGTGAATTCTTAACCACTAGACCACTAGAGAAGTCCCTGTGTTTGTTTATTGTCTGTTTTCTAGTCTAGACCAGCCAACTCCAGAGGGCAGGATCTTTGAGTCATTCACTGCTATATTGTTTGCGCCTGGAACAAATGCCCGGCGCCCTAGTGCTCAATATTTGTGTCCTAAATGGAAACGACAGAAAATAAGCTCAGGCCAGACCCTGGTTATTCTATCTGCAGGTACTTCCTATAGCCTTGGTTCACCAGGTTTTCCCTCTACTGCCCACCCGCCCCCAAAGAGACCTTGGGCCTGGGCCTGGGGTAACCTACTTGGCCTTGTGCAAAGCAGGAGTGCAGAGGTCAAAACAATGCCTGTGGACTTCAAGACCTCTCTCAGGCTTATGCTCTCGGGTTCTCCTTTTCTTTTTTCATAGGAGGAAAAGCAGTTTTTAGCTCAAGCACCACGTGGTGCTGCTTCCGAGGTTCTTACATAGAAAAGCCACAGCCTCTGTTGCAGATTTTTGGGGAAGGGGAAGGAGCCCCGCAAGCGAGGCCAGGATAGGCTGCAGAAGAGGAACGGTGAGATAGGCCGAGCAGATACGAACCGAGCAGAATAGGACCCGCCGAGAGGGCGGGAAAGCATGAGAGAAGGAGGGCGGGGCAACCGCCCGCCCTCGGCTCAAGCGCTCGCGCGCCTTGCCCCCTTAAATGCCGGACTTCCTTAAGGGCGGGTGCTAGAGCCGCGCGCCAGGGGGCGGAGGCATACATGCAAATCAGAGGCGTGGGTTGAAGGGGCGGGGCAGACGGGGCGCTGACCTGACGTCAGGACCGCGGCCCGGACAGTTGGCTCGGTGGCGGCGGGCGGCAGGAGTGGAGTTGCTAGCGGGGCTGTGCTGCCGGGCGCGAGGAGCTGCGGCGGCCGAGCCGGAGCAACATGGCGCCGGTGGGCGGGGGCGGGCGCCCGGGCGGCGGGCCGGCCCGAGGGCGCCTCTTCCTGGCGGCGCTGGTGCTTCTGGTGCTGCTGTGGGCGCGGGGGGCCCGCGGCCAGGGCAGCCCCCGGCGGAGCGCGATCCTGGGCATGAGGCTGGTGAACTGCAGCAAGTCGTGTGGGATGAACACGGATGGCATCATCTTCGTGTCCGAAGGCAGCACGGTAAACCTGAGACTGTACGGCCACGGTCTGGACTCCTTCCTCAGAGACCGTTCTTTGGGTTTTTATTGTCTGTTTTCTAGTCTAGACCAGCCAACTCCAGAGGGCAGGATCTTTGAGTCATTCACTGCTATATTGTTTGCGCCTGGAACAAATGCCCGGCGCCCTAGTGCTCAATATTTGTGTCCTAAATGGAAACGACAGAAAATAAGCTCAGGCCAGACCCTGGTTATTCTATCTGCAGGTACTTCCTATAGCCTTGGTTCACCAGGTTTTCCCTCTACTGCCCACCCGCCCCCAAAGAGACCTTGGGCCTGGGCCTGGGGTAACCTACTTGGCCTTGTGCAAAGCAGGAGTGCAGAGGTCAAAACAATGCCTGTGGACTTCAAGACCTCTCTCAGGCTTATGCTCTCGGGTTCTCCTTTTCTTTTTTCATAGGAGGAAAAGCAGTTTTTAGCTCAAGCACCACGTGGTGCTGCTTCCGAGGTTCTTACATAGAAAAGCCACAGCCTCTGTTGCAGATTTTTGGGGAAGGGGAAGGAGCCCCGCAAGCGAGGCCAGGATAGGCTGCAGAAGAGGAACGGTGAGATAGGCCGAGCAGATACGAACCGAGCAGAATAGGACCCGCCGAGAGGGCGGGAAAGCATGAGAGAAGGAGGGCGGGGCAACCGCCCGCCCTCGGCTCAAGCGCTCGCGCGCCTTGCCCCCTTAAATGCCGGACTTCCTTAAGGGCGGGTGCTAGAGCCGCGCGCCAGGGGGCGGAGGCATACATGCAAATCAGAGGCGTGGGTTGAAGGGGCGGGGCAGACGGGGCGCTGACCTGACGTCAGGACCGCGGCCCGGACAGTTGGCTCGGTGGCGGCGGAGCGGCAGGAGTGGAGTTGCTAGCGGGGCTGTGCTGCCGGGCGCGAGGAGCTGCGGCGGCCGAGCCGGAGCAACATGGCGCCGGTGGGCGGGGGCGGGCGCCCGGGCGGCGGGCCGGCCCGAGGGCGCCTCTTCCTGGCGGCGCTGGTGCTTCTGGTGCTGCTGTGGGCGCGGGGGGCCCGCGGCCAGGGCAGCCCCCGGCGGAGCGCGATCCTGGGCATGAGGCTGGTGAACTGCAGCAAGTCGTGTGGGATGAACACGGATGGCATCATCTTCGTGTCCGAAGGCAGCACGGTAAACCTGAGACTGTACGGCCACGGTCTGGACTCCTTCCTCAGAGACCGCAGAGATCTGATCTCCTTCACCGAGGTAGACAACACCGAGACCGTCTACAACTCCACCGACTGCCCCGAGCTCACCAAGGACCTGATCGTCCAGGAGCTGTTCAACGTGAGCCGCGGGAACACGTCCGGGATGCTGGTGGTGCTCACTAAGTTCCTCCGGAGGAGCGAGAACGCGAAACTGTATGCACTGTGCACCCGGGCGGGCGTGGACGGGCCTTGGCAAAGGTGGACGGACAAGGATTCGCTGCTTCTCATGATGGAGGAGGCGGGGAGGTTCCTGCCCCTCTGGCTGCACATCGCAATCATTATGGTGCTGCTTGGGCTGTCGGGCATTTTTTCTGGCCTCAACCTGGGGCTTATGGCCCTGGACCCCATGGAGCTGCGCATCGTGCAGAACTGCGGCACCCAGAAGGAGCGGCGCTATGCCCGCAAGATCGAGCCCATCCGACGCAAGGGCAACTACTTACTCTGCTCCTTGCTGCTGGGTAACGTGCTGGTCAACACCTCCCTCACCATCCTGCTGGACAGCCTCATCGGGTCCGGGCTGGTGGCCGTGGCCTCCTCCACCATCGGCATTGTCATCTTTGGGGAGATCGTGCCTCAGGCCTTGTGCTCGCGACACGGGCTGGCTGTGGGCGCCAACACTATCATTCTCACCAAGTTCTTCATGCTCCTCACCTTCCCCCTCAGCTATCCCATCAGCAAGCTCTTGGACTTCTTCCTGGGTCAGGAGATCCGCACCGTTTACAACCGGGAGAAGCTGATGGAGATGTTGAAGGTGACCGAGCCCTACAATGACCTCGTGAAAGAGGAGCTGAACATGATCCAGGGAGCCCTGGAACTGCGGACCAAAACCGTGGAGGACATCATGACCCAGCTCCAGGACTGCTTCATGATCCGCAGCGACGCCATCCTGGACTTCAACACCATGTCAGAGATTATGGAGAGCGGCTACACACGCATCCCCGTGTTTGAGGATGAGCAGTCCAACATTGTAGACATCCTTTACGTCAAGGACTTGGCTTTCGTGGACCCGGATGACTGTACCCCCCTCAAGACCATCACCCGCTTCTACAACCACCCGGTGCACTTCGTCTTCCACGACACAAAGCTGGACGCCATGCTGGAGGAGTTCAAGAAAGGTAAGGCCCCGCGATATAGCAGCGGCGTGGTCCCTCCTTGAGGTGCCGAGCCTATCTTGGCCTGTCTGGTGTCTGCCAATCTTCGCGTTACATTTGTGTGACTTTGTATCCTTCTGCCCAGCACTTCTTGTGCCTCTAAGGAGATCGGTATTCAGGCCGGCAGAAACGGTTCTTTGGCATCTGCTGTCTGTCAGGATCAGTGCTTTGTGCCCCCAGTGAATCCAAGCGGGGCAAGACACACTTGGCCACGTGGGAGCCAGATGGAGCTTGGCTAATGCTTTAAAGGAGCCCAGCCCCAGGGCATGGAGATGAGTCCGTGGAACCGGAGCCAGCGTGTCCGATGGGGGTCGTGTCGGAAAGGGCCTGGGAAACTGGGAAAACCTTCACAACGGAGGGAACATTTGAAAGCCTCCTGAAAGCTGGGAGGCTTGGTTCCTGAGGGAACCCCTGAGCAGTGAAGCTGCATTGGGGAGCAGAGGATGTGCTTGTGGTCCAGCAGGTGGTCCCATTCTTATGGGTACAGGTTCTGCTGATCAGTGGTCAGTTGGGGAGAGACTGACTCATCAGGGCCTTGCGAAGGGCTGGCTGTGGGCGCCAACACTATCATTCTCACCAAGTTCTTCATGCTCCTCACCTTCCCCCTCAGCTATCCCATCAGCAAGCTCTTGGACTTCTTCCTGGGTCAGGAGATCCGCACCGTTTACAACCGGGAGAAGCTGATGGAGATGTTGAAGGTGACCGAGCCCTACAATGACCTCGTGAAAGAGGAGCTGAACATGATCCAGGGAGCCCTGGAACTGCGGACCAAAACCGTGGAGGACATCATGACCCAGCTCCAGGACTGCTTCATGATCCGCAGCGACGCCATCCTGGACTTCAACACCATGTCAGAGATTATGGAGAGCGGCTACACACGCATCCCCGTGTTTGAGGATGAGCAGTCCAACATTGTAGACATCCTTTACGTCAAGGACTTGGCTTTCGTGGACCCGGATGACTGTACCCCCCTCAAGACCATCACCCGCTTCTACAACCACCCGGTGCACTTCGTCTTCCACGACACAAAGCTGGACGCCATGCTGGAGGAGTTCAAGAAAGGTAAGGCCCCGCGATATAGCAGCGGCGTGGTCCCTCCTTGAGGTGCCGAGCCTATCTTGGCCTGTCTGGTGTCTGCCAATCTTCGCGTTACATTTGTGTGACTTTGTATCCTTCTGCCCAGCACTTCTTGTGCCTCTAAGGAGATCGGTATTCAGGCCGGCAGAAACGGTTCTTTGGCATCTGCTGTCTGTCAGGATCAGTGCTTTGTGCCCCCAGTGAATCCAAGCGGGGCAAGACACACTTGGCCACGTGGGAGCCAGATGGAGCTTGGCTAATGCTTTAAAGGAGCCCAGCCCCAGGGCATGGAGATGAGTCCGTGGAACCGGAGCCAGCGTGTCCGATGGGGGTCGTGTCGGAAAGGGCCTGGGAAACTGGGAAAACCTTCACAACGGAGGGAACATTTGAAAGCCTCCCCTGAAAGCTGGGGAGGCTTGGTTCCTGAGGGAACCCCTGAGCAGTGAAGCTGCATTGGGGAGCAGAGGATGTGCTTGTGGTCCAGCAGGTGGTCCCATTCTTATGGGTACAGGTTCTGCTGATCAGTGGTCAGTTGGGGAGAGACTGACTCATCAGGGCCTTGCGAAGAGCCTGAAAGTCTGAGCAGTCAGTCTGCTGGGAGCTCGGAGCCCTGGAAGGTTTTGGAGCCAAGAACGGTGTCACTGAAGCGCCTGGCCCACAGAAGCCTAGTTGGGAGGGCGCTCATTGGCTCCCTGCCCAGAACAATGCCAAGTAATGCTTTCGACTGACTGTTCAGCAGAAGCTAGCAGATTAAGTTTTGGTTATTCTTTCTGTCTTTCCCAGACGCCCCACACAAGCTTCCCTCCTGTGGCCTGGTGTTTTTCTCTCACACAGGCTCTTGGTAGTTAGAGACCCTTGCGGGTGTTCTCAGCAGCCATGGTGCTCAGAGCACACACCCCTTTTCTTACTTCCAGCGAAACTTTCCTGCCGCCTCTGCTGCTCCGAAGCCTCAGAGTGGCAGTAAACAAGCCAATTATGGAGCAAAACCTTTCTAGGCCAAAGGCGGTGAGGAGGCAGAAAGGGGAGCTCTTTATAAAGGCATGGGAGGGGGTCACCTAAACCCAAGGACTCTTGCTTCACTCCCCACAAGTGGGACTCACTTGCTGGGTGAGGCAGGACCCCAACCCCTTGTCACTCGTTTCTGGAACTGAAAGTAGAGGAGAACCTCCCTGGCTGGGTCAGTGCGTGATAGAGTGGAATAGGGAGGCAGGCGCTGGCCTGGCCAGGGTGCTGGGGTTAGGGCAAGAGTGGCAGCCGCATATCTTCCCTCTTTCAGTTTGACAGACTGAGTCTCAGCGTCAGAGCTGAGGAGGACTTCAGTTACATAAGCCTGAGTGGGAGGGAGACAGCCGGGTAAGGTGGTCTTCCTGCAAAGGGACTGGTGGTGATCAGGCACAGCCTGGGGGACGAGCTTCAGGGCTGGCACACCCAGGAATCTGTTTCTCCCAGGTACTAAGTCCAAACAGAAGATCAGGGGAAGGTAGGGGGTTGAGCCCCACCCCCACCCTAAAGCCTTGATGCCCAGAGGACTTCTCCCGTGTGGCTTGGTCAGAAGCAGAGTTAGGACTCACCAGGGCGGCTTCCTCCTTAGCCACCTCTATGGTCTTTGGGACTGTGCTGGTGACACACCCAACATAGCCACGTTTGCCCATCAGTGGTAGTTGGGGAGAGACTGACTCATCAGGGCCTTGCGAAGAGCCTGAAAGTCTGAGCAGTCAGTCTGCTGGGAGCTCGGAGCCCTGGAAGGTTTTGGAGCCAAGAACGGTGTCACTGAAGCGCCTGGCCCACAGAAGCCTAGTTGGGAGGGCGCTCATTGGCTCCCTGCCCAGAACAATGCCAAGTAATGCTTTCGACTGACTGTTCAGCAGAAGCTAGCAGATTAAGTTTTGGTTATTCTTTCTGTCTTTCCCAGACGCCCCACACAAGCTTCCCTCCTGTGGCCTGGTGTTTTTCTCTCACACAGGCTCTTGGTAGTTAGAGACCCTTGCGGGTGTTCTCAGCAGCCATGGTGCTCAGAGCACACACCCCTTTTCTTACTTCCAGCGAAACTTTCCTGCCGCCTCTGCTGCTCCGAAGCCTCAGAGTGGCAGTAAACAAGCCAATTATGGAGCAAAACCTTTCTAGGCCAAAGGCGGTGAGGAGGCAGAAAGGGGAGCTCTTTATAAAGGCATGGGAGGGGGTCACCTAAACCCAAGGACTCTTGCTTCACTCCCCACAAGTGGGACTCACTTGCTGGGTGAGGCAGGACCCCAACCCCTTGTCACTCGTTTCTGGAACTGAAAGTAGAGGAGAACCTCCCTGGCTGGGTCAGTGCGTGATAGAGTGGAATAGGGAGGCAGGCGCTGGCCTGGCCAGGGTGCTGGGGTTAGGGCAAGAGTGGCAGCCGCATATCTTCCCTCTTTCAGTTTGACAGACTGAGTCTCAGCGTCAGAGCTGAGGAGGACTTCAGTTACATAAGCCTGAGTGGGAGGGAGACAGCCGGGTAAGGTGGTCTTCCTGCAAAGGGACTGGTGGTGATCAGGCACAGCCTGGGGGACGAGCTTCAGGGCTGGCACACCCAGGAATCTGTTTCTCCCAGGTACTAAGTCCAAACAGAAGATCAGGGGAAGGTAGGGGGTTGAGCCCCACCCCCACCCTAAAGCCTTGATGCCCAGAGGACTTCTCCCGTGTGGCTTGGTCAGAAGCAGAGTTAGGACTCACCAGGGCGGCTTCCTCCTTAGCCACCTCTATGGTCTTTGGGACTGTGCTGGTGACACACCCAACAAGCACGTTTGCACCGTTCAGGCTAGATCTGGAGCCAACCTGGATGGTGTGGCGTGGTCAGGCTTCTCAGCCCCTGAGCAGGCAGGTGTGAGCTTCCTGAGGCTTGGCAGGAACATCTTTTGGCTCATCTTTAAAAATATATATATACCACTTCCTGAAACTGGGAAAACAGAGGTGCTAGCCTCTCTGAGGGCAGAGCTGTGCTGAGTGGGGCTCTGCACCTGCACATTTTAGCCCCCTGAACCCTCTTTCTTATGAGGTTATAGTCGGAGTCTGAACCCTGGAGGGCCTGTTGGTCATTCCATGGGTACACAGGCACCCTCTGCTCATGCGTTGTGAGGCCCTGGGCCTCACCCGATCATTCTGGGTTCCTGGTTTTACCTCGTGGTCTTGCTGCGCTCTCCCAGATCTTCCTGTCTGGCATCTACCTTTTCAGTCTGAGGCCCTCCAGGATGCGGCAAACATCCAGTATACACCTGCAATTTAACACCTTTTCTTTGCAAGAAGAAGGCTTATTTTCTGTTTGATTGGGTTTTTTTTTTAAGTTAATTTATTTATTTGGTCACACTGGGTCTTAATTGTGGCACGTGGGATTTTTAGTTGTAGCATGCAAACCCTTAGTTGCAGCATGGGGCATCTTGTTCCCTGAACAGGAACTGAACCCAGGTCCCTGTATTTGCAGCATGGAGTCTTAGCCACTAGACTGCCAGGGTTCTTTTTTTTTTTTTACCTAAGAAAAGTCAATGAGCCGGGTTAACACACCCAGCATTGTCAGCTGCACCTAAGCGGCCTGCCAGGTCTACTAGCCAAGGGGCTTCTCTGCACCTCTGGGGTGCTAAAGCATCTCCGGGTGGGGTAAGGGCCCTCCCTGAATTCTGCCAGAGTCCTTCTTCTATGGGTATGATCTTTTTTAAAGGTCATTTTGTCTCCATTCTACCCACCAGCGTTGTGAGCTCCTTGAGGGCTGGAATCAGGCCTTGTTAGTATTTTCTCTGCTCAGTTGTCTGGTGAAGAAATGAACAGTAAACATCTGTTCAACAATGAATGAGCAACAAGTGCACGGCTCTCTCGTTAGCCCAGCAAAGCCTTGCTGGCCTTGAGGACAGTCCCAACCTGGCACCTTTGTGCTGGTGGTTCCCTCAGACTGCAGTGTTCTTCCCTGGACTTCGTGGCTCACTCTCTCCTCCCTTGTGTCTGCTTCAGCTTCATTGTGTCAGTGAGGCCTTCCTTCACCCTTATTTAAACTGTAAGCCCCGTCTCTCCCTGACCTTCGTAATCTAACCTGACGCACCCTGGGCTCATTTTTCTTTTTCTCCTGTCACTTTCTAATAACTGTGCAATTTATGAGTTTACTTTTTTATTGTCTTGTCTCCTCCCACTAGAATGTAAGTTCCAAAGGGCAGGGTCTAAGTTTTGTTCACCCATACATCCCTCGCCCCTAAAATGGTTCTTCTAGTTGTTTAGTTGTCCGACTCTTTGGCAACACCTATAGCCCACCAGGTTCCTCTGTTCATGGGGTGCAGAGAGTCATTGCAGTCCTGGGCCTCTGAGCTCTGCCTACAAAGATAACACCTTCCCAGGTTTCCCAGGTTGCTCAGCAGCAAAGAATATACATACCATTGCAGGAGATGTAGGAGACACAGGTTCAATCCCTGGGTTGGAAAGATCCTCTACAGGAGGAAATAGCAACCCACTCGAATAGTCTAGTGAAGGACAGGGAAGCCTGCATGCAGTACCCTCTGGGGTCACAAAGCGTTGGACATGACTGAGCAACTGAACAAGAGCAACCCAACCAGTATTCTTACCGGGAAAATTCCATGGATCAGGGAGCCTGGCGGGCTCCAGTCCAGGGGATCGCAAATGCCTGCCCAACAGCTTCCCAGTTGTTTCTGCCACCTAACTGAAGGCAGCTATCATGAGATGTTTCCTGAGCCCTGTACTGTGTGCGAAACGTGATGCTCAGTGCTCCAGGCCCTCTGGAGTAAGACCCGCTAGCTGGTGAGAACTTTCCAGCCACTGAGAACTCCTGCCGTTGGAACCTTGATCCTTCCACTCCACTCGAACCTCCTCTCGAATGTTGCAGTGCTGGGTGTTGTGGTGGAGTTTGAGATCTGAAAACAAAGCCTCCCTGGGCTACTCCTGGCTCTGCTCTCCTTTTTCTTCACCAGGGATGCTCCCTGAGGCCCTGGAAGGACTGTAATGAGTGAACTTTGTGGGCCCTGCCCCTCACTGAAGCCCACCCTCCAGCTTCCACTCGCCGCTCTCTCTGGTGTGTTTCTGCCCCTGCCAGGCATTAAGCTCTTCTTTAGTCCTCTTATCTTTCCCCACCCTCTTTATAACCATCTAGCCCCCAGTAAAGACCTGGGTTTAAACTCCTCTGAGCCCTGAGCTAACCTCAGACCTATTACTGCTCCAAAGAGACAGTTAGTGGGTGAAATAATTGGAGGGAAAAAGCTGGAAATGATTTTATTAAAAACTCCTACCGTATTTTCTTTGCCTCATCACATTTTCCCCACCAGCTTAATTTGATCCCTGAAGCAACTTTATAAAGGCTGGAAAGAACACCGCATAATTTTTGCATTTGCTTTTGGTTCCTACCATCTGGCACACCTTGAAGTGTCTTGCTTCCCTCCGCCTGCTTGTTCTTTCATTTGCTCAACAAATATCTAATTTTTGGGAACCGTGTGTCAGATGGTGTGCTGGTCGTTGGAAATCAGGACTAACACAGCCCTGTTCACAGAGTCGCAGTCTACCCGGGAGACAGGGCGTGTAAACACAACTTCGGTAGGCACGGTGGGGCCCAAGGAAGGCCTAGGCTTCCAGAGGCTTCTGAAGTCAGAGGGACAGGACCCAGAGATTATCTCTAAGATGTTGGAGTCAGACTGGGAAGTAGTTGTGAACATTTGAGACTTTTGCCTGGGATTCAGGTCAGTGATGTAGTTATTTAAGGGAAGTGGGCGGAGGAGGAGCAGAGGCAGTGTGCTAAGGATAGGAGGCAGGAGCAGCGGTACATAATAAGGGGTGACCCTCTCCAGCTCCTGTGCCTGGCCTTTTGTGCCCCAGAGCATCTGGCGGATCAGTGAATGGAACCCGCTAGCTGGTGAATTCCCTGAGAACTCCTGCCGTTGGAACCTTGATCCTTCCACTCCACTCGAACCTCCTCTCGAATGTTGCAGTGCTGGGTGTTGTGGTGGAGTTTGAGATCTGAAAACAAAGCCTCCCTG
Source organism: Tragulus kanchil (assembly GCA_022376925.1). NCBI lineage: Eukaryota > Metazoa > Chordata > Mammalia > Artiodactyla > Tragulidae > Tragulus > Tragulus kanchil. The sequence continues at coordinate 96,938,075 of JAIOJX010000029.1, forward strand.
GGCTACTCCTGGCTCTGCTCTCCTTTTTCTTCACCAGGGATGCTCCCTGAGGCCCTGGAAGGACTGTAATGAGTGAACTTTGTGGGCCCTGCCCCTCACTGAAGCCCACCCTCCAGCTTCCACTCGCCGCTCTCTCTGGTGTGTTTCTGCCCCTGCCAGGCATTAAGCTCTTCTTTAGTCCTCTTATCTTTCCCCACCCTCTTTATAACCATCTAGCCCCCAGTAAAGACCTGGGTTTAAACTCCTCTGAGCCCTGAGCTAACCTCAGACCTATTACTGCTCCAAAGAGACAGTTAGTGGGTGAAATAATTGGAGGGAAAAAGCTGGAAATGATTTTATTAAAAACTCCTACCGTATTTTCTTTGCCTCATCACATTTTCCCCACCAGCTTAATTTGATCCCTGAAGCAACTTTATAAAGGCTGGAAAGAACACCGCATAATTTTTGCATTTGCTTTTGGTTCCTACCATCTGGCACACCTTGAAGTGTCTTGCTTCCCTCCGCCTGCTTGTTCTTTCATTTGCTCAACAAATATCTAATTTTTGGGAACCGTGTGTCAGATGGTGTGCTGGTCGTTGGAAATCAGGACTAACACAGCCCTGTTCACAGAGTCGCAGTCTACCCGGGAGACAGACGTGTAAACACAACTTCGGTAGGCACGGTGGGGCCCAAGGAAGGCCTAGGCTTCCAGAGGCTTCTGAAGTCAGAGGGACAGGACCCAGAGATTATCTCTAAGATGTTGGAGTCAGACTGGGAAGTAGTTGTGAACATTTGAGACTTTTGCCTGGGATTCAGGTCAGTGATGTAGTTATTTAAGGGAAGTGGGCGGAGGAGGGAGCAGAGGCAGTGTGCTAAGGATAGGAGGCAGGAGCAGCGGTACATAATAAGGGGGTGACCCTCTCTCCAGCTCCTGTGCCTGGCCTTTTGTGCCCCAGAGCATCTGGCGGATCAGTGAATGTCCAGACCGCCTGAGCATCCTGTCCACATGCAGATGGGGCACGAACAGAACTCAGTGGGGCTGGGTTGCGGCTCAGGAGGCCGCCTTTCTGACCAGCTCTCAGGTGATGCCTGTGCCGCTGGCTCTGAACCACCCTGGGCAGCGTGAGCGCACAGTCCACCTGGGCAGGTGTGCCACATGGGCTTGGGAATGAGGCTGGAAGGTTTGGGAGTCAGCTGAGAGCAGGCAGAGTGGCAGAGTGTGCAAGGCATGGAGGAGCCTGGCTGAAGCAGCTCCCTAGTGAGATGAGAAAGGGCCACGTGGGCCTGGTTTGGGGAGCCTCCTAGGGAGGTCAGATGGAGGGAGGTGGAGCCCAGCTGTGGGATGGGACAGTGACAAGTATCTGGGAGAGAGCCAAGGCAGCCCTGCCTCTGGACGGCTCCACCTGGAAACAGTCCTGATCAGAGCTGGTGATTTGATCTCCTGAAGCTTACCCCGGAGCGGTGACGGAGCCGCCTGTTGAGGCAGAGATGCCAGTGGACAGCTGGCCAGACCGCCGCTTGCTTTCTGTTCAGTGCGGGGCTTGTGGGCACCTCTTCCCCTTGCTGGCACCGTGCAGCCCATGGGCCAGCTTCCATCGAGGAGCTGGGCTGAGAGCACTTTTATCCGTCTTCTGTTTACAGACCTCTTCCTACAGCTCTTGTGTGTACGGGAAGGTGCTGCCTTACAACTAGGTCCTTGTAAGAGCTTACTTGTCATAAGTCTTATATTTCTAATTCAGAAGACCAGCACCAGAGGTTTTCTAGATCCCACCTGGTCAGGACAGGGGGTATCGGACAGTGCACAGACATCAAACACCAGGCTACAGACCTGGGTCCTGCAGGAGAAGTGGACAAGAAGGGCAGGGGACTCTCAGGAAGGGAGGCATGTCAGTAGAGTCTGACATTTCGGCGGGCTTTTCAGAGGGAGTAGACAAGACACTTTCCACATCTTATCCTGGGAGCACTCGGTTGAGACCATGGGATGACCTCTCTCCAGCTCCTGTGCCTGGCCTTTTGTGCCCCAGAGCATCTGGCGGATCAGTGAATGTCCAGACCGCCTGAGCATCCTGTCCACATGCAGATGGGGCACGAACAGAACTCAGTGGGGCTGGGTTGCGGCTCAGGAGGCCGCCTTTCTGACCAGCTCTCAGGTGATGCCTGTGCCGCTGGCTCTGAACCACCCTGGGCAGCGTGAGCGCACAGTCCACCTGGGCAGGTGTGCCACATGGGCTTGGGAATGAGGCTGGAAGGTTTGGGAGTCAGCTGAGAGCAGGCAGAGTGGCAGAGTGTGCAAGGCATGGAGGAGCCTGGCTGAAGCAGCTCCCTAGTGAGATGAGAAAGGGCCACGTGGGCCTGGTTTGGGGAGCCTCCTAGGGAGGTCAGATGGAGGGAGGTGGAGCCCAGCTGTGGGATGGGACAGTGACAAGTATCTGGGAGAGAGCCAAGGCAGCCCTGCCTCTGGACGGCTCCACCTGGAAACAGTCCTGATCAGAGCTGGTGATTTGATCTCCTGAAGCTTACCCCGGAGCGGTGACGGAGCCGCCTGTTGAGGCAGAGATGCCAGTGGACAGCTGGCCAGACCGCCGCTTGCTTTCTGTTCAGTGCGGGGCTTGTGGGCACCTCTTCCCCTTGCTGGCACCGTGCAGCCCATGGGCCAGCTTCCATCGAGGAGCTGGGCTGAGAGCACTTTTATCCGTCTTCTGTTTACAGACCTCTTCCTACAGCTCTTGTGTGTACGGGAAGGTGCTGCCTTACAACTAGGTCCTTGTAAGAGCTTACTTGTCATAAGTCTTATATTTCTAATTCAGAAGACCAGCACCAGAGGTTTTCTAGATCCCACCTGGTCAGGACAGGGGGTATCGGACAGTGCACAGACATCAAACACCAGGCTACAGACCTGGGTCCTGCAGGAGAAGTGGACAAGAAGGGCAGGGGACTCTCAGGAAGGGAGGCATGTCAGTAGAGTCTGACATTTCGGCGGGCTTTTCAGAGGGAGTAGACAAGACACTTTCCACATCTTATCCTGGGAGCACTCGGTTGAGACCATGGGATGATAAATGGGCTTCTCGGCCGTGGCAGCCAACCTTGGAGGAATCTGTTTCTGTGTGTTGTGACCACCTCTCAGGCCTTGCCAGAGGGGCTGGGAGGTTCCACCACAGTGTCCCCCTGCCACGAGGGTAGTGCTGTTCTGCTGAGGAGCCAGTAACTGAACAACTGGGACCTCCTTGAAGGAAAGGACTGGTACCTTGCATGACGTTTTCCTGCCAGTCTATCTCCTTGAGGGCAGGGGCTGCGAGCTTATTTATCAGACACACTGTGTGTGTGTGTACCCTGAAGGGAAGGCGGGACCAGGCCCTCCTGTCACCGATGTGGTGACTGATTCTGGCAGTCTCCACCGTGGTTGCTCCAGCGCAGCCTGCGGGGAGGGATGATGGCTTGTCCTGCCCGCTCATCACACCTGAGCATCCAGGAAGGACATGCAGTTGTCAGAAGCTTCGTGGCTACAGCAGGCTCCTGGCTCGTTTCATAGACTGGATTCTAGAGTATATAGTCTATTCCTGTTCCATTTATTAAGGGATTTTCTTTTCACTGATGTTAGTTAAAAAGACCTACATGTTATTATCAGAACCTTTGAAAACACACAGAAATCAAAACAAAATAATCCACAAGCCTGTGTTGTAGAAAAAACTACTTTTATTGTTCCAATTTATTATAAATTTTAAGAAATTTAATTTTTTTTAATGATTATTGATTTTGGGGGGGTATGAACCTTTTGGGGGCGGATTGGGAAGGGAGGTGGGCGAGCAGGCCTCTTCTGTTGGCCTTTCTTTTTATCCGTCTTCTGTTTACAGACCTCTTCCTACAGCTCTTGTGTGTCGGGAAGGTGCTGCCTTACAACTAGGTCCTTGTAAGAGCTTACTTGTCATAAGTCTTATATTTCTAATTCAGAAGACCAGCACCAGAGGTTTTCTAGATCCCACCTGGTCAGGACAGGGGGTATCGGACAGTGCACAGACATCAAACACCAGGCTACAGACCTGGGTCCTGCAGGAGAAGTGGACAAGAAGGGCAGGGGACTCTCAGGAAGGGAGGCATGTCAGTAGAGTCTGACATTTCGGCGGGCTTTTCAGAGGGAGTAGACAAGACACTTTCCACATCTTATCCTGGGAGCACTCGGTTGAGACCATGGGATGATAAATGGGCTTCTCGGCCGTGGCAGCCAACCTTGGAGGAATCTGTTTCTGTGTGTTGTGACCACCTCTCAGGCCTTGCCAGAGGGGCTGGGAGGTTCCACCACAGTGCCCCCCTGCCACGAGGGTAGTGCTGTTCTGCTGAGGAGCCAGTAACTGAACAACTGGGACCTCCTTGAAGGAAAGGACTGGTACCTTGCATGACGTTTTCCTGCCAGTCTATCTCCTTGAGGGCAGGGGCTGCGAGCTTATTTATCAGACACACTGTGTGTGTGTGTACCCTGAAGGGAAGGCGGGACCAGGCCCTCCTGTCACCGATGTGGTGACTGATTCTGGCAGTCTCCACCGTGGTTGCTCCAGCGCAGCCTGCGGGGAGGGATGATGGCTTGTCCTGCCCGCTCATCACACCTGAGCATCCAGGAAGGACATGCAGTTGTCAGAAGCTTCGTGGCTACAGCAGGCTCCTGGCTCGTTTCATAGACTGGATTCTAGAGTATATAGTCTATTCCTGTTCCATTTATTAAGGGATTTTCTTTTCACTGATGTTAGTTAAAAAGACCTACATGTTATTATCAGAACCTTTGAAAACACACAGAAATCAAAACAAAATAATCCACAAGCCTGTGTTGTAGAAAAAACTACTTTTATTGTTCCAATTTATTATAAATTTTAAGAAATTTAATTTTTTTTAATGATTATTGATTTTGGGGGGGTATGAACCTTTTTGGGGGGGGCGGATTGGGAAGGGAGGTGGGCGAGCAGGCCTCTTCTGTTGGCCTTTCATTTATCTATTTTCATCCATCTTTGTTCTCTGGCCCATGTGGGCCTCCCATCGCAGTGGCCTCTGTTGTCGCAGAGCACCGGCTCTGGGCACATGCGCTCCAGAGCTCCGGCTTGGTAGTTGGACACATCGGTCCAGCCGCTCCACGGCACGTGGTATCTTCCCAGGACAGGGATCGAACCGGCGCCCCTTGCACTGCAAGGCGGTGTCCTTACCCACTGGACCGCCAGGGAAGCCCGGTATGAACTATTTTAAAAGTCTTTGTTACAATATTTTTTCTGTTTTTATTTACTTATTTGCAGCCATGAAGTATTTGGGATCTTAGCTCCCTGACCAGGGATCAAACCTGCAACCTCTGCATTTAGGAGGCCAAGTCTTAACCACTGGACCACCAGAGAAGTTCCTTAAAAGAAAATTTTTTCTTTAAGTTTAAAAAGCCTTGTGACAAGACAACAGGATCAAATCATTTTCATTTTTACTGTTACACTCTCTCCCACTGGTGGACCTTATGTGTTTTCACATTGAAATCTCTGTCTGAATACAGTTCTGTGCTTCGAACTTTGAAACAGAGTTTTAGATCCCTTCTTCAGATTTCTCCTCTGATAAGAAATGAAATCCCTTTTTATCTCTGGGATTCTTAGCAGCGTCTTTAAGGATTTCAGCAGGCTGAGGGTGCACCCGGAGGGCTGGGGTGTGCGGCCGCCAGCCTGTTGCGTTGGGGTTAAACCTGTGATCGCTGGAGCTTTTCCCAGAGGTTACAGCCGGAGGCAATCCCCTGCTGCAGGGCCCATTTACCGTGACCTGGGCAAGGTTCTCGAAAGACTGGTTTCCCCAGGCTCTCTGGAACGCTTGGTCTCTGGCCAGCAGGCAGCCAGCAGCCTTGGCTGGAAGGGCTCCTCCTTCCCGACACGGTCACCACCCTGGGCCGGCTCCCTCCCACACCCAGACACATCCACGCCGCCACGCGCACACATAATCCCCCACGTCTAAACCCACAGGCTGACAACCCCCTTCCCACATCCACACCCCCACATAACCCCACACTCATACACACAACCCCATGCCCACACCCACGTACTCACACACAGCCTCCCCCAGCACACATCCACTCCCAGACACATCCACGCCCAGACATCCACACCCAGACACATCCACGCCCCAACACTCACACAGAGCTCCCACATCCACGCCCACACCCTCACATAACCCCACACCCACACACTCATACACACAACCCCATACCCACTTCATATCCACACACATCCACACCCACTCCCTCACGCGTACATTCACATGTACATACCCACCTACCCACTGCCACACACCCCACACACAGGCAGGCGCACTCCCACACAAGCTTTTACACAGGCAGACGGACAAACACATTGATCCTCTTCAGACAGGCCCTTCTCTCTCTCTCTAACACACACATATGCATCCTGTGTATACATACATGCAAATCACCTGGAGTCCTGCTTTTAAGGTACATCCATCTCTTATCAAATTTCCCCAAGAGTAAGTTTAAAAGGGAGTTAATGCTTGTGCAGTGGAGTTTATTTTGTTAAAGGCTCGAAATAGTGACTGACTTTGGGGCTCTGGTGGCTGGTGGTTTGATCATCCACATGAGGGTTGTGGGGAGGACAGAGTGAGGTGAGGCGCCCACAGGGCTTAGCTCAGGGCCTGGCGCCGTGTGGCCATGCAGGGTCAGCTGTCTTAAACATTACTGTTACTACTGCCCAAAAGGTGCCCCCGTTTGGGTTGGCACCCACTGGGGCCACGGTGGTTCTCACACACTGGCTTGGCTGGCAGCCGCCCCACTGTCTGGGTGTGGTGCTTTTCTTGGAATGATGAAGACTTTGAGGTCAAAAAGAGCCTGCTCTATAATTTCAGGCTAATTCAGATGGGATCTTATCTGGACCCTAGCGGGTATGTTAAGGGTAACAGAAGCCAGAGCTTAAGAAAAAGAAAAGTCTGGAGGAGTCACTTAAAATTGAGGAAATTGTCCTCATATACTTATTTTTTTCCTACAAATTCCTGCCGTACCTTCATGGCCTCACTGTAGGAGCACAGACTGGGGGGTCACTGCTTTGGGGACACAGCTGGGGAAGGAGCATGGCTGGTCCCACATGTGGGTTCTTCATGCCAGACCCCGCAGTGGCCTGTCCTCCTTGGTGCCCTGGTTATGGAGGCAAGAGGCTGTGATAGAAAAGAAGGAACAAGAGAGGGACCCAAGGAACTGAGATACCCCAGGAGGCCCAGTCTCCCTGGAAATGTCCCAGACCCAAGATCTGGAAGAGGGTAGACCAGGGATGGTAAAGAAGGAAGTACCTTCATGAATGGCTAGCTGTATCTTGGGTGAATCCTCCAAGTGCTGGAAACAGGGAGCCGAGGCTCTGAGAGGCCAAGAATCTTTCTTTCTCAGTCACGTGACAGCTAAGTGGCCACCCCAGACTGCTCCCCTCCAGGGGCCAAGCTCTCAATTGCTTGATATCTTCTGTGTCACTAGAAGTGATACAGAACATATCTAGTGAGTCGTATCTAGTGAGATTGTAGATACTGGGAAAGAGACCAGAAGGTCAGGATAGCCCAGTAACCCCAGGTTAAAAAAATGTACTGTCTGGTCTACATTAAAAAAAAAAATTGAGATATAATATACATGTTATATTTTGTTAGTTTCAGGTGTAACAGAAAATGATTTGCTGTATTTATATATTGTTAAGTGGTCACTGCTTTAGAAACATGTTTGTCTTGTGATCACAACTTTATTTTAATTAATTAAAATGTATGGCTATTCTGGGTTTTCACTGGCTCTTCTCTAGTTTCAGGGAATGGGGACTCCTCTAGTTGAGGTGAGCGGGCTTCTTGCTACAGTGACTTCTCTTTTAATGGAACTCGGGCACTAGGGTACACGAGCTTGAGTAGGTGTGGCACATGGGCTCCATAGTTCCGGCTCCAAGGTTCTAGAGCACAGGCTCAATAGTTGTGGCTCAGGGGCTTAGTCACTCCACAGCACGTGGGATCTTCTGCATTGGCAGGCGAACTCTTTACCACTGAGCTACTAAGGAAGCTCTTGATGAGAACTTTTAAGAACTACTCTTAGGAACTTTCAGATACTCAGTACAGAGCGCTACTGTACACCCCGGGCCTTGCTTATCTCCCCACCACCCCCAGTTTTAGAACATATTTATCTCATAACTGGAAATTTGTACCATTTGACCATCTCCACCCATTTTGCCCAATCTCCTACCTCTGGCAGCCATCCAGATTTGTTTTAAAGTAAACTTTTTGTTGAAGAAAGGGCTTAAGCCAGTAAGTATTCAGCTTGATTTTTTTTCCAGAAAGTTTTTCACAAAGGAACACCCTGTGTAATTAACCCTGTGCTCTAAGAAGAAGAACAAGAGAGGGACCCAAGGAACTGAGATACCCCAGGAGGCCCAGTCTCCCTGGAAATGTCCCAGACCCAAGATCTGGAAGAGGGTAGACCAGGGATGGTAAAGAAGGAAGTACCTTCATGAATGGCTAGCTGTATCTTGGGTGAATCCTCCAAGTGCTGGAAACAGGGAGCCGAGGCTCTGAGAGGCCAAGAATCTTTCTTTCTCAGTCACGTGACAGCTAAGTGGCCACCCCAGACTGCTCCCCTCCAGGGGCCAAGCTCTCAATTGCTTGATATCTTCTGTGTCACTAGAAGTGATACAGAACATATCTAGTGAGTCGTATCTAGTGAGATTGTAGATACTGGGAAAGAGACCAGAAGGTCAGGATAGCCCAGTAACCCCAGGTTAAAAAAATGTACTGTCTGGTCTACATTAAAAAAAAAAATTGAGATATAATATACATGTTATATTTTGTTAGTTTCAGGTGTAACAGAAAATGATTTGCTGTATTTATATATTGTTAAGTGGTCACTGCTTTAGAAACATGTTTGTCTTGTGATCACAACTTTATTTTAATTAATTAAAATGTATGGCTATTCTGGGTTTTCACTGGCTCTTCTCTAGTTTCAGGGAATGGGGACTCCTCTAGTTGAGGTGAGCGGGCTTCTCGTTACAGTGACTTCTCTTTTAATGGAACTCGGGCACTAGGGTACACGAGCTTGAGTAGGTGTGGCACATGGGCTCCATAGTTCCGGCTCCAAGGTTCTAGAGCACAGGCTCAATAGTTGTGGCTCAGGGGCTTAGTCACTCCACAGCACGTGGGATCTTCTGCATTGGCAGGCGAACTCTTTACCACTGAGCTACTAAGGAAGCTCTTGATGAGAACTTTTAAGAACTACTCTTAGGAACTTTCAGATACTCAGTACAGAGCGCTACTGTACACCCCGGGCCTTGCTTATCTCCCCACCACCCCCAGTTTTAGAACATATTTATCTCATAACTGGAAATTTGTACCATTTGACCATCTCCACCCATTTTGCCCAATCTCCTACCTCTGGCAGCCATCCAGATTTGTTTTAAAGTAAACTTTTTGTTGAAGAAAGGGCTTAAGCCAGTAAGTATTCAGCTTGATTTTTTTTCCAGAAAGTTTTTCACAAAGGAACACCCTGTGTAATTAACCCCTGTGCTCAAGAAATAGAACATTATCAATATTCTAGAAGCCCCCACCCATGCACCCTTTAGGACACTGCCCCTGCCCTCCCAAATCATCATGGGTCAATTTTGTCTCTTCCTGAGACTTTATAGGTAAACTGTATAGTATATGCTCTGGGTCTGGGTCCTTCTGCTCCACCTTAAGGTTGGGAACCTCAGGTGTATTGCTTGTAGTTGTAGTTCATTCTTTTTCATTGCTATATAGTATTCCGTGATAGAAACATACCACCGTGGTACTGTTAGTAGCCATTTGGATTGTTTCCACTTTGAGACTCTTACAAGTAATGCCCTAAGAATACTTGTGTATGTCTTCTGGTGACTATATGTATCGAGTTCTGTTGGAAATGTACCTGGGAGTAAAAATGCTAGATTATCCTATAGGCATCAAGGAGACAGTTTCCCAAAGTGCTCCTATCCTATTTTATTTAACCCAGTCAGATAGGTTTGTGTTAGTAGCTCATTGTGATTTTTTTAAATTGTGAATTTGATGCAGATTTCTCTAGTGACTAATGAATGATGCCAATCACATTTTCATCTGCTTATCATCCATTGTGGTGGTTAGTGCTTTTGATGCCCTGTTTAAGATTCTTTAGGGCTTCCTAGGTGGTGCAGCAGTCAAAATTCTGCCTGTCAATGCAAGAGTTATGGGTTCGGTCCCTGGGTGGGGAAGACGTCCTGAAGGAGGAAATGGCAACTCACTCCAGTATTCTTGCCTGAAAAATCCTATGGACAGAGGAGCCTGGAGGGTTACAGTCCATAGGATCGCAAAGAGTCAGACACAAATGAGCACACACGCATGAATGCATTAAGATTCTTTGTCTGGGGCTTCCCCTGGTGGTCCAGTGGGTAAGGACACCGCCTTGCAGTGCAAGGGGTGCCGGTTCGATCCCTGGCCTGGGAAGATCCCACGTGCCGCGGAGCGGCTGGACCGATGTGTCCAATTACCGAGCCGGAGCTCTGGAGCGCATGCGCCCAGAACCGGCGCTCTGCGACGACAGACGCCACCGCGATGGGAGGCCCACAGGAGCCAAAGAACAAAGACGCATGAAAATAGAGAAAAGACCAATAGAAGTGGCCCGCCCGCTCTCCTCCCTCCCCAACCTGACCCCCGCCCAAAATAAATAAATAAATCTTAAAAAAAAAAAAAAAAAGATTCTTTGTCTGTTACAAAAACCAGGAAGCTAGAATCCCGTGTTATCTTCTGGAAGCTATTTTGTTTACATTAGAGATTTATAATCCTTCTGGAATTTGTTTTTTATGTGTCATAGATTAAGACTTTTTTTTTTTATCTATATGGATGTCCAGCTACTTCAGTGGAACTCACCTAAAAGACTGTCCTTTCTCCACTGAACTTGGTAGATGCTCGGGTCTTTCTTTGGACCCTCTAACATCTGTCTGTTAATTTATTCTTGTTCCAGTACTGCGTTGCCATAGTCTTTGTCGTTTTATAGTGAACTTTGGTTATCTGTTAATGTTAAACACTTTGTTCTTTGTTCTTCTTCAAGATTTAACTGTTTGCCTGGGAATTTTATGGAATTGTGTTGACTCTACTTAACTTGAAGACTTGACATCTTTAAAGAATCTTCCAGGGCTTCCCTGGTGGTCCAGTGGGTAAGGCCACCGCCTTGCAGTGCAAGGGGTGCCGGTTCGATCCCTGGCCTGGGAAGATCCCATGTGCCGCGGAGCGGCTGGACCAATATGTCCAATTACCGAGCCAGAGCTCTGGAGCGCATGCGCCCAGAGCCGGTGCTCTGCGACAACAGAGGCCACCATGATGGAAGGCCCACACGGGCCAAAAGAACAAAGATGGATGAAAATAGATAAATGAAAGACCAATAGAAGTGGCCCGCCCACCCCCCTCCCTCCCCAACCTGCTCCCCCCATAAAAATAAAAAGTTATAAAGAATCTTCCAGTCTCCAAACATGGTTACCCCTGCACTAGTACATGTTCTCTTTCTCTCTTTTTTCAATTCTATACTTAAAATTTTTACTTATGGGCTTCCCTGGTGGTCCAGTGGGTAAAGAATCCACCTTGTAGTGCAGGGGGTGCCAGTTCGATCCCTGGCCTGGGAAGATCCCACGTGCCATTGGAGTGGCTGGACCTGTGTGTCCAATTATGAGCCGGTGCTCTGGAGCGCATGGGCCCAGAGCTGGTGCTCAGCAACGAGAGAGGCTACTGCAATGGGAGACCCACACAGGCTGAAGAATAAAGATGAATGAAAAAAAAAGGAGGCCAAAATGAAAAAAAAATTTTTTGAACTTATTTATTTGGCTGCACTGGGTCCTAGGTGCAGCATGTGCGATCTGGTTCCCTGACCAGGGAGCAAACCTGGAACCCCTGCATGGGGAACTCAAGAGTCTTCACCACTGAACTACCAGGAAAGTCCCTAGTTCATGCTCTCTTACTTTCTTTCAATAATACAATCATTTTCTGGTTTTTTTTTTTTTTTTTTTTGTGGCCACTTCTGTTGGTCTTTCATGTATTTATTTCCATCCATCTTTGTTCTTTGGCCAATGCAGTCGTTTTCTGTATAGAAATCTTATGCTTCTTTTCTTAGATTTATTCAAGTATTTGGTGATTTTAAATGATGTCTCTCAAATTTTATTATTTTCCAAATGTTTATTGCAAATTGTTCCAGCCAGGATGTTCTGCCGTTCAGTTCGGGTGCCAACCACCTGGAGTTAGTAGGCTCAGTCCCCTCGGGTTTAAGGGGTCAGTTCTCCACAGACTGTCCTCACCTCAGATGTCAGCCTCACGTGGGGTCGCCTCCACCTGTGTTTGTCTGGCCAATTGGCTATAAGCTCGGGATTCTCACAGCCCGTCATCAGGTTTGACAATTTGCCAGAATGAGTCACAGAACTCAGGAAAGTGCTACACTTAGGGTTACAGTTTTATTTTCAGGGATGTACCAAGGGTGCTCTACAAGATGGATGAAAATAGATAAATGAAAGACCAATAGAAGTGGCCCGCCCACCCCTCCCTCCCACCCCACCCCCATAAAAATAAAAGTTATAAAGAATCTTCCAGTCTCCAAACATGGTTACCCCTGCACTAGTACATGTTCTCTTTCTCTTTTTCAATTCTATACTTAAAATTTTTACTTATGGGCTTCCCTGGTGGTCCAGTGGGTAAAGAATCCACCTTGTAGTGCAGGGGGTGCCAGTTCGATCCCTGGCCTGGGAAGATCCCACGTGCCATTGGAGTGGCTGGACCTGTGTGTCCAATTATGAGCCGGTGCTCTGGAGCGCATGGGCCCAGAGCTGGTGCTCAGCAACGAGAGAGGCTACTGCAATGGGAGACCCACACAGGCTGAAGAATAAAGATGAATGAAAAAAAAGGAGGCCAAAATGAAAAAAAAATTTTTTGAACTTATTTATTTGGCTGCACTGGGTCCTAGGTGCAGCATGTGCGATCTGGTTCCCTGACCAGGGAGCAAACCTGGAACCCCTGCATGGGGAACTCAAGAGTCTTCACCACTGAACTACCAGGAAAGTCCCTAGTTCATGCTCTCTTACTTTCTTTCAATAATACAATCATTTTCTGGTTTTTTTTTTTTTTTTTTTTGTGGCCACTTCTGTTGGTCTTTCATGTATTTATTTCCATCCATCTTTGTTCTTTGGCCAATGCAGTCGTTTTCTGTATAGAAATCTTATGCTTCTTTTCTTAGATTTATTCAAGTATTTGGTGATTTTAAATGATGTCTCTCAAATTTTATTATTTTCCAAATGTTTATTGCAAATTGTTCCAGCCAGGATGTTCTGCCGTTCAGTTCGGGTGCCAACCACCTGGAGTTAGTAGGCTCAGTCCCCTCGGGTTTAAGGGGTCAGTTCTCCACAGACTGTCCTCACCTCAGATGTCAGCCTCACGTGGGGTCGCCTCCACCTGTGTTTGTCTGGCCAATTGGCTATAAGCTCGGGGATTCTCACAGCCCGTCATCAGGTTTGACAATTTGCCAGAATGAGTCACAGAACTCAGGAAAGTGCTACACTTAGGGTTACAGTTTTATTTTCAGGGATGTACCAAGGGTGGGGTCTGAGGTTCAGGGCACTCCCATGCCCTGTCTCCCTGAGCCAGGGGCCTCTCCCTCCGGGTGCACCAGCGTGTTCACCAACCCGAAAGCTCCCCTGAGCTTTGAGATCCAGAGGTTTTATTCTCAGAACTTGCTTAGGGTGATTGAGGAAGTCATTGCGTTCCCTGGAGAGGGGTGTCCTGTGCCCCATTGTGTCTCCACAAAGAGTCACCTTATTAACATCACAAAGACACTCCTATCACTCAGGAAATCAGAGACCAGGTATATTCTTCTATTAAAAAAATTTTTATTAAAATTATTATTTGGCTGCACTTCTTGTAATGCAGGATCTTAGTTCCCTGACCAGGGATTGAACCCGTGCCTGTTTCAGTTGAAGTGCAGATTCATAATCCCTGAACCACGGGAGAAGTCTCAGATGTATTCTTTATGATAATAAACAAATTTTGGGAAATGTAATTATTTTTGTATGGTGACTGAATTTATTGACCTTGCCAGATAAACTATTCTAATAGTTTAGATTCTTTTGGCTTTTCTATACATACGATCATGCTGCCTATGAATAATGGAAATTTTATTTACTTACTGAGAATCTTTAAGCATTTCATGTCTTATTCTTGCCTTATTTCACTGGCTAGGACCTTTTGGGTCATGTTGATCTGGTGATAGTGGACATCCTTGTGAAAATATCATGTTATTTTCTTAGATTTATTCAAGGATTTGGTGATTTTAAATGATGTCTCTCAAATTTTATTATTTTCCAAATGTTTATTGCGAATTGTGCCAGCCACGATGTGCTGCCGTTCAGTTCGGGTGCCAGCCCCCTGGAGTGCGTCGGCTCAGGCCCCACGGGTTTAAGGGGGCCGTGCTCCACAGACTGTCCTCACCTCAGATGTCAGCCTCACGTGGGGTCGCCTCCACCTGTGTTTGTCTGGCCAATTGGCTATAAGCTCGGGGATTCTCACAGCCCGTCATCAGGTTTGACAATTTGCCAGAATGAGTCACAGAACTCAGGAAAGTGCTACACTTAGGGTTACAGTTTTATTTTCAGGGATGTACCAAGGGTGGGGTCTGAGGTTCAGGGCACTCCCATGCCCTGTCTCCCTGAGCCAGGGGCCTCTCCCTCCGGGTGCACCAGCGTGTTCCCCAAACCCCAAAAGCTCCCTGAGCTTTGAGATCCAGAGGTTTTATTCTCAGAACTTGCTTAGGGTGATTGAGGAAGTCATTGCGTTCCCTGGAGAGGGGTGTCCTGTGCCCCATTGTGTCTCCACAAAGAGTCACCTTATTAACATCACAAAGACACTCCTATCACTCAGGAAATCAGAGACCAGGTATATTCTTCTATTAAAAAAATTTTTATTAAAAATTATTATTTGGCTGCACTTCTTGTAATGCAGGATCTTAGTTCCCTGACCAGGGATTGAACCCGTGCCTGTTTCAGTTGAAGTGCAGATTCATAATCCCTGAACCACGGGAGAAGTCTCAGATGTATTCTTTATGATAATAAACAAATTTTGGGAAATGTAATTATTTTTGTATGGTGACTGAATTTATTGACCTTGCCAGATAAACTATTCTAATAGTTTAGATTCTTTTGGCTTTTCTATACATACGATCATGCTGCCTATGAATAATGGAAATTTTATTTACTTACTGAGAATCTTTAAGCATTTCATGTCTTATTCTTGCCTTATTTCACTGGCTAGGACCTTTTGGGTCATGTTGATCTGGTGATAGTGGACATCCTTGTGAAAATATCTGTTGAAATGATTGAATGATTAATCTTTTTTTCTTCTGAGTTATACTGATTGATTTTTAAATGTTAATCCTTCAACATTTGTTGCATAACTGGAATAAACCTAACAGTCACGTGTATTTCTTTTTGCACCTCACTGGATTTGCCTGTATCTTTATTTAGAATCTTGGCATTGACGATGATGAGAGAGATAGGCCTATAATGATTTGTTCTGCCATTAAAAAAAATATATCGACCAATGGAACAAGATAGAGAACCCAGAGATAAACCCACACACCTATGGGTACCTTATTTTTGACAAAGGAGGCGAACATATAAAATGGGACAAAGGCAGCCTCTTCAACAAATGGTGCTGGGAAAATTGGACAGCTACATGCAAAAAAATGAAGTTGGAACATTCCCTGACACCATGCAAAAAGATCAACTCAAAATGGATTAAAGACCTAAATGGAAGACCAGAAACCATCAAACTCTTAGAGGAGAATATAGGCAAAACCCTCAAGGACATAAATCAAAGCAAAATCTACTCTGACCCACCTACTAGAATAGCGGAACTAAAAAGACAAATGAACATGTGGGACCTCATGAAACTTAAAAGCTTTTGTATAGCAAAAGAAATCACAAAAAAGCTGAACAGACAACCCACAGAATGGGAGAAAATCATAGCAAATGAAACAACAGACAAAGAAATAATCTCCAACATCTACAAGCAACTCAGACAACTCAGCACTGGAAAAATGAACAACCCAATCAAAAAAATGGGAAAAGAACCTAAACAGACACCTCTCCAAAGAGGACATACAGATGGCCCAAAAGCACATGAAACGATGCTCAACTTCACTTATAATTAGAGAATTGCAAATCAAAACTACAATGAGATATCACCTCACACCCGTCAGAATGGCCATCATCCACAAATCGACAGACAATAAATTCTGGAAAGGCTGCGGAGAAAAGAGAACACTCCTGCATTGCTGGTGGGAGTGTAAATTGATACAGCCTCTATGGAAGACAGTCCGGAGATTTCTTAAAAAACTAAAAATAGAAGCACCATACGACCCAGCAATCCCACTCTTAGGCTTATACCCTGATGAAATCAAATCTGAAAGAAGCACCTGTACCCCAATGTTCTTTGCAGCTCTCTATACAATAGCTAGAACATGGAACCTAGATGCCCATCGACGAACGAATGGATCCAAAAGCTCTGGTACATATATACAGTGGAATACTACACAGTGTAAAGAGAAATGCAGAAGAATCAGCCCTAATGAGGTGGCTGGATCTAGAACGTATCATGAAAAGTGAAGTCGGGACTTCCCTGGTGGTCCAGTGGTTAAGACTCTGTGTTCCAAATGAAGGGGGCCTAGGTCCAATCCCTGGTCAGGGAACTAGATCCCACATGTCACAACTAAGACCCAGTGTAGCCAAATAAATAAACAAAAAAAACCAAACAGTAAAGTCAGTCAGAAAGAGAAGGACAAATACAGTATTTTAACACATACATATGGAATCTAGTAGGATGGTGATGATGGTGCATGCAGTGAAGCGACGGAAAGACAGACATGGACAGTGAACATATGGACATTGTGGGGAAGGAACAGAGGGTGGGAGGCGTAAAGGAAGTAGCATGAAGGCCTGTACTATCATAAGTGAAGAAAATAGCTCTAGTCATTGCTCTGTGAGAAAAGGAGATCCTTCAGGGGTGCTGTGTGATGGTTGGGAGGAGTGAGAAGGGGGGGATATACATATGACTAATCTGGGAACGTGCATATCTGTAAACAACAAAACTCTGTAAAAGTTAAAAGTAAAATAAAGGTTTAAAAAAAAAAAACTTCGAAAAAAAATGATTGATCTCCTTTTCTTCTGAATTATACTGATTGATTTTTGAGTGTTAATCCTTCAACATTTGTTGCATAACTGGAATAAACCTAACAGTCACATGTATTTCTTTTTGCACCTCACTGGATTTGCCTGTATCTTTATTTAGAATCTTGGCATTGACGATGATGAGAGAGATAGGCCTGTAATGATTTGTTCTGCCATTAAAAAAAAATTGAGGATGCTTCCCTGGTGGTCCAGTGGGTAAGGACACCGCCTTGCAGTGCAAGGGGCGCCGGTTCGATCCCTGGCCTGGGAAGATCCCACGTGCCGCGGAGCGACTGGACTGATGTGTCCAATTACCGAGCCAGAGCTCTGGAGCGCATGCGCCCAGAGCCGGCGCTCTGCAACGACAGACGCCACCGCGATGGGAGGCCCACAGGAGCCAAAGAACAAAGACGGTGAACATAGAGAAACGAAAGACCAATAGAAGTGGCCCGCCTGCTCCCTTCCCTCCCCAACCCGACCCCCGCCCAAAATAAATAAATAAATAAATATTTAAAAAAAAAAAAAAGAAGGATTTTAATAGTTTAAGATTTATTTGGAAACTTGTGACCACTAGGAACCAAATGGGGTTCACAAGGGGGTTTTGTTTTTGTGAAAGGGAGGATGACTAGGTTAGTTCAGGAGAAAGCTAGTCCCAGACTTAAGGTTATCTTGATGTCAGCATTTAAGAGAATTTCCTAATATGTCTTCACAACTAACATGGGACATGTGGGCTCATTAACATTGGTCCAGTTTTAATTTGTTTTTAATTGGAGGCTAATTGCTTTACAATGTTGTGTTGGTTTCTGCCCTCACAACAGCGTGAATTGGACACAGGTATACTTATTTCCCCTCTCTCTTTAGCCTCCTTCCCCCCATCCAGGATCCCACCCCTCTAGGTCATCACCGAGCATCCAGCTGAGCTCCCTGTGCTGGACAGCAGCTTCCCACCAGCTCTCTGTTTGGCACATGGTCGTGTGTACATTTCAGTGCTACTGTCTCAGTTCATCCCACTCTCTCTTCCCTGCACTGTGTCCACAAGGCCTTTCTCTGCATCTGTGTCTCTATTCCTGGACAGTGGTCCAGTTTTTAGATTGATTTGCCCGCATATGATTAGCTGTTTACACAAACAGGTCTGAAGAGTGGGTGCTTCTCAGGGCAGTAAGTGAGTCTGCCATGGGGAATGGGAGCCTCCTGGGGTGGGGTGGGGGCGCTGGAGTGGTAGGCCAGACAGCCAGGAACTGGGGTTCCAGGGGGAAAGGCCAGAGGGGCTCCTAAGACCGGAGGACCCAGGGGAAGAGAGAATCAGTTTGCTGAAAGTGTCCAAAGTCAGGAGGAGGCTGGTGGTTCCTTCTTCCGCTCACAGAGCGTGTTGGCAGGCCAGCATCTTCTCTCTCCTGTGTTTCCTCTGCTGTGGGATGTTCCTCCAGTTCTCTGGGTTCCTCCTCGTCTTCTGCGCCATCTCTGTCCATGTCCGCCATCTCTGTCCATGTCCGCCATGAGAGGTTTCTACTGAGGTGACTGAGGACCAAGACAGCAGCTCTAGGCTGCTGAATGCACTCCCCCACTAACTTAAGAAACTTGAAACAAACCAAAAATAACCCTTGTCCAAGACCCAGGTATTCTCTTTCTAGAAATCTATCTTAAGGGCATGAAGATAGACCCAAATATATATATTGTAAGGATTTTCATGGTGGCAAAAAAAGGGGACGGGCACAGTTGAAGAGCGCAATGGGGCTTGGGAATATGTGTACAATGAAATATTATGAGGCCATTCAGCTTTTACAAATGTTTCTACAACAGGGGCAAATACAGAGAATGTGAACTATTTAAAAAGTGGGGTACAAAACTATTTATATGATGATCCAATTAGTGGAGAAAATATATTGGGTTGGCCAGAAAGTTCGTTTGAGTTTTTGAAAACATGGAAAAACCTGAATGAACTTTTTGGATAACCTAGTATATGGTAATATTTTCTCTGTGTATGTTCATTTTAAAAGGCCAAAGAAAATATGCGGTTACCAGTACTTACCTTTGATGGACGATAAGATTAAAAGTTATATATTAGTTTCCTTCTTTCCACTGTTGTTAGAGCACTATCAGAAAAAAAAAATCATTTGAAAATTAGATGTTAGAAAAAATGGCAAGAAACTTGGGGAAGTTAGTGTGCTGATTGTTGACAATCTTAACGAATTACATGTTTGAATGAGATGTTACTGTTGTGGTTTTGCTTTTTTTGAGGGTCCTTAACTTTTAGAGATACTTACCAATTGCTTGGGTAAAAGTGGCAGCTGTTTACAGATAAGATCTGGGATTTCCTTCATAGAAACCAGTGGAGTGGGTGGGAGGAGAGAGGAAACAAGATTGGCTAGAGGAGTCATTAATTGTTTAAGGTAGGTGAAGGGTGTAATTATATTATTTCCTCTACTTTTGTATCTGCTTTTATTTTCCATCATAAAATGTTAGAAATTAGAGACTCCTGGTTAACTGAAAAATCAAAGGCGTGAAGACCTGTACCTAGCGTGAGAGACCGAGACTGGTCATGGGGTCCCCCGACACCTGCTTGTCAACAGCTTCACCCCTGGGGTGCTTGGGTTAAGGCTCTTTGGAGAAGGCTCATTTCTGAATACCAGCTCGCCCACCCCTTCACAGTGCAATCCCAGGCCAGGACTTCTCTGAGCCAGGGTTTCCTCCTGTGAAAGTGGGGTCAGGTGATGCTCAGGCGCCCTGACCTCCTCCCCTGAACTCACTGCCCTGAATGCCTGGTGCCTGGGGGAAGTGGACCCAGAAGGGACGTTCAAGTGTCTACAGAGTGAAGGGACAACTGGAGTTTAGTGCTGGGAGTTTAGAGCCTCCCATCTTTTCAGGGAGGCTCTAAACAGAGTTCTTTAAACTTTTTTAATTATGGACCCTACTAGGAAAAAAAAATTTTTTTTTTTTTTAATTATTTTGACTTCATCACTCAGCATATGGGATCTTAGTTTGCTGACCAGGGATCAAGCCCTTGCCCTTTGCACTGGAAGCTCAGAGTCTTAAACACTGGACTGCCAGGGAAGTTCTCTGAAGTTTTAAAATTTATATCTCCATTCATTCAGGCATTATATGCTTGTTCTCTTTTACTAATATAAATGTTATAAAACAGGAAACAGGAAAATTCCCTTTTTTTTGGAAAATTCTTAAGTAAAAATGGAATAATTGTTCTTTTAAAATGTCTTGTTAACAGTTACCATTCCCTATTATCTCTAGCACATATATGCATTTGCTCAAGGCACAGAATACCCTTGTGCTGGGGTCCATCATTACTGACAGTGGCTGTATGCCTGTGTTTCACATAGTTTTATTTGTTTTGAATTATTTTGGCCAGTTACTCAGCCCTGACTCCATCCTTACTGATTTCCATCCCAGTGCTGGTTGGGGTGGCAGGTGGTGAGGGAGCCTTTGTAGGGGCTCTGCTCTTCACCTTGTTAAGCAGCTGTCCTTTTTATGAGTTTTGCTCTGTGGTTATATGTATTTCACATCATAAATCCCTGTCTGTACTTGCTCCTGATTTGTTGGAATATGAATGAGTGTGTGTGTGTGTGTGTGTGTGTGTGAAAGAGAGAAAGAAGAGATCCCTGGAGCCCTTTGGTCCTCTGTGATGACTGGTGACCAGCTGGCTCCAAGACCTAGTCTGAGTCCAACCGTGGTCAGTCTGTATAGTACCAAAATCTAAAGCCGCTTATTTATCTTGGATTAAAAATAAATGGGGGGCTTCCCCTGGTGGTCCAGTGGGTAAGGACACCGCCTTGCAGTGCAAGGGGCGCCGGTTCGATTCCTGGCCTGGGAGGATCCCACGTGCTGCAGAGCGGCTGGACCCATGTGTCCAATTACCGAGCCGGAGCTCTGGCGCGCGTGCGCCTGGAGCCGGTGCTCTGCGACAACAGAGGACACCGCGATGGGAGGCCCACAGGAGCCAAAGAACAAAGACGGATGAAAATAGACAAATGAAAGACCAATAGAAGTGGCCCACCTATCCCCCTCCCCCCCCCCCCCCACCCCCCCAAAAAAGATAAATAAATAAAATTAAAAAAAAAAAAAAAAAGGAAACGGTGTCTGGGATGAATACTCCCTTGGGAGACCCTGTTCTAAAAGGTCTGTGTCTGTGTTGTCTTTTTTTGTTGTTGTTAATCTTGACATATTTATTTGACTGTGTTGTGCCACATGGGATCTTCTTGGCATCATGTGGGATCTTTTGTTGCTGTGCACAGACTCTCTAGTTGGGGCACTCAGGCTTAGTCATGCTGTAGCATGCGGGATATTCACTCCCAGACCAGAGATTGAAACCCAAGTCCTGTATTGGAAGGTGGATTCATAACCACTGGGCCACCAGGGAAGTGCCTGCCTTGTTGTCTTGCTCAGGGTGGCTGGGCTGGTCAGTTTCCTGGTCTCTCTCTGGAAGCCCTTTCACCTGTGCTCCCCCCACCTCCCTGGCCCCCCCGCCGGGCACAGTGTCTCTGTTTCCATTTCCCTTTTCCTTGCAGCTATCTTTTACTGTATTCTACCATTTGTCTTGTCTTCCATTCTCATTTCTTTCCTTTTAAATAACCCCTAACACTAATGGAATATTTCGGTATTATTGATACTTATCACCACCTTTTATGAGTTTTGCTCTGTGGTTATATGTATTTCACATCATAAATCCCTGTCTGTACTTGCTCCTGATTTGTTGGAATATGAATGAGTGTGTGTGTGTGTGTGTGTGTGTGTGAAAGAGAGAAAGAAGAGATCCCTGGAGCCCTTTGGTCCTCTGTGATGACTGGTGACCAGCTGGCTCCAAGACCTAGTCTGAGTCCAACCGTGGTCAGTCTGTATAGTACCAAAATCTAAAGCCGCTTATTTATCTTGGATTAAAAATAAATGGGGGGCTTCCCCTGGTGGTCCAGTGGGTAAGGACACCGCCTTGCAGTGCAAGGGGCGCCGGTTCGATTCCTGGCCTGGGAGGATCCCACGTGCTGCAGAGCGGCTGGACCCATGTGTCCAATTACCGAGCCGGAGCTCTGGCGCGCGTGCGCCTGGAGCCGGTGCTCTGCGACAACAGAGGACACCGCGATGGGAGGCCCACAGGAGCCAAAGAACAAAGACGGATGAAAATAGACAAATGAAAGACCAATAGAAGTGGCCCGCCTGCTCCCCCCCCCCCCCCCCCCCCCCCCCACCCAAAAAAAATAAAAAAAAAAAATTAAAAAAAAAAAAAAAAAAGGAAACGGTGTCTGGGATGAATACTCCCTTGGGAGACCCTGTTCTAAAAGGTCTGTGTCTGTGTTGTCTTTTTTTGTTGTTGTTAATCTTGACATATTTATTTGACTGTGTTGTGCCACATGGGATCTTCTTGGCATCATGTGGGATCTTTTGTTGCTGTGCACAGACTCTCTAGTTGGGGCACTCAGGCTTAGTCATGCTGTAGCATGCGGGATATTCACTCCCAGACCAGAGATTGAAACCCAAGTCCTGTATTGGAAGGTGGATTCATAACCACTGGGCCACCAGGGAAGTGCCTGCCTTGTTGTCTTGCTCAGGGTGGCTGGGCTGGTCAGTTTCCTGGTCTCTCTCTGGAAGCCCTTTCACCTGTGCTCCCCCCACCTCCCTGGCCCCCCCGCCGGGCACAGTGTCTCTGTTTCCATTTCCCTTTTCCTTGCAGCTATCTTTTACTGTATTCTACCATTTGTCTTGTCTTCCATTCTCATTTCTTTCCTTTTAAAAACATAACCCACCTAAGGACAGTATTTTCACTGGTCATATTAATTGAGTAGCTTACTTATCACCACCTGATACATATCTAGACATGCAGGAATGAGTCAGGGACCATCGAATATAATTTCTGTAGATGACAGTGTAGCCTGGGACCCTCCCGGGGAAGGCAATTTGGAGATTTCTATCAAATCTGCCCTTGACCTTAGTGATGCCACATCTATAAATGTTATCTCACATGTGTCAAATGATGGATGTCCAGGAATTATCCTTATGGCATTGTCTGCAGTAGGAAAAAACCCTGAAAACAGTCATGTGTCCATCAGCAGAAGACCCATCCTGGTGCCCACCAGCGGAGCTCTCCACGGGGCAGGTGAGGAATGCACTGTGTGAGGTGTAGAAAGCTGTACCTTGTATTTTTAATTAAAATAAAAGTAAAAGAAGCTGATTTATTGTAGAAACTTTCAGAAAAGTGGGAAATGATTAAAAAGTCAAAGTCACCCTTATTTGACTACCACAAATGTTTTTACTGCATTTTTCTCCAGTGAGTCAGCAGTGATCTGGATTGCCTCTCCCCTTCAAAACGAGATATCCTGCTTTTCTTTTCTAATTACAAACATTAAAAAGTAATACAGGGGGGCTTCCCTGGTGGTCCAGTGGGTAAGGACACCGCCTTGCAGTGCAAGTAGCACCAGTTTGAGCCCTGGCCTGGGAAGACTCCACGTGCTGCGGAGCGGCTGGACCGATGTGTCCAGTTACCCAGAGCCGGTGCTCTGCGACAACAGAGGTCACCGTGATGTGAGGCCCACACGGGCCAAAGAACAAAGATGGATGAAAAATAGATAAATGAAAGACCAATAGAAGTGGCTGGCCCGCCCTCCTCCCTCTCCAACCCGCACCCCCCCCCCAAAAAAAAGTAATACAGGTTGACTTTAAAATGCAACCCCACAGACTGTAGTCTCTGTCCGTGGAATTCTCCAGACAGGGATATGGAAGTGGGTAGCCAGTCCCTTCTCCAGGGGATCTTCCTGACCCAGGGATTGAACTTGGATCTCCCACAGGGCAGGCAGATTTTTTACTGTCTGAGCGACCAGGGAAACCCTTAAAATGCATTAAGGCAAAGCAAAAGAAACCAGTATCACTCGTACTGTCCTGTTTTGTAGCTTTCTGGTTTACACAAATGGTGAGGTACTGTCTTTTAAAATAAATTAGTACCTGCATTTGCCTTTTTAGTGGCTGTGGTACTGTGTCATGAACCACACTGGGTTGACCCTTCTGGGCGCACCATGCCCATGGCCTGGGCACTTTCTTTGTGTGAAGGTCTTTCCTAGAAGTGGAAGGAATGGCTGAGTCTAAGGTCTTAAACATTTTACATCTTGATACATACTGCCAGATCATGATGGAAACATTTCATTGTTCTCTCCAGTACTGCTCTCTGTTAGTCACTGCAACCTTATATTTTAATTTATATTAAAATTAAGGACCTCACCGATGTATTTTTAATTTAAAAATTTTCTCTTATTTTATTTATTTTTAAAGTATTTTTAAAAATTATTTCTTTAATTTTATTTTTGGTCACCCTGGGTCTTTGTTACTGTGTGCAGGCTTTCTCTAGTTGCAGCACGTGGGGGCTGTTCTCTAGCTGTGGTGCTCGGCTTCTCTTTGGTGTGGCTTCTCTTGTTGCAGAGCACAGGCTCTAGGCACAAAAGCTTTAGTCACTGCAGAACTTGGGCTCAGTAGTTGCAGCTGTGGGTCAGGGGAGCCTAAAGCATGCAGGTTTCAGTAGTGGTGTCCGGGCTCAGTTGTCCCTTGGCATGTGGGATCTTCCCGGACCAGGGATTGAACCTGTGTCTCATGTGTTGGCAGGCGAATTCTTATCCACTGCCTCTTCAGGGAAGTCCCTCTGTTCTTTTAAACTGCTCATTGATTAAATAGCTTCCTCCCAGCCCTCCCTGGTCTGGTCTGGATATTCTGTGGCATTCTTTTTGTGGGCTGACGGCAGTGGGCCTTGGGAAGGCTGTGCTGCACCTCTCAGGTTTCTCTTCTACCCAGCCTGCCTTCCTGCTGGGCTGGGCCACGGCTCCTCCTGCTGGCTGAGGTCAGCACTATTAATAGTCAGCTTAATCCTGCCCTCGTCCCCTGGGCTTGAGGAAAGGAGGAGAGGATGGGGATTCCCAAGAAGTTAGGGTGCCCACTGTCTGCCAGTGCAGACCTGTGGCCGAGGGCTGTGTCTTCCAGTGGGGGGACCCTGAGAGTTCAGGGCCAGTCCTGGGACCTGCCCGGCAGGAGGTAGGACCTGCCCTGAGGCCAGAGAGAGATGCGGAGGACACCGTTTTGAGTGGTAGGAATCCTGACTAACTTGGGGCCCCTGAATCTTCCCCGTGAGCAAAGGCATTGAGAGCTGGTGAGTAGGGCCTCTCAGAGCCCTTGTGGACTTTGAAATCCCGCATCTAGTAACGTGTTTTTCTCATGGTCTTTGAGAGACTATAAAGGTTTTTATTGGGGAGAAGAGGACACAGGTGTTTGCTAAAATGGGCGTTGCGGAGGGCGGAGGACTAGACTGGGCTTTTCTGCACCTCTGGAGACCTCCCTGTGCATTTCCAGCAAAGAGTTTGGAGTATCTACTGTGCACCAGCGTTGGGTGAGGGGTGGGGAGTGGGGAGAGATGCTTGGAGAGAAGTGAATTACCCTGCCTGCCGAGCTGCATCCTAGTCCTGGCTGGCTGCCAGGCAGCTTGCCCTGTAAGAGCTGAGAGGAGGAACTGGGGCGGGTGGGGGGATGACAGTGGGTGCTCACAGGGCACCGGGGCTGAACCAGGGGTAGTGGAAGGGTAAAGAGTGGAGGAGGGCTGTGGAGCGACTCAGGAAGTTCTGGATGCTCGCTTTCCTCTCTCGTCTTTCAGGTGGGAGAGGGTGCTGAAAGAGACCAAGGCTTGCGGTCTGCACCTGCCAATCCCGCCGGGGCTTCTAGAGGCCTTATGTGCAGGTTTCGGATCTGGACACAGGCTGACAAGGGCAGAGCGGGCAAGCTTGCAGCCAGATATGGCCCAGAGGCAACCCGGGGACAGCGATTTCAAGGTGCCTCCAGCCCCACAGCAGGTGCCCGTCCTGGCCGTGCTTGGTGTAGAAGGCTCAGGAGGCGCCCAGCCCAGCAGCAGCAGTGTGAGGGGACTTGCAAGAGTTTCTTTTTCTTATGTGTTTCTGATTGAGACTAATAATTATGGAATAGTAGAATATCTACTTAGGAAAGAAAAAAAAGAAAACAGAAACCATACTGAATTCTCCAGACTGTTCGGTTAAATCGTATGAATTGAAATCATCCTCATCCTTTTTTTTTTTTTTTTTTCGGTCAGATAGAGTTGAACATCAGCAATTGCATATGACTCCGCCAAATATAATCCTTTTGCTACGTTTTCTCAGCCTTTTTTTCCCCTTTGAATTAGGACTGCTTTGGAAAACATGGAGTATTCAGCTCTCGGAGCAGACACATGTCAATTTTCATGTTTCATTTTTCGCTTCAATCATCCCCCAAAACCCAGTTATCCAGTTGTATGGACACTAACAATCAAATGAGGTGACTCATTAAAAACTGTATATTAGATTTAATAAATTCCACAACGAGAATCACAAGGGTTAAGTCCAGGTTGATCATCTTATTATAAATGGTAAATGACCTACCAGTAATTTCTGAATTACAGAAGCTTCTTGATTACTGAAATTCAAGATAATGCTTTGCCTCGTCTCCGCCCCCTCCCCTCCGCCATTGGGTTTGTCTCTGTTCCTAAGGCACATCAGGTGAACTGGGTGGTCCATTCCACAGATATTCTTGCACACCTACTGTGTACTGTTCTGGGTTTTGGGAACGCGGATGTGCTGTGATGGAGCTCTCAATCTCATGGGAGACGGCAGGCCATAAAACGATAATCACAATGAACAGGCACTGTCTGTTATTGTAGGTGATAAAGGCCAGGGTTGCAGTCCTCAGTGAGGCCCTGTGGGTGGGCCTCACCAGAAGGTAACATGTGAACATTGAACGCAGGCCCGGAAGCAGGGCTGAGCTGGGCAGGTGTTGCTGGGAGGAGCAGCTCAGGCTGAGGGAGCAGCCTCAGGTGTCTGAGGAAGAGCCAGGAGGCCGGGAGGCACCTGTGTTAGAGAGGCGGGCGGCATGAAGGTCTCCAGGGCTGGGCCACTGTGAGGAGCTTGGTGTCTCTGTGGAGTGAGACAGAGCCATGGGGGCTCGGGGTGACGCAAGGGTCCCCCTTGCTGCTGTGTGGAGAGTAGCCTCGGGTCTAGGATGAGAACTTGGGGTCCTCTGGGTGAGAGAAGATGCATGTGGTTCAGCATGCTCAGATGGTAAAGAACCTGCTGGAAGACCAGTGTTAGACCCCTGGGTGGAGAAGATCCCCTGGAAAAAGGCCCTGCAATCCACTCCAGTGTTCTTGCCTGGCGAATCCCATGGACAGAAGAGCCTGGAGATCTACCGTCCATGGGGTCGCAAAAGAATTGGACGCAACGTAGTGACTCCACAACAACAACAATGGTATGTGTGTGAGAGCAGCAGTGGAGGCTCCCAGAAGGGGTTGGGTTCTGGCTGGCCGTTGCAGGCAGAGCTGATGGGATCCGCTGAAGGGGCTGGATGTAGAAGGGTAGAGAAATAGAGGAGATGGTTTATCCCTCTCGGCCCCCATCCACTGGATGGATGGAGATTGACAAGGTCTGGGGAAGGGGAGTTTGGCCGAGTTAAGTTCAAGGTATTAGGATGGCCAGAAAGTTGATTGAGGTTGTTGGGGTTTTTTTTTTCCTGTAACATTTTATGGAAGAACCCCAATATTGGATATCCACATGGAGCTAGCTGTCAGCCAGCAGCTGGATATATGAGTCTAGAGGGCACCAGAGGGGCCTTGGCTGCTGATAGTTATTGGAGCTGCCTCGACGTTTATATTTAAAGTCTTTTTTTTTTTTTTAACTTTTTGGGGGTGGGTTGGGGAGGGAGCGGGGCAGGCGGGCCACTTATGTGGTCTTTCATTTATCTATTTTCATCCATCTTTGTTCTTTGGCCGGGTGGGCCTCCCATCGCAGTGGCCTCTCGCCTTGCGGAGCACCGGCTCTGGGCGCATGCGCTCCAGAGTTCCGGCTCGGTAATTGGACACATCGGTCCAGCCGCTCCGTGGCACGTGGAATCTTCCCAGGCCAGGGATCGAACCGGCGCCCCTTGCACTGCAAGGTGGTGTCCTTACCCACTGGACCACGAGGGAAGCCCTATATTTAAAGTCTTGCTATGAGGGCCGGGTGCAAGGAATGAGCCCGGAACTCTCTTCTCAGGGACTAGCAACACCCCTCAGGTCAGAGGAACACCGGAAGAGCTGTGCCTGGGAGCTTGAGGGAATGGATGGGGGAGAGGGTCAGTGGGAGACTGAAGCCTGGGCAGGTGCTCTGAGAATGAGATTCCATCATTGGAGGTCATTAGTGATCTCAGCAAGAGATTCTCTGGCCGAGGGGAAGAAAAGGCACTGCTGAGACCAAAGAACGGCCCCACTGGACGAAAAGAAAAGGCCCGGGGCGACGGCAGAAGAGCCTGGAGATCTACCGTCCATGGGGTCGCAAAAGAATTGGACGCAACGTAGTGACTCCACAACAACAACAATGGTATGTGTGTGAGAGCAGCAGTGGAGGCTCCCAGAAGGGGTTGGGTTCTGGCTGGCCGTTGCAGGCAGAGCTGATGGGATCCGCTGAAGGGGCTGGATGTAGAAGGGTAGAGAAATAGAGGAGGTGGTTTATCCCTCTCGGCCCCCATCCACTGGATGGATGGAGATTGACAAGGTCTGGGGAAGGGGAGTTTGGCCGAGTTAAGTTCAAGGTATTAGGATGGCCAGAAAGTTGATTGAGGTTGTTGGGGTTTTTTTTTTCCTGTAACATTTTATGGAAGAACCCCAATATTGGATATCCACATGGAGCTAGCTGTCAGCCAGCAGCTGGATATATGAGTCTAGAGGGCACCAGAGGGGCCTTGGCTGCTGATAGTTATTGGAGCTGCCTCGACGTTTATATTTAAAGTCTTTTTTTTTTTTTTAACTTTTTTGGGGGGGTGGGTTGGGGAGGGAGCGGGGCAGGCGGGCCACTTATGTGGTCTTTCATTTATCTATTTTCATCCATCTTTGTTCTTTGGCCGGGTGGGCCTCCCATCGCAGTGGCCTCTCGCCTTGCGGAGCACCGGCTCTGGGCGCATGCGCTCCAGAGTTCCGGCTCGGTAATTGGACACATCGGTCCAGCCGCTCCGTGGCACGTGGAATCTTCCCAGGCCAGGGATCGAACCGGCGCCCCTTGCACTGCAAGGTGGTGTCCTTACCCACTGGACCACGAGGGAAGCCCTATATTTAAAGTCTTGCTATGAGGGCCGGGTGCAAGGAATGAGCCCGGAACTCTCTTCTCAGGGACTAGCAACACCCCTCAGGTCAGAGGAACACCGGAAGAGCTGTGCCTGGGAGCTTGAGGGAATGGATGGGGGAGAGGGTCAGTGGGAGACTGAAGCCTGGGCAGGTGCTCTGAGAATGAGATTCCATCATTGGAGGTCATTAGTGATCTCAGCAAGAGATTCTCTGGCCGAGGGGAAGAAAAGGCACTGCTGAGACCAAAGAACGGCCCCACTGGACAGAAAAATTAGGAAAAAAGGCAGACACAGCCCAGGGTCCGCGCCCGGGCCAGCAGAGGGTGACTTCCTGGCAGGGCCCCGACTGGCCAGCCACAGTCAGTGCCGTGCTCCCAACCCTTAGCTTGCAGAGCAGGGGTGGCTGAGGGTGGTGCACCAGGTCCGCTCACCTGCAGGGTACCTGTCTGGAAGGTGCTGCCACTAGAGGGCGCCCACACCCACCGGTGGATTCCACAAATCCAGGCGCGCCAGAGAGGAGGCAGGAGGGAATCTACTCATTTCATCCTTGGGAGGGGCATTTCTGTTCCCTTTGAGCCCTAGGGTGACTGTTTGTCAGCAGGACTCTTTCTCAGCCCGTGGGTTAATTAGAGGGTTCTGTCACAGGGATGTGGGTGTCGGGGGAAGACTGTTTCTCAGATTATTGGAGCTGTGCCTTCTCTGTAGGGGCTCTGACTGTCAGGAGGGACCCACTAACTGAGCAACATCCAGACCCCCACCCGCTCCCTGGGGCTCAGTCTGCGGCAGGTTAGGCACAGAGGGTCCTTGCTTACCCCCTCTCACGAGTTTCCCTTTGTTTGCTCTAATTTTGTTTTGCCCTTCGTTTTTTCTCAATTAAAAAAAAAAAAACTGTAGCAGTAATATATGCCCAGCAAATAAACAGTATGTTATTGCTGTTGTTCAGTTGCTAAGTTGTGTCTGACTCTTTGCGACCCCATGGACTATTCAGCTTGCCAGGCTCCTCCATCCATGGGATTCTTCAGGCAAGAATACTCGAGTGAGTTGCCATTTTTTTCTTCCAGGGATCTTCCCAACCCAGGGATCAAACCTGTGTCTCCTAGATTGGCAGGCAGATTCTTTACCACTGAGCCACGCGGGAAGCCCAGAGCAATACAGAAGGGTACAGAATAATGATCACAGGGCCCTCCTTCAACACCAAATAAATACCCCCAGAGGTGACTGTTGTTACCTCCTCCAGACACTAACAGGGGAGTGTAGCCACATACACCCCCAGGCCAGCAGATGGCACCATGCCTTCTGTCCCCTTGCAGCCTCCCTAGGGCTTCCTTCCACGCTCGGTCCATCCTGCTCTGCCTCATTCTCCCTAGAGCCACAGTGGCCCCAGTTCCGCGGCTCTTGAGGTTTGAGGTTGTTAAAAAGAATGTTTGGATGAACCCCTTTGCTTCTTCTGTCTTTCTCTATTTTGAAAATTGCCTCCATAGAATACATTCCTACCCCTGGAGTTTCAAATCCAGGGTTGGGGACCCTGAATTTTGAGACATGCTGCCAATCTGGCCTGCTCAAATGAGCAACCAATTACCTGTCCACCAGCCAGAGTGCCTGTGGGGACCTGCATGTCTCCCCAACACTGGGTACTGCCAGGCTTATTAGGGCATCCTGGGCTGGAAGTGATAGACCTTCATGGCTCTCTGGCCTTTTCCCCCTTAGGCCCCTCCAGACCCATGTCCCCTTCAACCCAGAATGGGGGGCTGGGCCCTGTCATTGCCGCTTGCTCTGGTGAGGGACCTGAGAGCAGCAGAGGAGGGCCTGGGAAGCCATGGCGTCCCACTCAGCTTCGTGGAGGGTCCTTCTGCCCCACGTTCTGCCTCCTGACTTTCTCTTGTTTTGGGTTAAAGGGTGACCTTCCTCTAATTATAGTACCTGCCTGACCTAATTATAGCCTGGGATAATTTGTTAATGGCTTTGGGAACTGAGAGCCCTTGCCTTGGGCAGGATCTTGGCCCCTGAGTACATGCAAGGGAGTTTTGCCAAGGGGCACTGGCTGAGAGAATGTGGGTGGCCCTTGGGGCTTCCTGGGGAGCCCCATGTCCAACTGGCACACACAAGGCTGTGACTGATTGTCAGGGTAGGTCTCTCCCCAGGAGCCCATGATACATGACACCAAGCAAGACCTTGCTATTGTCATTCTATTTAAGCACATGATCCTTAGTTAAATGCCTTTAAATTGAAAGATGCTTTCGGTTTTCCTTTCTGTAAAAGCAATATCTGTTTGCAATCGCAACTTCAGGAAATGCAGAAAAGGGAAAGGGCTGTCCATGACCCTACCCCAGTGACTCATGACCTCAAATGTGTTGACATTTTGCTGCAGGAGTCTCATGACCGTTCCCTCTGCTCCTCTGACTCATTACATTATCCCAACAGGGAAGTCCCACCTGGCCATCGTGCAGAAGGTGAACAACGAGGGCGAAGGTGATCCCTTCTACGAGGTGCTGGGCCTGGTCACCCTGGAGGACGTCATTGAGGAGATCATCAAGTCTGAGATCCTGGACGAGTCTGATATGTACAGTGAGTCCCCTGCCCCACCTGCCCTGCTTGGACTGACACCTTCTCTCCTGGGACGGGAAGGCTCTGCACAAGGCCAGGGCTACCCAGGGCATCCCCAGGAGCCACTGTCCTTCCTCCCAGCCTTTGTGTCTTGGTTCAGATGCTTCTGCTTCTGTTGGAAGGAGGGACCGGCGGAGCTTGGGGGTGGGCTGTGCCCGAGTTCTTGGGGGACACTGGCCTCACTCCCAGATTTCTTTTCCTTGCAGCTGACAACCGAAGCCGAAAACGGGTATCTGAGAAGAACAAACGTGACTTCTCAGCCTTCAAAGACACTGACAATGAACTCAAGGTGAAAATTTCACCTCAGTTACTTCTGGCTGCTCATCGCTTCCTGTCCACGGGTAAGAGCAAGAGGGGTCCTTTGGGTATTGGTTGAATATAGCCCTGGAGGGAGACCAGTTCTAGGGTGACCGCAGGGGCTTAGGGATGCAGCAGATGAAGTCTCGGAACAAGCTTGGCTGCCTTTGGAAGGAGGTGAGAAAGGAAGTGAGGCAATTTCTCTTTGTCCGCCCCCACCCCTGATGATCTGCTAGAAGCCCTGGCGGGATTGGCAGGTGCAGACAGCAAGCCTGGGTCTCTTTCACCACCCTCTCCCACCTGCTGCAGAGTTCCAGGAAGCATCCAGGTTTGTTTTAGATGTTTTGTGCCAGAAGGGAGAAGGTCCTTCCACATCCTCCCCTGCCCCCGATCTGGGTGCACCCATAGCCTGGCCCGCTCATCCTCTCCAAGCCCCTGGATCCAGTTTTGTTCTTGTCTCTCCACCGCCCGCACCTGTGCCTGCCGGGTCCCATGGGACCTGACCTTACCTTTAGGTCAGTCATTTTTCTCTCTTCTCACCCCTGGTGCCAAGCTCCCTTGGAGACCTGGGTGATTAATTCGGTAAATGCCCACCTGCCCCATCCTCTTGCCTTCAGTGAGACTTCCTTCCAGCCCTCACTTGCTGAAGCTGTGATCCTGTGTGTTTTTCCTGGCAGGATATTGATGACCTGGATTCTGACAGTAGCGATAGTCGTGTTTATCAGGCACTTCCCACATGGCAAGTATGTGTCCAAGTGTCTTACATCTGTTATCCTACTTCAGCCAACAGGGACCCTGTGTAAATCCCCATTTTACAGATGAGGAAACTGAGACCCAGGTGAAGGAATCTGTGTGAGGTCATATTCTCTTAATGCAAGAGCCACGGTTCCAACAGGCAGACAGATTCACCTCTGCCAAGGCAGGGACAAGGGCGCATCCCCCGGGGATGCAGGGCCAGGCGGTGAGGAACCCTCCTGCACAGCTGTGACTGTGCTCCAGATGCCAGCCGGCCTTGTGTGAAACCCTCCTCTCTCCTCCTCCAGAGGTCCCCCAGTTCAGCCCGTCTCTGATATCAGAGAAGATCCTGCTGCGGCTGCTCAAGTACCCCGACGTCATTCAGGAGCTCAAGTTTGACGAGCACAACAAGTACTGTATCCGCCATTACCTGTACACCCGCAACAAGCCGGCCGACTACTTTGTCCTTGTCCTGCAGGTGGGCCTGTGCCACCTGCCCTGCAGCCCGCCCTGCCCCCTCGCCTGCCCTCTGCTCCCCCACTGCCTGTCCTCCTGCGAGGCCACCCTCGAGCCTCCAGGTCTCCAGGGCTCTGGAACCAGCCCCTCCCCGGGGCCCAAAGCCCCACTCACTCCTCACTTCTCCCTCCCTGGTTGTGTTTTCTTCCCTCTGTAATCATGACGCACGTTCTTTCAGGGGAAGGTGGAGGTGGAGGCTGGGAAGGAGAACATGAAGTTTGAGACCGGCGCCTTCTCCTACTACGGGACCATGGCCCTATCCTCGGCCCCCTCTGGTGAGTCGCTGGGCTGCTTTCCAGCATGTCTGGAGCAGGAGAGACATGGATGGGCTGAACTTGGGACCATCTAGAGTGTCATAGCCCAGGTGGCTTTGGGGAGGGAAGGCCGTTGAGGACCAGGACCTCAAGGAGATGGACTAGAAGAGAAGTGACTCACCCCTGGGGACAGGTATCTGAGGATGGAGGGAGGAGATGAGAAGGGGATTCTGAGCAAAGCCTGGAGAGGAGCAGAGAGTGTGTTCTGAGATGGTGAAGCCAGCCTGCAGTGGATGTGGAAGACGGTGTGTCAGGGAGACCCAGAGGTCGGTGGTGTTTGCTCATGATTCGAAGTAGGAGACTGTTAGTGGCCCTTGAGCAGGGGACCTACGCCAGCAGAATGCGCCAGCTGGACAGGCAGGCCACAGTGGCCATGACTGTGGGAAGAAAGTTAAGAGGGAAGCAGGTGGAGGGAGGCTGTGGGGCCTCACTCATGAAGACTGGGCCAGGGGAGTCTGGGTGGGCTTGGGGCTCTAAAGTGCCCATGGTTGGAGGCCAGGTCAAGACCCATTGGCCTCATGGTAAAATGGCTTTTCAGGGGGCTGAGGCACTGCCTTTTGGTTTACGGTCAGTTGTATGGAATAAGGGAACTTGGGGACAGAGAAGCGACTGGACAGCCTCTGAGAAGGCCCCTCCCTGGCACCCTCTGCTTCCCCAGTGCCAGGTGGCTCCGCCTCCTGTGGCCAGAGAGGCCTCATGGCTGGAGTGAGAGCCCTGCAAACAGGGCCCAAGTGTTGCCCAGCTTGGTTCCTCGCTGGTCATGTGACTCCTCTGAGCCTTGAGAGTGCCCCCGGGTTGCTGTGGGCTGGAGAGTGGAAGTCTCCTTTGGTGCTGAGCACGGGCACACGGTGGGGGTAGGGGGCAGCATCCACGCTGCATCTGTTGCTGCCCTTGGACAACGAGGACCCCCATGTGGGCACCTGGGTCCCCCTGCATACTGACACAGCTCGGCTCATCCACTGGCACGAGTAGGCACCTGGAGGCGGGTGAGGGGTGGGGTGGGAGACAAGACTCCAGAGCTGGGCTTGGGAACAGGCAACCCCTGCCCAGGTGCCCCAGGCCTGGGGAGGATGTCTCAGCCCCACCCAGGGGCACCTCTTGCCATCCAGCTTGGGGATGCAATCTTCAGCAGTGCACACCAAGCACTCTTTCTCTGCAGTGATGCCTTAGAGCCTGGTTGGGGTCCTGGGCCCTGCCCTTGACCTGGAGGCCCCAGCTTCTGACTTGCAGTGGCCGGAAGGGAGGGGAGATGACTTCCGCGCGCTCTGCATTTGCTGTGGGAGCTGTGGGCCCCTCTACCAGCTTCCGCCCTTCTCTGATCAGGGCTCTTCTGTGGGCTCTGAGCACCCTCTCCATCAGAGTCGGGCCCCCTTTTCTATGGTGCCACCTCTGCTCGAGGGAGCCCGGCCCCCAGTGGGTCTGCTTCTGCATCCTGTTTCTAGGGCTCCGTGTCCACTCACCCATCACTGACCTTCTCCTCTTTTGCTCCAGTACCTTCCACCCTGGTCGGGTGTCCGCTTGGCAAGCGGAGCTCCCTGTTCTCCTGGCTCTCAGGTAACATGGCATGGCTGGAGAATTTGCACTGCCACCTGTCGCCTGGGCCTGCACACTGCAGCTGGATTAACCTCTCCCAGCAGGCATTGGGGCCACCACCACCCCCGCCGCCTCCTCCAGCACCTGTACCACCTGACATGTTCACACGTGTGGGCCAGCCTTACCGGTGCTGGCCCTGCTTGGCCTGGGGTTCAATTACTCTGTACCTCTGCCCAGGTCCTGGGAGGGTTTCCCCAAAGGTCCTTCAGTCTTTGAGAACACAATACACACACACGCGCGCGCATGTACGCACACATGCAGGTGACAGGCTGAGAGTGGAAGGCCACTCCTGGCCAGGCCAGGTGAGGTCTGCTGCTAAGGGCCACATTGAGACTTCAGCAGGATGATCTGTCACCCACTCCAGTCTTGCCTGGAGAATCCCATGGACAGAGGAGCCTGGTAGGCTCCAGTCCATGGGGTCACAAACAGTCAGACATGACTGAAACAACTGAGCATGTACACACGCAGCTTTCTCTAAAAAACCTCCCATTGATATAAAATGTTTAGTTAGAGCTCAATTGCTATTTGTTCTTTCTCTGTTACAAGCAAACCAGAAAGTATTTAGGAAAAAGCCAAAGGGCATATGCTGTTTCTGGCCTTTAATATGTCGTACTCCTTGAGCGCTCACACAGGGCTGGTGGGAACCACGTTGGCCCCAGCATTATTGAGTTCGAGGGATTCCCATCTCCCATGTACACTGAGGCAGCAGAGGTCTTGCCTGGGCAGCTGAGCCTGGGGGAGAAGTGCACTGTGTCTCTGAGCTCAAGTTTCAGTGTGTAACTTAAAGCAGCTCCCGAGACCCCGACTGTCCTAAAAACCTGTCCCTTCAATCACGTGTTTCCCCTTTGATGTTCATCCAGCTGGGTTGTTTTCCTTCTTAAATATATGAAAGCAACACAGTTTTTTTTAAAAAACATTGATTCTCTTCAAAAAAAGCAAAAAGGTGATTTAGCAGTCACTGGTTCCATTTAAACAGCCAACTTTTGGCTGTGATCAGTGGCCTCTGAGCACAGAGAACAGAGGGCGCTCACTGACCAGCCTCTCCCTCTCCTCTCCTCTCCTGCACTTGCTCCTGTCTCATAGATGGCTGGGTTTACATAAAGGTGGTTTGAATCCTAACGTCTTTACCTAATATGGACATCTAGACACTCTTCCATAAGCTTTCTGGTTTGAGCTGTGCAGTCTCACCAAGCAGAGGTGCCTTTGTTTGTTCCTTCCCCCTTCTGCATGTTCATGGAGGTCTGTATTCTAAATAATGGCATGAGATAAACCTCTTCATGGAGAAGCTTCTTTTGTGTCAAGATTATGTCCTTAGAATATTTTTCCAGAAATGGAATTACCAAGTCAAAATAACCTGGTTTTTTGTTGTTGTTGCTTTTTGGTTTGTTTTAATCATAAAAGTAACACAGCTTATTTAGAAAACTGAGAAAGTAGAAAAAAATCTTAAGAAAGTTAAGAAGTATCATAATCTCCTTAAACAAATACTTCATATTTTGATTTTCGGACTTCTCTTTTAATAGACCACATGACTAATGTATGTGGGTTTAAATTCGTTCCTGTTTCTGGAGTGTTGATAAGCATTGATTATAAAGCATTCTATCATTCAAATAATTAATGTCAAACAGAAAGAAATATCCCTAGTGTTTCTGGTCCTTGCTAGAACTTAGAGGTGTTCCTTAAGTTAGAATGAGTGATGGATGCACATGGTCTGGTGGTGGTATGCCAGGGGTTCTCAGACCTCCAGGATCTAATGCCTGCTGATCTGAGATGGAGCTGATGTAATAATAATAGAAATGAAGTACACAAGAAATGTAATGAGCTTGAGTTGTCCTGAACCCATCCCTTCTCACACCAGTCCATAGGAGAATTGTCTTCCATGAAACCAGTCCCTGGTGCTGCTGTTCAGGGCTACTGTTGTATGCTGATCATAGCATATCCAGGCTGTGAATTCCTAAAGTTTTATGAATGAAATTCAGACATGGAGCATTACTGAATTCATTCTCTCTCAGTTCAGTCAGTTGCCCAGACTGAATGACTGTTCTTTTCACTGGACTGTTTGTTAGAATACTTAACGGAGTAGTTAGTAACTTAGTAGTTAACTAAGCAAATCGGCTTAGTCCATTTCCTGTTTAAGACAAGCCAGCATGTCTTCACAGTTAGCTTCTTCAGGCATTTCATTGTTGTCAGAGTGTTCCCTAAAAGGTACAATAATGTGTGTGTCCTTCCATTTGCAAAATAGGCCCTTCCTTCCTCTTCAGAGCTTGAGTCATTCCCCTTTCCTTGAGTGCCCATAGTGGTGGGAAGAGGCACTGCTACCCAGGCTCTGCCTCATGTGAGGGGCACTAGGACCAGCCCCCAGACACCCCAGAGTGAGAAGCTGGAGCTCTGGGGCCTCCAGGTTCCTGTGGGAGGAGTCTGCTGCCTCCTGTCAGACTGGCTGGGCTGAGCAGACATGGGACAGGACTGTCGTCTCATGGAAAACACATTTTTGAGATATGAACAGGGCTTCATGTTGGGGGTGTCTGTGTATGTGGTGAGAGAGAGCAAACTGTAGGTTCTTCGTCTTCATATAATTTGCAAGTGTGAAGTTTATGTCCCTTGACGGAAGCTGTCGTTGAGATGCTGTCTGCCATGCTCGGACCATCCTTGTGTCCCCCCAAAAATTTTCCATAACTTTCGTTTAAAGGGGCATTGATTATAAAGCATTCTATCATTCAAATAATTAATGTCAAACAGAAAGAAATATCCCTAGTGTTTCTGGTCCTTGCTAGAACTTAGAGGTGTTCCTTAAGTTAGAATGAGTGATGGATGCACATGGTCTGGTGGTGGTATGCCAGGGGTTCTCAGACCTCCAGGATCTAATGCCTGCTGATCTGAGATGGAGCTGATGTAATAATAATAGAAATGAAGTACACAAGAAATGTAATGAGCTTGAGTTGTCCTGAACCCATCCCTTCTCACACCAGTCCATAGGAGAATTGTCTTCCATGAAACCAGTCCCTGGTGCTGCTGTTCAGGGCTACTGTTGTATGCTGATCATAGCATATCCAGGCTGTGAATTCCTAAAGTTTTATGAATGAAATTCAGACATGGAGCATTACTGAATTCATTCTCTCTCAGTTCAGTCAGTTGCCCAGACTGAATGACTGTTCTTTTCACTGGACTGTTTGTTAGAATACTTAACGGAGTAGTTAGTAACTTAGTAGTTAACTAAGCAAATCGGCTTAGTCCATTTCCTGTTTAAGACAAGCCAGCATGTCTTCACAGTTAGCTTCTTCAGGCATTTCATTGTTGTCAGAGTGTTCCCTAAAAGGTACAATAATGTGTGTGTCCTTCCATTTGCAAAATAGGCCCTTCCTTCCTCTTCAGAGCTTGAGTCATTCCCCTTTCCTTGAGTGCCCATAGTGGTGGGAAGAGGCACTGCTACCCAGGCTCTGCCTCATGTGAGGGGCACTAGGACCAGCCCCCAGACACCCCAGAGTGAGAAGCTGGAGCTCTGGGGCCTCCAGGTTCCTGTGGGAGGAGTCTGCTGCCTCCTGTCAGACTGGCTGGGCTGAGCAGACATGGGACAGGACTGTCGTCTCATGGAAAACACATTTTTGAGATATGAACAGGGCTTCATGTTGGGGGTGTCTGTGTATGTGGTGAGAGAGAGCAAACTGTAGGTTCTTCGTCTTCATATAATTTGCAAGTGTGAAGTTTATGTCCCTTGACGGAAGCTGTCGTTGAGATGCTGTCTGCCATGCTCGGACCATCCTTGTGTCGCCACTGCCTCGTTAGTCAGGGAAATGAGAGGCTTTGTAGCCATAAACTTTCTGTGTCTTTAGTCTTCGTTTTCTGTTTTGTTCATCTGTTTGGGTAGACTCATTTGAATACTTACTGCAACAACACTTCTAAACAAACTAACTCATTTGCTTTGATAAAGTCAGATCTGCAGTCAGGGCTTCCGTTGGCACCCGAGAACTCCTTCCTGTTCCCAGCAGGGGTACCCCTGCCCACGTGTCCAAGGGAACAGGCTGGACAAGAGGCTGTGACGGCACCTGGATGGCCCCTGGCCTCACAGCCTCTCTCCCCATCACAGAGCGCTCCCCTTCCCACCCCACGGCCCTCAGCCGCTCAGCCTCCCTCAGCTACCCAGACCGCTCGGAAACGTCGAACGCCTTCCCCTTAGCGGGCAGCAGCAACCAGTTCGGCAGCTCCATCCTGGGTCAGTACGTCTCCGACTTCAGTGTGCGGGCGCTCACGGACCTCCAGTACATTAAGGTGAGCGCTCCTCTAGCTGTCTGCCGGGCAGCCCCATCTTCTATCTCCTGGGCATCTGGATCACTCTTCTTCCCATCTTAGCAGCTTCGTTAACCGAAGCTTCTTTGATCCACTGTACCCAGCATGGAAGGCTTGAGTTTGCCCCCAGGCCATGCTCTTGATGACCACTCCTTCTCCTTGCAGATCATCCGGCAACAGTACCAAAATGGGCTGCTGGCCTCACGCATGGAGAACTGCCCGCAGTTCCCCCTGGACGGGTGCACCATCTGCACCGAGAAGGCGGCTGACAAGGCCGGGGCGCCGCTGGTAGACGAGACCACGGATCTGCTGAATGAGCGCAACTCCTTGCTCCACAGACCGTCCCACGAGAGCGCCATCTGACAGGAGGGCCCGGGGTCCCCCGCCAGCCCTGCGGGGGCCACCCCAGTGGGCCCACAAGAAGACAGGGAGCCTGTTAGGCCAGAAGGGGTACATTTAGTCTGTCTGGTTGAGCAGCCAGAGGACCCCCCACCTGCAGGGGATCTCATCTCTGACAGGGACCTCTGAACAGCTCCACGGTGGCGACCGCCCAACCCTGGATGGCGGGGCAGTGGACCTGCAACCAGGAGTGCTTCTAAACTAGGCTCGTCGAACCTCTTTTTAAATATCCTATGGGGAAGGGAAGACAGGGTTAAGGAACTTTATTTAAAGACAATTTTTTTTTTCACAAAACTTTAAAAGGGGTACGGTTTCTCACCCCAGGAAGCAACAGCCATAATCTGCTCCCAGCTGTGACCTTCTGGCTGCGTCCCTGACTCAGGGAGCCTACTCTCTCTGCCCCTCCTCCACATCCTCCAGTACTGCCGCCATTGGCCTACTGGAGGAAGGTTTCCTCTTGGGAGGGAAGACAGCTCTTCCCCGGGAGCAAAGAACCAAATAGCGCTGAGAACAACTGCCTGGATGCACGCTGAGGCTCGCCCATTGTCACCGAGGCTGAGCAACTTGGGAACTGCAGTCAGGGAGGTAACTCTCCCCCCATCAGAGAGGAGCATGCCGCCTCCTGTCTATCACGGGACCCAGGAACCTCCTAGAACTCTGCAGACGGGCTCTCCTGGTGAGTTGGGCTAGGCCAAGGACTCTCAGCCCGGTCCCCTTTGGTCACCCCTTTGGACAGTGCTCCCCTCGTCATGGGGCTGACTCCAAGTGTTAAGCAGGGTCTCGTGGCTTTAAGATTGCTAACCGCTGCTCCCCAGGTCCTGCCCTCACTTTCACCAAAGGTTTCCCCAGGTGGGGAGAGTGTCTGTGTTCGAGGGGCTTATCTGCGATGCTCCTTAGGAGGACAGGAGGGAACCTGGTCATGAGCGTCTAT
Source organism: Tragulus kanchil (assembly GCA_022376925.1). NCBI lineage: Eukaryota > Metazoa > Chordata > Mammalia > Artiodactyla > Tragulidae > Tragulus > Tragulus kanchil. The sequence continues at coordinate 96,979,039 of JAIOJX010000029.1, forward strand.
GTTTTTAGTGATCAGTTTCATCCCCCTTCCCGCCCCACGACCAAAATCAGCTCCATCAACCCATCCACGATGCCTTTCTTTCCAGACTCCCTGCTTCTAATCTCAAACCCCAGTGTCTCTTCAGGATTGAGGTCAGGAAGACATGTAAGAAGCCAACCCATTTGGGTTCTTTATGCCCTTTCCTCTGTGGCTGAGGCTCACCTGGTCATGTTCACGCACTTACAGAACCCAGGAAAGGAGGTTTCCACCCAGAAGGCACCCAGCCAGCAGCCCTGTCCTCCCCAGGTGTGTGTGATCCTAGTGCGAGTTGTCGTCCTGGCCTCAGATGAAACCTGTGGTCCCACCTGCCATCCTCGCCTTCTCCGAGTGCCAGGTCCTTACTGTCAGTGAGGCTGTGGGGCCAGAAGGAACTTTATTTAAAGACAATTTTTTTTTTCACAAAACTTTAAAAGGGGTACGGTTTCTCACCCCAGGAAGCAACAGCCATAATCTGCTCCCAGCTGTGACCTTCTGGCTGCGTCCCTGACTCAGGGAGCCTACTCTCTCTGCCCCTCCTCCACATCCTCCAGTACTGCCGCCATTGGCCTACTGGAGGAAGGTTTCCTCTTGGGAGGGAAGACAGCTCTTCCCCGGGAGCAAAGAACCAAATAGCGCTGAGAACAACTGCCTGGATGCACGCTGAGGCTCGCCCATTGTCACCGAGGCTGAGCAACTTGGGAACTGCAGTCAGGGAGGTAACTCTCCCCCCATCAGAGAGGAGCATGCCGCCTCCTGTCTATCACGGGACCCAGGAACCTCCTAGAACTCTGCAGACGGGCTCTCCTGGTGAGTTGGGCTAGGCCAAGGACTCTCAGCCCGGTCCCCTTTGGTCACCCCTTTGGACAGTGCTCCCCTCGTCATGGGGCTGACTCCAAGTGTTAAGCAGGGTCTCGTGGCTTTAAGATTGCTAACCGCTGCTCCCCAGGTCCTGCCCTCACTTTCACCAAAGGTTTCCCCAGGTGGGGAGAGTGTCTGTGTTCGAGGGGCTTATCTGCGATGCTCCTTAGGAGGACAGGAGGGAACCTGGTCATGAGCGTCTATGTTTTTAGTGATCAGTTTCATCCCCCTTCCCGCCCCACGACCAAAATCAGCTCCATCAACCCATCCACGATGCCTTTCTTTCCAGACTCCCTGCTTCTAATCTCAAACCCCAGTGTCTCTTCAGGATTGAGGTCAGGAAGACATGTAAGAAGCCAACCCATTTGGGTTCTTTATGCCCTTTCCTCTGTGGCTGAGGCTCACCTGGTCATGTTCACGCACTTACAGAACCCAGGAAAGGAGGTTTCCACCCAGAAGGCACCCAGCCAGCAGCCCTGTCCTCCCCAGGTGTGTGTGATCCTAGTGCGAGTTGTCGTCCTGGCCTCAGATGAAACCTGTGGTCCCACCTGCCATCCTGCGCCTTCTCCGAGTGCCAGGTCCTTACTGTCAGTGAGGCTGTGGGGCCAGAGTCCATGCTGACCCTTTCATTTGGTGGGATGGTTGCTGGTAGCCCAGGATCAGGTGAGGGAGCTTCTGCAGGCCTTCCCAGGTATTATTTATTCACTTCTTTCCTCAGCCCATGAGTCCTGTTCCTCCAAGGGCTCTGTCTGGGATGACCAGGAGATGCCTTGCACCAAGTATGCCGGCCCCTGGTCAGTTTTAAAGTCCTTCCCAGTCACAGAAGTGATTCCTCCAAGTCTGGAGAGAAGGTGGCTACACTGGTGGGTTCTCATCAGGAAGAAAGCAGACCTTTGTGCCCTGTCCAGGGAAGCCCCGCAGTTTTCTCCAGGAGCAGCTTGCTCTCAAAAGTTCACATGGGGGCTTGCAGAGTGGTGTTCCTGGGCCCCGAGTGCTGGGTAGAGCCCACCCAGTGAGTGTGTGAAGGCCACGGAGCAGGTACACACACTTCCATGGCTACCTCTGGGCACACATTATTGCTCTCAGGAGATGGTCCCTCCTCCCATCCCCGTCCCTGTTTAGAATCACTTTCTGCAGAGGGTCATGATTATTTCCAAATATTACTGGTCCGATGACTTCCTCTTCCCAGTGCAGTTTCTCACTTCCTGTTCCAGACTCTGGTTCCTGGGCCGAGCCGTACCCTGGACCTGGCCCAGCCCTGCGTGTCTTTCTGTGGAAGGGGGACCTCCGCAAAATAGGCCTCTGTAGCAAATAACTATTTATTTTGCATAAGATTTTAATTTGTATATTTTTGTGATTTATTTTGGCATTGTTATGAGTTTGACTCTCGGGGAGTTTTGTTGTTATGACTCTTGTGTCTTTTGTCACAAAACAATGATAATATTTGCTAAACGATATATGGAATTTATTTTTGATTGGTAATAAAAAAAAAGAAACATGTATAAATCTTGGTGAGTCTACTGTTGGCCTATTTGAGCTCTGTCAATACTTGGGACCTGTCACAGAACTCAAAGTGGCTTGCTTGGCTGTGACAGGGTAAGGGGCAAGCATCGTGGGACTGTTTAGCAGTGGAAAAAGAAAAAAAAAGGAAACAGACATGTAACTTTATAATAAAGGGTGTTGCCACAACAGCTAGACAGTGCCAGTGGCTGCTAGACCAACAGGGAAAGTGCAGTCAACTGGCACCATTAGGAATCCAGCAAAATGGAAACCAGGGCTTTGGGGCAGCTGGGGTGGGCCAACTGCCCCTCCTCTCTCCCCTGGGGGCTGAAGGAGAAAGGCACTTGATCCAAAACTATGATTGCATTGTCTCTCAGCAATCATAGCAGTTGCCTCTCAGCCCAAATTCAGGGACTGGGTGCACCCAGTGGAGTGCCCACTCCCCGAAAGCCCACCTAAAAGGGACCTCACTGTGTCCACTCCTGAGACTTCAGCCCGCCAGACTCCTGCAGTGCCCACATGCCTCAGCTGGTGGGTGCAGTCGAGTGAGCCCAGCTTAACAGGGAATTGGAGGGAATGTGTAAAGAAAGGGAGGCACTGAGTAGTCAGAAGGAGGACATTTCAGATAAAAGGAATACGAGTCTTGTGTATAGGTGGGCAAGAACAAATTTCATTCATCTGTCTGTCCTACACCTTTCTGCCTCTGCTACATGCCACCATCCCCTCAGGCTGTCCTCTGTGCCTGGAGTGTCCTTCCAGGTCTTTGCCAGGGTCACCCCTCGCTCCATTTAAGCCTCTGTTCAAATGCTACCTCCTTGCAGAAGCCTTCCCCCATCACTCCAGCCAAAAGAGCTTGGCCCCAGTCCCTCTGCCTATCTCCTCATCTTGGCTTATTTTCCAGATATTAAAATACGAATTGGTGTACTTTCTGTTGTCCTCACACTAGAGCTTAAGCCCCAGCAGGCCTGGGTCCTTCTTTTTCACACTGCCATCCCAACGCTACAACAGTACTTGCAGCACTGCAGGCACAGGATGCAGGAAATAACTGTTGAAGGAATGAATGGGCCTTACATAAAGGAAAGTACGGATGCTGCTGAAAAGGAGCAGGCTGCTCCTGTAACCTTGACCAAACCTCGTCAAGATGGTCGAGGAGAAATAGCTGGAAGAAGTGACGTGTGCAGACTTGAGACAGAAGCAGAAATCAGCCAGGGTTCACACAGTAAACAGTTACGGATTTAAAACTAAAGAATAAACATTTTGATAAAACGTGGAACCATCTTAAGCCAAATGGGCAGAAAGGAAAATTGTCCATGAGGGACCTGAACATCTGGTGACAAGCGTTCTCCAAACTATACTGTGATGATGAACTGAGGAATGGCCAGATGGAGAAAGAGATGGCAACCTACTCTAGTATTTTTGCCTGGGAAACCCTATGAACAGAGGAGCCTGGCTCTGACACTCTATGGGATCACAAGCAGCTGGACACATCTTAGCAACAAACACTTCCATGTTCAGGATAAATTTTCTAGCTCCAGGTCACCCTTTGAGCACCTCCTTCATTTTGTACTGCTTTGTATAAAACTAGACTATTGTTTAAGACAAAAAAAAACAAAACAAAGTTACTCATGGGCAGCCATGTGCCTTGTGCTGGATCCTTTGGGTTTCATGGTTTAAATTACCATTTGTGGTTTCCAAGTGTGATCCAACTGCTCTTGTACCCAAAAGTTTCCCCACCAAAGTAAGTTACAGGTTGTTTTCCAAGGGAGCCTGAGACCACAGTAACTTGTCAGCGGTCAAAGCCCTGTGTAGATGCACTGAGCATCTTTGCCTACCTTGCCTCTGGATAACTTTGCTGGTTAACTTTTCAGACACGTGGCTCATTTCAAGCCTTTTGCCCATTCTATTTGTGTCAGCATTTTATCTGGACTTGGAGACAAGTGTGAACCAAAGCAGGGCTGAGTCTTTTAAATACTATTTTTTCAAAAGAGGCATGCCAGTCCACTAGAAAGGTTCACAGGTCATTACCACTTACGCTGGCAGCTTATTCTGGAATTTTCCACATAATATTTCTGTTGGCCACTCACCACAGGTTTACTCATTTTTGCACATTACCTTCAACACAAGTGTATTCCACTTAATTGTGACCACAGTGCCTAAACTTGCATGTGTGTTTCCATACAATCCTTGTAAAGACTTTTAAACGGCATGCATATGGATGGTCTTACCAAAGTCTGCTTATGTTAATTAGTTGCGTGTGCAGACTTGAGACAGAAGCAGAAATCAGCCAGGGTTCACACAGTAAACAGTTACGGATTTAAAACTAAAGAATAAACATTTTGATAAAACGTGGAACCATCTTAAGCCAAATGGGCAGAAAGGAAAATTGTCCATGAGGGACCTGAACATCTGGTGACAAGCGTTCTCCAAACTATACTGTGATGATGAACTGAGGAATGGCCAGATGGAGAAAGAGATGGCAACCTACTCTAGTATTTTTGCCTGGGAAACCCTATGAACAGAGGAGCCTGGCTCTGACACTCTATGGGATCACAAGCAGCTGGACACATCTTAGCAACAAACACTTCCATGTTCAGGATAAATTTTCTAGCTCCAGGTCACCCTTTGAGCACCTCCTTCATTTTGTACTGCTTTGTATAAAACTAGACTATTGTTTAAGACAAAAAAAAAAACAAAACAAAGTTACTCATGGGCAGCCATGTGCCTTGTGCTGGATCCTTTGGGTTTCATGGTTTAAATTACCATTTGTGGTTTCCAAGTGTGATCCAACTGCTCTTGTACCCAAAAGTTTCCCCACCAAAGTAAGTTACAGGTTGTTTTCCAAGGGAGCCTGAGACCACAGTAACTTGTCAGCGGTCAAAGCCCTGTGTAGATGCACTGAGCATCTTTGCCTACCTTGCCTCTGGATAACTTTGCTGGTTAACTTTTCAGACACGTGGCTCATTTCAAGCCTTTTGCCCATTCTATTTGTGTCAGCATTTTATCTGGACTTGGAGACAAGTGTGAACCAAAGCAGGGCTGAGTCTTTTAAATACTATTTTTTCAAAAGAGGCATGCCAGTCCACTAGAAAGGTTCACAGGTCATTACCACTTACGCTGGCAGCTTATTCTGGAATTTTCCACATAATATTTCTGTTGGCCACTCACCACAGGTTTACTCATTTTTGCACATTACCTTCAACACAAGTGTATTCCACTTAATTGTGACCACAGTGCCTAAACTTGCATGTGTGTTTCCATACAATCCTTGTAAAGACTTTTAAACGGCATGCATATGGATGGTCTTACCAAAGTCTGCTTATGTTAATTAGTTAATTCAGTCCCTCAGTCGTGTCCAATTCTTTGCTACCAGGGACTGTAGCACCCCAGGCTTTCCTGTCCTTTACCGAGTTTCCTTCAACTCATGTCATTGAGTCAGTGATGGCATCTCATCCTGTTGTCCCTTCTCTTTCTGAAAATACACACAAATATAAAGAAAATACAAAAGAAACATTTTGTTGGAACACTTATAGAAAAGTCTTGTTAGCAGCTTGTCTATTTCCTTCCAACTCGGTAAAGTTCACATAAAACAGGTTGAAGAATATTCCTTACTGTCAAGGACCAGACAGTGTTCTAAAACAACAATCCAAGGAGGATCCTCTTGAATCGTTCCTGGTGGTCTTGAGGAAATATTTTCCCAAGGATGATCAGCTAGAAGTGCAGTGACCAGATACAGTAATTCCTGACACAGATGCCAACTCCTAATGTGGCTTGGGATGGCGAGCAAGGAATGTGGCCCAGAACCGTGCTTCACTTTTCTGTGGTAAAACATACTAACATGAAGTAGCTGCGATGATCCAGGGAGGCAGTGACTCCATGAGTTTACATATTTGCCAGCGTCCTTCCTGGCAGAAGTGCAAGTTTCTCGAAGGCAAGGACTGACTGTGGCACGTCGCAGACCCAAAGCTACGTAGGGCGCGATCAAGGCACACTTTCAGCCTCCGACGCCCAGTCACCGGTTCTGTTAGCCTTCCTCGCCCTTTGGGTCGTTGCTTCGTGGGACCCTTTCCGAGTAAACCGTCCATCTCCCTTCGTTGAATCCTCTGCCTGGCAATGTCCGGAGCGCCACTCCTCTCGGCGTCGCGAAGCTAGAGCCAGGAACTTCTCAGAGCACGGGCCCAACATCCTGGTGCGCGGCGACGGCGGGTGGCAACCAGACGCTCCAGGAGCCGGGCCAGCCCGCTGTCCCCCGTCTTTCCGGAACCGTGGCTGAGGCCCACAGAGCCGACAGCCTCATGCCCCCGGCCCGCCCCGGGATCGCGCCAAGGCTTGTTTACTCCCCGGCGCAGCCTAGTCCGACCCTGAGGCCCGCCCTCGCCCGCCGTCTATTGGCTGTGGAGGCGCCAGGGCTGGCGACGATTGGCCCGGGGGAGGCGGAGGGGTAGGCTGCGCGGGAGGCCGAGAGGGGGCAGCAGACGATGGCGGCGGCGGCGGCGGGTCAGCTAGGCTGGTTGTTCGCCGCGCTCTGCCTGGGCAACGCCGCTGGGGAGGCGGCGCCGGACCCGCGAGTGCTGGGCGTCTGTCTAGAGAAGGACGGAGCGGCGGGCGCGGGGTGGGCGCACGGAGGGGAGGTGCGGGCCGCTCCGGAGGCCACCTTCCGCTTGCGGCTCTTCGGCTCCGGCTTCTCCAACAGCTCCTGGTCCTGGGTGGCTCCCGAGGGGGCGGGTTGCCCCGAGGGCGGGTCGGCCGCGGCGCCTGACGAGGCGGCAGCCCCCACGGGCGAGTGGCGTGCGTTGCTGCGCCTGCGCGCCGAGGCCGTGCGCCCGCACTCGGCGCAGTTGGCTGTGCGCGGCGATCCCGGGGGCTCGGCCGCCGAAGAGGCGGCGGCCCCCACGGGCGAGTGGCGCGCGTTGCTGCGCCTGCGCGCCGAGGCCGTGCGCCCGCACTCGGCACTGCTGGCCGTGCGTGTGGAGCCGGGCGGCGCGGCAACCGAGGAGGAGGCGCCGCCCTGGGCTCTGGGCCTGGGAGCGGCGGGGCTGTTGGCGCAGGCGGCGGCGGCGGCGGGTCAGCTAGGCTGGTTGTTCGCCGCGCTCTGCCTGGGCAACGCCGCTGGGGAGGCGGCGCCGGACCCGCGAGTGCTGGGCGTCTGTCTAGAGAAGGACGGAGCGGCGGGCGCGGGGTGGGCGCACGGAGGGGAGGTGCGGGCCGCTCCGGAGGCCACCTTCCGCTTGCGGCTCTTCGGCTCCGGCTTCTCCAACAGCTCCTGGTCCTGGGTGGCTCCCGAGGGGGCGGGTTGCCCCGAGGGCGGGTCGGCCGCGGCGCCTGACGAGGCGGCAGCCCCCACGGGCGAGTGGCGTGCGTTGCTGCGCCTGCGCGCCGAGGCCGTGCGCCCGCACTCGGCGCAGTTGGCTGTGCGCGGCGATCCCGGGGGCTCGGCCGCCGAAGAGGCGGCGGCCCCCACGGGCGAGTGGCGCGCGTTGCTGCGCCTGCGCGCCGAGGCCGTGCGCCCGCACTCGGCACTGCTGGCCGTGCGTGTGGAGCCGGGCGGCGCGGCAACCGAGGAGGAGGCGCCGCCCTGGGCTCTGGGCCTGGGAGCGGCGGGGCTGTTGGCGCTGGCGGCGCTGGCGCGGGGCCTGCAGCTGAGCGCACTGGCGCTGGCACCGGCGGAGGTGCAGGTGCTGCGCGAGAGCGGCTCAGAGGCGGAGCGTGCGGCGGCGCGGCGCCTGGAGCCCGCACGGCGCTGGGCGGGCTGCGCCCTGGGCGCACTGCTTTTGTTGGCCAGCTTGGCGCAGGCGGCGCTGGCGGTGCTGCTATACCGCGCGGCCGGCCAGCGCGCCGTGCCCGCCGTGCTGGGCAGCGCGGGGCTCGTGTTCTTCGTGGGCGAGGTGGTGCCGGCAGCGGTGAGCGGGCGTTGGACGTTGACGCTGGCGCCGCGCGCACTGATCCTCAGCCGCTTGGCTGTGCTGCTCACCCTGCCCGTGGCGCTGCCCGTGGGCCAGCTGCTGGAGCTGGCGGCACGGCCCGGGCGGCTGCGTGAGCGCGTGCTGGAGCTGGCGCGCGGCGGCGGCGACCCCTACAGCGATCTCAGCAAGGGCGTGTTGCCCTGCCGGACGGTGGAGGACGTGCTCACGCCCCTCGAGGACTGCTTCATGCTGGACGCCAGCACCGTGCTGGACTTCGGCGTCCTGGCCAGCATCATGCAGAGCGGCCACACGCGCATCCCCGTGTACGAGGACGAGCGCTCCAACATCGTGGACATGCTCTACCTCAAGGACTTGGCCTTCGTGGACCCCGAAGACTGTACGCCACTCAGCACCATCACTCGCTTCTACAACCACCCACTCCACTTCGTCTTCAACGACACCAAGCTGGACGCTGTCCTGGAGGAGTTCAAGCGAGGTAAAGGCGGGGAATCGCAGAGAGGACCCCAGTTGGTTGGCGCCCTCCCCGTAGAGAAGGAGTAGTTTTTTAGGGAAGCCTCGTCCCATCCCAGAAGAGGGCAGAGGCCTCTGCGTGCCCTTTTAATGAAAATGATGGTTTTGCAGCTGCGAATGATCCTTCGAAATATAATTCAAAGCCTGTGGTTCTGAGAATGACAGTGCTATTGACAGCAAAAATCCCCTTTTCCTGGCAGGCCCCCGGATTGCGGAGGTATGTCTACGAGGCTCTTAAGTCCTCAGCTCTTTACCAGGTCATTTGTGTGGGCTTTGGCTTTATACCAGGTCCAGACTCCTGGATAGAAACTGAAAGAACATAGACGCAAGAGTATAGTCTCTAGATACAAGGACCGTTGTCTGCACACGTATGATACCAAATTATCTGAACTTGTGATGTTTCCAGGGCGTCATTGTTAAGGTCACTGATTGGGTGCTGCCTTTTTGCTTACAGAAAAGGGAATGTTTGGTCATTACTTTTTCCTGCAGGTGTGGAAGAAACTTACACTTCTTTTTTTTTTTTTTTTGTAATTTTGGCCTCTTTTATTGTTTTTTAATTTATTAAGTTTTATCCAGCTTTATTCTTTGGCCTGCGTGGCCTCTCTCGTTGCAGAGCACTGGCTCTGGGCGCACGCGCTTCAGAGCGCTGGCTTGTAATTGGACAGCCAGTCCAGCCGCTCTGCAGCAGGGGCAATCTTCCCAGGCCAGGGATCGAACCGGTGCCCCTTGCACTGCAAGGCAGACTCTCTACCCACTGGACCACCAGGAAAGCCCAGAAACTGCCACTTTTATTTCACCAGAAGCAATTTCATGGAGACCAGTTAGTCTCCCCTTCCTTTAAAAAAAAAAAGTCCTGAGTAAGGTCTCAAGTTCTCTCTTAACGCTACATTTTTATCCTCTCCTTTCACCTTGATTCAGGTGAAAACTGAGACCCTCCCTTTGGGAAAGGTTGAGTTCCCCTGCAGTCTCCCTCCCATGTTTGGGCTTGGGTGTCCTTCTCAGAGCTTGGCTATGCCTTGGCCACTAGCCAGGCTTCTCACATTTGAACTCCCATGGGGACACCTCGGGACCCTGGATGAGCTTGACCATAAAGCCTGCATGATTGAGGCCGAGAAGTGACCAGAGCCTCTTCATGTGACTTTCTGGCAGCTGTGAAGTCTCCAGGCCCCAGGACCCCACGGGAAGTCCCTTGTGAGCCCCTGGACTGTCCAGGCGGGCAGAAGCAAAGCTCTGCGTAGACTCTTAGCACTGCTGCCTACTGACCACTAGTGGGCGCCCTCGTGCACTATCTCCTTTAATCCTTGCAAGAGGCTTGGGTGTTGGAAGAGAGAACTGTTTTTACTGTTTCTGGGGATTGGGTGGGAGACTTTGCTGGGCAGCTCTGGCTGCTCTGCTGGAGAATCCCTGGGTGCTTCTGGCTGTTTGCTCAGAAAGTATACATGCAGCCCTGCTCTGGGGAGAGGAGCCCGGGGCAGGGGCCAGGCAGAACCTCCCAGGAGCAAGTGCTCCATCTCCAAGGAGTGCTGAGGTCTCTGAAGTGGTGGTGGTTCTTGTGGCCCAGCGGCCAGCCGGCATGGCCCTGGCGTCAGCAGAAGAGGGTGCCATCCTGCCCTGCTACTTTTCAGCTTGAGACCACGCTTGACCACCAGTGAGTGACAGTGGGCAGTGTGGCAGCATCTCAGTGGTTCCCACAGATCACTGGCTGGTGTGGAGACCAGCGTGGGGGCTCGCTGTGGTTGGGGGTCACCCGGTGAGAGGTGACAGTAGCCAGAACAAAGGCCTTCTGGGAGGCGTGGCTGCAGAGAATCCTGGCTGGGAGAGGCTGGGCAAGACAGGCGGCCTTCTCCTCTTTTTTGTTGTTATTTTTTCCACATTTTCCTTGTTAACTTCTTTTTTTATTTTTTAATTGGAGGAAAATTGCTTCACCATGTTGTGTTGGTTTCTACTACGCAATAACTCGAATCAGCCATAATTATAATATATCCCCTCTCTCTGCTTTTTTTTTTCTTTTTCCTTTTTCCTCTCTTCTGTTTTTAACTAATTTATTTATTTTGTCTGTGTGACACATAGGATCATGGTTCCCTGACCAGGGATTGAACCATGCCCCCTGTGGCGGAAGCATGGCGTATTAACCATTGGACCACCAGGGAAGCCCTGCTCTTTGGTTTTAAGATGGGAGAGTCCAGTGGATTTAGGTGTAAATGTTGGTAGGAAGTTGCTGGTACGGAGGGACGGCCACAGTCCCTGTTCTGGGGTGGTGGCCTGGGGGCGGCTCGGGAGAGCCCCCTTCTAGAGGGGGGGGGTGGGGGTGCAGGCTGGAGGTTGAATGGGAGACTCTTCGGTCCCCTCGACCTGCTGACTCCTGCAGGTGAGGCCATTCGGAGCAGGAGAGCGCCCTCGTGCAATCTCCTTTAATCCTTGCAAGAGGCTTGGGTGTTGGAAGAGAGAACTGTTTTTACTGTTTCTGGGGATTGGGTGGGAGACTTTGCTGGGCAGCTCTGGCTGCTCTGCTGGAGAATCCCTGGGTGCTTCTGGCTGTTTGCTCAGAAAGTATACATGCAGCCCTGCTCTGGGGAGAGGAGCCCGGGGCAGGGGCCAGGCAGAACCTCCCAGGAGCAAGTGCTCCATCTCCAAGGAGTGCTGAGGTCTCTGAAGTGGTGGTGGTTCTTGTGGCCCAGCGGCCAGCCGGCATGGCCCTGGCGTCAGCAGAAGAGGGTGCCATCCTGCCCTGCTACTTTTCAGCTTGAGACCACGCTTGACCACCAGTGAGTGACAGTGGGCAGTGTGGCAGCATCTCAGTGGTTCCCACAGATCACTGGCTGGTGTGGAGACCAGCGTGGGGGCTCGCTGTGGTTGGGGGTCACCCGGTGAGAGGTGACAGTAGCCAGAACAAAGGCCTTCTGGGAGGCGTGGCTGCAGAGAATCCTGGCTGGGAGAGGCTGGGCAAGACAGGTGGCCTTCTCCTCTTTTTTGTTGTTATTTTTTCCACATTTTCCTTGTTAACTTCTTTTTTTATTTTTTAATTGGAGGAAAATTGCTTCACCATGTTGTGTTGGTTTCTACTACGCAATAACTCGAATCAGCCACAATTATAATATATCCCCTCTCTCTGCTTTTTTTTTTCTTTTTCCTTTTTCCTCTCTTCTGTTTTTAACTAATTTATTTATTTTGTCTGTGTGACACATAGGATCATGGTTCCCTGACCAGGGATTGAACCATGCCCCCTGTGGCGGAAGCATGGCGTATTAACCATTGGACCACCAGGGAAGCCCTGCTCTTTGGTTTTAAGATGGGAGAGTCCAGTGGATTTAGGTGTAAATGTTGGTAGGAAGTTGCTGGTACGGAGGGACGGCCACAGTCCCTGTTCTGGGGTGGTGGCCTTGGGGCGGCTCTGGAGAGCCCCCTTCTAGAAGGTGGGGGTGGGGGTGCAGGCTGGAGGTTGAATGGGAGACTCTTCGGTCCCCTCGACCTGCTGACTCCTGCGAAGAGTGAGGCCATTCTCGGAGCAGGAGAGCCTTGTCTTCCTGTGTCACCCCGAGCTCTCGCCGCTTCTCCTGTGCAGTGCAGTCCTTCAGCAGCTGCTTTATGTCTCCTCACTAAAGTCCTTGCCAACCCAGCCCTCTCCTTCATTCCTCTGCTTCTGAACAGGGGGCATACATATCGCAGCCTCTGTGGCACACGAGGTTTTAGAAGTCAGTTCCCTTCCTGTCTCTCTGCCAAGTGCATGAGGCGGGGCCCTCAGAACTCCCCGAAGCGGAAGGCCCTGGCGTCTTGGCAGTTACCGTTCCAGGCCCCCTTCCTTTCTCTCTTTCAGAGCGTGGTTTGTTCTGGAACCTTAGAGTCTGGGAGAGGCCCCTTCCCTGGTGAGATGCTCCTCGGTCATGGTGCAGACCTGAGGTGACAGCTGGTGGTTGTGTGCAGGCGTAGCCAGGAGTAGTGTAGACTAGGGAGGTGTAGTAAGTAGCACATATCTTCTGTAAAGCCACTGACTTCTTCCTTCTTTGTCAGCCCCCTGTGACGTCAAGGACAGTCAACCAAAGGAGGAATTAGGAAGGGGGAGCATTTCGGAGTCCACTTTAAATCCGCCGATTTCTGGGTTCGTAGTCAGGTGGAAACCAAAGAACTGTCCTGACTCTGAAAAGAGCCAGACCTGCTCAGGCATCTGTGAGGGATGATCACACGGTACTTTTCTCATAGGATGCATTCACACAGTTTAAAGAAAAAGCCGAAGTGAGAAGACAAAGGAATATCAATTCCAACTGCATTTTTAGGAATGTTCTAGAAATTAGGCTTATGGAAGCGTCATCTAACATCTGGGTCATTTGTGAGCATTCTCAAGCCTGTTAACTAAAATGAGAATGCTAGAGCTTTTCCCAGCTTCCTGCTTGGTGTTGGCAGGGGTGCATCCAGCCTGGCCTTTTGTAGGTAGGGCCCAAGGCCCCTGTCTCGGGGCATGCGTTGATGTCTGCAGTTAGCCAGCCAGGGCCCCATGTCTTCTGAGCGTTTTGTCCGATCAGGTGAGAAACTCAAATCCCTCCAACTGTCCTTTTCTCCCTTTGCCACTTTGCCCTTTCTCCGGATTGCTGTTGAGACCCCTCAAAAGTCTTAAGGTTAAATCACCTGGCTTCTGTTAGGGGGACCTTCTCTGGGATCTGCCTTTTTCTGTGCATTATCAAATCCTCTCATTGCTGAGAACCTTGCGTCTCTTTTATAGAAGTGTGAAAGCAAAGAAGGACTTAGTCATTCTTGCAGGGAACCTGCCAAAGGACTGGCTCCCAGAAGTTCCCCGTGGCCATCTTAATTGGTTTTCTGCCAGATGAGGCGGGGCCCTCAGAACTCCCCGAAGCGGAAGGCCCTGGCGTCTTGGCAGTTACCGTTCCAGGCCCCCTTCCTTTCTCTCTTTCAGAGCGTGGTTTGTTCTGGAACCTTAGAGTCTGGGAGAGGCCCCTTCCCTGGTGAGATGCTCCTCGGTCATGGTGCAGACCTGAGGTGACAGCTGGTGGTTGTGTGCAGGCGTAGCCAGGAGTAGTGTAGACTAGGGAGGTGTAGTAAGTAGCACATATCTTCTGTAAAGCCACTGACTTCTTCCTTCTTTGTCAGCCCCCTGTGACGTCAAGGACAGTCAACCAAAGGAGGAATTAGGAAGGGGGAGCATTTCGGAGTCCACTTTAAATCCGCCGATTTCTGGGTTCGTAGTCAGGTGGAAACCAAAGAACTGTCCTGACTCTGAAAAGAGCCAGACCTGCTCAGGCATCTGTGAGGGATGATCACACGGTACTTTTCTCATAGGATGCATTCACACAGTTTAAAGAAAAAGCCGAAGTGAGAAGACAAAGGAATATCAATTCCAACTGCATTTTTAGGAATGTTCTAGAAATTAGGCTTATGGAAGCGTCATCTAACATCTGGGTCATTTGTGAGCATTCTCAAGCCTGTTAACTAAAATGAGAATGCTAGAGCTTTTCCCAGCTTCCTGCTTGGTGTTGGCAGGGGTGCATCCAGCCTGGCCTTTTGTAGGTAGGGCCCAAGGCCCCTGTCTCGGGGCATGCGTTGATGTCTGCAGTTAGCCAGCCAGGGCCCCATGTCTTCTGAGCGTTTTGTCCGATCAGGTGAGAAACTCAAATCCCTCCAACTGTCCTTTTCTCCCTTTGCCACTTTGCCCTTTCTCCGGATTGCTGTTGAGACCCCTCAAAAGTCTTAAGGTTAAATCACCTGGCTTCTGTTAGGGGGACCTTCTCTGGGATCTGCCTTTTTCTGTGCATTATCAAATCCTCTCATTGCTGAGAACCTTGCGTCTCTTTTATAGAAGTGTGAAAGCAAAGAAGGACTTAGTCATTCTTGCAGGGAACCTGCCAAAGGGACTGGCTCCCAGAAAGAGAGGTTCCTCTCTGCTTCCATGTGGCCATCTTGAACCTGCGGTTTGGTTCTCAAAATCCAAAAAGAGGGCTTCCCTGGTGGTCCAGTGGGTAAGGACACCGCCTTGCAGTGCAGGGGGTGCCGGTTCGATCCCTGGCTTGGGAAGATCCCACGTGCCGCCGAGTGGCTGGACTGATGTGTCCAATTACTGAGCCAGAGCTCTGGAGCGCATGTGCCCAGAGCCGGTGCTCTGCGACAACAGAGACCACCGCAATGGGAGGCCCACACGGGCCAAAGAACAAAGATTGATGAAAACAGAGAAATGAAAGACCAATAGAAGTGGCCCACCTGCTCCCCTCCCTCCCCACCCCCCACCTAAATAAAGAAAGAAAGAAAGAAAGAAAGAAAAAATCCAAAAAGACTGTTTACCAATATTCTGTCTTGAGCATCAACACTCCTGATGTGGCCTGATGGATTGTATCCTGTGGCAAAGCCGTCGGGGCCCTCATAGCAATGCTGCCTGCCTGCCAGTACCAGCCATGCCCAGCCCCAACACCACAGGCTGAGAATTGTCTAGAAATTCTTCATTTGGTGCCTCTCTCTCAGCAGGAATGGACAGGCAGTTCCCCAGGGACCTCTCACCCCTTCCTCGTGGGAAGAGGGGAGGCAGTTACTGTGGGCGTTGTCACCTTTAACTTTTGTCCCAGGATGGTGGAGCCCCCTGAAGAAGGTGGCTTGCCTCTTTCCAGCTGGGCCCTGTGCTGAGGATGGGGCCTTGGCACCCCATGCATGCCGCCCAGAGGTAATGAGGATCTTGAGATCCGGTCTGTTTGCTTCAGTGAGAGTCACTTGAGCAGGGTGTTAGGAGAGTGGACCCAGAGCCAACTGTCTGGGTTCCAGCTTGGGTGGGTCACCTACTCTCTCTTGGCCTCAGTTTTCTCTGTAAACCATAAAATGTTAATACAGAATATTATGTGCCTCATAGAGTTAGCGGCCAGAGGGTTTGGTAAGTTAAGCAACAGATAAAGCACCTGGTGGCTGGCGTACAGCGGCAAGCCCAAAGTACAGGCTCAGTCCCCTGTCAGTCAAGAAAATGTCCAGGAACCTGCCAAAGGGACTGGCTCCCAGAAAGAGGTTCCTCTCTGCTTCCATGTGGCCATCTTGAACCTGCGGTTTGGTTCTCAAAATCCAAAAAGAGGGCTTCCCTGGTGGTCCAGTGGGTAAGGACACCGCCTTGCAGTGCAGGGGGTGCCGGTTCGATCCCTGGCTTGGGAAGATCCCACGTGCCGCCGAGTGGCTGGACTGATGTGTCCAATTACTGAGCCAGAGCTCTGGAGCGCATGTGCCCAGAGCCGGTGCTCTGCGACAACAGAGACCACCGCAATGGGAGGCCCACACGGGCCAAAGAACAAAGATTGATGAAAACAGAGAAATGAAAGACCAATAGAAGTGGCCCACCTGCTCCCCTCCCTCCCCACCCCCCACCTAAATAAAGAAAGAAAGAAAGAAAGAAAGAAAAAATCCAAAAAGACTGTTTACCAATATTCTGTCTTGAGCATCAACACTCCTGATGTGGCCTGATGGATTGTATCCTGTGGCAAAGCCGTCGGGGCCCTCATAGCAATGCTGCCTGCCTGCCAGTACCAGCCATGCCCAGCCCCAACACCACAGGCTGAGAATTGTCTAGAAATTCTTCATTTGGTGCCTCTCTCTCAGCAGGAATGGACAGGCAGTTCCCCAGGGACCTCTCACCCCTTCCTCGTGGGAAGAGGGAGGCAGTTACTGTGGGCGTTGTCACCTTTAACTTTTGTCCCAGGATGGTGGAGCCCCCTGAAGAAGGTGGCTTGCCTCTTTCCAGCTGGGCCCTGTGCTGAGGATGGGGCCTTGGCACCCCATGCATGCCGCCCAGAGGTAATGAGGATCTTGAGATCCGGTCTGTTTGCTTCAGTGAGAGTCACTTGAGCAGGGTGTTAGGAGAGTGGACCCAGAGCCAACTGTCTGGGTTCCAGCTTGGGTGGGTCACCTACTCTCTCTTGGCCTCAGTTTTCTCTGTAAACCATAAAATGTTAATACAGAATATTATGTGCCTCATAGAGTTAGCGGCCAGAGGGTTTGGTAAGTTAAGCAACAGATAAAGCACCTGGTGGCTGGCGTACAGCGGGCAAGCCCAAAGTACAGGCTCATCTTAGCTCCAGTCCACCATGGTCAGTCAAGATGTGCACACTGTTTGGTTTCTTCACACATATAAAAGCTGTGTTTATGCTGTAGTCAGTTTAGTGCAGTTGGCATTATGTCTGAAAAAAACAGCATACATATCTTAGTTTAAAAACACTTTATGTGGATTCCCTGGTGGTCCAATGGCTAAGATGCCAAGGTCCCAGTGCAGAAGTTCAATCCCTGATCAGGGAACTGGATCCCACATGCTATGTCTAAGATCTGGCGCGACCAAATAAAAAATATATTAAAAAAATACCCACTTTCTGGCTAAAAGATGTTAACACCGTCTGAGCCTTTGATGAGTTATATGCTTGGATGGAAGAAGGTCTTGCTTCTGGGACTTGGGGATTAGAGATCAAGTTTTTTAGTACATGCTAATGTTCAGTTGTTGTGTCCAACTCTTTGTGACCCTGTGGACTGCAGCACCCCAGGCTTCTCCGTCCTTCAGTCATTGATGCCATCCAATCATCTCATCCTCTGTCATCCGCTTCTCCTCCTGCCCTCTGAGTAGCACATTTATTTGCTTGTTTGCTTTTATTTGGGGTGGGGGATAGCTCTTTTAATTTCCTTCCAGATCCTTTGCTTTCACAACTTGGCTATTTGAGGCCTAACTTCAAGCCTACCTCAGTTTTCAGCGTGCCTTCCTCACTGAACTTCATCATTTCCAGCTTTTTTTTTTTTTTTTTTTAATTTTGGCCTCTTTTATTGGTCCTTCATTTATTTATTTTCATCCATCTTAATTCTTTGGCCTGTGTGGGCCTCCCATTGCAGTGGCCTCTCTTATTGCAGAGCACCAGCTCTGGGTGCATGCGCTCCAGAGCACTCACTCGTCATTGGACACACCAGTTCAGTCACTCCGCGGCATGTGGGATCTTCCTGTGCCAGGGATGGAACCGGTGCCCCTTGCAGTGCAAGGCGGACTCTCTACACACTGGACTACCAAGGAGGCCCCATTTCCAGCTTTGATTTAAAGTGAGAGACCTGAAATTCTTTCACTGGAACCTTTCCGTTTATTGTCACAATATTGTGAGTTAGCGGCCGGGGTTTTCAACAGATAAAGCACCTGGTGGCTGGCGTACAGCGGCAAGCCCAAAGTACAGGCTCATCTTAGCTCCAGTCCACCATGGTCAGTCAAGATGTGCACACTGTTTGGTTTCTTCACACATATAAAAGCTGTGTTTATGCTGTAGTCAGTTTAGTGCAGTTGGCATTATGTCTGAAAAAAACAGCATACATATCTTAGTTTAAAAACACTTTATGTGGATTCCCTGGTGGTCCAATGGCTAAGATGCCAAGGTCCCAGTGCAGAAGTTCAATCCCTGATCAGGGAACTGGATCCCACATGCTATGTCTAAGATCTGGCGCGACCAAATAAAAAAATATATTAAAAAAATACCCACTTTCTGGCTAAAAGATGTTAACACCGTCTGAGCCTTTGATGAGTTATATGCTTGGATGGAAGAAGGTCTTGCTTCTGGGACTTGGGGATTAGAGATCAAGTTTTTTAGTACATGCTAATGTTCAGTTGTTGTGTCCAACTCTTTGTGACCCTGTGGACTGCAGCACCCCAGGCTTCTCCGTCCTTCAGTCATTGATGCCATCCAATCATCTCATCCTCTGTCATCCGCTTCTCCTCCTGCCCTCTGAGTAGCACATTTATTTGCTTGTTTGCTTTTATTTGGGGTGGGGGATAGCTCTTTTAATTTCCTTCCAGATCCTTTGCTTTCACAACTTGGCTATTTGAGGCCTAACTTCAAGCCTACCTCAGTTTTCAGCGTGCCTTCCTCACTGAACTTCATCATTTCCAGCTTTTTTTTTTTTTTTTTTAATTTTGGCCTCTTTTATTGGTCCTTCATTTATTTATTTTCATCCATCTTAATTCTTTGGCCTGTGTGGGCCTCCCATTGCAGTGGCCTCTCTTATTGCAGAGCACCAGCTCTGGGTGCATGCGCTCCAGAGCACTCACTCGTCATTGGACACACCAGTTCAGTCACTCCGCGGCATGTGGGATCTTCCTGTGCCAGGGATGGAACCGGTGCCCCTTGCAGTGCAAGGCGGACTCTCTACACACTGGACTACCAAGGAGGCCCCATTTCCAGCTTTGATTTAAAGTGAGAGACCTGAAATTCTTTCACTGGAACACTTGGCAGTCATTGCAGGCTTATTCATTGTCCTAAATTTCAATATTGTTGTGTCTCAGCAAACAGGGAGGCAGGGGGAGAGAGAGAGGCGAAAGGGTGACCAGTTGGAGCAGTCAGAACACAGATTCCCAGTCTTAGGTGGGTGCAGCTGGTGGGCTCCACCCAAAACAAGTTGCCATAACAGATATTATTATATCTTACTATATGTTGTTATGATTATGAAAAAGCTTGAAAATCTGTGAGAATTAACCAAAATGCGACTCAGAGGGTGAACAGATGTTGTGAGAAAACAGTGCCGATAGACTTGCTTGGTGGTTGCCATAGACCTTCAATTTGTAAAAAATGCAGTATTTGGGAAGCTCATTGAAACAGTGTAGGCCTGGACTGCATTTTGTCAGTTCTCAGATGTACTTTTTTTTTTTTTTTTAAGTTTATTTATTTATTTATTTTTGGCTCTTCTTGGTTTTCTCTGCTGCCACAGGCTCTTCTCTAGTTGCAGGGAGTGGGGGCTACTCTCTAGTTGAGGTGAGCAGGCTACTTGTTGAGGTGACTTCTCTTGTTGTGGAACTTGGGCTCTAGGGCTCACAGGCTTTAGTAGTTGCAGCACATGGGCTCCACAGTTGCGGCTCCGAGGCTCTAGAGCACAGGCTCCATAGTTGTGGCTCATGGGCTTAGTTGTTCCACAGCATGTGGGATCTTAGCGGATCAGGGATCCAGCCATGTCTCCTGCATTGGCAGGTTAACTTTTCACCACTGAGCTACCAGGGAAGCCCCAGATGTACGTTTTATTGCATTTATTTATTTATTTATTTATTTATTTATTTGGGGGCAGAGGTCGGGTTGGGGAGGGAGGGGAGCGGGCGGGCCACTTCTATTGGTCTTTCATTTCTGTTTTCATCCGTCTTTGTTCTTTGGCTCCTGTGGGCCTCCCATCGCGGTGGCGTCTGTCTCTGCAGAGCACCGGCTCTGGGCGCATGCGCTCCAGAGCTCCGGCTCGGTGATTGGACACATCAGTCCAGCCGCTCCGCAGCACGTGGGATCTTCCCAGGCCAGGGATCAAACCGGCGCCCCTTGCACTGCAAGGCGGTGTCCTTATCCACTGGACCACCAGGGGAAGCCCGTTTTATTGCATTTTAACATCTCTGTAAATCAGGATGTGTCTCTTGATTGTTGTCATGGATTTGATGAAATATAGTAAATGTGATCGTTTTAATCTTTTACAGCCTCATTTCTCTCTATTTTTAAGATTGGGTTTATCGTCTTATTATGGTTTGAAGTTTAACAACATCTGTTTGTTTTTAAAATTTATTTTACTTATTTTTGGTTGCGCTGAGTGTTCAGTGTGGTGTGCAGGATGTAGGTCCATGGGCTCACTCGTTGTGGCACCTGGACTTAGTTTCTCCGAAGCACATGGAATCTTCTTGAACCAGTGATTGAACCCGTGGCCCCTGCATTGGCAGGTGGATTCTTTACCACTGCGCCACCAGGGAAGTCCCCCCTTCCTTTCTTGACCGCCTGGTTAGTGGTCTAACAATAATAGCTTTTGCCTGACTGCTGACATTTTCACTGCATCCAGCTTTGCAGCAGTGGTCTTTCCATATGTCTGATTATGAGGGCAGAGGGATGGGGTGGGGAGGGATGGGGAGCAGGCTGCTGGGAGGATAAGGCAGAACAGGATGCTTCCCGAGAATGTGCTCCTAAACCCAGTCTACTGCGTGGTTCTTGAACCCAAGCTGTGTAAAGCAGAGTTCACATAAAGACCTACACTTGACACTCCACTTTACCAAAAGATTCTTGAAGGAAACCCCCCTTTACATGCAAGTTCAGGCCAGCTTTTCCCCTGTGCTTTCTTCACTAGTAACAAAAAAAGGACATGCTTGGGGTGAATTTGCTCTCAGTTTCATATCCTAGATCTGCACAACCCGGTCCAGTAGCTGCTACCCATGTGTGGCTGCTGAGCAGTCTGAATTGAGGTGTGCAGTGAGGACCAAAGACACACCAGATTTCAAAGACCCAGTACCCCCAAATGCAAAATACCTGCTCAGATGTTTACAGTGATTGCATGTTGAAAGGATATTTTGACTATACTGTGATTATCATAATGTATTATTAATTTCATTTCTCTTTATGTTTTAATATAGCTACCCAAAAGGTTTGACTTATGTTCTGTTTCTTTTGGACAGGCCTAAAGGTTTATAGCTTTCCCGGTGGTGCAGTGGTAAAGAATATGACTTGCCCCTGCAGGAGAGGCGGGTTCAATCCCTGAGTTGGGAAGATCTTCTGGAGAAGGAAAAGGCAGCCCACTCCAGTATTCTTGCCTAGGAAATCCCATGGACAAAGGAGTCTGTCAGGCCACAGTCCACGGGGTCTCAGAGAGTCGAATACAATTTAGCGACTGAACAACAGCAAAGGTTTATAGAGGAAAAGCACTTACCTGAAAGTGGAGTAAGCTCCTGAGGTTTCCCTCACACCCCCAGCACTTGGAGGCTGGGCCTCTCTCAGGCTTACATTTTCTCTTTAAGAGAGCAGCCGGCTGACCTGAGGAGGAAAGAGCCTCCTGCTTTTCCTCCCACACAGTTTGGCTTTTGACCAACCAGCCACCACTGTCCCTCTGCGTGACTTCCAGGGAAGCACGAGGCAGCATTCAGAATTGGGAATGCTCCCCTTGGGAGATTTTTGATGTGGCCCGTCTTGGCTCCCACATCCAGGCTGTCCCTGGGGAGCTGGCGTCTCTGGTGTCCGGGCCCTGTGTCCAAGGTCCAGTTGCTGTTTACCATATCTGGTCTGGTCCAGATGTGTCCTCGTCTAAACCATGTTTATGGCGTGGAGTCACGCAGACCTGGGGTGACTCTAGCTCCGCTACTGTCTGGGGGACTTGGGCAGGTGAATGTGGGGTCTGAGATTTAATCCTCACAGGCACGTTGAGAGTCTTAGGTGAGAACCTAGGAAGAGCTTCTCCTGGTGCCTGGTGCGTCGTGAGAACAGACATCCACTTCTGTCCTTGTGGTGGGCTTGTCAGATGGGATGAGAGAAAACAGGAGGCGCCCAGCAAGCTGTAACATGGATGTCCCCTCCCTGCAGGGAAGTCCCACCTGGCCATCGTGCAGAAGGTGAACAACCTTGAAATCAATCCTGCTCAGATGTTTACAGTGATTGCATGTTGAAAGGATATTTTGACTATACTGTGATTATCATAATGTATTATTAATTTCATTTCTCTTTATGTTTTAATATAGCTACCCAAAAGGTTTGACTTATGTTCTGTTTCTTTTGGACAGGCCTAAAGGTTTATAGCTTTCCCGGTGGTGCAGTGGTAAAGAATATGACTTGCCCCTGCAGGAGAGGCGGGTTCAACCCCTGAGTGGGAAGATCTTCTGGAGAAGGAAAAGGCAGCCCACTCCAGTATTCTTGCCTAGGAAATCCCATGGACAAAGGAGTCTGTCAGGCCACAGTCCACGGGGTCTCAGAGAGTCGAATACAATTTAGCGACTGAACAACAGCAAAGGTTTATAGAGGAAAAGCACTTACCTGAAAGTGGAGTAAGCTCCTGAGGTTTCCCTCACACCCCAGCACTTGGAGGCTGGGCCTCTCTCAGGCTTACATTTTCTCTTTAAGAGAGCAGCCGGCTGACCTGAGGAGGAAAGAGCCTCCTGCTTTTCCTCCCACACAGTTTGGCTTTTGACCAACCAGCCACCACTGTCCCTCTGCGTGACTTCCAGGGAAGCACGAGGCAGCATTCAGAATTGGGAATGCTCCCCTTGGGAGATTTTTGATGTGGCCCGTCTTGGCTCCCACATCCAGGCTGTCCCTGGGGAGCTGGCGTCTCTGGTGTCCGGGCCCTGTGTCCAAGGTCCAGTTGCTGTTTACCATATCTGGTCTGGTCCAGATGTGTCCTCGTCTAAACCATGTTTATGGCGTGGAGTCACGCAGACCTGGGGTGACTCTAGCTCCGCTACTGTCTGGGGGACTTGGGCAGGTGAATGTGGGGTCTGAGATTTAATCCTCACAGGCACGTTGAGAGTCTTAGGTGAGAACCTAGGAAGAGCTTCTCCTGGTGCCTGGTGCGTCGTGAGAACAGACATCCACTTCTGTCCTTGTGGTGGGCTTGTCAGATGGGATGAGAGAAAACAGGAGGCGCCCAGCAAGCTGTAACATGGATGTCCCCTCCCTGCAGGGAAGTCCCACCTGGCCATCGTGCAGAAGGTGAACAATGAGGGTGAAGGTGACCCCTTCTACGAGGTGCTGGGCCTGGTCACCCTGGAGGACGTCATTGAGGAGATCATCAAGTCTGAGATCCTGGATGAATCTGAAGACTACCGTGAGTCCAGGTCCCTGTGTGTGCGGCTCAGTTGGTCTCAGACTTAGGGAGACGTGTGTGTATCAGAAGCTTGGGGTCTCCGTGTTGTTGGAAGTGGGGCTGGATATCGGGGCAGAACTACCACTCCTCGAGGCTCATTTCTTACCCCTGCAGGGGCTGGGATTGCCCCTCACAAGAGGCAGGGCTCACATCTGCGGCTGGCCCATCCCTTAGGGGGCTTTGCAGGCCCAGCACTGGACAGGGCTCTGACCTGAATGGGCGTTGCCCAGGCTTCCTCTGGGCCCATTTGCCCTCTCTTGCCCTGTTGTCCATTACGGAAGTATCTTCTCACGGAACTGCTTCTCTCCTGCTGATAGGTTCTTCCCCAGCCAGATGCTCGTGGGGCCTGTGACTGTGTCCTAGGAGGGCCTGTCTCTCAGGTGGCTGCGGTCTACAGGGCAGACCCAGAGCCCATGCTTGACAGGGGGGCTCACATTGGCCCAGGAGTGCTAGCCACACGCCCCTGTGAGTTTGCAGGCGCCTCTCTTTGTCCACATGTCTGTTCCCCAAATGTGGCATCTTGGTTTGGCTCTTCAGACAGCCGTAGGCACAGGGTGTTCAGCATTAGTGCGCCTGTTTAATATCTGGTCTGGTCCAGATGTGTCCTCGTCTAAACCATGTTTATGGCGTGGAGTCACGCAGACCTGGGGTGACTCTAGCTCCGCTACTGTCTGGGGGACTTGGGCAGGTGAATGTGGGGTCTGAGATTTAATCCTCACAGGCACGTTGAGAGTCTTAGGTGAGAACCTAGGAGGAGCTTCTCCTGGTGCCTGGTGCGTCGTGAGAACAGACATCCACTTCTGTCCTTGTGGTGGGCTTGTCAGATGGGATGAGAGAAAACAGGAGGCGCCCAGCAAGCTGTAACATGGATGTCCCCTCCCTGCAGGGAAGTCCCACCTGGCCATCGTGCAGAAGGTGAACAATGAGGGTGAAGGTGACCCCTTCTACGAGGTGCTGGGCCTGGTCACCCTGGAGGACGTCATTGAGGAGATCATCAAGTCTGAGATCCTGGATGAATCTGAAGACTACCGTGAGTCCAGGTCCCTGTGTGTGTGCGGCTCAGTTGGTCTCAGACTTAGGGAGACGTGTGTGTATCAGAAGCTTGGGGTCTCCGTGTTGTTGGAAGTGGGGCTGGATATCGGGGCAGAACTACCACTCCTCGAGGCTCATTTTCTTACCCCTGCAGGGGCTGGGATTGCCCCTCACAAGAGGCAGGGCTCACATCTGCGGCTGGCCCATCCCTTAGGGGGCTTTGCAGGCCCAGCACTGGACAGGGCTCTGACCTGAATGGGCGTTGCCCAGGCTTCCTCTGGGCCCATTTGCCCTCTCTTGCCCTGTTGTCCATTACGGAAGTATCTTCTCACGGAACTGCTTCTCTCCTGCTGATAGGTTCTTCCCCAGCCAGATGCTCGTGGGGCCTGTGACTGTGTCCTAGGAGGGCCTGTCTCTCAGGTGGCTGCGGTCTACAGGGCAGACCCAGAGCCCATGCTTGACAGGGGGGCTCACATTGGCCCAGGAGTGCTAGCCACACGCCCCTGTGAGTTTGCAGGCGCCTCTCTTTGTCCACATGTCTGTTCCCCAAATGTGGCATCTTGGTTTGGCTCTTCAGACAGCCGTAGGCACAGGGTGTTCAGCTTAGTCGCTGTTGGGCACCTCATGTACATGCTTCCCGGAGACGGGCTGCTGGTTTACGTAAGCTTTTTGCTGTCGCATCAGCATCTTTTCTTCCAGCTCTGAGGAGGGGAGTGGGCCTTGCTGGTACTTTTCAGGCTGCCCCTCTGACCCCGGTGCCAGATCACGGCTGATGGGGTGACAGAGCAGCAGGGCCCAATGCTGCCCCCGGGAGCCCCAAGGGCTTAGAGGAGGGTACCGCAGCGAGCCCCTTGGTCTGCCTGTGTGGGTGAATGGCTCCTGGCACCTCAGCAGACCCTCTTCTCCCTGCCCCAGGAGACACCATAGTGAAGAAGAAGCCTGCGTCTCTGAGCGCCCCCATCAGGCAGAAAGAGGAACTCTCCTTGTTCAAAGTGTCGGACGATGACTATAAAGTGAAAATCTCGCCTCAGCTGCTCTTGGCCACCCAGCGCTTCCTTTCCCGAGGTGAGGGTCGGAGTGGGGCATGTCCCTGCTCTCTTGCTCACTGCCAGTGGATCAGGAGACATCCCACTCCCCGCATTGCTCCTGGAGCTTCTCTCTGTACCCCTGTCAGCCTGTCAGTCACCTGAGGGGGGCTGTCCTCTGCGGGAGGGTGGGGAGCCACATTGAGGAATGTTGGGGGAGTCGAGACGGGCAGTGGTGTGGTCACACCGGCTGCTCTGGGCCCAGAAGACACTTCCTGCGTCCCTTTCTCCCCATGGGGCAGAGGTGGAGGTCTTCAGCCCGCTCCGGGTCTCTGAGAAGGTCCTGCTGCACCTGCTGAAGCATCCCAGCGTCAACCAGGAAGTGCACTTCGATGAGAGCAACCGCCTGGCCGCCCAGCATTACCTGTACCAGCGCAGCAGGCCGGTGGACTACTTCATCCTCATCCTGCAGGTACCCGTGAGCCAGCCGCAACCTGCCGCTTGCCCAGGATTGGGGAGGGTCTGGGAAGAGGAACACCCAGCTGCATGGGTGGGTGGTGTCTGTGCTCTCTGCTGTTCTGTCTGCTGGCAGGAAAGGTGACCCGTCTGCCTTTCTCTCTGTCTTCTTTCCTCCCTCTCTCTCCCCCAACCTCCCAGGGCAGGGTGGAGGTGGAGATTGGAAAGGAGGGCTTGAAGTTCGAGAATGGAGCCTTCACCTACTACGGGGTGTCCGCCCTGACGGTGCCGTCCTCAGGTAAGCTGGGTCCTCCTGGAGCTGTAGGCGGGGGTCAGTGGCTGGCTGGGCACTCTGAGGGCTCCCCCTACCCCGGTTCCCCTCCTGCAGGGCCGTCTGCTTGGGGACCTGCTGGCCCATCTTGTCTCCCGGCTGCCTGGAGGGAGAGAGGGAGGGGCAGGGTTTCTTCACACCTCTTCTTTTTGCCCTTCCCACCTCTGCCAAACCTGTCTCGGGAGGAGCAGGTTTGCCCTCCTGTCCAGAGTCCCTGGCCAGTCGGTGGGGTGGTTGTCAGAAACTGGGTGGGGGCTGGCTCCCCATCGCTCACTGTCCTTCCCACAGTTCACCAGTCCCCGGTGTCCTCGCTTCAGTCCGTCCGCCATGACCCGCTGCCCGAGCCTGCTGACAGCGCCCGCTTGTCTGCGTATTGTCCCGACTACACCGTGAGGGCCCTCTCTGACCTGCAGTTCATCAAGGTGACCATCTGGGTTGCTCGTTAGTGCTGGCTTTTAACCAGCTTTGTGTCCCCATGGGCTAGAGCAGGTGGTCACGCATTTGTGTGGATTAAGAGTAAATTTTGATTGAGACTCATAGCAAGGCCTTGTAACTTGCTCTGCAGGACAGACCTCCTGGCCCCCTGTCCACTAGTGGCCTAGGCACCCGGTGTCCTTGGGGAGCTTAACAGTCCTTAAGCTAGTAGCCCTGGGTGCTTCCTTTTCCCTTGTCCTGCTGGTGTGACTCCACCCCTAGCTCACTGCTCGAGGGCAGGAGGGGTTGGTGTGGCCCCAGGCCTCACCTTGTCCCTCTGGCAACACGAGTTGCAATGCTTCCTGCACCCCAGGTCACGCGGCTGCAGTACCTCAACGCACTCCTGGCCACCCGCGCTCAGGCGCTGCCGCAGTCCCCGGAGCACCCAGACTTCTCGGCCCTCCCTGGCAGCCAGATCAGGCTCCTCGGTGACAAGGCGGCTGCCATCCCAGGTGAGCCTGGATCCCACAGTGTCTACCCCCGGCGAGTGTGCCCTGTACCCCAGCTGCACACACAGCCCTGCTCTCTGCCTCGCCCTGTTCTCCTTTTCTTCCTTCTCCCTCATCTCCCCATCCTTCTCTCCTTGTGTTTTTAATAACTTGGCCAACACCGAGCTAAAGACCAGCTGGCATTTTGAATAGAGGGCATGAGTCAGTATTTTGTCTCGAGGGCTTGTAGGGTGGGTTGGTTTAATTAGGGAATACAACTGATTCTTGAGCAATACAGATTAGGAGCGCCAACCCCCTGTGTGTAGAAAACCTGCATATGACATGGCCCTCCGTATCCAGAGTCCACATCCACAGATCAGCTAGCTGCAGCCTGTGCAGTACTGTAGTGTTTACTCTTGAAAAAAACCCGCATGTAAGTGGACCCACGCGTTTCAAACCTGAGTTGTTTGTTTAAGGGTCAACTGTAGTTAAATGGGAGTAAGGGCAAGTTCAGACACGCTATTGGTCATTTAGAGTTAGGTCACCTGGAAAATGAAGATTTGGTTCCACTGGGCCTGACTCAGAAGGTGGGAGGCAGGTGAATACCATCCCAGAACTGAGGGGGTCACCTGCCAAGACCCCCCCCCCCCCATCCAGGGGAGCAGGAGGACGCTTACTGGGCAGATGGGAAGGGGACTCCACCCCAACTGCATAAGGAGGAAAACCAGCAAGGAGCCTGTGAACAGGGGCTCTGGGTGGGAGTAATAAAATCAGTCAGGGAACTTTCCTATCCTTGTCATTTAGGAAGGTGCTTCCACGCTGACCGAGCTCCTGGGTGGGGGTCTGAGTTCCTGCAGAGCTCAGTGGGGCTTCAGAGAGGCCACGGAGGAAGTATAGGGGCCTGACTTGCCAGCTTCATCCCCATTCCATCCTACCTGGCAGTGGGGACATTGAGCTCTTACTGAAGGTTGCCCATGCCAGGTACTGTGCTGAGAGCGCTCCTGGTCCTGACAGCTGAAACAACTTCCCTAAAGCTTTGAGGGGTGGTAGATGCTGCACCTATTTTCCAGATGCAGAGTCAGAGGCCAGGAGAGATGGGCACACTGACTTGAAGCCTGGGCGTGCCCTTGGCCCATGGGCTGTGGTGCCTCACAGGGAACGGCTCTGGTTACTGGACCCATGTTTGAGAAGGGAAGCATGTTTTTATAATGCACTACTGCTTCCTGAACTCGCCCTGGGCTGTGCTGGGGGCTCCACTCCCATGGGTCCACCTCTGGTGCTGGTGGGCCCTCTGGGGTTGTGCTGGGTCCTGGTTCTGGGCACTGTCCTGGGCCTTTCTGAATGAAATAGGGTGGGTTGGTTTAATTAGGGAATACAACTGATTCTTGAGCAATACAGATTAGGAGCGCCAACCCCCTGTGTGTAGAAAACCTGCATATGACATGGCCCTCCGTATCCAGAGTCCACATCCACAGATCAGCTAGCTGCAGCCTGTGCAGTACTGTAGTGTTTACTCTTGAAAAAAACCCGCATGTAAGTGGACCCACGCGTTTCAAACCTGAGTTGTTTGTTTAAGGGTCAACTGTAGTTAAATGGGAGTAAGGGCAAGTTCAGACACGCTATTGGTCATTTAGAGTTAGGTCACCTGGAAAATGAAGATTTGGTTCCACTGGGCCTGACTCAGAAGGTGGGAGGCAGGTGAATACCATCCCAGAACTGAGGGGGTCACCTGCCAAGACCCCCCCCCCCCCATCCAGGGGAGCAGGAGGACGCTTACTGGGCAGATGGGAAGGGGACTCCACCCCAACTGCATAAGGAGGAAAACCAGCAAGGAGCCTGTGAACAGGGGCTCTGGGTGGGAGTAATAAAATCAGTCAGGGAACTTTCCTATCCTTGTCATTTAGGAAGGTGCTTCCACGCTGACCGAGCTCCTGGGTGGGGGTCTGAGTTCCTGCAGAGCTCAGTGGGGCTTCAGAGAGGCCACGGAGGAAGTATAGGGGCCTGACTTGCCAGCTTCATCCCCATTCCATCCTACCTGGCAGTGGGGACATTGAGCTCTTACTGAAGGTTGCCCATGCCAGGTACTGTGCTGAGAGCGCTTCTGGTCCTGACAGCTGAAACAACTTCCCTAAAGCTTTGAGGGGTGGTAGATGCTGCACCTATTTTCCAGATGCAGAGTCAGAGGCCAGGAGAGATGGGCACACTGACTTGAAGCCTGGGCGTGCCCTTGGCCCATGGGCTGTGGTGCCTCACAGGGAACGGCTCTGGTTACTGGACCCATGTTTGAGAAGGGAAGCATGTTTTTATAATGCACTACTGCTTCCTGAACTCGCCCTGGGCTGTGCTGGGGGCTCCACTCCCATGGGTCCACCTCTGGTGCTGGTGGGCCCTCTGGGGTTGTGCTGGGTCCTGGTTCTGGGCACTGTCCTGGGCCTTTCTGAATGAAAAGACCCTTCACTCAGTTTTAGGCTGAAGCCTGCTCCTGTGTTGACCCACTGTGACCTTCTTTTCTTTTGTGAGGCACCCCTTGCAGGGAGATTCACACCGTCACTTTAGACTCAGGTCTTGGAAACCAGGATGATCTTGTTTTTCAAAATGGGAGCCTTCTGGTTTTCTCACATGTGAGCCTTTTTTGGCTCCATCTGCTTCTCAGACTGCACAGGTTATAGTTAAAGTACAAGTCTAAACCTAAGAGTCCTGGTTTCTCTCTTCCCTTCATCTTTTATCACATGTCCAGTTTTTTTTTTTTTTTTTCAATCCTTCTGTGGCCTCAACGGCTCGTCGGACAGTCCGCTGAAAATACGTCCTGCATGACTTGTGGGTCGTTTCCTCTCTGTAATGGGTTGCTAGCCCCTGTTCTCTAGTCATGTTGTTGATTCTCCCCTAACTGGAGCCTGACGTTGGTGCTGGGGGGCCCTCAGAGTCTTGTGTTGCATGTCTGTTAACCTGGCTCCTCGCTGCCCGGGGAGCTGAGTGGACATGGTCCTGGGCCCTCACTGACATAGCACAGGTCAGAACCGTCCTCTGAGTGACTCTGGCTCTAGGTTCCCCGGCAGAGAAGTGCTTTTATTGAAATGCTTGGAAAGCACTGTAATCTGCAGCTGCCTACAGCTGGGTCAGCACAAGGCATGAGGGTCAAGTCCAAGCGCTCTCATAGTGTTTTATTGGAAGCGCCCATCTGCGGGTGGGTTGCATGCTGCAGCCTTTGAGCTATGACAGTGGAGTTGAGTCGTTGCCACCGAGACCTACCAAACCTAGAGCTACCGGCTCTTCTCAGACACTGCTTTCTAAGGCCTGGTGTGCTGTTTTAAATTTGGCCACGCTGCTCCATGTCCATCTTTCCCAGAGCGGGGTTCCCAGGGGGAGTCCAAGCTTGGCACCAAGCCTCCTGGGCCCCTCTGGCTTTGCAGCTTCGTCTCGGCGGATCTGCCGTGCAGGCAGCTCTGCGGGTGCAGCTCCGTAGCTCGTCTCCTCTCTCTCCCCCTACCTCTCCCTCTCCCTCTGCTCTCTCTCTAGCCTTCTCGGTAGACCTATCCCTCTTTGGCACATTTGGGAACTGCAGTTGATAAATGACTGGACTAGTGAGCATTTTTTGTTTTAAGACAACACCCCAGGTAAATATCTCGCCTTTCACTTTACCTTCTCTTTGCTTCCCTTCCCCAGCCCGTTAGCTGCTGGGGGGGTGCCCTGCAGACCCCTCCCCCTAGATGGAAAGCGCTCCTCCATAGGGGGTGAGTGGGTGCTTTCTGTCCCTTGCTGCTTCCCAGCTCATTTTCTAGAAGGCAGGAGGCCTTAGCAGTGACTGCTTCCTTCTGGCGCTGGCAGTGCTGTCCGGGGCAGGTATCTCCCGCCTGGCGTGTGTCCTTGGCCTCCCATGGAAGCCTCCCTGCTTCCCTTGCCTCTAGGTGATGGCTCCGTCCTCACAGTTGTTTTCTCTCATGAGGCGACCATTTTACTAAGTAAATGCTCCCAGCTCTACCTCGATACCTCCCAGGGAGGCCTGAGGCTCCCCTGCCTCACCCTTCCCCTCCCGCCCTAAACGGGATTTATTGCCTGGTGTCCTAGGAGCTACACCCTGACTGATGCTCCGATGCTGATCCCTACCCCTTCCTCTCCCTTCTAGGGTCCAACCACAGCAGACCCGGCCTCCCAGCAGAGGAGAGCCCCGGGCGGAACCCAGGAGTTTAGCTGCTTGCCAGGCAGCCCCAGGTCTGGGTAATGGACAAGCGCATGGGGAACTGGAGTGAGCCAGGGGCAGCTTCCTGCCAGCCTGTCCCATCCTCTGCAGGCCACGTTTTAGATGGCCTTGTACATGCAGGTCCTGGTTCTTCTCCAAACCTGACATTCGTGCCAGGGGCCTTCAGCCAGGTTCTGCCCCCCAGGACATGGGGGTCAGGTGGAACCAGCCTTCCAGGTCAGCTTCCGGACTGAGTGAAAGGAACAGCGTCATCTCCAGGCCCCAGGGCCAGCCTCCCTGTGACCCTGTATTTATACCTCTTCTGGCCAAGCCACAACGTGAGTGCGGTAGCTGCCTTCATGTGGCTGTGAGCTGTATGTACTCTCTGTGCTTTGAATTTGCCAACCTTCTGCTGCTGGCGGCACTTCTTGAGCAAAACCAAGAGCACCAATGTGTGCTGGGGGTTTGCATCCATGGCCTTGGTCATGGTAACCTTATTGGCTTCCCTTACAACGCCATGCTTCTGAGCGCGTGACCACGTGCCAAACCTGGAAAGCAGGTCTGTCCCTTCAGGCCCACTGCCTCCCATGGAGGGTAGCTTTTCTCACCCTGTCCCGAGCCCAGAGCGAATGTGCTGGCCCTGGCGGCGTTGAGCCCGTCCCTTCGCCTGCCTGGCTCAGCTGCCACTAACAGTATTGTTATTTTCCATGTGTTAGAGGTCATGGACGGGAGAAAGGGATTGCTGTGGTACAGCTAACCCTTTGTCGTCGGATCCCAGGGAGGATCACCCAAGGCCCTTGGGGTGCCCTGTGGCTGGAAAGTACAGAGAGAGCAGCAAGGGAGGCCAGGCTGGGTCCCAGGTAGACCCCATCACCTATCTTTGGGAAAGGAAGATGAAATCAAACACTTCTTTCCAATCTCTGAAACATTTCAAGCTCTTTGCTTTTTGTTCTGTTCAAGCTCTGGGGCTTTAGAGACGTGGGAACAAGAAGGTGTTTGTCTTGTCTTCTGGTTCACCGACACTCACTTCCCATGGTGCTTCAGGTGCCCAAAAACTGGGGCATCACGGGGACCCCAGGGAGGCAGGGAAGAGGATTTCTGGAACCTTTCTCAGAGGCATTTGGGTCCTTATCCAGGATCAGTGGGAGTGAAGGCCAGAAACCGGTGACATGCTCCCTTAGAACCTCTTCTCAAGGAATCCTCTCCAAGAGCAAACCCAGGTGGGAAACAGATACTTGAAAATTCTCCAGAAGAGTGGTTTATAACCTTGGCTGCACGTTGGAATTGCATGGCAAGTTACAAGTACTGCTCCCTGGGGCCCACACCCCTGGGATTCCTGGTTTAATCAGTCCGGGCACCAGGGTTTTACCCTGTAAAATTATTCTAGATTCACGGGTACACCTGCTTCCCTGAACATTAACCTCTTATATAACCTTGGGGCATTTATTAAAACTAAAAAATTAACATTGGTACCACACTATTAACTAAATTACAGACTTGACTTGGGTTTTTATCACAGTTTCCATAACCTCCCTTTTCCATCGCAGGACCCTGTCCAGGATACCCAGTTGCATTTAGAGCTGTTGCTTTTTTTCTGTTTTTTTTTTTTTTTTTCCTCCTCTAACGTTTTACTTTGCAATAATGGCAGATTCCTAGGAAGTTGCAAAGACAAAGATCCCCTGTACCCTCCACTCAGTTTTCCTCTTGCATAGTTACAGTATCAAAACCAGGAATCTGACACTGGTGCAACATGGGTGTGTGGTTGAATAGCATTGTATCACACGTAGATTTGTGTAACGACCACTTCAATCTAGACAGAACCGTTCCTCGCTAGGATCCCCCTCCAGTAGAGCCTCGTAGAGCCCCACCTGTTCCCTCTGGCCCCTACCCCTCACCCCTGGCAACCACTACTCTGTACATCATCTCTATAATTTTGTCATTTTCAAGAATGCTGGCTAAATGGGACCCTGTGGTCTAAGCGCTGGGACTGGCCTGTCCACTCGGCATTGTGTCCTGGAGTCTCCTCCAGTTGGTTTCACGTCAGCCAGTCGTCCCTTCGTGATTGCTGGGTGGTATTCCATCACAGACGCACTGTCCTGTCTAAGAACATCTGGGTGGTTTCCAGTTTTTGGCTATTCCAAATAAAGCTGCTGTGAACATTCATCACAGGGTCTTGTGTCCACACTGGTTTTCTTTGAGGTAAATGTCTAGGTGCGCAGTTGCCAGGTTTTGTATGGTTATTGCGTATTGAGGTTTTAAAAGAAACTGCCAGACCTCTTCAGAGTGGCTGTACAACTTTCCATTCCTACCAGCAACATGTGAGTGTTCCTCAGATCCTCTCCAGGACTTGATGATGTCACCGTCTTCTATTTCAGACACTCCGGTAGGTGTATAGTGTGATATCACTGTGGGTTTTATTTGCATTTCTATAATGTCTATTTTTTTACTTGCTTATTTCACTTTTTGAAAAGTATGTTCATGTCCTTTGCCCATTTTCTTATTAGATTGATTCTTTTACGGCTGAGTTTTGAGAATTACTAGGCTTTCTTGGGTATCGTTTGCAAATATTTTCTCCAAATCTGTAGCTTATTTTTTCATCTCTAAATAGGATTTATTTTATAGAGCAAAATTTAAAAGTTTGATGAATTTGTTTACTGATTTTTTTTTTTATAGATTATATACTTTTGGTGTTATGTTTAAGAATTTTTTAGTTTTTTTTTTTTCTTACCTAGTTTTTGATCATGAAGATTGTTTATAAAGTTTTTAGTTTTCACTGGCATTTAAGTTTGTAATCCATTTTTTTGTTTGTTTATTTTTGACTGTGCTGGGTCTTGGTTGCTGTCCAAGCTTTTTCTCTGGTTGCCGTGAGTGGGGGCCACTCTTGCAGTATGGGGGCTTACTGTGGTTTTCTTGCTCTCGTTCCCAGGCTCTAGAGAACAGGCTCAGTAGTTGTGCGCATGCGCTCAGTTGCTTCGCAGCATGTGGGATCCTCCTGGGCCAGGGATCGAACCCATGTCTTCTGCCTTGGCAGGTGGATTCTTTACCACTGAGCCAAGAAAGCCTTTCTTGATGAATTTTGAGTGGAGAGGTTTTTTTACCTATACATGTCCATTTCCCTCAGTGCCATTTGTTGTATCTTTCCTCCAGTGAGTAACTCTCACATCTTTTGGCGTATGTATAAATTTGTAAATTCTTGGTTTCACGTCAGCCAGTCGTCCCTTCGTGATTGCTGGGTGGTATTCCATCACAGACGCACTGTCCTGTCTAAGAACATCTGGGTGGTTTCCAGTTTTTGGCTATTCCAAATAAAGCTGCTGTGAACATTCATCACAGGGTCTTGTGTCCACACTGGTTTTCTTTGAGGTAAATGTCTAGGTGCGCAGTTGCCAGGTTTTGTATGGTTATTGCGTATTGAGGTTTTAAAAGAAACTGCCAGACCTCTTCAGAGTGGCTGTACAACTTTCCATTCCTACCAGCAACATGTGAGTGTTCCTCAGATCCTCTCCAGGACTTGATGATGTCACCGTCTTCTATTTCAGACACTCCGGTAGGTGTATAGTGTGATATCACTGTGGGTTTTATTTGCATTTCTATAATGTCTATTTTTTTACTTGCTTATTTCACTTTTTGAAAAGTATGTTCATGTCCTTTGCCCATTTTCTTATTAGATTGATTCTTTTACGGCTGAGTTTTGAGAATTACTAGGCTTTCTTGGGTATCGTTTGCAAATATTTTCTCCAAATCTGTAGCTTATTTTTTCATCTCTAAATAGGATTTATTTTATAGAGCAAAATTTAAAAGTTTGATGAATTTGTTTACTGATTTTTTTTTTTATAGATTATATACTTTTGGTGTTATGTTTAAGAATTTTTTAGTTTTTTTTTTTTCTTACCTAGTTTTTGATCATGAAGATTGTTTATAAAGTTTTTAGTTTTCACTGGCATTTAAGTTTGTAATCCATTTTTTTGTTTGTTTATTTTTGACTGTGCTGGGTCTTGGTTGCTGTCCAAGCTTTTTCTCTGGTTGCCGTGAGTGGGGGCCACTCTTGCAGTATGGGGGCTTACTGTGGTTTTCTTGCTCTCGTTCCCAGGCTCTAGAGAACAGGCTCAGTAGTTGTGACGCATGCGCTCAGTTGCTTCGCAGCATGTGGGATCCTCCTGGGCCAGGGATCGAA
The DNA here is from genome assembly GCA_022376925.1 of Tragulus kanchil. Taxonomy (NCBI): domain Eukaryota; kingdom Metazoa; phylum Chordata; class Mammalia; order Artiodactyla; family Tragulidae; genus Tragulus; species Tragulus kanchil. The sequence goes on from JAIOJX010000029.1 coordinate 97,014,514, forward strand.
CCCATGTCTTCTGCCTTGGCAGGTGGATTCTTTACCACTGAGCCAAGAAAGCCTTTCTTGATGAATTTTGAGTGGAGAGGTTTTTTTACCTATACATGTCCATTTCCCTCAGTGCCATTTGTTGTATCTTTCCTCCAGTGAGTAACTCTCACATCTTTTGGCGTATGTATAAATTTGTAAATTTATCTATTTCTGGTCATCTCTTCTGTTACGCTGACTGTTGTGTCCGTCTCTGCATCGGTAGCACCGTCTTGATGACTGAATGCTGCTGAGTCCCTTCAGTCATGTCCTACTCTTTGCACCCCCATGGACTGTAGGCCGCCAGGCTCCTCTGTCCATGGAGATTTTCCAGGCAGGAATACTGGAGAGGGTTACTTTGCCCTCCTCCAGATCATCTTCCTGACCCAGGGATCGAACCCGCGTCTTATGTCTCCTGCACTGGCAGGCAGGTTCTTTACCACTAGCACCATCTTGAAACTATTTAATAGTTCCTGAAATCAGCAGACTGATTTCTCCCATTTTGTTCTTTTCTGAAGTTGTGTAAGTTTTAAAATCTTAGAATAAGTTGTTCAGTCACTAAGTCGTGTCCAACTCATTGCTACCCTGTGGACTGCAGCATTCCAGGCTTCCCTCTCCTCTGCTCTCTCCCTGAGTTTGCTGAAACTCAGGTCCATTAACTCAGTGATGCCATCCAACCATCAAATCCTTTGTCACCCCTTCTCCTGCTCTCAGTCTTTCCCAGCATCAGCGTCTTTTCCAGTGTCAGCTCTTACCTGCATCTTCAAAAAAAGAATCTTGCTGGGATTTTGTCAGGAACTGCTTAAACCTGTGTATGTTTTAAGACAGGCATCTTTATTCGGTTGCATCTTTCAGTCCACCTGCATGTCTCCATCTGTGTAAATGTTTGATTTCATTCCTCAGCATTTGTAGTTTTCAGCCTACACGTCCTTACATGTTTTGTAAGGTTTACACCTAAGTGGGTTTACTTTTTACCTATTGTTTAAGTGGTACCACATGTTTTAGGATTGCTGCTATAGAGAAGTTTTTGTATATTTATCTTGTATCCCGGTATCATTCTGGGTGCTTTGGGTTTTTTTTTTTTTAATAGATTCCTTAGGATCATGTTCATAGACAGGCATTTTGTCTGCATGATAATGCTGATTCCTGGATCCAAACCTAGAGATTCTGATTTGGTCTGTCTGGACATCATTCTTTTTTTCTACTTTGTGGTCTTATGGCATGCAGAATCTTATTTCCTTGGCCAGGGATTGAACCCCTGCTCCCTGAAGTGGAAGTGTGGCGTCTTAACCCCAGGACCACCAGGAATTTTTGAAATTCCCTGGACATCAGGATTTTTTTTTCAAATGTTATTTGACCGTGCTGGGTCTTTGTGGCTGCACTTTCTCTAGTTGGCAGTTGCACGGTTCTCCTTGCAGTAGCTTCTCTTGTTGCGAGCACAGGCTCTAGTTGTGGCTTACAAGCTTAGTTGCTCTGTGGCATGTGGGGTCTTCCTGGACCAGGGATGGAACCTGTGTCTCCTGTGTTGGCGGGCAAATTCTTTACCACTGAGTCACCAGGGAAGCCTGGGCATGAGGTTTTAAATCTTCTCTCCTGATTCTAACAGGCAGCCTAGGCTGAGAAGCCCTGCTCTGCCTGCCTGCTCTGCTCTCCAGGGCCTGAGGAACTGGCCCTTCCCAGCCCAGAACAGACAAGCTGGCCGTGATGGAGAATCAACCAGTTTTAATGAACAAAAATGACTGATGTGTATAAAAAGGTATTTTCGTCACTTAAGTGTCCCCATCTTCTAGATGGGACGTCGTCATCTCCATGGGCCTGACTGCCTGTTTGCCCACGGCTTTAGCCTCTGGGTGAATGGGGCTGTCACGACAGGGCATCCGTGTGAGGGGAAGGCGTGCGGCTGTCCTATGGAGCTCTGGTCAGCTTTTTCACAGAGAAGAAGTCGCCTTGTCTTTGGCCTGAGAAGGCCGCCCATGAGACTAAAAATACATCCTGCAGAGTGGATGTCAGCCCAGGTTCCTTGTGTGAGGGAGGCTGACGTCCGTCCTGGAGAACCATCCCTCTGCCTGTGGTTCTCAGTTCAGGGTAGAACTGTTCTCAGATTGCTTTCTGGTTTCTGGCATTTAAGAACGGTTCAGATCTGCACCCATGTGGCGTGACCCGGGAAAGATGGAGAGAGGAAGCATAGGGGAGCGTGTGGGAATGGGGCCTCAGGCCTCCCCCCAGTTGGCAGAGGAGGGAAAGGAGCAGGTGAGCTCCCAGCCCTCTGCGTCCTGCCCTAATGTGGGTGAAGTGCCATGGCCATGGGGGCAAGGCCAGGGCGGCGCCACTCTAGTGTCAGGTTAACGTCAGCACCAAAGGCCGAGTAGGGTTACGGGCCACCGCCCCAAAAGTGGGTGGGCCACAAGCAACCCTCAGCACCTGGGTGCTTCCCCTACAAGGAGAGCCACCAGCTGGCCAACAAGAATGCGGTGGGCAGGCCTGACCCAAGCCGTCAACACAAGGCTTCCCCAGGGTAAACATTAGCTCCAGCTCGTCAGCCTTGGGGCTTCTGAGGCAACCGGGTTGGGGCTGGCCTTCTGTGCAGGGGGCGCTCAAACCAGCTGAGCACCCCCTCCAGATGGCCAGACCCAACTCAGAGCCCCAAGGCTGAAGTGTCTGGAGCCACTGTGGACGCTACCGGGGTTGCTGCCGATAGGAATGGAGGCCCCTGGAGAAACCTGTGCCCAAAGGCACCTCGTGGCCTGGACGGTGCTGGCCATGTGGTGTATCACCCTCTGATGGCAGGTGGGCCCTCGTGGAGGGCAGAGCCTGGTCGCCTCATAGACCTGGGACCAGTGGACACTGAGAAGCTGTATCCAGCACTGGCCCCAGGAGCTGGAGGCTTTGCTCCCTTCCTGCTTCATCCTGGCACCCATCCTTCACTGCTGCTCTTGCTCTGGACCCACTTTGTCCCCCCCAGCACCCCGTCCTCTCCCTCGACCTCCAGCTCCTGCCCTAGTGGGCACAGCTCAGCAGCCGGACTGAAGGCAGGGAGGCTCTTCTGCCTGCTCCTTGCTGAGCGGCCCCGTCTGACAGGGCTGCCTGGAGGTGAGGGGGCAGCCCTGAGAGGAGAGGTGGCCAAGTGAGGCCCACCCAGCGGGGGACGGGAGGGGCTGGAATGGTGGCTGTGAGTGGCCCCGTGGGTGGTCAGCAGCGGGTGCGGGGGTGCCGGATGTGGGCCTGCAGTGCTTCCTGGATGCCACGCTGCCAGTCCCGGGCCAGCTGCACGGGGGTCACCGAAGCCTGGGAGGAAGATGCCGGGTCAGTGCTGTGCTCCTCCTCGAGTTGCCTGCCCACCTTGTCATGCTGCCGGCACTCACCGCGTTGCGCACGCCTAGCCCAGCCCCGTAGAGCAGCAGCAGCTTCATGGCCCTGTATCGGCCATGCCGCACGGCCTCATGCAGAGCTGTGTCTCCTTCCTGTCGAGATGGACGGGATGTCACCATCCTCACCTCCGCTCCCCAGGGGAGGCAGGTCCCTCAGTCCTCAGCCCTGGGCGACCGGACACCTACCTTGTCTTGGGCATCAAGACGAGCCCCGCAGGCGATGAGGTGCTCCAGGCAGTCGCAGTGGCCCGTGCGGACGGCCACATGCAGGGGCGTGCTCCAGATCTAAGGGGCAGCGAGGGTCAGTGTCATCTGTGTGGGCTGGCGCGGCCGCATCCCGACCCCCGGAAGAGCACTGGACTGCCCCACGGCCTAGGCCCTCACCTTGTCCCGGGCGTTGACCTGGGCACCCCAGTTAAGCAGCTGTTTGAGGATGTCCAGGTGCCCTCTATGACATGCCCAGAACACCGGGGTCCTGTCCAGCTGCAAAACAGATGCCCCGGGTCACCCTGACGTGTGGGGAGGCCAGGCGGGGGCTCTGATGTGGGGGTGGCCCTTCCCCAGGTCTCACCAAGTCCCGAGTGTCCACGGCGGCACCGGCCTCCAGCAACTTGTTCACAAGCTGGCTGTGACCCTTCAGACAGGCCCAGTGCAAGGCCGTGCGGTGCAGCTGGGGTGGCGGCAGGGGAGGGGAGGTTAGGCATGGGAGCACTGTCAGAACCTGTTCCCAGCTCAGGTGCCCTGACCAGCCCTACTCCCTTGCCTACCTTCTGCCAGCCCACTCAGGAGGCACCACAGAACTGGTGCCCCTGAAACAGGAAAGCCCTGCAGTTTCCTAGACCTCGCTACCTTGTCATGGGCATTGGGGTCCCCGCCATCCGCCAGGTACTTGTCAATCAGGGCCTCCTGGTTCTCAGCAGCTGCCTCCAGGAACGCCTCCAGGTCCACGGGCTCCAGCTGGGGCTGCGGCTGTGGCTGGTTAAGTTCGAGAACAAGGCCAGTTCATTCCCCACACAAGGCCACTGGGACTAGCCAGCCTAGCCAGCCGGTCCCAGAGAGCTGGCGGAGGAGCAGAGCACCGTCAACATACAATAGCTTAAAAAACAGCCCCTAGGGACTCCCCCGGGTGGTCCAGTGGTTGGGAATCTGCCTTGCCACACAGGGAATGTGGGCTGGATCCCTGGTCAGGGACTTAAGATTCTACATGCCTCAGAGCACCTAAGCCACTAGGCCGGGCACAACTACAGAGCTCGTACGCAAGCCACAACTAGGATCCATGTGCCACAACCAAAGATCCTGTGTGACAACTAAGACCTCACACAGCCAATTACATAAATACAAAATCAAAAAAGAAAAAGAAAACTTAGAAGATTCTGAGAGAATAGGCCTGGGAGGGGGTTAGGGACTGACCTGTGTCCCTCCTCAACCTAAGTTCAAATGTGGAAGTCCTAACCCCAGCACCTCAGAGAGTGACCTTGCTTGAAAGTCGGGCCACCGTGGCTGCAATTGGTTAAGATGAGGTCATCCGGGAGTAGTTGGCCCTGGTCCCACATGACTGGGGTTCTTACCAGAAGGGGACATTTGGACACAGGCACGCACACGTGGAAGGCCATGTGAGCTCAGAGGCACAGACCTGGGTGATGCGTCCACAAGCCAAGGAAATGACAGCAAAGATGGTCCTCAATCCCTAATCCGGGGAGAGGCGTGGACAAGTCCGCCCCAGAGCCTCAGGGTGAACCAGCCCTGCCCACACCCTGCTCAGGCTGCCAGGCTCCGCGCTGACTGTAAACAGCTGCTGTCTAAGCCCCCAGCTTGTGGCACGCGGTTCTGCCAGCAGCCGTGGCAGGTGGTGGTGGAGGGGTCTCCAGGTGCAGTCGACAGGGCCATGCTGCGCTCCCCCCCAGGCCTCCCACGGGGACGAGAGGCCTGCTCATGGGCTCGAGCCCAGGTAAGGCACACCTGCCTTCCCGCTCACCTGGACCTCAGGCTCCGGTGCCTTGGGGGGGACCCTGCGTTTCAGTCGCTTTTCTCTCCGTCTTTGAACCAACTTTTCCAAGTCGGCCAGGTTCTCCAAGTTAGTTCTGGTACTGTTAAATCTTTCAAGCTGCAGCAGAAACAGGACCACACTAGCCGTCAGCTGCTGGCCACGGGAGCCCTGGGGCATCTCTCAGTGGTTCTCACCCGCAAGAGGAGCACAGCACTCACCCAGGCTGCCAGTCCCTGAGCCCCTGCAGGGCCTGCCCACACCAGCCACCCCAAGCCGCCACCTCCGGCCACTCACTCTTCTCTTCTTCTCCTCGTCCAGTTTCTGCCTCTTCCGGGCCTCGGCTTCCTGGGGCCCCAGCCTCCAGCTGGGAAGCCCGCCTCCAGGATCAGGAACGCCATGTCCACGTTCCAGTTCTTTCCTTCCCACTCTCTCTCCACTTACCTAGAGGCACAGATGAGGACAAAGGATCAGGAAAATTAGGACAAAGCCCTAAGGGAATGGCTGCCCACTCCAGTATTCTTGCCTGGAAAACTCCATGGACAGAGGGGCCTGGTGGGCTTCAGGGTGGGACACAACTAAGTGACAAACGACTAGAAGATACAGCTGTGCTGGACGGGATGGGGCGGGGGGTGTCCTGCCAGGAGCTGACATACAAAGATTAGTAAGCCGGCTCTGGACCACGGTGGTCTGCCTGCTCCCCGCCACCTACGCTGGTCGCTGGCTTTCTCCACCTACCCGTCGCCCGAGGCCCGGGAGGGTAGCTGGCCACTGCCCACTCTGCTGTCGGCAGGAGCCCAGCAGCAGGCGCCTGACACCACATCTATTTATACGGCTGGGCCGCGTCCAGGTGAGTGTGGGGAGGGCCTCCCTCGTAGGTGGCTTGTCTACATTCCTACCGGATCACACCACACTGCCACCTGACCCCAAGCGCAGGGGCACAGCGGAGATGCCTCCTGGGTAAAATGCCAAATTCCTGCCTTCAGACTGTGGCTCCTGGAGAAGCTCTGCTCCTTCATCATAGCGTGGGGGTAGAGCTAGCACCTTCCCCTGAGAGCTGAAGAGGAAACGAGGCAGAGCCCACCACACAATCCATCCTTTCTCCTCCCCTGGCCCCCACCCCCACCCCGGGATTCAGGAGATGGGAACCCCAAGGAAGAAGCAACAGAGGGGAGAGGAAAGGCTGGAAAGACATAAGCCTAGGGCTTCCAGCCACGTGGCCCTCTCTTCCATTCCCTTCTAAAACAAACTCAGGCAACCTAACACTTGGGCCCTGGCCTGGCCTGCAGTGAGGCTTGTAAGGCAAAGTAACAGCGGGCCTCCCCTGCCAGCACAACAGACAGCCCGAAGCATCACTGTGTCCCTGCTTCTCTCACTGCCCCAGGAACTCTAGTACCTTCTCCCTGTCCCCAACCCAGGCGGCCAGACCCTCCAGACCACTTCCGCAGCAATGACCAGCAACACAACGGAGCTCAATCAGCAGCCCGGCTCCACTCCTCTTTTGCCGTCACAGTCCAGAGCAGACCCCACTAAACTCAAGGGTCTTCTTGTTGACCATCCCCGGCCCCTTCCTCACTGTGGCCCTCTCCTGCTCTTGAACCCCTCACACGACAACTAAGCAGACAGTCCAAAACAGAAATGCAGGTTTCCACTCCTCAAGCCTCCTCAGGCCACAGGAAGAAGCTGCCCACCTGCCTCGTTCTGCGGAGATGGTTCAGGGGCACCCAGACCACTGCCCAGCCCCAGCCCCCCACGTCCTCACCAACTGCTGAATGCTGATGAAGTTCATGGTCCCCCCTGCTCTTCACGCCCCTGGTGAGAGAAGCCGAGCAGCTCAGCCCTTTTATAGGACTGCGGTTGTGGGGGTGGGGGTAGAGCAAGCCAGAGGCTTGGGCCCCGGCCAGATAACTCTGTGACTCTGTAACCCTCACCAAAATACCGACATGGGCACGCAGCCCACCGCGGGCGGGAGAATGAGCTGTTCTGAGCTGAGTCAGCTGCATCCTCAGACGCCCCCAACCTGCACCTACTCAAGAGGTGATTCAACCAATTAACACTCGTCCTGGGTCCTGGGCCACCAGCCGAGGTTCAGGGGACAATAGCTCCCATTCTCCCAAGTTTGGGCTTCCCAGATGGTCTAGTGGAGAGGAACCACCTTCCAATGTGGGAGACATGAGAGATGTGGGGTTGATGCCTGGGTTTGGGAAGACCTCATGGAGAAGGGCATGGCAACCCACTTCTGGAGGATCCCATGGATAGAGGAGCCTGGTGGGCTACAGTCCAGGGGGTCGCAAAGAGTCAGACACGACAGCACGCAGGCTCCTGTGTATGCCCAGGAGAAAAAGGTGTGAGCATGCATGCTTCTGTAGGTCTGGCCGCCTGAGACCATGGGAGGTAGGGTAAGTGCCCTGGAAAAGGAGGCCAGAATCCTAAAGTGGACCTCTACAGGAGAGGCCCAAGCGGCTGACCTCTGCCTCAAGAAGCTTCCTGGCTCCTGCAGGAGGAGACCCAGTGATTTCCCACCTCCCTGCAAGTTTCTGGGCAGGTCCTGGCAGTTTCCTTCCCCAGGAAGTGCCCCCTGCTCCCTCACCACTCCAACAGTCAAGGTCAATGTACTAAGCTAGGCCAATGTCAGGAGCCAAGCGCAGCCTGTCTTCGGCACCTCATGCCTCTGGAAGAGTCTTCCAAACCTCTCTTGCAGGTCCCCTGGCAAACGCCCCACCAGGCACGGAGCATGTCCTTCCCCAGGAAAGTGAGGTTCTGAGCCACACCAGGTCCAAGTACAATGGTTAACTGTTTATCCAGTCAGAAAGCAAGTCATCTGCACGAACCAAAGTCAACCTTCCTAATTCTCGCTAGGACACCAGGCCTGCTTTCCACCCAGCTGTGCCTTGAATTCTCCCTTGACCTTTGAAAGGAAACCTGATAGGTCGCAAATAAGACTCAAGCCTGGAGCCACATGAACAGACGAGCGACTGGGAGGAAGAATGATGGTTAAGGGCCACTGAGGCCCCACCCACAGCCAGTTTCTGGGTGAGTACTTCCAAGCTTCAAGAGGCAGGGAGCCCAGGGCTTTTCAGAGAAACTCTGTCCTTACACTAACAGTCTCTTTCTCAACGGTGACATTTTGCCTGTGGTCCTGAGGAGGGAAAAAGTTACCTGGAGAAGAGTGCAGGGAAACTGACAAGAACGAGCAGGACTTGAATGTGGACTCCACTGCAGGCCACCAACACCATGACGCCTTTCCTCTGGCATCCCAGGGCGAGGGCACCGACAGGCTGCAACTGCAATGGCTCAGCAGAAGACTGTTGGTATTCACATAGAACTAACTGGTAATAAGAACTGATGCCTTTGAACTGTGGTGCTGGAGAAGACTCTTGAGAGTCCCTGGACTGCAAGGAGATCAAACCAGTCAATCCTAAAGGAAGTCAACCCTGAATATTCACTGGAAGGGCGGACGCTGAAGCTCCAATACTTTGGCCACTGAATGTGAAAAGACCAGGCAGGTCTTTTCTCTGCCTGGAACAGACCCTGATGCTGGAAAGACTGAGGGCAGAAGGAGAAGGGGACGACAAAGGACAAGATGGTTGGATGTTATCACTGAGCCAAGGGACATGAATTTGAGCAAGCTCCCAGAGATGATAGACAGGCAAGGCTGGTGTGCTGCAGTCCATGGGGTTGCAAAGAGTTGGACACAACTGAGCGACTGAACTGAACTGGTATTAGCTTACTGTTGGTATTACTTATCAAAGAAAAAAATTACCTTTTATAAAAAGTCCAAACACGGTAAATCAGGCTCCAGACTCCCCGCACAGGGAAATGGTAGGTGATTCCACACACCTCCTCCTGCTTGCTGTGTGTTCCTACATGGTCCTACCTACTCTACTGTGGCCACGACTCGGCACTCTGACAGTTAAATGTGCTGAGGTCAGCATGTGACATCAGCATACCCTGCTCTAAATGGGTCAGAACCTCCCCGCACCCCTGCTGGGAGCACTGGCTTAGCTCCACTTTTTTTCTTTTATCATTACACCCTATACTCCACATCTTTGTAAATGCCTCTGTAAATAAACATCTCTGGGGACGTCTGCTGTGGACATCCCCGGCAGTCCAGCGGTGAAGACGCCAGGCTTCTGAGGCGGAGCCCAGGGCTTTTCAGAGAAACTCTGTTTACACAAAGTCTCTTTCTCAACGGTGACATTTTGCCTGTGGTCCTGAGGAGGGAAAAAGTTACCTGGAGAATAGTGCCGGGAAACTGACAAGAACGAGCAGGACTTGAATGTGGACTCCACTGCAGGCCACCAACACCATGACGCCTTTCCTCTGGCATCCCAGGGCGAGGGCACCGACAGGCTGCAACTGCAATGGCTCAGCAGAAGACTGTTGGTATTCACATAGAACTAACTGGTAATAAGAACTGATGCCTTTGAACTGTGGTGCTGGAGAAGACTCTTGAGAGTCCCTGGACTGCAAGGAGATCAAACCAGTCAATCCTAAAGGAAGTCAACCCTGAATATTCACTGGAAGGGCGGACGCTGAAGCTCCAATACTTTGGCCACTGAATGTGAAAAGACCAGGCAGGTCTTTTCTCTGCCTGGAACAGACCCTGATGCTGGAAAGACTGAGGGCAGAAGGAGAAGGGGACGACAAAGGACAAGATGGTTGGATGTTATCACTGAGCCAAGGGACATGAATTTGAGCAAGCTCCCAGAGATGATAGACAGGCAAGGCTGGTGTGCTGCAGTCCATGGGGTTGCAAAGAGTTGGACACAACTGAGCGACTGAACTGAACTGGTATTAGCTTACTGTTGGTATTACTTATCAAAGAAAAAAATTACCTTTTATAAAAAGTCCAAACACGGTAAATCAGGCTCCAGACTCCCCGCACAGGGAAATGGTAGGTGATTCCACACACCTCCTCCTGCTTGCTGTGTGTTCCTACATGGTCCTACCTACTCTACTGTGGCCACGACTCGGCACTCTGACAGTTAAATGTGCTGAGGTCAGCATGTGACATCAGCATACCCTGCTCTAAATGGGTCAGAACCTCCCCGCACCCCTGCTGGGAGCACTGGCTTAGCTCCACTTTTTTTCTTTTATCATTACACCCTATACTCCACATCTTTGTAAATGCCTCTGTAAATAAACATCTCTGGGGACGTCTGCTGTGGACATCCCCGGCAGTCCAGCGGTGAAGACGCCAGGCTTCTGATGCAGGGGATGCGGGTTCCATCCTTGGCCAAGGAACTAAGATCCCACAAGCCATACGATGGGGTCAAAAAAAAAAATCTTTGTAAACATGAGTGGGTATTTCTCTACAGAGGAATTAAAATATTGGTCCTGCTCATTTAAACTTTAACAGATATTGCCAAACTGCCTTTCATACTGTACCAATTTCAATGAACAGGCAACAAAAAACACAGTTAAGACAAGGAACAGCATGAAAAAGATAGATAGAAATATATATATATGCAAAGATCAATATCCAAAATACATAAACAACTCTTAAGACTCAAAAAAGAAAAAACATTTAGATGGGCAAAGGGTCTGGAAAAGAAGTTCACGGAGGACAGGCTTTCAGCCTCACTCGTAATTAACAATGAATGCAACATAAAACACAGTGCTAGCACCTTGGAGTTTCTCCAACGGTTAACAGGAATGAGATCATGGTCTAAACGTGGGCGTGGGCAGGTTTGGGGAGGTGGGAGCTCACGGGCTGCCCACAGGCGCCAGGTGCCCCTCTGGCTCTCCTCATATTCACTCCTCTCATCCCACGTGGACCCCGGGGCAGACCCCACTATGGTCACTGCCATCTGAGATGAGGACACGGACACACGGGTAGAGGGACTTGTACCAAGGCCACTCAGCTAGAAAGCAGCTTTCCAGTTGTCACATACTCATAGCTTCTTCTCAGGCTTATGGCGTTTTGTATTTTCAGATCTGGGTCTTTAATTGAAATTTATGTTTGTGCATGGGATGAGGTAAGGCTAAGCTTTGTTTTTTTCCAAACAGATAGATGTTTCCACGTGCGCTAATTTAGAACATGGTCATCTGTCCAGGCTGCGACACAGGCAGCCCCACCAAAGTGACTCCCTCGCCTCCACAGTGGCCAGCATGGGGCTCTACCAGGGTCCTCTGGCCTCAGGGTCCCACCCGGCAGCTCAGGTGCTGTCTGAGCCAGGCACTGGGAGAGCGAGTCTATGTATCCCGTGTGCCACTCAAGTCAGGAGAGGGCACTCAGCCGGCCAGCAGGTCCCGCAGGTCGCTGTTGCTGGGCAGCAGGTCACAGGCGAGTCGTGCCTTCCGGTCCCGGACGGCCTTCAGGGCCGGGCTGTGCTGCAGCAGGAGGGCACAGATGTCCACGTGACCCTTCTCAGCAGCCTGCGGGGAGAGGGACCTGATCAAAAGCCAAGCCCCGCAGGGCCCTACTCTTTCCTGCTCCACTTCTGGGGCTTTTTCAGTCCTAAAACAGGTCTCCTGGAAACAGAGGCAGTGGCTGGCTGAGCAGGTTTCCCCTGAGCCCTGCCACACCCTGATGAGTCGAGTGCAGGGCAGTGGGGCACTCAGCCTGAGTGTTCCCTCCTTGTGCCCTCTGCGCAGCGGCCATGCGTCTCTGCTCAGGCCTGCCCAGTACATTTAGATGGGCAAAGGGTCTGGAAAAGAAGTTCACGGAGGACAGGCTGGGAATGCAACATAAAACACAGTGCTAGCACCTTGGAGTTTCTCCAACGGTTAACAGGAATGAGATCATGGTCTAAACGTGGGCGTGGGCAGGTTTGGGGAGGTGGGAGCTCACGGGCTGCCCACAGGCGCCAGGTGCCCCTCTGGCTCTCCTCATATTCACTCCTCTCATCCCACGTGGACCCCGGGGCAGACCCCACTATGGTCACTGCCATCTGAGATGAGGACACGGACACACGGGTAGAGGGACTTGTACCAAGGCCACTCAGCTAGAAAGCAGCTTTCCAGTTGTCACATACTCATAGCTTCTTCTCAGGCTTATGGCGTTTTGTATTTTCAGATCTGGGTCTTTAATTGAAATTTATTTTTGTGCATGGGATGAGGTAAGGCTAAGCTTTGTTTTTTTCCAAACAGATAGATGTTTCCACGTGCGCTAATTTAGAACATGGTCATCTGTCCAGGCTGCGACACAGGCAGCCCCACCAAAGTGACTCCCTCGCCTCCACAGTGGCCAGCATGGGGCTCTACCAGGGTCCTCTGGCCTCAGGGTCCCACCCGGCAGCTCAGGTGCTGTCTGAGCCAGGCACTGGGAGAGCGAGTCTATGTATCCCGTGTGCCACTCAAGTCAGGAGAGGGCACTCAGCCGGCCAGCAGGTCCCGCAGGTCGCTGTTGCTGGGCAGCAGGTCACAGGCGAGTCGTGCCTTCCGGTCCCGGACGGCCTTCAGGGCCGGGCTGTGCTGCAGCAGGAGGGCACAGATGTCCACGTGACCCTTCTCAGCAGCCTGCGGGGAGAGGGACCTGATCAAAAGCCAAGCCCCGCAGGGCCCTACTCTTTCCTGCTCCACTTCTGGGGCTTTTTCAGTCCTAAAACAGGTCTCCTGGAAACAGAGGCAGTGGCTGGCTGAGCAGGTTTCCCCTGAGCCCTGCCACACCCTGATGAGTCGAGTGCAGGGCAGTGGGGCACTCAGCCTGAGTGTTCCCTCCTTGTGCCCTCTGCGCAGCGGCCATGCGTCTCTGCTCAGGCCTGCCCAGTAAGGAAGGACAAGTACAGAGGCCTTCCCTGGCATCCAGTGGTTAAGACTCTGTGCTCCCACTGCAGGGGGCACAGGTTCCATCCCTGGTCTGGGAAGATCCCATGTGCCACAGAGATCTGGTAGGGAACTAAGATCCTGCCTGTGGCCAGGTGTGCCAAAAGGAAAATGGAAAAAAAAAAAAAACCAACAACACTGAACAAGTACAGGGAAAAACTGAACAAGTCCCTGGTGGTCCAGTGGCTGAGAACCTGACTGCCGACGCAGGGTACACGGGTGCAATCCGTGGTCCAGGAAGCTCCCACATGCCACACAGGCAACTGGGCCTGTGCGTCACAACTACTGAAGACTGCCCACCTAGAGCCCGTGCTCTGCCACAAGAGAAGCCTCGGCAATGAGAAGCCTGCACACCACAACTAGAGAGTAGCATCCACGCGCCGCGACTAGAGAAAGCCCCTATGCAGCAATGAACACCCAGCATGCCCATCCCTGCCACAAGAAAAGAACAAATACAGAACCGTGGATCTCCAAGCATCTGTATGAATGTTCATATTGTCTATACGGTGATGGGTGCTGTGAGCACAAGAGACATCAGACACGGCCTCTGTCCTGGAGAACTCTCAGATGAGCAGAGAGAAACAGGCCGACCACCCGGGTTTCTCCTCTTCCCTCTGAGACATACGATCCCAAGTTGGATGTCCATTTCTAACCCATGTCCTCCAAAAAGGAACAGCGTTACGTGACTTACATACATCACCTTAATGCTTACAACAACCAGCAGAGGTAGAAACTGTAATATTGTTTCCATTTTACAGATGAAGAAACTGAGGCTTTTAAAAAGCTGAGTAACTCACCCAAGGTCACAGAGCTACTTTAGCAGCCCAGGGAACTACTCTAAGCCAGGTCTGTGGGACCCCAGAGTCTGAGCTCTTACATCACTGTACTCCCCACTTCTCCCAACAGACAAGCTGATGGGTTACAGGTGCTCCTGAAAGGTATTGAATTTTAGTACCAAATACCATCTCAAATCTGAATCTAAATCTTTACTTGGCATAAATTTTTAATAACCATTTTCAGAACTGGCTGGGGCCTCAGCTGAGTTCCCTCCTTGTGCCTCTCTGCAGCCCATGCGTCTCTGCTCAGGCCTGCCCAGTAAGGAAGGACAAGTACAGAGGCCTTCCCTGGCATCCAGTGGTTAAGACTCTGTGCTCCCACTGCAGGGGGCACAGGTTCCATCCCTGGTCTGGGAAGATCCCATGTGCCACAGAGATCTGGTAGGGAACTAAGATCCTGCCTGTGGCCAGGTGTGCCAAAAGGAAAATGGGAAAAAAAACCCAACAACACTGAACAAGTACAGGGAAAAACTGAACAAGTCCCTGGTGGTCCAGTGGCTGAGAACCTGACTGCCGACGCAGGGTACACGGGTGCAATCCGTGGTCCAGGAAGCTCCCACATGCCACACAGGCAACTGGGCCTGTGCGTCACAACTACTGAAGACTGCCCACCTAGAGCCCGTGCTCTGCCACAAGAGAAGCCTCGGCAATGAGAAGCCTGCACACCACAACTAGAGAGTAGCATCCACGCGCGCGACTAGAGAAAGCCCCTATGCAGCAATGAACACCCAGCATGCCCATCCCTGCCACAAGAAAAGAACAAATACAGAACCGTGGATCTCCAAGCATCTGTATGAATGTTCATATTGTCTATACGGTGATGGGTGCTGTGAGCACAAGAGACATCAGACACGGCCTCTGTCCTGGAGAACTCTCAGATGAGCAGAGAGAAACAGGCCGACCACCCGGGTTTCTCCTCTTCCCTCTGAGACATACGATCCCAAGTTGGATGTCCATTTCTAACCCATGTCCTCCAAAAAGGAACAGCGTTACGTGACTTACATACATCACCTTAATGCTTACAACAACCAGCAGAGGTAGAAACTGTAATATTGTTTCCATTTTACAGATGAAGAAACTGAGGCTTTTAAAAAGCTGAGTAACTCACCCAAGGTCACAGAGCTACTTTAGCAGCCCAGGGAACTACTCTAAGCCAGGTCTGTGGGACCCCAGAGTCTGAGCTCTTACATCACTGTACTCCCCACTTCTCCCAACAGACAAGCTGATGGGTTACAGGTGCTCCTGAAAGGTATTGAATTTTAGTACCAAATACCATCTCAAATCTGAATCTAAATCTTTACTTGGCATAAATATTATCTTGATGAGTACAGACCTGGGGTTCTGAATATTATTGCTTCAAGTCAGGCAACGGTGTGTTGTGAGCAGCTGTGAGATGAATTCCAAATAATTTTTATCAAAAACAAAAGTGCCAGCGTTTGCAGGAGGAAGGGAGGGCAGGAGGCAGGCAGGCTGGAAGGAAGGGCTGATTGATATTCCTCACACATACGCGTTGTCTGAATTTCTCAGGAATGCTGCAAGCCACGGGCAGAAGCAGCTGGGCCTGTCCAGAGTAGAGTCCTGCCTGTCAACACTCATCACGTGAGCAGTGAAACAGTCAAGCAACACCCGTTCAGACTACTGAGCAACGAGCAATCTGCCTCTCCAACCGGCAAAGGTCTCCACATAGAGCAGCCCTCAGCTGCTCATCGACGCCTGAGCTCAGTGCTGGGCTTGCAACGGGAATCGGCACCGACCCCAGCTGCCCCCAGTGAGAGAGACGGAGCTCGCACAGTGGGCTTCAAGAGGGAGAAGAGCCAAGAGAAATCAAGGTCAGGGTGCTCTGGGCCTCCGGGTGGGTGAGTGGCCCTCGTGAGGAAGAGGAAGGCTCTCTGAGCCTATGATATAGAAGATGCGCTCCAGGAGGGACCAACAGAAGCCGGAGGGAAGAGGGAGAGGAGAGGCCTCCAGACAGAAGGAGCTGTGGTCTGTGGCCTACGAGGGAGAGAGAAGCGGTCCAAGAAACAAAAGACAGGGCTTTCCGGTGGGTTTGCCTGCCAATGCAAGAGACACAGGTTCAATCCCTGATCCGGGAAGCTTCCACGTGCTGCGGAGCAACTAAGCCTGTGTGCCGCAACCACTGAGCCTGTCTGTACTCTAGAGCCTGTGTTCCAGAAGCAGAGAAGCCACCGCAAAGAGAAGCCTGCTCACTGCAACTAAGAGTAGCCTCTGTTGAGAAAAGCCCGCGCAGCTACGAAGACCCAGCATAGCCAAAAATAAATATATAAAATTATTAAACAAAAACTAAAAACTGAAAACAACTAGCAGGGCCTGAGGACAAGAGGCAAAGGGCCAGGAAGGAGCTCAGGACAAGCTGGCAGTAAGCAGGAGCCAACCCCAGAAGGCCTGTGAACCAGCTTAAGGACTTGTAAAGGCAAGCCTCCGGAGGGCTCTAAGGCACAGTGTGGTCAGAACTACGCTTTAAACCATTGCTCTGGGAGAAGATCACGTGGGGCTAAGAGAGGACCAGTTTTATACACACAGGCCTTAAATACACTTCAAGTGCCTTTCAAAGATGAACAAGAAATCGGCAAAAGCAGATGCCCTAACACATGACTGCCCAGAGATGTTATCGATATATTTTTAGACGTATCAATAGATTTTATTAGCATCACCATGCACTGTTAGAGCTTAAAACTGACCAAGGGTTCATTATATAACAACTTTCATCATTCACATTTTGCTCCATTAGGTTTTTGCTCCAACCTTGTGTATATTATAAGTGTAAAATTTTTAAAAATGACACATCATGAAGTTTTGAGTGAAGGAGAGATTTTGGGGTGCAATTTATGCAGATACTTCAACTGTCTGAGCAACACACACACCGGTGTCTAAGAAGATGACAGTTCTCCCGACCACAGTTCTGATTCAGACGATGTAAGTATCAGGCCAACAAAAAGAGAGAATGCTCCTCAGCTTCTAAAGAAGAGTGGAAAGAAGACAACACTTCATGAACATCAGAAGACTTTACAGGTGTGCCAAGTGTAACTACTGAACATAATAACCCGTAATATCTGTGCTCAGTTGCACAGTCGTGTCCAACTCTCTCTGCAACCTCCTGGACTGTAGCCCGCCAGGCTCATCTGCCCATGGGATTCTCCAGGCAAGAACACTGGAGTGAGTTGCCATTTCCTTTTCCAGGGGATCTTCCCGACCCAGGTATTGAACCCACACCTTCTGCATTGCAGGCGGATTCTTTACCACTGAGCAACCTGGGGAAGCCTAATAACTCACAAAGTGTGAGTAAAATAACAGGATTAATTTTTGGCCAAAAGAAAAATCACCAGCCACAGGTATTAGTTCCTGCAAAAAAATCCCCTGATCAATAAAGTGACCTGGAAGACGGAGGGACCAGGGGTAGGGGCAGGAGGAGAGGAAATTTGTGTCCGGAACAGACATTCTGTATTCCTCACACTGTTCACTACGGGGAGGTGTTTCTAGGTAGAAAAAATTTCATTAAATGATCACTCCAGTCACAGTGTGGAAAGTGGACTAGAGGCACAGACAAGGGTAGGTACAAGGGTAGGTCAGAAAACTAACTGTGAAAAAGTACTGAGGACTCATCACTGAGGGGAAGAGAAAGAAAATGACACCATGTGTTTAGTTCTGATTTACATGCACAGAAAACACACTGGAAAATTATATGTTAATCCCAAAGTGATGACAGGTGAGCACTGGGATTACAAATGAGCCCGAGTCTCTACTTTATGCTTTTCCGTTTCCCCCACGTTTTCCACCAGGGCAGCTTTTACTTTTTCACTTCTGGCTCTTCCCTGAGGCCTGTGAGGTCTCAGATCCCAGCCAGAGATGGAACCTGGGCCCAAGCCATAACTGCACCACGTCCTCACCATTGGACGGTCAGAGAACTCCCATGTTCTAACTTTCCTAATGATAGGAAACAAGACGTTCTTGCAACCTGTGAAATTTCTGAGAGGGGACGCACCTTGTGCAGACTGGTCATGCCGTCAGCGTCCACCAGCCTGGGGTTGGAGCCGTGTGAGAGCAGGAGCTGGGCGATGTCTGTGTGCCCACAGTAGCTGGCGCGGTGCAGGGCGGTGGCTCCCCCGTGGGTCTGGGCATTGCACTTGGCCCCACTTTCCAGCAGGAACTGGCACACGGCATAGTGCCCATTGCGGCTGGCGTAGTGCTGCAGGGAACAGAGTCACGGTCGCAGGGCAGGACCCTGGGAGGGGGTGCAGTGGTGGCAGGAGCCCTGCCTTGGGCAGTGGGGTGACCAGGATGAGCCTGCATGCCTAGCTTCAGTTTATGCTACTGGAAAATCGGGCTAGTAACCATTCCGTTTTATTAAAAAAAGTTACTTATTTTTGGCTCTGTAAGGTCTTAGGTGCATATGAAATCTTTCTTGGAGGCCCAGTAGCCTCGAGGAATGGGGGGATCTTGGTTCTCTGACCATGGATCAAATCTGCACCCCCCTGCATGGGAAGGCGGTCATAACCACTGGACCACCAGGGATGTTCCAGTTATAACTCTTCCTACTTTACAGTATCATTAGGAGAATGAAGTTAAACAATCAGTGAAAAGCACTTAAATTAATTAAAAAACCCAGGTTCACTAGATGCTTAAACAGAAAGCCTGCTGGGAGAGAAGGGTGGGTGGGAGAATGGAAAAGGCAAATATCCTCATGGCCCAGAGAGCAGGAACCCAGAGCTGAGGCTCCTCTCCAGCTCACCAGAGCCGTGTAGCCTGCGGAGTCAGGCTGGCTGGGGTCCGCTGCCTTCTGGATTAAATACTTTACTCGGCCCAGGTCCCCGTTCAGGGCTGCTGACCAGATTCCTGCAGAAGCACAACCCAAGAACAGAATAATGTTGAAAGACCAGGTGCTTCCAGCACTCCCTTTATCTCTCGACTTCAGTCTTCTCATCTATCTAATGGGAATTTGTCCGTTCAACAAATATTAACAGAGTACCAGCTCTGAGAGACTGCGTTGGGCACTGCCGACATCCATGTGAGCCAGTAAGACCGGGGACTAGTCTACCCAGGAGAGGAGACTGGTCGGACATAACCACTCTTCTTCCCCACTTCAAACACACCAGTGCGGGATAAAGTACTATTTAAGATGTTTGAATATAACAGTCACGGCCAAAAGCAAGCAAAGGTCACTGCCAGGTGCCAGAGCAAAGTGAAAAGCACAACTAAAGCGGAAAGCAGGCACCTAATTTGCAGAATCCTGAGAGTCCTCAGAACCCTACCCGTCTCTCAGAGGCTTCGGCTGGAAGGCCTGAGCACGGTCTGCAGCAAAGGCAGCAGAGCGTGTAGGTTGTGGGGAACCAGAGAGAGAGCAAGGCTCTGTGCACACTGCCCGGGGCATGGATAGTCTGGTGCAAACGAGTTACCGCGGCTCACAAAAAAATAAGCCTAGCTTCATGCTACTGGAAAATCGGGCTAGTAACCATTCCGTTTTATTAAAAAAAGTTACTTATTTTTGGCTCTGTAAGGTCTTAGGTGCATATGAAATCTTTCTTGGAGGCCCAGTAGCCTCGAGGAATGGGGGGATCTTGGTTCTCTGACCATGGATCAAATCTGCACCCCCCTGCATGGGAAGGCGGTCATAACCACTGGACCACCAGGGATGTTCCAGTTATAACTCTTCCTACTTTACAGTATCATTAGGAGAATGAAGTTAAACAATCAGTGAAAAGCACTTAAATTAATTAAAAAACCCAGGTTCACTAGATGCTTAAACAGAAAGCCTGCTGGGAGAGAAGGGTGGGTGGGAGAATGGAAAAGGCAAATATCCTCATGGCCCAGGGGGCAGGAACCCAGAGCTGAGGCTCCTCTCCAGCTCACCAGAGCCGTGTAGCCTGCGGAATCAGGCTGGCTGGGGTCCGCTGCCTTCTGGATTAAATACTTTACTCGGCCCAGGTCCCCGTTCAGGGCTGCTGACCAGATTCCTGCAGAAGCACAACCCAAGAACAGAATAATGTTGAAAGACCAGGTGCTTCCAGCACTCCCTTTATCTCTCGACTTCAGTCTTCTCATCTATCTAATGGGAATTTGTCCGTTCAACAAATATTAACAGAGTACCAGCTCTGAGAGACTGCGTTGGGCACTGCCGACATCCATGTGAGCCAGTAAGACCGGGGACTAGTCTACCCAGGAGAGGAGACTGGTCGGACATAACCACTCTTCTTCCCCACTTCAAACACACCAGTGCGGGATAAAGTACTATTTAAGATGTTTGAATATAACAGTCACGGCCAAAAGCAAGCAAAGGTCACTGCCAGGTGCCAGAGCAAAGTGAAAAGCACAACTAAAGCGGAAAGCAGGCACCTAATTTGCAGAATCCTGAGAGTCCTCAGAACCCTACCCGTCTCTCAGAGGCTTCGGCTGGAAGGCCTGAGCACGGTCTGCAGCAAAGGCAGCAGAGCGTGTAGGTTGTGGGGAACCAGAGAGAGAGCAAGGCTCTGTGCACACTGCCCGGGGCATGGATAGTCTGGGGCAAACGAGTTACCCCGCGCGGCTCACAGATAAGGACGACACCACACGCCTGGAGAGCATATGCCCTATCGCATGCCTGCGGGTGCCCGAACACAGCCCCTCACCACGCAGCCACCATGGTCTGAGCCCCATACCCTCCGGATGCAGACTGCGGCCCGGTCCCTCTCAGACCCCGCAGCCGGCCTGGTTGCACCAGGTGGGGAGCCGGGGCCCGCCGCAGCACTGGGGAAAGTTGCCAAAATCAATGCCGGTTTCCCGACCTGGATGCGAGCTGGAGTTTCTAATACCAAGCTCGCGACAGGTCCCTGGCAGGTTTTGTTTTGTTTTGTTTTAAAAGATTTATTTATTTATTTATTTTGGGCGGGGGTCGGGTTGGGGAGGGAGGGGAGCGGGCGGGCCACTTCCATTGGTCTTTCATTTCTCTATTTTCATCCGTCTTTGTTCTTTGGCTCCTGTGGGCCTCCCATCGCGGTGGCGTCTGTCGCTGCAGTGCACCGACTCTGGGCGCATGCGCTCCAGCGCTCGGGCTCGGTGATTGGACACATCAGTCCAGCCGCTCCGCGGCACGTGGGATCTTCCCAGGCCAGGGCTCGAACCGGCGCCCCTTGCACTGCAAGGCGGTGTCCTTACCCACTGGACCACCAGGGGAAGCCCCCCAGGGGAAGCCCCCCTGGCAGGTTTTTATTACGCGGCAGCGGTGAGTCCACCGCCGGCCCGCGCGCTCCGACCGGGCCAGCCCCCACTCCTTGGCCGCTTCCTCCTAGACATCCCGGTTCACGGCCACCTCCTTTGCCCCGGGAGCCCAGGGACGCGGGGAGGCGCCAGGCCTGCAGGGCCGCGCGCCCAACTCACCCCTTTCGAAGTCCATTTCGTCCAGCGTCTGCTGCACGCCAGGCGCCGCGCTGGGGTGGGAGCAGCAAGGGCCATCCGCGCAGGGCCGCGGCGCCGCCATGTCGTTCCCGGCGCCCGCGCCTACCGGGCGCGGGCACGGGGATGGGCAGAGGCGCGGGCGCGGCGCACCGCCCGGTCTGACCACTTAGCGTCCGCACGACCCACGGTGCTGACCAATCAAGCGTCTGCGTTTGAGCCTGGGAACCAATCGCGGCGGCAGGGCGGGACCTAGGCCTCTGGGCCGCGCTTGCCCGAAGCGGCCACGCGAGGGCGTCCCAGGCTAAGCGGAGCCCCGGGCGCGCCCTCTGGGATGTGGGACCCGACTCCCGGGGAGGGCAGGCGGCCATTTATGTGGCGCTCTCTAGGGTCTCCTCGTCCCACCGGGATGCCGAGGGTAAAGGTCACCAGACGGGCCCCAAGGTTCTTCCCTACCTCTTTCCCCCACCATCCGGGCTCAAGAAAATGGGTTGCCTTGCCCGCGCGGTGACTACTTGAACTGCCGTGCGATGCCCTTCCTTCCCTCGTCACTCCTGCCCACTTCCTGAAACTCCGCGGGAGGCAGGTGGTCACAACTTACCTTGGCTCCTGGGAGCACCTGGAGGTAGACAAGGAGGGCAAGGAAAAGGGCCTAGAACCCGCAACCCCTCCCTGGGCCCCTAGTGTACTGAATTAACCTTCTTCCCCTGTGGGTCACTGACCATGCAGGAAGTCTAGCTGCTCAAGTCAGCAGATGCCAGCCCTCTACTTACAGCAGGACACCGGCAGCAGCCTGTTCCAGCCACAGCAGGGCCCCCAGACTGGTCAAGGGTACAGAGGACTCTTCATTTCCACTGCCTGTGTGTGGGCGTGAATTACAGAAGCCAGGCTAGGTCCTGATTTTTTAAAAAAATACCTGGGCCCTGCACAGGTTCTTTCCATATAGCACAGGGGCTTGGTACCCACCGGTGACACTGGAGAAGGATCCATATTGCTTGTAGCTGAAGCATTCAAGACTAACATTCCTGGAGGGTAAAGGCTGGAAGGAATCTTTCTTCCCCTTCTCTGGTGGGGAGTCCCATCCTCACAAACTTAAGCTGCTTCTAAGAAGTGGCTCTCTGTGGCCCCCACTCCCATTCCCCCTACCCAGAGCTCTGGGAAGCCAGGCCCCTCCCATTTTCTGGCTTCTTCTCCCCAGCCCTAACTTTTCCCTTTGGCCTGAAGCCACAGTTGGCTCCCCAGAGGCTGTGGCCCTGGTCGAGTTCCCAGCCCAACCCACCACTGTGGGAAAATAGGGGCCTGGGCTCTAGCCCACCTTTAAAGAAGGGCACAGGCAGAAGGGGGACCATGGAAGGGTGGAACTGAGCGGGGGCGGCCCAGCCCCACTCAGGGACAGGGAGCCTCCCTCTTGGCACCCCGGAGGCTTCAGCCCAAATGTTTCATCCCCACAAGAGGCACCGTTTCATTTTCTCCATTTTATTTGTCAATATAAAAATACTCAAATATTTACAACAAATAAATACGCGGGGACACAATAAGTTACACGGCTAGAAGCCCTCCTCCTAGGGCTGGGAGAGGCTATGCCAGATCCACAGCATGCCCACCCTCTCGCCTTCCCGCCCCCTCCCCCCAAGCCACCTTTCCCAGCCCTGCCAGGGAGGACCCGTAGAAAATTACCACTGAACCCCAGGGCCAAGTGGGAGGCCCCTCCCACCCTTCCCCCCAAACACACAGGAGACTCCATCTCCCTCCCCCCACCCTGAAAACATTCACAGCCCTGGGAGCAGGACCAGGCCCACCCCAGAGCCCCGATTCCCCCAAAAGGGGCACAGCACCCTGCCCAGCCCACCCCCATATGTACACAGCTGCCCCCCTACTGGGGACAGGTGGGGGCAGGAGAGGCAAAGTGATACGACCCCTTCCCCTTCATAGCTCCAACAACCCACCAGGAGGACCCCAGGCCAAGGGAAGACTTGACAGAAACAGGAAGACTGTGTCTCACGCCCACGCACATACGTGCACACATCCACATCTACACACGTTATGTACACACACACACACACACACACACTCACACCCACATCTCCAACTTCTGCCTTGCAAGGTTTTGGCTGTTGGGGTCCCATGTGTCCGTGATTCACAGCCCCTGACAGAGGAAGGTGCCCTCTGCGAGGGTGGTGCCCTGGTGAGCCACACCGAGTGGCAGTGCCCATGCTGAGAGAGCAGGTCCTCATGGCCGGGCGGGGTCCGTCCCAGGCAGAGCAAGTGCCCGTGCCATGTCCCTGAGGTAGCTGGTGCCTGTGCAAAAAACGTAGGAGCCGCGCCTCCCAGGCCGCCCCGCTGGAGGGGCCCCCCTCATACCGAGGACTCCTCGGGGTTGGAGTCCGGCAGCGGCTGGCGCTGCTGCAGTTTGCGCCTCAGTTCGTCGGCGAGCTCGGGCAGAGGGTGCCCAAGGCCGCCCCGGTCCTCCCCTCCCAGCTGTAAGCGCACATAGCCGTTGGCATTGGAGTTCCGCCCACCCCCCAGGTGGAGCCGAGTCGGAGAAGGCAGGGGCTGGCCGGGGATGCCGGGGGGCGGTGAAGGGGGCCCACCGCCGGGCTGGCACCGCGCGTGTCCAGGCACAATCTTGAGCGAGCCGTCCGAGTAGTAGTAGCCCACGGGGTCCCAGAGTTTCTCGTCTGTCTCGGGGCCGGGCCGGAAGGGGGAGCTGGTGGGCTCCTTGGGTAGCTCCAGCGGGTACACCAGGGTCCTCTCCGCCGCCTTGGCACCTTTCTCCAGCTCCTCCCGCAGCCGCCGGCGCAGGGATAGAACCAGCAGCAGCAGCACCAGGCACACGGCCCCGAGGGCCACCACGGCCAGCCACACCAGTCCCAGGTTCTCCAGCGGGGCCCGGGCCTCCAGGGTCACCGACGGGCCCGCCACCACCGCCACCAGGTAGCCTTCGGCTGCCAGCCGGGCCCCCTGCTCCTCCGAGAAGCAGTGGTAGGCCCCGGCGTGGCGGGGCTGGGCGGCCATCACCACCAGGGCCTGCAGCCGGGCGTCATAGAGGAAGGAGCCGGGCTGCTCCGCCGGCAGGTCCCGGCCCCCGAAGGTCCAGCGGGCGTGGGCGAGGTTGGAGGAGAGACGGCAGGGTAGCACCAGGTCTGTGCCCGCCACCACTGTGATGTTTTTGGGCGTGAGTCTGACTGCAGCGGCAAAGAAAACAGAGCGTCAGTGCAGGAGGCCCAGGCCGAGGGAGCACGCAGACTCCGTTGCTCTGGCCCGAGGCCAACGTGCCCTGGGAGGACGAGGACGACAGCTCACCTTTCTTACTGCCCCGGAAGTTACAGATGCTGGAAGTGTCTGAGACTGTCACATGCTGGATCAACAGGGATCTGGTGGGAAAAGTGGAATCTGTCAGCGTCCCGATTCCAGCCACCCTACCCTCCCTGCGGGTCCCGGCACACGCAGAGGCCCCTCACCCAGAGTGACCGCCCGCGGCCACACAGCGGCTGGTGTTGGCGTTCCAGGCGCAGTAGGGGTCCCGGGCGAGCACGCAGTCGGCACAGGAGCGGTACTTCACACAGTCGGCTGGGGGCAGCTGGACCAGCTGGGAGCGGGAGCCCGCGAAGAGCACCTTCTGCCGGAGAAGCACAGGAGGGAGCCTGAGGCAGGCCCAGATGCGGCCTGGGGCTGGATGGGCAGCTCAGGTAACTGTCAAGGGCATCGGGGCCCAAAGGAGGAAGCGGGCCATGCTCAGGTCCCAAAGAGGGAAACCTGAGGGCTGGAAAGGCAGGAGGGCTTACTGCAAGCCAGGAGCAATGCTAAGCACCTTACAGCCGTGACCTTCTTAGAAAGGAACGGCAGACCAGTGAGGCCGAGAAGTATAATCGTGCTTGCTAGCACACCCACTCACCCACTCTTCACACACACATGCACACTCAGGACACACTCACACACTCATTCACACACTCACACACACACACAGCTCCAGAACAATATAAATAGCACAGGAAGTCCAGTTTCCGCAGATCCTGGCAGTCTCACAATAGCAGTCACAAAGCAGAAGGCATTTTCCTCTGTTTCAATGGCAATCGTTAGTCCCTATGCTTCTGCAGCTACAGGCTTTCTTTCTGCCATCGTTCCACATTCTGGGGAACACTTTGAGCCACCAGAGTTGGGAAAAGTCATAGAGGAAGGACCCGGGGGACCCCCGGAAGGTCCAGCGGGCGTGGGCGAGGTTGGAGGAGAGACGGCAGGGTAGCACCAGGTCTGTGCCCGCCACCACTGTGATGTTTTTGGGCGTGAGTCTGACTGCAGCGGCAAAGAAAACAGAGCGTCAGTGCAGGAGGCCCAGGCCGAGGGAGCACGCAGACTCCGTTGCTCTGGCCCGAGGCCAACGTGCCCTGGGAGGACGAGGACGACAGCTCACCTTTCTTACTGCCCCGGAAGTTACAGATGCTGGAAGTGTCTGAGACTGTCACATGCTGGATCAACAGGGATCTGGTGGGAAAAGTGGAATCTGTCAGCGTCCCGATTCCAGCCACCCTACCCTCCCTGCGGGTCCCGGCACACGCAGAGGCCCCTCACCCAGAGTGACCGCCCGCGGCCACACAGCGGCTGGTGTTGGCGTTCCAGGCGCAGTAGGGGTCCCGTGCGAGCACGCAGTCGGCACAGGAGCGGTACTTCACACAGTCGGCTGGGGGCAGCTGGACCAGCTGGGAGCGGGAGCCCGCGAAGAGCACCTTCTGCCGGAGAAGCACAGGAGGGAGCCTGAGGCAGGCCCAGATGCGGCCTGGGGCTGGATGGGCAGCTCAGGTAACTGTCAAGGGCATCGGGGCCCAAAGGAGGAAGCGGGCCATGCTCAGGTCCCAAAGAGGGAAACCTGAGGGCTGGAAAGGCAGGAGGGCTTACTGCAAGCCAGGAGCAATGCTAAGCACCTTACAGCCGTGACCTTCTTAGAAAGGAACGGCAGACCAGTGAGGCCGAGAAGTATAATCGTGCTTGCTAGCACACCCACTCACCCACTCTTCACACACACATGCACACTCAGGACACACTCACACACTCATTCACACACTCACACACACACACAGCTCCAGAACAATATAAATAGCACAGGAAGTCCAGTTTCCGCAGATCCTGGCAGTCTCACAATAGCAGTCACAAAGCAGAAGGCATTTTCCTCTGTTTCAATGGCAATCGTTAGTCCCTATGCTTCTGCAGCTACAGGCTTTCTTTCTGCCATCGTTCCACATTCTGGGGAACACTTTGAGCCACCAGAGTTGGGAAAAGTCAGGCACGTGAAAAGTGCCACAGACGCACCAGGAGGGGACGTTGCGGGCAGCACTTTAAGGAACCGCTGACTGCGCCAGGGGCTGGGGCCGGTGGGCGAGGAGATATCACGAGGGCATCAGCAACCAACGGGGCACGAGGCAAGGCCGACAGAGACACCGGCAGAGAAGAGCCACGGTGCACCCCGAGGGGCCTGCAAACCGCAGAGCCCGCTAGTTCCTGGTACGCACTCCAAGCTACCCAAGGTGGCTTGGGCACCGCCCCGTCCCTGCTCTGGCCAAGCACACACAGTGTGGGGCGGTGTGGGGACACAGGGAGTGGGGCCCAACGGGTACCTTGCTCCGGGACAGAATCAGGCTCTCCACGGGCTCCTGGTCAAACACTTGCAGCTCCTCGATCAGGTGGACCCAGGGCCCCAGGCTCACAGCCTTGAGCAGCCAGCCATCTCCTGGTGGGGTGGGGACAGGGCAGAACAGGTGTAAAGAAAAGGGCACGGGGTCCTGGGACTGGGGTGGCGGGGGAGGTTCGCCCAGTCCCCAGCGGCCATGCCCGGGCCTACCTGTGCCGATGAACAGCACCGTGTAGGTGACCCCATCAAGCCCCGTGACGCGGTCCGCCACCAAGTGGGTGAAGTTGGTGTTCTTCTTCACCAGCAGGGGCCGGCCCCAGCGAGGCCTCACCTGCTCCTCCATCAGCGGGTGCTTCTTGATGAAGTTCAGGATGTTGTCAGGGAGTTCCAAGGAACTGCTGTAGCCGTGGCGTCGGTGCCAGTTGTTGATGCACTGGGGTGGGGGGTTGGGGGGAACTGTCAGCCCAAAGGGGGCGGCACTGGAGCGGAGAAGCAGCGCGCGCATCCCTGCCCGGGACGACTCACCGAACCGGGCCGCGGGGTGGGTACGGGGTCGGTGTAGCGGCCCCACTTCTGGGCTTGCTCATGGTACTCCTTGTAGGGCCCCTCGAACACCCTCTGGATCTCCTCCAGTTGGTACTCACAGACTGCTGACAGGTCCATGTCGCCCCTGTCACGTGAAAAGCTTCTTTCTGCCATCGTTCCACATTCTGGGGAACACTTTGAGCCACCAGAGTTGGGAAAAGTCAGGCACGTGAAAAGTGCCACAGACGCACCAGGGGACGTTGCGGGCAGCACTTTAAGGAACCGCTGACTGCGCCAGGGGCTGGGGCCGGTGGGCGAGGAGATATCACGAGGGCATCAGCAACCAACGGGGCACGAGGCAAGGCCGACAGAGACACCGGCAGAGAAGAGCCACGGTGCACCCCGAGGGGCCTGCAAACCGCAGAGCCCGCTAGTTCCTGGTACGCACTCCAAGCTACCCAAGGTGGCTTGGGCACCGCCCCGTCCCTGCTCTGGCCAAGCACACACAGTGTGGGGCGGTGTGGGGACACAGGGAGTGGGGCCCAACGGGTACCTTGCTCCGGGACAGAATCAGGCTCTCCACGGGCTCCTGGTCAAACACTTGCAGCTCCTCGATCAGGTGGACCCAGGGCCCCAGGCTCACAGCCTTGAGCAGCCAGCCATCTCCTGGTGGGGTGGGGACAGGGCAGAACAGGTGTAAAGAAAAGGGCACGGGGTCCTGGGACTGGGGTGGCGGGGGAGGTT
Organism: Tragulus kanchil; assembly: GCA_022376925.1. Lineage (NCBI taxonomy): Eukaryota > Metazoa > Chordata > Mammalia > Artiodactyla > Tragulidae > Tragulus > Tragulus kanchil. Next base: position 97,042,765 of record JAIOJX010000029.1, read on the forward strand.
CGCCCAGTCCCCAGCGGCCATGCCCGGGCCTACCTGTGCCGATGAACAGCACCGTGTAGGTGACCCCATCAAGCCCCGTGACGCGGTCCGCCACCAAGTGGGTGAAGTTGGTGTTCTTCTTCACCAGCAGGGGCCGGCCCCAGCGAGGCCTCACCTGCTCCTCCATCAGCGGGTGCTTCTTGATGAAGTTCAGGATGTTGTCAGGGAGTTCCAAGGAACTGCTGTAGCCGTGGCGTCGGTGCCAGTTGTTGATGCACTGGGGTGGGGGGTTGGGGGGAACTGTCAGCCCAAAGGGGGCGGCACTGGAGCGGAGAAGCAGCGCGCGCATCCCTGCCCGGGACGACTCACCGAACCGGGCCGCGGGGTGGGTACGGGGTCGGTGTAGCGGCCCCACTTCTGGGCTTGCTCATGGTACTCCTTGTAGGGCCCCTCGAACACCCTCTGGATCTCCTCCAGTTGGTACTCACAGACTGCTGACAGGTCCATGTCGCCCCTGTCACCGCAAGGGAGGGACCCCAAGGGTCAGGTGTGGGGTGCCCACAGTGCAGGGCATGTAGCGGGGAAGGCAGGGCCCAGCCCAAGGCGGCCACGGGCACACAAGAAGTGCCACTGGAGGCAGAGTGTGGCCCCCTTTCCCCAGGGCTGGCTTTGAAAGGGGCAGGAGCCCAACATCCGCCTTGAGCCCCTGGACCTCCCAAGAAGCCTGCCCCATTGACTATCTCTAACCCACAGACCCACTCCTCCCCACTCCCTACGGCTCCCAGAAACTCACCACCGTGCCCGAAAAACCCCGAAGAAGGTGGTGTTGTGCCAGGAGGCGTCCTGCAGGGTGTGCAGCGCCTGCAGCTGGTTGAAGTAAAGCTGCCAGTCGGGCGCGGAGCACACCAGCCGCCTTCAGAAATGTGGTCCACTTCCTCTGCAGCGTCCGCGCGCCCCCCACGTCGCCCTGGCAGACGGCAAGCGGACACGCTGGTCAGCCCAGCTGCGCCGACTGCCGGGCTCCCGGGGCTGCCCGCCTCGGAGGTCTGTACCTTGCAGACGCGGGCCACACGGGCCACCACCTGCTCGGCATAGCAGTCGTACTCCACGGCGCGCTCGCTGAAGAAGAAGTACACCTTATCATCGTCCCCTGTGTAGCTGCCCACGCTCTCCGGCACGTAGGCCGAGCCCACGAAGTGAGGTTCTGCGGGAAGGGGAGGAGGGTCAGCCTGAACACCGGGTCCTCGAGGCGCCTCCCATCCACGGCCAGCCCCCTCGGGGCTCACCATTGAGCCAGAAAGCCAGGTACTCCGTCTTCATGGCATGGTGGGGCCCCATGTTCCGCGGGATGACGGGCTCTGTGCCCAGGAAATTGTTGAGCGTGGCCGAGTACAGCTCACCGTCTGCGGGAGACAGGGGGCCGGTCCATCCAGAAGTGAAGTGTGGACCTTCCGGTCACGTGGTCCCAGAGTGGGAACAAGTTAGCAAGTGATGGGGACCCTCCCCAACCTGCAGGGCAATAGCCACTCACCCACAAGGAGGCCGGTGTGGCCTTGGCGGGTCATAGGGGCACTCCTTGTAGGGCCTCAGACACCCTCTGGAGTTGGTACTCACAGACTGCTGACAGGTCCATGTCGCCCCTGTCACCGCAAGGGAGGGACCCCAAGGGTCAGGTGTGGGGTGCCCACAGTGCAGGGCATGTAGCGGGGAAGGCAGGGCCCAGCCCAAGGCGGCCACGGGCACACAAGAAGTGCCACTGGAGGCAGAGTGTGGCCCCCTTTCCCCAGGGCTGGCTTTGAAAGGGGCAGGAGCCCAACATCCGCCTTGAGCCCCTGGACCTCCCAAGAAGCCTGCCCCATTGACTATCTCTAACCCACAGACCCACTCCTCCCCACTCCCTACGGCTCCCAGAAACTCACCACCGTGCCCGAAAAACCCCGAAGAAGGTGGTGTTGTGCCAGGAGGCGTCCTGCAGGGTGTGCAGCGCCTGCAGCTGGTTGAAGTAAAGCTGCCAGTCGGGCGCGGAGCACACCAGCCGCGCCTTCAGAAATGTGGTCCACTTCCTCTGCAGCGTCCGCGCGCCCCCCACGTCGCCCTGGCAGACGGCAAGCGGACACGCTGGTCAGCCCAGCTGCGCCGACTGCCGGGCTCCCGGGGCTGCCCGCCTCGGAGGTCTGTACCTTGCAGACGCGGGCCACACGGGCCACCACCTGCTCGGCATAGCAGTCGTACTCCACGGCGCGCTCGCTGAAGAAGAAGTACACCTTATCATCGTCCCCTGTGTAGCTGCCCACGCTCTCCGGCACGTAGGCCGAGCCCACGAAGTGAGGTTCTGCGGGAAGGGGAGGAGGGTCAGCCTGAACACCGGGTCCTCGAGGCGCCTCCCATCCACGGCCAGCCCCCTCGGGGCTCACCATTGAGCCAGAAAGCCAGGTACTCCGTCTTCATGGCATGGTGGGGCCCCATGTTCCGCAGGATGACGGGCTCTGTGCCCAGGAAATTGTTGAGCGTGGCCGAGTACAGCTCACCGTCTGCGGGAGACAGGGGGCCGGTCCATCCAGAAGTGAAGTGTGGACCTTCCGGTCACGTGGTCCCAGAGTGGGAACAAGTTAGCAAGTGATGGGGACCCTCCCCAACCTGCAGGGCAATAGCCACTCACCCACAAGGAGGCCGGTGTGGCCCTTGGCGGGGTCATAGGGGCACTTGCCCTTGCCGTCCTCAAACTCGCTCCGCTCCAGGGTGAAGGTGAGCATGTCCTGGGGCGGGGAAGAGGCCATGAGAGGGCGGCGGGGACAGGCCTGGGGGCTGGGGGAGAGGGGCGGCACTCACGATGTAGGTGCACTTGGGCTGGAAGGCGTAGGTACCGCACACGTACAGGTGGGACGTGTTAAATGGCTGCAGGAAGCGGATAAAGTTGAAACACTCCGTCTGGGGGCAGAGAGACATCAGTTAAAAGTTTGAGGGTCAAGATCAGCCCAAAGGAAGGATCTGGGGAAAGAGTGTGCCCCATGAACCGCCCCCCACCCCACCCCCCAGCAGGTCCCTAAATGCCCACCTGGTTACTTTTCCCTTTCTGGATACACTCGGCCTTCTTCTCAGCAGGTGCCTCCCAGGAGATCTGGGGACAGGGAGGGGACGCATTAGCAATGTCGCAGGTACACAGTGAGCATGTGCCGTCACACGACTCGTGGCAGCAACATGGGGACATCCAGTGAGAAGACAGTCCCCACTCTCTGGGAGTTTATTCCCGAGAGGACTGAAGCCCCCAACTGCCCCATCGCAATGGACCCAGACTCAGGGAGGGGTGGGAAGCGACATGCCCACTGGGGAGAAGGGCAAGGGCGGCAGAGCCGACGGGACAGCCTATCCGAGCGAAGCCCCCCAGGTCCTGCCTCCCGCTCCCCCACCTCTCACCACTCCCTGCAGCTCCAGAGCCTCCACGCTGAAGGCAAACAGGGCCTCCCGGGCGCCCACATACAGCAGCCCCGTCTGCTCGGTCAGGGTCAGAGTCAGGAAGTCCTGGATGCCCGTCTGGGAGAAGCGCCGCACCATAGTGGCCAGCTCTGCGGGGAAAAGGCTGGAGTGAGCAGAGCTGGGGTGAACAAACCTTCCTGGGACTCCAGACCTCCTCTCCCCGAGAACCAGCCCTCCTCTCTGCGATGGTCACCCCACTTTAGAGCCAGCACCCCGTAAACAGATGCCAGCTGAGTCCCCCTGACTGGCAATAAGGGGCATTTTCTGAATAGGCTTTTGGCTCTGACAACTCCACCCAGGCCTCCCTGGTCTTCTCCATCGAGGGAGGCAAATCTGGGCTGGAGAGGAGGAAGGAAGGATATCTCAGCCACAGCTTCCGGCCAGAGGAAGCCATCAGACTGATGGCCCTCACTCTCAGGGTCAGTAGCACCTCCCTTGCACGCACCCCCAGCTTCCTCCCCTGCTGCTTCCTTCCCTGCTCTGTGGCCCGCTGCCCTCACCAGGGTCCAGTCTTGCCCCGGCCCCTGATCCAGCTGGGCAGGGTGGACAGAAGTTGCAAGCGTTCCTTGTCTTAGGGAACCCTTCCCTTCAGCAAGTCCCAGATGAAAGCTGTTAGGGGTATAAGCAGTGCTGGCCATGGGATGTGGAGATGGAACTGGGCTGGGAGACCAGCCCAGGCCAGGGAGGTCAGGAAAACCAGAGGCCGGGGACCAGAGATGGCGCCACAGTCTCCAGGCTGGGGAGTCCTGTTGCCATCCGCTGAGTGGGATGTCACGACATTCCCCTAGTCAGAATGCCTACGTCAACCCCTAAAATAGCTGCCAAACCGCCCTCAAGGTCCCCCTAAACCAGGCTTAGTCTTTGGAGCCAATGATGGGCCCAGACACAGACCAGTAAGGGAGGGCTTCGTGAGCACCGCAAGGAGCCTGTGGGAGGTGAGCTCATCCCAGGTCCCCAGAGCGCACAGATGATACAAACACCTGACATCACCTCTACATACAGGTGTGTGCACAGAAGGGCTGTCCTTTGCCAATCCTGCCCTCCCCACCACAGGGGCGTGTGCGTAAACACACACGCACCCCTGTCAGGGCCAGACAGCACGCGGACCAGGTTAGCAGAAGGGGGGCTGGCTATCCTGTCAGGGCTGCTAACAGGGCTGCTGGGACACAGAGCTACACTCGAGGCTGAGTGGTGATATTTGCTTCATGCTCGTCCTGGCTCAGGTTTCTCTCTTTAGGTTCTCCAGGCCAGAGATAATTCGACCTCCTCTCCCGAGAACCAGCCTCCTCTGCGATGGTCACCCCACTTTAGAGCCAGCACCCGTGAGCCAGCTGAGTCCCCTGACTGGCAATAAGGGCATTTTCTGAATAGGCTTTTGGCTCTGACAACTCCACCCAGGCCTCCTGGTCTTCTCCATCGAGGAGGCAAATCTGGGCTGGAGAGGAGGAAGGAAGGATATCTCAGCCACAGCTTCCGGCCAGAGGAAGCCATCAGACTGATGGCCCTCACTCTCAGGGTCAGTAGCACCTCCCTTGCACGCACCCCCAGCTTCCTCCCCTGCTGCTTCCTTCCCTGCTCTGTGGCCCGCTGCCCTCACCAGGGTCCAGTCTTGCCCCGGCCCCTGATCCAGCTGGGCAGGGTGGACAGAAGTTGCAAGCGTTCCTTGTCTTAGGGAACCCTTCCCTTCAGCAAGTCCCAGATGAAAGCTGTTAGGGGTATAAGCAGTGCTGGCCATGGGATGTGGAGATGGAACTGGGCTGGGAGACCAGCCCAGGCCAGGGAGGTCAGGAAAACCAGAGGCCGGGGACCAGAGATGGCGCCACAGTCTCCAGGCTGGGGAGTCCTGTTGCCATCCGCTGAGTGGGATGTCACGACATTCCCCTAGTCAGAATGCCTACGTCAACCCCTAAAATAGCTGCCAAACCGCCCTCAAGGTCCCCCTAAACCAGGCTTAGTCTTTGGAGCCAATGATGGGCCCAGACACAGACCAGTAAGGGAGGGCTTCGTGAGCACCGCAAGGAGCCTGTGGGAGGTGAGCTCATCCCAGGTCCCCAGAGCGCACAGATGATACAAACACCTGACATCACCTCTACATACAGGTGTGTGCACAGAAGGGCTGTCCTTTGCCAATCCTGCCCTCCCCACCACAGGGGCGTGTGCGTAAACACACACGCACCCCTGTCAGGGCCAGACAGCACGCGGACCAGGTTAGCAGAAGGGGGGCTGGCTATCCTGTCAGGGCTGCTAACAGGGCTGCTGGGACACAGAGCTACACTCGAGGCTGAGTGGTGATATTTGCTTCATGCTCGTCCTGGCTCAGGTTTCTCTCTTTAGGTTCTCCAGGCCAGAGATAATTCCGGATATGAGGCATGGGGAGACAGATGCAAAATGGTGCAGCGTTCTTGGGTAATAACGGGGCAGCCAGGTCCTAAACATCAGGGGAGACACCACAGATCCTGGTCTGGACAACCAGTTCTGGGTCCCTAGTGCCACTCACATTTCTTAGAAAGCTGTGTTGCATACACCCGTGGGCCTGGAGCCCAACTGCAGGAGAAAGCCGGACATTCCAGAGGGCAATCTCTTAGCACCCCCTGCCACCCAGCAGGCCCTGCTGGCCTCCCGCTCCCCGCACTTCAGGCACTCACCCCCAGAAGATACCGTCTTCCGGGGCACCAGGTTCCACCACACCTCAGCCCCAATGCCCAGGCCCCACAGCTCCACTGCCAGCAGCCAGACAGCCCAGTGTGGGGCCATGGCATACGCCCTGGCTCTGAGCTCCAGGCCAGCTGCCTGCTGGGGGGAAAGAAAGGGTCAGAATCACAGCCAGAGAAAACAGACCGGAAGGGGGCCCACACAAGCCCTGCCAGGAGGCATTGACAGGGCAGAAGATCTGACCAGGCCTCTCCAGGGCCCCCCCACTGCAGTGCTTGGAGCTGCGACCTAGACCTAGACCCCTCCCACACCTGGCCTAGGCCACCCCACAGCTTCCAAAGGACCATGGGGTCTCCCTGAGGGGAGGGGGAGAGCTGAGTCAGCTACAAGAGTGGACACTCTGAGAACCTCCGGCCCTCCCCCACTCCTCCTCAACAGGAAGTTGTTTAAGAAAATAAAAAGAGGACCCTCCTCCCCCACTCAGGCGACCGAAGGATTTCTTAAAATAACCCCTGGGAGCGGGACCTGGCCCTACTGGGGCTCCAGCCAGCTCCAGGACCTAATTCTGAGACAGGAACCCTTCAGCAGGGTGATGAACCTGTAGTGGGGCAGGCGGGTAGAAAAGCCCCCCAGGGAGGACTCGGAGCATCAGGCCTGCGGGGGGTCTCGATCCAGTCTCTCCCCTCCCTCAGCGCAGACAATAGTCGGGCAGAGCCCAAAACCCTGTTCCACCTCACAGGGCTGAAGTGGGGCCGGGAGATGGAGGGGCCCCCGCTTCCCGAGGCCCCTTTGTTGCCCAAGAAGGCAGGCAGGAAATGGGTGGGATGGGCGTGGAAAGGACCAGGGCCTCATCCTGTTCCCCGCACTGCCTCCTAGGAGACACCAGTCCTCGGGCTGAGGGGCGGCGGGGCGACAGAGCTGGCTCTGGTCTCATCAGGGATCTCCCGGCGGCGCTTTCAAGCGGGGGCGGGGAGGAAAGTGAGGACCGGGTGGGAAGCGTCAGGGGGCTTCCTCTTGGGCCGTGGGGGCTCCGGGAGCAAGGCCAGCGCCTGCTGCGCTCTCCCGGGGTCTGACGAACCTTCCCAACTCAGAGGTCGCGCCCCCGGGACCCCGGCCAGGAGTAGGCCATCTGGATTCATTTCCACTGCTCCTCCAGCCCTCCAATGCCGGCACAGGGACACTGAAGCTGAGGACTTGTTCACCCCAAAGCAAAGGGTCTCGGCCAGGACCCCATCCTGGGTTCCCCCTGCTTTTCCCCTCCCCCAGCTCCGGGGATTTGAACGCAAACAAAGCGGCGGCGCTGGGAGCGTGGCGGAGCCCGGCCGGCGGACGCCCCCTATCGGCCCAGTACCCCAGCGCGGGAAGGGCGGAGGGTACCGGGGATGCGTTCACCCCTCCAACCCGCCCCCCAACACACCCCCAGCCCTCTCTCGGTTCCTTACCCCAGGCCCAGGCCGTACCCTGCGGCGCGCTCCGAGGCTCTGCCGGCACACACGGCTTCTCCCGGGGCAGGGGAAACGAGCAGCCCCGGAGGTAGGGGTGTGTAGAGGGGTGCGGGGTCCCGGGGGCGCGCCCCCTACCCTTGCCCACGCCGAGCGGCGGGCCGCGGACGCGCGGCGCCCCCGCGGCTGCAGGGCAAGCGCTCCAGGCGGAGACTGGCGCAGCTCCGGAGCCTGGCTTTCCAGGACAGCCCGCCTCCCAAGCGGAGCGGGCGCGCGGCCGGGGGCCGCGGCAGGGAAATCCGATCTCACAACATCGGCCTCCGTCCAAGCCCGCCCCAAACTTTCCGTCAAGGGTGGGGGAGCCAGGGACAGTTCGGGGGACTGGAGAAGATCGCAGCCGCGGGCCGGACAGCACAAGGGACTCGACGCACCCTGCGTCCCGCTCCCCCTAGCCGGTTCGCGCCTCCGGACCCCGTGCCTGCGGGCGCCGCTCGCCCCGCTCCCGAGCCCCCGCGAAGCAGCCAGCGGGGGGCACAGGAAGGCGCTCCTGCGGACAGCTGTTCCCGCCGCCGCCCCTCCCTGCATCCCTAGACCCTGTCCCTCGCGCGTGCGGCGGCCCCTGCCCCAGTCTGGGGACAAAGCGGCAGCCCCGGAGAGCCCCTTGGCTTCGGCCCCGTGCAACCCCGGCCTCACTCACCTCCTCTTCGCGGCTTGAAGTCCCTGGGCGCCGCCCTCGCGTCGGGCTCTGACCACGGTCCGCCCCTGCCCGCGCGCCGTCGCCCGCCTGCCCCCGCGCGCCCGCCCTGCTTCGTTGCCCCTCTGCCACCGCCCCTCGGCCCGGCTCGGATCGGCGCCCCTGGGCTCGGGCTCCCCGCGCCACCGCGGCGGGCGCCGGCTCTTTCTCCGCGGCGGCCGAGGCTCTCCGCCCCCTCCCCCCTGACGTCAGACGGAGGGGGGTCGACAGAGGCCGGGGGTGGAACGCGAAGGCCCGCCCCGGAGGGGGCTGCGACCCGCGCCACTCCCCTCTCCTCGCCCCGGGGCTCAGACCCCCGCCCCTCCCGGTGTCCCGCCGCCCCGAGTCCAGCAGCCGCGATCTGCGCCACCGTGCCAGGAGGTGGAGCGAGGGAGGGACTCCGGGCCCTGGTACAAGGGGGGAGTCGGACTCACCCGGTTTTTCCGAAGTGTTCCCCAAAGCCAAGCGCGGACTGGGCGGCCCGGTTTGGGAAAGGGGCTATGGGCCTCCCCACGCTGTGGTTACAGGAACGAAGGCGGGAGGGCCACCTCAGGGCGCGTATCCCTGGCTTCTCTTTGGGACACACCGAAGTGGTCTTTTAGACCCCGATTCTGCTTCGTTTCTTGGCCTCAATTCCCAGTGACCCCTGCGATCAGATCCGAATGGGAGTCTCCAGCCAGGAAGACACCCCCTCTCAAGTCTCAGAACACCTTCTGCCTCTTTTTTCTCACGCTCCAAAGGGAGGGGCCCACTCAGCACCCCTCGTTCTGGTCCCGGTGAAGACTTCAGTAGCGCTGAGCCTGCCCTCTGGAAAGGACCCTTTCTAAGTGCAGATGGAAGGCTGAGTAACAAGTGACTTGAGCCCTGATGATCAGATGAAAGGGGCTGAGGGGAGCCACGCCGGAGAACTCGCACCTTCAGAACCGCCAGCCTCCGCCCACAGCCGCTCCTGGTAGTACCTTGTAGCTCTGGCCTCCTGGGCGGTGCTGGGCTACTCCCCCTCGCCAACTGGTCCTCGAAGCTGGGCAGGTGAACAGAGAAACCCCATGGAGGCCACCCTACTGGACCCAGGAGAGACCGATGCCACCTTCCGGCTAGGGGCAAAGGGCAGAAGTGAAGAGACTAGAGGCCCAGAGGCTTCCGTGGTAACTTTAAGCCGGGTGCAGTCCTGGAGGGGAGGGACACGTTAGGGCCCCGTCAGCAGATCTGGATTATAAATCAGTCCCGACAGGAGCTTTTGTTCTGGGTTAAAACTTGGCATCGGAAAAGTGGAGACCAGAAGAGTAGTGGAGATAATTGGGAAAAGCAGCCCAGTTTGGATTCAGTAACAATTGGGTCTTTGCTGGTATTCATAAAGGCCCCTTCTCCCACACTGGCCAAGGCCACATTTCCCAGCTTCTTTCCACCAGGGAAAAAAAAAAAAAAAAAAAAAACCTGTGACCTTGGAGATGCTGAAGATGGCATGGCGTGGGTGGGGAAGGCTCTGCTCCAGGTGACAGGTGGGAGACTATGTGTGACCCCGTCGTCCATTTAAGTGAAAGTAAACCCATAGGCGAGGATGGTAAAAGTTGGCTCAGTGTTAAAGAATCTGCCTGCTAATGCAGGAGACCTGCGTTCAATCCCTGGGCCGGGAAGATCCCCTGGAGGAGGGCATGGCAACCCACTCCAACATTCTTGCCTGGAGAATCCTATGGACAGAGGAGCCTGGTGGGCTACAGTCCATGAGGTTGCAAAGTCGGACCTGACTTAGCAACTAAACCACCACAAAGCCACAGGCAGGTACGCTGGCACTGAGTCTGTGCTTTAGACTTTGCCACCTGCCTTCACTCTGCCCCCATGACCACCTTTTACAAAGTAGGCATTGCTTCTCTCATTTTAGAGATCAGATGTGTCAGAAAGGTTAAGGTTATACCTCCTCCAGCCCAAAGTCACATTGATAACTATCAAGTCAGAAAAGTCAGGCTCTGTGACTCCTGATACCATCTGTCCACTAAGTTTTGGGATATCCTGACAACTTTTAGGCCACAGACACTCCGTTTCCTGCTGTGTTCCTCACTTTCACCCCCACCTCCAGGTGTGAGGGTTACCAGGCTGAGACCTGAGCTCCTGGCCCCACCTGCAAGACTGGCCTCAGTGGAAAGTCTCTGAAGGGGGGTTTGGTTTCACAGGCAGGGACGTCTTCTGTACCTCAAGATAGGCTTCTCAGTTCCTGATCACAGAGCCCTTCCCTTCTAAACGCTCCTCGTCTGCTCCCCCATTCTGCACCATCGCTTACTTCTTGCTAGATTCCGTCCCTCTCCAGCACTGGCCTTTCCTGTGGGTGGGTGGGCAGCGGATAAAATTTCCTGCATGACTATTTGCTCATGACGCATACTTTAAAATGAGGGCTTCCCTGCTAGCGCAGGAATAAAGTCTGCCTGCAATGTAGGAGACGCAGGAGACCCAGGGTTCGATCCCTGGGTCGGAAGATCCCCTAGAGGAGGGCATGGAAACCCACTCCAGTATCTTTGCCTGGGAAATCCCATGGACAGAGGACCCTGGTGGGTTATACAGTTCATGGGGTCACAAAGAGTTTTGGACACAACTGAAGAGATTGAGCATGCGTGCATGGGAGATACACAGCGTTTGTGCCTGAGGCCTTGACAGACTCTCTTGCTTACCCCTTTTATTCAGTCGCTTGTGGCCAAGAAAAGGCAAATGTGCTAAATGCCCCCCTGAGTTTCTCTAAGGACCCACTGGCAGCTCAGGCTGGCCCCTAGAGACAGACCCTTATCTAGAAAGCAAGGGTCCCCCTCACCCCATCCTTGGTCACCCACCACAGTGCCCTTCCTTTGAACTCCAGCCCTCCAGAAGCTGCCTTCTGCCAGGAAGGGGGCCCAGGGTTCACAGTGGGGCTTTCTAGTCAACACTGTCTGGCAGACTTCCAAGGGAGTCAGGAGCTGCTGTCAAGTCATGAGGGGGAAATGAAACAGCCTGGGTCAGCCACCCTTCAGGGATCTGGGGACCGAGGTGAGTGGGAACAGAGGAAAAGGACTTCCGCTCTCTACTTCCTCCTGAAGGAGGGTTATCAAAGCCGTCCACCTGGGAAGCCCTTCCCTTCCAGCCCCTCCCTGCCACCATCCCCAAAGGAAGCAGGAAAGCATCCGTCCTCACAGCCCCGGATGCTGCGTTTCCAGTGGCCTCCATCAGGATATCCCTCAGCCTTTTCCCAGGCGCTCAGGGATCTGGAAAGGGCAAGCGACGAAGTTGCCAGCATCCCAGTGGATTTTTGGCCTCGAGGAGGCGGCTGACTCCCTCACTGGTCCTTGACTGGTTTTAGAAGATCTTGTCAGCTCCTAGCCAGTTCCAGAGAGGGCCCATTACATGTCCCGGGGGATACAGCACGCCCTTGGATGACCGCAAAGTGCACACCTTTGCTCAGATTACAGCGGGGCCTCCCAACGGCCTGAGCCGTCACCCAGACCTCCTCTCGGGTATCTATTTCTCTCTCGGAGATGAGTGTTTGAGGAGCAGTGGAGGAGGGGGCAGTGCACAAGGACCTGGCCTAGGGAGGAGGGCACGGCTGGATAGTTCGAACCCTTTCTCCAAGCCCAGTAGGGGCAGCTTCAAGAACCTGGGGGGAAAAATCCCCGCTTCAGCTTCTTACACCTCCCTTGGCAGTGAGAACAAAGAAGGGAAATTTCAAAGGTGATTTCCAGGTTTCCAGAGCAAACTGAATAGTCGAGGATTAACTGTCAGGATGTGCAGTGTCAGGAGCAGGCACCCTGAGGGAGGGTGAAGGAGGTACGAGCCTCCACTCAGTTATCGGAGGATCTCAGCCATACCTGATGCCGCTGGGGCCTCAGCGGTGCCCTGACAGAGGGGGCCAGGGACGTGGCCAGGAAAAGAAACCAGAACTCCCAGGCAAGCCGCCTGGGCCTCCAAGCGTCCCTGGCAGGGAGTGTCTTCCACCTCTCACCTGGCGAGGGCAGGGAGACAACCTGGTGGTGCTCGGCGCCCTGCTGTGAGCCTGTGCCCTCTGAATTATAGATGCCCCCCCAACTCCCAGTGGCCTCCCAGGTGGCGCAGTGGTGAAGAGTACACCTGCCAATGCAAGGGACGCAGGTTTGATCCCTGGGTTGGGAAGATCTTCTGGACATGGGCATGGCAACCCACTCCAGTATTCTTGCTTGGAGAATCCCATGGACAGAGGAGCCTGATGGGTTATGGTCCATGGGATCGCAAAGAGTCAGACACGACTGAATGATTGAGTGCACAGAGCAGCTCCCAGTATTCTGGGGACCTAGAGAGGACCTCCAACAGGCCCAGGGAGCAATGGGCTGCACTTCGGGTCTGCAAATTAAGGCACTTGGCCTGAAGGTTCTTTATTTGGGGGAAGTCGCTCTGCTACTTAACCTGTCTTAACTTGACCCCCTGAGGCATGACAGAACAAAGGAGAGGGACCAACAGAGAAAGTCACCAGCATCAGCCATGGTAAAGCTCTGCTGGCAGATGCTAGGGCTGAGTTGGGTTGGGGGCACAGGCCCAGTGGGCACTGCTCAACCTCTGGAACTTCCTCTGTCTCCTGTGGCCCCTGCAAAACCCCCACCCAACCCAGAAAGAGTCAGAACAGGCCAGAGACTAGCAGAGGATTCTCAGGATCGGAGGCGTGGAGAAAGACAAAGTGATACTCAGGGATCTCCAGGTAGGGGGCAGGGGTGTGGGTAGGCAGGTACTGAAGGCCCATTTGCTTCTCAAGGGGAGCAGGTCAAAGACATCCAGTACTTTAGGGATCAGGGCCCACAAACCTGATCTTGGGTAAGGCTGAGGGAAAACAAGAAGTATCAGGAACTAACCCCTGCTCTCCAACTCCTAAGTCTGGTAGCTGATTTCAGAGCTCAACAATAAACCGAATTAAGGGTAATTAGAGCCCTGATTTACCATCTCATTCCATGTCTCTTCCCCCGTGGCAGTGGTGGTGGGGCTCTAAGACTGGTCCAAACAGATGTCCCCACCTTTGCTCCCGGGGCTTCTGACAGATCTCAGGCACACAGCCGGGACTGCTTATAAACCCTGAAGGTTTAGGGAATGGTCCTCTGCTGCGGGTGAGCCCTGAGAGTCAATCACACAACTATCCCCGGGTGAGTACTCTGCACAGCACAAACGGAGAAATCAGGAAACTGGATGCTTGGCATAGGCCCTCCGTAAGGGACCAGAGGAACTCCTCTGAACCCCTGAAAGGAGACTTTAATGTGTACAAAGAACCCTTGCATTAGTGACCACGGAGAGGGAGAGGAGGGCGGAGAGGCTGATGACCAGAGGGCTCACAAGGCCCCGGGAAACCAGACTTTGGGAGACGATGGCCTTAGGGAGAGGAGATGATGGGGAAGGGAACAGAGAGGTGGACCAGGCAGCGAGAGGCAGGATGCTTGCCCGGTGGCAGCGGAGAAGGCAGGTGCTTGATTCGGCTGACTAGTCCTCACCTGGCCTTCATCTTCATGCCTTCAGTTACCTGAACTATGTTCACTTCCTTCCAGAGCCAGAAGCGCTGGGCCACCCCTACCCTGCTCCCCTCCATTAGACGTCTTTCCAGGGGCTGAAGTACAGGGCCTCTGGTAAAGAGAAAAACCGGGTGTGATGGCCTGGACGTGATGCTCCCTGACCCTCCAGCACCCCCTGAACATCCACGAAGGCCTCCTCCGTGCCAGGTGCTGGGCCACAAGGCTCTGGGGCTCGCATCCAGGCGAGGACATGGCAGGTCAACAGGTCATCTGACCCGGCTGTGCCTTGCTTCCCTTTACTCCTGCTCACAGGCCCAGGGTAGTGTGAGGGCCGTCTTCTCTTTTCCCTGCTCACCAGGCCAGGGTGTAGAGGAAGCTGGGGCCTGCCCTGGTCGCCAGGCCACAGATGACTTTTCTTTCTTTTCAGGACAAACAGACTGCTTTCCACCAGAGACCAGGGTGATCGCTCCTCAGGGGGGGAGGGTGAGGTTTGCTCTCCAGCTTTCTCAGAGACTTGAAATCTGAGACCCAAGCACAGCCTGGGTAAGTCTGGTAGCTGATTTCAGAGCTCAACAATAAACCGAATTAAGGGTAATTAGAGCCCTGATTTACCATCTCATTCCATGTCTCTTCCCCCGTGGCAGTGGTGGTGGGGCTCTAAGACTGGTCCAAACAGATGTCCCCACCTTTGCTCCCGGGGCTTCTGACAGATCTCAGGCACACAGCCGGGACTGCTTATAAACCCTGAAGGTTTAGGGAATGGTCCTCTGCTGCGGGTGAGCCCTGAGAGTCAATCACACAACTATCCCCGGGTGAGTACTCTGCACAGCACAAACGGAGAAATCAGGAAACTGGATGCTTGGCATAGGCCCTCCGTAAGGGACCAGAGGAACTCCTCTGAACCCCTGAAAGGAGACTTTAATGTGTACAAAGAACCCTTGCATTAGTGACCACGGAGAGGGAGAGGAGGGCGGAGAGGCTGATGACCAGAGGGCTCACAAGGCCCCGGGAAACCAGACTTTGGGAGACGATGGCCTTAGGGAGAGGAGATGATGGGGAAGGGAACAGAGAGGTGGACCAGGCAGCGAGAGGCAGGATGCTTGCCCGGTGGCAGCGGAGAAGGCAGGTGCTTGATTCGGCTGACTAGTCCTCACCTGGCCTTCATCTTCATGCCTTCAGTTACCTGAACTATGTTCACTTCCTTCCAGAGCCAGAAGCGCTGGGCCACCCCTACCCTGCTCCCCTCCATTAGACGTCTTTCCAGGGGCTGAAGTACAGGGCCTCTGGTAAAGAGAAAAACCGGGTGTGATGGCCTGGACGTGATGCTCCCTGACCCTCCAGCACCCCCTGAACATCCACGAAGGCCTCCTCCGTGCCAGGTGCTGGGCCACAAGGCTCTGGGGCTCGCATCCAGGCGAGGACATGGCAGGTCAACAGGTCATCTGACCCCGGCTGTGCCTTGCTTCCCTTTACTCCCTGCTCACAGGCCCAGGGTAGTGTGAGAGGAAGCTGGGGCCTGCCCCTGGCTCGGCCAGGCCACAGATGACTTTTCTTTCTTTTCAGGACAAACAGACTGCTTTCCACCAGAGACCAGGGTGATCGAGCTCCTCAGGGGTGGAGGGTGAGGTTTGCTCTCCAGCTTTCTCAGAGACTTGTGAAATCTGAGACCCAAGCCACAGCCTGTGGCTGATGTGTCAGAGGTTATGGGGAAAGGACAAGCAGGGGGAGTCGGGAGGGAAAAGCAAGCTGGGGGCTCGGAGCATTGCATAGGGAGTTGGAGAGAGAGCTCTTCGGAGACCCAGCTCATCTCCCTCCAGGGTTAGGGGCCAGGGATGGGAGGGCGGCTTGTTGGAGGAACCTAGAGGGGCCAGAAGCGAGGCTGCCAGAGCAGGGCCTGGACTGTGCTTAAGTCTGCAGGCGTGCAAGTCAGGTTGGCTCTGTGCCCTGGTCTTGATGTTTGCAAGCCACAGCCTGCGTGATGGGGCAAGCTGTTTAACCTCTCAGCGAGTCTGGCTAGTTTGTTCATCTGTAAAATGGGATCATAATAGTACCTGCCTCACGGGGGGTTATGTGGATTCACATAGAAGAGAGTCTTTATTCAATAAATATTAGCTATGAATCTTATCACCAGTCAATCCTAAAGGAAATCAACCCTGAATATTCGTTGGAAGGACTGATGCTAAAGCTGAAACTCCAATATTGCGGTCACCTGATGTGAAGAGGTGACTCATTGGAAAAGACCCTGATGTTGGGAAAGATGGAGGGCAGGAGGAGACGGGGGTGACAGAGGATAAGATGGTTGGATGGCATCATCCACTCAAGGGACAGGAGTCTGAGAAAACTCTGGGAGACGGTGAAGGACAGGGGAGCCTGACATGCTGCAATTCATGGGGTCGCAAAGAGTCGGACACAACTTAGCAACTGAGCAACAACAGTAATTATTACCCAGATAGCCTGAGAAAATTCAGAGCAAGGGGTTCCTTGTTGCAAAAGTTGGGAGGGACCAGGGCCGCCTGGGCATCTTCCTCCCACCTGGGAGGCCAGCCTCAGGCCCACAGGACAGCTGGGCAGAGGGTGGACAGCTGGTGCCTCTGGTGCCCCTTCCTGGCACTGCTTACCGACCAACTGGCCCTCTGGCCCAGGCTCCTCCCTCTCTCTGGGGAGAAGTTTTTGTCTGCTTTTACCCAGGAGTCAGCTTGTCTGTGTCCCCCCCTCACTGCACCACCCCCCAGCACTGGGCATTTGACTCTTGATAAGAAAGATGATGGTCCACGAAGGACACATCACCCCCATCTCAGTCAGGAGCCCAGCAGCTGCAGAGTGGGTGGACGTGCTGCGGGCTCTGGTCAGCCGACTGACCACTTCCCTCCCTTCCCAAGCCTGGGGGCGGGCCGGGGGGGCATCACCTGAGGCTGGCAGTGGGTCAGCAGCTCCTGCCAGCGGATGTAGGTCTGGACAGCCAGGTCCTTGAGTTGGGTCCAGTGCATGGCCTGGGGGCTCTCCCGGATGTGGGAGCTGATGTGGCGGTCCAACTGCATGCACAGCAGCTGCAGCTGTCCCTGCAGAGGCCGGGGCGGGGTGTGGGGGTAGGGCAGAGCACAGGCCAGGCAGCCACCGTGGGGAGAGGAGCACGGAGTCAGAGAAAGAGGAGGATGGGTTTGAGTGACTGCTCAGAAGCGGGGCAGGAAAGGGGAGGGAGCATGGGTCCGTCACCCTTGGGAGGGCCTGGTGGGACGCCTGGCAGGAGACCTAGGCTGATTCCCTAGGTCTGCTCCTTTCTCAGCCTCCCACTCTTTCCTACTCCTGGCAGTGGGCTGGGCTCCTCCCCCACCAGCCCCAGTTCAGCCCCTGGGGAGACTCACCCCCTGGTCTGGAGTCATGTCCTGGCAGCTGACCACCACTCCGGCCAGAGTCAGGAGGCTGTAGCACAGGTAACAGGCCTAGAGAGAGAGAGACAGGCTTCCCTGACTCCTGCCAGCCCGGGCTTCCTGTGACCCCAGTGGCCATACAGGGAGGTGGGCATCCTGCAACCACAGTGCCTGGAGGCTCTGGAGTCCTGATAAATGACCATCCTCCCTTCAGAACAAGACGAAATCTCTGCCATCCGGAAATCCACACCGTCACCCAGGCCTGGGGCTCCTGTGGACACCCCCGCACAGACAAGACGTGTGGGTCAGTCTGGATGCTCCCACTGTGCCGACCCAAGGAGGCTGGGGCCGGAGTGGGAGGCACCAGAGAGGAGGCCGTCTGCTTGAGCCTGTGCCCTCTCACCCACCTACTCACACCTTTGCTCTTGCCCACTAGATACCAAGGGGAAAAAGCAGGATCAAAGCCAATTCTGTCTGGTCAGAGGATGCTTGTGATCCCCGGGTGGCCTTGGTTGCTGTTGGTGGCCATTCATTTATGGGACATTCACCTGCTGCACAGAGAGAACAAAGGGTGAGGAGCATCCACCCCCAAAGATGGGTGAGGATCCTGCTGCAAAGAGAGCTGGCTTCTGGCACTCAGTGGGCCCGCCCCTGCCTCACTCAGGTGCCCACTGCCTCGTCCCCTTGGGCTCCTTCTAAGATAGGAAGGGTGGCAGGAAACACCCCACCATGGTGCCTGTGGCAGATAAGCCGCCCTGAGGCTCAGCTGGGAGGGAGAGACAGGCTCCAGAGATGGCCAGCAGGACCCCTGCCTGGTGATAATGGGGTGGGAGCTCAGAGCCCGCTGAGGCTCCTCTGTCTCCCCACTTCCCGTGCCCTTATCACTGTCCCCCATGACGGCATCTGCTGGCACCCCCGAAATGGCAAGGGCCTCTTTGCATAGAGTTGGCAGCCTGCTTGGGGGCAGAAGCTGGAACTATTCCTGAGGATACCAAACACTCTGAAGCACAGTCCTCTCCAACTCAAACACCATGTGCAGAATCCTGAGGACACACCGCCTGCCCCCTTCCCCCAGCAGCACCTGCCCTGCCCAGGGCCCAGCCTGTTCTTTAGCACAACAGCTGGGGCCCACAGGTGGCTGCCGTCACAGGCTGGCCAGCTGGGGATGCGGCACCTGGCAGTGGGGAAAAGCAGGGGCCCACTGGGTGTGCCTCCAGGCCATGATGCCCCGGGGCTGGGGAGTATCTAGTCTCCCCAGCCAGCTCCACCTGCTGGGTCCCCCTTCCCCAGCCTGGCGTTGTCCTATGCGGCATTCGAAACTCCTGAGCTCTGCATTTCTGGCAAAATGGCTCTTTCCCGCCACCCCATGCCCTGAAACAGGCTCAGGCCTGTGAACCAGACAATACCCTGACTAAGACACAGCGGCAAACACCCAGGCACTAGCAGGAAAAGGTACTTCAGGAAGACAATTGTTTGTTTGGTCAAGAAATACTGAATGAATGTCAGCTTTGCCATGGACCCAAAGGAAAAAGGGTCCTTCCAGCTTTCGGGGCGGGAGGTAGCAGTGGGGTGTGCAGCTCAGATGGCTTCAGGGAGGAGGTGACTAAACCAAACCCGGCCCCAAAGGAACCGGAGGATTTGAGGTGAAGGTGGCCTGGTGAGGGTAGGGGATTACAACTCCAGAGACACGCCAGCTGATGCAAGAAACAGAGGCTGGGCTCACTGCTGGGGACTGACTGCTTCTGGGGGGCCAGCTGGGCTGGAGCTGGGGGAAGGGAGGGGCACCCTGGGGACAGGGCTGGCAGCAGAGGGACCAGACAGTGGGCAGTGGAGACCCCACAGTGCTGCTCTGGAGCAGGGAGACCATGCTGTGGGAGACAGACAGGGTGTCGGGGGGCGGGGGGCCCTTGGGGGATGCAGGCACTGGTATCTGTTGGGATAGAATCCACCAAGTGGAAACACGCCTCTAAGAAGGGTTACTGCTCCTTCATCGTTTTTTTTTTTTCAAGATTATTTCTTTACACTGTGTGTGCTTTCGTCATATAATCAGAATACAAAGAAAACAACTTTAATTTTAAAGAAGACAATGCCAATTCTAACTGACTTGAATCCAGTAGGGTCTGGGGTGGGTGAGGGGCAGGAGAGGGCCGTGACCTTGGAAAGCACCAAGGCCCTGTTGGCCCGTCTTTGAGAGGGGCGTTGAGCAAGCGGAAGGTGAGAGGGGAAAGAAGCCAAGGAAAATATCCAAGGGCGATGACGGGAGGGAGGGGGGCTGGGAGGGGGCCTGTCTGCGGGGGTGGGTGTGAAAGCCTGGGAGAGGGTGTGGCAGAGGGCGGGGAGGACCTTACACTTGTAAACATTCACTTGTAAACAGTGCAGGCCCGGCCCCTCCACCACCCCCGGCCCCTGACCCTCCTTCCCAGGCTCCTGACTGTCCCACTCCCTGACTGGGAGGCGTGGTGCGGGTGGGCCTAGGAGTGCCCCGGAGGGAAGTCTGTGCCGTGGGGGAGTCAGGGAAGCAGCTTTCACAACTTCGTTCTTCCAGACAATACCCTGACTAAGACACAGCGGCAAACACCCAGGCACTAGCAGGAAAAGGTACTTCAGGAAGACAATTGTTTGTTTGGTCAAGAAATACTGAATGAATGTCAGCTTTGCCATGGACCCAAAGGAAAAGGGTCCTTCCAGCTTTGGGCGGGAGGTAGCAGTGGGGTGTGCAGCTCAGATGGCTTCAGGGAGGAGGTGACTAAACCAAACCCGGCCCCAAAGGAACCGGAGGATTTGAGGTGAAGGTGGCCTGGTGAGGGTAGGGGATTACAACTCCAGAGACACGCCAGCTGATGCAAGAAACAGAGGCTGGGCTCACTGCTGGGGACTGACTGCTTCTGGGGGGCCAGCTGGGCTGGAGCTGGGGGAAGGGAGGGGCACCCTGGGGACAGGGCTGGCAGCAGAGGGACCAGACAGTGGGCAGTGGAGACCCCACAGTGCTGCTCTGGAGCAGGGAGACCATGCTGTGGGAGACAGACAGGGTGTCGGGGGGCGGGGGGCCCTTGGGGGATGCAGGCACTGGTATCTGTTGGGATAGAATCCACCAAGTGGAAACACGCCTCTAAGAAGGGTTACTGCTCCTTCATCGTTTTTTTTTTTTCAAGATTATTTCTTTACACTGTGTGTGCTTTCGTCATATAATCAGAATACAAAGAAAACAACTTTAATTTTAAAGAAGACAATGCCAATTCTAACTGACTTGAATCCAGTAGGGTCTGGGGTGGGTGAGGGGCAGGGGAGAGGGCCGTGACCTTGGAAAGCACCAAGGCCCTGTTGGCCCGTCTTTGAGAGGGGCGTTGAGCAAGCGGAAGGTGAGAGGGGAAAGAAGCCAAGGAAAATATCCAAGGGCGATGACGGGAGGGAGGGGGGCTGGGAGGGGGCCTGTCTGCGGGGGTGGGTGTGAAAGCCTGGGAGAGGGTGTGGCAGAGGGCGGGGAGGACCTTACACTTGTAAACATTCACTTGTAAACAGTGCAGGCCCGGCCCCTCCACCACCCCCGGCCCCTGACCCTCCTTCCCAGGCTCCTGACTGTCCCACTCCCTGACTGGGAGGCGTGGTGCGGGTGGGCCTAGGAGTGCCCCGGAGGGAAGTCTGTGCCGTGGGGGAGTCAGGGAAGCAGCTTTCACAACTTCGTTCTTAGGCAGATTACCATCATTAAATCTGGAGGGAAAATCCCAGAAAAATTCTTCTGAATATGGAGCTTTTTTGTGTGTGGGAATAGCAAGAAGGATAGGTAGTTCTAAAGAAAAGCCCTTTTCACCACGTTTTATAAGCCAGTTTTCCAAAAGTAGAGGGAGAGGGGGGAATCTGCCACTACCTAAAAGAAGGGCTGGGAGCACATGAGGGTGACCCCTGAAGGTAGGGGGAAGAAAGAGTGGAGGCCTTTTAGGAAAGAAGAGGGGAAGAGGGGAAGGTACCACCTGGGGTCAGAAATCAGGACCCAGACAGCAGTCTTTGCAACGTTGCTTTGGAAAAAAGGGGGGCTTCGCTAGTGGCTCAGATGGTAAAGAATCTGCCTGCAACCTTTCGATCCCTGGGTGGGGAAGATCCCCTGGAGAAAGGCAGGCTACCCACTCTAGTATTCTTGGCCTGGAGAATCCCATGGACAGAGGAGCCTGGAAGGCTACAGTCCAAGGGGTCGCAGAGTTGGACACGATTGAAGGACTAACACTGTGGAAAAAAGGGCTTTCTTAGCAGAAGATGTGCCCAGGCCATTCCTCCGCTCGAGTCCCCCACCTGAGGTCTCTGCTTTGAGGAGACAACAAGAAGAGTTAGGAGAGGGCGTGCCTCTGGTCCAGACAAAGGCAGACCAGCGCCTGGCGTTAGGGATGCCAGGCTGCTCCTGAACCCTCAGCCTCCCCTGGGCTTCTTTCTCCCACCTTGTTTCTGTAAGGGTCAGACAAGCAAAACGTGAGCAGAAACAGGGGGACTATGGAAGGCTGGGGGAGGCTGAGCCTGCGTCTCCTTAGCAGGGGTGGGCGAGAGACAGGGTCAGCCACTCAGGAAACAGCCAGGTGTGAGGGCTGCGTTTCCTGCTCCAGTTGAGCTGTGACCAATCCCTGAACTCAGCAAGCCCAGTCGTGTCTTGCTGGCACTGAGTAGACACAGGGCTCTGTCTTCTCTTTCAAGATGTAGGAAAGGGAGACTGGGCAGAGGCCAGGCATTGGCGGGTCTAGGGCTGCAAGTGCAAGGTGGCCCTTCTCCCAGCCAGAGCCCCTTCTGTTGGTTGTTGTTTAGTCACTCAGTCACGCTCAGCTCTTTGCCACCCCATGCACTGAAGCACACCAAGCTCCTCTGTCTACGAGATGCCCCTGACAAGAAGACAGGAGGGGGTTGGCCGTGTCCTTCTCCAGGGGATCACCCAGATCCAAGATGGGACCTGTATCTCCTGCACTGACAAGGAGTGTTCTTTACCACTGAACCACCAGGGAAGCCCGAGTTCTAAGGGCAGGTGTGTGATGTGTGTATGTTGGGAGTCAGTGTGGCTTCAGGGTCACTGAGCAGTGTAGGGGGCATGCCTCTGGTGGGGGCCTGTGTCCCTCCAGGCCTGGGCATCTCATGTGTCGAACGGGGCCCCCTCAGCTCCCCATCTTGGGAAACCCAGCACCTCCTGACCAGCCGTGAATGGAGGCTGGGAAGCCCCCATGGGAAACGGGGCCCGGAAACCTCAGTCAGCAACTTGGGGAGAGGCAGAGTCTGAGGCATGGGACATGCCCAAACCCAATGCTGACAAGAAAAGACCGTCCCTTTCCGCCACTGCCAGCGGG
Source organism: Tragulus kanchil (assembly GCA_022376925.1). Lineage (NCBI taxonomy): Eukaryota > Metazoa > Chordata > Mammalia > Artiodactyla > Tragulidae > Tragulus > Tragulus kanchil. The sequence goes on from JAIOJX010000029.1 coordinate 97,065,208, forward strand.
GCCTGCTGCCTCCATCTTCCGCATCTGGCAGGCGGACGTTTCTGAGAATTTCTGTGCAGGGTGCCTCCTTCCCAGCTCAAGAGCCTGGAGGCGGGTCTTGTCCTTCCCTGGAAGGATGACAAGGTCAAGCAATAGGAGACAACCCACTGGGCTTGTCAACCACGATGGGGCCGGGTGAGGGAGGGCCAGTGCCTCCTTTTCTGGTCCAGCTAGTTCTGACCCGGGAACTGCCAGTCAAGTCTCTGTTTGCAAAATTTTCGTCATAAGACGAAGGGAAAGAGGGTGGACGTTTCCCAGGAACTTCATGCTTTAAAAAATTCCCCTCTAGCTAATGCCAAGGGAGCTGGCTGTGGTTATTTACGCTAAGAAAGGGCAGAGAGGAGGAGGGAGAGAATCTCCCAGGAAGCTGCAAGAACATTACAGTTGCTCCCACCTCAGATCTGACCAAGAGTCCTGGCTCACCCCAGGCAACCCTTTGAATCCAGCCCTCTCTCTAAAGGCTGCCAGCCTGGGGCCTAGGTGTGTTTAGGGGTGGATGGGAGACCTTGCCCTGGGCTGGAAGATCCTTCCGGAGCTGTCCGACCAGGCTCTGGGGCGGGGGCTGTGGGGGGCTGGGAGGTGGGGGCAGATCTAAGGCTCACCCAGGAGCACCTATTGGGAAGGACAGACAGACTCAAAGGACATGGCCTTCTAGCCAGGCTGCCAGGGCCTAGGGGCTCAAGATGCAGGTGTAGGCAGCTCCCGCACAGCAAGCTGGCCCTCAAAGCCAACAGCTGCTCTGGCCCGTGCCCAGGGTGCCAGGACCTCAAAACTGCTCCTCGGTCTTCTCTCTCATGATTTCAGGCTCTGGGGCCGGGAGGTGACCGCCCCGGGGGACCTATGTTAGCCATAGTCTGCTCTGCTCTCATTCCCACCCGGAACGCCTAGAAGTCCAGGAGGAACATTCTGTCATAGATCCCATCACTGCAGGTGTAGGTCCTCTCAGGGGGTCTGGATCCCTCGGAGACACACACATGCTAAAAGTTGGTTCTAGAAGTAATAAAGTCTGGGAGACTGAAGCCGTGCTGGTCTGCCTTGGGCCATTTCAAACCCAAGGCTAGAGCTGGGTCCTGATGAATTCTTTTTCTTCCTTCCATCCTTTTCTCCTTTTATCAAACGAACAACAAAAAAACCCTGACCTACTACACAGTACCCTGACCCAGCACACTCCCTCAGAGGCCCTGTTGATCTTCACCTTCAGTTGATGTGGAAGCTGAGCTTAGACAGGTGGATGACCATCTCCATTGAGGGTCAGGAGTGAAGCAGATGTCTGTACATGCTCCCTTAAGCTGGACAAGCTGTGTGAGCATTTCCTAAAGGGGATTTGACTCTGAGAGAGATCAAAGCCCTTCTGCTCCACACAGCCAGGGTCCAAGGGCTGTCAGAGGCAGGACAGAATGGAACTGTGCGGTGGTTTATTTACGCTAAGAAAGGGCAGAGGAGGAGGAGAGAATCTCCCAGGAAGCTGCAAGAACATTACAGTTGCTCCCACCTCAGATCTGACCAAGAGTCCTGGCTCACCCCAGGCAACCCTTTGAATCCAGCCCTCTCTCTAAAGGCTGCCAGCCTGGGGCCTAGGTGTGTTTAGGGGTGGATGGGAGACCTTGCCCTGGGCTGGAAGATCCTTCCGGAGCTGTCCGACCAGGCTCTGGGGCGGGGGCTGTGGGGGGCTGGGAGGTGGGGGCAGATCTAAGGCTCACCCAGGAGCACCTATTGGGAAGGACAGACAGACTCAAAGGACATGGCCTTCTAGCCAGGCTGCCAGGGCCTAGGGGCTCAAGATGCAGGTGTAGGCAGCTCCCGCACAGCAAGCTGGCCCTCAAAGCCAACAGCTGCTCTGGCCCGTGCCCAGGGTGCCAGGACCTCAAAACTGCTCCTCGGTCTTCTCTCTCATGATTTCAGGCTCTGGGGCCGGGAGGTGACCGCCCCGGGGGACCTATGTTAGCCATAGTCTGCTCTGCTCTCATTCCCCCCCGGAACGCCTAGAAGTCCAGGAGGAACATTCTGTCATAGATCCCATCACTGCAGGTGTAGGTCCTCTCAGGGGGTCTGGATCCCTCGGAGACACACACATGCTAAAAGTTGGTTCTAGAAGTAATAAAGTCTGGGAGACTGAAGCCGTGCTGGTCTGCCTTGGGCCATTTCAAACCCAAGGCTAGAGCTGGGTCCTGATGAATTCTTTTTCTTCCTTCCATCCTTTTCTCCTTTTATCAAACGAACAACAAAAAAACCCTGACCTACTACACAGTACCCTGACCCAGCACACTCCCTCAGAGGCCCTGTTGATCTTCACCTTCAGTTGATGTGGAAGCTGAGCTTAGACAGGTGGATGACCATCTCCATTGAGGGTCAGGAGTGAAGCAGATGTCTGTACATGCTCCCTTAAGCTGGACAAGCTGTGTGTGCATTTCCTAAAGGGGATTTGACTCTGGAGAGAGATCAAAGCCCTTCTGCTCCACACAGCCAGGGTCCAAGGGCTGTCAGAGGCAGGACAGAATGGAACTGAGGCTTCCCCTTGGGGAGGGGAGTAGAGGCTGCAGGCATGAGCCTCATGACATGGTCGAGGTACTATGCCTGCACAGAGAGTGGGCAAATAATAACAAAAATAAGTAGTCATTAGCAATCCTGAAGTGGGCTTCCTTGGTGGCTCAGTGGTAAAGAATCCACTGCAATGTTGGAGATGCGAGTTCTATCCCTGGGCCTAGAAGGTCCCCTGGAGGGGGACATGGCAACTGACTCCAGGATTCTTGCCTGGAAAATCCCACAGACAGAAGAGCCTGGCGGGCTATAGTCCATGGGTCGCACAGAGTCAGATGTGACTTAGCGACTAAACAACAACCTTGGTAGGGTCCCAAGCAGAGCCTCAGCTTCACTACAGATCAAAGCTCATCTGGGTAGCATGTCCGCAGGAATAAGGGGGGATGTATTTTTCTGGGCGAGCCCCATCTGGACCTGTCCTGGAGTGTGGTACCTGCCAACACCCCTAGCATGTTATTTCTTCCTGTCTTCTTCCGCCTTACAAGTTGATTGCGTGATTTACTCCTCTAGCCTGGCTGTTCCTGCTCTGAGGTCACACTCTCTGACCTTGGCTCAGGCAAGTCCCAAGGCAGCAAGCAGAGGGAGGCGCCCAGAGGAAAGCCGAGTGTGGAAGTGACTCTGACCAGGACAGGTCACTGGTCACCTAGAGAAGAGGAAATGACAAGGCCACACGAGCCATCACTAGGAAATGACAGGGTGACACAGCGCCTCTTCCTAACGCAGGCTCATGAGAACAGAGGGCACAGCGCCAGAGAACAGACGTCACAGGCGCAGGGTCTGCTGGACTCACCCTGGGGGCTTGAGAGGTCAGATACTCCATTCTGTAAAAGAAAGCGCCGGTTTGGGCAGGGGGTGGAGTGGAGACCTAAATAGGGAGCAGGACAAGGCCAACAGGGGGACGGGGGCTGGCAGCATCGGGGCGGGACGAGGACTTCCGGCCCAGCTGCCGGGAATGGCCACTGCCTAGAGAGTTGCTCTCAAGGCCACAGCTGGGGGGAGAGATGGGTGTTTCTGCTGAGGCTGCTAGAGGACCTCGGGGCCCAGCCTCGGGGAGCCCCTCAAGAGTCCTCCCAAGATGAACCCCTCACATGCTCTTCTAGCTGTCCACAGGAAGTAGATGCAGAGACCTAAGACCTTGAACTCACTAGAGAGGGACAGAGGGATTCTTTTCTCAGCTGTATCCTGAACTTGGAATTAGACCCTGAGAAGCCCTGGTCCCTGGTCTTGGCAGCAAGGCTGCAGAGGGAATTGGGGGCCACGGTGGGACCAGATGGGAAAGAGATGAGTGTGTTAGTTGCTCAGTCCTGTCCGACTCTTTTGCCCAATCCCAGGGACAGTAGCCTGCCAGGCTCCTCTGTCCATGGAATTCTCTAGGCAAGAATACTGGACTGGGTTGCCATGCCCTTCTCCAGAGGATCTTCCCGACCCAGTGATCGGAGCTGGGTCTCCCCGAGTGTAAGCGGAGCCACCAATGAAGCCCCAGGAAAGAGATGAAGCTGAGGCAAAAGCAGGAAGGTCGAGGGCTTCTTGCTCCTGTGGACCTGCTGCAGGGGGTTATCTCGGAGCATCTGTCTCTGATGTCCACAGGTGGGAGGGACCGAGGGGCTGCAGGCAAATCCTTGCTAGAGCGTTCCCACCCGGCCTACTCTTCCTTTCTGGCTTCCTACTGGCCATAGGGGTCGGGGAGATGACAGGCAGGGACTGGCTGGCCCTTCCTGCTCCTCCAGTTGGGACTAGAGACCCTGACCACACCAGAAGGATCTGCAATGGAAGCCCAGCTCTGCCAGCTGCTCAGAGAGGGACAAGCTTCTCAGCGCCTCTGTCTGCGAATCTACACTCGGGTGTGCACAAGTGTGTCAGTACATGGGTGCCAGTGCACGGGGGAGCCCCTGAAGCCAGCTGGAGTGTTGGCAGGGCCTCCTCCAGGGCTGGAGAGTTCCTTAGAACAGCGGCTTCCTCCCTTATCTTTCTCATCGTTCTCACTCCCTGAGTTGCTGGGACACTGCCCTCCTTACACTTCCTACATGGGGGTCAGAGCACGGGGCCATGGGCCCCTGGCTGAAGACCAGAGGGAAGCCATGGACACTAAGACTTCCTGATGCCCAGGATCCTGCCTCTTTCTTTTGTTGACTCCCAGCCTCCCCTCCTCAACACTCAGGCCAAGGTGTCCCACTGTGGGGACTTCAGCCCTGACTCCAGGGGAAGCCCAGTGACCCAGGCTGGCCAATCACTGTACGCCTGGCTATGTGATTGGCTGAGAGGTGAGCCCATGACCCAAGTCAAGCCCATCACACTTGACTCTGGGACTCTGTTAGGATCCAGCACAGAAGCTCTTTCTTTTCCCTTGGCTAGGGTCATTTCCCTGGTGGCTAAAGAATCTGTCTGCAATGCAGGAGATGCAGGTTGGATCCTTGGATCAGGAAGATCCCCTTGAGGAGGGCATGGCAACCCACTCAGTATTCTTGCCTGGGAAATCCCATGGACAGAGAAGCCTGGTGGGCTACAGTCCATGGGATCATGAAGAGTTGGACACGACTGAGTGACTAACACACACAGGGCCTCAGAGGGAAGGATATAAGCCTGGAGTATCTCAGAGGCAGCAGAAAAATTGCCTGGGAATGCACCGAAGGGCAGAGGCGAGAGAGACAGCAGGCAACACTGAGGGCTAACCCGATGAGCTGTCCCAGCACTCTCCAGGACCCATGTTTGTGTTTCTGTCACTCCTGGGTCCTGGCAAAGACAGCATCAGAAGGGACAGGACAGGTGGGGAGCAGCAGAGCAGCTGAGAGGGCAGTGGTCTGCAGCTGACTCCATACTGAGGAAGGCCAGTGAGGGACCTCACACACCTTCCTGCTGCTCCCCACTCTGGTGCCTGGTGGTGGGAGCTGAGCCCAAGCTGCTTAGATATGGGAAGACACTGCTGAAGGCTCCCCTAATGGCTCAGTGGTAAAGAATCCACCTGCGATGCAGGAGACATGAATTCGATTCCTGGTCTGGGATGATCCCACCTGCTGCAGAGCCACTAAGCCCATGCGCTGCATCACAACTACTGAGCTTGTGCTCTAGAGCCTGGGAGCTGCAACAAGAGAAACCCCACAGTGAGAACCTCCGCACACAACTAGGGAGTAGCCCTTGCTGGCTGCAAGTAGAGAAAGGCCCATGTAGCAACAAACTCTCAGCTCAGCCCCAAATAAATAAATAAATAAAATTATTTTAACAACAACCAAAAATTGCTGAATTCCCTCATGGTCCAGTGGCTAGGCCCAGCCTCCCTCCTCAACACTCAGGCCAAGGTGTCCCACTGTGGGGACTTCAGCCCTGACTCCAGGGGAAGCCCAGTGACCCAGGCTGGCCAATCACTGTACGCCTGGCTATGTGATTGGCTGAGAGGTGAGCCCATGACCCAAGTCAAGCCCATCACACTTGACTCTGGGACTCTGTTAGGATCCAGCACAGAAGCTCTTTCTTTTCCCTTGGCTAGGGTCATTTCCCTGGTGGCTAAAGAATCTGTCTGCAATGCAGGAGATGCAGGTTGGATCCTTGGATCAGGAAGATCCCCTTGAGGAGGGCATGGCAACCCACTCAGTATTCTTGCCTGGGAAATCCCATGGACAGAGAAGCCTGGTGGGCTACAGTCCATGGGATCATGAAGAGTTGGACACGACTGAGTGACTAACACACACAGGGCCTCAGAGGGAAGGATATAAGCCTGGAGTATCTCAGAGGCAGCAGAAAAATTGCCTGGGAATGCACCGAAGGGCAGAGGCGAGAGAGACAGCAGGCAACACTGAGGGCTAACCCGATGAGCTGTCCCAGCACTCTCCAGGACCCATGTTTGTGTTTCTGTCACTCCTGGGTCCTGGCAAAGACAGCATCAGAAGGGACAGGACAGGTGGGGAGCAGCAGAGCAGCTGAGAGGGCAGTGGTCTGCAGCTGACTCCATACTGAGGAAGGCCAGTGAGGGACCTCACACACCTTCCTGCTGCTCCCCACTCTGGTGCCTGGTGGTGGGAGCTGAGCCCAAGCTGCTTAGATATGGGAAGACACTGCTGAAGGCTCCCCTAATGGCTCAGTGGTAAAGAATCCACCTGCGATGCAGGAGACATGAATTCGATTCCTGGTCTGGGATGATCCCACCTGCTGCAGAGCCACTAAGCCCATGCGCTGCATCACAACTACTGAGCTTGTGCTCTAGAGCCTGGGAGCTGCAACAAGAGAAACCCCCACAGTGAGAACCTCCGCACACAACTAGGGAGTAGCCCTTGCTGGCTGCAAGTAGAGAAAGGCCCATGTAGCAACAAACTCTCAGCTCAGCCCCAAATAAATAAATATATAAAATTATTTTAACAACAACCAAAAAAGGCATTGCTGAATTCCCTCATGGTCCAGTGGCTAGGACTCGGCACTCTCACTGCCGACGGCCCGGGTTCGATCTCTGGTTGAGAAACTAAGATCCTGCAAGCTGGTGCTCCTGAGGCTGGTGGGCAGGGCTGGGTGCAGGGAGGTGGGGAAGGGTCCCTCACCAGACTGCACCTACTCAGGGCAGGCATTTTAATGGGAGCATTAGACCCTGGACCCTGTCCTCAAGGGTGACTCTATTCAGATGTGTGAAGCAGTGGGTGAACAAGTTCCAGGCTGAGTGAACAGAATGCAGTGACCACCAAGGACAGGAGAGACGGGCCAGGCATCACCAGGAAGGAGGCCCCACGGGAGCAAAGAGGCAGGCCTGAGAATCAAGGGTTTCTGGGAAAGACATCCTTTGCTTGGAATCCAACGGAGTGGTTTGATTCACAGGAGAAGCAGCACATGGAAGAAGTGGAGTGACCGGACCAAGTCCTTGGATGGTGAGGTTTGGATACAATGTGACAGGCACTCAGGTCCACTTTTTCCTAAGAAGGAACAGGAGGAAGACGATCGCAGAGCTGTCCAGGACTTGAGGGTTGAAGAGATGGAGGTGGGGTGTTAGGTCAGAAGCCGGTGAGTCACCCACCCGGGTTAAGGACTGCGCCTAAGGAGGGACCCTTGAAGGCTCCTCAGGAGGACTGAGCCTGGGGTGGGGCAGGGCAGAGAGCAGGCCCAGAAGCTGCCGGGGATTCCAGCTGGCTGGGCTTGACCACAGCTGCCGGCAGAAGCCACGCCTCCTCCCAGCTCAACAACATCACTTGAAGCCCTGCTCACACGCTTGCAAAGGAAGCCAGGATTCCTGCGAGTTGATCAACTGCAAACCCTGGCCCCACGTGCCTTCAGATGCTCAGAGGCACCCGCTCTGGAAGGGGGACCTGCTGCAGAGCCACTAAGCCATGGCTGCATCAACTACTGAGCTTGTGCTCTAGAGCCTGGGAGCTGCAACAAGAGAAACCCCACAGTGAGAACCTCCGCACACAACTAGGGAGTAGCCCTTGCTGGCTGCAAGTAGAGAAAGGCCCATGTAGCAACAAACTCTCAGCTCAGCCCCAAATAAATAAATATATAAAATTATTTTAACAACAACCAAAAAAGGCATTGCTGAATTCCCTCATGGTCCAGTGGCTAGGACTCGGCACTCTCACTGCCGACGGCCCGGGTTCGATCTCTGGTTGAGAAACTAAGATCCTGCAAGCTGGTGCTCCTGAGGCTGGTGGGCAGGGCTGGGTGCAGGGAGGTGGGGAAGGGTCCCTCACCAGACTGCACCTACTCAGGGCAGGCATTTTAATGGGAGCATTAGACCCTGGACCCTGTCCTCAAGGGTGACTCTATTCAGATGTGTGAAGCAGTGGGTGAACAAGTTCCAGGCTGAGTGAACAGAATGCAGTGACCACCAAGGACAGGAGAGACGGGCCAGGCATCACCAGGAAGGAGGCCCCACGGGAGCAAAGAGGCAGGCCTGAGAATCAAGGGTTTCTGGGAAAGACATCCTTTGCTTGGAATCCAACGGAGTGGTTTGATTCACAGGAGAAGCAGCACATGGAAGAAGTGGAGTGACCGGACCAAGTCCTTGGATGGTGAGGTTTGGATACAATGTGACAGGCACTCAGGTCCACTTTTTCCTAAGAAGGAACAGGAGGAAGACGATCGCAGAGCTGTCCAGGACTTGAGGGTTGAAGAGATGGAGGTGGGGTGTTAGGTCAGAAGCCGGTGAGTCACCCACCCGGGTTAAGGACTGCGCCTAAGGAGGGACCCTTGAAGGCTCCTCAGGAGGACTGAGCCTGGGGTGGGGCAGGGCAGAGAGCAGGCCCAGAAGCTGCCGGGGATTCCAGCTGGCTGGGCTTGACCACAGCTGCCGGCAGAAGCCACGCCTCTCCTCCCAGCTCAACAACATCACTTGAAGCCCTGCTCACACGCTTGCAAAGGAAGCCAGGATTCCTGCGAGTTGATCAAAGCTGGCCTAAGCCCTGGCCCCACGTGCCTTCAGATGCTCAGAGGCACCCGCTCTGAAGAGGCTCAGCGGCCACTCAGGCGGCTGTGATGTGTGGCTGGGGCACAGACCGCCCCTTTGGGTCAGCTGCGCAGAGGTGACCTCTTTGAAGTTTATTTAGAAAGATATCAGACGTTCCTCGTTCTGCAGGAAGTGAGGAGGAACCCACCGCAGACTAGCTGGGGTGGGGGTGGGGAGCGGATTCAGGAGTCCTGAATAGCCACTGTCCATTCTTCAATACCAGTCAGTCTTCTCCCAGCCCTCCTGCTCTTGGCCTGACCAAGGTCTCTAGCCCCGTGGGTGTGGCTCTCCCCAGGTGCAGGGCAAGGGGCAGGAAGTGCAGGGATACAGCAGAGAGCGGAGGGAGAGGGAGGTGTTCCCACTCCACCTGCCCTGCTAGATGACACAGCCAAGCCTGAGGGAGTCCACGTCTCCTTGCTGCTGTCATCTGCCTGTGGGAGAGTGCAGGGTGCAGAGGTGAGCACAGAGAGCCGGAGGGCAGCGGCACCCTCCCGTCCACTCCCCAGAGTCCCCAGCCACACTCCAGTCACTTAAGCCTGCTCTTGGCAGGGTCCAGGGACAGGCCGGCACAGGAGCAAAGGTGGTAAAACGTGTTTGTCAGCTCTGCTAACACATGGGCACACCACAAAGATATACATACAGGAGATGCACATGACAAACACACATACACACACAAGATGCATGTGCACACACACATGTGTGCACACACACACACACACGGCTGGCCCATGTCCTTTGCAGAAGATGTGCAGAGGTGAGCAGAGGGGCAGGGATCCCAGGAGTACGCGCTCAGAGGAGTCTGTGCAGTGGGGTGGGGCTCACCCCAGAGTATTACCCAAGCTCAGAGCATGCCCTGCCCCTTCATCTCTTCACACACACACGCACGCACACACATGGGCTTCTCCTATAAACTAGCCATCCCCTAGCTGATGGGAGCTGCCTGCAGCTGCCAGACTCAGTTTGGGAGGGGTGGCCTCATGCAGCTGGGCCCTGGGGGACAGGGACCATCATAGAGGGAGAGCCCCTAGTGGGCCCCAAGCTTTCTGTTCCATGAGGACACTGTCAGGCTATGAGAAGGATGTGCCCAGGAGGCAGGGGAGGAAACGAGACTGGCTCCCGGTGCCTCAATGCAGCCCTAACCCTGGGTCACCCTACTCTGTGGACTAGTTTTCTTTCTACACAAAGAGAAATAGTTAACTTCCTTGAAATCCCCAAATTTAACCAAACAAAGGGGAAAACTTCCACCCTCCCACGAAGATCCTGTTTCTGTTTGTGTGTGTGTGTGTGTGTGCTAAGTTGCTTCATTCGTGTCTGACTCATTGTGACCCTATGGACTGTAGCCCGCCAGGCTCTTCTGTGCATGGGATTCTCCAGGCAAGAATACCAGAGTGGGTCGCCATGCCCTTCTCCAGGGGATCTTCCTGACCCAGGGATTGAACACAATTCTCTTACATCTCCTGCTCTGGCAGACAGGTTCTTTACCACTAGCACCACCAGGGAAGCCCTCCTTCTATAGACCTTCTAAATACCCAACACAGGACCCCAAATTCCTTCATGGTAGCATCCATGTGGCAGAAGGCCCAGGGAGAAGCCAGGAAGGGCAGGCAAGTGCTGTCGACAGGAACGTCATACACAGCGGAAGTTTAACAAGATTAGAGCCTCAGTCATCTCGAAGAAAGAGAGTAAGTCTGGCCAAATATGGTTTATACACATCAGCCACAAGAAAATAGAAAGCTCCCAGGAAACCTCTGCTTCTGAGCTGTATGGCTGAGCTGGTTGCTCTGAGGAGACACTGGTAGCCTGAGTCTAGTGATGTGAAGTCTTGTCTGCACAGGGGCTGAAAGGATAGCCTCACACACACGGAGGCCTGGGGAGGAGCTGGGCTCTTGCAGAATTGGTATGCAAGGGCCAGAGGGAACCCCTGGAGGCCAGCCCCCAGACTACAGGCCTTCACTGAGACATCCTCTCCCACCCCTCAGACATGCAGGGCCCTGACCCCTTGCAGGGCAGCAGGCATCATTCCGACCTCGATGACCACACACACGCACACACATGGGCCAAAGCACTGATGGGAGCCTGCAGCTGCCAGACTCAGTTTGGGAGGGTGGCCTCATGCAGCTGGGCCCTGGGGACAGGGACCATCATAGAGGAGAGCCCCTAGTGGGCCCCAAGCTTTCTGTTCCATGAGGACACTGTCAGGCTATGAGAAGGATGTGCCCAGGAGGCAGGGGAGGAAACGAGACTGGCTCCCGGTGCCTCAATGCAGCCCTAACCCTGGGTCACCCTACTCTGTGGACTAGTTTTCTTTCTACACAAAGAGAAATAGTTAACTTCCTTGAAATCCCCAAATTTAACCAAACAAAGGGGAAAACTTCCACCCTCCCACGAAGATCCTGTTTCTGTTTGTGTGTGTGTGTGTGTGTGCTAAGTTGCTTCATTCGTGTCTGACTCATTGTGACCCTATGGACTGTAGCCCGCCAGGCTCTTCTGTGCATGGGATTCTCCAGGCAAGAATACCAGAGTGGGTCGCCATGCCCTTCTCCAGGGGATCTTCCTGACCCAGGGATTGAACACAATTCTCTTACATCTCCTGCTCTGGCAGACAGGTTCTTTACCACTAGCACCACCAGGGAAGCCCTCCTTCTATAGACCTTCTAAATACCCAACACAGGACCCCAAATTCCTTCATGGTAGCATCCATGTGGCAGAAGGCCCAGGGAGAAGCCAGGAAGGGCAGGCAAGTGCTGTCGACAGGAACGTCATACACAGCGGAAGTTTAACAAGATTAGAGCCTCAGTCATCTCGAAGAAAGAGAGTAAGTCTGGCCAAATATGGTTTATACACATCAGCCACAAGAAAATAGAAAGCTCCCAGGAAACCTCTGCTTCTGAGCTGTATGGCTGAGCTGGTTGCTCTGAGGAGACACTGGTAGCCTGAGTCTAGTGATGTGAAGTCTTGTCTGCACAGGGGCTGAAAGGATAGCCTCACACACACGGAGGCCTGGGGAGGAGCTGGGCTCTTGCAGAATTGGTATGCAAGGGCCAGAGGGAACCCCTGGAGGCCAGCCCCCAGACTACAGGCCTTCACTGAGACATCCTCTCCCACCCCTCAGACATGCAGGGCCCTGACCCCTTGCAGGGCAGCAGGCATCATTCCGACCTCGATGACCCTTCTCCTCTGGAAGCACCCCGCTCAAACCAAAAGGCACCCAGGGTTGAGCAACTTCTTTATCCAAAACCACTTTAAATATCGTATGACATCACTTATATGTGGACTCTACAAAGAGATGATACAAATGAACTTACAAAACAGAATCAGACTCAAGACTCAAGGAATGAACTCATGGTTGCCGGCGGGGATAGACAGGGGGAAGGGATAGCTAGGATGGACACGTACACACTGCTCTATTCAAAACGGATACCCAAGAAGGATCTACTGTCTAGCATGGGGAACTTCGCTCAGTGTTACATGGCAGCCTGGATGGGAGGGGGAGTTTGGGAGAGAATGCATACATGGATATGTATGGGTGAGTCGCTCTGCTCTGCACCTGAAATGATCACGACGCTGTTAATCAGCTATGTAAGTGTTAAGTCACTGCTGTCGTGTCTGAGTCTTTGTGACCCTATGGACCATAGCCCATCAGGCTCCTGCGTCCATGGGAAACTACAGGCAAGAATACTGGAATGGGTAGCCATGCCTTCCTCCATAGGATCTTCCTGACCCAGGGATCAAAGCCACTCTCTTACGTCTCCTGCACTGGCAGGCGGTTCTTTACCACTAGTGCCACCTGGGAAGCCCATAATCAGCTATACCCCAATACAAAATAAAAAGATTTTTTAAAAAATAAGGTGAAAGAAATAGGGGCTTCCCTGGTGACCCAGAGGGTAAAGAGTCAGCCTTGCAGTGCAGGGGGCACTGGTTCGATTCCTGGCCCGGGAAGATCCCACATGCCGCGGAGCGGCTGGACCGGTGTGTCCAGTGATGAGGCCAGCCCTCTGGAGCGCATGCGCCCAGAGTCGGTGCTCTGCAACGGGAGAGGCCACTGCAATGCGAGGCCCACACAGGTCAAAGAATAAAGATGGATGAAAATAAATAAATAAAAAAACAATGAAAGAGGCCAAAATTTTTTTGTAAAAGTGAAAGACATGAAAAGTACTTTAGGGATTTCCCTGGTGGTCCAGTGGCTAAGACTTCATGCTCCCACTGCAAGGGGCTGGGATTTGATCCCTAGTTGGGGAACTAGATCCCTCATACTGCAACTAAAGATCCCATGTGCCTCAACTAAGATCAAGTGCAGCCAAATAAATAAATATTTTAAAAAATACACTTAAAAGGTACTTTAAAAGTACACATAAAAAGTACTTTAAAATACTCAAAGTACCCTAACCATCCTGTTCAGAAGCAGGATTCCTATTTTCCGCATAAATTCTGTCACTGATCCAGCGAGGACAGGCCCAGCCCTCTCTGGCCTCCCAGCCGCCACCCACCTCCTGCAGGGGTGCAGCCAGGAGCCAGTCTCCTCTTTTGTTGAACTTGGTGATTAGCTTTCTCAGGCGGGAATCTTGTGTCTGTGTGTGCTAAGTCCCTTCGGTCATGTCTGACTCTTCGTGACCCCATGGACTGTAGCCCGCCAGGCTCTTCTGTCCATGGAATTCTCCAGACAAGAATATTGGAGTGGGGCTTCCCTGGTGGTCCAGTGGATAAGGACACCGCCTTGCAGTGCAAGGGGCGCCGGTTCGATCCCTGGCCTGGGAAGAGCCCACGTGCCGCGGAGCAGCTGGACTGATGTGTCCAATTACCGAGCCGGAGCTCTGGGGCGCATGCGCCCAGAGCCAGTGCTCTGCGACAACAGACGCCACCGCGATGGGAGGCCCACAGGAGCCAAAGAACAAAGACGGATGAAAATAGAGAAATGAAAAGATCAACAGAAGTGGCCCGCCCTCTCCCCTCCATCCCCAACCCGACCCCTGCCCAAAATAAATAAATAAATCTTTTAAAAAAAAGAATATTGGAGTATGTTGCCATGCCCTCCTCCGGGGGATCCTCCTGACCCAGGAATCGAACCTGTGTCTCTTAAGTCTCCTGCATTGGCAGGCAGATTCTTCACCCCTAAGCCACTTGGGAAGCCCCAGGCAGGAATCTTAGTAGCTTATAAAAATTACAGACAATGGCTGTGACTGGTTCTCTCATAAGCAGGTGACACTTCTGAAGTCAAGGGCCTCCCACAGGAGAAACCCAGGCGATCAACTCTTGTAGCCTTAAGGACCTTAGGAGAGGTGAGAGCCTTCATGCAGAGGCTGGTCTGAGGGTGGAGGGCAAGCAGGGAGAGGGAGCTTTCCCGCAGAGGGGTGGGAGGGCCAGAGTCGTGGCAGAAGAGAGCTCAGAGAGGGAGACTGACAACTGCATGCATTCATTTGTTCACTCATTCCATTGTCTAGTGCAAAAACACTAGATGCTGGGACAGCTGTGCCCACAGCTGGTCGAGCTGGGGAGACAGACAAGTCAAAGGACAGCTGCAAAGCCAAGAGATCAGGGAGGAGAGAGAGTCAGACCCTGGGCACTCGAGTGTCCAGCCTCTCTGGGGAAGGCAGCATCCAGAGAGGGTTAGAAGGCTGGGAGCTTTCCCGGGGGAAGGAAGAGGCCCTAGGCAGAGACAGGAGCGGGGAGGGGGAATCCAAGGCTGGCAGAAGTGTTTATCTGCAGCACTGGAGGAGGGCTGCGACCAAGCAGTCTTGGGCAGGAAATCTCCCAGACAGGAGGCAGTGGGGGCCGGGGGGGGGGGGGGAGCCCAGCTCTGGGACAGGCCCATCCCCCTTTCCTCCAGGCTGGGTCTCCCTGGGCCAGCCTCACTCAGGCCTTAGTTTCCCCTCTGTGCCCCAGGGAGAAAGAAGACCAAGACTCTGAGCTCTGGGGATAAAAGGAACCCTTCCGCCAGCCCCTGAAACAGACGCCACGCGATGGGAGGCCCACAGGAGCCAAAGAACAAAGACGGATGAAAATAGAGAAATGAAAAGATCAACAGAAGTGGCCCGCCCTCTCCCCTCCATCCCCAACCCGACCCCTGCCCAAAATAAATAAATAAATCTTTTAAAAAAAAGAATATTGGAGTATGTTGCCATGCCCTCCTCCGGGGGATCCTCCTGACCCAGGAATCGAACCTGTGTCTCTTAAGTCTCCTGCATTGGCAGGCAGATTCTTCACCCCTAAGCCACTTGGGAAGCCCCAGGCAGGAATCTTAGTAGCTTATAAAAATTACAGACAATGGCTGTGACTGGTTCTCTCATAAGCAGGTGACACTTCTGAAGTCAAGGGCCTCCCACAGGAGAAACCCAGGCGATCAACTCTTGTAGCCTTAAGGACCTTAGGAGAGGTGAGAGCCTTCATGCAGAGGCTGGTCTGAGGGTGGAGGGCAAGCAGGGAGAGGGAGCTTTCCCGCAGAGGGGTGGGAGGGCCAGAGTCGTGGCAGAAGAGAGCTCAGAGAGGGAGACTGACAACTGCATGCATTCATTTGTTCACTCATTCCATTGTCTAGTGCAAAAACACTAGATGCTGGGACAGCTGTGCCCACAGCTGGTCGAGCTGGGGAGACAGACAAGTCAAAGGACAGCTGCAAAGCCAAGAGATCAGGGAGGAGAGAGAGTCAGACCCTGGGCACTCGAGTGTCCAGCCTCTCTGGGGAAGGCAGCATCCAGAGAGGGTTAGAAGGCTGGGAGCTTTCCCGGGGGAAGGAAGAGGCCCTAGGCAGAGACAGGAGCGGGGAGGGGGAATCCAAGGCTGGCAGAAGTGTTTATCTGCAGCACTGGAGGAGGGCTGCGACCAAGCAGTCTTGGGCAGGAAATCTCCCAGACAGGAGGCAGTGGGGGCCTGGGGGGTGGGGGGAGCCCAGCTCTGGGACAGGCCCATCCCCCTTTCCTCCAGGCTGGGTCTCCCTGGGCCAGCCTCACTCAGGCCTTAGTTTCCCCTCTGTGCCCCAGGGAGAAAGAAGACCAAGACTCTGAGCTCTGGGGATAAAAGGTTCAGCCAGCCCTGACCCCCACTCCCTGTAAAACAGGGCGGAGGACGCTGCTGCTCCTTTTGGCGGGTGAGCAGCCCCATCACCTTTGAAGATGAAACACGCTAGGGCCTAATGAGGAGTCAGTCCGCTGAGCGGGGAGTGGGGTCGGGCTGTGGGAGTCCAGTCATCTGCCACACCCGGCCCCTGCTGGTTAGAACAGGATCTGGTGTGGGGGGACGGGATGCTTCACGTGGCTGTGCAGACCCCCGTGTCCTTCTGCCAGCCCCACCTCCGCCCAGCCCCTCCTCTGCAGGATGCTTGGTCCCTCTCTGGCCACAATCAATCCCAGGGGGCTAGAGCTGAAGCAGAGGTATCTGAGAGCTGCCTTGGCCCCGTGAACCAGCAAACCCAACGTGTGTGGGGTGCCCGGCCAACACACACTGGCCCCTCGTGTTTCTAGGCCACAAGGGTCGTTTCCAATATGGCGGCCAACCAGGGCAACACTTCACAGCGCCCTTCACATGCATGAATATAAGTAAGTGTTGCTCATTTGTGTCTGATTCTTTGGTGACCCCATTGACTGTAGTCTGCCAGGCTCCTCTGTCCCTGGAATTCTCCAGGCAAGAATACTGGAGTGGGATGCCATTCCCTTCTCAAGGGGATCTTCTTGTCCCAGGGATTGAATCTGGGTCTCCTGCACTGCAGTCAGATTCTTTACCATCTGAGCCACCAGGATCACATGCATGAGAACAGGCCTCAGATATAAAAGGATACCCTCAGCTGCTACCGCCCTCTCTTCCCATGCTGTTCTAGGAATGTCCAGAGATGGGCTCTGGAATGCGATGAGTCAAATGGTACCCTCTGGCCAGGCAATGAAACCACCTTTGCGAGGTAAGGTCCAGGGTGTCCTTGGCCAGAAAAGATACACGCTTCTACTCTCCTCTCTTGACTTTCTCTTCTTGTCTCTTTTTTCCTTCCCCCAGCTTAGGCCTAGGGCCTGCCCACATGTGCCCTGCTCAGACATGTCACCCCCAAGAGTTTTAGAGCCCCCAAACACCCAGACTCAGCCTCTGCAGCCAGCTCCGGTTTCCAGGGAGAAAAGCCAGCAAAGGAGACCAGGCCGTAGACAGCTCATGCTCTCCTGGGCAGCCACAGCCTTGTAAACGCGCTGACATTAGGCTCAACTGAGAGCTCTAGAAACTTCCTTCTCTCTTTCAGGAGAGGAGCATGCAGCTGGGGGGTGATCACAACTACTCAATAGTTCATTTGTGCTCATTAAGTAATTAATTCACTTATCTGATTTGCAGAACGATGCCCAAAGGGTGGCCTCCTGGATTGTCAAGTCCAACCTCCAGGTGAGCTTTTGGAATTAACCACCTTCCGAAATTAGGCAGATGCCTATCTGCATCCTTCACCCCGAGTCTCCAGGGGTGGGAGGCTCACTGAGCTCCACCCTCCCCCCGCTTGGGAATCCCAGCCTGAAGGCCCGTGAACCAGCAAACCCAACGTGTGTGGGGTGCCCGGCCAACACACACTGGCCCCTCGTGTTTCTAGGCCACAAGGGTCGTTTCCAATATGGCGGCCAACCAGGGCAACACTTCACAGCGCCCTTCACATGCATGAATATAAGTAAGTGTTGCTCATTTGTGTCTGATTCTTTGGTGACCCCATTGACTGTAGTCTGCCAGGCTCCTCTGTCCCTGGAATTCTCCAGGCAAGAATACTGGAGTGGGATGCCATTCCCTTCTCAAGGGATCTTCTTGTCCCAGGGATTGAATCTGGGTCTCCTGCACTGCAGTCAGATTCTTTACCATCTGAGCCACCAGGATCACATGCATGAGAACAGGCCTCAGATATAAAAGGATACCCTCAGCTGCTACCGCCCTCTCTTCCCATGCTGTTCTAGGAATGTCCAGAGATGGGCTCTGGAATGCGATGAGTCAAATGGTACCCTCTGGCCAGGCAATGAAACCACCTTTGCGAGGTAAGGTCCAGGGTGTCCTTGGCCAGAAAAGATACACGCTTCTACTCTCCTCTCTTGACTTTCTCTTCTTGTCTCTTTTTTCCTTCCCCCAGCTTAGGCCTAGGGCCTGCCCACATGTGCCCTGCTCAGACATGTCACCCCCAAGAGTTTTAGAGCCCCCAAACACCCAGACTCAGCCTCTGCAGCCAGCTCCGGTTTCCAGGGAGAAAAGCCAGCAAAGGAGACCAGGCCGTAGACAGCTCATGCTCTCCTGGGCAGCCACAGCCTTGTAAACGCGCTGACATTAGGCTCAACTGAGAGCTCTAGAAACTTCCTTCTCTCTTTCAGGAGAGGAGCATGCAGCTGGGGGGTGATCACAACTACTCAATAGTTCATTTGTGCTCATTAAGTAATTAATTCACTTATCTGATTTGCAGAACGATGCCCAAAGGGTGGCCTCCTGGATTGTCAAGTCCAACCTCCAGGTGAGCTTTTGGAATTAACCACCTTCCGAAATTAGGCAGATGCCTATCTGCATCCTTCACCCCCGAGTCTCCAGGGGTGGGAGAGCTCACTGAGCTCCACCCTCCTCTCCCCAGGGAGCCCGGCTTGGGAATCCCAGCCTGAAGGCCCTGCACAGCCACCCCAGCTTAACAGTCACCTAAAGGCCACAGGCCTGACCATTCCAAGCCCCAGGACCTGCGGGCTCTAGGGCGCCCTGACTCCTGCCAAAACATGGCTTTCAGAAATGCTGAGCATTGTCTGGAAAGTCACTTGGGAAGAACTGGGAAAGCCAAGGACTCGGCCTCAGTGAGGGCCACAGGGAACAGGAATAAACAAGGGGCTTCTCGTGGGTGAACATTCTCTGAGCTTCTCCTCTAGGGTGCTCTGTCCCACTCCACCTCCAAGAGGGGCACTGATGACAGGCTCTGAGGAGCTGGGCTGGAGCAGCTGGCCGGGCTTGGTCCTGCCGGGCCGGGTTTTCGGGACTGGCAGCCTTAAGGCCCCGAAGCTTTGCTGTGTGGACAGCGCTGCCTTCCCTGGGGTGGTGCCCTGGCAGAGGCGGACAGGGGCTGGGTGCTCACCTTGTGGTCGAGTTGGCCATGGGCCTTTGGCCACTGCTTCTGGCCGGGTGGCACGGTCTTAGGGCCCAGGTACTGCAATAGAGATGATGGCCTCATGAGACTCAGGAGCTGGCAGAGCGAGGACAGCTGGGGAGGAGAAGGAAGGCCATCACTCACCAGTGCTTGGAGTACTTTGGGGATCCATGGTTGGCAGGGGGAGCTCAAAGCCTGGGCTATGGAGCCAGACCACTGGCTCTATGACCTGGGGGGACCTCTCCCTTGACACCTGTGTGACCCGCTGGACTCTTGTCCCCATGTGTGAAACGGAGACAATCATACCCCTTCTTCCTGGGAAAACAGGCTCACACGCTCACAGGGCCTGGCACAGGGCAAGCCTCGTTTAGACCAGGGGTCTCCAACCTCACGGATCTAATGCCTGATGATCTGAGGTAGAGTTGATGCAATAATAATAGAAATAATGTGCGCAGTAAATATAATGCACTTGAATCACCCCAAAGCCACCTCCCCAACACTGGTCTGAGGAAAAATATTGTGTTCCATGAAACTGGTCCCCGGTGCCAAAAAGGCTGGCAGTTGCTGCTTTAGACAAGTGAACAAGGAAGACCTCAACAGCTGTAACCCACATCCCAGGACTGAGCAGACACGCAGGGATTATAAGAATCAAGACCAGAAAGAGGGTCTCCTCTACCACCGGACAAGATCGGCCCAACTGATCTGCTGCTTACGCCCACTGCCCACTGGCCCTCTCTTTTCATTTAACTGGTTACTGTGGGGGGTGTCAATCCTAAAGGAAATCAGCCCTGAATATTCATTGGAAGGACTGATGTGGAAGCTCCAATACTGTGGCCACTCGATGTGAAGAGCCAACTCACAGGAAAAGATCCTAAAGCTGGGAAAGATTGAGAGTAGGAAAAGGGGTCAGCAGAGGATGAGACGGTTGGATGACCAACTCAATGGACATGAGTCTGAGCAAACTCTAGGAGATGGCAAAGGACAGGGAACCCTGGCGTGCTGCAGTCCACAGGGTCGCGAAGAGTCAGATACAACTAAGCGACTGAACAACACCACAGGGATTTCAATGCTCCTGAAAAAACAGAGGCTGAGAACTGCCCCCATGCCCAGCTCTGCATGTAAATAATGACTGTCCTCATCACCTGGCCCCACATTTTTCCTTCCAGAGACTTTAAAAGCAAATCTGAACCTCAGATCATTTTACCCACAATGAGCTTCTAACAGAAAAGGAAAAGGATTTTTTCCCCAACATAATCACATTATCCTCTTGCCCAACACAACTACCAAGCATTCCTTATATGACTAAACACCTGTGCATGGCTTTCTCTAACTGTCTCAACAATGTTCTTACGCAGTTCATTTGTTGGAATGGGATTCCCCACAAGGTCCACACATTGTCCTTTGGTTAATATGTCACTCACTCTGCTAGCCGTCCTGCCCCCCATTTAAACTGCCCATCCTCCCTGAACATGGGGACATGTAGCCTCACGACTCCAGGTGTCTGCAGCAGGCCACCCTTCCTGACCCGCCCCCCTGCACCTGGCTTGGGCACCCTCGGCTGAGCCCCAGCAAGGACCACCAGCTGCCCCAGGGCTGACAGGAGGCTGAGGCTCCGGAAGGCAGGCAGACTCTGATTCGCTGGCTCCTCTGAGGCTGCCTGTAACCCCGGGAAGGGAGAATGAATTGCAGAGCCAGGGGAGTTCATGAAGGCGCCATCTCTTCTGATGCAGCAGGTGTAGGCTGGCCCAAAGGGCAAGGGCTAAGCCCTGGGCCAGCTCCCGGCCTGAGGCTAGCCCTGCCTGGCACACCTGGCTTCCTCCGTGGCTTGTCCGCAGACACCTGCTCAGCACCTCAGCCAGCCACAGGCTTAGACAGCCCACAAGAGCAGCTGGGCGGGGTGAGGGCTAGGAGTCACGCCCCGGGGCCTTTGGCTGCTGGAAGGAGGCCAGGGCTTCTTGGTGGATCTGATCCCTCCAGAGAGGGAGAGCGAGAGGCAGGGAGAAAGACAGGGAAGGTCCTGGATGAACACAGGCACCATCTGGAGCCTCACCAAAACCAGGGCTGTGCTGCCTTACTCAGGCCTTCCAAGTCTGGGAATAGTTTCCAAAACAGTCCTGCCTGCTCTGGGCTCACAGCTGTGCAAGCACAGGGCAAGCTCAGCAGCCCACACCCCCAGGAGCAGGCCTCTGGCAGGCCGCCCCGCCCCAGCTGGGACCCTGGGCGGCAGCAGCGGGCAGGGGAGCGCATGGCAGCGGCGGGCTGGCTGCTCCCACGTTTTTCCTCTCACTCCATGAAAACAGCTTCACACTGCTCAGCGCGGCAAGCTGCTGCCTTCTGATTGCTAATTCTCTTTTGTTTCCAGCTCTGGCAGCCCCAGCCGTCCCCTCTCTGGCAGACACACCCTTCCCCAGGAGGAGGACTTATTTGGATCACGCAGGTCCTCGGCAGGGCCAGGCTCTGACCAGCTCCTAGTCTCCCCACTCCACCCCCACCACTGGGAACCGTCTCTGCAAACACTCAGCCCATCAGGGCAGACGTCCCCGGGCAAGAGGCAAACCATCGCCCAAAAAGGCAGGCCTCTACTGGCCTTGGCTATTGGTCTGGCCACAGGAGGCAGATGGTTCCAGCCAGACAACTGTCCACATAGCGGTCACTCTGGTGCTCAGACTCCACCAGCTGCTTCTGTTAGCCCAGGGGAGAAGGCCAGTACCTTAATACATTATCTACCAGAGACCTGTTGATAGACGACCATGAGACATTTCAATAGTCGCTCATATAAATATCAAGTTGCTGGCCACATTAGTTTCTGCAAAACCCCACCATTCAGTAATGTGTTGTGTCTGTGAGGCTCCAGGTGCCCCTGTTCTCTGGAGCTTGTGCCCTGCCTGGGCCTCCTGAACCCACACTGCACAGCTGCCCCCCAGCTCCTCCTCCTCCAGGCCCGCCTTCCCAGTGAGGCACCCCACTACCCCACAGTCCGCAGCACCTGCCGTTGCTCACCTGCTCACCATGCTTCCAGGCTCCTCGATCCATGGAATTCTCCGGCCAATAATCCAGGAGTGGAATTCTTGCCCGAAAAATTCCACAGACACAGGAGGCTGGCAAGGCTATAGTCCACAGGATTGCCAAGAGTCAGACAGCATCGCAATTTAGCATGCATGCACATCACCCCCAACACTTTAGGTCTCAAAGTGGCAGCCAGTGTGATCATAAAAGATGCTAGAAATCAGGTTGTCTCTCCTCTTCTCAAAACCTCCCAGGGGCTCTTCACTTTGGCATGGAAGTCAAGCGCCCCTCTAGTCCCCACTGACCTCTGACCTCAACTCCTCAGGCCTCTGCGCCAGTCACACTGGCCTCGTCCTTTCTCCAGCCTAAGAGGCCTTGCCTGCCCCCGTGCCTTTGCACATGCCATTCCCGCTGCCTGGAACGCTTTCCCCCAGGAAACCTGTGAGACTTCTTCAGGTCTATGCTCAAATGTTCCATTCTCTGTTCACTACTGTAAAACAGCATCTTCTCCCAACACTCCCTTCTCCTCTTTATCTGGCGCTGTTTTTCTCCATAGCACTGAGCACCATCTGGAAGCCAAAGATTTACTTCTGTCTTGGTGCCTGGGTCTGTCTCCCGCTGAGTTTTATGAGGAAGGGACTGAGTTCTGTTCAGGGCTGCATCTTTGGCACCCTGAGCCGTGTCTGGAGCACACTGGTGCCCTGCCTGGGGTCCAAACCCTGCTGTTTCTGGGATATTCCTAGGATTTGCAGGAACAACAGAAGGAAGCAGTTAGACTCTAAGACTCTCCTGGATGATGTAAATCTTGGAGTTGCTGCAGTCCGATCACCTACAGAAATCCCGTCCCTCAGATTCAGTTCTCCAGCATCTGCTCCTGGGGTCCCAGGCTGCAGCCTCAGATGTGACCTACACCATCTGGGCATTGGGAGTGTCTCCTGTCCAGCGATGGCCTGAGAACCCCTGCCTGGGCGCTCACCCCAGATCCTCTCCTCCTGCAAGCCAGTTCTCACCTCTTGAACTCCCCCTTCACAGTGGATCAGTTGCTAAGGTTTGATTTTTCTTCTTTTTTTCTTTTTAATTTTTATGTGATTGCTAAGGTTTATCAAACATGTAAGACATAGGTTCAATCCCTGGGTCGGGAAGATCCCCTGGAGAAGGGAATGGCCAGCCAATTCAGCATCCTTGCCTGGAGAATCCCATGGACAGAGGAGCCTAGTGAGCTACAGTTTAAGGGAGTTGCAAAAGAGTTAGTGACTAAACAGTAACAGCAACAAGAATCTAGCAGGTATGCGTGGATGAAGGAAGTGAGAGGGCTGGCCCTTGTCCTCCTGTCTGCCATCCAGGACCAAGCTCAAGGGACCAGCCAGGCACAATCTCATGAAGCAGCAGGTGTGGTCCATGCTGTCCCCACAATAGGAGCTGAGGAAGGGGCTGGTGAAGCACAGACGGCACGCTTCGGGGGTCCAGGGCGCAGACTCTAGAATCAGGGCACCTGAGTTTGCATCCTAGCTCCACGGCTCTCCCACCACGTGACCCTGAGAAATTTCCTAGCTATACCTGCCTTCGTTTCCCTATCTGTAAATGATGGATGGGATCATTGATTCAATGGCCATGAGACTGAGCAAACTCCAGGAGATGGTAAAGGACAGGGAAGCCTGGTGTGTTCCAGTCCACGGAGTCACAAAGAGTGGGGCCTGGCGACTGAACAACATTTGACAGTACTAGTGGCGCTGTTTTTCTCCATAGCACTGAGCACCATCTGGAAGCCAAAGATTTACTTCTGTCTTGGTGCCTGGGTCTGTCTCCCGCTGAGTTTTATGAGGAAGGGACTGAGTTCTGTTCAGGGCTGCATCTTTGGCACCCTGAGCCGTGTCTGGAGCACACTGGTGCCCTGCCTGGGGTCCAAACCCTGCTGTTTCTGGGATATTCCTAGGATTTGCAGGAACAACAGAAGGAAGCAGTTAGACTCTAAGACTCTCCTGGATGATGTAAATCTTGGAGTTGCTGCAGTCCGATCACCTACAGAAATCCCGTCCCTCAGATTCAGTTCTCCAGCATCTGCTCCTGGGGTCCCAGGCTGCAGCCTCAGATGTGACCTACACCATCTGGGCATTGGGAGTGTCTCCTGTCCAGCGATGGCCTGAGAACCCCTGCCTGGGCGCTCACCCCAGATCCTCTCCTCCTGCAAGCCAGTTCTCACCTCTTGAACTCCCCCTTCACAGTGGATCAGTTGCTAAGGTTTGATTTTTCTTCTTTTTTTCTTTTTAATTTTTATGTGATTGCTAAGGTTTATCAAACATGTAAGACATAGGTTCAATCCCTGGGTCGGGAAGATCCCCTGGAGAAGGGAATGGCCAGCCAATTCAGCATCCTTGCCTGGAGAATCCCATGGACAGAGGAGCCTAGTGAGCTACAGTTTAAGGGAGTTGCAAAAGAGTTAGTGACTAAACAGTAACAGCAACAAGAATCTAGCAGGTATGCGTGGATGAAGGAAGTGAGAGGGCTGGCCCTTGTCCTCCTGTCTGCCATCCAGGACCAAGCTCAAGGGACCAGCCAGGCACAATCTCATGAAGCAGCAGGTGTGGTCCATGCTGTCCCCACAATAGGAGCTGAGGAAGGGGCTGGTGAAGCACAGACGGCACGCTTCGGGGGTCCAGGGCGCAGACTCTAGAATCAGGGCACCTGAGTTTGCATCCTAGCTCCACGGCTCTCCCACCACGTGACCCTGAGAAATTTCCTAGCTATACCTGCCTTCGTTTCCCTATCTGTAAATGATGGATGGGATCATTGATTCAATGGCCATGAGACTGAGCAAACTCCAGGAGATGGTAAAGGACAGGGAAGCCTGGTGTGTTCCAGTCCACGGAGTCACAAAGAGTGGGGCATGACGTAGCGACTGAACAACAACATGTGGATGACAGTACTAGTCCTGGCCGCCTGGGGATGCAGCGAGAGGTGAGCCCTGCGTGCGCACCGGGCTCAGCTGTGCTCTGTGGCACGTTGGAGCCATCACTCTGGTTGGGATGTGGTGGGTGGAAAGAAAGAAGTGCCTCAGGCACAAAGCCATGTGCAGAGCACGGCTGGGCTGGCCTGTGAGGAGGGCCCAGGGAGCCCTGGCGGCCACAGCATGGAGGAGAAATGGGGGAGAAGGGACATGTGGGCTGGACGTGGGCAGTGGTGTCTCCTGAGGATCCGTTTGACAGGCCGGACTGGAAAGGGGAGCGCCTGCAGCCCGCTTGGAGACCTGGGAGAAGGCTGCATGGCAGCCCTGGGCTTGCAGCGGAGACTGACAAGGAAGCACACAGAAGGGAAGGAGGCCCGGGGCGGGCCCCAGCCAGTTCCGCCTGCCCTCGAGTCTGGCGTGGGTCTGCACGGGTGCGCCCGCCCACTGACGATCTCTGCTCTTCACATAAGCACTGACTCATCCTGCAAGGCCTGGCTCAGGACACGTCTCTGGAAGAAACGTGGCTGCCTCAGGCCGAATTAGTCACGGTGTCCTCTGCCCGGCTTGCTTGCACCCTCTCCTTTGAGGTCGTCTCCTGGTGCAGAGCTGCACACGGGAGGTGCCCCGCTGGGGTTTTATGAATGCGAGGTGGGCACGGTGGCAGGGGGTGACTGGTGCGGCAGAAGAGCCCTGGAGCAGGAACCCACCACGGCAGGGCTGGGCCTGGCCAATGACAGGTAGGAGCTCCCAGGCTAGCTCTCCCTGGGGAGGCACACGCCCCGCCCCCAACACCAGGCCTGCTCACCTGCTTTCCCTGAGGGTGCCCTGCAGACTCCAATATCTTGCCCCACACTGCTCCCCTCACCCTCTCAGGCCTTCATTGCGCTCTCCACACTCTCCCTAGCACAGGCTCTGGCCAAAAAACGAATCAAAACACAACCCTAAGCCTTGACCTGACCCTGAAGCCAGAGCCAGCCTATGTTTGCCTGGTCACTGCCAAGGGCTGCTGGACAGTGGCTACTCCCACCTACCCCCTGCAGCAGGTCCTGCCTTTTCTGATTTCGACACTCTGGCCTCTCACCTGCGCTCTGCTGACCTGTGCTCACTTCTCTGCAGAGATCGGAGGCAGCCATGCAATGCCTGTTTACCAGGCTCCCTGCTCTCCCCCGTGGAGCCTCCTGGGACCACTGGTCTCCCCCTACGCGGCTGCGTCTCAGCCTGCCTCGCTTCTGGTCCCTCTGTTTTCTTTCTCACAGAGAGGCTCTGTCATCAGGCTCTTGCCTTTGTGCAGGCCACCCCTCAACCCCAACAGTCCTTCCCAAGGTCTCTGTTTGGGGAACCGTCCCTGGCACACCCGGGAACTCAGCCTTGGGTTCCTTCAGCCCATAACTGTGCGCTGAGGTCTTGTGTGTACCAGGTACTGAAAAGCAGGAGGGAACACAAACCATTTGGTCCATGCACTCCAGGAGGGCTTCCCAGGTGGCCCTAGTGGTAAAGAACCTGCCTACTAATATGGGAGACATGACAGATGTGGGTTTAATCCCTGGGTTGGGAATATCCCCTGGAGGAAGGCATGGCAACCCACTCCAGTATTCTTGCCTGGAGAATCCCACAGACAGAGAAGCCTGGTGGGCTACGGTCTATAGGGTCACAAAGACTCAGACAAAACTGAAGTGACTTAGCACCCAGTGGGTAAAGAGTCCCCCTTGCTTTACAAGGGGCACTGGTTCGATCCCTGGCCCGGGAAGATCCCACATGCCAAGGAACGGCTGGACTTGTGTGTCCAATTACAAGTCAGCGCTCTGGAGTGCATGTGCTCTGCAACGAGAGAGGCCACTGCAATGGGAAGCCCACACAGGCCAAAGAATAAAGATGGATGAAAATAAATAAATAAAAAATGAATAAAAGAGGCCCAAATTTCAAAAGAATTTTTTTTACAAGGGTTAATAAATGAAGTTAAAAACAGTAAACTTTATGTTATATATATTTTACCACAATTTAAAGAAAACTAATACCTGCTCCCAGTGCCTGGGACATAGGAGGCGTGCAGAAAGCGACTGCAGGATACTAGGATGTGAGTAGAAAATGGAAATGCACCTGACACCCTTGCCCTGAGGCTCCCAACCTTCAGGAAAAGCAGCAGAGCAGGGCTGGCCAGGTTCCCCCAGGCTCCAGAGGATGCTGAGGTAGAGACTCACCTGGGCCTTCTCCTGCCAGACAGGGAGGTTCTCTTGCTGGTCCAGCAGCTGGGCCATGACCAGGAGACTGAGCTGGCGTCGAAGCTGCCTGTGGGAGAAGGGGCGAGAGAGACTAAGGGGGTGCCCCACCCTGCTGGGGTGGTAGGGTGGAAGTCTGGTGGGGCCAGGACACACTGAGATGTGATCAGGGGAGAGTCCCTCTGTCTGGGGTAAAAATTTTAGCTTTTTCCTTTGCTTTACAATTTTTTATTTATTTTAGAATAAAAACATGCCATATGGGAAAGATTAAAAATAAGCAAAAAGAAAATAAGTAATGAAAAAAAAAAAAGGTGGCAATTTCAGAGGCTAGCAGAGTTGTGTTTTTCTTCTTCATTTTTTTTTTCCTCTATAGGTTTGTGCTACACACTGATTCCATTCAGCCATTTCTGTACAGACCTTTGCCTTCACTTTCCTTCATAGTGTTACCCTCTTTCAGCCCGTGGAAGGTGGCGGAAAATGGTGGCCGGGGCTGCTGAGGCCACATCTTGTGGGTTTTTTTTTCACTCAGCACCCACTGACTTTCCTTTGGATAATCCCCTCCCCTAACCCCCAACACAAATCTGGGCTCCCAGGTGGGTACATGAGCAGGCCTGGCCCATCAGTCCCTGCGTTGGAGCCACTGCGAGGTGGCCTCAGGGTCTTGCCCACTGGAACCACCAGTAAAGTGTGTGCCTTTCCAGCAGGACCACTCCTTTGGCGGGAGGGGTTCCTACAGTTGATGGTGGCCACCCCACCTCTCTTTGGGGGGCGGTCCTGGAGGATGAAGCAAGCATAGAAGCAGAGATACAGCCTGTCCCTGCCTGAAAGCCGCTAGCCTGCAGACCTGATAAACTTTATGTTATATATATTTTACCACAATTTAAAGAAAACTAATACCTGCTCCCAGTGCCTGGGACATAGGAGGCGTGCAGAAAGCGACTGCAGGATACTAGGATGTGAGTAGAAAATGGAAATGCACCTGACACCCTTGCCCTGAGGCTCCCAACCTTCAGGAAAAGCAGCAGAGCAGGGCTGGCCAGGTTCCCCCAGGCTCCAGAGGATGCTGAGGTAGAGACTCACCTGGGCCTTCTCCTGCCAGACAGGGAGGTTCTCTTGCTGGTCCAGCAGCTGGGCCATGACCAGGAGACTGAGCTGGCGTCGAAGCTGCCTGTGGGAGAAGGGCGAGAGAGACTAAGGGGGTGCCCCACCCTGCTGGGGTGGTAGGGTGGAAGTCTGGTGGGGCCAGGACACACTGAGATGTGATCAGGGGAGAGTCCCTCTGTCTGGGGTAAAAATTTTAGCTTTTTCCTTTGCTTTACAATTTTTTATTTATTTTAGAATAAAAACATGCCATATGGGAAAGATTAAAAATAAGCAAAAAGAAAATAAGTAATGAAAAAAAAAAAAGGTGGCAATTTCAGAGGCTAGCAGAGTTGTGTTTTTCTTCTTCATTTTTTTTTTCCTCTA
Source organism: Tragulus kanchil (assembly GCA_022376925.1). Taxonomy (NCBI): domain Eukaryota; kingdom Metazoa; phylum Chordata; class Mammalia; order Artiodactyla; family Tragulidae; genus Tragulus; species Tragulus kanchil. Next base: position 97,093,887 of record JAIOJX010000029.1, read on the forward strand.
TAGGTTTGTGCTACACACTGATTCCATTCAGCCATTTCTGTACAGACCTTTGCCTTCACTTTCCTTCATAGTGTTACCCTCTTTCAGCCCGTGGAAGGTGGCGGAAAATGGTGGCCGGGGCTGCTGAGGCCACATCTTGTGGGTTTTTTTTTCACTCAGCACCCACTGACTTTCCTTTGGATAATCCCCTCCCCTAACCCCCAACACAAATCTGGGCTCCCAGGTGGGTACATGAGCAGGCCTGGCCCATCAGTCCCTGCGTTGGAGCCACTGCGAGGTGGCCTCAGGGTCTTGCCCACTGGAACCACCAGTAAAGTGTGTGCCTTTCCAGCAGGACCACTCCTTTGGCGGGAGGGGTTCCTACAGTTGATGGTGGCCACCCCACCTCTCTTTGGGGGGCGGTCCTGGAGGATGAAGCAAGCATAGAAGCAGAGATACAGCCTGTCCCTGCCTGAAGCCGCTAGCCTGCAGACCCATGCAATCAAGGGGTCAGTCACCTCAGCCAATAAAGCCCCCTTTGCTTCTGCCAGTTTGAGCTGTGCTTCTGTGTCTAGTGCTGAACTGTCCTGACGGATTCCCTCGGGTGGAGCTGGCTGATACTGTCTCGCTTCTCGAGTAGAAAGCACCAATGGGGATTCCAGGTGCTAATGTTGAGGGCTCTGAGTTTTTTTCTTTCTTCTTCTCTTTTTTAAATTATGAAAGTGAAATGGCTCAGTTGGTAAAGAATTTGCCTGCGTTACAGGAGACCCGGGTACAATCCCTGGGTCAGGAAGATTCAACAGAGAAGGAAAATGGCAACCCACTACAGTTTTCTCGCCTAGAGAAGCCCACAGACAGAGGAGCCGGGCTGGCTACAGTCCATGGGGTTGCAAGAGTTGGACACAACTTAGTGACTAAATCACCACATCACCACTGCCATATATTACAATTATTTCTTAAGTATATGAATTAAGATTTTTTTAGTTGGGAGTTTCAATATCAAATTCTCAAAAATTAATACAATATGAACATACAGAAAAATAGAAGGATACAGTAGACCCGAAAAGCACGACAAACCAACTCAACGTAACTGAGATTTAGACAATTTCCACACAACAGTAGGAGATCAATTCTATTCAAGTTCCCATAGACTATTAACTAGGAGACATTGGAACACGTCCAGGGACATAAAACAAGGATGAAAAATTACATGGTCTAAAGGTATTAAAATCATAAGAGTATTCAAAATCCCGAAATCAGTATCAAAAGATATCTGAAAATAAGCCACATATTTTCAAGTGCATATTAGAATTAGGGTTTTATGGGTTATGGCGTAGTACAAGGCTCCCAGGTGGGTACATGAGCAGGCCTGGCCCATCAGTCCCTGCGTTGGAGCCACTGCGAGTGGCCTCAGGGTCTTGCCCACTGGAACCACCAGAAAAGTGTGTGCCTTTCAAGCAGGACCACTCCTTTGGCGGGCGGGGGTCCTACAGTTGATGGTGGCCACCCCAACTCTCTTTGGGGGGCGGCCCTGGAGGATGAAGCAAGCATAGAAGCAGAGATACAGCCTGTCCCTGCCTGAAGCCGCTAGCCTGCAGACCCATGCAATCAAGGGGTCAGTCACCTCAGCCAATAAAGCCCCCTTTGCTTCTGCCAGTTTGAGCTGTGCTTCTGTGTCTAGTGCTGAACTGTCCTGACGGATTCCCTCGGGTGGAGCTGGCTGATACTGTCTCGCTTCTCGAGTAGAAAGCACCAATGGGGATTCCAGGTGCTAATGTTGAGGGCTCTGAGTTTTTTTCTTTCTTCTTCTCTTTTTTAAATTATGAAAGTGAAATGGCTCAGTTGGTAAAGAATTTGCCTGCGTTACAGGAGACCCGGGTACAATCCCTGGGTCAGGAAGATTCAACAGAGAAGGAAAATGGCAACCCACTACAGTTTTCTCGCCTAGAGAAGCCCACAGACAGAGGAGCCGGGCTGGCTACAGTCCATGGGGTTGCAAGAGTTGGACACAACTTAGTGACTAAATCACCACATCACCACTGCCATATATTACAATTATTTCTTAAGTATATGAATTAAGATTTTTTTAGTTGGGAGTTTCAATATCAAATTCTCAAAAATTAATACAATATGAACATACAGAAAAATAGAAGGATACAGTAGACCCGAAAAGCACGACAAACCAACTCAACGTAACTGAGATTTAGACAATTTCCACACAACAGTAGGAGATCAATTCTATTCAAGTTCCCATAGACTATTAACTAGGAGACATTGGAACACGTCCAGGGACATAAAACAAGGATGAAAAATTACATGGTCTAAAGGTATTAAAATCATAGAGTCTCTTCTCTATAGAATTAGGTTCATTGTGGAATTATGCCAGAAATCAGTATCAAAAGATATCTGAAAATAAGCCACATATTTTCAAGTGCAATGTGACATTTACCAGAAGAGATCTGTGACCTAGTAGGGCTCTGATTTTCATGGGTTATTGACGGCTGGCGTGAGTACAAGAGAGAGAGAAGGCGGGTAGAGACCAGAGAACAGGACGGGGGTGACCGCGGCCAGGAGAGACTGGAGGGGGCGGTGGGAGGAGGTGGGGGGGCTACATCTTCTGTGCACCTCCACCCACTTGTGGCTCCCCACGGGCAGCAGAGGCCATCCCCTGGCAGGGACTCTGATGCGGCCACAGTCCCTAATTCCCACAAAAAGCCACTGCCAGGGGAAGCAAAGGCGAGGTCCAAGAGCTAGAGGAGACAGAAGGAACACAAAGGGAAACACCTGCGTCGGAACCAGCTCCGTAGAGAAGACACGGCCGTGAGCAGCAACACGGCTGGAGTGTCCCCATGCACGTCCCCACCAACCCTGGAGGGACCTCATCAGGAAATGAAGGATGGGATGCTGGTATGGCAAGCTGCAGGCAGCCCTTGGAAACGTTTCCCTAAGGAAGTACTTGGGGGAGCCAGAACTGAGCCTGGTCCCCTCCTCAGTGGAGCTGAAGGCACCCTTGCAACTACCCCAGGGCTGGTGGGTGCCCTGGCCTCATCTTGGAAGGCTCCTGGGCAGTGGGGAATGGAGGTGGGAATGGCCTTCTCCAAGCTCCGGTGGGGCTGGATAGGTGGTATCTGAAGCAGGGCCCTTGTTTATATTTTTATTCAAGAAAATCAGTGGAATTGGCAAAGCAGGAAACTCTTGATTAATTCCAGAAAAAAAGAAAAAGAGCAGGACTTCCCTGGCGGTCCAGTGGGTAGAGTCCGCCTTGCAGTGCAAGGGGCACCAGTTTGATCCCTGGCCTGGGAAGATCCCATGTGCTGTGGAGCGGCTGGACTAGTGTGTCCACTTACAAGCCAGTGTTCTGGAGTGCGTGAACCCAGAGCTGGTACTCTGCAATGGGAGAGGCCACTGCAATGGGAGGCCCACACAGGCCAGAGAATTAAAAAAAAAAAGAAAGAAAAATATGGATAAAAATAAATATACATGTTAAAAAAAAGAGCAAAAAACAGCATCAGGCAGTGGTATCCCATACCAGAAGGGCCAACATGAGAAAGAGGTGAGGAAAGTTCCCACACAGGCAGTGGGGACATGAACACGTACACCCACCTTGGTCACCTCCCAGGCAAGACCTACTCAAGATGAAGAGGTGCGTGTGCCTGCCTGCCCCACAGCCCAGCAGTCCTACACAAAAGGATGACATAGGAAAAGAGAGAGAGGCGGGCGTGCAGTTATCAATCCACCACCAGAATGGACAGAGAGAGACTGGGCTGCAGCCACACTACTCAACACCATGCAGAACCATGGATGAGCTGGGACTCCCCCAGCAGCCTGGGTGACCTCACAGCATTGTGTGAAAAAAGTCACTTGCAAAAAAGACTATACACATATGATTTCACTCTGTGAAGTACAAAACTGAGGAAACAGCTATGCTTCGTGGTGGGTGGGGGCAGTTTCTGTTCACGTTCCATTTAATTTCTCGTAGGATCTTAGTTTCCTGACTAGGGATTGAGCCCGTGCCTAGCAGTGAAAAGAGCTAAGTCGTAACCATGGGACCACGAGGGAATCCCCTCCTTTCTTGATCTGGGTGCTGGTTTCACACGTGTTCAACTTGTGGAAACCTGCTGAGCACACAGATAGTCAGTGTCCTGTCTATATGCTGCAGTTCAATAAAACTATTACTTGAAGTTCAGCTGGGTGGGAGGCAGGTAAGGGTCGTCTGACTTGGCCAATAAACATATAGGATGTTTAGTTAAATTTGAATTTCCTATAGATAAAGAATATATATCTTTTTAGCATAAGTTTCTCCCGTGTGGTCTTTGTGTTGTATCTGGCCACCCTGGGAGGGACCAGCCATCCTGGAGTGGGAAGACCTGCCATTAAAAAGCGTGCAGCCCTCTGACCCCAGGTCCCTTTCTGCAGAGGACCCCGGTGTTCCTATCCACCGAGTCCTGGAGAGAGGCCATCCTATCTGTGCTCTGCCAAGAGACAGAGCACAGGAGCCCCTCACTCAGCGTCCCCCATACCAAGCCCCTGCAGGTGGGTGCAGGCAGGGCCCCACCCCGGCTCTTTCTGGGATCTGCAGCCACCACACTGTTAGCCAAAACCTGCTCTCCAGCTGTTCTGGGAGCGCGGGAGGCAGCTGGGCCGGAGCACAGTGGGAGGCAGACGGACCCTCCAGCTCACTCGAACCACTGCTGCAAAGCGAACTTGCCAGGAGTCAGAAGTCCAGCATCTGGGCTTCATTAATCCAACCCCAGGCCTTGGGGAGCCCTCTAGCCCACAGCAGGCGGGGTGGAGCCAACCTGGGCTGGGGTGCAGGCTGGCTGACAAACAGAGAGAGGCGTGCGGGCAAAGGGCTCAGCACACTACTCAACACCATGCAGAACCATGGATGAGCTGGGACTCCCCCAGCAGCCTGGGTGACCTCACAGCATTGTGTGAAAAAAGTCACTTGCAAAAAAGACTATACACATATGATTTCACTCTGTGAAGTACAAAACTGAGGAAACAGCTATGCTTCGTGGTGGGTGGGGGCAGTTTCTGTTCACGTTCCATTTAATTTCTCGTAGGATCTTAGTTTCCTGACTAGGGATTGAGCCCGTGCCTAGCAGTGAAAAGAGCTAAGTCGTAACCATGGGACCACGAGGGAATCCCCTCCTTTCTTGATCTGGGTGCTGGTTTCACACGTGTTCAACTTGTGGAAACCTGCTGAGCACACAGATAGTCAGTGTCCTGTCTATATGCTGCAGTTCAATAAAACTATTACTTGAAGTTCAGCTGGGTGGGGAGGCAGGTAAGGGTCGTCTGACTTGGCCAATAAACATATAGGATGTTTAGTTAAATTTGAATTTCCTATAGATAAAGAATATATATCTTTTTAGCATAAGTTTCTCCCGTGTGGTCTTTGTGTTGTATCTGGCCACCCTGGGAGGGACCAGCCATCCTGGAGTGGGAAGACCTGCCATTAAAAAGCGTGCAGCCCTCTGACCCCAGGTCCCTTTCTGCAGAGGACCCCGGTGTTCCTATCCACCGAGTCCTGGAGAGAGGCCATCCTATCTGTGCTCTGCCAAGAGACAGAGCACAGGAGCCCCTCACTCAGCGTCCCCCATACCAAGCCCCTGCAGGTGGGTGCAGGCAGGGCCCCACCCCGGCTCTTTCTGGGATCTGCAGCCACCACACTGTTAGCCAAAACCTGCTCTCCAGCTGTTCTGGGAGCGCGGGAGGCAGCTGGGCCGGAGCACAGTGGGAGGCAGACGGACCCTCCAGCTCACTCGAACCACTGCTGCAAAGCGAACTTGCCGCAGGAGTCAGAAGTCCAGCATCTGGGCTTCATTAATCCAACCCCAGGCCTTGGGGAGCCCTCTAGCCCACAGCAGGCGGGGTGGAGCCAACCTGGGGTGGGGGTGCAGGCTGGCTGACAAACAGAGCCGGGGTGGTTCTAGAAAGGAAGAGGCGGGCTGGGTGGGTCAGGACAGAGCTGTTGTCTGGGTGAAAAAAAGAAAAAAAAAAGTACTAGAAAGAACACAGAGGGGGTGAATGGATGAAAGGAAACCCACATCTGAGGGCAGCGCTGCCCACAGCCTTTCATCCCCACAGCCCTTCCCTGCCTCCTAAACACAGTCCCCTGCCTTCTGAGTCCCCACTGGGACACACGGACAGGGAAACGGGACCACTTTTTAATTTTACAGCGAGAACTTACTGGACAGAGGAGGGACGGCCAAGGATCACCCCCGAACACCTCCCAAACGGCACAGGGAGCAAGCAGTGGGGGGACGCTGTGGCCTGGCTGAGGTTGGTAACGGGCTCATCCACCCTCAAAGCTGCCCAACCCCACCTGGGAGGCCTCCCGGGAACTCAAACCAGGCGGACAAAGGAGGACGCAGGAGGCCCTGGAGCCGTCCCAGCCACTGTCATATAAGGCAATGGGCTCCAGTCCCCTGTGCTCACACCAGGCCAGGCCTCCGCTGGGGCCCTGCCCCCTCCACCTCCGCGGGCTGCTGCAAGACCAGGACGCTGGATCGGAACACGGAGGGGCCCAAGGCACCGGGAGGTTTGGAGATGACTTTTCCAAACCAACAGCAGAGCCCGGACATGGAGCGGAGGTGCTCAGCTCCCCAGCCCCCAGCGCCCCTCCCACCAGCTCCTGCACAGGGCAGCCCGCGGGGGCTCTGGGGACGACAAAGGCCCCTGCCAGCACAGGCCAGGAAGGTGCCAGGACCACCAAAGAGGTCAACGCAGCCCCTTTGGACGGGAACCAGGCCCAGTTGAGGCTGAACTGCCCTAAAGGCCACTGGGCGTCTGGCCAAAGATGGGAGCGGCTTTTTCCACATCTCCAGGGCAGTTCAGGAAGCAACCAAAGTGGCTGGTTCCATCATGGAAACACTGCCCGACACCCTGCCCTGACCCTCCCAGGCTGTCTACGCCACCGCTCGGGCATCACTGCCCCGTCCCATGCCACCCGCCCCTCAGTTCTTTCCCTAGAGTCTCCTATCTTGCACGTGAGCATGTGTTACCCGGGCAGGCAGATGGGGGGCCTGGGCTCAGGGGTCGGGGTCACCTTCTCAGCTGTCTGCCTGGTCATCTCACACCCACTGGGGCCCTCATGAGTGTGGGCACAACATGGGGCGGACAGAAGAGACAGTGGCATGCAGACTCCCTCAGATTCACGCTGGGGAGTCCCACTGCGCAATGCAAAGGAGCTGTCTCCCAACACTGGCTTTGGCATGGCTGAAGCCCACAAGTGCTGGCCACGCCAAGGAAGCCAGATAACAACAGAGAACACGGCACAGTCCCACTGGGAGCCCCAGCACAACACACCCATGGGATGGAAGCTGTGAAAGTGGGTTTTCTTGGGCAGAGGGAGCTCCTGGAGGAGGCCCAGGAACCTCCTGAGTAAGCAGGGGACATTCTGGCCAGTGACACCGTAGCAGCTGGACAGATGCCTGGCAAAGTGCAGTGTCCACCTCTGATGGTCCTCTCCTGCATTCACATCATAACTGCCACTTAGTGAACAAAGCTCTGGTGGACAGTCACAATTTGACGTCCATCCTCCTGGCTCCCTTCCTCCCTCTCCCCCTCTCTGGTACTACCATGAAATCCATAGACCCTTACACTTTAAACACCTGAAAAGTCACCTGGTCTCATGTCCTGGGACCCACATATCCGTCCATTCAGTTAGGGTCTCCTCATACTTGAAGGAAGTTGCCATATTTCCCACGGCTACCCCCTTCCTCAAGTGCAACAGCTTCTCTTTCTATCTTTTGGAATCTTTTTTCACCATTCTGGGTGGGCTCTTCTGCAAGCCCTCGGGGTTGCTGACATTCCTGTCAAGCGAGCCACTCAGAGCTGAAGAGCACCCTCATTTTCAGGGCAGCCCCTCGACGCTAGGCTCTTGACAGGTTGAGCGCAGAGTCTGGTTCACACGTCTGGCTGTCAAATCCCATTTCCTAGATCCTGTTCTCCACTGTGCGGCTCAGTGTCTCTCTCTCATGCAGCCCATCATTATGGACTATGGAGATCTTCGCTGTCAGCTGCATTTGCCTTACATGTGAACCCCACCATTGCTCTGCTAATGGCTTTTGGGTGTGTGATGTCTAACCTGTCAGTGAAGACAGAGCTCTGGGGTGGCCTCCTGGACCTGCCCTCCAGGCAGACTCTGATGGCCAGCGGCCCTTTCTGATGATAAGCCTGTCTAATTGGACATCACTCTTCAGCTCACGCTTCTGTATGTTGTTGCAAGATAGGACGATCGTCTCCATCAAATGCCCTACAAAACCCAGACAGCCCTCCCCAGGGCACGCTTCGGGTTAGCCTGTCAAGGACTAAATGAGGCCAGTCCAGTATGATTTATTCTTAGGAATCCTAGAAAGCGGGCTTCCTTTTTTACGTATGTGCTCACAACTCTCCCTTAGGGAGTTCTGTTGAGGGACACATCAAGCCCGCAATGCTGAGTGAAGAAGGGCATCCTCCCTTTCCATTCCCCCAGGAGCTCTCCCTCCCCCAGAGGTCTCTTTCGAGTCGGGGCACCTCCACCTGCTCACCGGACAGACGTGGGACACCCTTGAGCTGGAGGGGACCTCAGCTCATTCCGCACAGCTAGATGCTGCCCTCCCGTCTCCCCAGCCATTATAGGCTGCAATCTCCTTTGATCAATATTCCAGTACAGATGAAAAATTACGTTCCCCGACAAAGAAGGCAGAAGCAAAATACGGATTACGTGGTGGTGTTCTCTCTTCATCAGGGTTATCATTTCCCTGTCAGCCCAGAACAGCACTCCTCACTTCAAAAATAACTACACAGGGGACTTCCCTGGAAGTCTGGTGGTTAGGACTCCATGCTTCCACTGTGGAGAGGTGGGTTTGATCCCTGGTCAGGGAACTAGGATCCCACATGCCTCTTAGTGTGCCCGATCCAGATTACATAGAAGCCCCCTCCATGGGCCTTAGGTTTTCTCAACAGTACTGCCACTGGTTCATGCTATTTCTCCACGTGCCTCACCTGTATCCCCTTCTTTCCCTCTTCCTTATCTTTCAAGATCAGAGCTCTGGGTGCAGACCTTGTTGTCTCTAGATATTAATACTTCCTGCTTTTTTCTTCGCTGGGTCCATTTGCAATCCATGTTCAAAGCCTTACTGCAGGATCTCCTAGCCCACCTGAACCATCTTTCCTTTTGGAATTTGCTACTAAAAATTTCCCTCTCTCTCATTCTCTCTCTGCTTTTTGAAATTTGCCCTCCAGAAGCAAGCTCTCCACACGCTAGCTCCCTCTTCTGTGCCAGGGTCTAGGGATTCGGCAAAGTCACAGCCCTTCTCCCCAGGATGCTCACAGCCCAAGGGGCCATCAAGGGGCACCAACATCCAGGGTTCTGCATCCAGAGGTTCCACAAAGAGGAGATGCCTCCTTGGAGCCTAGTCTTGGGGGTAAGGAAACATCGACCAGGGAAAGAGGAGAGTGGAGACAAAGAAAGAGGCTTCTTTCCTCTTTACAGAAGGGGGCAGCCTGCGGGGGTGGGGGGGGCAGCGTGGAGTACGTGGCAGGAGACTGAGGGCTCTGGAAATCGGGTACCAAGGCCCTCGTGCACCAGGCAGGGCTGTTTGAATTTCATCCTGAGCACAGAAGTCTGAAGGAATTTAAGTGAAGGAGTGACGGGGCCATATGTGCCTCAGAAGGAGGATCCCGCCACTGGACAGCGTAGGGGTGGGTCAGACAGGAAAGAGATTGGAGTCTGAGCTGTGGCAGCAATGGAGGCTTATGTGGAGAGGCGACAGATGTGGGGGATGGGGCAGTCTAAAGGATGCTAGGTTTTTTTTTTTTTTTTTGGCCACTTCCCTTGGTCTTTCATTTATTTATTTTCATCCATCTTTGTTCTTTGGCCTGTGTGGGCCTCCCATGGCAGTGGCCTCTCTTGCTACAAAGCACCAGCTCTGGGCGCATGCACTCCAGAGCTCCGGCTCGGTAGTTGGACACATCAGTCCAGCTGCTCTGCGGCACGTGGGATCTTCCCAGGCCAGGGATCGAACCGGCGCCCCTTGCACTGCAAGGTGGTGTCCTTACCCACTGGACCACCAGCGAAGCCCAAGGATGCTAGTTTGTACTCTCATTTTTCATGGCTGGGCCTTCCCAGGTGGCGCTAATGGTAAAAAACCCACCTGCCAACACAAGAGACATAAGAGACTCAGGTTTGATCCCTGGGTCAGAAAGATCCTCTGGAGGAGGGGAAGGCAACCACTCCAGTATTCTTGCCTGGAGAATCCCAAGGACAGAGGAGACTGGTGGGCTACAGTCCATAGGAACACAAGAGTCAGACATGACAGAGGCTACTTAATTGCCTTAAGTGACTTAAGTTGTGTTCAACTTAACAGAGCATCCCTGGTCCATGAGGTGGGGGAGGGGGTGGGCGTCACACCCCCGTGTGGGCGAGTTGTTTTCTGTGCTGTACCAGTCAGTAGACAGACAAGAGGCAGCCCCTCATACAACAACAAGTCCTCCTTCCTGGGGTTGGTCTGGGCACTGAGCCCAGCGGGGCAGCCACCAGCAAGGGAGGAGACAAAGCCACCGCCATGGTGGAGGGCATGGCGAGAGGAAGGGGGGCAGCTAGCTACAGACCACTGCGAACACGGGGCAGCTGTGGAAAAGCTAGAAGCTCTTTCCGATCCAGTTTGGAACAGCTGCCAAAACCTTCACTGAAGTGGAAGAGGGGCGGGGAGGGCAGGCTGTATGTAAGAGCCAATGGGGACAGGCTGGGTGGCAGAGGCCTGCGGGTGAGGGTGAGGAGCACGTTTTCTAGAGGTGGTCGCTGGTGCCTTGTGAATTTTGTTCCATTTGAGTGCTTTATCTACTTAGAACAAAGAAATACAAGTTCTAAATTAATGAATAAATAACATCCTCCCTGGCGAGGAGCCCTCTTTCTGAGCAAACTTCTCAGCAGTAGGTTTTACCCGGGCTGGTGTGTCCGTCTGAAAGGTGAGGCTGTTTCACTCTCTCTACTCTGAGGACTCGAGGAACATCAACCAATGGCCCTGAAACTCCGAAAAGACACCCTCTGAAGGACACTGACTCTTGAAATCTGAAATGGCAGTTTGGCTAACAGATAAAGGATGTCATAAATTCAGGATGTGACAAAGTGTTTTCAAGTCTGTCGGGAATGGATGGATTTTTAAGACAGAAAAAAAACTGGTGTTGGGTCACTGGCTCTTTGGGGGTAAAAAAGAAATCAAGTTAGAGCCCTGTTTTGTACCTACAAAAAATGGATTCCAGATGGGATGAGGAGCCAAGAGAAACAAAGTTATATAAGTACTGAAGGAAAATAGAACACAATATTTCTGTGCTCTTGGGGTGGGGAAGGCCTTCCTTTTCAAGCTAGAAAGATTCAATTACAATCAGCCCTCTAGTACACACACAACTTTTCTGTAAATCTGAAGCTATTCTGAAATTAAAAGTTTACTGAAAAAGGAGGGAAATCAGTTCAGGAAAGGATAAACACAAAATAGACAATGTATAGGTTTAGGAGAAAACATGGTGCCCCAACATATGTAATGGCAATGTACAAATCAATATAATTAAGAAGAGGGCCTTCCCTGGTGGTCCAGCAGTTAAGAGTCTGCTTTGCAATGCAGGTACATGAGTTCCATCCCTGGTTGGCGATGTAAGATCCCACACGTTGCAGAGCAACTAAGACTGAGCTCACAACTAGTGAGTCTGCACATCACAACTAGAGAGTCCATGTACTGAAACAAAGATCCCATTTGCCTCAACTAAGACCAGCACAGCCAAATAAATAAGTATTTAAAAAAGAAGAAGCTAAAATGTCGGATAGAAACATGGGTGAGGAATATCAAGAGATCATTTACACCAAGGGAAACCCAGGAAAAGACTCTCAGTTTCACTGGCAATCAGGGAAATGAAAATGAGAATCACAGGATGAGATTTTTCACTTACCAGATTAACTAAAACTTAAAAACAACACTGAGAATAAGAGTGTTAATGAGAGCGTGGAGAAACAGGCATTTTCTATAAATTAGGATTTGTCCAGTAGGTTTTACCCGGGCTGGTGTGTCCGTCTGAAAGGTGAGGCTGTTTCACTCTCTCTACTCTGAGGACTCGAGGAACATCAACCAATGGCCCTGAAACTCCGAAAAGACACCCTCTGAAGGACACTGACTCTTGAAATCTGAAATGGCAGTTTGGCTAACAGATAAAGGATGTCATAAATTCAGGATGTGACAAAGTGTTTTCAAGTCTGTCGGGAATGGATGGATTTTTAAGACAGAAAAAAAACTGGTGTTGGGTCACTGGCTCTTTGGGGGTAAAAAAGAAATCAAGTTAGAGCCCTGTTTTGTACCTACAAAAAATGGATTCCAGATGGGATGAGGAGCCAAGAGAAACAAAGTTATATAAGTACTGAAGGAAAATAGAACACAATATTTCTGTGCTCTTGGGGTGGGGAAGGCCTTCCTTTTCAAGCTAGAAAGATTCAATTACAATCAGCCCTCTAGTACACACACAACTTTTCTGTAAATCTGAAGCTATTCTGAAATTAAAAGTTTACTGAAAAAGGAGGGAAATCAGTTCAGGAAAGGATAAACACAAAATAGACAATGTATAGGTTTAGGAGAAAACATGGTGCCCCAACATATGTAATGGCAATGTACAAATCAATATAATTAAGAAGAGGGCCTTCCCTGGTGGTCCAGCAGTTAAGAGTCTGCTTTGCAATGCAGGTACATGAGTTCCATCCCTGGTTGGCGATGTAAGATCCCACACGTTGCAGAGCAACTAAGACTGAGCTCACAACTAGTGAGTCTGCACATCACAACTAGAGAGTCCATGTACTGAAACAAAGATCCCATTTGCCTCAACTAAGACCAGCACAGCCAAATAAATAAGTATTTAAAAAAGAAGAAGCTAAAATGTCGGATAGAAACATGGGTGAGGAATATCAAGAGATCATTTACACCAAGGGAAACCCAGGAAAAGACTCTCAGTTTCACTGGCAATCAGGGAAATGAAAATGAGAATCACAGGATGAGATTTTTCACTTACCAGATTAACTAAAACTTAAAAACAACACTGAGAATAAGAGTGTTAATGAGAGCGTGGAGAAACAGGCATTTTCATGTTTAGTATTAATTAGTACAGCTTCCTTTTTGGAGGCTAAATTTTTTTTTTTTAAGGCTAAATTTTAAACATACGTACTTTAGGACTTAAATTTCAAAGAACTTATCCTATAGAAATAGGTGCACAGATCCACAAGCTTGCATACTGGACAAACATCGAAACCAGGGACTGGTTGCTTGCACACCAGGCAATACTATGCAGCTATGGAAAATGATGCAGTTCATCATACAACACACGTGTGCAAGCACACCCTGGAGATATTACAGGTTTGGTTCCAGACCACCACCATAAAGTGAATACTACAACAAATCAAGTCATATGAATTTTTGATTTTCCAGTGCATGTAAAAAGTTGTGTTTAAACCTACAGATAGGGAAAAAATACTTGAAAACCATGTGATTGCAAGGGCTTAATTTCCAAAATATACAAACAGCTCCTACAATTCAATAACAAAAACAATCAAACAAACAATCCAGAGACCTAAATAAGACATCTCAAAGAAAACACACAATGGCTCATGAAAAGACCAGTGGCTCATGACATGACCAATGGGCTCATGAAAAGATAGCAAATACAGTAAATATTGCTAATTGCTGGAGAAATGCAAATCAAAACAACGAGATACCACCTCACACCCGTCACCTCACACCAGTCATAATGGCCATCATTAACAATTCTGCAAATACTAAATGCTAGAGAGGGTGTGGAGAAAACGGAACTCTCTTCCATAGCTGGTGGGAAGGTAAACTGATGCAGCCACTATGGAAGACAGCACGTGCTTAGTTGCTCAGTCATATCTGACTCTTTGCAACCTCATGGACTGTAGCCTACCAGGCTCCTCAAAAAACTAAAAACAGAGTGGTCATATAATCCACCAATTCTACTCCTGGAGATATATCCCAAAAAACCTATAATTAGAAAAGATACATGCACCCTTACTTAATGGCAGCACTATTTACAATAGCCAAGACATGGGAACAACCTAAATGTCCATCAACAGATGAAGATATAAAGAAGATGTGGCACGTGTATACCATGGGATACTACTCAGCCATAAAAAAGAATGAAATAATGCCATGTGCAGCATCATGGATGGCCCTAGAATTATCATACTAAATAAAGTCAGTCAGAAAGAGAAATACAAATACCATATGAGATAACTCCTATGTGGCATCTAAAATACGACACAAATGAACATATCTACCAAACAAAAATAGACTCACAGACACAGAAAACAGACTTGTGGTTGCCAAATGGGAGGAAGTTGCGGGGTGAGGGGGTGGATTGGGAGTTTGGGATTGGTAGATACAAACTGTTACGTATGGGATGGACCAACAACCAGGTACTACTGTGTAGCACATTCTTGTTCTGCAAAGCTTCACATTATCATGAAGAAGCGCGATAAAATGAGGTCTGCAGGTACACAGATGTATTTACATACATGTAAATATACATACATGTAAAAATGAGAACAACAAATATAAATCATGTGGCCTGATGGGAGCAAAAGGGAAGTGGAGCTGGCTTACGTGGGGCCTTGGAGGCCAGGCTAAGCCGTTTGCACTTGGCGTGCCGGCGATGGGAAGCAAGGCCAGCCAGAGACATGCGAATCACGCGAACCCACAGAACAAACAGTCTTTGAAGGAGGAGTTAGGGACAATACCATTGCCTCCTCCAGGTGAGAGGTGGTGAAAAGAAAGCAGGAGAGGGCGGGAAGGAGGTGGCTGATTTAAAGTGACCCAGATGGGGTCCCTGCTTTCATGGAGCTGACACAGAGAGGCAACTGCAAACAAGGATTTAGGACGGGGAAGGGAGAATGGACAGGATTTAGGGATGAGCAGGGATAATGGCCTGCTGATGGCCACCTGATAGGAAGAGTCTACTCATTGGAAAAGACCCTGACGCTGGGAAAGATTGAGGGCAGGAGGAGAAGCGGGTGACAGAGAATGAAATGGATGGATGGCATCACTGACTCAATGGACATGAGTTTGATCAAACTCTGGGAGAAAGTGAAGGACAGGGAAGCCTGGCCTGCTGCAGTTCTTGGGGTCACAAAGAGTTGGACACGACTTAGCAACTGAACAACAATAACAGGGATAATGGGGTGGAGATGGGGGAGTCCTCTGGGACTGCCATTTCTGACAGGTGCATCACCTGAGGGTCTCAGACAGAGCTTTGAGAAGCCCAGTTTTTTCAAATACAGAACAAAATCCTTCCTTTCAGGATGGTGGAAAGGCCCCCTCTCTTTCAACCAGATTCACAGGAAAGGCCTGAAGCTGAGCTCAGGATGACTGCTGAGAATGGGAGTCTTCAGGGAACTTCAAAGTTGCTCCCAGAAGCCACTCCTGGGGAAGGATTCCCACTGGAGGGCGACAGTGGAGGTGTCCTTCTAGAGAAGGGGTCCAGGACAGGCCTGGCTGGATGAGTGGGAAGGGGTGTCATTTTAGATGATGGTGGTGGTTGGTACTGTTTAGTCACTAAGTCATATCTGACTCTGTGAGACGCCGTGGCCTATAGCCTACTAGGCTCCTCTGTCCATGGAATACTGGAAGAATACTGGAGTGAGTTGCCATTTCCTTTTCCAGAGGATCTTCCCAATCCAGGGATCAAACTCACTTCTCCTGCATTGGCAGGAGGATCCTTTACCAATGAGCCACCAGGGAAGCTCCATTCTAGGTAAGAGGAGCTACAAACAGACCTGGAGAGAGGAGGAGGGAGATAGGAAGAGAGGTTTACACAG
Source organism: Tragulus kanchil (assembly GCA_022376925.1). Classification (NCBI taxonomy): domain Eukaryota; kingdom Metazoa; phylum Chordata; class Mammalia; order Artiodactyla; family Tragulidae; genus Tragulus; species Tragulus kanchil. The sequence goes on from JAIOJX010000029.1 coordinate 97,109,719, forward strand.
GAAGAGAAAGGGCTCCCTGAGGCTGTGGCCTCAAGTGGGAGAAGGAAGAAGGGAGGTAGGGAGTCTGGGGTGGACACAGAGAATTGATCTTATCTCCCAGAGGGCTGGGTTTATTTGTTCAGCTCCTTCATTCATTCGAGTAGAATTTACAAAGTGCCAATAGCATGCCAGGCATTGTTCTGGATGAGGGGTGTCAGGACAGTGATCCCAGTAAGAGACATGCTCATTGGAGGCACTGAAGAGGAGAGGCAGCCATGAAGAAGGAACAAACAGGGTTTCCCTGGTGGTCCAGTAGTTAAGAATCCACCTGCCAATGCAGGGGACACTGGTTTGATCCCTGGTCCAGGAAGATCCCACATGCCGTGGGCCAGCTAAGCCTCAACTACTGAGCTCTCCAGCCACAACTCCTGACGTCCCAGCACCTAGAGCCTGTGCTCTGCAACAAGAGAAGACACTGCAATGAGAATAGAGAAAACCCTTGCTCAGCAAGGAAGACTCAGAGCAGCCAAAAATTAATCTTTTAAACAGTAAGGTCATTTCTGGTAGAGATCACGGCTGTGTAGAAAATAAAATAGAATGATGAATGGAGAATCTGAGGGGAAGCGTCTGGGGACCTGTAGAAACTGAGGTCTGAATGAAGAGGAGGAACCTCCCTGCACCCTACCCTCCATGGAGGACAGCAGAAGGAGAAGCCTGGAAGGGGGGTGTTGCAAGTCTGAGACTAATTGTACCAGGCTATTGTTTTGCTAATAAGACTGTGTTAAGAAAATGAGGCTTTTTTCCATTTGGTAATGAACTCATTAGTGAGTAGTATTTTTAGTGCCAGCTCCTGGGTTTTTACATTGGGCGGGAGGGGGAGGTCTGTGAGGACTGACAGGGCAGACGTGGGATCCCTTACACCCATAGGGTGTCACAGGGGTGGGGATGAGCCTCAACTCGGAGGGAGGGGAGACAGAGGTGGAGCAGCACCCACCTGCTCCGGGGGGTCACATCCAGGAAGAACTGCACCAGCACCAGCAGGTTATGGTGGTGATCAGACACCTGACTCAGGACACGGCACAGCTGCTGGAGCTGCGGGGACAGCAGGCATCCAGGTGGGCTCCCTGGAGGCAGGGCACCTCCCACCCTGACCTTCCCACCCGCCCGCGCAGCAGGGAGACCCGGAGAGTCGAGGGAGGGTGACAGAGGTCAGGTAAGGGAGGGACCACTGTTGGAGCAGCGCGGTTGCTATCTGAGGTGCTCTGGGGGCTGAAAGAGACCCCTGGGGGACCTCAAGCTGGGGACCTCAGGCGGGGGACCACAGGCTGGGGGCCTGCGGTTTGGTTCAGGGGTCCAAGGTACCTTCCCCGGCCACTCTTGGATGTTCTCCAGGAGCTGGAGCAGGAGCTGCTGGAGGTCGGTCTTGGGCAGCAGGCGGAGGCCCTGGTCCAGGCTGGCTCGGCACAGCAGCTCAATCAGGTCCAGGAGGTTCCTATCGGTGTAGGCCCCTGGCTGGGCGCACAGCGTCAGGAACTGGAGAGGAGAGAGCACTAGGGCTAGACTGGCCTCCCAGGGAGAGCCTTCGGCCGCCTAGGGAAGGAGCTGGGAAAAGTAAGGAGGCCTGGAATTGAGCCTCCCGTGCCCTTTAATTTCTGGTAGAGATCACGGCTGTGTAGAAAATAAAATAGAATGATGAATGGAGAATCTGAGGGGAAGCGTCTGGGGACCTGTAGAAACTGAGGTCTGAATGAAGAGGAGGAACCTCCCTGCACCCTACCCTCCATGGAGGACAGCAGAAGGAGAAGCCTGGAAGGGGGGTGTTGCAAGTCTGAGACTAATTGTACCAGGCTATTGTTTTGCTAATAAGACTGTGTTAAGAAAATGAGGCTTTTTTCCATTTGGTAATGAACTCATTAGTGAGTAGTATTTTTAGTGCCAGCTCCTGGGTTTTTACATTGGGCGGGAGGGGGAGGTCTGTGAGGACTGACAGGGCAGACGTGGGATCCCTTACACCCATAGGGTGTCACAGGGGTGGGGATGAGCCTCAACTCGGAGGGAGGGGAGACAGAGGTGGAGCAGCACCCACCTGCTCCGGGGGGTCACATCCAGGAAGAACTGCACCAGCACCAGCAGGTTATGGTGGTGATCAGACACCTGACTCAGGACACGGCACAGCTGCTGGAGCTGCAGGGGACAGCAGGCATCCAGGTGGGCTCCCTGGAGGCAGGGCACCTCCCACCCTGACCTTCCCACCCGCCCGCGCAGCAGGGAGACCCGGAGAGTCGAGGGAGGGTGACAGAGGTCAGGTAAGGGAGGGACCACTGTTGGAGCAGCGCGGTTGCTATCTGAGGTGCTCTGGGGGCTGAAAGAGACCCCTGGGGGACCTCAAGCTGGGGACCTCAGGCGGGGGACCACAGGCTGGGGGCCTGCGGTTTGGTTCAGGGGTCCAAGGTACCTTCCCCGGCCACTCTTGGATGTTCTCCAGGAGCTGGAGCAGGAGCTGCTGGAGGTCGGTCTTGGGCAGCAGGCGGAGGCCCTGGTCCAGGCTGGCTCGGCACAGCAGCTCAATCAGGTCCAGGAGGTTCCTATCGGTGTAGGCCCCTGGCTGGGCGCACAGCGTCAGGAACTGGAGAGGAGAGAGCACTAGGGCTAGACTGGCCTCCCAGGGAGAGCCTTCGGCCGCCTAGGGAAGGAGCTGGGAAAAGTAAGGAGGCCTGGAATTGAGCCTCCCGTGCCCCTATCCCTGAGGTCTTCGGGGGCAGGCACAGGCGTGGAGGATGCCAGCTTCTGTAGCATCCATCCTGGCATCCAGCAAGGTGCCTGCGATGGTGCCCAGTGGTACCCACTGAATCAGATGCCAAGTGGGTCTGGCCTGCGAGCCAGCGGAAGGATGAGTAGGACTCACCTTACAGATGTAGCTCAGGCTGGCGTCCAGGGCCGTCTCCTGGAGGGTGTTCTGCTGTTCACTCTGGCTCTGGCTGGTCTCACTAAGGTAAGACAAAAACAAAGGAAAGGAAGCTGGCAGAGGCAGGCACAAGGGGAGGTCTGATGCAGAGGCGGAGGCCGTGCCTGATGGAGAGAAGACAGTCCTTGGATGGTCCATTCGGCCTGGCTCCTGGCGCCGTGTGTGCTGGCCATCCACTTGCTGTTCAGTTGCTAAGTTGTGTCCAACTCTTTGTGACGCCATGGAGCACACCAAGCTTCCCTGTCTTTCACTATCTCCCAGAGTTAGCTCAAACTCACATCCATTGAGTCAGTGATGCCATCCAACCACCTCATCTTCTGTCACCTCCTTCTCCTCCTGCCCTCAATCTTTCCCAGCATCAGGGTCTTTTCCAGTTGGTCAACTATTCCCATCAGGTGGCCCAAGGACTGGAACTTTAGCTTCAGCAGCTGTCCTTCCAGTGTATATTCAGGGTTGATTTCCTTTAGGATTGACGGGTTTGATCTCCTTCCTATTCAGAGGACTCTGAAGAGTTTTCTCCAGCACCACAGTTCGAAAGCATCAATTCTTCGGCACTCAGCCTTCTTTATGATCCAGCTGTCACATCCGTACATGACTACTAGAAAAGCCATAGCTTTGACTAGACAGACCTTTTTCAGCAAAGTGATGTCTCTGTTTTTTAATATTCTGTTTAGGTTTGTCATAGTTTTTCTTCCAAGGAGCAAGCATCTTTGAATTTCATGTCTGCAGTCGCCATCCGCAGTGATTTTGGAGCCCAAGAAAATAAAATCTGTCACTGTTTCCATGAACACAGTGTCACGCTGTGTAACAAATTACCGCCCCCCACAGTGGAGAAGCTTAAAAACAACAAATACTTATTATTCTGTGAGTTTCTGAGGGTCAAGAATCTAGAAGGAGTTGAGCCCAGGGCGCTCTGACTCGGGGTCTCTGGGAGGCTGTCCCCAGCGCATTGGTGGGGGCTGCCTACTGTCAGCCTAGGCTTGACTGGACTAGAGGAACTGCTTCCCACTCACTGGGGCGGGGCTGGGGGGCTAGCTGGCTTCAGTCCTTGCCATGGGGGCCTTGACCAACGTTTCTCGACTTGATCCAGCTTCCTCTAAACCCAGTGATCTGAGAGAGAGGAGATGCCTGCCCAAGAAAGAGGCTGCAGCCTTTTATAACCTAACCTTGGAGGTGATAGTGCTTCTGTGATCTCCCCTGGCCACAGAGGCCAGCCTGACTCGGGGTGGGAGAGAGCTGCACAAGGGGCTGAACGCCAGCACATGGGGGTCACTGGGGCCTCTCGGGTGCTGGCTCCCCAACTCCAGGAGGGCCTTCTGTTTTACTTTTCTGGGACTTGGAAGCCTGAAAACTCATATTCCACTGTTCCCTGAAAAATCTTCCTCAGAAGCTCTTTTGGCATTTCCCTGGTGGTCCAGTGGTTAATAATCTGCCTTGCAGTGCAGATAACATGGGTTTTAAACCCTGGTCCAGGAAGATCCCATATGCTGCAGAACAACTAAGCCCATGTGCCACAACTACTGCGCCTATGCTCTGGAGTCCGAAAGCCACAACTACTGAAGCCTGTGCACCTGGAGCCTGTGCTCCGCAACGAGAGAAGCCACTGCAATGAGAAGCCTGCGTACCGCAACTAGAGAGTAGCCCCTGCTTGTCACAATGAGAGAAAGCCTGCTTGCAACAACAAAGACCCAGTGCAGCCAAAAAAATACATAAAAAATAAATAAGTAAAGAAAGTCCAGTTAAAAGTGTTCTTTGTTCACTCAGGAAGGGCAAATCTGTGTATGCACTGAAAAGCACGCTATGTTGTCTCTTACGTAGGGTTGGATTCCAAAGTCTGCAGGTAAGGTGACATCAGAGTAAAATGATCCTTGAGGGGCTTCCCTGGTGGTCCAGTGGGCAAGGACACCGCCTTGCAGTGCAAGGGGCGCTGGTTCGATCCCTGGCCTGGGAAGATCCCACGTGCTGCAGAGTGGCTGGACCGATGTGTCCAACTATTGAGCCAGTGCTCTGCAGCGAGAGAGGCCACTGCAATGGGGGGCCCACACAGGCCAAAGAACAAAGATAAATAAATGAAAGACCAATAGAAGTGGGCAAAAAAAAAGAGTGATCCTTGACGATCCCTCCAAATGTGTCCCACTGCCAGGCTGTCAACAGACAAACCTGGAGAGCTAGGCAAGAAAGGAAACAGTCTGGATGAAGTCAGAGGTCAGGGTCATATTGAAAACACCCTCTTTAAAGACCAGAGTCACCCTCAGGGTGGCAAGAGCACTGCAGGGAGGGAGGTGCTGGCCACATAGCCAAAGCACAACATCTCTGCACAAGCCTCCTGTGTGCCTGCTCCCCCAAGGGAAACACTGAGCAGGCTGTCCTCACTAAATGGTGCTCTTTCTCTGGCTACGTGTATACTGTTGGCCTCAAATAAGTGAGCTGGCTTTTTCAAAGCTAATTTATTATTTATTTTTGGTTGTGCTGAATTTTCATTGCTACGCAGGCGCTTTCTCTAGCTGTGCTGCACAGGCTTCTCATTGTGGTCGGTGGCTTCTCTTTGCTGAGCACAGGCTTTAAGTGTGGGCTTCAACAGTTGCAGCACGTGGACTCCAGAGCACCAGCACGGTAGCTGTGGCACCGCTGCCCCACGGCATGTGGAATCTCTCCAAATCAGGGCATCGGCTGATCTCCAGGCCTCCACAGCTAGAGAAGAGGAATTCACAGCCTAACAAGCCCCCTCCTCTCCCACACTCAGGAGACTGGGATCGAGCTGAGGGGTTCCACCACCAGACTCACCAGCACAGCAGCTTTTCCCACCCCTACACTTGGCCTTGACACAGGCCTGGCAAGAGTTAGGGCTCCTGGCCCGTGGCCAGCATTCAGGAGCTGCAGTTGGGCTTGCAATGACATTTTCTACACTCTTAAGAGAAGTGTGTCGGCTTCTATGTTTGTTCTCCCCATTCCTTTTTTAAAAAAGATTAAATAGTGACTCTCTGTTCCTTCTCCTTGAGGAGACAGTAAGACTGAGAGTCGGGCTGGAGGTGAGGGGCCCCACAGCACAGGCTGTGGGCAGGGTGCTCTCCCCAGGCTGGCACCACTGAACAAAACCAGAGCTGTTGCCTGGGCTCTACTGTGACTGAGGTCAAGGCAATAAAGAGGAACTGATGCTGAGCTAATGGAGAAGAGGGAGGAGCCACTCTTACCTGGATCCAATTACCCTGTCCCAAGGCAACCGCCCCCACACTCGACAGGATGCCCTTTCAATGGATTAATTGTCATTTATGTAGCCCTTTGGCCCGCACCAGGCTCCCCTCTCAGAGAATCCAGTGGATGAAGGCTTCAGGCACCAGGCAACAGCAGCGGCTGCCAGCCTTTAGCAGCTGGACCTGTGATCTGGGCTTCCCAGGTGACACAGTGGCAAAGTCAATGCAGGAGACTCAAAAGACACGAGTTAGGTCCCTGGGTTGGGAACCTAACTTTAGGTTCAGGCTTCAAAAGTTGCAGCATGCGGGTTCTAGAGCACTGGCTCAGTACTTGTGGCCCACAGGTTCAGCTGCCCATATCTTAGATCCCCTAGAGTAGGAAATGGCAATCCACTCCAGTATTCTTGCCTAGAGAATTCCATGGGATAATGAAGCCTGGTGGGCTACAGTCCATGGGGTTGCAAAGGGTCAGACATGACTGAGCATGCACACACACCTATGATCTGACCAGGGCTCTTCCTCTGGGCTTTGCAATCAGGGAGCAGGCTTGGAAGATCAGCCATCGCTCCCTCTCTTTCCAGGTGAGTCTGGTAGTTGGCAAAGAGTGTGTAGAACCGAGTGCAGCACTGGCTCCCTCTGAAGATGCCGAGGCTCTTGCCTGTTTGCTATCCAATGTTCACGCTCTGGTTCCTCTTTTGCCGGCCTTTCCTCCCCAGACATCTGCTGTCCCCCTCCCGAGTCTCACCACTGGGCAGAGGGCTACTCTGACTGCAGTAAGGCAGACATCAGACGATGCATGTGGTCCGGCAATAACAGGGCTGTTTCCTTCTGGAAGGAAATCCTGAAGCATCTGATGAGGTGGTGATGCGTTTCAAGGAAATCCCAGATTAGGAACAGCTGGTGAGACCAGAGTTTCTCATAGCGACTGGAGAGACAGGCAGGCCGTGGGCCCAAGTGGGCCCTCACTTCCAGTCTCGGCCTTTGAGAGGCTTGTGGGGGCCTCAGAGGAGCCCTAAGTGGGAGATATCCCCAGAGGTCAACAGAGAAGCACTTGATGTGGAACCAAGGGACAGAGGCCGAGCCTCTGAGGATGAGAACGCTGGAGAGAAGGCGGCCAGTCCTCAAGATTCTCTCGGAACTGCTGTATCTGTGAAGGACGCCACAGCCTTGGCAGAGGAGATGCCAGGGCTCTCTTGCTGTTCCCTGAGCACTCTAGAAGAGTCTTCCAGCCCTGAGACACCCTGAGTTTCCCACACAGCCGCCAGCCAGCACTCCAGGATCTTCACGTCCCCCACCCCAGAGGGGTCATGGGAGGGGTGGTCTCCTAGACCTGTTTGCTTCTTGAAAGGAGGCTGTACTCCTAAACGAATGTCCCCAGGCTGACTGGCTTGGCAGGTGGTCCCAGCGCCTCTTAGAGAGCTGCAATGGGGCAATCCATCAGCCAGAAGCTCTGGGCTGGTGCTGAATCCTCCCTGGAGAGAGGGTGCCAGGAGTCATCCCAAGGTGGCGGTCCAAGGAAAGAGGCAGGGGTGTCAGGATAGCTGTTTGGGGCCATAGCACTCTAGGCCTTGCCCCCAGGTCCTCGGGGCTCTGCCGTGCTCCCTCAGGGGGCTAAGTGTGCCTGGTGAAGCTGGAAGTCTACCTGCTGGACCGTGCTCTCAAGTACTTGTGCGTGCTTGTCAGTCGCTCAGTTGTGTCTGACTCTTTGCCACCCCATGGACTGTAGCCTGCCAGGCTCCTCTGTCCATGGGATTTTCTGAGCAAGAATACTGGAGCAGGTTGCCATTTCCTACTCCAGACGATCTTCCCAACCCAGGAATTGAACCTGGGTCACCTGAGTCTTCTGCATTGGCAGGTGGATTCTTTATCATGGAGCCACCTTTGAGTATTTGAGATGATGTATTTAAATGGCCACACCTCTATGCTTCACCACCCAAAGGGCTGTTTCCTTCTGGAAGGAAATCCTAGCATCTGATGAGGTGGTGATGCGTTTCAAGGAAATCCCAGATTAGGAACAGCTGGTGAGACCAGAGTTTCTCATAGCGACTGGAGAGACAGGCAGGCCGTGGGCCCAAGTGGGCCCTCACTTCCAGTCTCGGCCTTTGAGAGGCTTGTGGGGGCCTCAGAGGAGCCCTAAGTGGGAGATATCCCCAGAGGTCAACAGAGAAGCACTTGATGTGGAACCAAGGGACAGAGGCCGAGCCTCTGAGGATGAGAACGCTGGAGAGAAGGCGGCCAGTCCTCAAGATTCTCTCGGAACTGCTGTATCTGTGAAGGACGCCACAGCCTTGGCAGAGGAGATGCCAGGGCTCTCTTGCTGTTCCCTGAGCACTCTAGAAGAGTCTTCCAGCCCTGAGACACCCTGAGTTTCCCACACAGCCGCCAGCCAGCACTCCAGGATCTTCACCGTCCCCCACCCCAGAGGGGTCATGGGAGGGGTGGTCTCCTAGACCTGTTTGCTTCTTGAAAGGAGGCTGTACTCCTAAACGAATGTCCCCAGGCTGACTGGCTTGGCAGGTGGTCCCAGCGCCTCTTAGAGAGCTGCAATGGGGCAATCCATCAGCCAGAAGCTCTGGGCTGGTGCTGAATCCTCCCTGGAGAGAGGGTGCCAGGAGTCATCCCAAGGTGGCGGTCCAAGGAAAGAGGCAGGGGTGTCAGGATAGCTGTTTGGGGCCATAGCACTCTAGGCCTTGCCCCCAGGTCCTCGGGGCTCTGCCGTGCTCCCTCAGGGGGCTAAGTGTGCCTGGTGAAGCTGGAAGTCTACCTGCTGGACCGTGCTCTCAAGTACTTGTGCGTGCTTGTCAGTCGCTCAGTTGTGTCTGACTCTTTGCCACCCCATGGACTGTAGCCTGCCAGGCTCCTCTGTCCATGGGATTTTCTGAGCAAGAATACTGGAGCAGGTTGCCATTTCCTACTCCAGACGATCTTCCCAACCCAGGAATTGAACCTGGGTCACCTGAGTCTTCTGCATTGGCAGGTGGATTCTTTATCATGGAGCCACCTTTGAGTATTTGAGATGATGTATTTAAATGGCCACACCTCTATGCTTCACCTGCCCCGGTGGCCCCCAGAGCGGGTGGAATTGTCCTGAGGCTTCAGGGTCAGGAAATCCTGGGGGAAGGGGGAGTGAGGGGTATGGCTGTTTGCAGAGTAAAGCAGGAGGTTAGAGCCTCCAGTGTCACCTCCCACTTTCCAAACGGACCCCGGGCCAGCCTCACGGCAGCTAGAAATGGTTCCTCTGAATCCTTCAGCCACCCCCAACTCCAGCCCTCCCCTTCACGTACATTTAATTTTTTGAGTGTAAGTCTCTTCCTGACTCCTCCTAGAAAGTAGTTTGACTGAAGCTCCATGTGAGGGAAGAGGGAAGTGGCTTATTACACCAGGTACGAACACCAAGGAGAGAGGCAGGGGCAGGCTGGCACAAGCGCGGGGTATTTATAGCAGAGTGAGTATGGTTTGGTCTGGTTTGACTCGGCAGACAATTACCACGCAGTGGTGGAACAGGTTCTTGAGAAAGCTTTGGCCTTGCCCTAGAGGGACATCCGCCCACACAGCCAGCCCCAGGGCTAGTTGGCAGGAGGGAGTGGGGCTCAGCCTGTCTACAGTCCTAAACACTCATACAGGCATGCATGCTAAGTCGATTCAGTCGTGTCTGGCTCTCTGTGACCCCATGGACTGCAGCCTGCCAGGCTTCCCTGTCCAGGGGATTCTCTGGGCAAGAATACTGGAGTGGGTTGCCATGTCCTCCTCCAGGGAGCTTCCCCACCCAGGGATCAAACTAGCATCTCCTGTATCTCCTGCACTGGTTGGTGGGTTCTTTACCACTAGCACCACCTGGGTGACACCCCCTAAACTCTTCGTCAAATCTCAAAACTGACTGCTCCCAGAAGTCTCAACAAAGAGTTTAGATGGTGCCCTAATGGATGCCTCTACAACCCAGATCCAGTCACCATCCCCGCAACAAGAGTCATTTTTGTGCTGTACCAGCTATCAGTGCACAAGGGGAACGCCCACGACACAAAATGAAGCACTGTGGACATTCCATGTAAACCTGTACCTGGCTGGCCATGAGATGATATTAGGTAATGTGCCAGGAGGGGCTTGGAGACAGACCAAAGGGACCGAGACACGTCGTGGTAGAGGAGGGGCGGCGAGAGCTCTGAGTCAGGAAGGGGCAGGAACTAAAGCCAAACCGGGCAGCAAGACCCAGCTGCGCCTGGTTCTTCCATTGTTGCCGTGAGGCTGCAAGGACGGGGACTCACACGTCCCTCGTCCCTGATGTGACAGGGACCTGAGCACTGTGGTCCCTCAGACTCTGCCTCACTGTCTGGGCTGGAGACTGGAGTCACCAGTCTGGTGACTTTTAAACTTCAAGAAAACATGCATAATTTTCAATAATCATCAGAGGAACACTCTCCTTTCTCTAACCTGTAAAATGTTTATTGAGCCGAGGCTGGGTACCACCAACAATGATGACAATGAAGCTTTGTACGGTGACCAGCCAGGTGTATTACACTAATGGAAGAGAAACTATTTCAGTGTTTCCTAGCATAGTATGTGGGCTTCCCTGGTGGCACAGTGGTAAAGAATCTGACTGCCAACGCAAGAGACACAGGTTTGATCCCTAGGTTGGGAAGATCCCCTAGAGGAGGGTCTGGCAACCCACTCTAGTATCCTTGCTTGGGAAATTCCATGGACAGAAGAGCCTGGTGGGTTACAGTCCATGGGGCTGCAAAGAGCTGAACACAACTCAGCAGCATCAGCAGCATCATGGATAAGATGTAATGGGAAAACTCAAAAGATCTTTTTTGGCCAACTCAATGTTCAGAAGAGTTTTTTGGGGTGGGGGAGGTTATACACACACACACACACACATTTTTTCTTTTTCTTTACATTTTTTCCTGAGGTGTTAATTGGTACTGCACATATTTAATGGATACAATTAGATGGGCCAGAACTGCTTTCAGTGCCTGTGGGTCACATAAGAAAGGGTACCTGGGGGAGAGGGGTACTCACCTCTCACTATGCTGGATGGGATCCAGGGGCTGCAGACCAAGGCTGTGGGCTCCCAGGCTGTGGAACGCGGCCATGACCTCTTGCAGCGAGGGGCACCACAAGCCTGTGTCCCCATCTGTCAGGTCAAAGAAGGTGGAGGGTTAGGATGGGCAGACCGGGAGAGGCCGCACTAGGCCCAGGGGCGGGGCCTATGGGGACCAGCTGCATTCTCCAGCGGCACAAGTGTTATCAGGAGCAGAGAAGCCTCCAGGGGTTTTGGGAACCTGGACACTCATTCTCCTGTCTTCAAGTGACAGTCACCTCCAAGTGCACGGGCCTGAGGAGGACAGCACCCTCCTCAGCTCCATCAGCTGCCTGGAGACCGATGCTGAATCCCCAGTCAGAGGCCTCTAAACCGCAAGACTCAGAAGATACAAGACTTCCCAGCCCCAGGCTCTCTGCCATGGAGGCCTGGGGCCAGCTTTTCACCTACCGCAGACTTGATAGCGCCCCTGCGGCAACGTCTGGGCGCTCTTAGGTCCATCATCCCTGCTGGGGGCCTCCCTACAGTCCCCGAGACATTTTCTCAGCAAGCTTGAGCTTCAAGGACCATTTTCTGTTAACTAGACAGGAGTAATCATCTGACCTCCCCCAACCAAGGGTCAAAACCTTACAGACTGGGGGCCTTTTCTCCTATCAGACTATTTAAGGATATTTTCCGAAGCAGGAGAATAGGCAAATATAGAAGGCAACATGGTGGAGCATGTTTCCCAAGGCAGCTGCGTCCTCAGCGCATCCCCCCACCTCACCGCAAGGCAGAGCTCCACATCATCTTATTTACTGATTAGCTCATTGCTTGTCTCTCATTAGAATGTAAATCCCACGATGACAGGGACCAGGGCCCTGCTGTTCCTCCCAGCACACTCAGAGCCTAGGGGAGTGGCCGGTGTGTGGATGGAGCCAGATGGATGGAAGGATGGATGCAGAATGAATGAAAGCATCCCACGCAAACCTGACCAAGCAGAGAACAACTAAGAGGGGAACAAGTCACAGGACAGGCTGGCAGCGTTTGATAAGACAAATGAAGGGTCTGATGGAGCAGGAGGCGTGGGAATCAAGAACCTGGAAGCTGCAGGGTATGAGCAGCAATGAATCGTCACCCTTCCAGAGGGCACGACTTCCCTCCTAAAGGTAGCCCTCGATGGATCCCACCGGGCATGGGAACCATGTCAGTTGCTAAAGACTAAAAGGTGACCCAGTAGAGTCCTCGACCTCAGGGAGCTTGTGGTCTGGGAGGGAGAGGAGCCAGATGGATAAGTAAATACAACAGAGTATGCTGCTGGAAAAAACCAAAGCTGGTGAAAGGTGGGGAGCCTGCTCAGGGGCCACGACCTCTTGCAGCGAGGGGCACCACAAGCCTGTGTCCCCATCTGTCAGGTCAAAGAAGGTGGAGGGTTAGGATGGGCAGACCGGGAGAGGCCGCACTACGGGCCTTAACTACGGGATGGGGTGGGGGGTAGACCACACAGGTCATAGGAAAAAAAGCCTATACCCGGCCAAGGATCAGAAGCGACAAAGGTGTGAAAGTGCATGGCATGTCCAGCCAGAAACAGGGTACTGAGACGTCTCGGCCACGGTCCCGAGCGGCTGCAGAGCCAGCAGACAGTGGACTGGCCAGCGGAGGGTCTGAGCTCCCGCCAGGGACGTGCCTGAGGGGCCGTGGCATCGAGTGTCTCTCTGGAACGTATATGGGTCGAGACTCACCCAGCAAGTAATGAGACTCTGGGGAGGAAAACTTTCTTTGTTATTTTTTTTTTCCTCTCAGGCAACTTAACAAGTCAGAGAACTGTAATGATACCCCTTGCTCATTTCCACAAACAAGCTGGGAAGAATGAAGGCTGCAAAACACAATGAGAGAGGGCTGTCTGCCCGAGTGAGCGGGGCGGGGAAGTGGGTGGGTGGCGGGACCGTGTGGGAGGCCGGTGACCTCGCCAGGGAGGGAAGGACGTTGTGTGGATGGAGCCAGATGGATGGAAGGATGGATGCAGAATGAATGAAAGCATCCCACGCAAACCTGACCAAGCAGAGAACAACTAAGAGGGGAACAAGTCACAGGACAGGCTGGCAGCGTTTGATAAGACAAATGAAGGGTCTGATGGAGCAGGAGGCGTGGGAATCAAGAACCTGGAAGCTGCAGGGTATGAGCAGCAATGAATCGTCACCCTTCCAGAGGGCACGACTTCCCTCCTAAAGGTAGCCCTCGATGGATCCCACCGGGCATGGGAACCATGTCAGTTGCTAAAGACTAAAAGGTGACCCAGTAGAGTCCTCGACCTCAGGGAGCTTGTGGTCTGGGAGGGAGAGGAGCCAGATGGATAAGTAAATACAACAGAGTATGCTGCTGGAAAAAACCAAAGCTGGTGAAAGGTGGGGAGCCTGCTCAGGGGCCACGACCTCTTGCAGCGAGGGGCACCACAAGCCTGTGTCCCCATCTGTCAGGTCAAAGAAGGTGGAGGGTTAGGATGGGCAGACCGGGAGAGGCCGCACTACGGGCCTTAACTACGGGATGGGGTGGGGGGTAGACCACACAGGTCATAGGAAAAAAAGCCTATACCCGGCCAAGGATCAGAAGCGACAAAGGTGTGAAAGTGCATGGCATGTCCAGCCAGAAACAGGGTACTGAGACGTCTCGGCCACGGTCCCGAGCGGCTGCAGAGCCAGCAGACAGTGGACTGGCCAGCGGAGGGTCTGAGCTCCCGCCAGGGACGTGCCTGAGGGGCCGTGGCATCGAGTGTCTCTCTGGAAACGTATATGGGTCGAGACTCACCCAGCAAGTAATGAGACTCTGGGGGGAGGAAAAACTTTCTTTGTTATTTTTTTTTTCCTCTCAGGCAACTTAACAAGTCAGAGAACTGTAATGATACCCCTTGCTCATTTCCACAAACAAGCTGGGAAGAATGAAGGCTGCAAAACACAATGAGAGAGGGCTGTCTGCCCGAGTGAGCGGGGCGGGGAAGTGGGTGGGTGGCGGGACCGTGTGGGAGGCCGGTGACCTCGCCAGGGAGGGAAGGACGGTGTGGCGAGAGAATGGGCCAGTCCCGGCCCCAGGAGGCTCGGCTGGACGGCAACATCCTGCCCCCAGCCTCAGAGTCCCCTCCCGGTGGTGGCCCCCTAAAGGTGCCTCTGCTGCTGAAAAGCCCTTGACAGCAGCATTGCAGAGCCCGCTGGCCTGGGGCCCAGGCGGGCCTCGCCCTCTCCTGGGCCTGCGGGGCAGTGACTCCATGGCCCCTCCACCCGGGCTGCGGTGCCAGGAGAAGTTGCAGAGAAAGGGGTCTGAGCGGTTCCAGGATAAACCGGTCCCCGTCCGTCTGACGGCCTGGTAAGCTGGTTAAATGACAACAGGCCCCCGGGAGCCCATAATTAACGCTGCCTGTAAGTAGGCCACGCGCTCAGCTTTTCCTGAGCACTGTGTGTCCCGAATGAGGGCTTTCTGGAGAGCTGACACAAAAGAAAAGTCTCGAGAACTTGGTACGCCCACGGTGCGGTCATCTGAGGTGATCCCCCGGGGGAGCACCGGGGCCTTGGGCGGGTGCCAGTGCCAATGCCAAGAGCCGCGCATCTGGGCTCAGTTGAGAGGCTGAGTCTGAACACTCTCCTGGGATGGAGCAGCGGCTTGGAGAGGAGCGGGGGCGGGAAGGCAGGAAAGAGAGGCACAGGCCGGAAATAAAAGCGACTTTTCCATCTGCGCCTCGGAAGCCGCCTTACTTCATGGAATCACTCTCATCTCCTGGCTCCAGAAGGGAAAACCACGCACCTCCCAGGAAACTCCTCGGGGCTCCAAATTCCAGCCTCTCTGCCCCCATCTCCTCACCCCTTTCCTCCCACCCACCGGGCCCCACTCTGGGCCTCAGGGGCACGGGGTCTGCAGGCATCTGTCCTTGTTCACAGCACCCCCCCTCCCCCGCCCCAGATCAAGCTGCTGAGCAGCATTCTGGGTGTTGCTGTGGGGAGAGCCAAGCTGTGCCTCCAGACTGGGTCCTGATTCTCTGTCGCTGAGACCCCACAGTGCCACAGCAGGGGAGTCCCCATCAGATGTAAATGGAGGTGCTGGTTCCCAAAGGAACGCAAGCGACCTACCCATCACACACCCCAAGTGTGAGGCTCATGACATGTTTGTTGTTGATGTTTAGTCACTAAGTTGTGTCTGACTCTGTGACTCCATGGACTGCAGCCTGCCAGGCTCCTCTGTCCATGGGATTTCCCAGGCAAGCATACTTCTCCAGGGGAATCTTCCTGATTCAGGGGATGAAACCCCCATGGAGCATCTCTGCCCGCGGTCGCCTCCCTCTCCCCTGCTCTCCTGGGCCTGCGGGGCAGTGACTCCATGGCCCCTCCACCCGGGCTGCGGTGCCAGGAGAAGTTGCAGAGAAAGGGGTCTGAGCGGTTCCAGGATAAACCGGTCCCCGTCCGTCTGACGGCCTGGTAAGCTGGTTAAATGACAACAGGCCCCCGGGAGCCCATAATTAACGCTGCCTGTAAGTAGGCCACGCGCTCAGCTTTTCCTGAGCACTGTGTGTCCCGAATGAGGGCTTTCTGGAGAGCTGACACAAAAGAAAAGTCTCGAGAACTTGGTACGCCCACGGTGCGGTCATCTGAGGTGATCCCCCGGGGGAGCACCGGGGCCTTGGGCGGGTGCCAGTGCCAATGCCAAGAGCCGCGCATCTGGGCTCAGTTGAGAGGCTGAGTCTGAACACTCTCCTGGGATGGAGCAGCGGCTTGGAGAGGAGCGGGGGCGGGAAGGCAGGAAAGAGAGGCACAGGCCGGAAATAAAAGCGACTTTTCCATCTGCGCCTCGGAAGCCGCCTTACTTCATGGAATCACTCTCATCTCCTGGCTCCAGAAGGGAAAACCACGCACCTCCCAGGAAACTCCTCGGGGCTCCAAATTCCAGCCTCTCTGCCCCCATCTCCTCACCCCTTTCCTCCCACCCACCGGGCCCCACTCTGGGCCTCAGGGGCACGGGGTCTGCAGGCATCTGTCCTTGTTCACAGCACCCCCCCTCCCCCGCCCCAGATCAAGCTGCTGAGCAGCATTCTGGGTGTTGCTGTGGGGAGAGCCAAGCTGTGCCTCCAGACTGGGTCCTGATTCTCTGTCGCTGAGACCCCACAGTGCCACAGCAGGGGAGTCCCCATCAGATGTAAATGGAGGTGCTGGTTCCCAAAGGAACGCAAGCGACCTACCCATCACACACCCCAAGTGTGAGGCTCATGACATGTTTGTTGTTGATGTTTAGTCACTAAGTTGTGTCTGACTCTGTGACTCCATGGACTGCAGCCTGCCAGGCTCCTCTGTCCATGGGATTTCCCAGGCAAGCATACTTCTCCAGGGGAATCTTCCTGATTCAGGGGATGAAACCTGCATCTCCTGCCTTGGCAGGTGGAGTCTTTACTGCTGAGCCACCAGGGAAAGGGAAGCTTAAAACCTTACTGTCTCTCATTCTCCCTAATTCTGATTACTTAACTTCCCTCAGCACTTTTGTATTTAAATTTAAACTTGTTCTATATCCTGGGCTTTAGTCAATCAGCTCTAGCTTTAGTCACATAAAATTGTTATTCAGGGGGCTTCCCTAATGGTCCAGTGGCTAGACTCTGAGCTCCCAATGCAGGGGGTGTGGGTTTGATCCCTGGTCAGAAAACTAGATTCCACCTGTTGCAACTAAGAGTTCATGTGCAGCAGTTAAAGATCCCGCACGCAGTAACGACTGAAGATTCCACAAGCTACAACTAAGACCCGGTGCAGTCAAAAAAACAAAAAGGTTATTTAGTCAACATATTGTAAGTGAACACCAGAGACCACCGGTCTTGTGGAGCTGAAGGTTTGGTGGGGAAACAGAAAATGCACATGGAAGCTAAACACACCCTGCCAGAAGATGTAAAGAGAGTGGAGGGAAGGCGGTGTCAGGGTGACGCAGAGCGAAGCTACAGGCGGAAGAGCCCTGGGTCCATCCAAGTGCCCAGGGTGCTGGAGCTGGTGCCAGGCCTAGAGGTGGGCAGGGTTGGGGTGAGGGTTAGGGCTAGGGCAAGGAGGGGCAGGGAGACCTGGGAAGGGAGGGGACCTGCCCTTCCAAGGGGCAGTGGGGACATCATCAGAGGGATCTGCCATGTATGTGGTAGAAACACGAAAACCCATCAAGTTCACATTCCAAAAACATGTGCATTTCACTCCCCAAATGACAGTGTGGACGCAGCAGGGAGCTAGCTCCTCGGGGCTCACCACAGAGCAGTGCACCCCAGGGACCTGGAGGAGACCAGCCCAGAGCCTGACCCACTCGCTGCTGCTACCCCGGCCCCTCTTGCCCCTGGCTCCCCTCCAGACCTGTTTTGCCCTCATCCCTCCTAATCTCCTTTCTGTTCCTTCTCTGCTCTGCAACCCACCCTACCGGCCCCTTCATTTTCCCCTTTCTCCCACGTCCGCCGGGGCTCAGACCCTCCCCGCTGCGACCCACAGCCTCCCCGCACGAGATACGGCCTGCCCCACCACTGCACATCCCCGCCCCTCAAGCAGACACCCACCCGTCCACTCGCCACATACACACTCACGCCCATCCACACCACACCACAGCACTCACACACATCTCCACACACATGCACACACACCACTCCTTCACACACCCATCCCACAACGCCCACACACAGGGGCTTGGTCAGCTCCTGGTCCACTGAGCCACAGGCTGAGGGCGTGTGTGGGGCGCGTGAGGCCGTCCCCAGGCTACCTCTCCTCCTCGCTGCCCCCTGTAACTCACACCACTGCCCCGTCACCGAATACCATTGAGCATTCCAGGCCTCTGGTAAGACAGACCTGCCAAATCACCAAACCCCAGGTGCCTGCTAGAATTAGATTCAGCTGCAAATAACAAAGAACTACCCCCCCCCATCCCCCAACAAACCAATAAACCCACCTGGGTTTAATAAAACTACAGTTTCATTTCTCTCTGGAGAGAAGGTTGGAGTTGGGCAGGCCAGACCATGTGGGGACCTAACAGATGTGTGGGACTCTGAATGGCTTCACTGCTCCGCCATACTCCGCAGGTGTCTCTCCTCCGTGGGACCACCTGGCAGCCCAGGATGACTGTCAGAGGCCAGCCATTGCGTGTCACCTCCAGGCAACCACTTCCTGCCTTTGCCACTTCAGTATGCATCCTTGGGTTGTTTGTAAGGATGCAAGGCCCCCTCAGTGTGAGTCAGGAAAGCAGCTGCAAACTGCCCTCTCAAGTTTCAAAAGCAAGAAATGGAGACTGATTCAGACTCAACCAAAGAGCTTCTCAGAAACATCCCTAAATGCATGGCTTGCCGGTTCTCTCTCCCTTTGGATTCTTTCCCTTTCTTTCTCTCTCTCTCTCTTTTTTTTTTTTTTTAACAGACTTTTGTTGTTTACTGCCACCCAAAGGATTCTTGAACCTGCTGTTTTTGGGAATGGTCCTGCCCTTTGGAACAAAATGAAGGCAAAGACACCAAATTGCTGGTGAGGATGTGGAGCAGCAGGGACTCTCGGTCGCTGCCAGTGGGAACGCAAGATGGTACGACTGCTTCCAAAGACAGCCTGGCAGTTTCTAACAAAACGAAATCTGCTCTTACCATACCACCCAGCAACCGCGCTCCTTATCTGTTACTCAGATGAACCTAGAAGCTGCATGTGAACAAAGCCGCAGCTTTACTCGTAACTGTCAAAAGTTATCACACACAAGAGCCACCAAAACGTCCTTCAATCAGTGAACAGATAAACTATATCCAGACAATGGAGTCCCACTGAGCAATAAAACATAAAATAAACAAACACTCAAGCTATGAAAAGACACAGAGAAAGGTCCAACGGATATGGCTATGAGAAAGAAGCTAGTTTGAAAAAGGCTACATACTGTATGATTCCAACTATATGACAGTCTGCAAAAGGCAAACTATAGAGATGATAAAAAGATTAGGGGTTGCCAGCGGTAGGGAGGAGGCACAGAGGAGCACAGAGGACTTTAAGAGTCAAAGCCTTCTGTATGATGGGACCTCCCAGGTGGTGCCAGTGGTAAAGAATCCTCCTGCTAATGCAGGAGCCCAAAGAGAGATGGGTTCAGTCCCTCAGGAGATCCCCTGGAGGAGGGCATGGCAACCCACTCCAGTATTCTTGCCTGGAGAATCCCCATGGATAGAAGTGCCTGATGGGCTATAGTCCCTGGGGTCACGAAGAGCTGGATACAACTGAGGCACCTCACTAGCACACAAGCATTCTGTATGACGGACATATGATAATGGTGGACATGTCATAACCTATACAACAAAGTGTGAACCTTAATTTAAACAATGGAGTTTGGTTAATAATAATGGGTCCGTAGAGCGTCCCTGGTGGTCCAGTGGCTAAGACTCCATGCTCCCAATGCACAGGACCTGGGTTCCATCCCTGGTCAGGGAACAAGATTCCACACACTGCACCTAAAAGAACCTGCATGTTACAACTATGACTGCATGAAGGAAAACAAATAAACGGGTTTTTTAAAGTTAGCTCATTTATTACCTGCTGTTTTGGGAACCCAACAATGAAGGAAAGCCAAATTGCTGGTGAGGATGTGGAGCAGCAGGGACTCTCGGTCGCTGCCAGTGGGAACGCAAGATGGTACGACTGCTTCCAAAGACAGCCTGGCAGTTTCTAACAAAACGAAATCTGCTCTTACCATACCACCCAGCAACCGCGCTCCTTATCTGTTACTCAGATGAACCTAGAAGCTGCATGTGAACAAAGCCGCAGCTTTACTCGTAACTGTCAAAAGTTATCACACACAAGAGCCACCAAAACGTCCTTCAATCAGTGAACAGATAAACTATATCCAGACAATGGAGTCCCACTGAGCAATAAAACATAAAATAAACAAACACTCAAGCTATGAAAAGACACAGAGAAAGGTCCAACGGATATGGCTATGAGAAAGAAGCTAGTTTGAAAAAGGCTACATACTGTATGATTCCAACTATATGACAGTCTGCAAAAGGCAAACTATAGAGATGATAAAAAGATTAGGGGTTGCCAGCGGTAGGGAGGAGGCACAGAGGAGCACAGAGGACTTTAAGAGTCAAAGCCTTCTGTATGATGGGACCTCCCAGGTGGTGCCAGTGGTAAAGAATCCTCCTGCTAATGCAGGAGCCCAAAGAGAGATGGGTTCAGTCCCTCAGGAGATCCCCTGGAGGAGGGCATGGCAACCCACTCCAGTATTCTTGCCTGGAGAATCCCCATGGATAGAAGTGCCTGATGGGCTATAGTCCCTGGGGTCACGAAGAGCTGGATACAACTGAGGCACCTCACTAGCACACAAGCATTCTGTATGACGGACATATGATAATGGTGGACATGTCATAACCTATACAACAAAGTGTGAACCTTAATTTAAACAATGGAGTTTGGTTAATAATAATGGGTCCGTAGAGACGTCCCTGGTGGTCCAGTGGCTAAGACTCCATGCTCCCAATGCACAGGACCTGGGTTCCATCCCTGGTCAGGGAACAAGATTCCACACACTGCACCTAAAAGAACCTGCATGTTACAACTATGACTGCATGAAGGAAAACAAATAAACGGGTTTTTTAAAGTTAGCTCATTTATTAAAAAAAATAATAATGGATCAGTAATGGATCAAAATACTGTATGAGTGCAAGATGTTACTAAGAGGAAAAACTGGCATGAGGGAATAGAGGGGAACCTCGTACCTTCCCATCAATATTTCTGTAAGCCTAAACCTACTCTAAGACCTTCCTTGGTGGATCAGACAGTCAAGAATCTGCCTGCAGTGTAGCAGATGCGGGTTTGATCCCTGGCTTGGGAAGCTCCCCTGGAGAAGGGAATGACAACCCACTCTAGAATATTTGTCTGGAAAATTCCATGGCAGGCTACAGTCCATGGGGTTGCAAAAGAGTTGGACACGAGTTGGCAACTAAACCACAACAAAACTACTCTACAAAACTAACAAGATAACAAAAACAAAGAACTCTAAAAAACAAAACCCAAAAGCAACAGAGGAAAAGGTCTCCCCACACAGCACCCTGGGCTGCAGAGCTGGTCGGTCTAAGGGACGGTAGTGTCACTGTGTGCTCTGGACCAGGGGCCCCATTGAGAAACTAATGCAGTGCTTCCTGGACTTGTCTGCACACTGGAATCCCTTAGGGAACAGTTTCAAAAAAATTGCTGCCACCTGTGTCCCACCCCCAGTGCCTGTGGCTTAATTAGCATGGGTGTGGTTTGGGCTGTGGAATTTTTAAGAATTCCCAAGTGGTTCTAATACCAGCCAAGTTCCGGAACCACTGAGCTATGGAGAGCCTCGGCACCTCGGGGCCCATTCTCACCTACTCTGCCCAATAGGGTGGGAATGGAGGTGGAGGAGGAATCAAGGGAAGGCAGCCCCAGCTCCCCGTCATACCCAGGCCTCCCAGTCTTGCATCCAAGCCAGCTGCCCGTGGCATCATTTGGGAAGGTGTTACAGTGCCAGCATGCAGGCTGCATCCAGACCAATCTCGGAGGGCGGGACAGCGGCCTCCCATACTTTGTAAAGCTCAGGCACAGCTAAGAACTGCGGTAACCAGAATCTGAGTACTGGGGGAGCTGCAGACATCCTCTGATCAGGGTCTGAAGCCAGACGTTCAGAAGGGCTTGCCACCTGCAAGTCATCTGAGTCTACTCCCCTCATTTAAAAAGTTGGGCTGAGAGTCTTAGCGGCTAATGCGGCAGGCTGAGCCTCTGTCACACGTGGCCTCTCGGCTCCATCAACAGGCTTACACACTTGGTCAAAGTCCTCCTAACCGGTGCCTTCTCAGCCTTTCTGCTCCTCACAACCACCTGCAAGCTTAAAAAATCCCATGCCAGATACGTGTTCTGGGAACAAACCACCTGAGTCGAGCAGGTCCCGCCATGGCACTCTGTGACCTGGTTGTAGAGGTGGCAGCCAGAGTCAAGAGTCTGGGGACCAGGGGGTGCTGGCTGAGTGAGGGTAAAGCATGCATGTCAGTCCCCACAGGGCCAGGGGACGCCATGTCTCAACCTTGGAGAAGCAGACAGGCAGCTCTCCAGCCGAGTGAGCACATGGGGTGAGAGGAGCTGGTACGAGGGGATGCTGATGTCTACTGTGGGCAACACATGTGATCCCCGAGATGGAGCCACTCATTCAATGGGTCCACGTCCTACTGTATGCTCGGCTCTCACAGGTGCCAGGAATGCAAGTGAAGGCTAAAGTGAAGACATGGTCCCAGAGCTCTGGGGCTCACAGCCCATCAGTAGAAACGATATGAATCAAACTGCCCACATGTCAGCTATAAGCAGAGCCACAAAGAATGAGGAAGGAGCGTGAGAACAGAAGAAGGAGGCTGGGGGCAGGGGCAGCACAGAGTGCCCAGAGGAGGCAATAGCAAGAGGCAATGTCAAGAGACATGGAGTTAAGAAGGCAAACGCCAGGGAGATGCTGCGAGGTGGGAAGAGAAATTCAGGAGGGAAAACCAGTGCAAGTAAAGGCTCTGCAGCAGGAGAACAGACTGGGAGAAAGAAGGCCAGTGAGGCTGGGGCACGGACAGTGAGACAGAGAAAGGATAAAATGCGCTGGACCAAGAGTCAGGGTGACCACACAGGAGACTGTGAGCTTCAGACAAACAGTGCAAAGCTCAGGCTTCTCAGCCCCTAAGAAGTCAGGGTGCAAAGGAACTTGCTTCAGCAGATGATCTGATCTGAGGGTCTGAAGCCAGACGTTCAGAAGGGCTTGCCACCTGCAAGTCATCTGAGTCTACTCCCCTCATTTAAAAAGTTGGGCTGAGAGTCTTAGCGGCTAATGCGGCAGGCTGAGCCTCTGTCACACGTGGCCTCTCGGCTCCATCAACAGGCTTACACACTTGGTCAAAGTCCTCCTAACCGGTGCCTTCTCAGCCTTTCTGCTCCTCACAACCACCTGCAAGCTTAAAAAATCCCATGCCAGATACGTGTTCTGGGAACAAACCACCTGAGTCGAGCAGGTCCCGCCATGGCACTCTGTGACCTGGTTGTAGAGGTGGCAGCCAGAGTCAAGAGTCTGGGGACCAGGGGGTGCTGGCTGAGTGAGGGTAAAGCATGCATGTCAGTCCCCACAGGGCCAGGGGACGCCATGTCTCAACCTTGGAGAAGCAGACAGGCAGCTCTCCAGCCGAGTGAGCACATGGGGTGAGAGGAGCTGGTACGAGGGGATGCTGATGTCTACTGTGGGCAACACATGTGATCCCCGAGATGGAGCCACTCATTCAATGGGTCCACGTCCTACTGTATGCTCGGCTCTCACAGGTGCCAGGAATGCAAGTGAAGGCTAAAGTGAAGACATGGTCCCAGAGCTCTGGGGCTCACAGCCCATCAGTAGAAACGATATGAATCAAACTGCCCACATGTCAGCTATAAGCAGAGCCACAAAGAATGAGGAAGGAGCGTGAGAACAGAAGAAGGAGGCTGGGGGCAGGGGCAGCACAGAGTGCCCAGAGGAGGCAATAGCAAGAGGCAATGTCAAGAGACATGGAGTTAAGAAGGCAAACGCCAGGGAGATGCTGCGAGGTGGGAAGAGAAATTCAGGAGGGAAAACCAGTGCAAGTAAAGGCTCTGCAGCAGGAGAACAGACTGGGAGAAAGAAGGCCAGTGAGGCTGGGGCACGGACAGTGAGACAGAGAAAAGGATAAAATGCGCTGGACCAAGAGTCAGGGTGACCACACAGGAGACTGTGAGCTTCAGACAAACAGTGCAAAGCTCAGGCTTCTCAGCCCCCTGAAAGTGAAAGTGTTAACTTGGTCAGTCGTATCTGACTCTGCAACCTTGTGAACTGTAGCCCGCCAGGCTCCTCTGTCCATGGAATTCTCTGAGCAAGAAAACTGGAGTGGATTGCCCTTTTCTTCTCCAGGGGATCTTCCCAACTCTGGAACTGAACCTGGGTCTCCCATATTGCGGGAAGATTCTTTACCATCTGAGCCTCCAGGAAGGCCCCTGCCAGCCAGCCCCCTGATGATCTGTAAAATGGGGAAATAACAGGATCTACTTGTTGGATGATTGTGGGGACTGAATGAGATAGGCAGAGCCCTGGGCTCAGGGCATGAGCTCTCTAGAAAAGTTAGCTCTTATGCTTAAAGAAACCATGTTTATCATCACAACAGACAATAGCACGTCTCAAAAAAACAAGGGTCAATTATGAAGCTCAATCACTGTTATTGTCATGTTCCAACTGGAGACTCTTGAGCCAATGACAGTTCCGAGGGAGCTGGGGAGATGGGGGGGATCTTCTGAGTGGTCCTCAAAGTGTCGTCCTGCCCATTTGGGTCTACATGACACTCTCACAGCATCATCAGGATGGAAATTAAGAGCGCAGCTGGGCCGATAGAACTGGGTCCTCGGGGACGTCCCTGGCAATCCAGTGGTTAATTTAGACTTTGCCTTCCAATGCAGGGGATGTGGATTTGACCCCCAGTTGGGGAGATAGGATCCCACATGCTTCACAGCCAGAAAACCAAAACATGAAAACAGAGGCAATATTGTAACAAATTCAATAAAGACTTTAAAAAAATGGTCCCTGGGCCCAGGGACAGGAGCACCTGCTTTCAGATGTTCATCAGTGAATGGCAGCCACACGTGGACACAGAGTGGGCCTTGGACGAGGAACAGAAGTGCTCAATGCCCGTGTGTTATCCAAAAGTAACAGGGCCATGTGGAGCCCCAAGGGGCAGCTGTCCACAGGCAGGGCCTCTACCTCTGGAGGCTCCAGGATGCTCTGAATAGACTGCTTCCTCCCATCATCATCCTCCAGCCCCCTTGCAGGAGACTGTCTTGCTCACCGTGGGAGGCAGAGCAGGTGAAGTGAGGACAACTTCTCATAAGACAGCTAAGAGCAGATTCAGAGACTAAGAAGAGGTTTTCAACTGCTTAAAAAAACATGTGAGGAAACAAAAAAGAAAACCAACCACCTGAGAACAGGCTGGAGAGACAAATGGCCAAAACAAAACCACAGAAATTAAAAGGAGGTACAGACAGTACTTAGAACATTTGGGTTGCTTAGCTCCTTCGATTTATCTAATGATCTCTGACTGATAAATACATTTGAATCAGTTCTAATGAGATGGATGCATCTAGAACCTATTATACAAAGTGAGGTATATCAGAGAGCAAAAGATAAATATTATATACTGACACATGTATGGAATCTAGAAAGATGGTGCTGATAAATGAATATGCAGAGCAGCAATGGAGAAGCAGACATGGAGAACAGTCCTATGGACATTGGTTGAGGGAGGGGAATATGCTGTGGGACTAGGGGATCTCAGACAGGGGCTCCGTGGCGACCTGGGGGGGGTGGGTGGGGAGGGGGATGCGGGGGTTCCAGAGGGGTGGACATATGTTTACTATGGAAGATTTGGGTGGATATGCGGCAATAAACAACAAAACCCTGTAAAAAATAATAATAGTAAATAAAATGTATATGGAATCAAAAAAATTCTTTTTTCCGCCATGCTGCATGGCATGAGGTACCTTAGTTCCCCTACCAGGGACCGAACCCGCACCTCCTGAATTGGTAGTACAGGGTCTTAACCACAGCAAAGGAACTTCCTATATTTTGTCTTGATGACAGCTATCATTGTGAGTAGCCACTGTACACCAGGTGCTTCACATACATAATTACTTCTTGTTTTCAGTCAGTAAGTTGTGTCCAACTCCCTGTGACCCCATGGACTGCAGTATGTCAGGCTTCCCTGTCCTTCACTATCTCCTGGAGTTTGCCCAAACTCATGTCTGTTGGATAGGTGATGCCATCCAACCATCTCATCCTTTGTCACCTGCTTCTTGCCCTCAATCTTTCTCCACATCAGGGTCTTTTCCAATGAGTCGGCTCTTTTCATTAGGTGGTCAAAATATTAGACCTTCAGTTTCAACATTAGTCCTTCCAGTGAACAGTCAGGGTTGATTTCCTTTAGGATTCACTGGTTTGATCTCCGTGCAGTCCAAAGGACTCTCAAGAGTCTTCTTCAACATCACACTGGGTAAGTCTTATCCAGGACCACACTACTAACGCTGAAAATAGTGCTCAGTGTTCAGCACCAACCCCTGAGGTGAGGATGCAGCGTCTGACTACCGAGCTCCCCGTGTCCTGATGCTGCTCTGACACCGCTGCACAGTTTTCCCAAGGGAGTGGCTGCCGATACCCTGTCTTCACTCCATCCACCTCATCCTACATGCCATCACCAATCAAGCATTCCTGTGTTCCCGTGATAGGTCGCTGCTCAATTTGTCCCAAACTGATCTACTGATTCAGTGCAACCCCAATAAGGACTGCAGCAGTATCGTTTGGTTTTGTTTTGTACAAAATGACAAGCTCATTCTAAGCTTCGTATGAAAATGCAAAGGACCTAGAAGAACCGAAACAACTCTGAAAAAGAACAAAGTGGAAGGATTTAAACTGATCTCAACATCTATAAAGTTATAGTAATCAAGACGGTAGGGGTAAACTTAGATAGGAAGTGAGCAGATGAGTAACTCCTTAGACAGGAAGTGAGCACAAGAGTAACCCCTAGAAGAGTAACTCTCTACTTGGCAATAGCAGATAAATCCCAGTGTGATGGAAGAAAGAAGTGTAAGTAAATCTGTAAATACAAAGACACACCCTGTGTGAATGGTGCATTAACTCCGCTCCTGAAAATCATTATAAGAAGCTGTTGATTGCAAGGAGAAGAAGTGGCCAAAGGAATGGGTGGGGAGGAGGCTTTTGCTTTTCAAACACCTTCCTCTTGCACCATTTGAATTTTCTGCACTTGATGCGTAGAGTACTTCTGAGAAAATAAAAACAGATTCTGTGAGATGATTGGTCATCTTTTGGTTTGTGTTATTATTATTTTATTATTTTTAATTAACTTATGTAGCTTCCCTGGATCTCAGTTACAGCATTCAGAATCTTTTGATTTTCATTGAGGCCTTCAAGATCCTCAGTAATGGCATGAGAACTTTTAGTTGCAGTCTGTGGGATCTAGTTCCCTGACCAGGGATGGAACCCAGGCCCCCTGCATTGGAAACGCGGAGTCTTGGCCACTGGACCACTGGGGAAGTCCCTGTTAATTCTTTTCACAAGAAGCAATCTTAATAAATAGTATCTGGGAGGGAGGAGGGAAGGAAGGTTGAGAAGGAGGAAGGAGAGATGATACCGACAGACAATGACAGAAAAGAAACCAACCATAAAACAAGGGCTTGCCTAGGAGAGCCCCAAAGTTCCAACGACTATGATCCTGGAGCTCTGGAGACAAAGGGGAAACACATGGTAAGCAAGTGAGGCAGGACAAAGCCTCCAAAGACACTGCTCAAGAAAACAAATTTGTTCTAAGAGCTACATGTCACGCCCACTTATAAAAAATCCAAAGAATGTGCTGGCTGGGGTGGCTTTATTTTGTTATAGTCTCCCTCTCCTACACAACTATCACAGAAGCCGGTGGGGAATGAAATGAGTGGGTCAGAATGAACAACACTGTCTTGAAAATGAATGGGAAAGGATGCCACGTGTTTCACTTCTCTTCCAGTGTTTTGATCTCATGGACGGAGCTCTTCTCCAGGCTCCGCTGCCCACTCCATGTGACTGGCACTGGGCTACTGGCCAGTCCTACATGGGCACGGCCGAAGCGTGTTTGTGAAACATGAGGTCATTTCTCGCAAGAAATTAGTTGCACAAGAATATGTTTGCTTTCAAAACCAAACTCTGCCATTAAAGAAAGAAAACAAACGATTAGAGCTAATAAACGAGTTCAGCCAGGTTGCAGGATACGAGGTCAATACAGAAACAATCTGCTGCGTCTCTACACACTAGCAAGGAATGATCTGAAAAGAAAATGAAAAAAAAAAAAGGCACTTATGGTAGTATCAAGAAGAATAAAATAGATTCTGTGAGATGATTGGTCATCTTTTGGTTTGTGTTATTATTATTTTATTATTTTTAATTAACTTATGTAGCTTCCCTGGATCTCAGTTACAGCATTCAGAATCTTTTGATTTTCATTGAGGCCTTCAAGATCCTCAGTAATGGCATGAGAACTTTTAGTTGCAGTCTGTGGGATCTAGTTCCCTGACCAGGGATGGAACCCAGGCCCCCTGCATTGGAAACGCGGAGTCTTGGCCACTGGACCACTGGGGAAGTCCCTGTTAATTCTTTTCACAAGAAGCAATCTTAATAAATAGTATCTGGGAGGGAGGAGGGAAGGAAGGTTGAGAAGGAGGAAGGAGAGATGATACCGACAGACAATGACAGAAAAGAAACCAACCATAAAACAAGGGCTTGCCTAGGAGAGCCCCAAAGTTCCAACGACTATGATCCTGGAGCTCTGGAGACAAAGGGGAAACACATGGTAAGCAAGTGAGGCAGGACAAAGCCTCCAAAGACACTGCTCAAGAAAACAAATTTGTTCTAAGAGCTACATGTCACGCCCACTTATAAAAAATCCAAAGAATGTGCTGGCTGGGGTGGCTTTATTTTGTTATAGTCTCCCTCTCCTACACAACTATCACAGAAGCCGGTGGGGAATGAAATGAGTGGGTCAGAATGAACAACACTGTCTTGAAAATGAATGGGAAAGGATGCCACGTGTTTCACTTCTCTTCCAGTGTTTTGATCTCATGGACGGAGCTCTTCTCCAGGCTCCGCTGCCCACTCCATGTGACTGGCACTGGGCTACTGGCCAGTCCTACATGGGCACGGCCGAAGCGTGTTTGTGAAACATGAGGTCATTTCTCGCAAGAAATTAGTTGCACAAGAATATGTTTGCTTTCAAAACCAAACTCTGCCATTAAAGAAAGAAAACAAACGATTAGAGCTAATAAACGAGTTCAGCCAGGTTGCAGGATACGAGGTCAATACAGAAACAATCTGCTGCGTCTCTACACACTAGCAAGGAATGATCTGAAAAGAAAATGAAAAAAAAAAAAGGCACTTATGGTAGTATCAAGAAGAATAAAATACTAGGAATAAATTTAACAAAATAAGTATAAGACTGTATACTGAAAACTGCAAGACATTCTTATAAAGAAATGAAAGAAGGGGCTTCCCTGGTGATTCAGTGGGTAAGGACACCGCCTTGCAGTGCAAGGGGCGCCGGTTCGATCCCTGGCCTGGGAAGATCCCACATGCCGCGGAGTGACTGGACTGATGTGTCCAATTACCGAGCTGGAGCTCTGGAGCACATGTGCCCAGAGCCAGTGCCCTGCGACAACAGAGGCCACCGCGATGGGAGGCCCACAGGAGCCAAAGAACAAAGATAGATGAAAAGAGACAAACGAAAGACCAATAGAAGTGGCCTGCTCATCCCCCTCCCACCTCACCCCACCCCCTCAAAAAAAAAAAAAAAAAAAAACTATTAAAAAAAAAAAAGAAATGAAAGAAGATCTGAATCGATGGAGACATATCCCATGTTCATAGATTAGGAGACTCGATATTATTAAGATGGGAGTAATTCTCAAAGTCATTTACAGATTCAACACAATCACTATGGAAAACTCAGCTGTCGCTTTTTTGCAGAGGCTGGTTGATACACCAATCCCAAAATTAGTATGAAAATACCAGACACCCGGAAGAGCTAAAATGATTTAGAAAAGAGTGAAGCTGGAGAACTCACACTTCCCAATTTCAAAACTTACTACAAGCTATGATAATCAAGAATTGGTGATACTATATATATATATACACACACATATGTACATATATACATATATGTGCATGTATATATACATTATATATATATATATATATGTATTAATAGAACAGAACGGGGAGTCTATAGATAGACTCATATATCCATGTAAACCGATTAACTGATTTTCAACCACGGTGCCAAGATAATTCACCGTGGGAACAATGGTCTAATGGATAAAAAAGATCGTTTGCTTTCAAAACCAAACTCTGCCATTAAAGAAAGAAAACAAACGATTAGAGCTAATAAACGAGTTCAGCCAGGTTGCAGGATACGAGGTCAATACAGAAACAATCTGCTGCGTCTCTACACACTAGCAAGGAATGATCTGAAAAGAAAATGAAAAAAAAAAAAGGCACTTATGGTAGTATCAAGAAGAATAAAATACTAGGAATAAATTTAACAAAATAAGTATAAGACTGTATACTGAAAACTGCAAGACATTCTTATAAAGAAATGAAAGAAGGGGCTTCCCTGGTGATTCAGTGGGTAAGGACACCGCCTTGCAGTGCAAGGGGCGCCGGTTCGATCCCTGGCCTGGGAAGATCCCACATGCCGCGGAGTGACTGGACTGATGTGTCCAATTACCGAGCTGGAGCTCTGGAGCACATGTGCCCAGAGCCAGTGCCCTGCGACAACAGAGGCCACCGCGATGGGAGGCCCACAGGAGCCAAAGAACAAAGATAGATGAAAAGAGACAAACGAAAGACCAATAGAAGTGGCCTGCTCATCCCCCTCCCACCTCACCCCACCCCCTCAAAAAAAAAAAAAAAAAAACTATTAAAAAAAAAAAAGAAATGAAAGAAGATCTGAATCGATGGAGACATATCCCATGTTCATAGATTAGGAGACTCGATATTATTAAGATGGGAGTAATTCTCAAAGTCATTTACAGATTCAACACAATCACTATGGAAAACTCAGCTGTCGCTTTTTTGCAGAGGCTGGTTGATACACCAATCCCAAAATTAGTATGAAAATACCAGACACCCGGAAGAGCTAAAATGATTTAGAAAAGAGTGAAGCTGGAGAACTCACACTTCCCAATTTCAAAACTTACTACAAGCTATGATAATCAAGAATTGGTGATACTATATATATATATACACACACATATGTACATATATACATATATGTGCATGTATATATACATTATATATATATATATATGTATCAATAGAACAGAACTGAGAGTCTATAAATAGACTCATATATCCATGGTAAACCGATTAACTGATTTTCAACCACGGTGCCAAGATAATTCACCGTGGGAAACAAATGGTCTTGAGATAAGAGGCTCTCCACATGCAAAAGACGGAAGCCAGATCCTTCTCTCACACTATATTAAAAAAAAAACTCAAAATGGATCGAAGACCTAAATGGAAAAGCTACAGAATTCTTAGAATCAAACAGAAGAGGGCATTGTCATGATCTTGGACTAGGCATTGGTATCTTGTTTGACATAGAAAGTGTACGTAACAATAGAAAAAAAAAGGGATAACTTCACTTGGATCACAATTAAAAATGCTCGTTCATCAAAGGCCATCATCAAGAGAGTGAAAGAGAACCCACAAAATGGGAAAGCATATCTGCAAACCGCGTATCTGGTAAGGGTCTAGTATAAAAAGACCCCCCACAACTCCACAGCAGAATACAAACAACAATCAAAAAACGAGCAAAGCATCTGAGTAGATACTTCCTCTAAGAAGATATAACAAATGGCCAACATGTACACGAACAGGTGCTCAATGTCCTTAGTTATTAGAGAAATGCAAACCCAAACCACAATGAGCCATCACTTCACACCGATTAGGGTGACTACCATCAAGAGATGGACAATAACAGATGTTGGCAAGGACGTGAGGAAATTGGAAGCCTCGAACACTGCTGGTGGGAAAGTCGAATGACGCAGCCACTTAGGAAAATAGTTTGGCAGTCCTTCAAAAAGTTAAACATAGAATCCCCCTATTACGCAGCAATTCCACTCTTAAGTATATACCGGGGAAAACTAAAAACATATGTCCCCATAAACACTTATGTGGGAACGTTCGCCCGTGCTGAGTCACTCAGTTGTGCCTGACTCTTTGCAGCCCTTTGGATTATAGCCCACCAGGCTTCTCTGTCCATAGGATTTTTCAGGCAAGAATACTGGAGTGGGTTGTCATTTCCTCTTCCAAGGGATCTTCCTGACCCAGGGATCAAACCTACATTTCCTGTGTATTCTGCATTGCAGGTGGATTCTTTACCTGTCACAGTCACATTATTCACAATAGCCCCAAAGTGGAAATAACCCAACTGTCCCTCAACTGATGAATGGATAAAACGTGGTATATCCATTAAATGAAATATTAATCGTCCATAAAAAGGAATAAAGTACATACTACAACATGCATGAACCTTGAAAACATCATGCTAATAAAAGAAGCAGGCACAAAAGGTCACGTATCATATCATGCATATGAAATGTCTGGAATAAACAAGTCCACTGGGACATAATCGGAGTAGGGGTTGCCAGGGGAATGGAAAGTGATTGCTGACACAGGAAGTTTCTTTTGGGGGGTGATGGTTCAACAACTCTGAATCATATTGAATCATACATTTTATAATGGTACGTGAGTTATATCTAACAACAACGACAATTATCTGTCCTGGTCTTGCCACATATTAATAAAGCCTGCAACAGCCCCCACTGTCCTCCAAGATCTGGCCTCCAATGTCCACTCTAATCTCCTATTCAGCCCACTCTCCCCACCTCCTTGTCTTCATGCCTGCTGTTCCCGGCTTGCCCTTCCTCTCTCTTCACAGCCAAGGCTATGCCCAGGGTTGCAAACCAGCAGAACTATATTCCACCTTCAGTTGAATACGGTCTGCAGATGGGCCCACAGTGGGGGTTTCCTGGGTTTTGTTTTTTTAAATGAATTAGTTACCACCAGGAGACGGCACATACACATACCTATTCTGGCTAAGGCAGATTCTCTTGGCTGTCCACCCAAGTGCCAGGCTCCCCTTCTTCCCTAGAAAGGGAACCTGTTTCGTCCTGTGTCTGCTCAGGGAAAGTGGGTCCACCCTCCACGGAGGAACCATGTCATCCCATTTATCTCTGCAGATAACCACAGAGGGTGGCTATGGGAACTCAGTCACAGCAACAGAAACAGGCTTGGGCTGTGTGAGCAGAAAACAGTTTTCTTATACGTCAGAAACCAGCGGACCTTAAAGCTCGTGAAGCTTACGCTAGGGGGTATCTCACCTGCACGGCCCTGTGAGTGTTCTAGGCAGGGAAGCCAAGCTGCAGACAGCAGGTGAACACGAACAGTGCCTGGAAAATATCCTAAGGAGATCTGGAGCAGAGGGCCTTGAGGGTCCCAAGGTTTAGTATTTATTTGGTATGACTTCCTGACTCATTTTCGGTAAATGTTCACTTTCATATTTAATTTTGCTTGTAATGAATTAGATGCTCCAGGTGTCAGAATGGCAATGATTTTAAAGCAGCGCTTAGAAGTCTGCGCAAGGTGGTGAGGTCACGTATCATATCATGCATATGAAATGTCTGGAATAAACAAGTCCACTGGGACATAATCGGAGTAGGGGTTGCCAGGGGAATGGAAAGTGATTGCTGACACAGGAAGTTTCTTTTGGGGGGTGATGGTTCAACAACTCTGAATCATATTGAATCATACATTTTATAATGGTACGTGAGTTATATCTAACAACAACGACAATTATCTGTCCTGGTCTTGCCACATATTAATAAAGCCTGCAACAGCCCCCACTGTCCTCCAAGATCTGGCCTCCAATGTCCACTCTAATCTCCTATTCAGCCCACTCTCCCCACCTCCTTGTCTTCATGCCTGCTGTTCCCGGCTTGCCCTTCCTCTCTCTTCACAGCCAAGGCTATGCCCAGGGTTGCAAACCAGCAGAACTATATTCCACCTTCAGTTGAATACGGTCTGCAGATGGGCCCACAGTGGGGGTTTCCTGGGTTTTGTTTTTTAACTGAATTAGTTACCACCAGGAGACGGCACATACACATACCTATTCTGGCTAAGGCAGATTCTCTTGGCTGTCCACCCAAGTGCCAGGCTCCCCTTCTTCCCTAGAAAGGGAACCTGTTTCGTCCTGTGTCTGCTCAGGGAAAGTGGGTCCACCCTCCACGGAGGAACCATGTCATCCCATTTATCTCTGCAGATAACCACAGAGGGTGGCTATGGGAACTCAGTCACAGCAACAGAAACAGGCTTGGGCTGTGTGAGCAGAAAACAGTTTTCTTATACGTCAGAAACCAGCGGACCTTAAAGCTCGTGAAGCTTACGCTAGGGGGTATCTCACCTGCACGGCCCTGTGAGTGTTCTAGGCAGGGAAGCCAAGCTGCAGACAGCAGGTGAACACGAACAGTGCCTGGAAAATATCCTAAGGAGATCTGGAGCAGAGGGCCTTGAGGGTCCCAAGGTTTAGTATTTATTTGGTATGACTTCCTGACTCATTTTCGGTAAATGTTCACTTTCATATTTAATTTTGCTTGTAATGAATTAGATGCTCCAGGTGTCAGAATGGCAATGATTTTAAAGCAGCGCTTAGAAGTCTGCGCAAGGTGGTGAATGAAAGTATGCTTGTATTGCATGAACAAATGAGTAATCTCCATAGAGAAAATCTATTTCAAAAAACGATAAGGAACTAAATGGAAATTCTAAAACTAAAAATTCAAAGATTTGAAAGGAGCCTGGAAAAAAGTGACTCTCCTGAATTCTACTGGAGGTGTAGGATCCACAAGGTTGAAAATTCAGGTGTTTAAAGGGTACTGGTAGTTAGAAGACATGGCAAGGGTCCTCTAAAGTCTGTGATCCAGTTCTGTCTAATGAAACAAAATGGAAAGAATGTCCTATTAAAAAGAGAAGACGTACAAGAAGTAATGGCCTCTTATCCTTCTCCCTTGTCCTTCTGCCTTGAATACTGTTGTCTTGTGAGGACATGCTGATGCCTGGAGCAATGGCAGTCATTCTGTGCCCTGGAGGGGAAGTGGCGAGAAGAGGGACACAAGCTAAGCCGGAGCCCTGAGAAGGCACGTCTCTTGAACATAACAAGGAGAAATCTGAGTCTGGACTTCTTGTCATGTGGGATCATCACCAGCCCTTAACTGGACATCTGTTACTCAGAGTCTGGGCACACCCCAACTAAGGCATAGTGACCCCTGAAAGTGGAGCAATCTGGCAATACGGAACTTTCCAGCCTCTTCAGAGAGGGCAGGAGCCCTCTAGTTACAGACCTCACTTGGTCCCCACTGCAACAGAGTTTATAATCCCCACCCTACCCATCTTTTGAGAGATCAATTGCTCTCTCTTCTACAGAGCACTTCCCAATTCCCGCCTCCTTCACGCCAACCCCATTCAGCTAGAAGCAATTTCTCGCCATTCTGTCTCTGTTCCCTTTCTATCTTCTATTGTAATTGGACATTTAATCCCCTCCCACTTGACTGTCAGCCCTCCGAGGGCAGGAACCATGCCTTATCACCCCCTGTATTACCTCTCTAGTGAGGCACCTGAATTCAGGAGGCACTCAATGTCTGTTGGCTGAATAAACAAATGAACACTCCTACAATAAAGAATGTCAGTGTTCCAGAATATCCCATTCTCCAAGTTCACTGGGAGCTTTTAACAGGTGATGTGTGCTGCTTCTTAATCTAGGGAAATTGCTCCCACCTTATTTCAACCCTTCAGCGAATCCTGGGCCCTCGGCCTGCAGCCCCAGCCGCCTGGTGCACACCCACGACCGTCACCTCTGAAGCCTGGGTCCCAGGTCCTGCCCGAGCCCGGCCTCACCCCTTCCTCATGTAACAGGCTGGGATGGAGGTGACTGTGCACAAGCTGTCCCAGGATAATTGGGAAGAACTTCCAGTCAACCACAAATTCCAGAAAAAGATGGAAATTTAAACACATACAAACCTCCCCTGTTTTACCAAAGGCCGGGCAATTTGAAAACTCATGTCCCAATCACAGATTCAAAGCCCGCCCGGAGGGCAGTGCCCCCAGGGAGGACAAGGACATTCAGAGTACCTCAAGGTGTGGACAAGTCTGAGAAGCTGGACTTCCTTTTGCATCAAGCCTGGATCTAATTTAACAAATGCTTCCTGAACTGGCAGGTGATTTTCAGTTCCAGCTTTTGATAGTCTCTCCTAACACCTGATTCTGGAATTGACCTTTTGTTTTTTGACATTATGACAAACAAACAAACAAACACATAACCTAAGAGCATCTTAGCCATTCTCAGGGGCACAATTCAGTAGCATTAAGTACATTCCTATCATTCTGCGACCAACATCACTAACCACTTCCAGAACTTTCTCATCCTCGCAAACTGAAACTCTGTACGCCCCAAACACTAACCCTGTATCTTCCCTCCCACAGCCCCTGGCAACCACCATTCCACTTTCTGTCTCTATGAATCTGAGTACTATAGGTACTCGATGTAAAAGAAATCCCACAAGATTTGTTCTTTTGTGACAGGCTTATTTCACTTAGCATAATGTCCTTAGGTTCATCCATGCCGCAGCATGTGACAGAATTTCCTCCCTTTATAAGGCTGAATAATACTCCGCTGGAAATTTGGGCAATCCCCAGGAGCTGGCCAGGGACAGGGAATCCTGGTGTGCTGCAGTCCATGGGGTCGCAAAGAGTCAGATACAACTGGGGAACTAAACAACAACAATAAAATGCTCTGCTGCATGTATAGACCACATTTTGCTTATCCATCCACGTGGACATTGATTTGGGTCACTTCCTCTATCGGGCTGTAGTGAGTAATGCTGCTGTGAACATGGGGGTACAAATGCTCCAGTCACTGCTTTCAGGTCGTTTGTGAGTCAGGTCTTTTCCCAAATCAATCCAGATCTTGATCTTGGGCATGGTGTTCTGGGGGCCAGTCTCTAGCCCAAGGGGAGGAAAGAAGACATCCCCACCCCCTCCTCGCGTGTAACACCAGGAGGGAGCCCTCAGAGCTGGGCTGACAGGGACCCAGGAACCTGTTCCCGGCCCCACCCCCTCCCAACAGTGGGCGAATCAGGGACAATGTGGCAAAGAAGCAGAGAGGAGTGGGCCGTCCCCTCAGCCTCTGTGTCTCTGAGGAGACACATACCACTGCGCGGAGCAGAAGAGTGGGACAAGGGAGGCCTCTGTTTCCCAAAGGGCAGGCCAGCCACGCAGCCGGGACTGCAGGGGCAGAGGTTATGTAAAGGCACAGGAGGCTGAGACCAGTGCTATTCAGAGGACCTCAGTGAGAGGGGTCCCAGGCGTTGGGGGTGGGGGGTGGGGGAGGGGGAGCCGGAGGAGTCTGGAATGCTCTCACTTGACAGATGGCCCCCAGCTCAGCCAACTCCTCCAGGAGGGGAGGCACAGAAGCAGAAATTCAAAGGGATGGTGGCTGGTGGGGGTGGGGTAGGAGTGGTTAATGGGTCTATAACCTTGGCCTTCAGAGCAATGCAGCGTTAAGCTCCCGTGTTCAGTGGGAGGGTGGGCAGACTGCAGCTGGTGGGCAAAGGCGCAGTCTGGACACCTGCGGGTCCCTCTCACTGTCTGCCGTAAGCAACTTCCAGTTGGTTACATGATATTTTTTGGTGCCAAAGTGTCTAGGTTCAGGCACCAAATGATGACAGGCTGAGACGGGTGCAGCCACTACATGGGAAATTAATTGCTCCTGTGCAACGCTGAACATCTTAGAATATAAAAATGACTTAAGTGTACGCCTTACATGTCAGGACCAAGCACAGAATCAAGGCTCTCCTGGTGTGCTGCAGTCCATGGGGTCGCAAAGAGTCAGATACAACTGGGGAACTAAACAACAACAATAAAATGCTCTGCTGCATGTATAGACCACATTTTGCTTATCCATCCACGTGGACATTGATTTGGGTCACTTCCTCTATCGGGCTGTAGTGAGTAATGCTGCTGTGAACATGGGGGTACAAATGCTCCAGTCACTGCTTTCAGGTCGTTTGTGAGTCAGGTCTTTTCCCAAATCAATCCAGATCTTGATCTTGGGCATGGTGTTCTGGGGGCCAGTCTCTAGCCCAAGGGGAGGAAAGAAGACATCCCACCCCTCCTCGCGTGTAACACCAGGAGGGAGCCCTCAGAGCTGGGCTGACAGGGACCCAGGAACCTGTTCCCGGCCCCACCCTCCCAACAGTGGGCGAATCAGGGACAATGTGGCAAAGAAGCAGAGAGGGTGGGCCGTCCCCTCAGCCTCTGTGTCTCTGAGGAGACACATACCACTGCGCGGAGCAGAAGAGTGGGACAAGGGAGGCCTCTGTTTCCCAAAGGGCAGGCCAGCCACGCAGCCGGGACTGCAGGGGCAGAGGTTATGTAAAGGCACAGGAGGCTGAGACCAGTGCTATTCAGAGGACCTCAGTGAGAGGGGTCCCAGGCGTTGGGGTGGGGGTGGGGAGGGGAGGCGGAGGAGTCTGGAATGCTCTCACTTGACAGATGGCCCCCAGCTCAGCCAACTCCTCCAGGAGGGGAGGCACAGAAGCAGAAATTCAAAGGGATGGTGGCTGGTGGGGGTGGGGTAGGAGTGGTTAATGGGTCTATAACCTTGGCCTTCAGAGCAATGCAGCGTTAAGCTCCCGTGTTCAGTGGGAGGGTGGGCAGACTGCAGCTGGTGGGCAAAGGCGCAGTCTGGACACCTGCGGGTCCCTCTCACTGTCTGCCGTAAGCAACTTCCAGTTGGTTACATGATATTTTTTGGTGCCAAAGTGTCTAGGTTCAGGCACCAAATGATGACAGGCTGAGACGGGTGCAGCCACTACATGGGAAATTAATTGCTCCTGTGCAACGCTGAACATCTTAGAATATAAAAATGACTTAAGTGTACGCCTTACATGTCAGGACCAAGCACAGAATCAAGGCTCTCCCTCCAGCTGTTCCAAATCAAATTTTGGGGTTCCACTGATGCCCTTGGAGCTGAGGGCTGCTGCTGGGGCCTCGGCTTCAGGGCCCGCCCCTCCTAGTGACTCCAACTCAGCAAGCTTCCCCGATTTGATGTCGAGGCTCCTGGAAATTTCTCAAACAAACTGGGGCTCTCGGGAAGAAGTCGGAGGCATGCTGTCCCCATAAATCCAGAGAACCCACCTTCCAGACTGTTCTGGGATCCTAAGGGTGTGAAGTCAGCCTGGACTTGGCCCCGGTGACGTGGGTTTGAGGGCTGGTAAGGTGATAAGGTGCCGAGGAGCCTGTTGGCTCAGCTTTTTATTAACACTGGAGCCAGAGCCAGAGATGGCCTGATACCTCCCTCCCCACAGTGATGCAACATCTCCACTAGCACTTGCCTGCACGCTGGATTAGGTGCGGGGGAGGGGGATGCCAAGAGCTGAGCACTGTGTAGGCTCTAGAGTTTGGGCATCCAACGTGAAAGCTGTCCCCTGCACCCTGGTACTAACCGGACTCCCCATCCAGGCTGAGGTCCCAAAGGAGACGAAAGGCTCCCAAAGAAGTTTCTGGAGGCCATGTCAGCAGCTAGAAGGAGAAAGAAAAACAAGTTGGTTGGGTCATCGTTATGGCATAATAATAGTAAACTTTTATTACACCATATTGAATAGGTCCCATCTAGTCCTCACAAATCCACATGATAGAAGTGTCATGCCTGCCACTTTAGAGATGACAAAACTAAGCTCAGAGAGGTCAAGCAACTTCCCCAGAGTCACACAGCAAGTAAGCAGTAAAGCCAGGATTCAATTCCAGCTCTAAGTGACTTGAAATCTCCTATTTCCCAACCCAGGGATCCAATGCGCATCTCCTGCATTGGCAGGCAGATACTATACCAGGGAAGCACTCTACCTGGGACACTGCTGCCCAAATCTTTCTGTCCCTAGAGTTCAGCATGCAGCCAGTCCTTAGCCAAGGTCTGTGAGGAAACCAGTGCTACTGCTGCCGTGGGAGAGGCAGGAGAACCTGCATCTCAGAAGCGAAGCATCAAAGCCCATCCTAAGGCCTGTGGGGTGGTCACGGGAGTGGAAGATGTCAGCCCCCTGCTCCCTTTCCCTCAGCGGACAGCAATGTTGGGTCTCCCTGAGAAAAGGCCCCCAGGCCAAGTGCACCCCTTTCACAGATCTGACTGCAGCTCTGGTTCCTCCTTCCTGAAGATGGAGAAGCTGACCTCTGTGTTAACATCATTCCTTCCGAATGATGTCAAGGCCTTGGGCAGAGCCACAGGCAGGACCCTAAGGACAAGACAGGTCACAGGATTTCCTCACTCAGTGCTGACCTGGGACCATCAGCCCCAGCTTGCAGAGTGAGAAACCGAAGCACAGAGCCGCTGTTCAATGACTGCCCGAGGCACACGGTCGGGAAGGGAGGAGCAGGGCTGAGTTCTCTGCTGTCGCCCCCTCTCCCCCAGGTGACGGAGGTCAGGGGAGAGACTGGGCGGGGCTCGCGCGCCTCCACCCCGTGTCAGGGTCACGCAAGGACCCTCTGTGGGCGACATCTCAGACTGGCTCTTTGTGTCTGCCAGGCACTGCGCAGGGAGAGAGAAGCTGCACTGAGGACAGGGAAGAATGGTCACTCTGTTCCCTGTGTTTCCAGGGGCTGGGGGAGGGGCAAGGAGGGGCGACAGCAAGAGCCCAGAGGGAAGGAGAGAGCTGGAGGGCTCTTTCTGGAAGGCAGCCCGTCTGCCAAGGAGGCCGAGGAGGCTGAGGACTTACTAGAATGCTCCACCCCACAGGCTTGCTCTAATTTACGACGGCTGGGGTTCAGGCTCTAATTGGCAGGAAGACCAGCTGGAACGAGGGACCTGCCGTTCCCCAGGCAGGGATGGTCTTGGGGGTGGGGGGCCAAGGCCAAGTCCCCACGCTCTGCATTCAGATCCCGGCAGCTGGTGCCCGGGTTTTCCCTGCTGGCTCCTCACTGCCTTTTTCAGAGAAGGTTCTGAGCCTGGGGCAGAATGCATGTTCTCCCAAGGCAAAACGTTTGGGCCCTGACCAGAAAGGAAGGGTGGGCAGTTGGCTAATCTTTCTGTCCCTAGAGTTCAGCATGCAGCCAGTCCTTAGGGGAAAAAGGCAGGGGAGAAACCTGCATCTCAGAAGCGAAGCATCAAAGCCCATCCTAAGGCCTGTGGGGTGGTCACGGGAGTGGAAGATGTCAGCCCCCTGCTCCCTTTCCCTCAGCGGACAGCAATGTTGGGTCTCCCTGAGAAAAGGCCCCCAGGCCAAGTGCACCCCTTTCACAGATCTGACTGCAGCTCTGGTTCCTCCTTCCTGAAGATGGAGAAGCTGACCTCTGTGTTAACATCATTCCTTCCGAATGATGTCAAGGCCTTGGGCAGAGCCACAGGCAGGACCCTAAGGACAAGACAGGTCACAGGATTTCCTCACTCAGTGCTGACCTGGGACCATCAGCCCCAGCTTGCAGAGTGAGAAACCGAAGCACAGAGCCGCTGTTCAATGACTGCCCGAGGCACACGGTCGGGAAGGGAGGAGCAGGGCTGAGTTCTCTGCTGTCGCCCCCTCTCCCCCAGGTGACGGAGGTCAGGGGAGAGACTGGGCGGGGCTCGCGCGCCTCCACCCCGTGTCAGGGTCACGCAAGGACCCTCTGTGGGCGACATCTCAGACTGGCTCTTTGTGTCTGCCAGGCACTGCGCAGGGAGAGAGAAGCTGCACTGAGGACAGGGAAGAATGGTCACTCTGTTCCCTGTGTTTCCAGGGGCTGGGGGAGGGGCAAGGAGGGGCGACAGCAAGAGCCCAGAGGGAAGGAGAGAGCTGGAGGGCTCTTTCTGGAAGGCAGCCCGTCTGCCAAGGAGGCCGAGGAGGCTGAGGACTTACTAGAATGCTCCACCCCACAGGCTTGCTCTAATTTACGACGGCTGGGGTTCAGGCTCTAATTGGCAGGAAGACCAGCTGGAACGAGGGACCTGCCGTTCCCCAGGCAGGGATGGTCTTGGGGGTGGGGGGCCAAGGCCAAGTCCCCACGCTCTGCATTCAGATCCCGGCAGCTGGTGCCCGGGTTTTCCCTGCTGGCTCCTCACTGCCTTTTTCAGAGAAGGTTCTGAGCCTGGGGCAGAATGCATGTTCTCCCAAGGCAAAACGTTTGGGCCCTGACCAGAAAGGAAGGGTGGGGAAGATGGAGCAGCTGTTCGAGGCTTTTCCAGCCAACGCACAACTCCACAGAGAGCACCCCAGCTCCAAATCCAGGAGGACCCTCACGCCTGCAAGGCCGCTGGCCCTGGGAGGAGGGCCTAGACCTGGGATCCAGCAAGGAGCGCGGACACAGTGGGAGCACCTGTTGAGGGCAAATCACAAAGAGGCAACACCCTGCGAGGCACAGGCCCTAGGAGGCCCAGAGGGAGGCCACAGGCTGGTCCCTGAACCTCCCTCCCTCCTCCAGCCTCAGCGGGGACAAACCCCACAGCACCCAAGGCCAAGAGAGGGGTGGAAGCCGTGGGAGCCCCGCCTCGCCAGCCCACGGCCCTGCCCGGGGCTGCTGGACCGGCTCGCTCCCGCCACCTAGCGGCTGCCACGGTCCTCACCTGGAACAGCCACCGGAGCAGGGGCACCGGACGATCGCCCCCGGGCGGGTAGAGGTTGCTCAGGAGGCCGGTGCGCAGGAAGGAGAGCTGCTGGGCCGGCGGGGAGCTGCGGGGGCGGAGGCACAATAGAGGGCGAGGTCAGGAAGGCGGTCCTCCTCCTCGCCCGTCTCAGCGAGGCTGAGTGGGCATCCGGTTTCAGCTGCATCGGGGCTAAAAGCCCATCGGTCACCGCTATGGACAAAGACGCTGCCGGAGCCCTCTATGCAAGGAGCTAGCGAAAGGAAAAACAACCTGCAGCGCCATAAGAATCATCTGCTTTCCACAAACACATCTCACAATGTTGTTTGCTTTTGGGCTTTTTCCTCTTCTTTTTGGCCGAAAGGTGTGGCTTGTGGGATCTCAGTTTCCTGACCAGGGCTCGAACCCTGGTCCCCGGCAGTAAAAGAGCCGAGTCCTAACCACTGGACCTCCAGGGAATTCCCCTCACAGTGTTTTTTACACACAGGACGGGGGAGCACAGTTTGTTTTTCTCATGTGAGGAAGGGGGAAACTGAGGTGTTGACCAGAAGGGTCTGCGTGGTGATGAAGAAAGCACCTGGGAGCTGTGCCTCTTACCAGAGGGCTTAGGGCTGCAGTAGGTGGACAGGATTACCTGCTGGGACCACGTGGGGCCAGCATCCGGGGTCTGATTACACTCCAGCGTGTCTGCCCTGTCTTGTGTTTTTCCGAAACAAAGGGGATACCTGAGAAGATGGGAAAGGGGCCCAAGACAGGGACGTTTGGGAAGGAAGTAACAACACAGGGTGGCAGAGGAGTCTTCGGAAACCACATGAGCAGCAAGGGTCCCAGGATGGGGGTGGGGGGAGGGTGTTCAGACCCTCCACGTTCCTGGGGCCATAACACTTGGGCCAGGAGCTGCTGGCGTGGGGTGGAGACGTGCTTTGAGTCTCTGGGAGATCATCCGGACCCATGGTTTTAGGGCCTCTGGTGGAAGGTGCTGGACTTCACTCCCTCCTGTACTCTGGGCATTTGGGGAAGCTGGGTTTAGGGCAGGATCCTCCCTGGAGGACAGGGAAGCCTGGCACGCTGCAAGTCCATGGGATCGCAAAGAGTCAGACACAACAGAGCGAATGAACCACCACCACCTCCTACTCAGTCTGCGTTTGTTGAATGCCTCTCTGCTTTCTTTCCAGAAAACGTCCTAAAGGCAATGAGTGAGGATTCCGGAAAAATGAAAACGCTCGCTTCATGTGCGTTCTTCTTTTTTAACAACCAAATCCAGGCAAAGAACATTTGGGACAGCACTGAAAGTCATGACTCTAGATAGAAATTTCCTCGGTTGGCTCACCCTCCCTTCTCCTTTTAAAAGGACATCATATTTTAATCTGCCAGGAACAGAATGCTCCAAAACAAAGATGTTCCTCTGAGCCAAGTTGCTGTCTCCTTGAGTATATCCAGGCAATTTACAAATTGTGTATGTTGCCCCCTCCCCCACAGAATCCTTTAAGTTCCCGAAAGGTGTGGCTTGTGGGATCTCAGTTTCCTGACCAGGGCTCGAACCCTGGTCCCCGGCAGTAAAGAGCCGAGTCCTAACCACTGGACCTCCAGGAATTCCCCTCACAGTGTTTTTTACACACAGGACGGGGGAGCACAGTTTGTTTTTCTCATGTGAGGAAGGGGGAAACTGAGGTGTTGACCAGAAGGGTCTGCGTGGTGATGAAGAAAGCACCTGGGAGCTGTGCCTCTTACCAGAGGGCTTAGGGCTGCAGTAGGTGGACAGGATTACCTGCTGGGACCACGTGGGGCCAGCATCCGGGGTCTGATTACACTCCAGCGTGTCTGCCCTGTCTTGTGTTTTTCCGAAACAAAGGGGATACCTGAGAAGATGGGAAAGGGGCCCAAGACAGGGACGTTTCGGGAAGGAAGTAACAACACAGGGTGGCAGAGGAGTCTTCGGAAACCACATGAGCAGCAAGGGTCCCAGGATGGGGGTGGGGGGAGGGTGTTCAGACCCTCCACGTTCCTGGGGCCATAACACTTGGGCCAGGAGCTGCTGGCGTGGGGTGGAGACGTGCTTTGAGTCTCTGGGAGATCATCCGGACCCATGGTTTTAGGGCCTCTGGTGGAAGGTGCTGGACTTCACTCCCTCCTGTACTCTGGGCATTTGGGGAAGCTGGGTTTAGGGCAGGATCCTCCCTGGAGGACAGGGAAGCCTGGCACGCTGCAAGTCCATGGGATCGCAAAGAGTCAGACACAACAGAGCGAATGAACCACCACCACCTCCTACTCAGTCTGCGTTTGTTGAATGCCTCTCTGCTTTCTTTCCAGAAAACGTCCTAAAGGCAATGAGTGAGGATTCCGGAAAAATGAAAACGCTCGCTTCATGTGCGTTCTTCTTTTTTAACAACCAAATCCAGGCAAAGAACATTTGGGACAGCACTGAAAGTCATGACTCTAGATAGAAATTTCCTCGGTTGGCTCACCCTCCCCCTTCTCCTTTTTAAAAAGGACATCATATTTTAATCTGCCAGGAACAGAATGCTCCAAAACAAAGATGTTCCTCTGAGCCAA
This sequence comes from Tragulus kanchil, assembly GCA_022376925.1. Taxonomy (NCBI): domain Eukaryota; kingdom Metazoa; phylum Chordata; class Mammalia; order Artiodactyla; family Tragulidae; genus Tragulus; species Tragulus kanchil. The sequence continues at coordinate 97,154,655 of JAIOJX010000029.1, forward strand.
GTTGCTGTCTCCTTGAGTATATCCAGGCAATTTACAAATTGTGTATGTTGCCCCCTCCCCCACAGAATCCTTTAAGTTCAGGGGAGAAAACCGCTTTGTTCCTGGTGTTTGTGAAGTTGACCTCTCTAAAACAGACCTTTATTTGGATATACAAACACATGTGCCCACCAGGCCTGCTGGCACACGCCACTCTGCACCACGTGCTTGGTTACACGGCCACTTTCATGGGCTGACCCCCACGATGCCTGCGTGGTTTAAGCGCAGCCCCCCGAACGCAGACAATAGCCGAGCCAGCTGCGTCTGGAGGACCTCACAGATTGGCAGGGCCTGGCCGGGGGCCATGTGGCAAGGAGGCTGGTGCTCCGGGGACTCCAAGGAGACTCTGGCTCTGGCATTCTGCTTGGGGGGTGCACCCGCCAGCTTCTCAGTAGGGGAATTGCTTCTACAAGCTCCTGTCGGCACAGATCAACACATTTCCAACTGCTGCTCAGAGGGAGAGACGCCCCTTGGTCGACGACGTCTTCCTTCTGCTACATACTTGGCAGTGCAGTTTCTGCCAGAGCATCAATCTGTCTCCGGGTTGGTTCACTGCTGCTGAATTCGGCTTGGTCTCTAAGACCGGGGGCCAGAGACGCAAAGGGCATGATCTGTCTGTGGCTCCAAGTAAATGGCTGTCAAGGAATTCAGCTAGATGAGATGCGAGGGGATCTGCTGTGGGTGTGCTCAGTGCGAGGGCACCACCGCCTTGCCTTTGCTGGACCGCGAGCCCCACCACTGTTCAGGGGAAGGACAGACCGATGGCAGAAGGAAACTCCTGCTTGGTGGCAGGGCCGCGAGGTGCCTGGCAGGCAGACACCACCCTGATCTGAGGAAGAAAGAGGGTCCGCACGTGGGGGGGCCTGGGGAAGGAGGGGGGCGGGTTACGGAATCCACTGTTGTTAGATTTACAAAAATCCACGGCAGGTTCCACAAACCGAGAATGCCAATGCTGAGTCCAAGTGGGTGCCTGCGCCTGTGGCAAAGCCAATGCCAAGGTCGGAAGTTATCTGGAGAATGTCAGAATGCTACAGGGCAAGCAAGGGAGGAACAGAGCCTCCCACTGGCAGCAGATGCCACTCAGGCCCAGCTGGGCGTGAAGTCCCAGCTGCCAGCCCTAAGGATCCAGGGAGGGGAACGTCCCCACTCCCACAAGGAGCAGCCACAGTCAGAATGTGCTAACCCCTAGCCTCCGTGACAAGGACAAAGGGCCACGGGGACAGAAGGAAGGAAGGCAAGGGTGGATCAGCCAAAAAGAGGAATCTCAGAAAACAAAGGCCCCAGCTTGGGTCAGCGTGTTGGGATCCTAGCAGAGCTCTCACCTGCTTTGACTGTGTGCTCTCGATAAGGCCCAAGTCAGGATCCTCCAGCCGCCACTTCGTGTCTATTTTATGGGCAGCAGTCCCAGGGGTGAAGTCTCTAAATGCCTCGGGAATCCCAAATGATGGTGGAAGGATAAACGCCGGGTGTCCTTATTTATAGAGGCTCAGCTTCTGCGCCTCTGCCAGGCTACTCAGAGAAAGCTTGAGCAAAATGTCGAGGGAGAACAGGCACCAATAACAGTCCTGGCGCTGGCCCCAGCTCTTCGCCTTTTTCCTTCCTTCGTTTAAAGATCAGCAAGCAGTGGGCTTCCCTGGTGGTCCAGTGGCTAAGACCTTCTGAGCTCCCAGTGCAGGGGGTCTGGGTTCGATCCCTGGGGGCTAGATCCCACATGCCACAACTAAGAGTTCATATGCCACAATGAAGACCTGGTACAGCCAAATAAGTAATCTTTAAAAGAAAAATAAAAAAGAATCCGCCTATCAATGCAGGGGACACAGGTTCGATTCCTGGTCCAGGAATATCCCACGTGCTTTGTTGTGCGACAGCTAAGTCCATGCATCACCACTGCTGAGTTTGCGCACCCTAGAGCCTGTGCTCCCTGACAGGAGAAGCCACCACAAAGAGAAGCCAGCGCACTGTAACTAGGGAAAGCCTGCATGCAACGAAGATCCAACACAGCCAAAAATTAATAAATATTTTTTTAAATTAAAAAAAAAGCTGTACCAAAAAAAGAAAAAGTTTAGTGAGCACCACTCTGGTCCAAAGCCCAGGGATCCTAGAAATGGCCTGGCTGGCCACTCCCACTGGCTCTGGATTTTGCGGGCAGGCGCAGCCAGTGGGCGGCTCGGGTCTGTTCTCACTGTGTGACTGCTGGATTTATTTCACCTGGGCTTCCCCTACCTGCCAGGAGACAAGGAGGCAGTCTTGGCAAAACAGGAGCTGGGCCTGGACCTCAGGAAGCTCTAATGCCTGAGCGCCATCCATGTCACGAAGCTGAGACCCACCCCGCCCCCGCCCACTGAAGCCCTTGTGGACGAAGGTCCCTGCTGGCACCTCAGGCACCCTGAGAACATGGTGCAAACGGCAGGTGGACCCAAAGGACAAGGCCTGACACTTCGTGTCTATTTTATGGGCAGCAGTCCCAGGGGTGAAGTCTCTAAATGCCTCGGGAATCCCAAATGATGGTGGAAGGATAAACGCCGGGTGTCCTTATTTATAGAGGCTCAGCTTCTGCGCCTCTGCCAGGCTACTCAGAGAAAGCTTGAGCAAAATGTCGAGGGAGAACAGGCACCAATAACAGTCCTGGCGCTGGCCCCAGCTCTTCGCCTTTTTCCTTCCTTCGTTTAAAGATCAGCAAGCAGTGGGCTTCCCTGGTGGTCCAGTGGCTAAGACCTTCTGAGCTCCCAGTGCAGGGGGTCTGGGTTCGATCCCTGGGGGCTAGATCCCACATGCCACAACTAAGAGTTCATATGCCACAATGAAGACCTGGTACAGCCAAATAAGTAATTTTTAAAAAGAAAAATAAAAAGAATCCCCTATCAATGCAGGGGACACAGGTTCGATTCCTGGTCCAGGAATATCCCACGTGCTTTGTTGTGCGACAGCTAAGTCCATGCATCACCACTGCTGAGTTTGCGCACCCTAGAGCCTGTGCTCCCTGACAGGAGAAGCCACCACAAAGAGAAGCCAGCGCACTGTAACTAGGGAAAGCCTGCATGCAACGAAGATCCAACACAGCCAAAAATTAATAAATATTTTTTTAAATTAAAAAAAAAGCTGTACCAAAAAAAGAAAAAGTTTAGTGAGCACCACTCTGGTCCAAAGCCCAGGGATCCTAGAAATGGCCTGGCTGGCCACTCCCACTGGCTCTGGATTTTGCGGGCAGGCGCAGCCAGTGGGCGGCTCGGGTCTGTTCTCACTGTGTGACTGCTGGATTTATTTCACCTGGGCTTCCCCTACCTGCCAGGAGACAAGGAGGCAGTCTTGGCAAAACAGGAGCTGGGCCTGGACCTCAGGAAGCTCTAATGCCTGAGCGCCATCCATGTCACGAAGCTGAGACCCACCCCGCCCCCGCCCACTGAAGCCCTTGTGGACGAAGGTCCCTGCTGGCACCTCAGGCACCCTGAGAACATGGTGCAAACGGCAGGTGGACCCAAAGGACAAATGTGGGTCCTGACACTCCAGCACACCCTTGGACCCTTGGGGGTTGGGGAGAGGGAGGACCCAGGGTGCTTCAGTGGGCATGCTCTACCTCCATGGCCCTGGCTCCTACCTCGGAGCTGCCTGTGGGCATAAGTCCTGCCGCCTTTCCACTCAGGAGGCTTGGCTTTCCCTCTGAACTTCTGTCAGAGAAGGAGAAAGAGGTTGCCCCTGCCCCTCCCCATACCAGCTTCTGTCGAAGCAGCGTGTCCCTTTGGTCCCGGGGAAGTGATCTGAGGTCACACACGCAACTGGGTGATGAATGAGAGAGGATGGTCGCATCACCTATGGTCCCACAGTGGCAGGTTCAGGGAGGAGATCTGCACGTAAACCTGTGTAGGTCCAGTCCAGGAGGACCAGACCTGGTGCTCAGACACCAGGACTGCCCTCCCTTGCTCTGAGATCTGACACACACTGCTGGCTTAATCTATGCCAAGGTTTGTGCAGTGGATAGAAAGATGGCATCCCTCCTCATCAGACAGCAAGGACAAGTGAATCTACTTCAAGAAGTGATTTTTTACTCTGGTATACCTTTTGTTCGTTCAGTCGCCAAGTTGTGCTTGACTCTTTTGCTACTCCATGGACTAAAGCCTGCCAGGCTCTTCTCTCCATGGGATTTCCCAGGCAAGAATATTGGAGTGGATTGCCATTTCCTTCTCCGGGGGATCTTTCCAGATCAGAGATTGAACCTGAGTCTCCTGCATTCGCAGGCAGATTCTTTACCATTGAGTTACCAGGCAAGCCCAAGAAGTGATTTTTTTTAACCATATCCACTTTCCCTCCAAAACCTCTAATGATAAAAATGATACCCGTTTATCATAGAAAGTGTGGAAAATACGAGTCTAATGAGGAGACTGAAAGTCACTGGAAATCTCATAAAGTGAGATTAACTCTCTGTATGGTGAGAAACTGAACCATATTGCTCTCTGAGAGATGAAGTAACCTTTTCTTCTCCCTCCATCTTCACATTTCCGGCTGCCCGCAGCGAGCTAATTATTGAATGGCTAGTAATTCCCACTCTTGTGTCTTGACTTGAAGTCCTTCACACAAACAGGAAATAAAAGATGACCCTCAGGCTAAAGAGCGACCTTCAGGAAGTGGCCCTTCCCCAGCGCCTGGCAGGCGTCCCTGACCTGGCCATGGGCAGGGCGCAGGCATTCCTGGCCCCAAGGCCTCATCTCCGCTCTGCTTTGTTAGCAAACTTGAGGGAGGAGGGTCTGGACTCTCCGCTCTGGGGAGGCTGGTCGGTCACCTGGCCCCATTTGGCACGGCTGCTCTGATCCCAGGCCACCGCTCCACGGGCCATCTCATCTGTCAAACACTTCCTGCTGGCCATCCAGCCTGGGACAGAAAACCTGCTGTTGGCATAAAACCCCCGAGGAGAAGCAGCTCAGGAAGCCGCCTGCCTCTCCCCTCTTACCTCCCCCCTGCCCAACCGCTTCTCTGTCCCTTTCCTTCCTCCGCCTCACTATTCCCCAGGGAGGAGATCTGCACGTAAACCTGTGTAGGTCCAGTCCAGGAGGACCAGACCTGGTGCTCAGACACCAGGACTGCCCTCCCTTGCTCTGAGATCTGACACACACTGCTGGCTTAATCTATGCCAAGGTTTGTGCAGTGGATAGAAAGATGGCATCCCTCCTCATCAGACAGCAAGGACAAGTGAATCTACTTCAAGAAGTGATTTTTTACTCTGGTATACCTTTTGTTCGTTCAGTCGCCAAGTTGTGCTTGACTCTTTTGCTACTCCATGGACTAAAGCCTGCCAGGCTCTTCTCTCCATGGGATTTCCCAGGCAAGAATATTGGAGTGGATTGCCATTTCCTTCTCCGGGGGATCTTTCCAGATCAGAGATTGAACCTGAGTCTCCTGCATTCGCAGGCAGATTCTTTACCATTGAGTTACCAGGCAAGCCCAAGAAGTGATTTTTTTTAACCATATCCACTTTCCCTCCAAAACCTCTAATGATAAAAATGATACCCGTTTATCATAGAAAGTGTGGAAAATACGAGTCTAATGAGGAGACTGAAAGTCACTGGAAATCTCATAAAGTGAGATTAACTCTCTGTATGGTGAGAAACTGAACCATATTGCTCTCTGAGAGATGAAGTAACCTTTTCTTCTCCCTCCATCTTCACATTTCCGGCTGCCCGCAGCGAGCTAATTATTGAATGGCTAGTAATTCCCACTCTTGTGTCTTGACTTGAAGTCCTTCACACAAACAGGAAATAAAAGATGACCCTCAGGCTAAAGAGCGACCTTCAGGAAGTGGCCCTTCCCCAGCGCCTGGCAGGCGTCCCCTGACCTGGCCATGGGCAGGGCGCAGGCATTCCTGGCCCCAAGGCCTCATCTCCGCTCTGCTTTGTTAGCAAACTTGAGGGAGGAGGGTCTGGACTCTCCGCTCTGGGGAGGCTGGTCGGTCACCTGGCCCCATTTGGCACGGCTGCTCTGATCCCAGGCCACCGCTCCACGGGCCATCTCATCTGTCAAACACTTCCTGCTGGCCATCCAGCCTGGGACAGAAAACCTGCTGTTGGCATAAAACCCCCGAGGAGAAGCAGCTCAGGAAGCCGCCTGCCTCTCCCCTCTTACCTCCCCCCTGCCCAACCGCTTCTCTGTCCCTTTCCTTCCTCCGCCTCCACTATCTTTCTCTTTCCCTTCATTTCTTCTCCTTTTCATTCTCTCTTTATTAGATATATTTTCCTTTTTAAAAATACTTATTTACTTATTTAGCTGCACCAGGTTTTAACAGTGGCATGTGGGATCTAAGATCTTCATTGTGGCATGCAAGGATCTTTAGTTGCCGCATGCGGGATCTAGTTCCCTGATCAGGGATCAAACCGGAGGCCCCTGCATGGGAAGCTCAGAATCTTAGCCACTGGACCACCATTCTAGGGAAGTCCCTAGAGACTCAGACTGAAGGAAGTACGGATTAAATTGTACGTGTCTGAGATGCGCTTAAAAATGATCCTGGGAGGGCCCTGGTGGTCCAGTGGCTAGGACCCCAAGCTCCCAGTGCAGGGGGCTAGGGTTCGATCCCTGGTCAGGGAACGAGATCTCGCATGCCGCAACTAAGACTTGGAGCAACTAAACACATACATTAATTTTTAAAAAAATGATCCTGAGGGGACATTGTTGAGTGGGCAGGGGTATGGATGAACCAAGACCGGCTCTGAGTGGGTAACTGATATTGACTGCTGGGTACATGCAGGAACCCTCTACTTTTACGCGTGTTTGAAACTTCCCATAAAGAGCTTTAAAGGAAACACATCAGAACACTGTTATCTTTCTAGTATTAAATAAGTTGGGTTAGCCAGAAAAGAGAACAAAATTCTTCCATTTAAGTCCTAATGTGGCCCCAACCTCCATGTCTTATGCGCTGTTGGGGGCAGACAGGCTGTGTCTCGGGGCACCAGCCCACAGTGGTGAGGCAGGCGTCCCTGACCTGGCCATGGGCAGGGCGCAGGCATTCCTGGCCCCAAGGCCTCATCTCCGCTCTGCTTTGTTAGCAAACTTGAGGGAGGAGGGTCTGGACTCTCCGCTCTGGGGAGGCTGGTCGGTCACCTGGCCCCATTTGGCACGGCTGCTCTGATCCCAGGCCACCGCTCCACGGGCCATCTCATCTGTCAAACACTTCCTGCTGGCCATCCAGCCTGGGACAGAAAACCTGCTGTTGGCATAAAACCCCCGAGGAGAAGCAGCTCAGGAAGCCGCCTGCCTCTCCCCTCTTACCTCCCCCCTGCCCAACCGCTTCTCTGTCCCTTTCCTTCCTCCGCCTCCACTATCTTTCTCTTTCCCTTCATTTCTTCTCCTTTTCATTCTCTCTTTATTAGATATATTTTCCTTTTTAAAAATACTTATTTACTTATTTAGCTGCACCAGGTTTTAACAGTGGCATGTGGGATCTAAGATCTTCATTGTGGCATGCAAGGATCTTTAGTTGCCGCATGCGGGATCTAGTTCCCTGATCAGGGATCAAACCGGAGGCCCCTGCATGGGAAGCTCAGAATCTTAGCCACTGGACCACCATTCTAGGGAAGTCCCTAGAGACTCAGACTGAAGGAAGTACGGATTAAATTGTACGTGTCTGAGATGCGCTTAAAAATGATCCTGGGAGGGCCCTGGTGGTCCAGTGGCTAGGACCCCAAGCTCCCAGTGCAGGGGGCTAGGGTTCGATCCCTGGTCAGGGAACGAGATCTCGCATGCCGCAACTAAGACTTGGAGCAACTAAACACATACATTAATTTTTAAAAAAATGATCCTGAGGGGACATTGTTGAGTGGGCAGGGGTATGGATGAACCAAGACCGGCTCTGAGTGGGTAACTGATATTGACTGCTGGGTACATGCAGGAACCCTCTACTTTTACGCGTGTTTGAAACTTCCCATAAAGAGCTTTAAAGGAAACACATCAGAACACTGTTATCTTTCTAGTATTAAATAAGTTGGGTTAGCCAGAAAAGAGAACAAAATTCTTCCATTTAAGTCCTAATGTGGCCCCAACCTCCATGTCTTATGCGCTGTTGGGGGCAGACAGGCTGTGTCTCGGGGCACCAGCCCACAGTGGTGAGTCCACTGTACTGAATCCTGAAAGCTTTCTCTCTCTTATTCTTAGACACGGAACTCACAGTCACAAGAATTGTCTGTTATTGTGGTAAAGCTTCCAAAAATCCCCTAAAAAATCAAACACGGCCAGGCGTTATGTGATAATGACCATGAACAAGTTTCACTGAGAAGAGAGGACCGGGGCTCCTGTCCTGACATAACAGTGAGTAAGGAAGGTCAGCTGAGTGTGGAAGGAACGCTGGGGCCGGGAGGAAGGTCAGTATCACACACAGACCCGAGGAGGTGGGAGTGGCATTGACAGGCTCTAGAAACTGCTGGACAGCTGGATATGTGGCTCCAGTGCCAATGGGAGACATAACCCCAAAGGCCTGCATGATGAGCCTGACTAGAGCTGTCCTGTGGAATTGGTCCCTGGGTTGGGGGGGAAGGCAGCACCGTTACAGAACAGATGCTGAGCATCTGCTGCAGTGTAAGATTCTGGAAGGGATGTCCATCTGAGTTAGTAAAGGAAACATCTGAAGTAGACCTGTGTGCTGTGGCACGTTTTCCCTGGCACGTTTGCCAGGCTGACAGATCCACACTGGCAAAACCTAGGCTCATCTGGGGTGGTCCTCACCCCTGGGTTCCCCAAGGGAAGGGGCCTGGTCAGGCCGCACGGATGTTTACCTGAGGAACAGCTCTTCCAGAGGGCTCCGTGGCTTCAGGTGTGAACAGTCCAGGATGCAGGGCACGGGGTGGCGCTCAGGTAGAAACACGGTCTCTCCCGGATGAACCCCTGGCATGGCCTGCGGCGACTCCGAGTGCCTCTCCACTGGCGTCCTGGCAAAGGGAGGGGCAGGGAGAGCAGGGCATCAGTGGGCGCACCTGGTCTGTAGTCTGGAGGGAGGCCAGGGACAGCCAGATGGCAGCCCCCATCTTGCAGCCACGCCCCCCTCCCCCCTCCCCCCGTCAGGCGGGGACCAGGCCGGGGGCACAGCGCCACCTGGTGATGGAGGGAGAGCCTGCCAGAGGCGGACGAAGGGGCGCTCCCCTCTCCCAATCCCAGCTGGACCCCAACCCCTCCCTCAGGGCTTTAGTCCAGAAACCTGAAGTCCTGGTCTCACACCCTGCCCCGTCTGGTCAAACGTCCACTGAATGCCCAGGACCGCGGGTGTCAGGGGCCAAGGGCATGGCAGGCGTGGGCTGCCATGCTCAACCAAGACAAATATAAATGCATCGTGGTGAGGCCCTCTGGTGAGTGGACGGGCCCCAGAGCAGCCACCTGGTGCTGTAAGGACCAGAGGAGAGAAGCCCCAGGTGGATGCAGCAGGTTGGTGGCAGTCCCCGCATGACCATGATGGAGCCAGAGCTGGGACTCTTGCTCTGAGCAGTGTCCTCAAGCCCCCGTGAATGGGAAGACTCCCTAAGGGAAGGCCCGCCCTGGAGCTGTCCTGTGGAATTGGCTCCAGTGCCAATGGGAGACATAACCCCAAAGGCCTGCATGATGAGCCTGACTAGAGCTGTCCTGTGGAATTGGTCCCTGGGTTGGGGGGGAAGGCAGCACCGTTACAGAACAGATGCTGAGCATCTGCTGCAGTGTAAGATTCTGGAAGGGATGTCCATCTGAGTTAGTAAAGGAAACATCTGAAGTAGACCTGTGTGCTGTGGCACGTTTTCCCTGGCACGTTTGCCAGGCTGACAGATCCACACTGGCAAAACCTAGGCTCATCTGGGGTGGTCCTCACCCCTGGGTTCCCCAAGGGAAGGGGCCTGGTCAGGCCGCACGGATGTTTACCTGAGGAACAGCTCTTCCAGAGGGCTCCGTGGCTTCAGGTGTGAACAGTCCAGGATGCAGGGCACGGGGTGGCGCTCAGGTAGAAACACGGTCTCTCCCGGATGAACCCCTGGCATGGCCTGCGGCGACTCCGAGTGCCTCTCCACTGGCGTCCTGGCAAAGGGAGGGGCAGGGAGAGCAGGGCATCAGTGGGCGCACCTGGTCTGTAGTCTGGAGGGAGGCCAGGGACAGCCAGATGGCAGCCCCCATCTTGCAGCCACGCCCCCCTCCCCCCTCCCCCCGTCAGGCGGGGACCAGGCCGGGGGCACAGCGCCACCTGGTGATGGAGGGAGAGCCTGCCAGAGGCGGACGAAGGGGCGCTCCCCTCTCCCAATCCCAGCTGGACCCCAACCCCTCCCTCAGGGCTTTAGTCCAGAAACCTGAAGTCCTGGTCTCACACCCTGCCCCGTCTGGTCAAACGTCCACTGAATGCCCAGGACCGCGGGTGTCAGGGGCCAAAGGGCATGGCAGGCGTGGGCTGCCATGCTCAACCAAGACAAATATAAATGCATCGTGGTGAGGCCCTCTGGTGAGTGGACGGGCCCCAGAGCAGCCACCTGGTGCTGTAAGGACCAGAGGAGAGAAGCCCCAGGTGGATGCAGCAGGTTGGTGGCAGTCCCCGCATGACCATGATGGAGCCAGAGCTGGGACTCTTGCTCTGAGCAGTGTCCTCAAGCCCCCGTGAATGGGAAGACTCCCTAGGGAACCTGCTCAATGCAGATGCCCAGGCCCGCCCTGATCTGAGAGTCTCATTTAGTAGATCAGAGCTGAGCCCCATGGACAGGGAAAAACAGGTAGAAGAAGAGTGGACACATTCCAACTCTATGGGGACGCCTCTCAGGGAGGCGGTGAAGAGGGGTCCTCAGAATGAGGCCAATCTCTGCGCCATGTGGGATGGAAGGGTCCCCCTTACACAGAAGCATGGTGGGTGAACACGGCAAGCTGCAGAACAGGAAATGTGTGTGTGTGTGAGTGTGTGTGTCTGTGTATAGGTAAACAGACACACACACAACACCCCGCACACATGTGACACCCCCATCCACAGTCCAGGGTCATCTGTAGGGAACAGGGTGGGGGAGGGGAAGGAAGGGAAGATACTTCCTGTTTACTCGGCACAAAGGTGCTCTGTTTGATTTCTCACTAACATCACATACACTTAACAGTCATAATAACAAAAGAAAACAAGCCACAGGCACTGCACTCCCTCCTCTCATCAGATGAAGGCCGGTACCCAGATTCCCAGCTGAGCCCTGAGACGGTGAACTCGAAGGGGAAAGGACCTGGGGCTCCCGTGGGGATCTGGGACCCAGGGCCGGAGATGGAGGGACAGAGCTGGGGGCCCACCAGCTGCCTAAGGAAACCTGTCACTCTCTGGCCAAATGGCCCAAGGTAAGTAGGGTCATCACAATGAAGGAAAATGGGGGTGGAGCGTGGGTTTCTGATCTTGCAGCCATGGAACCAACTTCAGGGAATCACCATACAAACGGTAAGGTAATTTTCTGTTTTGTTTATTTCTTTGTTATTTGGGTTTTTGAGTATCTAATGGCTTCTCAGGTTGCTTTTATAATTTCAGAGAAGGTACAGATTATGAAACGTCTGTAAATGCTAGGTTCATCTATATAAAGGTCTCAGTTCCTGACCCCAAACTGTCACTCAAAGGGAGTTTTGTATATTAAATATAATGTATGTGCATGATTTAAGAGTTGGGAGATGACTCTAATTGGGGGACTTCCTGTGTAGTCCAATTGCACGTGATGGAGCCAGAGCTGGACTCTGCTCTGAGCAGTGTCCTCAAGCCCCGTGAATGGGAAGACTCCCTAGAACCTGCTCAATGCAGATGCCCAGGCCCGCCCTGATCTGAGAGTCTCATTTAGTAGATCAGAGCTGAGCCCCATGGACAGGGAAAAACAGGTAGAAGAAGAGTGGACACATTCCAACTCTATGGGGACGCCTCTCAGGGAGGCGGTGAAGAGGGGTCCTCAGAATGAGGCCAATCTCTGCGCCATGTGGGATGGAAGGGTCCCCCTTACACAGAAGCATGGTGGGTGAACACGGCAAGCTGCAGAACAGGAAATGTGTGTGTGTGTGAGTGTGTGTGTCTGTGTATAGGTAAACAGACACACACACAACACCCCGCACACATGTGACACCCCCATCCACAGTCCAGGGTCATCTGTAGGGAACAGGGTGGGGGAGGGGAAGGAAGGGAAGATACTTCCTGTTTACTCGGCACAAAGGTGCTCTGTTTGATTTCTCACTAACATCACATACACTTAACAGTCATAATAACAAAAGAAAACAAGCCACAGGCACTGCACTCCCTCCTCTCATCAGATGAAGGCCGGTACCCAGATTCCCAGCTGAGCCCTGAGACGGTGAACTCGAAGGGGAAAGGACCTGGGGCTCCCGTGGGGATCTGGGACCCAGGGCCGGAGATGGAGGGACAGAGCTGGGGGCCCACCAGCTGCCTAAGGAAACCTGTCACTCTCTGGCCAAATGGCCCAAGGTAAGTAGGGTCATCACAATGAAGGAAAATGGGGGTGGAGCGTGGGTTTCTGATCTTGCAGCCATGGAACCAACTTCAGGGAATCACCATACAAACGGTAAGGTAATTTTCTGTTTTGTTTATTTCTTTGTTATTTGGGTTTTTGAGTATCTAATGGCTTCTCAGGTTGCTTTTATAATTTCAGAGAAGGTACAGATTATGAAACGTCTGTAAATGCTAGGTTCATCTATATAAAGGTCTCAGTTCCTGACCCCAAACTGTCACTCAAAGGGAGTTTTGTATATTAAATATAATGTATGTGCATGATTTAAGAGTTGGGAGATGACTCTAATTGAGGACTTCCTGTGTAGTCCAGAATTGAGGATAAAGGCTGATGCTGTGGTATAAATATCTTCCCCCGCCCTGGCCCCCGCACACACATAAAGGGCTTTTAACTTTAAGGAATAGAGAAAGCAGGACGTTGTCTATTCAAGATGCTGGCCATCCTTGGAGCAGGAGCAGCTGATCGGCTCGCTGTAACTGGGGGCCTTTCTCTGACGGGCAAGGGTGGTGGGTCACGTGGCTCATGGTCAGAGGCGACCTGTCTGCCAGATGGTGGCCAGACCCGGGTCTCAGCCTCACCCCTTCCGGACCCGCACCCCTGTGTGGCACCTCCCACCCCCGCGCCCCCTTGGCCCTGCTCAGGGACGGAAGAAGCTGCTGGCTTTGTACATCAGTGAGTAATTGTCTTTGAAGCAGAGAACTGAACTGTCCCATCAAAAATGATCCCACATCAGAACAGCCACCTCAAAGTGGCTGTTGTCAAAAGAGGTTTGCTCAGAGGACTACATGAAAAGGTCACGTGCCCAGAGAATTATCAGCAGTTTCAAAGCCTGGAGCACCATCTGCCCAGGTAACCTCCCTCTCGGAGGGCAATTTTAAAAACATCCAGGCCACAACTTCCAGAATCCAGGATGCATTTGGGAGAAACGCACAGAGCTAGAGAGATTATCCCGGCTACGGAGATGTCATAGTAAAGCGTTTACTTCTAAGGTCCTTTGTCTGTTGAGTGGGGAACCTGGGAAGCGAATCCGCAGCCTGACATAGAGAGAAAACTGCTTTAAACTCATGATGCCACCAAAACCTCTGGCCCAAACCTGCTGATTCCATCTGCCGGGAGTCACCGTGTGACCACCAGGCACTCTTTCCCTGCCTCTGAGCATCACATGGAAACTGGGAAACTGTCCAGAAGGCTGCTGCTACTGTTTAGTTGCTCAATCACATCCAACTCTTTGCAACCCCATGGACTGTAGCCCACCAGGCTTCTCCGTCCATGGGATTTCCCTGGCAAGCATACTAGAGTGGGTTGCCATTTCCTTCTCCAGGGGGTCTTACCAAACCAGGGATCGAACCTGAGCCTCCTGCAGTGGCAGGCAGATTCTTTACTGCTGAGCCATTAGTTACGAGGCAGGCCTCCCCTAATCTAGGCGGGGATCAGCAGCTGCACACAGGCTGTGGACTCAACACATGCTGTGAGGCCTTCGGAGCCTGAACTATCCACTATTCACAAGCTTTACAGACAGCCTGCTGGTCCCGATCCAGTTCAGAGATGAGTATCAGAAAGATGTGCGGCAAAAAGCACATGGCCAGCCCAGGCGTTGCTCTTGAGCCTCTCTGGGCAATGGTGACTGTGGGAACGACAGGGGGTTCCTGGGAGGGGGGCCCCCGGGGAGTCTGCATGTGCCAGTGGACACAGGATGCTGACTCAGTGAGAGCACCCCAACCAGACCGCCCACCTCGGGCCTGAATAACGTCACCCGGACGCACAGAGAGAGCAAAACCAGGACAGGCAGACAATCCAGGGTGTGTGGACCAGCCTCGAGCTGGTCACATGGGGGCACGTGGTTCCTGAGGGAGGGAGGGGAGGAAGGAGGGAGGAAAGGAAGAATGGAAAGGGAGACAGACAGACAGAAAGATCTATCTTAGCTTCAGTTTCCCCTCAGTGGCTGCCCTCTCCTTCACCCTCTCCTCCAGGTCTCCTCTGAACCTGTTCCAGGCAGGCTTGCCCCTCAGGGCTGCTCCCATCAAGGTCATTGGGACCTTCACGTTGTGCCCTCGGGCCCCTGTTCTCTCTATGCCATCTCCCCGGTGATGTCATCTGGTTTTGCGGCTTCAAATGTCACCCTATACCCCAATGTCACGATCCCCAAGCTGGCCTCTCCAGACAAGAGGGTCCTTGTCTTGGCCTCACCCCGGGGGTCCTGCAAGTGAACGCTTGTTCCCATGCCTGCCCCATCCGACCCCCAGCCTGCGTCACTCAGCTTTCCCCAATTAGAGACAACCCCGACCTCTCAGCTGCTCAGGCCGCAATCCGTGGGGTCCCCTCTGACTTCTCTCTTCCTCCCATAGTCTCTGTCCAGCTCCTCAGCATACCCTGTGAGTTCTACCCTGAAAATACACCCAGAGTTTGCCTCCTCCCCACCACCCACCCTCACTTCTCCAGGATTACTACGATGGCCCTGATTCCCCCTGTCCGCTACCTGTCTACCCTGGATGCAGCAGCAGAAGACCCTGCTCAAGTCAGTGGAAGCCAGCTTCATGCGTTCCCCCCTGACCTCCGCTCAGCTCCCTCCCGGCCCCCTTCTCACTGTTCTCATGGCAAGGCCCTCCCGGGGCCGCCCCTCACCATCTTTAGGGCTCTGCTGAAAGGTCATCCACTCACGGGGTCCCTGATCCCTCATCCAAATCTCTCGGCACCCCCAACACCCCTGACGCCCCTCCCCACTGTCTCCTTTCTCATTAGCATGGGTCACCGCACTGCTGGTCTGCGGCCCGGACTCCAAGCAACATGAGAGATTGGGGTGTCTGTCCGATTCTGTTCTTGCCGTATCCCAGAGTCTGCACAATTGTTGTTCAGCTGCTCAGTCATGTCTGACTCTTTGGGACCCCATGGACTGCGGTGTGCCAGGCTTTCTTGTCCTTCACCATTTCCACAGAGCCTGGCCCAAAGCTGGCGCATGAGATGTCTGTGAGATGGCTGGACAGACAGACAGACACATGGATGAATGGAAAACAAGACCCCCTAAAGGATTCAACGGCGGTCCTCAGGCATCTCCATGGTACAGAGGAATCCTGCCCTCCCTCCGGCGAATGGGCCAGGAGACCCCCGTGCAGATAATGGCTCTGACGGAAGCTGCCGTCCTTCCCCCAACAGGGGAAAACAGAAATGTCACACGGCTGGATTCTCTCATTCAGAGGCAGTGTTCTTTTAAATGGTGGCCTGAATCTGATTCCACGAGTTTGGGCAGACAGTTGCGGAAGAGCGAGCCATATCTTACAGCTCTGTGCCCTCAAAGGCCCACACTAGACCCTGACACACGCTGAGTGAATAAATACTTCTCCAATCAGTGGCCAGATGTGGGATGGAGAGGAAAGGGCAGCTTGAGAACTCATCAACCGCTACCTGAAATGGTCCAGGGACTTCCCTGGAGGTCCAGTGGCTAAGACACCGCACTCCCGATGCAGGGGAGCCCAGGTTTAATCCCTGGTCGGGGAACTAGATCCCACATGCTGCAACTAAAGATCTGGAGTACTTGTGAGTGTGCTCAGTTGCTCTGTCGTGTTCAACTCTTTTGGGACCCCATGGACTGCAGCCTGCCAGGCACCTCTGTCCATGGGATTTCCCAGGCAAGAATCCTGGAGTGGGCTGCATGCTACAACAAAAACTGAAGATCCTGCATGCCACACTAAGACCCAGGGCAGGTGAATAAATAATTATTACACAGAAAGAAGCTACCCAAAACCAAGGGCAGGTCAGCACTTAAACCCTCTGCCTGGAGAGGCGGGTGTGTGGATGGGGCTCTGAATAGGCAGACCCTCCTCCCCGGAGGGTGCTCTCTCCTCCCTGGGGATTCCCTCTCCCTCCCCGGGTGCCCTCTCTCCACCTCAGGCGCCCTCTCCCCTTACCTGTTCTTGAGTGTAAGCGGCACTTTGTCTTTATCAAGACTGCAGACTCTGAAGTTAGCACAGTCCCATAGAAACAGCTTCTCTCGCTCCTGCTCCAGAGCCTGCTCCCTGCAGGGAGGTGAGAGGTGACAACCAGGATCAGCCCAGGGCCTGCTCATCTGGCCCTGATGCGGGGCCCTAAGAGCCTGCCTGGGCACAGCCAGGCCCAGACACAGAGCCCAGGGAGCCCAGGGCCCCAGTTCTCTGGCCAGAGGTTCTGAAACGTAGGTGCCAGCAGTGTAGGGGAGGGCCTGCCTTGCCCCAGTGGTGTTGCCTGGAAGAAGACAATTTACACTCCACAACTTCCAACGTGCCTTTATTTGTGCACCTTGTCATGGCCTTTGCTGGCTTTTTTTTTTTTTTTTTAAACATGTTGTTCATATTGGAGCAGGGTGGCCCCTAATTTTATGCTGGGAAAGACTGAGGGCAAGAGGAGAAGCAGGCAACAGAGATGAGACGGTTGGGCAGCATCATGAACTCAATGGACATGAGTTTGAGCAAACTCCGGGAGATAGTGAGGGACAGGGAAGCCCGACATGTTGAAGGTAGACACGACTCAGCGACTCCACAATAAGACACTGGAGTCTGGGCCTCGTCCTTCTGCTCCTCTGGTCCAGCTGCACTGACCAGGAGCAGCACCTGTATCCACGGCCCCCGTGGGCCTATCTTCCCAGCTCCCAATGGCAGCCCCCCCGGGGCCTGCTCCTTCCCTTCCCTCCGGCGACTGCCCTGTCTCCGACCCTTTCTCCCCACAGCCCTGAGCGCCTCACCTCCCTTTTCAACCAGCCTCCCTACAGGCCCTGGGAGCCAACCATGACTATGCAGGCGCTTGACTCTCCCACTTCCTGCCCCAAGCACACGCAAACCTGGAGAGGGCATCAGTCTCAACCCCACTGGCCATCTGCATCCTTTTTCCCTCTTGCTGTTGAGGAAGTCCCAAGAGTGCCTCCTAGTCCTCGCCCTGCCTTCCCTGGTCTCGCCCTGGCTTTGCCCACAGGTCCTCAGTTCTCAAAGGTTTCACCTCCAGCTCAGCCGCTGTCTTGAGTTGGGATCCTCCAAGCCAGCTGCTTGCTGGTTGATTTCCAGCCAATCATGGTCGGCCCTCGGACGTCAGGCGCCCAGTTGTGAATTCTTTTTCCCAACTCAGGTCCCAGTCACACAGGGCAGCAGGTCCCATGGGAGCCCCGTCACCTCCTCCTCGGCGTCCCATCTCATCACATTCACGCTATGCCCACTCTGCTATTTGCCCATGGTTTGACCTACGTTCACAAGGCCTCAGTTCACATCTTGGCTGCATCTGCTGCTCTGCCCACCCCTGCATTCTGACACTGAGGATTCCAGCCTCAGCCAGCGAGGAGAGGCACGGTCTGTCCTCCCTATCTTTACGTCTGCAGTCCTTCCTGCTGCCCTACCAACTCCAATTCTCTACAGTCGGAAGACAAGGACCCCCCTGGGAAGCCTGTCTTGCCCCCAGGCTAAGTTAGGTGCCACTGTTTCGGGCCCCTCTGTGTATGTGTGCTCAGTTGCTCAAGTCATGTCCAACTCTTTGTGATCCCATGGACTTCAGCCCGCCAGGCTCCTCTGCCCATGGAATTCTCCAAGCAAGAATATTGCAGTGGATAACCATTCCCTTCTCCAGGGGATCTTCCGGACCCAGGGACCAAACCAGCATCTCTTGCGTCTCTTTCATTGGCAGGTGACTTCTTTACCACTCGTGCCACCAGGGAAGCCTTGAGCCCCTCCACAGCATGGGAAATACCAGAATCATTGTGCTCAGTTTGCAGGTGAGCGGGGCTGTCCCATTGTATCTGAGTATCTGGTGTCTGGCATAGGGCACAGCAGGAAGTATCTGATGCCTGGCACAGTGCCTTCCCGTGCTGGGCACTGATGAGCAGGCAGCTCTCTACAAGTGTTCACTTTCCTGCTGACACTTTCTGAGCATCTAATATATTTCCAGCTGGACTCTGTGCACACATACAGGCACTGTCCCTTCCCTAACTCACCCGTGAGTGAGGAGAAAACAGACTCAGGAAGGAGTTAACAAAAGTCATGGATCTCTTAAGAGCCCAGGGAGCGGATGGAAGAGGGAGATGACTCGGGGGTGGAGGTGGGGGGGTTGTGCTCAGGAACAGACACAGGAGAGAAAATGATAATGCACCCCATGCCGTGTGTTTAACCACCTCTGAGGGGAGCAAAAACATGAGGCTGGGAAAAACAGAGACCAGTGAGACGTCATTCCAATAAGAACTGGAGCATCAGACAACACTGCCTCTTCTTACATGTAACTTCCGCAAAGGGAGCAAGCAGGCACTGAGTAAAACCAACCCGAGAGATTGGAAGAGGACACAGAGAGGAGGCCTGTGGACAAGGCGCTCCTGTCCGTCAAAGCACAGGTCCAGGGTGACTCTACCTGGGCCCCCACTGCCCCAGTCCTCATGGGCAATGGAGGAGTGGGATCCTGGTATCTTCATCCCAAATGGGCCCCTCAGTGCAAGCCAACCACATCATCTGCTTTCCAGGAAAGAAAGAGGTCCTGTGCTGGCTTTCACCCCACTCTGCCTCCCTAAGGGATTTCCAGTTCTGATCTGAAGTGACTTTCGCTTTAAGTCATGTCCAACTCTTTGTGATCCCATGGACTTCAGCCCGCCAGGCTCCTCTGCCCATGGAATTCTCCAAGCAAGAATATTGCAGTGGATAACCATTCCCTTCTCCAGGGGATCTTCCGGACCCAGGGACCAAACCAGCATCTCTTGCGTCTCTTTCATTGGCAGGTGACTTCTTTACCACTCGTGCCACCAGGGAAGCCTTGAGCCCCTCCACAGCATGGGAAATACCAGAATCATTGTGCTCAGTTTGCAGGTGAGCGGGGCTGTCCCATTGTATCTGAGTATCTGGTGTCTGGCATAGGGCACAGCAGGAAGTATCTGATGCCTGGCACAGTGCCTTCCCGTGCTGGGCACTGATGAGCAGGCAGCTCTCTACAAGTGTTCACTTTCCTGCTGACACTTTCTGAGCATCTAATATATTTCCAGCTGGACTCTGTGCACACATACAGGCACTGTCCCTTCCCTAACTCACCCGTGAGTGAGGAGAAAACAGACTCAGGAAGGAGTTAACAAAAGTCATGGATCTCTTAAGAGCCCAGGGGAGCGGATGGAAGAGGGAGATGACTCGGGGGTGGAGGTGGGGGGGTTGTGCTCAGGAACAGACACAGGAGAGAAAATGATAATGCACCCCATGCCGTGTGTTTAACCACCTCTGAGGGGAGCAAAAACATGAGGCTGGGAAAAACAGAGACCAGTGAGACGTCATTCCAATAAGAACTGGAGCATCAGACAACACTGCCTCTTCTTACATGTAACTTCCGCAAAGGGAGCAAGCAGGCACTGAGTAAAACCAACCCGAGAGATTGGAAGAGGACACAGAGAGGAGGCCTGTGGACAAGGCGCTCCTGTCCGTCAAAGCACAGGTCCAGGGTGACTCTACCTGGGCCCCCACTGCCCCAGTCCTCATGGGCAATGGAGGAGTGGGATCCTGGTATCTTCATCCCAAATGGGCCCCTCAGTGCAAGCCAACCACATCATCTGCTTTCCAGGAAAGAAAGAGGTCCTGTGCTGGCTTTCACCCCACTCTGCCTCCCTAAGGGATTTCCAGTTCTGATCTGATGTGACTTTCGCTTTAAGAAACCAATTTCTGGCTCCCCAGGTGGCTCAGTGGTAAAGAATCTGCCTGTCAATGTGGGGCCCATGGGTTCAATCCCTGACCCAGGAAGATTCCACATGTTGCAGCACAACTAAACCTGTGCACCACAACTACTGAGCCTGTTCTGTAGTACAGCTCAGGAACTGTAACTACAGAGCCCACATGAGGCAACTACTCAAGCCCACGTACCCATGATCTGCAACAAGAAAAGTCACGGCAATAAGCAGCCTGCACACCGCAATGAGAGAAAAGCCAGTGCAGTCCTGCAGAGCCGTAACTAAACAAATCTTTTAAAAAAAGAAGAAAGAGAGAAAGAAACCAACTTCTACGTGAGACAAATTCACTGTAATCCCAGAGGGAGGGAAGGGTGAGACAGGTGAACTAGGCCAAGCGCTCCAGGAAAACTGCTCAGGGGCTGGCCTGGGACAGGGGACAGGGCAGCAGGAATTGTTGGCACCTTATGGTCAAGGCCATCATCAGGCTGCACACCTCAGTGTCAAAGCCATCTCCTTCCTTTCCTCTAACACATGCATGGGAGTGGAGTAGGCCCCAAACAGGCATGAATTGGGCAGAAGAGTGCCCAGGTGAAGACAGAACCAGGAATCAGGGCTCTGTACACGGTGAGGTCTGGCGCTCTCTGCCTTAGAGATGCTGCCCTTTGACCTCCTACCATACTGAGTGCTGCTTATGCACCAGGGCACACTGGGCACTCACTCGGGAGGCACACTGTTCGGGGGAGGGGAGTAAGTGGCTTTATCCTGCCAGGAATATGCTCTGAGTCTTTGAGGATAAACCCTCAAATTACTGCCAACCCCACAGAAATGAGGGCTTCCCTGGTGGCTCAGAAGGTAAAGAACCCACCTGCAACGCAGGAGACTTGGTTTCAGTCTGTGGGTTGAGAAGATCGCCTGAAGGAGGAAATGGCTACCCACTCCATTATTCTTGCCTGGAGAATCTCATGGGCAGAGGAGCCTGGCAAGCTACAGTCCATGCAGTCGCAAAGTGAGCAATGAACACTTCCACAGAAATGAAGCCACTCCCCCGAAGAAAGAAATGAAGCCCCCCAAAGAAATGAAGTCCCCCAAAAGAAATGAAGCCCCCATGAAGGACCCTCCCCACTCACCTCTTCTCCTGCAGTAAGTAATCCAAGTTGTTGACATAGCATCCTGGAGCCTCAGAGGTGGGCTGGAGAACCCACATGGGAACAAGCATGAGAGAGACAAAGACAGCAAGAAAAAAAAAACTGAATAGATGTTAAGCCCTCTATTTATTTGATTTACTTTTCTGAACAGGCAACACATTCAGTCAATTAAAACAACTGGAAAGTATAAAACCACACACAGTATACAGACTGCTCCTCACCTCCTCCCCAGCCACCCGGGTCCCTCCTCACAGGTGAGCACAGGTGTTCACTGCTGGACATCCTGTTCCCACAGACAAGCGATCAGACTATGTCCTTCAACACCAAGGGTAGCGTACTGCAACCCCTATTCTGCACTCAGTTCTGATTTTCAATTAACAGGGTGTCGTCAGGGTCATTCCATATCAATACTAAAGAGATAATTAAAACTAACCCACTTTCACAGCATTCTAATGTACGATTAGAACATAATTTGCTAGTTCCCTAGGGGTAGGCATTTTGGTTATTGGCAATCTTGGGCTATTACAAATAAACAAGTGATTTCTTAGAATCAATTTCCTGGATCTACGGGCACTCAAATGTCCCCACATGCTTTCCAGCAACCACGTTTTTTTCTCAGTTTGAAGTTCATCCCTGAAGGTTCCACTTTGGAATCCCAAGTTGCTGGACCCAAGTTCACCTGAGGTTTTGTGCCTGACCTAGCCCAGATGCATGACCCCAATCTTGGCTGCAAAAGCACGAGTGGCCTCAAATACAGCACCACCCCAATCTTCTGTTAGCAGGAGTCAGGGGAAGAAACAAAGGGGGAGACACAGCCCAGCCTCGAAGGTTCCAGCCACAAGGGCGCAGGGGCTGGGGAGAGGTTGGTGAGGGGGTGTGACCAAGGAGCCACCATCAAGCGGAGGTGGCCAATGGAGGGCAGTTGGGGTGTAGCTGAGGAGGACTGGCCACAAAGGGGTGGCCTGGCGATGACTTTGGAGCAGTGGCCAAAGAAGGGTGGCAAGGAGGGGAGGCCAAGGGGTGGCCTGGCTTACCGCAGTGCTGGTGTCCGCCTCTAGAGTTGCAGCCTCTGGGCTGGTCCCTGCCACATTCCAGAACGGCTCCTCTGGTGGGGTCAGGCTCCCCACGGGGTCTGGGTCCTGGGGCACCTGCTCTACCTCCTTGGGAAGCTGGTGGGCCAGTCTCTTTAGGCCCCGAGGCTTCAAGGCTGCAGACCTCCTGCTGGCCCGAGGGACCCTTGGGTTCAGGAACTCCACAGGCGGCGGGCTCCAGTCGCTGGGGAACATATCCCCAGAGGCTTGCATCTTGGGCTTCTTCAATGACCTGGGGCTGGAGCAGAGACGGGGCTGCAGAGGCCCCGGGTGGGGCGCAGGAGCCCCTGGTGCAGGGAACGGTTGAAGCACCTGCCCTTCAAGTTGGGTAAGAGGATGGGTCTGCTGATGGCTGCCTGGATGCCTGTGGACAAAACAGAGAGCTAAGGTGTACCCATCGGCCCAGCACCATCCCGGCCCCCAAGTTATGCTGGTTGAGGAGGGGGCAGCTCGAGACTGCTGTGGGCAGCAGACAAGGGTACTCCCTCAACTATGGGTTTTCTACTCCCTCGTGGCCTCAAGCCTCAGAAGGGCTCCCTGCCCAGGTGAGAGGCACCTACCTTCTCACCAAGGAAGGGCTACCGCAGCCTTTCTGGGGCCTGGCCAGAAAAACCCTGACCTACAACCCCCTGGGTATTTTATCCTGGAAGGAACCACCTATCAGGTGAGGTGAGCCATCAAAAGGTCTGAGCACTCAAGAGGAGGGCCCGGGCCCCCAGATGCCCAGGAAGGAACTTTCTCCTCCAGCTCCACCCTCAAAATTCAGCACATCCTCCACAAACATCAAGATGCGCAGGTCAAGGCGGTTCCACCTGACCTCTCATTTCAAGGACGTGATGGGCAAGTGTACAGACATCAACATTTTAAAACCTCTATGAAATGAAAGCCAGCACAGTTCGGTGGAAAGGTTCTATTCTAAAATGGACCAGGCCAATCGCGGAGGTGGCCAATGGAGGGCAGTTGGGGTGTAGCTGAGGAGGACTGGCCACAAAGGGGTGGCCTGGCGATGACTTTGGAGCAGTGGCCAAAGAAGGGTGGCAAGGAGGGGAGGCCAAGGGGTGGCCTGGCTTACCGCAGTGCTGGTGTCCGCCTCTAGAGTTGCAGCCTCTGGGCTGGTCCCTGCCACATTCCAGAACGGCTCCTCTGGTGGGGTCAGGCTCCCCACGGGGTCTGGGTCCTGGGGCACCTGCTCTACCTCCTTGGGAAGCTGGTGGGCCAGTCTCTTTAGGCCCCGAGGCTTCAAGGCTGCAGACCTCCTGCTGGCCCGAGGGACCCTTGGGTTCAGGAACTCCACAGGCGGCGGGCTCCAGTCGCTGGGGAACATATCCCCAGAGGCTTGCATCTTGGGCTTCTTCAATGACCTGGGGCTGGAGCAGAGACGGGGCTGCAGAGGCCCCGGGTGGGGCGCAGGAGCCCCTGGTGCAGGGAACGGTTGAAGCACCTGCCCTTCAAGTTGGGTAAGAGGATGGGTCTGCTGATGGCTGCCTGGATGCCTGTGGACAAAACAGAGAGCTAAGGTGTACCCATCGGCCCAGCACCATCCCGGCCCCCAAGTTATGCTGGTTGAGGAGGGGGCAGCTCGAGACTGCTGTGGGCAGCAGACAAGGGTACTCCCTCAACTATGGGTTTTCTACTCCCTCGTGGCCTCAAGCCTCAGAAGGGCTCCCTGCCCAGGTGAGAGGCACCTACCTTCTCACCAAGGAAGGGCTACCGCAGCCTTTCTGGGGCCTGGCCAGAAAAACCCTGACCTACAACCCCCTGGGTATTTTATCCTGGAAGGAACCACCTATCAGGTGAGGTGAGCCATCAAAAGGTCTGAGCACTCAAGAGGAGGGCCCGGGCCCCCAGATGCCCAGGAAGGAACTTTCTCCTCCAGCTCCACCCTCAAAATTCAGCACATCCTCCACAAACATCAAGATGCGCAGGTCAAGGCGGTTCCACCTGACCTCTCATTTCAAGGACGTGATGGGCAAGTGTACAGACATCAACATTTTTAAAACCTCTATGAAATGAAAGCCAGCACAGTTCGGTGGAAAGGTTCTATTCTAAAATGGCATCCTGGGGCTTCCCTGATGGTTCCAGTGGTTAAGACTCCATGCTTTCAAGACAGGAGGGCATGGGTTTGATCCCTAGTCAGGGAACTAAGATCCCATGTGCCGTGCAGCATGGCCAAACAAAAAAATAAAAATGAAATGACATCCTGCATCTTGCTTGCTTGGTGTTGCCCCTGTGAGGCTGTTTGCTAACAAGGGGCTAGAAAGGGCTCTCTGGCTTCTGCCATCTCCTCAGCACCAGCTCAGACCTATTGCACAATAGGTTGGGGGTATTTCTGTTGAATGAATTAATGATTTAAAGAAACCCTGGGGCTCCAATAAGCCTCCTCCCATGTTAGCAGGTGCCTGACCTCAGCTAAGGTGGACCCTGCCACATACAGTCATCTCTCATCACAGCAGGTAGGCGTTCAGATAACTTGAAACACAGACGAAAGGCTAATGCCTGAATGACTAATGATCCAAGGAAAAGAGTGTTTACAAAAAAGCCCAAACACTCACTCAACAAGGGTTCAAACAATAAAATTCAAATCAATATGAAGTATCATTCGATAATAACGCAACAATCAAAATCTTAACATTTTAGAGCAATTTTCTGCTGACATGGCCGTGAAGAAATGCATGGCTATTAGCACTATTTACCGGCTCATTCTTTTTAGAGAGCAATCCATCAATATTAAAATCACTGCAGGGCTTCCCTGGTGGTCCAATGGTTAAAGAGTCTGCCTTGCAGTGCATCGGACACCGGTTTCATCCCTGGCCCGGGAAGATCCCATGTGCCGCGGAGCGGCTGGACTGGTGTGTCCAATTACGAGCCAGCGCTCTGGAGTACATGTGCCCAGAGCTGGTGCTCTGTAATGAGAGAGGCTACTGCAATGGGAGGCCCACACAGACCAAAGAAGAAAAAAGATGGATGAAAATAAATTTAAAAAGAAAAGAGGCATGATGGGGGGGAAGAAAAGATCACTGTAAAAATGTCCAAACCTGGGACTTGGGGACCCCAGAAACCTGTTCCTCGACAAAACATCAATGATTAAGCTGGAAGACCCCATCAGAATCAACACTTATGGAACTGTGAAATCTAATTTAAGATAACTAACAACAGTGAGGGAGGTGCTTCATAAAGAATGATGTGCTAAACTTTAGTAAGACTGTGTTCTGCCTTTTGATCTGACCTGCCTATTATCCCCAGCTCCCAGCTCAGAGGCAGTGGTGGGGGCTCTGTTTGGGGTGTGGCTTGCTGGTGCCAGCGAGGCAACACAAGCTTTGTTCTTTGGGCTGGAGTGGCCTCCTGGGTGGCATTTGCTGAAATCATTTGAAAATAAATCTATCAGCCACAGGCACCTGGGGTGAGGGACGACAGGTGGAACAGCCAGCCAGGGAGACCAAGTGGCCTGAAAAGGAAGAAGCTAAGGAAGGAGATGAAGTAGAAAGAGGTTTAAAAAGGTCCCATGGGAACTTTCTCAGCGGTCCAGTGTCTAGGATCCCACACTTCCAATGCAGGGCTGTAGGTTCGATTCCTGGTCTGGGAACTAAGATCCCACATGCCAGTGTGGTATGGCCAAAAATACATAGATTAATAACTAAAATATAAATTAACAAAAAAAGAAAAAACAAGAACATTCTAAACAGAAACATATTCCAAATTTCTAAAATAAATACATAAATAGTAGTTCTCATGTAAAGCAGGGGGTCTGGAAGGCCACATGCACGCCCAGGGCGAAGGCAAGCCAAGGAAAGACTTGAGAAAGCCACAAGCTTCTTGGACTGCTCATGGTGTTTGTTGTTTAGTTGTGTCCAACCCTTTTGCAGCCCCAGGGACTCCAGCCCACCAGGTTCCTCTGTCCATGGGATTTCCCAGGCAAGAATACTAGAGTGGGTTGCCATTTCCTTCTCCAGGGGATCTTCCCAACCCAGGGATCGAATCCACATCTCCTGTACTGGGAGGCAGATTCTTTATGATCTGACACTGTTCATTAGGGTCCACATAATTAAGGAGTGAAGGCTAAGGCAGAGTTGCCAAAGGTCTGGCTAAGTGTTGAAGGGACTCGGCTCAGAGCCAATCTGTAAGCCTGGAGTTTGTCATCATGTGTTGGCTCTACAGGCATTTCAGGACAAAACATCAATGATTAAGCTGGAAGACCCCATCAGAATCAACACTTATGGAACTGTGAAATCTAATTTAAGATAACTAACAACAGTGAGGGAGGTGCTTCATAAAGAATGATGTGCTAAACTTTAGTAAGACTGTGTTCTGCCTTTTGATCTGACCTGCCTATTATCCCCAGCTCCCAGCTCAGAGGCAGTGGTGGGGGCTCTGTTTGGGGTGTGGCTTGCTGGTGCCAGCGAGGCAACACAAGCTTTGTTCTTTGGGCTGGAGTGGCCTCCTGGGTGGCATTTGCTGAAATCATTTGAAAATAAATCTATCAGCCACAGGCACCTGGGGTGAGGGACGACAGGTGGAACAGCCAGCCAGGGAGACCAAGTGGCCTGAAAAGGAAGAAGCTAAGGAAGGAGATGAAGTAGAAAGAGGTTTAAAAAGGTCCCATGGGAACTTTCTCAGCGGTCCAGTGTCTAGGATCCCACACTTCCAATGCAGGGCTGTAGGTTCGATTCCTGGTCTGGGAACTAAGATCCCACATGCCAGTGTGGTATGGCCAAAAATACATAGATTAATAACTAAAATATAAATTAACAAAAAAAGAAAAAACAAGAACATTCTAAACAGAAACATATTCCAAATTTCTAAAATAAATACATAAATAGTAGTTCTCATGTAAAGCAGGGGGTCTGGAAGGCCACATGCACGCCCAGGGCGAAGGCAAGCCAAGGAAAGACTTGAGAAAGCCACAAGCTTCTTGGACTGCTCATGGTGTTTGTTGTTTAGTTGTGTCCAACCCTTTTGCAGCCCCAGGGACTCCAGCCCACCAGGTTCCTCTGTCCATGGGATTTCCCAGGCAAGAATACTAGAGTGGGTTGCCATTTCCTTCTCCAGGGGATCTTCCCAACCCAGGGATCGAATCCACATCTCCTGTACTGGGAGGCAGATTCTTTATGATCTGACACTGTTCATTAGGGTCCACATAATTAAGGAGTGAAGGCTAAGGCAGAGTTGCCAAAGGTCTGGCTAAGTGTTGAAGGGGACTCCGGCTCAGAGCCAATCTGTAAGCCTGGAGGAGTTTTGTCATCATGTGTTGGCTCTACAGGCATTTCAGGAAATCTATCAAATCACCAGCCAACCATGAAGCTAAAGGAACAGTCACCACACACAACAGAATAATAGTTTTTACCAAAATAGTTTTGAAAAGTCACTACATGAACGACTACCATTCACAACAAACAGCCACAGTAAACTCCTATTTCCAGAGTTACTTCACTGTAATATCCAAAATATCCAAAGGCCAGAAAACTGCCCCAAACCAAGCAAATGCTTTGGTGCTCAGAAATCCACAGAGACAATAAAGTAAAATATAAAAAGAAGCAGAAACTGCTGATAAAAGAAGCAGAAACAATTTCACGTAAAAAGCTGCGTGCAACCAGGGCATGGGGACTGAGGGGGTGGAAGGGGAGGCTATGTTCTCCCTTTCAAATCGGTTTCTTTTCTGAGCACAAGTGCTTTCTGTGTCTTCCTGACAATGCAGAGCCCACTAAGTTTGGGAGACACAGCACAGCCTTTGTTCCAGTCCAGAGTTGATGGCTTTTGCTGTTCCAATTTTAAGATCGTGACCCGCAGAGCACTCTGGTCCCTGACAGCTCAGCAGGTCAGGGCTCTGGAGGGGGCTCCGGATGGTAGCGTGGTGGGCGGGCGTGCCGCAGGGGTGGGCTGACCTGCCCAGTGAGGAAGCTGCACCTGCACCCCCACGCTGGTGGGGGAGGGGACGGACATCCCTGCTCTTCCCTTGTCACCTGAGTGCCCAGAGGAAGTCTTATGTCCCTACTCCAGGGCCAGTCCAGGGCCAAGCCCAGAAGGAAGCTCAGAAAACCAGGTGGTTTGAGGACTTCCCTGCTGGTCCTGTGGTTAAGAATCTGGTTTCCAATGCAGGGGACGCGAGTTCAATTCCGGGTCAGGGAGCTAAGTCTCCCACATGCCTTGGGACAACTAAGCCCACCTGCTGTAACTAGAGAGGGCACACATCAAAAAGAGAGAGTGCCCACCACAACCACTCAGCCCGAGCGTTGCAACAAGAGAAGCCACATGCAACGAAGAGCCAGTGCAGCCAAAAGGAAGAAGAAGGAGGGGCTTCCCTGGTGGTCCAGTGGGTAAGGACATGGCCTTGCAGGGCAAGGGGCGCCAGTTCGATCCCTGGCCTGGGAAGATCCCACGTGCCACGGAGCAGCTGGACCGATGTGTCCAATTATTGAGCCGAAGCTCTGGAGCGCATGTGCCCACAGCCAGTGCTCTGCGACAACAGAGGCCACCGTGATGGGAGGCCCACACAGACCAAAGAACAAAGATGGATGAAAATAGATAAATGAAAGACCAATAGAAGTGGCCCGCCCACCCCCTCCGTCCCCAACCTACCCGCCCCAAATAAATAAATAAATATTATAAAAAAATAAAGAAAGAAATAAGAAGGAAAACCACCACGTGGTCGATACTATCATACATGTATGCATCAGCTTGGGTTGTCTTAACAAAATACCACAGGTGTGGGCCGGTGGGGTTGCTGCTTAACCCACTCCCCATGGCTCTGGAGGCTGGAAGTCCCAGATCCAGGTGCTGGCAAGGCAGGTGACACTTTGACGACTTTTCTTGTGCCCTATGGGGTGGCTGCCATCTCTCCTGACCTCTCTTTTATGGGCTCATGGGACAGGGAGTGGGAGGGGGAAGAGGGAGAGAAAGCAAACCTAGGTGTGTACTCTGGTCTCTTTCCCTGCTAAGGGTGCTAATCCCAGCATGGGGCCCCACCTTCATGACCTAGTCCGACCCTAATTTCTTCCCAAAGGCCCCATCTCCAAATAACATCAAACTGAGGGTGAAGGCTTCAATGCAAGAATTGGGGAGAAACAGCTACAGTTCAGGCTATCATGTGATATATCAGATACATGTGATACATCAAACAGCACCACGCTAGGTACAAATCAAATCAATCAACTTGAAAAGACATTACACATGCAGAAATGGGAATCAGCTTGACGAACTTTCACCAAGTGAACACACCCAAGTGACCATGTTGTTGTTGCTGTTGCTGTTTTGTTGCTAAGTCGTGTCTGACTCTTTGTGACCCCATGGACTGTGGCCCACCAGGCTCCTCTGTCGATGGGATTTCCCAGGCAACAATACTGGAGTGGCTTGCCATTTCTTTCTCCAGGGGATCTTGTCAACCCAGGGATCGCACCTGCGTCTCCTGCACTGCAGGTGGGTTCTTTACCACTGAGCCACCAGGGAAGCCCAGGTAACCACAATCTAAGTCCAAAAAATAGCATACTCCAGCACCCCAGAGCCATCCTCACACTCCCTCCCAGTCAGGACCTCCATCATCTGCTCCAAAGGTAGGTCTTAACACCATATTCATTTGTCTGCTTTTTGAATAATGGGTAAATGAATCACACAGTGTGGATTCTTTTGGGTCAGGTTTCTCTTGTCCAGTGCCACTTTTTCATTGCTCTGCTGTGTTCCGCTGTATGAAATAGGCTCAGCTCTTCTCCTCTAGATGGACATATTCATTGTAATAATGCTTCTGTGAACTTTGTTATACTTGCCTTTCGTACACACACAGCTACATAGCGACACACCCAGCCACACACATTTCTGTTGGGAATGTACCTAGGTGTCCAACTGATGGGCCACAGAAATAGTTCTGTTCATTTATGGTAGAAACGGTCAAATGATTTCAGAGTGGAAGAATGGGACCTCCCTGGTGGTCCAGTTCCTAAGAATCTGCCTGCCAATGCAGGGGACACAGGTTTGATTCCTGGTCTGGGAAGACTACACATGCCACAGGGTAACTAAGCCTATGAGCCCTAATTATTGAGTCTGTGCTCTAGAGCCCACAAGTCACAGCTACTGAGCCCAACCACCTAGAGCTCATGACTCTGCCACAAGAGAAGCCACTGCAATGAGAAACCCGAACACTGCAACTAGAGCAAGCCCATACACAACAACAAAGACCCAGGACAGCCACAAATCAAAATAAATAAACACAAAAGAATTCCACATGCTCTTCATCCAAATCTCTCAAATGTTCACATTCCCTTATATTTGCTCTATCATTACCTCTAATACGTATGTGTATGTAAATTTATGACCTTGACACTGTTGAAGAGTGGTGACTCCTATGCAGATTCTATACATTTGGGTTTAGGTGATGGTTCCTCACGACTGGGTGCAGGTTTTATGTCTGGGGCAGGAATTCACAGACGTGTTGCTGTGTCCTTCTCCAGGGATCTTGTCAACCCAGGGATCGCACCTGCGTCTCCTGCACTGCAGGTGGGTTCTTTACCACTGAGCCACCAGGGAAGCCCAGGTAACCACAATCTAAGTCCAAAAAATAGCATACTCCAGCACCCCAGAGCCATCCTCACACTCCCTCCCAGTCAGGACCTCCATCATCTGCTCCAAAGGTAGGTCTTAACACCATATTCATTTGTCTGCTTTTTGAATAATGGGTAAATGAATCACACAGTGTGGATTCTTTTGGGTCAGGTTTCTCTTGTCCAGTGCCACTTTTTCATTGCTCTGCTGTGTTCCGCTGTATGAAATAGGCTCAGCTCTTCTCCTCTAGATGGACATATTCATTGTAATAATGCTTCTGTGAACTTTGTTATACTTGCCTTTCGTACACACACAGCTACATAGCGACACACCCAGCCACACACATTTCTGTTGGGAATGTACCTAGGTGTCCAACTGATGGGCCACAGAAATAGTTCTGTTCATTTATGGTAGAAACGGTCAAATGATTTCAGAGTGGAAGAATGGGACCTCCCTGGTGGTCCAGTTCCTAAGAATCTGCCTGCCAATGCAGGGGACACAGGTTTGATTCCTGGTCTGGGAAGACTACACATGCCACAGGGTAACTAAGCCTATGAGCCCTAATTATTGAGTCTGTGCTCTAGAGCCCACAAGTCACAGCTACTGAGCCCAACCACCTAGAGCTCATGACTCTGCCACAAGAGAAGCCACTGCAATGAGAAACCCGAACACTGCAACTAGAGCAAGCCCATACACAACAACAAAGACCCAGGACAGCCACAAATCAAAATAAATAAACACAAAAGAATTCCACATGCTCTTCATCCAAATCTCTCAAATGTTCACATTCCCTTATATTTGCTCTATCATTACCTCTAATACGTATGTGTATGTAAATTTATGACCTTGACACTGTTGAAGAGTGGTGACTCCTATGCAGATTCTATACATTTGGGTTTAGGTGATGGTTCCTCACGACTGGGTGCAGGTTTTATGTCTGGGGCAGGAATTCACAGACGTGTTGCTGTGTCCTTCTCAGAGCCTCACATCAGTACGCACAGGGGTCAACTTGTCCCATTACTGACGTTGCTACTAATAATGTTCATCACTTGCTGATGCTGGTATCTGCCAGATTTTTCTACCATCACACCACTGTTTTCCCTTTGTATTTAATCAGCATCTTATGGGAAGATGCTCTGAGACTGTGTAAACATCCTGCTTCTCCTCATACTTTCATTTCCTAGTTTCACCATCCGTTGATGATTCTTGCTTCAAACAATGTTTACGGGAATGGCTGAAAACCAGCTTTTATTTGTTTTTAATGACTTCAAAGTTTGCAAAAAATATTACAGTAATAACCAGTATGTCTCCCAAATCAAACAGGAAATGGAAGATCAGACACTTGCCATTAAGACTTCCTCAGACTCACCTTCAAAGTTTAAAAAGAAATAAAACTGGCAGACTGGCGAGGGCAGTGGAGGGGGCTAGACTCTCAAGCGAAGTGGAACCCTGTGCTGAAGGCCTGGGAGGCAGCCAAAGAAGACAGAGATCCACTCTCCTAAAAGCCTCCACTTCAGTACAAAGCATCCACAGACAATCTTGCTGCAGGCTGAGAAAAGACATTTTGTAGACTCAAAGCATCTCCTTCTAGAAGGAGCACATAAGGTCAGCCAGGGCAGGGATGGGGGGCGCAAGGTCAAGGCTGGCAGATCTGGAGGCCCCAGGGTCCAGCTCATGTCTTCTCTAAAGACAAAGCAGAAGATGAGCCCGCCAGATTCTCACTCGTGTCTACAGTTTTCCCCAGCCTGGGACCTGCTCACCTGGGTCAGCTGCAACTAGAGCAAGCCCATACACAACAACAAAGACCCAGGACAGCCACAAATCAAAATAAATAAACACAAAAGAATTCCACATGCTCTTCATCCAAATCTCTCAAATGTTCACATTCCCTTATATTTGCTCTATCATTACCTCTAATACGTATGTGTATGTAAATTTATGACCTTGACACTGTTGAAGAGTGGTGACTCCTATGCAGATTCTATACATTTGGGTTTAGGTGATGGTTCCTCACGACTGGGTGCAGGTTTTATGTCTGGGGCAGGAATTCACAGACGTGTTGCTGTGTCCTTCTCAGAGCCTCACATCAGTACGCACAGGGGTCAACTTGTCCCATTACTGACGTTGCTACTAATAATGTTCATCACTTGCTGATGCTGGTATCTGCCAGATTTTTCTACCATCACACCACTGTTTTCCCTTTGTATTTAATCAGCATCTTATGGGAAGATGCTCTGAGACTGTGTAAACATCCTGCTTCTCCTCATACTTTCATTTCCTAGTTTCACCATCCGTTGATGATTCTTGCTTCAAACAATGTTTACGGGAATGGCTGAAAACCAGCTTTTATTTGTTTTTAATGACTTCAAAGTTTGCAAAAAATATTACAGTAATAACCAGTATGTCTCCCAAATCAAACAGGAAATGGAAGATCAGACACTTGCCATTAAGACTTCCTCAGACTCACCTTCAAAGTTTAAAAAGAAATAAAACTGGCAGACTGGCGAGGGCAGTGGAGGGGGCTAGACTCTCAAGCGAAGTGGAACCCTGTGCTGAAGGCCTGGGAGGCAGCCAAAGAAGACAGAGATCCACTCTCCTAAAAGCCTCCACTTCAGTACAAAGCATCCACAGACAATCTTGCTGCAGGCTGAGAAAAGACATTTTGTAGACTCAAAGCATCTCCTTCTAGAAGGAGCACATAAGGTCAGCCAGGGCAGGGATGGGGGGCGCAAGGTCAAGGCTGGCAGATCTGGAGGGCCCCAGGGTCCAGCTCATGTCTTCTCTAAAGACAAAGCAGAAGATGAGCACCAGCCCGTGAGATTCTCACTCGTGTCTACAGTTTTCCCCAGCCTGGGACCTGCTCACCTGCCTTAACATCAAACCCAGCACAGACTATCGGCCGCACCAGCTGGAATCCTGCCATCTCATGACTTAACTAGTCAGGCCTCCTGGGAGCAAAGTCACCAAGTGAGCTGACACAGAAGCAGGTTCTCATTTATTAGTGAAATTTTTGTTGTGTTGTTTAGTCACTAAGTCATGTCTGACTCTCTTGTGACTCCCATGGTCTATAGTCCACCAGGCTCCTCTGTCCATGGGATCCTCCAGGCAAGAATACTGGAGTGGGTTGTCATTTCCTTCTCCAGGGGATTTGCCAGATCCAGGGATCAAACCCACATCTCCTGCATTGGCAGGTGGATTCTTTACCACTGAGCCAGCATGAAAGCCTGTATAAACGGGTCAAGAAGTTCCAAAAGCTCATTCTGAAAGCCAAGGGTTAGAAATAAGAAAAAGGGGGGCTTCAGATAAAGACGGTCTCCAGGTAAGCTCACAAAAGCATCAACCCACAAAGCAGCTGCATGGAGGACTGGGGGCCGTGAATGGAATCTTGACCCAGAACATGATTCCTATGGGATGAAAACTAACCTAGGCACCAGGAAGACAACTTGGCCTAACCTGTCCAGTACAGTTACACTCAGTAAAACCCGATTTAGCATCTCTGATACTTCAGATCTTGTGCTGAGTCCTGGAACACCAAGGAAGGGGAAGATGAGGTCTCTACTCTGGAACCTGCCGCAGCGGGAGCCGTCTCTCAAGAGACAGACCCAGGGTCACCAAGATCCCTGCAGATGATGGAGCCTGGGCCCTACTACCCCAACAGGTGTATTCAGATTGGTTGGTCATGAGCCAGCTTGTGGGCTAGGGCCACCTGCCCAAAAGCGTGTGCCACTCAAAGGTATCACTCAGCCAGTGGCTGCACAGCAGTCCAATTTTCCCTGTAAAGGAGACACATCTACCGGCTGTTTCTTTTCTCTCCAATCCACAAAAGAATACATTTTTCATACTTGTTCCATTGTTCCTGGCTTTTACCAACCCCCTGCCTCCAGTTCCTTGAAAACATGAGCATCTTCAAAGAAGAAATGAACCACAGTAGAAGTGTACAGTCTGAAAATGGGTTATCATTTCTGCCTGAATCTCAAACTCTGAAACCTACAACTCATCAGAGCTAAGACGATACTGATCGTAAGAGCACCGTGGAGACTTCCTTGGGACGTCCCAGTGAGCTGACACCATTTTTTTGGGGGTCACTAAGTCATGTCTGACTCTCTTGTGACTCCCATGGTCTATAGTCCACCAGGCTCCTCTGTCCATGGGATCCTCCAGGCAAGAATACTGGAGTGGGTTGTCATTTCCTTCTCCAGGGGATTTGCCAGATCCAGGGATCAAACCCACATCTCCTGCATTGGCAGGTGGATTCTTTACCACTGAGCCAGCATGAAAGCCTGTATAAACGGGTCAAGAAGTTCCAAAAGCTCATTCTGAAAGCCAAGGGTTAGAAATAAGAAAAGGGAGGCTTCAGATAAAGACGGTCTCCAGGTAAGCTCACAAAAGCATCAACCCACAAAGCAGCTGCATGGAGGACTGGGGGCCGTGAATGGAATCTTGACCCAGAACATGATTCCTATGGGATGAAAACTAACCTAGGCACCAGGAAGACAACTTGGCCTAACCTGTCCAGTACAGTTACACTCAGTAAAACCCGATTTAGCATCTCTGATACTTCAGATCTTGTGCTGAGTCCTGGAACACCAAGGAAGGGGAAGATGAGGTCTCTACTCTGGAACCTGCCGCAGCGGGAGCCGTCTCTCAAGAGACAGACCCAGGGTCACCAAGATCCCTGCAGATGATGGAGCCTGGGCCCTACTACCCCAACAGGTGTATTCAGATTGGTTGGTCATGAGCCAGCTTGTGGGCTAGGGCCACCTGCCCAAAAGCGTGTGCCACTCAAAGGTATCACTCAGCCAGTGGCTGCACAGCAGTCCAATTTTCCCTGTAAAGGAGACACATCTACCGGCTGTTTCTTTTCTCTCCAATCCACAAAAGAATACATTTTTCATACTTGTTCCATTGTTCCTGGCTTTTACCAACCCCCTGCCTCCAGTTCCTTGAAAACATGAGCATCTTCAAAGAAGAAATGAACCACAGTAGAAGTGTACAGTCTGAAAATGGGTTATCATTTCTGCCTGAATCTCAAACTCTGAAACCTACAACTCATCAGAGCTAAGACGATACTGATCGTAAGAGCACCGTGGAGACTTCCTTGGTGGTCTAGTGGTTGAGGCTCCACACTCCCAGTACAGGGGGCGTAGGTTTGATCCTTGGGTCTCCCTGGTTGGAGAACTAAGACCTCACACGTTGAACAGCATGACCAAAAACAAACAAACAAAAAGTACTCTGACTTTTTGTGCAGTGAAGAAATACCAATGGCTGTCAGATGAACAGTGGCACAAAGGACGACACCATCCACTGTGGGACCCAGCTCAACATCAAGCTGTAAAAATGTGAACAAAGATGCATCTAGAGTCAATTAAAGATGATAATTCTGGGGCTTCCATAGGTGGCTCAATGGCAAAGAATTCACCTGTCAGTGCAAGAGATGTGGGTTCGATTCCTGTTCCAGGAAGATCCAACATGCCACCAAGCAACTGAGCCCATATGCCACGGTTACTGAGCTGGAGGTCTAGAGTCTGTGCTTCAAAACAAAAAAAGCCACCACAATGAGAAGAGGAGCCTCCACCCAGCCCAACTACAGAAAGACCACGTGCAGCAACTAAAGACCCACCATAGCCAAAAATAAGTCAAAAAAAAAAAAAAAAGACACTAATTCTGGTTAGTCAACAGCCTCCAAGCACTGTGTACTAGGGTACAAGACAGAAGCGCAAAACGGAACAAAAGCAATGACGTCAAGGCCCTGAGCCAGTCAAATAGAGAGATATACTATTGTCTAAATTTAGTTCTTCCCTTGTCTCTCTCCCAAGCCCCCACCCCTCAATCTTCCAGGGCCTGTTCCTCCTCGTTCTCTCTCATATTCTTGCCAGGTTAAGGGAATCATCTTAAGGACTACCCTGGTGGCCAGTGGCTAAGGCTCCACGCTCCCAAGGCAGGGGGCTTGGATTCAATCCCTGGTCCCATAATGTCGCAACTAAAGATCTCCCACACTACAAAGACTATCGAAGATCCTACACACCACAACTAAGGCCCGATGCAGCCAAGTAAATAAATAAATAAATAAATAATAATAAACGGAAACCATTTTAGAGCACAGGTCTCTGGTTCGGCCATGCTCCCTCCTACCCAGTCCAGCCCAGGGACTGGGGCTCCATCTGCCAAACACACCCCACTGCAGGCTGAGTGCCTCCCAAAGTCCCGCCAAAACATGCCCAAAGCCTTTCATGCCGGCCCTCTGTTCCCAGTCTCCCTGTCTCTCCACCATGGCCTCATATGTGATTTCAGCACAACGCCCCACTTTTTCACATTCTTTTACTTTCTGGGCTCCAAGAGAAATAAAACAGTCTGTCTTCAGGTGTGACTACCAGGCCAAGGAGCCTTGATATAAAAACATCCAAAATTAACTCAGAATATCACAAATACCATGCCTTCTATGAAGATCACTTCTTCAAGATGTCTTATTCCATGCTTTCTGTCCATCCTTTTAAACCAGTATTTAGTAACTCAGGAATGTTAGTGAGGACAGAGGCTCCAGTCAGCAAGGACTCAGTTCACAATGTGAAAGATGAAGTGAGATGAGGTTTATCCACAAAAAAAAGCCAGAGTCTCCAGCATCATAAACCACACATCCATCAAACTGGGAAGAGGCTGGGAACAGAAAGTCTTTCTGGAAAGAAAAACAGTAGTGACCCTTTGTGCCCTGGGAAACATGAAAAACAAGCAAACAATAACAAACCATCAAATCAACCAAAACATAAACCAATTCCAAATCAGTTTGAAGACATTTCCACCCCAACAAAGCAAACCATGACTGTACCACCCGAGGAGAGGAGGCCTGGACCAGGTAAGAATCAAACGAAAACACACTCACAGAACAAAGGAACCCATAAAAATACAAGAGAGGAGCAGAGCTGATTGACACCGGATCTGGGACTTAACCGCGGTCCGAAAGGGACGTTTACTGTGGCCAGTGGCTAAGGCTCCACGCTCCCAAGGCAGGGGGCTTGGATTCAATCCCTGGTCCCATAATGTCGCAACTAAAGATCTCCCACACTACAAAGACTATCGAAGATCCTACACACCACAACTAAGGCCCGATGCAGCCAAGTAAATAAATAAATAAATAAATAATAATAAACGGAAACCATTTTAGAGCACAGGTCTCTGGTTCGGCCATGCTCCCTCCTACCCAGTCCAGCCCAGGGACTGGGGCTCCATCTGCCAAACACACCCCACTGCAGGCTGAGTGCCTCCCAAAGTCCCGCCAAAACATGCCCAAAGCCTTTCATGCCGGCCCTCTGTTCCCAGTCTCCCTGTCTCTCCACCATGGCCTCATATGTGATTTCAGCACAACGCCCCACTTTTTCACATTCTTTTACTTTCTGGGCTCCAAGAGAAATAAAACAGTCTGTCTTCAGGTGTGACTACCAGGCCAAGGAGCCTTGATATAAAAACATCCAAAATTAACTCAGAATATCACAAATACCATGCCTTCTATGAAGATCACTTCTTCAAGATGTCTTATTCCATGCTTTCTGTCCATCCTTTTAAACCAGTATTTAGTAACTCAGGAATGTTAGTGAGGACAGAGGCTCCAGTCAGCAAGGACTCAGTTCACAATGTGAAAGATGAAGTGAGATGAGGTTTATCCACAAAAAAAAGCCAGAGTCTCCAGCATCATAAACCACACATCCATCAAACTGGGAAGAGGCTGGGAACAGAAAGTCTTTCTGGAAAGAAAAACAGTAGTGACCCTTTGTGCCCTGGGAAACATGAAAAACAAGCAAACAATAACAAACCATCAAATCAACCAAAACATAAACCAATTCCAAATCAGTTTGAAGACATTTCCACCCCAACAAAGCAAACCATGACTGTACCACCCGAGGAGAGGAGGCCTGGACCAGGTAAGAATCAAACGAAAACACACTCACAGAACAAAGGAACCCATAAAAATACAAGAGAGGAGCAGAGCTGATTGACACCGGATCTGGGACTTAACCGCGGTCCGAAAGGGACGTTTACTGTGGCTGCTATGTGCCCCTCGAGGATCCTTACTCTGAGTTTCCTCACTTGTAAAATGCATCTAGCCAGCCTACCCTCTGTGTCACTGGACGAAGCCCCTACTGGGAGCCCTCATCACGGAGGCAGGAAGAGTGGGGCTCAAAAGGGCGCAGATGGGTGGCTGGGACTCGGCCAGCTAGTGGGGAAAGGGAAAAGGCACAGGCCACTAGGGCGGTGAGGGTGGAGGACAAGGGGCCAACTGACTGGGTGGGGACAGGCACGGGTCCCTACCTCGAGGGCCACCGGGACCTCCCGGTGCCCAACGTCAATCCGGTGCAGCAACAGAATCCTAATTACAAGCTCCGGGATGGCTGCTCTCAGCGACACCCCACCCCCAGCGTATCTGCGCAGCTCCACCACGTGCGCGCTGCGTGCGCGCCGACTGCACGTCCTCTAGGGTGCGCACCTGCAGGGGCTGCTTAGCGCAACAGCTGCTTAGCGCAACAGCTTGCCTCGCGCCCCCACTCCCCCTGCCCAGACCCCCTCCCCCGTCCCCAACCCCCGTGGAAATCCTGGAGTAAATTGCTAAATCCTCACCTAGGCACAATGGCTTCCATTATTACAGATGCGGATACCGAGGCCCAGGAGGAAAGGGCCACTTGCCAAGGGCACATAGGCAGAAGGAGGTGGTGTCTCGGTTTGATTCCAGAAGAGACCTGACCATCCTATCTCTTTGGTCTTTTTTAAACTATGAGACTCTATAAGCATGGTGTGTTAAGAGCGCTCCGCTCATAACCACCATTCACGTGATGATTCCCCTCGTTGTGTGTTGAGAACAGATCTGTCCGGGACATGTGTATCTGAGTGTGTGTCAATGTCCATGTGTCTCCGTGCAGGCGCTTTGGAGGTTGTTGGCCCTCAAATTCACACTCAGCAATTGACTGAGCCACAACCCACCGAGCTGGGCCATTTACACATTATTCTTCTTTATTCTCAGGCAGTCCTTGCATCAGTTAAAAAGCACATTCTACTCTTCCTCACAAAACTGAATATATTTTGGTGGTGGTGGGGGGGGGCATTTCTTTTTCTTTTTTAAAAATTTGGCCTCTTTTATTGGTTACTTACTTGTTTATTTTCATCCATCTTTATTCTTTGGCCTGTGTGGGCCTCCCATTGCAGTAGCCTCTCTCGCCGCAGAGCACCAGCTCTGGGAGCATGCGCTCCAGAGCGCCTGCCCTTAATCGGACACACCGGTCCAGCCTCTCCACGGCACGTGGTATTTTCCTGGGCCAGGGATCGACCCTGTGCCCCTTGCACTGCAAGGCAGACTCTTTACCCACTGAACCACCAGTGAAGCCCCGAAATGATTTTTAATTAGGCATCATGAATAACTCATGAATCATCCTCTCCCCGTGGTGTTTCAGACAGGATGGTGGTAGAGCTGCTGCTGGAACTCTGGTGAAGCCCACACTCAGAGCCAGCCCCTATTCTGGGGCCAGGATGTGATGGGTTGGGAAGCAGCAGCTCTGCTGTGCAGAGAGGCCTTCCCAGCAACATTGCTTCTTGACTTTCTTTGATCAACGCCTCTAGGAGTTCAGGCTCATTAATTTATCTGGTTTCCAGTTGCCAAAAGGATAATGAGGAGGTTCAAAGGATCCTATCTGAACTCCTTACTGCTCTTTTGAGAACTGCTGTCTTAAATGTTTTAAACATATATAGGTTAGATTCATTTTAATGAACATCATTTCAAAGTTTAAGATAGACAGGAAAAATTGAAAATAACTTACACAAGAATAATCCTTTTCAGTATATAAATGCTTCCCCCAATTTTACCTCTTTGCAGCAGGCTGGAGGGCATTATTAGTACTCTCATTCTTCAGATGAAGAAGCTGAGGCTTGGAGGCCACCTGCCTGACCAAGGGCCATACACCTGGTTATGAAAGGCAGCATATAAGCCCCTAGGGTTCTCCTGGCTCCTGGCCTGTCTTCCCCCGCATCTCCCAGAGTTTTGCCTTCACTTTAGAGATCTACTGTCCTACTTCTTTGTTTTCATTTGGTCTCTGTGTCCTTGTGTCCTCCGCCTTCTTCCCAGAGGACCCTGGAGAGAGAAAAGGAGGTTTGGCCAACAAGGCTGCTTCGGCTGTGTCAGGGACTACAGGAGAGGCCCTCTACAGGGCCTGACCATGTGCAGTTGAGGACCTGCCCAGTTGTCCCTGCCTACCCCCACTTCCTCCTCCTCTCTCTGAGACCTCAGGCCTTGCCCCTGCTATGCATACTTGCGCCTAGTTGCTTGATCTCTTAATGCAGTTTAAAATCAAAACAAAACAAAACAAAACTGTGTGCCTAACAGTCCTTTGAATAGTGACCCTAGTGATGGGACCGACTGAGGGAAGTGGCCTTGCTCCTTCCCAAGTCAAGCCATGTGAGTAGAGTAGCTGCTTAGTCTTCCAAACGCCAGCCTGGAGTGACACGTTCAATGATTTCATGCATTCATGGCTTCTACTTCATGTAATTATCATTTATTGATCGTCTAGTAGGTGCTGCATATGCAATATGGGTTGTAATGTAATCCTTTTTAATGGCCCTATAAAAGGGGAATTGGAGGTTCCTAAAGGTCAAGAAAGTTGCCCAGGTTACATGGCTGCTAGTTACGGAGAACATCTAAACCCGTGTTTCTCTAACTCCATAGTCTATACCTCTTCCTCCACACCACACTAGCTGATTTCAAAAGTTATTAGAGAAAATGCCTTACAATTTGAAAAAGGGGCAGTGGCAGGGGCTTTTGCCTTCTTTGGGTGCCTTGAAGGCTTTTGAGGGGGCACACATGCCTCCAAGTTACCTTCACATCATTGGTACCTTCCAGACTTACAGATGAGCATCATTGTGCGTTTACCCAGCCCTTGTGGGTTTGAGGCCTTGTCTCTAGTCTCCAGACTTACAGATGAGCATCATTGTGCATTTTCCCAGCCCTTGTGAGTTTGAGGCCTTGTCTCTAGTGCAGAGAGCCAGTAACTGCCTTGAGAGGGACAGAAAACAACCCTTATCTATTTATTACTTCCTGAGGACCGACCTGGACGAGGTCTCAGCCCTGTGATCCCCTGGATTGGCGGAAACCAGAGCCAGGAATCA
Source organism: Tragulus kanchil (assembly GCA_022376925.1). Classification (NCBI taxonomy): domain Eukaryota; kingdom Metazoa; phylum Chordata; class Mammalia; order Artiodactyla; family Tragulidae; genus Tragulus; species Tragulus kanchil. The sequence continues at coordinate 97,196,677 of JAIOJX010000029.1, forward strand.
TGAGAAAGCTACAAAAGAGTGTGGGCTGGCGCTGCAGGAGGGCTAAGAATGTGTAAGAGCCCAAGAACCATGGTGGCAAGTTAAGTAGGCTGTGTTCTTCCTCATGACTAAGAAATCAGTGGGGTTGGACGTCCAGAGTGCTCCATCCCTCCCGTGGGAGTGACCAGGCGTGCCTGGCATCAGCCCTTTGGCTATAGGAGCGGTGTCCCAGAGAGAAACAGCCATTTGCACCTGGCCACCCTCAGCACAGTTGTCCTCTGCCAGCTGTCTGGCTGCCTTGTCATTGGTCCATTTGGGGGCAGAAGGCACCATGGACCACTGGATTTGTGACCAGCCAGCTCCCAGGCCACCACCCAGAGCCCTGATGACCTAGTCATCTCTAGGCCCTCAACCTGTAGTCTAGGGTGTGTTTGGGTAATTTCATGACCAACCATCTCTGTCTGCCTGGGACTGAGGGCTTTCCTAGGACATGGGACTTTCAGTGCTAACACTGGGACAACACCCAGCCCACAGGCACCTGGTCCCTCCACAGAAGGCCTGGGGCTCTGGCTTCCTGACCACACTTGTGGTTTGGAGAACTCCTGATCCCTTGATCCCAAGACATATCTACCTTCCTCCTTCTCGTCTGTGGAGCAAGTGAGCCCACCTGGCCCGGTCTGCAGGAGGCACTGGAGGCCCCAGGACTTCGGAGCGAGCCAGGCTCCCCAGTTCCTGCATCTGTGGACCAGTGACCCTCTTCCACTCCTGAGGTTAGGCTGTTGAGAGCTCAGACCACGGCTCAGAGCACCAACCCTTTCTCAGAATGCTCCCAGGCCTGTTCCCCTTCCCTGGCTCCAGGCCTGCCCCTTCCCAGGCCTCCAGTCTTGGCAAGGGGCCGACAGGTTGGGCCATCGTTGGCCTATGGCTGAGTGCTCACTCTGCCCGTTGTCCAAGGCCTGGTTGGCGAAGCTCCAGGAAAGAGGGTTTTCAGGGTGAGGAGGCTGGAATGGAATCTTGTAGGGCTTCTGAGTCCAGCCATGGACGTTGGAGATGGTCCAGCTCAAGCTGCTCTGGACACACCAGCCTGTGTCCTGGAGTGGGTTTTTCCTTGTCAAAGAAGGGGTGCACTTTTCCAATATGCATGAAGACACTGTATGGCTGGAGCCTTGCAGCTCAAGTATGGTCTGTGGGCCTGCAGCATTGGCACCCAAGAGAGCTCAGAAATGCAGAGTCCTAGGCCCCACCCTGGACTTGCAGTACCAGAACTGCCATTTCAGAATATTCCCAGGTGATGCCTATGAGAAGGGGCCGGGGGTGACCCTGGGGGTGCCCGCAAAGTAGAGGACAGCTCTCCCTCTGCCCTGGCGGGGTGAGGGGTGGGGGTCCGAATCTGTGCTCAACCTCCTCCCTAAGCCAGCCCCCAGAGACCCTGGGCCTCTTTGACTGTTCAAGAGGCTGTGTGGAGCTCCCAGTAAAGGGACTGACCCAAAGTCGGCAGGAGGCTGGGTTTGCCCAGCCTCTGGAACCCTGCCTTGCTGAGTAACCTCTACAGGCTGAGCTGCTGCTTCCCCAGGTCGTCACCTCAGGCCCTCTGAAGGGGTTGCTTCTGGGAGCTGTTTTCTCCTCTGCGTGGAGAGTTTGCCTCTGTCTGCTGGGAAAGCTTGGGCAGTCAGAGAAGGGCCCAAATCAGAGCCTGCCGTGTGAGCGAGCCCTTAGCTTCAGCCTGCAATAAAGAATGTGTTGGCTTCAATTTTTTAAAAAAATGTTATTAGAGAAAAGATATAAAAATTAAAACCACAAAGAGGAGGAAGACCCAACGTTTGGCCAAGAGAACTAATTTGATTATGCAGATGAATATTAAATCTGTTTCTGAGCTTCTTCGACGAAAGAACAAAAATGTGGGGGGATGGAGGGCTACGTGCTTCTCTATATAACAGAGTCTCTGTGGTTGGAAGAAACAAAATTTTGTCCTTATTTTCCATTCCAGGAGTAATTTCTTATGTAGGATTTTATTTAAGGACATTGCATAACAAAATGAATAAATGAATCAAGTTTTCAAAAAGCAGGTACAGCCAAAGACAGACAAACAATTTGTCTTGTGGGATGCATTCGTCCATTCAGTAATCATTTCAACAAACACTGAGCACCTACCATGCCTTGGGTGCCAAGATACAAAACACATGCAAAAAGCTAATTACCCTGCAGTGTCATCAAGCCCACTATGGAGGTGCGCCTTATGCTTCTGGAGTACACATGAGTGGGATGATACCCTGCCACGGGGCAGTGCCGGGGAGGGGGTGGTTCTGGTGACCTCACAGGCAAGGTAGCATTTACCCATAATCTTGAAGTTGGAGCTGGAATTAGGATAATTATTTCCAAAAGGAGGATAAAGCCTTCAGAATATTCCCAGGTGATGCCTATGAGAAGGGGCCGGGGTGACCCTGGGGTGCCCGCAAAGTAGAGGACAGCTCTCCCTCTGCCCTGGCGGGGTGAGGGGTGGGGTCGAATCTGTGCTCAGCCTCCTCCCTAAGCCAGCCCCCAGAGACCCTGGGCCTCTTTGACTGTTCAAGAGGCTGTGTGGAGCTCCCAGTAAAGGGACTGACCCAAAGTCGGCAGGAGGCTGGGTTTGCCCAGCCTCTGGAACCCTGCCTTGCTGAGTAACCTCTACAGGCTGAGCTGCTGCTTCCCCAGGTCGTCACCTCAGGCCCTCTGAAGGGGTTGCTTCTGGGAGCTGTTTTCTCCTCTGCGTGGAGAGTTTGCCTCTGTCTGCTGGGAAAGCTTGGGCAGTCAGAGAAGGGCCCAAATCAGAGCCTGCCGTGTGAGCGAGCCCTTAGCTTCAGCCTGCAATAAAGAATGTGTTGGCTTCAATTTTTTAAAAAAATGTTATTAGAGAAAAGATATAAAAATTAAAACCACAAAGAGGAGGAAGACCCAACGTTTGGCCAAGAGAACTAATTTGATTATGCAGATGAATATTAAATCTGTTTCTGAGCTTCTTCGACGAAAGAACAAAAATGTGGGGGGATGGAGGGCTACGTGCTTCTCTATATAACAGAGTCTCTGTGGTTGGAAGAAACAAAATTTTGTCCTTATTTTCCATTCCAGGAGTAATTTCTTATGTAGGATTTTATTTAAGGACATTGCATAACAAAATGAATAAATGAATCAAGTTTTCAAAAAGCAGGTACAGCCAAAGACAGACAAACAATTTGTCTTGTGGGATGCATTCGTCCATTCAGTAATCATTTCAACAAACACTGAGCACCTACCATGCCTTGGGTGCCAAGATACAAAACACATGCAAAAAGCTAATTACCCTGCAGTGTCATCAAGCCCACTATGGAGGTGCGCCTTATGCTTCTGGAGTACACATGAGTGGGATGATACCCTGCCACGGGGCAGTGCCGGGGAGGGGGTGGTTCTGGTGACCTCACAGGCAAGGTAGCATTTACCCATAATCTTGAAGTTGGAGCTGGAATTAGGATAATTATTTCCAAAAGGAGGATAAAGCATTCAAGGAAAAGGGAACAGAATGTGCAAAGACAGGAAGGCTAATGGTGGATCTGAGGACTGGAATGTCACTTCTCAGTGGGACAATCCAGGACTCCTAGGTGACACATTGTAAGTGCTCAGTAACTGCTAGTTTAAAAGCCATCTATTCAGAACCACCCTATGACTTAGCAATTCCATTCCTGGGTATGTACATATGTATGTATGTATGTATATGTGTGTATATATATATATATATATATAAAACACTAATTCAAAAAGATACACACAACTCCAATGTTCATAGCAGCATTATTTACAATTGCTGGAATATGGAAGCAGCCTAAATGTTCATCAAAAGATTAACATGAAGGAGGAGGCAGATGCCCACTCCCTTCCTGGGTGAGCAGCAACAGTTTTTTCCCTGTGGACAAAAACTCCGAAATATCAATAGCAATACAATTGAATGAAGAGGCTAGGCCCTTCCCAGATAAAAGATGAGACCACATATTTCTCACTCTCCAAGTCCAGGAGATCTGCCTGACCAGAAAGCTTCTTGGAGATCAAAGGGCAGTGGTGCCAAGGTACCCGCAGGCCTCTTCGCTGGATCCATTTTGGCTGAGAGATTCTTGCGCACGTAATAAGAGGATACTGTGCTATGCTTAGTTGATGAGCCTCGTCCGACTCTTTGTGACCCTGTGGACTGTTGCCCACCAGTCTCCTAGAAGATCCCGAGACATAACAAAAAAAGACACAGAAGCAGGCAAATCCAAATGACTGGCCCAAGGAAACCTGGAATAAATTCCCCATGAAAGTGATTTAAACTGCCACGAGGGCGCGACTCTCTTGCTGAGTCTCCCATGTGTCTATCCACATATGCTGTACTCTTTTTTTCCTCCTAATAAACACTTAATTTGTTTCATTACTTTCCATCTTTGTGGGAATTCTTTTCTGCAAAACCAAAGGGTCAGGGCCTTATCACTGACCACTGGTCTAGTGGGCAGTGGTTAGGATTAGATCCTAGTCCAATGGCTAGGATTGGGTGTTCTCACTGCCATAGGCTCATCTTAGTCTCTGCCCAGAACAGAGGCCCTACTTCAAGCCCCTGCTGGCTGAGGCCACAAGATCATGGTGATAAAAATGTGGTCCATTGTAATAGATATAGACACACACATGGAATATGACTCAGCCATAAAAAAGAATGAAGTTTTGCCTTGTGCAGCAACACGGATAGACAAGGAGGGCATTACACTTAAGTGAAATTAGACAAAGACAAATACTGTATGATACCACATTTTTTAAAATAATTACCTTTATTTTACTTTTACAGAGTTTTGTTGTTTACAGATATGTATAATCCCAAATTAGTCATGTGTATATCCCTGGTCCCCTCTCTCCTCCATCCCCCTCCCAGTCCCCCCCATCACACCCATCCCCGCCCCCCGCACCCCCCCCGGATCCCCCATTCCCACAACGCAATGACAATAGCTGTCTTTTTCACATATGATAGTATAGGTTTCCATGTTACGTCCTCTGTGCCTCCCACCCACTGTTCATTCCCCACAATGTCCATATGTCTGTTCTCTATGAGTATGATACCACTTTTATGCGAAATCTAAAAAATACAACAAACTAGTTAACACAACAAAAAAGAAGCAGACACAGATATTGAGAACAAACTATGACGACCGTGGGGAGGGGGAAGAAGGGAGGGACAAGATAGGGAGAGAGGATTAAGAGGTACAAGCTATTACGTTTATACATAATAATGTACAAGGCTATATTGTACAACACGGGGAATATAGCCACTATTTTATAATAACTGTGAAAGTATTAGTCGCTCAGTCGTGTTCGACTCTGTGTGACCCCATGGACTGTAGCCTGCTAGGGCAGGGATGGAGCAAGACGTCACTGAGACCTCTTATACCATTTGAGGGTCTTGTTTTAATCCAGTGAGTGTATTATCTATTCAGAAATGAAATACACATTTTTAATATTGGCTATTCATATTATTTGGAGAGATTTTTGATCTAACTGATTTGCAGGGACTCAGTGGTGGTTCACCTGTTAAGAATCCACCTGCAATGCAGGAGATGTGGGATTGGACCACTGGCTTATGCCATGGTTAGGGGAGTTAGTTTCCTAGTCCAATGGCTAGGATTGGGTGTTCTCACTGCCATAGGCTCATCTTAGTCTCTGCCCAGAACAGAGGCCCTACTTCAAGCCCCTGCTGGCTGAGGCCACAAGATCATGGTGATAAAAATGTGGTCCATTGTAATAGATATAGACACACACATGGAATATGACTCAGCCATAAAAAAGAATGAAGTTTTGCCTTGTGCAGCAACACGGATAGACAAGGAGGGCATTACACTTAAGTGAAATTAGACAAAGACAAATACTGTATGATACCACATTTTTTAAAATAATTACCTTTATTTTACTTTTACAGAGTTTTGTTGTTTACAGATATGTATAATCCCAAATTAGTCATGTGTATATCCCTGGTCCCCTCTCTCCTCCATCCCCCTCCCAGTCCCCCCCATCACACCCATCCAGGCGCACAGCACCCCTGCAGGATCCCCTATTCCCACAACGCAATGACAATAGCTGTCTTTTTCACATATGATAGTATAGGTTTCCATGTTACGTCCTCTGTGCCTCCCACCCACTGTTCATTCCCCACAATGTCCATATGTCTGTTCTCTATGAGTATGATACCACTTTTATGCGAAATCTAAAAAATACAACAAACTAGTTAACACAACAAAAAAGAAGCAGACACAGATATTGAGAACAAACTATGACGACCGTGGGGAGGGGGAAGAAGGGAGGGACAAGATAGGGAGAGAGGATTAAGAGGTACAAGCTATTACGTTTATACATAATAATGTACAAGGCTATATTGTACAACACGGGGAATATAGCCACTATTTTATAATAACTGTGAAAGTATTAGTCGCTCAGTCGTGTTCGACTCTGTGTGACCCCATGGACTGTAGCCTGCTAGGGCAGGGATGGAGCAAGACGTCACTGAGACCTCTTATACCATTTGAGGGTCTTGTTTTAATCCAGTGAGTGTATTATCTATTCAGAAATGAAATACACATTTTTAATATTGGCTATTCATATTATTTGGAGAGATTTTTGATCTAACTGATTTGCAGGGACTCAGTGGTGGTTCACCTGTTAAGAATCCACCTGCAATGCAGGAGATGTGGGTTGGATCCTTGAATCAAGAATACCCCCTGGAGAAGGAAATCCACTCCACTCCAGTATTCTATTTTTTTTTTTTAAAGATTTATTTATTTATTTTGGGTGGGGGTCCGGTTGGGGAGGGAGGGGAGCGGATGGGCCACTTCTATTGGTCTTTCATTTCTCTGTTTTCATCCGTCTTTGTTCTTTGGCTCCTGTGGGCCTCCCATCGCAGTGGCGTCTGTTGTCACAGAGCGCCAGCTCTGGGCGCATGCGCTCCAGAGCTCCGGCTCGGTAATTGGACACATCAGTCCAGCCGCTCTGCGGCACGTGGGATCTTCCCAGGCCAGGGATAGAACTGGCGCCCCTTGCACTGCAAGGCGGTGTCCTTATCCACTGGACCACCAAGGGAAGCCCCACTCCAGTATTCTTGCCTGGAGAACTCCATGGACAGAGGAGCCTGGCAGGCTATAGTCCATAGGATCATAAAGTCAGACACGACTGAGCGACTAACACTTTCACTTTTCATTATCAGGCACAAATTCAAAAGCACTGTATACAACCACGCGCGCGCTCAGCTGCTTCAGTTGCGTCCAACTCTTTGCAATCCTGTGGGCTGTAGTCCCTGGTGGGCTGTATTCCATGGGGTCACAGAGTCGGAGCGACTGAGCACACCTGGAGTTTAGGGAGGTTATATCAACTTCTTTCCAAGGTCCAAGCCTGGTCACTATTCAGGAGTAAATAAAACATGGCTTCTGCCTTGAATCTATCTCAAGAAAGCGGAATATTTTTGTTGTTGTTGTTGTTTTTTGGGAGGGGGAGCGGGCCACTTCTATTGGTCTTTCATTTATCTATTTTCATCCATCTTTGTTCTTTGGTCTGTGTGGGCCTCCCATCACAGTGGCCTCTGTTGTCGCAGAGCACCGGCTCTGGGCGCATGCGCTCCAGAGCTCCGGCTCGGTAATTGGACACATCAGTCCAGCCGCTCTGCGGCACGTGGGATCTTCCCAGGCCAGGGATAGAACTGGCGCCCCTTGCACTGCAAGGCGGTGTCCTTATCCACTGGACCACCAAGGGAAGCCCCACTCCAGTATTCTTGCCTGGAGAACTCCATGGACAGAGGAGCCTGGCAGGCTATAGTCCATAGGATCATAAAGTCAGACACGACTGAGCGACTAACACTTTCACTTTTCATTATCAGGCACAAATTCAAAAGCACTGTATACAACCACGCGCGCGCTCAGCTGCTTCAGTTGCGTCCAACTCTTTGCAATCCTGTGGGCTGTAGTCCCTGGTGGGCTGTATTCCATGGGGTCACAGAGTCGGAGCGACTGAGCACACCTGGAGTTTAGGGAGGTTATATCAACTTCTTTCCAAGGTCCAAGCCTGGTCACTATTCAGGAGTAAATAAAACATGGCTTCTGCCTTGAATCTATCTCAAGAAAGCGGAATATTTTTGTTGTTGTTGTTGTTTTTTGGGCAGGGGTCGGGTTGGGGAGGGAGGGGGGTGGGCGGGCCACTTCTATTGGTCTTTCATTTATCTATTTTCATCCATCTTTGTTCTTTGGTCTGTGTGGGCCTCCCATCACAGTGGCCTCTGTTGTCGCAGGGCACCGGCTCCGGGCGCATGCACTCCAGAGCTCCGGTTCAGTAATTGGACACATTGGTCCAGCCGCTCCAAGGCACGTGGGATCTTCCCAGGCTAGGGATCGAACTGGCGCCCCTTGCACTGCAAGGCGGTGTCCTTACCCACTGGACCACCAGGGAAGCCCAAAAAAGTGGAATATTATTCTTCACTTGGGCCAAGTTCACATAAGCTTGAAGGAATAGGGTCATAAAAAGGACTTAGTCTGCATTTCCATCGCCAAAAATGAGCTGCTCTGATGGGCCCCAGAGGCTCTGACCGCTCACAAAAGCAGAGATAGGACCAGTTTTTAACTATAACAGGGGTGAGGCAGACAGTTTCTGTGTGAGGGCTTGCCCCACTCCACACCAGCCAGGGACAGCTCAGAGCGCTGGAGCCCCTGAGGGAGGCCAAAGGACCATGTGACAAAGTGGCTGAACCTCTGGCCAGCTATGGGGACCAGGATCGTCTCGTGGAGCAGTCAGGTCGGAACAAATGTTTTTATGCAGATGCTGCAAATCCAAAAATGGGTCGCCTGGAACCGCTGTCAGCGTGGGGCCTGGCTGGGGCTGTGACGCACAGGGATCAGAGAAGGCTTCTTATTTGAAGTGTGTGTGTGTGTGTAAGAAACAAAGGCATTTGGATGAACTAGGGGGAAGTACAGGATACCTTGAACAGAACAGTGAATTACTACCCTTCCTCCTCCCAAGACCCTTTTCTTACCCAATGATTCCCCTGCCCAGCCCCACCTATGGAGCTCTGTTTATTCTTTCAGGGATGAACCTCAGTCCCACTGGAAAGTCCGAGTATTTCTCTCTTCCTCTCCATCCACCTCTTCCTTCCCTCTCCTTTCCCCTCTACCATCCTCCTTTTGGGCCCGCCCTCCGTTTCTGCCAGTTTGTAGAGGGTGTTCAGCGTTTAGGTAGCCTCAGGGGATAGTGAGGACCAGGGCTGGCCTTGGGATGCTCTGTGCCCAGCGGTACTGGGACCTGGTGCAGCTGTAGCAGCAGGGGGCGCTGTGCCACGGCGAGAGCCTGGACGGGTGGGACAGGGTGGCAGGGCCCTCTTGCCCAGTCTCTCACCTCCCATCCTCCTCACTGCTTGGCTGACAACCAGCAGGCAAGAGGGCCCTTTGATGCAGGCCACGGCGGTCAGCCCGCAAAGCAGAGACAGCAGAGTGGAGGGTGGACCTGGGGGGTCAGGCAGGGAGCGACCAGCCTGGTTCTTCAGCTGGGACAACTCCTGCTCCGACGGCCCAACCACACTGTCACAAACATCGTCAGTTCCTTCTCTCTTGCCCAGCAGTACATCTACCTATTTGCTAGTTTTTCTGCTTCCAAGGCGGCTAGCATTGCTGAGGAAGGTCACACACTAGGACCGGCTTATGACAGTTGCCCATGGCTGAGCCATCAGTGTTGGGAGCTTGGCAGTTTTCACTGTCCTGAAGCCCCAGCCTTGCCTACTTTCACTCGGCCTCCCTTCCCTCCTCCACTTCATTGACCCTCCTCTTCACCGCCCTTCCTCCCTTCCCTCTGGTCTTAGAGGAACTGGGTCTCTCCTCTCAGGGCTCCTTCCTCCCCTGCCGGGTGCTTCCTCCCCTCTCTGCATCAGGCACCCTCCACTGGCCCTCAAGGATGCTGAGACAGGAGTCTTCTCTGCACAGTGCCCTCAATCTGTCTTCTCCTTCCAGACTGCTTGGGTGAGCTGCTTCCCCTACCCCCACCCCACCTACATCAGCAGCAACTAAACAGGCTTTCTGACCACACTGTCCTCTGGAATTCTGTTATCCTACTGGCCTGCCTGTGCAGTCTCAGATTCTTTACAATCTTGTTTTGATAGACACCTTCCTGTTGTTAACTGCCTCCTTCCTTAACCTTGTCTTTCAGTCTCTCTTCTTGGCTCTTGTCTGCTGGAGCCTGGATCTCAGACTCATTTCCTTCGCTCAAGCTCCAACAGAGCCTTCTTTCTGCTCCCATTCCCCTCCCCAACTAAGCTGCCCACCTTCACCTGCAGCTCATGGTTCTTGAGGGACTGCAAAATCAAGTTACCCAAATTCACCTTTCTCCTCCAAGCATCCCCTTCCTTTCCTGTCCACACCTTCCCTGCTAATAAACCTTCAGTGACTCCCCTTCTCCCAGAGAAATGAAGGCGAAGTACCCTCGCAAGGCTTTGGCATTACAACCACAACTTACTCTCTTTTTCTCCTCTGGAGATTTTAGGGCCAGTCCTGACAACTGCCTCCTGCAGTGGGGAGTTAATCGTTCGCCCATGGTGCTTCCTCGTAGCACTTTAGACAAACTAAGGACTTGGGTTTGGACCCATTGTTTTTTTTTTTTACACAAAACTTTTAGTAATTTTATTCATTTTCCGTTGTTTTTCAGTATTAGTAAAAAATATGGTCATTATAAATAAGTATAAAATGGAAGTTGGTGGAAAATAACCCCAAGTCTTCTTTAACTCTCTCCCGCGCTCACCAAAAAATAACAAACTACCCAGTATATGGCAAGTATCCTTTTCACATGTTATCTTTAGGCATATGTTCAGTTTGTGGTGGTGGTGGTTTCGCTGCTAAGTTGTGTCTGACTTTTTTCTTTTTTGGCTATTCTGAGTTTGAGGTGAGCAGGCTTCTCGTTGTGGTGACTTCTCTTGTTGTGGAACTTGGGCTCTAGGGCACATGGGCTCAAGAGTTGTGGCTCCGAGGCTCTCGGGCACAGGCTCCATAGTTGTGGCTCACAGCCTAGTTGCTCAGCAGCATGTGGGATCTTCCCAGATTAAGGGTCAAACTCGAGTCTCCTGCATTGGCAGGTGAACTCTTCATCACTGAGCTACCAGGGAAGCCCTGTGTCTGACTGTTTTGCGAACCCATGGACTGTAGCCCACCAGGCTCCTCTGTCCCTGGAATTTCCGAGGCAAGAATACTGGAGTGGGTTGCCATTTCCTTCTCCAGGACCCATTGTTTTTATTAGCTCTGTGATCGTGGCTGAATAGCTTAAATTCTCTGAACCTCTGTCTAATGGTAGCCTGTAACCTCAGCTCAGAATGACCCTACACATTACTGGTCAAATAATATTTAACTGGGCAGAACACAACGGGAGAAATAATAGTCTTCCAACAACAGGAAATGCCCAGAATAGACAAATTCTTAAGAGACAGAAAGTAGGTCAGCGGTTGTCAGGAGCTGAGGGGAAAGGGGTATTGGGGTGGGTGCTAATAGGTACTGGTTTTTCTTTTGAGAATGTTCTAGAATTAGTGAAAAACTATGTACATTTACTAAAAAACACTGAACTGTACCCTTTAAGAGGATGAGTTTTATAGTACATGAATTATTATCTGAAGCTTCAGAAATCAAGCACAAAAAAAGAAGTCCATTTCACAGGGTCGTTGTGAAGGTCAAACGATGCAACGTTTGGGGAGCGGCTGTGCTGCCTTTGAGGCTGAGGGGTGGCTGCGTATCCACCTTCCTCTCCCACAGGATGAGCTGGGCTTCCTAGGTGCATCAGTGGCAAAGAATCTGCCTGCAATGCAGATGTGGGTTTGAACCCTGGGTTGAGAAGACCCCCTGGAGAAGGGCATGGCCACCCGCTCCAGTATTCTTGCCTGGGAAATGCCCTCGACAGAGGAGTCCGCTGAGCTACTGCCCACCGAGTTGCAAAAGAATCAAAGACTTAGCTACTAAACAAGCCACCCTTAGAGAACACGCCCCAGCGACAAAGCTAGACGATGAAGTCAACCTCACAAGTCAGGTCAGCCTGACTCCACAGCCCGTTTTCCCCAGGCCAGGCAGTCGCTTTCACTGCATTAGGGGCTCGACAATCTCTGTACAGAAGCAAGTGGATGACAAGCTAATATGAACAGTTATTTCTGACATAAGGATTATCCACTTTCCCCAAAACACAGGAAAGAAACAAGACCAGCTAACCACGGGAAGAGAAGCCAAGGTAACGGCTAGTCTTTATTGGAAAGAAACTCTACGTCATATTTTGAGTGCATCAGTACAGCTGGCTCAGTGGGCCAGCTGGTGGGGCACCAGCTTGTAATGGGTTCCACAGCTAGGGCAACGCTGGGCCTCGCCTTTGTGCAGCCAGAACCAGATGACTGTACTGTTGTCTTCTTCACCTGGAAGAGAAAAAGGTGGCTAAAGGCCGTCCAGCCTAGAAGAGGGGACTTTCACCGTTAACACCTCCAAGAGGTAACAAAAAGTTATGGTTGACACCTTGAAGTCAGTTCAAGTTCTCTCCCCACTTTCCAGACAAAGAAATGGAGGCCAAGTTTCCCTGTGAGTAAGCTGACCTCTTATCAGAGCCAGTATAGGTTCTCACGGCTCCCTGCCTGTGTAGAATCCCAAAGTTGGGTTCATTCTGGATGTATACCTAGGCCTGCTGTGGTGTCTGGCAAAGAGGCGATACGGTATTTTCTAGATGAATGCTCCTCACACCCCCTTCTCCACTGAGCCAGGATTACTGATGTTCTAGGTGTGAGAGTGACTTACATGGGCAGAGGTTCAAGGGCCAAGACCTTTAAAGCAATTTATTTACCCACACGCACATTCACACACAACAGATGTGAAACAGCTGATAAGACACCCTCTACACTGAACAAACATTAAACAAACGGGTGAGACTTCCTTGGTCCAGTGGCTAAGACTTCGTGCTCCAGATTCAGGGGACCTGGGTTCTACTCCTCGTCAAGAAACTAGATCCCACATGCTGCAACTAAGAGATTCCACCACATGCCGTAACAAAAATCCTGAAGGCAGCAACAAAGACTGGCACAACCAAATATTAAACAAAGCAAAAAAGTAAGCAAGTAAACAGAAGCTTCTCAGGCAGTCCTGTGGTTAAGATTCTGCAGGCGTATGGGTTCAACCTCTGGTTGGGGAACTATGATCCTACAGGCTGCACAGCCCCCCAGAATAAAACTAAAATAAGCAAATGGGTGAGAACAGTGGAGAAATACTTACAGATGCAGCCCACTATCCGCTTGTTGGTGATGGAGGGGACTAAATTAGGGTCTTCCTTGGTTCCTGAAGTTGCCTTTGGGGCAAGCATGTTGTAGGGGTCCTGAGAAAAAAAAAAGAAAAGGTTTTAGTATGCCAAATGACTCCTACCCTCTAAAGACTAGCAGTATGCTCCCCACAAGCAAGCTTCGCTGGAGGGAAGGCTCTCTAAGAGGAGGCTGCTCTGATGCTAATCAAGGCAATAAGCCCCCCCAGAAGATATGGAAGTTTCTTCTCACCAGTCCCTTGCGTGCAGCCAGCATGACCTCTCCTCAGCCCAGTCGCCTGTTAGAGGTAACAAAAGTTATGGTTGACACCTTGAAGTCAGTTCAAGTTCTCTCCCACTTTCCAGACAAAGAAATGGAGGCCAAGTTTCCTGTGAGTAAGCTGACCTCTTATCAGAGCCAGTATAGGTTCTCACGGCTCCCTGCCTGTGTAGAATCCCAAAGTTGGGTTCATTCTGGATGTATACCTAGGCCTGCTGTGGTGTCTGGCAAAGAGGCGTCGGTATTTTCTAGATGAATGCTCCTCACACCCCCTTCTCCACTGAGCCAGGATTACTGATGTTCTAGGTGTGAGAGTGACTTACATGGGCAGAGGTTCAAGGGCCAAGACCTTTAAAGCAATTTATTTACCCACACGCACATTCACACACAACAGATGTGAAACAGCTGATAAGACACCCTCTACACTGAACAAACATTAAACAAACGGGTGAGACTTCCTTGGTCCAGTGGCTAAGACTTCGTGCTCCAGATTCAGGGGACCTGGGTTCTACTCTCGTCAAGAAACTAGATCCCACATGCTGCAACTAAGAGATTCCACCACATGCCGTAACAAAAATCCTGAAGGCAGCAACAAAGACTGGCACAACCAAATATTAAACAAAGCAAAAAAGTAAGCAAGTAAACAGAAGCTTCTCAGGCAGTCCTGTGGTTAAGATTCTGCAGGCGTATGGGTTCAACCTCTGGTTGGGGAACTATGATCCTACAGGCTGCACAGCCCCCCAGAATAAAACTAAAATAAGCAAATGGGTGAGAACAGTGGAGAAATACTTACAGATGCAGCCCACTATCCGCTTGTTGGTGATGGAGGGGACTAAATTAGGGTCTTCCTTGGTTCCTGAAGTTGCCTTTGGGGCAAGCATGTTGTAGGGGTCCTGAGAAAAAAAAAAGAAAAGGTTTTAGTATGCCAAATGACTCCTACCCTCTAAAGACTAGCAGTATGCTCCCCACAAGCAAGCTTCGCTGGAGGGAAGGCTCTCTAAGAGGAGGCTGCTCTGATGCTAATCAAGGCAATAAGCCCCCCCAGAAGATATGGAAGTTTCTTCTCACCAGTCCCTTGCGTGCAGCCAGCATGACCTCTCTCTCCAGCCCAGTCGCCTGTTCATCATCAGTAGGAACACCACCTAAAAAAAAGAAAATCAGTGAAATATGATATCATCTGAAATGAGCAAGAGGGGAAAACACACACTGCTTAGTTTCAGTGAGCCCACAGGCTCCCAGAGTCTACTCATACCCGTTATCGCCTAAGAATCAGAGTAAGGTTACCCAAAAATGCAACACGGGATGATTGTTTTTTCCCTTCAATCACGGAGGCCAATTTTTCTGCGTATTTTTTTTCCCCCTAAAAGCGGGTTAATCAGAATCCTAGTGGCGCGCATCCAACTGGAGGCGGGCGGTTTGGCCCCTCCAGTTGAAAAGCCGGCTACCAAGGTCACCCAGCACCTCCGTTTAGGGTTTTCTTTGCAGCGGGGTCACTTTGGTGGCCAAGAGTTGCTGCGGTCGAGAATAACAGGGAGACGTCCGCAGAGTCTGAGTCCTTTGGAGCCTTGAGGCGGTCACTGCGGCCCGGAGAAGCTAAAAGGCCTCCCCCCACTGCCCTTTGCTGCCCTAACACCACCGCGGAGGGCAACGGCGCGCGTCCCCGCTGAGTACCTCCAGACACCATGGAGCGCACCACCGAGACTCCATTGGGACCGCGGGCCCTCAAGGCCTGGGCGGCCAAAGCTCCAGTTCCGCGGAGTAACCTTGACGCCATCACGCCCGCTACAAACACCAGCACTTCCGGGAACAGGCTCCCGAGATAGAAAGGGCTTCCGGGAGAGGGCTGTCCTCTTCCGCTTGCTTCCGGCCCAGAGCTTGCCTTATACGTAAGTTCCGGGGCGGGGCTCGAGAAAGACTGCGCCTGCGCAACTTTTCCTCACTGCTTAATCCGTGTAGCTGCGTAGAGACGGGACTGGTAACGGTTTCTGATGTAGACTTCTGGAATTCCGCCGTTTGCTAACGTTGAAATTGGGTGCAACTCGTTTTGCGCCTGTGAGACTCCGTGTCCTCGTCCGTGGAATGGGGCAACCCCACTGTAGTTCCTGTGCCTGATAGTTGTGCTCAGGCGACATGGAGGCTGCTGATGGAAGACGTGAAGCCAGTGCCTTTCAGGATACTTGCCATACATCAGGCGGTCCCGATTTAGGAATAGGGCCCCAAAGGCCACAGTGTTAATTGAGATGGGCACTGTGTGAGCCTCTGCGAACTTGGGGCCCAGCCTATAAGAACTTGGGCAGGAACTGCCCTGAGTCCTAGCATGCGTTTCCTGTAGCAGTGGCTTTGAGGTGATGAGGTCCAGGCCCAAGGCAGGAGTGTAGTTGATAATGGATAATGGAATCCCAGAACATTCTAGGACCGGAGTAATCGGTTTAAAACTGGAATCATCTTCCATGGCTCCCCCATTGCCCACGAGCTTGGCTGTGCAAACTTCTTAGGGTGGGCTATGTAAACAACTACTCTTCATGGGCTCCTAGACCCTGGTTCCCATGGCCAAGTATAGCCCTGTCCCAGCCTGGCTACAGGTACTGTCTGTTTCCCTACCTGATAAAGGAAAAAGAAAAAGAAAGCCCCTTTAGAGCAGTAATTATGCTGTATTCATCTTTGAATTCTTAGTGCCTTGCAGAGGCCTGTCATGTAATAGAATCAAGTAGACTTTAGTAAATTTATTTCTTGGACAGAATATGCAGAATCAGTTTTGCAGGACTTCTCTTGGCCCAGTGAAGTCCGTTTGAGGTAAACTGAGGAGGGTTGAAGTCCCAGGTGTCTCCACCTGTGCTGTGCAGGTTATATTTTCAAAAAGATCAGGCGGAGGATTCCTTCACATGAGCACAACGAGTCTTTGTGCATGCCTCTCCATCAAGACAAATCATCACCAACAGCAAAGGTGTCTGGATCCTCTTGAAAGGTGGGTTTTGCTTTGAACAACTTCCATTTTTCTCCCTTACCTCCACTGCAACCCTTCCAAATTAATTTGAAAAGATTCCCTTACATCCTAGGAATGTTCCCAAAGACTAGTTGATTTGTACCTGTGGTTAGACGTTTAGTGCTGTGGGTGGAAAGCAGTGGTCTGGAAACAAGCGTTCTGGGATGAAACCCACCAGCCAACTCAGTCACTTTTTGTTTGGGCCACCATTTCCTCATCAGTAGAACTTGGGAAGACGTGAAGCCAGTGCCTTTCAGGATACTTGCCATACATCAGGCGGTCCCGATTTAGGAATAGGGCCCCAAAGGCCACAGTGTTAATTGAGATGGGCACTGTGTGAGCCTCTGCGAACTTGGGGCCCAGCCTATAAGAACTTGGGCAGGAACTGCCCTGAGTCCTAGCATGCGTTTCCTGTAGCAGTGGCTTTGAGGTGATGAGGTCCAGGCCCAAGGCAGGAGTGTAGTTGATAATGGATAATGGAATCCCAGAACATTCTAGGACCGGAGTAATCGGTTTAAAACTGGAATCATCTTCCATGGCTCCCCCATTGCCCACGAGCTTGGCTGTGCAAACTTCTTAGGGTGGGCTATGTAAACAACTACTCTTCATGGGCTCCTAGACCCTGGTTCCCATGGCCAAGTATAGCCCTGTCCCAGCCTGGCTACAGGTACTGTCTGTTTCCCTACCTGATAAAGGAAAAAGAAAAAGAAAGCCCCTTTAGAGCAGTAATTATGCTGTATTCATCTTTGAATTCTTAGTGCCTTGCAGAGGCCTGTCATGTAATAGAATCAAGTAGACTTTAGTAAATTTATTTCTTGGACAGAATATGCAGAATCAGTTTTGCAGGACTTCTCTTGGCCCAGTGAAGTCCGTTTGAGGTAAACTGAGGAGGGTTGAAGTCCCAGGTGTCTCCACCTGTGCTGTGCAGGTTATATTTTCAAAAAGATCAGGCGGAGGATTCCTTCACATGAGCACAACGAGTCTTTGTGCATGCCTCTCCATCAAGACAAATCATCACCAACAGCAAAGGTGTCTGGATCCTCTTGAAAGGTGGGTTTTGCTTTGAACAACTTCCATTTTTCTCCCTTACCTCCACTGCAACCCTTCCAAATTAATTTGAAAAGATTCCCTTACATCCTAGGAATGTTCCCAAAGACTAGTTGATTTGTACCTGTGGTTAGACGTTTAGTGCTGTGGGTGGAAAGCAGTGGTCTGGAAACAAGCGTTCTGGGATGAAACCCACCAGCCAACTCAGTCACTTTTTGTTTGGGCCACCATTTCCTCATCAGTAGAACTATGATTAGACTAGGTTAGAATTTCCCAAAGTGTGTTCCATGGGTTCCTGTTTTCAGAAGGTTCTCTCAGCTAAATGGACTTGGTCAAGATAGGCAGGTCTTCCCAGGTGGCTCAGTGATAAAGAACTCACCTGCCAATGCAGGAGATGCAGGAAATTTGGGTTCGATCCCTGAGTTGGGAAGATGCCCTAGAGCAGGAAACAGCCACCAGCTCCAGAATCTTGGCCTAGAAAATTTCATGAACAGAGCCTGGCATGTATAGTCAGTAGGGTTGCAAAGAATCGGACAGGACTGAGTGACTGAGCACTCATGCACACAAGATAGAGAAGTACGTTGTATGTTCAAGTGAACACACTAGCATGTTAAAGACTCTGGTTAGGTCTACAGCAGAGAATGCTATTTAATTTTCCCATCTTAGTTGACCACTCTTTGCCGGGAAACACCTGCTAACACAACTCTCAGCAGAACAGGGAGAGATTCCCTTCTGACGTTTTGCAGTTTTTGACTATAAAATGGTTTGTTCCTTCTATGAAATGGAAATAGAGTCGAAGCTTGTTTCTCCCTCTCACTGTAGGCCTGCCTAATCATAGGACATTTTCTGCAAGTCCTTGTTCAGCTCACAGAAGCTCTGGGGTTCTTCCTTCTAAGCTGGTGAATGCCAGTGTCAGGGCCAGGCTCCAGGCGTCCCCGCCATCCACTGCTGTCTCCAGCTCTCACTGCACTCTGCTTACACCTTTGCCCCCGCATTTCTCCCTGAGAAACAGCTTGGCTTGGGGAGTAGTCTTCTGCACCTTCCTGTTCCATCATCTTTGCCAAAACAATAAACTTTTACTAAGTATTATTTTTTATTTTTATAAGATAATTCTTACAGGTGAAAGTAAATGCTGATTGTAAAAAGCCAAACGACATATGTATATTAAGGAAAAAGTTGATCGTTAACAGTTTTGTGTATAACCTTTTTTCCCTTTCTCTGGGCCAGTGGTTTTCAGATTCTGTGCTATTGACATTTTGGACTAGAAAATTCTTTTCTGGGTTTGGGCCACCATTTCCTCATCAGTAGAACTATGATTAGACTAGGTTAGAATTTCCCAAAGTGTGTTCCATGGGTTCCTGTTTTCAGAAGGTTCTCTCAGCTAAATGGACTTGGTCAAGATAGGCAGGTCTTCCCAGGTGGCTCAGTGATAAAGAACTCACCTGCCAATGCAGGAGATGCAGGAAATTTGGGTTCGATCCCTGAGTTGGGAAGATGCCCTAGAGCAGGAAACAGCCACCAGCTCCAGAATCTTGGCCTAGAAAATTTCATGAACAGAGCCTGGCATGTATAGTCAGTAGGGTTGCAAAGAATCGGACAGGACTGAGTGACTGAGCACTCATGCACACAAGATAGAGAAGTCGTTGTATGTTCAAGTGAACACACTAGCCTTTTAAAGACTCTGGTTAGGTCTACAGCAGAGAATTCTATTTAATTTTCCCATCTTAGTTGACCACTCTTTGCCGGGAAACACCTGCTAACACAACTCTCAGCAGAACAGGGAGAGATTCCCTTCTGACGTTTTGCAGTTTTTGACTATAAAATGGTTTGTTCCTTCTATGAAATGGAAATAGAGTCGAAGCTTGTTTCTCCCTCTCACTGTAGGCCTGCCTAATCATAGGACATTTTCTGCAAGTCCTTGTTCAGCTCACAGAAGCTCTGGGGTTCTTCCTTCTAAGCTGGTGAATGCCAGTGTCAGGGCCAGGCTCCAGGCGTCCCCGCCATCCACTGCTGTCTCCAGCTCTCACTGCACTCTGCTTACACCTTTGCCCCCGCATTTCTCCCTGAGAAACAGCTTGGCTTGGGGAGTAGTCTTCTGCACCTTCCTGTTCCATCATCTTTGCCAAAACAATAAACTTTTACTAAGTATTATTTTTTATTTTTATAAGATAATTCTTACAGGTGAAAGTAAATGCTGATTGTAAAAAGCCAAACGACATATGTATATTAAGGAAAAAGTTGATCGTTAACAGTTTTGTGTATAACCTTTTTTCCCTTTCTCTGGGCCAGTGGTTTTCAGATTCTGTGCTATTGACATTTTGGACTAGAAAATTCTTTTCTGGGTGTTGAGCAGAGAGGTGCTTCCCTGGAGTCGCTGCAGGATGTTCAGCATCTGTGCCCTTAGCACGCCCCCCAGTGGTGACAACCGAAATATCTTCAGCCATTCCCACCCTGGAGGGCAGAGTTGCCCCTAACTGAGAATCACTACTCCATTCTCCTATAGTCATAGTCAAACAGATGCACATACTGCGTTTGTTTCTTAAAAATATACAGACATGTAGGGGCTTCCCTGGTAGCTCAGTGGTAAAGAGTTCACGTGCCAATGCAGGAGACACGGGTTCAATCCCTGGTCCAGGGAAGATCCCATATGCTGTGGAGCAACTAAGCCAGTGAGCCACAACTATGGAGCCTATGCTCTAGCGCCCTGGAGCCGCAACTATTGAGCCCATGTGCTGCAGCTACTGAAACCTCTGTGCCCTAGAGCCCGAGTTCCACAAGAGAAGTCACTGCAACAAGAAGCCTGCTCACCTCCGCTAGAGAGTAGCCCCCATTCCCTGCAACTAGAGAAGAACCTGTGGCAGCAATAAAAACCCAGAATATCCAAAATTTAGTGTATATATATATATATATACAGACATGTAAATGAATAGAAAAAATAGAAAAATGTATCACTACCATACAGATTATAAGTTGCTTTTTATTTTGTGGGTATCACACATCAGTACATACAGATCTAACTCATTTTATATAATTGTGCCATAAGATTCCCTACTATGAAAGTACTACCTATGAATTTACCTAATTATTTTTTGCTTGGTAAATATTCAGATGGTTTCTAGTTTTTTGCCTCTCAAACAGTGCTGCAGTGAGCATCTGTAGTACCTGTAGCCTTAAATTCTGGACCTTTTTCTTTTCTTTTTTTTTGGCCACTTCTATTGAGCTTTCATTTGTTTATCTTTGTTCTTTGGCTCCTGTGGGCCTCCCATCGTAGTGGCCTCTCTCGTCACTGAGCGCCGGCTCTGGGCGCATGCGCTCCAGAGCTCCGGCTGGGTAATTGGACACATCGGTTCAGCCGCTCCGCGGCATGTGGGATCTTCCCAGGCCAGGGATGGAACTGGCGCCCCTTGCACTGCAAGGCGGTGTCCTTACCCACTGAAACACCAGGGAAGCCCTGGACCTTTCATTTCTGAGGAGTAAGGTCAGAGATTGTATACATCAAACATAACAATTAATTCTGTCAAAAAAAAGTTATTGCAAAATATAAAAAATAGTGCAAACATTTCTGTACAGCATAACAAATCTATGTGGCTTTCAATCAGGTCAAGAGAGCTTTTTTTTATTATTATTAAATTTATTTCTTTATTTTAAAGGTTTTACAGAGCTCTCTTGTTTGATAGTGTCTATAAAGTTTTTTTTTTTAAAGAAAACTGAAGAAAATACCACTAAATATTAATAATCTTAAAATCTACATGGTGATTAAAAAAAAAAATCCAGTTCTGCCAGACTTTGTTTCCAGAAGTTTGGAGCAGTTCCTGCTCCCACCAACAGTTCACATGAGTGCCAGTTCCCACCTCTGCTTGTGAAGGTTCCCCACCTTTGCCAAGTCTACCCACTGTTACATGAAAACTGATTGCTGTTGGAGTTTGCATTTCAGTTCCCTGACCTCCAAGGCAGCTGAACTTCTTTTCATAAGTTTAGTGACTGTTTGCATTTCCCACGTCTCCTGCATTGTGGGCAGATTCTTTACTGCTGAGCCACCAGGGCAGCTTCTCCCGCCCCAACCCTGTGGGTGCCTGCTTAGTCCCGCAGTCGTGTCTGACTCTTTGTGATCCCATGGACTGTAACCCTCCAGGCTCCTCAGTCCATGGCATTCTCCAGGCAAGAATACTGGAGTGGGTTGCCATTCCCTTCTCCAGGGGATCTTCCTGACCCAGGGATCAAGCAGGTCTCCTGAATTGCAGGTGGATTCTTTACCATCTGAGCCACTAGGGAAGCCACGCCCCCCAAGGGTGGGTTACAGCTTTAAAAAATAAAAAAGATAAATAGCCTGTAAGGTATTAGGAATAATATATATAAAAGGAGCCTGGGGTGATAGGTCTTCATATTATTGTGGAGACAGAGTGGCCTTGTGAGGAGGGTTTCGGCTTGGGAATCTTGAGAGACCCAGGTTCAAGGCATAGGTCTTGGGGGTGCCATCAGCAAAATCTAGAATATGGACACTTCCAGAAAACGGCAAGGAGTTTCTTCAAGGAAATTGCAAGGAGGGAAAAAAAAAAAAAGGTAGGATTACTTATCAAAGAAATGGACATAAGGAAGAAAGCAACCAAGAGCTATGTGTGGACCTTGTTTGGATCTTGATTTGAAAAAATCAACTGTAAAAAAAAATCAAGTAGGGATATTTGGTATTCAGGGACTTAAAAATTTTAGACATGATGGAATTAGTTGTGGTCCCTTTTTTTTATGTCTTATACATAACGAGGTACTTAGCAGTGAACTATATTTGAGATTAGCTTTAAAACAGTGAGAAGGAACTTCCCAGTAATGGTTCAGTGATTAAGATTCCACGCTTCCAGTGCAGAGGGCAGAGGTCTGATAGCTGGTCCAGGAATTAAGATCCCACGTGCCACCCATTGCAGCCCCCTCCAAAACCCCCCCAGTTATTATAGTATTATTGACTATATTCTTTATGCTATATATATTACATCCTCACGGCTTATTTATATTATAACTGGAGGTTTGCACCTCTTAATATCCTTCATCTATTTCGCTCCTACTCCCTCCTCTGTTCTGTGTATCTATGAGTCTATTTTCGTTTGTTTTTTTTTTTTTTTTTAGATTCCACATGTAAGGGATCATATAGTTTTTGCCTCTCTGACTTATTTCACTAAGTATAATACCCTCTAGACCCAGCCACGTTGTCACAAATGACAGGGTGTTTTGGGGGGGAGTAATATTTCATTGTATAATATTAACGAGTAATATTTCATTTCATATATACATATGTATGTGGGGACTTCACAGGTGGTTCTAGTGGTAAAGAATTCGCTTGCCAGTGTGGAAGACATAAAAGACATGGGTTTGATCCCTGGGTTGGGAAGATCCTCTGGAGGAGAGCACGGCAACCCACTCCAGTGTTCTTGCCTGGAGAATCCCACGGACAGAGGAGCCCGGCAGGCTGCAGTCCATAACGTCTTACAGAGTTGGACACAAATGAAGCGACTTAGCATGCATGTATAGAAGTATATATGTATACCACATCCTTATATTCATCCATCTATTGCTGGACATTACGTTGCTCCTGTATCCTAGTTATTGTAAATAATGCTGAAATGAACATTGGTATGTACATATTTTTTCAAATTACTCTTTTTTCTTTTCTTTGAGTAAATACTTTGAAGTGAAGTTGCTGGATCGTTTGAAAGTTCTATTTTTGATTTTTTGAGAAAACGTCATACTGTTGTCCATAGTGTCTGTATCAATATACATTCCCACCAACAGAGAACAAGTGTGTCCTTTTCTCCATATCCTTGCCAGACTAATTATTTTTTCCCTTTTTGATGATAGCTTTTCTGATAGGTGTGAGATGATATCTCATTGTGGTTTTAATTTGCATTTCCCGGATGATTAGTGATGTTGAGCATCTTTTCATGCCTGTTGGCCATCTATGTCTTTGGGAAAATGTCTATTCAGATTCTCTGCCCATTTTTTTGGGGGTGGGGGGAGCGGGTTGGGGAGGGGGGCGGGCGGGCCACTTCTATGGGTCTTTCATTTGTCTATTTTTCATCCATCTTTGTTCTTTTGGCCCGTGTGGACCTCCCATCGCAGTGGCCTCTGTTGTCGCAGAGCACCAGCTCCAGGCACATGCGCTCCAGAGTTCCGGCTCGATAATTGGACACATGGGTCCAGCCGCTCCGCGGCAGGTGGGATCCTCCCAGGCCAGGGATTGAACCGGCGCCTCTTGCACTGCAAGGCGGTGTCCTTACCCACTGGACCAGCAGGGAAGCCCCCTGCCCATTTTTCAATTGAGGGTTTTTTTTGATGTTGAGTTGTATGATTTCTTCAAATACTTTGGATATTAACCTCTTATTGGATATATCTTTTGCAAGTATTTTATCCCATTCATAAGAATGGGAGTAGGCTGCCTTTTGTTTTGTTGATACAAACCTGTTCCATTGATAGGTGTGTGTGTTTTTGTGGCAGTACAATACGGTTTTGATTATTGTAGCTTGAAGTATAGTTTAAAATCAGGAAGCTTGATACCTCCATCTTTGTTCTTTTTCAAGATTTCTTTGGCTATCAGGGTCTTTTGTGGTACCATAAAAATTCTGAAATTATTTGTTCTAGTTCTGTGAAGAATGCCTCTGGTATTTTGTTAATCATCACATTGAATCTGTAGATTGCCTTAAGTACCCTTTGCTTCTTTTTTCTGTCTTTTAAAATTTTTATCCAGTTTTCCCCTAAGAAAAAATCTGCATATATCTCCAGACTTCTGTAGCAGAATAATGGTTCCCCAAAGATGTCCAATACTTTGGCCACACGATGCGAAGAGCTGACTCATTGGAAAAGACTCTAATGCTGGGAAAGATTGAAGGTAGGAGGAGGAAGGGGCAGAAGAGGATAGGACAGTTGGCTGGTATCACCAACTCAATGGACATGAATCTGAGCAAACTCCAGGAGAGACTGAAAGGGAAGCTTTGTGTGCTGCAGGCCATTGTGTCGCAGAGAGTCGGACACAGCTGAGCGACTGAGTGACAAAAGATGTCCGTGTCCTAATTCCAGAACCTGTTAAAATGTTAAGTTGAACAGTAAAAGATTATTAAAGTTGCAGATCCTTAATTCTAATTAAGGTTGCTAATCAGCTCACAACATGGGAAGAATATCCTGGATTATGCAGGTGGGCTCAATAATCACAAAGGTGGCAGAAAAAGAGAGTCAGAGGGAGATGTGACCATGAAGGAGTATTCAGAGAGACGAAGTGTTGCTAGTTTAAAGATGGAGAAACGGACATCACAGGTCAAAGAATGCAGTCACCTCTAGAAGCAGGGAAGACAAAGGCAATGACTCTCCCCCAGTCTCCAGAAAGAAACACAGGCCTAGCTGCCACACTGACTTCAGGCGCAGTGAGACCCAGGCCAGACTGCTCTAGAACGGTAATGCTTTAATGGCATCGTTAGATTGGTTACCTCCTGACTCTTGGGTTACCGGGTCCCAAATTTAGCTGCACGTTAGAATCACCTGGGCTCTTTTTGTTCCCAGTGCCCAGATCATACCCAGACCATCAAAGAAGAATCTCTGGGGGTGAGCCACAAAGGTTAATTCAAGCCCCCCAGGTATTTTCAATATGCAGCCAAGGCAGAGAATCTCTACCTTGGGCTAACTACAAAAGCTCAAGGAGAGGGCTTCCCTGGTGGTCCAGTGGGTAAGGACACCGCCTTGCAGTGCAAGGGGCGCCTATTCGATCCCCAGCCTGGGAAGATCCCACATGCTGCAGAGTGGCTGGACCGCTGTGTCCAACTACCGAGCCAGAGCTCTGGCGCATGCGCCCAGAGCCGGTGCTCTGCAATGAGAGGCCACTGCGGTGGGAGGCCACAGGCCAAGGAACAAAAAGATTAGTGACTGAAAGATCAATAGAAGTGATCAACTCAAGGACTTCTGTTTCTTGCCTCTTGAATGTCCAATACTTTGGCCACACGATGAAGAGCTGACTCATTGGAAAAGACTCTAATGCTGGGAAAGATTGAAGGTAGGAGGAGGAAGGGGCAGAAGAGGATAGGACAGTTGGCTGGTATCACCAACTCAATGGACATGAATCTGAGCAAACTCCAGGAGAGACTGAAAGGGAAGCTTTGTGTGCTGCAGGCCATTGTGTCGCAGAGAGTCGGACACAGCTGAGCGACTGAGTGACAAAAGATGTCCGTGTCCTAATTCCAGAACCTGTTAAAATGTTAAGTTGAACAGTAAAAGATTATTAAAGTTGCAGATCCTTAATTCTAATTAAGGTTGCTAATCAGCTCACAACATGGGAAGAATATCCTGGATTATGCAGGTGGGCTCAATAATCACAAAGGTGGCAGAAAAAGAGAGTCAGAGGGAGATGTGACCATGAAGGAGTATTCAGAGAGACGAAGTGTTGCTAGTTTAAAGATGGAGAAACGGACATCACAGGTCAAAGAATGCAGTCACCTCTAGAAGCAGGGAAGACAAAGGCAATGACTCTCCCCCAGTCTCCAGAAAGAAACACAGGCCTAGCTGCCACACTGACTTCAGGCGCAGTGAGACCCAGGCCAGACTGCTCTAGAACGGTAATGCTTTAATGGCATCGTTAGATTGGTTACCTCCTGACTCTTGGGTTACCGGGTCCCAAATTTAGCTGCACGTTAGAATCACCTGGGCTCTTTTTGTTCCCAGTGCCCAGATCATACCCAGACCATCAAAGAAGAATCTCTGGGGGTGAGCCACAAAGGTTAATTCAAGCCCCCCAGGTATTTTCAATATGCAGCCAAGGCAGAGAATCTCTACCTTGGGCTAACTACAAAAGCTCAAGGAGAGGGCTTCCCTGGTGGTCCAGTGGGTAAGGACACCGCCTTGCAGTGCAAGGGGCGCCTATTCGATCCCCAGCCTGGGAAGATCCCACATGCTGCAGAGTGGCTGGACCGATGTGTCCAACTACCGAGCCAGAGCTCTGGAGCGCATGCGCCCAGAGCCGGTGCTCTGCAATGAGAGGCCACTGCGGTGGGAGGCCCACACAGGCCAAGGAACAAAAAAGATTAGTGACTGAAAGATCAATAGAAGTGATCAAAAAAAAAAAAAAAAATGCTCAAGGACTTCTGTTTCTTGCCTCTTGGAAACTGAGACCCCGGGGGCAGAGAGGACCAGCTGCCCTCTGCACTCACACCTATGCTTTTGGATAGAAATGGACTCTGTCCAAACCTTTGGCCATTTAGCAGCTTAGAAATTGGATCCCAACAAGAATACAGACAGCTCTCATTTTTCTGTTTTATTATTTATTTTTGGCAGCACTGGGTCATCATTGGTGTGTACAGGCATTCTCTAGTTGGAGTGAGCAGGGACTACTCTCTACTTTTTAGTTGTGGTGTGTGGGCTTCTCATTGCAGTGGCTTCTCTAGTTTGGGACATGGGCTCTAGGCACAAGAGGTTCAATAGTTGCACCACATGGGCTCAGTAGTTGTGGTGCACTGGCTTAGTTTTCTGTTTTATGCATTGTAATGTGCATATGTGAATCCTAAAATTCCAATTTTTCCCTCCTACCTTATCCCCTGGCAATCATAAGTTTTCTACATCTGTGACTCTACTTCTGTTTTGTAAATAAGTTCACTAGTACCCTTTTCTGGGATTCCACATATAAGCAGCATCATATTGTCTTTCTGTGTCTGACTTAACTCACTATGACAATCTCTAGGACCATCCATGTTGCTGAAAATGGCGTTATTTTGTTCTTTTTAAAATATTTATTTTATTTTTGGCTCTTTTGGGTTTTCACTGCTGTCACAGGCTCTTCTCTAGTTGCAGGGAATGGAGACTACTCTCTAGTGGAGATGAGCAGGCTTCTTGTTGCGGTGGCTTCTCTTGTTGTGGAACTTGGACTCTGGGGCACACAGGCTTCAGTAGTTGCAGCACATGGGCTCTGTAGTTGCAGCTCCAATGCTTTAGAGCACAGGCTCAATAGTTGTGGCTCACGGGCTTAGTTGCTCCACAGCATGTGGTATCTTCCTGGATCAGGGATTGAACCCGTGTCTCCTGCATTGGCAGGTGGACTCTTTACCACTGAGCTACCAGGGAAGCCCCTATTTTATTCTTTTTTATGGCTGAATAATATTCCATTGTATACATGTACCACATCTTCTTTATCCATTCCTCTGTTGCTGGACATTTAGGTTGCTTCAGTGTCCTGACTATCATAAATAGTGCTGCTGTGAACATTAGGGTACAGATATCTTTTTTTAATTATAGTTTTCCCTGCCCTTTAATTATTACTAAGTATCTTATGGGGCAATACTTTGAGATGTCAATACCCTGTTCCTCATCAAACTTACAATTTATTAATTTATATCAGATATATAAATATATAGTCTATAGATAGACTCATGGTTTTATATTGTATTTGGTGGATTATAATTTGTAACTATTTTGATGGTTAATTTGTTTCAAATTTGACCAGTGGAAGCTTCTTCAGGCTGGCTCCCTGGCCTTTTGACAGGTCCCTGTCGTTCTTGTAGCACTTCTTTTATCCTCTGCCACAAAATGTTCCAGGCTGTTAGTAAAAGGGTAGGTGCTATTATTATCATCCGCATGCTAGAAATAGGGAAGCCTAGGAACAGCTCAGGATTATGCAGCCAGTTAGCTGTAGTGGCAGAACTGTGACTCCAGACCCTTTAGCTCAGGCCTGAGCTTTTTCTCCCTTTTTATTCTGAAATAATTTTAGATTTACAAAAAAATTGCAAAAATAGCACAGAGTTCCTGTTTACCTTTCACCCAGGTTCCACTGGCGTTAACCTGTAACATGAACACATTTTGGTCCACACCAGCACTGAAGCCAGGAACTTCACGCTGATGCAGTCCTGACAGCTGACTCTGCCAGCTTTTCTCAGTAAGGTCCTTTCTGATCCACTGCATCTCATCATCACAGCTTCTTTGGTCTCCTCCAGCCTGTGACAATTCCTTAGTCTTTGTATCCTGTCACTTTTGAACAAGCTGGCTGGCCCTTTCATTTGTAGAATGCCCTCAGTTTGGGTTTGCCTGCTGCTCTTGGTTCCTAGTTAGACCGAGGCTATCCCAGAATATACAGGCAACACTGCAGCCTCTGAGTGCTTCACATCAAAACAATGATTTGGTTTTGGGAATGTAAACTTGGATAATTTGATTAAGATCCTATCCACTAGGTTCCTCCGCTGAGCTACCAGGGAAGCCCCTATTTTATTCTTTTTTATGGCTGAATAATATTCCATTGTATACATGTACCACATCTTCTTTATCCATTCCTCTGTTGCTGGACATTTAGGTTGCTTCAGTGTCCTGACTATCATAAATAGTGCTGCTGTGAACATTAGGGTACAGATATCTTTTTTTAATTATAGTTTTCCCTGCCCTTTAATTATTACTAAGTATCTTATGGGGCAATACTTTGAGATGTCAATACCCTGTTCCTCATCAAACTTACAATTTATTAATTTATATCAGATATATAAATATATAGTCTATAGATAGACTCATGGTTTTATATTGTATTTGGTGGATTATAATTTGTAACTATTTTGATGGTTAATTTGTTTCAAATTTGACCAGTGGAAGCTTCTTCAGGCTGGCTCCCTGGCCTTTTGACAGGTCCCTGTCGTTCTTGTAGCACTTCTTTTATCCTCTGCCACAAAATGTTCCAGGCTGTTAGTAAAAGGGTAGGTGCTATTATTATCATCCGCATGCTAGAAATAGGGAAGCCTAGGAACAGCTCAGGATTATGCAGCCAGTTAGCTGTAGTGGCAGAACTGTGACTCCAGACCCTTTAGCTCAGGCCTGAGCTTTTTCTCCCTTTTTATTCTGAAATAATTTTAGATTTACAAAAAAATTGCAAAAATAGCACAGAGTTCCTGTTTACCTTTCACCCAGGTTCCACTGGCGTTAACCTGTAACATGAACACATTTTGGTCCACACCAGCACTGAAGCCAGGAACTTCACGCTGATGCAGTCCTGACAGCTGACTTTGCCAGCTTTTCTCAGTAAGGTCCTTTCTGATCCACTGCATCTCATCATCACAGCTTCTTTGGTCTCCTCCAGCCTGTGACAATTCCTTAGTCTTTGTATCCTGTCACTTTTGAACAAGCTGGCTGGCCCTTTCATTTGTAGAATGCCCTCAGTTTGGGTTTGCCTGCTGCTCTTGGTTCCTAGTTAGACCGAGGCTATCCCAGAAAATACAGGCAACACTGCAGCCTCTGAGTGCTTCACATCAAAACAATGATTTGGTTTTGGGAATGTAAACTTGGATAATTTGATTAAGATCCTATCCACTAGGTTCCTCCGCTGTAAAGTTACTATCTTTCCTTTTTAAACTGGCTAAGTACCACATGGGGATATACTTAGAGACCATGCAAATGTCCTTACTTTTGCTTACTAGTGTTTGGATCCATTTCTGCCTGCACTGATGACGACTGTGAGTTTACCTCAAGATGAATTTCTTTTTCCACTGTTGCTTCTACATTCATTAACTGGAATTCAGTAAGAACTGCCCCTTCTCCCCTGTGCATATATTTAATCAATTCTTTATCTCAGACTGGACTCATGATTATTTTACGACTTATAATCCATTATAGATTTGACCAATGGGTGCTCCTTCAAGTTGGTTCCTGAGTCCTTTAGACAAGCCCTCTTCTTTTCTGAGTACTTTTCTTCCTTTATAATGAGTACCACAAGATATCCCAGGCTCATTTTTTACCTTCTCTGCCATAGATATGCAATTTCTCCAAGGAGCTTTAGTTCCTTTCTTGGAAGAATGGTATCTAGAAACCAAGATCTGGATATTTTATGTGCTTACTGCTACTGGGGTGTCACTGCCTCTAGGCCCTCTGAGAAGACACAGCTAGGAAATACACACACATATATTCTAACCCTGGCAATATTCTGTATCTGCCTGTGTAATAAAAACCATGAGTGTGAACCTCAATCCCAGTCCAACACCACAAGGTTCATCCAAGCCTCATCACCTCATCTGTAGCTCTTCTCCAACAGTGAGAAACCCAGCTGGGCCGGAGCTCTGCAACCACACCGTCCCTGCCAGGAGAGGGCGCCGGGAGAGTCCTGCGTCATGGGATGCGATAAAGGGTGGTATTTGGACGACAGGAGGGAATGTCCTGCCAGGCAGAGAAGAGTGTGAGTACAGGCTGGCAGGCAAACCAGGCATGGTGACGCCTAAGTCTAAAACGGGGAAGGAACAGACACCAAAGGGCCAGAATTCAATGCAGTGAGTGCAGCTCATGAAGGTGATTTCACATCAGCTTGGTTTCATTCACCAGGCAGGGTAGAACCACCTGACATTTTGGATTAGGAAACGGCAGAACCAAGGCTACCTAGGCTTTAGATCCAAGAGCACATGGGCTGGGTGAAGGAGTGGAGCTGTGGTCACGAACGAAGGTGGTGGTGACCAACACGGAACAGAAACAAGTGGGAAAAGTGCTAAAGAACTGACGGAATGTGGAAGAAGCCAGAGGAGGAAGTCAGTCTTCACAAAGACACCCTCTCGCCTGATCTGTGTTCTGAGCTTCCTCAGCCCCACCAGCTCCACTGCTTTCAATATACAGCCATGATAACCATGCGCCCCTGGCTGACTACCCATCACCCAAGACACAGCTAAAAACCCTCTCAAGGGCTCCCACATGCTGGCCCAACCCTTAGGTTTACCTCATCTAACCCTGGCCCCCTGCCTTGACATCACTCTGGTTCATGTCCTTTTTCTTAGCCACATGGGTCCCAGTGTCTCCCTGACCGCTTAACTCCTCCAGGATCATGCCCTTCTCACCTGGGTAACCCCTCCTGGACTCATGCAATTCAACATGCCCCATCTGCTGGCTTAGACATAGCAACTCTGTGCTAAAACGGTCTGTTTACCTTTCTCCCCTGATCTGTATGTTTTGGGGAACAAAGGTTAGGTCTTGTTTACACTGGCTCCAAACACATGGCACCTGCTGGACCTACTGTATGTGTTGAAGTACTTGATGGAGGAGGGCGAGGGTGGTCACTCCAGACTCATTCTCACAGCTTCCTCTGCTCCACAGCCCTGCCTCTTGGTGCTGCTCAGCTTCTTCCTTCAGAACCCAGCTCTTGTCAATACAGCCTCCTACATCTCTCCCATCACCCACCCTTCTGGACTTGTCCAAACTTGGAACCTGCGTCAGTGTTGGTCCGTTGGGCTTGGCTACATCTGAGCCGGGCAGCAGAGGTGCTCAAGCAGAACAGGTGAGAATGTGGACCCACTAAGCCCCGGCCCCGCCTGGCGCGACGGCCCATCCGGGAACAAGGGGGAGGGCGGCAGCCTGCCTTTTGCTTCTCCTGGTGGACCGCGACAAGCGTGTGAAGAGCCTGGGGAGTTGTGCTGCCAGGTGGAGAGCCCAGCCTCCTGAGGCCTCCCTGCCGTGTTGCCCCGCC
The DNA here is from genome assembly GCA_022376925.1 of Tragulus kanchil. NCBI lineage: Eukaryota > Metazoa > Chordata > Mammalia > Artiodactyla > Tragulidae > Tragulus > Tragulus kanchil. Next base: position 97,228,687 of record JAIOJX010000029.1, read on the forward strand.
AACCACTGAAACCTCAGGCTTCCGAGCTGGCGCCAGCACCACGCTGCTTTGGTCCCCAGAGAGGGCGAGCAAACAACAGCACAAAGAACCACAAGAAACAGCCGCACTCCAGGCCTTGTCCATAATTATTACTATAATGATATACAAAAAAGGTTTTTTTCAGGCAACTGTGTTAAGTTATTGTACATATATGGGAGAGGGAGATAGGGGTCCTGGCCACGGGGTAGATGAAGACCTCTTCCGTGGAAGGAGGAAATGTGCCCCCCTCCCCACTAGGTCTGACTCCTGATTAAGTGGCTTCCCCCCAACAAATGAAGACCATTAACCCTTCCTGTCCCAGGTGCTGGGGTCAAGGAGAGGGAGCAGCAAGTTCATGAAGTGCCTTGATGGGGGGAACGCGACCTGTGGTGGCTGCCTGAACCCCGTGCATTCTGTCCTGGCTCCACAGGATCAGACCCTGGCCCAGACCCCGTCTCTCTGGGGATGGAAGACGGCCCGAAATTCAGTCTATACCAAGGCACCTGTCCAGGAAGACAGGAGGACAGAGCGGGAAGGGGTCGGGAACGCTGAGGTGTGGCCCCCCGGGCTGCCCTGTCAGGTCAGGATGAAGAGGCGGCACAAGGAATGGGGACACGCCAGCGGGGAGCTGCTGGCCACCCCCCACCCCCAACCCCAACCCCACTGCCCAAGGCGAGGCATCCAGGCACTCTGGGAGGGGTCCTGTCAGAGGAAATGGGGGCATTCGGATGTCTGGCCTTGGAGGTCAGGGAAGCAGAGGACCATGGGCCTAATGGGCTTTGCCAAAGGGACACCCAGAAGCACCCAAAGCTGGGCCCCTCAGATATATCTTCAGCTCCAGCCTCCCACCCATGCAGCTAACCGTGAGTGTGTGTGTGCGTGCACGGGGGTGCTCACGTGTGTGCAGGGAGACTGCAGGGAAGCACTGTTGCAGCACCTGCCCGGGGTTCAGGGCACACAGGGGGCCCAGGCCTTATATGTGAACCCCACCACAAAGGGTTAAGGACTCCGGCTACACCTTCCTCCTTGGTCACTAGAAGGTTTTTCGATGAATAGCACGAGAGCCATCCTCTTCATACTCCTTTTTGGATACCCACATCTTCTTAAAAGTGTCCAGCGAGGCCAGGATGGAGCCTCTGTGAGGAGGGAAGGAGAGCATACTTGTGGACCTGAAGGCCAGGCCAGCCACCCAGTGAAAACCCAGCGCCCCACTTCTCTAACCTGGGAGGGATACCCACCCACCTCCACCTGGCCTGGGCCAACCCGGAGAGAAGGTCCAGGTCACAATGGTTCCCTCCCAGAGCGCCCGCCCCGTGGGCCCCGCCTCACCCAATCCACGTGGAGTACAGCCGCTCCTGTGGGGCCGAGATCTGGAGGGAGCAAGCAAGCATAAGTGTCCTGCCCCCAGGAACCCACCCCTATCCTAGCCTCGGGGGCGTATCTCCTGGTGCCCAGTCTACGACGGAAGTGGGCCGGGCTGGGTGTGAAGTCAGAGGGCATCTGCAGGTGGCTCTTGCCCTTTCCTCCCCAGATCAAGGCTGCCCAGCAACCATGAGGACTCCTCACCATCTCACCTTGATTTTGACATCCTTTGGGGCAAGCTTCTTTACTTCACTCAGTAATCGGTCGCCAAAGCCTGCGAACACAAGGCTGGTTGAACCCAGGTTCCACAGCCCACTCCTCACCTTTGGTTCCCCTGTACCTGGTGGGGTGGCTGCTCTGTTTTAGTCAGTCTTGCTGGGAATAAGGGTGGGGCGAGCCACCCCAAAGGCAGAAATGATCTGGCAGCTGCCTGCAGGTGGGCTCAGCTTTCCTGCCCAGGAAGGAAGGACAAGAAGGAACCCCAAGTCACCCAGCTCTGCCTGACCCTTAAACCCTTCCTCCCCTGATACCAGAAGCAGAGTCAAAGGCAAATGAAGAGTCAGGAGGACAGGCTGCCACTTCCACCCTGCAGACGGGCAAATGTCACACAGAGTCAGGACAGCGCCAGGGGACTGTGGGCCGTAACTGGAGGAGCCTCTCAGGAGGGAAACTGGTACCAAATGCACACGTGTGTAACCCACTGCCTCAGTCATTCCACTCCTAGGATTTATCTTGCAAGTATATTCTCATCACAAAAAACGGCAGTGTGTGAGGTCACCCCCTGGAGCATCTTTGTGATCAGAGAGAATTTGACCACCTCCAAGGCCGCATCCACCCAGAAAGGCCGGAGGAGGGAACTACACTACAGGAGAGCTCTGCCATCTGTGGCGCAGTCAACCAACACAATGTGGAGCTGGAGAGCACCCTTGTGCTCCTGCTCGGTCACTGCAGTCATGCCCGACTCTTTGCAAACCCATGGACTGTAGCCTGTCAGGCTCCATGGGATTCTCCAGGCAAGAATACTGGAGTAGGTTGCCATTTCCTCCTCTGGGGGATCTTCCCAACCCAGAGATCAAACCTGCTAGAACTCTGGTCTCCTGTACTGACAGGCAGATTCTTTACCACTGAGCCACATGGGAAGTCTGGAGAGTACTCCAGGGTCTTTGGGAAAAGGGAGAGCTCATCCACGCACAGGTGTTACTTGAGCAACTAAAGACTCTTGGGGGAGGGCACTGGGTGGCCAGGACAGTGGCAGACAGGTTCATCGAATACGTTTTAGACCTCATTAAACTTATCATCTATTTACAAAGTAAAGAAAAATGTTAAATCTTTCCCTTAAAAAAGCAGCTCACTGAACACCGCCCCCCTCCAAAAAAAAAAAAAACAGCAGAAAATGGGCTGTGTCCCAGGCTTGCAGGAAGCGTGGTGCAGTCTGGGGGTCTGGTTACCTGTGGCCACTGATCTTACCACTCGTTTCAAGGCTGTTGAACAGTACCTTTGAAAAGCGTGGAGCCACCTGAAAGCACGATGTTGGCAAACAGTGTGCGGCGAAGGTCCATGTCGGACTTGTGAATGGCGAAGGCCAGCACCTCGTGGAGCCCCTCACTCTCATCCCCTATCAGATCTGGCTGGAACAGCAGCTCGGGGGCCCGGAACCGTGCTGGCCCCACCTTCGGAACACAAGATTGAGGCAGGCAGGCCTCCTCCTCCAGCCCCGGCATCACCCCTGGCTCCCCTCTGGCTGGCCTGAACTTACGTCGAGCATGCTGCCGTCTGGCAGGGTGTACTGCACCTTCTCTGTCTCCAAAGCCTCATCCTTCTGTGGGTTGATGGACAGGTAGCAGGCCCGCTGCAGTGGAGAAAGACACGATCCTCAGGAGGTGGCATCAGGGACCCCCAAACCCAGGGCCCAACCTCATGCCGGGTCCAGTCACGGCAAGGTGTTCCCCACCCCTTACCCCGTGTTACCTCTTTGATGGTCCGGACAACCTCAAACTCAGCCGAAGTGTGGAAGTCCGCCCCCTCCTTGCGCAGCAGCAGCCGGAGGTAGCGGGAGACGTCGCGGCCGGCAATGTCCACTCGCATGATGGAGTGCGGCATAGCGAAGCCCTCGTAGATGGGGACAGCGTGTGTGACCCCATCGCCCGAGTCCAAAACCACTCCTGTCGTGCGTCCTGTGGCGTACCTGTCACCGGGTGAGCATCCCTTTACCTCAGCCACTGAAGTACCAGGACCTCCTCACCCGTGGAGGGCACCCTGGGGCTTGTGCATTATCTGGTTTGAGAAAGGGACCTCCTACAGGGACAGTCATGGGGGACTGTTTCTACAGGGAGGTCAGGGCCAGGCTGTCCGGAGCGGGAGGCTGGAGACGCAGGGACCAGGGCCGAGGGGGCACTCACAGGCTGAGCACGGCCTGCATGGAGATGAACAACGCCGGCACGTTGAAGGTCTCGAAGAACACCTCAGCCGCCTTCTCCCGGTTCTTACATGGGTTGAGTGGCGCTTCCGTGAGGAGAACAGGATGCTGCGGAAGATGGCAGGGTTGCGGGCAGGGCACGGGCAACGTGCAGGCCCTGTCAGGACGCGTTACCCTGATCTTACCACTCGTTTCAAGGCTGTTGAACAGTACCTTTGAAAAGCGTGGAGCCACCTGAAAGCACGATGTTGGCAAACAGTGTGCGGCGAAGGTCCATGTCGGACTTGTGAATGGCGAAGGCCAGCACCTCGTGGAGCCCCTCACTCATCCCCTATCAGATCTGGCTGGAACAGCAGCTCGGGGGCCCGGAACCGTGCTGGCCCCACCTTCGGAACACAAGATTGAGGCAGGCAGGCCTCCTCCTCCAGCCCCGGCATCACCCCTGGCTCCCCTCTGGCTGGCCTGAACTTACGTCGAGCATGCTGCCGTCTGGCAGGGTGTACTGCACCTTCTCTGTCTCCAAAGCCTCATCCTTCTGTGGGTTGATGGACAGGTAGCAGGCCCGCTGCAGTGGAGAAAGACACGATCCTCAGGAGGTGGCATCAGGGACCCCCAAACCCAGGGCCCAACCTCATGCCGGGTCCAGTCACGGCAAGGTGTTCCCCACCCCTTACCCCGTGTTACCTCTTTGATGGTCCGGACAACCTCAAACTCAGCCGAAGTGTGGAAGTCCGCCCCCTCCTTGCGCAGCAGCAGCCGGAGGTAGCGGGAGACGTCGGGGCCGGCAATGTCCACTCGCATGATGGAGTGCGGCATAGCGAAGCCCTCGTAGATGGGGACAGCGTGTGTGACCCCATCGCCCGAGTCCAAAACCACTCCTGTCGTGCGTCCTGTGGCGTACCTGTCACCGGGTGAGCATCCCTTTACCTCAGCCACTGAAGTACCAGGACCTCCTCACCCGTGGAGGGCACCCTGGGGCTTGTGCATTATCTGGTTTGAGAAAGGGACCTCCTACAGGGACAGTCATGGGGGACTGTTTCTACAGGGAGGTCAGGGCCAGGCTGTCCGGAGCGGGAGGCTGGAGACGCAGGGACCAGGGCCGAGGGGGCACTCACAGGCTGAGCACGGCCTGCATGGAGATGAACAACGCCGGCACGTTGAAGGTCTCGAAGAACACCTCAGCCGCCTTCTCCCGGTTCTTACATGGGTTGAGTGGCGCTTCCGTGAGGAGAACAGGATGCTGCGGAAGATGGCAGGGTTGCGGGCAGGGGCACGGGCAACGTGCAGGCCCTGTCAGGACCTTTCCAGAGAGCCAGGAGCACAGGAAGCCATGGCCTCCCATCCCTTCTGAGGGCGCCGGCCCATCATCTGCCAGCAGTGCCTTTTCCTAAGATCCCAGGGTCCCTGGAAGATTCTGCTTGGCAGTCATTGACTGCGTGGACCCACTCCCACTCAATGCAGGGGCCCCGCAGGCCCGACAGAACCCCACACTGAAAGTGTGGAAGCCTGACTGAGACGCCATGGGTGGAGCAGGGAGAGGGTGCGTGGCCCCACCTCCTCGGAAAAAGTCTGCAGCTGGTCCTTGGAGTAGACATACTGCCAGATGCGCTCCATGTCGTTCCAGTCCCGCACCACGCCGTGCTCCATGGGGTAGCGGATGGCCAGCAGCCCCCGGTGCTCCTGCAGACGGGGGAGGCCAGCGGTGACATGGGACACTCACCCAGCAGCTGCTCTCTGCCCTCCAGGGGCTACCCCTTCATCCACTCACTAGGGGTTCCAGTGCCCGCAGCAGGTCCTGAACCCAGCATGGGTTCACCTATCCAACAGGGCTCTCAGAGTCCAGCCACTTCTAAAGGCTGGGATCAGAGAAGGTGGCGGCCTACTCCCCCCAACCTTGCAGTACCCTCCATTCCTTCCTCCACAGCCATGTCCTCTCCACTCGCTGCCAGCACATCCTCCCCTGCCAGCCTCACACAGGCCTGATCTCCCTCTCTATTGCTTCAGTTACAGCTCCCATCCACGCCAGGAACCTCGGTGAAGGCAGACCCTACATGGTCCCCTCCTGCGGTCACGGGCTGCCACCTCTCCTCCCAGCTCTCAGCCAGCACTCATGTCTCCCACATGGACCAGCCGTTCACCTTCCCCTAGTATGCACCCCTTCCAGCCCAGCACCACTTGGCCCCTTTTGCTTATAGCCACAGCTCCTGCTGACCCCACATCCCAAGTCTTCCACACCACTCAATGTCTTCCCAGGTGCCTAAACTGCCCTTGCTGGGTATTCCCTGCCATCCCACGCTTGCTCCTCTTCCCAAGGGCCTCATCGGGCCATGCAGCCCCTAGGGGTCCCCCAGGCTGCAGCACAAAAGCTGGCCCTTTTCATTCAATCAGTCAAGTTCAAGTGATTCACACTTTTAAGTCACTTTTTAACAAGCTCTTTCCTCTGTGGGATCTAAAAGACAGGGCAGGAAGTGGTCTGAACTACAGCCCCATCTCACAGCAAAGGGACCACAGTGCTTCCTGCAGAGCTGGAGCCTGGAGCACACCCAGTGGATGACCCCAGAGAACATACTCCCAGGGGCCTCTCTCGAGGTACAGCTCTGACAACCAGTTAAGGCTCCTGGGACAGAGGACTTCCACCCAAGCACAGGCAGGCACCCCTGGGATTACCTCTGCTTTGGGTCCAATGAAGAGGTCCCCCTCCAAAGCTCCAGCCATCACCCGCATGTGCTTGGGGCGCCCAACACTGTGGGGACAGGAGAAGTCAGAGAAGTGGGCAGGGAGTGCAGATGAGCGCAATACAGGAAAACCAAAGTCTGACTCCAGTGGTCAGAACTTAGGCCTATGAGCCATGGGACCACAAAGCAGGCCTTAGCAGGGCAGAAGACGCAGAGTCAGAAGAAAAGGGCTCCTCTCCATTTCCCACCAGCCCTCCAGAGAGGGTCAAGAGGTCTGGAGTGTCAGCCCTGGCAGAGGGTCTGCTTCTGCAGCCATGATGACTTGGCCCTCTGGATTTCAGTGGGGCAGACCAAGGCAGGGTGGTCCCGGGAGGCGGGGCTGTGGCTCCCTGGTCCAGGCCTCTCTCACTCGGTCTATCCCACCCTGCTCCTTGTCAGGGCTTCCAGAACAGAGATGCAGTTCTTGGCAGAGTGGACGAGCTACCGTTCCAAAATCTGACCCAAGTTCCCTGCACATCAAGAGGAACCTTTAATTACACTCTGGGTGAGTTCAGAAAGGACAGCTAAGGCTTGGATGCTTCATGCCAGCTTTGTCTTGACACAGCCAGCTACTTCCGGAGGCTTTCTGGCTTCGGCCACCGAGTTCTAAGGCCTCCAGGATTTAAGATGAAATACCATCGAGGGAAAACCTCCCAGCGGGCTAGAGTGACTGGTGAAGTGCTCCTGGCTTTCCCTGGGTTTCAATCCTCCCTCCTGTCACCAAGGGCAACACTGAAGGAAGGAAGGATTCCCTCTGACTGCACAATATATTTTCTAGAATCTGGAAATAAATGAGCCCTGACCAGGAGAAAGGGGTGGCAGTTAAAAACCTACTCTTACTCCTCTGTGGTCTGAACTACAGCCCCATCTCACAGCAAAGGGACCACAGTGCTTCCTGCAGAGCTGGAGCCTGGAGCACACCCAGTGGATGACCCCAGAGAACATACTCCCAGGGGCCTCTCGAGGTACAGCTCTGACAACCAGTTAAGGCTCCTGGGACAGAGGACTTCCACCCAAGCACAGGCAGGCACCCCTGGGATTACCTCTGCTTTGGGTCCAATGAAGAGGTCCCCCTCCAAAGCTCCAGCCATCACCCGCATGTGCTTGGGGCGCCCAACACTGTGGGGACAGGAGAAGTCAGAGAAGTGGGCAGGGAGTGCAGATGAGCGCAATACAGGAAAACCAAAGTCTGACTCCAGTGGTCAGAACTTAGGCCTATGAGCCATGGGACCACAAAGCAGGCCTTAGCAGGGCAGAAGACGCAGAGTCAGAAGAAAAGGGCTCCTCCATTTCCCACCAGCCCTCCAGAGAGGGTCAAGAGGTCTGGAGTGTCAGCCCTGGCAGAGGGTCTGCTTCTGCAGCCATGATGACTTGGCCCTCTGGATTTCAGTGGGGCAGACCAAGGCAGGGTGGTCCCGGGAGGCGGGGCTGTGGCTCCCTGGTCCAGGCCTCTCTCACTCGGTCTATCCCACCCTGCTCCTTGTCAGGGCTTCCAGAACAGAGATGCAGTTCTTGGCAGAGTGGACGAGCTACCGTTCCAAAATCTGACCCAAGTTCCCTGCACATCAAGAGGAACCTTTAATTACACTCTGGGTGAGTTCAGAAAGGACAGCTAAGGCTTGGATGCTTCATGCCAGCTTTGTCTTGACACAGCCAGCTACTTCCGGAGGCTTTCTGGCTTCGGCCACCGAGTTCTAAGGCCTCCAGGATTTAAGATGAAATACCATCGAGGGAAAACCTCCCAGCGGGCTAGAGTGACTGGTGAAGTGCTCCTGGCTTTCCCTGGGTTTCAATCCCCTCCCTCCTGTCACCAAGGGCAACACTGAAGGAAGGAAGGATTCCCTCTGACTGCACAATATATTTTCTAGAATCTGGAAATAAATGAGCCCTGACCAGGAGAAAGGGGTGGCAGTTAAAAACCTACTCTTACTCCTCTGAGTTTAGGTCTCTCTTTTATCCTTGCTGCTGCTACCACGCCCTGTCCCCAGAGGGATGCTGGCGGTTGCTCCTCCTTTCTGGCTCCAGGAGGGACCAAAACCAGACTCCAGAAAGGCGGGGGAAGCCCAGAGCACCTGTCTTCATCCACAGCCCTTCGCAGCACCAGCCGCATAAATCTGCTGTTTTCCCCCACAGGCAGGGGCAAGAGCTTGCCTCAGAGAGCTGTGACACAGGACCCATGTTTTCCCCAAAAGCAAACCAAAGGGTCAGGAATACTGCCTGAGTACCACTTACTAGTTTGGGAAACAGTACTTGGGAATCTGGTCTCCTGCAAAGCCAGCCTTGATCACCCCGGAACCCTGCAAAGAAAAACAACAGTTAGCATCCAACATTCACCTACAGGTGAAGGCAGTCCCCTGCCATGGAGAGGGTTGCTGCCCCTGACAGCAGCCCAGGGAGAAAGCTTGAGATCTTGCTAAGAGGGCAAGGCTATTTATAAGGAACCAGTTGTTCAAAACCGGGGCAATTTTGCATCTTGTCCCCCTAATGAGGGCTTCCCAGGTGGTGCAGCGGTAAAAGAATCTGCCTGCCAGTACAGGAGACGTGGGTTCGATCCCTGGGTTGGGAAGATCCCCTAGAGAAGGAAATGGTGATGTGCTACAGTATTCTTGCTTGGAGAATGCCATGGACAGACGAGCCTGGCAGGCTACCATTCACGGGGTCGCAAAGAATATGCCAGTTCTTGAAGCGGGGACGAGCTACGTTCCAAAATCTGACCCAAGTTCCCTGCACATCAAGAGGAACCTTTAATTACACTCTGGGTGAGTTCAGAAAGGACAGCTAAGGCTTGGATGCTTCATGCCAGCTTTGTCTTGACACAGCCAGCTACTTCCGGAGGCTTTCTGGCTTGCCACCGAGTTCTAAGGCCTCCAGGATTTAAGATGAAATACCATCGAGGGAAAACCTCCCAGCGGGCTAGAGTGACTGGTGAAGTGCTCCTGGCTTTCCCTGGGTTTCAATCCTCCCTCCTGTCACCAAGGGCAACACTGAAGGAAGGAAGGATTCCCTCTGACTGCACAATATATTTTCTAGAATCTGGAAATAAATGAGCCCTGACCAGGAGAAAGGGGTGGCAGTTAAAAACCTACTCTTACTCCTCTGAGTTTAGGTCTCTCTTTTATCCTTGCTGCTGCTACCACGCCCTGTCCCCAGAGGGATGCTGGCGGTTGCTCCTCCTTTCTGGCTCCAGGAGGGACCAAAACCAGACTCCAGAAAGGCGGGGGAAGCCCAGAGCACCTGTCTTCATCCACAGCCCTTCGCAGCACCAGCCGCATAAATCTGCTGTTTTCCCCCACAGGCAGGGGCAAGAGCTTGCCTCAGAGAGCTGTGACACAGGACCCATGTTTTCCCCAAAAGCAAACCAAAGGGTCAGGAATACTGCCTGAGTACCACTTACTAGTTTGGGAAACAGTACTTGGGAATCTGGTCTCCTGCAAAGCCAGCCTTGATCACCCCGGAACCCTGCAAAGAAAAACAACAGTTAGCATCCAACATTCACCTACAGGTGAAGGCAGTCCCCTGCCATGGAGAGGGTTGCTGCCCCTGACAGCAGCCCAGGGAGAAAGCTTGAGATCTTGCTAAGAGGGCAAGGCTATTTATAAGGAACCAGTTGTTCAAAACCGGGGCAATTTTGCATCTTGTCCCCCTAATGAGGGCTTCCCAGGTGGTGCAGCGGTAAAAGAATCTGCCTGCCAGTACAGGAGACGTGGGTTCGATCCCTGGGTTGGGAAGATCCCCTAGAGAAGGAAATGGTGATGTGCTACAGTATTCTTGCTTGGAGAATGCCATGGACAGACGAGCCTGGCAGGCTACCATTCACGGGGTCGCAAAGAATTGGACACAACTGAAGTGACTGAGCATGCATCCCCCAAATCTGACAATGTCTGGAAGATGAGGAGCAGGACTACTACTGGCTGTTACTGGGTAGAGGCCAGGGATGCTGCTAAATATCCTACAGAGCACAGGGCAGCCCCTCATAACCAAGAATTATCCAGGCAAGAATGTCACCAGTGTGGGGATGGAGTACATCCTCCCCTGCATGTTCAAGGGTCAGCACCAGGCAGAAGGACTCCTTGGGGCACAAGCTACTCCAAAAGCCCAGCTAGAAGTAGCCTTTAAGGTTGGTTGCTTCTGGTATTTTTCAACATGCTCGAAAAAGCATGGCCAACTCCCCTCAGTAGCCACGGACCACAGACGGGACTGGCTGGAGAAGATCACTGGGTGCATCGGGACCAACTGGCACCTCTCCTTAAGTGGCTCCCCCAGAGGCCACAGGAGGAGAACTTTGTCCTGCCACTGTTCCAGCATGGAAGCTGGATGGAGACTCATAAAGGCAGCCTGGCCATCTAGAAACCTCCCATCCACTGCAGCAATCAGCAGCTCAGCCTCTCTCCCCACAGTCTCCATCACAACCCTCAGGGCCTGTATAGCAGAATTAAACATCCCCAAGAGTTTGGGGGAAAATGGATACATGTAAATGTATGGCTGAGTCCCTCTGCTGTTCACCAGAAACAATCACAATAGTGTTAAATGCCTATTTCCCAGTACAAAATGGGCTTCTCAGGTGGCACTGGTGATAAAGAACCTGCCTGCCAATGCAGGAGAGGTGAGAGATGTGGGTGGGGAAGATCCCCTGAGGGAGGGCATGGCAACCTACTCCAGTATTCTTGCCCAGAGAATCCCATGGACAGAAGAGCCTGGTGGGCTGCAGTCCATAGGGTTGCAAAGAGTCAGGCATGACTGAGTGACTGAGCACACACGCAATACAAAATAAAAAGTTTAAAAAAGAACAAAAGAAATAAACATTCTCAAGTTACAGAGGAAGGGGCTGGAAGCCCAGAGGGACCAAGCAGGTTGTCCTCAAAACTCAGAAACTTGCTGCTTAGTCTGCCAAGAAAGGAAGTGGCCTGGTCCTTCCTGGAGCCTGATGGAGAGCATCCCACCAGTCCAGCTCCAGCTATCTTATTAAACACTCACTGCTAGGACTCAGGGCGCTCACATGGGTACTCCAAAACAGACAGCCATTCAGGGATTACAAGGGAGTCACGTGTAAGGGAGACATCCCAGAAAGAGCAGTGAGTCATTCCCCAAAACTCCAAAGCCTAAGCTCCAGAGGCAGACAACCAGATAGGGGTATATCCACTGATCCCTGCCTGTCATACTCTTCCTGTGGACCAGAAAGTATGCTGAGCCTCAGTGCTGAACAAGCCCACGATGGAATCAGGCAACTTTCCTCTAAGGTTTCCAAACAAGACCTGCAAATCTCTTAAGGGTCCTCGGAAGAGTGGTCCTGAATTCCCTCCTCTGCCCTCCCAGCTGTGGAACTTCCGCTTGGCTCAGGGAGCACTTAAGGAGAGGGTCAAAACAGCCAAGTGCCTAGCCTGGTGGCGGCGGCTATGTGGTTGGAAAAATAACGTGCATTTCCCCTAGTCCCAGGAAAAGGGCGCAGTGGGTACTGCCGACTCTGGAGGTGCTGTCTGGGGTTGCAGCACTTGGGAACAGCTGTTGCAGAGGTCCCCGGGCCAAGCATCTCCAAAAGATCGGGCCAGCAGTGTGCAAGAGGACAAGCGCTGGCTGTCCCTCTTCCGCTAGAAGGGGCAGACAAAAATTTGAGAGGTAAAGGGGCTGAGGTGGAAACTCGTCCAGGGATCCCATTCTCGAGTGAGAAAGGTCCGAGGTGCGTCCCGGGCCTGATACATCGGTGCATCGGCCAGGCTGCCCGGCTGTACCCCGGCTCTCTGGTTGCTGATCAAAGGCTGCCAAACAAATGAGACCCTTTCTCTCCCGATCTCCCCGCCCGGCTCAGGAGCGCTCCGGAAGGGGTTCCGCTGTGCCAGGAGGGACTAGTCTGGTGGCCCGGGCTATAGGGTCAACTGGGGACAGCAGGCAAAGGTGTCGGGTGGGCAGTGAGCGGAGGACCTGCCGAGACGGACTGGGGTCTCTGAGGACTCCACGGCCGCGTGCGCCCCCGGGGTCCCGGAGGACCCCGTCGATGGCCCTCCCCCCGGCTGCCGAGCCTCACGTTGTCGATGACCACGGGCTGGTTGGCGATGATGTCGTAGGACTCCATGGCCGGGCCGCGCCGGCCCTGCCCAGCAGGCGGGCTGCAGTAGGGATCAACGGCGGGCTTGCGGGCAGGCGGGCAGGCGGGCGGACCGGGACCACAGCGGCTCCAGACGCGCTGTCGCGCCCCTCCTACCCGGAGCACGCAGCCTACGCGAGCCCGGCGAGGGAGTGCTAGGGGCGGGCCCCACAGCCAATCCCCGCTCCCACTGGGCGGATTGACGGCGGGCGCTGGAGGCCGCGGGGGGCAAGGGGGTGGGGTCCCCTGGAGCAGATCAGCCAATGGAGGTCGCCGGGAAGGACCGCCTCCAAGGTAGGCTGCACCGCATGTGGTGACGTCATCGCCGCGCGCTTAAAGTGGAAGCTGTCGGAGTCCGGCTGACTGGAAGTTCTTTTGTCCGGGACGACTGTTTTCCCCAGAGAGCAGTCCCCCAGGAGGCCGGCGGTGGATATTTCACACAAAGCATTTCTTTATTGAGCACTGAAGAGGGCCCTTTTCCTTATAAAAATGACAGTTTCGTGGTAACGGTAGCTGGAGTTAATGGAGCACCTGCTATGTGCTTATGGAACACTTCCGTCCAGGTTCATAGATGACTACATTGAGGGCGTACGTTACACCCTTCCAATAACTGTCTCAGGTATTATGATTCCCATTTTACATATATGGGAACCGAGGAGCCTCAGCGCGTGTGCACCTGGCCCGACGTTATCCAGCTAGCAGCAGCTGGGATGAACATGCAGGGAGCCTTCAGCTGCGCTGGAGTCCACGGGGCAAGAAAATACCAAGTCCCGAATTCATTGACCAAACTGAGCCATAGTTATTTGCCGCCCTATAGAACTTTCCCCTAGACTGTGAGATTGAAACTGGTAAAATTGAAGCACAGCATCATACAGGAAAAGTGCAGAAATCAAAAGTGTACATTTTAGTGAATTATTAATATGTGGATACACCAGTATAACCGTCACTGAGTATAAGAAACAGTGCATGACCAGCCAGCACCCCAGACGCTTCCCACCCGTCTTGCTCACTGCCCTCTTCCTCCTCTGACCACTATCCTGCACTCTACAAGTTACCACAGGTTAGTTCAACTTGTTTTGGAATTCTGTGCAAATAGAATTATAGGTTTGTGTTCATTTGTATCTGGTGTCTGTGCATTCATAAAATGGGTCAGTGTGCAACTGTTGAAAATAATAAAGGTGTTTCATTGTTGAAAATAATGAAGGTGTTCTATAGAATCTGATATGAAATACATCTGGACATATGGCTAAATCAAATCAAAGAAAGCCAGTCACAGTGCCCTGAATGTTCTATGTGTGAATGGTTCTGAAGAGCGTTTGAGCTTAGCACCTTTGAGGCTCTTTAATATGAGAAAGGGACAAAGGTAAAGGTGTGGGAATGAAGAGCAACAGCTTTATAAAATGTCAACTTTTAAATTTAATTCTTTGTAGCTTCTTCATGTCCTGAGTTCCTGTCCTGCCTGGTTGCTCAGTTGCTCAGTTGTATCCAGCTCTTTTGCAGCCCCATCCACTGTGGCTCGCCAGGCCCCTCTCCCCATGAAATTTCTCAGGCAAGAATACTCAAGTGATTTGCCATTCCCTCCTCCAGGGGATCTTCCCGATGGAACTCTTGCATCTCCTGAGTTGACAGGTGGATTCTTTACCACTAGCGCCAACTGGGAAGCCTATATGTGCTGTACTGTGGTGTGCTCATGTATTTATATAGAACCAAATCTTGATGGACATTTAGGTTACTTCCATGTCTTGGTTATTGTAAATAGTGCTGCTATGAACATTGGAATACATGTTACAACATTGCTTCTGGTTTATGTTTTTTTGCCCATGAAGCATTTGGGATCTTAGCTCCCTGACTAGGAATCAAACCCACACCCCTTGCATTGAGAGGTGAAGTCTTAACCATTGGACCACCAGGGAAGTCCCTGGGATGCATGTATTTTTTCCAGTTAGAAATTTTCCTGGATGTATGCCAGGAGTGGGATAAATTTTATTACTTTTTATTAATTTATTATTTATTTTATTAATTTTATTAATAAAATAAATTTTATTAAGTTTTTGGTGGCTAGATCTTAGAGTCTCTATCAAGTTTATCCCTAAGTATTTCATATTTTTGATGCTACTATCAATAGTATTGTTTTTATAATTTAAATTTTAATTGTTATCAGTAAGTAGAAATACAATTTATTTTTAAAAAATTAATAGATTTTTGTTAGAGCAGTTTTAGGTTTACAGAAAAATCGTGCAGAAAACACAAAGTTCCCTTATACCTCCATAACACCTACTCTCCCTTGAGGCAATTTCCTCTATTCTTAACATTTTTGCATTACTGTATACAAATGTTGCAATTGATGAAACAGTATTGATGCATTATTGTTAACTAAGGTCTATAGGTTACATTGCTCCCCTCGTGGTTCAGCAGTAAAGAATCTGCTGGCAATGCAGAATTTGTAGGAGACGGAGGGTTCGATCCCTGGTTTGGGAAGATCCCCTCGAGGAGGGGGTAGCAACCCACTCCAATATTCTTGCCTGGATAATCCTATGAACTGAGAAGCCCCATGGGCTATAGTGCATGGGGTCGCAGAGTCAGACACAATTGACACGACTGAGCACAGCACATAGGTTACATTAGAGCTTACTCTTTGTGTTTTACTTTCTGTGGGTTTATCCATCATTCAGAATAGTTTATGGCCTTAAAAAGAGTCCCTGTTTCCACATATGCATTCTTCCCTTTCTTACTGTCTCCCTGATTTTGCCTGTATACAGAATGTCATACAGGTGGAATCATACAGTATGTAGCCTTTCCAGGTTGGCTTCTCTCAGTTAGTATTATGCACTTAAGATTCCTCCATATCTTTTTGTAACTTGTTAGGCTCAGTTCTTCTGTTGCTGAATCATATTCTAATGTCTGGTTGTACTGTTTCTTCTTCTTTTTTTTTATTGGCTGCACCCTATAGCATGCAGAACTTCCCCAGCCAGGGATCAAACTTGTGCCCCGTGCATTGGGAGCACAGTCTTAACCACTGGGCCAGCAGGGAAATCCCTTGCAGTTGTTGTTGTTGTTTATTCATTATCTATGGAAAGACATCTAAGTTGCTCCCAGTTTTTGGCAGCTATGAGCACAGCTGCTGTAAACATCCATGTGCAACTTTTTGCGTGGGCATACCACTTTCAACTCATTTAGGTTAAATTCCTCAAAATATGATGGGTGAATGGTAAGCCTGTGTTTAGCTTTGTAAGAAACTGCTGAATTCTGCTGCTAAGCAGTTGGACCATGTTGTATTCTCATCAGTAATGAATGGCAGTTCCTGTTTCTTTGCATCCTCGCCAGCCTTGGGTGTTGTCAGTGTTTGGGACTGTAGCCAAGCTAATAGGTGGTGTGTAGTGACCTTTCATTGTTGTTTTTAATTTGTAATTTCCTAATAACGTACGATGTACATCTTTCATATGCACATTTGCTACCTATATATTTTCTTTGGTGAGGTGTCTGTTCAGGTTTTGCTCGTTTTTAGTTGGGTTGTTGGTTTTCTTGTTGTTGAGTTTTAAAAATTCTTGTACATTTTAGGGCTTCCCCTGGTGGTCCAGCGGGTAAGGACACCGCTTTGCAGTGCGAGGGGCGCCGGTTCGATCCCTGGCCTGGGAAGATCCCACGTGCCGTGGAGCGGCTGGACTGATGTGTCCAATTACCGAGCCGGATCTCTGGAGCGCATGCGCCCAGAGCCGGCGCCGACAGAGGCCACTGTGATGGGAGGCCCACACGGGCCAAAGAACAAACATGGATGAAAATAGATAAATGAAAGACCAATAGAAGTGGCCCGCCCATCCCCCTCCCTCCCCCGCCACCCCCTCCAAAAGAAAAAAAAATCTTAAAAATTCTTGTACATTTTAGATGCATGTCCTTTAATGTGTGTGTGTTTGGCAAATATTTTCTCCTAGTTTGTAGCTTGTCTTTTCATTCTCTTAGTACACTTGATTTTAAAAACACTGACCTGTGTCCTCAACCTTTCTAAACTCATTTATTTTTTTCTTAGGAGTGCTTAGATTTTTTTTCACCTAAATAATCAAGTCAGCTAAGAACAAATGGTTTTTATTCTTCATTTCTAATTTGTATGCCATTTATTTCTTTTTATTGCCTTATTGCATGGGTAGACCCTTTAGGAGACTGCTGAATGTAAGTGGTGAGAGGGAACATGCTTGTTTTGATCCTGAGATTGGGGGGAAGCACTCAATGTTTTACCATGTTTTCTCTGATGCAGGTCTTTCATAGATACTCTTTATCAAATTGAGAAAATTCTCTTTATTATCTAGTTAATGGGATTTAAAAAAATTTTTAATCCTCTTTTTTTTTTTTTGTACATTGAACATTTATTACAACTAATTGGCGATGTGATACGACATTGCTCAGGTGGCCTGAATATTGGTAACAATCACAACAAAGCTTAATCCAGCCCAGCAGATACAAATGAAAGTGTAAACTGTGAAGACATGTTTACATAAGTTGAAGTATGTATAAAGGTGACACTGAAACAACTGTATAGCCTTAAAAAATAGAGTGCCCACTAATGCCATTTTACTTCGTTCAACTCACACTTTCATGAGAGGTGGTGTCTGTTTTTACATTTATGACTTCCAATAACTAGGCAGTGCCATGAAAGGGAAGGAAGCTATCCTAAAGTTTGCTTCACTTCTAAGTGGAGGGAAGCAATAGGGGAATAAAATAAATTTGGCTGTAACAAGCACCCCCAGAAGGAATATTCTTTAAACAATGACTTATGCAACACTTTGTGAAGAAAGTAACACATTTCCCATAAGTTACTGTTATTAAGAATCCATGGTAAGTCAACATTTCTATTTTATCTGGCCGGGGCAGTGTTGGGGGTGGGATGGGCATCAAAAACAGTCCAACTGATTAAATGATTACGACCACAAAATATTTTATCTGAGGAATCAAATGTTCCTTGGTCTTAAAAACAGCATGCTTACTATTATGAAACAGCTGATCTGTTCCTCATCTGAGGTTCGGAATGCCTAAGAAATAATTTTTAGTGTAAAACAGCATCATTCCATTAGTCTTTTGTGTATTCCCTTTGTTTTAAGATGTTTAGCTTCTAATAAGGGTCTTTGGTATAATTTTTGTAAGTTTCAACAGAGGGAAATTTTCATTCAATATGTGACATTTCAATTCCCTTTATTCGCCTATATACTGAAATGCACTAGTCTTTGGTTTCATAAAACCAGGTTTCACATAATTTTTTTACCAAAGAGAATAATTAATGTATATTGCCTGATTGTGTCATATTCATAGATATACATAATCAGGGTAATGATAATAACCTATTCAAGCAAAACAGACCTATAAACTTCAAAATAGCAGAAAAAGTACCTTTCTTTTTCTGCATTCATTCTAATTCATATTTAAGTCCCTTGTTATCACCTGATTAACCAAAGTTCCTTAGCTAACATGGACATGAAGGCAGTGACCATCTACAGAGTGTGAAATGCCACAAGAAGTCATCAACAGGGGAGGAGAGTTATGTCAGTCCAATTTCTTCGAGAACACTACATGGGGTTTCAGCTTCCTCCTGCAGTAGATCTGCCTGCTCAATCGCTTTAAGGACATTTTTCTTGGACATTGCTCAGGTGGCCTGAATATTGGTAACAATCACAACAAAGCTTAATCCAGCCCAGCAGATACAAATGAAAGTGTAAACTGTGAAGACATGTTTACATAAGTTGAAGTATGTATAAAGGTGACACTGAAACAACTGTATAGCCTTAAAAAATAGAGTGCCCACTAATGCCATTTTACTTCGTTCAACTCACACTTTCATGAGAGGTGGTGTCTGTTTTTACATTTATGACTTCCAATAACTAGGCAGTGCCATGAAAGGGAAGGAAGCTATCCTAAAGTTTGCTTCACTTCTAAGTGGAGGGAAGCAATAGGGGAATAAAATAAATTTGGCTGTAACAAGCACCCCCAGAAGGAATATTCTTTAAACAATGACTTATGCAACACTTTGTGAAGAAAGTAACACATTTCCCATAAGTTACTGTTATTAAGAATCCATGGTAAGTCAACATTTCTATTTTATCTGGCCGGGGCAGTGTTGGGGGTGGGATGGGCATCAAAAACAGTCCAACTGATTAAATGATTACGACCACAAAATATTTTATCTGAGGAATCAAATGTTCCTTGGTCTTAAAAACAGCATGCTTACTATTATGAAACAGCTGATCTGTTCCTCATCTGAGGTTTGGAATGCCTATGAAATATTTCTTATTGTAAAACAGCATCATTCCATTAGTCTTTTGTGTATTCCCTTTGTTTTAAGATGTTTAGCTTCTAATAAGGGTCTTTGGTATAATTTTTGTAAGTTTCAACAGAGGGAAATTTTCATTCAATATGTGACATTTCAATTCCCTTTATTCGCCTATATACTGAAATGCACTAGTCTTTGGTTTCATAAAACCAGGTTTCACATAATTTTTTTACCAAAGAGAATAATTAATGTATATTGCCTGATTGTGTCATATTCATAGATATACATAATCAGGGTAATGATAATAACCTATTCAAGCAAAACAGACCTATAAACTTCAAAATAGCAGAAAAAGTACCTTTCTTTTTCTGCATTCATTCTAATTCATATTTAAGTCCCTTGTTATCACCTGATTAACCAAAGTTCCTTAGCTAACATGGACATGAAGGCAGTGACCATCTACAGAGTGTGAAATGCCACAAGAAGTCATCAACAGGGGAGGAGAGTTATGTCAGTCCAATTTCTTCGAGAACACTACATGGGGTTTCAGCTTCCTCCTGCAGTAGATCTGCCTGCTCAATCGCTTTAAGGACATTTTTCTTGGATGTTTCCTGAACTTCTCCCAAAAGAAACTCATCCAAAATAAAATAAGCCTTCTCAAAATTAAAAATATCAAGCTCACACACACTGCCAAAATACTTGTCAAGTAATTCCACATAACGATGAATTATTTCCAGGGTAATTAGTTCATTGTCCTGATCCTCGATAGCACAGCAAAGATATAGACTGGCATATCTTTTGTAAACAATCTTCAGATCTCGCCACTCAAGAAAGCTGCACATTTTAGGTTTCCGTGCTGAAACGGTTTGAACAAGTTCTCTTGTGATATTTTTTTTCTCTTTGTCTGATAATGGGACATACCATTTCTGCAGTCGAAGCTTTTCCTGATGACTAAAAAGCAACATAAACTGCATGGTGGCCGCATGCCACGGGCGCGGCAGGAATGGGCTGTTGGCAGTGGCGGCGACCTTGAGGGGAAGCCCCTGTCTTTCGTCCTCTTTTTATTGATTTTTTATTTATCTGTTTTCATCCGTCTTTATTCTTTGGCATGTGTGGGCCTCCCGTTGCAGTGGCCTCCCTTGTTGTAGAGCGCTGTCTCGTAATTGGATGTACCGGTCCAACTGCTCTGCTGCATGTGGGATCTTCCCGGGCCAGGGATCAAACCGGTGTCCCTTGCACTGCAAGGCAGACTCTTTACCCACTGGACCACCAGGGAAGCCCTAGTCATTGGGATTTTATTCTAAATGGATGTTAGCTTTTGTCAAGTGCTTTTTCTTTAATATGGAGCATTTTTTTTTTTTTTTAAGAAAAGTGCTTAATCTTTTACAGAGCTATTCGGGTTATTTATTTCTTCTAGAGTAAGGTCTATTCATTTGTGTTAAGGAACCTGTCCATTTTATCTCACTGTTGAATCTATTGGCAGAAGGTTTTTAATAATGTACACTTACATTCCTTTAAATCTGTAGTGCCTTTAGCAATATCCACTTTCTCATTCCTGATCTTGTTAATATGTGAATTCTGTCTTTTCCTCTGATCAGTCTGGCTGGAGTTTATATTTTATTCATTTTCTCAAAGAACTAGCTTTTGGTTTCATTGATTCCCCACCCCCGCAATGGTTTTCATGTTTTTTAAGAGGTTGTAAAGACAACAACAAAGAAAAGTGTGTAACCAAGACATACATAGCCTGTGAAGCCTAAAATATTTTCTATCTGGCTCTTTACAGAAGAAGTTTATTGATTCCTACTCTGTTCTTGGATGACTATGTAAATACAGATGTTTTTGACCTAATAGAAGTAGACTGCCAGTTGTTTCTCCAGGAAAAAAAAAAGAATAGGGGTTTATTTGGGGATTCATATTGAATTGCAATTTGGGATCTGCAATCATGGTGTGCTGTGGCAAGTCCTTGCATGGCAGGGGAGGGAGAACTCTTATAGATGGGAAAAGGAAATCAGGAGTATGTATATGGCACGTGCTAAGTCACTCTGGTTGTGTCCAACTCTGTGGGACCCCGTGGACTGTAGCCTGCTAGGCTTCTCAGTCTATGGGATTCTCTAGGCAAGAATACTGGAGTGGGTTGTCATGCCCCCTTCCAGGGGATCTTCCCAACCCAGAAATCGAACTCGCATCACTTACGTCGCCTGCATTGGCAGGCAGGTTCTTTACCACTAGTGCCACTTGGGAAGCCTGGTTATAATAAACAAAGAATCCATGGCTTTTCATTGGCTGAGCTCTTGTCTGAAATGAAGAGGCGTTTCTTCTCCCTCTTGGACTCTGAGAGTAAGAGCTCCCCCTTGTGGCCTTTCAGCTCTCTTTAATTGAGATTTCGATTTGTTAATTTCTTACCATGTTTTTCTTTCATACTCAGAAAATCTGCCTGGAAATAAGAGAATCAGGGGGAGAGAAAGTCAGTTAATCACATAAATGCGCTTGGTAGATCATCCAAGAGCCCTGTTGGAAAGCACCCCATATTCTGTTCCTCTGTGATGTAAGCAGAGAGACAGGAAGGACGGAGTAAGCAGTAGAGGAGGTGGAAGATTTTGAAGATGACTTGTTAGGATTCAACAGTGGCCTCTTACTGCACTAGCAGTGAAGTGAGGATGGGGTGCTGCTGGTTGCTGGGGCAGTAGAAATGGGCAAGCTGGCCAGGTTTGGGGTGTATTTGAAAATCAAACAGGATTTGCTCATGGATTGGATGTGAGACAGAAAGAGAGGGTTCTTGGGTATCCTCTGGATTTGGCCTGAACAAGTAGAGGGACTGATGAGTGGCTGAGCTGGGAGAAAGTGGCAGGAGTGGGCAGTGGGACTCCAAAGATGTACGCTTGTGCATCTTGAGTTTGAGGCTACCTTATCTGGTTTGGCCTTGGTTTTATTGACCCTCAGAGTTGTGTAATGTCTCCTTGGTTACAGTCCTTCCCAGCACTCCATCTCCACCCCACATCCAGCCCATGCCCAGCCCCTTCCAGGGTCTTGCTGAATTGAAGCCTCCCCAGTCTCTTGCCCACGTCTTTTATATCTCTGGTTATTTGGTCACACTTGCAGCCTTTGCATTTGTAGTGAGTGTTTTCTTTCTAAAGGAGCTTTTAAGGTATTCGGGGCCACAGTGATTCCTCTACACCAAGCCAAGTGGCAGAGGTGGATGAGTCAATGCCTGGGCTTAGGTCTTATTCTTTTTTTTAAAGGACTGAAAACATTTCTTAAAATAAATACAACTGTAACTAATGTTCGTGAGCAATTTCTCTAAAAATCAAAATTCTGCAGGATACTTAAACTGTTCTCTTGCTAGAGGAAAGAGGTGTCTGTAGTAGTTTGCTCAAGTGCACAAGTTTAGCAGCGCCAGCTCATCCTTCTAGTCGAGAAGAGTAAGGTCGATGTGGAAATAGGCATAAGGAAAGTAGTCTTGATTGCTGAGGTGCAATCTAGGGATCTCCACAGATGCATCCAATATACTTGCACCTGCCACTTCATTCAGATCCCTGACGACTGAGTTCAGAACCTCTTTTAAACGTTTGGTGCATGACTTCTTAGGCAGTTGAATGAGAACTGCCTGGAGGTTGACTGGCAGGCCATCCTGAGCACAGGCTAATTTCTGCCTGGAAATTTAAAAGAGAATCAGGGGAGAGAAAGTCAGTTAATCACATAAATGCGCTTGGTAGATCATCCAAGAGCCCTGTTGAAAGCACCCCATATTCTGTTCCTCTGTGATGTAAGCAGAGAGACAGGAAGGACGGAGTAAGCAGTAGAGGAGGTGGAAGATTTTGAAGATGACTTGTTAGGATTCAACAGTGGCCTCTTACTGCACTAGCAGTGAAGTGAGGATGGGGTGCTGCTGGTTGCTGGGGCAGTAGAAATGGGCAAGCTGGCCAGGTTTGGGGTGTATTTGAAAATCAAACAGGATTTGCTCATGGATTGGATGTGAGACAGAAAGAGAGGGTTCTTGGGTATCCTCTGGATTTGGCCTGAACAAGTAGAGGGACTGATGAGTGGCTGAGCTGGGAGAAAGTGGCAGGAGTGGGCAGTGGGACTCCAAAGATGTACGCTTGTGCATCTTGAGTTTGAGGCTACCTTATCTGGTTTGGCCTTGGTTTTATTGACCCTCAGAGTTGTGTAATGTCTCCTTGGTTACAGTCCTTCCCAGCACTCCATCTCCACCCCACATCCAGCCCATGCCCAGCCCCTTCCAGGGTCTTGCTGAATTGAAGCCTCCCCAGTCTCTTGCCCACGTCTTTTATATCTCTGGTTATTTGGTCACACTTGCAGCCTTTGCATTTGTAGTGAGTGTTTTCTTTCTAAAGGAGCTTTTAAGGTATTCGGGGCCACAGTGATTCCTCTACACCAAGCCAAGTGGCAGAGGTGGATGAGTCAATGCCTGGGCTTAGGTCTTATTCTTTTTTTTTTTAAAGGACTGAAAACATTTCTTAAAATAAATACAACTGTAACTAATGTTCGTGAGCAATTTCTCTAAAAATCAAAATTCTGCAGGATACTTAAACTGTTCTCTTGCTAGAGGAAAGAGGTGTCTGTAGTAGTTTGCTCAAGTGCACAAGTTTAGCAGCGCCAGCTCATCCTTCTAGTCGAGAAGAGTAAGGTCGATGTGGAAATAGGCATAAGGAAAGTAGTCTTGATTGCTGAGGTGCAATCTAGGGATCTCCACAGATGCATCCAATATACTTGCACCTGCCACTTCATTCAGATCCCTGACGACTGAGTTCAGAACCTCTTTTAAACGTTTGGTGCATGACTTCTTAGGCAGTTGAATGAGAACTGCCTGGAGGTTGACTGGCAGGCCATACCTGAGCACAGGCTCCACAAACACTCTCAGCACCTTGCTGTGGATCCAGGCAATAAAGGCCTCGCTGAAGCTGACCTTGAGCCCTCGCAGCAGTGGGCCCTCCTCCCATCCCCTCTCTGTTGTTCTGCCCGACAGGGGGCCTATCAGGATTCCCTAGCAGGGCTACCTTAACTTGGTGGTCCCAGAAGGTGGATGTTCCCCTTTTAAGAGCAACACAGGGGCTTCCCTGGTGGTCCAGTGGGTAAGGACACCACCTTGCAGTGCAAGAGGTGCCAGTTGGATCCCTGGCCTGGGAAGATTCCACGTGCCGCGGAGCGGCTGGACCAATGTGTCCAATTTCCGAGCCAGAGCTCTGGAGCACATGCACCCAGAGCCAGTGCTCTGCGACAACAGAGGCCACCGCAATGGGAGGCCCACACGGGCCAGATAGCAAAGATGGATGAAAATAGACAAATGAAAGACCAATAGAGGGCTTCCCCTGGTGGTCCAGTGGGTAAGGACACCGCCTTGCAGTGCAAGGGGCGCCAGTTGGAGCCCTGGCCTGGGAAGATTCCACGTGCCGCGGAGCGGTTGGACTGATGTGTCCAATCACCGAGCCGGAGCTCTGGAGCACATGCGCCCAGAGCCGGTGCTCTGCAGCGACAGACGCCACCGCGATGGGAGGTCCACAGGAGCCAAAGAACAAAGACGGATGAACACAGAGAAATGAAAGACCAATATAAGTGGCCCGCCCACTCCCCTCCCTCCCCAACCTGACCCCCGCCCAAAGTAAATAAATAAATAAATCTTAAAACAACTACTAATCTTAAAAAAAAAAAAACTTAAAAAAAAAAAGACCAATAGAAGTAGCCCGCCTGCTCCCCTCCCTCCCCACCCCACCCCCCCAAAATAAATAAATAAATAATTTTTTTTTTTTTTAAAGAGCAACACAGGAAATGAGATATTGTTGCTTCTTATCTGACAGCAACCAGGTCATCTCCTCCCTTTCCCTTTTAATTTCTTTTCCATCATAATAAAATTCTCTTTGGCTTTGGTTTGTTTTTTTTTTTTTTTTTTGAGGGGGGGGCGGGCAGGCCACTTCTATTGGTCTTTCATTTCTCTATTTTTCATCCATGTTTGTTCTTTGGCCTGTGTGGGCCTCCCATCGCAGTGGCCTCTGTTGTCGCAGAGCACTGGCTCTGGGCACATGCGCTCCAGAGCTCTGGCTTGGTAATGGACATATTGGTCCAGCCGCTCTGCGGCACGTGGGATCTTCCCAGGCCAGGGATCAAACCGGCACCCCTTGCACTGCAAGGTGGTGTCCTTACCCACTGGACCACCAGGGAAGCCCCTGGCTTTGATTTTGAAATCATTGATCATTTTTCAAAACAGAGTCACGATGAAGAGGCTGTGCTCGTTGTCTTCAGCTGTCGCAGCTCGTCAGCCAGGTGCATAAAGAATAGTGGGTGTGACGAGACTTTAAGAAATACACACAGGACTTCTCTGGTGGTCCAGTGGGTAAGGACACCACCTTGCACTGCAAGGGCTGCTGGTTCAATCCCTGGCCTGGGAATATCCCACGTGCCGCGGAGCTGCTGGACCAATGTGTCCAACTGCCGGGGTTCTGGAATGCATGCACCCAGAGCCGGTGCTCTGCAGCGAGAGAGGCCACTGTGATGGGAGGCCCACACGGGCCAAATAACAAAAGATAAGTGAATGAAAGATCAATAGAAGTGGCCAAAGGAGAAAAAGAAAAAGACACAGACATATAGACAGAGAGAAAGGATGGGAACAGGGGGCTTAAGACTTCTTGGGTCAAGGCCCCGAACACATTCACCAGTCCACTTTTATTCAGTGCTGAAGCCTCCAGGTGTTTACAGGCAATGCTATTAGCACAGGCTGGGAATCAGTGACAGCCCTATTCAATAATCACCCTTTGTGACACCCAAGTTGCTTACATTATCTTCCCAATGGATGGAGTGCATTACAGCTGAGGGGGCAACTGTACCAGCAAGAAGTTAAGGAGTCTGCACAGACCCAGTGTTCCAAAGTCCATAGCAGACCTCCCACCTGTTGCTGATCAGTATGAGCCCAGCTAATGAGCTCATGTGAATTGAATCAGCTTGTTTTTGTCTTAGTTTTTTCATTTCTAAGATGGTTTTCTCCTGGCTTGGTCAGAGCTGTGAAAACCTTCACTAGTTTGTTTCCCCACACTCAGAGATCAACTTGGTTGACCGAGGACTTCTTTTCCTATTTACCTGGCATCTGAAGTTGGACATGTTCTATCTTCTGGTTATGCTGAGGGTATGAGTTTTGTGTTGTTATATGTTCTTTTTTGTTGTTTTTATTTTCTTGAAGATATTTTAGAGAAATAACATTTTTGCTGCTGCCCATTACCTCCTCT
This sequence comes from Tragulus kanchil, assembly GCA_022376925.1. Classification (NCBI taxonomy): domain Eukaryota; kingdom Metazoa; phylum Chordata; class Mammalia; order Artiodactyla; family Tragulidae; genus Tragulus; species Tragulus kanchil. The sequence goes on from JAIOJX010000029.1 coordinate 97,254,761, forward strand.
TACGGGTTGAATTGTGTCCACACCTCAATGTGTATGTTAATGTCCTAACCCCACAGTACCTCAGAATATGGCTTTATTTGGAGTGTCCTTACAGAGGTAATCAAGATAAAATGAGGTCCATTAGGGTAGACTCTAATCCAGTATGACTGGTGTCCTTCTAAGAAGAGAAACTTTGGATACAGAAGAATATGGAGGGAAGACACAGGGAGAAGACAGCCACCTACAAGCCAGGGTGAGAGACCTCAGAAAGTGATCCTTAAGACTGGCGGGCCCAAAATATCCACGTGCCGCGAACTGCTGGACCAATGTGTCCAACTGCCGGGTTCTGAATGCATGCACCCAGAGCCGGTGCTCTGCAGCGAGAGGCCACTGTGATGGGAGGCCCACACGGGCCAAATAACAAAAGATAAGTGAATGAAAGATCAATAGAAGTGGCCAAAGGAGAAAAAGAAAAAGACACAGACATATAGACAGAGAGAAAGGATGGGAACAGGGGGCTTAAGACTTCTTGGGTCAAGGCCCCGAACACATTCACCAGTCCACTTTTATTCAGTGCTGAAGCCTCCAGGTGTTTACAGGCAATGCTATTAGCACAGGCTGGGAATCAGTGACAGCCCTATTCAATAATCACCCTTTGTGACACCCAAGTTGCTTACATTATCTTCCCAATGGATGGAGTGCATTACAGCTGAGGGGGCAACTGTACCAGCAAGAAGTTAAGGAGTCTGCACAGACCCAGTGTTCCAAAGTCCATAGCAGACCTCCCACCTGTTGCTGATCAGTATGAGCCCAGCTAATGAGCTCATGTGAATTGAATCAGCTTGTTTTTGTCTTAGTTTTTTCATTTCTAAGATGGTTTTCTCCTGGCTTGGTCAGAGCTGTGAAAACCTTCACTAGTTTGTTTCCCCACACTCAGAGATCAACTTGGTTGACCGAGGACTTCTTTTCCTATTTACCTGGCATCTGAAGTTGGACATGTTCTATCTTCTGGTTATGCTGAGGGTATGAGTTTTGTGTTGTTATATGTTCTTTTTTGTTGTTTTTATTTTCTTGAAGATATTTTAGAGAAATAACATTTTTGCTGCTGCCCATTACCTCCTCTTACGGGTTGAATTGTGTCCACACCTCAATGTGTATGTTAATGTCCTAACCCCACAGTACCTCAGAATATGGCTTTATTTGGAGTGTCCTTACAGAGGTAATCAAGATAAAATGAGGTCCATTAGGGTAGACTCTAATCCAGTATGACTGGTGTCCTTCTAAGAAGAGAAACTTTGGATACAGAAGAATATGGAGGGAAGACACAGGGAGAAGACAGCCACCTACAAGCCAGGGTGAGAGACCTCAGAAAGATCTAACTGTAATCCTGGACTTCTGGTCCCTGGAACTGTTTGATAATAGACTGCTATTGTTTAACCTCACCATTCTGTGGAGCTTTGTTAAGGCAGGCTCAACAATCCAGTACATCTGAGCTACTTTATCCCTTTTCTATAACTCTCCCCGCCCCCCTTCCATTCCATCACTCCGTATAGAGCAGGGCTGGCTACATAACTTGAAGGACCCAATGCATTATGATAATACAGTAAGAAAAGTACAGTTTAAGGTGCTAAAGTATAAATATTTCTTTTCCTTCGGGAATAGTTTTGTGCTTAGGAAATGTAATGGGGGATAGTGTGAGCGACAGCATCAACTTATAGTTTCATCTGTAACATTTTGGGTGCTATAACTGTTCAAGAAGAGGGCGGCAGAGGATGAGATGGTGAGATAGCGTCACCAACTCAAGGAGCATGAACCAAGCATACTCTGGGAGATAGGGGAGGACAGGGAAGCTTGGCGTGCTGCAGTCTGTGGAGTCACAGAGTCAGACACGACTTAGCGACTGACCAACAACAATTCTATTATGTAATACAATAAATAATGATACTTTTGTAATGTGAGATGTTGATTTGTCATCAGATTCTCCTGGCTACTCTAGCTACCTGCAGCTCATTTAAGCTGATTTAATTGAGTTTTTGTCTTTTGCAACGGAAGAGTTTCTAGTTGCCTCCAGGAGTGGGTGTCTGGAGACCGAGGAAGGAAGGGAGAAGAGAGCCTCTTACTTCAAGGTGGCCCCTTCCTCTCTGGTCCTGGTCCACAGACACCGCCCTCTCTCTTCTCCCTGAGGACCTGCCCGTACCTTGCTTCCGCTTCCGGGTGTGACGTCACAGACCGTGCGGTTCTGAAGTAATTTGGAGTTCAAGGCTGTTCTGTCTGAAGGATTTGGGAAGATGGCTCCTCTGTAATGGTACACAGACCATGGCAAAGGGGAGAGGAGCAGAGACCCTGTTCTTTGTTCTTTTCCTGGATTATTGGCAAGGTGCAGAGCCCCACCCTTTCCATCTGATCAGAAGTACCGCCCCAGGTAAATTGTGGCAGGTGGAGAGGCAAGAAGACTCACCGTGAGCTTGAATCAGGCAGGAGACAGTGCTCAGCCTCCCACGGGTGCTGGAGGGAACGCAGGGTTTCTCGAAATCCAGAGCTCCGTGGGAGGGTAGCATACTTGCACTTTTTTAAATTTACATTATAAAAAATTTCAAACATATACAAAAGGAGAGAGATTAGTATTAATATAATGATCTTTAATGTGCAAATCAGTCAAGTGTTGTTTTATCTGCCTCCTCACATACACACACACTATATTTTATTTTTTTAATTTTTATTTTTTCATACACTGTATTTTTTCCTTTATTTTTAATTGAAAGACAATTACAGTATTGTGTTGGATCCTGCCATGCATCAACATGGATCAACCATAGGTGCACACGTGTCCTCTCCCTCCTGAGCCTCCCTCCCACCTCCCACTGCATCCCACCCCTCTAGGTTGTCACAGAGCTCCATTTTGAGTTCCCTGAGTCATATAGCAAGTTGCCACTGGCTATCCACACGTGTATTTTAAATAGCAGCTTGATATATTAGTCACATACCATAAAGTACCCTTTAAAGTGTGTGCTCATGGGGTTGTGAGCCACCACTATCTAATTTTAGAACGTTGTCATCACCTCCGAAAGTAAGATCATACCCCCTTGCTCTCAATCTCCGTCCCCCAATTCCCACAGCCCTGGCAACCACTAACCCACTGCCTGTCCTACAGATTTGTCTATTCCGGGCATTTGTGTATGGTATCACACGCTCTACAGTCTTTTTGTGACTGGTTTGTTTCATTTAACATAGGTGGCCCTTCCTCTCTGGTCCTGGTCCACAGACACCGCCTCTCTCTTCTCCCTGAGGACCTGCCCGTACCTTGCTTCCGCTTCGGTGTGACGTCACAGACCGTGCGGTTCTGAAGTAATTTGGAGTTCAAGGCTGTTCTGTCTGAAGGATTTGGGAAGATGGCTCCTCTGTAATGGTACACAGACCATGGCAAAGGGGAGAGGAGCAGAGACCCTGTTCTTTGTTCTTTTCCTGGATTATTGGCAAGGTGCAGAGCCCCACCCTTTCCATCTGATCAGAAGTACCGCCCCAGGTAAATTGTGGCAGGTGGAGAGGCAAGAAGACTCACCGTGAGCTTGAATCAGGCAGGAGACAGTGCTCAGCCTCCCACGGGTGCTGGAGGGAACGCAGGGTTTCTCGAAATCCAGAGCTCCGTGGGAGGGTAGCATACTTGCACTTTTTAACTTTACATTATAAAAAATTTCAAACATATACAAAAGGAGAGAGATTAGTATTAATATAATGATCTTTAATGTGCAAATCAGTCAAGTGTTGTTTTATCTGCCTCCTCACATACACACACACTATATTTTATTTTTTTAATTTTTATTTTTTCATACACTGTATTTTTTCCTTTATTTTTAATTGAAAGACAATTACAGTATTGTGTTGGATCCTGCCATGCATCAACATGGATCAACCATAGGTGCACACGTGTCCTCTCCCTCCTGAGCCTCCCTCCCACCTCCCACTGCATCCCACCCCTCTAGGTTGTCACAGAGCTCCATTTTGAGTTCCCTGAGTCATATAGCAAGTTGCCACTGGCTATCCACACGTGTATTTTAAATAGCAGCTTGATATATTAGTCACATACCATAAAGTACCCTTTAAAGTGTGTGCTCATGGGGTTGTGAGCCACCACTATCTAATTTTAGAACGTTGTCATCACCTCCGAAAGTAAGATCATACCCCCTTGCTCTCAATCTCCGTCCCCCAATTCCCACAGCCCCTGGCAACCACTAACCCACTGCCTGTCCTACAGATTTGTCTATTCCGGGCATTTGTGTATGGTATCACACGCTCTACAGTCTTTTTGTGACTGGTTTGTTTCATTTAACATGTTTTCAGGGTTCATCCACATGGCAGCATGCCTCAGGAATTCATACCTTTTTTAAATTTATTTATTGGGGTTTATTTGTTTTACAATGTTTCATTAGCTTCAGGTGTACAGCAAAGTTACTGTTCTACGTTTTTAAGAGTTTTCTTATTTACGGGTATACATAATCCCCAAACAGTCTTAGGTATATCCCTGACCCCTCTCCCCTGAGCCCTCGCTCCCTTTTCCCCCCTCTTCCCCCACCCCAGGTTGATGCTTAGTCCCTATGTAGGTTTCCTTAGACTTACGGCTTAATCACCGTGGTAATCTCTATTACATATGCTAGTGTGGGTTTCCTTGTTGCTCTTTCCATACCTCTTGTCTGATCTTTCCTCCCCCCAAGTCTGTTTCTCCACTACCATTCTGTGTGTGCATTGATCGGTACCATCTTACTAGATTCCACATATATGCATTAGTATACTGTATTTGTCCTTTTCTTTTTGACTGACTTCACTTTGTATAATAGGTTCTAGATTTATCTACCTCATTAGGACTGATTCTTCTGCTTTTTTTTTTTTATGACTGAGAAGTATTGCATTGTATATATGTACCATAGTTCCTTTATCCATTTATTAGTCGATGGACATCTAGGTTGATTCCATGTTCTAGCTATTGTATAGAGTGCTGCAATGAACAGTGGTTTCAGGTGTCTCTTTCAATTTTGACTTCATCAGAACATATGCCTAATAATGGAATTGCTGGGTCATATGGTGCTTCTATTTTTAGTTTTTTAAGGTATCTCCATACTGTCTTCCATAGTGGTTGTATCAATCTACATTCCCACCAACAATGCAAGAGTGTTCCCTTTTCTCTGCACCCTCTCCAGCATTTATTACCTGTAGTTTTTTAATGGTGGCCATTCTGATTGGTGTGAGGTGATATCTCATTGTAGTTTTGATTTGTATTTCTCTAATAATAAATGACTTTGAGCATCTTTTCATGTGTTTTTTTGGCCATCTGTATGTCTTCTTTGGTGAAATTTCTCTTTAGATTATTTTCCCTTTTTTTTTTTTTTTGGCCACTTCTATTAGTCTTTCATTTATTTCCATCTTTGTTCTTCGACGTGTGTGGGCTCCCATCGCAGTGGCCTTTCTGGCTGCACAGGACTGGCTCTGGGTGCATGCACTCCAGAGCTCCGGCTCGGTAGCTGGACACACTGGTCCAACCGCTCTGTGGCACGTGGGATCTTTCCAGGCCAGGGATCAAAACGGCGCCCCTTGCAGTGCAAGGCGGTGTCCTTACCCACTAGACCACCAGGGAAGCCCTATTCTCCCATTTTTTGATTGGGTTGTTTGTTTTTTTGGTATTGAGTTGTCTAAGTTGTTTGTATATTTTGGAAATTAATTCTTTGTTGGGAATTCATTTCTTTTTATGGCTGAATGATGCTCTATTGCACAGACTTACCCCATTCTGTTAATCTGTTTATCAGCTGATGGACATCTGGATGGTTCCCACCTTTTGGCTGAATAATACTGATATGAACACCTTAGGAGCATGGCTTTTTCAAAGTGAACGTAGATTTCCATGCTCTACTTTTGGGATATTATTGCATTTGGAAGCACTTTTGGTATTTACTAGACTGATTGGCTGACCACATTCTAGGACATTCTCTCAATTTAAAGAAATTGGGTTTTTGGAAAAAAAGCAAAAGCAGTAGACACAGTCCTTATGATGGAGGAATCTACAGTACTGTTTTGCAAAAGTTAAGCAGACCAAGACGAAAGTGTCATCTGTCATGAAAGATGGGAGGTACATTGTGCAGTCAGGCAGGGGTTACTTCAAGGAAAGGGAAGATAGCAACTCCGCTTGTCATTGTTGTTCAGTCACTGGCTCCTCTGTCCTTCACCATCTCCCAGAGTTTGTTCAAATTTATGTCCACTGAGTCAGTGATGCTATCTAACCATCTCATCCTCTGCTGCCCCCTTCTTCTTTTGCCTTCAGTCTTTCCCAGCATCAGGCTCTTCTCCAGTGAGTCAGCTCTTTGCATTAAGTGTCCAGAGTACTGGAGCTTCAGTTTCCAGCATCAGTCCTTCCAATGAATATTCAGTGCTTATTTCCTTTAGGATGGACTGGCTTGATCTCCTTGCTGTCCAAGGAACTCTCAAGACTCTTCTCTAGCAAGACAATTTGAAAGCATCAATTCTGCAGCATTCAGTCTTCTTTATGGTCCAACACTCACATCTGTACATGACTACTGTAAAAACCATAGCTTTGACTCTATGCGTCTTGTCCGCTAAGTGATGTCTTTGCTTTTTAATGAACTGTCTAGATTTGTCATAGCTTTCCTTCCAAGGACCAAGTGTCTTTTAATTTCATGGCTGCAGTCACTTTATAAACCAAAGGGTTTTTGTGAACAAATATTTTACTGCTCGGGCTTACTTACACTTCCACCGTGTTGAGCCTTAATGCTTCACTATTAACTCAGCAAGAGAGAACCTTTTGTTTCCTTCATTTACCAAAAAGCCATCCTGGCCATGCACCATTAACCACTTCATTAGCAATTTCCCTATAGAACTGAAGCCTGTGATGTGCACACGTTACTCAGTATCTATACAACTGTGAGGAAACCAGCATTGTCTTGGTTTTGAGTTAAAAGTTCAGATTTTTGGAGAAACTTCATGAATACTCTGTGGAACTCAGAATAGGGGGAGTGCTATGGCCTCAAATGCTTTTATTAAAGCACAGGACTGGGCTTCCCTGGTGGTCCAGTGGGTAAGGACACTGCCTTGCAGTGCAAGGGGCGCGGGTCCGATCCCTGGCCTGGGAAGATCCCACGTGCCGCAGAGCGGCTGGACCGATGTGTCCAATTACCAAACCGGAGCTCTGGAGCGCATGCGCCCAGAGCCAGTGCTCTGTGACAACAGAGGCCGCTGCAATGGGAGGCCCACACAGGCCAAAGAACAAAGGTGGATGAAAATAGATAAATGAAAGACCAATAAAAGTGGCCCGCCTGCCCCCCTCCCTCCCCAACCTGCCCCACCACCACAAAAAAGCACAGGATGCCCCTCCCTGATGGGTTTGCCCACTCCCCAGGGGCAGGTACAAAGGGCTGACCTTGACCTTGAATCAGGAAAGTGTGTCACAAACATCATTACCTCCAAAAAGAAAAGCCTGATATTATAGTGTAAAGGGCTTCCCTGGTGGCTCAGTGGTAAAGTATCCGAGTGTAACACAGTGGACATGGGTTTGATCCCTGGATAGGGAAAACCCTCTGGGAGAGGAAATGGCAACCCACTCCAGTATTCTTGCCAGGGAAATCCTGTGCACAGAGCAGCCTGGAGGGCTACAGTCTCAAAGAGTCAGATATGACTGAGCAAGTGAACACACACACATAGCTCAAAATCTCCCCAGTTCGCTACAGTCTTTTAGTGCTGTTAGTTCATATCCTGATGTAGCCACATATATGTGGTCAGCAGAAGTCTTAACATCCATCCATGCTGTCCTAGGGGAGATGGCTGACCCATTCCAGCTCTGTTTGCATCTTCATTTTTTATTCTTCCATAACAACATCAGGAATTCCTTGTGTTTATCAAACAAGTCAGGATGACCTCGGGCCCCTCAGCCCCTCCTATATAAAATCCTCAGTGAGGATCAGTGCAGAGTATGCAGCAGGATTGTTCCCTTTCTTCCAGAACAAGAAAGCATCACACCTCCAGAATGGTCAGGCACTGCCTGTTGGCCTCCTTGCCCATGGAGGGGAGAATTTTGGTTGAAAAGCCCCTGAGATGTGTGTGCATCTGTGCGTGTTCCTCCCACAGCTGAGCACTGAGTGTGACCTTGCTCGGAACCAGCTCTGGGCACTGCTGTCCACCACGATAATAGCACTGGGGCAGGATGAGGGGAGAGTAGTCTCAGTCTGCAGGTCCCATCAGTGACTCTCCTCCCCTCATTCAGCCCTCCTGTGGTCGACATCTTCCCCTCCAGCCTCAGATGAGAAAGTCAAATCCCACAGAACTTCCCCATCCGCGGTCACGCAGGGTTCAAATGTCATATGTAGTCCATACTGAGCCCAAGTCCAGTGTTCTTTCTCATGGGGCAGGATAAGTGCAGGATGCTCCTCTCAGAATACCATTCAAGAGAGTGTTGATTTAAAAAGAATTCCATGCAGATCCAGTGAAAGACTGACTCACAGCTAAGGTTTATTTCCCCCACAGGTTCAAATACCGAATTTTCATCAAAGTCAAAGAATTTGGACAAAGATTTGGCTAAACTATTTGGTAAGTATTCCTCCCATGTGAAATGGGCAGGGTGCGTTTGAAGGGTCTTATGCTCGTCCACGGTGGTTTCCTGGATAACTGTTCCTGCGGCTCTGATGGGAAGGAAAGTGCTTTGCCTTGAGGCTAGAACAGGTTGTCTAGATACCAGAGTCTCAAGAAATTAAAGAAATCATCAAAGACAAACAGTTAAAGGGCTCAAAGAGTCAGATATGACTGAGCAAGTGAACACACACACATAGCTCAAAATCTCCCCAGTTCGCTACAGTCTTTTAGTGCTGTTAGTTCATATCCTGATGTAGCCACATATATGTGGTCAGCAGAAGTCTTAACATCCATCCATGCTGTCCTAGGGGAGATGGCTGACCCATTCCAGCTCTGTTTGCATCTTCATTTTTTATTCTTCCATAACAACATCAGGAATTCCTTGTGTTTATCAAACAAGTCAGGATGACCTCGGGCCCCTCAGCCCCTCCTATATAAAATCCTCAGTGAGGATCAGTGCAGAGTATGCAGCAGGATTGTTCCCTTTCTTCCAGAACAAGAAAGCATCACACCTCCAGAATGGTCAGGCACTGCCTGTTGGCCTCCTTGCCCATGGAGGGGAGAATTTTGGTTGAAAAGCCCCTGAGATGTGTGTGCATCTGTGCGTGTTCCTCCCACAGCTGAGCACTGAGTGTGACCTTGCTCGGAACCAGCTCTGGGCACTGCTGTCCACCACGATAATAGCACTGGGGCAGGATGAGGGGAGAGTAGTCTCAGTCTGCAGGTCCCATCAGTGACTCTCCTCCCCTCATTCAGCCCTCCTGTGGTCGACATCTTCCCCTCCAGCCTCAGATGAGAAAGTCAAATCCCACAGAACTTCCCCATCCGCGGTCACGCAGGGTTCAAATGTCATATGTAGTCCATACTGAGCCCAAGTCCAGTGTTCTTTCTCATGGGGCAGGATAAGTGCAGGATGCTCCTCTCAGAATACCATTCAAGAGAGTGTTGATTTAAAAAGAATTCCATGCAGATCCAGTGAAAGACTGACTCACAGCTAAGGTTTATTTCCCCCACAGGTTCAAATACCGAATTTTCATCAAAGTCAAAGAATTTGGACAAAGATTTGGCTAAACTATTTGGTAAGTATTCCTCCCATGTGAAATGGGCAGGGTGCGTTTGAAGGGTCTTATGCTCGTCCACGGTGGTTTCCTGGATAACTGTTCCTGCGGCTCTGATGGGAAGGAAAGTGCTTTGCCTTGAGGCTAGAACAGGTTGTCTAGATACCAGAGTCTCAAGAAATTAAAGAAATCATCAAAGACAAACAGTTAGAAAGGACTGTGCTCCTTAAAAAGGGGTCAGTCCGTTAACAGTAGCAAGGCCACCATCTGGGAGCTCTGTTGGGAATGCAGTGTCACACCCCACCTGAGACCAGCTGTGTCCATCTGTCCAGGGATTATGGGATGTGTTAGGGATGGGTGGGGCTTCCCAGGTGGCCCTAATGGTAACGAACCTGCCTGCCAGTGCAAGAGACATAAGACTCGGGTTCGATCTCTTGGTCAGGAAGATCCCCTGAAGGAGGGCATGCAAACCCACTCCAGTGTTTGTTTGTTTGTTTGTTTTAATATATATATATATATATTTAATTTTGGCCTCTTTCATTGGTTTTTTATTTACTTATTTTCATCCATCTTTATTCTTTCGCCTGTGTGGGCCTGCCAACTGCAGTGGCCTCTCTCATTGCAGAGCACCAGCTCTGGGCGCATGTGTCCCAGAGCGCTGGCTCATAATTGGACACACTGGCCCAGCCACTCTGTGGCAGGTAGGATCTTCCTGGGCCAGGGATCGAACTGGTGCCCCTTGCACTGCAAGGTGGACTGTTTACCCACTGGACCACAGGGAAGCCCCTACTCCAGTGTTTTTGCCTGGAGAATCCCATGGACAGAGGAGCCTGGCGAGCTATAATCATAGGGTCACAGAGAGTCAGACACAACTTAGCAGCTAAACAACATACATATATACCATAAGTTAGGAATACGGGATTGACAGATACACATGACTATATATAAAAAGTAAATGACAAAGATTTACTGTATAGCTCAGGGAACTATATTCAATATTTTGTAATAACCTATAATGGAAAAGAACCTGAAAAAATATGTATAACTGAATCATTTTGCTATGCACCTGAAACTAACCAATATTGTAAATCAACTATACTGCAGTTAAATTTTTTTAAAGTGAAGGAGAAATTATTATATTTCCAACAGGTAACTATGAAAGAGTACTGGCATTTTATAACTGTGGAAACTAAGTAGGGATAGTCATATCTGACTGATACCTTGTTTCTATGGGCAGGAGAGATCTTGATGGGGATCTTACTAAATATCGTTGTCAACTGGATTCAGAGCTCAGCCTACCCAACAGGGCCCACTACTTTCTCCTGCAGGCCACTCAACCTAGTGTCTGTCTTCTGATGCCTTGATTGAGCCAACTCTCCCTTCCTGCCTGCTCCTGACCCAGTCTTGTTGCTCTTGGGCGGCTGTGTTGGTGTGTGTGGTCTGCCTCTGCCTCATGTGGCTCGGGGACACAGCAGGAGGTAGATCTGTCCTCTTTGCTTTCTATACAATATTTAACCATTCATTCAGTGCCTACTATGTGTAAGTCAACCATTACATGGAATTTATTTGTCCAATTTATTTTTAATTATTTTTTAAAAGTTAGTCATTTTATGTATTTTATTTATTATTTGTTTGGCTGCCTGGGGTCTTAGTGGTGGCATGCGGGATCTTCAATCTACGTTGCAGCAAGCGAACTGTTTATTGTAGCATGTGGAATTTAGTTCCCTGACCAGGTTTCGCACCCAGGCCCCCTGCATTGGGAGCACAGAGTCTTAGCCACTGGACTTCCAGGGCTAAGACTATTTGGATTTCAAATGTTTATTTTAACCTGATTAATTTTGAAGTTGAACCACATTTTATTTATGCTACAAATAGTAAGCCATTTCCCACTTGGGTTCATAAAAAGACAATCACCTTATACGCTTCCAGCTCTATGAGATATAATTGATACATAGTTTCATGTAAGTTTAAGGTGTAGGTATGATGATTTGATATACTTATATATTGCAAATTCATTAAGTGGAGGAGTGTTAGCTAACTCCTCCATCATGTCACATAATAACTATTTCCTCTTTGTGGTGAGAACTTTTAAGCTCTGTCTTGGCAACTTTCAAGTATCTGATATACTATTATTAACTATAATGACCATGCTGTATATTAGAGCCTCCAAACATGTTCACATAATAACTGGAAATTTGGACTCTGACCCATATCTCACCATTTCCCCTATTCTTGATTCCTGGCAGCCACCATTCTACTTTCTGTTTCTGTTAGTTTGGCTTTTTGAGTCCACCTAGCTATGAAAGAGTACTGGCATGTTATGACTGTGGAAACTAAGTAGGGATAGTCATATCTGACTGATACCTTGTTTCTATGGGCAGGAGAGATCTTGATGGGGATCTTACTAAATATCGTTGTCAACTGGATTCAGAGCTCAGCCTACCCAACAGGGCCCACTACTTTCTCCTGCAGGCCACTCAACCTAGTGTCTGTCTTCTGATGCCTTGATTGAGCCAACTCTCCCTTCCTGCCTGCTCCTGACCCAGTCTTGTTGCTCTTGGGCGGCTGTGTTGGTGTGTGTGGTCTGCCTCTGCCTCATGTGGCTCGGGGACACAGCAGGAGGTAGATCTGTCCTCTTTGCTTTCTATACAATATTTAACCATTCATTCAGTGCCTACTATGTGTAAGTCAACCATTACATGGAATTTATTTGTCCAATTTATTTTTAATTATTTTTTAAAAGTTAGTCATTTTATGTATTTTATTTATTATTTGTTTGGCTGCCTGGGGTCTTAGTGGTGGCATGCGGGATCTTCAATCTACGTTGCAGCAAGCGAACTGTTTATTGTAGCATGTGGAATTTAGTTCCCTGACCAGGTTTCGCACCCAGGCCCCCTGCATTGGGAGCACAGAGTCTTAGCCACTGGACTTCCAGGGCTAAGACTATTTGGATTTCAAATGTTTATTTTAACCTGATTAATTTTGAAGTTGAACCACATTTTATTTATGCTACAAATAGTAAGCCATTTCCCACTTGGGTTCATAAAAAGACAATCACCTTATACGCTTCCAGCTCTATGAGATATAATTGATACATAGTTTCATGTAAGTTTAAGGTGTAGGTATGATGATTTGATATACTTATATATTGCAAATTCATTAAGTGGAGGAGTGTTAGCTAACTCCTCCATCATGTCACATAATAACTATTTCCTCTTTGTGGTGAGAACTTTTAAGCTCTGTCTTGGCAACTTTCAAGTATCTGATATACTATTATTAACTATAATGACCATGCTGTATATTAGAGCCTCCAAACATGTTCACATAATAACTGGAAATTTGGACTCTGACCCATATCTCACCATTTCCCCTATTCTTGATTCCTGGCAGCCACCATTCTACTTTCTGTTTCTGTGAGTTTGGCTTTTAGAGTCCACCTAGAAATGAGATCATATGGCATTTGTTTTTCTATTTAACTTATTTCACTTAGATAATGCCCTCAAAGTCCATTCATGCTGTTGCAAAAGGCAGGATTTCCTTTTTTCTCATAGCCGAACAATATTCCATTGTGTTGTGTATAAAATATATTACCTCTTCTTTATCCATTCATCCACTGATGGACATTTAAACTGTTTTTGCGTCTAGGCTATTGTGGATAAAACTGTAATGAACATGGGAATGTGGGTATCTCCTTGAGCTCCTATTCTTATATTCTTTGGATGTGTATCCAGAAGTGGGATTGCTGGATTAAATGGTAGTTCTAGTTTTAATTTTGGGGAAATGTTCATGTTTTTTGTTTCTCACAGTGGCTGTACCAGTTTATATTCCCACCAACAGTGCACAAGAATTCCCCTCTACAGATCCTTGCCAACACTTGTTCTATCTTAGCTTTTTTGATGGTAGCCATTCTAACAGGTGTGAGCTGTGAGGTGACATCTTATGTGTGTGTGTGTTTTTTTTTTTTTAATTTTGGCCTCTTTTATTGGTTTTTTATTTATTTATTTTCATCCATCTTTATTCTTTGGCCTGTGTGGGCCTCCCATTGCTGTGGCCTCTCCCGTTGCAGAGCACCGACTCTGCGCGCATGTACCCCAGAGCACTGGCTCGTAATTGGACACACCCTTCTAGCTGCTCCACAGCACGTGGGACCCTTCCAGGCCAGGGATTGAACCGGTGCCCCCCACACCGCAAGGCAAACTCCCCACCCACTGGACCACGCAGGGAAGCCCCATGTCGTGGTTTTGATTTGCATTCCCCTGATGGTTAGTGATGTCAGACACTGTTTCATGTATCTGTTTATCATTTGTATGTCTTCTTCAGAAAAAAATCTATCCAATTCCTCAGCCCATTTAAAAACCAGATTGATAGTTTTTGGGTTTTTCTTTCGTTTGCTATTGAGTTGTATAAATCCCTCATATATTTTTGGATATTAACCTCTTAACAGCTATGTGATTTGCACGTATTTTCTCCTATGGTGTAGGTTGCCTTTTCATTTTGTTGACTGTTTCTTTTGCTGTGCAGAAGCTTTTTAGTTTGATGAAGGCTCACTTACTTATTTTGGCTGTTTGTTGCCTGTGCTTTTGATATGTCCAAAAAATTGTTGCCAAGACCAATGCCAAGAAACATTTATCCTAATGATTTCTCCTAGGTTTTTACAAATTTTTTAAAATTTATTTAATCAATTAATTCCTGCCCGCATTGGGTCTTAGTTGCGGCACACAGGATCTTTTGTTGTGGCACTTTGTTGCATCACACAGGCTTTTATTTAGTTGTGGCATGCAGGCTTATTTGCCCTATGGCTCTTCTAGGAGTTTCATGGTTTTAGTTCTTATGTTTAAATCTTTACTTCATTCTGAGTCACATTCTGTGAGTGGTGTTAGATAGTGATCTGGTTTAATTCTTTGGCACGTGATTATCCAGTTTGCTCAACACCATTTATGAAACGACTCACTTTTCCTTGGCTCCCTTGTCAAATACGAGTTGACTGTAATATACTAGGGTTTACTTTGCCTCCTGATTCTGTTCCATTGGTCTATGTGTCAGTATTTATGCTGGTATCATGCTGTTTTGTTTGCTAGAGCTTTATAGTATAGTTTGAAATCAGAAGGTGTGATGCCTTTAGCTTTGTTCTTACTTCTCAGGTTTGGTTTGGCTATTTGAGATCTTCTGTGGTTCCAAATGAACTTTAGGGTTGTGAAAAAAATGGAATTATGATAGGACTTGCATTGAATCTATAAGTAGCCTAGGGTTGTGTGGACATTCTAACAATGTTAATAATTCTTATCTATCAACACAGGATATATGTCAATTTGTTTGTGTCTTGTCAATTTATTTCATCAAACTCTTAGACTGTTCATTTTTACCTTCTTGGTTAATTTATTCCTAAATATTTTACTGTCTGTGACGCTATTATGAATGAGATCTTTTTCTGTATTTCTTTCTCAGATATTTCATTGTCAGTGTATTGAAATGCAGCATAATGTTGATTTTTTATCCTGCAACTTTACTGAATTTGTTGATTTGTTCTAACAGTTGTGTATGTGGAGTCTTTAGAATTTTCTCTCTATATGGTCATGCATGCTAAGTTGCTTCAGTCATGTCTGAGTCTTTGAGACCCTTTGGACTGTAGCCCACCAGGCTCCTCTGTGCATGGGATTCTCCAGGGAAGAGTTCTAGAGTGGATTTCCATGCCGTCCCCAAGGCGATCTTCCTGATCCAGGAGTCAGATCTGCCTGTCTTAGGTCTCCTGCATTGGCAGGTGGGTTCTTCACCACTAGTGCCACCTATCAACTGCGAAAAAGAGGTGATTTTACCTTTTATGATTTGGATGCCTTTTATTTCTTTTTCTTGCCTGGATTGCTCTGGTTGAATTTCCCCATACTATGCTGAACAGGTGTGATAAGAGTGGGCACCTTGTCTTGTTCTTTTTTTTTTTTCCTTGTCTTGTTCTTGATCTTAGAGAAAAAGCTTTCAACTTTTCATGGTTGCATATGGTATTAGCCAAGGGTTTGTCATATATGGCTTTTATAATGTTGAGGTATGTTCCTTCCGTACATCATTTGTTGAGTGTTTTTATTGTAAAATGATGTTGTGTTTTATCAGGTCCCTTTTCTGCACCTATTGAGATGATCATGTCATTTTTATCTTTCATTCTGTGATATATCATGTTTATTGATTTGCATGTGTTGAACCATCCTCTCAGCTCAGGTTTCCTGCACTGGCAGACAGGAGAACCACTAGGGGAGCTCTTGTTGTCTTTTTGGTAATAGCCACTATGACAGATTGAAGTGGTATCTTGTAATTTGCATTTCACTGATGTTTAGTGATGTTGAGCATCTTTTCATGTGTCTGTTGGTTGTCTTGGTTTCTTCCTTGGGAAAATGTCTATTCAGATCCTCTGCCCACATCTGCTCTCAAGACAGGAGGTGAAGAGGGTGTGCAACTGCAGCCCTGGCACTAGCTTTGCATCTATCTGGAGGCATAAGAGTCTTCCAGGGTCTCATGGGTCTTTGGAGGAGGTTTGCATGTCCCACTGCCCTTCCTCCTCCCGGAGAGGGTGGAAAGGAAATGTATCCCTGATGTCTGGTCCCTTGGGCTCCAATCATAATTAGACATAAAAGGAGGTAAAAATGGCTGGCTATGCACAGCTATTGAACCTGTGCTCTAGAACCTTGAAGCCACAACTGTTGAGCCTGTGTGCCACAACTACCAAAGCTGTGTGCCCTAGAGCCCGAGTTTCACAATAAGAAAAGTCAGCACAACAAGAAGCCTGCTCACCTCAACTGTGCAACTAGAGAAGAGCCTGTGGCAGCAGTGAAAACCCAGAACAGCCATAAATAAATAAAAATTTAAAAAAATGGCTGGCTATGGAATGCTGTAGAATCTGTGGCAGATATCTTTTTTTTTTTCTGTCACATATTAATGACATCTTTGTTTTCTTTGTGTTATGTCTCTTTTCTTCCCACATATCATTCCACTTGTGCAGGGTTCCAATGAGCAGAAAACAAACAATATTTACTAGCTAGTCTGGGGGTTCTTTTTTTAAAGTTTTATTGATTGATTTTTGGCTGTGCTGGGTCTTTGTTGCTGTGTGAGCTTTTCTAATAGTTGCGAAGAGTGGAGACTGCTCTTTAGTTGTGGTGTGCAGGCTTCTCATTGCAATGGCTTTCTCTTGTTGTGGACCACAGACTCTAGGTTGCATGGGCTTTATTGGTTGTGGCACCTAGGTTCAGTAGTTGCAGCTCCCGGGCTTTAGAGCACAGGCGCAGTAGTTCTGTTGTGTGGGCTTCATTGCCTATAGCATGTGTGATCTTCCCAGATCAGGGACTAAACCTGTGTCTCCTGCATTGGCAGGTAGATTCTTTACAACTGAACCACCAGGGAAGCCCTAGGGGTTCTTATAAGTAAGGTGATGATCAGCAATTCACAAATACTCAGTCTTTGCATAGTCCTCACACTGGCACTGTGTGTTAAAAACTTTTACAGACATCGTTTTATTTACTTTTTACAAAACTTCTATGTGTTAAATATTCATATGCCCATCCTCCCAGTGAGGGAACTGAAATTCAAAAAGGCGGAGTTATTTGCCCAAGATTGTGTCTTGTTAAACAATAAAATCAGGGTCTGTGCCAAACAGCAGGATTTCACTGTGTGAAGCTTCCTGGGAGAGGCAGTAGGTCTCAGGAGCAGAAAATAAAGTGTGTCTTGTAGAAACAGGAAAGAGGTTTGTTCCTATGGAGGGACAGCTTGTGGACAGTCTCAAAGGTGGGAAGAATGGTGGCAGGAGCAAGGAGAAAAATGATGATATTAAATATCCTGAGATCTGAGGCAAAACCTATAGCTGCACATTTACAGAGGGTGATGGTTCCTGTCTCAGCAATCTAGTGAAATCACAGTGGTTCAGAAATGCTTTAGATAGACCAAGTTGCCCTTCTAAAGACAAGGCATTGTAGATCATGACATCATCTGTTGCATTTGTATCATTTATTCATTGTGTTTGTCGACTACTTTAGGTACTTACAGAACAGAATATGCAAAGCCTGGATTGCTGGTATTAACATGCCTTTCTTTGCTTCACTTGAGATGAAATTCTACTACAAGTGAATTCCAAAGCTCCCTTAGAAGAAACAAGAAGAACAGCAGACAAATCAATTACAGAGAGAGACATGCAAGAAAGCAAGTATTTGTCTTTCAACCTCTAAGTGCTGATATTTGTAAAGGCTGACATGCAGGAGACCTCATATTATTGTGCCTCGCTTTATTGCTTTTGGCATTTATTGTGGTTTTTTTTGTTTGTTTGTTACAAATTGAAGGTTTGTAGCAACCCTACACTGATCATGAGCACAGGCGCAGTAGTTCTGTTGTGTGGGCTTCATTGCCTATAGCATGTGTGATCTTCCCAGATCAGGGACTAAACCTGTGTCTCCTGCATTGGCAGGTAGATTCTTTACAACTGAACCACCAGGGAAGCCCTAGGGGTTCTTATAAGTAAGGTGATGATCAGCAATTCACAAATACTCAGTCTTTGCATAGTCCTCACACTGGCACTGTGTGTTAAAAACTTTTACAGACATCGTTTTATTTACTTTTTACAAAACTTCTATGTGTTAAATATTCATATGCCCATCCTCCCAGTGAGGGAACTGAAATTCAAAAAGGCGGAGTTATTTGCCCAAGATTGTGTCTTGTTAAACAATAAAATCAGGGTCTGTGCCAAACAGCAGGATTTCACTGTGTGAAGCTTCCTGGGAGAGGCAGTAGGTCTCAGGAGCAGAAAATAAAGTGTGTCTTGTAGAAACAGGAAAGAGGTTTGTTCCTATGGAGGGACAGCTTGTGGACAGTCTCAAAGGTGGGAAGAATGGTGGCAGGAGCAAGGAGAAAAATGATGATATTAAATATCCTGAGATCTGAGGCAAAACCTATAGCTGCACATTTACAGAGGGTGATGGTTCCTGTCTCAGCAATCTAGTGAAATCACAGTGGTTCAGAAATGCTTTAGATAGACCAAGTTGCCCTTCTAAAGACAAGGCATTGTAGATCATGACATCATCTGTTGCATTTGTATCATTTATTCATTGTGTTTGTCGACTACTTTAGGTACTTACAGAACAGAATATGCAAAGCCTGGATTGCTGGTATTAACATGCCTTTCTTTGCTTCACTTGAGATGAAATTCTACTACAAGTGAATTCCAAAGCTCCCTTAGAAGAAACAAGAAGAACAGCAGACAAATCAATTACAGAGAGAGACATGCAAGAAAGCAAGTATTTGTCTTTCAACCTCTAAGTGCTGATATTTGTAAAGGCTGACATGCAGGGAGACCTCATATTATTGTGCCTCGCTTTATTGCTTTTGGCATTTATTGTGGTTTTTTTTGTTTGTTTGTTACAAATTGAAGGTTTGTAGCAACCCTACACTGATCATGTCTTTTGGTGCCATTTTTTTCCAACAACATTAGCTCACTTTGCACCTGTGTCACATTTGGGTAACTGTCCCAATATCTCAAACCTTTTCATTATGATTGTATCTGTTAGGGTGATGTGTGATCAGTGATCTCTGATGTTATTACTACAACTCACTGAAGGCTCAGACGATGGTTAGCATTTTTTCGAGAAAAGTATTTTTTACTTAAAATATGTACATGAGTTTTCAGATGATGCTATTGCACACTTAATAGATTACAGTGGAGATATAACTTTTATTTACACTGGGAAACCAAAAAGTCCATGTGACTCACTTTCTTGTGATATTAGCTTTATTGTGGTGATCTTGAGCAATTCAACCTGCAGTGTCTCGAGACGTGCCTGTATTGTATTATTTTTACTACCATATCATTTGAGCTTTCCTTAAACCAGGCAGGTATGGGGCAAAACCAAACTGAGATGTGGAAGAAAGAATGACCACTTACAGAAGTTATTGGTCTCTAGTATGACTAGCCCTGTGTTTGGGGTGATCTCTGAAGCTTAGGGGTCAGGCAGGTCTGTCACTCTGGAGGCTGCTCAGGGCATAGGAACTAGACTTTCTAGTGGTGTTCTTTGTTCTGGTCACACTTGTAATGACTCTTTTTTCAGCAGCCCTTCATAGGTCAGTGTGCAGGTGCGCTAGTCACTGGCTTCTGAGAGGGAAGCCATCCCGCATCCCTCTCCATCACAGCCCCCCATTGCAGCCTCTAGGAAGCACTGAGGCTCAAGTGAGAAAGCTGAGGGGAAGAAGCTGGTCACACATGCCAAAAACATGGACTTTAGCTCAAATCACACAAGGGAAAGAGGAAGCCTTTAAGGTTGACACTTGAGATGAAATTCTACTACAAGTGAATTCCAAAGCTCCCTTAGAAGAAACAAGAAGAACAGCAGACAAATCAATTACAGAGAGAGACATGCAAGAAAGCAAGTATTTGTCTTTCAACCTCTAAGTGCTGATATTTGTAAAGGCTGACATGCAGGGAGACCTCATATTATTGTGCCTCGCTTTATTGCTTTTGGCATTTATTGTGGTTTTTTTTGTTTGTTTGTTACAAATTGAAGGTTTGTAGCAACCCTACACTGATCATGTCTTTTGGTGCCATTTTTTTCCAACAACATTAGCTCACTTTGCACCTGTGTCACATTTGGGTAACTGTCCCAATATCTCAAACCTTTTCATTATGATTGTATCTGTTAGGGTGATGTGTGATCAGTGATCTCTGATGTTATTACTACAACTCACTGAAGGCTCAGACGATGGTTAGCATTTTTTCGAGAAAAGTATTTTTTACTTAAAATATGTACATGAGTTTTCAGATGATGCTATTGCACACTTAATAGATTACAGTGGAGATATAACTTTTATTTACACTGGGAAACCAAAAAGTCCATGTGACTCACTTTCTTGTGATATTAGCTTTATTGTGGTGATCTTGAGCAATTCAACCTGCAGTGTCTCGAGACGTGCCTGTATTGTATTATTTTTACTACCATATCATTTGAGCTTTCCTTAAACCAGGCAGGTATGGGGCAAAACCAAACTGAGATGTGGAAGAAAGAATGACCACTTACAGAAGTTATTGGTCTCTAGTATGACTAGCCCTGTGTTTGGGGTGATCTCTGAAGCTTAGGGGTCAGGCAGGTCTGTCACTCTGGAGGCTGCTCAGGGCATAGGAACTAGACTTTCTAGTGGTGTTCTTTGTTCTGGTCACACTTGTAATGACTCTTTTTTCAGCAGCCCTTCATAGGTCAGTGTGCAGGTGCGCTAGTCACTGGCTTCTGAGAGGGAAGCCATCCCGCATCCCTCTCCATCACAGCCCCCCATTGCAGCCTCTAGGAAGCACTGAGGCTCAAGTGAGAAAGCTGAGGGGAAGAAGCTGGTCACACATGCCAAAAACATGGACTTTAGCTCAAATCACACAAGGGAAAGAGGAAGCCTTTAAGGTTGACACTAATGTGCATTACAATCATATTAAAACTGGGCAATTATTTATTGGGATAAGCTGGGCATGTGTGCCTTGTTAAAATGGCAAAGCTATTAGCAAGCCAGTTTTATAACTAATAACTCTCCTGGTCCATTTTATAAACTACATGACTAAGACAGTGACTGTTATACTGTGTCATAGTGATGGTGTGTCCTGCACACAATCTTATGATGTTCCATTGGTTGATGCAATGTATTGAACACATTTTAGAAAGTGCTTGCATGCTTAAGTGTATCTATTTGTAGGGACTCACCAGTGTCTCATTAACAGAGAAACGCACGTTTGTCATTTACTGGATCAGAGTAGTCATACTTAAAATCATTTGGCCTGTACCAGGCAGGCCTTCCTACTAGTTTTTCCTCTGTAGAATTGAGAGTTGCCGTGTGCACCAACTACCTACCCAGTGGTCATGCAGGTTATCTGTGAGGCAACTGTGTGAAAAGTGGTGTCATCCCTGGTTTTGAGTTTAAAGTTCAGATTCTTGCAGACACTTCATGAAGGCTCGGTTGGCATTCAGAACAGGTGGCTGCTGTGGCCTGAAACGCCTTTATTAGGGGACAAGTTTAGCCTCCCTGATAGGTTTGCCCACTTCCCAGGGGCCAGAGAAAAGGGTTGACCTTGGCTTTATGTTCAGACCCCGAGACACCACCACATTCATAGATAAAAGCCTGATAATAAAGCTCAAAATCTCCTCAGCTTGCTACAGTCTTTGAGCACTGTTAGTTCATATCCTGATGTAGGTACACATGGTCAGTGGAAGTTTTAACGTCCATCCATGCTGTCCTAGGAAGTGCTGACCCACTGCATCTTTGTATCTTCATTTTGTTTTCATTCCTGAAGGACAACATTGAGGAATTCCTTGTGTTTATCAAACAAGTCAGGATGACCTCGGGCCCCTCAGCCCCTCCTATATAAAATCCTCAGTGAGGATCAGTGCAGAGTATGCAGCAGGATTGTTCCCTTTCTTCCAGAACAAGAAAGCATCACACCTCCAGAATGGTCAGGCACTGCCTGTTGGCCTCCTTGCCCATGGAGGAGAATTTTGGTTGAAAAGCCCTGAGATGTGTGTGCATCTGTGCGTGTTCCTCCCACAGCTGAGCACTGAGTGTGACCTTGCTCGGAACCAGCTCTGGGCACTGCAATGGCAAAGCTATTAGCAAGCCATTTTATAACTAATAACTCTCCTGGTCCTTTTTGACTAAGACAGTGACTGTTATACTGTGTCATAGTGATGGTGTGTCCTGCACACAATCTTATGATGTTCCATTGGTTGATGCAATGTATTGAACACATTTTAGAAAGTGCTTGCATGCTTAAGTGTATCTATTTGTAGGGACTCACCAGTGTCTCATTAACAGAGAAACGCACGTTTGTCATTTACTGGATCAGAGTAGTCATACTTAAAATCATTTGGCCTGTACCAGGCAGGCCTTCCTACTAGTTTTTCCTCTGTAGAATTGAGAGTTGCCGTGTGCACCAACTACCTACCCAGTGGTCATGCAGGTTATCTGTGAGGCAACTGTGTGAAAAGTGGTGTCATCCCTGGTTTTGAGTTTAAAGTTCAGATTCTTGCAGACACTTCATGAAGGCTCGGTTGGCATTCAGAACAGGTGGCTGCTGTGGCCTGAAACGCCTTTATTAGGGGACAAGTTTAGCCTCCCTGATAGGTTTGCCCACTTCCCAGGGGCCAGAGAAAAGGGTTGACCTTGGCTTTATGTTCAGACCCCGAGACACCACCACATTCATAGATAAAAGCCTGATAATAAAGCTCAAAATCTCCTCAGCTTGCTACAGTCTTTGAGCACTGTTAGTTCATATCCTGATGTAGGTACACATGGTCAGTGGAAGTTTTAACGTCCATCCATGCTGTCCTAGGAAGTGCTGACCCACTGCATCTTTGTATCTTCATTTTGTTTTCATTCCTGAAGGACAACATTGAGGAATTCCTTGTGTTTATCAAACAAGTCAGGATGACCTCGGGCCCCTCAGCCCCTCCTATATAAAATCCTCAGTGAGGATCAGTGCAGAGTATGCAGCAGGATTGTTCCCTTTCTTCCAGAACAAGAAAGCATCACACCTCCAGAATGGTCAGGCACTGCCTGTTGGCCTCCTTGCCCATGGAGGGGAGAATTTTGGTTGAAAAGCCCCTGAGATGTGTGTGCATCTGTGCGTGTTCCTCCCACAGCTGAGCACTGAGTGTGACCTTGCTCGGAACCAGCTCTGGGCACTGCTGTCCACCACGATAATAGCACTGGGGCAGGATGAGGGGAGAGTAGTCTCAGTCTGCAGGTCCCATCAGTGACTCTCCTCCCCTCATTCAGCCCTCCTGTGGTCGACATCTTCCCCTCCAGCCTCAGATGAGAAAGTCAAATCCCACAGAACTTCCCCATCCGCGGTCACGCAGGGTTCAAATGTCATATGTAGTCCATACTGAGCCCAAGTCCAGTGTTCTTTCTCATGGGGCAGGATAAGTGCAGGATGCTCCTCTCAGAATACCATTCAAGAGAGTGTTGATTCAAAAAGAATTCCATGGGGCTTCCCCTGGTGGTCCAGTGGGTAAGGACACCGCCCTGCAGTGCAAGGGGCGCCGGTTCAATCCCTGGCCTGGGAAGATCCCACGTGCCGCGGAGTGGCTGGACTGATGTGTCCAATTACCCAGCTGGAGCTCTGGCGCGTGTGCGCCCAGAGCCAGCACTCTGCGACAACAGAGGCCACCGCGATGGGAGGCCCACAGGAGCCAAAGAACAAAGACGGATGAAAATAGAGAAATGAAAGACCGATAGAAGTGGCCTGCCCATCCCTCTCCCTCCCCACCCCACCCCCCAAAAAAGATAAATAAATAAAATTAAAAAAAAAAATTCCATGCAGATCCAGTGAAAGACTGACTCATAGCTGAGGTTTGTTTTCCCATAGGTTATCCTCAACAAAAGAGCTTGAAAGATGCTGGCTTTGAATTGAGTTCGAATAAGCGAGATGAACATTTGGCTAAGCTATTTGGTAAATATCCCTTCCATGTGAAACGATCAGGCTGTATTTGAAGACTCTCATGCTTGTTCATTGTATTCTCCCAGATAACCTGTTCCTGCTGCTCTGATGGGAAGGAAAGTGCTTTGCCTTGAGGCTAGAACAGACTCTCAAGAGATGTCAGAGTCTCAAGAAATTAAGCAAAACATAGAAGATAACCAGTTGGGGAGTTTCCCTTGGGGCTCAGTGGTAAGGAGTCCACCTGCCAATTTGAGGGACGGGGGTTCAATCCCTGATCCAGGAAGATCCCACATGTCATGAAACACCTAAGCCCGTGTGCCACAACTGCAGAGCCCATGTGCCCTAGAGCCTATGATCTGCAACAAGAGAAGCCACGGCAATGAGAAGCCTTGCACCACGAGAGAGTGACCCTCACTTGCTGCCACTGAAGAGAAGTCTGTACAGCAACGAAGACCCAACACAGCCAAAAATAAATAAAAATTTTAAAAAGATAACCAGTTGGAAAGACTTCTGCTCCCCAAGAAGGGGCCCCCATCTGGAAGCTGTTGGAAGTGCGATGTCCAGCCCCAGCTCAGACCAGCTGCATCACACCTGCCTGGATGAGGTTCCCAGGGGATTTCTGCACATGCTAGAGATGGTGAGGCCCTGAGGCTGAGACAGGCCTTCTCCCTGGTCCTCAGCCCTACTTGAGCACAAGAATCCCCCGGGAGATCATTGAAACAGAGAGACGCAGGATCAGGTTTCCTGGAGTGAGTTGGGACATTTGCGTCAGTAGTTTTATGAAGCTCTCTAGATGATTCAGGCTACTATCCATTGATCTCTTCCAAGCCTCCCGTGTAACACTGGAGAAAAAGCAAGGCCTCAGTGGAAGATGGTGGGGTAGGAAGCTCCATGAGTATGTCTCAACCTAAGCTACGCCTGAACTGACAAGAACTACCTTAAGCTGCTCTTTTGGAGCACGAGATGTCAGTTGAACACTTGCATTGTCCAGGAGAGAAATTGATGAAGAGATGAGGAGCTTTTAGTGAATTTCAGTGTTTCACATAGATCCTGCCATTCTCCAGTCCCAGCCCCATGGCAGGTAGTCAGGTGGTTGGCAGCCCACTTTCTCAGTGTGGTTTGCTGGTGCCAGAATGAGCAATAGGGACCTTGTCCTTTTTTAAAACATGGACTGAGTTCAGGCTGTATTTGAAGACTCTCATGCTTGTTCATTGTATTCTCCCAGATAACCTGTTCCTGCTGCTCTGATGGGAAGGAAAGTGCTTTGCCTTGAGGCTAGAACAGACTCTCAAGAGATGTCAGAGTCTCAAGAAATTAAGCAAAACATAGAAGATAACCAGTTGGGGAGTTTCCCTTGGGGCTCAGTGGTAAGGAGTCCACCTGCCAATTTGAGGGACGGGGGTTCAATCCCTGATCCAGGAAGATCCCACATGTCATGAAACACCTAAGCCCGTGTGCCACAACTGCAGAGCCCATGTGCCCTAGAGCCTATGATCTGCAACAAGAGAAGCCACGGCAATGAGAAGCCTTGCACCACGAGAGAGTGACCCTCACTTGCTGCCACTGAAGAGAAGTCTGTACAGCAACGAAGACCCAACACAGCCAAAAATAAATAAAAATTTTAAAAAGATAACCAGTTGGAAAGACTTCTGCTCCCCAAGAAGGGGCCCCCATCTGGAAGCTGTTGGAAGTGCGATGTCCAGCCCCAGCTCAGACCAGCTGCATCACACCTGCCTGGATGAGGTTCCCAGGGGATTTCTGCACATGCTAGAGATGGTGAGGCCCTGAGGCTGAGACAGGCCTTCTCCCTGGTCCTCAGCCCTACTTGAGCACAAGAATCCCCCGGGAGATCATTGAAACAGAGAGACGCAGGATCAGGTTTCCTGGAGTGAGTTGGGACATTTGCGTCAGTAGTTTTATGAAGCTCTCTAGATGATTCAGGCTACTATCCATTGATCTCTTCCAAGCCTCCCGTGTAACACTGGAGAAAAAGCAAGGCCTCAGTGGAAGATGGTGGGGTAGGAAGCTCCATGAGTATGTCTCAACCTAAGCTACGCCTGAACTGACAAGAACTACCTTAAGCTGCTCTTTTGGAGCACGAGATGTCAGTTGAACACTTGCATTGTCCAGGAGAGAAATTGATGAAGAGATGAGGAGCTTTTAGTGAATTTCAGTGTTTCACATAGATCCTGCCATTCTCCAGTCCCAGCCCCATGGCAGGTAGTCAGGTGGTTGGCAGCCCACTTTCTCAGTGTGGTTTGCTGGTGCCAGAATGAGCAATAGGGACCTTGTCCTTCAAAAATATGAGTGTGTGTTGATCACTGCCTTTGG
This sequence comes from Tragulus kanchil, assembly GCA_022376925.1. NCBI lineage: Eukaryota > Metazoa > Chordata > Mammalia > Artiodactyla > Tragulidae > Tragulus > Tragulus kanchil. The sequence goes on from JAIOJX010000029.1 coordinate 97,281,185, forward strand.
TCACTGAGGACTGGCATTGGGACTGGTCATTGTTTGACTTACATGGCCTGAAGAGGCTTCCAAGAAACTGTCAAGGAGATTAAAGAGACAGTATTTTTTGTTTTTCTCCTTTTGAAATATAGACACTTGAGGAAACCTCTGTCAGGCCACTGAGTGGCCACAGACATATTGAACTGGAAATTCAGAAGCCATACACAGTAAGGAGTACACACTTTGCCAGAATAGTTTGGAGAAGTCACAAATACATGGCTACAGCCCTTGAAAGCAGAAATTGAGCATCGCTGAGGAGTGGGAGAATTATATTTCCAATGTTACCAAAATATAATACTTAGATTTTTGACAGACATTTGTTCAGTCATGTCTGACTCTTTGCAACCCTACCAACTGTAGCCTGCCAGGCTCCTCTGTCCATAGAATTCTCCAGGCAAGAATACTGGAGTGGGTTGCCATTCCTTTTTCCAGGGGATCTTCTCTACCCAGGGATCAAACTTGGGTCTCCCGCATTGCAGGCAGATTTTTTCTTTACCATCAAAGCCACTAGAGAAGCTCTCAACAACAACAAAAATTTACAAAACATACAAAGAAACAGGACAGAATGATCCACTCAAAGGGAGAAAAAAGAGAAATGGACAGAACCCATCCCCAAAGAAGCCTAGAAGTCAGAATATCATCAAAGATATTAAATCACTGTCTTCAGTATGTTTAATGAGTAAAGGAAATGATAGACAAAGAACTTGTGGAAATCAAGAAAAGAATGTTTGAATAAAGTAGAAATATTAATAAACAAATGGAAGCTATAAAAAGGAGCCAGATAGAAATTCTGAAGTTGAAAGGTATAGTCAAGAACTACCTTAAGCTGCTCTTTTGGAGCACGAGATGTCAGTTGAACACTTGCATTGTCCAGGAGAGAAATTGATGAAGAGATGAGGAGCTTTTAGTGAATTTCAGTGTTTCACATAGATCCTGCCATTCTCCAGTCCCAGCCCCATGGCAGGTAGTCAGGTGGTTGGCAGCCCACTTTCTCAGTGTGGTTTGCTGGTGCCAGAATGAGCAATAGGGACCTTGTCCTTCAAAAATATGAGTGTGTGTTGATCACTGCCTTTGGTCACTGAGGACTGGCATTGGGACTGGTCATTGTTTGACTTACATGGCCTGAAGAGGCTTCCAAGAAACTGTCAAGGAGATTAAAGAGACAGTATTTTTTGTTTTTCTCCTTTTGAAATATAGACACTTGAGGAAACCTCTGTCAGGCCACTGAGTGGCCACAGACATATTGAACTGGAAATTCAGAAGCCATACACAGTAAGGAGTACACACTTTGCCAGAATAGTTTGGAGAAGTCACAAATACATGGCTACAGCCCTTGAAAGCAGAAATTGAGCATCGCTGAGGAGTGGGAGAATTATATTTCCAATGTTACCAAAATATAATACTTAGATTTTTGACAGACATTTGTTCAGTCATGTCTGACTCTTTGCAACCCTACCAACTGTAGCCTGCCAGGCTCCTCTGTCCATAGAATTCTCCAGGCAAGAATACTGGAGTGGGTTGCCATTCCTTTTTCCAGGGGATCTTCTCTACCCAGGGATCAAACTTGGGTCTCCCGCATTGCAGGCAGATTTTTTCTTTACCATCAAAGCCACTAGAGAAGCTCTCAACAACAACAAAAATTTACAAAACATACAAAGAAACAGGACAGAATGATCCACTCAAAGGGAGAAAAAAGAGAAATGGACAGAACCCATCCCCAAAGAAGCCTAGAAGTCAGAATATCATCAAAGATATTAAATCACTGTCTTCAGTATGTTTAATGAGTAAAGGAAATGATAGACAAAGAACTTGTGGAAATCAAGAAAAGAATGTTTGAATAAAGTAGAAATATTAATAAACAAATGGAAGCTATAAAAAGGAGCCAGATAGAAATTCTGAAGTTGAAAGGTATAGTGACTGAAATGAAAAACTCACTGCAGGGATTTGACGGCAGATCTGAGCCAGCAGAATTAAGGATCCTTAACTTTAACCTGCAACACTTGAAATAGTCTAGTCTGAGGAGGAGAAAGAAAAAAATGAAATGAAGAAACAGAGCACAAGGGGCCATGAGACACCTTGAAGAGGAAAGTAGTAAGTGTTAGTTGCTCAGTCGTGTCCAACTCTTTGTGACCACAAGCACCAGGCTCCTCTGTCCATGGGATTCTCCAGGCAGGAATACTGGAGTGGATAACCATTCCCTTCTCCAGGTGTCTTCCCAATCCAGGATTGAACCCAAGTCTCCTCGCTTGCAGGCAGATTCTTTACCATCTGAGCCGCTAGGAAAGCCCGAAAAAGAGAAGGAGAAATGCATATATTTTAAAAAATATATAACCATGAAAAATTAGGAACAGTTTATAAACAGTTTTCATATTTAAAGTGCTTATAAACAGAGGGCTTTTTCTAACTTAAAGATCTATTCTGCTTTATTTTTACCCTCCAGATGTCACATATTTTTATGGGCCGTCCTGGGAAAAGTCTCAGAAATGGGTCAAAATGACAACAAAAATAAGAAGGAAAATTATGACACTCTACATCATGAGATTTGGGACAGAGTTTCTAGCCACCTGTCTTTGGTGGACAATGTTTACTGCCCAGGACATCTAGTGGAAGCACATTTTTTCAGAAGTGATTTATGTCATTAGAAGTTCCCTTCCCAATGGAAGGACTTTGAGAGTGTATTTCCACATATTCTTTGAGTTTGTATTATTTATTCACTGTGTTTATACTGCTTTACAGAGAAAAATATCAGATCTTCACTGCTGGTACTAATATGCCTTTATTTACTTTTCTTGAGATGAAATTCTACTGCAAGTGTTTTCCAATATTCCCTTAGAAGAAACAAGAACATTGGCAGGCAGATCAGTCACAAAGAGAAACACGGAAGGAAGCAAGTATATGTGTTTAAAAGCCTAAGTGTGCATTTTTCTGTAGGCTCATGTTCTATGTTGTAGGTGCTGTGCTATTGTCTTACCATTCTCTAGAACAGCTACTTGTGCAGCAAAGACAAACTGAGACATGTAGGAAAGAATTGTCTAAAATCCTCTAAACCTCCAGGAGGAAAGTAGGATCCCTCTATTTGGAGGAAATCCCTCAAGTTCATGGGTCAGACACATTCTCACTTTCTGAAGGCTGTTCAGAGGACACAAACTGGAATTTCAAATGGCGTTGACTGTTCCTGACACCTCGCTTTATACTTCCATGTGCATGACCTGGTTTGAGGGTAATCTCAGCCCTAGGTGAATTCAGTCATTAGGGCCTCATTCCGTGGATAAGATCAAGGACAAAAGTCTCATGCCCTAGAGACATCTACAGAAGGCAAGAGTGATGAACACGCCCTTTCCCCAAAGCAGCTTCATAGCATTATTATTTTTTAAGGAACATTTTGAGGATTAAGGCAGGTATTTGATCATAGGCCTCAGGATGGAATTGTGTGTCAGAAATTGCCGGCAGTGCCCAAGTAGCAGACAAGTGAGTGCTGTGTTGAAATTTTTGCAGAAAGATGTGAATTGCAAATCTTGGCTTTATTTTTACCCTCCAGATGTCACATATTTTTAGGGGTCCTGGAAAATTCAGAAATGGGTCAAAATGACAACAAAAATAAGAAGGAAAATTATGACACTCTACATCATGAGATTTGGGACAGAGTTTCTAGCCACCTGTCTTTGGTGGACAATGTTTACTGCCCAGGACATCTAGTGGAAGCACATTTTTTCAGAAGTGATTTATGTCATTAGAAGTTCCCTTCCCAATGGAAGGACTTTGAGAGTGTATTTCCACATATTCTTTGAGTTTGTATTATTTATTCACTGTGTTTATACTGCTTTACAGAGAAAAATATCAGATCTTCACTGCTGGTACTAATATGCCTTTATTTACTTTTCTTGAGATGAAATTCTACTGCAAGTGTTTTCCAATATTCCCTTAGAAGAAACAAGAACATTGGCAGGCAGATCAGTCACAAAGAGAAACACGGAAGGAAGCAAGTATATGTGTTTAAAAGCCTAAGTGTGCATTTTTCTGTAGGCTCATGTTCTATGTTGTAGGTGCTGTGCTATTGTCTTACCATTCTCTAGAACAGCTACTTGTGCAGCAAAGACAAACTGAGACATGTAGGAAAGAATTGTCTAAAATCCTCTAAACCTCCAGGAGGAAAGTAGGATCCCTCTATTTGGAGGAAATCCCTCAAGTTCATGGGTCAGACACATTCTCACTTTCTGAAGGCTGTTCAGAGGACACAAACTGGAATTTCAAATGGCGTTGACTGTTCCTGACACCTCGCTTTATACTTCCATGTGCATGACCTGGTTTGAGGGTAATCTCAGCCCTAGGTGAATTCAGTCATTAGGGCCTCATTCCGTGGATAAGATCAAGGACAAAAGTCTCATGCCCTAGAGACATCTACAGAAGGCAAGAGTGATGAACACGCCCTTTCCCCAAAGCAGCTTCATAGCATTATTATTTTTTAAGGAACATTTTGAGGATTAAGGCAGGTATTTGATCATAGGCCTCAGGATGGAATTGTGTGTCAGAAATTGCCGGCAGTGCCCAAGTAGCAGACAAGTGAGTGCTGTGTTGAAATTTTTGCAGAAAGATGTGAATTGCAATTTCTGCGGTTCCATTCCCACGGCCTCTGCAATCAACAACCAGCTGGTGCTTCTCCCCACAATAATTTATAAACTTTCAAACACACGTTTTCAAGTACAAGTGACTTCTGTATTAGCATTTCAGCACTGGATTGGGAGGTTGGGATTTGCAGATGCAAACTAGTATACATATTGATAAGATGGATAAAAACAATGCCCTGCTGTATAGCACAGGGAGTTATATTCAATATCCTGTGATAAACCATCATGGAAAAGCATATGAAGAAGAATTCAAAGCTCGTAAGGGTATACTGATAAAAGTTTTTCTGTTTTTCTCATGTGTTTCATCATCACAGGAGCCACCGTTGATAGGATTTCTCCCAGATCAGAAGGTTTCCTTGACATCACGAGCAGAACTTCCGATAATGGTAAATGCAAATGCATAAAATTGGAGTTAGGGGTCAGTAACACCTCTTCTGCCTCTTGCTCAAGTTCAGAACCAAGTGTGCCATTAAGCCAACCTCCAGCAGATGGAGCTCAGGCCATCTTCTCCAGGGATACTTGCCTGGATCATGGGGTGCTTCACCTACTGCTGGAGGAGAGCTGTGATCACTGGCAAGGCTGAGGATGCCCCAGCCTTCTCCAGTCCCCCTCCATGAGAGACTTGGCTTTTATCAAGCACACAGCAGAGAGGAACAGATCAGAATGTTTGCTCTCTGCAGAGAGACAGAGGCAGAGAGCTAGGAGACAGGGACAGAGGGAAGGAGAAAGGAGCCAGTCACAAGCTCCTGAGTCCTCTCAAACTTACCAGTGGACCCCCGAGGGGGAGACTGAAGGACCCAGACATTCCTAGGTGAATTCAGTCATTAGGGCCTCATTCCGTGGATAAGATCAAGGACAAAAGTCTCATGCCCTAGAGACATCTACAGAAGGCAAGAGTGATGAACACGCCCTTTCCCCAAAGCAGCTTCATAGCATTATTATTTTTTAAGGAACATTTTGAGGATTAAGGCAGGTATTTGATCATAGGCCTCAGGATGGAATTGTGTGTCAGAAATTGCCGGCAGTGCCCAAGTAGCAGACAAGTGAGTGCTGTGTTGAAATTTTTGCAGAAAGATGTGAATTGCAATTTCTGCGGTTCCATTCCCACGGCCTCTGCAATCAACAACCAGCTGGTGCTTCTCCCCACAATAATTTATAAACTTTCAAACACACGTTTTCAAGTACAAGTGACTTCTGTATTAGCATTTCAGCACTGGATTGGGAGGTTGGGATTTGCAGATGCAAACTAGTATACATATTGATAAGATGGATAAAAACAATGCCCTGCTGTATAGCACAGGGAGTTATATTCAATATCCTGTGATAAACCATCATGGAAAAGCATATGAAGAAGAATTCAAAGCTCGTAAGGGTATACTGATAAAAGTTTTTCTGTTTTTCTCATGTGTTTCATCATCACAGGAGCCACCGTTGATAGGATTTCTCCCAGATCAGAAGGTTTCCTTGACATCACGAGCAGAACTTCCGATAATGGTAAATGCAAATGCATAAAATTGGAGTTAGGGGTCAGTAACACCTCTTCTGCCTCTTGCTCAAGTTCAGAACCAAGTGTGCCATTAAGCCAACCTCCAGCAGATGGAGCTCAGGCCATCTTCTCCAGGGATACTTGCCTGGATCATGGGGTGCTTCACCTACTGCTGGAGGAGAGCTGTGATCACTGGCAAGGCTGAGGATGCCCCAGCCTTCTCCAGTCCCCCTCCATGAGAGACTTGGCTTTTATCAAGCACACAGCAGAGAGGAACAGATCAGAATGTTTGCTCTCTGCAGAGAGACAGAGGCAGAGAGCTAGGGGGAGACAGGGACAGAGGGAAGGAGAAAGGAGCCAGTCACAAGCTCCTGAGTCCTCTCAAACTTACCAGTGAAGTCCCTCCCCCAGCCTCTGGGGGCTTGGCTCATGAGGGGCTGAGCACTTCCTTGAAGCGGAACCCCAGAGGGCTCTTTCCATTCCTTCAGATGATGAGCAAAGAGTCATCTTAGATCCAATTAGGATGGGGGCAGTTGGGATGAAGACAGGACGACTAACTGAAATCCCATGCAGCATTGCTTCTCTTGACAGACTTCAAAGGGAAAATAGGGAGTTCCTTGGTGGACCAGTGGTTAGAAATCAGTGCTTCCATTGCAGAGGGCACAAGTTTGATTCCTGATCAGGGAACTAAGATCTTGAAAGCCATGTGGTGCAGCCCCAAACAAACAAACAAAACCCAAAAAGGCCCAAAATGTCACTATCTAAGCTAGAAAATATGTGGTCTTTCCTGGGCACAGGAATAGAAACTAGATCAGTGGTTCCCAAGTCTAACTGTGCATCAGTCTTGGGGAAGAGGTTGTGAATGGAAGGAGCTTATTAATTATCCTTATTCTGGGATTTCCGTGGTGGTCCAGTGGTTAAGACTCCATGCTTCCAATGCAGGGAACTCAGGTTTGATCCCTGGTCAGACAACTGAGATCCCACTTGCCAAAAGGAAAAAAGAAAGTAGAAAGTGTTAGTTACTCAGTTGTGTCTGAGTCTTTGTGACCCCATGAACTGTAACCTGTCAGGCTCCTCTGTCTATGGGATTTCCCAGGCAAGAATACTGGAGTGCGTTGCCATTTCCTCCTCCAGGGGATCTTATTTCCAGTACCGACCAGGAATCTGTAGAAGTGGAGTCCAGGCTCTGCACATCTTTGCCTATTGTCTGAGTGACTTGGCTATAGTAAGCCAGACACCAGCCCTAGGCGTTTGGGACCATTGGCTTAGATGGTTTTCACAGATCAATTTACCACAGAATTCTCTTTAATTATAAATAGTTCTAATATCCCTGAATTTGGTCCTACACATTTCTTTCTGTAAATTGCATGATTGTCATAAATTAAATATAGTTGGGCATCTCTGCAGAGAGACAGAGGCAGAGAGCTAGGGGGAGACAGGGACAGAGGGAAGGAGAAAGGAGCCAGTCACAAGCTCCTGAGTCCTCTCAAACTTACCAGTGAAGTCCCTCCCCCAGCCTCTGGGGGCTTGGCTCATGAGGGGCTGAGCACTTCCTTGAAGCGGAACCCCAGAGGGCTCTTTCCATTCCTTCAGATGATGAGCAAAGAGTCATCTTAGATCCAATTAGGATGGGGGCAGTTGGGATGAAGACAGGACGACTAACTGAAATCCCATGCAGCATTGCTTCTCTTGACAGACTTCAAAGGGAAAATAGGGAGTTCCTTGGTGGACCAGTGGTTAGAAATCAGTGCTTCCATTGCAGAGGGCACAAGTTTGATTCCTGATCAGGGAACTAAGATCTTGAAAGCCATGTGGTGCAGCCCCAAACAAACAAACAAAACCCAAAAAGGCCCAAAATGTCACTATCTAAGCTAGAAAATATGTGGTCTTTCCTGGGCACAGGAATAGAAACTAGATCAGTGGTTCCCAAGTCTAACTGTGCATCAGTCTTGGGGAAGAGGTTGTGAATGGAAGGAGCTTATTAATTATCCTTATTCTGGGATTTCCGTGGTGGTCCAGTGGTTAAGACTCCATGCTTCCAATGCAGGGAACTCAGGTTTGATCCCTGGTCAGACAACTGAGATCCCACTTGCCAAAAGGAAAAAAGAAAGTAGAAAGTGTTAGTTACTCAGTTGTGTCTGAGTCTTTGTGACCCCATGAACTGTAACCTGTCAGGCTCCTCTGTCTATGGGATTTCCCAGGCAAGAATACTGGAGTGCGTTGCCATTTCCTCCTCCAGGGGATCTTATTTCCAGTACCGACCAGGAATCTGTAGAAGTGGAGTCCAGGCTCTGCACATCTTTGCCTATTGTCTGAGTGACTTGGCTATAGTAAGCCAGACACCAGCCCTAGGCGTTTGGGACCATTGGCTTAGATGGTTTTCACAGATCAATTTACCACAGAATTCTCTTTAATTATAAATAGTTCTAATATCCCTGAATTTGGTCCTACACATTTCTTTCTGTAAATTGCATGATTGTCATAAATTAAATATAGTTGGGCATCTCTTTGGTACCTGAGTCTCCTCTGGGAGAAGCGAGTGGATGTCTTTGTGCTGAGGACCACACATGGGTGAGAGTGGCTTCTTCAGCACAGTCCACATCATCCCATTTGTCTGTGAATGACCTCCCAGTGTTTCTTTTAAGAGTACCTGGAAGAACTTTCAGGGAAAAGAGTTTCACAGACTCCACAATGAGCAGTAATTTGCCGTTGCTCATGACTAGTCCTTACATTTTCTCCCTAGAGCAGATGCCCAGTATTCCCAGGGCAAGACCTTCTTCTGTTTTCTGCTGAGTGGGTGCTATCACTCCTAATCTAAGGAGTGCCACCAGAGGAGTCTAAAAATTAGAAGAAATGTGTAGATTAGAAAATAGTCTTGGGACTGTAATGTTAGGTTGAGTTATTTGAACTTACTGTTTTTAAAGCTCAAAAATAGTCAAAGATCTCCAGTTTTATGCAGCTCAATCTAATACCTTGGAAATCCTTCAGGGGTCTCTGTTTAATGGTACAAATTATATACTCAGGTCTGGGCTTCCTGCAGAGTGTAGATGCCTCTGTAAGGGTGTCACTTCTCTCCATGCATGATTCTTACACCAAACCAGAGGCAGCTGATTAAAATCCTCATTCATATGGACACAAGTGAATGTTCCTTTTTTGTTCAACTAGTTTCCTTGGAATTGCATTCTTACTGTGGTTTTAGCTGGAGCAGTGGTAAAAGAATCTGCCTGGGGCTTCCCTGGTGGTCCAGTGGGTAAAGACACCACTTTGAAGTGCAAGGGGCACTGGTTGGATCCCTGGCCTGGGAGGATCCCACGTGCCACGGAGTGGCTGGACCGATGTGTCCAACTACCAAACCGGAGCTCTAGAGCACATACACCCAGGGCCGGTGCTCTGCAGCGAGAGAGGCCACTGTGATGGGAGGCCCACACAGGCCAAAGAACAACAACAAAAAAGATAAATGAATGAAAGATCAATAGAAGTGGCCAAAAAAAAAAAAAAAGAAAATAAAAAGAATCTGCCTGCCAGTGCAGGAGATGCAGGTTCAATCTCTGGGCTGGAAAGATCCTCTGAGGAAGTGGCAACCTACTGCAGTGTTTTTTCCTGGAGAATCCCATGGATAGAGGTTGGATACAGTCCATGGGGTCGCAAAAACCATTTTAACAATATGTCCAGAAATTCTTTGATATCCTTCCCTTCGAAAGATGGAGCTTCATCCCCATCCTCTTGCTGTGGGCTAGACTTAGTGAGTTGCTTCTAATGACTAGAATTATGGCAGAAGTGATGTGCCACTCCTTAGATTAGGTCACAGAAGACACTGTGGTTTCCGCCTGGCTGTGTCTTCAGTTGATTGCTTTCTCAGGGGAAAGTTAGCTGTCATGTTGTGAGAACACGACAGCAGTTCTAGGGGGAGGCCCCTGTGATCGGGAACTGAGTCTTTCCGCCTATAGCTGGTGAGGAGGTGAGACCTTCTGCCGACAGCTGTGTGAGCTGTCTGGGAAACAGACCCTCCAGAGCCTTTCAGCCTTCAAATGACTACAGTCTTGGCCCACAAGACAGGCATAACCGGTGGTTCTGGACCAGGGTCTTTCATGAGGTTGCAGTCAAGATTCTTTACGATTCCTTCAAGACCTAGCTGTTGTTCTCCTTCCCAGTGGTAGGCACTGTGCCAGGAACTGGAGAGCTAGAGGGGCACTCTTATCTTCCAAGAGCTTGCAGCTAGTAAGACAGTCAGTCTCATTAATAATTATTGGACATAAATCTGCTAAAATTGAGTGTTTCAAAAATGTTTTAGGGACTTTCCTGGTGGTCTAGTGCCAGGAATCTGCCTTCCAATGCAGGAGACTCAGGTTTTATCCCTGGTTGGGGCAGGGATTCCACATGCCATGGGGCAGCTAAGCCTATGAAAGAGCAAGGCAAGCACAACCCCTTAGTAGACTAACTCTGTGCTCTTCAGAGTTTTTCCCTGTGGTTATTAATTTCTTGTCTGTGATTGGACAAACTGGCATTTCCAAAGTCAAGCAATTATGAGTTATATTAAGCTGTGATTTTTCTCTCTTTTCTAAGCAAATTGAATAAAAACCAGATTTCTTTCTGTCTCCAGAAATAATTCAACCAAGTGAGGCTGTTCTCACATACTTTCTAGACATATTCACCAAACTCACTCCAAAGGTGCTGAGTTAGCTACAGATTTTCAACTCTGCTGCTACTCAAGCATTCTGGATCCCTCTATTAATAAATGAATATTTGAGTGTATTTAGTCTTCTCTATTGCCCTTTCAATTCAAGAAGCAGTCTTTTTAAAATTGAAGTATAATTGACTTAAAATATTATGTTTATTTCAGGTATATAACATAGTGGTTCAGTATTTTTTTTTATTATTATTATTTTAATTTATTTTTGGCTGTGCTGGGTCTTTGTTGATGTGTGTGGGTTTAGGTGCTCTGTGGTATGTGGGATCTTCCCGCATCAGGGCTCGAACCTGTGTCTCCTGCATTGGCAGACGGGTTCTTATCCACTGAGCCACAAGGGACAGACAGCATAACCGGTGGTTTTTGGGGACCCCAGCTGTGTGAGCTGTCTGGGAAACAGACCCTCCAGAGCCTTTCAGCCTTCAAATGACTACAGTCTTGGCCCACAAGACAGGCATAACGGTGGTTCTGGACCAGGGTCTTTCATGAGGTTGCAGTCAAGATTCTTTCGATTCCTTCAAGACCTAGCTGTTGTTCTCCTTCCCAGTGGTAGGCACTGTGCCAGGAACTGGAGAGCTAGAGGGGCACTCTTATCTTCCAAGAGCTTGCAGCTAGTAAGACAGTCAGTCTCATTAATAATTATTGGACATAAATCTGCTAAAATTGAGTGTTTCAAAAATGTTTTAGGGACTTTCCTGGTGGTCTAGTGCCAGGAATCTGCCTTCCAATGCAGGAGACTCAGGTTTTATCCCTGGTTGGGGCAGGGATTCCACATGCCATGGGGCAGCTAAGCCTATGAAAGAGCAAGGCAAGCACAACCCCTTAGTAGACTAACTCTGTGCTCTTCAGAGTTTTTCCCTGTGGTTATTAATTTCTTGTCTGTGATTGGACAAACTGGCATTTCCAAAGTCAAGCAATTATGAGTTATATTAAGCTGTGATTTTTCTCTCTTTTCTAAGCAAATTGAATAAAAACCAGATTTCTTTCTGTCTCCAGAAATAATTCAACCAAGTGAGGCTGTTCTCACATACTTTCTAGACATATTCACCAAACTCACTCCAAAGGTGCTGAGTTAGCTACAGATTTTCAACTCTGCTGCTACTCAAGCATTCTGGATCCCTCTATTAATAAATGAATATTTGAGTGTATTTAGTCTTCTCTATTGCCCTTTCAATTCAAGAAGCAGTCTTTTTAAAATTGAAGTATAATTGACTTAAAATATTATGTTTATTTCAGGTATATAACATAGTGGTTCAGTATTTTTTTTTATTATTATTATTTTAATTTATTTTTGGCTGTGCTGGGTCTTTGTTGATGTGTGTGGGTTTAGGTGCTCTGTGGTATGTGGGATCTTCCCGCATCAGGGCTCGAACCTGTGTCTCCTGCATTGGCAGACGGGTTCTTATCCACTGAGCCACAAGGGAAGCCCAGTATTTTTTTTTTTAAACCTTTATTTTACTTTTAACTTTTACTCGGTATTTTTATACATTACAAAATGATCACAAGTTTAGTTACTGGGCTTCCCCAGGGGGTGCAGATGATAAAGAATCCACCTGAAATGCCGGAGACCTGGGTTCAATCCCTGGATATGGAAGATCCCTGAAGAGGGCAATGATTATGCAATATTCTTGCCTGGAGAATTCCATGGACAGAAGAACCTGGCCAGGCTACAGTCCATGGGATAGCAAAGAGTCAGACATGACTGAGTGACTAACACTTTTCAAGTTTAGTTACTGTCACCATGCAAAGTCACTATACTATTATTGACTATATTCCCTATGCAGCGCATTGCATCCCCTTGACATGTTTATTTTAGAACTGGAAGTTTGTTTCTCATAATCTCCTTCATCTGTTTCACTCATTCTCCCACAACTCCTGCCCTCTGGAAGCCACCAATTTGTTCTCTGTAGTTATGAGTCTGTTTCTGTTTTGTTCTTCATTTGCGTTTTTTTTTTTTTTTTTTTAGATTCCACATGTGAGTAAAATCATACAGTATTTATCTTTCTTTGTCTGACTTATTTCACTTAGCCTAATATTCTCTGCTTCCCAAGTAGCGCAGTGGTAAAGAATCCACCTACTGGGCTTCCCTGGTGGTCCAGTGGGTAAGGACACCGCCTCGCAGTGCAAGGGGCGCCGGTTCGATCCCTGGCCTGGGAAGATCCCACGTGCCATGGAGCGGCTGGACTGATGTGTCCAATTACCGAGCTGGAGCTCTGGAGCGCATGCCTCGAGGCCAGTGCTGAATTATTTTTAAAAAAGTGTTTTTCCATTGCCCTTTCAATTCAAGCAGTTTTTAAAATTGAAGTATAATTGACTTAAAATATTATGTTTATTTCAGGTATATAACATAGTGGTTCAGTATTTTTTTTTATTATTATTATTTTAATTTATTTTTGGCTGTGCTGGGTCTTTGTTGATGTGTGTGGGTTTAGGTGCTCTGTGGTATGTGGGATCTTCCCGCATCAGGGCTCGAACCTGTGTCTCCTGCATTGGCAGACGGGTTCTTATCCACTGAGCCACAAGGGAAGCCCAGTATTTTTTTTTTTAAACCTTTATTTTACTTTTAACTTTTACTCGGTATTTTTATACATTACAAAATGATCACAAGTTTAGTTACTGGGCTTCCCCAGGGGGTGCAGATGATAAAGAATCCACCTGAAATGCCGGAGACCTGGGTTCAATCCCTGGATATGGAAGATCCCTGAAGAGGGCAATGATTATGCAATATTCTTGCCTGGAGAATTCCATGGACAGAAGAACCTGGCCAGGCTACAGTCCATGGGATAGCAAAGAGTCAGACATGACTGAGTGACTAACACTTTTCAAGTTTAGTTACTGTCACCATGCAAAGTCACTATACTATTATTGACTATATTCCCTATGCAGCGCATTGCATCCCCTTGACATGTTTATTTTAGAACTGGAAGTTTGTTTCTCATAATCTCCTTCATCTGTTTCACTCATTCTCCCACAACTCCTGCCCTCTGGAAGCCACCAATTTGTTCTCTGTAGTTATGAGTCTGTTTCTGTTTTGTTCTTCATTTGCGTTTTTTTTTTTTTTTTTTAGATTCCACATGTGAGTAAAATCATACAGTATTTATCTTTCTTTGTCTGACTTATTTCACTTAGCCTAATATTCTCTGCTTCCCAAGTAGCGCAGTGGTAAAGAATCCACCTACTGGGCTTCCCTGGTGGTCCAGTGGGTAAGGACACCGCCTCGCAGTGCAAGGGGCGCCGGTTCGATCCCTGGCCTGGGAAGATCCCACGTGCCATGGAGCGGCTGGACTGATGTGTCCAATTACCGAGCTGGAGCTCTGGAGCGCATGCCTCCGGAGCCAGTGCTCTGCGACAACTGAGGCTGCCGCGATGGGAGGCCCACATGGGCCAAAGAACAAAGATGGATGAAAATAGACAAATGAAAGACCAAAAGAAGTGGCCCGCCTGCTCCCCTCCCTCCCCACCCCACCCCCACCAAAATAAATAAATAAATAAATCTTAAAAAAAAAAAAAGAATCCACCTACCAATGCAGGAGACGCAGGAGACACGGGTTCGATCCCTGAGTTTGGAAGATTCCCTGGAGTAGGAAATGGCAGCCCACTCCAGTATTATTGCCTGAGAAATCCCATGGATAGAGAAGCCTGGCGGGCTCTACAGTCCATGGGATCACAAAGAGTCAGACATGACTTTTCAACTGAGCACACAAGCAATACTCTCTAGGTTCATCCATGTTGTCACAATGGCAAGATTTCATTAGTTTTTTGGCTGAGTAATACTCCATTGTGTGTGTGTATGTGTGTATGTGTGTGTGTGTGTGTGTGTGTGTGTGTGTGTGTGTGTATATAGTATATTGTGTAGATATATTCCTCTATTTTATTTTTGTTTTTGGTCACACCCTGTGGCATGTGGGATTTTAGTTGCCCAACCAGAGATCGAACCCTCACCCCTCTGCACTGGAAACATGAAATCTTAATCACTGGACACCAGGGGAGTCCCATTCCTCTATTGGTGGGCACTTCTGTTGCTTCCACATCTTGGCTATTGTAAATAATGCTGCAGTGAATGTAAGGGTGCTTATATCATTTCAAATTAGTGTTGTTTTCTTTGGAAAAATCCTGTTTCCATAGTGGCTATACCAATTTACATTTCCACCAATGCTACACAGAGGTTCTCTTTACATACATTGATACTTCTTATCTTTTGATAATGGCCATTATGACAGTCTGACTTATTTCACTTAGCCTAATATTCTCTGCTTCCCAAGTAGCGCAGTGGTAAAGAATCCACCTACTGGGCTTCCCTGGTGGTCCAGTGGGTAAGGACACCGCCTCGCAGTGCAAGGGGCGCCGGTTCGATCCCTGGCCTGGGAAGATCCCACGTGCCATGGAGCGGCTGGACTGATGTGTCCAATTACCGAGCTGGAGCTCTGGAGCGCATGCCTCCGGAGCCAGTGCTCTGCGACAACTGAGGCTGCCGCGATGGGAGGCCCACATGGGCCAAAGAACAAAGATGGATGAAAATAGACAAATGAAAGACCAAAAGAAGTGGCCCGCCTGCTCCCCTCCCTCCCCACCCCACCCCACCAAAATAAAAAAATAAATAAATCTTAAAAGAAAAGAATCCACCTACCAATGCAGGAGACGCAGGAGACACGGGTTCGATCCCTGAGTTTGGAAGATTCCCTGGAGTAGGAAATGGCAGCCCACTCCAGTATTATTGCCTGAGAAATCCCATGGATAGAGAAGCCTGGCGGGCTCTACAGTCCATGGGATCACAAAGAGTCAGACATGACTTTTCAACTGAGCACACAAGCAATACTCTCTAGGTTCATCCATGTTGTCACAATGGCAAGATTTCATTAGTTTTTTGGCTGAGTAATACTCCATTGTGTGTGTGTATGTGTGTATGTGTGTGTGTGTGTGTGTGTGTGTGTGTGTGTGTGTATATAGTATATTGTGTAGATATATTCCTCTATTTTATTTTTGTTTTTGGTCACACCCTGTGGCATGTGGGATTTTAGTTGCCCAACCAGAGATCGAACCCTCACCCCTCTGCACTGGAAACATGAAATCTTAATCACTGGACACCAGGGGAGTCCCATTCCTCTATTGGTGGGCACTTCTGTTGCTTCCACATCTTGGCTATTGTAAATAATGCTGCAGTGAATGTAAGGGTGCTTATATCATTTCAAATTAGTGTTGTTTTCTTTGGAAAAATCCTGTTTCCATAGTGGCTATACCAATTTACATTTCCACCAATGCTACACAGAGGTTCTCTTTTCTCCACATCGCTGCCAACAGTTGATACTTCTTATCTTTTTGATAATGGCCATTATGACAGGTGGGAGGTGCTACCTCATCGTGGTTTTGACTTGCATTTCCCTGATGATCAGTGATGCTGAGGATCTTTCCTTGCACCTGTTGGCCATTTATATGCCCTCTCTGGAAAGAATGGTTATCCAGGTCTTCTGCTTATTTAAAAATCAGGGTTCTTTGTGACTTATCTTGTTGTCCAGAGACAAGGACACCATGTTACCAATACTGGGTCCTTGGTTCAATCCCTATTCAGGGAGCTAGATCCCACATACTTCACCTAAGAGTTTGCATGCCACAACTAAAAATCCCACATGCTGGAAGTAAGACCCAGTGCAATCAAACAAATATTTAAAAGAATAAAATGAAGTTGAGTTGTTTATTTGATACTGAGTTGTATATGTTTTTTGTATAGTTTGGGTATTAACCCCTTAACATACATGTTGTTTGCAGATATCTTCTTCCATTTAGCAGGTGCCTTTTTTTTCTGATTCTTTTCCATTATGGGTTATTATAAGTCATTGAACATCGTTCCCTGTGCTATACGTTAAATCATTGTTGTTTATCTATTTTACTTACAGTGGTATGTGACTGTTAATCCTATGTCCCTAATTTATCCCTCCTCTGTCTTCTTCCCCATTAGTAACCATAAGTTTATTTTCTATGTCTGTGAATCTTTTTCTATTTTGATTATATATATGTATTTTTTTAGATTCCACATATAAGTGATATTATATAATATTTGTCTTTGTCTGACTTAATTCACATAGTATTATAATCTCTAGGTTCATCCATTTGCCACAAATATTTCATTCTTTTTTTCCATACACATTTTAGAATGATTTGTTCTAGTCCTGTGAGAAGTGCCACCGGTATCTTTGCCATTTGTCTTTTCATTTGCTTATTTGAATTCCTCTTCTTTCTTTTTTTCCTCTCATTTCTTTTTGTTATCTGATTTCTCTAGCTAGGACTTCCAGTGCTGTGTTGAACAAAAATGGACAGAGTAGGTGTCCTTATCTTGTTCCTGGTCTTAGAAGAAATTTTTTCAGCTTTTCACCATTGAGTATGAGGATCTCTTAAGTTCAAATGCATTCTGATAGCCCTTGCATTTCCACTCCTGTATTCCCACCATATTTAATGTTTCTGACATCAGGTTTACATCTTTTTGTTTTATGTGTCTTTACTTATTGGGGAGGGAGATAATTTTCACTACTTTTATCTTTCACCCTTCCTGCTTGCTTTATAAGTGGTTGATCCAGTACCTTACCGCATGCTTGCTTTTACCAATGAGATTTTTCCTTTTGTAATTTTCATAGTTCCAGTTGTGGTCATTTTTTTTTCCTTCTTCCACTTAGAGATGTCCCTCTAAATTTTCTTGTAAGGCTTGTTCTCTTTAGCTTTCATGTGTCTGTGAAACTCCTTATCTCTCCCTCAAATCTGAATGATAGCTTTGCGGGGTTGAGTATTCATGGTTGCAGGGTTTTTCCTTTCACACTTTGAGCATCATGCCACTCCCTTCTGGTCTGCAAAGTTTCTGCTGAAATGTCAGCTGATAGCCTTATAGGGGTTTCCTTATATATAACTAATTGCTTTCCCTTGATGCTTTGGGAGCTTTCTTTTTCTCTCTTTTTGTCTTTTAAAATTCTTTTTCTTGCAGTGTATTCTTTATCTTTAATTTTGCCGCTTTAACCATGTCTTGGCGCAGACCTTTTGGATTCATCCTCTTTAGGACTTTGTACTTTCTTCTTCCCCATTAGTAACCATAAGTTTATTTTCTATGTCTGTGAATCTTTTTCTATTTTGATTATATATATGTATTTTTTTAGATTCCACATATAAGTGATATTATATAATATTTGTCTTTGTCTGACTTAATTCACATAGTATTATAATCTCTAGGTTCATCCATTTGCCACAAATATTTCATTCTTTTTTTCCATACACATTTTAGAATGATTTGTTCTAGTCCTGTGAGAAGTGCCACCGGTATCTTTGCCATTTGTCTTTTCATTTGCTTATTTGAATTCCTCTTCTTTCTTTTTTTCCTCTCATTTCTTTTTGTTATCTGATTTCTCTAGCTAGGACTTCCAGTGCTGTGTTGAACAAAAATGGACAGAGTAGGTGTCCTTATCTTGTTCCTGGTCTTAGAAGAAATTTTTTCAGCTTTTCACCATTGAGTATGAGGATCTCTTAAGTTCAAATGCATTCTGATAGCCCTTGCATTTCCACTCCTGTATTCCCACCATATTTAATGTTTCTGACATCAGGTTTACATCTTTTTGTTTTATGTGTCTTTACTTATTGGGGAGGGAGATAATTTTCACTACTTTTATCTTTCACCCTTCCTGCTTGCTTTATAAGTGGTTGATCCAGTACCTTACCGCATGCTTGCTTTTACCAATGAGATTTTTCCTTTTGTAATTTTCATAGTTCCAGTTGTGGTCATTTTTTTTTCTTTTTCCACTTAGAGATGTCCCTCTAAATTTTCTTGTAAGGCTTGTTCTCTTTAGCTTTCATGTGTCTGTGAAACTCCTTATCTCTCCCTCAAATCTGAATGATAGCTTTGCGGGGTTGAGTATTCATGGTTGCAGGGTTTTTCCTTTCACACTTTGAGCATCATGCCACTCCCTTCTGGTCTGCAAAGTTTCTGCTGAAATGTCAGCTGATAGCCTTATAGGGGTTTCCTTATATATAACTAATTGCTTTCCCTTGATGCTTTGGGAGCTTTCTTTTTCTCTCTTTTTGTCTTTTAAAATTCTTTTTCTTGCAGTGTATTCTTTATCTTTAATTTTTGCCGCTTTAACCATGTCTTGGCGCAGACCTTTTTGGATTCATCCTCTTTAGGACTTTGTACTTTCTGGACCTGGATGTCTGTTTCCTTTCCAGAGTAGGGAAGTTTTAGCTGTTATTTCTTCAAATAAATTCTCTGTTGTTTTCTTCACTCTTCTCCTTCTGGGACCTCTGCGTTGTGAATGTTAGTCTTCTTGATGTTGTCCCAGGGATTTCTTAAACTATCCTAATTTTTTGTAAATTTTAATTTAATATATATAGTTAACATATTCTGGGCTTCTCTGTTGGCTCAGGGGCAAAGAATTTGCCTGTAATGCAGGAAATCTGGGTTCAGTCCCTGGATCGAGAGGATCCCCTGGAGAAGGGACTGGTAACCCACTTCAGTTTTCTTGCCTGGAGAATTCCATGGACAGAGGAGCCTAATGGGCTACTGTCCCTGGGGTCATAAAGAGTTGGGGATGACTGAAGGATTTAGCATGCACACGTATTAATATATTAACATTAATATATAGGCATATTATGTTTAATTTAACATAACATATGAACATTATTTAACATAACATATTGATGTATTAAAAAATTTACTATCTTCACTTTTTGAAAATTTTTATTTAACATATATATTCATATATTAACATTCTCATTTTTTGAAATAGTTTAACCTTAACATACATTAACATGTTAATATATTTATGCATTATATTTAATTTAGCATATCATACTAACATTAACATAATGTACTAACATATTATATTTTGAAAGTTAGTATCCTCATTTTTGAAAATTCTTCCTTTCTTTAATTATTTACTTTTGGCTATTCTGGGTTTTCACTGCTGCCACAGGCTCTTCTCTAGTTGCAGGGAGTGGGGGCTACTCTCTAGTTGAGGTGAGTAGGCTTCTTATTGCAGTGACTTCTCTTGTTGTGGAACTTGAGCTCTAGGGCACACGGGCTTCAGCAGTTGTGGCACAAGGGCTCAATAGTTGTGGCTCTGAGGCTCTAGAGCACAGGCTCCATAGTTATGACTCATGGGCTTTGTTGCTCTGCAACACGTGGGGTTTTCTTGGATTAGGGATCGAACCCATGTCTCCCACATTGGCAGGTGAACTCTACACCACTGAGCTACCAGGGAAGCCCTTCTTTTTGCTTTTTTTTTAATGCTCAGCTTGTGTGATTTCCACTCCTCCATCTTCCAGTTTGTGTCTCTGTCCCCCGTATCATCTGATGTCCTTTTGGTTCCCTTTAGTGTACTTGTTATTCAGTTATTATGTTCTTCAGTTCTGTTTACTTCTTTGTATTTGCTGACTTTTTGTTAAACTTCTCACTGTGTTCGTCATTCTTCTCCCAGGTTCATTGAGCATCTTTATGATCACTACCTTGAACCTTTAATCTGCTAGGTTGCTTCCCTATACTTCACTTAGTTCTTCTTGGGGATGGGCGTTGTCTTATTCCTTCGTTTGAAACATCTTCATTTGTCCTTCCATTTTACCTCATTGTCTGTGTTTATTTCTAAGTGTTAAGTAAGTCAAGTTATGTTTCCCGATCTTCTAGAAGTGGCCTTATGTATGAGACTTCCTATGGGTCCACTTCCCTCCTGAGCTGTGTGCTGTAGCAGTACCCCCTGTGTGGACTTGATGGGCTCTCTTGTTGTGTGGGCGCTGGTAGGTGAGGTTGGCTCCTGACATAGTTGGCTGCCAGGCCATACCTCCTGCCTGCTGGTGTTGCTGTCCTGGGTCCTGGTGTGGCTGGCTGTCTAGCCCAGGGGTCCCGGGACTGGTGCCAGCCCATGAGAGGGAGAACTCCAAGATGGTGCTTGCCAGGCCCAGAGTCGTCCTTCCTGTGGAAGAACAAGGCCCCCTGAATGGATGTGCCAGCATCTGTGTTCTCAGGGGAAGTCCCTGTTACCTCCTCCCTCTCTGGGAGCCTTTCTAAGACCAGCAAGGGGATCTGATCAGAATCCTTTCAAAGCATTACCTCTGTGCTGGGACTTGGAGTGTGTGAGTTTTCACGTATATTCTATAATAGCAGAGTCTCTGTTGGTTTTGTTTGTTTTTTAAAACATTTATTTATTTGGCTGCACCAGGTCTTAGTGTGGCATGCTTACTCTTAATTACAGCACATGGGATCCAGTTGCCTGACCTTTGTTGCTCTGCAACACGTGGGTTTTCTTGGATTAGGGATCGAACCCATGTCTCCCACATTGGCAGGTGAACTCTACACCACTGAGCTACCAGGGAAGCCCTTCTTTTTGCTTTTTTTTTAATGCTCAGCTTGTGTGATTTCCACTCCTCCATCTTCCAGTTTGTGTCTCTGTCCCCCGTATCATCTGATGTCCTTTTGGTTCCCTTTAGTGTACTTGTTATTCAGTTATTATGTTCTTCAGTTCTGTTTACTTCTTTGTATTTGCTGACTTTTTGTTAAACTTCTCACTGTGTTCGTCATTCTTCTCCCAGGTTCATTGAGCATCTTTATGATCACTACCTTGAACCTTTAATCTGCTAGGTTGCTTCCCTATACTTCACTTAGTTCTTCTTGGGGATGGGCGTTGTCTTATTCCTTCGTTTGAAACATCTTCATTTGTCCTTCCATTTTACCTCATTGTCTGTGTTTATTTCTAAGTGTTAAGTAAGTCAAGTTATGTTTCCCGATCTTCTAGAAGTGGCCTTATGTATGAGACTTCCTATGGGTCCACTTCCCTCCTGAGCTGTGTGCTGTAGCAGTACCCCCTGTGTGGACTTGATGGGCTCTCTTGTTGTGTGGGCGCTGGTAGGTGAGGTTGGCTCCTGACATAGTTGGCTGCCAGGCCATACCTCCTGCCTGCTGGTGTTGCTGTCCTGGGTCCTGGTGTGGCTGGCTGTCTAGCCCAGGGGTCCCGGGACTGGTGCCAGCCCATGAGAGGGAGAACTCCAAGATGGTGCTTGCCAGGCCCAGAGTCGTCCTTCCTGTGGAAGAACAAGGCCCCCTGAATGGATGTGCCAGCATCTGTGTTCTCAGGGGAAGTCCCTGTTACCTCCTCCCTCTCTGGGAGCCTTTCTAAGACCAGCAAGGGGATCTGATCAGAATCCTTTCAAAGCATTACCTCTGTGCTGGGACTTGGAGTGTGTGAGTTTTCACGTATATTCTATAATAGCAGAGTCTCTGTTGGTTTTGTTTGTTTTTTAAAACATTTATTTATTTGGCTGCACCAGGTCTTAGTGTGGCATGCTTACTCTTAATTACAGCACATGGGATCCAGTTGCCTGACCAGGGATTGAACTTGCCTTCTCTGCATTGGAAGTGCCAAGTCTTAGTCACTGGACCACCAGGGAAGTCCCTGGTTTTCTACAGCCCTTTATCTCTTCCATATGCACACCCTGCTGGCCTTCTGGGCCAGGCTGGGGAGCCCGATGTGGGGTTTGGACCCCTTGCTCCTTGGGGAGAACCCCTACAGTTGTGATTATCCTCCTGTCTATGGGTCACCTTGCCTGTGGAATGGGTCCTGATTCTACCTTGTCTCACTCTGGTTCTTTCTTTAGATCTCTAGTTACGGGAAACTTTTTCTACTAGTCTTCAGGTTGTTCTCATGGATGGTCTTTTTGCAAATAGTTGTAACTTTGTTCTGCCCATGGGAGGAGATGAGCTCAGGGTCTTTCCTACTCTGCCCTCTTGACCACATACCTCAAGAAACATTTTTTATAGCATTTTGTGGTTTATGAATTTATTTCATGAACATCATACTATCAAGGAGGTAGGTCTTATTGTCTCTGTTTTATCCTTGTTGGGGCTGGAGTCAGAGAGGCTCAGCAACTAGTTGAAAGGTTCTTGCTAGGTCCTGTAGGTGTGGTCTCTGATCAGCAGCACCAGCATCACTCAGGGTGTGGAAGAAATACCGGCTCTCAGCCCTCACACCCCAGACTTACTGAATCAGAAACTCTAGGGAGGGGCCCTGCAATCTGTGTTCTAACAGGGCCTCCTGGTGATTCCAATGCACACTCTAGGATAAGAACCATGGCCTCCATCTACCCAGAGTAGCTCCAAGATGGTGCCAGGCCCAGAGTCGTCCTTCCTGTGGAAGAACAAGGCCCCTGAATGGATGTGCCAGCATCTGTGTTCTCAGGGAAGTCCCTGTTACCTCCTCCTCTCTGGGAGCCTTTCTAAGACCAGCAAGGGGATCTGATCAGAATCCTTTCAAAGCATTACCTCTGTGCTGGGACTTGGAGTGTGTGAGTTTTCACGTATATTCTATAATAGCAGAGTCTCTGTTGGTTTTGTTTGTTTTTTAAAACATTTATTTATTTGGCTGCACCAGGTCTTAGTGTGGCATGCTTACTCTTAATTACAGCACATGGGATCCAGTTGCCTGACCAGGGATTGAACTTGCCTTCTCTGCATTGGAAGTGCCAAGTCTTAGTCACTGGACCACCAGGGAAGTCCCTGGTTTTCTACAGCCCTTTATCTCTTCCATATGCACACCCTGCTGGCCTTCTGGGCCAGGCTGGGGAGCCCGATGTGGGGTTTGGACCCCTTGCTCCTTGGGGAGAACCCCTACAGTTGTGATTATCCTCCTGTCTATGGGTCACCTTGCCTGTGGAATGGGTCCTGATTCTACCTTGTCTCACTCTGGTTCTTTCTTTAGATCTCTAGTTACGGGAAACTTTTTCTACTAGTCTTCAGGTTGTTCTCATGGATGGTCTTTTTGCAAATAGTTGTAACTTTGTTCTGCCCATGGGAGGAGATGAGCTCAGGGTCTTTCCTACTCTGCCCTCTTGACCACATACCTCAAGAAACATTTTTTATAGCATTTTGTGGTTTATGAATTTATTTCATGAACATCATACTATCAAGGAGGTAGGTCTTATTGTCTCTGTTTTATCCTTGTTGGGGCTGGAGTCAGAGAGGCTCAGCAACTAGTTGAAAGGTTCTTGCTAGGTCCTGTAGGTGTGGTCTCTGATCAGCAGCACCAGCATCACTCAGGGTGTGGAAGAAATACCGGCTCTCAGCCCTCACACCCCAGACTTACTGAATCAGAAACTCTAGGGAGGGGCCCTGCAATCTGTGTTCTAACAGGGCCTCCTGGTGATTCCAATGCACACTCTAGGATAAGAACCATGGCCTCCATCTACCCAGGAATTTGTTAGATTAAAAAAAAAAAACACCCTCTGGAGTCCGCAGGCCACAACTAGAGAAAGCTCACACTCAGCAACAAAGACCAAGCACAACCAAAATTAAGAGTAAATTAAAAAAATAAAAGAAACCACTGATGTCATCTGGACCTTTCTCCTGACTCCTCACTTGAACTCTGAAGGCAGTTACCTTCATCATGAAAACAGAACTATTAATAGTCATAAGCTGCTGCTTGTTAGATGAACCCATTTTGTGTTTTGTCTTTTGTAGATCTCATTGGAGAGGAGCAGAGGGATAAAGAATCCTCACTCAGGGGCTTCCCTGGTGGTCCAATGGGTAAGGACACCGCCTTGCAGTGCAAGGGGCGCCGGTTCGATCCCTGGCCTGGGAAGATCCCACGTGCCGTAGAGCAGCTGGACTGATATGTCCAACTACCGAGCTGGAGCTCTGGAGTGCATGTGCCCAGAGCCGGTGCTCTGTGACGAGAGAGACCACTGCAATGGGAGGCCCACACAGGCCAAAGAACAAAGATGGATGGAAATAAATAAGTGAAAGACCAATAGAAGTGGCCGAAAAAAAAAAAGAATCCTCACTCAGGGCTTCCCTGGTGGTCCAGTGGGTGGGGAGTCTGCCTTGCAGTGCAGGGGGCGCTGGTTTGGTTCCTGACCTGGGAGGATCCCGCGTGCTGAGGAGTGGCTGGGTCGGTGTGTCTAGTTGCGAGCTGGTGCCCTGGAGCTCATGTGCCCAGAGCCGGTGCTCTACAGCGAGAGAGGCCGCTGAGGTGGGAGGCGCACACAGGCCAAAGAATAATAAAGATAGATGAAAAGTAAACGATGACTTAGAGGGCAAAAAAAAAAAAAAAAGAATCCTCACTTTTCAACATGGATGTGGGTGAAGCACCATCAGTGGCCATCAATAAAAAAACGTTTAAAGAAGCATTTGGTCTAGTATTAATAGTAATCTGTACAGTGTGAACTTAAAAAAAGACACCTGCATGTGGATGACTTCAGAAGACATCTGTTTGCCTTTCATGGTATTTTAACGGATTATATGTCAGCACCTTTAAGTTACTCACAAAAGTGTACAGTCTGCAGTTAAAATTATGAATTAAACTTACTCCTGGAATTTTTTTTTAATTTATTTTTTTGACCATGTCATGAGGCACGTGGGATCTTAGTTCCCTGACCAGGAGTCAAACCCGCACCTCCTGCAGTGGAAGCACAGAGTCTTAACCACTGGGTCACCAGTGAAAAGTAAAAGTGAAGTTGCTCAGTTGTGCTCAACTCTTTGTGACCCATGGATGGACGAGCCATGGAATTCTCCAAGCAAGAATACTGGAGTGGGTAGCCTTTTCCTTCTTCAGGGGATTTTGCTAATCCAGGAATCGAACCCAGGTCTCCCACGTTGTAGGCAGACTGTTTATCAGCTGAGCTACAAGGGAATCCCCACTGGACCACCAGGGAAGTCCCTAACTCAGGGAATTTACTCCTACCAAATTAAAAAAGATGGTCTTCCCTGATGGCTCAGATGGTAAAGAGTCCACCTGAAATGCCAGAGACTCAGATTCCATCCCTGGGTCGGGAAGATCCCCTGGAAAAGGGAATGGCAACCCACTCCAGTATTCTTGCCTGGAGAATGCCATGAACGGAAGAGCTGGTAGTCCATGGAGTTGCAGGAGTCAGGCACGACCGAGTAACTAACATTTTCACTTTCGCTCTCAAAAGGATGCTACTTTGTACTTTCTATGCAACCAGGATCATTCATAGCACAGGCATCCTCTTCACAGTCCCTGATGTTACTGAGCACTGATTTCGCCTTCATCACTGAGGAGTGGCTGGGTCGGTGTGTCTAGTTGCGAGCTGGTGCCCTGGAGCTCATGTGCCCAGAGCCGGTGCTCTACAGCGAGAGAGGCCGCTGAGGTGGGAGGCGCACACAGGCCAAAGAATAATAAAGATAGATGAAAAGTAAACGATGACTTAGAGGGCAAAAAAAAAAAAAAAAAGAATCCTCACTTTTCAACATGGATGTGGGTGAAGCACCATCAGTGGCCATCAATAAAAAAACGTTTAAAGAAGCATTTGGTCTAGTATTAATAGTAATCTGTACAGTGTGAACTTAAAAAAAGACACCTGCATGTGGATGACTTCAGAAGACATCTGTTTGCCTTTCATGGTATTTTAACGGATTATATGTCAGCACCTTTAAGTTACTCACAAAAGTGTACAGTCTGCAGTTAAAATTATGAATTAAACTTACTCCTGGAATTTTTTTTTAATTTATTTTTTTGACCATGTCATGAGGCACGTGGGATCTTAGTTCCCTGACCAGGAGTCAAACCCGCACCTCCTGCAGTGGAAGCACAGAGTCTTAACCACTGGGTCACCAGTGAAAAGTAAAAGTGAAGTTGCTCAGTTGTGCTCAACTCTTTGTGACCCATGGATGGACGAGCCATGGAATTCTCCAAGCAAGAATACTGGAGTGGGTAGCCTTTTCCTTCTTCAGGGGATTTTGCTAATCCAGGAATCGAACCCAGGTCTCCCACGTTGTAGGCAGACTGTTTATCAGCTGAGCTACAAGGGAATCCCCACTGGACCACCAGGGAAGTCCCTAACTCAGGGAATTTACTCCTACCAAATTAAAAAAGATGGTCTTCCCTGATGGCTCAGATGGTAAAGAGGCCACCTGAAATGCCAGAGACTCAGATTCCATCCCTGGGTCGGGAAGATCCCGGGAAAAGGGAATGGCAACCCACTCCAGTATTCTTGCCTGGAGAATGCCATGAACGGAAGAGCTGGTAGTCCATGGAGTTGCAGGAGTCAGGCACGACCGAGTAACTAACATTTTCACTTTCACTTTCAAAAAGATGCTACTTTGAAGTTTCTATGCAACCAGGATCATTCATAGCACAGGCATCCTCTTCACAGTCCCTGATGTTACTGAGCACTGATGCTTTCTAACAAGCCAGGAGGGATTACATGCGAAAGGTTAATGTAGTCCTTGATCTTCACCTTAGATCACCTGAGCTGGGCCCATTCAGAGTGGGTAGAATCTTGCCCACTGTGGCCCCGTGCTGGGACCAAGCCTGGTAGACTCCCTGCATGGAGCCATCCACTCTCACAAGCATAGCTGGTTGTCACTTCCTACCTCTCGGGCATTAAATGCTGGGTCATTCCAGCAGAGCCCTTAGAGCTGCCTGTGCTGCTGCCTCTTCACGTGGCACTGATGAAGGTTGGGAGTTGCAGGTGGCCCTATTGTCGCCCTGGAACCCAAGAAGGCCTTTGGCCAGCATTGTCCCACCTGCATCACTTGTCTCCACTCGGCAGCTCTCCATGTCTGACTCTAATCCGTGTCTCTCCATGCCCCATTTCCCTGACTTCTGTGTCTGTTTTGGGTCATATTCCATCCCTTGAGACGACAGAAGCTCTGAGATCCCAGTGTCGGTTGAGGACGCCTTCCTTTGAGCTCTAGCTAAGATTGCCCTGTAGTCCCAAGCCCACATGAAGGGGCATTCCAGATTCTCTGTCAAGCTTTCTGCAAGTCCATCAATGGTCGAAAAGAGCTTGGGATCATCTCGGCATCATGTTTGCCTTATGTCATGAAATTCCCCCAAACCACCCCCCATCTCCCCCCACTCCCCGCCCCATACACATGAGGCAGATATATCTATATGGCAGAACTTCCTGAGGCTGGAGATTGGGGGCAGCCGAGAAGAGGTTGTATTACTGCCCTGTGAAAGCTTTGGACTGAATATTTGACTCCATTTTTCTTTCTTTTGTTTATTGAGGTGTAGTTGATTTACAATGTTGTGTCAGTTTCTGGCTTTACAGCGAAGTGGTTCAGAATATAAGCATATATATCTACTTTTTATATATCTACTTTTTCACGTTCTCTTTCATTATGGTTTATTACAGGACATTGAATATAGTTCCCTGTGCTATACAGTAGGACCTTGCTGTTTATATAGTTCATATATAGATGTTTGTATCTGCTAATCCTAAACTCCTGTTTTTTCCTCTTCACAGTCCCTGATGTTACTGAGCACTGATGCTTTCTAACAAGCCAGGAGGGATTACATGCGAAAGGTTAATGTAGTCCTTGATCTTCACCTTAGATCACCTGAGCTGGGCCCATTCAGAGTGGGTAGAATCTTGCCCACTGTGGCCCCGTGCTGGGACCAAGCCTGGTAGACTCCCTGCATGGAGCCATCCACTCTACAAGCATAGCTGGTTGTCACTTCCTACCTCTCGGGCATTAAATGCTGGGTCATTCCAGCAGAGCCCTTAGAGCTGCCTGTGCTGCTGCCTCTTCACGTGGCACTGATGAAGGTTGGGAGTTGCAGGTGGCCCTATTGTCGCCCTGGAACCCAAGAAGGCCTTTGGCCAGCATTGTCCCACCTGCATCACTTGTCTCCACTCGGCAGCTCTCCATGTCTGACTCTAATCCGTGTCTCTCCATGCCCCATTTCCCTGACTTCTGTGTCTGTTTTGGGTCATATTCCATCCCTTGAGACGACAGAAGCTCTGAGATCCCAGTGTCGGTTGAGGACGCCTTCCTTTGAGCTCTAGCTAAGATTGCCCTGTAGTCCCAAGCCCACATGAAGGGGCATTCCAGATTCTCTGTCAAGCTTTCTGCAAGTCCATCAATGGTCGAAAAGAGCTTGGGATCATCTCGGCATCATGTTTGCCTTATGTCATGAAATTCCCCCAAACCACCCCCCATCTCCCCCCACTCCCCGCCCCATACACATGAGGCAGATATATCTATATGGCAGAACTTCCTGAGGCTGGAGATTGGGGGCAGCCGAGAAGAGGTTGTATTACTGCCCTGTGAAAGCTTTGGACTGAATATTTGACTCCATTTTTCTTTCTTTTGTTTATTGAGGTGTAGTTGATTTACAATGTTGTGTCAGTTTCTGGCTTTACAGCGAAGTGGTTCAGAATATAAGCATATATATCTACTTTTTATATATCTACTTTTTCACGTTCTCTTTCATTATGGTTTATTACAGGACATTGAATATAGTTCCCTGTGCTATACAGTAGGACCTTGCTGTTTATATAGTTCATATATAGATGTTTGTATCTGCTAATCCTAAACTCCTGACTTATCCCTGTCCCCCTTTCCTCTTGTTTGTTTTCTATGTCAGTTTGTTTTATAAAGAAGTTCCTTTGTATCATTTTCTTAGACTCCACATATAACTGATATCATGTGGTATTTGTCTTTGTCTGACTTATTTGACGCAGTATGATCATCTCTAGGTCCATTCATGTTGCCAAGAACGGCATCATTTTTTGTTCTTTTTTATGGTCGTTGACTCCAGTTTTCTTAGAAGCTGTTGCAGCAGGACTTTTCGCCTCCTACCGCGGCCCTCCCTCCATCTTCACACTCATATATTCCTCTCCTCACCTCCTCCAAGCTGGCTGGTTGGCTGCTTGCCTCTTCACACCCTCGGCATCTCACCTCCACCGCCTGAGAGGTCACGGATATCTTTCCCTAAATAGCCAGTTTCTTCCCCCAAGGGACTCCTGGAGCTGGGAGCTGAGGTTTTCATCTGGGGGGCTCCCAGCAGAACCAACAGGCTGTGCCTACAGGTCTGTATGGCGTCACCCCTCTCTGTTTACTCAGTTGTGTGTCTTCTTATTTAGATCTTCCATACCAGGACAGGCCATGCTCACAGCTTCTGCATTTCCTCCAGAGGAACATCATCATCACTGCTGTCTCAGTGGCCGGAGTCATTGTGGCCACAGCGTTGCTGCTGCTGGTGTTGGTCATGTGCATCAGGAGGAAACAGTCATCGTGAGTGGCTTCAAACCACCCCCATCTCCCCACTCCCCGCCCCATACACATGAGGCAGATATATCTATATGGCAGAACTTCCTGAGGCTGGAGATTGGGGGCAGCCGAGAAGAGGTTGTATTACTGCCCTGTGAAAGCTTTGGACTGAATATTTGACTCCATTTTTCTTTCTTTTGTTTATTGAGGTGTAGTTGATTTACAATGTTGTGTCAGTTTCTGGCTTTACAGCGAAGTGGTTCAGAATATAAGCATATATATCTACTTTTTATATATCTACTTTTTCACGTTCTCTTTCATTATGGTTTATTACAGGACATTGAATATAGTTCCCTGTGCTATACAGTAGGACCTTGCTGTTTATATAGTTCATATATAGATGTTTGTATCTGCTAATCCTAAACTCCTGACTTATCCCTGTCCCCCTTTCCTCTTGTTTGTTTTCTATGTCAGTTTGTTTTATAAAGAAGTTCCTTTGTATCATTTTCTTAGACTCCACATATAACTGATATCATGTGGTATTTGTCTTTGTCTGACTTATTTGACGCAGTATGATCATCTCTAGGTCCATTCATGTTGCCAAGAACGGCATCATTTTTTGTTCTTTTTTATGGTCGTTGACTCCAGTTTTCTTAGAAGCTGTTGCAGCAGGACTTTTCGCCTCCTACCGCGGCCCTCCCTCCATCTTCACACTCATATATTCCTCTCCTCACCTCCTCCAAGCTGGCTGGTTGGCTGCTTGCCTCTTCACACCCTCGGCATCTCACCTCCACCGCCTGAGAGGTCACGGATATCTTTCCCTAAATAGCCAGTTTCTTCCCCCAAGGGACTCCTGGAGCTGGGAGCTGAGGTTTTCATCTGGGGGGCTCCCAGCAGAACCAACAGGCTGTGCCTACAGGTCTGTATGGCGTCACCCCTCTCTGTTTACTCAGTTGTGTGTCTTCTTATTTAGATCTTCCATACCAGGACAGGCCATGCTCACAGCTTCTGCATTTCCTCCAGAGGAACATCATCATCACTGCTGTCTCAGTGGCCGGAGTCATTGTGGCCACAGCGTTGCTGCTGCTGGTGTTGGTCATGTGCATCAGGAGGAAACAGTCATCGTGAGTGGCTTTTAGCACCTGCCTTCAAAGAATTCACAAGTGTTTGCATAAGCACTGGCCCAGAGCTTCCTCTGACCCCTGATCTAGGAGGAGAGCAGGGACCGCTGAGCCTGATTGTGCGGTCAGCTGGCGTTTCCTTAACGTGCAGATCGCCAGGTTCTGCCTTATGATTCCCATTCACAGCTGGGTTTGGGGTATCGTGGTCTGGGCCATCCTGGCCTCTGAAGGCCACCGCAGATTAGGCCACACCTCTTCCCATACTGAGGGCCATAGAGGGAGGAGATGGGGCAGCCTCTGGCTGAAAGGTCAGAAAATAGGAATGTGGATGTCGAAACGAGCGGAAAAGCACGACTCCAAGAGCGTGGGGAGGGATGAGGCCACAGAGGAGAGGAGGAGAGAAGAGGTGAGGAGGAGAGAGGAGAGAAAGGGAGAGAAAAAGGAGAGGAGAGGAGAGGAGGAGAGAGGAGGAGAGAGGAGAGGAGGAGAAGAGAGGAGAGAAGAGGAGGAGGAGAGAGGAGAGGAAGGGAGAGAAAAAGGAGAGGAGAGGAGGAGAGAGGACAGGAGGAGAAGAGAGGAGAGAAGAGGAGGAGGAGAGAGGAGAGGAGGAGAGGAGAGGAGGAGAGGGTCTGCTCATTCACACTCCTGCTTCAGTGCTGGTTGTTCGAATATTGAAAGATGCCTCTGTTGGTTGGTAAATAGCCCTTCCCATGACCCACCCAGATTTCCTAGTCTTCCCCATGACCAACCAAATGAAGAGTTAATACCTTGCACAGCGGTATGTGAGTGTTGGCGGGGTGGGGGTTGGGGTGGGGTGGGGGTTCCTCCAGGGCTCTGCTCCAACTGCAGCCAACTTTTCTAGTCAGTGTCTTCTGTACCAGTTAAATCCTGAATTATCCCCTGAAGGAGAACTCAAGCACAGTGGCTCTGACCAGAAGCAGGCATCAGAGAGCAGCAGGCCTACAGGTCTGTATGGCGTCACCCCTCTGTTTACTCAGTTGTGTGTCTTCTTATTTAGATCTTCCATACCAGGACAGGCCATGCTCACAGCTTCTGCATTTCCTCCAGAGGAACATCATCATCACTGCTGTCTCAGTGGCCGGAGTCATTGTGGCCACAGCGTTGCTGCTGCTGGTGTTGGTCATGTGCATCAGGAGGAAACAGTCATCGTGAGTGGCTTTTAGCACCTGCCTTCAAAGAATTCACAAGTGTTTGCATAAGCACTGGCCCAGAGCTTCCTCTGACCCCTGATCTAGGAGGAGAGCAGGGACCGCTGAGCCTGATTGTGCGGTCAGCTGGCGTTTCCTTAACGTGCAGATCGCCAGGTTCTGCCTTATGATTCCCATTCACAGCTGGGTTTGGGGTATCGTGGTCTGGGCCATCCTGGCCTCTGAAGGCCACCGCAGATTAGGCCACACCTCTTCCCATACTGAGGGCCATAGAGGGAGGAGATGGGGCAGCCTCTGGCTGAAAGGTCAGAAAATAGGAATGTGGATGTCGAAACGAGCGGAAAAGCACGACTCCAAGAGCGTGGGGAGGGATGAGGCCACAGAGGAGAGGAGGAGAGAAGAGGTGAGGAGGAGAGAGGAGAGAAAGGGAGAGAAAAAGGAGAGGAGAGGAGAGGAGGAGAGAGGAGGAGAGAGGAGAGGAGGAGAAGAGAGGAGAGAAGAGGAGGAGGAGAGAGGAGAGGAAGGGAGAGAAAAAGGAGAGGAGAGGAGGAGAGAGGACAGGAGGAGAAGAGAGGAGAGAAGAGGAGGAGGAGAGAGGAGAGGAGGAGAGGAGAGGAGGAGAGGGTCTGCTCATTCACACTCCTGCTTCAGTGCTGGTTGTTCGAATATTGAAAGATGCCTCTGTTGGTTGGTAAATAGCCCTTCCCATGACCCACCCAGATTTCCTAGTCTTCCCCATGACCAACCAAATGAAGAGTTAATACCTTGCACAGCGGTATGTGAGTGTTGGCGGGGTGGGGGTTGGGGTGGGGGTGGGGGGTTCCTCCAGGGCTCTGCTCCAACTGCAGCCAACTTTTCTAGTCAGTGTCTTCTGTACCAGTTAAATCCCTGAATTATCCCCCTGAAGGGAGAACTCAAGCACAGTGGCTCTGACCAGAAGCAGGCATCAGAGAGCAGCAGGCCTACAGGATTATGTGTCTGCAGTAACTGCACCTTGAAATTGTGTGCCTTGATCTTCATCCCTTGGGACACACATTCCTGATCACGGGGAAAAGCAGCTCCCCAGAGCCTCTCAGGTCCTGCCCACCACTGCTTTGGGTTCTTGGCCTGTCCACAGAGAAAAGGGGCATGATGGGTGGTGATCCCACCCACCCTCATCTCTGCAGTATTTACATGTCCCTACAAGGGC
The DNA here is from genome assembly GCA_022376925.1 of Tragulus kanchil. NCBI lineage: Eukaryota > Metazoa > Chordata > Mammalia > Artiodactyla > Tragulidae > Tragulus > Tragulus kanchil. Next base: position 97,314,465 of record JAIOJX010000029.1, read on the forward strand.
GGCACCGCTTTTCCTTAAAGTGTCCTTTAAAATGTCAAGGCTCCTGGGACTGGTAATCCATTCAGGCCAAGGCCACCCTTCATGCCAGGCTTTCTCCTCTGAGACAGAGGAGGGTCCCCTGAAATGAAAGAGGAGCCCTGAATATGGGCATACAGAGAAGATTTAAAGAGCTCCCGGAAATAAACTTGACCTGTTTCATAGTTCTGACGGCAGCTTATCCGTCAGATTCACCATTTCCTTCCTGGGTCTCTCAAAGCTATCGAAAGAAGCTGCAGAGACTGTGGCTCTGTTCCAAAGACACAAATCAGAGCTGTGGAGAGCCTTCTTAGTGAGGAGAAAGTGGATGGGATGGGATGGGGTGGGGACATTGTTTCCCAAAGGCTTCATAATTCCCAGAAGCAAAATGAATTTCACACACGCCATCCAGTTGGGAAGTACTCCGAACTCCTCCCCCTCAGAAACGTCAGCCTCTATCGCCTCCCAAGGAATAGCCAGTAGGAATGGCTACACATCTAGCTGTGCAGTACAGTCTCTGTGTGTTTTGTTTTAGACGTTCTCCGGCAGACATGACATACAATATTTTTATAATGAATGGAAAGGCTTGGTGGCAAAAGTCTCAAGACAAGAAGACCAAAACGCATGCAGGAAAACAGGAACGGTTGAAGTTAAACCCCAATTTCTAAGCCAGGCTGTGAGGCCAAGCAGCACCCAACGCTGTGACCTGAGGCAATTCTCCATCCAGACGCCCGTGGAGAGGCATTAGGACTTCTGGCTGTGAGGTGCACCCTAAAAAATGTTTAACCCTTTCCTCTCAATTTTGAACTGACCACGAAAACAGTTTTGACTACAGAACACTCATGATGGTAACAGCATTTAATGACTGGTACAGGAGACTTAGCATGTTTCCCCACAGGCTAACCTGACAAAACCATGGATTTATGTATTGATTAAAGCATTGGTTCATTTTATTTCAGTCATTCATTGAACAGTTATGAATAGAACACCTCTTAATATTCAGGTGATATTAATATGCATGAGGTACCCAAAGATATTCAAATCAGGCATGGCTGTCCCAGGTTTCTGAAGAGATGGCAAACAACTGGCTGAATCTCTCTGGTAGTCAATTTATGCCTCGGTGTCCCCATTTTGTGAAAATGTCAAGGCTCCTGGGACTGGTAATCCATTCAGGCCAAGGCCACCCTTCATGCCAGGCTTTCTCCTCTGAGACAGAGGAGGGTCCCCTGAAATGAAAGAGGAGCCCTGAATATGGGCATACAGAGAAGATTTAAAGAGCTCCCGGAAATAAACTTGACCTGTTTCATAGTTCTGACGGCAGCTTATCCGTCAGATTCACCATTTCCTTCCTGGGTCTCTCAAAGCTATCGAAAGAAGCTGCAGAGACTGTGGCTCTGTTCCAAAGACACAAATCAGAGCTGTGGAGAGCCTTCTTAGTGAGGAGAAAGTGGATGGGATGGGATGGGGTGGGGACATTGTTTCCCAAAGGCTTCATAATTCCCAGAAGCAAAATGAATTTCACACACGCCATCCAGTTGGGAAGTACTCCGAACTCCTCCCCCTCAGAAACGTCAGCCTCTATCGCCTCCCAAGGAATAGCCAGTAGGAATGGCTACACATCTAGCTGTGCAGTACAGTCTCTGTGTGTTTTGTTTTAGACGTTCTCCGGCAGACATGACATACAATATTTTTATAATGAATGGAAAGGCTTGGTGGCAAAAGTCTCAAGACAAGAAGACCAAAACGCATGCAGGAAAACAGGAACGGTTGAAGTTAAACCCCAATTTCTAAGCCAGGCTGTGAGGCCAAGCAGCACCCAACGCTGTGACCTGAGGCAATTCTCCATCCAGACGCCCGTGGAGAGGCATTAGGACTTCTGGCTGTGAGGTGCACCCTAAAAAATGTTTAACCCTTTCCTCTCAATTTTGAACTGACCACGAAAACAGTTTTGACTACAGAACACTCATGATGGTAACAGCATTTAATGACTGGTACAGGAGACTTAGCATGTTTCCCCACAGGCTAACCTGACAAAACCATGGATTTATGTATTGATTAAAGCATTGGTTCATTTTATTTCAGTCATTCATTGAACAGTTATGAATAGAACACCTCTTAATATTCAGGTGATATTAATATGCATGAGGTACCCAAAGATATTCAAATCAGGCATGGCTGTCCCAGGTTTCTGAAGAGATGGCAAACAACTGGCTGAATCTCTCTGGTAGTCAATTTATGCCTCGGTGTCCCCATTGCTAAAGGGGCCAAGGGTCTGAGGCTTGGGGTCCAGGGAAGAAAGGAGAGAAGAGGGGACTCCTGCCAGTGTCACAAGAGCAAGAGGGTGACTATTGTAGCTTGGGCGGTTCTTGCCTCTATGTTGGGAGGCAGGGACCGGTGAGAAGGGTGCTGCCTTCCTGTCTCCTGGAAGTGGGGTCCTGGGGCTGGAGGAGGTTGCCCTGAATCTGCCTGTGTGACTACAGGTGTCCCTCAGGCCCACGTGCTCCAGCATGCTTTCTGCTGCCAGCTGAAGGAGATGAACACCCTCTTATCTCTGGGGATGTCGGGGGGGCGGGGTGCGATGGAGGAGTCCAGCCACCACAAGCACATTCCTAGAGGTGAGTCTCCGAGCCCTTTTGGGAAGGGTGAGGACAGGAGTGAGATCTGAGGTCAGAGGTTCAAAGAAGGAGTGTGGTGTAAGCAAAGGGTCACCGTCAAGAGGTGGGGAGACCTGGCCCAAGACACCTGTGAGGGACGTACTACTTGTAGAGTTATGTTTTTAATTTTTTTATTTTTTGAAGGATAATTGCTTTGCAGAATTTCATTCTTTTCTGCCAAACACCAACATGATACTTGTAGACTTTTTAATGATGGCCACTCTGACCAGTGTGAGGTGGTACCTTATTATAGTTTTGATTTGCATTTCTCCAGTTAGCCATGTTGAGCGTCTTTTTGTATGCCTGTTGGCCATTTGTATTTCTTTCTTTTTTTTTTGGTATTTCTTTTTTCGGAGAATTGTCTAGTGAGGACTTCTGCCCAGTTTTTCAATTGGGTTGTTTGTTTTTTGTGGTTGTCGGGTTGCTTGTATATTTTGGAAATTAATCCCTTTTCAGTCACGTCATTTGCAAATATTTTCTCCCATTCTGTAGGCTGTCTTTTCATTTTGTTTATGGTTCCCTCTGCTGAGCAGAATCTTTGAAGTTTAATTAGGTTCCGTTTGTTTATTTTTGGTTTTATTCCTATTGCCTCAGGAGACTGACCTAAGAAAACATCTGTATGATTTATATCAGAGAATGCTTTGCCTATGATCTCTTCTAGGAGTTTTATGGTGTTGAGTCTTGTATATAAGTCTTTCAGCCATATTGAGTTCTGTTTTGTGTATGGCGTGAGGGACTGTACTCACTTTGTTGATTTACTGGTGACTGTCCAACTTTCCCAACACAAATTGTTGAAAACACTTTTTCTCCATTGTATATTCTCAACTCCTTTGTTGAAGATTATTTGATCATATCATATGCCTTTATTTCTGGTGTCTCTAGACTGCTGCATTGATCAACATGTATATTTTTGTGCCAGTACCATGCCTTTTTGATTACTGTAACTTTGTAGTATTGTCTGAAGTCTAAGAGTTAGCCCTCCTGCTTTGTTGTTTTTCTTCGTGATCGCTTTGGCAATTCTGGGTCTTTTATGACTCCATATGCATTTTAGGATTACTTTTTCTAGTTCTGTGAAAAATATCACGGGTGATTTGATAGGTATTGCATTATAATCTGTAGATTATTTTGGGTAGTATGACCATTTTAACAATCAATATTAATTCTTGCAATCCAAAATTTTTTTCCATTTCTCTGGTATTTCTTTCCATTTCCATGGGATTTCTTTTTATTTCTCTGAGTCATCTTCAGTTTCCTTTATTAATGTTTTATAGCCCTCAATTTATAAGTCTTTCACCTCCTTGGTCAGATTTATTCTCAAGTATTTGTTTCAGTGTGATTTTAAAAGGTATTATTTTGGGAGGTACTGTTTTTTTATATTCACTTTTATTTTTGGCTACCTATATTGGTCTTTCATTTATTTCCATCTTTGTTCTTTGGCCTGTGTGGACCTCCCATTGCAGTGGCCTTTCTTGCCGCAGAGCAACAGCTCTGGGCGCATGCGCTCCAGAGCTCTGGCTCAGTAGTTGGACTCACTGGTCCAGCCGCTTCGCAGCACATGGGATCTTCCCAGGCCAGGGATCAAAATGGTGCCCCTTGCACTGCAAGGTGGTGTCCTTACCCACTGGACCACCATCGAAGCCCTATATTCACTTTCTTGTATTTCATTGTTAGTGTAAAGAAATGCAACTGATTTCTGTATGTTAATCTTATATCCTGCTACCTTGTTCAATTTGGTTTTCAGTTCTAGTTTTTGTGTAGAGTCTTTAGGATTTTCTATACATAGTAACATAGCATCTGCATATAATGACAGTTTTACCTTTTCCAGTTTGGATTCTTTTTATTTCTTTTTCATATCTGATTGCTGTGACTGGGGCTACAAATACTTAAATGGAAGAGGTTCTATGCTTGCTCTTGTTTGAGATTTTAGTGGGAGGGCTTTCAGCTTTTCATCATTCAGTGTTTTATTGGCTGTGAGTTTGTCATAAATAGCTTTTATTATATTGAGATATGTTCCCTCAGTACTCATCTTGGTAAGCATTTTTATCATGAATGGATTTTGAATTTTGTCAAATGCTTTTTCTGCATCTATCAAGATGATCATATGGTTTTTGTCTTTGGTTTATGTGGTGTATCACATTGATTTGCATATGAACTTGTGAACTTGGTCATCGTGTATGATCTTTTTTATGTGTTGTTGAATTCAATGTTTGCTAATATTTTGTTGAGAATGTTTGTATCTTTATTCATCAAGTTTATTGGCCTATAATTTTTTTTGGTGATGTCTTTTATTTTGGATCAGTGCTATTTTGGTGGCTTCATACAATGTCTTTGGAGAGTGTTTCCTCCTCTTCGTTTTTTTGGGAAGAGTTTGAGAAGGATCAGTACAAGTTCTTCTTGGTAGAATTTGCCTATGAAGCCATCTGGTTCTGGACTTTTGTTTGTAGGAAGTTTTAAAATTACAGATTCTTTTTTTTTTTTTTTTTTTGTCCAGAGCATGTGGCTTGCAGGATATTAGTTTCCCAGCCAGAGACTGAACCCAGACCACAGCAATGAAAGAGCCTAGTCGTAACCACTGGACCACCAGGGAATTCCTTAATTACAGATTCTGTTTTGTTTCTAGTAATCAGTCTGTTTGATTCAGCTTTGGTGGGCTAAACGTTTCTAGAAGCTTGTTCATTTCTTCTAGGTTGTGGAATTTGTTGGCATAAAATTGTTCATAATATTCCCTTATTATTATTTTTTATTTCTGCAGTATCAGCTATTATGTCTCCTTTTTCATTTCTTATTTTATTTGGGTTTCCTCTCTTTTCTTCTTGGTGAACCTGGCCAGAGCTTTGGCCAGTTTGCTTTAATCCCGAGAATCCTTATCTTATTTAGAGAAAAGGAAGACCCAGACAGATAACGCCACTAGCTAGCGGTCACATAGCTAAGGGGGTATCCTGGCCTCTAATCCAGGTCCAGGGTCTCTGCTGTAGCCATTGAGTAGCCCAGTCCCTGTCATCTCCCAAGTCTCCAGAAGAGCCCTTGGGACTTACTGAGGAGGGATGAATAGGAAGGATTCTGATCTCCTTTTCTGGGAGGCAGAGTGGGTGAAGCAGCCCGAAGGGGACAGAGGTGGTTCTGGAAAAGCAGGCCTGGTGGATGGCTCAGATCAAGAGCACCATTTCTAGTGGAAAATCAGCTCTGTGATTTTCCTTGTTTGCAACCCCAAACGGGAAGCCCCAAAGCTTTTAGCCATGAGGGTTTGGGGGAAGGAGTCAAGGCCAGGTTGGATCTGAGTGAGACATTCTTAGCACTTCTCTCTCCCCAGTAAAAAAAAAATCAGCCCACTTTCATCTTGTCTGAATCCTACTGGGGCTGCCCAGGTCCGGGCCTGGAGGACAGAGTAGCCCCAGGGAGTCACTGTGACCCTTTAGGTCCAGGTTAATACCTCTGGATAAATCCCACTGGCTTCAGCTATGGGAGAATGGCTTAGACCCTCTAGCCTACATCCCAGTCCAGTTCCACTGGACTCCTCTGTCCTCTTAAAAAAAAAGAAAGAAAAAGAAACACCCCACATGTAATCCCCCCTTTCAATCTAACCCTTCCATCTTTGAGAACTTGGTGTTTGATGAGTAAGAGGGGACCCTTCCAAAGACAGCCCCTGAGAGAAACCTACTCATGGCAAGTTTGCTAGGTTTTCTTCAGATCTGCTCCCTTACTCCTGTTCCAAAGAGTCCCTGATTTCTGCCCCCTCATGGAAGGCATTTCTTGGCTAAAATCTCAGTCTAGTTTTTGATGTCACTTGGCTGGTGTCCCTCTGGCCATTCCTAAAAATGTTAATCTCCCCTCAGGTTCCACTTCTGACACCTCTTTCAGGGTCCTGCCTTATCTCAGGCCTGCCTCAGGCCTCCTCTCCACAGAGAGGCACTGTGATGTAACTAGGTAAACCTTGGCCACAAGATACGCCCACATCCAATGCCTAGGCCCTGTGAGTGTTACCTTCTTTGGGAAAAGGATCTTTATAGAGGTAATGAAATTAAGAGTCTTACTTAGTATTTTTTTAATTGAAATAGAGTTGATTTACAATGTTGTGTTAATTTTTGCTGTCCAGCAAAGTGACTGACTTATACACATATATGCATTCGTTTTTGTATTTGTAATTAGGGATCTTAAAATGAGATAATCTGGTTTGCCTGGTTTGCCTGGGTGGGTCCTAAATCCAAGGACAAGCGTCATAAGAGACAGAAGAGGAAAGGCAGACAACATGGAGAAGAGAGGCAGAGACAGGAGTGATGTGACCATGGCTGGGGAAGCCAGGGACTGCTGGCAGCCACCAGAAGCTGGAAGAGGTAAGGCAGTGTACCTCCCAGAATTTTTCTTAGACCCAAATTTCTGAGGGTTTGGGGAGGGAGTCAAGGCCAGGTTGGATCTGAGTGAGACATTCTTAGCACTTCTCTCTCCCCAGTAAAAAAAAAATCAGCCCACTTTCATCTTGTCTGAATCCTACTGGGGCTGCCCAGGTCCGGGCCTGGAGGACAGAGTAGCCCCAGGGAGTCACTGTGACCCTTTAGGTCCAGGTTAATACCTCTGGATAAATCCCACTGGCTTCAGCTATGGGAGAATGGCTTAGACCCTCTAGCCTACATCCCAGTCCAGTTCCACTGGACTCCTCTGTCCTCTTAAAAAAAAAAAAAAAAGAAAAAGAAACACCCCACATGTAATCCCCCCTTTCAATCTAACCCTTCCATCTTTGAGAACTTGGTGTTTGATGAGTAAGAGGGGACCCTTCCAAAGACAGCCCCTGAGAGAAACCTACTCATGGCAAGTTTGCTAGGTTTTCTTCAGATCTGCTCCCTTACTCCTGTTCCAAAGAGTCCCTGATTTCTGCCCCCTCATGGAAGGCATTTCTTGGCTAAAATCTCAGTCTAGTTTTTGATGTCACTTGGCTGGTGTCCCTCTGGCCATTCCTAAAAATGTTAATCTCCCCTCAGGTTCCACTTCTGACACCTCTTTCAGGGTCCTGCCTTATCTCAGGCCTGCCTCAGGCCTCCTCTCCACAGAGAGGCACTGTGATGTAACTAGGTAAACCTTGGCCACAAGATACGCCCACATCCAATGCCTAGGCCCTGTGAGTGTTACCTTCTTTGGGAAAAGGATCTTTATAGAGGTAATGAAATTAAGAGTCTTACTTAGTATTTTTTTAATTGAAATAGAGTTGATTTACAATGTTGTGTTAATTTTTGCTGTCCAGCAAAGTGACTGACTTATACACATATATGCATTCGTTTTTGTATTTGTAATTAGGGATCTTAAAATGAGATAATCTGGTTTGCCTGGTTTGCCTGGGTGGGTCCTAAATCCAAGGACAAGCGTCATAAGAGACAGAAGAGGAAAGGCAGACAACATGGAGAAGAGAGGCAGAGACAGGAGTGATGTGACCATGGCTGGGGAAGCCAGGGACTGCTGGCAGCCACCAGAAGCTGGAAGAGGTAAGGCAGTGTACCTCCCCTAAAGCGGGGGTCCCCACCCTCCAGACACGGACTGGTACCTCCTGTTCAATCAGTGGCGGCTTTATATTAGAAATAAAGTGTGCAATGAATGCAATGCACTTGAACTGTCTGGAAACCATCCCCCTATCCGAGGTCCATGGAAAAACTGTCTTCTACAAAATCAGTCTCTGGTGCCCAAAAGGTTGGGGCCTCTGCCCCAGAGCCTCTAGACCCACACTGTGGCCCTGATGACACCTCTTTAAAAAAAATTATTTATTTATTGGCTGTGCTGGATCTTCAATCCTGCATGGGTTTTTCTCTAGTTGTGGCGAGTGGGGGCTACTCTCTAGTTGCAGTCTGTGGGCTTCTCATTGCATCAGCTTCTCTTGTTGCAGCTCCTGGGCTCTAGAGTGTAGGCTTTAGTAGTTGTGGCACGGAGCTCTGGAGCGCATGCGTCCAGAGCCGGTGCTCTGTGACAACAGAGGCCGCCGCGATGGGAGGCCCACATGGGCCAAAGAACAAAGATGGATGAAATTAGACAAATGAAAGACCAATAGAAGTAGCCCGCCTGCTCCCCTCCCTCCCCACCTAACCACCCCCAAAATAAATAAATAAATAAATCCTAAAAAAAAAAAAAGTTGTGGCATGTGTTATTTGACCCGAGGCTTGTGGGATCTTCCAGGACCAGGGATTGAACCCATGTCTCCTGTGTTGGCAGGCAGATTCTTTACCACTGAGCCACTTGGGAAGCCCCTGATGAAACCTTGGTTTCAGATTAGTAGCCTCCAGAACGTGATGATAGATTTTTGAGGTGTTTTAAAACCATCCAGCTGGTGCTGATTTACTGTGGCAGGTGTGAAAAACAGATATGTGGCCATAAGTACTGTCCCTGATAGGAGAGTCTTGAGAGCAGGTAGGATCGGGCTGGAGGCGTCTGGGGATCAAGGCCGTGAGGAGTGGACATTGTGTTTATGACATCCAGGGAGGTGCACAGTGTTGGCGCAGACCCTGTGGTGGTGGCTAGCAGGTTAGCCATTTCCTGGGTTCAGTTAGTGGACCCTGTGCTCTGCTGGCCTGGACAGCATCACCCACCAGCCCCTCCTAAAGCGTTGCTACCATCTGGACCCCAGTACTGGCCCCACTTTGGCCTTCTCTGAGCCTCGGTGTCCTCATCTTAGCAATGGGGGTAGGAACTGACCTCCTTTACACGACTGTTGGGTGGTTCATTCAGCAGCAAACATTCATTGCCTCTCTCTGCCAGAGGGCTTCCCAAGTAGAAAGTGGCCATTGTAAAAGAACCCACCTGCCAGTGCAGCAGAATAAGAGTTGTAGGTTTGATCCCTGGGTCGGTAAGATCCCCTGGAGGAGGGCACAGCACTGCACTCTAGTATTCTTGCCTGGAGAACCCCATGGACAGAGGAGCCTGGAGGGCTACAGTCCATGGGATCCCAAAGAGTTGGACAGGTCTGAGGCAACTTGACATGCATGCATCTGTGTGCCGGGCGCTGTGCGGGGCAGGGTGCTGGGGATGCAGAGAAAGTAGGTCAGTTGGCTTCCTGACAGCAGGCTGCCGGTGCCCTCCAGAGCTTGGAAGGAGATGTTGCTGTCAGGCTCGGGTATACAACAGGCACACCATAAATACCACATTCTTCCTGAGTGGCTTGTGCCCCCGCCCTCATCCCACCCCCACCATGAGAGGCAGCCCACCCTCCCACTGGCCTCCTCCCCTTGCCTGCACATCCCTTTGAGAAACCAGCTGGGGTCATGTGCTTTTGGCCTCCACCAGCGGACGCCCATCCCTGCAGACTCTCTGGGAGCCTGACCTGAGTTGTCTCTCCCCCAGTCTCTTATCAGGGAGGTGGCTCCCTTCTCAGTTTTCTCAGGGCTTACACCTCCAGCTCACTGGTTGGTCCAGCCAGCCTAGCCCTGGTGTGATGAGGAGGAGTGGGTCACCAAATAGCCCCAGGGATTTCAGAGCTGAGCCTTGGGGAGGCTCTGGGTACCCGTAGAGTCAGGAGACCTCAGGCTCTGCCACTTGACTAGCTGTAAGATCTCAAGCTTCCATTTCCTCTTGGCCTCAGTTTCTGTATCTGTAAAATGGTGCTTTTCATTGATGCATGCGGCATGTGGGAATGCAGCCAGGAAGAAGACAGTCTTCACCTTACCGAGGTTCCGTCCTGCCCCAGGGCCTTTGTACTTGCTGTTCCCTCTGCCTGGAATGTTCTTCCCCCAGCATCTCCATGGCTCCCTCCTGCACCTCCTTCTTCAAGACTTACAGGCTATCCCCTTGGTGAGGCCTGCCCTGGCCCCGCTGTTCAGAATCAGTGTTGAATGAAGAAGAGTGCCCAAGGGCCTGTCTGAAGAGAAGACATAGTCACTATGGTTTGAGTGTTTAAGAGGGCGCCATCCACTTGGTGACCCTCTGAGGAGGGGACAGCACATGGCAGCTGTAGCAAATCGATTCTCTTCTGACTTAAGCCAAGTTGGATTAATTTTATTTGGAAGGTTGTGTCCCTTTCCACCCTTAGAATGCTACATTTCTCTTGGAAGGATGCTGTCCTCAAGGAGGACAAGGAGGGCACAAGGAAATCCCGTCCCTGCCCTTGGACATGGAGTCACTAGCAAACTATCAAGAGATGCTGGTGGTGATGGTGATGTGGATCACAGCGAGAATGGAGCATCCGCTCTGGTGCTCACGAGGTGGGTACCATCATCATCCCTATTTCCTGAATGAGGGAATGAACACACAGAGAGGTCGAGGAACTCGCTCAAGATCCCTCAGCTATAAGTGGAAGGACCAGACATCAACAAGGAGATAAAAGTCATATTGTCTGACCACCCAGAGGAAAGGCATGGCCGAAGACACCCAGGTGGGAGGGAGTTCAGGAGGGGCCCTGGGGGACCGTTGCACTGAGAAAATGAGCCTTCTCTGGCAGCTTAAAGGCTCCGCCCCACGGCCCACCTGCCGGATGTCCCCGCCACCCCCGCAGTGGCCTGGCGTCCTTGTAGCTGTGGAGCCAAATGTGGCTGGCTCAAGGGGCAGTGGAACCTGCACAGAGGCCCACTCCACCCATTCAGAGGAGGGGGAAGCTGCATTTAATCAGAGACCTGGAGGAGGAGTCAGGTGCAGGAGAAGAGGTGGGGGAAGAGGTGGGGAAGAGCTGGGACCTGACCTGCCAAGGGCTGGGGGCCGTGAGAGTGAGGCTTCTTCCAAGCCCTTCCCGTGTCTAGTGTGCATGTTTACCCAAACCCACGCCGGACAAACGCACGACATCTTTTCCAGCCCAGGTTTCCATCCGTTTGCTCTTTCCTCTGCGCATTCAAAAGACACATCCACCTCCCTCCACTTTGGCAAAACACACAGCCTTATCTGCAGGCCCATCTCAGAACCGTCTGAGCACCCAGCTGGCCCAGCCCCTGAGGACGTGGTCTCTGGGCGGAAGGGGGCTCGTGGGCGGCTAAGCCAGTGCCTTGCAAAGGCTGGGAGCCCCTTTCTCAGGCCTGAAGATGCCAAAGCCCCAAATGCTGCCCCCTCCAGTGCCCCTCAGAGAGGCTGCATACCTTTGAGCTCTCTCGAGGGGCAGCTCCATAGGTGCGACTTCCCCACTGAGCTTTCCTCCTCCTGTGTCCACCATCGCCTGGACTATGGGGCCAGACTGCCCATATCTATCATGCCTGGCCACTTGGAGTCTAGCTTCTTTGGCCTTCACTTACCTTATCTGGAAAATGGATTCAGTGGGTTAAACTGTAAATCACTTGCAGCATTGTGTGGCACAGAGTAAGCACTCAGTAAACGAAGTGAAAGTTGCTCAGTCGTGTCAGACTCTTTGTGACCCATGGACAAGCCCTGGAATTCTCCAGGCAAGAATGCTGGAGTGGGTAGCCTAGCCAACGCAGGGATCCAACCCAGGTCTCCCTCATTGCAAATGGATTCTTTACCATGTGAACCACCAGGGAAGCCCGTGCGCAATAAGACCTACTATTACTCTTGTAAATTACATGCTTCTGATGCTCTGATTTCTCTTATCTCAGTTTGCTTGGGGCATTCTTCTCCCAGTACCCCAGGAAAGGAACATCCAGGATGGAAACAAAGATGTCTTTCTGCATCCTGAGTTTCACCATGTCCCTGGGGAAATTTATGTGCGTATGGGGGTGCTTACCAGGTGGTTCAGTGGTAAAGAATCTGCCTGTTAATGAAGGAGACACAAGAGACAATGGGTTTAGTCCCTAGGTCAGGAAGCTCCCCTGGAGAAGGAAATGGTAATCCACTCCAGTGGATTTTTTTTTTTTTTGGCCATTACTATTGGTCTTTCATTTATCTATTTTCATCCATCTTTGTTCTTTGGCCCGTGTGGGCCTCCCATCGCAGTGACCTCTGTTGCTGCAGAGCACCGGCTATGGGTGCATGTGCTCCAGAGCTCCAGCTCAGTAGCTGGACACATCGGTCTAGCCGCTCCATGTCACATGGGATCTTCCCAGGCCAGGGATCAAAATGGTGCCCCTTGCACTGCAAGGCGGTGTCCTTACCCAGTGGACCACCAGAGAAGCCCCACTCACTCCAGTATTCTTGCTGGAGAATTCCATGGACAAAGGAGCCTGGTGGGCTATTGTCCATGAGGTCACAGAGAGTTTGATACAACTGAGTGACTGAGCTCGCACACATACATAGGGGGAGCTGAAGCTTAGAAAAAAGATTTCCTAAGTGAGGAGGAGGGGGTTAGGGAACTGGGTGGGTGGGGATGTGGTAGTTGAGGTTTCAGAGAAGGTCCCTGGAAAGAAGACCTGGGGTAAAGCCTGGAGGAAGCACTAGGCCTGTTGGGGAGCTGATCTCCCCCTACCCCCAGGTCACAGGCACAAGAGAAAAACGGTTCTTAAGGTCTCAACCGTGGGCCTAGGACAGCACCCCCTGCCCACGTCCCTGATGCCCACGGATGATGGGCGACTAAAGAGGTGCCCACGTGTCTGAGAGGGTGAGGAGGTGTGGCTGAGCAAGGCCCTGCGGCCTCAGGGCACCAGGGGAAGATGGGATGGAGTGGATACCAGGACAGGCCCGGCCTTGCAGCCTGATAGCTCTTCAGGCCGCCAAGAGAGCAGATGTGAGCTGTGGCCCCGTCGTCAGAGGGTGGGCGCACTTTGGAAGAAGAAAGGATGACAAGGCTATGAGCGGGGCAGGAGGTGGTCAGAGGCCAGGTGTGGGGTGTAGGGCGGCAGGGATCGGGTGGGTGCTGGAGGGACAGACCATCTTCCAGTCTTGAGGACACGACCAATCCCTCTTAGAGTCTGTCCCCAACACCACCCGGGCTGCATCGGGCTCCACTGTGTACACATGGTGTCCAGCTTCCGCTATCCCGGCCCCAGCCTCCTTGGTGACTCAAGGGCCTCCTCGTCGAGCCTGTGAACCATCTGCAGACAGGGACAGGGCTGCCGTCCTTGGTCTGATGTTGGGCGCACAGGAAGCGCTCTGAACCTTTGAGGTCCGGACATGCTTCGTAGGTTTCTCCTTTCTCTAACTCTCACCTGTTTGTGGAATAAATAAATCACTCATGAGCAGTTCACCCAGGGACAGGCCCCAGGTCCACATCCCGTCAGGAGCGGGAAACTGGGGGCATTCTAGTTTCCAATGAGTCCCGGGGATCCCCCCCTCCCACTGCCACTGCCCCACCCCAACTTTGGAATACAGCCCCCTTTCTTTGCCCTCCCTCGGTCTGGGGGATGCTGTTGGAAGCATCTTTCTAGTATAACCCCTGCCTGCAGCTCACCCTCCACCCCACTGCTGGGTGGGCTCTGCCTGGCTCCGGAAGTACCCTCTGCCCTCCCCAGGGCACGTGGCCCCGCGATTTTCCTTGAACACAGCACTTTGTGACTTTGACGTAAACTTCAAACACGGCCCCCTTTCCTGTCTGCGCATCAAGGAAATAAGCTTAGTTTCACAGAAAGGCGCTTCCAAGAGCACACCAGGCCTTCCGGGCCGGTCCCTGCCCAGCTTGGGCAAGCTACTCTGCTGGGGCATCCAGGTGAGTGGCTGTCCTCCACCTTCTCCGTCCATCCGGCCAGCATGGCCACCGGACACAGGAGCTTCTGGAGTGGCTGGTAGAGGGGGACTCAGATTCCCCACCCTCTCCGCCCCGAGTGAGAAACCTTGGCGGGGTATGACCTCCTTACACCTGTTAGGGTGTATGAGAGGGTGGTTAGCCGGTGGGGACCCAGGCTGGGGCTCGGGCTGCGAAGAAACCCAAGGTGGTTTCCCGGACCCCAGTTCTTCATCTAGAACCAGTTGTCTGTCGGCTTTGCGACCAGAGACCTTGAAGGTGGCCTGGGCCTCGGCGTCCGTCAGCACCTCCCCGGGTAAGTCACTCCGGATGAAGCAGTGCCTGGCTGCCATCTCTAGCAGCGGCCAGGGTCTGGTGAAGGAGGGAGGAGGAGAGAGTCAGGAGGACACTGGGGTTCCAGAGGGCTCTAGGGCTCTGATGGGTGGTGTCCCATGGGAGAAGGAAGCAGACACGGGCTGTGGTGATCTTGGAGGAAGGAGGTCTCCTTCAGAGCTCCAGCCAAGTGGTCGTGGAGACATATATCCAGTGGTCCCACAGATGCCAAGTCAGTCCGGAGCCTCCTGCAGTCGCCCATCAGTGCAGCAACCTTAGCTCCAGGACGCAGAGAAACCTCCAGAGAAGGCAAGTGTGTGCTCTGCTCCCCCAGGCCCGTGAATATAGGGGAGGCTCAACAGGGCTGTGAACTTGAACATCAAAATGCCGGGTTAGTTCTGTGAGGGGGCCCAGGGCAGGCTCCAGCCATTTCCAGGGGAGCTAAGGCTAAAGAGGAAACATAGAGGTGAAGGAGCAAACAGCTGGAATCCTGCTCAACCGCTGTGTGTCCTTGGCGAGTTGCCTGGCCTCTCTGAACCTCAGTTTGCCCGTCTGTTAAATGTAGAAGCAAACATTGGTGCCTAGCAGGCGTTTGGCTTCTTGGCCCCTGACTATTGGGTATGAAGTTGGAAAAGGTGTCCCAGACAGGGAAGGGTCTTGGCAGGAAGGAACAGGGGTCCATGTGGTGAACGCCTCAAGATGAGCTTTGTTACTTGTTGTTGTTGTTGATTTGGCTGCATCGGGTCTTAGTTGCAGCAGGCACTCAAGATCCTGTTTTCAGGTAGGAGTTTTCCGTGCAGCACACAGACTCTCTAGTTGTGGCTCACAGCCTCACTAGTGGCAGCGCGGGAGCTTCGTTGCCCCTTGGCCTGTGGGATCGTAGTTCCTGGACCACGGATTAAACCCATGTTCGCTTCATTGCAAGGCAAATTCTTAACCACTGGCCTGCCAGGGAAGTCCCTGAGCTTTGTCACTGTTGTCTCAGCCAGGGCAGCCAGTACCCAGTAGGTGGCTAATAACGCTTTGCTGGGAGATTAGGCCTGTGTCCTGGGACAGAACATCCTGGGGTGTCACGGGCAAGGGCTCCCAACAACACAGAGTTGTCTTTTCCTGTTGCCACCTGGCCTCTGGCCTCGCCAGGCAGCCCAGGCAGGAACACTGAGCAGGCAAGAGGCCCAGACAGATGGTGTTTCGTGTACACTCTGGGTCACAAACCCACGAATTCTCCACACACAGTGTCCTCGTCAGGATTAGGCCAGTGAATTGCTCTAGAGGACCTGGCATACCGTAGGTGTGGTACAGGCATGGTGTTCAAGTCTAATCCTGATCACTGGCTCGGGGTGGTCTCCCAGCTCCCAGAGACTCCCCTGGGGAAGCTGCAGCAATCAGACTTTTCCATGCCGGATGCTCCCCACCCCACGCCAAACACAGGGTTAAGGAAGTGCTTCTTTTAAAAAATATATTATTTTAAAAATTTTATTTACTTTTATATTTGGCTGCTCTAGGTCGTCATTACTGCGCTTAGGCTCTCTCTAGTTGTGGCCGTTGGCAGCTACTCTCTAGCTGTGTATGGGGCTTGTGGGGGTTTCTCATCGTGAGGGCGTCTCTTGTGGCGGAGTATGCGCTCTAGGGTGAGCGGGCTTCAGTAGTTGAGGCACACGGGCTTAGTTGTTGTGGCCCAACAGCTTAGTTGCTCTGCGGCCTGTGGGATTTTCCTAGGTCTGGGATCAAACTTGTGTCTCCTGAACTGGCAGGCGGATTCTTAACCACTGGACCACCAGGCAAGTCCCAAGGGAGAGCTTCTTAACAAGAGTCAATTTCCATGCTGGGACTCTAGTACCATCTGGAGACATTCTGGGTCGTGACTCGGGACAGGGGAGGCCGGGGATGCTGCTAAGCACCCTGCAATGCACAGGTGACACCATGTAGCCCCACAGCCAGGCTCTGTCGTCCCATCTCCCTTGTACAGTCACAGACCCTGACATGGGAGAGGGATAGCCCCTGAGGCCACACAGCCCCGAAAGCCCCGGCAGCAGTGTTGGAGTTGGTGGGGAGCGGCAGTGGTGGGAACGGGTCTTGTGGCGTCATTCAGTCCGTCCACAGATAGAGTCTGTTTGAGGTGTGAGGACCTGCCTCTGACTCCCAGCAGCCCAGCACTCTGCACCCTGATAGTCAAAGGCAGCGCAAAGTGCAGCAACACCTGGGCCAGGCAGGCGTGGGAGCCCTGAGGACCCAGCTCAGAGCAGTGGATTCAGCCCACCTCGTGGCCGCACACTGGAGTGGCTAGTGCTGGCTGCTGGGTCGGAGAGACCTGGGCTGAAATCCTGACGGCCACTCACAGGCCACATGACCCTGAACATAGCATCACGCTCTCTGAGCCTCAGATTTTTTAGCTGAAGAATGGGGATACCAGTGAGGATTACGTTAAACAGATCAGGCTCTGACAAGATGTCTTAAAGCCTTCGGCCCAGAGGCTATCCATCATCATTGTTGTCCATTAGACAAATACTCGTTGAGAGGCAGTGGGCACTGCAGTGAAAACAAGACAGGTGTAGGCTGTGCCTCAGGGAGCTCAGGCTGGTCAGAGACAGTGCAGCAAACAGACTCTGAGCGTGCGTGGCCATCAGTGCTGTGACGCGGGAGGAGGGGGCCCCAGGGGGGCTGACTCAGCTGGGGAGGGGGGGTGGAAATCATGGAACACTTCTAGATTGAGGGGACTGCTGTGAGGACCTGATGCATGCGGCCAGAGGAAAGGTGTGGGGGGCTTCCCTCGTGATGCATTGCTAAAGACTCCACCCTGCCAGTGCAGGAGACACAGAAACATGGGTTTGATCCCTGGGTCGGGAAGATCCCCTGGAGAAGGAAATGGCAACCCACTGCAGTATTCTTGCCTGGAGAATCCCATGGACAGAGAAGCCTGATGGGCTACAGTGCATGTGGTCTTAAAGAGCTGGACACGAGTTACCAACTGAGCATGCATGCTGTTCCAGGCAGAGGTAACAGCCTGTGCAAAGTCTCCTCCTATTGGCCCTCTCCTCTCCCATCATCAGTTAGTAGAGGAAGCCTCTAGGTTCACCATTCCCTCTTCTCTCCTAGGGAAGCCCCCTCAGCCTCTCATCTCTCCTCAAGCTGCCAAGTTCCAAGGACCCACAGAGGTGTCCCGCCCACCACAGCAGGCCCAGTGACAGAGGGTGGCCTTGATCCACCACCAACATTTATTGGGCACCTATTATGTGCCTTGTTGGTATAGGCAGGGGAACAAGACAGTCTCCACTGTCACTATGCTTACTAGAATTTCTAGCAGGGGACAAAGGTCTTGTGTCAACAAGTTGATCGTACATCACAGTTTCAGTGGTGAAGACCAGTAACGCTGGGCCAGTGATAGAGAAGGGGAAGCGGTTTTAGAGAGAGGGATCAGGGAGGGCCTCTTGGAGGAGGAGACCCAGATGAAGTGAGGGATGTTGGGGGAAGGGTGTGCAGGCAGAGGGAATGGCCAGTGCAAAGGCGCTGAGCTTGGACCAGGCCTGATTTGTTCCAGTTCTCTGACAAGTAACATAAGGAGGCCTGTGTGGCTGGTGGGGAGGGAGTGAGGGCAAGAAGGTGATGGGACACAGGGTAGAAGCCCCCAGGGGCTGCTCTGAGGACCTGGCCTTTAACCTTGAGTGAGGTGGGAGTCCTGGAGGGCTGTGAGCAGAGGATGTGATAGGACAGGGGTGGCCTGGGCCCATGCCTGGTGCTGGGTGAGCCTATCTCGGGCCCCAGGGGCTGATCAGGGGGAGGGGGAACAGGCCTCAGGGGCTGCTGTGGGGGGGAACTGGTTAGAGGGACTGCTGTGATGACATGCGGCCAGAGGAAAGGTGTGGGGGGCTTCCCTCGTGATGCATTGCTAAAGACTCCACCCTGCCAGTGCAGGAGACACAGAAACATGGGTTTGATCCCTGGGTCGGGAAGATCCCCTGGAGAAGGAAATGGCAACCCACTGCAGTATTCTTGCCTGGAGAATCCCATGGACAGAGAAGCCTGATGGGCTACAGTGCATGTGGTCTTAAAGAGCTGGACACGAGTTACCAACTGAGCATGCATGCTGTTCCAGGCAGAGGTAACAGCCTGTGCAAAGTCTCCTCCTATTGGCCCTCTCCTCTCCCATCATCAGTTAGTAGAGGAAGCCTCTAGGTTCACCATTCCCTCTTCTCTCCTAGGAAGCCCCTCAGCCTCTCATCTCTCCTCAAGCTGCCAAGTTCCAAGGACCCACAGAGGTGTCCCGCCCACCACAGCAGGCCCAGTGACAGAGGGTGGCCTTGATCCACCACCAACATTTATTGGGCACCTATTATGTGCCTTGTTGGTATAGGCAGGGGAACAAGACAGTCTCCACTGTCACTATGCTTACTAGAATTTCTAGCAGGGGACAAAGGTCTTGTGTCAACAAGTTGATCGTACATCACAGTTTCAGTGGTGAAGACCAGTAACGCTGGGCCAGTGATAGAGAAGGGGAAGCGGTTTTAGAGAGAGGGATCAGGGAGGGCCTCTTGGAGGAGGAGACCCAGATGAAGTGAGGGATGTTGGGGGAAGGGTGTGCAGGCAGAGGGAATGGCCAGTGCAAAGGCGCTGAGCTTGGACCAGGCCTGATTTGTTCCAGTTCTCTGACAAGTAACATAAGGAGGCCTGTGTGGCTGGTGGGGAGGGAGTGAGGGCAAGAAGGTGATGGGACACAGGGTAGAAGCCCCCAGGGGCTGCTCTGAGGACCTGGCCTTTAACCTTGAGTGAGGTGGGAGTCCTGGAGGGCTGTGAGCAGAGGATGTGATAGGACAGGGGTGGCCTGGGCCCATGCCTGGTGCTGGGTGAGCCTTATCTCGTGGGATCCCCTAGGCACCCAGCACTGGGCGCCCTCACTGGCCCCAGTCTTCCAGGTTGGTTTTGGCAAGTGTACCTCCCTCCCCAGGACCTCACTGCTACTACCCAGTAGGTCTGATTCCACGATCAGATCTGAAACCCTGGTGTCAGCAAAAAACTAAGGAGCCTGTCACCATCCACGGCACTGTGCTGTCATGGCAACTTGGAATGGAACCAAGGTGCCAATTTGTTAGTTGACAAATGTCTGTGCTGCCTCTGTTGTTGGCCTGTGGACTGGGGAGCCGGAAATGTGGCTTTAGGGGGGGCTTGGGGTCTTGGGCAGAGGACTGGGGTCAGTGAGAGGAGGCGTGGGCAGTGGGACTGCCCCCATGCCAGCAGCACCTTGGATGGGACGCTGTTGATGCCAGGCTGCGGGTGGCACATGGGGCCTCCAGACCTGGCTGCTGCCACCACCTCCCATCCCCGCCTCCCCCACAGGTCCAGTGGAATCCTCTCATCCTGTCGGCAGCCTGACAGCCTCAGTCTCCCCTCTGGTGTCTCAAGGGAGACGTTTAACTGGGGCTTTGGCTGCTCAGAGTCCATTCTATGGAGCAATAGCGCTTCCAGGCTCTGCCACTTAGATGTGGGGATTGTTATTGTGGTTCAGTCGCTAAGTCCTGTCCAACTCTTCGACCCCATGGACAAGCTCCCCTGTCCTCCTCTATCTCCTGGAGCTGGCTCAAATTCATGTCCATTGATTCAGTGATGTTGTCCAATCATCTCATCCTCTGCTTCCCTCTTCTCTGTTTGCCATCAGTATTTTCCAGGATTAGGGCTTTTTTTTGTTTTGCCCGCCCAATGCGTGGGCCCTTCGCATGGGGTGTGGGAGCTAAACAAAGCTTTAAAGGCTTCCAGGCAGGCCTTCTCAGAGCCTTTAATATGTAAATATGCTCTCCATAGCTTTTCAAAATGTAGTTGATCCCCTGGCCTTTTTTCCTTTTAAAAATGTCTGGGTGTACTGTGCGTCCAGAATAGATAGACTTTAACCCTGCCTGTTCCCAGCAAGGAGGCTTGAACAGTAGAATTTCAGTCAGAGCCGTCTAGCGAAGAATCAAGGTTTCCTTCCTCCCGCCAAGGCCTGGGCTGTGAGAACGAGGCTGGGGTCCTGCGGTCGCCTGGTGGAGCTGGGCACTCTGGGAAGGCCAGAGGAGCATCTCTGAGCTCACGGAGGGCATTAGCCTGCGCAGCAGTCGGGTGGAGGCTCTGTGGTGCGCATGTGTCCTGGGAGAGCTGTGCAGTCTGCAGGGATGAGGCTCAGGACAGCAGCATCTGATTCCCCAGGAGGAGGCGGAGTGGCCAGGCTCCTCGGAAAGATGCTGCTGTTACTGGTGTTGTTGTTACCCACATCGTGGTGGGGATAAAGTTGAGGATGCAGGGGAAGGGGCCGGCCTCTGGGACGCCTGGGACTCCGATCCGAGGTAGCCCATCACAGCTTCTGGCCCTGGACGGGGTCCCCCGGGTCGGCCTCTTCTCGATCTCGCCTCCGCATCAACCTGCCTCTGGTTACCCAGGCGCACCTGCGGCCGCCGCGGGGCGGAGCTTCTCAAACTGTGTTGTCGACAGTTTCCTGCCACAGCTTCCGGCCCCAGAGAACAGCTTCTCACTACCCCACCCCCTCCCCGAGATACCTGGAGAAACCCTCACTTTGCCACGGTGTCTTAGATCCTGATCCCCTTGGGCAGCAGGGCTGTGAGTCTGATAGGCAGGGCTAGCTGGATTGCAGAAGCAGAGAGGGCGTGGAGGGGAGGTACCCAGAGGAGGGCACTGCATGGATTCAAGCATGGAGGTGAACTTGAAGAAGACTGGTAGCACAGTCTGGCTGGAGCAAAAGGAAAGCTGAGGAAATCAGTTATTAATAGATTAAATGATGCAGGCAGGAGGGAGCCACAGGAGGTCTTTTTAAAGATTTTTAAAAATGTGAATAATTTTTAAAGTCTTTATTGAATTGCTTACAACATTGCTTCTGTTTTATGTTTTGTTTTTTTTTGGTCACGAGGCATGTGGGATCTTAAGTCCCTCACCAGGGATTGAACCCACACTCCCTGCATTGCAAAGCAAAGTCTTAACCACTGGACCATCAGGGGTGTCCGACATAGTAGGTCCTTGAACAAGAGAGGCCCTGGGAAGACTTACTAAAAGCAACTTGCTGACCCGGGGCTTCAGCTCAAGTGGGAAACAGACTGTGGGTTCAGCCGACCACAGGAACTGTGTGAGTTAGATCTGGAGGCCAGAGGAGCATCTCTGAGTCCTGCGCAGCAGTCGGGTGGAGGCTCTGTGGTGCGCATGTGTCCTGGGAGAGCTGTGCAGTCTGCAGGGATGAGGCTCAGGACAGCAGCATCTGATTCCCCAGGAGGAGGCGGAGTGGCCAGGCTCCTCGGAAAGATGCTGCTGTTACTGGTGTTGTTGTTACCCACATCGTGGTGGGGATAAAGTTGAGGATGCAGGGGAAGGGGCCGGCCTCTGGGACGCCTGGGACTCCGATCCGAGGTAGCCCATCACAGCTTCTGGCCCTGGACGGGGTCCCCCGGGTCGGCCTCTTCTCGATCTCGCCTCCGCATCAACCTGCCTCTGGTTACCCAGGCGCACCTGCGGCCGCCGCGGGGCGGAGCTTCTCAAACTGTGTTGTCGACAGTTTCCTGCCACAGCTTCCGGCCCCAGAGAACAGCTTCTCACTACCCCACCCTCCCGAGATACCTGGAGAAACCCTCACTTTGCCACGGTGTCTTAGATCCTGATCCCCTTGGGCAGCAGGGCTGTGAGTCTGATAGGCAGGGCTAGCTGGATTGCAGAAGCAGAGAGGGCGTGGAGGGGAGGTACCCAGAGGAGGGCACTGCATGGATTCAAGCATGGAGGTGAACTTGAAGAAGACTGGTAGCACAGTCTGGCTGGAGCAAAAGGAAAGCTGAGGAAATCAGTTATTAATAGATTAAATGATGCAGGCAGGAGGGAGCCACAGGAGGTCTTTTTAAAGATTTTTAAAAATGTGAATAATTTTTAAAGTCTTTATTGAATTGCTTACAACATTGCTTCTGTTTTATGTTTTGTTTTTTTTTGGTCACGAGGCATGTGGGATCTTAAGTCCCTCACCAGGGATTGAACCCACACTCCCTGCATTGCAAAGCAAAGTCTTAACCACTGGACCATCAGGGGTGTCCGACATAGTAGGTCCTTGAACAAGAGAGGCCCTGGGGAAGACTTACTAAAAGCAACTTGCTGACCCGGGGGCTTCAGCTCAAGTGGGAAACAGACTGTGGGGTTCAGCCGACCACAGGAACTGTGTGAGTTAGATCTGGAGCTCAGATTTTATTAATAGAAACAGCTGGTGAAGATCGGAGGCGGTGATAGCAGCACCAGCAGACCACAGGGGAAGAGATCTGGACTAGGCAGGTGGGCCCGGCAGCATGGGTAGGCACAGGACGGCCTGAGTAGGGAATGGGCTGGAGAAAGAGAGAGAGCGGGAACCCACAGAGAGGAAGGAGGCAAGCTGGTGGGGTTAGGGGTTGGGGATGGGGCTTGAGGAAGGACACAAGAGAGCCATGATGCTCAAGCTGGAGTAGGGGGTCCCCGGTGTCCATCACACAGGGGACGCAGCTTCGAAGAGGGTGCCTGGTGCCCATCAAGTGGTGGCATCCTGCTTCCTACAGCTGGAGGGCAGCCTGGTGGAGGTGGGGTGCAGACGGTGAGGCTGGAGAAGACAGAGGGCGTCAAGAGAGTGAGATAGGAGTGCAGACAGCCCCCTCTTTCTTATTTTAGTTAATATTTTTACTGTCTGGTATATCTATTCTTTTCAGCTCCCTTTCCCCCATTTTTATTAAAAAATGTATCATTTACATACAGTTACATTTACCTCCTTTGTGAAAAATTCTGTGAGATTTGACGGATGCAAACAGCTGAGAAACTACTATCTGAAGTGTTCTCCTGAATTCCTTCATAGCCTTTGTAGTCAGTCCGCACCCCAACACGCCCCACTCCCCAGCAGGTCGGCGGCCTTGGCGTCCATCGTGTGTTCTGTGGTTTTGAATAGAATCAGATGGTCTGTAGCCTTTTGAGTCTGGCCCCTTGCACCCAGCACGACGCTTGGAGATTCATTTATGTGTGTATCAGCATGTCCTTCCACTTCATGATGGAGCAGGATCCCACGTGGGATGTACCCCACTTTCTTCCTCTGTTGGGAAACATTTCGAGTTCTTCCTATATGTTGGCAATTGTGAAGAAAACTGCTGTAAACATTTCTGTGCAGGTTTTTGCGGGAACCTAAGGTTCCATTTCTCTAGGATGAATGCTTAGAAGACTTCCTGACTTTTTAAAAAAATTTTTTTTAAACTTTTTGTTTTGCATGGGGGTATGGCTGATTAACAATGTCATGGTCATTTCAAGTGAATGGTGAAGGAACTCAGCCAAATATATGCATGTATCCATTCTCCCCTAAAGGTCCTTCCTATCCAGGCTGCCATGTAACACTGGGTAAAGTGCCATGTACTATAAAGTAGGTCCTTGTTGGTTATCGATTTCTTTTTTTTAAATTTTGGCCTCTTTTATTGTTTTTTTATTTATTTATTTTCATCCATCTTTATTCTCTGGCCCGTGTGGGCCCCTCATTGCAGCGGCCCTTCTCATTGCAGAGTACTGGCTCTGGGCGCAGTACCCCAGAGCACTGGCTCGCAATTGGACACACTGGTCCAACTGCTCTGCAGCACGTGGGATCTTCCCAGGCCAGGGATCGAACCTGTGCCCTTTGCACTGCAAGGTGGACTCATCACCAACTGGACCACCAGGAAAGCTCTGGATATCTTGAATGATGTTTTTTATTTTTAACATTTTATTATTTATTTATTATTAAATTAATAATACATTATTATAATAAAATTTTATTATTTATTTATTTGGCTGCGCCAGATTAGTTTCTGATCTTTAGTTGCAGCATGTGGGATCTAGTTCCCCAACCAGGAATAAACTTGGTCCCCTCACAACCCTGCATTGAGAGCTCAGAATCTTAGCCACTGGACCACCAGGAAGTCGTCTTTAAACACTCTTGTGGGATGATGGAGTCTTCCCTAGTGGTTCAGTGGTAAAGAATCTGCCTGCCAATGCAGGAAACCTGAAAACAATCCTTGGGTCGGTGAGATCTCCTGGAGGAGGAAATGGCGCCTCACTCCAGTATTCTTGCCTGGAGAATTCCATGGACAGAGGAGCCTGGTGGGCTACAGTCCATGGGGTCACAGAGTCAGACACGACTTACCGACTGAACAACAACAAAGGGATGGTGACCGGCATTTCCAGATCCCCAATTAATCACCTGCCAGTAGCTCTTGGGGCATCCAGGGCCCCCCACAACTCTGGCCCTCCCAACCCTGGTGTCAGAAGCCATCTGGTTAGAATGTGACTCTGGGCCCTCCTCCAGCTGCCCTGGTTTGGGCCTCACCTGATTCCCACTCTGACATCTTCCTCTCAGCCCCAGTGTCTGTCTTTGCATGTTCCTGAACACCCAGGGAAAGGCAGCCTTCCTCAGTACACAAAAGCTTTCTTTGCACCCCCTGCTTATAATTGCTGAACTAAGAAGGGTACCTGAGGACCCCTCCTTAAACGCAGAACTATGCCTAGGTGGCACCAACTGAGCCCATCTTAGTAGAGAAATGACCAGAAACAGTTACAGGGTATAATTTTTTCAACATTATATAAAAACTTACAAACATACAGAAAATTAGAACACTTAGTTACACAAATTATCTGCCCCTTAGATTCTACAGTGGAATTTTGCTCTATTTGATGCATAACACACAGTTGATCCTCATTATTACTGGATTCTTTATCTGCCAACCTGCCTACTTGCTAAAATGTATCTGTAACCTTCAAACTCATGCTTGCTGCACTTGCATGGTTGTTGGAGAGCATGTGCAGAGCAGTGTGAAATTTGAGTCAACCCACACGCTGGTTCCTGCTGAGGCCGAGCAAGGCAAGGCTTTGCCTTCTTGTTTTGGCTCAGACTGTAAACAAGTCTCTTTCTCACAGCCTATTTGGTGTCACTCTTTTGTGCTGTTTGTCTGGGATTCCACTGTGTAAATGGCTCCCAAGGGCAGCACTGAGGTGCTATCTAGTGTTCCCAAGTGCAAGAAGGCTGGGCTCTGCCTCCCAGAAAAAGTACATGTTAGACAACCTATAGTTGTAGGGCTGTTGGCCAAGAGTTCCATGTTAATGAATCAATATAATTAATGCCTCTTTAAACAGAAGTACATAAAACAAGGTTATATATTGACCTGTTGATGAAAATTCTGTGACCAGTGACTTGAAGGATCTTAACCCTGAATGTCTTCTGGAAGCAATGACTCAGTACTTCCTGAATCAATACTTTATAGAAATACTGTGAATAGCACGACTCACTTGTGTCACTGCTTATCCATTCATCAACTTTGGGTTTTTTTGGATGCCTTTCAAAGTAAATTACACTCATCACTACCCATTACAACTAAATATTTCTGCACATAGATCATTGACTAGGGCTCAATGTTTTATGGTGCTTTTAAAAAATATATTTTAAAATGTATTTTATTTGGCAGCATTGGGTCTCAGTTGTGGCAGGTACTCAGGATCTCTGCCGCACAATGTTGTAGTGCCTGCACTCTAGTTGTGGGCCACAGGCTCCAGAGCGTGTGGGCTCAGTAGATGCACTGCACTGGCTTAATTGCTCTGTTGCAGCCGATTCCCAGGAAACAAACTCACACAAAGGGACACAGCTGATAGTGGAGCGCAGTTTAATGACGCCAGGCGGGCCCATTGGCAGAGTCTCCTCTTAGCCTAGGACGCCGACTGAATTTTGCGACAGTTATTTATACCCAAAGTGTATGTGCCCAAACCCACCTCCCCAAATCCCCCAAAGTTTTCCCATAACATTTCCCATGAAAAATATAATTAGAGAAAGTCACAGGTTACATTCCATCATGAAGCCAGGCTTTAGTCAACATAGATTGATTAAGTATATGTACAATTGATGATCAATCTTTAGGTGACAGTATGTTTCTTTAGCCCTGAGGAGGCTTAGATGCAGAGTTAACCTTTGGCCTAGGCGCCAGGCCTGTCCTCTTATTTTACACAGGTCTGCTGGGCTGTGAGTTATCTCTGGAGTTATGGCTTCTGTTCCTAAGGTTACATATTTTTAAACTCCAGGGTTGCATATTTTTAAATATAGCTCAAAGTCCATCCCAGTCACAGAGGAAAATTCTCTTGTAATAAGGGGTCTCTTAGGAGAAGGGAGAGGAGTTTGCTGTTTTCCTCCTTCAGCCCCACTGCACGTGAAATCTTAGTTACCCAACCAGGGACTGAACCTGTGTCCCCTGCATTGCAAGGTGGATTCTTTTTTTTTTTTTTTTTAAGATTTATTTATTTATTTTTGAGGGAGTGGGATGGGGAGGAAGGGGAGCAGGCAGGCCACTTCTATTGGTCTTTCACTTGTCCATTTTCATCCATCTTTGTTCTTTGGCCCGTGTGGGCCTCCCATCGCGGCGGTCCCTGTCGTCGCAGAGCGCCGGCTCTGGGTGCAGGCACTCTAGAGCTCCGGCTTGGTAGTTGGACACATCAGTCCAGCCGCTCCGTGGCACGTGGGATCTTCCCAGGCCAGGGCTCGAACCGGCGCCCCTTGCCCTGCAAGGCAGTGTCCTTACCCACTGGACCACCAGGGAAGCCCTCAAGGTGGATTCTTAACCACCTAGAACACAAGGGAAGTCCCTTATGGTGCTTTTTTAAATTGAGAGGCCCAAATACAATGAAATGAACGACTCTTAAATTGGTACATTCTCTGAATTTTCAGAAGCTCAGACATCTGTGTAATCCAATGCTTCTCAAGATATTGGACATCACCATCACCACAGAAAGTTCAACATGGCTATTTTAGGTTATGTGCCTCACCAGATGTCTATTTACTTAAAATATCCTTAACTCCTCCTCCCCACGAAAGGCCATACTTTCCAATCACACACCTAATTTGGTTTAATGGCTGCATTGAAGTTCACACTGGCATTAAGTCCTAATGTATTTAACCAACCCCCTACTGATGGATATTTGAACTAGTTTATGTTGTTGTTCAGTGGACATGTTGTGTCTGACTCTTTGAAACCCCATGAACTGCAGCACGCCAGGTTTTCCTTTCCTTCACTATCCATCCCGGAGTTCGCTCAAACTCATTTCCATTGAGTCAGTCAACCATCCCATCCTCTGTCATCCTCTCCTCCTGCTCTCAGTCTTCCCAACATCAGGGCCTTTTCTAATGAGTCAGCTCTTCATATCAGCTGTCCAAAGTACTGGACCTTTGGCATCAGTCCTTCCAATGAATATTCCGGGTTGATTTCCTTTCGGATTGACTTGGTTTGATCTCCTTGCTGTCCGAGGGACTCTCAAGAGTCTTCTCCAATACTACAGTGCAAAAGCATCGGTTCTTTGCTGCTTAGCCTTCTTTATGGTCCAACTCTCACATCCATGCATGATTACTGGAAAAACCGTAACTTTGAACTAGTTTATGCTTTCTGCAAACTCCTTCATGAAGGCAGAGGTGGCAGGACAAAGGGCAATTTCTGAGGCTGTGGGGGAGTCAGTGGAAAGAGACAGGAAGGCTGATGGAGTCAGGTTCTTGGACAAGCAAAGGCTGTTTCAGCTTCAGGCCCTGTGCACTGATGCTCTTGAGAAGTGGGCTGCTTCTCATCCTTCAGACCTCAGCTAACGCGCTGCCTCCTCAGAGAATGTGACTATCCTAACTACAGTGGCTTTCCCCCTCAGTTTCCTGAACTGGATTCTTAACCACCTAGAACACAAGGGAAGTCCCTTATGGTGCTTTTTTAAATTGAGAGGCCCAAATACAATGAAATGAACGACTCTTAAATTGGTACATTCTCTGAATTTTCAGAAGCTCAGACATCTGTGTAATCCAATGCTTCTCAAGATATTGGACATCACCATCACCACAGAAAGTTCAACATGGCTATTTTAGGTTATGTGCCTCACCAGATGTCTATTTACTTAAAATATCCTTAACTCCTCCTCCCCACGAAAGGCCATACTTTCCAATCACACACCTAATTTGGTTTAATGGCTGCATTGAAGTTCACACTGGCATTAAGTCCTAATGTATTTAACCAACCCCCTACTGATGGATATTTGAACTAGTTTATGTTGTTGTTCAGTGGACATGTTGTGTCTGACTCTTTGAAACCCCATGAACTGCAGCACGCCAGGTTTTCCTTTCCTTCACTATCCATCCCGGAGTTCGCTCAAACTCATTTCCATTGAGTCAGTCAACCATCCCATCCTCTGTCATCCTCTCCTCCTGCTCTCAGTCTTCCCAACATCAGGGCCTTTTCTAATGAGTCAGCTCTTCATATCAGCTGTCCAAAGTACTGGACCTTTGGCATCAGTCCTTCCAATGAATATTCCGGGTTGATTTCCTTTCGGATTGACTTGGTTTGATCTCCTTGCTGTCCGAGGGACTCTCAAGAGTCTTCTCCAATACTACAGTGCAAAAGCATCGGTTCTTTGCTGCTTAGCCTTCTTTATGGTCCAACTCTCACATCCATGCATGATTACTGGAAAAACCGTAACTTTGAACTAGTTTATGCTTTCTGCAAACTCCTTCATGAAGGCAGAGGTGGCAGGACAAAGGGCAATTTCTGAGGCTGTGGGGGAGTCAGTGGAAAGAGACAGGAAGGCTGATGGAGTCAGGTTCTTGGACAAGCAAAGGCTGTTTCAGCTTCAGGCCCTGTGCACTGATGCTCTTGAGAAGTGGGCTGCTTCTCATCCTTCAGACCTCAGCTAACGCGCTGCCTCCTCAGAGAATGTGACTATCCTAACTACAGTGGCTTCTCTCTCTGTCTCACGCTATTTCCTTGAAAATACGGGCTTCAGTCTGTAATGATTATTTTAGTCTCTTCTCTTGTTTATTGCATCTCCCCTCCCTCAGGGACCAAGGGAGGTCAGGGACCAGGTCCATCTTAGCCATCCACATCTCCAGCCTGAAACACAGTTAAGAATCCAACCTGTGTTTGGGAGATGGATGCCGGCCCCGTAGCGGGGTGCCTGGGTGCTCTGTACTAGGTCTGAAGAGTCTAAGGCTGGTTTGGGACTCCCCAGTCTGAGTCCAGCAGGCTCAGGCTCCTTTCCATTTGACTCTGGCACACATTAGTTGGGCTCTGCATTTTGGGGACACACAGCTGTGCGGCACGGATGCCATTTAATGGGGGAGCTATCTCTGGGTCCAATGGATGGGTTCAGGAAGGGAAACCAAGGCTCCTACGTGCCCTCAATCTGGTTCTGAACCCACAGGGTCTGGAGAGGCGCAGGGGCGCGCACCCTGAACAGGGCGGCAGCGGCGGCGATGCCGGACCCTGCGGCGCACCTGCCTTTCTTCTATGGCAGCATCTCGCGCGCCGAGGCCGAGGAGCACCTGAAGCTGGCGGGCATGGCCGACGGGCTCTTTCTGTTGCGGCAGTGCCTGCGCTCGCTGGGCGGCTACGTGCTCTCGCTCGTGCACGAAGTGCGCTTCCACCACTTCCCCATCGAGCGCCAGCTCAACGGGACCTACGCCATCGCCGGCGGAAAGGCGCACTGCGGCCCAGCTGAGCTCTGCGAATTCTACTCGCGCGACGCCGACGGGCTGCCCTGCAGCCTACGCAAGCCGTGCAACCGGCCGTCGGGGCTCGAGCCGCAGCCCGGGGTCTTCGACAGCCTTCGCGATGCCATGGTGCGCGACTACGTGCGCCAAACTTGGAAGCTGGAGGTGAGAACAAGGGGTCCGAGGGGGCGTGGCCGGAAGGGAGCTGATTTCAGGAGAGGGCGGGGCTTGAGGGAAGGGCTTGGGCGGGGAAGGGGCGGGGCCGGGGGCGGGCCCTGGGGCCCAAGTAGAGATGGGACTCCCGGGAGAGTGGTCTTAGCCAGCTTGCGCAGTGCTTTGCTATGCCTCTTTTGGATGTTGGAAGGGTGGGGCCTGCTTGGGGGCACGGCCTGGGATGAGACCTCGGAGGCCGGGGCCTGGGCGATGCTATGGTGCTTGTCCAAGGCAAAGAGGAGGTCGGGGAACGTGGAGGTCCCGCTGAGTCCGGAGTAGCCGAGACTTGGGCTGGGAGGAGGGCCCAAGAGAGGATGGTGGAGGCAGTGCCCCGGGTAGCTTGGCCGGCAGGGGCGGTGGATTGTGGTCTTCAACAGCCTGCAC
Source organism: Tragulus kanchil (assembly GCA_022376925.1). NCBI lineage: Eukaryota > Metazoa > Chordata > Mammalia > Artiodactyla > Tragulidae > Tragulus > Tragulus kanchil. The sequence continues at coordinate 97,345,048 of JAIOJX010000029.1, forward strand.
TGCACCAGGGTGCGGATTACCTGTGTCAGGTCTTCAAGTGGGAAATGAGTGTGGGGCAGGCTAGCCTGTGGAACCTGGGCTGTGGCCCTGGATGGGCGGGGCCTGGATGGATTGGGGCGGGGCCATGGAGATGAGAGGAAGTGGGGCTGTCCCCATCAGCCTAAAAGACTCCCTAGGTGCACCTGGCTGGGTGGGGTGTCCTGTGAGGACGAGGCAGTTGGGAGGGTCCAGGAGATGGAAGAGAGGTCCTGTGGTAGGCATTTAGCGACACTTGAGCCTCTTCTCCATCCTCCCCTTCCCTAGGGAGAGGCCCTGGAGCAGGCCATCATCAGCCAGGCCCCCCAGGTGGAGAAGCTCATTGCCACAACGGCTCATGAGCGGATGCCCTGGTACCACAGCAGCTTGACGCGCGAGGAGGCTGAGCGCAAACTCTACTCTGGCTCGCAGACCGACGGCAAGTTCCTGTACGTGGGGCTTGGGGCCTGCGGCTTCGGGTGGGGTGGGTGAGGCTGGGGTGGACCTCAGTGTGCAGGTGGATGATGAGTTGTGTCACTATGCTCACAAATGCGAGTGACTCCAGAGTTGGGCAGCCTGCGTTGGAAGCCAGCGTCTGCTTAGAAACTGGGTATGCTGGGCCCTAAATTGGCCAGTGTGTCTGTGTGCACATGTGTGTGGTTGGACAGGTTCTTACTGTATGAAGACAGCATCTCTGAGGGCTCCATTCCCATTCATAGACAAAGAAGATTTTTATTTTGGCAAATTTTTATTTTGGCAAATTTTTACAAGAGGACAGTGAAGGGTCTCTTTCCGTTAAAGGTCATCTGGTAGGATACCTGGTGGGTCTATTGTGATGAGAAGGTGACTTGTTCTGATTTGCACGAAGGTGCCCTATGATCTAGCCATGGACCTGGGCTTACAATTATCACTCTAGGTATAAAAACAGCTTTGTCTTCCCAAGAGAATGGTCTTAAGGCTGTGTGTCCCCCATGAGTGGCTCTGTGTCCACCATAGATGGAAAAATATCCCTCCATGAGTGGCTAATTGTCTCTCCACTCTCCATTTGTGGCCAGGTATCCAACCATGGGTGGCAGGTGTTGATCCATGGAGAACCAGGTGTCCCCAGTCTATGGCCAAGTGCTCCCTGTTGAATGGCCAGGTGTCCAGCTGTGGGTGGCTGAGTATCAAGCCATGCAGGGCTGAATGTCCACCATGGGTGGCCCAGTATTCTCCCGTGGGTGGCCCCATGCCTGCCCTTGGACCTGCCATGAACATGGCCCTTCTCCTCTCCTCTGTCTCTGGTGCCTCCTCCCCCAGCGCCCCCCTCCGCCTGCTACCAGTAGGTCTGGAGGTCAAGTGGGGCCTGACCTTGGCTCCCACACCCCCTGCCACTTCTCTCTGAGGCTCTGGGGTGCAGAGCCCATAGGATGTGTGTGTGTGGGAACTGGGGCCCAGTAGGTGGGCTCCACTGAGGACCCAGGCAGTGATAGGGGTGACACCGCCTCCTTCCCCTGCCAGCCTGAGACCCCGGAAGGAGCAGGGCACGTACGCGCTGTCTCTGATCTACGGGAAAACGGTGTACCACTACCTCATCAGCCAGGACAAGGCGGGTAAATACTGTATTCCTGAGGGGACCAAGTTTGACACACTCTGGCAGGTAAGCCACCCGCCCAGTCTGCTGTGGGGGCGAGGCTGTGGCGGGGCACTCAGGCTCCTGGGGAGGAGGGGAGCCCGAGCCCTGACCCTGCTCTTGTAGCTGGTGGAGTACCTGAAGCTGAAGGCTGACGGGCTCATCTACTGCCTGAAGGAGGCCTGTCCCAACAGCAGCGCCAGCGCAGGTGAGTGGGCCGCAGAGGGCAGGGATGAGAGGGATCCCACAGCTCCACCCCCTCACTGTCCCTTCTCCTTCCCCAGGGGCTGCTGCTCCCACCCTCCCCGCCCACCCGTCCACGTTCACCCAGGTGAGTCTGGGCCTCACAGAGCTGGGGCCTCGGGGATGCAGCCAGGAGGGCATTGGATCCTGTACCCAGAGTAGGGCTTGGCGGGGAGAGTGGGCTGCCGGGGAAAAGAAGAAGGTCCCCAGGAGTCCTCAGTGGATGTGGGCCCATGAGAGGGGCTGGGTGCTCCTGCTCAGGCCCTTGTGGCCCCCTGACCTTTAGCCTCAGAGACGGATTGACACTCTCAACTCAGATGGATACACCCCTGAACCAGGTGAGCCAGCAGAGGTGGAGGTGTGCGGGGGGTTTGTGTCAGACCAAGAGAGGGGTCCTGGCTAGGCTGTGGGGTGTGTCGGGGAAGGGACGTGGGCCCGACCTCTGGCACTGGGCCTGGGTGCCTGCAGGTGTCCACATGGGCATACACATCACGCCCACCTGAGTACATGTGCATGTGACTAGGGGCACGCTGAGGCTCAGGGGAGTACACCCGGCCCTGCCCGGCCACCTCCTGTATAGACGCACATCTATTAAGCACCTACTATGTGCCAGTTATGCTCCAGCCCACTAAGTGTGTGAGCTTTGCAGAATCCTGCTGACAAGCCACAAGAGGCAGTCATGGTCATTATTCTCATTTCAAAGAAGAGAGAGGGGGGCAGGCACTGTCAGGCCCCACAGCGAGGCAGGGTGGAGCTGGGACTTGAACCTGGGGAAGCAGGTTCCAGAGCCCACGTCCCTAAGCCACCCTGCCACAGATGCTCATGTGTTTCACGTCTGGATGCAACCTGTGTGTATGTGTGCAGAGGACACATGTGGTTGCCCGTGCTCACAGAGATTCACCTGGAGCCCTAGTACACATTGGCAGCGTGGTACAGAGGTAGGCAAGGGTGGGCGTGACATGGGTACACACACGTCAGTGCACACACATGCCCAGATGTGCGAGCTGCAGCTGGCACACTAATGGTTACTTGTGTAGACACACCTTTGGACCCTCTGTCACACACCAATACATGGGTGACAGCGTATGAGGGTACATATGTGTGAACATGCAGGGGCACACGTGTGTGCACGTTAGCCAGTGCACATGTTACATGTGCATATTAGACATGGCTTCCCAGTTGGTGAACCAGAAGTGCACACAAATGCACGTGCGTACCTGAATATACTCGTGTGCCCATGTGTGGTTGGCATGGTGCACCCTGTGCCTTGTGGCCCATCTTCCTGGCACCCTGTCCCTCTGCCCGCTCCTGACTTGGGCGGGCGCGCCTGTGTGTGTGCCCAGCAAGGCTAGTGTCCTCAGAGAAGCCTCGAACGATGCCCATGGACACCAGCGTGTACGAGAGCCCCTACAGCGACCCCGAGGAGCTCAAAAACAAGAAGCTCTTCCTGAAGCGCGAGAACCTCCTCATGGCTGACATCGAACTTGGCTGCGGCAACTTCGGTTCGGTTCGCCAGGGCGTCTACCGCATGCGCAAGTATGCTAGGGAAATCTCTGTGGGCGGGGCAGGTGGGCCAGGGCGTCTACCGCATGCGCAAGTATGCTAGGGAAATCTCTGTGGGCGGGGCAGGTGGGCGTGGCCTCTTCAGGCCTTGCCAGGTGGAGCCAAGATGTGACTTCAGATTGACTGCTAGCGGGTGCTTACTGGGCGAGTTCAGGGCGGCCCGAGAGGGAGTGAGAGGAGCTGGCCTAGGTCAGGAAAAGGTTGCGGTAACTGCAGTTGCAATGGAGTCCTTGAATCATGCCAGGGGAGCTGGAGAGGGGCCAGTCCTCTTCTCCTCCATTGATTGGCCTTTGTCTACAGGCTGTTCAGTGGAAACAGGCTGCCTCTGGTGAGGGTGAAATTAAACCGGTTCTTTTTGGTGAGAGGCAGTTCCTGACGAGGGACTTAGCTGTGAACGGCAGGGAGGTTAGGCGGCAGACCACAGCATCCACTGCACAAGTCTGGGGAGAGGAGAGGCGGGTCGGGTGGGGACAGGGAGGCAGGCCAGGCCCGCGCGGGCTCACACCTGCTCCTCTGTGCGTCACGACAGGAAGCAGATCGACGTGGCCATCAAGGTGCTGAAGCAGAGCACAGAGAAGGGGGACAAGGACGAGATGATGCGGGAGGCACAGATCATGCACCAGCTGGACAACCCCTACATCGTGCGGCTCATTGGCGTCTGCCAGGCCGAGGCCCTCATGCTGGTCATGGAGATGGCTGGCGGCGGGCCCCTGCACAAGTTCCTCATGGGGAAGAAGTGAGTCCCTGGGCCGGCGGGCGTTTGGGACTTGGGGGGCTGATCCCGCTCCTCCCCGAGGGTGTGCTCCACACTCATTTCCCTGCGTTCCTCGACACACTTACACCCACTGCCCACACTCACGCCTCTGACAGATCTGACCTCAGGTTTGGCTTTTGGCTCTGCCACTAACTCATGTGACCCCAGGCAGGCCTAATCTTGTCTGCACCTTAGTTTCTTCATTTGAACTACTGCGATGGCACAGTATTTACCTCTAAGGGCTCTTGAGATCAAATGAGTTGATATTGATCAAGTACTCAGAGGCGTGCCCAGCGCTGCTTGTAGGAGCTTCGTAAGTTTGTCTCTGTTGCTTCTGCCGCTCCAGCTCTTGGGCCAGTTCATGATCCACGGGTGACTGTCTTTAACCTAAAGCACAATTGGAAAACTGCAGCCAGGCTTGTTTTGTATAGCCTGGTTTTGTATTTTTAAAATTGTATGAGAAAAAGAAACACACAAAGAGGCCTATGTGGCAGAGACTGTGTCTGTCCTGCAAAGGCTGAAATATTTACTCCTGGGCCCTTTTTAGAAAAATTTTGGCCCATCCCTAATCTAAAGAAACGGCAGTTTCCTTTGGTTCCCTCATGCCTCAAACTCTTACCCTTCCGACAAGATCTTTTACAGTCATGGAGGCACATGACCTCGAACCTGAGGTCTCACTGGAACGTGTGCCTTCATGAGTCTCAGCTCAGGAACTCAGTTATCCACAGGTGTTTATGGGGCAGTTTCTGTGTGACAGGGTTCATTACCAACACTTGGGATTATCAGTGAACGGACAAAGTTCTCTGCCCTTACTCTGGTTGGGAAAGAGAGGTTTTAAATAATAACTGTAATACTGTAAAGAATAGAGTATGTCTGAGTCCTATAGATAGAAAAGGGAGTTGGGAGTGTCAGGGTAGGAGGTGAAAAGTGAGAAGGTGAGGTTTCTGCAAACTGAGGGAGGCAGTCAGGTGCAGCTCTGGAGGAAGAGTGGTCCAGGCAGAGAGCCTGGCTGGTGCAAAGGCCCTGAGGTTCCAGGAGTGGTGGAGGAACTGTAAGTAGGGCCCCAAGGCGGAAGCAGAGTGAGAGCAGCGGGTAGGGGAGCTGATGTGAGCAGGGAGGAGACAGGCTGGAGGGTGCGTGGCCTTTTTGGCTGTGAGAAAGACTTGGACATTTATCCTGAGGGAGGTGGGAGCCCTGGAGGCTGTGAGCAGGGGAGGACCTGAGTCCAGTGTAGGGAGGACAGGCTGTGACAGGTGAGGGCAGAGGTGGTGGTTCTGGTCCAGAGATGATGGGGGCTTTTCCAGGGTGGCAGAAGCAGATGCAGAGAGAAGTAGGCGGTTCTGGAGGGTTCTGAAGGCTGAGCTGCCAGTGTTTGCTGATGGATTGGACACAGGGCATGAGAAAGAGGAGCTGCGGACAAGGCTTGAGTAAATGAAAAGATGAAGAGGGGAGTGTGTGTGTGTGTGCGTGCGCGCGTGCGTGTGTTCACACCCGTGAACAACCAGGAACTTGGCTTTGTTTTTATTATCTTTGAGATGCCCATGAGATCCCCCCAAGAGGGCACACAGATGATGCAGGCGAGTGTAAGTTTGGGGATCACAGTGTTTGGGTGAAATTTAAACCCCTGAGCATAGTTGAGGGCAGAGGCTTGTGCCTGGTGTGTTCATGCTGTGTCCATACCCCATGCCTGGCACACAGCAGGTGCCCAATAAGCACCTGTTTCCTTTGGTTCCCTCATGCCTCAAACTCTTACCCTTCCGACAAGATCTTTTACAGTCATGGAGGCACATGACCTCGAACCTGAGGTCTCACTGGAACGTGTGCCTTCATGAGTCTCAGCTCAGGAACTCAGTTATCCACAGGTGTTTATGGGGCAGTTTCTGTGTGACAGGGTTCATTACCAACACTTGGGATTATCAGTGAACGGACAAAGTTCTCTGCCCTTACTCTGGTTGGGAAAGAGAGGTTTTAAATAATAACTGTAATACTGTAAAGAATAGAGTATGTCTGAGTCCTATAGATAGAAAAGGGAGTTGGGAGTGTCAGGGTAGGAGGTGAAAAGTGAGAAGGTGAGGTTTCTGCAAACTGAGGGAGGCAGTCAGGTGCAGCTCTGGAGGAAGAGTGGTCCAGGCAGAGAGCCTGGCTGGTGCAAAGGCCCTGAGGTTCCAGGAGTGGTGGAGGAACTGTAAGTAGGGCCCCAAGGCGGAAGCAGAGTGAGAGCAGCGGGTAGGGGAGCTGATGTGAGCAGGGAGGAGACAGGCTGGAGGGTGCGTGGCCTTTTTGGCTGTGAGAAAGACTTGGACATTTATCCTGAGGGAGGTGGGAGCCCTGGAGGCTGTGAGCAGGGGAGGACCTGAGTCCAGTGTAGGGAGGACAGGCTGTGACAGGTGAGGGCAGAGGTGGTGGTTCTGGTCCAGAGATGATGGGGGCTTTTCCAGGGTGGCAGAAGCAGATGCAGAGAGAAGTAGGCGGTTCTGGAGGGTTCTGAAGGCTGAGCTGCCAGTGTTTGCTGATGGATTGGACACAGGGCATGAGAAAGAGGAGCTGCGGACAAGGCTTGAGTAAATGAAAAGATGAAGAGGGGAGTGTGTGTGTGTGTGCGTGCGCGCGTGCGTGTGTTCACACCCGTGAACAACCAGGAACTTGGCTTTGTTTTTATTATCTTTGAGATGCCCATGAGATCCCCCCAAGAGGGCACACAGATGATGCAGGCGAGTGTAAGTTTGGGGATCACAGTGTTTGGGTGAAATTTAAACCCCTGAGCATAGTTGAGGGCAGAGGCTTGTGCCTGGTGTGTTCATGCTGTGTCCATACCCCATGCCTGGCACACAGCAGGTGCCCAATAAGCACCTGTTGAAACAAGCTCAGCTGGGTCAGAAGTGGGCTTTGCCCCCTTGGGGACTGGGGCTGCCCCTCCCTGCTGCCCCCTGCCTTCCTCTGCTCCTCAGGGAGGAGATTCCTGTTAGCAATGTGGCAGAGCTGCTGCACCAGGTGTCCATGGGGATGAAGTACCTGGAGGAGAAGAACTTCGTGCACCGTGACCTGGCAGCCCGCAATGTCCTACTGGTCAACCGGCACTATGCCAAGATCAGCGACTTTGGTCTCTCCAAGGCACTGGGTGCCGACGACAGCTACTACACTGTGAGCCCCCTGCCCTGGCGCCCAGGTGGAGGAGGGTGGGGGTTGGAGGGTCCCTGAGCTCTGTCCTGGCAGCATCTCCCTCCCCTCAGGCCCGCTCGGCAGGGAAGTGGCCACTCAAGTGGTATGCGCCGGAGTGCATCAACTTCCGCAAGTTTTCCAGCCGCAGTGATGTCTGGAGCTATGGGGTCACCATGTGGGAAGCCTTCTCCTATGGCCAGAAGCCCTACAAGGCAGGCGTGGGCACAGGCGGGGGGATGGCTGGGTGGAAAGGCAGAACTGAGCAGAGGGGACCCCAGTGACTCACACGTGCAATTGACTTTGGCTTGAGCAGAAGATGAAGGGCCCCGAGGTCATGGACTTCATCAATCAGGGCAAGCGGATGGAGTGCCCACCAGAGTGTCCATCTGAAATGTACAAGCTCATGAGCGACTGCTGGATCTACAAGTGAGTGCCAGCTGGTGGGAGGGTACCAGGCCTGGGGCAGGGGGTCGTGGTGCCCAGTTGTCCAATGTAACTCGTCCCACCAGAGACCCACAGGACCTTTGCTCCCCTGCATCTGTGCTCAGCTTTCCAGCACACTGACCCTACAATCCTCCAGCACTCCGATACCCTGCCCATGGACACCCAGGGCTCCAGCATCTAAAATCTTAGCCCTCCCCACCCTAACACTCAAACCATCCTGCAACATTCAAACAAATCAGTACCGTTACCCAAAATATGACACCAGTCCCCAGGGCATGGGATACAATTTTTTATATAATTCCTTTTTCCCATCAGCCAACATCCAACACCTAATTGCCCATTTAGGCCAACCCAGAAGCCCCCAAATGCTCAATGCACCCCACCTCTGTCTGCCTTAAGCCCAGTGCTTGGACACCCTGACTCCTAACACTGTCAGTATTTCCACTTCCCATCGCAGGTAACAGGCACCCAAACAGGCTGCCACCCACACTGATCATGCGATGCTCAGGCATTCCAATATTTGGTCCCTTTGCTGCCCTGACACCAATTATTCCAGTGGCCATCCCCTGTCACACTGACACCCAGACATCCAAGCAATCCAACCCTGTTTATGATCAATGAATAAGAAATAATCAACTCATTCCTACTCCAGTATCTACTAACCCAGTCTCTATCAGGAAGCACCCCATACACCAACACCCCAATATCTAAAGAGTCTAGTGTCTAACACCCAATACACATGGTATTGCACACCATTAATCCCTCGACCCTCTACTTGATGAGCCCACCCTCCACACTCCAGTCTTCCTCTCCATCCTGGGCAGCATCCACATGACCCCGCACCCAGCACCCAATACCCTGGCCCAATGCACATACTCGGTACTTCAGCACTCAGTGTCCCAGCTCCCTGCGGTCAAGGTGTCACCCTAGCACTCAATGAGCTTCTCCAAGTCTTCAGCAGTCAACACTTAGTATATGGTACCCCTCCATCCTCTACGTCAGCTCTTCTCTGAGGCAAGAGGGTGACCCCCGAATTGCAGTGATCTCACACCCAGCAGATGCCCCCCATCACCCAGTAAATCCCGCTGCACTACTTTCTGAGCCTCCTGCATGCCCACCCACCAGCTGATGTTGGGTTCTAGGGGTGTGGTCAGTCAGCTCGATCTCCCCAACCCCTCACAGGTGGGAGGACCGCCCAGACTTCGCGACCGTGGAGCAGCGCATGCGCACCTACTACTACAGCTTGGCGAGCAAGGTGGAGGAGCCAGCTGCATGCGGAAAGGGGGTCGAGGCTGCGGGTCCCTGAGCTCCAGCTGGCCCAGGGCCTGAGGCTCCTATGCCCCAACTTTTCCTCCTGTGCCCTAAGCTCGTTCCCGGAACTCCCAGGCTGGGCCCAGCTCTGTTTCTCTCTGGCCCACCCTGCTCTTGTAGTCCCTGCCTGGTCACCTGGCCCCCTCTGGCTGGGGGAGGAGGCAAGACCCGAGGAGGATGGTCCTAGGCTGGGATCTACTGGTGGCCCTGAGCTGATGGGGTGTTGCTTACAACCAGGACCTTCATTCCTCTGGGCCCAGAAGGGTCGACTCTGGGAGTCCTCAGGTGGCAAGAACCCAGTCATTGGAATAAACTCAGCTTCTCTCTGTTTGGAACCCTCATCTTTGGGTGGGGGTGTGGGAGAACCAAGAAATGGACGAGGTCATTGGAAGGGGTCCATGAGATGTGCCTGAAGCAGCTGATTTTGTGTGGGTCTGGGGGCTGGTTTTCCCACTTCTCTGCCCTGGGAACATGTTCCTGCAAGTGAGGGGCTGTGGCTGGCGACCCTGGAGGGGCCGCGGGGCCAAGTGCACTGCTGACCTCAGCTTCTCCACGTGACGAGACGTGACGGCGTGGAGGCAGGTGCCTCCCATGTTCACCGCGTGTGAGCATCACCTGCAGAGACTTTAACGCACGCTGACCTTTAACACCCGCAGCCACGCCCCAACCCATGCATTTTAAAGGCTCTTCAGGTGCTTCTAGCTTTCCTTCCTCTGCTCAGCTGCCTCCCTCTCTCTGGGCCTGGGCAGGCGCAGCTGGGAATCTTTATCAAGCTGACGCCCCGCATGTGGGCTCAGTCTCAACTCAGTCTCGCTCCAGAGAAGACCTGTTTCCAGGCGTTTGCTGCCTTAGCTTCCCCGCATGGAGAATTGGGGTGCTGGGCCACAGAACCCAGCAGGCCGGGTGACATGGAGCCAGGTCCCTGTCTTTCTTTTCTGGACTTGCTCCCCCGCCCTCAGCTGCAGTTGGCCCTGAGCTCAGTTCCCTGCCACACCTCAACTCTTGGCTTGGCCTGGAGGTGCCGAGGGCTCCAAGGCGGCCGTGAAACCCGCTCAGAACCAGGGAGAGGCTGGGAGATGGTCTGCGGCTTCGGGGAAGGTAGATTTCCTTTCTTTTTGTTTGTGGAGTTCTAGAAAGCCTGAGGCTCTTTTGTAGAACTATAGGGTAGCAGTGAGGGGACTGGGGCTTTCCAGGTTGCACAGAGGTGGGGCACAAGACTTTGGGGGTGGGTTGGGTCGCCCAAGAGGAGGCCCCAGAACCTTGGTGTTGTGACTGCCTTGTTGAAAGCAGGAAATTGATGTTGGGATTATTAACTTAGGTAGGGACCTTACTCTGATTTTACCACTTATGGAGTTGTATAGTTCACGTGTAAGCTTCATGTTAGAATATGCTTCCATGAACTCTGCATTCTTCCTGGAAGGTAGTTCCGAGAACCCCCAGTTGTATAGTCAACCCCAGACCCATAAAGGGGCTCAGCTGTGTGTCTGTCTGGAGGGGAACTCTGTCATGGTTTGGGATTGTTTGAGGGTCTCCAAGCCCTGCCAGAGACCAGATACCTTCCTGCAAAGAGGGCAAACAGACACGGAGAGGGCAGCAACTGTGAAGAGAAAGACACAAACTCGAATTGCTTTCATTTTGTTGTTTCGGCTGCTTGGGGATTTTTGTCTTTAAAATTTAAGACAATGAAGGCTTGCAAGTCGTGCGATATATATTTTTTATTTGGTAAATGTACATATTCACTCATGCGCTAACTGTCTTACTTTCACACCATTAAAATGCAAAAATTGTTTTTAACTGTTCAAAAACAAATGAACAAATTAAGAAAATGTACGTCGATAGTACCGTTCTATGGCTTCCCAAGTTGTACCGTGTGCAGATAGGTCAGTCTTATTAAACCACTTGTTATTACTGGATAATTATTTACGTTGTTACATAAAGTATTATATCACAAGGGAAATACATTTTCCCTGTCTATTTCTTTTATGGTCATCGTTAGGTTGGTAGGCTATTAAAGGGTTAACACAGCGGCCGGAGATTCCCTGGCCCTGAAAGAGTCATAAGAAAGGGCCAGGTGCTAGCCTGCTGGCGCCTGAGACTCTCTCAAGGCCTGCGATAAGGAGATTGCCCTGGCCATGAAGATTCTTCACCAGGTGCAGAAAGTAACAAGAACTGCAAAGCCCCATGCCCACAGACAACTCAAGGACAGCAGACTCCTCACTAATTTCCCGCCTAACTTAAACAAAGACTTCGTTTCTGCGTCTGCTCTAAAGAATCCCCCTTCCCTTTTTTCTTCTCTCTTCCCTAATAAAACCTCCTTATCCCATCTCCAGGGTGCAATTTCTCCGGTCCAGGCAATCTCTCGTTGTGACTGCCTTGTTGAAAGCAGGAAATTGATGTTGGGATTATTAACTTAGGTAGGGACCTTACTCTGATTTTACCACTTATGGAGTTGTATAGTTCACGTGTAAGCTTCATGTTAGAATATGCTTCCATGAACTCTGCATTCTTCCTGGAAGGTAGTTCCGAGAACCCCCAGTTGTATAGTCAACCCCAGACCCATAACGGGGCTCAGCTGTGTGTCTGTCTGGAGGGAACTCTGTCATGGTTTGGGATTGTTTGAGGGTCTCCAAGCCCTGCCAGAGACCAGATACCTTCCTGCAAAGAGGGCAAACAGACACGGAGAGGGCAGCAACTGTGAAGAGAAAGACACAAACTCGAATTGCTTTCATTTTGTTGTTTCGGCTGCTTGGGGATTTTTGTCTTTAAAATTTAAGACAATGAAGGCTTGCAAGTCGTGCGATATATATTTTTTATTTGGTAAATGTACATATTCACTCATGCGCTAACTGTCTTACTTTCACACCATTAAAATGCAAAAATTGTTTTTAACTGTTCAAAAACAAATGAACAAATTAAGAAAATGTACGTCGATAGTACCGTTCTATGGCTTCCCAAGTTGTACCGTGTGCAGATAGGTCAGTCTTATTAAACCACTTGTTATTACTGGATAATTATTTACGTTGTTACATAAAGTATTATATCACAAGGGAAATACATTTTCCCTGTCTATTTCTTTTATGGTCATCGTTAGGTTGGTAGGCTATTAAAGGGTTAACACAGCGGCCGGAGATTCCCTGGCCCTGAAAGAGTCATAAGAAAGGGCCAGGTGCTAGCCTGCTGGCGCCTGAGACTCTCTCAAGGCCTGCGATAAGGAGATTGCCCTGGCCATGAAGATTCTTCACCAGGTGCAGAAAGTAACAAGAACTGCAAAGCCCCATGCCCACAGACAACTCAAGGACAGCAGACTCCTCACTAATTTCCCGCCTAACTTAAACAAAGACTTCGTTTCTGCGTCTGCTCTAAAGAATCCCCCTTCCCTTTTTTCTTCTCTCTTCCCTAATAAAACCTCCTTATCCCATCTCCAGGGTGCAATTTCTCCGGTCCAGGCAATCTCTCGGACCTGTGGATCTCGCCCGGGAACTCTTCCCAAATGGGCTCTTTCCCTAACAGCTTGCTGTCCGCCGTGTCTTTGCGATTCTTACAGTTATTTGTTTCATGTTACTATTGTTGAAAATAATTTTTTTTTATGGGGAGAAGGTGGTAAAAGTGATCCGCTCTGGGTGTCAGGAATGCTGTTTTTCAGTTGCTAACTCGTGTCCGACTCGTTGCGACCCCATGGACTGCAGCGCGCCAGACTCTGTCCTTCACCATCTCCTGGAGTTGGCTCTAACTCAGGTCTAGTAGTCCGTGAGACCTGAGAAAGCTGTGCGCGCGCGCGATAAACGACTGTTGAAGGAGCCAATGAAAAAGGGTGCAGTTTCACACAGATACCACGAGGTGGCGGTGTTCCCCAAGCCAAGGTGGTTAAGCTCCTGAAACTCGGAGCTCGCCTGCTGGCCTACACTTGATCATCTTCCTCCTGAAACAGGACGCCCGGCTCCCCCCTGGTCTCACAGGCCCTGGTCCTGTCCCATGCACTCCGTTCACTCCAGGACCACTTGTAGGATCTTTTCTGTGAGTGGCTCTGACTAGTCCCTCCATCCTCTCCCAAGGTTCCCCATACGTATTATCATGTTAACTCTTAACCTCTGGGCTTTTGCATTTCCTGTTCCTTCTGCCTGTGAGTTCCACCCCCATTTTACTAATGTCCACAAGAGAATCTCATACTTCACTTAAAATATAAGTAAGTTACTGGGGAAAGTTACTTAATCTCTCTGCCTCAGCATCTTTGGATGGTTTGGCCAGAAAGAGGAGGTAAATCCAGGGCAAGGAGTTAGAAAACCTGAAAAGCAGTGGGGAGCCATAGAAGGTGTTTTGTGGGGAGGTAAAGAGAGAGAAAGATCTCACCTTCCTCCAGTCCTTCAGGCATAGGGGCTCTGGCTTTGACCAACCCAAGCCTTCTTGATGGGTTCCCAGTGATTGGAACAGAGGGACTTCCTGCTCTCTGTGCCTAGCCTGAGCTGGCCTCTGGTCCCTGGGAAGACACCAGGGGTCCGTCCCAGAGGAGACACTGCCAGCTGCAGATGGGACCTGGCTGTCACCTTTATGGAAGGGCTGATGGCCCCCTCTGGGACAGAGGAGGTCAGAAGCCACAAGAGGCTCGCAGGACTCAGTGGGACACGGCCAGGAGGGAAGCCCTGTGTGCAGGTGGCTGAGCCTGCTGGTATTCCAGGGGGCAGTGGGCTGTCCTTGGGGTGGCGTCCGGCATCATCTCCCATGTCTATCTCCCGTCCTCTCCCGACTCTGTCCCCTTGGCTCCATCTCTGTTTCTCTGTCTTAAGTCCCTTTCAGCCCTCCCCCTTCTGTCTTTGTGTGCCTCCTGTCTTGGCCCCTTCTCTCCTCTGTCTCATCTCTCTGCTGCCTCTCTCTTTCTTTCTTTTTCCTTTCCTGCTGCCTCTTATGATCCCCATCTTCTCAACCCCGAGGGTCCCTCTTCTTTCTTCTTCCTTGGGCTCTGCTTCCTCTGACCTCAGTGCCCTGGAAGGAGAAGGAAAGGGCTGCCCAGGGCAGGGGCAGGGGACGGGCGAGGTGCTGAGCAGAGTGGCCATGTAGGAGCAGCAGACTCCAGCACTGAGCTGCCCTGTGGGAAGGCCTCTCCTGTGACCCCCTGATCATCGTGGCCACCTGCTCCCCGTGGGCTGCCTGTCCCCTTGCTCTCCTTGCCCGTTCTCATCACCAGGCTCTGACTCTGTCCTGTTTCTTTGCTTCTTCTATACGTATCCCCCCACCCCATGGACCCCAACCCACGGCTCAGCTGTCTACGTGCTAAGGGGCTGATGTTGCCTGTCATTCTCCACCGTGGCCTTAGCGCTGACCAAATGCCAGTTCTAGGGTACATACACCTTGGGAAGGGCTCTGTTATCTTAGGTCCTGACCCGACTACAGCCTGGGGTGGGGTGTGCAGCGTGGCTTGGCCAGAGCTGTGCTCTAGGACTCGGAAGACAGCGGTTCTGAGGCCAGGGAGGATCCAGCCATTGAGCGGCTCTAGGGGTGGTTGTTCTTGGGCATGGCTGTAGAGGAAGGCAGGGCTGGTTCCTGAGGAGTCTGGCTTTGCTGTGGGGTCTGACGGACCTGGGGAAACAGTTGTAAAGGTCCAAGGTAACTGTGCTGGTACTAAGTTCTGGTTACTGTGTGGGGTGGTCCTTGGCTACCGGGTGGTCATTCATTGGTTTTGGTCTGGGGACTCTGACTCTTGTTGGGCCTTGTTTCCCACCGTTGGTGACTGGGGTCTGGGAGGTTGCTGAGGGGTTCCAGCTGCTGAGTTAGTGGGTGAGTATGTGGTGCAGGTGGTCAGTGCTTGTGGGCCTCTGGGTTTTGTCTGCTGGGGCCTGGCTGTCGTGTGGGGGTTGGGATGTGGTTGGTGGAGATCAGCTCCCCATCTTTCCTTCTTCCCGCGTTTCTCCCCCTCTGTTCTGCTCTCTGTCCACGTTTCTCTCTTTCCATCTTGCTGTCTCCATCTGCACTTTTCACTCCCACTCAAGCACGTGCTTTGCACTTAACGGCACCTGTATAAGAGCTGCAGCTGGTTTCTGGGGCGTGGACCCTGCTCACAGGAGAAGAGGTGGACCCCTCCCATGAAGCCTGGCCCTGGGGCTGAAGGTGTCAGTTCACATGGGGCGAAAGGGCTGGATGCTATGTGTCAGAGTTCCCTTGATCAGGCTCTTTCCTTTGAACCTTAAGGCTAAGTCCGAGGGGGGCTTGGACAGACTTTAGGGGTGTGGTCTGGGGGGTCTCAGCCACAGACTGTAGGCTGGTGCAGGGATTCGCACTTAGGGACAGAGAGGACCATGGGTATCAGGGGAGAACCCAGCCATGCTGATATCTAGGGGGTGGTGTTTGGGGGATAGTGTGCCAGGGAGAGGGAAGGGGTACACGCAAAGGCCCTGAGGCACGACGGGGAGGCCATTGTGGCCAACTGAGAGAGCAAGGGTCAGGTGGGAGGGATGAGACAGAGCGTGCAGGATTTTCCCTGCGATCCAAGTGAAGCAGGAGGCTCTGGGCTGGGCGCACAAGGCTCTGAGCACAGAATAGCCCAGGCTGTATATGTGGCCAGAGCTGTGCTCTAGGACTCGGAAGACAGCGGTTCTGAGGCCAGGAGGATCCAGCCATTGAGCGGCTCTAGGGTGGTTGTTCTTGGGCATGGCTGTAGAGGAAGGCAGGGCTGGTTCCTGAGGAGTCTGGCTTTGCTGTGGGGTCTGACGGACCTGGGGAAACAGTTGTAAAGGTCCAAGGTAACTGTGCTGGTACTAAGTTCTGGTTACTGTGTGGGGTGGTCCTTGGCTACCGGGTGGTCATTCATTGGTTTTGGTCTGGGGACTCTGACTCTTGTTGGGCCTTGTTTCCCACCGTTGGTGACTGGGGTCTGGGAGGTTGCTGAGGGGTTCCAGCTGCTGAGTTAGTGGGTGAGTATGTGGTGCAGGTGGTCAGTGCTTGTGGGCCTCTGGGTTTTGTCTGCTGGGGCCTGGCTGTCGTGTGGGGGTTGGGATGTGGTTGGTGGAGATCAGCTCCCCATCTTTCCTTCTTCCCGCGTTTCTCCCCCTCTGTTCTGCTCTCTGTCCACGTTTCTCTCTTTCCATCTTGCTGTCTCCATCTGCACTTTTCACTCCCACTCAAGCACGTGCTTTGCACTTAACGGCACCTGTATAAGAGCTGCAGCTGGTTTCTGGGGCGTGGACCCTGCTCACAGGAGAAGAGGTGGACCCCTCCCATGAAGCCTGGCCCTGGGGCTGAAGGTGTCAGTTCACATGGGGCGAAAGGGCTGGATGCTATGTGTCAGAGTTCCCTTGATCAGGCTCTTTCCTTTGAACCTTAAGGCTAAGTCCGAGGGGGGCTTGGACAGACTTTAGGGGTGTGGTCTGGGGGGTCTCAGCCACAGACTGTAGGCTGGTGCAGGGATTCGCACTTAGGGACAGAGAGGACCATGGGTATCAGGGGAGAACCCAGCCATGCTGATATCTAGGGGGTGGTGTTTGGGGGATAGTGTGCCAGGGAGAGGGAAGGGGTACACGCAAAGGCCCTGAGGCACGACGGGGAGGCCATTGTGGCCAACTGAGAGAGCAAGGGTCAGGTGGGAGGGATGAGACAGAGCGTGCAGGATTTTCCCTGCGATCCAAGTGAAGCAGGAGGCTCTGGGCTGGGCGCACAAGGCTCTGAGCACAGAATAGCCCAGGCTGTATATGTGGCCCCTGAATGATGCCTGTTGTCATGGCAGATGGGGACTTTGCTAAGCCCAAGTGGGACTCGTTCTAAGGCTTTCATGCACTGGAACCTTCTCACTGTGAGTCAGGGCCCCCAAGGCCTTTTGGGGAATGGGTTGGGATGCCCAAAGCTATGGGAACAGCTCCCGTGAACCCCTATCCCATCCCTGCTGGGCGGTGTTTTAAATAAGAGGAGCAAGTACAAGGCACATGGCACAGCTTGGGGCAGAGGGTGCCGGACAATCACAGTAAGGACAGGCCTTGGCCAAGGCTCCCTGGGAGTGAAGGGGGGGCTGAGGAGGGCTGTTTCTCACGTCTCCTTGCATAGCTTCCTGGGATGAGGAACTCATGACCTCTCAAGGCAGCCAGTCTGGTTCATGGGCTAGAACTCTTAGAATGTTCTTTCAAAGGCTGACCCCCAACCTGGCCCTCTAGCCCTCTCTCCATGGTCCCCTAACCACACAGAGCTCACTTTTTCTCCTAATATGTCACTCCTCCTACATTTCTCACATGCCTCTTGCGGAGAGAGGTGTCACGGGTACACGGACGCAGAGCCATCGCTGCAGAGATGGTGGAGAGCCCTGCAGCCCTGCCGTCCAGAAGTGGCTCCTGACCCAGCTGAGAGGAGGTCAGTCGGGTGGGCTTCCTGTAGGAAGTAACCTCTGAGCTGAGTCCCCTGAGGGATGGATGAGATCCACCGAGGGATGGATGAGGACCACCAGGGGAAGCCCGGACCTTTACTTCTGTATTTCCTGGGTGATCCGCCAGGAAGCATGTTCCCCCTTTCCCCTCCCCCTGCTCTCCCATGATGGCCACCATCCTGGGATGAATTTTATAATTTTCTCCCTTTTTGAAATGGAAATGCAGCTGAGGTATAATATTATATACAGGGCTTCCCTGGTGGTCCAGTGGGTAAGGACACCGCCTTGCAGTGCAAGGGGTGCCG
The DNA here is from genome assembly GCA_022376925.1 of Tragulus kanchil. Lineage (NCBI taxonomy): Eukaryota > Metazoa > Chordata > Mammalia > Artiodactyla > Tragulidae > Tragulus > Tragulus kanchil. The sequence continues at coordinate 97,362,792 of JAIOJX010000029.1, forward strand.
GTTCGATCCCTGGCCTGGGAAGATCCCACGTGCCGTGGAGCGGCTGGACCGATGTGTCCAATTACCGAGCCGGAGCTCTGGAGCACATGCGCCCAGAGCCGGTGCTCTGCAACAAGAGAGCCCACTGCAACGGGAGGCCCACACGGGCCAAAGAACAAAGATGGATGAAAATAGAGAAATGAAAGACCAATAGAAGTGACCCGCCCGCTCCCCTCCCTCCCCACCCCACCCCACCATAAATAAATAAATAAATCTTTAAAAAAAAAATTATATACATTACAGGTACACAGTAGTGATTCACAGTTTTTAAAGGTTCCAGTCCATTTATAAAATATTGGTTATATTCCCTGCATTGTACAAGAGATTCTCTGAGCTTGTTTTATACATGAGGCCCTCTGCTCCTCTCCCCTGCCTGCCACTCCCTCTCCCCACTCGTACCCACTGGTTTCTTTATATCCGTCCATGAGTCTGCTGCTTTTTTTAAAGATTTTTTTTTTCATTAATTATTTTGATTTTACTTTTTACTTTTACACAGTTTTGTTGTTTACACATATATAGTATCCCAGATTAGTCATATGTCTATCCCTGGCCCCCTCCCAGTCCCTCCATCCCACCCCTCCAGGCCGTCGCACAGCACCCCTGCAGGATCCCCTATTCCCACAGCGCAATGACAATAGCTATCTTTTTCACAGAGGATACTATAGGTTTTTGTTGTTGTTGTTGTTATATTCACTAGTGTGTGGTATTTTTTAGATTTCATGTATGTTATATTGTACAGTCATTATATTTCTCTGTTGGACTTATTTCACTTAGCATGATGCCACCAAGTCCATCCATGTTCTTAGCAAGACAGGTACATGGTAAGATTGCCTTTTTTTCCCCCACTGTGGCTTAGTGGTATTTCATTGTGTGTGTGTGTGTGTGTGTGTGTACATGCCCAGTTGTGTCCAGTTCTCTCTGAGACCCGCAGAGACTGTAGCCTACCAGGCTCCACTGTCTGTTGAATTTTTCAGGCAAAAATACTGGAGTGGGGTGCCGTTTCCTCCTCCAGGGGATCCTCCAGACCCAGGGATGGACGCCATGCCTCCTGCATTGGCAGGTGGATGCTTCACTACTGAGTCACCCTCGAGTTTTTTTTTTTTTTTTCTTCTTTTGGGGGGGGGGCAGGGCGGGCGGGTCACTTCTATTGGTCTTTCATTTATCTGTCTTCATCCATCTTTTTTCTTTGGCCCGTGTGGGCCTCCCATCGCAGTGGCGTCTGCTGTCGCAGAGCACCGGCTCTGGGCGCATGCGCTCCAGAGCTCCGGCTCGGTAATTGGACACATCAGTCCAGCCGCTCCGCGGCACGTGGGATCTTCCCAGGCCAGGGATCCAACCGGCGCCCCTGGCACTGCAAGGTGGTGTCCTTGCCCACTGGACCACCAGGGAAGCCCTCAAGTTTTTGAGACGGTGCGTTTCAACCCTCACATTCTTACATGACTGCTGGAAAAACCATAACTTTGACTATGTGGAGCTTTGTTGGCAAAGTGATGTCTCTGCTTTCTAATTCACCATCTAGGTTTGTCATAGCTCTCCTTCCAAGGAGATGTCTTTGAATTTCATGACTGCAGTCACCATCCACAGTGATTCTGTAGCACAGAAAATAAAGTCTACCGTTGTTTCCATGATTTCCCCATCATTTGCCATAAAGTGACGGGACTGGATGCTATGGCCTTAGTTTTTTGAATGTTGAGCTTTAAGCCAACTTTTCACTCTTCTTTCACCTTCATCAAGAGGCTCTTTAGTTCCTCTTTGTTTTGTGCCATAAGGGTGGTGTCATCTGCATACCTGAGGTTATTGATATTTTTCCTGGCAATTTTGATTCCATGTATGTTATATTGTACAGTCATTATATTTCTCTGTTGGACTTATTTCACTTAGCATGATGCCACCAAGTCCATCCATGTTCTTAGCAAGACAGGTACATGGTAAGATTGCCTTTTTTTCCCCCACTGTGGCTTAGTGGTATTTCATTGTGTGTGTGTGTGTGTGTGTGTACATGCCCAGTTGTGTCCAGTTCTCTCTGAGACCCGCAGAGACTGTAGCCTACCAGGCTCCACTGTCTGTTGAATTTTTCAGGCAAAAATACTGGAGTGGGGTGCCGTTTCCTCCTCCAGGGGATCCTCCAGACCCAGGGATGGACGCCATGCCTCCTGCATTGGCAGGTGGATGCTTCACTACTGAGTCACCCTCGAGTTTTTTTTTTTTTTTTTCTTCTTTTGGGGAGGGAGCAGGGCGGGCGGGTCACTTCTATTGGTCTTTCATTTATCTGTCTTCATCCATCTTTTTTCTTTGGCCCGTGTGGGCCTCCCATCGCAGTGGCGTCTGCTGTCGCAGAGCACCGGCTCTGGGCGCATGCGCTCCAGAGCTCCGGCTCGGTAATTGGACACATCAGTCCAGCCGCTCCGCGGCACGTGGGATCTTCCCAGGCCAGGGATCCAACCGGCGCCCCTGGCACTGCAAGGTGGTGTCCTTGCCCACTGGACCACCAGGGAAGCCCTCAAGTTTTTGAGACGGTGCGTTTCAACCCTCACATTCTTACATGACTGCTGGAAAAACCATAACTTTGACTATGTGGAGCTTTGTTGGCAAAGTGATGTCTCTGCTTTCTAATTCACCATCTAGGTTTGTCATAGCTCTCCTTCCAAGGAGATGTCTTTGAATTTCATGACTGCAGTCACCATCCACAGTGATTCTGTAGCACAGAAAATAAAGTCTACCGTTGTTTCCATGATTTCCCCATCATTTGCCATAAAGTGACGGGACTGGATGCTATGGCCTTAGTTTTTTGAATGTTGAGCTTTAAGCCAACTTTTCACTCTTCTTTCACCTTCATCAAGAGGCTCTTTAGTTCCTCTTTGTTTTGTGCCATAAGGGTGGTGTCATCTGCATACCTGAGGTTATTGATATTTTTCCTGGCAATTTTGATTCCAGCTTGTGCTTCATCCAGACTGAGATTTTGCCTGATTCTCTTGATAAGCAGCAGTATAGTTGGGATTGGGTATTCTCTGCTTGTTGTCAGCATACAGATGCCTGACACAGGTATGATGTAAGCTGATCCAGGTATGGTGTATCTATGGTTCTTTTGTTTGTTTTTTGATTTTTTTGTCATAGAGCTTATTGCAGAAGGTGGAGCAAACTGCTGAGAACAAGGTCCTTGGGAATTATCTATCTCAGACCCACTTTTCACTGTATGTGAGGAGGGAGATAGAATATGTCTGTGGATTATTTTTATCATTTCATTTTATTTTTTAAAATATTTATTTATTTGGCTGTGCTGGGTCTTAGTTGTGGCATGTGGGATCTAGTGCCCTGACCAGGGATTGAACCTGGGCCCTACTGCATTGGGAACAGTCTTAACCACTGGACCAGCAGGGAGGTACCTCTGGATTATTTTCAGTGAACAGGTCAGAGATAGAGATTTCTGTGTGACAAATGATTGAAAGAAGAAGGAAAACTGGAAGAAAGCTGATAATCCTGCTGGATCAGCTATGAGAGATACAGATTTCTCTGTTTATGATACCCTCCACCCTCCCCCGTTTCATCCCTGTCTCTACAGTGTGTGTGTGTGTGTGTGAAACCCTTGGAGTGAGAAAGACTTCTCAGGGTCTCCCAGTGGACCATAAATCGGTTCCCTGGTTTCTCTATTTCTCTTTGGCCTAGAAAGGACGTCATACGCTAACATCTTCCTGTGTCTGGCTGAATTCCCTTAGTGTATGCTCCTTCAAGGTGCCTCCCTGAGGCTCTCAGTGGCTTAACTGCCTAATGTCACTGCTGGTTTCTCATGGCTGGGGAACCATCCATTGTAGAGACATAGCACATCTTGTTGAAGATTTATTCTGGTGGTGAAGAGAGTGACGGTGTTTGATGGTTGGATTTCTCAGAATCTAGAGCCAGGTGTAGGAATGTCAGAACCCTGGCTTAGCTTCATCTTTAGAGTTTTTTGGCAGGTATTCAGAGGCTCTTTTTCCTGAGTGTGGATAGTATATTCCCGAGGTTCAGGGTCCTTACCTCCAGGTCTCTCCCGAATTTTCCTGGCAATTTTGATTCCAGCTTGTGCTTCATCCAGACTGAGATTTTGCCTGATTCTCTTGATAAGCAGCAGTATAGTTGGGATTGGGTATTCTCTGCTTGTTGTCAGCATACAGATGCCTGACACAGGTATGATGTAAGCTGATCCAGGTATGGTGTATCTATGGTTCTTTTGTTTGTTTTTTGATTTTTTTGTCATAGAGCTTATTGCAGAAGGTGGAGCAAACTGCTGAGAACAAGGTCCTTGGGAATTATCTATCTCAGACCCACTTTTCACTGTATGTGAGGAGGGAGATAGAATATGTCTGTGGATTATTTTTATCATTTCATTTTATTTTTTAAAATATTTATTTATTTGGCTGTGCTGGGTCTTAGTTGTGGCATGTGGGATCTAGTGCCCTGACCAGGGATTGAACCTGGGCCCTACTGCATTGGGAACAGTCTTAACCACTGGACCAGCAGGGAGGTACCTCTGGATTATTTTCAGTGAACAGGTCAGAGATAGAGATTTCTGTGTGACAAATGATTGAAAGAAGAAGGAAAACTGGAAGAAAGCTGATAATCCTGCTGGATCAGCTATGAGAGATACAGATTTCTCTGTTTATGATACCCTCCACCCTCCCCCGTTTCATCCCTGTCTCTACAGTGTGTGTGTGTGTGTGTGAAACCCTTGGAGTGAGAAAGACTTCTCAGGGTCTCCCAGTGGACCATAAATCGGTTCCCTGGTTTCTCTATTTCTCTTTGGCCTAGAAAGGACGTCATACGCTAACATCTTCCTGTGTCTGGCTGAATTCCCTTAGTGTATGCTCCTTCAAGGTGCCTCCCTGAGGCTCTCAGTGGCTTAACTGCCTAATGTCACTGCTGGTTTCTCATGGCTGGGGAACCATCCATTGTAGAGACATAGCACATCTTGTTGAAGATTTATTCTGGTGGTGAAGAGAGTGACGGTGTTTGATGGTTGGATTTCTCAGAATCTAGAGCCAGGTGTAGGAATGTCAGAACCCTGGCTTAGCTTCATCTTTAGAGTTTTTTGGCAGGTATTCAGAGGCTCTTTTTCCTGAGTGTGGATAGTATATTCCCGAGGAGAATTTCGAGGAGGTCCTTACCTCCAGGCTCTCTCCCAGAGAAATTGTTTGCAGCCCCGTGAGGATGCCAACTTGACTAGTGGGATGTGACTTCTCGTGGTCCTTCTCAGGCACGTGCTAGCTGTCATCAGGAATGCGGTGCATCTTGGTTTATCACTGAAGTGTAGGTTTAAAAATTTTTTTTCTTAAAGGGTGTGAGGAAAAAAAAAAGTACTATGCTTCCTGAAATTCCACTTTGGTCAAAGATTCTTTCTGCAATACCCATCCCAGGACATAGCCTAAGGGCAGCTGTTAGCATGAACAGCCCACTGTGTCTTGCATATTCCAGGGGCCCATCAGCCCAGGTGGTCCCATTGTAACTACTAGTTACAGGCTGTGTCCACAAGGCGGCAGCACTTTGCCACATCCAGCCCTGGTTCCCGGTGCAACCAGCGCCTTAGGGAATGAATGTCAGGTTCCTGGGCTGTGCATTGGAGTGGAATGTGTGAGCAAACACCTAGGGACTTGGGTCCCCCTCCTTCCACTCCCTAAAGCTTTACACCCCAGGAATTTCACTAATCTGAACCCAGCCAGAGCACTCACTCTAGATGCTAAGTTGCTGAGCAGGCTTCAGAGGGGAACCTGAGCACCACCAGAGGTTTAGTGAGTCGAGTGTTGCCCCCCCCACAAGATCCTTCAGGCCTTGATCCCACTCCAGACTCTGGTCCCAGCCAGAGACCAGCAGACAGGAGAGGGTTGAAAACAGTCCCAGGGAGGGAACGCTGACAGGCTGTCTTGACCCTGCCCTGTCCAGACGTGGGACACAAACCAGCACAGACTCCTGGTGGAGGGTAAACGCCAAATAAGGTATTTCCGATGGAATAAAGTTGGCATTGCTTTTTTTTTCTTTTTGTTTAATGTCTCATGTTATGTTGCAGAGGACTGGCCATTCAGTGCTTGTTTTCATTGTACAGATGACCGATTCAGGTATGAGGTAACCATCGGGGGTATATCTACGTTGTTTTTCTTTGATATATTTGGTAATAGAGCTTCTTGCAGAAGGTGAAGTAACCTGCTGACCACAAGGTCCTTAGGATGTATCTCAGACCCAGTTTTCACTGTATATGAGGAAGGAGAGAGAATATCCCTGTGAATTATCTTTAGAGTTGGATATTTCTGTGTGTATGCTGAAAAACCAGTGAAAGAAAAAGGAAGATGTGAAGAAAGCTGATAGTCCTGCTGGTTTGTCTAGGAAAGACACAGAGTTCTCTGTTGATGCTGGCCTCGACGCCCTGATCCGTCGCTGTCCTTTCCCTTTTCATGGTTTCTGGAAACCTTGGTAAGAGTGAGCACGCTCAGGGTCTGTTTGGGTATAAATTCGATCCTACAGTTCTCCTTTAATACTTTGCCCAGAAGGACATCTTGTGGTCCCATGGTCTTCCATTGGTCTGACTGAGTCCCTTTAAAAGATGATTCTTCGATTTCCATCCCTGTGCCTCCCAGGGGCTTAACATCCGTCTATGAGTGGGGTTTTCTCTGGCTGAGGAACAGTCTGTCTATACACGTAGCCCCTCTTGCTGAGGCTTTCATGTGTCTCTGATGTTCCAGTTTCTCTCTTGTCTCTTGAGAGGATTGCTGGGGTGCCTGTGGAGGTGCCTGTCTCTTTTTGAACCATGGAATTCTGGGAACCTAGGCCTAGTTGTGGGGAGGTCAGGTGTCGGCTTAGCCTCTGTTGATAGACTTTTTCTAGGCATTTGGAGACGGTCCATTTTCCTGCGTGTTACCCATGTCCCTTCCCACCGCCCCTGCGGGGTTTTTCTTCCAGCTCCTCTCCCTCCTTTGCTTGCAGTCTTGTGACATTGCCTCACCTGACAGGTGGGATGTGATTTCTCCCAGGCCGTGTGATGGACCTCCTTCTGTTTTTAGGGGTCCTGAGCATTTTGTCCTGAGTGCTATTCTGTGTTTTTTGTTTTGTCTTAACGATCATGTTGGAATGTAGCTGTGCAGTTGACCCCCTGAAATTCCGTTGTGTTTGCTGTTATCTTTGCAGTATCCAACCCGGGCCAGGCCTCTAGGGCAGCTGTGACCATTCACCTCTCCCTGTGCCTTGTACAGCGAGGCACCCAAAACGAGTGGGAGCCATTCTAGCTATGAGGTAGCAGCACTCTTCCTGCCCACTGCATGTTCCTGGGTCACACAGAGCCTTAGGCAAAGCCAGCTCCCTGGCTAGGGGAATTCAACTAGAATATGCCTGAGAAAACATTTACAGGCTCCCTATTCCTTCTCCGGATCCCCAGCGTAAGCCCAGCCCTGGCCACAGCACCCAGCTGAGGGACCCGGGGTGCCTAGGAGGGCACATGGTAAGCAAGGAGGCTGGCCTGGGATGTCAAACCCCAGCACACTTGCAGACAAGCTGACTACTGCCTCTGAGGGTCTCCGTGCCTCTTTCCCCCTTGGGGCTCTGTTCCCAGCCAGAGGCAAGCAGACAGTACAGATTTTAAAAGGCGCTACCTGAAGGGCACACTGCTCCACCCCACCCCAGTCCAGATCTGGGAATCAAGCCTGCTCAGGGTCCTGGCATGCGACTGGTGTCAGTTCAGGGATGTCCAAGGGAATTCTGAAGGCACCGCTTTTCTTTCCTTTTCTCTAACAAGCAGCTGAGGCCGTGGAGGGGTGGACTCCAGGGTCCATGCTGTGCTTGTTGTCCGAGCATGGTCCCCAGATTCAGGACTGACACAGCCATGGAGGACAGCTACTGTCACTGAATTCTCTGGCAGGAGAGTTGAGGACAGAAAGTCGAACAGTGTGTTGAGCAGCTGGTCCCTGCGAATTTTCTCTCTCACAGGTGGTTTTTGAGGTATATGTGGAAGGAGAATGCTCGTGGATCGTCCCTTAGAGGTCCACATTTCTGTGTACAGATGAAGGACAGAAAGCTCTGTGGTATGTGGAAGGAAGGAAGGAAGCTACAAAGAAGCAGAAAAGCTTATCATTTTGAGGATCACCTATTACAGACACAGATTTCTATGTTAGTCCAGACTTTCTCATTGATACCTGCTCCTTAACTTTTGTATTTTTTGAGTTTGAATTTTCAGGGTCTCTCTCTTTAGTTTGCAAATCTTTTCCTTTGCTTCTCTATTTTTCTTTGGCCTTGAAAAGACGTCACATCCCATTGCTTTCCTGTGTCTTGCTGAGTTCCCTTCCTGTGTGGAGCTCCCAGTGACATAATTTTCTGATGTTACCGCTGGGTTTTTATAGCTGGGGAACCATTCGTCGTACACATTAGCACGTCTTGTTGAAGCCTTCATGTGTGGGGGAAGATTTTGCTGTTTCCCTCCCCTGACTTTTGTCATGAGAACTCTGTTGCATGGTGTGGTGCGGGTGTATTTTTGAATGGTAGATTTCTCAGAGTCCACAGCCAGGTATAGGAAGGTCAGATCCTTGGCTTAGCTTCTCTTTGGTGTTTTTGGCAGACATTCAGAAGCTGTCCTTTTTCCTGAGTGTGGACAGTGTACAGTCCCGAGGAGAGTTTTGGAAGCTCTCTCCACCAGTTGTTGTTTGTAGCTCCATGAGGATGCCGCCTTGACCAGTGGGATTTGATTTCTCTTTGTCTTTCCGAAGGACATGCCAGCGCTCATTAGAAATGTAGAGCATCTTGGTTTGTAGTTAAGATTTAGGGTTCTTATTTACCTTTTTCCTCAAGAGTGTGAGGATATGTTACCTGTGGCACTTGGGTTCCTGAAATTCCATTGTGGTCAACGTTTCTTTCTGCAGTATCTGCCCCAAGACATATCCTAAGGGCCGCTGTTAGCACTAACAGTTCCCCTCGAGTTGTGTATTCAAAGGGCTCATTATCCCCAGCGGTCCTGTTGTAGTTACAGGATGTGTCCACAAGGCGGCAGCACCTTCCCACATCCAGTTCTGGTTCCAAGTGCAACCGAAGGCTGCAGTTCAGTCGCTCAGTTGTGTAAGACTCTTTGCAACCCCACGGACTGCCGCATGCCAGGCTTCCTTGTCCTTGAGCATCTCCCGAAGCTTGCTCAGACTCATGTGCATTGACCCAGTGATGCCATCCAACCATCTCGTCCTCTGTCCTGCCATTCTGCCTTCTATTTTTCCCAACATCTGGGTCTTTTCCAATGACTTATCTCTTCTCGTCAGATGACAAACGTATTAGAGATTCAGCATCAGTCCTTCCAAAGAATACTCAGGGCTGATTTCCTTTAGGATTACCTGGTTTGTTTTTGCTGTCCAAGGGATGCTCTCAAAAGAGTCTTCAACAACAGCGCAGTTCAAAGGCATCAATTCTTTGGCGCTCAGCCTTCTGTTGCACTGGGCTTCCTGAAATTCCACTGTGGTCTAAGTTTCTTTCTGCAGTTTTCTCCCCAGGACATATCCTAAGGGGAGCCATTAGCATGAACAGCCCCTCATGGCTTTGTGTTCCAGGCGCCCATTAGGCCTGGCCATCCGGTTGTAGTTACAGGACGTGTCCACAAGGAGGCAGCACTTTCCCACATGCAGCCCTGGTTCCAAGTGCACATAGGCTTAGGGAAGATCAGGCTTCCGGGCTGTGTGGTAGAGTGGAATGTGTCTGAGCAAACACCTAGGGGCTTGTATCCATTACCTCCTCTCCCTAAAACTTTACACCCCCAGATTTTCACCAGTCCGAAAGCAGGCAGAGCATCAGCTCTAGGTGCTAAGGTGCCTAGGAGGCTTCAGCTTGGAACCTGAGCACCAGGAGACGTTTAGTGAGTTGACTGTTGCCTCCAAGACCCTGCAGCGTTGATCCCACTCCAGACTCTGGTCCCAGCCAGAGACAAGCAGACACCAGAGGGTTGAAAACAGTCTCAGGGAGGGGACCCTGCTAGGCTGTCTCGACCCTGCCCTGTCCAGAGGTGGGACCCAAGCCTGTGCAGATGCCTGGTGTAGGCTAAATGCCAAATACGGTGGATTGGATGGAATCAGGTAGGCCTTGCTTTTCTTTCTTTTCTGTTAATATCATGTTATGCTGTCATACAGTCGGTTGGCCATTTTGTGGGTTTTGTCAGTGCATAACTGCCTGATACAGGTGTGGCATAAACATCGGGTGTATCTGTGGTTTTTTTTTTTTTCTTTTTGATATTTTTGTCACAGAGCTTATTGCAGGTCTAGCAACCTACTGAACACAAAGTTTGAGCATTATCTCAGAGCCAGCGAGCACTGTATCTGAGGAAGGAGAGAAGGAATATCTTTGTGGATCATGTTTATAGATGGACATTTCTGTGGATGTGTCAGAGATTTCTTTGGGTGTGTTAGAAACAAATGAAAGAAGGAAGCATAGGAAGCTGGTAATCCTGCTGGACTGTCTGTGACAGACACAGACTTCTCTGTTGACGCTGGCCTCGACCTCTTACTCTGTCCCTGTTTTCTGGAACCTTTTGTATGAGTTAGAATTCTAAGGGTCTCACTTCTGGATGTGAATTCCATCTTGGATGCATGAACAGCCCCTCATGGCTTTGTGTTCCAGGCGCCCATTAGGCCTGGCCATCCGGTTGTAGTTACAGGACGTGTCCACAAGGAGGCAGCACTTTCCCACATGCAGCCCTGGTTCCAAGTGCACATAGGCTTAGGGAAGATCAGGCTTCCGGGCTGTGTGGTAGAGTGGAATGTGTCTGAGCAAACACCTAGGGGCTTGTATCCATTACCTCCTCTCCCTAAAACTTTACACCCCCAGATTTTCACCAGTCCGAAAGCAGGCAGAGCATCAGCTCTAGGTGCTAAGGTGCCTAGGAGGCTTCAGCTTGGAACCTGAGCACCAGGAGACGTTTAGTGAGTTGACTGTTGCCTCCAAGACCCTGCAGCGTTGATCCCACTCCAGACTCTGGTCCCAGCCAGAGACAAGCAGACACCAGAGGGTTGAAAACAGTCTCAGGGAGGGGACCCTGCTAGGCTGTCTCGACCCTGCCCTGTCCAGAGGTGGGACCCAAGCCTGTGCAGATGCCTGGTGTAGGCTAAATGCCAAATACGGTGGATTGGATGGAATCAGGTAGGCCTTGCTTTTCTTTCTTTTCTGTTAATATCATGTTATGCTGTCATACAGTCGGTTGGCCATTTTGTGGGTTTTGTCAGTGCATAACTGCCTGATACAGGTGTGGCATAAACATCGGGTGTATCTGTGGTTTTTTTTTTTTTCTTTTTGATATTTTTGTCACAGAGCTTATTGCAGGTCTAGCAACCTACTGAACACAAAGTTTGAGCATTATCTCAGAGCCAGCGAGCACTGTATCTGAGGAAGGAGAGAAGGAATATCTTTGTGGATCATGTTTATAGATGGACATTTCTGTGGATGTGTCAGAGATTTCTTTGGGTGTGTTAGAAACAAATGAAAGAAGGAAGCATAGGAAGCTGGTAATCCTGCTGGACTGTCTGTGACAGACACAGACTTCTCTGTTGACGCTGGCCTCGACCTCTTACTCTGTCCCTGTTTTCTGGAACCTTTTGTATGAGTTAGAATTCTAAGGGTCTCACTTCTGGATGTGAATTCCATCTTGTGTTTCTTGTTACTATTTCGCCTTGTAGGGACTTCAAGTGATCCTGTGGTCTTCTGCTTCTCTGACTGAGTCCCTTTAGTGGCTGATCCTTTGGTGTCCGTCTCTGTGCCTGCCAGGGGCTGAGGAACCGTCTGTGAGTGACGATTTGCTCTGGCTGAGGAGCAGTCCATCCTGTATTGTAGCCCGTCTTGCTGAAGCTTTCACCTGTCTCTGAGAATGTTGTTTCTATCCTGGCTCTTGTGAAGATTGCTGCGGTGTAGGTTGAGGGGCACGTCTCTTTTTGAACCATGGATTTCTGGGAACGTAGGCCCAGGAGTGGGAATGTCAGGTGTAGACTTCACTTTTGTTGATAGCCTTTTTGCAGGCCTTTGGAGACGGCCCGTTTTCCTGCGTGTTGCCCGTGTCCCTTCCCACCGCCTCTGTAGGGGGTTTCTTTCTTCCTGCCCCTCTCCCTCCTTTAGTGCTCGCAGCCTTGTGGCGTTGCCTCACCTGACGGGTGGGGTGTGATTTCTCCCTGGTTGTGTGATTGATCTTCCTTGCGTCATTAAGGATCCTATTCTTTCTTTTTTTTAATTAATGATCATGTTGGAATGCAGCTGTGCAGTTAACCCCCTGAAATTCCGTTGTGTTTGCTGTTATCTTTGCAGTATCCACCCCGGGCCAGGCCTCCAGGGCAGCTGTGACCATTCACCTCCCCCTGTGCCTTGTGCAGCGAGGCGCCCAAAATGAGTGGGAGCCAGTCTAGCTATAGGTCGTGTGGACAGGCAGCAGCACTCTTCCTGCCCACCGCAGGTTCCTGGGTCACACGGAGCCTTAGGCAAAGCCAGCTCCCTGGCTTGGGAATTCAAGTGCAATATGCCTGAACAAATATTTACAGGCTTGTGTCTCCCTATTCCTTCCCTGAACCCCCAGTCTATGCTAAGCATCATCCACAGCACCCAGCTGAGGGGGCCAGGGTGCCTTGGAGGGGACACAGTCAGCAAGGAGGCCTTCCTGGGAAATCCAGCCCCAGCACACTTTAGGCGAGCTGACTACAGCCTCCCAGGGCCTCCAGGCCTCCATCCCCATAGGGACTCTGGTCCCAGCCAGAGACGAGCAGACAGTATTGATTTAAAAAGGGACCTGATGAAGGGCACGCTGCCAGGCTGTCTCCATCTCACCGCAGTCCAGACCTGGAAGCCAAGCCTCTCAGGTTCCTGGCATGCAACTGAAGACAATTCAGGGACATCCAAGGGAATACAAAAGACACAGGTTTTCTTTCCTTTACTCTAACAAGCAGCTGGGGGCATGGGGGAGCAGAGACCATGGGCCATGCTGTGCTTCTTGTCCCCAGATTCAGGACTGAGCTAACCATGGAGAATAGCTACTGTCTTTGGATTCTCTGGCAGGAGAGTTGAGGGCAGAAGGTCGAACAACGTGCTGATCATCCCGTCTCTGTGGATTTTCTATCTCACAGGCAGTTTTGGGGGTATATGTGGAAGGCGAATCCTTGTGGATCATCCCTTAGAGATCCACATTTCTGTGTGCAGGAGAAGGACAGAACTCTCTGTGGGTAAGTGGAAGGAATGAAGGAAGGAAGGGAAAAAGGAAGGAGGAAGGCTCATGAAGGCTGAGGAGTATCTTACTCATAGCGATATATGGCTTTCTATTAGTTGAGACTTTTAATTGACCTCTGGCCCTTTTGTACCTTTTTTTTTTTTTTTAATTTATCTTTTGGAGGGTGGGGTGGGGAGGGAGGGGAGCGGGCGGGCCACTTTTATTGGTCTTTCAATTCTCAATTTTCATCCGTCTTTGTTCTTTGGCCCGTGTGGGCCTCCCATCGCGGTGGCGTCTGTCATTGCAGAGCGCCGGCTCCGGGCGCATGCGCTCCAGAGCTCTGGCTCGGTAGTTGGACACATCGGTCCAGCGGCTCCACGGCACGCGGGATCTTCCCAGGCCAGGGATCGAACGGGCGCCCCTTGCACTGCAAGGCGGTGTCTTTACCCACTGGACCACTAAGGGAAGGCCCCTTTTGTACTTTTTTTGTTTGAATTCTCAGGGTCTTTCTTTGCGCTGTAAATCTGTTCCTTTGCTTCTCTGTTTCTCTTTGGCCGAGAACAGACATCATAGGCTATCGTCTTCCTGTGTCTGGCTAAGTTCCCTTAGTGTCTATTTATTCAGGGTCCATCCCTGTGGCTCCCAGTGGCATCATTGCCTAATTTCTTGGCTGGTTTCTCACGGCTGGGGAAGCATCCATTGTAGAGATGCAGCACATCTTGTTGAAGCTTTCATCTCTGGGTGAAGATGTTGCTGTTTCCCTCCCTTGGCTTTTGTCTATAGTGCTGCAGTGCATGGTGGGGTGGGGGTCTGGTTTTCGAACCGTGGATTTCTAGGATCTAGAGCCAGGTGTAGGGAGGTCAGATTCTTGGTTCAGCTTGTCTTTGGAGAGTTTGGGGCAGGTATTGGGAGGCTGTCCATTCGCCTGAGTGTGGAGAGTATATATAACCGAGGAGGGTTTGGGGGGATCCTTTCCTCCAGGCTCTCTTCCCCAGTTGTAGCCCCGTGAGGACTCCAACTTGACCATGGTATTGGATTTCTTGTGGTCTTTCTGATTGGCATGCCTGAGGTTATTAGGAATGTGGAGCATCTTGGTTTGTCATTGAGGTTTAGGCTTTCTGTTTTATTTTTTAGAGAGTTTTGTTGTTTACTGTCACACATTGCCCCAAATCCTTCATAGGTGTACATATGGTTCCCCCTTTGCCCCCCGCACCTCCTTCTATCTTCCTCCCCAACACACCCCTCCAGGTTGCCACAGAGGTTTAGGCCTTTCAACTTATTTTTTCCTCAAGATTGTGAGGATAATTTACCTGTGCTTCTCGGCTTCCTGAACTTCACTGGGTCAATGTTTCTTTCTGCAATACCCGCCCCAGGACATATCCTAAGGGCAACCGATAGTAGGAACAGCCCCCAAGCCTTTGTATTCCAGGTGCCCATCAGCCCTGGCCGTCCCGTTGTAGTTACAGAATGTGTCCACAAGGCGGCAGCACTTTCCCTCATCCAGCCCTGGTTCCTAGTGCAACCAGAGCCTTAGGAAAGGTCAGGTTTCTGGGCTGTGCATTGGAGTGGGATGTGTCTGAGGAAACACCTAGGAACTTGTGTCCCCCTCTTTCCTCTCCCTAAAGCTTTATGCCCATATATATGGTTATATATATGGCACCATGGTGCCCATGACAAGTGGGTGACATTCTAGCTACAGGTCGTGTGGATGAGGCGGCAGCCTCTTCCTGCCCACCGCAGGTTCCTGGGTCACACAGAGCCTTAGGGAACACCAGCTCCGTGGCTTGGAAATTTGAGCGCAATATGCCTGAGCAAACATTACAGGCTTGTGTCTCCATATTGCTTCCCAGGCCCCTAGCCTAAGCCAAGCTGTGGCTATAGCACTCAACTGAGTGTGTCGGGGTGCCTAGGAGGGGACACAGTCAGCAAGGAAGTTTGTGCTGGGAAATCCAGCCCCAGAACACCTGCAGGTGAGCTGACTGTGGCCCCCAAGGGCCTCCAGGCCTCAATCCCCCTGAGGACCCTGGTCCCAGCCAGAGACGAGCAGGCAGTACAGATTTAAAAAGGAGCTACATGAAGGGACACTGCCAGGCGGTCTCCACCCCACTGAATCCAACCCTGGAAGCCAAGCCTCTCAGGTTCCTGGCATGCCATTGAAGTCAATTCAGGGGCATGGCTTTTCTTTTCTTTTCTCTAACAAGCAGCCGAGGCCATGGAGGAGCAGACAATGGGCCATGCTGTGCTTGTCTGTGTACAGCCCCCTGACTTCGGACTGACCTAACCCTGGAGTCTAGCTACTTTCTTTGGATTCTCTGGCAGGAGAGTTTAGTGCAGAAGGTCGAACAACGTGCTGAGTATCCCATCCTTGCAAATTTTCTATCTCTCAGGCAGTTTTTGGTGTGTATGTAGAAGGACAGAAGAGAGAATCCTTGTGGATTATCCCTTAGAGATCCCTATTTCTGTGTATAGGTGAAGAGGGGAACGATCAGGTGTAGGAATGTCATATCCTTGGCTTAGCCTCTCTTTGGAATTTTCTGGCAGGTATTTGGAGGCTGTCATTTTTCCTGATTGTGGACACTGTATATATTTGAAAAAAATTTGGGGTCCTTTCCTCCCAGGCTCTCTCCCCCTGTTATTGTTTGTAGCCCTATGAGGATGCCAACTTTTTTTTTTAATTTTGATTTTTCTTGATGTGGACCTTTTAAATTAAATTAATTTATTTATTTTACTTTTGGCTATTCTGGGTTTTCATTGTTGCCACAGGCTCTTCTCTAGTTGCAGGGAGTGGGGGCTACTCTCTAGTGGAGGTGAGCAGGCTTCTTGTTGTGGTGACTTCTCTTGTTGTCGAACTCAGGCTCTAGGGCTCACGGGCTTCAGTAGTTGCGGCCCATGGGCTCCATAGTTGTGGCTCCGAGGCTCTAGAGCACAGGCTCCATAGTTGTGGCTCACGGGCTTCCTTGCTCTGCAGCATGTGGGATCTTCCTAGATCAGGAATTGAACCCGTGTCTCCTGTATTGGCAGGTGAACTCTTTACCACTGAGCTACCAGGGAAACCCAAGAGGCCAACTTTATTAGTGAGTTTTCATTTCTCTTCTTTCTGATGGACATGCCTGAGGTCATTAGGAATGTAGAGCATCTTGGTTTGTCTTAGAAGGGTGGGTTTTTAAATTTTTTTCTTCAAAGGTATGAGGATAATTTATCCGCGGCACTTGGCTTCCTGAAATTCCATTATGGTCGAACTGTTTTTCTGCAATTTCAGCCCCAAGACATATTTTAAAGGGAGCCGTAGGCATGAACAGCCCCCCATGCTTTGTGTATTCCAGTTTACCATTAGCCCTGGTGGTCCCGTTGTAGTTACAGGATATGTCCACAAGGAGGCAGCACTTCCCCACATCCAGTTCTGGTTCCAAGTGCAGACAGAGCCTGCAGTTCAGTTGCTCTATTGTGTCGGACTCTTTGGGACCGCATGGACTGCAGCACGCCAGATTTCCCTGTCCTTCACCATCTCCTGGAGCCTGCTCAAACTCGTGTCTATTGACTCAGTGATGCCATTCAACCATCTCATCCTCTGTCGTCCCCTTCTCCTTCTGCCTTCAATTTTTCCCAGCATCAGGGTCTTTTCCAATGAATCAGCTCTTCCCACCAGGTGGCCAAAGTATTGGAGTTTCAGCTTCAGCATCAGTCCTTCTTGGTTTGTTCTCGATGTCCAAGGGATGCTCTCAAGAGAGTCTTAACCAACACCACAGTTCCAAGGCATCAATTCTTTGGCGCTGAACCTTCTGCTGCAGTTGGCTTCCTGAAATTCCACTATGGTCCAAGTTTCTTACTGCAGTTTTCTCCCCAGGACATATCCTAAGGGCAGCCGATAGCAGGCACAACCCCCAGGCCTTTGTATTCCAGGTGCCCATTAGCCCTGGCCATCCCGTTGTAGTTACAGAACGTTTCCACGGTCGTCCCGTTGTAGTTACAGAATGTGTCCACAAGGCGGCAGCACTTTCCCTCATCCAGCCCTGGTTCCTAGTGCAACCAGAGCCTTAGGAAAGGTCAGGTTTCTGGGCTGTGCATTGGAGTGGGATGTGTCTGAGGAAACACCTAGGGACTTGTGTCCCCCTCCTTCCTCTCTTAAAACTTTATGCCCATGTATATGGTTATATGTATGGCACCATGGTGCCCATGACAAGTGGGTGATATTCTAGCTACAGGTCGTGTCAGGGTGGCAGCACTTGTCCACAGCCATCCCATTGTAGTTACAGAACGTGCCCACAAGGCGGCAGCACTTTCCCACATCCAGGCCTGGTTCCAAGTGCAACTGGAGCCTTAGGGAACGAATGTCAGGTTCCTGTGCTGTGCTGTGGGTGGGAATGGAATGTGTCTGAGCAAACACCTAGGGGCTTGTGTCCTATTCCTCTCCTAAAGCTTTGCATCCCCGAATTTTCACCCAACTGAACGAGGTCAGACCATCAACTTTAGATACTAAGTTGTCTAGGAGGCTTCAGCTGCGAACCTTAGCACCAGGGGACGTTTAGGTGAATTGACTGTTGCCTCCAAGGTCCTCAAGGCCTTGGTCTCACTCCAGACTGAGGTCCTAGCCAGAGCCAATGGGACACTAGAGGTTTTGAAACGGTCTCAGAGAGAGGCACCCTGCCAGGCTACCTCAACTTTACCCTGTCCAGGCATGGGATGCAAGCTGGCACAGACTCCTTGCAGTGCAGGATAAATGCCAAATAAGTTAGATTCGACGGAACAAAGTAGGCCTTTTGTTTGTTTTTCTTTAATATCTGCCCATGTTGTGTTGCAGTACAGTCGACTGACCATTCTGTGTTTGCTGCCTGTGTACAGACACCTGATTCAGATACGATGAAACAATTGGGTGTTTATATGGGTTTTTTGTTTGTTTTTTCTTTGATATTTTTGTCACAGAGCTTACTGAAGAAATTAGAGCATCTTACTGAGCACAAGGTCCTTGAGGATTATCTATCTCAGACCCAGTTTTCACTATATAGGAGTAAGGAGAGAGAATATCTCTGCAGATTCCCTGCAGAGATGGAGATACCTGTATGCATATGCATGCTGAATAACAAATGAAAGAAGAGAGAAGAACTGAGGAAAGCTGACAGTCCTGCTGGAATATCGAGCACAGACACAGAGTTCTCTGTTGATGCTGGCCTTGACCTCTTAATCTGTCCCTGTCCCTTCACTTCTTTTGTTTTCTGGAACCCTTGGTGTGAGTTAACATTCTCAGGGTCACTGTTTAGGTGTAAATTTGATCCTATGGGTCTCTATTTCTTTGCCCAAAAGGAACATCAAGTGGTCCTATGGGCTTCCGTTTCTCTGACTGAGTCCCTTTAGTGGATGATGTTCAGTTTCCACCGCTGCGCCTTCCCAGGGGCTGAGGAACATCCGCCCTATACATGTAGCACCTCTTGCTGAAGCTTTCACTTGTCTCTGAAGATGTTGCTGTTTTTATTTTGGCTCTTGTGAATGTTGCCGTGGTGCCTGTGGAGGGGCAATTCTCCTTTTGAATGATGGATTTCTGGAGAGACCTAGGCCCAAATGTGGGAATGTCAGGTGTAGGCTTCACCTCTGTGGATAGCTCTTTCACAGGCATTCGGAGACGGCCCGTTTTCCTGCGTGTTGCCCGTGTCCCTTCCCACCACCTCTGTAGGGGGTTTCTTTCTTCTGGCCCTTTTCCCTCCTTTCCTGCAGCCTTGTAGCGTTGCCTCACCTGACGGGTGGGGTATAGTTTCTCCCTGGCTGTGTGATTGATCTTCCTTGTGTCATTAGGGGTCCTGAGCATTTAGTCCTGAGTGTGCTGTTCTGTGTTTTTTGTTTTTCCTTAATGATCGTGTTGGAATGTAGCTGTGCAGTTGGCCCCCTGAAATTCCGTTGTGTTTGCTGTTATCTTTGCAGTATCCACCCCGGGCCAGGCCTCCAGGGCAGCTGTGACCATTCACCTCCCCCTGTGCCTTGTATAGCGAGGCGCCCAGAAAAAGTGGGAGCCATTCTCACTACAGGTTGTGTGCATGAGGTGGCAGCACTCTTCCTGCCCACCGTGGGTTCCTGGGTCACACAGAGCCTTAGGGAACACCAGCTCCGTGGCCAGTTTTCACTATATAGGAGTAAGGAGAGAATATCTCTGCAGATTCCTGCAGAGATGGAGATACCTGTATGCATATGCATGCTGAATAACAAATGAAAGAGAGAGAGAACTGAGGAAAGCTGACAGTCCTGCTGGAATATCGAGCACAGACACAGAGTTCTCTGTTGATGCTGGCCTTGACCTCTTAATCTGTCCCTGTCCCTTCACTTCTTTTGTTTTCTGGAACCCTTGGTGTGAGTTAACATTCTCAGGGTCACTGTTTAGGTGTAAATTTGATCCTATGGGTCTCTATTTCTTTGCCCAAAAGGAACATCAAGTGGTCCTATGGGCTTCCGTTTCTCTGACTGAGTCCCTTTAGTGGATGATGTTCAGTTTCCACCGCTGCGCCTTCCCAGGGGCTGAGGAACATCCGCCCTATACATGTAGCACCTCTTGCTGAAGCTTTCACTTGTCTCTGAAGATGTTGCTGTTTTTATTTTGGCTCTTGTGAATGTTGCCGTGGTGCCTGTGGAGGGGCAATTCTCCTTTTGAATGATGGATTTCTGGAGAGACCTAGGCCCAAATGTGGGAATGTCAGGTGTAGGCTTCACCTCTGTGGATAGCTCTTTCACAGGCATTCGGAGACGGCCCGTTTTCCTGCGTGTTGCCCGTGTCCCTTCCCACCACCTCTGTAGGGGGTTTCTTTCTTCTGGCCCTTTTCCCTCCTTTCCTGCAGCCTTGTAGCGTTGCCTCACCTGACGGGTGGGGTATAGTTTCTCCCTGGCTGTGTGATTGATCTTCCTTGTGTCATTAGGGGTCCTGAGCATTTAGTCCTGAGTGTGCTGTTCTGTGTTTTTTGTTTTTCCTTAATGATCGTGTTGGAATGTAGCTGTGCAGTTGGCCCCCTGAAATTCCGTTGTGTTTGCTGTTATCTTTGCAGTATCCACCCCGGGCCAGGCCTCCAGGGCAGCTGTGACCATTCACCTCCCCCTGTGCCTTGTATAGCGAGGCGCCCAGAAAAAGTGGGAGCCATTCTCACTACAGGTTGTGTGCATGAGGTGGCAGCAC
The DNA here is from genome assembly GCA_022376925.1 of Tragulus kanchil. Lineage (NCBI taxonomy): Eukaryota > Metazoa > Chordata > Mammalia > Artiodactyla > Tragulidae > Tragulus > Tragulus kanchil. The sequence continues at coordinate 97,383,137 of JAIOJX010000029.1, forward strand.
TCTTCCTGCCCACCGTGGGTTCCTGGGTCACACAGAGCCTTAGGGAACACCAGCTCCGTGGCTTGGGAATTAGAGTAGAATATGCCTGGGCAAACGTTTGCAGGCTGTATCTTCCTATTCTTTCTCCGGACCCTCAGCCTAAGCCTAGTCCCAGCCACAGAATCCAGCTGAGGGTGCCATGGTTGCTAGGAGGGCACATGGTCACCAAGGAGGCTTTCCTGGGAAATCCAGCCCCAGGACACATGCAGGTGAGCTGACTGTGGCCCCCAAGGGCCTCTAGGCCTCAATGCCCTTCAGGACTCTGGTCCCAGCCAGAGACCAGCAGACAGTACAGATTTAAAAAGGGGCTACCTGAAGGGACACTGCCAGGCGGTCTCCACCCCACTGAGTCCAACCCTGGAAGCCAAGCCTCTCAGGTTCCTGGCATGCAATTGAAGTCAATTCAGGGATGTCCAAAAGACACAGCTTTTCTTTCCGTTTCTCTAACAAGCAGCTGATGCTGTGGAGGATCGGAGTCCATGAGCCATGCTGGGGTTTTTCCCTAAGGGCCCCTAATTCAGGACTGATCTAACTGTGGAGGATAGCTACTTTCTCTGGATTCTCTGGCAAGAGAGTTGAGGGCAGAAGGTCACACAACGTGCTGAACATCCTGTCCCTGTAAATTTTCTATCTCTCAGGCAGTTTTTGGTGTAGATGTGGAAGGACAGAAGAGAGAATCCTTTTGGATTATGCATTAGCGATCCTCACTGCAATGTATTGATGAAGGGGAGAGAAAGCTCTCTGTGTATGTGGAAGGAAAGGAAGGGAAGAAGGAGTTAAGGAGGAAAACTTACAGGGTTTGAGGATTATCCATTACAGACAGTGATTTCTGGGGTCTCGCTAGTGGAGAATTTCTAATTGACCCTTGAGCCTTAATTTTTGTATGTTTTGAGTCTGAATTCTCAGCATCTGTCTTTGGGCTGTATTCTATTTCTTTTTGGCCTAGAAAGGACATCACAGGCTATGGTCGTGCGGTGTCTGACTGAGCTCCCTCGTGTCTGCTCCTTGGAGGTCCAGGCTATGGTTTCCCCCATTGGCAGCACTCTTCCTGCCCACCGTGGGTTCCTGGGTCACACAGAGCCTTAGGGAACACCAGCTCCGTGGCTTGGGAATTAGAGTAGAATATGCCTGGGCAAACGTTTGCAGGCTGTATCTTCCTATTCTTTCTCCGGACCCTCAGCCTAAGCCTAGTCCCAGCCACAGAATCCAGCTGAGGGTGCCATGGTTGCTAGGAGGGCACATGGTCACCAAGGAGGCTTTCCTGGGAAATCCAGCCCCAGGACACATGCAGGTGAGCTGACTGTGGCCCCCAAGGGCCTCTAGGCCTCAATGCCCTTCAGGACTCTGGTCCCAGCCAGAGACCAGCAGACAGTACAGTTTTAAAAAGGGGCTACCTGAAGGGACACTGCCAGGCGGTCTCCACCCCACTGAGTCCAACCCTGGAAGCCAAGCCTCTCAGGTTCCTGGCATGCAATTGAAGTCAATTCAGGGATGTCCAAAAGACACAGCTTTTCTTTCCGTTTCTCTAACAAGCAGCTGATGCTGTGGAGGATCGGAGTCCATGAGCCATGCTGGGGTTTTTCCCTAAGGGCCCCTAATTCAGGACTGATCTAACTGTGGAGGATAGCTACTTTCTCTGGATTCTCTGGCAAGAGAGTTGAGGGCAGAAGGTCACACAACGTGCTGAACATCCTGTCCCTGTAAATTTTCTATCTCTCAGGCAGTTTTTGGTGTAGATGTGGAAGGACAGAAGAGAGAATCCTTTTGGATTATGCATTAGCGATCCTCACTGCAATGTATTGATGAAGGGGAGAGAAAGCTCTCTGTGTATGTGGAAGGAAAGGAAGGGAAGAAGGAGTTAAGGAGGAAAACTTACAGGGTTTGAGGATTATCCATTACAGACAGTGATTTCTGGGGTCTCGCTAGTGGAGAATTTCTAATTGACCCTTGAGCCTTAATTTTTGTATGTTTTGAGTCTGAATTCTCAGCATCTGTCTTTGGGCTGTATTCTATTTCTTTTTGGCCTAGAAAGGACATCACAGGCTATGGTCGTGCGGTGTCTGACTGAGCTCCCCTCGTGTCTGCTCCTTGGAGGTCCATCCCTGTGTCTCCCAGTAGCTTTACTGCCTAATTTCTCGGCCAGTTTCTCATGGCTGGGAACCATGCATTGTTCAGATGTAGCACTTCTTGCTGAAGCTTCCGTCTGTCTGCGATGGATTTGCTGTTTCCCTCCCTTGGCTTTTGTCGTTAGAGGTGTGAAGCATGGTTGTTGTTGTTTTTTGTTTTTTTTTTTAAATTTTTTTTGGGCGGGGATCGGGTTGGGGAGGGAGGGGAGTGGGCGGGCCACTTCTATTGGTCTTTCATTTATCTATCCTCATCCTTCCTTGTTCCCTGGCTCCTGCGGGCCTCCCATCGCGGTGGTGTCTGCTGTCGCAGAGCACCGGCTCTGGGCGCATGCGCTCCAAAGCTCCGGCTCGGTGATTGGACACATCAGTCCAGCCGCTCCGCGGCACGTGGGATCTTCCCAGGCCAGGGCTCGAACCCGCGCCCCTTGCACTGCAAGGCGGTGTCCTTATCCACTGGACCACCAGGGGAAGCCCTGGTTGTTTTTTTGAATGGTGGATTTCTCAGAATCTAGAGCCAGATGTATGAATATAGACCCTGGAAACTTGAGTCAGGCAGGGGTAGGAATGTCGGATCTTTTGGCATTTTTTGGTAGGTATTCGGAGGCTGTCTTTTTCCTGAGTGTGGACAGTGTATAATCCCGAGGAGAGTTTTTGGGGGTGTTCTTTCCTCCAGGCTCTCTACCCGTTATTGTAGCCCTGTGAGGATACCAATTTGACCAGAGGGATTTGATTTCTTGTGGTCCTTCTCATGGACCTGCCTGAGGTCATTAGGAATGCAGAGCATCTTGGTTTGTCGTTGAGGTTTAGGTTTTTGAATTTATTTTATCTTCAAGGCTGTGAGCATAATTGACCTGTGGCACTTGCCTTCCTGAAATTCCATTATGGTCAAAATTTCTTTCTGCAATATCCGCCCCAGGACATATCCTAAAGGCTGCTGTTAGCATGAACAAACCCCTGGTATTTTTTCCAGGTGCCTAGCAGCCTAGGCTGTCCCATTGTAGTTACAGGGCGTGGCCACAAGGCGGCAGCACTTTCCCACATTCAGCTCTGGTACCAAGTGCAACCAGAGCCTGAAGCTCAGTTCCGTTCAGTTCAGTCACTGTCGTATCCTGTTCTTTGCGACCCCATGGACTGTGGCACGCCAGGCTTCCCTGTCCTTCACCATCTCCCAGAGCCTGCTCAACCTCATGTCTATCGACTCAGTGATGCCGTACAGCCATCTCATCCCCTGTGGTCCCCTTGTCTGCCTTCAACTTTTCCCAGAGTCAGGGTCTTTTTCAATGAGTGATCTCTTCACATCAAGTGGCCAGAGTATTGGAGTTTCAGCTTCAGCATCAGTCTTTCCAATGAATATTCAGGGTTGATTGCCTTTAGGATTGATTGGTTTGATCTCTGTGCAGTCCAAGGGACTCTCAAGAGTCTTCTCCAGCACCACAATTCCAAGGCATCAGTTCTTTGATGCTCACCCTTCTGTTGAACTTGGTTTCCTGAAATTTCATTTGGTCAGGATTTCTTTCTGCAATGCCTGCCCCAGGATGTTTCCTAAGGGCAGCCGTTAGCATGAACAGCCCCCAGGGCCTTGTGTATTCCAGGGGCCCGTTTGCCTTCGGGGTCTCATTATAGTTACTTTCCCACATCCAGTTCTGGTTCCAAGTGCAACCAGAGCCTTAGGGAATGAATGTCAGGCTCCTGGGCTGTGTCTTGGAGTGGAATATATCTGAGCAAACACCTAGGGGCTTGGATCCCACTCCTTCCTCTCCCTAAAGCTTTACAGCCCTGAATTTTATCCAGCCCTAATGGGGTCAGAGCACCCTGCTCTATATATTAAGGTGCCTAGGAGGCTTCAGCTGGGAACCTGAGAGCAGGGAGACGTTTAGTGAGTTGACTGTTGCCTCCAAGATCCTCCAGGCTGAATCCCACTCCAGATTGGTAAGACAAGCAGACAAGAGAGGGTTGAAAACAGGGCTTCCCTCGTGGTCCAGTGGGTAAGGACACTGCCTTGCAGTGCAGGGGGCGCAGGTTTGATCCCTGGCCTGGGAAGACCCCACGTGCCGCAGAGCGGCTGGACCGATGTGTCCAATTACCGAGCCGGAGCTCTGGAGCGCATGTTCCCAGAGCCGCTCTGTGACAACAGAGCCCACTGCAACGGGAGGCCCACATGGGCCAAAGAACAAAGACGGATGAAAATAGAGAATTGAAAGACCAATAGAAGTGGCCCGCCCCCCATCCCCCACTCCCGCCCAGTCTCAGGAGGGGACCCTGCCAGGCTGCTTCAGCTTTACCCTGTCCAGGTGTGGGACACAACTTGGTGCAGACTCCTGGTGGAAGATCAGTGCCAAATAAGGTAGATTTGTTGGAATAAAGCAGGCATTGCTTCTCTTTGCCTGTAATACCATGCCCATGTTATGTTGCAGCACAGTCGATAGGCCATTCTGTGCTTGTTGTCAATGTACAGATGCCTGACTCATGTATGATGAAACTGTCGGGAGTATCTATGGCTATATATATAATTTTCTTCTCAGAGAGCTTATTGCAGAAAGTGGAGCAACCTGCTGAGCACACAGTTTTAGGAGATTATCTATCTCAGGCTCGGTTTTCCGTGAATATGAGGAAGGAGAGAGAATTTCTCTGTGCATTCTCTTTATAGAGATGAACATTTCTGTGGTATGCTGAGAAACCAATGATCGTAGACGAAGAAAGAAAGCTGATAATCCTACTAAATTTTCTGACAGATACAGAGTTCTCTGTTGATGCTGGCCTCAACCTCTGAATCTGTCCCTGTCCCTTCACTCTTCTTGTTTTCTGGAACCCTTGGTGAGTTGGCATTCGGCTCTTAGGTGAAGCTTTACAGCCCTGAATTTTATCCAGCCCTAATGGGGTCAGAGCACCCTGCTCTATATATTAAGGTGCCTAGGAGGCTTCAGCTGGGAACCTGAGAGCAGGGAGACGTTTAGTGAGTTGACTGTTGCCTCCAAGATCCTCCAGGCTGAATCCCACTCCAGATTGGTAAGACAAGCAGACAAGAGAGGGTTGAAAACAGGGCTTCCCTCGTGGTCCAGTGGGTAAGGACACTGCCTTGCAGTGCAGGGGGCGCAGGTTTGATCCCTGGCCTGGGAAGACCCCACGTGCCGCAGAGCGGCTGGACCGATGTGTCCAATTACCGAGCCGGAGCTCTGGAGCGCATGTTCCCAGAGCCGCTCTGTGACAACAGAGCCCACTGCAACGGGAGGCCCACATGGGCCAAAGAACAAAGACGGATGAAAATAGAGAATTGAAAGACCAATAGAAGTGGCCCGCCCCCCATCCCCCCCACTCCCCGCCCAGTCTCAGGGGGGGGACCCTGCCAGGCTGCTTCAGCTTTACCCTGTCCAGGTGTGGGACACAACTTGGTGCAGACTCCTGGTGGAAGATCAGTGCCAAATAAGGTAGATTTGTTGGAATAAAGCAGGCATTGCTTCTCTTTGCCTGTAATACCATGCCCATGTTATGTTGCAGCACAGTCGATAGGCCATTCTGTGCTTGTTGTCAATGTACAGATGCCTGACTCATGTATGATGAAACTGTCGGGAGTATCTATGGCTATATATATAATTTTCTTCTCAGAGAGCTTATTGCAGAAAGTGGAGCAACCTGCTGAGCACACAGTTTTAGGAGATTATCTATCTCAGGCTCGGTTTTCCGTGAATATGAGGAAGGAGAGAGAATTTCTCTGTGCATTCTCTTTATAGAGATGAACATTTCTGTGGTATGCTGAGAAACCAATGATCGTAGACGAAGAAAGAAAGCTGATAATCCTACTAAATTTTCTGACAGATACAGAGTTCTCTGTTGATGCTGGCCTCAACCTCTGAATCTGTCCCTGTCCCTTCACTCTTCTTGTTTTCTGGAACCCTTGGTGAGTTGGCATTGTCAGGGTCTCTGTTAAGGTGTAAATTTGATCTTATGGTTCTCTCTCTCTTTCTCTTTAACATACATATATACTTGGCCCAGAAGGACATCAAGAGGTCCTATGGTCTTCTGCTTCTCTGGTGAGTTCCTTTAGTGGATAATCCTTCGATTTCCATCCCTGTGCCTACCAGATTAAGATCCGTCTGTGACGGGGGTTTTGCTCTGGCTGAGGAATGCAGCCCACCCTATCCATGGAGCCCGTCTTACTGAAGCTTCACCTGTCTCTGAAAATGCTCCCGTGAAGATGTTCTCCTTTGGCTCTTGTGAAGATTGCTGTGGTACCTGTGGAGGGGCACGTCTCTTTTTGAACCATGGATTTCTGGGGACCTAGGCCCAGGTGTGGGCATGTCAGGTGTAGGCTTCACCTCTGTTGATCACTCTTTTGCTGACATTCAGAGACGGTTTATTTTCCTGGGTGTAGCCCGTGGGCCTTCCCTCTGCCTCTGTAGGGGGTTCCCTTTTCTCCAGTCCCTCTCCCTCTTTTATTGTTTGTAGCCTCGTGAGGATGCCTAACCTGACTGGTGGGATGTTTTTTTTGTTTGACATTTGCTAGTGTGGAGGTATAGTCCTCACCATGAAGATTTTACTGCTTTTCTTGATATGAAGAGATATAAGAATTGGGTCATAAAATCAGCTCCTGAGAATACCCACCTATCTGAAGACCTGTTCTCCCAACGTTCCCCGCCCCAGCACTGAGCGCCCCATTTCCGCTCTCCACCCTGAACTCCTTCAGGCGGTGTTGACGGTCAGCAGCAGCAGCAGCCGCCCACAATTTAACCCCTTTAGACACAGATGGGAAACAGCCATGGCAAGTGCCAATTTGTAATTGACACAGGTTTCACAGGCTTTTATGAAACTTAGAAGCCTCTCTGTGGGAATTACCTGGTGAAACAGTGGTCAGGATGGGCCCTTTCACTGCAGGTCTCTCGGTTTGATCCTTAATTAGGGAACTAAGATCCTGCAAGCTATGTGGTGCAGGCAAAAAAAGCCCCTTTATTTCGAACGCATTCACGTCAGGTGGATTAAAACCCCTCTCCTCATTTATTTACCTTACCCCCAGTGATTTATACCACTACTATAAATATTTGCTCTTTTAGATTTTATTTTTGCCAGCTTTGCCCAGGAATAGGCAAATATTTCAATCATCAGAGTAGGATTTCATTTCTTGGATTGGTCTATATTTTAAGGGTTAATTTGTCACAGCCTTTATTTTTTTAGGAACAGATAAAATTAAGTTGGGGCTGATCAAGGGACTCTGACAAAAGTATATGTTTCTTAATTGCTAAGTCTTGTCCAATTCTTTTAGATCACATGGACTGTGGGCTGCCAGACTCCTCTGTCCACAGGATTTCCCAGGCAGCAGTAGTGGAGTGGGGTTTCCATTTCCTTCTCCAGGGAAAGACTCCTGTACTGGCAGGTGGAGTCTTTACCCCTGAGCCACCTGGGAAGCCCAACAAAATCATTAAATGTATGTAAAAAAGCACTGAAAGTTAACAATTGGTTGACAAATGGAATCACTTTTCATTTGGTGTCAAAACTAAATCATCTAAAAATCCAAATACTAATTTTACTCCTTTGGCACACTATTCATAGACAAATCAAAAAAAATTTTGTATGCATTTAAGCATATATAGGTACATACATACTAATGGCAAAGGACCTGCCTGCCAATGCAGGAGACGTAAGAGATGCAGGTTCGATTCCTGGGTGGGGGAAGATCCCCTGAATGGCCACTGATTCCAGTCTTCTTGCCTGGAGAACCCCACGGACAGAGGAGCCTCGTGGGCTTCAGTCCACAGGGTTGCAAAGAGTTGGACATAAATGAGCATCTGAGCACACACAAACGTAAAATAGGTGATTTAGAGTTTTTCTGTAGCTTTAAAATATTAACTTTTTGGTATTAACATTATATTGTATTTATTATTGGGATGAATTTTAACAACTTTAAAAAAATCAATGGAAAAGCATAAACCTGAGTCATCCTGCCAACTAGTACACAGGCCTTTTATGAAACTTAGAAGCCTCTCTGTGGGAATTACCTGGTGAAACAGTGGTCAGGATGGGCCCTTTCACTGCAGGTCTCTCGGTTTGATCCTTAATTAGGGAACTAAGATCCTGCAAGCTATGTGGTGCAGGCAAAAAAAGCCCCTTTATTTCGAACGCATTCACGTCAGGTGGATTAAAACCCCTCTCCTCATTTATTTACCTTACCCCCAGTGATTTATACCACTACTATAAATATTTGCTCTTTTAGATTTTATTTTTGCCAGCTTTGCCCAGGAATAGGCAAATATTTCAATCATCAGAGTAGGATTTCATTTCTTGGATTGGTCTATATTTTAAGGGTTAATTTGTCACAGCCTTTATTTTTTTAGGAACAGATAAAATTAAGTTGGGGCTGATCAAGGGACTCTGACAAAAGTATATGTTTCTTAATTGCTAAGTCTTGTCCAATTCTTTTAGATCACATGGACTGTGGGCTGCCAGACTCCTCTGTCCACAGGATTTCCCAGGCAGCAGTAGTGGAGTGGGGTTTCCATTTCCTTCTCCAGGGAAAGACTCCTGTACTGGCAGGTGGAGTCTTTACCCCTGAGCCACCTGGGAAGCCCAACAAAATCATTAAATGTATGTAAAAAAGCACTGAAAGTTAACAATTGGTTGACAAATGGAATCACTTTTCATTTGGTGTCAAAACTAAATCATCTAAAAATCCAAATACTAATTTTACTCCTTTGGCACACTATTCATAGACAAATCAAAAAAAATTTTGTATGCATTTAAGCATATATAGGTACATACATACTAATGGCAAAGGACCTGCCTGCCAATGCAGGAGACGTAAGAGATGCAGGTTCGATTCCTGGGTGGGGGAAGATCCCCTGAATGGCCACTGATTCCAGTCTTCTTGCCTGGAGAACCCCACGGACAGAGGAGCCTCGTGGGCTTCAGTCCACAGGGTTGCAAAGAGTTGGACATAAATGAGCATCTGAGCACACACAAACGTAAAATAGGTGATTTAGAGTTTTTCTGTAGCTTTAAAATATTAACTTTTTGGTATTAACATTATATTGTATTTATTATTGGGATGAATTTTAACAACTTTAAAAAAATCAATGGAAAACCATACCCTCCTACTATCCTGTGCATATAACCTGAATGTCTGTATTACTGTATCCAGTGTAGCTATCTACATTAATTATGACTTATAGTAGTGATCACCTTGTGGTTTTTCTTTCAATCATGAGACTTCTTTCTAGAAAGAAGTATAAAAACTGTCAAGTTAATATTTTATGAGTACTTACTCCAATTTAAAGATGGCAAAAACGTAAACTACATATTTAGTTCTCCACTGACATATTAAGAAGAGTAAATTAGTTTTTTTCCCCCCAGAAACTGTAACAACATTTAAAGATTAATTTCAGTCTAATTTTTTTTTTTTTTTTTAATATTTGGCTGCATAGGGTCTTAGTTGAGGCGTGCAAGCTTAGTCAGCTTGTGGTATGTGGAATCTTAGTTCCCTGACCAGGAATTGAACCTGCATCCCCTGGATTGGAAGGCAGATTCTCAACCACTGGACCACCAGGGGAGTCCCTCAGTCTAGTTTTTAAAGCTAACAATCTGGATATTAAAGTTGTTAACACATAAAGTCTGTGAGTTGCAGTTGCTCAGTCGTGTCCGACTCTTGCCACCCCATGGACTGTAGCCCACCAGGCTCCTCTGTCATGGAATTTTCCAGGCAAGAAGACTGGAGTGGGCTGCCATTCCCTTCTCCAGGGGACCTTCTTGACCCAGGAACCGAACCCAGGTCCCCTGCATTAGAGACAGTTCTTTACCACCTGAGCTGCCAGGGAAGGGCATTTTAGAAACTTTTAAATTTGGCCGCCTACTACAAAGCAAACTATTGTGTAACCCAGTTTTCACTGTATGCATTTAAGCATATATAGGTACATACATACTAATGGCAAAGGACCTGCCTGCCAATGCAGGACGTAAGAGATGCAGGTTCGATTCCTGGGTGGGGGAAGATCCCCTGAATGGCCACTGATTCCAGTCTTCTTGCCTGGAGAACCCCACGGACAGAGGAGCCTCGTGGGCTTCAGTCCACAGGGTTGCAAAGAGTTGGACATAAATGAGCATCTGAGCACACACAAACGTAAAATAGGTGATTTAGAGTTTTTCTGTAGCTTTAAAATATTAACTTTTTGGTATTAACATTATATTGTATTTATTATTGGGATGAATTTTAACAACTTTAAAAAAATCAATGGAAAACCATACCCTCCTACTATCCTGTGCATATAACCTGAATGTCTGTATTACTGTATCCAGTGTAGCTATCTACATTAATTATGACTTATAGTAGTGATCACCTTGTGGTTTTTCTTTCAATCATGAGACTTCTTTCTAGAAAGAAGTATAAAAACTGTCAAGTTAATATTTTATGAGTACTTACTCCAATTTAAAGATGGCAAAAACGTAAACTACATATTTAGTTCTCCACTGACATATTAAGAAGAGTAAATTAGTTTTTTTCCCCCCAGAAACTGTAACAACATTTAAAGATTAATTTCAGTCTAATTTTTTTTTTTTTTTTAATATTTGGCTGCATAGGGTCTTAGTTGAGGCGTGCAAGCTTAGTCAGCTTGTGGTATGTGGAATCTTAGTTCCCTGACCAGGAATTGAACCTGCATCCCCTGGATTGGAAGGCAGATTCTCAACCACTGGACCACCAGGGGAGTCCCTCAGTCTAGTTTTTAAAGCTAACAATCTGGATATTAAAGTTGTTAACACATAAAGTCTGTGAGTTGCAGTTGCTCAGTCGTGTCCGACTCTTGCCACCCCATGGACTGTAGCCCACCAGGCTCCTCTGTCATGGAATTTTCCAGGCAAGAAGACTGGAGTGGGCTGCCATTCCCTTCTCCAGGGGACCTTCTTGACCCAGGAACCGAACCCAGGTCCCCTGCATTAGAGACAGTTCTTTACCACCTGAGCTGCCAGGGAAGGGCATTTTAGAAACTTTTAAATTTGGCCGCCTACTACAAAGCAAACTATTGTGTAACCCAGTTTTCACTGTATATTGTTAGGCTCAGTCAGGTCAAAGCTTCGGATTCGGTTGGTGAGGATGCTGCCTCTCCAATGCCTGCCCTGAGAGTCATCTAGAAAACCCCAATAACAGCAGAAACGCCTTGTGCTTGCCCCCTTCCAGGTGTATGGTGCTTGTCAAGCCTGAGGATGAGGATCCCATGGGGTCAAAGAAGGCATTTTGGTTTCACATGATTCTTCTGAAGAAGCAAGTTTAGGACCCTGAGACACTCTGCAAGTGAGGTAAAGCTTGCCAGGGAAACCTTTTGCTTTTGTAAATGAGGCTCTGTGTGAAGCTCAGCGGTTCAATGGCTTTGTAACACCTTTTGCACTGCTTGGATGTAGAAAGAGAATCCCGAGCCTTAAACGTGTCTTGATTTTGCACCTGCACACAGGAGCCCTGCTAGGGAGACCCAGGTACGAGGCCCAGGTCTGCTGGGAGCCTGACGTGCCTGAGCTGAGTGAGCTGACTCTGCTGAGCTCCGGACCGAAGGAGAGAAAAGGTCAGATTCAGAATTTCTCCATACCATGCTTCAGCTCAGTCACTCTGACCTTTATGGGGACAGCTGGGTTTTCTCTCTGGTGTAACTGACCCCATGCAGGATGTTTATGCTTAGCATCTCTGGTTACCCAGCAAAGGCTGGTTTTAGAGATCAGAAAGAGGAGGAAGAGAGAAGCCCAGTGAAGCACCTAATACCTTCTGAGAGATTAAACCAAACTGAGGCATCCTGGCTCGTGGAACTTACAGGCACCACTTGGAGAAGGGTCGACATTTCTGCTTGGATGTGCGACCTTCTTTTCCCTCGAGGGCCTTTAGGGAATACTAAGTGACTACTCAGAATTTAATTAGACCACCGAGCTTCCAGCCATGGTAAGTCCAGCTCTACAGGAATGCGGTGCTGAAGGAATGACTCACTGGTGTGAGAGAATCCAAAGACATGCATATGCTGTGTAAAAAAAAGAAAAAAGAAAAAGACAGCCGAGAGATTCAAGGCTTTTGAAAAAAGCATCATTTATTTCAAAGTACAACATAAAGTTGTATTTTTAAGAAATACACATTCAATCTTGTATCTCAAGACTTGGCTATGTGCATTTCATCCTTAAAATAAACTCAGGTATACAAATGTTACATACCTCAAGTACAAACAGCACAGAAAATGCATATGGTCTCAACCGAATGTTTCTACATTCATTCACTGTTCTTAAAGTTGACTGGACATTTCTGTAATCTGCTTTTAAACCGAGACAGGCTTATTTTAAAAAAATACTCTATTTTTCAGCACAAAGTCCTCGTACATTTTTAAAATTAGATCTTGGCGCATAAGATTGCAAAATTATTAAAAAACCAAATCTGGTAATTTAATAAAATTGTCACAGGCCAGGACTTCTGAAGCCCACCGGGGTGTTGCCTTAGCTATCACGGCAAGTTGGTTCACACAGACACAGGAGGGAGGAAGACTGACAGTGGAAAGCTGGTACCAGGGAAGGTTTTCAGATGTACAGATCTTACTGGAGTTTGTGGCTGAGTCCAGACTTTTCTCTAAATGCACAACAGCAAATCTTGTATTATCATAATTGCAAGAAAGACCTGAAAGAAGCGAGTGGTGAAGCCTGCCCGTGTCTGTTCTGCAGAGACGAGGGTGGGAGTGGGCAGCGGCAGCGGGGAGAACTTTAAAAAGAGGTCTCAGAAACGGGCACATCATGATTTAGACAAGGGGCTGCCACGTTTTTATTTACTTTTGGTTTTTTGCCTAATTTCAATTCTCGTGAGGGAAGTGTGAATTCGACCAGGGGTCGGAGCTCCTCCGCCCGATGGTGGGGCTCCATATCCGCCAGGGGTTGTATGTCTGGCCCAGGTCGTCGGCGGGGCCCGAGGCGGAGGGCGCGTGAGGTGGTGGGGCGCTCTCGGGGCCCATGAGACCGATGCTCGGCAGCGCGTTGGCGGGGCTGGCGAAGGGCAGGGTGCTGTGCAGGCTGCTAGACCAGATGGAGCTGCTGAACGGAGTGGACGACCACAGGCTGCTGGTGTTGCCGAGGATGGACTGGCGAAACAGAACACACAGCGTGGAGCGTCAGGCTCGAGGGAGGTGGACGGTAAGAGGAATGGGGCTTTTGAAAAAGCATCATTTATTTCAAAGTACAACATAAAGTTGTATTTTTAAGAAATACACATTCAATCTTGTATCTCAAGACTTGGCTATGTGCATTTCATCCTTAAAATAAACTCAGGTATACAAATGTTACATACCTCAAGTACAAACAGCACAGAAAATGCATATGGTCTCAACCGAATGTTTCTACATTCATTCACTGTTCTTAAAGTTGACTGGACATTTCTGTAATCTGCTTTTAAACCGAGACAGGCTTATTTTAAAAAAATACTCTATTTTTCAGCACAAAGTCCTCGTACATTTTTAAAATTAGATCTTGGCGCATAAGATTGCAAAATTATTAAAAAACCAAATCTGGTAATTTAATAAAATTGTCACAGGCCAGGACTTCTGAAGCCCACCCGGGCTGTTGCCTTAGCTATCACGGCAAGTTGGTTCACACAGACACAGGAGGGAGGAAGACTGACAGTGGAAAGCTGGTACCAGGGAAGGTTTTCAGATGTACAGATCTTACTGGAGTTTGTGGCTGAGTCCAGACTTTTCTCTAAATGCACAACAGCAAATCTTGTATTATCATAATTGCAAGAAAGACCTGAAAGAAGCGAGTGGTGAAGCCTGCCCGTGTCTGTTCCGCAGAGACGAGGGTGGGAGTGGGCAGCGGCAGCGGGGAGAACTTTAAAAAGAGGTCTCAGAAACGGGCACATCATGATTTAGACAAGGGGCTGCCACGTTTTTATTTACTTTTGGTTTTTTGCCTAATTTCAATTCTCGTGAGGGAAGTGTGAATTCGACCAGGGGTCGGAGCTCCTCCGCCCGATGGTGGGGCTCCATATCCGCCAGGGGTTGTATGTCTGGCCCAGGTCGTCGGCGGGGCCCGAGGCGGAGGGCGCGTGAGGTGGTGGGGCGCTCTCGGGGCCCATGAGACCGATGCTCGGCAGCGCGTTGGCGGGGCTGGCGAAGGGCAGGGTGCTGTGCAGGCTGCTAGACCAGATGGAGCTGCTGAACGGAGTGGACGACCACAGGCTGCTGGTGTTGCCGAGGATGGACTGGCGAAACAGAACACACAGCGTGGAGCGTCAGGCTCGAGGGAGGTGGACGGTAAGAGGAATGGGGAATGCTAAAAGGGGCTTCCCCGGCGGCTCCAGGGTGAAGAACCCGCTTGCAGTGCGGGAGACCTGGAAACAGTCCCTGGGTTGGTGAGATCCCCTGGAGGAGGAAATGGTACCCCACTCCATATTCTTGCCTGGAGAATCCCATGGACAGAGGAGCCTGGTGGGCTACAGTCCCTGGGGTCGCAAAGGGTCGGACACAACTAAACCACCACCACAGTGCTAAAAACGGGCTAGACCACAGTTTGCTTGAAAAGAATTGTTTTATCCACATAGCCACCTCAGAGTCTGAGCAGATGATGGTTCTGACATTCTAAAGAAGCGGCCGACCACAGCGGGGCGGGGGGTGGGGGCCGAGTCCCGCCGCCTGTTTCTGGATGTGAAGCTGGCAGGTATGAGCCGCCTCTGCCACCTTCACCCCACAGGGCAGCGCTGCCAGGCTGCGCCAGCAACGAAAAGGAAGTGTGAGCCTGACTTTGCAACCCCCTGGACTGCAGCCTGCCAGGCTCCTTTTGCCCATGTCCAGGCAAAAATACTGGGGTGCTGTACTCGTTTCCTTCTCCAGGGGATCTTCCTGACTCAGGGATCAAAGTGGGTCTTGGCATTGCAGATGGATTCTTTACCACCTGAGCCACCTGGGAAGGCCCAAGAATAAGGGCCTGCAAGATCTCTATTACTGACCCTGTTTTACAGAACTGTTACGACGGTTATAAACCCGAAGCCAGAATGATTACGAGTGAGGACAAACTCTGGAATCTGTGAAGTTAACCCTGAACATCTAATTCAGTTTCCCTGAGGATGAAAGTAATCACAGTGGGGTATTCTTGTCATGATTTTGTAAAAGCGGAAACCAGGAACTGTTTCCCTGGGTAAGAATACTTTTCGTGGAGCATTATCTTTGTTTCTTAGCTAAACTGTCCTGCAAACAGACAAGCCTAGAGACGCTCAAGCCGAGACATGGTGCTTCTCAGGAGCTGGCACGGGCTGTGCTCAGGTACCTGTGGACCTGGGGTGTGTGTGTGGAGGGGTGGGGCAGGACCTGAGACAGCCCCCGTCACCCTGCCGTCTAATTTACAGGACAACAGAAGCTGAAGTGAGAGGACGCCCGGCCACGCCCCAGCGCTTGGCTGTTCCCCCTAAGCTGCTGGACCACTTCGGCTCTGACGAGCACCGACGGTCCCTGGGGCAGAAGCGAAGACGTGTCGGCAGACGTGGTGAGGGTGCCGAGCCGCCTCCCTCCTGCTCCTGTCATCCGCCTCGGGCAGCACGACCCGGGGACAGTGAGCGCAGTGACACTGTGTGACAGGTGGGCCAAGCCCGGTACTCACTGTGGCCGTGTGGGTTGGGGAGCCGGAGCTGGCTGGCCAGGAAGGGCTGGGCTCTGTGGCCGGTGAGTCCCAAAGGTACGAGGGACTGCTGCTCAGCTCGTTCCAGCTCCTCTGTGAGGCCTGACTGCACGATCGCGACAGCCCGAGTTTGCTGAACACTTCTGGAAGGGAGGAAGCAAAGGCAAGTCGGCGCTGGATCTGACCGTGCCCCCTGGGCAGGTGTGTGTCCCCGTCCCTCCACACCCCATCAGCTCCCACCACACCTGGGAAGGGAGGGTGCGGGGAGGCTCCTCAGACTCCTGCCCACAGTCTGACTACCTCACCCACACCTGTCACTGGATGGCCAAGTGCCAACATCATCATCACAGCAAGTGTGAAGCTCACCTCGCTGCCCCTAATTCTGAACAGCAAGAAAACATAAGGCGCTCCTGTGTGGCCAGCAGTCACCCCTCAGACGCTGAACCCTTTCTCGAAGCTCTTCAGTCAGTCCTGGGACCCACACAGCGTGGAGCAGAGCCACCCACCTTCGGGCTGGGGTGTAGGGCGGGGACATGGCTGAGGGCCAGGACAGCACAGACCGACCCCCACTCCCCAAAGTCAGCCCCGCACGTATGTCTGCCTGACGGCGCTGACAGAAAATGCAACTTACGCGTCCACGAGGTGACCGTCGCGTTTCCCTCTGCACCTCAACCTGGACCTTACCCTCCATCCCTGCCCACAGATCGCGAGTCAGTGTCAAACACTTACCACCAGTTAGGTTAAAAGAATTCCCAAAGGCCGAGAATGAATTGAGGGGTGTGAAGTCGGGGCTGCTGGGGTTGCTCACGGGGCTCCACAAACCTGAGCTGAAAGGTGGGGAAGGAAACACAACACACGGGAACGTGACGGTCAGTGGTGACGGGCCCACTGTGCACAGTGCCACCCTCAGGAGGGCCTGCGTCACCAGGGCTCAGGCGTTACAGACAGCAGGGAGGACCGGAGAAGCTCGGGGAAGAGGTATTTCATCCTTGTTTACCTTTGAGTGGTGAAGACTTACTATTTTAAATCTAGGATTTGTTTCCTCTTAGGGTCAAGAGGTAACACGGGGACCTCATTTACTGACAGTCTGATTATTTGACTGTCTCTGTTATTTATCTAAAGGTAACGGAGGCTGTCCTACATGCCACCAGGCCACCGTGGCTGCTCTGGGTCAAAGAGGTGACACGTGCAACGATTTACAATAAACGGCCTAAACTCTCTGTCCCGGTGTCCTTCCTATCAAATACAGTTTGGAGCCTCTATTCCTAAGGATGAGGTCACACCCTTTCCACAGTGACCATGATGATGGAGAGGGACGAGAAGAGACTCAGAAGGCAGAACATGCAGCCCACTCTTCCGGGGCGGGCCGTGTTGGGGGTGCCTTCTCCCCGGTCAGGGGGCCTAGGAGGGAGAGACTCCCGCCAAAGAGGGGCCTGACTACCTCCCCCAAATGCCTGTTGGTCATCTAGGGGCCTCAGAGCACAAATATGGCTAGAAGATGCTAACCTGGCTTGAGAAGCCCTCCTGCCTACACCCCTTGCACCCCATGAGAAACGCCCGCTGTACCTGTCCGAGCCATCGCTGTCAACAGGAGTGTGTGAAATGCCAAGGCTGCTGGAAAAATCTGCTTTGCTTGAAGAGACTTTAGCAAAGCCGTTTCCACCTGTAACAACGGCTCTGAGTCAGTCAAAGACAGCTGGGCGGCAGGTACGTCCCCAGGCCTGAGGCCCAGCGGCGCCCATGTGTCTGATGTCTGCCTGACGGCGCTGACAGAAAATGCAACTTACGCGTCCACGAGGTGACCGTCGCGTTTCCCTCTGCACCTCAACCTGGACCTTACCCTCCATCCCTGCCCACAGATCGCGAGTCAGTGTCAAACACTTACCACCAGTTAGGTTAAAAGAATTCCCAAAGGCCGAGAATGAATTGAGGGGTGTGAAGTCGGGGCTGCTGGGGTTGCTCACGGGGCTCCACAAACCTGAGCTGAAAGGTGGGGAAGGAAACACAACACACGGGAACGTGACGGTCAGTGGTGACGGGCCCACTGTGCACAGTGCCACCCTCAGGAGGGCCTGCGTCACCAGGGCTCAGGCGTTACAGACAGCAGGGAGGACCGGAGAAGCTCGGGGAAGAGGTATTTCATCCTTGTTTACCTTTGAGTGGTGAAGACTTACTATTTTAAATCTAGGATTTGTTTCCTCTTAGGGTCAAGAGGTAACACGGGGACCTCATTTACTGACAGTCTGATTATTTGACTGTCTCTGTTATTTATCTAAAGGTAACGGAGGCTGTCCTACATGCCACCAGGCCACCGTGGCTGCTCTGGGTCAAAGAGGTGACACGTGCAACGATTTACAATAAACGGCCTAAACTCTCTGTCCCGGTGTCCTTCCTATCAAATACAGTTTGGAGCCTCTATTCCTAAGGATGAGGTCACACCCTTTCCACAGTGACCATGATGATGGAGAGGGACGAGAAGAGACTCAGAAGGCAGAACATGCAGCCCACTCTTCCGGGGCGGGCCGTGTTGGGGGTGCCTTCTCCCCGGTCAGGGGGCCTAGGAGGGAGAGACTCCCGCCAAAGAGGGGCCTGACTACCTCCCCCAAATGCCTGTTGGTCATCTAGGGGCCTCAGAGCACAAATATGGCTAGAAGATGCTAACCTGGCTTGAGAAGCCCTCCTGCCTACACCCCTTGCACCCCATGAGAAACGCCCGCTGTACCTGTCCGAGCCATCGCTGTCAACAGGAGTGTGTGAAATGCCAAGGCTGCTGGAAAAATCTGCTTTGCTTGAAGAGACTTTAGCAAAGCCGTTTCCACCTGTAACAACGGCTCTGAGTCAGTCAAAGACAGCTGGGCGGCAGGTACGTCCCCAGGCCTGAGGCCCAGCGGCGCCCATGTGTCTGATGCTGGACACTCACCTGGGCTCTTGTCGTACCCGGCCGTGACCGCAGCGAAAGTGGGGTTTCCATTCTTGCCTGGGAGCGAGGCGGCTTTTGTCAGTTTGTGTTTGCTTCCGTTTGGCTGCTTTGTTTTGGAGTCGCTGGAGGGAAGAAGTGAGGAGAGCACCGCTTAGCCCTGGTCGGCGCTGCCCCTTTCCCGTGGAGGCCCTGGGGGCACATGTCCCGGGGGCTGTGGTTCCCACAGGGCTGAGGCGCGGAGGGGCGGTGGCTGGACCAGGGACAGCGAGTGTCTCTATGACAGTCCAGGTCCGAGACCGCGTGGTCAGGAGGAAAGTAAGTGGAAAAGGTAAGGGGGAGAGGCCGGGTCAGGGGCTGGGCTGAGGGGCCAGGAAAGGAGGCAGCCCCTTTCAAGAGGGAATGCTGGAGAGAGGCTGCTGGGCTGAGGACAGAGTGGAGTGTGAGGAGGGCAGCAGCGAAGGCGCCTGCAGCGCTGCCTGTGCCGCCAGCGGAGGAGGAGCCCCCTGCCGCTCCGGGCGGGGTCACACGGGGCCGGGAGGGCGCCAGGACAGGCTTGAAGGCCACGAAAGGCTGACGCCCGCCAGTGCTGGGAGCAGTAAAGGCCCTCCCCGCCGCGGTCACACCAGCGGTCGGGCTGGGTGCCTCCCTGCGAGCTTGGCTCCTCCCTGCTCCAGCCCTGCCCTGTCACTGCTAACTCACCTGCTGCAAACTCCAAGTAAATGACCCACAAATCACCCTGAATTCAGCACAGCTCCTGAAGGGCTGCACTCAGGGCTGAGTGGGCCTCCTGTCTCTGGACCTCGACCCTGACTCTACGGGACCCCGTGAGGTGCTGGATAGGAGGGGCTGAGTGTACCTTCTGGCTCCTGAACTTGACCCTGACTCTTCGGGACCCTCTAGGGTGATGGGGAGGAGGGGCTGGGTGTGTCTTTTGGCTCCTGACCTCGACCCTGACTCTACGGGGCCCCGTGAGGTGATGGATAAGAGAGGAACTGGGCCCACAAGAGGGCAGTGTGGCCACAGCCGGAACACGTTAGAGGCGGGAAGGGACATCCTTGTGACCACTGGGGCCACCCAAGGGGACAGCCTCAGCTCTGAGGGAGAGGCTCTGGTTCGGCAGGTGGTTCGGGAGCCTACCTGCCGGGGCTGCCGTTGACGATGCTGCTGTAGCTGCCCCGGGCGGTGAACGGGCAGGGCGCGGCGGGCGGCGACGGGGAGGCAGGTGGTGGCGAGGTCTGGCGAGGTTTCAGGAAGATGTCTGCGTTGAGGGTTTGCAGAGAGAGTTTATAAAGACTATCTGTAGCTGCAAATTAAAAATAAAAAATCTCAATGGGATATTTTGATTTTCATTCTTCAAAATTGGTTCCTTTTGATGTTATGGCAATGCATCTATTAGGGGAAAGCCTAGAGCTTTCACTAGGTGTTCTCTGTCTCCTGGGTCTTTCCCTGCATCCTCCACAGGACCCAGCTCTGAAGCTCTGCCAGCGACGAGGTCCCGCCCTCAGGCGGGGCGGGGGCCTCCCCATGTCCTCAGGGACGGGCAGGTGGAGTCTCTGTCTGGACCTGGAAGACCCTGTCTTTTCACACAAGCCCAAACCACACTGGTGTGGGGCCGGGAGAGCACCGCCAGCTCCCCGAGGGCCACTGCACTCTGTGGCCTGCCCGCTGTGGCACCTGGTCCCGGTCCTACAAGGACATGAGCTCCCACTCCACTCCTGCTGCCCTTGAAGGCACAGCCGTTTGGTGTCAGTACTGGTTCTGCACTCACAGACACGCGCACCTTTTATCAGAACAAGGCACCACCCTGCACACCTGTCGTGCGTGCACGTGCTGGTGCTGCTCCAGCCTGATGCTGTGACACGAGGTGTGAGGAGAGGGCTCTGCCTCTGGGGGCACCGGCTCACCCAGCGACCCTGGCACAACCGTCCGGCCAGTCGGTCCCCCGGTTCCACTGCCCCCTGCCCCGGAGGCTTTGCCCAGCTCGGTGCACGCTCCCTGGGTCGCTCCTGGCTGGCCTTTTGAGTCTCCGCTGCAAGGACGGTCTGCTCTCCTCCCCGCCCAGCTGGGCCCGCTCTGCTTACTTTCAAAACCAAGCTGGCTCGGCAGGGCGGCTCCCCTTCCCCAGCTGCTCCCTCCAGCCCTGAGCGCTTCTCCCGGCACCTGCAGGGCTGGGCCTCAGTGAGGTGGTGCGATCCTGGTTGTGTCCAGGCCCCGCACCTCCACACAAAGCCCCCTTCTCTTTGAAACCCCCACTGTCCCATCTTCAGCGCCACTGTGCACTGCGCGAGGAACTCGTCCCGCGCTTCCCTCAGGAGCCAGCACCTGCTCACCCCCCATCTCCACCGGCCCTGCTCTCGCCACTGCCCACGGGAACAATCTCTCTTCCTCACTTGTCTGGCCACTCGAGGCCCCCGCCTCCTCCCTGCAGGATTCCTTGGCTTCGCAGCGTCTCTCGCAATCCGGTGAAAGCAGCCCCCTGGGAACGTGGTGTTGACTCCCTAGCTGAAAGACAGCTTCCTCTGCAGGGGAATGACCCCCGTCACAGGGTATAATTCGAGGACTAGTGTCCTGCTGAAACCTCAGAAGGGATCTAAGGGCCTGAAAGCAGCAGCCTGGACACTGGGACGACCCAGAGGCTCCCTCCACATTTCTTGAATGACCAAGGATTTCAGACTCATCTTAGGCAAGAAAGTCCTAAAGGTGTCAAAGTTTCACAGCAAATACGGGGATGCAGGTTAACTCAGGGAGCATCACTCTGCAGCTATATTTACGCAGGTGAGTGCTTAATGCCCACCTCACCCGAGTTTCCAAGCTCTCTGCCCTCATTCAGCTCCCCGGGGCCTCCCATCACCCCTATTCTCTAAACAAGAGGCCCAATGCAGCCACTGTGACACCGTGGCCGAGCGCAGACAGGTCAGCCCTAAGGGACGGATCCCCAGGCCCTCACCGTGCTGCTCTCTTCCAGGTCCTAAATACCTAGAGGCTGAGGCCCCGGCCTATTCCAGGAGACGGTGCTCTGTCACGGTTTCCTGCAGGCCAGACCCAGGGAGCAGGGACAGGAAGCTGGTGGGAAACTTAATACACCTTCACATAGTTTGTTTACAGAGAAGATGTGGCTAAACTGGGAATAAAGTAACTCCTACAAAATGGTTATGCTTTAAACATGTGAGAAATAAGTCAGGTACTGAGGGCTTTTGAGTCTCCGCTGCAAGGACGGTCTGCTCTCCTCCCCGCCCAGCTGGGCCCGCTCTGCTTACTTTCAAAACCAAGCTGGCTCGGCAGGGCGGCTCCCCTTCCCCAGCTGCTCCCTCCAGCCCTGAGCGCTTCTCCCGGCACCTGCAGGGCTGGGCCTCAGTGAGGTGGTGCGATCCTGGTTGTGTCCAGGCCCCGCACCTCCACACAAAGCCCCCTTCTCTTTGAAACCCCCACTGTCCCATCTTCAGCGCCACTGTGCACTGCGCGAGGAACTCGTCCCGCGCTTCCCTCAGGAGCCAGCACCTGCTCACCCCCCATCTCCACCGGCCCTGCTCTCGCCACTGCCCACGGGAACAATCTCTCTTCCTCACTTGTCTGGCCACTCGAGGCCCCCGCCTCCTCCCTGCAGGATTCCTTGGCTTCGCAGCGTCTCTCGCAATCCGGTGAAAGCAGCCCCCTGGGAACGTGGTGTTGACTCCCTAGCTGAAAGACAGCTTCCTCTGCAGGGGAATGACCCCCGTCACAGGGTATAATTCGAGGACTAGTGTCCTGCTGAAACCTCAGAAGGGATCTAAGGGCCTGAAAGCAGCAGCCTGGACACTGGGACGACCCAGAGGCTCCCTCCACATTTCTTGAATGACCAAGGATTTCAGACTCATCTTAGGCAAGAAAGTCCTAAAGGTGTCAAAGTTTCACAGCAAATACGGGGATGCAGGTTAACTCAGGGAGCATCACTCTGCAGCTATATTTACGCAGGTGAGTGCTTAATGCCCACCTCACCCGAGTTTCCAAGCTCTCTGCCCTCATTCAGCTCCCCGGGGCCTCCCATCACCCCTATTCTCTAAACAAGAGGCCCAATGCAGCCACTGTGACACCGTGGCCGAGCGCAGACAGGTCAGCCCTAAGGGACGGATCCCCAGGCCCTCACCGTGCTGCTCTCTTCCAGGTCCTAAATACCTAGAGGCTGAGGCCCCGGCCTATTCCAGGAGACGGTGCTCTGTCACGGTTTCCTGCAGGCCAGACCCAGGGAGCAGGGACAGGAAGCTGGTGGGAAACTTAATACACCTTCACATAGTTTGTTTACAGAGAAGATGTGGCTAAACTGGGAATAAAGTAACTCCTACAAAATGGTTATGCTTTAAACATGTGAGAAATAAGTCAGGTACAGCGATGCCGAGCCCTTCTCCCCTGGAAGCTCCCATGGTGTACACAGGTCAGCAGGACGTTGGTGGACCAGCTCCCTTAATCTTGTCTGACTGCTCTGGTATAAACCCTTCCACCGTGGCCCATGAAGCTACCAGTTTCACCACTCACAGCCCCTTTACGGACCGTGTCTGCTGGCTGCTACAAGCCAGCTCCAGCACATCGGACCCTGGGCCTCCCTCTAAAGCAAGACATCCTGCAGAGCGTTCCTGCCCACGGCTGGCTGGGCTGTGGGGGAGGTGAGCGCATACTTACAGCTGCCGGGCTTGTGAACAGGCACGGAATCCCACTCTGGCGGTGGAGAGTCCTTTTCACCTTCTGAGCTGCTGGTGTTGCCGAGTTCTTGACTACTTGGGAGGAACTTTGCGAGGGCTGGCGGCCTGCTGTCCACTAACTTACTTGTACCTGCACAGAATTCAGAAAAGAAAGCCATGAGGGAGGACAATTCCTTCCTTTTGGGCCAAGTTTCAAGGAACTTGCTAATGAGAAGGAGAACCCAACTGTAGCCATGCTGTGTCTGACGGCTCCTGAGTACTGAGAACTCACTATAACGACGACTAACAGGACGACTCCTTAGCCCATGTGAAGATAAGAAAGGAAAATACCTTTTGCTTTCTGAGAGTTTCGTGGTTTGGATCCACTGGTCAGTGTAGTTGGAAGAGGAATCTTGGTTGGGAGATTTGCTGTTTACTTTCCAAGGGGCAGTATATGGTAGCTCCAAAGAACTGAAAGACAATCGCAGGAGGGACATTCAAATGAAGTGCTTTGTTTCAGAGCTGAGATAGAGGCCCAATGCAGCCACTGTGACACCGTGGCCGAGCGCAGACGGTCCCTCTAGTCACGGCTTTCCTTTAAAGAGGCTGAGGCCCCGGGCTATTCCAGGAGACGGTGCTCTGTCACGGTTTCCTGCAGGCCAGACCCAGGGAGCAGGGACAGGAAGCTGGTGGGAAACTTAATACACCTTCACATAGTTTGTTTACAGAGAAGATGTGGCTAAACTGGGAATAAAGTAACTCCTACAAAATGGTTATGCTTTAAACATGTGAGAAATAAGTCAGGTACAGCGATGCCGAGCCCTTCTCCCCTGGAAGCTCCCATGGTGTACACAGGTCAGCAGGACGTTGGTGGACCAGCTCCCTTAATCTTGTCTGACTGCTCTGGTATAAACCCTTCCACCGTGGCCCATGAAGCTACCAGTTTCACCACTCACAGCCCCTTTACGGACCGTGTCTGCTGGCTGCTACAAGCCAGCTCCAGCACATCGGACCCTGGGCCTCCCTCTAAAGCAAGACATCCTGCAGAGCGTTCCTGCCCACGGCTGGCTGGGCTGTGGGGGAGGTGAGCGCATACTTACAGCTGCCGGGCTTGTGAACAGGCACGGAATCCCACTCTGGCGGTGGAGAGTCCTTTTCACCTTCTGAGCTGCTGGTGTTGCCGAGTTCTTGACTACTTGGGAGGAACTTTGCGAGGGCTGGCGGCCTGCTGTCCACTAACTTACTTGTACCTGCACAGAATTCAGAAAAGAAAGCCATGAGGGAGGACAATTCCTTCCTTTTGGGCCAAGTTTCAAGGAACTTGCTAATGAGAAGGAGAACCCAACTGTAGCCATGCTGTGTCTGACGGCTCCTGAGTACTGAGAACTCACTATAACGACGACTAACAGGACGACTCCTTAGCCCATGTGAAGATAAGAAAGGAAAATACCTTTTGCTTTCTGAGAGTTTCGTGGTTTGGATCCACTGGTCAGTGTAGTTGGAAGAGGAATCTTGGTTGGGAGATTTCGGCGCTGTTTACTTTCCAAGGGGGCAGTATATGGTAGCTCCAAAGAACTGAAAGACAATCGCAGGAGGGACATTCAAATGAAGTGCTTTGTTTCAGAGCTGAGAGAAGTCACCAATCCGCTACAATGTCAATTGGCTTCTTTAACTCATCTGGCCTCCTGAGTCGTTACCCACTCACTATCCTGTTGGCTGGCTGCCTTCCAAGTGCTTCTAATACTGCTCAGAAGACACCAGCAGATTTGCCCTCTGCTATTCTGAGAGTGGACAGGGAACTGACATCTGTTATTTAATATAATGGGTGCGAGCACCTACCTCAGATAAGCTGACAGATGCTGTTGGCACAAACTAGAATTGTAGGAGCTGCAAAGTGCAAAGCCTTCCTGCTTGTGAGCGAGTCCCACCCCAGCTGTAGCCCAACCCAGCACCCAGAGCCCCACCCAGCACCCAAGCTTCACCAGCACCCAGAGCCCAATCCAGCACCCTGAACCCCACCCAGCACCTAGAGCCTCACCCAGATCCCAGTCTCACCTGTGCCCTCAAAGCCCCATCCAGCACCTATTGCCCCACCCAGCATCTGGACTGCCTGCAGGACTCCTGAATATGGAGATTCTGAAAGGTCTCAGACCTAGAACTGTCAAAGGTTCTGCCTCTCACAACTCTGAACGTATTCTTCTCATGGGCACTATGCAACGAACCAGTGCTGTTTCTGACCTACAAACCCTCAAAGCCCTTGGCTGGGCAGCAGGACTCTCTTATTTGCCTAAGGTATAGGTTGAGGGCTGGCGGCCTGCTGTCCACTAACTTACTTGTACCTGCACAGAATTCAGAAAAGAAAGCCATGAGGGAGGACAATTCCTTCCTTTTGGGCCAAGTTTCAAGGAACTTGCTAATGAGAAGGAGAACCCAACTGTAGCCATGCTGTGTCTGACGGCTCCTGAGTACTGAGAACTCACTATAACGACGACTAACAGGACGACTCCTTAGCCCATGTGAAGATAAGAAAGGAAAATACCTTTTGCTTTCTGAGAGTTTCGTGGTTTGGATCCACTGGTCAGTGTAGTTGGAAGAGGAATCTTGGTTGGGAGATTTCGGCGCTGTTTACTTTCCAAGGGGGCAGTATATGGTAGCTCCAAAGAACTGAAAGACAATCGCAGGAGGGACATTCAAATGAAGTGCTTTGTTTCAGAGCTGAGAGAAGTCACCAATCCGCTACAATGTCAATTGGCTTCTTTAACTCATCTGGCCTCCTGAGTCGTTACCCACTCACTATCCTGTTGGCTGGCTGCCTTCCAAGTGCTTCTAATACTGCTCAGAAGACACCAGCAGATTTGCCCTCTGCTATTCTGAGAGTGGACAGGGAACTGACATCTGTTATTTAATATAATGGGTGCGAGCACCTACCTCAGATAAGCTGACAGATGCTGTTGGCACAAACTAGAATTGTAGGAGCTGCAAAGTGCAAAGCCTTCCTGCTTGTGAGCGAGTCCCACCCCAGCTGTAGCCCAACCCAGCACCCAGAGCCCCACCCAGCACCCAAGCTTCACCAGCACCCAGAGCCCAATCCAGCACCCTGAACCCCACCCAGCACCTAGAGCCTCACCCAGATCCCAGTCTCACCTGTGCCCTCAAAGCCCCATCCAGCACCTATTGCCCCACCCAGCATCTGGACTGCCTGCAGGACTCCTGAATATGGAGATTCTGAAAGGTCTCAGACCTAGAACTGTCAAAGGTTCTGCCTCTCACAACTCTGAACGTATTCTTCTCATGGGCACTATGCAACGAACCAGTGCTGTTTCTGACCTACAAACCCTCAAAGCCCTTGGCTGGGCAGCAGGACTCTCTTATTTGCCTAAGGTATAGGTTGAGTGGGTGGTATAAATATTTTTCTCTATTCTTAAACTCAGGGTTCACCTTAGGTCAAAACTTAAGAATTATTTTCATTGATCTATTTATTTTCCTTCTAAAATATTTTGAGGTAAGCCTTAACATAATAAACATGTATAAATAGGACAATTAATTGGCTCTGAACTTCCATAAGCAAGGCAAAACGGGAGGCAATTTTAAGTTTTAAGGGCTATTTTAAATTTCCGTAGCTCCATGAAGAAGCAGTATGCTGAACAATGGAAACACATGGACCATAAAAACCTCCCTCAGAAAGCTGCCTCTGTGATGCCCACTAAGACCAGGTCTCAGGCCGCGAGGCCTCTGACAGGAGCCAGGCTGATGTGGCCCAAGAAGGGGCGTCTTCCAGTGCGGTGAAGGGCGAGACCCAGCTGAAGGAACGTGTTGGCCCCTTATGAGAATAATTTTGAAACCATCAGCAAGCTCCTGGCAATGCCCCCAAAGATGAACTGATAGCTTCCTTTTCACTAAAAATCTTACAAAGTTTACGGGCCAGTACAAATGTCCTTACAGTGGGCACGTGTCTGGCACTTTCCACCTAGTGCACTTCCTGCCGCAGCTCCCAAGTGTGTGGTTCCAACCCTGCGATCTGCCTCCAGCCCCACCCTTCAGGCTCCTAAAGCGCCACATCCTCCTTCCGCTGCCCCTCCCAGTCACATTCCTAGGGGCAGCAGACTCCTGCTGGGCTGTGGGCCTGGTACGTTCCCCAGCCTAGTGGACACCAGACTGCAAAGGTCAGAAGGGCTCAGACTTCCCAGATCCAGCGGCACCACAGCACCCACCACCAGCACCCCCACCCCAAAAAGGTACACAGATGACAGGACAGGACGTAAAGCATGATTTCATCAGTAAATGTTAACAGAGGCGCTTTCTGCATTGCTGGTGGGAATGTAAATTGATACAGCCTCTATGGAAGACAGTACAGAGATTTCTTAAAAAACTAAAAATAGAAGCACCATACGACCCAGCAACTCCACTCTTAGGCTTATACCCTGATGAAATCAAAACTGAAAGAAGCACCTGAAAGAAGTACCCCAATGTTCATTGCAGCTCTCTATACAACAGCCAGAACATGGAAGCAACCTAGATGCCCATCGACGAACGAATGGATACAAAAGCTCTGGTACATATATACAATGGAATACTACACAGCTGTAAAGAGAAATATAGAAGAATCAGCCCTAATGAGGTGGCTGGATCTAGAACCTATCATAAAAAGTGAAGTCAGTCAGAAATAGAAGGACAAATACAACATATTAACACATACATATGGAATCTAGTAAGATGGTGATGATGGCATAAGCAGTGAAGCGACGGTAAGACAGACATGGACAGTGGACAAACGGACATTGTAGGGAAGGAACAGAGGGTGGGAGGTGTAAAGGAAGTAGCATGAAGGCCTGTACTATCATAAGTGAAGAAAATAGCTATAGTCATTGTTCTATGAGAAAAGAAGATCCTTCAGGGGTGCTGTGTGATGGTCGGGAGGGGTGGGAAGGGGGGAAATACATATGACTAATCTGGGAACATGCACATCTGTAAACAACAAAACTCTGTAAAAGTTAAAAGTAAAATAAGAGTTTTTTTTTTTTTTTTAAATGTTTATCAACATTTTGTAAGGTAGTTGGTCAAAGTCTCTTTTCATTTGTTTCTTTATATTTCACACATTTTCTATAATAAATCGCTGTTATATCTGGAATTAGTAAAAGAACCAACCAAAAATCCAAAGGGCTCACCCAAAAAAGTAGAATTTTAGGTGGGATAACAAGCTGATGTGAAAAAACACTGTTTATGGGTGAGACTATTAATGCTATAGTTATAAATCTGGCTTTCTGCTTCAGACCAACAGGATTATTTAAAAAACAAAGGCTCCCAAGACAGAGACAGCCAGACCTCTGGTAGTAGTGCTGGGTGGGGAGGGGTGGGTGTGAACTATTTTTAAGGCAGTCGTTTCTAAGTGTGGGGGTGGGCACTATCTGTACTGAGCTTAACTCTCTACCCCTGTGGAGCCTGTTGAGTTTTAAGAAAAAAGGTGCCAGACAATGATTTTACTTTTGCAGACTCATACTTTCTTGAGTTAAACCAGATGATCTCTACCAATAAGCCCTGTTTTTAAGACTTCAGATTAAAACAGGTAAGAGCCAACTCAATCTAGTAGAGTTGATTCCTTCTAAAAGAAAAACAGAAATGTGGCTGGGGTGCCAGTTTTGCTTCTGCTCACATGACACTTGGTCTAGTTCCCCATACAGGTGCAGGGGGCGGCAGAGAGCCAAAGGCCAGATGAGGCTCTCCCCGGGTGGAGGGCCTGGAGGCCAGTGTGTGGACTGGTGCCCAGGGCCCTGCTCTGGGGGTGCTGTCCAAGCAGACCCTGACAGAGGGTACAGTTATCCCATTACACAGGTGGCTCAGAGGATTACATTTAAGTCATGTAAACATATAAAATGTTGATAAACAAACAGAAAACAAAAGAACCAATGGACAGCTGCTATCCTAAACCAGGGGGCCCTGGGCCTTTCCTGGTCTCCCAAAGTCATTTTGAGGTCTGACATCTCTCATTCCCCCGCACCTCTGACCCAAAATGCAGTCTTTGGAGGTTCACAGGCCCGCTTCTGTAGTGTAGAAGCTGGAAAAATGGACAGACTCAGTGGCTGCCATTGTAACCCTCTGTTCTGCACTCCTGGGAAATAGGCTTTCTGAAGCCAATTCTTAGGAGAAAGGCAGGATGGAGCTACAGAGGCCATTCACCAAAGACCTCGTCAAAGCCATTCAGGCTTATTCCCACTTACTGACAGGAAAATGAATTCTTCAATATTTAAGGATTTGGGTCTTCTGTCCTAGAGGTGATATAACAATGTTCCAATAAAACCAATGTATTTAAAGAGCAAATGAGCTAAACCCACAGATTTTAATATTACAAGATCTGTTTTTGGTCAACTGAGAAACAGGATTATTTAAAAACAAAGGCTCCCAAGACAGAGACAGCCAGACCTCTGGTAGTAGTGCTGGGTGGGAGAGTGGGTGTGAACTATTTTTAAGGCAGTCGTTTCTAAGTGTGGGGGTGGGCACTATCTGTACTGAGCTTAACTCTCTACCCCTGTGGAGCCTGTTGAGTTTTAAGAAAAAAGGTGCCAGACAATGATTTTACTTTTGCAGACTCATACTTTCTTGAGTTAAACCAGATGATCTCTACCAATAAGCCCTGTTTTTAAGACTTCAGATTAAAACAGGTAAGAGCCAACTCAATCTAGTAGAGTTGATTCCTTCTAAAAGAAAAACAGAAATGTGGCTGGGGTGCCAGTTTTGCTTCTGCTCACATGACACTTGGTCTAGTTCCCCATACAGGTGCAGGGGGCGGCAGAGAGCCAAAGGCCAGATGAGGCTCTCCCCGGGTGGAGGGCCTGGAGGCCAGTGTGTGGACTGGTGCCCAGGGCCCTGCTCTGGGGGTGCTGTCCAAGCAGACCCTGACAGAGGGTACAGTTATCCCATTACACAGGTGGCTCAGAGGATTACATTTAAGTCATGTAAACATATAAAATGTTGATAAACAAACAGAAAACAAAAGAACCAATGGACAGCTGCTATCCTAAACCAGGGGGCCCTGGGCCTTTCCTGGTCTCCCAAAGTCATTTTGAGGTCTGACATCTCTCATTCCCCCGCACCTCTGACCCAAAATGCAGTCTTTGGAGGTTCACAGGCCCGCTTCTGTAGTGTAGAAGCTGGAAAAATGGACAGACTCAGTGGCTGCCATTGTAACCCTCTGTTCTGCACTCCTGGGAAATAGGCTTTCTGAAGCCAATTCTTAGGAGAAAGGCAGGATGGAGCTACAGAGGCCATTCACCAAAGACCTCGTCAAAGCCATTCAGGCTTATTCCCACTTACTGACAGGAAAATGAATTCTTCAATATTTAAGGATTTGGGTCTTCTGTCCTAGAGGTGATATAACAATGTTCCAATAAAACCAATGTATTTAAAGAGCAAATGAGCTAAACCCACAGATTTTAATATTACAAGATCTGTTTTTTGGTCAACTGAGAAACAAATGCTTTTTCCCCCCAATCAGATAAATCTTCCAAAAGAAAGTCCTAATGTATGCCTTATTAATTGTATCTCTTTCAAAAATGTGCATCTACTTCCTCCAGCTTCGTAGAATCCCACTGAACACACTTCTTAGGGGACAGGAATTCGGGTCATGAGGCAGGAAGCTCAAGGGAGCTACCGTTCCAATCCATGGGAGACAGCACTCCATTCAGAGAGGACAATGCTCCGGTTATTCCTCCCCTGAAAAGTCTTTCTTTGTTTACTGTGAATTTGACTGATGCACTAAAGGATTCTGACTCTCAATACTTCCACCTCTAAGTTCACAAAAACACAAAAAAAGACCAATGAGTCTAAAGTGATTAGACATAGAAACTTAGAAGTGTAGGGTTGTTATGGATTTCTCTAGTTACAAAAGACAATTTAAAAAGACAATTTAGGGCTTCCCTGGTAGCTCAATGGTGAAGAGCTTGCCTGCGACTGCAGGAGACACGGGTCCGATCTCTGATCTGGGAAGATCCCACATGCTGCAGAGCAACTAAGCCCGTGAGCCACAAGTATGGAGCCCACGTGCCACAACTACTGAAGCCCATGTGCCCTAGAGCCCGAGTTCTACAACAAGAGGAGTCACCACAATAAGAAGCCTACTCACCTCAACTAGAGTAGCCCTCACTCCCTGCAACTAGAGAAGAGCCTGCAGCAGCAGTGAAAACCCAGAATAGACAAAAATAAATAAATAAATAAAGTATATATATAAAAAAAAGACAGTTTAGAGCATATTGCTTGAGCTGTCTTCTGGTAATGATCTCTGTTAATTACACATCAAGAGGATGTGAGCTGGGAATCCTCTGGAGGTCCAGTGACTAAGGCTTTGCGCTCCAATGCAGGGGGCCTGGCTTCGATCCCTGGTCGGGGAACTAGATCACACATGCTGCAACTAAGACCTGGTAAAGTCAAAACAAAACAAAACAAAACAAAACAAAACAAAACAAAAGGAATGTGAGTTCTTGCTCTGCCCTGACTAGGGGCTGGAGAGTGGGCAGCTCTGGGTTTACCAGGGAACTCAACATTCCTGGCAGAGTCAGGGGCATCAAGTAAAGTTTTCTACAAACTCTCAAAGTCAAACCTGCTAATGGTCAACTGATTCCATAAAAGTCAGGATAGGACAGAAGTCACTGGAAGAAGGATGAGAAGGTAAACATGTATGTGCGACCAGTTTTAAATATACTGAGCTCAGGTGTCCAAGAGAATAAATGGGGTAGATACGGTAACGGTCGCCCATGGACTGGTTTCACCAAGATTCTTGGATGCTGGGTTTTTTAATTTATGATTGTAAGAAGGACAGCATGACTCTCCACTCTCACAAGATTTCAGGATAGATAAAAGATTAGGGTTCTTCATGACATGGATTTTTTAGCCTCATTTACTTTAAAACCTGTGAAGGGCAGGGA
The DNA here is from genome assembly GCA_022376925.1 of Tragulus kanchil. Classification (NCBI taxonomy): domain Eukaryota; kingdom Metazoa; phylum Chordata; class Mammalia; order Artiodactyla; family Tragulidae; genus Tragulus; species Tragulus kanchil. The sequence goes on from JAIOJX010000029.1 coordinate 97,415,385, forward strand.
AGCCTGGTGTGCTGCGGTTCATGGGTACACAAAGAGTCAGTCGGGATTTAGCACCAAACAATAACAACATTTTAAAACAATAACAACATTTTAAAACATCTGCTCTATCAACCAAGCCTGAAAAAAGCCTAGAAGAAGAGTGCTTAGCCACTTGACCAGGGCTGGTACTCTTGTCCTGGGGTGCCAGAATATTAGTACCACAGTGCCTCAGGCTGATTCCTCCAGGGGATATTCCAGTGTATCAGTCATGGCTCCACCTGACATTGCTTCTAGCCAGGCCAGATCATTTTCAACCAATTGTGCGGTTAGGTCACTTCAACTAATATTTGCATGGAAGAGTAACTTTAGGTAAAAACACTTCATTACTAATCTCTATCATGTACTGTGTTACTTCTTTAGTTCAGGGACAAGGTTGGAATTTTCCTGCAGTAATCACTAATTTCTTATTAGCTTCTGGTTCCACAGGACTATAATCTAGGGATCGAGGCCAGTTATTGGTGTTTTGCAGAGCTTGTTTTATTCCGAGAATCAGAGTAAGAATTGACTTTCTGCAACGCTACGGCCAATTCAAATGACATTAAACCCTGTCTTCCTTTATTACTTTATACTTAATTCCCTCAGCTTCCTGGGTCGATATGCTCACTTACTAGCCAAGAAGGCCAATACTGGCTTCCATGCAGGTGGCCATCTTACATGATGAACTAAGAAGGACATTGCTAACAATGCTGAAACCAGGATTAGTTTATTAGACCCAAAGTTTAATGGAAGTCAGAAGTAACCTTAGGAAGTAATAACTCAGTAGCTCAACTCACTCAGTTCCTTGGGGAAACATTCTGTAGGACGCCCACTCTGAGGCCCACAGAACCCTGTCCTTTGGACTAAACATGTATGTGCGACCAGTTTTAAATATACTGAGCTCAGGTGTCCAAGAGAATAAATGGGTAGATACGGTAACGGTCGCCCATGGACTGGTTTCACCAAGATTCTTGGATGCTGGGTTTTTTAATTTATGATTGTAAGAAGGACAGCATGACTCTCCACTCTCACAAGATTTCAGGATAGATAAAAGATTAGGGTTCTTCATGACATGGATTTTTTAGCCTCATTTACTTTAAAACCTGTGAAGGGCAGGGAAGCCTGGTGTGCTGCGGTTCATGGGTACACAAAGAGTCAGTCGGGATTTAGCACCAAACAATAACAACATTTTAAAACAATAACAACATTTTAAAACATCTGCTCTATCAACCAAGCCTGAAAAAAGCCTAGAAGAAGAGTGCTTAGCCACTTGACCAGGGCTGGTACTCTTGTCCTGGGGTGCCAGAATATTAGTACCACAGTGCCTCAGGCTGATTCCTCCAGGGGATATTCCAGTGTATCAGTCATGGCTCCACCTGACATTGCTTCTAGCCAGGCCAGATCATTTTCAACCAATTGTGCGGTTAGGTCACTTCAACTAATATTTGCATGGAAGAGTAACTTTAGGTAAAAACACTTCATTACTAATCTCTATCATGTACTGTGTTACTTCTTTAGTTCAGGGACAAGGTTGGAATTTTCCTGCAGTAATCACTAATTTCTTATTAGCTTCTGGTTCCACAGGACTATAATCTAGGGATCGAGGCCAGTTATTGGTGTTTTGCAGAGCTTGTTTTATTCCGAGAATCAGAGTAAGAATTGACTTTCTGCAACGCTACGGCCAATTCAAATGACATTAAACCCTGTCTTCCTTTATTACTTTATACTTAATTCCCTCAGCTTCCTGGGTCGATATGCTCACTTACTAGCCAAGAAGGCCAATACTGGCTTCCATGCAGGTGGCCATCTTACATGATGAACTAAGAAGGACATTGCTAACAATGCTGAAACCAGGATTAGTTTATTAGACCCAAAGTTTAATGGAAGTCAGAAGTAACCTTAGGAAGTAATAACTCAGTAGCTCAACTCACTCAGTTCCTTGGGGAAACATTCTGTAGGACGCCCACTCTGGAGGCCCACAGAACCCTGTCCTTTTGGACTGAATGGAAACTATTTCATGGGAGAATTGTCTGGTAGTAATATCTGCCCTGAGAACACTATTTTCAAGGTGAGAATAAATTCTCTCAAGTTTCACAGCCCAGGAGTTCAGATCCCCGCAGAGCTCTGGGTTAGCGAGCAGACCCAGAGCTCTTGCTAGGGGAGGCTATGTTGGTGCCTGTGGCTGAAGCATCCAGGCCATCTTTGTGCAGACTGAAAGGGGCCTCTACCTGGGAATTCATCACCAACCTGTATTTTCTTCCCCCTCCTATATGTGGCTGCGCCTCGCAGCAGGTGGGATCTTAGTTCCCCAAGCAGGGGTTGAATCCATGTCCCCTGTAGTAGAAGTGTGATGTTTAAACCACTGGTTGCCTCCATTTTTACAACAAAGTCTTAACTCTGCCTTTATACGTCTGATCTCAGAAGTATGTAGCTGTCCCTCCCTAGTGAGTGAACACTGGGTAACAGGAAAAAAAAAACCCTAAAAGCCAAGCGAACAAAACCATTACCTAGTTCTCACCAGTAACTTCTCTTACACACCTCACTTCTCTGAGATCATATACTTTTCTTACCTGGATTTCACATCTGCTGGGATTTCTTTCTTAACATTTAAGAGTTTTTTGCTTTTTTGTTTTGCTTGAGACATTTCGTTTTCATGTTTTTCAGGCATGGCTTGTTTTCCCTTTTGCTTTTCTGTATCCTATTAAAAAAAGGAAAAGACAGTTAATTGCTAAGAAAGACTAAAACTGCCTGATATAGTCCTATTTGAAGGCAGAGACACAAAATCAAAGATGCAGCAGTGTGTGTATATATATGTATGTGTATGTGTATATATATATATATATATCACATGTATAAAAATGCTAAGCTCATTTCTTCAACTATCTCTTTACTGTGGTTCTATCAATTTTCCAGCCTTTGATTTACTGTAATTATGTTGTAGTGAGCGTGAACTATAAGGAATGTAACTTAAACTTATACTCACACCCTGACTCGCGTGGAGGTGACAGTGGTATCAACCAATTGATAGCTTTCTGTTTTTAAGCAAAGCCTTGCTTTTTTTGTTGTTGTTGTTTCAACAAGAAAAATCAATTCAGGACAGCAGGATAAAGTTACACACTTCTGGTGATGTTTCCAATCCCGCACACAAGGAAGACCAGGGAGAGGAGACGGTGCAGGCGGCACCAAAGGTCAGCATCTGCCTCCCAAGTACTGATGATGACACATGACCGTCAGCAGTGTCATGGTGTGTGGGATGCTAGCAGCTGCTCACCATCCAGGGGAGGGGATCAGCTATTCCTTCACTTATTCAACCATCCTTCCCTGGCCGCCCCCTTGGTGCCAGGCAATGGGGTTACCAAGAGGGTCAGTCTCTTCTCCCCAGGATGGTGAAGTCCAGCAGGAGGGAGACACCTGACACAGATCAACTTGTGTCTTCATGCAGAAATGGTCAATGGTCATTACTGGAGCCCAGAGGAGTGTCCTGTGGGCTCAATTGTGGCGCATGGGCTGAGAAGGCCACGGTGCAGGTGCATCTCAGAGCTGTGCTTCTCAACTGGCTCAGCAACGCTGCCCCTGGGTCCTTGTCCAGGTGAGCAAGGAGACTGCACCTGGCGTTCCAGAGTAAGGTGCTGCTGCCACTACACCAACAAGTGAGCCTGGGGCTTGTCTCTAAACAGGTGACAAGGCACTGGTGACCCCGCCCAGAGCCACCTGAGAAGTGGGTGTGCACTGCTCATGCGCAGAAGGACCACACAGAGTAGAGACGGGAGATGAGAGACAGAAACCTGGTTCTGTGTTCAGGGTGCACAAGGCCCACTCCAGCCTAAAGTGCAGAGCTGTGGGTGGGGTGGGGAGCCCCTACCCCAGCGCAGATGAGCAACCACCCAACAGTGTCTGACTGCAGTTCAGGCAGCCTGGATTTTACCAGGTCACAGAGACCATCCACCCAACGGCAGAGAAACATCCTCCTGCCCATACACCTTCTGAGACCATGCTAAGTCATGCAGGAAGTACTCCTGGGCCACCTGACTGACTGAGGACCTTGCAGACCGTGAGCCCCTAAGGTCAGGAACCTAGGCCTTTTGTCCATTGCTGTTTCTCAAGCGCCCAGCACTCAGGTCCTCAACACATACTTGCTGAGTGCATGGGGAGAAGAGGGCTGGAAAGGACATACACGCAGGAGAAAATGACCTGCCAGGTTTGTAATCTAGCTGGGAAGAAATCACAGGCAACTGGCAAATGGATCAGTCACAAATAAGAGCTCAGGAAGTGTATTCAAGAGTGCTGAGGGGGCACTTCTCTGGCCGTCTAGTGGTTAATACTCTGAGCTTCCACTGCAGGGGGCATGGGTTCCATCATTGGTCAGGGAAGTATGATCCTGCATGTGGCCAAATCGAAAAAGAGTGCTGAGGGGGAGGAATAAAAACTGCTCAGCAGGGAGGAGGGTACCAGGCATGGAGGCGGCCAGTCCTGAGTGGTGTCTGTGAGGAAGCAGAGGACAGAGTAGGAGGTGGACGACCAGGAGGAAACAAATGGCAGAGAAGGGAGAATGATGCCACAGGGCACAGAGTGCCGACCGACAGGGTCAGCTGGAGGGGGGCTCCCTTAAGAGTGGTGAGGAAAATGACGGAAAGGCAGAAGGGAGGTGGGGGCACAATTGGGGAGCAAATCTTACACTGAGAATGCTTTCCAGACGCTTATCTGTACCAGAGATGGCTGAAACCCCACTCGACCAGGAGCTGGCTTTCTGCTCCCTGCAGCCACCTGTCACAGAGGAGATTTGGGACGGAGTGCCGACGCCAGCTGTAGACGGTACCCAGGGGACCCAGAGCACCCGCCAAATGTTAGGGGTGCGTGGGCAGGGCAGCTGACAGGAAGGGCCACGTGTAAACTCTAAAACTTGACAGATGCAGTTGACACTGCTGGATCTAAGAAATGATTCCTTGAGCCACTGGATTAAGACTGAAAAAGAAATTCTGCTCAACAATATTGAAGGCTCTCTGTAGATCATTTTAAATTTGAAATACAGTCATTTAAAATAAAATGCCAAACCAGAATTACACCTCACTTTCCTGCAGAACCATATTCTGACAAAGTGGCACTCCCCATACCTTGCTGAGTGAAATTGGGCCACCTGACTGACTGAGGACCTTGCAGACCGTGAGCCCCTAAGGTCAGGAACCTAGGCCTTTTGTCCATTGCTGTTTCTCAAGCGCCCAGCACTCAGGTCCTCAACACATACTTGCTGAGTGCATGGGGAGAAGAGGGCTGGAAAGGACATACACGCAGGAGAAAATGACCTGCCAGGTTTGTAATCTAGCTGGGAAGAAATCACAGGCAACTGGCAAATGGATCAGTCACAAATAAGAGCTCAGGAAGTGTATTCAAGAGTGCTGAGGGGGCACTTCTCTGGCCGTCTAGTGGTTAATACTCTGAGCTTCCACTGCAGGGGGCATGGGTTCCATCATTGGTCAGGGAAGTATGATCCTGCATGTGGCCAAATCGAAAAAGAGTGCTGAGGGGGAGGAATAAAAACTGCTCAGCAGGGAGGAGGGTACCAGGCATGGAGGCGGCCAGTCCTGAGTGGTGTCTGTGAGGAAGCAGAGGACAGAGTAGGAGGTGGACGACCAGGAGGAAACAAATGGCAGAGAAGGGAGAATGATGCCACAGGGCACAGAGTGCCGACCGACAGGGTCAGCTGGAGGGGGGCTCCCTTAAGAGTGGTGAGGAAAATGACGGAAAGGCAGAAGGGAGGTGGGGGCACAATTGGGGAGCAAATCTTACACTGAGAATGCTTTCCAGACGCTTATCTGTACCAGAGATGGCTGAAACCCCACTCGACCAGGAGCTGGCTTTCTGCTCCCTGCAGCCACCTGTCACAGAGGAGATTTGGGACGGAGTGCCGACGCCAGCTGTAGACGGTACCCAGGGGACCCAGAGCACCCGCCAAATGTTAGGGGTGCGTGGGCAGGGCAGCTGACAGGAAGGGCCACGTGTAAACTCTAAAACTTGACAGATGCAGTTGACACTGCTGGATCTAAGAAATGATTCCTTGAGCCACTGGATTAAGACTGAAAAAGAAATTCTGCTCAACAATATTGAAGGCTCTCTGTAGATCATTTTAAATTTGAAATACAGTCATTTAAAAATAAAAATGCCAAACCAGAATTACACCCTCACTTTCCTGCACCCTGCTTGTAACTCATACTCTCTGACAAAGTCACAGCAGTGACACTGCCCTCCAGCTCTCTCACAGCCAGTGTCTAGGCATTTTGCCATATGACCCCTGATGCCCATGACCCGCCTGGGAGCTGAGCACGAGGAGTGAGGCAGACTTTCTGGGGTACAGATCTGTGCTGGGTGGGCACCCGCAGCTGGGGGATCTCCGAGCCTGGGCCACAGTCACTGCTCTACCTGCTACGAGGGTCCATCTTAGTGGTAATACCACAGGACATAGCCAATACGATCAAGCAAGGAGGTATAACTGCTTGTCATCCTTTTCTTCTCGTTCTCTCTCTCTTTTTAAAGTATTTATTTATTTGGCTGTACTGGCTCTTAGTTGTGGCATTTGGAATTTTTAGTTGCACCATGTGGGATCTATTTCCCTGACCAAGGATCGAACTCAGACCCCCTGCATTGGCAGCACAGAGTCTTAGCCACTGGACCACCAGGGAAGTCCCCCTCATCCTCTTTTGGTAATTAAAATCTCAGACAATTTTCATGAGCTAAAGTAGTTACTAATTTAGAGAGTCCCTAATTTCAAGCAGTGTTTCCAATTTCATGCGGCTCAATGATAAAGAATCTGCCTGCCAGTGCAGGAGATGTGAATTTGATCCCTAGGTCGGGAGGATCCCCTGGAGATGGCAATGGTAATCCATCCCAGTCTTCTTGCCTGGGAAATCCCACGGGCAGAGGAGCCTGGAGGGCTACAGTTCATGGGATCTTAAAGAGAGTTGGACACAACTTAGTTATGAAACAGAGATCCCAATTTCTAACGATTCCACCTCACTAACAGGCGTCCTGACCTACTCCCTGGAGAAGTGAACACACCCCCGCCTGGAGCTGTGGTGCGTGTGCAGGAAAGGGAGTGCCAGGGTGTGCCTGTGCACTGAGCAGGGTCACTGTGTGTCCCCCGCTCTGGGAGGCCGTCCTACCTCCTTGAGGAGAGGGTCTGTGTCGGGGTTGGAGGTCTCTGTGGTGGTGGAGGAGCTGTCATCGTCGGCCAAAGAGTCCTTCAGCTCGTCTTCCGGGGGTTTCCCCTTTCCCTTCTTCTCCTTCTCCTCCTGCTTCTTCGGTGGCTTCACCTTGCGCTGAGGAGGCTTGCCTTTCCCTGGGGGTGAGAGTTGATGCGAAAGAAGCTTTGATATTTAAACAGCTTGGAAAGCATGGTCCTTCAAAGTGCTTTTTTTTGAAGAGGCTGAACTCGGATTAGTAACAACGGTTTCTTTATTTCTCCTCCAAAGCTTCTCAAATCATGTTTGACTTTCTGACTAGAATATTTTACAAAACCAACGTTTTCTGAGGCATAAGTGATGTACAATACAAGACACGCCTATTTTCGGTGTAACATTTCAATGAGTTTTGGCAACCTTGCTGGTTTTCACAGATCTGTGTGTCTCTAGAAGACAGCTCACCCCTGAACAAAAAGGGTTAATCCTATGTAGCTGACAGTTGGTGCTCCACATCTGCGCCTCCTCTGTGCCCACTGCTTCACCCAACCGTGGACCCTGTGATACTGTAGTCTCCACTGTTGAAAGAAGCCACGTTTAAGTGGACCCATGCAGTTCAAAACCTGTTCAAGGGTCATCTGTACCTTTTATATGCCAGAGAGTGATGTCGCTTTGAAGAATCATAGAAGTGAAAACCACAGATGCCTTCAAATCTCTCTGGAGATGGGAGCTTGATGGTGACAGGGGATGAACTGCCATCTGCTGTCACTTGTGGGGTGCCAAGAACCCTGAGGGCTGAGTACAAATTCTGGCCTTCCCCTTTCTAGCTGGGTGAGCTTGACCTCTTATCTACAGACTGGGGAAGATGACCTCCCAGTGCTGCGAGGAGGAATTACATGAAGCCCTTAGGATAGTGTCCAGCACTTAAGTAACAGCTAATGTTCTAAGTGGATATCCCCAAGACAAATGAGAACACAACGCATGACATCTGAGTGCCCACTGTTCCCCCAGGTGGTGCCACGTGTCCTGGGAAGACGGCACCAAGGACATAATCCCTGCCTTCCAGGAGCTTCTTCTCTAACTGGACTGGAGAGCAGCAGAGAGAAGTCCTGGGACAGATGCCGGCCCCTCAGACCACGACCATGAAGCCACCTAGGCAGGCTGGGTACAGCTGCAGAAGCCACATCAGCCACCACTGAACCCATTCCATGTCATTTAAAAATATGTATTTTTGATGAAGTGACTTAATACACCTTATTTAAAACCCTGAGGTGGCTTCACCGGGCGCTGAGGAGGCTTGCCTTTCCCTGGGGGTGAGAGTTGATGCGAAAGAAGCTTTGATATTTAAACAGCTTGGAAAGCATGGTCCTTCAAAGTGCTTTTTTTTGAAGAGGCTGAACTCGGATTAGTAACAACGGTTTCTTTATTTCTCCTCCAAAGCTTCTCAAATCATGTTTGACTTTCTGACTAGAATATTTTACAAAACCAACGTTTTCTGAGGCATAAGTGATGTACAATACAAGACACGCCTATTTTCGGTGTAACATTTCAATGAGTTTTGGCAACCTTGCTGGTTTTCACAGATCTGTGTGTCTCTAGAAGACAGCTCACCCCTGAACAAAAAGGGTTAATCCTATGTAGCTGACAGTTGGTGCTCCACATCTGCGCCTCCTCTGTGCCCACTGCTTCACCCAACCGTGGACCCTGTGATACTGTAGTCTCCACTGTTGAAAGAAGCCACGTTTAAGTGGACCCATGCAGTTCAAAACCTGTTCAAGGGTCATCTGTACCTTTTATATGCCAGAGAGTGATGTCGCTTTGAAGAATCATAGAAGTGAAAACCACAGATGCCTTCAAATCTCTCTGGAGATGGGAGCTTGATGGTGACAGGGGATGAACTGCCATCTGCTGTCACTTGTGGGGTGCCAAGAACCCTGAGGGCTGAGTACAAATTCTGGCCTTCCCCTTTCTAGCTGGGTGAGCTTGACCTCTTATCTACAGACTGGGGAAGATGACCTCCCAGTGCTGCGAGGAGGAATTACATGAAGCCCTTAGGATAGTGTCCAGCACTTAAGTAACAGCTAATGTTCTAAGTGGATATCCCCAAGACAAATGAGAACACAACGCATGACATCTGAGTGCCCACTGTTCCCCCAGGTGGTGCCACGTGTCCTGGGAAGACGGCACCAAGGACATAATCCCTGCCTTCCAGGAGCTTCTTCTCTAACTGGACTGGAGAGCAGCAGAGAGAAGTCCTGGGACAGATGCCGGCCCCTCAGACCACGACCATGAAGCCACCTAGGCAGGCTGGGTACAGCTGCAGAAGCCACATCAGCCACCACTGAACCCATTCCATGTCATTTAAAAATATGTATTTTTGATGAAGTGACTTAATACACCTTATTTAAAACCCTGATGTCTTATGATCACCTTTAATGGATGCCAGTGACCCAAACAAAGTGGTTTTCTCCAAATCCAGAATTAGTAAGTGACAGAGCCAGGATGTGATCTGGGTCTACCTGAAGGCAGAGCCTGCCTGGCCTTGTGACCCCACGGCACTCGGATTCACTCACCCGAGATAAAACCACCCCACAAACGACCAAGAGCTGATACCAGGCTGGCAGCAGATCCCACAATAATGTCCCCGGCCAGTCTGCGGGGCCTGTGTGTTACAGCAAGAGAAACCAGAGAAGCACAGAGAAACCAGAGAATCTCATGAGTGTTTGGCTGCAGAGGCCCTGCTCAGGCCAGCCATGAAGGGAGGCCATTTCTGGGCCCCTCTTCCACGAGGAACAGTGACTGCAGGGGTGACCAGAGAAGGGACCGGGTGCAAACTATCTAACCCAGAGAGGGAGAGGGCTGGGGAGAGCCCATCACATGATGAGGGTCATTTTCAACCGTCTCTAAAAGTCAGCCATCACTGAAGCTCATGACAAGATTTCTTTGCAATCTTAGGGAGGGCAGAGGAGAGAACAGGGTGCTTCTGGAAAGAGAAGGTTCATGTTTAGTGTAAACATGAGACTATTTAGCAGGGACTTGGGGGTAAGCTTTAGAGAGATAATAAAGATTCCAACAGCTATCAGTTGATGATTTTACAATATATTAATAACCACTATTCTGCAAAAACTTCCTAGGTCACACTAGTGGTAAAGAATCTGCCAATCAAGCTATCACAACCTGGAGGAGGAAATGGCAACCCACTGTTCCCCCAGGTGGTGCCACGTGTCCTGGGAAGACGGCACCAAGGACATAATCCCTGCCTTCCAGGAGCTTCTTCTCTAACTGGACTGGAGAGCAGCAGAGAGAAGTCCTGGGACAGATGCCGGCCCCTCAGACCACGACCATGAAGCCACCTAGGCAGGCTGGGTACAGCTGCAGAAGCCACATCAGCCACCACTGAACCCATTCCATGTCATTTAAAAATATGTATTTTTGATGAAGTGACTTAATACACCTTATTTAAAACCCTGATGTCTTATGATCACCTTTAATGGATGCCAGTGACCCAAACAAAGTGGTTTTCTCCAAATCCAGAATTAGTAAGTGACAGAGCCAGGATGTGATCTGGGTCTACCTGAAGGCAGAGCCTGCCTGGCCTTGTGACCCCACGGCACTCGGATTCACTCACCCGAGATAAAACCACCCCACAAACGACCAAGAGCTGATACCAGGCTGGCAGCAGATCCCACAATAATGTCCCCGGCCAGTCTGCGGGGCCTGTGTGTTACAGCAAGAGAAACCAGAGAAGCACAGAGAAACCAGAGAATCTCATGAGTGTTTGGCTGCAGAGGCCCTGCTCAGGCCAGCCATGAAGGGAGGCCATTTCTGGGCCCCTCTTCCACGAGGAACAGTGACTGCAGGGGTGACCAGAGAAGGGACCGGGTGCAAACTATCTAACCCAGAGAGGGAGAGGGCTGGGGAGAGCCCATCACATGATGAGGGTCATTTTCAACCGTCTCTAAAAGTCAGCCATCACTGAAGCTCATGACAAGATTTCTTTGCAATCTTAGGGAGGGCAGAGGAGAGAACAGGGTGCTTCTGGAAAGAGAAGGTTCATGTTTAGTGTAAACATGAGACTATTTAGCAGGGACTTGGGGGTAAGCTTTAGAGAGATAATAAAGATTCCAACAGCTATCAGTTGATGATTTTACAATATATTAATAACCACTATTCTGCAAAAACTTCCTAGGTCACACTAGTGGTAAAGAATCTGCCTGCCAATGCAGGAGATGCAAGAGATGTGAGTTCCATCCCTGGGTTGTGAAGATCCCCTGGAGGAGGAAATGGCAACCCACTCCAGTATTCTCGCCTGAAAATCCCATGGACAGAGCAGCCTGGTGGGCTATAGTCCATGAAGTCGCTAAGAGTTGGACACGACTGAGTGACTGATCACTATGGCACTACTGTGCAACCCCACGATCAACGCACATCTTTTAAAGTTCCTTTATTTATTTATTTCATCCATCTTTATTCTTTGGCTTGTGTGAACCTCCCATTGCAGTGGCCTCTGTCACTGCAGAGCACCAGCTCTGGGCGCATGCGCTCCAGAGTGCTGGCTTGTAATTGGACACACCAGTCCAGCGATTCCTCGGCACGTGGGATCTTCCCAGGCCAGGGATCAAACCGGTGCCCCTTGCACTGCAAGGCGGATTCTTTTTTTCTCTTTTCTGGCCGGGAGGGGGGTGGGCTGGGGAGGGAGCAGGCGGGCTACTTCTATTGGTCTTTCATTTATCTGTTTTCATCTGTCTTTGTTCTTTGGCCCATGTGGGCCTCCCATCGCAGTGGCCTCTGTTGTCGCAGAGAACCGGCTCTGGGTGCATGTGCTCCAGAGCTCTGGCTCGGTAATTGGACACATGGGTCCAGCCGCTCCACTGCACGTGGGATCTTCCCAGGCCAGGGAATGAACTGGCACCCCTTGCACTGCAAGGCGGTGTCCTTACCCACTGGACCACCAGGGAAGCCCAAGGCTGACCCTTTATCCACTGGACCACCAGGGAAACCCCTTAAAGTTCCTTTAAAAGACTGATTTTCTACAAGTATATTATGCCTCAATGAAATCACTTATTGAAGAAAAAAAAAAGGCAACACAAAGCTCTGGCTCCTTCCCTCTTTCCCAACGGCAGTGGTGGGAAGGACACCAAGTGGAGTGGCTGCCTCTTGAAGCTGACACCCCTGCCTCTCTGTGGCCTCAGAGTCCCCAAGGACAAGGCCCCTAGGCTCCATCACTAAAGAGCTTCTAGAAGGGCGACTACAGACCTCTGTGAAAACTAAAGAACACTTTAAACTTCGTGTTCTAGGTGAATGACCCTGAGAAGGAGGACGGGCCATTGTCCTGGGGTTAGAGGGCCGTCCTAGACAGGGAATGGAGGTGACCACTTTGCCAGGGCCTCTCTGTGCTAAGAAAGGATAATCTATATTTATTTTATTCATGTTCTCGGTAAGGGAAAAACCCATTATGTAACCAGTTCTAATTTTAAAAAAGGAATCTTAAGCATCCATTTAATATTACTGCAAAAATCATCCTAAAATGTATAAGCTCTATTTACTCATTAATGACTAAGAGATTTTTAGAAAAATGAGTGCCCGTGGCTGGTAATTTCTTATGTAAGTAAATACCAAAATACCTCCAGTCAATATTAAAGTTTAGATAATAAAAGATGTATTAATATGTCTCGGATCAATAATGTGTTACAGTAATGAGATAACAGTAACAAAAACTTCTGTGGAAGTGGTTAAATACTATTCAAGACTTTTGAGTATTTTACCAATCCAAATGCAAGTAATTCCAAGAAGACTGAATGGATAGTCTTTACATCACTGAAACTAAGAAATTCTACTGGTCTTTCATTTATCTGTTTTCATCTGTCTTTGTTCTTTGGCCCATGTGGGCCTCCCATCGCAGTGGCCTCTGTTGTCGCAGAGAACCGGCTCTGGGTGCATGTGCTCCAGAGCTCTGGCTCCGTAATTGGACACAGCGGTCCAGCTGCTCCACTGCACGTGGGATCTTCCCAGGCCAGGGAATGAACTGGCACCCCTTGCACTGCAAGGCGGTGTCCTTACCCACTGGACCACCAGGGAAGCCCAAGGCTGACCCTTTATCCACTGGACCACCAGGGAAACCCCTTAAAGTTCCTTTAAAAGACTGATTTTCTACAAGTATATTATGCCTCAATGAAATCACTTATTGAAGAAAAAAAAAAGGCAACACAAAGCTCTGGCTCCTTCCCTCTTTCCCAACGGCAGTGGTGGGAAGGACACCAAGTGGAGTGGCTGCCTCTTGAAGCTGACACCCCTGCCTCTCTGTGGCCTCAGAGTCCCCAAGGACAAGGCCCCTAGGCTCCATCACTAAAGAGCTTCTAGAAGGGCGACTACAGACCTCTGTGAAAACTAAAGAACACTTTAAACTTCGTGTTCTAGGTGAATGACCCTGAGAAGGAGGACGGGCCATTGTCCTGGGGTTAGAGGGCCGTCCTAGACAGGGAATGGAGGTGACCACTTTGCCAGGGCCTCTCTGTGCTAAGAAAGGATAATCTATATTTATTTTATTCATGTTCTCGGTAAGGGAAAAACCCATTATGTAACCAGTTCTAATTTTAAAAAAGGAATCTTAAGCATCCATTTAATATTACTGCAAAAATCATCCTAAAATGTATAAGCTCTATTTACTCATTAATGACTAAGAGATTTTTAGAAAAATGAGTGCCCGTGGCTGGTAATTTCTTATGTAAGTAAATACCAAAATACCTCCAGTCAATATTAAAGTTTAGATAATAAAAGATGTATTAATATGTCTCGGATCAATAATGTGTTACAGTAATGAGATAACAGTAACAAAAAAAACTTCTGTGGAAGTGGTTAAATACTATTCAAGACTTTTGAGTATTTTACCAATCCAAATGCAAGTAATTCCAAGAAGACTGAATGGAACTAGTCTTTACATCACTGAAACTAAGAAATTCTCTAAGTCTCCTGGGCTCTGGGGAGCCAGGTTTTTTCTGGCCCCTTAAGGCTGCCAAGTTCCCTGTTCAAACCAAAGGCAAAACCTTGTTGGTACATCAGTGAGGAAGGTACTGAAACAGGCTTAGAATACCTTATTAGCATGGCTGCTGCAGGAGAGGGAGGAACATGCAAAAAGGTTCAGGCTGTAAAGGGAAGAAACCGAAACACAGCCAGAGGCCATTTACTGTTGCTCACATCTGGACTCTGGAAGCTATGAATCAGCCAGCCTGTGTGCGTTCTGTGATCATGGAATTCACGCTCCCATGGAACTCTCTCAGTGTGGCTGGACCCTCCTCCTAATGAGGACACTGCAGAAGTAATGGGGGGGGGGTCACTTTCAAGAGTAGGTTGCAGAAGACTGAGATTTCTGTCCTGCCAGCCTGTTCTCTCTTGACTTTTTTTTGCTGGCTTGCTCTGGTAAAGCCATGTGCTCTGAGCTGCCCTAGGGAGAGGACTCAATAGGCTGCTGGTCAAGGTCAGGAAGGAACTGAGACTCACAGCCCAACAGGCTGTGAAGAACTGAATCCTGCTGCCAACCACCTGAGTGAGCCTGGAAGCAGGTCCACTGTCAGTTGAATTTTACAAAGACCTGAGCCCTGGCTGACACCTTGACTGCTTGTCCCGTGAGAACCTGGCAAAGCTGCGCCCAGATGCCTGACCCCCAGAAAATGAGTGACCATAAATGGTGGGGTTTTAAGCCACTAGGTTTTGGAGTGATCTGTTACTAAGAGATGGATAACTAATACAGCATGAATGCATGCATGTTCAGTCATGTCTGACTCTGCAACCCTATGAACTGTAGCCTGCCAGGCTCTTTGTCCATGGGATTCTCTAGGCAAGAATGCTGGAGTGGGTGGCCATTTCCTCCTCCAGGGGATCTCCCTGACCCAGGGATCGAACCTGCATCGCCTGCATTGGCAGGTGGACTCTTTACCACTCAGCCACCTGGAGTGAATACAGCGTGAGAACTCTAAAGCAGGAGTCGGCATACTTTCCCCAGAAGGGACCATTTTTTCCAAATGCAAGTAATTCCAAGAAGACTGAATGGAACTAGTCTTTACATCACTGAAACTAAGAAATTCTCTAAGTCTCCTGGGCTCTGGGGAGCCAGGTTTTTTCTGGCCCCTTAAGGCTGCCAAGTTCCCTGTTCAAACCAAAGGCAAAACCTTGTTGGTACATCAGTGAGGAAGGTACTGAAACAGGCTTAGAATACCTTATTAGCATGGCTGCTGCAGGAGAGGGAGGAACATGCAAAAAGGTTCAGGCTGTAAAGGGAAGAAACCGAAACACAGCCAGAGGCCATTTACTGTTGCTCACATCTGGACTCTGGAAGCTATGAATCAGCCAGCCTGTGTGCGTTCTGTGATCATGGAATTCACGCTCCCATGGAACTCTCTCAGTGTGGCTGGACCCTCCTCCTAATGAGGACACTGCAGAAGTAATGGGGGGGGGGTCACTTTCAAGAGTAGGTTGCAGAAGACTGAGATTTCTGTCCTGCCAGCCTGTTCTCTCTTGACTTTTTTTTGCTGGCTTGCTCTGGTAAAGCCATGTGCTCTGAGCTGCCCTAGGGAGAGGACTCAATAGGCTGCTGGTCAAGGTCAGGAAGGAACTGAGACTCACAGCCCAACAGGCTGTGAAGAACTGAATCCTGCTGCCAACCACCTGAGTGAGCCTGGAAGCAGGTCCACTGTCAGTTGAATTTTACAAAGACCTGAGCCCTGGCTGACACCTTGACTGCTTGTCCCGTGAGAACCTGGCAAAGCTGCGCCCAGATGCCTGACCCCCAGAAAATGAGTGACCATAAATGGTGGGGTTTTAAGCCACTAGGTTTTGGAGTGATCTGTTACTAAGAGATGGATAACTAATACAGCATGAATGCATGCATGTTCAGTCATGTCTGACTCTGCAACCCTATGAACTGTAGCCTGCCAGGCTCTTTGTCCATGGGATTCTCTAGGCAAGAATGCTGGAGTGGGTGGCCATTTCCTCCTCCAGGGGATCTCCCTGACCCAGGGATCGAACCTGCATCGCCTGCATTGGCAGGTGGACTCTTTACCACTCAGCCACCTGGAGTGAATACAGCGTGAGAACTCTAAAGCAGGAGTCGGCATACTTTCCCCAGAAGGGGCTAAACAGAAATAGTTGCAGTTTGTGTCCTCACAGCCTCTGTCGCTGTGGCACAAAAGCAGCCGCAGACAATGTGTGAACGAATGAGCATGGCTGTCCCCACTGAACAGGTGACGACTTTGCCCACTGCGGGCTGTGGTTTGCCCACCCCTACTCTAGAGCGTAGGTTGTGCAGATATCCTATTCTGAGGTCAAAAGGCAGATGATCACCATCTTTTACCACTGTGTTAAAAACTATTTTAACAATTGAAAAAAAGCTCAACCTATCACAGTAACATAGTCATCACAGGCAGTGAAAAGGAAAACAGCGGATGGCCAATAAATTTCTGAATTTGGCAAGTGATCTAAGAAAGAAGTACGGACATCTTTTATGACATAGGGCCACCTCTATTTGCATCTCGATGTGGAGGAGCTGAAGGCCAGGGCAGAGATGGATGGCAGCCAGAAGATCGCTGCTAAACTAGCTGCTCATCAATTATGATCACGAGAGCCCCTAAACACGCAGCGGCTGTCCCCTTGCGCTCAGGCTGTCTAGGCAGGGAAAACGCCTGGTTACCTTTGCTCTTCGACAGTGGCGACGGCGGCTGCTCTGTAAACACGTCCAGGGGCGGGTGTCGTGGTGCTCAAGTCCTTCATGGCTGAGACTGGTGATGTCCGAGTCCTCGGAGCTGTGCCGGGTGCTGCTGGGGTGCTCCAGGTGAGGTGGGGCGCGAGGCAGGGGTTACTAAGCAGGTCCACTGTCAGTTGAATTTTACAAAGACCTGAGCCCTGGCTGACACCTTGACTGCTTGTCCCGTGAGAACCTGGCAAAGCTGCGCCCAGATGCCTGACCCCCAGAAAATGAGTGACCATAAATGGTGGGGTTTTAAGCCACTAGGTTTTGGAGTGATCTGTTACTAAGAGATGGATAACTAATACAGCATGAATGCATGCATGTTCAGTCATGTCTGACTCTGCAACCCTATGAACTGTAGCCTGCCAGGCTCTTTGTCCATGGGATTCTCTAGGCAAGAATGCTGGAGTGGGTGGCCATTTCCTCCTCCAGGGGATCTCCCTGACCCAGGGATCGAACCTGCATCGCCTGCATTGGCAGGTGGACTCTTTACCACTCAGCCACCTGGAGTGAATACAGCGTGAGAACTCTAAAGCAGGAGTCGGCATACTTTCCCCAGAAGGGGCTAAACAGAAATAGTTGCAGTTTGTGTCCTCACAGCCTCTGTCGCTGTGGCACAAAAGCAGCCGCAGACAATGTGTGAACGAATGAGCATGGCTGTCCCCACTGAACAGGTGACGACTTTGCCCACTGCGGGCTGTGGTTTGCCCACCCCTACTCTAGAGCGTGGGGTTGTGCAGATATCCTATTCTGAGGTCAAAAGGCAGATGATCACCATCTTTTACCACTGTGTTAAAAACTATTTTAACAATTGAAAAAGCTCAACCTATCACAGTAACATAGTCATCACAGGCAGTGAAAAGGAAAACAGCGGATGGCCAATAAATTTCTGAATTTGGCAAGTGATCTAAGAAAGAAGTACGGACATCTTTTATGACATAGGGCCACCTCTATTTGCATCTCGATGTGGAGGAGCTGAAGGCCAGGGCAGAGATGGATGGCAGCCAGAAGATCGCTGCTAAACTAGCTGCTCATCAATTATGATCACGAGAGCCCCTAAACACGCAGCGGCTGTCCCCTTGCGCTCAGGCTGTCTAGGCAGGGAAAACGCCTGGTTACCTTTGCTCTTCGACAGTGGCGACGGCGGCTGCTCTGTAAACACGTCCAGGGGCGGGGTGTCGTGGTGCTCGAAGTCCTTGTCCATGGCTTCGATGAGACTGGTGATGTCCGAGTCCTCGGAGCTGTGCCGGGTGCTGCTGGGGTGCTCCAGGTGAGGTGGGGGCGCGGGGAGGGCAGGGGACAGCCTCTCCGGCTGCGGCTCCTGGTGCTGAGGCACTGGCGGTAGCGGCGGGGGTGAGGGCTGCTCCAGGGGGTTGTGGCCATGGTGCTGGCTGCCGTGCTGGCCCTGTCTGGCCCCCTTGGACTTCCGGCCTGCGGCGTGACCCTGGGCTGAGGCATGGGACTCGAATACCAGCGGGCTGGCTTTGCTCGCCGACTGGGCGTTAGTCCTGCCAGAGGCACTCACGCTGTTTTTGGCTCTGACGCTTTCCACGTCAGCTGAGTTTCTATTGCTGTGACTGCTGTGCGGGTGGAGCGACGGGCCGCCCTGCTTGTGACTTCCTGTGCCGGGTCGGGAGGCCGAGCCACCCGCTCCACAGAAGCCCCGACTGTGACTGGGGTCACAGCTGAGTGTGTTCAAGCTGGAAAAAAGGAACCACCACAGATCAGTAAGAGCAACCCACGAGATCTAAGATTATAAGATTATAGGACTCCATGGTGGTCCAGTGGCTAATTCTCTGTGCTCCCAATCCAGGGGGCCCTAGTCAGGGAGCTAGATCCCATATGCTACAACTAAGAGTTTGCATGCCGAGACTAAAGATCCTGAATGCCTTCAGGGACAACTGAAGTTCCTACATGCTGCAACTATGACCCAAATATATAAGCAAAAAATTCTAAATATTTCCGGGGTACTAATAGTATTTCCCACAAGAAATGGGATGGTTTTCACAACTCTGCTGGGTCTGTTTTAGAATAGGCCACCTCTATTTGCATCTCGATGTGGAGGAGCTGAAGGCCAGGGCAGAGATGGATGGCAGCCAGAAGATCGCTGCTAAACTAGCTGCTCATCAATTATGATCACGAGAGCCCCTAAACACGCAGCGGCTGTCCCCTTGCGCTCAGGCTGTCTAGGCAGGGAAAACGCCTGGTTACCTTTGCTCTTCGACAGTGGCGACGGCGGCTGCTCTGTAAACACGTCCAGGGGCGGGGTGTCGTGGTGCTCGAAGTCCTTGTCCATGGCTTCGATGAGACTGGTGATGTCCGAGTCCTCTGAGCTGTGCCGGGTGCTGCTGGGGTGCTCCAGGTGAGGTGGGGGCGCGAGGGGGGCAGGGGACAGCCTCTCCGGCTGCGGCTCCTGGTGCTGAGGCACTGGCGGTAGCGGCGGGGGTGAGGGCTGCTCCAGGGGGTTGTGGCCATGGTGCTGGCTGCCGTGCTGGCCCTGTCTGGCCCCCTTGGACTTCCGGCCTGCGGCGTGACCCTGGGCTGAGGCATGGGACTCGAATACCAGCGGGCTGGCTTTGCTCGCCGACTGGGCGTTAGTCCTGCCAGAGGCACTCACGCTGTTTTTGGCTCTGACGCTTTCCACGTCAGCTGAGTTTCTATTGCTGTGACTGCTGTGCGGGTGGAGCGACGGGCCGCCCTGCTTGTGACTTCCTGTGCCGGGTCGGGAGGCCGAGCCACCCGCTCCACAGAAGCCCCGACTGTGACTGGGGTCACAGCTGAGTGTGTTCAAGCTGGAAAAAAGGAACCACCACAGATCAGTAAGAGCAACCCACGAGATCTAAGATTATAAGATTATAGGACTCCATGGTGGTCCAGTGGCTAATTCTCTGTGCTCCCAATCCAGGGGGCCCTAGTCAGGGAGCTAGATCCCATATGCTACAACTAAGAGTTTGCATGCCGAGACTAAAGATCCTGAATGCCTTCAGGGACAACTGAAGTTCCTACATGCTGCAACTATGACCCAAATATATAAGCAAAAAAAAAATTCTAAATATTTCATCAGTGAGAGCCACTACAGATACGAACGACCCTCAGGTAGTTCTACCCACAAGAAATGGGATGGTTTTCACAACTCTGCTGGGTCTGTTTTATCTGAAAATTTAGGAATTCAGTCACTAACCTAAGAATAGTCCAACCCTCTTCAGTATAATAAAAACATGGTATCTGCTATGAGTTCTTAGTAAAACAGAGAGTGACACACAGGGTAGGTTCCCCCTACCCCTACCCCCCGAGCAAAGATAAAATGATAAAACTTATTTTTCCTCTGAATCATATCAGCCAAAGTTATGCATATTACAGAATGTATTTCCAGCAGGTGAACATACTTTCCTTCAGATGAAATACCAACGATTCTCCTGAGATCAAATGGTCTCCCCACATCAAAGGGTGGGTTCGAGGCCTCAAAGGACAGCCGCCTTCGAAAGGGCTCCCAAATTCCTTGAGCTTCTAAATAGGCTGTTCCAATTACCAAAAGAAACAGTGCACTGCAGGGGAAGAGAAGGTGGAGAATTGGGGTTCCTGAGTTAGTGCAAGAGCAAGAGAATGTTTAAATGCAGAGCTTCTTGGTAAAGTACAAGATGATATAAACAACAAAATGTCTACGACAAGACAAAAAGGCATTATCGGTGAAAGTTGGCCCACGGACTTGTCTAGAGTGCCAACGCAACGGAGGCTTGAATGGAGGAAATAACTACTTGTATCAGAACAGACAATGGAGGGCACCTTTCCTTCCGCCAAAAAGAAGCTCTTTAGTTCTAACTCTCAAGGCCAACTCTTCTCCCTTGAAGGATGTGTGAAGAAACCATGTAGGTTAATTTAGAGGCGATTATATCTCATTCTTAAAAAATGTAAAGAATAGACTGAAAACAAGATGAAGATGCTGAGGGTTTAAAAAATGTTTCTCATTAGTTTTATGTTGCTTAGATCTGATATGACTCAAGAAGAATACACAATATCATGTTGAGTATGTTTCACATGTCCAGATCAAGTAATTTGCTGGGTTTTTTTTCCTTTAAGAAATGAATCTGTACGATCCTGAATGCCTTCAGGGACAACTGAAGTTCCTACATGCTGCAACTATGACCCAAATATATAAGCAAAAAAATTCTAAATCTTGCATCAGTGAGAGCCACTACAGATACGAACGACCCTCAGGTAGTTCTACCCACAAGAAATGGGATGGTTTTCACAACTCTGCTGGGTCTGTTTTATCTGAAAATTTAGGAATTCAGTCACTAACCTAAGAATAGTCCAACCCTCTTCAGTATAATAAAAACATGGTATCTGCTATGAGTTCTTAGTAAAACAGAGAGTGACACACAGGGTAGGTTCCCCCTACCCCTACCCCCCGAGCAAAGATAAAATGATAAAACTTATTTTTCCTCTGAATCATATCAGCCAAAGTTATGCATATTACAGAATGTATTTCCAGCAGGTGAACATACTTTCCTTCAGATGAAATACCAACGATTCTCCTGAGATCAAATGGTCTCCCCACATCAAAGGGTGGGTTCGAGGCCTCAAAGGACAGCCGCCTTGGAAAGGGCTCCCAAATTCCTTGAGCATCTAAATAGGCTGTTCCAATTACCAAAAGAAACAGTGCACTGCAGGGGAAGAGAAGGTGGAGAATTGGGGTTCCTGAGTTAGTGCAAGAGCAAGAGAATGTTTAAATGCAGAGCTTCTTGGTAAAGTACAAGATGATATAAACAACAAAATGTCTACGACAAGACAAAAAGGCATTATCGGTGAAAGTTGGCCCACGGACTTGTCTAGAGTGCCAACGTACACGGAGGCTTGAATGGAGGAAATAACTACTTGTATCAGAACAGACAATGGAGGGCACCTTTCCTTCCGCCAAAAAGAAGCTCTTTAGTTCTAACTCTCAAGGCCAACTCTTCTCCCTTGAAGGATGTGTGAAGAAACCATGTAGGTTAATTTAGAGGCGATTATATCTCATTCTTAAAAAATGTAAAGAATAGACTGAAAACAAGATGAAGATGCTGAGGGTTTAAAAAATGTTTCTCATTAGTTTTATGTTGCTTAGATCTGATATGACTCAAGAAGAATACACAATATCATGTTGAGTATGTTTCACATGTCCAGATCAAGTAATTTGCTGGGTTTTTTTTCCTTTAAGAAATGAATCTGTACTTTGCTATGCTGTGCTCATTTACTAACTTGCATCCAACTCTTTGTGACCCCATGGACTGTAGCCTGTCAAGCTCCTCTGTCTGTAAAATTTTCCAGGCAAGAATACTGGAGTGGGTTGCCACTTCCAAATTTTGAAGGTAGAAAAGACTTCAGCTTATTGTATGTGTAATCCGAGAAGGGTTGAGTTCCGACTGCTTCCCTGGCGTACAGATGCCTGACTGCTTGTTCCCCAGCAATTAGGGCAGTGACCAGCAGACGGTGGGCCCGTGATAAACAGTGACACCTATGTACCAACCTCAAAAGAAGACACAGTACCTCATTATTCCTGAGATGATGATGTACAGAGCCAGCTCCCAGTTGGGCCTGGGCAGGGCTTCTGCACAGGTTGCTAGCATATGGTAAGGAAGGGATGCATTCAACACAAACACAAACTCAGAGCCGCTGGCCGTTACAAACTTCAGCTCACGGATAACTCTAGATGCTGTGAAGTCAGGAGTAAACCTACAACAGAAAGGCAGCCATGAGACTAGGAATTTAAAAACACACTGCAAGCAGCTTAAATATAAGACCTTTGAGAGAGAACAAAGACTTCCAGAGTTTGGCACATTCATTATTTAACTTTCTCATTTTCAGAGGGACAAAGTATTGTCCTTTGAGGTTAAAGAACCCAAACAACTCTATTCTGTGGATGACTGATGAAACTGCATAAAAGGAGAACAATGGTCAACTTGCCCTAACTATTAATTCAGAGAGCAGTCTCTACGCTCCTTTCCTTCCTCCTTTTTTCTGTATTTAATCCACACTCTGCTCCCACGATGCATTTCCAGTAATGTTTTTTATTTTAAGAGACCCATCCTACCCTACTGATGCTCATTTCTTGCAGCACTGCTTTCCGTCCTAGGGATTTTATTTTTCTTTGTTAGCTGTATGCTCCCCAACCACATCTTCCACACCTTGACGAAACATGTCTTATTTCCTCACTGTGCCTTCAGGTGCCAAGTGTTACCCCTTAGACAAAGTGATTAGTTACTTATAAACAGTAAATGTCCACTGAAGACCATAAAATTATTATTCAACTAAGGGACAGAGGTTACATTTCATTACATTAACTTTATAACAATCTATCGGTTGTTAAAGCATGCTGCAGCTATTACCCATGTAGGCATTAGCATCATCTTCTGACCAAACTATTGCACATTCAGATATACTGCACAACATGGAAAAACTGTGTGGCACAGGTGCCTGCCCTGCTGTGAGACTGACCTTACAGTCGGCTCACTATACAACCTTGAAAACTAAAAAAAAAAAATCTTTATTTTAAAATGATGAAAGTATGATAACACATTTACAGGAGGCCAGGAACAAAGTTACATATTAGTTCCACTATATTTATTGTTCTGGTACATAATTATTTTAAGTAGATAAATTAAGATTTTTAGTGGGACTTTTAGTATCAAGCATTCAAAAATTAATAGAATGAACAGCCAGAAAAGTAGAAGGATACAGCAGACTTGAAAAGCACTATGAACCAATTCAACGTAACTAAGAGTTATACAATTTTAAGACAACAGCAGGATGCAAATTCTACTGAAGTTCCCATAGGCTATAAACCAGGAGACACTGGAAAATATCCAGGGACATAAAACAAGGTGAAAATTAAAAGTAATTTTGAAACTGGTTTCTAAGATTATCTGACCTACTTCGGAGTTTCACAGTTTTGGAAACAAAGATATGAAGAAATAACCAAAGATTAAGTGGAAAAAAAAGAAAGTCAGTGATTCATTATCTTATGAGAAAATACTTACAAAATGACTATGTCTTTAGAGGCATTGGCGCTTAGTGCAAACTCTTGACAATTGACGACTTTAAAGCCATATCCCTCGCAGGAGTACCCACTGACTTCAATGGTTTCTATACGAATTGGGAGTTGTCCTGTGTTCTCTACTTTAAATGTTCTTTTCAAAGTGAAATTTGGTTCCCTTAGTCTCATACCTAAAGGAAAAAAATGAGGAGCATAAATCTTACTGTCCTGTGTTCCAGGTCCAAGTGACAATAATGCATCCTTCATGAACGTCTCCCAGAGATTATTAAAGGGCTCCTCAGGCCAAAGGGACCAGCTATGACCCAGGTTTCATCAAGAAGTTCTCTTAAGTAATTTTTGATGGCGGAAGCTGAATTATGCTTTATATTTCACATTCAGAGTAAATCAGCTAAGGCATGAAGCTTTTACGATCCAGAGGAAACAACTTTGAAACCAAGTCAGGGTGTTTCCTTAAAGCCTTAAGTACCCATCACTGATAACACGCTTGTGCCCAGGCAGAAACACTGATCTTGTTTTTGGAATTATTTACTGTTGAAAACGAATGTTGCAATTTGTGCACTTGGATGTGACAGGAACACTCACCCTCTGTGCAGTCTTTCAATAATGCTTCTGTGATTTTGAAGCGCAAGGAGCTCCCTGGGCCTGGAAGCTTGCCTGCCACCCTCAAATTCTCGGTTGTCCCCTGTCCTTGGACCATCACGGCATCCATCACAGTCAGGTTATTTCTACATAAGAACAAGGACCCCAGATTGTCCTCACATTAAATTCACACTATCTTCTGATCTTGAATTTTACTATTATTTTATAAACCACATAAAGATTAATACACTACATTTAATGGTGAAGTATTTTGCACTTTAAAAATGTAAAAATTTTTACATGAAGAAGAACAAGAGCTTTTCATTTTCAAGAGTCATACATGGAACAGTCAAGATACTATTCATCATATTTCATGAGGTGTGGGGTGTGTGTGTGTATTTTGGACAAAATGAATACAGTTTCATCAACAAATTAATGCAAATATTAATACTGAAACATATTAAGAAAGGACTCTATATAAATATTAGAAGCCAACCCACACTCAAATCACAGAACATACCTGATTATGATTAGGGAAGAAACAGTTCTATTATAAACTGGAGTAAACTTCACTTTGACAGATTTCTTTTCTCCAGGTTTTAAAATTAAATTTAAAATTAAGTGCCGGGAAAGGCCCTCTGTGAATCCTGTTGAACTCTGCAGTGGATGAGCCTTGAACATCAGGCAAACAAATAAGGATCATTAGTATGTTCTCTGGAAAATATTTTTCCCTTTACCCCATCCATAGCCCAGTATTAGTTTCTCACGTTGATTAACTATCCAAACAATTTTATCCCTTGTGATTGAGATGCTGAAGAGTTGGCAAGCAGAGCAACCCATGATGACAACTTCATATTTTGCATTAAGTTCCCAAAGAGCCTTCATTCCCCAGGTCACCAGAGTCTACATGTATGCACTAAGAAGTTTTTCTGTACAGCCCTTTACTTTTGTAAGTACCCATCACTGATAACACGCTTGTGCCCAGGCAGAAACACTGATCTTGTTTTTGGAATTATTTACTGTTGAAAACGAATGTTGCAATTTGTGCACTTGGATGTGACAGGAACACTCACCCTCTGTGCAGTCTTTCAATAATGCTTCTGTGATTTTGAAGCGCAAGGAGCTCCCTGGGCCTGGAAGCTTGCCTGCCACCCTCAAATTCTCGGTTGTCCCCTGTCCTTGGACCATCACGGCATCCATCACAGTCAGGTTATTTCTACATAAGAACAAGGACCCCAGATTGTCCTCACATTAAATTCACACTATCTTCTGATCTTGAATTTTACTATTATTTTATAAACCACATAAAGATTAATACACTACATTTAATGGTGAAGTATTTTGCACTTTAAAAATGTAAAAATTTTTACATGAAGAAGAACAAGAGCTTTTCATTTTCAAGAGTCATACATGGAACAGTCAAGATACTATTCATCATATTTCATGAGGTGTGGGGTGTGTGTGTGTGTATTTTGGACAAAATGAATACAGTTTCATCAACAAATTAATGCAAATATTAATACTGAAACATATTAAGAAAGGACTCTATATAAATATTAGAAGCCAACCCACACTCAAATCACAGAACATACCTGATTATGATTAGGGAAGAAACAGTTCTATTATAAACTGGAGTAAACTTCACTTTGACAGATTTCTTTTCTCCAGGTTTTAAAATTAAATTTAAAATTAAGTGCCGGGAAAGGCCCTCTGTGAATCCTGTTGAACTCTGCAGTGGATGAGCCTTGAACATCAGGCAAACAAATAAGGATCATTAGTATGTTCTCTGGAAAATATTTTTCCCTTTACCCCATCCATAGCCCAGTATTAGTTTCTCACGTTGATTAACTATCCAAACAATTTTATCCCTTGTGATTGAGATGCTGAAGAGTTGGCAAGCAGAGCAACCCATGATGACAACTTCATATTTTGCATTAAGTTCCCAAAGAGCCTTCATTCCCCAGGTCACCAGAGTCTTCATGTATGCACTAAGAAGTTTTTCTGTACAGACCCTTTTAACTTTGAAAGGTTTAAAACAACACACACAAAAGCCTAGAAAAGGACACACACCTAAGAGAGTAGCTCAACGTTTTGACACAAAGCAAACAGCTGTGTAACCCGCACCCAGCACCCCGAAGCCTGTCCTCTCTCCCAGACGCTGAAAGGGGCGGCTGATGCTGGCCCCACTCAGTCACTGTTCTCCTCTCTCTCTTCAGAAGGGCGTTGGCTAGAGGATCTTAAGGTCACATCATTTTATTTGTAAAGATATTTCCAATTCATATCAATCTACTTCAAATTTTATTTTGAAAGCTAAGCCCGCCTATAATGTATTATTTCATAAACAATTATTTAAAGTTCAAATAAGTTTAGTTTAATAAAATGACTTCTCGATAGTTATAGATAGACTAAAAAAAAAATCATAGTTCACATATAAGGTTATACTTCTCTGCTTTCAAGTTACATTAAGCTTAAACTTTCTTGGGGGGAAGGGTTTGTGATACTTGGATATCAATGCCCACAGCTCTAAAAAAAAAAAAATGTCCACGGCTCTACGTAAATCTGTTAATTTGTGGAAGGAGAGTGAATTTTCCATGATTTTCCACTATCCACAGATCTATATACTTAAACAGCATGATTCCACAGACGTAACTTCACAGTCAACAGACTCTGTGAAGCACACTACTTTTCAACTCTCACTTTTGAGCCGGGTATTCTTTCCTGCATCAAAAATTCTGTCAATGTCTACCAGGACAACAGTGTTCTGACTTCTCCCAAATGGTTGCTGAATAGGCTTCCTTTTAAACGAACTGTCCTGAGTAACTGATGAACACATTATATATATACTATGGGTATATTCTCAGCAAACAACTAATTTAAACTCCAATGGCATGGAAGATACTTTAGGGTTTTGTGATAACTTTGGGCTATCACTAAGGACCTCGTGATTCTCAGTAATTTTTGTAGTGGTGGATTTTTTTTGGCCTTTTTAAAAAAATTATGCTTTTTGGCTTTTACAGAGTTTTGTTGTTTACAGGTATGTATAAGCCCAAATTAGTCATATGTGTAGTGGTCGATCTTAAAGAGGGATTCACGAACTCCTGGGGATCTCAGAGATATTTTCAGGTGTCAAAACTACTCTTATAACCCTGACGTTCTTTGCCTTTTTCACTATGCAGACACTGCACTCACTGATGACCAGCAAAAGCCATGGTGGGTAATTAAAACTGCTGACACTTTAGCTAGAAGCAAGGCAGTGGTACCAAACTTTCCTGGTACTTAGTGTTCTTCACTGCCATGCACTTGCAGCAAACAAACAAACAAACAAAAAAAAAACCCTAAACAAAAAACTGAGACTGCTTACGCAATAATAAATATTAATCTTCTTAAACCTCAGTCCTTGTGCCTTAGCCTTTTTAATACCATCTGATGAAACTAAGTATGCCCACAGCGTTCCCTGCAGCATGCGGGGCCATGTTGCTTGGAAGAGTGATTGTTTGAGATGCCAGCAGAACTAGCTCCTTCCTCAGGGACGCCATTTATATTTGAGAAACGACTGACAGCTCATATATGGCTATTCAGACTGGAGTATTTAGTACACATTTTCACAAAAAAGAAGTGCATCTGTTTCTTTAAGGGAAAACAGTTGAAGCATTTGTTGCCAATGGTAAAATTTGAGTGGTTTGAGTAAAATTTAGGGAGGTTAGTAACAGACCAGCCTCGCTGTTACGACGCTTACATGAGAGTATGAATGGGAATGCACCTGACATACTGCTGCCACATACTAGGTGCTCATGGAATTCTGAAAACCTTCCATTCTCACCTGTAAGCCACAGACAGGCCCATCCAGTCCACATTCCCTGAGGGTTTCAGGGAAGCTCTCAGGGCAGAAATTCTAAATTTTACTCAAACACTCAAATTTTACCACTGGCAACAAACAAACCACTTAAATTCAGATTACAACAGAAGAAGTTGAAATCTGGAAAGGTTGATTTACTTAGTCGAGGAAACCAAGCTAGCAGGTTCACATCCATGATCGTCCTAGGAGGCAGCCTCTTTTGTTCCAAATGGGAAGCAGCTAAGCCACAGCAGAGTAGGAAGGCATTTTTATGCTTAGTGACTGACTGGACCTGTGCTCCTCAAAACAGCCCACGGCTAGGACAGAGGGGAGAGGTCGCTGACTGTTTCCACTCAAAGTCATTCAGATGATGGAGGATGAACTAGATTCTGACTCATTCATTCAACATTTTCCATTTTATAAATGTAGGAAGAAAATAAATAGAAGACAAGTCCTCAAGGAGCTCATATTCAGATTTGGTAAACAGGGTACCATACGTCAAAAAGAACAAAGTTGACATGGGTGTAAATGAAGAGTCAGGGAGAACCCCAGAGCTGGCTTCACAGCCCGCGGGGCTGGTGTGAACAGGCTACTTAAGGCTGAATGCGACAAGCTGGGCATGAGGAAGGGCAATGAGGCCAAGAGACCTGGGCCAGTTTGCAGATGGCATTAGTTCAAAGTGCTAATTTCCTGACTGACACAAGAACATTTTAAGTTCTTATATAATCACGAGTGGATTATTGGCTGCTCAGCCTGGCCTGCATGACAGGGACTATCTGGTCCTAGAATAAATCACTGTGTGTATACATTTATTAGTTCAAAAACATCTGTTGAGTAAAAACTACATGGATTACTGTGCTAAGTATGAATAAAGCCAGTCGTGGGTCTGGCCTTCATGGAACTTACAATTTTACTAGAAAGTTTCCAAAACAAAAATGTAAATGAGCCAGCTCAGTATTTTGAGGCATAATAAAAATAAATTAGGTATCGGTCTACCTCTCCACCAAGCATCCTCTGAGAGGTTCTGGTAACCATTACCACAGGCGTTAAGGTTTATTGCCCACAAACAGCACCTTCTACCAGGCTGCCTCCTGGTGACCTAAATCCCATCCGCTCCTGCAGAGCTTTCTCCTCTAAAGTAATTATTGGACTGCTCTGACTTATTCCATAACCTATCCTTCAGCCAGTTTAAGGGTGGTCAATATTTTCCTTCCACATTGCACTGGTCATGTCATAGAATCACTTCTCTGCAGTAGTATGAGGTCTGAATACTTACACTGTTTCTGAAGACCTGGAATTCTTGTGTTCTTAAATCAATCTTTGCCACCTTACTTAAGTTAAACCTGAAATTAAAAAACATATACATATTTCTTTGTAAACAGCATCATGATTCAAGGGGTTATAGAGTTATTACCAGGGTTATAAGTTATCACCTTCTCACAGATTTGTAGATCAGTATTATCAGGTTAATAGCCTTCAAAAAACAGCTGCAACTCACAGCTAATTTTTTTTTTTTCACTTTTAAAACCAGAATATTTGAAAGGCTCTATCTGCTTCCTCTGTATAATATTTTAGGAAGGAGTTCTGTATTATTTCTTCTTGTCTTAAACTGGAAATTTTTCTAGATGTTTAATATTCATCTTTCTCCCCAGAACTTTCTCTCGACTTCAATTACAGATGCAAAATTTCCCTAAGCAAATCTATTATTTATTTGTTTGCAGGATCCGTATTAAATGTGGAGCCATTTCTTCTCCAGGGGAACTTCCCAACCCAGGGATGGAACCCGGGTCTCCCACATGGCAGGCAGACACTTTACCCTCTGAACCACAGGGAAGCTTCCTTATTATTTATAATCTGCAGTAAAGCTCCAATACTTTGGCCACTTGATTCAAACAGTTGATTCACTGGAAAAGACCCTGATGCTGGGAAAGACTGAGGGCAGGAAGAGAAGGGGGTGAAGAGGATGAGATGGTTGGATGGCATCACCAACTCAATGGACTGGAGTTTAAGCAAATTCTGGGAGATGATGGAGAGGGAAGCCTGGCGCGCTGCAGTCCCTGGGGTCACAAAGAGTCAGACACGACTTGGCAACTGAACAACAACTTTGTATCAGACGAAAGATTTGGGGGTAAATGCTCATAAGACCCCAGAAGATCTTCTATGGGATAAATACATCCAGAGTGCTGTGGCCACAAAGGATTCAATCCTGGATAATCATTCATTTTAAAATATCCTAGTATTTCTGCAGTCCACGGGGGTCACAAAGAGTTGCACATGACTTAGTGACTGAACAACAACAAAGTTTTAAATGTGTAAAATCATCATTCACTGCTCATATGGAAACATTCTGATGATCTAAAGCAACGCTTACCTTGATATTAATTTATCGACAAAGTTGGAAGGGTTGGAATATAAGGCCAGAGGGATAAACTGAATATAGACAGGAACATCTGCAGGGTTTTCTAATGTAATCTCTTCTTCCTTAAACAAAGTAAAGAGGTGGTAAGTGAAAGGTCCCCCCTTAGAAGGATGAGGGGAGACAGCGTCACTCTATGACACAGTTCCCAGGGCCCATGGCACTCTAAGTACTTACTGAGGAGCAGTTCGTGTTAGTGAGGGGGAACCTCACAAGCCGGGGTGAGCTGAGGAGGGACGGCCAGGAGAGCTCGGCAGAGACTTTGGACAGGATGTTTTTCTGAAGGTCTGTGTTTACTTCAAATACAGCGCTCAATCTAGAAAACACAATTTGTTAGTTGCTGTATCAAATGGAAATGCTTGTGTTTTCTCTATACAGGAAATTCTATTAGGCTTGCGTACTTGAGAAATTTTATTTTGGCCTTGAATAAACACAGGTTTATCTGCTCTAGGATCTTACTCTGTTTTCACAGAGACACATATGAAGAGGTCTCTATTTTGGCACAGAGAGCCACCGAAGTATCTATCACTGATCACCTGCCCTGTTTTTGTTACTGAATGTGTAAGTGAAAAGGCAAGCACATAAAAAAAGATGACAGGATATTATGGGGATCCTAAAGGATCTCACATGTTTAGTGGAAAGACCCAGACACCAACAGCATGCAAACATTTTAGTACAACTAATGAGAGGCAGTGCACTGCTTGGCATCTGGCTTGTTTCCCACTTGATATAAAAACAAAATCTTGATATGCAATAAAGATGTCAGCTGAAGTAATAATACATATGAGGGTTTCTGTGTGTATGTGTGTATATATATATGTATATATTATATGTGTGTGTGTATACATATATATATATATGCAAATCACCAGTAGGAACAATATTCAGGACCTCACTTGACTATTTCCCTACTTACAAGTGTTTATAAGCTAGCTATTTAGAACTCAAAACATTTCCTAAGGAAACAATATTATAAATTGGGCTAAACACTGAAGCCTATTTCATCCCAAAAGACTACTGAATTATGATACCATAATACTGGTGAGAGTATGGGTTTTTATAAGACTAGTAACGTGCATCTGACAAGGTAACACAAAGGCAAGAACAGGGAGAATGCCACATTCACTGTGCGGCTGCCACCCTGGGGCCCTGGACAGGCAGGGAGCTTGGGTCTTTGGCAGCAGCAGGCTAGGCTCACAGAGAGGAAGGCAGGGTTATGGTGTGCGGGAAGTGAAGAGCTGCCTTGACAGGTGAGCTGAGGGCAGCACTCCCAGTCGTTTATTCATAACTGGGGTTAAAAACACAGGCAACCTGTACATTACAATGTCCAATGCGGAAACCAGAGAACCAAGGAGTGGCTGAACTAATGCTCTCCTAGTGAGTTCATTAGAAGAAGTCTCTTGTACTAACTTTAACCATTTTAAAGGTAAAAATTACCTCTCTTTTTGCCTTAAGAAAACTTTTCACAGCAGATAGTTCAGATACACAGAAACCTACAGATTCAGTTGCTCATGGTGTGAAAATATTGTAATAGTATCTGGATTATACTGAGACATACATTTCAAATTAGCCAACAGTGAATAACAGACAGTTTTCAGGGCTTCCCCTGGTGGTCCAGTGGATAGGGACACCGCCTTGCGGTGCAAGGGGCGCCGGTTCGATCCCTGGCCTGGGAGAATCCCACATGCCGCGGAGCGGCTGGACCAATGTGTCCAATTACCGAGCCAGAGCTCTGGAGCTCTGGAGCGCGTGCGCCCAGAGCCGGTGCTCTGCGACAGCAGACGCCACCGCGATGGGAGGCCCAAAGGAGCCAAAGAACAAAGACGGATGAAAATGGAGAAATGAAGGACCAATGGAGGTGGCCCGCCCGCTCCCCTCCCTCCAACCCGACCCCCGCCCAAAATAAATAAATAAATCTTAAAAAAAAAACAAAAAACAGACAGTTTTCAAGTCAGATTCTCTTTGGAAGTAAACAACGGTCAAATTTCTAAACTGCCCACAAGTGTGTCTTTACTTTTGAATCCAGGTATGGTGCTGACCTGTCAAGAGGAATACTCTCTACCTGACAGAGATGTAAGGCTGACCCCGTGTGAACTGTACCCTGCGCACCCCCTGACTAATGCTCAGCACTGGAAAGGGAGGAAGCGGCTCTTTTCACAAGGAGCAGAGACACTCTGACTGTGAGATTCAATGGAGAAAGGGTTTCCTTGCCTAGAACAGAGGTCAGGGGCAGGCAGAGTCTTTCTTATGCAAGTGGATGTGTCTAACAGGGAAGCTGTGCTTCCCTGATGGCTTGGGTGGTAAAGAATCCACCTGCAATGCAGGAGACCTGGATCTCTGGGTCTGGAAGATCCCCTGAAGAAGGGAATGGCTACCCACTCCAGTATTCTTGTCTGGAGAATCCCATGAACAGAGAAGACTGGCGGGCTACTGTCCATGGGGTTGCAAAGAGCTGGACACAGCTGAGTGACTAAGCACAATACTGAAGTCATCTTTCACAAGGACAACTTCATTGAGTTTCTGTGACTTTAAGGATTCATCTAGAGCACTGGAAATAAGACAAAAATGGTAGCGTGTGTCCTTCGGAACAATACAACCACTAGGGCAATTTAAGATGGCTCATTATGGTCTCCTGAAGATCAGGCACATTTTGTTCGCTACAGAGATATAAAATAACCTAACAGGAATAACTTTAGAAAGTCATGTTGCAAACTGGCAAAGATAGTTTAAATACTTACATATAGCAAAACCACTGACCTGTGACCTGAGTTTTCCTTTATTGTCATCCATTTTTTGAACAGGTCCTGATGCAAACCCCAGTCACTGTCCCAGGCATCTTCCTGCATTCCAGACTGGGCTTTGGATTCAGCTAAAACAAGGGGACAAATGGTTATGATGTGCTCCGTCCTTCAAATTATTTCCACAGCATCAAGAGGCAGGGGTGGGCCTTAAAAGCGGCAGCCTCTCATTAAAGAGTATCTTGGGGAGGGAGGGAGGGCGTGAGAGAACAGCAAGGTGACTTACATTTGGGCAGAAAGGGCAAGCCGACATAACAATGATCTCCGCACTGCAATCCAGGATCAAAATAAATGTTTGCAATCTACAAAAGGGTACAGGAGAATCATGAATCCCCAGTCTGTGGAAGGTCACCGTAACCAAATACAAACAGATGGGAATTCGCAAATGTGAACGTTTTCAAACCTTTGATTTTTTCCCTGGCTCCAAGTCTTCCTTATTACCCCGCAATCGTTTGTAGTAAAAGCGCACATCTTCTGATAAAGATCGTATCTGTTGGATCTTTACCTTCTGTGAGAAGGAATTCATAACATTTAAACTCTGATGAACTATTTTCCCCTGAAGGAAGAAAACAAGCAAACTGATTTGTAAATGGCTGGATTTTCTTCAGCACATACCTCAGAGCTGACAACATATTTACAGGAGACCAAAGCTCAAAGGACAGTTAGAACGCTTGAAAGTTGATAATCTTTCAATCCGTAATCAGAGTCCCTCCTCCAAATACATGTATTCTGTTGCTTTTATAGCCTGTTACAGAGAAATTAGCAGGACAAATCTCTGCAATCTTGTGAAAATGAATTAAAGTAAAAATGTTCAGATACTAACAAAGGTACAGAGCCAGCTCTGAATAAAGGAAATAGTCACTATCAGTTGGTTAAGAAACGTCTGTGTACACTAAGGGCAAGTATCCAAATTCAGGATGAAATAATTATGAAATAACTGAATTCTAAATCCAAAGCTAAACAAGAACCAAAAAAAACACCAAACCCACAAACCAGATTTATTTTCCTCAGAAAAAGGATTTTCTTTATAAAAGAAAAATATTATTGTGCCACAGAAATTAGACATCTTTCAAAACATAGATCATCAGGCATCATATTAAGACAGCATGCATATTAAATCATTACCAATGATCGTGTTTATCAGCTGTATGCCTCTTCCTATGATAGGGTATGAAATTTTATTAATTTTTTTCTAAAGGGATTTATTTTTTTGCTGCACAGCACGGCCCATTCCCCAACCAGGGATCAAATCCATGCCCCCTGCATTAGGAGTGAGGAGTCTTAACCACGGGATGTCCCAGGATGCCACATTTTAAATAAAAAGCATATAATTCAAATAATCATCAAAAGAATTATATTATAACCTTTTACTTCTGTTCGTTGAATATAGAACTAGCATCTTATAACCTGATTCCTAGCCATCTGAAGATGTCTAAAATGATCAGGGCTTCCCAGGTGGTACTCAAGCAAGGCTCTGGCTTTACTAAAGCTTTAGGCACAGGGATTTCCCTGGCGGTCCAGTGGTTGTCCCAGGTGGGGCTAGTTGTAAAGAGTCCACCTGTCAGTGCAGGAGATGCAAGTGACGTGGGTTCGATCCCTGGGTTGAGAAGATCCACTGGAGTAGGAGATGGCAACCCACTCCAGTATTCTTGCCTGAAAAACCCTATGGACAGAGGAGCCTGGCAGGCTACAGTCCTGTCATGCAGGACTCCATGCATGCAGCATGGAGTTGCAAAGAGACAGGACATGACTGAGTGACTAGGCACCTAAAATGATCAAACCCCATGGTCTAAAATTTGGTATTAAAAGACACAGAAGTTAAGAGACTGCACAGTAAAAAGAGTTCAGGAATGGTGAAGTTCAGTCTAACTAGTGTAAAACACAGTAGAAAGAAAAGAAAATAGCATAAAGAAGTCTACAGATTAACTGTCTTACGGGAAAGGAGGGTGGAAGGACCATGTGCTTTGGGAAGCAAGTCAGAGAACCAACTGCGATCACAGCCTTCACGGGAATCGTTAGGATCTGTGGGGGGAAGAAGCAAACCATAAAAACCAATTTTGGAACTTAATGATTAAGACTTAACTTATATTGATTAGTTATAGCTAATATTAACTTATATTTGCTTATAAATTGATAAGCAAAATTAAAATCACCCATGGATACTGTTTAGTGTATCCATGTACTGCATAAAATGCACTGAAATACAATAAACTTCCAAGTACTTCACAGTGATTCATTGAAAGCATCGTAAACAAGACCAAACAACGGGCAAGAAATGAAGAACAGGCTTTTCATAATATAGGTGATTTTGCAGATTATTAACTTAAAAACAAAAGTCCAATTATACTCTTAAAACAACATATGAACAATCCAGCATTTTCTAAAGTTAGCTCTTTACTTTTTTGTACATACAATAGATTAACATCATCCTGATTAAAAAAAAAAAATTTTTTTTCTTTTCCCTATCATGTCTCTTTTATTTATATTTATTTTCATCCATCTTTTTTATTCTTTGGCACGTATGGGCCTCCTATCACAGTGGCCTCTCTTGTTGCAGAGCACTGGCTCTAGGAGCATGTGCTCCAGAGCACTGGGTAAACTGAGGGCTTTCCTGGTGGTCCAGTGGGTAGAGAGTCCACCTTGCAGTGCAAGGGGCACTGGTTCAATCCCTGGCCCTGGAGGATTCCACGTGCTGTGGAGCAGCTGGACTGGTGTGTTCAATTAGGAGACAGCGCTCTGGAGCACATGTGCCCAGAGCTGGTGCTCTGCAACGAGAGACACCACTGCAATGGGAGGCCCACACAGGCCAAAGAATAAAGATGGATGAAAAATAAATAAAAAATCAATAGAAAGAAGCCAAAATTAAAAAAAAATAAAATTGAACCTTCCAAATTTTGAATCTCAACTGATACTTTTGCTTGCAACTCACAAGGACTTCACTAAGATAAGAAATATACTTATTTCTATCAAAACTGAAAATCTAAACTCCTCACTTTTGGAGATAATTAATCTGACATACTCCCAATGTATCATTTATTACTAAACAATAAATTCTGTTTATTCTGAATGAGTTTTCTTTCATAGGGAGGGGGCATGTGCAGAAAATAGGTAGGAGAACAAGGGTAGCAATTTGCTGACTTCAGCAGTACTCAACTTCCCACGAGCCTTGAAAGAAAAGAAAAAAAAAAATCAAAATATTTAGGTGTGGCAGAAATCCATTCCTTCAAAACCTCCGTGAATGCAACTTGTCAACCCCACAGAAAGTCTTGACAAAGCTCACTGATTTTCATTTGGTTCCTGATTTAGAATGACTCATGTAAATGTAAGTGTGAGAACTCAAGATGTGATTTCCTGATTGTATCTTCCTTTTTGGCAATATTACACAGGAGGATATTTATGACCA
Organism: Tragulus kanchil; assembly: GCA_022376925.1. Classification (NCBI taxonomy): domain Eukaryota; kingdom Metazoa; phylum Chordata; class Mammalia; order Artiodactyla; family Tragulidae; genus Tragulus; species Tragulus kanchil. The sequence continues at coordinate 97,452,372 of JAIOJX010000029.1, forward strand.
CAGAAACAGAGATCTAATCTCAGGAATTTCAGTCAGGGTCTGTATAATGCCACAGCCATTTGTAAGCCATTTTCACAGCAAATCTAAATGTGCCAAATGTATTTTTCTGAAGTTGTGTTTAGCCAAAAGATTGGAGTTTTATCAGAAAACTATGACCTGATGAAAATCAATATTCTGCAAACTATTCTCAGAAGCTCAGTTTTCAAGGTATGAAGGTGGTAAACTGTAATTTCCTGAATAAACTTAATTCTGTTTTTTAAATACAAAAAAAGGACTAAACTATTCAGAAAGACCCCACTGACCTGAATCCCCATAAATAAAGTAAGTCCTTACCTCATAGTCTGTGGTGATCTGTATGGCTCCATCATGAATTCCTTCTAGTTTTTTTGCAGTAAGTTTGACTCTAAACACTGCAAAATATCCTGAAGCTAATATTACCTGTATGAGTAGAAATGACATCCTTAATTAGCCTTGCTAGTTGAAGTTTCCTATTAAAATGGAAAAGAAAGCTACAAAAATCCTTCAAGGTTGATTTGGGGTTAACTGGTACCACATTAACGTATCATCACATACATTCCTGGGTGGGGGATATCCCCTGGAGGAGGGCATTGCAACCCACTCCAGTATTCTTGCCTGAAAAATCCCATGGACAGAGAAGCCTGGTGGGCTACAGTCCATAGTGTAGCACAGAGTTGGACATAACTGACCAAACTTAGCATGCACACACATGCACATACAAACAATACAAACATCTCAAAATGAACAATACCCGTCTCTGGCTGTTTATCTACTATACTCATTCCACGGGTCACTGAGAAACCTGTTTCCAAGAAACAGCTGGATTCTCAGCTGCTAAGCTGGGGAGGGCTCTGGGTCTCACCCCCAGCCATACACTTGCATGGTTAAAGGGGGTGCAGGCCACAGATGAGGACACAGCCTTCCCCTAACCCTTTGGCCACATCAGAGCACAGGTACACACAAAGTTGGTTCTGCTTCTAGTTCTGAACTCAATTCTGTCATGTTACTATTCCTGTCTTCAGGACAACTAAGATTGGGTCATATGAAAATATCAAAAAATCATGGAAAGAAGGCAAAGCAATGAAATTCTGAAAGAAAGCAGAGGATGCGGATCTCATTTTTCTCAAGCTATCTGCTGATGTTTCTGGTGCTTCATCTTTTTCACAATCAAGAAACTTCCAAATAACATGAAATTCATTTTGTGAAGTCCTTTAGTTAGGAATTGTTATATTTTACCTGGAACTCACATTTACCTCAAAATAAATGTTGCTATACCAAACATACCTACTTTCCCCCTTTTAGAAGCATTTCTATCTTGGTTTTGTTTAATTCTAATGTTTTCATCATTAATCTGACCACCCCAATCAGAGCATGTGTCTGAAGAACACAGAGAACTGTTGGCAGTGTGTTTCATAAGGAATAGGAACGCTAATTTAGTTCAGAGCTTTGGGTTTTTTGGAGTGAGTTGGACAACAGTTAAAAGTTCAGGCACGACAAACTTAAAAAAAAAAACCCACATTTTGTGGAGTTGCTATTTTGAAGCTAGAAATGTATTATGACTTCCTATTTTAAGTAAGGGTTCATAACAGTGATCTAATCTTCCCATCCCTTGTTTTTATATTTACATAGTTTTTTAAAAGTTTTTATTTTGCATTGGCGTACTGCCGACTCACAATGCTGTGACAGTTTCAGGTGAACAGTGAAGGGACTCAGTCATACATATCCATGTATTCATTCTCCCCAAAATCCCTCTAATCCGGGCTGCCACCTAACATTGAGCAGAGTTCCCTGTGCTGTACAGTAGGTCCTTATTCGTTATCCATCTTAAATACAGTAGTGTGTACATGCCCATCCCATGTATTTACATAGTTTTATATACGAAAGCAAATTCTAAAATCCCAAAGGTTTTATGTTACTGAGTAGACCTCTCAAATTTAAATAAATGTTAACATGTGCTATTTAGTAGGAGGAAATGATCCAGAGTCCTAAGATTATTAATTTATAATGTCTTATGAAAACAAGTATAATCCAATCATCTTGGATTAGATACACATAAAATTTTATTTTAACTTCATTGTTGAAAGGAACACATTAATGGCTGGTCTCCTATTATCCTTTTTCAGTATTCTATTTGTTTTAAAAATAAAACCTCATTTGGAATGACAAATATTACTTCTCACGGGCATATCGTTTTTTGTTTTAAAAGGAGGCTTTATTTATGACTCAAATTTAAAACATTATAAATTATTAAAATGCAAACATGCATATACCCATCAAAACAATCTGATTATGGAGCTTGAATGCCACAGCTACAATTAGAATACATGTTATTCAGTACTGTTTCCCACTTTCTCATAAATGCTTTTCAAATTTCTACATACAATCCTATTTACAGCTTTTTACTTGCTTTAATATTTGATCATAAAATCACAACTTTATGCATTCTACTCTTTCCAGTTATCTGGAATTATTAATACTGCTATCACAAACATCTGTATTCTCACAGCTTTTGGCTCTTTAAATGACTTTCATGGGAAGAACAATCAGGAGTGGTATAGACTGCCAAATTATTCTCTGAAAAACTTCTTTGGGGCAATCTCTGGTGGTACAAAACCTTTAAATCAATTTTTATTATGACCTATGGCACTCCACGGAAGTGTTAATCAACAATCTCTGTGGGTAAGGACATCTGCTTTTCCCTTTGTAAAACTGTCATGAGAAGTTCCATCCTAACCATCACAGCAGGTGTGTTGTGGTTTTTCTGAAGTCGCACAAGGTGGTTCTACTAACTCGGCTCAGGGTAGGTTCCCTCCTCAGCAGTGGTGAGGCCAAACATTTCACTTGCTCTTGTCTCATGCTTTTATGACTGACTGTACACAAGACAGAGTAAACGTGTATGGGGAGAGCCACACAGAGATGAAACAAGTGAAGTCTGCCTCACTGATGCTCTCCTCTAGTTAATACAGAGATATTACTGTAGGAGTGAAACACCTTCTACCAATGTGCAGGGTTATTTCTTCTGCTTAGTAAATTCAGTGAGCATCATTTAGTACCCATGGGATACTAGTGTTACAACTTAACTCCTTTGAGTCTCAAGCACTCTCAACATGAAAGGAGAGAGTTTAAGTAGGTTATCTATACGGTCCTTTCAACATCAAATGGCCAGTGTGCTTATGAATCTCAAACCCACACCAGTATTCCTGCCTGGGAAATCCCATGCACCGAGGAGCCTGGCAAGCGACAGTCCTAGGGGTCACAGAGTTGGACACAACTTATCAACTAAACAACAATTATGAATCTCATAAAAATTTTATGAGGAGGGACTTCGCCGGTCATCCAGTGGCTATGAGTCTGTGCTCCCAGGGACCTGGGTTTGATCCCTGGTCAGGGAGCTAGATCCCACTTGCTACAACTAAGAGTTCACATGCTGCAACTAAGACCCAGCAAAATCAAATTAATTAATTAATTATTAAAAAAATAACATGAGGAATAGTATTCGAGATTTATACATACATCAAAGCTTAAGCAAACAACAGAAAAGTTTACTCACCGATGACTGGTCTGATAGAGAGGATTTTTCTAATTCTGGAAGGCTCGAGATGATCGTAGTCCTATTGCCTCTTTCAGTAGCTACGAGTTCTATTGATAAACCATCTCCTATGATATGCCAGCTTTTTATAGCCAACTTAAAAAAGAGAAAGATATGAAAGTGATTATTATAGCACCAGTACAAAAATCCCTAAATGCGATTTAGAATAACAACAGATTTTTCCTTTTTTTTTACCTAAGGACATCTGCTTTTCCCTTTGTAAAACTGTCATGAGAAGTTCCATCCTAACCATCACAGCAGGTGTGTTGTGGTTTTTCTGAAGTCGCACAAGGTGGTTCTACTAACTCGGCTCAGGGTAGGTTCCCTCCTCAGCAGTGGTGAGGCCAAACATTTCACTTGCTCTTGTCTCATGCTTTTATGACTGACTGTACACAAGACAGAGTAAACGTGTATGGGGAGAGCCACACAGAGATGAAACAAGTGAAGTCTGCCTCACTGATGCTCTCCTCTAGTTAATACAGAGATATTACTGTAGGAGTGAAACACCTTCTACCAATGTGCAGGGTTATTTCTTCTGCTTAGTAAATTCAGTGAGCATCATTTAGTACCCATGGGATACTAGTGTTACAACTTAACTCCTTTGAGTCTCAAGCACTCTCAACATGAAAGGAGAGAGTTTAAGTAGGTTATCTATACGGTCCTTTCAACATCAAATGGCCAGTGTGCTTATGAATCTCAAACCCACACCAGTATTCCTGCCTGGGAAATCCCATGCACCGAGGAGCCTGGCAAGCGACAGTCCTAGGGGTCACAGAGTTGGACACAACTTATCAACTAAACAACAATTATGAATCTCATAAAAATTTTATGAGGAGGGACTTCGCCGGTCATCCAGTGGCTATGAGTCTGTGCTCCCAGGGACCTGGGTTTGATCCCTGGTCAGGGAGCTAGATCCCACTTGCTACAACTAAGAGTTCACATGCTGCAACTAAGACCCAGCAAAATCAAATTAATTAATTAATTATTAAAAAAATAACATGAGGAATAGTATTCGAGATTTATACATACATCAAAGCTTAAGCAAACAACAGAAAAGTTTACTCACCGATGACTGGTCTGATAGAGAGGATTTTTCTAATTCTGGAAGGCTCGAGATGATCGTAGTCCTATTGCCTCTTTCAGTAGCTACGAGTTCTATTGATAAACCATCTCCTATGATATGCCAGCTTTTTATAGCCAACTTAAAAAAGAGAAAGATATGAAAGTGATTATTATAGCACCAGTACAAAAATCCCTAAATGCGATTTAGAATAACAACAGATTTTTCCTTTTTTTTTTTTTTTACCTCAATTGGATTGCTGTTTATAATGGCAAATAAAATATTACTTGCTTCTGTAGCACTCAGTATACCAAAATCTATGAAACGTTCTTCTATTTTGGGGGGTAACACAAAGTACTGAAAAGACAGAAAAGAACTAGATTAAATGTAAAGTCACACTTATGTAACAGTAAACTTTCAAGAAAAGTAACTCTTTAAGGTATACTAAGGTTCCTACATTTTATGCAAGTATACACATACATAATACGTAAGAGAATCTTGTATAATGGAATTACTTTGAGTGCTAGGTGAGGTTAAGTGGAGCCCTTGGAAACTAGGAAAAAGTCCTCAGTCTCAGTAAACATCAGGCATTCAAGGAAACAGCTACAACCCAGTAATCATTTAAGCAGAGGAAACACAGAAGGAGTGGGAGGGTAGAATACTGAAGGCTCCGTGAGCTCCAGAATTCTCACTGATGCTAGCTTTCTGGAGAGTCACCTTTCTATGTTTTCACTTTTGTCTTTTGCATCTTTCTTATCAGTTTTCTTTCTTATCCACACTTCTTTCATGGATTACTCTAAGGACGGGCTTGTCTGGATTTTTTTCTCTGGTTTACTTTCTGTACTCGAAAGACCATTATTTCCTTTCGTGCCATGTTTACATAACTGTTCGCACTGTGTCTGTCTACCAATTTCCCTCTTTCTTATCCATTTTTCCCTTAATTCTCATATTTCCTGGTTTGGGTCACCTCTTCCCTACATAGTTTCCTTCTCACCTGCCCTGCAGTATTGTTTTTCTTATTATCTTTCTCCCATTTAGTTCAGTTTTAGCTTCCCCAAGACTGTAACAATTAAAGTCAAATCAAGAGAAAGTGGAACGTGGAAAAGATCTAAACAGACGTGCATCTAGAAGTCAACTGTGTCATCAGGGCACATGGCTACTGGGAGGGTGACAATCTTGGACGCACTGACGAGGGAGGAATCAGAACAACTTGGAAAGCACAGAAAAGAAAAACTTAAGTGTCTGCGACACAACTGCCAGACAGTAGCTGGAAACACCAAAGATGTGTAGGGACTTTAAATTTTCAAAGGCAGATAACATACTTACATCTAAAAAACCTGTATATACTCGCACAGGTAAATGAAACTTGGAGGCATTGGTAATAAGTAAAATATTGTTATCTATGTGCATGGATGATGTGGACGGCATAAAAAAGAGAGTAAAAATATAGCCTGATCCATTGGGAAGAATTAAAACCGGTTTGCTGAAGTTGTGAACCTAGGAGATGACAGGAGAGAAAAAGATGTGTCAGCATAATTTGCTTGGTGGATCAGTTGAATCAAAAGCATGAGGGTTTCCAGACATACTTTAAACATTGTTTTGGCTTCTTCTGGTAGCAACACGTCATGAATGAGGATTGCAAAGCTGAAAGTGTTGGTAAGGTAAATTGGCCTTTCCACAGGATCAGCAGGACTGTCTCGGATGTGAAATAATGTTGCAGCATGATCAAATCCCAAGTAACTATTTGAAAAAAACAAAACCAAAACAAACCATTTTGATTTCCATGTGTTAATTTATAATCCAAGTTCTACTGCTGTGAGTAACCATTTACATTTAGAATTAGGGGCTGTTATTAGAGAATTAAAACTACAAATATTTTAGTGATTTGATCACATGATTTAAAAGAAAATTTATTATAGTGTAATATAAAGAACTATTTACTATCACATTATATGTAACCAAACAATGAAGATCAATAATGCATTAAGAACAACAGAAAAGTTTTCAGCTACTTAAAATGTACCGTGTTTTCGGTTGCAACCAGCTTTGTTAAAAGGAGTCCCTACTACAAATACAATATATTAACACATATATATGGAATCTAGTAGGATGGTGATGATGGCACACGCAGTGAAGCGACGGAAAGACAGACATGGACAGTGGACATATGGACATTGTGGGGAAGGAATAGAGGGTGGGAGGCGTAAAGGAAGTAGCATGAAGGCCTGTACTATCATAAGTGAAGAAAATAGCTCTAGTCATTGCTCTGTGAGAAAAGGAGATCCTTCAGGGGTGCTGTGTGATGGCTGGGAGGGGTGGGAAGGGGGGGATATACATATGACAGGAACATGCATATCTGTAAATAACAAAACTCTGTAAAAGTTAAAAGTAAAATAAAAGTTAAAAAAAAAAAAAGGAGTCCCTACTAAGCTGGACATGAAACTATTACTGGTTAGAGTAGAACTACATATATTATTACCTGTTTGAAAAAGCTATCATTCTAGAACAGTGTTTGATGGGTTTGTGAAGAAACATAAGTGATTTTGCTTTAGGTGTCAATACACTTTAATAAAGAAGCCATGGCCACTCACATGTTACAAAAACAATTACAGAAAGGAAATGGTCCAAGTGACTTAAAAATCGCACATTCATGTTTCTCTTGTACTATGGAATCATAAGGACTTCATTTAAGCCCTAATTGTATCATCCCATTTACTTCTTTCTTCTAAAAGCATAAACAAATAATCAAACTATAGGAGAGTATTCTCCTTTAGAACTGAAGTTGTTTGAAATATGAATTCCATGGAGTTTATGTGAATTGCCAACTTCTGCTAATCAAACCCAAGTTTTGAAAAACAAAACCAAAACAAACCATTTTGATTTCCATGTGTTAATTTATAATCCAAGTTCTACTGCTGTGAGTAACCATTTACATTTAGAATTAGGGGCTGTTATTAGAGAATTAAAACTACAAATATTTTAGTGATTTGATCACATGATTTAAAAGAAAATTTATTATAGTGTAATATAAAGAACTATTTACTATCACATTATATGTAACCAAACAATGAAGATCAATAATGCATTAAGAACAACAGAAAAGTTTTCAGCTACTTAAAATGTACCGTGTTTTCGGTTGCAACCAGCTTTGTTAAAAGGAGTCCCTACTACAAATACAATATATTAACACATATATATGGAATCTAGTAGGATGGTGATGATGGCACACGCAGTGAAGCGACGGAAAGACAGACATGGACAGTGGACATATGGACATTGTGGGGAAGGAATAGAGGGTGGGAGGCGTAAAGGAAGTAGCATGAAGGCCTGTACTATCATAAGTGAAGAAAATAGCTCTAGTCATTGCTCTGTGAGAAAAGGAGATCCTTCAGGGGTGCTGTGTGATGGCTGGGAGGGGTGGGAAGGGGGGGATATACATATGACAGGAACATGCATATCTGTAAATAACAAAACTCTGTAAAAGTTAAAAGTAAAATAAAAGTTAAAAAAAAAAAAAGGAGTCCCTACTAAGCTGGACATGAAACTATTACTGGTTAGAGTAGAACTACATATATTATTACCTGTTTGAAAAAGCTATCATTCTAGAACAGTGTTTGATGGGTTTGTGAAGAAACATAAGTGATTTTGCTTTAGGTGTCAATACACTTTAATAAAGAAGCCATGGCCACTCACATGTTACAAAAACAATTACAGAAAGGAAATGGTCCAAGTGACTTAAAAATCGCACATTCATGTTTCTCTTGTACTATGGAATCATAAGGACTTCATTTAAGCCCTAATTGTATCATCCCATTTACTTCTTTCTTCTAAAAGCATAAACAAATAATCAAACTATAGGAGAGTATTCTCCTTTAGAACTGAAGTTGTTTGAAATATGAATTCCATGGAGTTTATGTGAATTCGGCTACAACTTCTGCTAATGTCAATGAGTAGAAAAACAGAATGTACTAATTAAGTAAGAAGTTATAGTTTATTTTAAAGAGGAACTTACCCATCTAAAACCTCTGCTTGATATGGTATTTCAAGTTTAGAATAACTCTTTTCTTTTGCTTTCACAGTTATTTTCCCAGAAAACTGAGACGGCTTTTTTGCCTTTGATGCTGAAAGAAAGCACAGAAAAGAATCGATCACCTTCTGCCACCATGGAGTTCACACGGAGGATGCGAGTGACTTTGTGTGGACTGAGCAACATCCTAAAAAAGAAGCTGAGCTCTCAAACTAGCACACAGAATACACTGACAAGATTTTAAGCCAAATATCACATTTTTCATACGAAAATGGAAAGATATTTCAATTTTTCCTGTAATGGGATAAACAGGTGAGGAACTAGCAAGGGACCACAATTAAGGAGGGGAAACGCTGTATCTTTCTGTCACCGTAAGCTTTGGCTTTACCTACAGCAAGGTTTCTCAAACTTGGTGCAATGAAGATTTTAGGCCAGGTGAACTCTCTGCTGGGAGGGTGGGGTGGCTGGTCCTGTGCAATGCGGGATGCTAGGCTGCATACAGGGCAACCTTGACCTGCTAGACACCAGTTGTGACAACCAAAAGTGTCTGCAGATGTTGCCAAACGTCCCCCAATTGAAAACTGCTGGTTTACAACTGTATTAAGAAGTAACATTCCTTGTGCGGCCAGTCTTGCTATAAATACCAATAAAGTCGCCTGGTGCCAAAATGCCAGGAGCTATGAGACACACACCCTCCCCTCCCTGCCCTCATAGGTGAAGTCAAAACCTTTCAGGCTTGGAGCACTTCTGATTTTTCCCTCTGGAGTTACTGAAATAGAATTAGCTGGACCCAATGTGGATACCCACTTAGATGTTCCTTTCAAAGCAAATAAAGACGCTGTTTATCTTCTTTAAAGTACTTCAGGAACATTTCCACTTATGAGAAGAATTTATATCTAAGTTCTGCAAATGTGTGTTATCCAACTTTAGCATTAAAAAAAGAATAAAAAAATGGTATGGCAAAAAATGGTATGGCATCTAGTATGTGGCTATGAACAGTGAATTCAGATTTTTAAACTCCCATTAAGCCTCATTTCTTTCTGCCTACTGTACAGCCATTTCTGCGTGCTTTAATTTTTTTTTTTCTATTTATTCCAACATAGGCCGAAAACAAGGGCCGTTATTTAGGCATTTCATAATATCCTATCGGGTTATATTTTAGCAAATGAAGTGGTCAAAAACCTCAAGAAAATTCAGTTAAAATTGTAAGGAATCATGACTCGATGACACAATGTTTGCTTGTTAAGTGAACACTGTGGAGTGAATATTCATGGCATGTTCTGAAATTTTTTTTTTATTTTTAAAATTAGTGAATTATTTTGGTTGTGCTGTGGGGCTTGCAGGAACATCCTAAAAAAAGCTGAGCTCTCAAACTAGCACACAGAATACACTGACAAGATTTTAAGCCAAATATCACATTTTTCATACGAAAATGGAAAGATATTTCAATTTTTCCTGTAATGGGATAAACAGGTGAGGAACTAGCAAGGGACCACAATTAAGGAGGGGAAACGCTGTATCTTTCTGTCACCGTAAGCTTTGGCTTTACCTACAGCAAGGTTTCTCAAACTTGGTGCAATGAAGATTTTAGGCCAGGTGAACTCTCTGCTGGGAGGGTGGGGTGGCTGGTCCTGTGCAATGCGGGATGCTAGGCTGCATACAGGGCAACCTTGACCTGCTAGACACCAGTTGTGACAACCAAAAGTGTCTGCAGATGTTGCCAAACGTCCCCCAATTGAAAACTGCTGGTTTACAACTGTATTAAGAAGTAACATTCCTTGTGCGGCCAGTCTTGCTATAAATACCAATAAAGTCGCCTGGTGCCAAAATGCCAGGAGCTATGAGACACACACCCTCCCCTCCCTGCCCTCATAGGTGAAGTCAAAACCTTTCAGGCTTGGAGCACTTCTGATTTTTCCCTCTGGAGTTACTGAAATAGAATTAGCTGGACCCAATGTGGATACCCACTTAGATGTTCCTTTCAAAGCAAATAAAGACGCTGTTTATCTTCTTTAAAGTACTTCAGGAACATTTCCACTTATGAGAAGAATTTATATCTAAGTTCTGCAAATGTGTGTTATCCAACTTTAGCATTAAAAAAAGAATAAAAAAATGGTATGGCAAAAAATGGTATGGCATCTAGTATGTGGCTATGAACAGTGAATTCAGATTTTTAAACTCCCATTAAGCCTCATTTCTTTCTGCCTACTGTACAGCCATTTCTGCGTGCTTTAATTTTTTTTTTTCTATTTATTCCAACATAGGCCGAAAACAAGGGCCGTTATTTAGGCATTTCATAATATCCTATCGGGTTATATTTTAGCAAATGAAGTGGTCAAAAACCTCAAGAAAATTCAGTTAAAAATTGTAAGGAATCATGACTCGATGACACAATGTTTGCTTGTTAAGTGAACACTGTGGAGTGAATATTCATGGCATGTTCTGAAATTTTTTTTTTATTTTTAAAATTAGTGAATTATTTTGGTTGTGCTGTGGGGCTTGCAGGATCTCAGCTTCCTGATCAGGGACTGAACCCTGGCTACAGCAGTGAAAAGTGCTGAGTCCTAACCACTGGACAGCCAGGGAATTCCCCTGAAAATTTTAAAAGTTAAGCAAAATGTGCATTTTTTGATTGATGATCTTCGCAGGAATCTCTATGGTAATACCATCTGTATTGGACTCTGGGGTGGTGATGGAGGAGGTGGGGCGTGGAGGGAGTTTTCCATGACAATAAAAATCACTTTTAAAGATGAGGGGGAAAGGAAGAGGGGAGAAAAACCTCCCCTCTACCACCTTCACCTTTAGCTTCTTGAAAATAAGCCCTTGTGGAATAAATCTGCCAGTTTTTTAAAAAAGAAAAGCCACTTTTAAGGGATGTAGCACTTTAAAAGATGCTTCCTCTTGTCTTTTTGTTAAATTTTATATAATCTGCCTAAGATACACTTATTTTGAGTCTGTGGTCTCAGAAGAACCACCATTCCTTTATCTGAATGGAAACCATCTCTGGGTGTCAACATGGGAACTGGAGAAGAACCACAGTGTGTACCCCGAACACTTTGATTTAACAGATCTGTCTGTTCCGAGAGTCAGAAATGATCACTGGTCACTCTCTCTCTCGGGAAGGGAAGACAATGCCACCTGCTGATTCTGACACGGATAACTGGTGGTCAGGGCTGGTATCTCAGCCACTAAGACCACTTATCACACAGTCAGAGATACATGTGCCGTCAAGCCTTCTGCAATACTGATAACTTCTTTTTTTTTTTTTAATTTTTAATTTTTCCCCATCATACCTCTTTTTAAAAATTATTATATAGTTTTTTTTATCATTCATCTTTTATTCTTTGGCATGTGTGGGCCTCCCAATGCAGTGGCCTCTCTTGTTGCAGAGCACTGGCTCTGGGCACATGTGCTCCAGAGCGCTGCCTCGCAATTGGACACACTGGTCCAGCCACTCCACTACACGTGGGATCTTCCCAGGCCAGGGATCGAACTGGTGCCCCTTGCATTGCAAGGCAGACTCTCTACCCACTGGACCACCAGGGAAGCCTTCCCTGATTACTTCTGCTTTTTTTTTTTTTTAAACTTTTATTTTACTTTTAACTTTTATGGAGTTTTGTTGTTTACAGATATGTATGTTTTCAGATTAGTCATATGTATATCCCCACCCTCCCCATCCCACTCCTCCAGACTGTCACACAGCATCCCTGAAGGATACCCTTTTCTCACTGAGCAATGACTATAGCTATTTTCTTCACATATTGATTACTTCTTGGTAACTGGATTGTGACAGTGTGCCGTGTATATCATCTTCATTTCCTCGGGAGTTTTCTCTAAGCTCATGGGATGAATGCTGTGCTGGCATCCAGTGTGTGGTTGCTCCAGACCTCCCTCAGACTCTCCACGTGCAGAAGTGAGGACACATGCGTCCACAAACACTGTGCCTCGTGCTGGAGGTCACCACTGACCACGCTCTCCTGATGAGCTTAGCTGTAAAATGTGGACTAAGAGCAAAGATGGCTTTATCACAAGGCCAAAGCTTGAGTTTCAGGGCTCCTCACAGTGCCCTTATGAGAAAAGGAATTTCAGCTTTCGCTAAATTTAATCACATACACAGGCAGATAGCCATTAAGTCACTATTCAAAAATTTTTGATAGCAAACTCAGAAAATCATCTAGGCAAGTGGGAAAAACCAAATAAAAACATGCTATTAAAACAAGTTAAAGTCTGAGTTAATATTTCAAAAGTGAAAATACACAATATATATGCTTGAAATAATTGTTATCTAATTTGAAAATTCTATGATAAAGGCTGTCTTTGAGTTTAGATAGAGCTGCTTGTCTTGTTTATAAAAGCCAAAATAGGGAAATGTTACAGAGAATGCTTTATTTCTGCTCTTAAATTAAAACGTGCTTCTGACCTTTTATTCTTTGGCATGTGTGGGCCTCCCAATGCAGTGGCCTCTCTTGTTGCAGAGCACTGGCTCTGGGCACATGTGCTCCAGAGCGCTGCCTCTCAATTGGACACACTGGTCCAGCCACTCCACTACACGTGGGATCTTCCCAGGCCAGGGATCGAACTGGTGCCCCTTGCATTGCAAGGCAGACTCTCTACCCACTGGACCACCAGGGAAGCCTTCCCTGATTACTTCTGCTTTTTTTTTTTTTTAAACTTTTATTTTACTTTTAACTTTTATGGAGTTTTGTTGTTTACAGATATGTATGTTTTCAGATTAGTCATATGTATATCCCCACCCTCCCCATCCCACTCCTCCAGACTGTCACACAGCATCCCTGAAGGATACCCTTTTCTCACTGAGCAATGACTATAGCTATTTTCTTCACATATTGATTACTTCTTGGTAACTGGATTGTGACAGTGTGCCGTGTATATCATCTTCATTTCCTCGGGAGTTTTCTCTAAGCTCATGGGATGAATGCTGTGCTGGCATCCAGTGTGTGGTTGCTCCAGACCTCCCTCAGACTCTCCACGTGCGAGAAGTGAGGACACATGCGTCACAAACACTGTGCCTCGTGCTGGAGGTCACCACTGACCACGCTCTCCTGATGAGCTTAGCTGTAAAATGTGGACTAAGAGCAAAGATGGCTTTATCACAAGGCCAAAGCTTGAGTTTCAGGGCTCCTCACAGTGCCCTTATGAGAAAAGGAATTTCAGCTTTCGCTAAATTTAATCACATACACAGGCAGATAGCCATTAAGTCACTATTCAAAAATTTTTGATAGCAAACTCAGAAAATCATCTAGGCAAGTGGGAAAAACCAAATAAAAACATGCTATTAAAACAAGTTAAAGTCTGAGTTAATATTTCAAAAGTGAAAATACACAATATATATGCTTGAAATAATTGTTATCTAATTTGAAAATTCTATGATAAAGGCTGTCTTTGAGTTTAGATAGAGCTGCTTGTCTTGTTTATAAAAGCCAAAATAGGGAAATGTTACAGAGAATGCTTTATTTCTGCTCTTAAATTCAAACGTGCTTCTGAAACTCAAACACATATCACTCAATTACAAAAATTAATGGCTTCATAATTAAGACAAAGCATAAGAGATATATACATGAAAGAGCCCAGATTAACAAAAATTTCACTGCAATCCTAATGTATTTGTTAATACTAACTTAGGTTTATGAAGTCATAGTATTTACTTTCATGAAACAGTCAAATAAGAGTTCATAATGACTTATAAAAGAAAAACCAATCTAATTGGTACTATAGAATCTAACTGTAAAATGGTCTGGGTTTCTATACTAGGATGTCAACACAGATGCCTTCTAAGTTATCAGAATAAGAGCATGCTATTAGAGAAGAGGCTGAACACTTACCATCAAAACTAATGCTGGCCACCTTGGTATATTTACTTTCTGAAGCTTTTAATGTGATTGGTTTAAAGTGCACTGTGATAGCATCATTTTGCGGTGTAGGCCGAACACTCTACAAAGAAAAATTTACACAGCGTTATTTTAGTCTAGTGGTCAGGTTTAAACTGAAAAGTGTACTGTACAAGTAAAGCAGAATCAAAATCTGAAAAGTTTAACTGGTCCCTTTAAATGGAGTAGGCTAAACTGATAAAAACCTCAAATTAATTTAGTTAGACTCTTTATGAAATAAAATGACGATCAGAAGGAAAAATATGATAGATAAGTGAGTATAAAGACAAGGGGCTTCCCTGGTAGCTCAGTGGTAAAGAGTTTGCCTGCCAGTACAGGAGACACAGGTCTGATACCTGAGCCAGGAAGACTGCACACGCTGAGGAGCAACTAAGCATGTGAGCCACAACTATTGAGCCTGTGCTCTAGAGCCTCGGAGCTGCAACTATTGAGCCTAAGGGCCGCAACTATTGAAGCCCGTGTGCCCTAGAGCCCGAGTTCCACAACAAGAGAAGTCACCACAACAAGAAGCCTGCTCACCTCAACTAGAGAGTAGCCCCTAACCCCTGCAACTAGAGAAGAGCCTGTGGCAGCAGTGAAAACTCAGAATAGCTCCCCTCACACAAAAAAATCTAAAGACTAACTAGTGCAATGAGTATGAATACATAAAAAAGAAAAAAGGTATTTCCTACATGAATGCCTAATTCATATATAAGAAAAGGGGACACGAAGGTTTTCAATAGTACTGAGGGGCTCTCAGTTGTTGGGCTGAATGGTGACGTGGACGGCAGGAATGTGCAACTTAAAACAGGTCAGAATGCTTTCAACTTAAACAAGTAACAGCTTTGTAGTCAAACAACTGAGCTTGCCAGGTGACTCAGTGGTGAAGAATCCACCTGCCAATGCATGAGACACAAGAAACACAGGTTTGATCCCTGAGTTGGGAACATCCCCTGGAAAGAAATGGCAGCTCACTCTAGTATTCCAGGCTGGGAAATTCCATGGACAGAGGAGCTTGTTGGGCTACAGTTCATGGGGACACAAAAGAGTTGGACACAACTGACCTACTGAACAACAACTCAGAAGAGGGAGAGGAAAAGCTGTCTCTTGCACCGTGTTTCAATCACAGGGAACAAAGCTGGTTACCTACAGAGAGATGACAGTACTACTCCTTAGTCTCAGTCAGCAGGGTACTGCCCCTCCCACTGCTGGCTAGTCCTCAGCTGTTAGAGTGTCTTTACTGGGCCTGGGATGAGGGCCCTCAGGAGGCCCTGCGGTTTTCTGTGCTGGAAACCTTAATAGTCTTAGTTCTCTGCTGCAGGCTCTCCCAGCATTTTAACTCTTCTTTCTTTGAGAACTTCTCATCTGCTTCTGAATCTCTAACAGGGGTTGGGGGGTTGACGGAGTCATATCAATGTATTTGCTATCAATAAGCCACTGTTGTTAGCAGTCATTTGAAGTATCAATCTTTTCATCCCCTAAAGGTATGCATGTGTGTATGTATTGATGTGTATTTTTAACAGTAAAACAAAGCAGTTTGACTCTAAGATGACTGGAGAAAGGTTCATTTGGTTTCATTATACTACACTACTATATTTTCTCTGAAGGAAAGGAGTACAAAAACCCAGAGTAATGAGTTTACAACAAAACGATTTCAACTATATAACAAGCAGTGTGAATTTCTATATGCTGCTCATTTACTCCAGGACATGTTTCTCCCACCTGTAAAATTGGAGGGGACTGGATTAGATATTTTCTAAGTTTCCACTGGGGGATCCCCCAGTGGCTCAGTGGTAAAGAATCCACCTGTTCATGCAGGAGATGCTAGCTCAATCCCTGGGTTGGGAAGATTCCCGAAGAAGGAAATGGCAACCCACTCCAGTATTCTTTCTTAGGAAATCCCGTGGACAAAGGAGCCTGGCGGGCTACTATCTAAAAAATTTTGTGATTCTATTAATTTTGCATATTTTTTCAAATTAGCCACACTTATCTCGAAGTCAGGATTTATTAGAGAGATGATCATGTAAAGCTTTGCACTTTACAGAGGACATGGTTGGTCCCTAATGCTTTCACTTGCTCTGTTGATCATGATACAGAAGCAATGGAACCCTGATCGATTTCAAACAAGTTTAAAGACTATAAGCAGCGGTTCATCAGTAACAAGCACAACCCCATGCCAGAAAGAGCTAAGCTTCCTACAGGTGGCCTAGTGCTGAAGAACTCGCCTGTTGATGCAGGAGACATAAGAAACACAGGGTTTGATCCCTGGGTCAGGAAGATCCCGTGGATGAGGGCACGGCAACCCACTCCAGTATGCTTGCCTGGAGAATCCCATGGACAGAGGAACCTGGCGGGCTACTTAGCATTCAGAATAGTTACTGTTAAATAGTAAGAACTTCTGTAAATAGCTGATGAAAAGCATGTTTTTCTCATATGAAGCACACTTCAAGATTTTCCTTACCGGAGGAAAATTTTATATTCAGTGTTGCCAATATTACCTTAAAACACATCACATTAATAGTAAAATAATATTCTACTAACTCATATTTTATATAAATGGTCTGAACTGTTCACTTACTACCATTAAAAGAAAAAAAAAGGCCCCAATCGGTTAAAATCCATTTTCCAAGGAAACAAAAACAAAGCAAAACAGTTGGTTCATTCTGGTGGTTTTAAATGAAAAATAATAAATAATCAGTAACTTATAATAAGCCTATTTATACTAACAATATATTTCAGCATCAGTCACTAGCTGTTGCTTGCTTAAAGATAATCAAGAAGTGGAAACAACGTGGCAAGCTTCCCAGGAAAGGCAGCTTGCACAAGCTCTAAATATAGTTCCAGTCTTTCTCAGGACATTCATATCCAACTATGCTCAGTAGTTCAAGTGAGACTTCAGGCCCAGGACATTCTAAAACTACTCAACTGCTCTGAGCAAGCAAGAAAAATAGCGTTCTGGTGGATAGTGACTGTATTTCTAACAGCAGGTGTACAGCTTCACTAAGGCTCACATTAAGCTGACATGGGTAACATTTAAGTACCTCTGTGTATCTTACTCATTAATTAGCAAAGAAACATCATAGGAAGGTGTCCTAAGACATCGCAAGCAAACCAATTCCACACTTTATACAGTGCTAATGTTTTATAACTGTTGAGGAAAACCATATTCTCAAAGCTGTATTATAGACAATCCAGACTGTCAAGAAGGCTTGAACCTGGTTACCTTGCCCATTGATTGTGAGGAACTGGTATTTGGAGCTGTTTGCTTTAGTGCGTGTGTGTGCTCAGTCATATCCAACTCTTTGCAACCTTATGGACCCCATGGAACCCCACCAGGCTCCTCTGTTTCTGGGATCTTCCAGGCAAGAATACTGGAGCAGGTTGCCATTTCCCACTCCAGGGAAATGAGCCAGGAATCAAACCCACGTTTCTTGTATCTCCTGCACTGGCAGGCAGTGTCTTTACCACTGTGCCATGAATTAGATAACTTAGACAAAAATGAAAGAATTCCTAGAAAGACAGAAGCTACTGAAACTGGTTCTAGAAGAAACAGAAAATCTGAATAGGCCTGTAGAAAGTAAAGAGATTGAATTAATCATTTAAAAACTTTGCATGAAGAAAAGTTCAGGCCCAGATGATTTCATTGGAGAGTTTCACCAAACATTTAAAGAATTAACACCGGGCTTCCCCGGTGGTCCAGTGGGTAAGCACACCGCCTTGCAGTGCAGGGAGTGCCGGTTTGATCAACCCAGGAACCCAGGCTAGGGTAGTTAGTTCCAGCTCAAAGTATTTATACTAACAATATATTTCAGCATCAGTCACTAGCTGTTGCTTGCTTAAAGATAATCAAGAAGTGGAAACAACGTGGCAAGCTTCCCAGGAAAGGCAGCTTGCACAAGCTCTAAATATAGTTCCAGTCTTTCTCAGGACATTCATATCCAACTATGCTCAGTAGTTCAAGTGAGACTTCAGGCCCAGGACATTCTAAAACTACTCAACTGCTCTGAGCAAGCAAGAAAAATAGCGTTCTGGTGGATAGTGACTGTATTTCTAACAGCAGGTGTACAGCTTCACTAAGGCTCACATTAAGCTGACATGGGTAACATTTAAGTACCTCTGTGTATCTTACTCATTAATTAGCAAAGAAACATCATAGGAAGGTGTCCTAAGACATCGCAAGCAAACCAATTCCACACTTTATACAGTGCTAATGTTTTATAACTGTTGAGGAAAACCATATTCTCAAAGCTGTATTATAGACAATCCAGACTGTCAAGAAGGCTTGAACCTGGTTACCTTGCCCATTGATTGTGAGGAACTGGTATTTGGAGCTGTTTGCTTTAGTGCGTGTGTGTGCTCAGTCATATCCAACTCTTTGCAACCTTATGGACCCCATGGAACCCCACCAGGCTCCTCTGTTTCTGGGATCTTCCAGGCAAGAATACTGGAGCAGGTTGCCATTTCCCACTCCAGGGAAATGAGCCAGGAATCAAACCCACGTTTCTTGTATCTCCTGCACTGGCAGGCAGTGTCTTTACCACTGTGCCATGAATTAGATAACTTAGACAAAAATGAAAGAATTCCTAGAAAGACAGAAGCTACTGAAACTGGTTCTAGAAGAAACAGAAAATCTGAATAGGCCTGTAGAAAGTAAAGAGATTGAATTAATCATTTAAAAACTTTGCATGAAGAAAAGTTCAGGCCCAGATGATTTCATTGGAGAGTTTCACCAAACATTTAAAGAATTAACACCGGGCTTCCCCGGTGGTCCAGTGGGTAAGCACACCGCCTTGCAGTGCAGGGAGTGCCGGTTTGATCAACCCAGGAACCCAGGCTAGGGTAGTTAGAGTTCCACTGTATCCAAGGAAAGCTCTTTATAAACTCTATTCCCCCAACCCACCCCCAACACTCCTACTGAGCAATCAGAAACACTAAGTCATGTCAGGACACTGCTTAGCCTACCACTCTCCCAGTGAGTAAGGTCACTGTGCATTAAAATGTAGTTGCCTGGGGTGACCATCTCTCCTAACACTTGACTGTATTCCCTTGTCTACTCCACCAGGGTTTGTGTCCATCTCTATGGACAATGGTCTCTAAATCTCAAAGCCCATCAGATCTCTCTCACTTTTAACAGAGTTCTCTTAATTCAGGTTTTCTGACATCAGAATAAAATGCACTCTGTTCCTTTTCCGTTATTCTCAGGGTAACCTAGGGACCCCTCACCAGGAGGCAAGGTTGTGGGTTAAAGCACAATCTGGATACCCTACCCTCTAAACCATCTAATGGCACTCCAATTACACTACAAGGCATCAAAGTCATTTGTTTTGTGTGTTTGTGTTTGTGTGTGTGTGCGGGAGGACCCTAGTTTTAGTGTGCTATTGAGGGCAACTACGGCAGCTGCCAGTTAGAAGAGCCACCTGTGTTATAAGCTAAGAGCACTCGATCATGACCTATCACGTCCCTCCCCACTCACCTACATCTTTTCTTCTCTGTTCTTCACTTAACCACATTTTAAGTCTAACAATCTTTTTTTTTTCCTGCACACTGATCTTAGGATTTAGCAGAATCCATAGGCCTAAATAAGACCCTCAATCAACTCTGGTTCACAGTTCTTGGAGAAGACTGTCCACGTGCCCTTCCCATCCTTAAATGCTGTGATCAGAGAGGCAGAACAGGTTTTCTGTACCATGATTTGAACCAAAGTGTCACCAGGGCACCACAAAACAGAATTTCTTTAGAGCAGGAGTTTAATTGTTTTCAATTTTGTCAATGGTTTAAAAATAATATATTAAGGGAAAAAAAATAAGCAAAACTTACTGTTATTGGTACATCTTTTGTTCCTGAATTTAATAAATGAAGATTTAAAACTTTCGGTAGATCTGTTAAAATTGAGGAAAACAAATATTTTTTAAAATGGTACGCTTTTATAGCAAGTTAACATCTTTCTCTTATTAGATATCAGATTGAATATATTTTAGAATGTGAGACAGAATGACAGTCACATTTTTAAAAAAAAGTGTGACAAGGCCATTCCTAGGCAGAAACTGCCTTACTCTTAAAGACAGTGAGCACTGTAAGAACAATCAGACCAAAAAACAAAACAATCTTTTTCAGTGAAATTGACATTATCATTAATCTTTTAGTTTTCCAGCAAAGCAAAAGAAGCAATTCAATAAAGCATAATATGAAATTATTATATAAAAATCCAAACTAATTACATATGGTTCATAAGAAGAATCCTGTATTACATGTATTCTTTTTTTCTTTTAATAAATCCTTTTTGGCTATTTTCAATTTTAGATTTTAAATTCTTTCTCTGACTATTAGGGACGGATTTCTAACATTATGCTATTATTAATGAATCTGAATTAAACCCATATCTAAACAAAAATCCAGAGGTAAATCTTTTCACTTCCTTTATTTTACAATTAAAAGATTTGGCATAATTATATAAGCGAGAAACTGGATTAAGAAACTAAGAAATCACTTTCTGCCTCAATCTTCCATTTAGAAGTCTTAAGTTACCCATGATACCGCCTTCCCATCTGGTAAGCAATGGTATCCCTCAGAAGAACAGGATTTAAACCCCTCTGGGTTTCCAGAAGCAGACTTCTACAAGATCAAGTAACTCACTGAGAAATAACTTTCAAAGCTAAATTCATTACAGAGGAATCAAAGAAGAGCCATTCCATGAGGAACACAGGGATTTTTTTTTAAAAAAAAGATCTATAATGGCACTCTCTTTTTTAATTTTTTACCTTGTGTTCGCAGTGTGCCAAAGTCTAACATTTCAGTTGAAGAATAAATTCCAGGAGCTTGGAAAAAAGAAGAGTAAACAGTTATATTTCACTTTACCAGAGTACGATGTGCTGAAGACAAAACAAAACAAACCTGCACTCTGTTAGCTGTCCACTCACCTGTTGTAACTTCCACCTCAACCGGAAGGATGATAAACTCCGTGCTGTCTGAAGCATTGGTCTTTATTCTTATGAAAGCTGTGTGATTATCTGCTTCTCTAGATGAAAAACTGGCTCTCATCACTCCCTTGGTTTCATAAGGAGGAATTTCCTGACAAGTTAACAGACCAGAATGTAGCAAAACTACCATAGTTTATTGAATAAGATGACATCACCTGAAAGATGTATTATTATTTTATATACTTACTAAGAAGAAAACAAACTGCCAATTAAACAAATATATTCATTCCACTGATCATAATACACAGACCAATTTTGGAGGATGTTAAATGATAAAAATGTATGTACCTTAAAATGAATTATGGCATGTAAAATTGAGCAAAACAAAAGAGATAAAATTATATGAAAACAAACTCTCAGCTGCAAAATCAGCATTAAAAGATACAGTTCATCTATAAAAATCAATTATTTTCTGACGTATTGGTGGTGCTTGTTTAGAGGATTTCACAGACATTATCACATTTCTTGACTTCAAAAGGAATTAAACCCATATCTAAACAAAAATCCAGAGGTAAATCTTTTCACTTCCTTTATTTTACAATTAAAAGATTTGGCATAATTATATAAGCGAGAAACTGGATTAAGAAACTAAGAAATCACTTTCTGCCTCAATCTTCCATTTAGAAGTCTTAAGTTACCCATGATACCGCCTTCCCATCTGGTAAGCAATGGTATCCCTCAGAAGAACAGGATTTAAACCCCTCTGGGTTTCCAGAAGCAGACTTCTACAAGATCAAGTAACTCACTGAGAAATAACTTTCAAAGCTAAATTCATTACAGAGGAATCAAAGAAGAGCCATTCCATGAGGAACACAGGGATTTTTTTTTAAAAAAAAGATCTATAATGGCACTCTCTTTTTTAATTTTTTACCTTGTGTTCGCAGTGTGCCAAAGTCTAACATTTCAGTTGAAGAATAAATTCCAGGAGCTTGGAAAAAAGAAGAGTAAACAGTTATATTTCACTTTACCAGAGTACGATGTGCTGAAGACAAAACAAAACAAACCTGCACTCTGTTAGCTGTCCACTCACCTGTTGTAACTTCCACCTCAACCGGAAGGATGATAAACTCCGTGCTGTCTGAAGCATTGGTCTTTATTCTTATGAAAGCTGTGTGATTATCTGCTTCTCTAGATGAAAAACTGGCTCTCATCACTCCCTTGGTTTCATAAGGAGGAATTTCCTGACAAGTTAACAGACCAGAATGTAGCAAAACTACCATAGTTTATTGAATAAGATGACATCACCTGAAAGATGTATTATTATTTTATATACTTACTAAGAAGAAAACAAACTGCCAATTAAACAAATATATTCATTCCACTGATCATAATACACAGACCAATTTTGGAGGATGTTAAATGATAAAAATGTATGTACCTTAAAATGAATTATGGCATGTAAAATTGAGCAAAACAAAAGAGATAAAATTATATGAAAACAAACTCTCAGCTGCAAAATCAGCATTAAAAGATACAGTTCATCTATAAAAATCAATTATTTTTTCTGACGTATTGGTGGTGCTTGTTTAGAGGATTTCACAGACATTATCACATCAGAGAGAAACTTCTTTTCCAGAAGTTTACAGGTTTCTTTTTAAATGATAACCAAGAGAACTTAGACTCTCTTCTCCTTTCATTTAAAAATCTAACAGTTTTCCCAAATAAATCCACAGCTCTGCAAATGTGTTCAGTAAGGCTCTCAGCATGCAAGCGAGCATAACTTTAGGCTCATAATGAGAGAACACTTACATATAACTAGAAGGAAGACTCACTGGAAAAAGAAATTTTTTTGAGGTATAAATCTTTTCCTGGTTTTATAATAATCTGGCTTCCTTGGGAAGAATTCTGGAGCTTTTTTGCACATACCTTTTGGCCGGTTTTAGGAAATCCTTGTGGTTCAGAATTTATTGTCTTCATTTATCTCTACTCTCTTCTTTTAACTTCTTAGACTCAAAGTAGGAAAGAGGTGACTGGAACCCTCTTGGGGCTATGAGAGATGGACCACCCACCTCCCCATCTCTAGGAGCTGACTTGGTCTCTGGGGGTTGCTCATGTACACTGAACTGGACTAGGGTGATGTCAAGGGCAACTGCCTTCTCTATGTCTGTAGGAATAAGAATCATTCTATCTTTCCTTGCAGCTGCTAAGAGTATTACAAAATTTTCTATGTCTACTACTACACATTACAGTTCTTAGCTAATTAGAAATCTAAATTCTTGTATGTTGTTTATTTTGAAAATTATTTATTTATTTTAAAATTGGTCTCTTTTATTGGTTTTTTATTTATTTGTTTTCATTCATCTTTATTCTTTGGCCTGTGTGGGCCTCCCATTGCCATGTCTCTCTCTCTTTGCAGAGCACTGGCTCTGGGCGCATGCGCTCCAGAGTTCTGGCACATAATTGGCCACACCGGTCCAACCACTCTGAGCTACATGGGATCTTCCTGGGCCAGGGATCGAATCGGTGCCCCTTGCACTGCAAGGCAGACTCTTTACCCACTGGGCCACTAGGGAAGCCCTGAAATTTATTTATTTTTTAATTTAAGGATAATTGCTTCATAGAATTGTGTTGGTTTCTGCCAAACATCAACATGAATCAGCCATAGGCATACATATTCTCGTGCTGTTTCTTAGAATCCACTTCAGTGTGCATGGTCAGTCACTTCAGTCGTGTCTGACTCTTTGCAATACCACAGACTGTAGCCCGCCAGGTTCCTCAAATGGGATTCTCTAGGCAAGCATACTGGAGTGGGTTGCCATGCCCTCCTCCAGGGGATCTTCCCAACCCAGGAATTGAATCCATGCCTCATGTCTCCCAAATTGGCAAATGGGTTCTTCACTACTTAGTGCCACCTGGGAAGAGTACCATAGTAACTTCTTAGTTCTTCTATATAGAATTATAACACAAATTCAATATCTTAACAGTTAATTCTACAAAGTAGTGTTTTATACATTATTTTTGTCAAAGTCTTTTGAAATATCACAATTTAAAGGTAAAATACTTGGGTTTTTTTTTTGGCTACTTCTATTGGTCTTTATTTCCATCTTTGTTCTTTGGCCTGTGTGGGCCTCCCATCGCAGTGACCTCTCTTGTTGCAGAGCACTGGCTCTGGGCACATGCGCTCCAGAGCTCCAGCTCGGTAGTTGGACACACTGGTCCAGCCACTCCATGGCACGTGGGATCTTCCCAGGCCAGGGATCAAACCGGCACTCCCTGCACTGCAAGGCGGTGTGCTTACCCACTGGACCACCAGGGAAGCCCAAGGTAAAATACTTTTGTGAAAGGATATAAAAAGGTTGTCCATTACATACCTTTCTACCTGCTAGAGTGTTTCTACATCTTAAGATTTAATTCAGTCACTGACAAATTGGTTTCTAAACGTTCAAGTTAACACCTGAAAGAACTGTCCCCTGAACGTCCCTTCCTTCCCTGATTGAGACTGGTCAGAGGACAATCAAGAGGCAGTGTGTGTTTACATTAACAGAGCAATTAACAAAGAAACTTCTTCAAAACTTATTCACAGTGGTCAAGACTGTGTGGTTAAACAGTGATTTTAGTGACAGGAACTGTATTTTCTATGTCTTTCTCCTCTTTGATTAAAGCCAAGTAGACAGTATTAGAAGAATAAAAACAGCCCTGCCTTGGCAGGAACTTTTGTAAGTAAGGTAACTGCTGCATGTTCACTAACCCGGTCAACCTTTGCTAGTATTTTCCAAGAGAAAGTGGTTCTCTCTAGCTACTAACACAAACTACTGTTACACCCTCAACAGCAGTAAATGTGGGTGTCCTGGCAGATCACCTGAGAATTTCAAGTTTCTAAGTTAGCACAGGGCCTATGTTCCTGCTGCAAATAACATCTCCTCCATCAACAGTAAAGTCTGATATTCAAAAATATCATGAATCCTTCCCACAGGTTCTTTTCTCTTTTTTAAGCTTTAGTGTAAAACATTATACGTGATTAGATACATAGAAGGCTTCACCAATATTATTCTGAGGAAGAAGTGTTAAAACCTCTTCTTTTCACACAGGAGGTTAACGTTTCCACCAACGTTCACTGCTCTTTCCAGAAATGATTAATACCACTCTACTTCTCTCTCAGTCTGTCCAATTTTCAAATATATTTGATATATGTTTAATGTTAAGACACTAATGATGGAAATGTCACCCATATTTCTTGGGGTAATGAGGAGTTAAGTATTTTCTGTTGTATGTCAGAAAGTAATTGGTCTCACATGATCTCACATGGGAGAAGAATAGGTCGGCACTCACCCACAGTTTTCTGGTGCCTCCCTGCTGACCCGTGGGAAGTTCCAGGTGAAGGTCACCCCCACTAGAGTACATTTCTACAACCTGCAACAGAAAAGCACAGGATGGTTAAGTCAAAATCATCTTCTTGATGCAAGTGATTTGCTGTTACGTAGCATTACATTTTTACTGAGTGTTTCTACATCTTAAGATTTAATTCAGTCACTGACAAATTGGTTTCTAAACGTTCAAGTTAACACCTGAAAGAACTGTCCCCTGAACGTCCCTTCCTTCCCTGATTGAGACTGGTCAGAGGACAATCAAGAGGCAGTGTGTGTTTACATTAACAGAGCAATTAACAAAGAAACTTCTTCAAAACTTATTCACAGTGGTCAAGACTGTGTGGTTAAACAGTGATTTTAGTGACAGGAACTGTATTTTCTATGTCTTTCTCCTCTTTGATTAAAGCCAAGTAGACAGTATTAGAAGAATAAAAACAGCCCTGCCTTGGCAGGAACTTTTGTAAGTAAGGTAACTGCTGCATGTTCACTAACCCGGTCAACCTTTGCTAGTATTTTCCAAGAGAAAGTGGTTCTCTCTAGCTACTAACACAAACTACTGTTACACCCTCAACAGCAGTAAATGTGGGTGTCCTGGCAGATCACCTGAGAATTTCAAGTTTCTAAGTTAGCACAGGGCCTATGTTCCTGCTGCAAATAACATCTCCTCCATCAACAGTAAAGTCTGATATTCAAAAATATCATGAATCCTTCCCACAGGTTCTTTTCTCTTTTTTAAGCTTTAGTGTAAAACATTATACGTGATTAGATACATAGAAGGCTTCACCAATATTATTCTGAGGAAGAAGTGTTAAAACCTCTTCTTTTCACACAGGAGGTTAACGTTTCCACCAACGTTCACTGCTCTTTCCAGAAATGATTAATACCACTCTACTTCTCTCTCAGTCTGTCCAATTTTCAAATATATTTGATATATGTTTAATGTTAAGACACTAATGATGGAAATGTCACCCATATTTCTTGGGGTAATGAGGAGTTAAGTATTTTCTGTTGTATGTCAGAAAGTAATTGGTCTCACATGATCTCACATGGGAGAAGAATAGGTCGGCACTCACCCACAGTTTTCTGGTGCCTCCCTGCTGACCCGTGGGAAGTTCCAGGTGAAGGTCACCCCCACTAGAGTACATTTCTACAACCTGCAACAGAAAAGCACAGGATGGTTAAGTCAAAATCATCTTCTTGATGCAAGTGATTTGCTGTTACGTAGAAATGTCTGATGCCTTAACTTTGTATCAGAAAAGATGTAAAGGGACATTTACAGATACAAATGCAAGCTAAATGTGGTGTCACATCACCAGAGGCAGTGCCCATACGTGTAGGAAGAAGTAGGATATTTAATTAAAACAAGGTTACTTTGGAATATTGAACTCAGAAATAGTGTAGCTGTTTCAGAGACTGGATTTTAGAAAATCCATCTGCAGAACATTTATTTTTATATTTTTCCAAGGTAACAGTTTATGGAAATGACCAAATTTTAGAAACATAAATTTTGTATTTCTTACAGTAACACAAGTCCTTCCTTATTCACACGTCTACAACAAGATCCAGTAACAGATTTGATAACTACTCAAACTGTAACACGTGCTCAGTTGGCTCAGTTGTGTTCAATGCCTGGTGACTCCATGGACTGTGGCCACTCATCAGTCTCCTCTGTCCATGGAATTTTCCAGCCAACAGTGCTGGAATGGCTTGCCATTTCCTACTCCAAGGGATCTTCCCGACCTAGGGATCGAACCTGCATCTCCTGCATTGGCACGCAGATTCTTAACCACTGAGCCACCTTGGAAATCCTAACTAAGACACAGTAAAGATCATATCGTATCCACAGACCACAGCATTAGTGCAGTATGAAAATATACGATGTCTTCTGGATCAAAACCACAGGTACTATTAATATCTCTGTGGCTTGTATCTACACCCATGATTTTATTTTTTTAGCTGATGATTTGAAAGTTTTTGTTTTTCTTAATATCTACAATGTCCTCTTGGTTTCTACCATGCATGTGTGCTAAGTCAATTTAGTCGTGTCTAACTCTGTGCTACCCTGTGGACTGCTGCCCACTAGGTTCCTCTGTGCATGGGGATTCTCCAGGCGAGCATACTGAGTAGACTGCCATACCCTCCTCCAGGTTTCTGCCATACAACAATGCAAATCAGCCAACTATACCTATTTTTTTCTTCTTTTGGTGCCTCCTGCTGACCCGTGGGAAGTTCCAGGTGAAGGTCACCCCACTAGAGTACATTTCTACAACCTGCAACAGAAAAGCACAGGATGGTTAAGTCAAAATCATCTTCTTGATGCAAGTGATTTGCTGTTACGTAGAAATGTCTGATGCCTTAACTTTGTATCAGAAAAGATGTAAAGGGACATTTACAGATACAAATGCAAGCTAAATGTGGTGTCACATCACCAGAGGCAGTGCCCATACGTGTAGGAAGAAGTAGGATATTTAATTAAAACAAGGTTACTTTGGAATATTGAACTCAGAAATAGTGTAGCTGTTTCAGAGACTGGATTTTAGAAAATCCATCTGCAGAACATTTATTTTTATATTTTTCCAAGGTAACAGTTTATGGAAATGACCAAATTTTAGAAACATAAATTTTGTATTTCTTACAGTAACACAAGTCCTTCCTTATTCACACGTCTACAACAAGATCCAGTAACAGATTTGATAACTACTCAAACTGTAACACGTGCTCAGTTGGCTCAGTTGTGTTCAATGCCTGGTGACTCCATGGACTGTGGCCACTCATCAGTCTCCTCTGTCCATGGAATTTTCCAGCCAACAGTGCTGGAATGGCTTGCCATTTCCTACTCCAAGGGATCTTCCCGACCTAGGGATCGAACCTGCATCTCCTGCATTGGCACGCAGATTCTTAACCACTGAGCCACCTTGGAAATCCTAACTAAGACACAGTAAAGATCATATCGTATCCACAGACCACAGCATTAGTGCAGTATGAAAATATACGATGTCTTCTGGATCAAAACCACAGGTACTATTAATATCTCTGTGGCTTGTATCTACACCCATGATTTTATTTTTTTAGCTGATGATTTGAAAGTTTTTGTTTTTCTTAATATCTACAATGTCCTCTTGGTTTCTACCATGCATGTGTGCTAAGTCAATTTAGTCGTGTCTAACTCTGTGCTACCCTGTGGACTGCTGCCCACTAGGTTCCTCTGTGCATGGGGATTCTCCAGGCGAGCATACTGAGTAGACTGCCATACCCTCCTCCAGGTTTCTGCCATACAACAATGCAAATCAGCCAACTATACCTATTTTTTTCTTCTTTTGGCCACTTCTATTGGTCTTTTATTTATTTTCATCTTTGTTCTTTGGCCTCTGTGGGCCTCCCATTGCTCCCTCTCTTGTTGCAGAGCACTAGCTCTGGGAGCATGCGCTCCAGAGCTCCAGCTTGGTAGCTGGACACATAGGTTCAGCCGCTCCATGGCACATGGGATCTTCCCAGGCCAGGGATCGAACTGGTGCCCCTTGCATTGCAAGGCGGTGTCCTTACCCACGGGACCACCAGAGAAGCCCTATACCTATTTTTAAAAAGAGTTTTTACTGAAGTCCATGTATAATAAAACTCTACATTTCAATATACAACATGATGGATTTGGATGTGCATGAAGCCATCTGTATATATGTCTGAATGCATCATGCTGTACACTACAATTAGGATAATAAACCAACCCTTTACCACCCAAAGTTCCCTTACTCCCTCTGCAATCCACCTGCTTCTCTCTGTCCTCCTCTGTCTGCAGGCACACTGAGCTGTTCTCGGCCACTCAAAATGAGCCATGCTTTCTAGAGTTTTATATAAATGGGAACATACAGTATGTGCTCTTGTGTCTGGCTGCTTTTATTCAACATAATTATCTTGAGATCCACTATGCTGTTTTTTTTTTTTTTTTTACGAACAGTTCATTTCGTTTATGATTTTATGGCTACTCCACAATTTTGAATCCATTCACTTGTTGATGGACATCTGGGCTGTTTTCAGTGTTGGATCATTACAGATAAAGCTGCTGTGAGCACCGTGTTTTGGGGAGAACATCTGCTTTCCTTTCTCTTGGGGAAACAGTAAGGAACAGAAGGGTCATATGGCAGGAGACTTTTCTTTAAAGGCAGATAATCCCAGCTCTTAAAAACAAAGGGTATATTTAATTAAATACAAATCTGGGGTGAAGAATGAGAATGGCTGGAAAACCTTTATTTGTCTTTACCACAAACCAGGAGCACAGAAAAAAGAACAAAGCAAGACAAACAGCAATACTTCAGTATGTGCTTAAAGGCTTTCGTTTTTGTTTCTGGTGTGTGTTGTTACAGTAATGAATTTAGCCAAGGCTAAGGAGCTAGGATTGTCTCTTCATATGATTACTTGCCTTTCAATTTATTACTGTTCCCCTGCAGTACTGACTGTGTTAACAGTAACAGCACCTTAATTGATGGGGTGACTGGAGAACTTTTCTGTAGAACCAGAAAACACCGCATGCCACTTCATTTACTCTTCCAAGGTATTAAGGAAACAAGTCTAATAATGCTTGGAAACAAGATTAAAAGGTTGATTCCTGATAAGAGGGCAGGGAATAAGGAAATGGGGACAGATAAAGGCTAAACTATAAAATCAAAGAGAACATCTCATTAACACCAGAACAACACACTCCTGATTTTCAGTCCACTGCCAGGTATAATAAAACTCTACATTTCAATATACAACATGATGGATTTGGATGTGCATGAAGCCATCTGTATATATGTCTGAATGCATCATGCTGTACACTACAATTAGGATAATAAACCAACCCTTTACCACCCAAAGTTCCCTTACTCCCTCTGCAATCCACCTGCTTCTCTCTGTCCTCCTCTGTCTGCAGGCACACTGAGCTGTTCTCGGCCACTCAAAATGAGCCTGCGTTTTCTAGAGTTTTATATAAATGGGAACATACAGTATGTGCTCTTGTGTCTGGCTGCTTTTATTCAACATAATTATCTTGAGATCCACTATGCTGTTTTTTTTTTTTTTTTTACGAACAGTTCATTTCGTTTATGATTTTATGGCTACTCCACAATTTTGAATCCATTCACTTGTTGATGGACATCTGGGCTGTTTTCAGTGTTGGATCATTACAGATAAAGCTGCTGTGAGCACCGTGTTTTGGGGAGAACATCTGCTTTCCTTTCTCTTGGGGAAACAGTAAGGAACAGAAGGGTCATATGGCAGGAGACTTTTCTTTAAAGGCAGATAATCCCAGCTCTTAAAAACAAAGGGTATATTTAATTAAATACAAATCTGGGGTGAAGAATGAGAATGGCTGGAAAACCTTTATTTGTCTTTACCACAAACCAGGAGCACAGAAAAAAGAACAAAGCAAGACAAACAGCAATACTTCAGTATGTGCTTAAAGGCTTTCGTTTTTGTTTCTGGTGTGTGTTGTTACAGTAATGAATTTAGCCAAGGCTAAGGAGCTAGGATTGTCTCTTCATATGATTACTTGCCTTTCAATTTATTACTGTTCCCCTGCAGTACTGACTGTGTTAACAGTAACAGCACCTTAATTGATGGGGTGACTGGAGAACTTTTCTGTAGAACCAGAAAACACCGCATGCCACTTCATTTACTCTTCCAAGGTATTAAGGAAACAAGTCTAATAATGCTTGGAAACAAGATTAAAAGGTTGATTCCTGATAAGAGGGCAGGGAATAAGGAAATGGGGACAGATAAAGGCTAAACTATAAAATCAAAGAGAACATCTCATTAACACCAGAACAACACACTCCTGATTTTCAGTCCACTGCCAGGTATTCCTAATTTAATAAAGTTTAGGGAACAAAGGACACTGATGATATATATAAAAGATAACTTTCGTAAAAAATTCCCATGAGGAATGTTAGTTTCTGTGTGCCCATGTATCTGTACACAAGCACACAGAAAAGGGCCTGACAAGATGCACCGAAATCACACAAGGGTTATCAGTGAGTAAGGGTTTGGGGCTGGAGTTGTGCTAACACAACAGTTATCAGTTACATGCAAGTATTTCCATTTAAATCAACTGAAATAAAACTGAATGATCAGTTCCTCAGCCCCCAGTCACAAGTTCACGTGCTCAACAGCCCTGTGTGGCTGGTGCTCCTGTAGTGGCCAGAGCAGACACAGAACTCTCCCATCAGCACCAGAAAGTTCTGCTGGACAGCACTAGATTGGAGGGCAAAAAGTTCAAGGGGGCTTCTGCCTCACATGTTTGAACTGTTCATATTTTTCAGTGAGAACATACTCGTGTGTTAATGTTATATAAAGAACAAATCAGGTGTAATTTCTTGCTTTACAATACTTTCTTAAACTTGAGGACAAGACTCATGACACATATTATAGGATTATGAGGTTAAGAGTCCCTTCCACACAACCTTCCAGTTATAAAAGCAATTAAGTCATGAGAATGTGACAGACAGGACAGTGACTACAGTTAAATATGCACTGTAACTGTGTATCTGAAAGTTACTTGAAGAGTAGATCTTGCAAGTTCTCATAAGAAAAAAAACCTTTGTAATTATGTGTGGTGATGCTGCTAACTAGACTTATGGAGGTGATCATTTTATGATATATACAAATACTAAATCTCTATGCTATTCACTTGAAACTAATATAATGTTATATGGTAATTCCACCTCAAGTGAAAAGTGCCCATCAGGAAGGGATTTGGATTTTTTCTTTCAAAAAAGAAAATTGCTTCCCAGGTAGACAATCTATTGGTTCCAATTTTTCTCTTTGGCTGTGCCCTGTGGCATGTGGATTAGTTCCCTGGCCAGGGATGGAACCAGCGCCCCTGCATTGGAAGCTCGGAGTCTCAATCACTTGATCACCAGTGAAGTCCCAATTTACTGGTTCTGAGAGAGCAATTTTGGCTTTCTATTTGCCCTCCTGTGTGCTGATGAACAATGCATTGTGATAAATCCTGAACTGAAAATGTTACATAACTGGAAAGGGACTAGATGAATCAAAGAGAAAAATCAATATTGAATTTCGAGGTAACTGCTCTCGATGGAAGCCTGATAACTCCCAAGGCTGAGGAACAAAGACACAGACTGTAAGGCTACTTAAATAACTAGATTGGTCAACATCTGCTGAGTCTGTAACCTCTGTCCTTCCAAGCTAAGAACAAGACCTTCAGTTCTCAGAGGGTCAACCCCAGAGAGCACATCCCTGGCGCCTGTAACAGGGCTTCTGCAGCTGCATGTGGCAGCTCACAACAGCAGGGCCTGAGAGAACAAGAGGACAATTCTTATTTCTTGTGACGTGCAGGTTCTGCTAACCTAGATTGGAGGGCAAAGTTCAAGGGGCTTCTGCCTCACATGTTTGAACTGTTCATATTTTTCAGTGAGAACATACTCGTGTGTTAATGTTATATAAAGAACAAATCAGGTGTAATTTCTTGCTTTACAATACTTTCTTAAACTTGAGGACAAGACTCATGACACATATTATAGGATTATGAGGTTAAGAGTCCCTTCCACACAACCTTCCAGTTATAAAAGCAATTAAGTCATGAGAATGTGACAGACAGGACAGTGACTACAGTTAAATATGCACTGTAACTGTGTATCTGAAAGTTACTTGAAGAGTAGATCTTGCAAGTTCTCATAAGAAAAAAAACCTTTGTAATTATGTGTGGTGATGCTGCTAACTAGACTTATGGAGGTGATCATTTTATGATATATACAAATACTAAATCTCTATGCTATTCACTTGAAACTAATATAATGTTATATGGTAATTCCACCTCAAGTGAAAAGTGCCCATCAGGAAGGGATTTGGATTTTTTCTTTCAAAAAAGAAAATTGCTTCCCAGGTAGACAATCTATTGGTTCCAATTTTTCTCTTTGGCTGTGCCCTGTGGCATGTGGATTAGTTCCCTGGCCAGGGATGGAACCAGCGCCCCTGCATTGGAAGCTCGGAGTCTCAATCACTTGATCACCAGTGAAGTCCCAATTTACTGGTTCTGAGAGAGCAATTTTGGCTTTCTATTTGCCCTCCTGTGTGCTGATGAACAATGCATTGTGATAAATCCTGAACTGAAAATGTTACATAACTGGAAAGGGACTAGATGAATCAAAGAGAAAAATCAATATTGAATTTCGAGGTAACTGCTCTCGATGGAAGCCTGATAACTCCCAAGGCTGAGGAACAAAGACACAGACTGTAAGGCTACTTAAATAACTAGATTGGTCAACATCTGCTGAGTCTGTAACCTCTGTCCTTCCAAGCTAAGAACAAGACCTTCAGTTCTCAGAGGGTCAACCCCAGAGAGAGCACATCCCTGGCGCCCTGTAACAGGGCTTCTGCAGCTGCATGTGGCAGCTCACAACAGCAGGGCCTGAGAGAACAAGAGGACAATTCTTATTTCTTGGACTGAAAATGGTCAAGAAACTAGCAAGAATTTGAGGTTTCTGTCTAGTTATGTGATAAAAGTTAGCTGAAACAGGGAAAATACACCGTTACTCAAAGCAGCAAAAGGTTGTAAGTGAAGACTAATGATGGAGAGGAACTCCTCCTCACTGTAAAAGCAGGAGACAAGTCACTGTCGTCTTTCACCACGAAGCTACCCAGCTACATATCATCAGATCTTGGGCGGGGTGTTTTTATCAGGGTGGCGATCCTTACCCAATGGCAGTTGACTTTGCTGGGAACCCTTTCTTGCTGCTTTAGCATACAATTCCAAGGCATTTCACAATCCCAGGCTGAATATCTCATCATGTTCTTCCTTGTTTTCCCCTTTGCTGTTTATGAGCCTTTCTTTTCTTTTCTTTTTAAAGATTTATTTATTTATTTATTTTTGGGCCGGGGTCGGGTTGGGGAGGGAGGGGAGCAGGCGGGCCACTTCTATTGGTCTTTCATTTGTCTGTTTTCATCCGTCTTTGTTCCTTGGCTCCTGTGGGCCTTCCATCACGGTGGCGTCTGTTGTTGCTGAGCGCCGGCTCTGGGCGCATGCGCTCCAGAGCTCCGGTTAGGTAATTGGACACATCAGTCCAACCGCTCCGTGGCACGTGGGATCTTCCCAGGCCAGGGATCGAACTGGCGCCCCTTGCACTGCAAGGCGGTGTCCTTACCCACTGGACCACCAGGGGAAGCCCTATGAGCCTTTCTATCAGGGAGTTCTAGGATGCCAAAACCTACTTTGGTTGCCAAAGTTCAGTGGCTCACCACAACACACAATACCACCTGCCATTTTCAAGTAGCCATTCAGTTCTGCAATATTGGTCCTGAAGAACTCCATGGGCCCGAGGCATGGACACTCTGGAAGTTACTGCAGCAGCAAATGTCACACATCTGGAAGTCACCGGGGATGTGGGGTGGGGATTTGAGAAAATAGTTGAAGGAACGACACCAGTCACTCCTACCCTCTTAGAGACAAAGGAACGAGTGAGGAGAGATTTCAAATGTGGAAGTAATGATTACTAAAAGACAGGGTAAGACAAGGAGCTGAATTTTAAGTAAAAATATGAGCTGGCTTTTAATCAATGGCTCTATACTACCCTTTCCTGGGATTTTAACTTTCAGGTTGCCAACACCAAAAATTTACACTTACTAGAGATAAATACAAATAGTGGTTTTAAAATTTTAAACTGGCCCAGAAGGAGCTCAAGCAAGAAAACAGGGGCCTCATGTAGATAAAAAAAACCTCTTCTTAAATTAAATGTAGAGCCACTTGAAACTAACACTAGAGAAACCAGTCATTTTAAAAATAGTTCCAAAATTCAGTAACTGGACTGATAAAACCTGAAATTCAGAGTACAAGCTGCATTAAAAGAATATCCCTCAGCAGTAGTATTAATCACTCAACTGTGTATGACTCTTTGCCTAGCTGACATTTCCTACTCCAGAGGATCTTCCTCACCTAGGAACTGAACCTGGGTCCTCCCACACTGCAGGTAGAATCTTCACCATCTGAGCCACGGGTACTATATACAACCCTGCACTTTAGCTAGTTGTAAAAACTGTAACAGACTGAGATTTCATGCTAAGCATTAATTTCCACTAAAGTGAAACACAATCAAAAATCAGGGCCATAAATTCACCTGCAAAGGCTCACTGTGAGGATTGTGGATGTTTATTATAGGCGAGAAACTGCTATTCACAGGGACTCTGGCTCCAAGGAATGGCCTCAATCGGTATGGATTTGGAACTCCAACACCAAATACCTGTTTCCAAGGAGAAAAAAATGCAATTTGAGTAGCTTTCATAGTTTTATGTAACATTACAACCAACTGATTTAGGAGAAAACTGGTGAGTTTAACTTATGGCAAAATCTTAATTCCTTTTAAGAGGAACACGTGTAGTTTCTATACTTGCTTGACTACCAGTTGATTTGAGATACGCATATATTTCAGGAATATATGTGTATATTCATTTTTATATACATATCTCAAAATACACATAAATATGCATTTGGAATGACTTCTGTAATATATTAGAAATTGAAATGCTAGCAGTCCTTCACAAGGTCATGGGAGAGGCAAAAGAAGAAAAACAGAGAATCAAGAGATTTCTCTGTTCCAACCATCAGAAGACGGCTTTAGGGACCCAGACAATTTCTTAATGAGCAAGCCCAGTCCTGGGTCATTCCCACATGGGAGTGTGGGTTGACCAAACAGGGTGAGCTGGTCATTCAAATTACAAACGTTTATCAAGTACCTATGATGTACAAGGTACAACCATGTACAGTTGTGAACAATTCAACAGTGAACAAGACGTGTAATGTGCCTGCCCTTATGAAACTTAGCTCCTAGCATGAGGGACAGCCTAGATAACAATAAAAAGGGTTTTAAAAAGTGGGTAATGTGACAGAGAGTAGTTAGTTGAAGTGAGTAGGGGAATATTCTTTAAAAGATGGTGGCCAGGGTAGGTGATGTGAGCTGATGTCACTTGAAAGATGAGAAGAAACCAGCAGTTGAGAGTCTGTTCAGCAAGGGGAAGTGTACAGGAAAGGGCCTGGCATGTATGAAGACAAGGAAAAAGATGAGAACCATGGTCAAATAGTATAAGATGGGAGAGCTACATGAAGTCAGATTCTTATAGCCTTGCTGGCCTTGGTCAGAGGCATTCATTTTTCTCTAAGAGCAGTGAGAAAGTATAAGGATTTCTGTGAGGGGCTGACCGGATCTGGTTCATGTTCAGGGAAGATCACCCTGGCTACAGTGTGAACAAGGGACTGTGGCAGAGGCTGCGGAGGAGAGGAAGGGCAGTAAGGAGGCTCCTGTACCCAGGAAGTGGTGGGGCCGGCCGGCCTGAGAGACGGCAGTGGTCCTGAAGAGACATTTAAGAGGAAGATGTGGTGAAAGACTAAGTGTGGGGAGGTGAGGACAGCTGACGCTGAGGCTCACCTTGAGAACCACCTGACCACGTCCTCAGGCTGCCCGTGGTCGGAGCTTGGGGCGCCTCTGGAGGGCACAGGTCCTCACAGTCTCATGGAGGTCTCTTCATTTACTCAACGAGTATATGCCAAGCACATCAAAGCCCTTTTAACTTCTGTAATATATTAGAAATTGAAATGCTAGCAGTCCTTCACAAGGTCATGGAGAGGCAAAAGAAGAAAAACAGAGAATCAAGAGATTTCTCTGTTCCAACCATCAGAAGACGGCTTTAGGGACCCAGACAATTTCTTAATGAGCAAGCCCAGTCCTGGGTCATTCCCACATGGGAGTGTGGGTTGACCAAACAGGGTGAGCTGGTCATTCAAATTACAAACGTTTATCAAGTACCTATGATGTACAAGGTACAACCATGTACAGTTGTGAACAATTCAACAGTGAACAAGACGTGTAATGTGCCTGCCCTTATGAAACTTAGCTCCTAGCATGAGGGACAGCCTAGATAACAATAAAAAGGGTTTTAAAAAGTGGGTAATGTGACAGAGAGTAGTTAGTTGAAGTGAGTACGGGAATATTCTTTAAAAGATGGTGGCCAGGGTAGGTGATGTGAGCTGATGTCACTTGAAAGATGAGAAGAAACCAGCAGTTGAGAGTCTGTTCAGCAAGGGGAAGTGTACAGGAAAGGGCCTGGCATGTATGAAGACAAGGAAAAAGATGAGAACCATGGTCAAATAGTATAAGATGGGAGAGCTACATGAAGTCAGATTCTTATAGCCTTGCTGGCCTTGGTCAGAGGCATTCATTTTTCTCTAAGAGCAGTGAGAAAGTATAAGGATTTCTGTGAGGGGCTGACCGGATCTGGTTCATGTTCAGGGAAGATCACCCTGGCTACAGTGTGAACAAGGGACTGTGGCAGAGGCTGCGGAGGAGAGGAAGGGCAGTAAGGAGGCTCCTGTACCCAGGAAGTGGTGGGGCCGGCCGGCCTGAGAGACGGCAGTGGTCCTGAAGAGACATTTAAGAGGAAGATGTGGTGAAAGACTAAGTGTGGGGAGGTGAGGACAGCTGACGCTGAGGCTCACCTTGAGAACCACCTGACCACGTCCTCAGGCTGCCCGTGGTCGGAGCTTGGGGCGCCTCTGGAGGGCACAGGTCCTCACAGTCTCATGGAGGTCTCTTCATTTACTCAACGAGTATATGCCAAGTGCTCTTCTGTATAGCACATCAAAGTCATTCACCCATAGTGGTTTCCAAAGCTTACTGACTGCCTACCAAATGACTGTTAAAAGACTTACTCACCATAAATAAACATAAGATACGATGCCTGACTAACATGGAACGTTTACTCTAACACTGATTTCCAAAATACATGAATAACTGACAAAATACATGAAGCATTCTGGGTAGTGGAGAAGAAACATTCGAAAACAAAAGCATAAAAACTGTAAAGATACCAGCTAAGTAAGGCTTTGTTTGAGTTCCATGGGCAGTACAGCTCTCTGGTTAAGAGGATGGTCTTTGTAGTTACAAAGACATGGGTCTGAGTTCCCGCTCAGTGACTTACTAGTGGCATGATTATTTACCCTTTCTAAACTTCACCTTCCTCATCTAAAGAAATAAGGACAGTATCTGTAGTGCAGGCAGAAGTAGTGCCAAAGAAATTCTTTTGCAATCTTGCTATATAAAAATCTCGACTCACAAAGCATTACCTTTCTTTAATAACCCGAACAATGATAGGACATATAAGAGTTTATCAAAAATTTAAACAATTACCAAAGAGGAGCAGGCACATATGTTTTAATCCTGAAACTACTGTCACTTCATAAGTGTGCAAAAAGTAAAGGGCACTGTGAAAATATTTTTAACTGTTCTTCTCCCAATCTGACATTAACTCTTTAGCTGTACCTTTTAAACATCATTTGCTCAGTCTGATTTGAATAGGGACTCACAAACACAAGTGGAAAGCATAAAAATGCTCTATACTCTTATATTTTACCCAATTCTGAGTTTTTGAAAAGAGTTCCCAAGAGGTTGTCATATGATAGGCTGAAGATGAAAACTGTATTTTATAAATAAATGAAAGATTTCATTCTGACTCTTACCTGGTAAGTGAATACCCCATGATTAGATGTATTAATAAATAAAGTATTTTCTACATTTCCAACTACTCTTGCAAGAAAAACTACATCAAATGATGTATTTCCTCCTGGAAGAATTTTCTGAAAAAGAAAAGTAATAAATGTAAATTAGTAAAACAAAACAAAACAAAAACAGATCAGAGTGACCATAGTTAAGACAGCTAAAGTTCTCTAAAACATCTTAGAACCATTTCTATAAACTAGCTTTTTCTTCCTAAAGGTTTAAGTTTTAAATTAGGCAAACTATTTTGCAATGGAAAAAAAGATGTCACAGATCTTTGTCAATCATAATTCTAAAGCCCTGTACAACAGATGGTTCCCTTGGATTCTGTTCATTCAATAATCACCAGGCTGGAATGAAGTGCCTAATTACAGGCTCTTTCAATACCAGACAAGCAATAAGGAGCTGAGCCGAGGTCGAGCTTCTTACAGAGATGTTCTACAGTCATCCATACTATTCTAATAAGTAAACAAGCCCAACAAGCCCGGCCTCAACCCCTGATCTCTGTCACCCATTCACCCAAGGCACAAAATGTACCAGCAACTCACATTAAAAAAGGAATGGAGAGGAGGTGTAGGTACTCCCTCCTCTTAACCTGAGCACACTGAAATGTCACTGTGGTTTGCAAATAAAAGCTCTGTTATAGCAGAACAACAGGGCTGCTTCATAAAGTCTCAGAGACTGCAAATGTAGTTCTGCCTGCAATGACGCCTCAGAATGCATTTTAATATGTAAAGTCACTAACTTCTCTCATTGTGCCTCTGTGGCTAGAACACTAAAATGCTTGCCAAATTACAGCTTAAAATCTATGGCAGTGAGACTTCTGTCTTCACTTTTGGATGGAGACAGTTGGGAAGAGCATTTTTCCCATATTATAAGAAAACAAAATCACCTGAAAAATAGTCACCTTTCTTCTGTATCAATCAGCTGCAAATGTACAGAAACACAAGCACCTTTAAGACAAGATGGAACGTGCGCAGAGGCAGACAGTGGGAAGAGGACGAAACTACCATTCAAGACAGTTAAGAATTCAGCTAACATCTATATGCACAGCTCAACGTTGAGTGTGGGCTACACAACATGTTACACAGAAGGCCTGGAAGTTGTAGATGCAAGAGGAAGGTCACACTCAAGCCAAAAACCAGTAACAGGAAGGTATCTGGCAAACCCCTTAGCAGTTCTAAATGAAACAACATACTTCTAAAAAACCCACAGGTTGAAGAAGCAGTCACAAAGGAAATTCCAAAACATTTGGAGTCAACTGGAAATGAAAACTGCATATCAAAATTTCTTGGTTGAGCTAAACAAATACTTGGAGGGCAATTACAGTGTTACATACTTATCTTGAAAAGAAATGTCTCAAATCAATAATCTATGTTTCCATCTTGAGTCACTAGAAAAATAACAAATTAAACCCTAAATATTCTTGCCCAGAGGATCTCGTGGATGGAGGAACCTGGTGGGCTACAGTCCATGGGGTCGCACAGAGTCAGACACCACTGAAGTGACTCAGCAAGCAAACCCTAAATAAGCAAAAGGGAGACTAAAAAAAAAACAAAAGCTGAAAATGAAAGAAAAGAAAGAGGAGACACGTGTATACCTATGGCTGTTGCATGTTGGTGTATGGCAGAAAGCAACACAACATTGTAAACCAATTATCCTCCAACTAAAGAGAAAAGAGGATGCTGAGAGAGATGCAAATCCTTCCTTTTTTTTTTTTTTTCGTTTTTTAAAACAGGGAGTATCTATTTCCAAATGACCCTTAGGATGTAACAGAATGGTGATGAAGCAGAATAATAAACTCACGTTCAGTAATGTAATCTTCCTGTAAAAATTCATCAGATTTGCTGTAATTCACCCTTGTGTTCCCTTCGCTACAAACTTTAAAACAAATATAATTTGATTAAGAAAAAAGAAGGCTTCCTCAGTGGCTCAGTGCGTAGACAGCCCGCCTTGCAATGCAAGGGTCGCCAGTTCAATCCCTGACCCAGGAAGATCCTACGTGTTGCGGAGCAGCTGGACTGGTGTGTCCAATTACCGAGTTGGAGCTCTGGAGCGCATGCGCCCAGAGCCGATGCTCTGCAATGAGAGAGGCCACTGCAATGGGAAGTTCACACAGGCCAAAGAATAAAGATAGATGAAAATAAATAAACGAACAGTGGGTGGGAGGCATAAAGGAAGTAGCATGAAGGCCTGTACTATCATATGTGAAGAAAATAGCTCTAGTCATTGCTCTGTGAGAAAAGGGGATCCTGCAGGGGTGCTGTGTGACGGTCTGGAGGGGTGGGATGGCGGGGGGGGGGGGATATACATATGACTAATCTAGTAAAACAGAAACTTAAAAAAAGAAAAAAAAAAGAAAAGAAATAAACGAAAAACCAATAAAAGAGGCAAAAATTACAAAAAAAGAAAGAAAACAGTAGGAAAAAGTAATGAAGATAGCACAAGGCATGCTGACTTTGGTTCTGAATGACCTGCAGCAAAGTTTCTCATCTTTGGACTACATCAGTCCCCAACCTTCTGCTCTCTTGGTGATCTCACCCAGGTCAGGGCTTCATACATTCACACATGCCTCCTATACCTTTTTTTTTTTTTTCCAGATTTCAAGATTTCGTTTTAATTGGAAAAACTCAAACCAGACTTTGAAAACAAATGAAAAGCCTCTGAACAGTCCACCCTCCTTCAGTGAATGCTTTTCCTTTTCCTTCGAGAGCTGGGACTGGGGCTCACTATTAAGCTACTTTTTTTTAATTGATTTTTTTAACTGAAGTACAGTTGGTTTACAATGTTGCCTACACTTCTATTTTGAGCCTACTCCTTTCCCTCAAACTCCAAACTTAAATACCAAGTGCCTAACTGTGCACCTCTACCTGGACGCCTAGGAGACTTACCAAACCCAACCCTTCCAGCACTGAACTGCTGACCACTCTCTGGAAACCTGCTCCACCTTCAGCCTGTTCTATCTCAGCTAATGGCAACTCCATTCTCCTAGCTGCTCAGGACAAACTTTGAAGTCACTCTTGACTCTTCTCTTTCTCTCAATCCCATCTCAGAAAGTCCTGCTGCTGTCTTCAAAACATATCTCAAATCCAACAGCTTTCTTCATTTCTTTTCTCTGCTCAAGGCAAACTTGTCCTGACGTCTTGCAACACCTAGGACAACTCCCCCTGCCTTTCAGTCTATTTCTGATAAAAGTGATCCTTATAAAATGTAAGCTATTGTTCATTCCTCTGCTTAAAACCTGTGAAAGAGTCCCATTTCAGTCAGGATTAGAGCCCAAATCATTACTACAGCTTCTAAGGCCCTTGCTGGTCTGTCCCCACCACCCACCTCTTCCTCATCTCAGCCTTGCTCGCTCTGGCTTAGCCACACTGTCCTCTGTGCACACGGGTCATGCTTTCATACTGGAGATTTCACTGCTTGAGCCCTCTGCACAGAATGTTCTTCCATATAGGCCACTTCCTCCATGCATCTCCTGCAAGTCTTCAAATGTCACCTTTCGAATGAAGCCTACCCTGACCTTCCTATTTAAGACTGAAGGACTGATCTTGGTATCATGGTAGTGTAAGACATTCCTCCTTTTTGTTCCCTTTAAGACAACACATTAGATATCCGTCCACAGACAGAAATGCCTCTGTGGGACTTGTAGGATCCGGTGCCCTTCACCTGAAGATCTAGGGCCTGCCATGCCACCCGGGCATCTGGAAACAGGTGGACAGACTTCTACAAAGTTTGCAGAACCAATGAACTTGCCCCGACCTCTCTTGCTGCAGCTAGGAAAGAACCTGGAGAGTGCTGACCTGGGAAGACAGTGATGGACAAGAGATAACTTGTACAAGTCTACCCTTCCAGAGGAGGTGTTTCAGCATGCCTGGGGAGGGGGAAAAAAAAGAATCTGGCGGCAGTGGAGACAGTAACAGGAATTTTCACAGGGCCAACTTCCCCACTCTGCTAAGGCAACACTGCATGGGATAGTGACTGCTCCTGGGCAAAAAAGGGCCGAATCCCCGACTGAACTGCTGACCACTCTCTGGAAACCTGCTCCACCTTCAGCCTGTTCTATCTCAGCTAATGGCAACTCCATTCTCCTAGCTGCTCAGGACAAACTTTGAAGTCACTCTTGACTCTTCTCTTTCTCTCAATCCCATCTCAGAAAGTCCTGCTGCTGTCTTCAAAACATATCTCAAATCCAACAGCTTTCTTCATTTCTTTTCTCTGCTCAAGGCAAACTTGTCCTGACGTCTTGCAACACCTAGGACAACTCCCCCTGCCTTTCAGTCTATTTCTGATAAAAGTGATCCTTATAAAATGTAAGCTATTGTTCATTCCTCTGCTTAAAACCTGTGAAAGAGTCCCATTTCAGTCAGGATTAGAGCCCAAATCATTACTACAGCTTCTAAGGCCCTTGCTGGTCTGTCCCCACCACCCACCTCTTCCTCATCTCAGCCTTGCTCGCTCTGGCTTAGCCACACTGTCCTCTGTGCACACGGGTCATGCTTTCATACTGGAGATTTCACTGCTTGAGCCCTCTGCACAGAATGTTCTTCCATATAGGCCACTTCCTCCATGCATCTCCTGCAAGTCTTCAAATGTCACCTTTCGAATGAAGCCTACCCTGACCTTCCTATTTAAGACTGAAGGACTGATCTTGGTATCATGGTAGTGTAAGACATTCCTCCTTTTTGTTCCCTTTAAGACAACACATTAGATATCCGTCCACAGACAGAAATGCCTCTGTGGGACTTGTAGGATCCGGTGCCCTTCACCTGAAGATCTAGGGCCTGCCATGCCACCCGGGCATCTGGAAACAGGTGGACAGACTTCTACAAAGTTTGCAGAACCAATGAACTTGCCCCGACCTCTCTTGCTGCAGCTAGGAAAGAACCTGGAGAGTGCTGACCTGGGAAGACAGTGATGGACAAGAGATAACTTGTACAAGTCTACCCTTCCAGAGGAGGTGTTTCAGCATGCCTGGGGAGGGGGAAAAAAAAGAATCTGGCGGCAGTGGAGACAGTAACAGGAATTTTCACAGGGCCAACTTCCCCACTCTGCTAAGGCAACACTGCATGGGATAGTGACTGCTCCTGGGCCAGGGGGAAGAGAGGAGAGCAGCCTGGTGGATTA
The DNA here is from genome assembly GCA_022376925.1 of Tragulus kanchil. Classification (NCBI taxonomy): domain Eukaryota; kingdom Metazoa; phylum Chordata; class Mammalia; order Artiodactyla; family Tragulidae; genus Tragulus; species Tragulus kanchil. The sequence goes on from JAIOJX010000029.1 coordinate 97,496,894, forward strand.
ATTCCTAGAAACATACAACCTACCAAGATTGAATCAGGAAGAAACAGAAAATCTCAACAGACCAATAATGAGTAAGGAAATTGAATCAGTAATCCAAAACCTCCCCAAACAGAAAACTCCAGGGCCAGATGGCTTCTCTGGTGAATTCTATTCAATACTTACAGAAGAACTGATGCCACTCTTTCTTAAATTCTTCCCAAAATTAAGAGACAGAAACACTTCCAAACTCATTTTATAAGGCCAAAACTACCGTGATACCAAAGCCAGATAAGGCTACCATGAGAAAACAATAAACAATATCCCTGATGAATTATAGATGCAAAAATTCTCAAGAATTACTAGCAAAGTAAATTCACCAATACAACAAAAAATCATTTGACAAAATACATCGTCTTTTCATGATAAAAACCTTCAACTGGCTGAGTAAAGAAGGAGCGTACTCAACATAATTAGACCATATACAAACATCCAAAGCTAACACCACATTCAATGACGGAAATCTGAAAGTTTTCCTTTAAGATCAGAAACAAGGCAAGGGTGCCCACTCTTTGCACTCTTATTCAACATAGTACTGGAAGGCCTGAGTTAAAGCACCTAAGGCAAGACAACAAAATAAAAGGAATTAGAAGTGGAAAATACGAGGAAAAGTTGTCATTATTTGCAGATGATATTGTATTATATAGAGAAAATCCTGAATACTCAACCAAAAAGCTGTTGCAACTAATCAACAAATTCCCTAAAATTGTAGAAAATAAAATCAATACACAGAAACCAGTTGCACTGCTATACGTCAATAATGAAACATTTGAAAAAGGAAAAAAAAAAACTATTCTATTCACAGTTGCATCAAAAACAATACTTAGTAATAAATTTATCCAAGGAGGTGAAAGATTCTGTATAATGAAAACTGTTTAAGACCTTAATCAAATGTACAAGTCTACCCTTCCAGAGGAGGTGTTTCAGCATGCCTGGGGAGGGGGAAAAAAAAGAATCTGGCGGCAGTGGAGACAGTAACAGGAATTTTCACAGGGCCAACTTCCCCACTCTGCTAAGGCAACACTGCATGGGATAGTGACTGCTCCTGGGCCAGGGGGAAGAGAGGAGAGCAGCCTGGTGGATTAATTCCTAGAAACATACAACCTACCAAGATTGAATCAGGAAGAAACAGAAAATCTCAACAGACCAATAATGAGTAAGGAAATTGAATCAGTAATCCAAAACCTCCCCAAACAGAAAACTCCAGGGCCAGATGGCTTCTCTGGTGAATTCTATTCAATACTTACAGAAGAACTGATGCCACTCTTTCTTAAATTCTTCCCAAAATTAAGAGACAGAAACACTTCCAAACTCATTTTATAAGGCCAAAACTACCGTGATACCAAAGCCAGATAAGGCTACCATGAGAAAACAATAAACAATATCCCTGATGAATTATAGATGCAAAAATTCTCAAGAATTACTAGCAAAGTAAATTCACCAATACAACAAAAAATCATTTGACAAAATACATCGTCTTTTCATGATAAAAACCTTCAACTGGCTGAGTAAAGAAGGAGCGTACTCAACATAATTAGACCATATACAAACATCCAAAGCTAACACCACATTCAATGACGGAAATCTGAAAGTTTTCCTTTAAGATCAGAAACAAGGCAAGGGTGCCCACTCTTTGCACTCTTATTCAACATAGTACTGGAAGGCCTGAGTTAAAGCACCTAAGGCAAGACAACAAAATAAAAGGAATTAGAAGTGGAAAATACGAGGAAAAGTTGTCATTATTTGCAGATGATATTGTATTATATAGAGAAAATCCTGAATACTCAACCAAAAAGCTGTTGCAACTAATCAACAAATTCCCTAAAATTGTAGAAAATAAAATCAATACACAGAAACCAGTTGCACTGCTATACGTCAATAATGAAACATTTGAAAAAGGAAAAAAAAAAACTATTCTATTCACAGTTGCATCAAAAACAATACTTAGTAATAAATTTATCCAAGGAGGTGAAAGATTCTGTATAATGAAAACTGTTTAAGACCTTAATCAAAGAAATTGTAAAAAACAAATGGAAAGACAGTCTTTGTTCAAGGCTCAGAAGAATTAACATTTTTTAAATGTCCATGCCAAGCAAACCTATCTACAGATTCTCTTTATCAAAATCCAATGGCATCTTAACAGAAATAGATAAAACAATCCTAAAATTTGTACCAAAACATAAAACAATCAAAAAAAAAAAAAATCAAACCTGGAGGCATCATAGTTCCTGCTTTCAAAGCATACCTTAAAAGTACAGAAATTAAAACAGCTGATTCAGGCATAAAAATAAGATATATAGACCAGTAGAACAAATACAGAGCCCCAGAAATAAGCCCCTGAATGTATGATTATCTAATATCTGACATGGGAGCCAAGAACACTCAATAGGCAAAGGCTGTATCTTCAATAAATGGCATTCGGAAAACAGAATAACCACACACAGAAAAATGAAACTCGATCCCTACTGTATAGAACTCTCCAAAATAACTCAAAATGGATTAAAGATTTAAAATATATAACCTCATACTATAAAACTCCTAGAAGAAAACATAGGGATAAAACTCCTAGAAGATTAGAGGGAAAAAATCCTTGACACTGGTCTGTACAATGACATTCAAAGCAGAAGGAACAAAAGCAAAAAATCAGCAAGAAGGAGTACATTAAAGAGCTTCTGCACAACAAAAGAAATGATCAAAAATGAAAATGGGAAAAATATTGAACTGACTCCCTGGTGTCCAGGGGTTAAGCTCCAACGCCAAAGCAAAGGACACAAGAGATCTTGGCTCTGAGAGGGGCACCTAAGGCAAGACAACAAAATAAAAGGAATTAGAAGTGGAAAATACGAGGAAAAGTTGTCATTATTTGCAGATGATATTGTATTATATAGAGAAAATCCTGAATACTCAACCAAAAAGCTGTTGCAACTAATCAACAAATTCCCTAAAATTGTAGAAAATAAAATCAATACACAGAAACCAGTTGCACTGCTATACGTCAATAATGAAACATTTGAAAAGGAAAAAAAAAAACTATTCTATTCACAGTTGCATCAAAAACAATACTTAGTAATAAATTTATCCAAGGAGGTGAAAGATTCTGTATAATGAAAACTGTTTAAGACCTTAATCAAAGAAATTGTAAAAAACAAATGGAAAGACAGTCTTTGTTCAAGGCTCAGAAGAATTAACATTTTTTAAATGTCCATGCCAAGCAAACCTATCTACAGATTCTCTTTATCAAAATCCAATGGCATCTTAACAGAAATAGATAAAACAATCCTAAAATTTGTACCAAAACATAAAACAATCAAAAAAAAAAAAAATCAAACCTGGAGGCATCATAGTTCCTGCTTTCAAAGCATACCTTAAAAGTACAGAAATTAAAACAGCTGATTCAGGCATAAAAATAAGATATATAGACCAGTAGAACAAATACAGAGCCCCAGAAATAAGCCCCTGAATGTATGATTATCTAATATCTGACATGGGAGCCAAGAACACTCAATAGGCAAAGGCTGTATCTTCAATAAATGGCATTCGGAAAACAGAATAACCACACACAGAAAAATGAAACTCGATCCCTACTGTATAGAACTCTCCAAAATAACTCAAAATGGATTAAAGATTTAAAATATATAACCTCATACTATAAAACTCCTAGAAGAAAACATAGGGATAAAACTCCTAGAAGATTAGAGGGAAAAAATCCTTGACACTGGTCTGTACAATGACATTCAAAGCAGAAGGAACAAAAGCAAAAAATCAGCAAGAAGGAGTACATTAAAGAGCTTCTGCACAACAAAAGAAATGATCAATGAAATGAAAATGGGAAAAAATATTTGCAAACTGGACTTCCCTGGTGGTCCAGGGGTTAAGACTCCACCTGCCAATGCAGGGGACACAGGTTTGATCCCTGGTCCAAGAAGATTCCACATGCCGTGGGGCAACTAACTCTTGTGCCACAACTACCAAAGCCTGAATGATCTATAGCCTGTGCTCTGCAACAAGAAAAGCCACCTCAATGAGAAGCCTGTGCACTGCAACTAAAAGGTAGCCCCTACTTACTGCAACGAGAGAAGCCTGTGTGCAGGAACAAAGACCCAGTGCAGCTAAAAATTAAGAAAAATATCTGCAAACCATATACTGCATAAGGAGTTAATAAGCCATAATGTATAAAGTAGTCATATAACTCAATAACAACAACAAAAAAGGCACAATCTGATTTTAAAAATGGGGAGAGGAATTAAATTGCCATTTTTCTAAAGAAGACATCTAAATGGCCAATAAGCACATGAAATGATGTTCAATGTCACTAATCACTAGAGAAATGCAAATCAAAACCACAATGAGATATCAGTTCACACCTGTCATTAGGAAGAGAAAAGTCTTGGTGAGAATCTGGACATAAGGGAGTCCTTTCACACTGCTGATGGGAATGTAAAGTGTTTTAGCCACCATTGAAAACAGTATAGAGGTTCCCCCCAAATAAAAAACAGAACCACCATATAATCCAATAAACCCACCTGTGCATATGTACTCAAAGGAAATGAAAACACGATACTGAAGAGATGCATGTACTCCCATGTTAACTGCAGCACTCACTGTTCACAACAGGTATGATATGGAAACAACTTAAGTGTCTGGCAACACATGAATGGATAAAGTCATTGGAGTGTATATTCCTAGCCAATGGAATTTTATTCAGCCAAGGAAAAAGGAAAACCTGCCATTTGTCATCTTGAGGGCATTATGCTAAGTGAGACAGACACTTAGTGAAAAGCAATCATTTGTACATGGAATCTAAATATGCAGACCTTATAGAAGCAGAGAGAAGAACAGTGGTTATCAGAGTCTTGGTGGTAGGGTATGGAGAGATGTTGTTTAAGTGGATGAATGTGTAGCTAGTAGATAATTATGTTCTGACAATCTAATGCACATCATAGTGATTATAGAAAATATTGCATTATAAACTTCAAGGTTGCGCTTCCCTGGTGGTCCAGTGGGTAAAGAGTCAGCCTTGCAGTGCAAGGGGTATGGGTTCAATGCCTGGCCTGGGAAGATCCCACATGCTGCAGAGCAGCTGGACTGGTGTGTCCAATTATGAGCTGGTGCTCTGGAGCATATTTCTGCAATGAGAGTGGCTACTGCAACAGGAGGCCCACACAGGCCAAAGCGGGGGAAAAAAAAAGATGGATGAAAATAAATAAATAAACAAACAATAAAATAGGTCAAAAGTAAAAAACACAACAAGAATCCATTCTAGGCAAAGCAATGCACACATTAAAAAAAAAAAAAGAAAACAAAAGTCAAGGTTTCTAAGAGATCAGATGGTAACTGTTTCCATCACAAAAAAGAAACAATATTCATGTCAAATGACAGACGTGTAAGCTAAACCTATATTAGTAGTCATACAGTAAAATATAAATGTATCAAATCCACATGACGTACATCTTAAACTCACACAAATGCTATGTGTCAATTACATCACAACAAAAAAAGAAAAAGAATTAGACCACATCTCCTCCCACCATGCTCCTAGTCCCCTTATCCTACCTGCTTTTCCCCAGCTTGTATAAATCTAACATTTTATCAAATTTACTTATTACTCTTGTCTCCTTTTTTGCTGCTGATGTCACCCATACACCCCTAGGGGCAAGTACTGTACGTGAAGAGGCTCAGTTGTTCACTAATAAACCCAAAAGGTACTCAATAAATACTTGTTAAATTAATTCCTTATTTCCATACAGGTGGCAAACTATTTTTAATTTGAATTTCTTTATATGGTTTAAATTGCAAAAGTAGTAAGTGCTTATTTTACTTAGTGATGCAGTGTAAAGATGGGCGAAGAACTAGTTAATACTACCAACCCAGCCCCAGTCTCATCCTTGTCAGTTACCCAGTTAACCTGGTGTGTCAATATGCACCTTACTCTGGCTCTTACTAATATTTCTACATATATATTTTTTATATAAATGGTATCATATTCTATTTTACAATGTGATTTTCTTATAAATTAAGATACATATTACTCCATATGAGCAGATATACATCTGGTTTATCCTTTATATTATCTGTATAATAATATCCCATACTATTGCTAAAAGTGTTTCATTATAAACTTCAAGGTTGCGCTTCCCTGGTGGTCCAGTGGGTAAAGAGTCAGCCTTGCAGTGCAAGGGGTATGGGTTCAATGCCTGGCCTGGGAAGATCCCACATGCTGCAGAGCAGCTGGACTGGTGTGTCCAATTATGAGCTGGTGCTCTGGAGCATATTTCTGCAATGAGAGTGGCTACTGCAACAGGAGGCCCACACAGGCCAAAGCGGGGGAAAAAAAAAGATGGATGAAAATAAATAAATAAACAAACAATAAAATAGGTCAAAAGTAAAAAACACAACAAGAATCCATTCTAGGCAAAGCAATGCACACATTAAAAAAAAAAAAAGAAAACAAAAGTCAAGGTTTCTAAGAGATCAGATGGTAACTGTTTCCATCACAAAAAAGAAACAATATTCATGTCAAATGACAGACGTGTAAGCTAAACCTATATTAGTAGTCATACAGTAAAATATAAATGTATCAAATCCACATGACGTACATCTTAAACTCACACAAATGCTATGTGTCAATTACATCACAACAAAAAAAGAAAAAGAATTAGACCACATCTCCTCCCACCATGCTCCTAGTCCCCTTATCCTACCTGCTTTTCCCCAGCTTGTATAAATCTAACATTTTATCAAATTTACTTATTACTCTTGTCTCCTTTTTTGCTGCTGATGTCACCCATACACCCCTAGGGGTAAGTACTGTAAGTGAAGAGTCTCAGTTGTTCACTAATAAACCCAAAAGGTACTCAATAAATACTTGTTAAATTAATTCCTTATTTCCATACAGGTGGCAAACTATTTTTAATTTGAATTTCTTTATATGGTTTAAATTGCAAAAGTAGTAAGTGCTTATTTTACTTAGTGATGCAGTGTAAAGATGGGCGAAGAACTAGTTAATACTACCAACCCAGCCCCAGTCTCATCCTTGTCAGTTACCCAGTTAACCTGGTGTGTCAATATGCACCTTACTCTGGCTCTTACTAATATTTCTACATATATATTTTTTATATAAATGGTATCATATTCTATTTTACAATGTGATTTTCTTATAAATTAAGATACATATTACTCCATATGAGCAGATATACATCTGGTTTATCCTTTATATTATCTGTATAATAATATCCCATACTATTGCTATATCACATTTTGTTTAATTCCCAATAACAGGCATGAAAATCAGAATTTAACCTGAAATAGAATTAAAAGTGTCCAGGTATCTACATATAATCAAAAAGTCATTAGTATTCATTCATGACCTTCTACCTATGAGATTATTATATTAAACATACTAAAATAAATGGGCCAAACATCTTCATTTTAGCCACAGGTTGAAACAAACTTTATCCTAATTAATCTTCAGTTTACCCAAAAAGGTCATCAAATCAAAGGTTCTACACCAGAGAAAAATACTTTTTGTTTGCTTATCAATGTTTATAAGGCACCCATTTCCACAATTCTTATGGTAATCAAAATTTGACTATTACAGCGTATTTTTTAAAATCTGTATACTTTATGGCAGTACAGTATGCAGTACAGCCATGAAGATGAATAGGCCTAATCTGCCTATTCTATCTCAATCTGCCTATCTGTCTCAATATTATGCAATTTTAATTATAATTGACTGGACAATTACAGTTAATCATCGATGATTATAAACCACAAATTATTATGAGTTATATATAGAAAAATTAGTTGTCACACAGCCACATCCCTTTAATTACCCTTGTTCTTGACTTCCATGTAAGGTATATTATTTGTATGTATGTTACGAAAAACGATTACATAACACCTGGCCTCTTAAATAATAACTATTCTGTGTTTCCTACTGGTTAGTTAATGCAGAGATGATACTGGTTAATAATCAAAAACTAAAGTGAGTTACAGAAAATGTTTTATTCTCAAAGAAATATGACCAGAGCAGGAATTCTGACGATAACAAGGCGATTAAAGCTGGGATAAATATCTAGAAAGGTTTGCTCTCTTGGACATGAGAAACTTCATTTTTCCCCGAAGGTTCCTATGACAGACATAAAATTTAGTGGAGAAGAAATAACTTGATTTCTTAATTAACCTTAATTAAGAGTTAATTTCATCTCTCCACTTCTTGAGCTTCTGGAGTCAGTATCTTACTGTAGAGAGCAAAGATAAAGCAAGAATAATAATATTAATAAAAATACCTTAAGGGTAGCATAGATTTTGGCCACTTTCTCTCAAGCTAAATCTAGAGTACCTAAGTGCAGATTCTGATAGGTATAAATTATTTTGTTGTTCAATTCTATCTCCTGACAGTGGAAGACATAGATTGGCTTTTAACTTGTTCTTTGACTACATACATATTGAGTTTATCTTTTGGAGAATTTTCAAAAAGACTATTCTGTTTGTCTAGGATTCATGGGTTGAAATAATTCCCTGGGACAGCCAGTCCAGAAACAAATTGGTGACCATTGACTTGTTTTCTTTGGTCTACACTGTCCGTCTAATGTAGAATTCAGTTTTAATTTGTGAATATTGGGAGATCATCATATAAACTTTTTATTTCAGACTCTTCTTGGAAAATCAAAAGAACCGTGCATGAGCTTACATTCCCACATGGCCACCACTGGCTGGAGCAGAGCGGGAGCTCCACGTGCCCTGGACAGGCCACAGGCTCTGCAGCTCACCCTTCACTTCACGTGGTCTGTGTGACTACCCGGCTACGGAAAGAATCTGTCTGCAACTTTGCTATCTATTTGGTCAGTAGTGTATTGGGATAGGAACATGAAAAAAGTAAAAACCCTGGCCTTTAACTGTGGTGAAGCTTGATGTTTAGAAACAACAAAGTGCTGCTTGAATTAACAAAATTAACAAGATGAGAATGAAATCTGTAGTGTAGCTGAGATTACATATGTTTAAATAATAACTATTCTGTGTTTCCTACTGGTTAGTTAATGCAGAGATGATACTGGTTAATAATCAAAAACTAAAGTGAGTTACAGAAAATGTTTTATTCTCAAAGAAATATGACCAGAGCAGGAATTCTGACGATAACAAGGCGATTAAAGCTGGGATAAATATCTAGAAAGGTTTGCTCTCTTGGACATGAGAAACTTCATTTTTCCCCGAAGGTTCCTATGACAGACATAAAATTTAGTGGAGAAGAAATAACTTGATTTCTTAATTAACCTTAATTAAGAGTTAATTTCATCTCTCCACTTCTTGAGCTTCTGGAGTCAGTATCTTACTGTAGAGAGCAAAGATAAAGCAAGAATAATAATATTAATAAAAATACCTTAAGGGTAGCATAGATTTTGGCCACTTTCTCTCAAGCTAAATCTAGAGTACCTAAGTGCAGATTCTGATAGGTATAAATTATTTTGTTGTTCAATTCTATCTCCTGACAGTGGAAGACATAGATTGGCTTTTAACTTGTTCTTTGACTACATACATATTGAGTTTATCTTTTGGAGAATTTTCAAAAAGACTATTCTGTTTGTCTAGGATTCATGGGTTGAAATAATTCCCTGGGACAGCCAGTCCAGAAACAAATTGGTGACCATTGACTTGTTTTCTTTGGTCTACACTGTCCGTCTAATGTAGAATTCAGTTTTAATTTGTGAATATTGGGAGATCATCATATAAACTTTTTATTTCAGACTCTTCTTGGAAAATCAAAAGAACCGTGCATGAGCTTACATTCCCACATGGCCACCACTGGCTGGAGCAGAGCGGGAGCTCTACGTGCCCTGGACAGGCCACAGGCTCTGCAGCTCACCCTTCACTTCACGTGGTCTGTGTGACTACCCGGCTACGGAAAGAATCTGTCTGCAACTTTGCTATCTATTTGGTCAGTAGTGTATTGGGATAGGAACATGAAAAAAGTAAAAACCCTGGCCTTTAACTGTGGTGAAGCTTGATGTTTAGAAACAACAAAGTGCTGCTTGAATTAACAAAATTAACAAGATGAGAATGAAATCTGTAGTGTAGCTGTAAACTACTTTGAAACTGTGCCGGTGCCACTTCACTATTTGCCTTTTCACCCAATAAGGCATTCAACAAGGCAATGCCTGAAAGCTGGATGCTTCTGTTTGCTCCTAAGTGAGTCTCCATACACGGACTGTGCCATGTACGACCCACACTGTACCTTCATATGACACAAATCCTTCGGGAGGCCAACAGTACACCTAGACCTTCACTTTTGGCTTCTGTCACTAACTGCATGATCACAGGTAAAGTCTTCATTCATATAATGAGCGTACCAGGCTAGATGAATACACACACATCTCTCCTAGCACTGGGATTCAACTGTCTGAGACCAACGGTAGGTACATTTATAAAAATTGTGAAAATATCTTATAGATTAAATAAGAATAACTTAGTACAACAAGTAAATTAAAACTTTATCCTCAAAATTGCTGACTTATCCATTCCTTGTTTACAAAAGTTTAAAATTTAAAAGAAGTCAAAATTATATGCTGTTTTTTTTATACTAGAAGCTGCTACTTAATGACAACATATGATGAAACAGGATTTTAGAAAGGAAAAATGTAAAAAGTGAAATAACGGATATAAATTTATATGCTAAAAATTAATTATTTAGTTAGATCTCTTCAAAGAAGTCAGTGAAAACCCCGGGAAGATGAAATCACAATTTCACTCATTTACTTTCCTTTGATATTTGCTATTTAGCTAATTATTTTGGAAGCCTATGTATTAAAGGTTAATGTATTCTCTTAAATTCAAAATTTATTAAGATCTGTTTTTTGTCAAAATTTTTTATAGTAACAAGTTTGCACAGTATATACAAAAGTGATTACAAGTAAAATTTTAGAGGATATGCATGTAGATAGGACCCTAAACAGGCCCCCAAATTTCTTGCCCTCACTTCATGACTGAATTTGAGGAGGTATCACAACCTGTGATTTGCATTATTTGATAAAATGAATTTTGCAGAGATAATGAAATTATTAGTCAGATAACTCTAAGCTAATGATAAAAGTCAATTTGTGGTGAGTGTATTGGGATAGGAACATGAAAAAAGTAAAAACCCTGGCCTTTAACTGTGGTGAAGCTTGATGTTTAGAAACAACAAAGTGCTGCTTGAATTAACAAAATTAACAAGATGAGAATGAAATCTGTAGTGTAGCTGTAAACTACTTTGAAACTGTGCCGGTGCCACTTCACTATTTGCCTTTTCACCCAATAAGGCATTCAACAAGGCAATGCCTGAAAGCTGGATGCTTCTGTTTGCTCCTAAGTGAGTCTCCATACACGGACTGTGCCATGTACGACCCACACTGTACCTTCATATGACACAAATCCTTCGGGAGGCCAACAGTACACCTAGACCTTCACTTTTGGCTTCTGTCACTAACTGCATGATCACAGGTAAAGTCTTCATTCATATAATGAGCGTACCAGGCTAGATGAATACACACACATCTCTCCTAGCACTGGGATTCAACTGTCTGAGACCAACGGTAGGTACATTTATAAAAATTGTGAAAATATCTTATAGATTAAATAAGAATAACTTAGTACAACAAGTAAATTAAAACTTTATCCTCAAAATTGCTGACTTATCCATTCCTTGTTTACAAAAGTTTAAAATTTAAAAGAAGTCAAAATTATATGCTGTTTTTTTTATACTAGAAGCTGCTACTTAATGACAACATATGATGAAACAGGATTTTAGAAAGGAAAAATGTAAAAAGTGAAATAACGGATATAAATTTATATGCTAAAAATTAATTATTTAGTTAGATCTCTTCAAAGAAGTCAGTGAAAACCCCGGGAAGATGAAATCACAATTTCACTCATTTACTTTCCTTTGATATTTGCTATTTAGCTAATTATTTTGGAAGCCTATGTATTAAAGGTTAATGTATTCTCTTAAATTCAAAATTTATTAAGATCTGTTTTTTGTCAAAATTTTTTATAGTAACAAGTTTGCACAGTATATACAAAAGTGATTACAAGTAAAATTTTAGAGGATATGCATGTAGATAGGACCCTAAACAGGCCCCCAAATTTCTTGCCCTCACTTCATGACTGAATTTGAGGAGGTATCACAACCTGTGATTTGCATTATTTGATAAAATGAATTTTGCAGAGATAATGAAATTATTAGTCAGATAACTCTAAGCTAATGATAAAAAGGAGACTATCATGTGACCCAATGATGAAAGCAGAGTTTTCTCCACTAGTGGTGGAAGAGGAAGCCAAAGACTCCCGAAGGACAAAGGAGATGTGAGGTCTAGTGCTGGCTTGAAGACGGTGACAGGAGAGTGGGTGCCTTGGGAACTGAGAGAGGTCGCTGGCCGACAGTCACCAATGAAACAGAGACCTCAGTCCTACGGATACAAGGAACCAACTTCTGCAAGCAATTTGAATGAGGCCAGAAGTGGACTCCCCCTAAGTCTCAAGTCAAGGATTCAGGCCAGCTGACATCTTTTTTTTTTTTTTTTTATTAATTTTATATTTTAAAAAATTTTTACAGAGTTTTGTTGTTCACAGACATGTATGTTCCCAGATCAGTCACATGCATATCCTGGCACCCTGCCCCTTCCCAGTCCCCCCCATCCCACCCATTGTGGCCATCGCACCCCACCCTGCAGGATCTCCTATTTCTGCAGGGCAATAACAATAGCTATCTTTTTCACATATGATAGTACAGGTTTCCATGTTACTCCCTCTATGCCTCCAACCCACTGTTCATGCCCCACAATGTCCATATACCTGTTCTCTATGTCTGTTTTTCCATTGCTTCACTGCGTGTGTTACCATTAACCTTTTACTAGATTCCATATATATGTGTTAGTATACAGTATTTTTTTTTTTTTTTTCTTTTCATTTTTAAAAAAGTCAGTGAAAACCCCGGGAAGATGAAATCACAATTTCACTCATTTACTTTCCTTTGATATTTGCTATTTAGCTAATTATTTTGGAAGCCTATGTATTAAAGGTTAATGTATTCTCTTAAATTCAAAATTTATTAAGATCTGTTTTTTGTCAAAATTTTTTATAGTAACAAGTTTGCACAGTATATACAAAAGTGATTACAAGTAAAATTTTAGAGGATATGCATGTAGATAGGACCCTAAACAGGCCCCCAAATTTCTTGCCCTCACTTCATGACTGAATTTGAGGAGGTATCACAACCTGTGATTTGCATTATTTGATAAAATGAATTTTGCAGAGATAATGAAATTATTAGTCAGATAACTCTAAGCTAATGATAAAAAGGAGACTATCATGTGACCCAATGATGAAAGCAGAGTTTTCTCCACTAGTGGTGGAAGAGGAAGCCAAAGACTCCCGAAGGACAAAGGAGATGTGAGGTCTAGTGCTGGCTTGAAGACGGTGACAGGAGAGTGGGTGCCTTGGGAACTGAGAGAGGTCGCTGGCCGACAGTCACCAATGAAACAGAGACCTCAGTCCTACGGATACAAGGAACCAACTTCTGCAAGCAATTTGAATGAGGCCAGAAGTGGACTCCCCCTAAGTCTCAAGTCAAGGATTCAGGCCAGCTGACATCTTTTTTTTTTTTTTTTTATTAATTTTATATTTTAAAAAATTTTTACAGAGTTTTGTTGTTCACAGACATGTATGTTCCCAGATCAGTCACATGCATATCCTGGCACCCTGCCCCTTCCCAGTCCCCCCCATCCCACCCATTGTGGCCATCGCACCCCACCCCTGCAGGATCTCCTATTTCTGCAGGGCAATAACAATAGCTATCTTTTTCACATATGATAGTACAGGTTTCCATGTTACTCCCTCTATGCCTCCAACCCACTGTTCATGCCCCACAATGTCCATATACCTGTTCTCTATGTCTGTTTTTCCATTGCTTCACTGCGTGTGTTACCATTAACCTTTTACTAGATTCCATATATATGTGTTAGTATACAGTATTTGTCTTTTTCATTTTTAAAAAAATTTCGGCCTCTTTTATTGTTTATTTATTTTCATCCATCTTTCTTTTTGTGTGGGCCTCCCATTGTAGTGGCCTCTCTCATTGCAGAGCATCAGCTATGGGCACATGCACTCCAGAGCGCTGGCTTGTCATTGGACACACCAGTCCAGCCGCTCGGCAGCACATGGGATCTTCTCGGGCCAGGGATAGAACCAGTGCCCCTTGAACTGTAAGGTTGACTCTCTACCCACTGGACCACCCCAGGGAAGCCCTTTCTCTTTTTGACTTACTTCACTTTTTATGATAGGTTCTAGATCCAGCCACCTCATTAGGGCTAATTCTTCTGCATTTCTTTTTATAGCTGAGAAGTACTCCATTGTATATATGTACCAGAGCTTTTTTATCCATTCATTCATCGATGGGCATCTAGATTGCTTCCATATTCTAGCTATTGTATAGAGAGCTACAATGAACATTGGGGTACAGGTGCTTCTTTCAGTTTTGATTCATCAGGGTATAAGCCTAAGAGTGGGGTTGCTGGGTCGTATGGTGCTTCTATTTTTAGTTTTTGAAGAAATCTCCAGACTGTCTTCCATAAAGGCTGTATCAATTTACATTCCCACCAGCAATGCAAGAGTGTTCCTTTTTCTCTGCACCCCTCTCCAGCATTTATTGTCTGTAGATTTCTAGATGATGGCCATTCTGACGGGTGTGAGGTGATACCTCATTGTAGTTTTGTATTTTTTTTTTCTTTTTAACTTTTATTTTACCTCTAACTTTTACAGAGTTTTGTTGTTTACAGATATGTATGTTCCCAGATTAGTCATATGTATATCTCCCCCTTCCCACCCCTCCCGACCATCACACAGCACCCCTGAAGGATCCCCTTTTCTCACAGAGCAATGACTAGAGCTATTTTCTTCACTTATGATAGTACAGGCCTTCATGTTACTCCCTCTATGCCTCCCACCCACTGTTCATTCCCCACAATGTCCATATACCTGTTCTCTATGTCTGTTTTTCCATTGCTTCACTGCGTGTGTTACCATTAACCTTTTACTAGATTCCATATATATGTGTTAGTATACAGTATTTGTCTTTTTCATTTTTAAAAAAATTTCGGCCTCTTTTATTGTTTATTTATTTTCATCCATCTTTCTTTTTGTGTGGGCCTCCCATTGTAGTGGCCTCTCTCATTGCAGAGCATCAGCTATGGGCACATGCACTCCAGAGCGCTGGCTTGTCATTGGACACACCAGTCCAGCCGCTCGGCAGCACATGGGATCTTCTCGGGCCAGGGATAGAACCAGTGCCCCTTGAACTGTAAGGTTGACTCTCTACCCACTGGACCACCCCAGGGAAGCCCTTTCTCTTTTTGACTTACTTCACTTTTTATGATAGGTTCTAGATCCAGCCACCTCATTAGGGCTAATTCTTCTGCATTTCTTTTTATAGCTGAGAAGTACTCCATTGTATATATGTACCAGAGCTTTTTTATCCATTCATTCATCGATGGGCATCTAGATTGCTTCCATATTCTAGCTATTGTATAGAGAGCTACAATGAACATTGGGGTACAGGTGCTTCTTTCAGTTTTGATTCATCAGGGTATAAGCCTAAGAGTGGGGTTGCTGGGTCGTATGGTGCTTCTATTTTTAGTTTTTGAAGAAATCTCCAGACTGTCTTCCATAAAGGCTGTATCAATTTACATTCCCACCAGCAATGCAAGAGTGTTCCTTTTTCTCTGCACCCCTCTCCAGCATTTATTGTCTGTAGATTTCTAGATGATGGCCATTCTGACGGGTGTGAGGTGATACCTCATTGTAGTTTTGTATTTTTTTTTTCTTTTTAACTTTTATTTTACCTCTAACTTTTACAGAGTTTTGTTGTTTACAGATATGTATGTTCCCAGATTAGTCATATGTATATCTCCCCCTTCCCACCCCTCCCGACCATCACACAGCACCCCTGAAGGATCCCCTTTTCTCACAGAGCAATGACTAGAGCTATTTTCTTCACTTATGATAGTACAGGCCTTCATGCTACTTCCTTTACGCCTCCGACCCTCTGTTTCTTCCCTACAATGTCCGTATATCCACTGTCCATGTCTGTCTTTCTGTCGCTTCACTGCATGTGCCATCATCACCATCCTACTAGACTTCACATATATGTGTTAATATATTGTATTTGTCCTTCTCTTTCTGCCTGACTTCACTTTTTATGATAGGTTCTAGATCCAGCCACCTCATTAGGGCTGATTCTTCTGCATTTCTCTTTACAGCTGTGTAGTGTTCCATTGTATATAGGTACCAGAGCTTTTGGATCCATTCATTCATCGATGGGCACCTAGGTTGCTTCCATGTTCTAGCTATTGTATAGACAGCTGCAATGAACATCGGGGTACAGGTGCTTCTTTTGGATTTGATTTCATCAGGGTATAAGACTAAGAGTGGGATTACTGGGCCGTATGGTGCTTCTATTTTTAGTTTTTGAAGAAATCGCCATACTGTCTTCCATAAAGGCTGTATCAATTTACATTCCCACCAGCAATGCAAGAGGGTTCCCTTTTCTCCACACCCTCTCGAGCATTTATTGTCTGTTGATTTGTGGATGATGGCCATTCTGACGGGTGTGAGGTGATATCTCATTGTAGTTTTGATTTGGATTTCTCTAATTATAAGCGAAGTTGAGCATCGTTTCATGTGCTTTTGGGCCATCTGTATGTCCTCTTTGGAGAGGTGTCTATTTAGGTTCTTTTCCCATTTTTTGATTGGGTTGTTCATTTTCCCGGTGCTGAGTTGTCTGAGTTGCTTGTAGATTTTAGAGATTAATTCTTTGTCTGTTGTTTCATTTGCTATGATTTTCTCCCATTCCGTGAGTTGTCTGTTCAGCTTTATTGTAATTTCTTTTGCTTTACAAAAGCTTTTAAGTTTCATTAGGTCCCACGTGTTCATTTGTCTTTTTAGTTCTGCTATTCTAGTAGGTGGGTCAGAGAAGATCTTGCTTTGATTTATGTCCTTGAGGGTTTCCCAGATTAGTCATATGTATATCTCCCCTTCCCACCCCTCCCGACCATCACACAGCACCCCTGAAGGATCCCCTTTTCTCACAGAGCAATGACTAGAGCTATTTTCTTCACTTATGATAGTACAGGCCTTCATGCTACTTCCTTTACGCCTCCGACCCTCTGTTTCTTCCCTACAATGTCCGTATATCCACTGTCCATGTCTGTCTTTCTGTCGCTTCACTGCATGTGCCATCATCACCATCCTACTAGACTTCACATATATGTGTTAATATATTGTATTTGTCCTTCTCTTTCTGCCTGACTTCACTTTTTATGATAGGTTCTAGATCCAGCCACCTCATTAGGGCTGATTCTTCTGCATTTCTCTTTACAGCTGTGTAGTGTTCCATTGTATATAGGTACCAGAGCTTTTGGATCCATTCATTCATCGATGGGCACCTAGGTTGCTTCCATGTTCTAGCTATTGTATAGACAGCTGCAATGAACATCGGGGTACAGGTGCTTCTTTTGGATTTGATTTCATCAGGGTATAAGACTAAGAGTGGGATTACTGGGCCGTATGGTGCTTCTATTTTTAGTTTTTGAAGAAATCGCCATACTGTCTTCCATAAAGGCTGTATCAATTTACATTCCCACCAGCAATGCAAGAGGGTTCCCTTTTCTCCACACCCTCTCGAGCATTTATTGTCTGTTGATTTGTGGATGATGGCCATTCTGACGGGTGTGAGGTGATATCTCATTGTAGTTTTGATTTGGATTTCTCTAATTATAAGCGAAGTTGAGCATCGTTTCATGTGCTTTTGGGCCATCTGTATGTCCTCTTTGGAGAGGTGTCTATTTAGGTTCTTTTCCCATTTTTTGATTGGGTTGTTCATTTTCCCGGTGCTGAGTTGTCTGAGTTGCTTGTAGATTTTAGAGATTAATTCTTTGTCTGTTGTTTCATTTGCTATGATTTTCTCCCATTCCGTGAGTTGTCTGTTCAGCTTTATTGTAATTTCTTTTGCTTTACAAAAGCTTTTAAGTTTCATTAGGTCCCACGTGTTCATTTGTCTTTTTAGTTCTGCTATTCTAGTAGGTGGGTCAGAGAAGATCTTGCTTTGATTTATGTCCTTGAGGGTTTTGCCTATATTCTCCTCTAAGAGTTTGATGGTTTCTGGTCTTACATTTAGGTCTTTAATCCATTTTGAGTTGATCTTTGTGCATGGTGTCAGGGAATGTTCCAACTTCATTTTTTTGCATGTAGCTGTCCAATTTTCTCAGCACCATTTGTTGAAGTGGCTGTCTTTGTCCCATTTTATAGTTTCACCTCCTTTGTCAAAAATAAGGTATCCATAGGTGTGTGGGTTCATCTCTGCATTCTCTATCTTGTTCCACTGGTCTGCCAGCCAACATCTTAATTACAGTCATACTAAACCCAGAGCAAAGAACCCACTCGCCTGGTGACTTACAGAACCACGTGCTAACATGTGCGTGTGTGTGGTAATTTATTATTCAGAAACAAAAGCCTAACACAATGCTGAGGAATTACCTATTACTAAGAAGGAAAAGAAAACCAAAGGAAGGTATGAATGCTACATTTTTCAGATGCTTAAGTTTCACAGTTAATTTGTTAGGCTTTTCCATGTTGAGAAAAACAATGTGTCTTGAAGAGTAGATGCGATAATTTTCAGGAAATGGGGCAAAATGAAGTCCAGAACAAAGCAGATCTTAGTTACAACAAGAAAAAATTGCACACTAAAAGGATCTAGACATTTCACTTTCAAACTCAAGAGACATCAAATGCAGCAGAGAAACTTACCCTATTCTGAAAAAATGATGCATGAAAATGTGATGTTGTAGCAGATATTGATACTAAAGTAATAGTTTCTTCAGCACTAGGATTATGCAGGTAAACTTTTTCCATTTTTGGCATTCCAACTGGTCTGTAAAAACAAAAAGAAAACTGTCACAAACACTTCAAAGACAATTCAGAGTGGCAGAGCTTCTTTCTAGTTGTTATAAAATTAAACATCTAAATTATTTAGACAAATACCCAAACACATGAACCTATTTATTAATTTATTACATTGGCTTATATCTAAAGTTGCACATAAAATGTGTTCACTAGCCATTCAGCAAATAAAATTTCTGAGTGTCAACTGTAGGTCCCACATTGAGCCAGGTAGTGGAAGGTAAAGAGGCAAGTCTCCATCCAGATGAAACTCACAGTCTAAGGAGGAAACAGGCAGGGAATGAAACAATCAGATTCCTGTCTTTCTGTAATACCTCCTGCCTCTTTACTAATTCTGAAATTTGTCTGCCTCTCCCCACATTCCACTGATTGATGCTCTTCAGTTTAGAAGGAGAACTTTAGGAGCAAAGGAGTGTGGGGAGATCTGCCTGATGAGTTAGGAGCTGTTACCTCATTTTACAGGTGAGGACACGCAAGCACAGAAAGTGTGACGAACTTGCCTAAAGCCACACTGGGGACCTCACTCTGAACCCAAGCCATCTGGCTCTTGTCTCTGCTCTCACAACAGAAAGCTGTACACACTCTAAATCTGAAGTCCAGAGATTCTTTTTTTTTTTTTTTACTTCTTTTTTTTTTTTAAATGTCTTTTGTTTTATTTATATATTTCGCTGAATTGGGTCATAGTTGCAGCATGTGAACTGTTAGTTGTGGCATGTGGGGTCTAGTTTCCTGACCAGGGATCGAACCCAGGCCCCCTGCCTTGGGAGACAGAGTCTTAGCCACTGGACCACCAGGGAAGCTCCCAGAGATTCATTTTAATGTTTCCCTTGGCATCCATGGTACAGTGTGTCTTAAAAGCGAAACCTCCTCAGTACATACTCCTTTAAGCACTTCTGTTAATTATGTTTGTACAGGCTTCCTAACTGAACAGCTTAAGCGAATTCTGCATACAAATTACATCTTTTCAGAGTGCACTCTAGTCATCTGATTGGCATCTGTCTTATTTCCTCAACAAGACTTATCAGCTCCTTAACAACCAACGTTACGTTATATAAGCACTATATATTCCTCATACTGCCTAGCACAGAACCAGGCATGTGGTGTGACCATCGGTGAGCCTGCCCACCCTGTCTTCATCTGTGACCTGAAGATTATGAAGGTCCACTGTCACCTAGCATCTCTCAGCCTAAACAATGACTTTCTATGTTTCTGCCTGACAATGCATAAAACACGGATCCAATCCCTGGCTGCAGAGCAACTGAGCCCGTGTGCCAGAGGCCAGGAGCTGCAACTACTGAGCCCAAGTGTCACAATTTCTGAAGCCTGCGTGCCATAAGGCTCATGCTCTGCAACAAGAGAAGTCACCACAGTGGGAAGTCTCCACACCGCACCTAGAGAGCAGCCCCCACTCACTGCAACTAGAGAAAACCCGGCACAGCAGTGAAAACCCAGCACAGACAATAAAGAAATGTGTATGTTAGTTGCTCAGTCGTGTCTGACTCTTTGCAACCTCATGGACTGTAGTCCACTAGGCTTCTCTGTCCAAGAGATTCTCCAGGCAACAATACTGGAGTGGGTAGCCATTCCCTTCTCCAGGGAATCTTCCCAGCCCAGGGATCAAACTCAGGTCTCCTGCATTGCAGGCAGATTCTTTACTGTCTGAGTCACCAGGGAAGCCCAATAAATAAATAAAATTATATGAAAAAAAAGGTATTGTTAAAAAAAAAAAAAAGAACAAAGAAACTCTTTAGCAGAGCAGATAGCTGCCCGAATTAGCAAGTAAGGGACAAAGAACAGCCTAAACTGACAATGAAAGACCAGAAATAACCCTCAACTTCTCCATTCCCTCCCCTTTGGACAATCAAAACTATGCCTTCAATCCAGAAGCAGAAAGGCACACTGGGGTAAGAAGCTGATGATCAGCTCTCCTTGAGCATATCGACCCCTAACTCCTCTCTTTGGTCCTCCAAAGTCCTATAGGGCTGTTAGATTACAATTTAGGAAGACACCTCTTCCAGATGCTTCTGCTCAAGTACTGTGAGACAGAGTAGTGGGAACACAGGACAATCACTAGTTGTTGTTTTTTTTTTAAATATTTATGTATTTATTTTGGGGGGGCGGGTTGAGGAGGGAGTGGGGTGGGCGGGGCACTTCTATTGGTCTTTCATTTGTCCATTTTCATCCATCTGTTTTTTTTGTTCTTTGGCCCGTGTGGGCCTCCCATCGCAGTGGCCTCTGTTGTTGCAGAGCACTAGCTCTGGGCGCATGCACTCCAGAGCTCCGGCTCGGTAATTGGACACATAGGTCCAGGCCGCTCCGCAGCACGTGGGATCTTCCCAGGCCAGGGATCGAACTGGCGTCCCTTGCACTGCAAGGCGGTGTCCTTACCCACTGGACCACCAGGGAAGCCCGAACATACGTCTAAATTTTAAGTCTTCTTGCACCTTTTCCCCGTGGATGTCCTAGGAAGGCTCTTCAGTTTAAATCCCACTGGGTTGTTTGGAATCACAGCATAACCTAGTAAAGGCTGATATGCATCTAAAGCTGCAAGTAAAGGTCTTAAATTTAACCATGGGTTGGAATCACAGCATAACCTAGTAATGTTTTAGCTCAGTCTCTATCTTGCACTCAGGCGTTCTACTGTCCAGATTCTCCAGGCAACAATACTGGAGTGGGTAGCCATTCCCTTCTCCAGGGAATCTTCCCAGCCCAGGGATCAAACTCAGGTCTCCTGCATTGCAGGCAGATTCTTTACTGTCTGAGTCACCAGGGAAGCCCAATAAATAAATAAAATTATATGAAAAAAAAGGTATTGTTAAAAAAAAAAAAAAGAACAAAGAAACTCTTTAGCAGAGCAGATAGCTGCCCGAATTAGCAAGTAAGGGACAAAGAACAGCCTAAACTGACAATGAAAGACCAGAAATAACCCTCAACTTCTCCATTCCCTCCCCTTTGGACAATCAAAACTATGCCTTCAATCCAGAAGCAGAAAGGCACACTGGGGTAAGAAGCTGATGATCAGCTCTCCTTGAGCATATCGACCCCTAACTCCTCTCTTTGGTCCTCCAAAGTCCTATAGGGCTGTTAGATTACAATTTAGGAAGACACCTCTTCCAGATGCTTCTGCTCAAGTACTGTGAGACAGAGTAGTGGGAACACAGGACAATCACTAGTTGTTGTTTTTTTTTTAAATATTTATGTATTTATTTTGGGGGGGCGGGTTGAGGAGGGAGTGGGGTGGGCGGGGCACTTCTATTGGTCTTTCATTTGTCCATTTTCATCCATCTGTTTTTTTTGTTCTTTGGCCCGTGTGGGCCTCCCATCGCAGTGGCCTCTGTTGTTGCAGAGCACTAGCTCTGGGCGCATGCACTCCAGAGCTCCGGCTCGGTAATTGGACACATAGGTCCAGGCCGCTCCGCAGCACGTGGGATCTTCCCAGGCCAGGGATCGAACTGGCGTCCCTTGCACTGCAAGGCGGTGTCCTTACCCACTGGACCACCAGGGAAGCCCGAACATACGTCTAAATTTTAAGTCTTCTTGCACTCTGTCTTTTCCGCCAAGTAAATGGCATGTCCCAGATAGGAAGGCTCTTTCAGTTTAAATCCCACTGGGTTGTTTGGAATCACAGCATAACCTAGTAAAGGCTGAATAATGCATTCCTGAAGCTGGAAAAGTTAAACCATTATGCTTAAAAATAAGCGTAATGGGCTATACATAAAAAGATAAGGCAAGATACTTGTAAAATGAAACAAGACTCATATGGAAAATAAGAGAAAATATTAGCAGAAGACAGATGTATAAACGTAAGAGATTGGATAGGTAGAAAAAATCTGCTCATGAGCTGGAAGATCAGATGGACAATTTAGTTCAGAATTCAGAAAGAAGGAATACATATGCAGAACATTTTAAAAGACAAGGGTTAAAAAAATCAAAAGAAGAACAAATATGTAGGGCATAGTTAGAAGTGGTAATATCTGGAAAATGGAGTGTAGGAATATCTGAATAGGGGCAAAAAACCAAAAAATAGGTAAACCCCAAATTAAAACAGTAAAGGTAAAGCAATTCTTGATTGAAAGGGTTTATGAAATCTCAACAAGGAGAGATGAAGAAACCCTGTACTTATGTACACAGTAAAATTTAATAAGTCTTTAAGAGTTCTTTATCCATTATGGTTGTTAAGTCTCTTACGAGATATTTGCAAATATTTTCTCCCTTCTCTGGGCTATGGTTCTTATTTTCTTGATGGCTTCATCTATAGCACCAAAGTTTTTAATTTTTGTATAATCCAATTTATATATTTTACCTTTTGTCACTTGTACTTCTGGAGCCATATCTAAGAAACCATTTCACAAAATCACTGCATAATGGAGCTATGGTCCAATGTTGTCTGCTAAGGTTTCATCGTTTGGCTTTGTTACATTTACATTTAGCTCTACAACACACTTTGTATTAACTTTTGTGGAGGCTGGACTGTTATAATTATAACTAAAGACAGTCCCTGAAAGACGGGATCCCACAGAGGAGTTTCCTGCTTTGCAAGGAAGCAGAAACCTAGTCCGCTCCATGGCTTATAGCCCAGCCATCAAAGGTTTCGAGGTCCAAAACCTTTCTGTGGCTTAAAAGCTCAGCCATGAGGGAAGGACCCAAAAATGAATCAAGGCTTGATCCTGAGGCAGGGACAGAGGGATTTCAGAGGCAGGTCTGAAACAATGCATTACAGTGAGGAAGCAGGAGGCTGAGTGACCTCAGGTCCTCTTGTCTCAGGAAGAGACTTTCTAAGAAACTAGACCCCTTAATCAACAGGCTCATTAATCTCAGGCAGGGTCACAGGACAGCAAAATAAAAGTAGGTACAGACCCAGCTGGGACTTCAAACTATAGCCATGATGTAACCAGGCTGTTACAAAGACAACACAGAAGGTAAAACCCTTCTTCCTCAAGCTTCATGCACACATTCACGCAGAAAAACAGTACACAGAAATAAACGAGTCCTCCTTATGTCCTGGTAAGTTCACCGATTCTGTGCTTTTTATCAACAAATATGCTCTTACAATTCAAATGTCTTATATACTGTCTGGCAACCAGTGCTTCTCCTCCCTATGAATTTGTTCTTAATGTTTTTCCTCCTGTGATGTCAGTGCAATCCATCAGTCTGGATGAAGAGGACAGGTTATAAGGTCCCCCAGGTAACCTGGGGGACCCGTGAAGACGACTGCAGATGGCCAGCTACAGGACAGGACTCAGGGAAGGAAACAAGCCTGGAGGTTCTAGGAGCCTGGAAGCCGGGTGGGTCAGAAAGTTCGATTTGCACTGCTGCTGAGGCTGGCAGTGCCCCTTCTTCTAGGGATCAGAGGAGAGGTCCTGGGCCACACCCTCCAAAAATGCATCCTTGCTCAGGGGAGAAGGGCTATTTACTCATGCTGCTCAAAGAAGCTGGGGGGACATCAGCAGCTATTCCAGTCACACATCTCACAGGAGCAGGCTTCCTGCAGCTATGGGTGGTCCACACCATGGAAGTGGAGGGTGCACTCCCTGGATGAACCTGCCTACAGACCTCATACAAACAGCTCTCCCTGCCTCTCCTCCTCCTCAGTTTCCTCAATCAAGTGGAAGACTGAGCAGAAAAGCCATACTAAACCACGGGAAACTACGGTCAAGTACTAAGATAAATTTAGTTGTGAATAAACAGGCAGGACATCAGTTTTCTATGTTGCCAATGAAGTATCACGAACCGAGAGGGTGAAAGTGATGCCCATTTATCACCTGACGACTCTGTAAGGCACAAGTCCAGGCTCAGCATGACAGATGTACCTGCTCGGGGTCTCAGGCATCAAAACTCAAAGTCCTCTTCTAAGCTCGAGCAGGTAGCTGGCAAAGTCTAGGCTGCTCTTGGTCTCTTGCCATGTGGCTGCTTCATTTCCAAAACCAACATGAAAGAACCCTCTTGCATCAAATACCTACCTCTCAAGCTTCAAACCTCTGACCTGTCTGATTGCCACAGCCAGATTCAGAGGGCTTGTGTGATGAGGTTAGGGGTCCAGATAACCCTCCCATCTTAAAGGTCAACTGATCTGGGACCTTAATTACACTTTCAAACTTCTTTACGGCAACATCAAAATTAGTGTTTGATTGAATACCATTGGGAGGAGGTGTGTGTGTCCCTCAGAGGCCAGGAATCGGAGGGCCATCTCGGGAAACCTGCTGTCATAGGCATCATGTGTGACCGCTTGGCTGTTTGACAGGTAAGACTTGAAAATAAGACAAAGATTTTCAAATGCCTGCTAGTATTGGTCCTGCTTGTTTCCATTATCAGATGCTCCAAAGCTGGGCGAGGGGGGTTACTGTGAAATACTTACAGATAAACCAAGCTGAAATACACAGCTGCTTTCTCTGCTGGCAGGGCAGAGGTCCTGACTAACTGTCCACATTTGACACGAGTCTGAGGCTCAAAAGAATCAGGAAGAAGCACTCATGAATTAGAGACTAGCTTGGAAAGTAAGCTGCAATTTTGTGGTCAATGGCATTTTTTTCTAGCCACAGAAAGATGGCAACGCAATGCCAAGGAACAGCTGAAGAGGTAGCTGAGCAGCTGTCCTCAGACCATGGAATTTGGAGCAGGCTTCCTGCAGTTTTCCCCTGGATGAACCGGGCCTACAGACCTCATACAAACAGCTCTCCTGCCTCTCCTCCTCCTCAGTTTCCTCAATCAAGTGGAAGACTGAGCAGAAAAGCCATACTAAACCACGGGAAACTACGGTCAAGTACTAAGATAAATTTAGTTGTGAATAAACAGGCAGGACATCAGTTTTCTATGTTGCCAATGAAGTATCACGAACCGAGAGGGTGAAAGTGATGCCCATTTATCACCTGACGACTCTGTAAGGCACAAGTCCAGGCTCAGCATGACAGGTGTACCTGCTCGGGGTCTCAGGCATCAAAACTCAAAGTCCTCTTCTAAGCTCGAGCAGGTAGCTGGCAAAGTCTAGGCTGCTCTTGGTCTCTTGCCATGTGGCTGCTTCATTTCCAAAACCAACATGAAAGAACCCTCTTGCATCAAATACCTACCTCTCAAGCTTCAAACCTCTGACCTGTCTGATTGCCACAGCCAGATTCAGAGGGCTTGTGTGATGAGGTTAGGGGTCCAGATAAC
Source organism: Tragulus kanchil (assembly GCA_022376925.1). Classification (NCBI taxonomy): domain Eukaryota; kingdom Metazoa; phylum Chordata; class Mammalia; order Artiodactyla; family Tragulidae; genus Tragulus; species Tragulus kanchil. The sequence continues at coordinate 97,523,063 of JAIOJX010000029.1, forward strand.
CCTCCCATCTTAAAGGTCAACTGATCTGGGACCTTAATTACACTTTCAAACTTCTTTACGGCAACATCAAAATTAGTGTTTGATTGAATACCATTGGGAGGAGGTGTGTGTGTCCCTCAGAGGCCAGGAATCTGAGGGCCATCTCGGAATCCTGCTGTCATAGGCATCATGTGTGACCGCTTGGCTGTTTGACAGGTAAGACTTGAAAATAAGACAAAGATTTTCAAATGCCTGCTAGTATTGGTCCTGCTTGTTTCCATTATCAGATGCTCCAAAGCTGGGCGAGGGGGGTTACTGTGAAATACTTACAGATAAACCAAGCTGAAATACACAGCTGCTTTCTCTGCTGGCAGGGCAGAGGTCCTGACTAACTGTCCACATTTGACACGAGTCTGAGGCTCAAAAGAATCAGGAAGAAGCACTCATGAATTAGAGACTAGCTTGGAAAGTAAGCTGCAATTTTGTGGTCAATGGCATTTTTTTCTAGCCACAGAAAGATGGCAACGCAATGCCAAGGAACAGCTGAAGAGGTAGCTGAGCAGCTGTCCTCAGACAAACTTTATGAATGACAGTGACACGGCAGTCTATGAAACACCACTTTTGCCAGGAAGTTGGGCCAAATCAGCATGCGGTACTTTCTACCACTCAGTTACCACAGAATCTGACCATTATCTCAAACACATCTGGTAAAGAACCCACCTGCCAATGCAGGAGATGTAAGAGACATGGGTTTGATCCCTGAGTCGGAAAGATCCCTGGAGACAGGAATAGCTACCCACTCCAGTATTCTTGCCTGGAAAATTCCATGGACAGAGAAGCCTGGCAGGCTGTAGTCCATGGGGTGGCAAAGAGCTGGCTATGACTGAGAATCTGAGCACAACACCCTCAGGCTGAGATGGGTGTTGGCAGAACAGTTGTAAACTGGAAAGCTAAAAAACATCAAACAGCCGTTTAGAAAAGACAGCTACTTGATTTTCAGGAATACCAGAAAGTGATTCGGGAGAAGTACCTCTTTAACTTGACAATAAAGACCTCCATTTATAGCAAGTTCATTCAATTTCCACTTTTTAGAAGCCATTACATCTCCATTTTAAACTTTAGACTTGAAACCAAGACTTTCTGCACTTAATAATTATATAAACCAAAGAACTCAGTGAAACAAGTTCCCACCCAAAGAATCTCTTAAACTGCAGCAAATGTTTGAAAAAAAGGGGTTGCTATGGAAACAGAAAAATATTTAACAGCACTGGCATAAATAACTAGGGGGCGAGTAAAGGGGAGGGGAGTCATGCCCAAGAGTTCTTCAGGCTGACTGTCACAGAGAGAAATGGCAAGAGGGAAGAAGAACAGTGGGAGGGAGAGGGAGGTCAGGGAAAGGGGGAAAAGGTAGAATTAAAGAATATATTTAAATAAAATGGTTGAAAACAAAGAAAGCCTATTTTTGAAGAAAGTTAATGTGATCAAACACCAAAGACCTAGAGGGCAGTAGGGATGAGCAAAAGTGTGGAGTGAGAAGTCAGGCTTGCGAAGGACCAGCTCTACCCTGGTTATCAAAAGAATCAGGAAGAAGCACTCATGAATTGACTAGCTTGGAAAGTAAGCTGCAATTTTGTGGTCAATGGCATTTTTTTCTAGCCACAGAAAGATGGCAACGCAATGCCAAGGAACAGCTGAAGAGGTAGCTGAGCAGCTGTCCTCAGACAAACTTTATGAATGACAGTGACACGGCAGTCTATGAAACACCACTTTTGCCAGGAAGTTGGGCCAAATCAGCATGCGGTACTTTCTACCACTCAGTTACCACAGAATCTGACCATTATCTCAAACACATCTGGTAAAGAACCCACCTGCCAATGCAGGAGATGTAAGAGACATGGGTTTGATCCCTGAGTCGGAAAGATCCCTGGAGACAGGAATAGCTACCCACTCCAGTATTCTTGCCTGGAAAATTCCATGGACAGAGAAGCCTGGCAGGCTGTAGTCCATGGGGTGGCAAAGAGCTGGCTATGACTGAGAATCTGAGCACAACACCCTCAGGCTGAGATGGGTGTTGGCAGAACAGTTGTAAACTGGAAAGCTAAAAAACATCAAACAGCCGTTTAGAAAAGACAGCTACTTGATTTTCAGGAATACCAGAAAGTGATTCGGGAGAAGTACCTCTTTAACTTGACAATAAAGACCTCCATTTATAGCAAGTTCATTCAATTTCCACTTTTTAGAAGCCATTACATCTCCATTTTAAACTTTAGACTTGAAACCAAGACTTTCTGCACTTAATAATTATATAAACCAAAGAACTCAGTGAAACAAGTTCCCACCCAAAGAATCTCTTAAACTGCAGCAAATGTTTGAAAAAAGGAGTTGCTATGGAAACAGAAAAATATTTAACAGCACTGGCATAAATAACTAGGGGGCGAGTAAAGGGGAGGGGAGTCATGCCCAAGAGTTCTTCAGGCTGACTGTCACAGAGAGAAATGGCAAGAGGGAAGAAGAACAGTGGGAGGGAGAGGGAGGTCAGGGAAAGGGGGAAAAGGTAGAATTAAAGAATATATTTAAATAAAATGGTTGAAAACAAAGAAAGCCTATTTTTGAAGAAAGTTAATGTGATCAAACACCAAAGACCTAGAGGGCAGTAGGGATGAGCAGGGTAGTGAGAGGACTTAGGCCATGGAGGCTTAGACAGCAACCATGGAACTACAGTTGTGTCTTTGCTGAAGGACCAGAAACCATCTTGGGGACCCTGGTTAACAACATAGAGTGGTAAATTTCACCCAATACAAAAGTTCTTCCAGTTACTGTAAAGGGTGTTTTAGAATGAAGAGTGACTTCTGGTTTAGCAAAAATGACCACAAGCAGTAGAAAACCTCAGGCAAAACTTCAGTGTGTAAATCAAGGTACATTATAGTGGGCAATGATTTCTGTTTACTTAACATTTTTTGGAAAAAGACAAAGTGTTCCAATAAGGCTACTACTCAGTAATTACTCAGACATACGAAAGCAATGAAACATTTACAGCATGGGCATTAATTAAATCAGCACATTGGGCTTCCCCTGGTGGTCCAGTGGATAAGGACATCGCCTTGCAGTGCAAGGGGCGCCGGTTCGATCCCTGGCCTGGGAAGATCCCACATGCCACGGAGTGGCTGGACTGATGTGTCCAATCACCGAGCCGGAGCTCTGGAGCGCATGCGCCCAGAGTCGGCACTCTGCGACAACAGATGAGGCCCGTAGGAGCCAAAGAACAAAGACGGATGAAAACAGAGAAATGAAAGACCAACAGAAGTGCCCCGCCCGCCCCCTCCCTCCCCAACCCAACCCCCGCCCAAAATAAATAAATAAATAAATCTTTAAAAAAAAAATCAGTACATTGCTGCATCAAGAAGAAAAAGTATAGCCAATGTTTACTGAAGTCCAGCAAAAGCACTTGAAAATGCAAAACAAATTTAACTGTTTGTTAAAGGAAGAACTCAGCAGGCAATGTTGTTGGACTTAAAGATAATAACGGTATGTGTTGAGTATGAAATACATGCCAGATACATAAGGATAAATACTGTGTATCATGAATTTCAGCAAACTCTGGGAGACAGTGGAGGAAAGAGGAGGCTGCCAGGCTACAGTCCTTGGGATTGTAGAGACAGATATGACTTAGCGACTAAACAACAACAACAAGTTTATCTTGAATAGTCTGGTCTAGGAAGAAAGCAGACATCAAAAGAAACAATTAGAGTAATAACCAACACATTGGTAGAAGTCAGTAAAAGATGTCACGTGTGAAGAATCCAACTCTAGTTTTGATGCCTGATTACAGACAGCTTCGAAGCCCCACAATGTCCCTTTACCTTATGCCCCCTCATCTGGGCAAGCCCACAGAAAAGCCTGTATACTTTCTCTTCTTGAATCTAGTGAGAAATTCAGACCATGTAAGTCCACCCAGCCTTACCCTCATCCACAGGAGTCAAACCAATTTCTTTGCTCTGCTCTCTCAAGCCATTTTTCAGACCTTGGGAGCCTACCCTGCTCTCCCCAGCAAGTTTCACTGCATGCCCAGTCGGCTAAGTCGTGTCTGACTCTTTGTGACCCCATGGACTGTGACACATCAGGCTCCTCTGTCCATGGGATTTCCCAGGCGAGAATACCAGAGTGGATTGCCATTTCCTACTCCAGGGGATCTTCCCAACTCACTCAAGGACTGAACGCATGCTTCCTGCCTTCCAGGCAGATTCTTCACTGTTGAGCTACCTGGTGAATCAGGCTTGACACTAAACCAGCTGTGGGGTGGGGATATATCCAGCTCAGTGGAGTGAACACACCACCATGGAAGCAGGGAGGAGGGCAGTTCCTACCTCTGCTAGGCACGCTGGGGAAGGCATGCTTTACAGAGGACCAAAAGGTCATCAGGGGTTCTCCAGGCCAGAGGCTGTGATGGACTTCAGCAGGAGCTGCTGCCTAATGCATGACTACTCTTTCTGTGGGTGAAACCTTGATAATTACAAAGACATCGCCTGGTAGACACATCTACTACCAAGCACTGTCCTTGTCTGAGAGGCAGGGTGGCCAGCTCACCTATGCCAGGGTGATGACTGTCCTACTCCGAGATTTTTTTTACACTAAAGTTAAAGAAGCTATTATTCCCTGAGGGAGGGAGGCTGCAGAATGTGGGCCTGAAGAGCAGTCAGCTGATTTGTTCCCATCATTGTAGGAAAAAGATACGGACAGTGGAACAGATATGACTTAGCGACTAAACAACAACAACAAGTTTATCTTGAATAGTCTGGTCTAGGAAGAAAGCAGACATCAAAAGAAACAATTAGAGTAATAACCAACACATTGGTAGAAGTCAGTAAAAGATGTCACGTGTGATGAAGAATCCAACTCTAGTTTTGATGCCTGATTACAGACAGCTTCGAAGCCCCACAATGTCCCTTTACCTTATGCCCCCTCATCTGGGCAAGCCCACAGAAAAGCCTGTATACTTTCTCTTCTTGAATCTAGTGAGAAATTCAGACCATGTAAGTCCACCCAGCCTTACCCTCATCCACAGGAGTCAAACCAATTTCTTTGCTCTGCTCTCTCAAGCCATTTTTCAGACCTTGGGAGCCTACCCTGCTCTCCCCAGCAAGTTTCACTGCATGCCCAGTCGGCTAAGTCGTGTCTGACTCTTTGTGACCCCATGGACTGTGACACATCAGGCTCCTCTGTCCATGGGATTTCCCAGGCGAGAATACCAGAGTGGATTGCCATTTCCTACTCCAGGGGATCTTCCCAACTCACTCAAGGACTGAACGCATGCTTCCTGCCTTCCAGGCAGATTCTTCACTGTTGAGCTACCTGGTGAATCAGGCTTGACACTAAACCAGCTGTGGGGTGGGGATATATCCAGCTCAGTGGAGTGAACACACCACCATGGAAGCAGGGAGGAGGGCAGTTCCTACCTCTGCTAGGCACGCTGGGGAAGGCATGCTTTACAGAGGACCAAAAGGTCATCAGGGGTTCTCCAGGCCAGAGGCTGTGATGGACTTCAGCAGGAGCTGCTGCCTAATGCATGACTACTCTTTCTGTGGGTGAAACCTTGATAATTACAAAGACATCGCCTGGTAGACACATCTACTACCAAGCACTGTCCTTGTCTGAGAGGCAGGGTGGCCAGCTCACCTATGCCAGGGTGATGACTGTCCTACTCCGAGATTTTTTTTACACTAAAGTTAAAGAAGCTATTATTCCCTGAGGGAGGGAGGCTGCAGAATGTGGGCCTGAAGAGCAGTCAGCTGATTTGTTCCCATCATTGTAGGAAAAAGATACGGACAGTGGAACAGAAGCTGACAGCGAGTGAGGGGAGATGAGAGACGGAGAGAAGGGCTGGTGGTGCTGGATAACAAGCATCCTGTCATTCCCAGATCCCACTGCGACTCTGAACTTTCTGCAAATACATTACGGTCCTTGGAATTCCTTCTAGTATATCCTTATTTGCTTCAGCTCATGGCACTTAGATTTCTATCACTTAGAACCAAACAATGACAATAATGACCAAAACGGAGGGATTATGGCACTCTGTAACAACTATTAATTTTCTTAGAATACCAATAATGGTGTTGTAGTTATGGACAATGTCCTTATATGTGGAAATGTTTGCCAAAAACTACAGGAATGAAATATTATGTCTGTTACAAATGGTTTCTTTTAAAAAATCAATAAAAATATGCATATGGGGAAATTTTTAATTATTGAATTTCGTTTAAGAATATATTCAGTATCTGTTCTACTGTTCTGTGTGGCTGCATGAAATTCCTTTCAGAGAGGAGCCTTTTAAAGTATGCATAACACACTTGGAGCTTTCAAGGAAAGCTTGGCCATTGCTTAAGCTAAGAGACTCCCAATAACAGCTGGATCTGCCATCGCCCTGCTTTCTTGGGATTCAGCCTGCTGGCAACTATCCCTTCCTGAGAACCTGTTTTCTACACTGTGGGCCTGCTTAACCAGTTCCTGCAATTGTATTAATATAAGTCTATGCTTCATAAAACTCTACATACATAAACATATACAGGCATACACTCTGTGACACATACACACACACACACACACAAACCTGATTGGATCTATTCCTCTGACTGTACCTTAATACACGTGTTCACATCAGCTCCCAACTCCTACTTCTACAGATTCACTTCTATGAGATCCACTTTATGAGATAAAAACAAACACCGTTCAGTGCTTTCAGGCTGGACACAGAAATGTTTAAACTAAGAGTAGAATGTTTTTTCTTCTGTTTCCAATCTTTTAACGCAACATATAAACTTGCTGCTTTGGGGAACAGTCCAGTCTAACTATGCTGTCCCTTTTCTGTACTGTCACTAACAGTGCTTCAAACAATTCATCGTATGACCTGACCCTCATCTGTCCTGGGGTTCATCTGCCTGTCCACACATCTTCAACACATTGTCCACAGCGGCTCTCAGCACAGGTTTCCCATTCTCTGGGACCAGCACCGGTCCCTTACAGAAATCCCCATTTATTTCTTCTCTGGTTGTAGATTAATTCACTGATTCCTATCAGTTCTCTGTGCATGACACTCAATTATTCTCTAGCCTACATATTAACAAAAAAATGTTTCATATTCTATGTATCTTTTCATCTCATAATTTCAATCTTTTGGACTCTCTTCTGAGAGAGTCATGGTTGTGTTTAAAGCATTAGTTTCAATACTAATTATAAAACAAAAAGTTTAAAACAATAAATGAATTTTAAAAATGCATGCATACAATTTGATGTTCTTTGATACTATAAAATAACTGAAAATTCTATGGAGTCAAAAATGCATGGTATATTATGTTTAGAAATCATGTTTATAAAATAGTTCATGTTCAGAAAATATAGTTATATTTTTGTAGCTTAATAAATAAGTACAGAAAAGGACTTGAAGGATGAAAAGTTCAGTGTTAATGTTTCTGAGTGACTGGATTACCAGCAATTTTTTCTTTCTCCTGATAAGCATTTTCTAAGTTTACTACAGTGACCATGTTTGGCTAGCATTACTGGGTAAATCCCCAGCAAATTTTGTAGTAGTGATTTAATAATCTGTGGTCTAGAACAGAAATTCTTCACTAGCTCTTAGAGATCCAGATATGAATTTGGAGGATGGCTATAAAACCCTGGAATCTGTATGCAAAATGTTGTTCTTTTGTGTGTGTGTGTGTGTGTGTGAGCATTTGGGGAGAGGAAGGAAGAGGTTCCCATAGCTTTCATCTGTTCTTAAAGAAAACCATGATTCAAGAAGAGTTAAAACTACCTCTCTAGAATTTTGCTTGACCTTATCTCAATTTCTTCCATTTGGGGGATGGGGTATTTTTTAAAAAACTGTTGAGGGACAGATAATCTGGAACAGGAATTATCAACTCTGATTCAGATATAGACTATACCTAAACATTTCTATATCTCAAAGGATGTATGAAATTTTCAAAACTCCTTTAAAAAAAATGAAGTGAAAAATGCTGGATATAACTTTTGAAACAATCTCTCTAGAATGGTTACTGTTAAGCTTTTCAAAGTAAGACTACTCACTACATTAGACTTCAGGTTTATCTACTGTACACTAAGATCTCCTCTGTCCGCAGGCTCATGGTGCCATCACAAGCATGGCCCGTGACACAGTTCTAGATTGGAGTTCATGAGCCTCTATTCTGATTCACTCAAAATAAGAGAACTCAAAGAAACTTTTACTTGATAAGTAAAATAAGTTTTAAAAAAAAATGAACTTTCTTGCTGAATATCAGAACTCATGTTTCATTAAATACCTTACATTTGACAGGAGGAGACAATGGGTGATACATTACTGTGATTGCATTAAGAACTCTATGCTGTCTTATCTCAACATCATACCTTAGCCTTTTTACTGGACAGAAACAACAGTCATGTATTTCCTATCTGAACACTATGGTCTTTAGACTTAATACCCACAAGTCAGTTTTACTATTTATATAATGACTACTGGACTGCAAAGAGATCAAACCAGTCAATTCTAAAGGAAATCAACTCTGAATATTCATTGGAAGGACTGATGCTGAAGCTGAAGCTCCAATACTTTAGCCATCTGATGTGAAGAGCCAACTCACTGGAAAAGACCACGATGCTGGGAGAAAAACAAAAGGTAGAAGGAGAAGGGGACAACAGAGGATGAGACGCTTGGATGGCATCACTGAGTCAACAGACATGAGTTTGAGCAAGCTCTGGGAGACAGTGAAGGACTGGGAAGCCTGGTGTGTCGCACTCCACAGGGTTGTAAGAGTCGGACACGACTGAGCGAATGAACTGAACTCTACAACATTCCCTTTCAATTATTTTCTTCTCATAAACGCCGTAGAGGTTGTGAGGAAAGGAAAATCCCTTACACTGTTGATGGAAATGTAAATTAGTATAATCAACAAGAAGATTCCTTAAAAGTAAAAATACAGCTTTTAGCAAAACAAACTAAAAATGGGCTATAGCAAATTTGGGGCATGGGGTATTTTTTAAAAACCTGTTAAGAGACAGATAATCTGGAACAGGAATTATCAACTCTGATTCAGATATAGACTATACCTAAACATTTCTATATCTCAAAGGATGTATGAAATTTTCAAAACTCCTTTAAAAAAAATGAAGTGAAAAATGCTGGATATAACTTTTGAAACAATCTCTCTAGAATGGTTACTGTTAAGCTTTTCAAAGTAAGACTACTCACTACATTAGACTTCAGGTTTATCTACTGTACACTAAGATCTCCTCTGTCCGCAGGCTCATGGTGCCATCACAAGCATGGCCCGTGACACAGTTCTAGATTGGAGTTCATGAGCCTCTATTCTGATTCACTCAAAATAAGAGAACTCAAAGAAACTTTTACTTGAGAAGTAAAATAAGTTTTAAAAAATAATGAACTTTCTTGCTGAATATCAGAACTCATGTTTCATTAAATACCTTACATTTGACAGGAGGAGACAATGGGTGATACATTACTGTGATTGCATTAAGAACTCTATGCTGTCTTATCTCAACATCATACCTTAGCCTTTTTACTGGACAGAAACAACAGTCATGTATTTCCTATCTGAACACTATGGTCTTTAGACTTAATACCCACAAGTCAGTTTTACTATTTATATAATGACTACTGGACTGCAAAGAGATCAAACCAGTCAATTCTAAAGGAAATCAACTCTGAATATTCATTGGAAGGACTGATGCTGAAGCTGAAGCTCCAATACTTTAGCCATCTGATGTGAAGAGCCAACTCACTGGAAAAGACCACGATGCTGGGAGAAAAACAAAAGGTAGAAGGAGAAGGGGACAACAGAGGATGAGACGCTTGGATGGCATCACTGAGTCAACAGACATGAGTTTGAGCAAGCTCTGGGAGACAGTGAAGGACTGGGAAGCCTGGTGTGTCGCACTCCACAGGGTTGTAAGAGTCGGACACGACTGAGCGAATGAACTGAACTCTACAACATTCCCTTTCAATTATTTTCTTCTCATAAACGCCGTAGAGGTTGTGAGGAAAGGAAAATCCCTTACACTGTTGATGGAAATGTAAATTAGTATAATCAACAAGAAGATTCCTTAAAAAGTAAAAATACAGCTTGATATAGCAAAAACAAACTAAAAAATGGGCTTCATCTAGCAAGGTCATTCCTGGGAACCATAATTCAAAAAGATACATGTACTCCAATGTGCACCACAGCACTGTTTATAACAGCCAAGGCATGGAAGCCACCTAAGTGTCCATCAGCAGAGGAGTGGATAAAGAGGATGCGGTGTATATATACAGGGTACCACATGTATATGGCTGAATATTACTCAGCGATAACGAAGAGTGAAATAATGCTATCTGCAGCAACATGGGTGGACTGAGTGAACTCAGAGAAAGACAAATATGTAACACTGCTTATATAAAGAACCTAAAAAGATGGTATAAATGAACTCATTCAAAAAACAGAAATAGAAGTCACAGATGTAAAAAAAAAAAACTCATGATGACCAGGGGGAAAAGCAGGGGGAGGATAAATTGGGAGACTGGAATTGACCTACTGCATAGCACAGGGAACTCTACTCAGGATTCTCTAATGACCTAAATGGGGAAAGAATCTAAACAAGAATGGATATGTGTATATGTGTAACTGATTCACTTTGCTGTACACTTGAAACTAACACGACATTATAAATTAACTGTACTTCAACACAAATTATAAAAAAAAGAAACAGACAAAAAATTTAAAAATAAAAAAAATTGGTTTCTTCTGCTAACTTACCAGAGTAGCATTACTCTAGTCTTTTCATCATTTAAGACATTCTCTTTACCTACTTGCTAAACTGGGTTGGAACCAAATACAGATGAAGACCTGTCTTCCCCCTAGTGTACCCAAGATGTGCAAAACCTGAGACCCAGAGGGAGAAGGTAAGCAGAGCTATGGTGCGAGGAAGTCATTCTGGGATTGAACCACATCTTCCTAGAGGATCTGTTTTTGTTTGGCAACCTGAGTTGGTGATGATATTACTTATTTGATGATATATAAAAGTCTGTACTTTAAAACATATATATCAAACAAATTAATATATTCTTCTATATCGACAAGGTTTATAAAATTTGATGAAATATATAAAAACAATTCTGTAATAAACGCCGTAGAGGTTGTGAGGAAAGGAAAATCCCTTACACTGTTGATGGAAATGTAAATTAGTATAATCAACAAGAAGATTCCTTAAAAAGTAAAAATACAGCTTGATATAGCAAAAACAAACTAAAAAATGGGCTTCATCTAGCAAGGTCATTCCTGGGAACCATAATTCAAAAAGATACATGTACTCCAATGTGCACCACAGCACTGTTTATAACAGCCAAGGCATGGAAGCCACCTAAGTGTCCATCAGCAGAGGAGTGGATAAAGAGGATGCGGTGTATATATACAGGGTACCACATGTATATGGCTGAATATTACTCAGCGATAACGAAGAGTGAAATAATGCTATCTGCAGCAACATGGGTGGACTGAGTGAACTCAGAGAAAGACAAATATGTAACACTGCTTATATAAAGAACCTAAAAAGATGGTATAAATGAACTCATTCAAAAAACAGAAATAGAAGTCACAGATGTAAAAAAAAAAAACTCATGATGACCAGGGGGAAAAGCAGGGGTAGGATAAATTGGGAGACTGGAATTGACCTACTGCATAGCACAGGGAACTCTACTCAGGATTCTCTAATGACCTAAATGGGGAAAGAATCTAAACAAGAATGGATATGTGTATATGTGTAACTGATTCACTTTGCTGTACACTTGAAACTAACACGACATTATAAATTAACTGTACTTCAACACAAATTATAAAAAAAAGAAACAGACAAAAAATTTAAAAATAAAAAAAATTGGTTTCTTCTGCTAAATTACCAGAGTAGCATTACTCTAGTCTTTTCATCATTTAAGACATTCTCTTTACCTACTTGCTAAACTGGGTTGGAACCAAATACAGATGAAGACCTGTCTTCCCCCTAGTGTACCCAAGATGTGCAAAACCTGAGACCCAGAGGGAGAAGGTAAGCAGAGCTATGGTGCGAGGAAGTCATTCTGGGATTGAACCACATCTTCCTAGAGGATCTGTTTTTGTTTGGCAACCTGAGTTGGTGATGATATTACTTATTTGATGATATATAAAAGTCTGTACTTTAAAAACATATATATCAAACAAATTAATATATTCTTCTATATCGACAAGGAAAAATGTTAATAAAAATGGAAATGAAGTGCTAATCAGAAAGATAACTCTAAATTTAACGCTACTTTTGAAGATAAGATCCTCTGAATCAGACTCCAAAGTGTGAATATTTTTCAAACTTCAAAAGTTAACAGTAGGGGCTTCGTTGGTGGTCCAGTGGGTAGAGTCCGCCTTGCAGTGCAAGGGGCACCAGTCGATCCCTGGCCCGGGAAGATCCCGTGTGCCAAGGAGTTTGGACCAGCGTGTCCAGTTATGAGCCAGCGCTCTGGAGTGCACGCTCCCAGAGCTGGTGCTCTGCAACAAGAGAGGCCACTGCGATGGGAGGCCCACACAGGCCAAAGAATAAAGATGGATGAAAAAAAAGAAAAGAGTAAGAGGCCAAAATTAAGAAAAAGAAAAAAGTTAGCAGTATATGCTAGACCCATAATAGACACTTTCTATTTTCAAACTGCATTCAAGACTACTTACTTTCCTGATGACTTCTTTCTCATACAAGATAACATAGGCAAAAGGCAAGACAAATGCATGCATAAAGCACATATAATAGTTTCATGAAAAAAGTTAAACTTACTGTTCATGGAAATCCAGCATTGGTGGCTCAAATCGTATAGGTCTACAATTACCCCGGTACAGAGATATACTGTAAGTAACAAGAAAACAGCATTAAGAAGCAATTCTTCAAACTATGCATGTCCCCAAACCAAAGTCAGACCCTTGCATTTTTTCATGAGAGAGTATCTCTAAGAAAAGTAGAGTCTAATACTGTATTAGAAATATGTATTACTTTTATATTAAAGTAAATCAATAAGTGCATGTTTTTAAAAATTATAAAAAGGAGTATTTTGCCTATTCAAAAGTATGCAAAAACAGAAAACGCTCCAGGAGATGGCTGAAATTTGTTTGGCTGATGTAACTGATAACTGCATACCTTAATGTGTTCATTTGGATTTTCTGACAGATGTTCAATGACTACTAATTAACACAACTGGGGCTTCCCTGGTGGTCCAGTGGGTAAGGACACCGCCTTGCAGTGCAAGGGGCGCCGGTTTGATCCCTGGCCTGGGAAGATCCCACGTGCCGCGGAGTGGCTGGACCGATGTGTCCAATTACAGAGCCAGAGCTCTGGAGCACATGCGCCTAGAGCTGGTGCTCTGTGACAACAGAGGCCGCCACGATGGGAGGCCCACACAGGCCAAAGAACAAAGATGGATGAAACTAGACAAATGAAAGACCATTGGAAGTGGCCCGCCCACCCCCGCCCTCCCCACCCCTGCCAAAATAAATAAATAAATAAATAAAAATAATTAACACAACTAACTATACTTGGAAGGCACTATGCAGAGGAAAAAAATCCCATGATACCATTTTAACTAAAGTGGCAAAGAACTCAACAAAAATCAATTTAGGGATGGAAGTTTCCAGGAACTGAAGTATCTTTTTAATCCCAGAGTTTGGAACATACTGATCTATGACATTTTGGCCGAAATACTTTAGTACCATTTCTAACTATTCCATTTGATATTAGAACTTCTTGCTAAAACGGACTCCTGACTACCAAACCTCCCAAACCACCATAACCTAATACTGATGCAAAGTGTAAATGACCTTGATGGGGGGTAATCCACATACCTAGAGTCATCTGTTTTCCAACTGAGAAAGTGAGAAACTCAGCCTCTAAAGTTTCTAAATAGTAGATTATCTTTCTGTTGCATTTTAAGAAATGATGAAAGTGCATAACTTATTTTGTGAGACTACTTTGTTTTCATCATCTTCATAATTCAGAAAAGCATAGCTTCAAATGATAGAGTAATTTCATTTTGGAAACACATTAGAAATAAACAAGGCCATACAGAAAATCTAGCTTTGGTTCAATTCAATAAAGATTAAATAGTCTGAATAGTGGAACAACTAAGCTTAAAGAAATAAGGTTTACCAATTAAGAGCATTCCTCTGTGCTGCCTGATAATCTTTCTACATATTTTAAATATTAAAGATGACAAACATAAGAAGGAAAATATAAATATAATACTTTACTGAAGCATAAGACTGAAAACACTGAGACAAAGCAGGTACAATTCCTCACAAGACAGCTGCCACGTGTAGCCAGAGCTACAGAATCTATTCCCTCCTGATTTCTGCCCTTCTTGGACATACTATTAACATACTCCTCCACTTCTTTAAAAAGTGATACTGATTAGCTCACCAGTTTTAATGGTGTGAAACTCAAATTTATATAAAATCTCCATCTAATCAAGAAAAATACATAATGCATAAAGTAACTGTGTGTAAGTTATTAATTCCTACATATAAATACTGACTGTGTTAGATGCTAAAGAGAGAAAGGAGACTAAGATGCTTTTTTCTCTCTCACAGAACTGAGATTCTAATTCCCAAACTGCAAGCAGAAATGTCTAAAGTGTCCAGGCAAGGGGGAAAAGCAAGTACACATCCCATTCACTTAACACAAATATACTGAATGTCAGGGGCCGTCTAGTGGCTGGGGCTATGTGAACACAACAAAGGGCCTGTTCTCATGGCACTAACATCCCAGTAGAAAAAACAAAAGCAGAACATATCACGTGATGATGGCCAACACATAAAGGCTAATCAAACAACAGGAACAGGGACAGTCTCTCTGCAGAGGGACCCTGGATCTGAGACCTGAGCGGTGACCTGACCTCTTCCTCTCTTCTGGAGGAAGAGAGCAGGGTCATCTGTGGTAGGCTGAGTTATAGGCAGGCTCAAATGGCCCAAGTGCTGGAAGCAGGGAGAGGAGACTGGAGGTGAGATCAGAGAGACACAGAGCCCAGGTCTCCTTGTAAGATTCTGGATTCTATCCTCAGTGTAACAATAAGCCTCTACAGTGTTTGGAGCAAGGAAGTAACATGATCTAACACATTTAAAGGTCAATTCTGGCTGCAGTAACTTATTTTGTGAGACTACTTTGTTTTCATCATCTTCATAATTCAGAAAAGCATAGCTTCAAATGATAGAGTAATTTCATTTTGGAAACACATTAGAAATAAACAAGGCCATACAGAAAATCTAGCTTTGGTTCAATTCAATAAAGATTAAATAGTCTGAATAGTGGAACAACTAAGCTTAAAGAAATAAGGTTTACCAATTAAGAGCATTCCTCTGTGCTGCCTGATAATCTTTCTACATATTTTAAATATTAAAGATGACAAACATAAGAAGGAAAATATAAATATAATACTTTACTGAAGCATAAGACTGAAAACACTGAGACAAAGCAGGTACAATTCCTCACAAGACAGCTGCCACGTGTAGCCAGAGCTACAGAATCTATTCCCTCCTGATTTCTGCCCTTCTTGGACATACTATTAACATACTCCTCCACTTCTTTAAAAAGTGATACTGATTAGCTCACCAGTTTTAATGGTGTGAAACTCAAATTTATATAAAATCTCCATCTAATCAAGAAAAAATACATAATGCATAAAGTAACTGTGTGTAAGTTATTAATTCCTACATATAAATACTGACTGTGTTAGATGCTAAAGAGAGAAAGGAGACTAAGATGCTTTTTTCTCTCTCACAGAACTGAGATTCTAATTCCCAAACTGCAAGCAGAAATGTCTAAAGTGTCCAGGCAAGGGGGAAAAGCAAGTACACATCCCATTCACTTAACACAAATATACTGAATGTCAGGGGCCGTCTAGTGGCTGGGGCTATGTGAACACAACAAAGGGCCTGTTCTCATGGCACTAACATCCCAGTAGAAAAAACAAAAGCAGAACATATCACGTGATGATGGCCAACACATAAAGGCTAATCAAACAACAGGAACAGGGACAGTCTCTCTGCAGAGGGACCCTGGATCTGAGACCTGAGCGGTGACCTGACCTCTTCCTCTCTTCTGGAGGAAGAGAGCAGGGTCATCTGTGGTAGGCTGAGTTATAGGCAGGCTCAAATGGCCCAAGTGCTGGAAGCAGGGAGAGGAGACTGGAGGTGAGATCAGAGAGACACAGAGCCCAGGTCTCCTTGTAAGATTCTGGATTCTATCCTCAGTGTAACAATAAGCCTCTACAGTGTTTGGAGCAAGGAAGTAACATGATCTAACACATTTAAAAGGTCAATTCTGGCTGCAGTGTGAAGAAGAGACTGCAGGAGCCCAAGAAGAAAGTAGGAAAGCTGTGTGGTCGAGAGAGGAGGGGACAGTCACTGTGGTCCAGGGTGACGGCAAGATAAGGTGGTAGAAGCTCAAAGCCTCATGCTGAGGAATGGACTGTGGCGGGTAAGAAAAAGGAGTAAATCATCAAGATAATTTAATTCTAAGATTTTTGGTCTGAGAAACTGGATACACAACCACGACACGGGACAGTGGGTTGGAAGTGGGGAAGGGTAGTTGGGTAGGGATTCAGGAGTAGTTTCAAATATTTCAACTTGTCATATCAATGGGGATGTCAAGTAGGCAGATAGACATACATGGCTATTGCTTTACACTAAGAAGTTACTGAGGGGCTTCCCTGGCAGCTCAGTGGTAAAGAGTCCACCTGCCAATGCAGGAGACATGGACTTTATCTCTATTCAGGGAAGATTTCACATGCTGCAGAGTAACTAAGACTGTGGGTCACAACTATTGAGCCTGTGCTCTAGAATGTCAGGGCTGCAACTATTGAGCCCATGTGCCACAACTGAAGTCTGTGTGCCCTGGAGCCTGAGTTCCACAAGAGAAGTCACTGCAACAAGAAGCCTGCTCACCTCAACTAGAGAGTATCCCCCACTCCCTGCAACTAGAGAAGAGCCTGTGGCAGCAGTGAAAACCCAGAATTGCCAAAAATACATAATTAAAAATAATAATAATAATAAAAAGAAGTTACTGATTTACAGGCCCTGATCGTAAACCCAGTCCTTCTGGCGGGTCAATTCTAACAGTCTGACTATAGATTCTCTTAGACTTTCCCCTGTCATTGTGCATGCCGCTAAAATGATGACTATCGTAACAATTCTATTTCTTCCTTTTCAATCCTCAGGCTTTGTTTTCCTTTGTTATGCCTCATGTGGGCTAAGATCTTCCAGCAACTGTTATTGTGATATTTACAGGATGCTCACAGAATATGAGACAGAGGGAACAGTACACTAACAATGATTACCTCATAAATAAATGCATATTTTCAAGACAACAGGAGATCTGTATCTAAGGAACAATTTAATAGTTGAGTGGGTACAATACAAATGGTCATGGGTATATAACCTTATTTTAGCAAAACCAAAAATCCAACTGCATAGCTGTTATGTACTCAAAACTGAATGAAATGGTTGCTACTGTTTATTTAGAATGGCCACAACACTGTTTAGTGCTTTATTAACAAAAAGCAAATGTCTATGAATCCACAAGGTTGAAAAATAGACTAGAGAAGCAGCAATATGAAAAATGGCACCCTTAGTTTCAAAGAAACAGAATCTGAGACATTATAAAAATAATATATAATTTTATGCTTTCTTATTTGTTTTGGAAGTCTCAATACAATATTTTTATTTTCACAAAAATATTAACTTTATCTGGGGATAAAGAGATAAGTAAGGACTATTTTCCGACTTAATGTGAGAGAAAAACTGGATACGTTCAAGAAATCCACGTTTCTTGGTGAATTGTCAGATCAAAATTAAGCACACAAGACCTTCCCAAATGAAGCATACAAGACCTGGGAATCTGGGAAGCTTTAGGAATTTGTGTAAACTATGAAATTTAAAATGTTTTCTGGACTTCCCTGATAGCTCAGTTGTAAAGAGATCGCCTGCCAACGCAGGAGACACGAGTTCAATCCCTGATGTGAGAAAATCCCACATGCTGCGGAGCAACTAAGCCCATGAGCCACAACTATTGAGCCTGTGCTCTAGAGCCTCTCAGCTTCAACTATGGAGCCCATGTGCTGCAACTACTGAAGTCCATGTGCCCTAGAGCCTGAGTTACACAACAAGAAAAGTCACGGCAACAAGAAGCCTGTTCACCCCAACTAGAGAGTAGCCCCCACTCGCTGCAACTAGAGAAGAGCATGTGGCAGCAATGACAACCCAGAAAAGCCAAAAATAAATGAATAATAATTAAAAAAGTTCTCTTAGGGGTCAATTACTAGCTAAACAAAAGGTACTCTTCAGCCTAGAATTTCTTAAGAATGATTTGTGGTCTACCTACATTTTATCATCTAGGATGCTTGTAGGAATTCAGACTCCAGGGCCCTAAGCCTCTAGAATCTGATTCCTTACATCTAGTATGGACCCCAGAGACTGGCGTTTTTATGTACACCCTCACATTTGGGAGCTACTCTTCTGCAGCTTGTCCCACAATGAGGGGTGTAAACAGAAGAGGGGAATAAAAGTACTCTAACAAGTAAAACTTCAAAGGTCACCAACAGCTTAAAATGGTCTCCAAAACGATTTTTATCACAGACAGCTGAGATACAGGTTACTTGTATATCAATATTTTCTAATAAATACCTTTTAGCTTAAATTTTCATTTCACCAAGGCCTAATGATGTTGGACTTCTTTACATCTGTCCAAGTAGATACCCTCTTTTGCAATGGGTCTGTCCAAGGATTTTTTTTTTTTTTTCATCGTTTATTTTTCATCCATCTTTATTCTTTGGCACATGTGGACCTCCTGTCACAGGGGTTTCTCGCCTTGTAGTGCACTGGCTCTGGGCTCATGCGCTCCAGAGCGGTGGCTTATAATTGGACACATAGACCCAGCCGTTCCTCTGCATGTGGGATCTTCCTGGGCCAGGGATCAAACCAGTGCCACTTGCACTGCAAGGCAGACTCTTTACCCAGTGGACCACCAGGGAAGCCCTGTTCAAAGTATTTTAAGTGGGAATTCTGTCTTAATGTTGAGTTGCAAGAGTTCTTTATATATGCTAGGTAGCTGGTCACTGTCAAATATGTGGACTGTGACTATCTTTTCCCTGTCCCTCCTTCTCCTATTATCAATGATATCTTTTGGAAAGTGATGTCATGAAGATGGGGACATATGTCATTCTTGATTTCAGTACCCTGCATTAGACCAACCAGCAATCATCCACAGATAAAGACATTACTGTGAAAATCCAAGAACACAGGGGAGAGAGGCTCAAGAACATCCCTGGACAACAGAAAGCAAAAAAGAAAGAAAACATAAAACCAAAAAACCCCAGTGTATTTAGAAGGGTCAGAGAAATGGCTACAGTCTGGTCATATGGCTTCCCAACCACCAGGCTGCTACAGCACTGCACTGAGAGGGCCCCTGGGACCTGCAGTTTCTCCGGGAGAAAGACAGAGCCCAAGGTGGACATTTAGCTCCCCCAGTGTTGTAGGGAGACAAGGGGACATTCAGAGTTCTGAGGCCCAAAGAACCCCATAGAGGTTGAACCTGAAAAGGCGTGTTATGATCAAACTGTCAGAAGTCAAGGACAAAGAGATAATTTTGAAGGCAGCAAAAGTGACAGGTCACATCCAAGGAACACAGGCCCACCACTGAAGACTACAGTAGCCTCCCCTCATGTGTGCTTTCATTGTCTGCAGTTTCAGTGAGGGCTGGGTCAACCGTAATCTGAAAACACCATATGAAAAATTCTGGAGATAAAAATCCTTAAGTTTTAAACTGCACACCTCTCTGAGGAGCATGATGAAACTTCGTGCTGTCTGGCTCTGCCCTGAGACATGTACTCTTTTGTACGTGTGATTCAGTGTCAGTATTGGAAAAAACGAATATATACAGTGTTTGATAACATCTGTAGTAACGGTGCAGTGTTTGGAAACATGGGTCCCCCAAAGATAAGGAGGAGCTAATGCACAGGTGGACTTCTCAACAGATATTTTGCAGGCAAAGAGACAGTGGAATGACATCTTCCAAATATTGAAAGGAAATAACTATCAAACAACAATACAACACTCAGCAAAGCTGTCACTCAGAAATGAAAGAGAGACAGACATCACTGAACAAAAGTTGGGAGGTGGTTCACTACAGCCCCTTTTGACTTGCAAAAAGTACTAATGGGTGTTCCTCAAGAAGAAATTAAAGGATGCTAATTGACATAAAAATAAATGAATGTATGTGTAAAACTCACTGGTAAATATATGGTCAAACTCAGATTCTCTACTACTATGATGATGGAACATAATTTCCTACAATTCTAGTTTAGAAGTTAAAAAATAAAGATATTAAATACTAAATCATAATAATTTACTACTGAATGATGATAAAAATATGCACAAATTTTAACACAATAAATTAAAATGTGAAGGGAAGAAGTAAAAGCATGGACCAAAATTTTCTTTACTTTTTTAAATGGAAGTCATTAACAGACCAATTGATGAAATTAAAGTAAGGTCTGTAGATTAAATATTAGTACATGTAAATGCTAATTTCCTGATTTTACTGTGATTTGTAAGTTAATGTCCATATTTATTAAGAAATTTACACTGAAGTTTTTAGGGTAAAAAGAACATCATGTCTACATATCTGAAAGAAAAAAATTTAGACAGAAAAGGCGTGTTATGATCAAACTGTCAGAAGTCAAGGACAAAGAGATAATTTTGAAGGCAGCAAAAGTGACAGGTCACATCCAAGGAACACAGGCCCACCACTGAAGACTACAGTAGCCTCCCCTCATGTGTGCTTTCATTGTCTGCAGTTTCAGTGAGGGCTGGGTCAACCGTAATCTGAAAACACCATATGAAAAATTCTGGAGATAAAAATCCTTAAGTTTTAAACTGCACACCTCTCTGAGGAGCATGATGAAACTTCGTGCTGTCTGGCTCTGCCCTGAGACATGTACTCTTTTTGCGTGTGATTCAGTGTCAGTATTGGAAAAAACGAATATATACAGTGTTTGATAACATCTGTAGTAACGGTGCAGTGTTTGGAAACATGGGTCCCCCAAAGATAAGGAGGAGCTAATGCACAGGTGGACTTCTCAACAGATATTTTGCAGGCAAAGAGACAGTGGAATGACATCTTCCAAATATTGAAAGGAAATAACTATCAAACAACAATACAACACTCAGCAAAGCTGTCACTCAGAAATGAAAGAGAGACAGACATCACTGAACAAAAGTTGGGAGGTGGTTCACTACAGCCCCTTTTGACTTGCAAAAAGTACTAATGGGTGTTCCTCAAGAAGAAATTAAAGGATGCTAATTGACATAAAAATAAATGAATGTATGTGTAAAACTCACTGGTAAATATATGGTCAAACTCAGATTCTCTACTACTATGATGATGGAACATAATTTCCTACAATTCTAGTTTAGAAGTTAAAAAATAAAGATATTAAATACTAAATCATAATAATTTACTACTGAATGATGATAAAAATATGCACAAATTTTAACACAATAAATTAAAATGTGAAGGGAAGAAGTAAAAGCATGGACCAAAATTTTCTTTACTTTTTTAAATGGAAGTCATTAACAGACCAATTGATGAAATTAAAGTAAGGTCTGTAGATTAAATATTAGTACATGTAAATGCTAATTTCCTGATTTTACTGTGATTTGTAAGTTAATGTCCATATTTATTAAGAAATTTACACTGAAGTTTTTAGGGGTAAAAAAAAAGAACATCATGTCTACAACTGATTCTCAGAAAATTCAGAAAAATAATTATACATATACATATATAGAAATAGACAGGGGAAAAGAGAAAAGGAAAGAAGACATGGAGAGGGAGATGATGATGATCTACCAAATGTGGTGAAACGCTACGTGGGGCTTAATCCAGGTCAAGGGTATATGGGAATTCTTTGTACTATTTTGCATTTATTCTCTAACAAAACAAATGATTAAAAAATTAAATATAGGGCTTCCCCTGGTGGTCCAGTGGATAAGGACACCGCCTTGCAGTGCAAGGGGCGCCGGTTCGAGCCCTGGCCTGGGAAGATCCCACGTGCCGCGGAGCGGCTGGACTGATGTGTCCAATCACCGAGCCGGAGCTCTGGGCGCCCAGAGCCGGAGCTCTGCAACAACAAACGCCACCGCAATGGGAGACCCGCAGGAGCCAAAGAACAAAGATGGATGAAAACAGAGAAACGAAAGACCAATGGAAGTGGCCCGCCCGCTCCCCTCCCTCCCCAATCTGATCCCAGCCCAAAATAAATAAATAAATAAATAAATCTTTAAAAAAAAAAAAAAAATTAAATATAAATCGAAAACTATAGTACATTTCTTGTAGACAATACATGCTTAGATCTCTCCTTAATATAGTTTGACCACTGGTGTTGAAATCATTCACAGTTATTATAATATCTGATATGGTTGGGATTAAGTCTACCACCAAAATCCTATAGTCGTCAAAGCTTTATGCAAAGTGGCACTATTTTTTGCATATACACCACTTCATGTACAGCTAAAAGTTCCAGAGCTAGAAAATAAATATAACTTCACACCCAAATGGAATCTTAAGAAACAACTTAAGAACATTAACTTTTTCACAGAATTTAAAACAGTTATTAGACAAACTGCAATTATTTATAGACTTTATCTGCCATTAAGATATTAGCAAGCTCTGGATCTGACTACAATCTTCTAGATGCTGATGGTAACCAAGTAACCATAAAAGCAACTAAATTAAAAAAGCAACACAATAAAAGAATCTCCCTTAATTTGAAAAGTTAATGTCCATATTTATTAAGAAATTTACACTGAAGTTTTTAGGAGTAAAAAAAAAGAACATCATGTCTACAACTGATTCTCAGAAAATTCAGAAAAATAATTATACATATACATATATAGAAATAGACAGGGGAAAAGAGAAAAGGAAAGAAGACATGGAGAGGGAGATGATGATGATCTACCAAATGTGGTGAAACGCTACGTGGGGCTTAATCCAGGTCAAGGGTATATGGGAATTCTTTGTACTATTTTGCATTTATTCTCTAACAAAACAAATGATTAAAAAATTAAATATAGGGCTTCCCCTGGTGGTCCAGTGGATAAGGACACCGCCTTGCAGTGCAAGGGGCGCCGGTTCGAGCCCTGGCCTGGGAAGATCCCACGTGCCGCGGAGCGGCTGGACTGATGTGTCCAATCACCGAGCCGGAGCTCTGGGCGCCCAGAGCCGGAGCTCTGCAACAACAAACGCCACCGCAATGGGAGACCCGCAGGAGCCAAAGAACAAAGATGGATGAAAACAGAGAAACGAAAGACCAATGGAAGTGGCCCGCCCGCTCCCCTCCCTCCCCAATCTGATCCCAGCCCAAAATAAATAAATAAATAAATAAATCTTTAAAAAAAAAAAAAAAATTAAATATAAATCGAAAACTATAGTACATTTCTTGTAGACAATACATGCTTAGATCTCTCCTTAATATAGTTTGACCACTGGTGTTGAAATCATTCACAGTTATTATAATATCTGATATGGTTGGGATTAAGTCTACCACCAAAATCCTATAGTCGTCAAAGCTTTATGCAAAGTGGCACTATTTTTTGCATATACACCACTTCATGTACAGCTAAAAGTTCCAGAGCTAGAAAATAAATATAACTTCACACCCAAATGGAATCTTAAGAAACAACTTAAGAACATTAACTTTTTCACAGAATTTAAAACAGTTATTAGACAAACTGCAATTATTTATAGACTTTATCTGCCATTAAGATATTAGCAAGCTCTGGATCTGACTACAATCTTCTAGATGCTGATGGTTAACCGTAGGTAACCAAAACAGCTATACTAAATATTAATAAAAAGCAAACTACACAATAAAAGAATCTCAGCCACCTTAATTTGAAAAGTATTCCTCAGTCCAATCTTTCTGGTTTTTATTCTAGAAATACCAGGATGCCTAAGACTCTACTAGCTAAAAGAGAAAAATAGTGAATGCTGAAGGATCCCATATTGATATAAGAATATCAAAGAGAATACAACACAGGGTTGGTGATCAGAAGATAAGGAATTCTACCTAAAACTCTTGCCAGTCTAAGCTTGGTAATTTATTAGCAAATCCCTTGGGTCTAAGACTCTGCGTCCTCACGTGTCCAACAAGAGGGCTCAGCAAGATAACCGTTTAGGGTCTCCAATGATTAGAATACCTCTCACTATACAACAGTCTCCTCCTCCAGGGGCCTGCAGGCAGACACTTGACAATAACTGAGGCAGAAGTGGACTGCGTGAAGCACTTCCATAGGAAGTGGATGGACCAGGGCTTCCCTGGTGGCCCAGTGGGTAGGGACACTGCCTTGCAGTGCAGGGGGCACTGGTTCAATCCCTGGCCTGGGAAGATCCCACGTGCCGCACAGCGGCCAAGCCGATGCGTCCAACTGTTGAGTCGGAGCTCTGGAGCGCATGCGCCCAGAGCTGCTGCTCTGCAGCGAGAGACGCCACTGCAATGGGAGGCCCACACAGGCCAAAGAACAAAGATGGATGAAAATAAATAAATGTAAGACCAATAGAAGTGGCCAAAAAAATAAAAAAGGTTAAAAAAGAAGTGGATGGACCACAGGAGGCGTAAGGCCGAAACTCTTCCAAAGGGACAGAGCGGTGTCAGATACAAGTAAACCCCTCTGTATGTGATGGGGCGTTGGGAATGCTGCACAATGCATGACGTGCAAATTCAGATTTAAGCCTGATTTTCCATACACAGCATTTGAAATACATGCTATAATGTGACTTGTAACACTGCTTTTCCCTCTTCACCAAAAAAGTATGGGGAAAAGGAGAACAGGAATTCCCCAGAAAGAACTAAAAGTATGTCAGTATTTTGCTAAATATATAAAATGTTATATATTAAAATATAAAAGCAATTATTATCTAATTAAAAATAAGCTTTAAAAAGAGGAAAATATACATATACATATATATATTACTTCCTTACCTTTTCTGTTGGTATGAACTGAGTCCAAGTGTTGTCTCAGTCTGTGGGAGAAAACAACTAAAAAAGTCCATTTTTTCTTTTTTTGGTTTTTATTCTAGAAATACCAGGATGCCTAAGACTCTACTAGCTAAAAGAGAAAAATAGTGAATGCTGAAGGATCCCATATTGATATAAGAATATCAAAGAGAATACAACACAGGGTTGGTGATCAGAAGATAAGGAATTCTACCTAAAACTCTTGCCAGTCTAAGCTTGGTAATTTATTAGCAAATCCCTTGGGTCTAAGACTCTGCGTCCTCACGTGTCCAACAAGAGGGCTCAGCAAGATAACCGTTTAGGGTCTCCAATGATTAGAATACCTCTCACTATACAACAGTCTCCTCCTCCAGGGGCCTGCAGGCAGACACTTGACAATAACTGAGGCAGAAGTGGACTGCGTGAAGCACTTCCATAGGAAGTGGATGGACCAGGGCTTCCCTGGTGGCCCAGTGGGTAGGGACACTGCCTTGCAGTGCAGGGGGCACTGGTTCAATCCCTGGCCTGGGAAGATCCCACGTGCCGCACAGCGGCCAAGCCGATGCGTCCAACTGTTGAGTCGGAGCTCTGGAGCGCATGCGCCCAGAGCTGCTGCTCTGCAGCGAGAGAGGCCACTGCAATGGGAGGCCCACACAGGCCAAAGAACAAAGATGGATGAAAATAAATAAATGTAAGACCAATAGAAGTGGCCAAAAAAATAAAAAAGGTTAAAAAAGAAGTGGATGGACCACAGGAGGCGTAAGGCCGAAACTCTTCCAAAGGGACAGAGCGGTGTCAGATACAAGTAAACCCCTCTGTATGTGATGGGGCGTTGGGAATGCTGCACAATGCATGACGTGCAAATTCAGATTTAAGCCTGATTTTCCATACACAGCATTTGAAATACATGCTATAATGTGACTTGTAACACTGCTTTTCCCTCTTCACCAAAAAAGTATGGGGAAAAGGAGAACAGGAATTCCCCAGAAAGAACTAAAAGTATGTCAGTATTTTGCTAAATATATAAAATGTTATATATTAAAAATATAAAAGCAATTATTATCTAATTAAAAATAAGCTTTAAAAAAGAGGAAAATATACATATACATATATATATTACTTCCTTACCTTTTCTGTTGGTATGAACTGAGTCCAAGTGTTGTCTCAGTCTGTGAAGGAAGAAAACAACAATGAAAACAGAAACCAAATCTCTTTGTGTACTACAGACATACAGAATACCCAGCATGTTCTATCACAGCTGCAACTCTGATCCTGCACTCACACTCAGGTTATATCTGATCCCTTAATCATAGGAAAGGATTTGTCATACCATATAATTCCAATGAGAGAATAATTTGGATTAAATTTTAAACACATCTGGAAATAATACAAAGCACTGATAATATAATTGGTTTTTTAGAACTGACAAACCAATACATCCTATAAGAAGAGTCCTCCTTCCAATCACTGTGTGAAGCTACATGCATCTCTCATTGCTCAGTGCTTCCCAGCTGTGTACAGGGGTTGGTTTGGTTCCTGCCACCATGGAGCTTGAGGTATGGAGCTGGGGGGAAGCCAATCCTTTAAAACTAAACAAGTATGTACTTATAGACCAAACCAAGGACTTCAGAAAGTTGCTACAAAATTGGAAAGATGCTGTGAAAGAGTTGGTATGAAATCAGAAAGATACTATGAAAGAGAACAAATAGGCAACATGTTTAAATATGTCATGAGGACAGCCTGTCTGAAGAGGTAACAATTGTACTGAAACCTAAAGGGGACTGTGTGGCAGGGGAGAAAACAGCATGTGCAAAGGCCCTGGTACAGGGAAGAGCCTGGATGCTCAGGTCTATCTGGCTGGAGCTTAGACAGAAGCTGGAGAGAAGCAGAAATGGGCCTGGAGGCAAGGCAGCACCCTGTTATAGCGTGTCTTGGTAAGAAGACTGGATTGTGTTGTCCTCTAAGTGCAGTGCAAGGGGTCTGAGGCTGTAGGAGATAAGCAGAGACAGACATGGCCCAGATGCCTTGAGTGTCAAAGACATTCCTTTGGCTGTTGTATAGGAGATGGATTAGAAGAGCCAGCAATCACGCTTCTAGGTATATACCCGAAAGAACTGAAAGCAGTGAGCAGGGACTCAACAGGCATTCAGACACCCCTGGTCAGCAACACTATTCACAACCTCAAGGCACAGCAACAAGCCACGTGCCTCCTGATGCATACATGAGCAAACAAAACGTGGCTCCCACACACCAAAGACTACTACTCAGCCGTGAAAAGGAGAATTCTTACACACATTACTACCTGGATGAGCCCTGAAGACCAAGTCAACACTTAGGCTAAATGAAATAAACCAGTCACAAAAGGACAAAAACAACATGATTCCACTCACATGAGATCCTCAGAGCGGTCAAAGTCATAGAGATAGACAGTGGGTTTCTGGCTGCCAAGGGCTGCAGTAGAGGGAATGTTTAATGGTCACAGAGTTTAAGTGCAGAGTGAAAAAGAAAGCTCTGGAGCTAGATGGTGGTGACACAGAAACAAATGTAAATGTATACTTACTACCACTGAAACGTACACTTAAATATTATTATAACTGTAATTTTATGTTATGTATATTTTACTACAATAAAACAAAAAGCTATAGCAATCAAGGCAGTGTGGCACCAACATAAAGACAAACAGACCAATGGAACTGCAGAAGGGTCAAAAGTGAACTCACACATTCAGGGTCAACTTGGTTTTCAACAAAGGCATCAATGTAATTCAACAGAGAAACATGTTATTTTTTCAATAAATGGCACTGGAACAACTGGACAAAGCTGTGTGGGTGGAAATGAACCTTTATCCTTATATCAGACCATGCACTCTGATTAATTTTAGACAAATAATAGTCCTAAGCATGAGATTTTAAAGCTTCAACAACAAAAAAACACAGGCGATCATCTTTGCAACATTCCATACGCAAGGATTTCATGAACAGGACAAGGTTTGGAGCTTAGACAGAAGCTGGAGAGAAGCAGAAATGGGCCTGGAGGCAAGGCAGCACCCTGTTATAGCGTGTCTTGGTAAGAAGACTGGATTGTGTTGTCCTCTAAGTGCAGTGCAAGGGGTCTGAGGCTGTAGGAGATAAGCAGAGACAGACATGGCCCAGATGCCTTGAGTGTCAAAGACATTCCTTTGGCTGTTGTATAGGAGATGGATTAGAAGAGCCAGCAATCACGCTTCTAGGTATATACCCGAAAGAACTGAAAGCAGTGAGCAGGGACTCAACAGGCATTCAGACACCCCTGGTCAGCAACACTATTCACAACCTCAAGGCACAGCAACAAGCCACGTGCCTCCTGATGCATACATGAGCAAACAAAACGTGGCTCCCACACACCAAAGACTACTACTCAGCCGTGAAAAGGAGGGGAATTCTTACACACATTACTACCTGGATGAGCCCTGAAGACCAAGTCAACACTTAGGCTAAATGAAATAAACCAGTCACAAAAGGACAAAAACAACATGATTCCACTCACATGAGATCCTCAGAGCGGTCAAAGTCATAGAGATAGACAGTGGGTTTCTGGCTGCCAAGGGCTGCAGTAGAGGGAATGTTTAATGGTCACAGAGTTTAAGTGCAGAGTGAAAAAGAAAGCTCTGGAGCTAGATGGTGGTGACACAGAAACAAATGTAAATGTATACTTACTACCACTGAAACGTACACTTAAATATTATTATAACTGTAATTTTATGTTATGTATATTTTACTACAATAAAACAAAAAGCTATAGCAATCAAGGCAGTGTGGCACCAACATAAAGACAAACAGACCAATGGAACTGCAGAAGGGTCAAAAGTGAACTCACACATTCAGGGTCAACTTGGTTTTCAACAAAGGCATCAATGTAATTCAACAGAGAAACATGTTATTTTTTCAATAAATGGCACTGGAACAACTGGACAAAGCTGTGTGGGTGGAAATGAACCTTTATCCTTATATCAGACCATGCACTCTGATTAATTTTAGACAAATAATAGTCCTAAGCATGAGATTTTAAAGCTTCAACAACAAAAAAACACAGGCGATCATCTTTGCAACATTCCATACGCAAGGATTTCATGAACAGGACAAACATGCGTGTGCACGCACACACACACACTCTCACACTCATGTCATCAAAGGAAAAAAATGATGGGCTGGACTTCAGTGAGTTTTTCAAAATATGCTTGTTCACCAAAAGACAATGAAAAGGCAATCTACACAATGAGAAAAAATATTTGCAAATCACCCATTTGAAGAAGGACTTGTATCCTGAACATACGAAGAACTGATTAATAAGCAAACCACCGAATTTTTTTAAATGGGCAATTCTACAAATACCAGTGAAGCCCATGAGACGACACTCAGCACCAGTTAATCAAGGCATGACAAGCTATAATGACGTCCAGTTTGGAAAACACTGGACTAAGGGTTGCTGAGAACCTGCAGTAACAGACTTTCATACACTGCTAGTGGGAATGTAAAACAGAATCACCATTTTAGAAACATGGCCATTTCTTAAATTAAACTTAAAACACCTACCATATGACCAACCCACTCCACTCTTAGACATTTGCCCAAGGGAAAGAAAAGCATATGGCCCATACTAACACTTGTACATAAACATTCATAGCACCTTTATTTGTAGAAGGTCCAATACCGGAACAGACCAAATTTCCATCAACAGAAGCTCTGGCACATGGATTGTGGTGGCACAGAATGTGGAATACTACTCAGCAACAAAGAAAGAGTAAACCCAAAGACTGAGATCCTCTTTTTTTATTATTATTAAATATTTCCTTATGATTTTAGAAAAAATATTTTAAGAATAGAAAATTACACTGAATGTGAAAAAAAGAAACTATTATATATGCAACAACACTGATGACTCTTAGATAATTATGCTGAGTGAAATTCCCCAAAAGTATGATTCCATTTATATAAAATGATTTAAATATGAACTGATAGTGTCAGAAAAGCAAATCAGTGGCTGCCAGAGATGGTGAGTGAGGGTGGAGCGATCACCAAGGGTTGTAAGCAAACTTGGTGGCCATGGATACATATATTTATTACCTTGATTGCAGTAATGCTTTCACATGCATATAATATGTCAAACTTTTCAAACTGTATAATTTAAATGTTTATTGTATGTCATTTTTACTTTGATTTTAAAAAAAAAGTACAATCTAACAACACTACCTCTCTGGTCCCCATCTGGAGCTGACAGAAAGGAGACTCAGGAAGTATATCACCCATGTATGCTTTCTGGAGGGGAAAAAAAATATCTTCATGAACACAACCTGGTCAAGATGATTACTCATGAAGAATTGCAAATAGGAAGCTGTCTTGTGAAAGATAAGCAGATACAGTAAAGGAAATAAGGTTAGCAAAGCTGAAAGTAAGTATTGTTTCTGAAGTACAAGCCACAATATAGAAAATTCATTTAACTATAATAAACAAGAATAAAAATCTCAGCACATGCCAACAGTACAACTCTAAACACTGAGAGAAAAGGGAACATCACAATAGACACGACTGTGTGTCTGAAGGAACTTGAGAAATAAAGGTCTAAAAATACCTTTCATACATTTCTGAAAATGAAGCCCCTCTATCAAGAGAAAACCGAAAGGCAATCATAAAAATTAGATGGAAAAGACTGAACACATATACAGCATGATTAAATGAGAGAAACCTGTCCATTAAGAAAAACAAAAGAATCGTGTTAAAAAAACAAAGCCCAACTATAAAAATATAAACACCTAATAAAAAATAAAGCAGAAATACAGAAAAATGAAGAATGAGCAAAAATAAACATAGTAAATACCTCCATCCTCCTCCTCAAAAAAGAGAAAAATAAAGCAAATAAGGGTTAAATTAGTAACAACGAAAAGCTATGCTATCTTGCGTAAGTATTTTTATAACTGAACAGCAAAAAGAAAGAAATATAAAGAATATGAGAAAAGAATACTGTTGCTGAAATGTAAGCAAAAAGCAAGAAGCAATTCACTTAAAGAAAAACAAATGGCCAGAAAAAGACGGCTAGCTCACTATACCGTGAAGCAATCCTTACAAGAGACTCACACTTCCTATCTAACCATCTGATTAGTGGAAATCTTTGAACTTCATGCTCAGAGATAAGGGTCTGTCAGGAGTACTTAGGGCCTAAGAAAATGCCTGCGCCATGTATTTCCGTATCTTCAATCAAATGGAAGACATACCTACAATACCACAAAGTAAACTTCACTGAATTAGATACGTGAAGTTGGCAAGTGATCTTTTCACTATCTACAAAGATAAGCAGACTCCTTCCTGCCCACAATTCAGACTCTCTACTCTTCTGTGGCATCTAAGGGCTCCATCTTAGCCTAGTTCACAGCTAGGCTCCACATTCCAGATAAGTCTGAAACAGTCTCTCTCTCAGAGAGAGTCCCACTGGGGTATCGAGGAGGTAACTGAATTATATTCATGGAAATAAAAAAAAAAAGAAAATCTCAGCAGGGGTTTTCTGAAGTACAAGCCACAATATAGAAAATTCATTTAACTATAATAAACAAGAATAAAAATCTCAGCACATGCCAACAGTACAACTCTAAACACTGAGAGAAAAGGGAACATCACAATAGACACGACTGTGTGTCTGAAGGAACTTGAGAAATAAAGGTCTAAAAATACCTTTCATACATTTCTGAAAATGAAGCCCCTCTATCAAGAGAAAACCGAAAGGCAATCATAAAAATTAGATGGAAAAGACTGAACACATATACAGCATGATTAAATGAGAGAAACCTGTCCATTAAGAAAAACAAAAGAATCGTGTTAAAAAACAAAGCCCAACTATAAAAATATAAACACCTAATAAAAAATAAAGCAGAAATACAGAAAAATGAAGAATGAGCAAAAATAAACATAGTAAATACCTCCATCCTCCTCCTCAAAAAAGAGAAAAATAAAGCAAATAAGGGTTAAATTAGTAACAACGAAAAGCTATGCTATCTTGCGTAAGTATTTTTATAACTGAACAGCAAAAAGAAAGAAATATAAAGAATATGAGAAAAGAATACTGTTGCTGAAATGTAAGCAAAAAGCAAGAAGCAATTCACTTAAAGAAAAACAAATGGCCAGAAAAAGACGGCTAGCTCACTATACCGTGAAGCAATCCTTACAAGAGACTCACACTTCCTATCTAACCATCTGATTAGTGGAAATCTTTGAACTTCATGCTCAGAGATAAGGGTCTGTCAGGAGTACTTAGGGCCTAAGAAAATGCCTGCGCCATGTATTTCCGTATCTTCAATCAAATGGAAGACATACCTACAATACCACAAAGTAAACTTCACTGAATTAGATACGTGAAGTTGGCAAGTGATCTTTTCACTATCTACAAAGATAAGCAGACTCCTTCCTGCCCACAATTCAGACTCTCTACTCTTCTGTGGCATCTAAGGGCTCCATCTTAGCCTAGTTCACAGCTAGGCTCCACATTCCAGATAAGTCTGAAACAGTCTCTCTCTCAGAGAGAGTCCCACTGGGGTATAGAGGAGGAAACTGAATTATTCTCCTATTCAAATGGAAAAGATTTTGCAAAATTATTTATGTGGTATGTTTTCAAGTATTACTAAATTCTTTTATTACAAACATAGTGTATTAAGTTTATCCTTGTAACCTAGTGGCTCTCAACTGGGGCAATTTTGTCTTCCAGGGGCATTTGGGAATATCAAGCGACTTTTTTTTTGGCCGGGCCAAGTGGCATGTGGGATCTTAGTTCCCTGACCAGGGATCAAACCCCTGACTCCTGCAGTGGAAGTGCAGAATCTTAAGCACTGGACTGCCAGGGAATTCCTGACTTATCCTTGATAAGACTGTGTATGCCTAGAACTGTTGTCTTTTAGCTCACACAAGTTGAAACCGGCCACTCATTTCCTTTTACACATATTTTATTTTCTTAGTGGTTACCCTGGAGACTGGTAATTTGTATCTTAAATTTACAACAAACTTGTCTGAATACCAGCTTAGTTTCAATACTATACTCAATTCTGTCATTTTGCTATTTGTTTTCTGCACGTTCTGCACTGTTTACATCCCTCACTTCCTTTAATCCTGTCATCTTTTGGCTTAGATGGAAGTGAACTGTTTAAATTCCTTTTGTATAGTTCCTGTATTATTTTCTTTATGGCTACTATGGGGATTAATCTAACACTCTAAAGTTATAACACTCTAATCTGAATTTTTATCAGATTTAACTCAATCACATTCAATGCATACTTCTTTTCAGCTCCATCCCTACCTCTTTCAGTTGTTGTCACAAAATTTATTCTTTACACACTATGTATCCAAAAACAAACAAATATTTTAGTAAATTAGTCTTTACGCAGAAAACAAAATATCAAGTTACAAACTAAACTGGCAATAACCTTTGCTTTTAGATTATTAGCTTTCTTTTTATGTATTAGTCTCTCAAATTATGCAGAAAACAAAAAGTGGAGTTTGAAACCATTGTTCCAATAATGCCAGCTTATAAACTGCCCATGTTTTTACTTCTACTGTGATCTTTATTTCTTCACAAGGCTTTACGTTGTTGTCTGATGTTCTTTCATGTTTTCCTTCAGGACTCTCTTCACCACTTCTGGTAAGGGTTAGGTCTAACAGTAACGAGCTTCCTCAGCTTTTATTTATCTGGGAATGTCTTAATTTCTCCCTCACTTTTGAAGAACAGGTTTTCCAGATACAGGCTTCTTGGCTGATAGATTTTCCTTCTGGCACTCTGAATATAGGGGCTTACTGCCTTCTGGTCTCCACAGTTTGTGATGAGAAATCTCTTAACTTATTGAAGTTTCTTTTTATGTGATGAGAGTCCTTTTGCTTTTATTGCTTTTAAGATTTTGTCTTCTTCAGGTCTGATTTAACAGGCCCCTGTGTGGGTCTCTGAGTTCACCTTATCTGGAGTGCACTGGGCTTCTTGGATGCTTATATTTATGTATTTCATTAATTTGTGACATTTTCAGTTATTATTTCTTCAAGTATTCTATCTCTCTCTATCTTCTAGGACACCGCACAGGGGCTGGTCCACTTGATGGTCTTAGGTTCTAGTGACTTTTTGTTCAGCTTTCTGTTCCTCAGAATCAAGAATTTTTCATTTTAGTTGTTGTACTTTTGGCTCCATTTTCTTTTTGATTTCTTTCTTCCCCAGCTTCACTGAGATATAACTGAAAACTATTTATATTTAAGGTGTACAATGTGATGTTCTGATATACATATACACTGGGAAATTATCATTTCATAAATTCTTTTGGGGGGGAACAATTAAGAACTACTAGCTTAGCAAATTTCAAGTAGGGCTTCTCTGGTAGCTCAGTGGTAAAGAGTTCGCCTGCCAATGCAGGACACATGGGTTCAGTCTCTGATCTGAGAAGACCCCACATGCTCAGAGCAACTAAGCCCGTGAGCCACAACTATGGAGTCTGTGCTCTACAGCCTCAAAACCCCAACTATGGATCCCTGTGCTGCAACTGCTGAAGCCTGTGTGCCCTTGAGGCCGAGTTTCACAACAAGAGAAGTTATCGCAACAAGAAGCCTGCTCACCTCAACGAGAGAGTAGTCCCCACTCCCTGCAACTGGAGAAGAGCCTGTGGTAGCAGTGAAAAACCAGAACAGCCAAAAATAAATAAATAAATAAATACTCCTAAAAAAATTATATAATCCAGTATTATTCATTATAGTCAGTCCTATTGTACACTAAATTTCCAGAAGCTATTCATCTTGAAAAACTGAAATATTGTACAGTAATAACTGAAATGAAAATGTCATTAGAGGGATTCAAAGGCAGATTTAAGCAAGCAGAAGAAAGAATCATTACAAAAGAAGATAAGAGTATGGGAAATCTCAATTCTGAGGAACAAAAAGATGAACAAATAAAGAAAAGCCAGTATTCTTACCAGCAGAATCCGACTGCTCTCAGTTTCTGCCCTTCAAGGAGTATTTCTGCTTCTTACATGGATTCCAATTTCTCTTCACAGTATTTTGGTACCAATAGTTACTATTATGTCAGTGTTTCTGAACAAGAATGAGAGCTAGGGGCTTCCCTGGTAGTCCAGTGGGTAAAGAGTCTGCCTTGCAGTGCAAGGGACACCAGTTCGATCCCCGGCCCAGGAGGATCCCATTTGCCATGAAGCGGCTGGGCTGGTGTGTCCAATTACGAGCCAGTGCTCTGGAGCACAAGAGCCCAGAGCCAGTGCTCTGCAATGAGAGAGGCCACTGCAATGGGAGGCCCACACTGGCCAAAGAATAAAGATGGATGAAAATAAATAAACAATATAAGAGGCCAAAGTTTAAAAAAAAAAAATGAAAAAGAAGAATGAGAACTAGGACTGCCTACTCTGCCATCTTGATAATGTCTTCTCTTTTGCTCACTTTCTAGGTTTTCTATTCTTTTATTGATATTTCCATTTTGTTCTTCTTTTCTTGATTTGCTCCACATCTTCCTTTCACTCTCTGAGCATCCTGAAGATGATTTTTTTTTTTAGAGTAGATCTACTTTAAATCTGTACAGTAGCTTTGCTATCAGGTTTGTTTCATAAGAGGGTTTCTGTTGATTATTTTTTTTTTGTTTGAATGAGTCATAGTTCATGCTTCTTCTTGTACACTGATTTTTGCTTAAAACTGGGTATTTGAATCTAATAATGTAGTTGACTGTGGATGTCAGATTCTCCTCTTTTTCCAGAGTTTGCCTTTGGCTTGTTTCTGTTTATTGTTTTTGGTTTTACGATTGTTGCAGGCTGTGTCTGTGTCAAAGATAAGCCTGACGTATGAACCTAAGGTCTTCTCAGGTCTTTAATGAACCCCGGTCTTTCCCTGAACACTCAAAGTGATTTTTCCAATTTCCTCCAAATGTGCAATTGCTTTTTGAAGGTTGTCAGCCCTTTAAAATCTTCTGGGTCACTTCAAGGTGAGGAACTTTTAACAGAAGGGTATTTGCAACAATGATCACCTGCTTCTTTGTCTAACCTCTGAGATCAAAAGCAGCAGTCAGGGCAGGGATCCCCCAAAAGGGAGGACACAACCCTTTTTGGCCACCCGGGCTCCTGAAAGCTGTGGGCAAGTTGTTTGACATGCACAGCTGCCACAGGGTCGGGGGTGAGAGTAGGTAACTGCTTCTATGTTAAGAGCTGAAATGGACGATATTTTACTTCGTTTACCTCAAGATTTCCCCCCGAAGCTATAAGCTTTAGAAAGACTCCAGAGTTCCAAAACAGCTGCACAATTTTTTGTTATGGATGGTGAGGTCAAAGTTTTATTACTCCCATACAGATGCTCTCTTGTCCCAGCACCCTTTACTGACTGTTCCCCAATATTCTTCAGTGACACCTGATGCATAAATCAAATATCTGTGTGTGAGCTAGGCTGGACTCTTGTCTTTTCTGATCTGTAAGAGTGGTGTAAGTCATACAGCTCAACATGAAATGCAGAAACGCAGGTGTGTTTCACATATCAATTGTTATCCTGCAAACTTGCTAAAGTGCTTATTGAATCTAATAACTTATTTCTAGACTTTGGATGATCTCCACGAACTATTATAATCTAAGGTGAGTAACATTTCATTTCTTTCTTTTCAATCTTTTTAAGTTTTGAACTATTTTTCTTGCCTTACTGGCTACAACTAGCATGACGCTGAGTATCAGTGGTATTTAGTGGGCATCTCTGACCCAGCCTTCAGCTCAGAGATGGAACTTTCAGCATTTCGCTGTTAAGTGTGCTGTCTACTCTGTTTTTTCCCCACATCCCTCCTTCTTAATAGATATCTTTTTATCATATGCATCAGCTGGGGTTCTCAGCAAGATCCTAAGGCAGAACTGTTAAGTGTCAGTGCTCATCTTAAGAGATGATTCAGCTTCCTTTGGTCTATAAACCAAATTTCAGTAGCCCTGTCAAGCAGGAATGACACCAGCTAGAACACGAGAACTGCTTTGATTTCTAATGATATCCTAGTATCACCAGTGGTAACGCATGGAATGCACTGGAAAGAAGTGCACATGTATTCTACTGTGGAAAAAGCTCTGGAACCAGGAAGTTGCCTACGTGCTGGATGCTGAATTCTTGCTACTGGCTGCCGAGTTCTTGCTCAAACAACTGAATAGCGAGCAAATTATTTAACTTCTGTGAACCTCTTTTTCCTTATCTTTAAGAAAGAAGAAAATCAAGTCCAATCTTCCTAGAAATTTTTTATGAGTTGGGCAATTTTTATGACTTAACATCAATGAACTTTTAGGGCTTAAAAAATCACTATAAGCCAAGCCACATGAATGTACATAAATTCCACAATCTGGGAGGAAACACTCTCAGGCAAAATTCTAATTTTATCCTATGTCAAACAAGGCTGCTGCTCTGACTCCTGGCTTTAGCTTTAATTCATCTGGAGAAACCTGATGCCCATAAATCAAATAATCTGTGTGTGAGCTAGGCTGGACTCTTGTCTTTTCTGATCTGTAAGAGTGGTGTAAGTCATACAGCTCAACATGAAATGCAGAAACGCAGGTGTGTTTCACATATCAATTGTTATCCTGCAAACTTGCTAAAGTGCTTATTGAATCTAATAACTTATTTCTAGACTTTGGATGATCTCCACGAACTATTATAATCTAAGGTGAGTAACATTTCATTTCTTTCTTTTCAATCTTTTTAAGTTTTGAACTATTTTTCTTGCCTTACTGGCTACAACTAGCATGACGCTGAGTATCAGTGGTATTTAGTGGGCATCTCTGACCCAGCCTTCAGCTCAGAGATGGAACTTTCAGCATTTCGCTGTTAAGTGTGCTGTCTACTCTGTTTTTTCCCCACATCCCTCCTTCTTAATAGATATCTTTTTATCATATGCATCAGCTGGGGTTCTCAGCAAGATCCTAAGGCAGAACTGTTAAGTGTCAGTGCTCATCTTAAGAGATGATTCAGCTTCCTTTGGTCTATAAACCAAATTTCAGTAGCCCTGTCAAGCAGGAATGACACCAGCTAGAACACGAGAACTGCTTTGATTTCTAATGATATCCTAGTATCACCAGTGGTAACGCATGGAATGCACTGGAAAGAAGTGCACATGTATTCTACTGTGGAAAAAGCTCTGGAACCAGGAAGTTGCCTACGTGCTGGATGCTGAATTCTTGCTACTGGCTGCCGAGTTCTTGCTCAAACAACTGAATAGCGAGCAAATTATTTAACTTCTGTGAACCTCTTTTTCCTTATCTTTAAGAAAGAAGAAAATCAAGTCCAATCTTCCTAGAAATTTTTTATGAGTTGGGCAATTTTTATGACTTAACATCAATGAACTTTTAGGGCTTAAAAAATCACTATAAGCCAAGCCACATGAATGTACATAAATTCCACAATCTGGGAGGAAACACTCTCAGGCAAAATTCTAATTTTATCCTATGTCAAACAAGGCTGCTGCTCTGACTCCTGGCTTTAGCTTTAATTCATCTGGAGAAACCTGATATATATTCTGCCCCAGAAATGCAACATGTACACATTTTTGTTCTCATCACAAGAAACCAGGAACTGTTTAAGAAATAGCTGAACTTAATGGCAAATTATCACCAGAAAGTGTTGTGAGGTGCGCTCAGTGAAGCACCCAACTCCGCTCGCGGTAGATGGAAAAGAGGTTTATTAGGCTGGCGTCAGCGACCACCTGAAAGAAATGAGGTTTCCTGCGAGGGCCTCAACTGGAGGTAAAGGGTGGTTTTTAAAGGCTGGTCCAATCAATGGCGGAAGACCCTCCCCTTTGATTGAAATTGGACACACCTGCACACTCCCTTTTACAATCAACAGAACAGTCTAGGGGCTTCTTCGTAAATTGCAGTCAGTTATAATCAATAAAGATTAACAGACAACAATCAATGCTAACGTATGAATCACTAACCAGTAACCATCAGCAAACCATTATGCATTCCCTTTTACAAAAGAATGACATGTCAAAATCAAAACTGCTGTTCCTAGGAAGCATCCTTCAACATTAAAATGAATGATTCTTATACATTTCTATTCAAAGGAGTCTAATATTCTGTTACTCAAAGATACATAATCCACTATATATAGCATCCAAACAGTAGGCATTTTGCAGGAGTCTTAGTGAGGTTTCCTTGTGGCTAGGTTTACCAACTGGTAGTGCCTGCCTTTAACATTCCAGTCTAAAATGACCTTTGCTATAGAACTCTGGGAAAGACTGAAGGCAAAAGGAAAAGAGGGCGGCAGAGGATGAGATGGTTGGATAGCATCACACGAACTTGGGTAAACTCCAGGAGATAATGAGGGATAGAGAGGCCTGACGTGCTGTAGTCCATGGGGTCGCAAAGAGTCAGACATGACTTAGTGACTGAACAACACAGATTACTGAGGTCTCCCCCAGGCTCTGGTATCTCAGCAGACCCAAAGAGTATGAGCAAATGACATCCCAGCTGACAAGCTCTTCCACACTCAAGTCCTTTCATATAGGGACTGATAGCTCCCCACCCCCAGCAAAAAATACATGTCAATCTTTGGAACTCCTTTTTGTCAAACAAGGCTGCTGCTCTGACTCCTGGCTTTAATTCATCTGGAGAAACCTGATATATATTCTGCCCCAGAAATGCAACATGTACACATTTTTGTTCTCATCACAAGAAACCAGGAACTGTTTAAGAAATAGCTGAACTTAATGGCAAATTATCACCAGAAAGTGTTGTGAGGTGCGCTCAGTGAAGCACCCAACTCCGCTCGCGGTAGATGGAAAAGAGGTTTATTAGGCTGGCGTCAGCGACCACCTGAAAGAAATGAGGTTTCCTGCGAGGGCCTCAACTGGAGGTAAAGGGTGGTTTTTAAAGGCTGGTCCAATCAATGGCGGAAGACCCTCCCCTTTGATTGAAATTGGACACACCTGCACACTCCCTTTTACAATCAACAGAACAGTCTAGGGGCTTCTTCGTAAATTGCAGTCAGTTATAATCAATAAAGATTAACAGACAACAATCAATGCTAACGTATGAATCACTAACCAGTAACCATCAGCAAACCATTATGCATTCCCTTTTACAAAAGAATGACATGTCAAAATCAAAACTGCTGTTCCTAGGAAGCATCCTTCAACATTAAAATGAATGATTCTTATACATTTCTATTCAAAGGAGTCTAATATTCTGTTACTCAAAGATACATAATCCACTATATATAGCATCCAAACAGTAGGCATTTTGCAGGAGTCTTAGTGAGGTTTCCTTGTGGCTAGGTTTACCAACTGGTAGTGCCTGCCTTTAACATTCCAGTCTAAAATGACCTTTGCTATAGAACTCTGGGAAAGACTGAAGGCAAAAGGAAAAGAGGGCGGCAGAGGATGAGATGGTTGGATAGCATCACACGAACTTGGGTAAACTCCAGGAGATAATGAGGGATAGAGAGGCCTGACGTGCTGTAGTCCATGGGGTCGCAAAGAGTCAGACATGACTTAGTGACTGAACAACACAGATTACTGAGGTCTCCCCCAGGCTCTGGTATCTCAGCAGACCCAAAGAGTATGAGCAAATGACATCCCAGCTGACAAGCTCTTCCACACTCAAGTCCTTTCATATAGGGACTGATAGCTCCCCACCCCCAGCAAAAAATACATGTCAAAGTTCAGAATTTTCAAAATGGGTTATCAACTTGCAATCCAGATGTCTAGTTTCTAGACGACATAAACTTATTTTTAATCAATAATAAGTAACTACACTTGGAGAATTTTTTTTTTTTTTTAATGCTTCTTTCTTTATTTATTTATTTATTTTGGGCGGGGGTCGGGTTGGAGAGGGAGGGGAGTGGGCGGGCCACTTCGATTGGTCTTTCATTTCTCTATTTTCATTCGTCTTCGTTCTTTGGCTCCTGTGGGCCTCCCATCGCGGTGGCCTCTGTCGTCGCAGAGCGCCGGCTCTGGGCGCATGCGCTCTAGAGCTCCGGCTCGGTAATTGGACACATCAGTCCAGCCGCTCCGTGGCATGTGGGATCTTCCCAGGCCAGGGATCGAACCGGCGCCCCTTGCACTGCAAGGCGGTGTCCTTACCCACTGGACCACCAGGGGAAGCCCGACTTGGAGAATTTTTTAAAAAATCAGTTCTGAGCTGCCTGTTCTCTAAATCCTGCAAATCATCAAAGGGAGATA
Source organism: Tragulus kanchil (assembly GCA_022376925.1). Taxonomy (NCBI): domain Eukaryota; kingdom Metazoa; phylum Chordata; class Mammalia; order Artiodactyla; family Tragulidae; genus Tragulus; species Tragulus kanchil. The sequence continues at coordinate 97,564,311 of JAIOJX010000029.1, forward strand.
TTTAAAAAGGTCATTCCTATAAGTTCTCCAAGTTCTCACCTTGCAAGAGATGAAAGAACTAGAAAAGAAACTAAGATCATTTTCCCGCAAGGTGGCTTTACAAGTCCAGAGATCATTATATATCTTGTTTTTATTCACTTTTAAAATATAAAAGCCATACAAAGACTTTCTCTAAGTACCATGCAGCCAGTGTCTGATATATTTCTCAACATCTCTTCTATAAAAGTATAATATATTTATCTAAAAAATCTAGAAGCAGGGAAAAAGTTGACATCCAAAGCATCTATTTGGGGCTTCCCTGGTGGCCCAGTGGGTAGGAACACTGCCTTCCATTGCAAGGGGTGCCGGTCTGATCCCTGGCCTGGGAGGATCTCGCATGCCGCGGAGCGGCTGGACCAATGTGTTCAACTACTCAGCCAGAGCTCTGGAGTGCATGTGCCCTGAGCCGGTGCTCTGCAGTGAGAGAGGCCACTGCAGTGGAAGGCCCACGCAGGCCAAAGAACAAAGATAAATGCATGAAAGATCAATAGAGGTGGCCCAAAAAGAAAACAAAACAAAGCATCTATTTGCTTCACTGTGAGAGAAAAAGAATCTTACAATCCATCACTTTTTTTCTTGCTTTCTTTGTTTGGCTTAGTGTCTGAAATCTAAATGCACACTACAGCACATATAGAAATCTTATTCCAGGTCCCTAGCAGAATTATTTCTCTCTTGGCTTGATCAAACTTTGATTTTTGCTTTCCTGCCTTAAAGCTTTGCAAAGCATTTTTTCAGAACTATATTTAAGTCATGTATTTAGTTTATAGTTAAATAAACAAATACATCGCAGGCAGCATCACGTAATAGAGATATGAACAATCAGACCTGAGATGAGAAGACAACAATTCTAATACCACATCCATTACTGCAAAGTCATGAGATCCTGAGCAGCTATCTTAATCTAAACCTTGGTTTCTCATGATTAAAAAACTATCAGTTTGCTACAAAATAACACAAAACTTGAAACACATGTTATTATTATGAAGGTGGTAATACTGTAAGACAAACATACAATATGATAAAAATTTGGAAGAAATGGGAAAATCAGCCATGAAAATTGGAGTGTTAAGATGTCATTTAGGGCTTCCTCAGTGGTCCAGCGGGTAGAGTCTGCCGTGCAGTGCAAGAGGCACCAGTTTGATCCCTGGCATGGGAAGATCCCATATGCTGCAGAACGGTTGGCCTGGTGTGTCCAGTTATGAGCCAGCGATCTGCAGCGCATGCACCCAGAGCCGGTGATCTGTGGTGAGAGAGGCCACTGCAATGGGAGGTCCAAAAAATTAACATGTATGAAAATAAATAAATGAAGGACCAATAAAAGAGGCCAAAAATTAAAAAAAAAAAAAGGAAAAAAAGATGTCTTTTACTGTCTCTTTTTACTTCTGACACCCTAGAACTGATTATAATCTAGGAAAACAAAGACAGGCTTTATGATGTGTATGTGAGTTAGATCTTAAAGGAAGGATAGGATTTTTATCAGATTATACTTTCTAATTTTATGTAGAATATATTTAAAGACAAGGCTTGGGATGGCTAGTGGAAGGATGATATAGATATATCCACAGTACTTATACCTTCTGAAGAAGCTCTCGTCCTGATAAATATTTGAGGTCCAACATCCAAATTCGGTGTTTTTCTCTCTGGTTCCACACTCGTAGTTTACCACCAATTCCACTGGTCCTGATCTGACACTCCCCACCCATCCTTCCACCACCCCCCACAAATATTTAATTTAAAAGATAATTTATACAGCTAAGGAGGTCTGTAGTATTACCCATGACTCTACTGGCCTGTCTATATATAAAATTCATAAAATGTATTTCATTATGAACCAGCTTTATTTTAAAAGAAAAATAACAATCAGATGTTATTCCTGGCAATGAGTAATTCTTCAAACTTAAAATAAAATTACCTGTAGAAGCCCTCCATCATCAAAACGCAGTACTTCTATTATGCTCTCCGACTGAATAAATGCTGTGAAAGAAATAAAACAGATTATCATTAAACAGGAACAGAAATTTCATTTAAATAAATATTTGTTAACATAAGTTAACTGCTACAACTTAACATTTTTAAAATACAATGCTTGATGCTGATGGTCAGAGAGGAAAATATGACTAAGACATTAGGATTTTAGTAAATGTAAAATGCTTGAAACTAAAACAATGCAATTAGAAAGGAGTTTTAACAACCTACAAACTATGTAAGTCACAAAATATTTATTCCTGCTATACCGCCAGAAAGCATGAAATAAAGTTCAACTAGTTGCAGTAACTGTGCTCCAAGTAGTTACCTAACTGATTTGAAAATGTCCACACAAAAATCTGTACGCAATTCCTTACAATAGCTTCGTTCATAACCATCAAAAACTGGACACAATCAAGATGTCCTTCAATAAAAGCTGGCTTGAAACTCAGCATTAAAAGAACTAAGACCATGGCATCAGATCCTATCACTTCATGGCAAATACACAGGGAAAAAGTGGAAGTAATGACGGATTTTGTTATCAAGGACTCCAAAATCACTGTGAATGGTGACTGGAGCCATGAAATGAAAGGAAACTTGCTTCCTGGAAGGAAAGATGGGACAAACCTAGACAGCATATTAAAAGCAGAGACATTACTTTGCTGACAAAGCTTTATAGTCGGAAGGATAGGATTTTTATCAGATTATACTTTCTAATTTTATGTAGAATATATTTAAAGACAAGGCTTGGGATGGCTAGTGGAAGGATGATATAGATATATCCACAGTACTTATACCTTCTGAAGAAGCTCTCGTCCTGATAAATATTTGAGGTCCAACATCCAAATTCGGTGTTTTTCTCTCTGGTTCCACACTCGTAGTTTACCACCAATTCCACTGGTCCTGATCTGACACTCCCCACCCATCCTTCCACCACCCCCCACAAATATTTAATTTAAAAGATAATTTATACAGCTAAGGAGGTCTGTAGTATTACCCATGACTCTACTGGCCTGTCTATATATAAAATTCATAAAATGTATTTCATTATGAACCAGCTTTATTTTAAAAGAAAAATAACAATCAGATGTTATTCCTGGCAATGAGTAATTCTTCAAACTTAAAATAAAATTACCTGTAGAAGCCCTCCATCATCAAAACGCAGTACTTCTATTATGCTCTCCGACTGAATAAATGCTGTGAAAGAAATAAAACAGATTATCATTAAACAGGAACAGAAATTTCATTTAAATAAATATTTGTTAACATAAGTTAACTGCTACAACTTAACATTTTTAAAATACAATGCTTGATGCTGATGGTCAGAGAGGAAAATATGACTAAGACATTAGGATTTTAGTAAATGTAAAATGCTTGAAACTAAAACAATGCAATTAGAAAGGAGTTTTAACAACCTACAAACTATGTAAGTCACAAAATATTTATTCCTGCTATACCGCCAGAAAGCATGAAATAAAGTTCAACTAGTTGCAGTAACTGTGCTCCAAGTAGTTACCTAACTGATTTGAAAATGTCCACACAAAAATCTGTACGCAATTCCTTACAATAGCTTCGTTCATAACCATCAAAAACTGGACACAATCAAGATGTCCTTCAATAAAAGCTGGCTTGAAACTCAGCATTAAAAGAACTAAGACCATGGCATCAGATCCTATCACTTCATGGCAAATACACAGGGAAAAAGTGGAAGTAATGACGGATTTTGTTATCAAGGACTCCAAAATCACTGTGAATGGTGACTGGAGCCATGAAATGAAAGGAAACTTGCTTCCTGGAAGGAAAGCTGTGACAAACCTAGACAGCATATTAAAAAGCAGAGACATTACTTTGCTGACAAAGGTCTGTATAGTCAAAGCTATAGTTCTTCCAATAGTCATGGATGGATGTGAGACTTGGATCATAAAGAACGCTAAGTGCTGAAGAACTGATGTTTTCTAACTGTGGTGTTTGAGAAGACTCTTGAGAGACCCCTGGGCTGTGAGAAGATCAAACCAATCAACCCTAAAGGAAATCAACCCTGAATATTCATTGGAAGGACTGATGCTGAAGTTCCAATACTTTGGTTACCTGATGTGAACAGATGACTCATTGGAAAAGACCCTGAGTCTGGGAAAGACTGAAGGCAAAAGGAGAAGAGGTCAGCAGGATGAGATTGTTAGATAGCATCACCGATACAATGGACATAGATTTGAGCAAACTCTGAGAGACAGAGAAGAACAGGGAAGCCTGGTGTGATGCAGTTCATGGGGCTGCAACCTAATGACTGAATCACCACAACAAAAGAGATAAATGTACGTTATCCATACAGTGGAATATTACTAAGTGATAAGAAGTAAAAGAAAGGGCTGCATGCTCTCTGATTTCAAGCATATGACATTCTGCAAAAAGCAGTACTATAGAGTAGTAATAGATTAATGGTTGTGAGGGGTTTGGAGAGAAAGGAAAGGTAGAATAAATAAAGCATATGGGATTTTTCAAAGCAGTGAAAATCCTCTGTATAATACTGTAATGCAAGATGCATATGACAGCATGCATTTATCAAAAACAGAACTTTACAACTGTGAAGCTACTGTAAGCAATTTTAAAAGATAATTTAGGAGATCAGGAATCCCAGGACAGACTGCAGAATATGACAAAACCATTTAACTCTATTCCAGAAGTATATAACCATCTTACAGAAAGGGGTGGGGTGAAAGGCACTGACCTAAGTAATTTGGAAGTGAGTGGAATCCATAAGACTAAAGGCAAAAGAATCTGTATATAAGCACTACCTCTAGTGATAAAGTTAGTCTCCACAGGCATTTGGGTTAACCATCCTGATGCTGCTCCACATGTATTCCAGAACTGAAAATTGAATGTATGCAAGGTGAATGGTGAGCATCAGATTTCTCACTGCTCGAAAAAGAGTTCACACAAAAGCAAGGGAAGGAGGCTAGAATGATCCACCTGGTAGAGGATTAGAGTTGGTGACATCAGCACAAACTTCTAGTAAGCTTAACACAGATACAGATGGTACCTATATAAACACTCACTGGTATGCATGCATATGTATTGGTTGATATACACATATATTACAACCTAACAGCAAAACCACATACATAGTACATAGATTTTACCATTTTCCATTAAAAGGAATGGAGGGCTTCCGGGGAATGAAATAAACCAATCAACCCTAAAGGAAATCAACCCTGATTTTTGGAAGGACTGATGCTGAAGTTCCAATACTTTGGTTACCTGATGTGAACAGATGACTCATTGGAAAAGACCCTGAGTCTGGGAAAGACTGAAGGCAAAAGGAGAAGAGGTCAGCAGGATGAGATTGTTAGATAGCATCACCGATACAATGGACATAGATTTGAGCAAACTCTGAGAGACAGAGAAGAACAGGGAAGCCTGGTGTGATGCAGTTCATGGGGCTGCAACCTAATGACTGAATCACCACAACAAAAGAGATAAATGTACGTTATCCATACAGTGGAATATTACTAAGTGATAAGAAGTAAAAGAAAGGGCTGCATGCTCTCTGATTTCAAGCATATGACATTCTGCAAAAAGCAGTACTATAGAGTAGTAATAGATTAATGGTTGTGAGGGGTTTGGAGAGAAAGGAAAGGTAGAATAAATAAAGCATATGGGATTTTTCAAAGCAGTGAAAATCCTCTGTATAATACTGTAATGCAAGATGCATATGACAGCATGCATTTATCAAAAACAGAACTTTACAACTGTGAAGCTACTGTAAGCAATTTTAAAAGATAATTTAGGAGATCAGGAATCCCAGGACAGACTGCAGAATATGACAAAACCATTTAACTCTATTCCAGAAGTATATAACCATCTTACAGAAAGGGGTGGGGTGAAAGGCACTGACCTAAGTAATTTGGAAGTGAGTGGAATCCATAAGACTAAAGGCAAAAGAATCTGTATATAAGCACTACCTCTAGTGATAAAGTTAGTCTCCACAGGCATTTGGGTTAACCATCCTGATGCTGCTCCACATGTATTCCAGAACTGAAAATTGAATGTATGCAAGGTGAATGGTGAGCATCAGATTTCTCACTGCTCGAAAAAGAGTTCACACAAAAGCAAGGGAAGGAGGCTAGAATGATCCACCTGGTAGAGGATTAGAGTTGGTGACATCAGCACAAACTTCTAGTAAGCTTAACACAGATACAGATGGTACCTATATAAACACTCACTGGTATGCATGCATATGTATTGGTTGATATACACACATATATTACAACCTAACAGCAAAAACCACATACATAGTACATAGATTTTACCATTTTCCATTAAAAGGAATGGGGAGGGGGGCTTCCTTGCTGGTCCGGTGGGTAAAGAGTCTGCCTTGAAATGCAAAGGGCACTGGTTTGATGCCTGGCCCAGGAAGATTCCATGTGCTGCAGAGCGGCTGGACCAGTGTGTCCAATTACGGGTGTTCTGGAGCACATGGGCCCAGAGCAGGTGCTCTTCAGTGACAGAGGCCACTGCAATGGGAGGCCCACACAGGCCAAAGAATAAAGATGGATGAAAATAAACAAATAAAAAACCAATAAAAGAGGCCAAAATTTAAAAAAAAAAAAAAAAAGGAAAGGGGCTTCTTGGAGAAATGGCTGAACCTAAGGACTGTGGAAGGAAACTTACAAGGTGAAATGGGAAAAGCTTTTGCCAGAAAGAAAGTGCTTAAAAAAGCAAAAAACTGGGACTTCCCTAGTGGTCCAGTGGTTAGGAATCTGCCTTCCAATGCACAGGATACGGGTTTGATCCCAGGTCGGGAAGCTAAGATCCCACATGCCTTGTAGCAACTGAACCTGTACATAGCAACTACTAGAGCCTGAGCCCAGCTAGAGAGTCTGTGAACCACAATGAAAGACCTCAACAAAGATCCCAAGTGTCACAACTAAGATCTGATGCAGCCAAATAAATATTTTTTTAAAAAGGCAAAAAATTCCTACATTGATGGGAGTATGTCAAAGAGACGTAAGAGTTAACAGGAAAACGTCCCTAATGGCCAAAGCTAGAATGACTTGAACAACAAAGTCAAGCCACACTAGATTAAAACCCAAAGTATCAAATAAACATCTATAATCCATACTGGTGTAAATAAATGAATGAATAAACAACAGGGGAGAAGAATTCTAAACAATTTATGCAGAAATTCTTTTACTTAAATGGTGGAACAAAACTCCCCTCTCCTTAAGCATGGGAAGCAGGTGGTGGCTCTTTCCCAAGAAAACAGTATGAAATAGAGGGGGAAAAAAAGAAAAAAGCAAGTTTATGATGGAGAAACCTGATAAATTTTATCTCAGTCAGGTGATCAACATGCAGAGTGAAGAGTCATGGGGACAGTACTACCCTGATATGCCATAACAAAAATGGCACTTTATCTCTGTGGTCTTCCTCCCCAATTCACAGCACTCCAGACTCATCATGAGAAAAACATCAGACAAATCCCAGCTGAGGGACATTCCCCAAAAAACTTTTGACCAGTACACTCTGGAAAACTGTCGAGGTCACCAAATATAAGAAATGTCTGAGAAACTGTCACAGACCAGAGGAGCCTAAGGAGACATGATTATTAAATGTAATGTGGTATTTCGGATAGGATTCTGAAAAAGAAAAAGGAAATTGGGTAAAAATTAAGGAAACCTGAATAAAATATGAACTTTCCTTAGTAATAATGTACTATAATACTAGTTCATTAATTGCAAAAAAAAAATGTACCATATAAATATGAGATGTTAATAATAAAGGCAAACTGAGTGGAGAGGGGTGTATGGGAACTCTGTACTATATTTGGAATTTTTATATAAATCTGAAACTGTTCTAAAATGAAAGGCTTGTTTTTTAAAACTCACGAAACAGTGGTGTTTTACCTGGCTTAATATGACTCTCCCTGATTCCTCTTTGCTGGTCTTTGTGTACTCAGGGAAGAGGCCTACCATCTAATCCCATGTACCTGGCTTTTCCAGTGTGACTAAAGGTCAAAGTCATGTGGCAGTTCAGATGCCAGCAAATTACATCACTTCACCTACTTGGATGGTGTCTTTCCTGCCTGAGGAGCACTGATTTCTTATTCTAAAAATGATTTTTTTTGGACCCCCTTTTCTCAAAGAGCGTAGATTAAAAAATCCCTAATGGCCAAAGCTAGAATGACTTGAACAACAAAGTCAAGCCACACTAGATTAAAACCCAAAGTATCAAATAAACATCTATAATCCATACTGGTGTAAATAAATGAATGAATAAACAACAGGGGAGAAGAATTCTAAACAATTTATGCAGAAATTCTTTTACTTAAATGGTGGAACAAAACTCCCCTCTCCTTAAGCATGGGAAGCAGGTGGTGGCTCTTTCCCAAGAAAACAGTATGAAATAGAGGGGGAAAAAAAGAAAAAAGCAAGTTTATGATGGAGAAACCTGATAAATTTTATCTCAGTCAGGTGATCAACATGCAGAGTGAAGAGTCATGGGGACAGTACTACCCTGATATGCCATAACAAAAATGGCACTTTATCTCTGTGGTCTTCCTCCCCAATTCACAGCACTCCAGACTCATCATGAGAAAAACATCAGACAAATCCCAGCTGAGGGACATTCCACAAAAACTTTTGACCAGTACACTCTGGAAAACTGTCGAGGTCACCAAATATAAGAAATGTCTGAGAAACTGTCACAGACCAGAGGAGCCTAAGGAGACATGATTATTAAATGTAATGTGGTATTTCGGATAGGATTCTGAAAAAGAAAAAGGAAATTGGGTAAAAATTAAGGAAACCTGAATAAAATATGAACTTTCCTTAGTAATAATGTACTATAATACTAGTTCATTAATTGCAAAAAAAAAATGTACCATATAAATATGAGATGTTAATAATAAAGGCAAACTGAGTGGAGAGGGGTGTATGGGAACTCTGTACTATATTTGGAATTTTTATATAAATCTGAAACTGTTCTAAAATGAAAGGCTTGTTTTTTAAAACTCACGAAACAGTGGTGTTTTACCTGGCTTAATATGACTCTCCCTGATTCCTCTTTGCTGGTCTTTGTGTACTCAGGGAAGAGGCCTACCATCTAATCCCATGTACCTGGCTTTTCCAGTGTGACTAAAGGTCAAAGTCATGTGGCAGTTCAGATGCCAGCAAATTACATCACTTCACCTACTTGGATGGTGTCTTTCCTGCCTGAGGAGCACTGATTTCTTATTCTAAAAATCACACCCTGATTTTATTTTGTGGAAACCCCTGTCCCTCCACTTCTTGTGTTTGTCTTCAACCTGCGTGCCAAGTGTAGCTCATTTCTCACCAGTTCTTTTTATACAGAGAACATTCAACAATACTGAGCACATGAATGAAAGCCTGTCTTTCTGCTCAGGTACAAGTATTGGTATTTGCATCCACTGATACAAATGAACTCTTTCTGGTTATCTCTACTCCTAGTTTGAGGCTGAACTTCCAAACTGAGATCAGAGCTAATGGCTCCAATGGAATTCCTGACATAGAGTACATTTGAAGTACATTAAAATGTTTCCAAATGAAGCGACAGACAATTAAGAAAAAGGGACTGTGCACATAAATAGCTATGCCCAGCACATTCATTCTATTTCTCATCTCTCCCCACTCCTTTTAACAGAAAGTGACATTTTAGATGATCCAGAAAACCTTTTTTGTTAAGGTCTTGTTGAATACAGGTTTACTGATGTAAGAACACAATGACCTAACAAGAATTAACTGAACAGCCAGATGCCCTCAATGTAACAGACAAAAAATCCAGCTCCCATCCAGCTAGCAGAGAAAAGAAACAAACAAGTAACAGACACGTGCTGTATTTGATGGCTGCTATTAGAGCTATGATTCAACGACCATCACCTAAATTCCCATCATGAACCGAGATCAGACCTTTATCTAACTGATGAGAACTTTACTAAATGTAGAAAAGCAGTAATACAATTTGGATATATAAATAATTTGGAGCTTAAAAATTAAAAATTTAAACTGAGTGGAGAGGGGTGTATGGGAACTCTGTACTATATTTGGAATTTTTATATAAATCTGAAACTGTTCTAAAATGAAAGGCTTGTTTTTTAAAACTCACGAAACAGTGGTGTTTTACCTGGCTTAATATGACTCTCCCTGATTCCTCTTTGCTGGTCTTTGTGTACTCAGGGAAGAGGCCTACCATCTAATCCCATGTACCTGGCTTTTCCAGTGTGACTAAAGGTCAAAGTCATGTGGCAGTTCAGATGCCAGCAAATTACATCACTTCACCTACTTGGATGGTGTCTTTCCTGCCTGAGGAGCACTGATTTCTTATTCTAAAAATCACACCCTGATTTTATTTTGTGGAAACCCCTGTCCCTCCACTTCTTGTGTTTGTCTTCAACCTGCGTGCCAAGTGTAGCTCATTTCTCACCAGTTCTTTTTATACAGAGAACATTCAACAATACTGAGCACATGAATGAAAGCCTGTCTTTCTGCTCAGGTACAAGTATTGGTATTTGCATCCACTGATACAAATGAACTCTTTCTGGTTATCTCTACTCCTAGTTTGAGGCTGAACTTCCAAACTGAGATCAGAGCTAATGGCTCCAATGGAATTCCTGACATAGAGTACATTTGAAGTACATTAAAATGTTTCCAAATGAAGCGACAGACAATTAAGAAAAAGGGACTGTGCACATAAATAGCTATGCCCAGCACATTCATTCTATTTCTCATCTCTCCCCACTCCTTTTAACAGAAAGTGACATTTTAGATGATCCAGAAAACCTTTTTTGTTAAGGTCTTGTTGAATACAGGTTTACTGATGTAAGAACACAATGACCTAACAAGAATTAACTGAACAGCCAGATGCCCTCAATGTAACAGACAAAAAATCCAGCTCCCATCCAGCTAGCAGAGAAAAGAAACAAACAAGTAACAGACACGTGCTGTATTTGATGGCTGCTATTAGAGCTATGATTCAACGACCATCACCTAAATTCCCATCATGAACCGAGATCAGACCTTTATCTAACTGATGAGAACTTTACTAAATGTAGAAAAGCAGTAATACAATTTGGATATATAAATAATTTGGAGCTTAAAAAATAATTTAAAAAATCATTGAGTTACCTTAGGTGGGGAGGGGAGGAAAAAGAGCAGAAGCTATAGAATATTGTGTTACACATCAACAGCTTTCCTTTAAAGATGTAGAAATGAATAGGATTCAACTCTGGCATTAAAAAAATTGGAGTATTTTGCTTTAAGCAATCAATCATAATAACCTCAAATTACATGTCTAGAAAAGCAGAATTGACACTAGATATGTATTTAACCACTTAATGTGTTAAGTTATTAAGCTATAAATTACAAAAATGAACTCAAGCAAGTCAAGTTCCTACATCGCCCCATTTCTAGATTGGAAACCACAAAGGACAGCTACTTCCTCTCTTGAGAATTTCTGTCCCTTATTTTACACACAAAAGTAATTCCAAACTGTCTCAATATTCCCCAGTTAAAGCAGAAACCATATGTAGCTGAAATAAGAATAATGTCTAGGGGACTTTCCTGGAGGTCCAGTGGTTAAGAATCTGCCTTCCGAAGCAGGGGATGTGGGCTTGATCCCTGGTTGGGGAACTAAGATTCCACATGATGCATGGCAACTAGGCCAGCACACTGCAACTGGAGAAACCACGTGCTGCAACAAAGACCTAGTACAGCCCGCCCCAAAGAAATAATAATAACATCTAATAATCACTGATCACTAAACATCAAACTAATTCTGTGACATAGATATTATGGATTTCATTTGAAGATACAGGTGCAGCGAGGTTAGGCTCAAGGTCACTCAGCATGAAAGTGGCTCCAAATGGCCATAAATTTCAGCCATGGGACGCCAGAACCTTATGCTTCTAAACTCAGCCCTGTTTACTTCCAAAGTGACGCTAATGCTCACAACCAACAGCACCTTCAAGCAACCTAATTTTAAAAATCAGGCATGTATTTCCAATACAAAGGGTTTAGCTTCCATTTTTTATGATTCTACCAGCATTTCCTCTGTGAAGCTGAGCTCAGTAAGACCTACTTTAAGTTCCCCATATTCACTTATATCACTATGATGTCTGAGAATAACATAGACATTTATTTTCTGTGGAAAAATCTCAATGTGCCATTTAATAAGTTACTTTCAAAACAGAAGATAAGAAATTGAGTTAACTTCCCCATTTCATTTAGTAAAGAATGACTTTTTTTTTTTTAGAATGACATTTATAAAACAAAAATATCTTCACTTTAAAGGTAAGTCATTCTCTACTATAATTAGGGGTGTTTTTTTTCTTTTAGGTAGAGACTCTTTTTTTCAAATATGGCAAATGATGACTAGATACAGTGCTTGTTTTCAGACATCTTCTATAATAATTCATGAAAACAATGAATGTTGCAAATAACTGGTAGAAATATGTCACAAGATGACTGGATGGCATCACCAACTCAACGGACATGAGTTTGAAAAACTCCGGAAGAAAATGAAGGACAGGGAAGCCTGACATGCTGCAGTCCATGGGGTAGCAAAGGGTCAGACACAACTGAACAACTGAACAACTACTATCGACTTTACAGAAATAAAAGGGACCTATAAACCTTATAGAAAGGGATTATAAGAGCATCTAGGAACAATTGTATCAACAAATGAGATGCATGGACAAGCACCTGGAAAAACACACACTACTTGAAATTAGGTCAAGAATAAAGCCGAATGGACCTATAACAAGAGACTGAATTACTAACTGAAGATCTTCATTCAAAGAAAAAACTAAGAGCAGATGGTTTCACTGGTGAATTCCACCAAATGTTTTAAGAAGAATTAACACCAATGCTTCACAAACTCTTCTAAAATAAAGCAGAGGGGGAAAACACTTTCCCAACATATTCTGAGACCTTAACACTGATACCAGAATCAGATAAAGTTATCACAAAGGAAACTAGAGCTAAATGTTTCTTATGCATATGGATAGCAAGTCCTCAACAAAATACAAAACACACATCCAGCAACATATACACAGGCTTATACATCATGGCCAAGTGTAAGACCAATATAGTTTACACTGCAAGGCTTCAGTGAAACAAATTTAAAGATGGTCTCAATAAACAGAAAGACACAGGCCAACATACTTAACAATGTAAAAACTATAATATTGCCTGTATTGATTTTAGATTCTATGCAATCATTATCAAAATCCCACTTTTTTTTTTTTCTCCAACTGCTCCTAAAACTCTTAAGAAAAATGAGAGAAATCCTTAATGGCCAAAACAATCTTGACAAAGAAGAACACAAGGGCAGACTCTTACTTCCTGATTTCAAAACTTACTACAAAGCTGCACCAATCAAAACAGTGTGCTACTAGGAATAAAGATGAATGTGGAGATCAACAGAATGGAGGACTCAGAAGGATACCCTCATATTTACGATCAATTCATTTATGGCATGAAGAAGAAAGAACAGTCTTATCAGTAAGTAGTGTTAGGACACTGGATATCTACAAAAAGTGAAAGAGAATCATGAAAACAATGAATGTTGCAAATAACTGGTAGAAATATGTCACAAGATGACTGGATGGCATCACCAACTCAACGGACATGAGTTTGAAAAACTCCGGAAGAAAATGAAGGACAGGGAAGCCTGACATGCTGCAGTCCATGGGGTAGCAAAGGGTCAGACACAACTGAACAACTGAACAACTACTATCGACTTTACAGAAATAAAAGGGACCTATAAACCTTATAGAAAGGGATTATAAGAGCATCTAGGAACAATTGTATCAACAAATGAGATGCATGGACAAGCACCTGGAAAAACACACACTACTTGAAATTAGGTCAAGAATAAAGCCGAATGGACCTATAACAAGAGACTGAATTACTAACTGAAGATCTTCATTCAAAGAAAAAACTAAGAGCAGATGGTTTCACTGGTGAATTCCACCAAATGTTTTAAGAAGAATTAACACCAATGCTTCACAAACTCTTCTAAAATAAAGCAGAGGGGGAAAACACTTTCCCAACATATTCTGAGACCTTAACACTGATACCAGAATCAGATAAAGTTATCACAAAGGAAACTAGAGCTAAATGTTTCTTATGCATATGGATAGCAAGTCCTCAACAAAATACAAAACACACATCCAGCAACATATACACAGGCTTATACATCATGGCCAAGTGTAAGACCAATATAGTTTACACTGCAAGGCTTCAGTGAAACAAATTTAAAGATGGTCTCAATAAACAGAAAGACACAGGCCAACATACTTAACAATGTAAAAACTATAATATTGCCTGTATTGATTTTAGATTCTATGCAATCATTATCAAAATCCCACTTTTTTTTTTTTCTCCAACTGCTCCTAAAACTCTTAAGAAAAATGAGAGAAATCCTTAATGGCCAAAACAATCTTGACAAAGAAGAACACAAGGGCAGACTCTTACTTCCTGATTTCAAAACTTACTACAAAGCTGCACCAATCAAAACAGTGTGCTACTAGGAATAAAGATGAATGTGGAGATCAACAGAATGGAGGACTCAGAAGGATACCCTCATATTTACGATCAATTCATTTATGGCATGAAGAAGAAAGAACAGTCTTATCAGTAAGTAGTGTTAGGACACTGGATATCTACATGTGAGAGAATGAAGCTGGACCCTACCTCACATTGTATGTAAAAATCAACTCAAGATGAGCAAAGACCTTAGTGTACAAGCTAGAGTTCTAAAACTCTTAGAAGATAATATAGGTAAATCTTCATAATCTTGAACAAGGCAATGTTTCTAAAGCTATAACAGCTAAGCAATCAAAGAAAAACACATAAATTGGACTTCATCAGAATTAAAATCCTTGTGCTTCAAAGGGTACTAACAAGAAAGTGAAAAGAAAACCCAAAGGATAGAAGATTTTTACAAGTTATTTATCTGTTAAGGGTTATCTACACAGATGTAGAACTCATCCTTCCCCAAAGATGAATATTCCAACTGTTAAAAAAAAAAAATGGACAAGAGATCTGAATAAATCCTTCTCTAAAAGAAGACAAATAGCCAGTAAGCACATGAAAAATTATTCAGAATCAGTCCTCAGGGAAACACAAATCCAAGTCAAAACAAGATACCACTTTACACATACTAGGACAGCAGTAATTAAAAAGAGACAATAGTAAGTACTGGTGAGGATGTGGAGAATCTGAAAAGCCGTAAGTTGCTGGTTGGAGCAAAAAGTGGAGTAGCCATTTTGGAAAACAGTCTGGCAGTTATTTGAAAAGATAAATACAGAGTTATCATAGACATACCCATTCTGCTATATATATATATAAACAAGAAGACTAAAACATGTGTACAAAAACTTATCCACAAACGTTCACAGCAGTACTATTCATAACAGCCATAAAGGAGAAACAAACCAAGTGTCCACTGACTGATGAATGATAAACAAAAGTGTGGTGAATCCATATGATGGAATACTTCTCAGTCACACACACAAAAAATCAACTACCAATTTACATGCTACAACATGGATGACCCTCGAAAACACAGAGCTAAGTGAATTAAGCCAGAAACAAAAGACCACATATACTTATATGAAATGTCCAGGACAGGAAAATCCTTAAAAATAAAAGTAGATTAAGTTCAAGTGGGAGGGGACATATGTGTACCTATCGCTGATTCAGGCTGATGTGTGGCAGTAAACAACAAAACTCTTTAAAGTAAAAAAATAAAATAAAAAAAGCAGATTAACAGTTGCTAAGGGCTGGAAGAAATGAGATGTGAATCCAATGTGTTTGAGATTTCTGTTTGGGGTGTTGAAAATATTTTGAAATTAGACCGTTGGTGAAATTGAGACACTAAATAGGTAAATCTTCATAATCTTGAACAAGGCAATGTTTCTAAAGCTATAACAGCTAAGCAATCAAAGAAAAACACATAAATTGGACTTCATCAGAATTAAAATCCTTGTGCTTCAAAGGGTACTAACAAGAAAGTGAAAAGAAAACCCAAAGGATAGAAGATTTTTACAAGTTATTTATCTGTTAAGGGTTATCTACACAGATGTAGAACTCATCCTTCCCCAAAGATGAATATTCCAACTGTTAAAAAAAAAAAATGGACAAGAGATCTGAATAAATCCTTCTCTAAAAGAAGACAAATAGCCAGTAAGCACATGAAAAATTATTCAGAATCAGTCCTCAGGGAAACACAAATCCAAGTCAAAACAAGATACCACTTTACACATACTAGGACAGCAGTAATTAAAAAGAGACAATAGTAAGTACTGGTGAGGATGTGGAGAATCTGAAAAGCCGTAAGTTGCTGGTTGGAGCAAAAAGTGGAGTAGCCATTTTGGAAAACAGTCTGGCAGTTATTTGAAAAGATAAATACAGAGTTATCATAGACATACCCATTCTGCTATATATATATATAAACAAGAAGACTAAAACATGTGTACAAAAACTTATCCACAAACGTTCACAGCAGTACTATTCATAACAGCCATAAAGGAGAAACAAACCAAGTGTCCACTGACTGATGAATGATAAACAAAAGTGTGGTGAATCCATATGATGGAATACTTCTCAGTCACACACACAAAAAATCAACTACCAATTTACATGCTACAACATGGATGACCCTCGAAAACACAGAGCTAAGTGAATTAAGCCAGAAACAAAAGACCACATATACTTATATGAAATGTCCAGGACAGGAAAATCCTTAAAAATAAAAGTAGATTAAGTTCAAGTGGGAGGGGACATATGTGTACCTATCGCTGATTCAGGCTGATGTGTGGCAGTAAACAACAAAACTCTTTAAAGTAAAAAAATAAAATAAAAAAAGCAGATTAACAGTTGCTAAGGGCTGGAAGAAATGAGATGTGAATCCAATGTGTTTGAGATTTCTGTTTGGGGTGTTGAAAATATTTTGAAATTAGACCGTGGGATGGCTGCATAAGATGTGAAGACACTAAAATGAACGTTCAACAGTACACTTTAAAAGGGTGAATTTAAGATATGGGAATTAGCCCTCAATATTTTAAAAGTCAACACAACAAAAAGAGTGCATGGTTTTGTGTCCCTGTCCCTCGCCTGAATGGCGTTTTAATACTGTGGAGCCATGGGACACAATACCACTCCAGGAGAACTTTAGGCTGGGTAGCTCTTTCATGAATAGGAATTCATCTTTTAGTGTGCCCGTGGGTGTGGGAGGGGAGAACACACAGCCAATGATAAGGCAAATGGGGCAAACTGTCAACAACTGGTGAAGCTGGGTAAAGGTATATGAGAGGTTTTTTATTTTCTTTTTTTCTGTTTTGGTCCTTAGAAATTTCCTGAATGTGTGAAAATATTCCAAATAATAAAAAAAAAGTCTACCAAAAAGAAGATCAGCGGCTTCCCTGGTGGTCCAGTGGGTAAGGACACCGCCTTGCAGTGCAAGGGGCGCCGGGTCCATCTCTGGCCTGACCCCGCATGCAGCGGAGCGGCTGAACCAGTGTGTTTAACTACCAAGCCGGAGCTCTGGAGTGCATGCGGCCGGAGCCAGTGCTCTGCAGTGAGAGGCCACTGTGATGGGAGGCCCACACAAGCTAAAGAACAAAGATGGAAATGAAAGACCAATAGAAGTGACCCCCACCTCCAGAAAAAAAGAAAATCAGGGCTTCCATTGTGGAACAGTGGGTAAAGAGTCTGCCTTGCAGTGCAAGGGGCGCCGGTTCAACCCCTGGCCTGGGAAGACTCCACATGCCACGGAGCGGCTGGACTGATGTGTTCAACTACTGAGTCGGAACTCTGGGGTACATGCGCCCAGAGCCAGTGCTCTGCAAAGAGAGGCCACTGCAATGGGTGGCCCACACAGGCCAAAGAATAAAGATGGGCTTTCCCTGATGGTTCAGTGGATAAGGACACCACCTTGCAGTGCAAGGGGCGCCGATTCGATCCCTGACCTGGGAAGATCCCATGTGCCACGGAGCGGCTGGACCAATGTGTCCAATCACCGAGCCGGAGCTCTGGAGCGCATGCGCCCAGAGCCGGCACTCTGCAACAACAGACGCCACCGCGATGGGAGGCCCACAGGAGCCAAAAAACAAAGACGGATGAGAATAAAGAAATGAAAGACCAATAGAAGTGGTCTGCCTGCTCCCCTCCCTCTCCAACCTGACCCTCGCCCAAAATAAATAAATAAATAAATCTTTAAAAAAAAATAAAGATGGATGAAAATAAACAAGTAAAAAAACAATAAAAGAGGCCAAAATTTAAAAAATCATTTATACAAGACTTACAAAAACTTGAGTGAGCATGTTTAAACATTCTTTAATAAAACCACCTATTGAGCTACAGTAACTCTCCTTACTGATGCCCACTGGAAATACTGGCTGTAGAGGCATTTGGTATACCAACTGTGGCCACAGACTGTGACAAAAACAACAAACTGCCAAAGTGTCTATGACTAAAGCGCTATTACAGCCATCGTAAAGCTGTCAGCTAACATGCTAACTCAATGACTGTGCAGGGGTTTTATCTAGAGCATGTCCAACATGTAACCATACACGGTGAGACAGCTGGTGTCTACACGTGACATCTGCACTGCGTGTGTGTACACAGTACACATCCTACTCTAAATACCAGGAAGAATCATCCATGTCTTATTCATGCAGTTCTTACCCCACATGCCCAAAGAAGTGACCGATATAAGCAATTAGAAAATGAGCAAATTAAACCTAAAATAAAGGTAAATCAACAAAACAGCAGAAAAAAAAAATCAAAGAAATCAAAGCTTTTTGTTTGAGAAAATGAATAAAATTGATAAACCTCCAGTCAGACCTGACAATAATGAGGAGTCACAAACTAGAAATATAAGAAATGAGAGACTAGACATGACTACATTCCTATAGCTATAAAGCCAGTAAAGGTGTATCATTAAACACTGTCAATATTATCAACAATTCAGAGAATAATACGGATAAATTCCTTCAAAGACTCAAAATGCCACAAAGATTAGTTTTTTAAAAAAATTAACAGTTAACCTAAATAGCCCAATATATATTTAAAAGTTATTTTGTAGTTAAAAATCTCACAAAGAAAACTCCAGACCCACCCACATAAATTGATGAGCTCTCCCAAATGTCTAAGGAGGAAAAAAATAACAATTCAACACATTCCTTTTAAACTACTTTGTACAACTCCTCAAGATAGACTATATTCTGGGTCATAAAACAAACATCAACAACTTTAAAAGCACTGAAATCAAGAGTCTCTTCTCCAATCACAATGGACTCAGACTATAAACCAGTAACAGAAAAACAACATAAAAACACCCCAACACTTCTACATTCAACAATATACTTCTAAATAAATCATGGGCCAAAAATGAACAGAACCTTAAAAACACAGAGAAATGAATAAAAATACTCAAAAACAGAAACAAGACATTTTATGGTAACAAAATGCTCACATTAAAAAAGAGAACAGAGCGGGTGGGGACCATGGATATGCATATGACTGATCTGGGAACAACATACATGTCTGTGAACAACAAAACTCCGTAAAACCTTTAAAATAAAGAATAAAAAAAAAGAGAGAGAGAACAAGGTCTTAAATTAATAATTTTAATTATAATAATTTTAATTTCTTGAGGTTTCCACCTCAAGAAACTAGAAAATGCAGAATAAACCCAAAGGAAATAACAAAAATAAGAGCAGAAATCAATGAAATTGAAAATAGGAAAATGACAGAAAAATGAATGAAACAAAAATCAACAAACCCACCAAGCCTCTAGCAAGACTGAAACAAAGACACAAATCAGCCACACCAGGAATAATGCAGGGCATGGCAATGCAATTGCTGCAGTCACTACAAGATGAATAATCCTATGAACTTTACACTCACAAAAGTTTGTAAATGAAAATAAAACCTCCAGTCAGACCTGACAATAATGAGGAGTCACAAACTAGAAATATAAGAAATGAGAGACTAGACATGACTACATTCCTATAGCTATAAAGCCAGTAAAGGTGTATCATTAAACACTGTCAATATTATCAACAATTCAGAGAATAATACGGATAAATTCCTTCAAAGACTCAAAATGCCACAAAGATTAGTTTTTTAAAAAAATTAACAGTTAACCTAAATAGCCCAATATATATTTAAAAGTTATTTTGTAGTTAAAAATCTCACAAAGAAAACTCCAGACCCACCCACATAAATTGATGAGCTCTCCCAAATGTCTAAGGAGGAAAAAAATAACAATTCAACACATTCCTTTTAAACTACTTTGTACAACTCCTCAAGATAGACTATATTCTGGGTCATAAAACAAACATCAACAACTTTAAAAGCACTGAAATCAAGAGTCTCTTCTCCAATCACAATGGACTCAGACTATAAACCAGTAACAGAAAAACAACATAAAAACACCCCAACACTTCTACATTCAACAATATACTTCTAAATAAATCATGGGCCAAAAATGAACAGAACCTTAAAAACACAGAGAAATGAATAAAAATACTCAAAAACAGAAACAAGACATTTTATGGTAACAAAATGCTCACATTAAAAAAGAGAACAGAGCGGGTGGGGACCATGGATATGCATATGACTGATCTGGGAACAACATACATGTCTGTGAACAACAAAACTCCGTAAAACCTTTAAAATAAAGAATAAAAAAAAAGAGAGAGAGAACAAGGTCTTAAATTAATAATTTTAATTATAATAATTTTAATTTCTTGAGGTTTCCACCTCAAGAAACTAGAAAATGCAGAATAAACCCAAAGGAAATAACAAAAATAAGAGCAGAAATCAATGAAATTGAAAATAGGAAAATGACAGAAAAATGAATGAAACAAAAATCAACAAACCCACCAAGCCTCTAGCAAGACTGAAACAAAGACACAAATCAGCCACACCAGGAATAATGCAGGGCATGGCAATGCAATTGCTGCAGTCACTACAAGATGAATAATCCTATGAACTTTACACTCACAAAATCAACAACAGGCAAAAAGGACAATCCACAAACTAATCAAGCTCAAGACGAAATAGAGAAGGCCCGCATATGCTGGTAGCCACTGAACACACTGAATTCAGCAACAGAGAGTCCCTCAAAAAGAAATCCTCAAGCACAAATGGCTTTATTGGATAGTTTCATCAAATATTTAAAGCAGAGTTAGCATCAGTTTTACATAATCTATTACAAAAAAAAAATAGAAGTGGGAATACTTCCTAACTCATGTTATAAGGCTAATACTACTCTGATATCAAAGCCTGACAAAAACCCAGATAAATTTTTTTACATCACACTCCAATATCCCTGATTAACTTACAACAACTCTTAACAAATACGAGCAATCTGGGTCTAGAAATATGTAAAAAATAATTATATACTATGTCCAAAAGGGATTCATTTCACATATGCAAGACCTTTGAAAATCAGTCAAGAGAATCCACCATATCAGGAGGTAAATAAGATCATACAATCAGAACAACTGATGCAGGAAAGGCATATGTGAGAAAATTTGACACCCATTCATGATCCAAATTCTCAGCAGACAAGCAACAGAATGGAAGTTCCTCCACTTGACCAAAAGCACCTGCAAGATACTTTGGCTAACATCACTACTTAATGGTGAAAGAAGCAGTGGTTTCCCCCTAAGAATGGGAAAAAGGTGAGGATATTGCTTTCACAAATCTTATCCAAAACAGTACTACAAATTATAACCACTGCAATAAAAAAAAAAATCAGTAAAATACCTACAGATCAGGAAGGAAGAATAAAATTGTTCCTATTTGTAATGACATGGTAGTTTATGTATAAAACCCAAACCAATCTACCAAAAGAGAAAAGCGGAGCGGAGAGAAAATCAAACTCCTAGGATAAGTGAGTCCAGCATGGTAGCAGGACAGAAGATCAACATACACAAATGAGCATCATTTGAAGAAGCTTCTCCCTTCTCTAAGGCAACTTAGAGCCTGGCAGTACCTAGCGATACCAAACTAGGGTGAAGGCAACCATGAGCCAGGTCAGGGAGGAGCAGAACCCAGCTTCACCATTGAAGCAAGTCCCTCTGCCCCACGGGTGAAAAGGCTTCCAAAACGCAAAGAAGCACGTCCCTTTCCCATTCACGGACCTTGCTTAATGTGCTCTGAAATGAAAAATCCTAGCAGTGTGTAAACTTCATCAATATCTACAAAAGAGAACACCTCTAACTGAGGGAGGTCTTTATTTTACTAAGACAATTACCATGGCATCACCGTTAAGAAAATAAACAGCTTTCCCAAACCCACCCACTTTTAACTGAAGTTTCATTAACACAAGTTTGCAAAGGTAATTGTAGCAAGAATTCCATTAACAGTAACACATTTCTTCAAGTTTTAATTAAATCTCTCCTATTCATTTAAATGTTTAGGATTAATCCTTACTCTGGGTATAGGGGGAAAGATGATAACCTTAATACAAACTAGTCATTTTAATGACAAATACTTGTGTATGCTCCAAAACTGTAACTTTATGGAAGTACACACCTTCCATTTTGTAAAATATTCTTTAAATCTTATATTAGAATAGTTTTATAGTTGGAGAAAGGAGATAATAGATGTTAATTTAAAATCAATTTTAAGTACCCGATGAAGAAGACAAGAGGGAGGAGGAGAAAGAGAACCAAAAGAATCACAATGTTTTTCAATAAACATCTCTGCGTGGCAGACATGTAATAGTGATATACACATAATAGTGATCTTTATTCCCAAGATACTCCCAGCACACTCTCTAGTTTCAGGGATTTAAAACTGGGTGTTTTTAATAGATGCATCCAATAACTGCATATAGAAACAAATAAACCTATCTTAGAAGCAATTAATAAGCAGAAAGGGAATCCAGATTAATTATCTCTGTTGCAGACTGTGATTCTATCAATGTTTTAGCCAATTTTTCTTCCTGTCTACCTCACATCGTATTCAACAATCATTGTCTCCCAGCTGTCAGAATCCAAGACAATGTGGTGTTAGATGTTTGTATCCTAAAGTTCCCTAAGGGAGACCGCTGGCTGATACAAGAGTAGGGCTTTACGTGTATGTTGAGACAAAGCTGATAATTAACAGCACGTCTATTTGTAAACATCAAGATGACTCTATCTGCACCAGGTG
This sequence comes from Tragulus kanchil, assembly GCA_022376925.1. Classification (NCBI taxonomy): domain Eukaryota; kingdom Metazoa; phylum Chordata; class Mammalia; order Artiodactyla; family Tragulidae; genus Tragulus; species Tragulus kanchil. The sequence continues at coordinate 97,587,503 of JAIOJX010000029.1, forward strand.
CAGATAAACTCCAATTTGTGCAGGACTAAGATCTTTATTCTCTCTCCTATGCTTATGTTCTCTCCAGACTCTGGGAGTGGGGCTGAAGACCTCTGCCTGGTCCTCCTGGGCTGACATATCACACCCTTCTGCTACAGAGTGGGTGTCATCTACTGCCTTTACCGCAGACTCACCTCTATTAAGAGTGATTAGGGAGTTTCCCTGGTAGCTGTGGTAAAGAACCTACCTGTATGCAGGAGACACAGGTTTAGTACCTGGTCTGGGAAGATCCCACATGCTGCAAATCATCCAAGCCCGTGTGCCGCAACTATTGAGACTGTGCTCCACAACAAGGGAAGCCACTGCTATCCGAAGCCTATCACTGCAATGAAGAGTAGCCCGCACTTGCCACAACTGGAGAAAATTAGCAGCAATGAAGACCCAGCAGAGTCAAAAATTTTAAAAATTATGTTTTTTTTTTTTTTTTTTTAAGTGATTAGGTCAATTGTTCTTTCCCTCTATCTCATTTCTCAGGTACATTTTAATCCAGTATCTTTACGTCTATGCTACTGATGAGGTTTACTTCATGCTCTGGTTGTATGGTATTTGTAGAGAAATATCTGCTATATTCAGAACTGTTTTCATCTATTTTGCTTAATGTTTTGCTTCTTCATTCTTTGCTTTAAAAAAGCCTCAAGTCTGTTAAATTTTTTTCACATTTTTGCTCTGAGATCGCATTGTCATCATTTTCTAGCTTTCTTTTTCAATGGATTCGTCTATTTACTGCTTGAATGTACTTTTTTCCATCTATTTTAGGCTCCAGGATCAGAACATGCACTAAATTAGATCGGGCGCTGAGGAGGAAAAGTGTACCTTCTGGTAAGAGTGGGAATTAGAGACTTTAGAACTAGAAATTTATAAAGTTCAAACTCAGCCAAGGTTTTCTGTAGACTGCAGAAAGAATTCATGAAAACAGATACCAAGAAAATTCTCCATATTGGTGAAAAGCTGATCCTAGTTGATCAATGGAACTAAAGAGTTTTATTTACTCAAGACTCATATACTACTAAACTTTTATCTTTAATAACCAACCACACTAGTCTAGTAAAAATAATCTATTCTTCGGCTTCCCTGGTGGTCCACTGGGTAAACAGTTCACCTTGCACTGCAAGGGGCAACAGTTTGATCCCTGGCCTGGGAAGATCCCACATGCCATGAAGCAGCTGGACTGGTATGTCCAATTACGAGCCAGCACTCTGGAGCGTGTGCGCCCAGAGCCAGTGCTCTGCAATGAAAGAGGCCACTGCAATGGGAGGCTCACACAGGCCAAAGAATAAAGATGGACAAAAATTAAAGAAAGGACCAATAAAAGAGGCCAAAGTTGAAAAAAAAAAAAGAGAAATATTTGAACTTAAAAAAATAATAATCTATTCTTATGCATCATCATCTAGGGTTGTGAACAAAAATTTAAAAATGACATTTTGTTTTTAAAAAAGGTTTTTGGATGTGGCCCATTTTGAAAGTCTTTATTGAATTTGTTACAAAACTGCTTCTGGGGCTTCCCTGGTGGTCCAGTGGGTAAGGACACCACCTTGCAGTGCAAGGGGCGCTGGTTCGATCCCTGGCCTGGGAAGATCCCACGTGCCGCGGAGCGGCTGGACCCATGTGTCCAATTACCGAGCCGGAGGTCTGGAGTGCATGCGCCCAGAGCCGGTGCTCGGTGATGACAGAGGCCACTGAGATGGGAGGCCCACACGGGCCGAAGAACAAAGATGGATGAAAATAGATAAATGAAAGACCAATAGAAGTGGCCCGCCTCCCCCCACCTCCCTCCCCAACCCGCCCCCCAACCAAAAAAAAAAAAAAAACCTGCTTCTGTTTTGTTTTAGGTTTTTTTTGGCAGTGATGCATGTGGGATCAAAGTTCCCAGACCAGGGATTGAACCCCACCTCCCTGCCTTCACTGGAAAGTGAAGGTTTAACCAATGGACCACTAGGCAGGTCCACTTTTCTAAATGCCATCTACCGTCAGTATAAATGCATATAATAGCCAAACATTTTCTGTCAATTCACTTTCAAGATACAGCCTTTTGTTTGTCTCTTTCTTTCCAAAACAGAGGAAGTGATTAAATGTTTGTTTTCTGGGGCAAGAATTTGGATAAAATTCCAGCTTCATCACTAATAATGTGATTTTGAAAAATGTACAAACCCCTCTGCAAGCCTCAGTTTTCTCCTCTAAATATGTTCACAAGGACAGTGTATACCCTTAGGTTTCTGTAAGGATTAAGTACAGCAGGACACACAAAGTGCCAGTTTCAAGCACACAGCAAGGATTTAGTGATATTAAGCTTATAATTATTTTATCATTATCACTGTTGCTATTTTGCTTTCAGATTTCTAGGAGACTGGATTTCCTCCCATCTTCCAAGCCATTTAAGCCAAGAAGATGTACTCTGTTCACCTACAAGCACTCAAGTTAGAAGAGCTAATCCGTGTAATAAGAACTTGTTTATACATAAAATGTCAACAGTCATCTGTCTTGCATGTCTTGGTCTTAGAGTATAATCTTCTAAGAGATGAATAATTTGATTTTTAGAGAAGGTATATCTATAAGTAATATTTTTTCATTAAATTTTAATTTATACTACTCTTTTAAAATTAAGAAAAATCTGATTTTGGTGATGAAAAAAATCATGAACACAGATGTTCTTGCTACTCAGCAAACAAGCAGAGCCATCCACTTGTTTTAAAGACTTTAAAAAAAAAAAAAAAGACAACAGAGCTTCCATTTAGGTTTTCCTTCCACTCCTTTCTCTCAAGATCATCTGGCCTGCAGGCCTGCTAATGATTTTATTAACCCAACTGCTAAGGGAAAAAATATCAGGGCTCTATACATCAGAATTAGATAAAGAGAAATTAACCAGATGGATTTTAAAACACACTTACAGTGTTAAAAATAAATCTAGAGTTGGGAGAAGGAAAAAAGGAAATGAATACAGATTTCTGAGGCAAAGAGTAAGAGCCCCATAACTTTACTACAATACTTACCACTTCCAAAGAAAAGAAAAGAAAGAGCTAGTGGTATTCAACATGGCTTTACACAAAGGGCTTTTCTTAAGCTTATGGCTAAGAAAATAATGGAAATGAAAGACTCAAAAAGCAACACTGTGTCAGGGTGTTGAGGTTAGCAAAAAAAATATGATTTAGATGAATATATCTCATGGGCAAAATAAAAAGTAGTTTGAGCTAATGTTAGCCAAAAGCCTTAGAAAACAAATGATATATTGTTTCAAATATTCTATCATACAAGGAATATAACATGGTAAAACAAGTTCACTAATAAAGAGAAACATTTACTTTTATATTAATTCCCTATAAGATCAGAGGGAAAGTTTCTATTTACCTGAATGTGTAGAGAATTATAATTCAACTGCTTCAACTTATGTGGGGGAAAAAAAAAGTGTACCCAGAGAGATTAATTCACTTACCAAAAGCCACAGAGATAGCTAAGATGGGATGAAGTGGGTGAGGGGGAAAAATCTGTATTTTCAACAAGCTAAAATGTTCAAGTAACATTTCATGGGAGAGAAGTATGGCAAACATTTAAGACCTCTACTTCAAAATCTGATTCTGGAATGCTCCTAAATGTTCTGATAGCGGGCAGGAAAAACACAGATAGGTCTGACTCATTCTAAGACATTCCTGCAAGGCTTTTTGCAGCATGGATTAGATGGATTGGCTTCAAAAATACATATGTAGTCAAGGGATATGCATATGAATGATCTGGGAACATATATGTACAAAAAAAAAAAAAATCATATGTATCCTAGTCCACCTGTCCTTGATTGAATTAATATTAAATTAAGTTTCAGGGGGCTTCCCTGGTAGCTCAGTGGTAAAGAACCCACCTGCCAATGCAAGAGACAAGGGTTCCACCCCTGGGTCGGCAAGGTCCCACATGCCACAGAGTAACTAAGCCTGTATGCCACTTCTGACCCTATGTTCTAGAGACAGGGAGCCTCAACTTAAGAGCCCATGAGCCACAACTACTGAAGCCCATACACCCTAGAGTAAGCTTCCACAAGAGATGCCACGGAGATGAGAAGCCTGTTCACCACAACTAGAGAGGAGTCCCTGTTCTTTGCAACTAGAGAAAAGCTGCCAGAGCAACAAAGACCTTTTGTTTTATATTCTCTGTATTTACAGAATTAATATGTAACCTTATATTTTTAAAAAGTTTATTTATTTGTCTGCACCAGGTCTTATTTTATTTTTGATTACCCAGGGGTTAGCAAAAAATATGATTTAGATGAATATATCTCATGGGCAAAATAAAAAGTAGTTTGAGCTAATGTTAGCCAAAAGCCTTAGAAAACAAATGATATATTGTTTCAAATATTCTATCATACAAGGAATATAACATGGTAAAACAAGTTCACTAATAAAGAGAAACATTTACTTTTATATTAATTCCCTATAAGATCAGAGGGAAAGTTTCTATTTACCTGAATGTGTAGAGAATTATAATTCAACTGCTTCAACTTATGTGGGGGAAAAAAAAAGTGTACCCAGAGAGATTAATTCACTTACCAAAAGCCACAGAGATAGCTAAGATGGGATGAAGTGGGTGAGGGGGAAAAATCTGTATTTTCAACAAGCTAAAATGTTCAAGTAACATTTCATGGGAGAGAAGTATGGCAAACATTTAAGACCTCTACTTCAAAATCTGATTCTGGAATGCTCCTAAATGTTCTGATAGCGGGCAGGAAAAACACAGATAGGTCTGACTCATTCTAAGACATTCCTGCAAGGCTTTTTGCAGCATGGATTAGATGGATTGGCTTCAAAAATACATATGTAGTCAAGGGATATGCATATGAATGATCTGGGAACATATATGTACAAAAAAAAAAAAAATCATATGTATCCTAGTCCACCTGTCCTTGATTGAATTAATATTAAATTAAGTTTCAGGGGGCTTCCCTGGTAGCTCAGTGGTAAAGAACCCACCTGCCAATGCAAGAGACAAGGGTTCCACCCCTGGGTCGGCAAGGTCCCACATGCCACAGAGTAACTAAGCCTGTATGCCACTTCTGACCCTATGTTCTAGAGACAGGGAGCCTCAACTTAAGAGCCCATGAGCCACAACTACTGAAGCCCATACACCCTAGAGTAAGCTTCCACAAGAGATGCCACGGAGATGAGAAGCCTGTTCACCACAACTAGAGAGGAGTCCCTGTTCTTTGCAACTAGAGAAAAGCTGCCAGAGCAACAAAGACCTTTTGTTTTATATTCTCTGTATTTACAGAATTAATATGTAACCTTATATTTTTAAAAAGTTTATTTATTTGTCTGCACCAGGTCTTAGTTGCAGCATATAGGACCTTCAGTTGCAGTGTGTGACTTTCCAGTTGTGGCACGTGGCATCTAGTTCCCTGACCAAGGAGCAAACCTGGTCCCCTGCATCAGGAGCATGAAGGCTTAGCCACTGGACCAGCAGGGATGTTGCTAACCTTTCATTTTTGACTCCTTAATCTATCTGAAGTTAACTGTTGTGCATGCCTTGACAGGACTTAGTTTAATTTCTTCTACACTGATGACCAGTCATCTCAGCACAGTGACTGCGAGAGGCTGTTCCTTCCCCCACAACCTGCGATGTTGCTACCTCTGTCTACATCACTTTTTCATATACACATGAAGTCTGTTTCTGAAATTTCCAGTCTGGTCTATGGCCAAACCATCCAGAACATGCCTAATCGGAAATCTCCATTCTATTCCATGGGCCTGTTTCTATCCCTGTATTCATAGTACACTTTCTTAATTATGTTAACTCTGTTACAGAGCTTGATATCTGGAAGAGCATTCCCCACTGCATCTTCCTTCTACTCCCCCAAATTCTTGACTATACTCCATAAGTGGTAAAAGAACAACAAAAAAACCTCACCTAAAATTTGGAAAGTTTTCTCGGGTATAGAAGTAATTGGGGTGAAAGCAGATAAATGATATCAAATTTAGAATTACAATTAGAAGTAAAGAGTAGGGATGGTGTGGGAGGGAGGCTCAAGAGAGAAAGGATATTTATAGATAGATAATTATCACTGATTCACATTGTTGTATGGCAGACACAAACACTGTAAAGCAACCAACCTCTAATTAAAAAAATAAAAATTTTTAAACAGAAATAAAGAGTTAAAAGACTATTTTTCTCCCTTCTTCAATATGGTTCAATAATTTTATTCACTAATCATCTTTAAAAGAACTTCCCAGGTGGCAGAGTGGTAAAGAATCCACCTGCCAATACAGGAAATGCAAAAGACTTAGGTTCGATCCCTGGATTGCAAAGATCCCCTGGAGCGGAAATTGGCAACCCACCCCAGTATCTTTGCCTAGAGAATCCCATGGATAGAGGAGCCTGGTGGGCTACAGTCCATGGGGTTGCAAAGAGTCAGACACAACTAAGCATGCATGCACACAGTCTTTAACAGCTTACTGCCCACTGATTTAAATCCTAAATTTAAAAAACTGGCCAACAAAATTAACTTTAAAATGAAACTGGATGTTTGAGTAAACATGAGACATTTTACAGGAGTACAAATGAAGATACCAATTTGGAAGGTTCCAAGTTAGATTTAAAAATCCTATTGTATCCAAGTATTAAATGTTTTACTTAACTATAAATTTTAGCATTACTATGAATTTTTATTTTTTACTCATGGATGTCTCACTTTTGATTATATGAATATAGCAATGTCATTGTACATTATTTTGTCCTCTTTAGTAACCAAGCACAAATCTTAATTTACCTCTACTCTGCCTGGGTTTGCTTCAAAAGCCAGGTAAACCATTTTTGGCGTTTTAACTACTGGCTGTAAATAGAAAACACCAACTAACTCCTAGCATGGGGAAGGGCAAGGTTACTTTATGATCTCATTGTGGGATGAGTCAATTACAGACCTAAGGGAGAAATAAGTTAGCTCTTCAAAACTAGGGAAAAGTAATGTGTTGAAGTTGCTAAAATTTACAAAAGGACATACACTTTCTGTTTCCAAAATGTACTGGAAAGTTTCCTGCTTGTTGGCAAGGCTGCTAAGTATGCTGACAATCAAATGAGGACGAAAATGTCAGAACTGGGCCTCCAAAATACAATTAACTAATGTGACCGTAGGTATTATGAAAATCTATTTTTAAAAAAAGAAGAAAAAAAAATCAGGAAGCTACTACACACAGGCACTGTGTAAGGGGGAGGGTGACACACTGCCTAGGTTCAAGGAGCTCACAGACTCAGAGGGAACACAAGTAAGCCAAGAATTAGGGGCACCAAATTTGGCCACCGGGCTTGGCAGATGTCTCCAGCGGTTTTGTGTGAAGAACTAGTGAGAGTCAGGGGAGAAGGAGGTTAAGGCAGTGCCTCCCTACCAGAGAACACCACAGAGCACAGGCATTAGAAGTGTAAGAAATTACAGGACACCTGGAAAATAACCCACCCCAGTATCTTTGCCTAGAGAATCCCATGGACAAAGGAGCCTGGTGGGCTACAGTCCATGGGGTTGCAAAGAGTCAGACACAACTAAGCATGCATGCACACAGTCTTTAACAGCTTACTGCCCACTGATTTAAATCCTAAATTTAAAAAACTGGCCAACAAAATTAACTTTAAAATGAAACTGGATGTTTGAGTAAACATGAGACATTTTACAGGAGTACAAATGAAGATACCAATTTGGAAGGTTCCAAGTTAGATTTAAAAATCCTATTGTATCCAAGTATTAAATGTTTTACTTAACTATAAATTTTAGCATTACTATGAATTTTTATTTTTTACTCATGGATGTCTCACTTTTGATTATATGAATATAGCAATGTCATTGTACATTATTTTGTCCTCTTTAGTAACCAAGCACAAATCTTAATTTACCTCTACTCTGCCTGGGTTTGCTTCAAAAGCCAGGTAAACCATTTTTGGCGTTTTAACTACTGGCTGTAAATAGAAAACACCAACTAACTCCTAGCATGGGGAAGGGCAAGGTTACTTTATGATCTCATTGTGGGATGAGTCAATTACAGACCTAAGGGAGAAATAAGTTAGCTCTTCAAAACTAGGGAAAAGTAATGTGTTGAAGTTGCTAAAATTTACAAAAGGACATACACTTTCTGTTTCCAAAATGTACTGGAAAGTTTCCTGCTTGTTGGCAAGGCTGCTAAGTATGCTGACAATCAAATGAGGACGAAAATGTCAGAACTGGGCCTCCAAAATACAATTAACTAATGTGACCGTAGGTATTATGAAAATCTATTTTTAAAAAAAGAAGAAAAAAAAATCAGGAAGCTACTACACACAGGCACTGTGTAAGGGGGAGGGTGACACACTGCCTAGGTTCAAGGAGCTCACAGACTCAGAGGGAACACAAGTAAGCCAAGAATTAGGGGCACCAAATTTGGCCACCGGGCTTGGCAGATGTCTCCAGCGGTTTTGTGTGAAGAACTAGTGAGAGTCAGGGGAGAAGGAGGTTAAGGCAGTGCCTCCCTACCAGAGAACACCACAGAGCACAGGCATTAGAAGTGTAAGAAATTACAGGACACCTGGAAAATAAGTCATTTTCATAGGTCTGGATTTAGGGAGCACTAGAAGGAATCAGAAAAGAGGCTGGAATGGGAAGCCGAGGCTGAGCCACACCCCCGTGCTAAGCCCTGTAAGTTACGTGCAATGTTTTCCCCATTTACCTAGTAACCACTAAGGTCACATAGCAGGTATATAACAAGGTCAAGATGAGAGCTCAGGTCTTCCTGTCTGCAAAGTTTAAGTTCGGGCTGCTTCTCAACAATCTTCCATACTTAAAGGGTGTCCCCCAGTTAAGACTGGCTTTTTGAAGGACCTAATGTACAACATAGGGAACTCTGCTCAGTGTTACATGGAAGCCTGGTCGAGAGGGGAATTGAGTTTAGGGGAGAACAGATACATATGTATGTATGGCTGAGTCCTTTGGTTGTCCACCTGAAACTATCACAATATTGTTAATCAGCTGTGCCCCTATACAAAATAAAATGTTCAAAAAAAAAAAAAAAAAGAAAAGAAAAGAAAAGAAGAGACTGGCTTCTTGAAGGCAGAACTGGTCCAAGAACTAACCTTTTAAACTAACGGTTGAAACAGCAGTTCTCTAAGTAGTGTTCTTGGGTCCCTGCATCAAAATGGTTCAGTACTCATTAAGATGAAGATTCTGGGCCTACATCTGCAGAGCCACATTCCTGGGATTTTGCACTTTACGGTAATACACCAAAGCTTTGCAGGATGGTGACTGAAATGTCTGTTCAACTGAAGCCAAGTGATGACCAGCTTTGAGGGGAGTATATGAAGACAGAAAAGGCTTAATCCAACTTTGGACATACAACATAACAATGGAATATACACGTGAAAATGCAGTCCGAAAAAGGCATTATGACTGCGTATGTTTGTGAAACCAATCACTTAACACTGGTGAATTTTACTGTATGCAAATTATACTTCAATTTGGTTGGTTAAACACAAAGAAAGGAAAGCCAGCACAAGTTCAATCAAATTCACCCACCTTACGGCACTGTTTTAGGTAAGGATCACTATAGTCACAAGGCTTCAAATGAATACCCCAGGCCATACAGTTTCACCTAGTTTCTTTTTTATACTCCTCTGTGTTAAGTGGAGAGAAAAGGAGTTGTGCTGCTTCTCAATGGCCTTTTTATTTTATTTTTTTAAGGTTCCAGGAAGGAGTCAGCTTTTAAAGGTTTTAAGATGGCTAGAACAATCTGATTTTCACCAAAAACTAAATGTTTGTACTACAGCAAGTGTAACAAAGTTTTCCTTCCATGCAAATGCACCATGGTCAATTTCTAATAAAAGGGAAAGCTGTTCCGGTAGGAATTAATATTTGAAAGAATAAGTTGCCTTTTCAAATATAAACATTTTCCTCAATCCAGTTTTCTCACCCACAGGCTTACACAAATGTGACACAGGTGTAACAATGTTCTACAATACACCAACTATGTCTAAGAAAACCAGTAAACCACGTGGTCACACTCCTGACCGGTCTGCCAAAGGGACAGCAGCAGTCCCTGTACTCCCATCCTCACACACAGCTGAGTCAAAGGTCTTCCTTTCTTTCTCAATCAGAATGCCTATATCCCCAGACAAAAGAAAATAAAGAAGACCACTGCCGACAAGTTCAAAAATACTGCTGTTAAATGTAGGAAATTGGGAGCATTGTTATGGCACTCTATTTTTACACTGAGGTTTTTTTTTTCATGACTGATCTTTGACCTCTATTTCCTTACAATTTTTCTCATGTCACTTCCTATGACTGCCATCAGTATGCAAGTCACATACCTCCTCTTTAAAGTAAATTCAGTCCTACACAGGGGAATACAGTTAAGGAAGAAGTCAATAATTTCCATAATTTCCTTAAAACAGTCAAAATAACGTTGTCAAGGGAAGCAAAATTCACAGGTAACTCAGAATGGAGCTTGTTAAATACATACTTAAGAAATAATGTTCTTGACTGAATCAATCCTTCTGTAATCAGATTGCTTTGCCTTATAACACCTCTACTTGCAGACAGAACAACACTGCAAGATAAAAATAACCACAGTCAAATGTCTAGCATCCTCTACTGAAAGCCTTGAATCTACTGAGCATTGAGCTAGGCAACCTGCACGTGCTATTACTTAATTCCTACAAATGCTGGGACAGAGGATACCAGCCTTGAAAGTAGGGAGGCAATATGAACTACAATCGGGAAAGTTTGGGAAAACACTGACTCATGGTCTTTAAGCCCCAGCTTCCTCATCTATAAAACGTGCGTTTATATTTTTTGTTTAAACAGGCACTGCTGTGCACAATGTCCAACACATAATAGCCTCCACTTACTATGCACCAACTATCAGGGTCAGTGATGGGGCCATTCAGCTAAGCACCCACTGGAAACTGAGAAGAATGAATGTGGATATGTGACAAGCCCTGTGACTGATACCAACCCACGTGATCTCACAAACAGCCCCGGCTGTTTAAATATTCCCTAATGTAATGAAAATCACTGCTTCTGGCAATCTGAAGAAATTCTCTCGTGAATTTCATCGCAACCTAGTTATCCCCTGAAAGCTGGTTTCCACTTTTATTGAGTCTGCCCATGGAGAAATGTTTTAAATATAATTCTGAAAAAATAGAAATAGATGGCATTAATCAACTTTCCTGGTATGACTCTTTCAACTGGATCTCAAAATCTAAATGGGCAGAGAAGGAAGAGTAATTAATATTAAGGAGAATTCTGTAAAGAATGAAAGAGCAGAATTTAAAGAAAAAAGAAATCAGAAACTAAGGAAACACTTTACAAGCAAGATTATCAAATTTAATTAATTTATTTGGCTACGCCAGGTCTTAGCTGTAGCATGTGGGATCTATCAGGGATTGAATCTGGGCCTCCGGGATTGGAATGTGAAGTCTTAGCCACTAGACCACCAGGGAAGTGCTCTCAAATTTCATTTTTAACCAAACCTGTCATCATTAAGTTGACAGGGGTATATTTTTCTTCCCTTGTCATAAAAGAAAATTCTATCTAGTATGTCAAACTGTCTGATTACTACAGCTGACAGAATGCACCTACTGAACATGTGAACCTCAGGGAGGTGACTGGTTTTCTGCCCAATGCAACGTTAATTCAGCAGATGTTAAAGCTGCACAGTGTCTGGCATCCAACTCAGAGGAAGTCCTTCTGGGGTGGCTAATAACGTCTGGAAGGAACAATTTTACTTATATTACTTCATGTTTTCCTTTGAAAGAGAGAACATTTTTCTAGTTTTATTTCTTCCACTCTTAAAATCTAATTCTTCGAGTGTCCTGATCTTAAAAGTACTCTAAATCGCCACCTCTTATTCATTTCTGCGGCCCCTGTGACCAAGCCAGTGTCTGACACACTCCTTGGTCCTCAATAATTGTTTGCTGCACCGAACACATGGAATACTTCAGACCAAGCAGTCAGTCTGGTCCAAGTGAACATAACTGCAGTCTGACTCCCTTGGGATTACACAAGTCGTCCAAGCTGGTTCACAGTATGAATGTGTGACACCGACAAGAACCTGGACTTGCCTAGCACTCACCTCATGCCATGCCCTACAGAGGACCCAATGCAGTTCTTGCATCAAGCCTAGAAGGCAGGTGCTCCAACCATTTCATTAATTCAGATCTGGAAGCCAAAGCCCGAGGGCTGGAGAGTCCTTTCAAGGTCACAGTCAAGTCGGTACTCCCAAGTCCAGTCTCTACATAGGCAGCCAGACTCCTCAGGCAAGATGACAAGACCAATCACTTACCAGGAAGATGGGAGCTTGCTGTGACCAGACTTTTCCAGGAGTGTTTATGGGTTTGAACTCGGCCACACCTGCTCACCACGTGAAACAACAAAGTGGCAAACTGGTTAGTCAGGTGGTAGGGTGGGTCGAATGGAACTACACAGCCATTGGTTACTACAGAGTCACTGTAAACCTGGGTTCAGCAGACCGACCAGTCTCACTGGTACTGTTCTCTCCTCTACACACACTGAACACCACAGGCTTATATACACAGTGCACCAAAGTCCCTACTATCGCACACACAACCCTTACACACAGCTTAAACCACACACTGTATTTATTTAATTTTTTTGGCCTCTTTTATTGTTTTGTTTGTTTGTTCTTAATTTTCATCCATCTTTATTCTTTTGCCTGTTCTACAAAGTTTGATGTCAAACTGTCTGATTACTACAGCTGACAGAATGCACCTACTGAACATGTGAACCTCAGGGAGGTGACTGGTTTTCTGCCCAATGCAACGTTAATTCAGCAGATGTTAAAGCTGCACAGTGTCTGGCATCCAACTCAGAGGAAGTCCTTCTGGGGTGGCTAATAACGTCTGGAAGGAACAATTTTACTTATATTACTTCATGTTTTCCTTTGAAAGAGAGAACATTTTTCTAGTTTTATTTCTTCCACTCTTAAAATCTAATTCTTCGAGTGTCCTGATCTTAAAAGTACTCTAAATCGCCACCTCTTATTCATTTCTGCGGCCCCTGTGACCAAGCCAGTGTCTGACACACTCCTTGGTCCTCAATAATTGTTTGCTGCACCGAACACATGGAATACTTCAGACCAAGCAGTCAGTCTGGTCCAAGTGAACATAACTGCAGTCTGACTCCCTTGGGATTACACAAGTCGTCCAAGCTGGTTCACAGTATGAATGTGTGACACCGACAAGAACCTGGACTTGCCTAGCACTCACCTCATGCCATGCCCTACAGAGGACCCAATGCAGTTCTTGCATCAAGCCTAGAAGGCAGGTGCTCCAACCATTTCATTAATTCAGATCTGGAAGCCAAAGCCCGAGGGCTGGAGAGTCCTTTCAAGGTCACAGTCAAGTCGGTACTCCCAAGTCCAGTCTCTACATAGGCAGCCAGACTCCTCAGGCAAGATGACAAGACCAATCACTTACCAGGAAGATGGGAGCTTGCTGTGACCAGACTTTTCCAGGAGTGTTTATGGGTTTGAACTCGGCCACACCTGCTCACCACGTGAAACAACAAAGTGGCAAACTGGTTAGTCAGGTGGTAGGGTGGGTCGAATGGAACTACACAGCCATTGGTTACTACAGAGTCACTGTAAACCTGGGTTCAGCAGACCGACCAGTCTCACTGGTACTGTTCTCTCCTCTACACACACTGAACACCACAGGCTTATATACACAGTGCACCAAAGTCCCTACTATCGCACACACAACCCTTACACACAGCTTAAACCACACACTGTATTTATTTAATTTTTTTGGCCTCTTTTATTGTTTTGTTTGTTTGTTCTTAATTTTCATCCATCTTTATTCTTTTGCCTGTGTGGGCCTCCCATTGCAGTGGCCTCTCACGTTGCAGAGCTGCGGCTCTGGGTACATGCAGTTCAGAGCACTGGCTTGTAATTGGACACATGGGTCCAGCCGCTCCATGGCACATGGGATCTTCCCGGGCCAGGGGTCGAACTGGTGCCCCTTGCACTGTTTCCTCTTAGTTGTTAAACGAGGGTTAAAGCACTTTACAGAAAGGTTAAGGAGGTTAAACTTTTGGCGTGAGGGTGCTTAATAAATCTGCCTATTGTCACCTTTCCTCCTCCAGTACTGACCGTCCTGAGAAATTCCCCATTGTAAGCTTTGCTTTAGCGAGTGTACAGACTTTAATTATAGATAATTTGTTAATTACTTAAATTCCTTACTTCCATGTGGTCTTTTTTTTTTAATTTTGGCCTTTTTTTTTTAATTGATTATTTATTTTCATCTATCTTTTATTCTTTGAAGTAGTAAGTACAAGAGCCTCACTCCCTTTCCTTTCATCAAACCATGTGCCTTCCCACACGAAACATCCTATTGGGATGTCTTACATCATTTTTAGGATGCTTTTATTTTTAAATTGGGAAGAAAGGAGGAAGAAAAAGAAATCTAAAACTCTCTTTGAGACACACAGCAACAGTGTCAAGCCTAAGACCTCAAAATGAGTTACTTATTCTAAGCAAGGGTCAAAATATGTTGATTTATGGACCCCAAAAGCTCTACCCCAAGTCCAATATTTTGCTTATGAGGTCCTGGTAAGAGACGTATAAACTGGATCATAACAAGCGTCTTCTCATGGTTCCCAGCTGAGGTCCTCTATCACATACATTTGGAGAGACCTGACCAAAGCAAGTGGCCTGGCCTGAGCACTTTGCTCACCCTGTGACACTGGAGGCTCCTGCAGGGCCAGAACTGCGTCTTTATCGTTCTAGACCCTGTCTAGGACATGGTACCCATGGCATAAAAGTTAGTGAATGAATTTTCCAGTATCAGCCTAGTCCAGTGATCAACTAAGAACTGAGATGTGACTACCAGGTAAGAGAGGTGTTTTAAAAAAACACCCAATGTGGTGTTTGAATGTTTTAAGTATGGAATCTTTTAAGAGATTCCTAATGGAAGTCAACCTTGAATGTGTTTTAATGTTTTAAGTATGGAATCTTTTAAGAGGTTCCTAATGGAAGTCAACCTTGAATATTCACTGGAAAGACTGATGCTGAAGCTGAAGTTCCAATATTCTGGCCATCTGATGCGAAGAGCCAACTCATCATTGGAAAAGACCCTGATGCTGGGAAAGACTAAAGGCAAAAGAAGAAAGGGGTGGCAAAGGATGAGTTGACTGGACAGCATCATTGACTCAATGAACATGAGTTTGAGCAAACTGCGGGAGATAGTGAAGAACAGGGGAGCCTAGCACGCTGCAGTGCATGGGGTTGCAAAGAGTAGGACACAGCTTAGGGACTGAATAACAACAACAGCTTTTAAGAGGGTCATGAATGGGCCTGTCAGCATGTGATTCAGTTTCTCACTGAGTCACACTAAGAACATGCTGTATTCATGCACCAGGCAGATAACAGTAGGCAGTTCTATCTTCCTGTAACCAGGTCTCAGAGAATGAGTTGCAGCCCAGAAGGGAGATGTTCAGACCAAAACATAAATCAGAAAGTCTGCCAAGAAGTGGTGTGTTCTTGCAGGAAAGCCTGCATAAAGCAAGAGTAATTCCTAACAGCTTTCACTGGCTTGTGTGTGGTGAAGACGCCAGTTTCTAAGGTGCAGCCATCCCATCAGAACAATAAAGGAAACGACAATACATATGTTGGTGAACTAGCTGACTTAACTTGATAAAGTGTAATGTTGATATGTTATGACCACAGTGAATGACTGACAGTTATTAAGTCATGTCCAACTCTTTGACACCATGGACTATAATCTGCCAGGTTCCCGCTGTGGGTTTCTCCAGGCAAGAATACTGAAATGGGTTACCATTTCCTTCTCCAGGGAATCTTCCTGACCCAGGGATCATACGTGGGTTTTCTGCACTGCAGGCAGATTCTCTACCATCTGAGCTACCAGGGAGACTACTATTACCCATGGCATAAAAGTTAGTGAATGAATTTTCCAGTATCAGCCTAGTCCAGTGATCAACTAAGAACTGAGATGTGACTACCAGGTAAGAGAGGTGTTTTAAAAAAACACCCAATGTGGTGTTTGAATGTTTTAAGTATGGAATCTTTTAAGAGATTCCTAATGGAAGTCAACCTTGAATGTGTTTTAATGTTTTAAGTATGGAATCTTTTAAGAGGTTCCTAATGGAAGTCAACCTTGAATATTCACTGGAAAGACTGATGCTGAAGCTGAAGTTCCAATATTCTGGCCATCTGATGCGAAGAGCCAACTCATCATTGGAAAAGACCCTGATGCTGGGAAAGACTAAAGGCAAAAGAAGAAAGGGGTGGCAAAGGATGAGTTGACTGGACAGCATCATTGACTCAATGAACATGAGTTTGAGCAAACTGCGGGAGATAGTGAAGAACAGGGGAGCCTAGCACGCTGCAGTGCATGGGGTTGCAAAGAGTAGGACACAGCTTAGGGACTGAATAACAACAACAGCTTTTAAGAGGGTCATGAATGGGCCTGTCAGCATGTGATTCAGTTTCTCACTGAGTCACACTAAGAACATGCTGTATTCATGCACCAGGCAGATAACAGTAGGCAGTTCTATCTTCCTGTAACCAGGTCTCAGAGAATGAGTTGCAGCCCAGAAGGGAGATGTTCAGACCAAAACATAAATCAGAAAGTCTGCCAAGAAGTGGTGTGTTCTTGCAGGAAAGCCTGCATAAAGCAAGAGTAATTCCTAACAGCTTTCACTGGCTTGTGTGTGGTGAAGACGCCAGTTTCTAAGGTGCAGCCATCCCATCAGAACAATAAAGGAAACGACAATACATATGTTGGTGAACTAGCTGACTTAACTTGATAAAGTGTAATGTTGATATGTTATGACCACAGTGAATGACTGACAGTTATTCAGTCATGTCCAACTCTTTGCGACACCATGGACTATAATCTGCCAGGTTCCCGTCTGTGGGTTTCTCCAGGCAAGAATACTGAAATGGGTTACCATTTCCTTCTCCAGGGAATCTTCCTGACCCAGGGATCATACGTGGGTTTTCTGCACTGCAGGCAGATTCTCTACCATCTGAGCTACCAGGGGAGACTACTATTAAGAAACATTTCTAAGTATAAAGACAGGTCAACTTAAAAAGTATCAGCAAATAGATAAATGAATATGCAGAACAGCAATGGAGAGGTATACATGGAGAACAGTTTTATGGACACTGGGGTGAGGGAGAATATGCTGTGGGACTATGAGATCTCAAACGGGCTCTGTGGCAATCTTGAGGGGTTTGATGGGGAGGGAGATGGGAGGATGTTCAGGGGTGGGGGGACATATGAATACCTATGTGGCGGATTCAGGTCGATGTGTAAGCAGTAAACAACAAAACTCTGTAAAAAAAGTCAAAATAAAATAAAGAAGAAAAAAAAGTATCAGCAAATACATGCTTGACTTTATCAGAGTATGTATAAATTAAGACTTCCATTTTCAGTTGTACAAAGGTTATCAAGAGAAACAACCCTGTACATCTTAAGGTCAGTCCCCTGGGGTGGAGGGGAGCAGGAGGTTAGACAGACAACTGATGCTTTATGACCAGTTCCTTCCAGCCCCAGGCCCAGCTCATCTTGTCAAGGTCCTTCTGCTGTGCACGCAACTCCTTCCACGGATCTCCCTTTGCTAGCCTGTTCTTTCTTTCTTCCTCTAACTCTATAGACACCCAAATGCCTATCTTATGTTTCTGAAAACATTTCCTTTTCAAAATCTGATGAAAGATGATTTCGGGTCTTCTCTGATATTTCTTTTTTTAAAATTTTTTTGGCCACTTCTATTGATTCTTTCATTCACTTATCTTTCTTGTTCTTTGGCCTGTGTGGGCCTCCTATTGCAGTGGCCTCTCCCGTTGCAGAGCACCAGCTCTTGGCACATGCACTCCAGAGCTCCAGCTCGGTAGTTGGATACATCCGTCCAGCCACTCCGTGGCATGTGGGATCTTCCCAGGCCAGGGATCGAACCGGCGCCCCTTGCACTGCAAGGCAGTGTCCTTACCCACTGGACCACCAGGGAAGCACTCTGATATTTCTTTTTTTTTTTTTTAAAGATTTATTTATTTATTTATTTGGGGGTGGGGTGAGGAGGGAGGGAGCAGGCGGGCCACGCTATTGGTCTTTCATTTGTCTATTTTCAGTTTTTCCAACTAAAGGGTTACCATTTCCTTCTCCAGGAGTCTTCCTGACCCAGGGATCATACGTGGGTTTTCTGCACTGCAGGCAGATTCTCTACCATCTGAGCTACCAGGGGAGACTACTATTAAGAAACATTTCTAAGTATAAAGACAGGTCAACTTAAAAAGTATCAGCAAATAGATAAATGAATATGCAGAACAGCAATGGAGAGGTATACATGGAGAACAGTTTTATGGACACTGGGGTGAGGGAGAATATGCTGTGGGACTATGAGATCTCAAACGGGCTCTGTGGCAATCTTGAGGGGTTTGATGGGGAGGGAGATGGGAGGATGTTCAGGGGTGGGGGGACATATGAATACCTATGTGGCGGATTCAGGTCGATGTGTAAGCAGTAAACAACAAAACTCTGTAAAAAAAGTCAAAATAAAATAAAGAAGAAAAAAAAGTATCAGCAAATACATGCTTGACTTTATCAGAGTATGTATAAATTAAGACTTCCATTTTCAGTTGTACAAAGGTTATCAAGAGAAACAACCCTGTACATCTTAAGGTCAGTCCCCTGGGGTGGAGGGGAGCAGGGAGGTTAGACAGACAACTGATGCTTTATGACCAGTTCCTTCCAGCCCCAGGCCCAGCTCATCTTGTCAAGGTCCTTCTGCTGTGCACGCAACTCCTTCCACGGATCTCCCTTTGCTAGCCTGTTCTTTCTTTCTTCCTCTAACTCTATAGACACCCAAATGCCTATCTTATGTTTCTGAAAACATTTCCTTTTCAAAATCTGATGAAAGATGATTTCGGGTCTTCTCTGATATTTCTTTTTTTAAAATTTTTTTGGCCACTTCTATTGATTCTTTCATTCACTTATCTTTCTTGTTCTTTGGCCTGTGTGGGCCTCCTATTGCAGTGGCCTCTCCCGTTGCAGAGCACCAGCTCTTGGCACATGCACTCCAGAGCTCCAGCTCGGTAGTTGGATACATCCGTCCAGCCACTCCGTGGCATGTGGGATCTTCCCAGGCCAGGGATCGAACCGGCGCCCCTTGCACTGCAAGGCAGTGTCCTTACCCACTGGACCACCAGGGAAGCACTCTGATATTTCTTTTTTTTTTTTTTTAAAGATTTATTTATTTATTTATTTGGGGGTGGGGTGAGGAGGGAGGGGAGCAGGCGGGCCACGTCTATTGGTCTTTCATTTGTCTATTTTCATCCATCTTTGTTCTTTGGCCCGTGTGGGTTTCCCTTTGCGGTGGCCTCTGTTGTCGCAGAGCACCAACTCTGGGCGCATGTGCTCCAGAGCTCCGGCTCGGTGATTGGACACATCGGTCCAGCCGCTCTGTGGCATGTGGATCTTCCCAGGCCAGGGATCGAACTGGTGCCCCTTGCACTGCAAGGCGGTGTCCTT
Organism: Tragulus kanchil; assembly: GCA_022376925.1. NCBI lineage: Eukaryota > Metazoa > Chordata > Mammalia > Artiodactyla > Tragulidae > Tragulus > Tragulus kanchil. The sequence continues at coordinate 97,607,036 of JAIOJX010000029.1, forward strand.
ACCCACTGGACCACCAGGGAAGGCCCTCTGATATTTCTTGATGTGTCTTTCCACACGTAGATAATGAAAGGGCTTGGAGCACTCATTCTACCATGATTTTCAAACATATCCACATACCCATCTGGTGAAAATTATCCATATACCACTTTATACAACCTGTTCAAATTAAAAACAAAGGAAAAGAAAGAAACTGATGTAAGAAAAATCTATAAGAAAAGAACCATGAAACTGAAAGTCACACCCTTTCTCCCCCAAGTAGCAGGTAGCCACCACATGCTTTCACTTCCAAAGCAGTCTGTTGGGCACAATTGGACTGCCTGGTGTCTCCATAAGGGATGCAGGATCGTCCACTTCTCTAAACTCTACTCAAGAGCCCTTCACAAATTGTGCAATGGTAAGCTACACAGGAAGGGGGAGGGTCTGGGTGAGACTGTATCACAAACCAAGACCTGGGCAACATTCCATTCTTTGCTCCCTGTTGACTGAGAATTACTTAATAACAGCACTGCTCTAGCCAGTAAATAAGTGCTTCTAGGAATGTACAGCTGTGAACCAGAAGTAGGAAACAAGAGACCTTCTCCAGGAATATTCACTTAGGAAAAAGTATTTTCAGCACAGGATGGAATGCAAGATTTGCATACATCATTAAAATAAGACTCAGTGCCTTAAAGAACTTGTGCCTTTGGGTTTCTCTTGTACCCAAGGAACTGCTGAGTAAGCAGCGAGAAGGCGTTAAGAACTGACCAGGGGACAAAAGCTCCAGGTACAGTCTTTTTTTTTTTTTTCAGTAGGGGAAAGGGGTAGGAAGATGAAAACAAGAGACAAAGGCCAAAGGAAATAGCAGAGAAAAAGAAGAAAAAACCTTGAGAAAGTGAGAAGTTTTCTCTGTAAAGACATTAAAAACTAACATTTGAGTACCCATGCAAAGTACCTAAAAATTCTATTAAGCATGTGTGTGCCAATTTTATAGCTGAGAGAAGCCCACAATTAGCTAGTAAATGATAAACTATATGTGAAGAAAATTCATCCGTGTGCAAAGTCTTCACACTGTCTATTTACCAAGCACCAGGCAGAAGCCAGCCAGGTGGAAGAACAGATGTTCAGTCGATCGAGGCTGCTCTGTGTGATAAAAAGCAACATCACGAGAAGCTGACTGTGCTAAGTATGTTGGGGGTGGGGAAGGAGTGGTTAGACAGATACACTATTATACGATTTTAAGAGAAAAAAAATATTGACATACAAGGTAGGCTGACAGCTGCCTAAAATTACATTTGTGGCAAGAAATTAACTTCACAAACTTGAGAAAGTGATCCATACAGATTAATATACCAATTGTACCTGAAATGAAAACAAACTACTTCTAAATATTACGTATAGACAACATATTTTTAAAAGTGTAGGTTTACAGAGTTTCACTATTTCTTCCTAGGTGGTGCTAGTGGTAAAGAATCTGCCTGCCAATGTAGGAGACTTAAAAGCTGCAGGCTTGATTTCTGGGTCGGGAAGATCTCCTGGAGAAGGGCATGGCAATCCACTCCCGTATTCTTGCCTGGGAAATCCCATGGACAGAGGAGCCTGGTGGGCTACAGTCCATGGAGTCATAATGAGTCAAATACAACTGAGCACTCACTGTTTTTAATATTTTTTAATGTGTGTAGGTTAAGAAGAAAATTCATAGTTCTTTTTTATTCACCATAAAAAGAAAGAAAAAAATGTGTGAGAGAAGGATGCTGAAAGCCAGCTATCTGTGGGAGGCAGGACAATGTCCCACTTCCCCCAGATGCCTGTGTCCTAATCTTGGGAAGCTGTGAATATGTCAAGTCACAAAGCAAAAGGGAATAAGGTTGTAGATGGAATCAGTCTTTTTTTTTTTTTTCAGTAGGGGAAAGGGGTAGGAAGATGAAAACAAGAGACAAAGGCCAAAGGAAATAGCAGAGAAAAAGAAGAAAAAACCTTGAGAAAGTGAGAAGTTTTCTCTGTAAAGACATTAAAAACTAACATTTGAGTACCCATGCAAAGTACCTAAAAATTCTATTAAGCATGTGTGTGCCAATTTTATAGCTGAGAGAAGCCCACAATTAGCTAGTAAATGATAAACTATATGTGAAGAAAATTCATCCGTGTGCAAAGTCTTCACACTGTCTATTTACCAAGCACCAGGCAGAAGCCAGCCAGGTGGAAGAACAGATGTTCAGTCGATCGAGGCTGCTCTGTGTGATAAAAAGCAACATCACGAGAAGCTGACTGTGCTAAGTATGTTGGGGGTGGGGAAGGAGTGGTTAGACAGATACACTATTATACGATTTTAAGAGAAAAAAAATATTGACATACAAGGTAGGCTGACAGCTGCCTAAAATTACATTTGTGGCAAGAAATTAACTTCACAAACTTGAGAAAGTGATCCATACAGATTAATATACCAATTGTACCTGAAATGAAAACAAACTACTTCTAAATATTACGTATAGACAACATATTTTTAAAAGTGTAGGTTTACAGAGTTTCACTATTTCTTCCTAGGTGGTGCTAGTGGTAAAGAATCTGCCTGCCAATGTAGGAGACTTAAAAGCTGCAGGCTTGATTTCTGGGTCGGGAAGATCTCCTGGAGAAGGGCATGGCAATCCACTCCCGTATTCTTGCCTGGGAAATCCCATGGACAGAGGAGCCTGGTGGGCTACAGTCCATGGAGTCATAATGAGTCAAATACAACTGAGCACTCACTGTTTTTAATATTTTTTAATGTGTGTAGGTTAAGAAGAAAATTCATAGTTCTTTTTTATTCACCATAAAAAGAAAGAAAAAAATGTGTGAGAGAAGGATGCTGAAAGCCAGCTATCTGTGGGAGGCAGGACAATGTCCCACTTCCCCCAGATGCCTGTGTCCTAATCTTGGGAAGCTGTGAATATGTCAAGTCACAAAGCAAAAGGGAATAAGGTTGTAGATGGAATTAAGATTGCAGTCAGCTAAAGATAATGTTATTCTGGATTATCTGAGTGGACCCAGTATCCTTAAAAGTGTGAAGAGAGAAGCAGAAAAGGGAGGACCTGGCTGAGGCGAAGGTCTGTGGGGGCTTCGAGAAGCTTGAAAAGTAAAGCAGTTTCTCTCCTTGAAAGGACACGCTATACCCACACCTTGATTTTTACCTGTGGTATCCATTTCAGAAGAATCAGTGTTCTTTTATGTCACGAAGCTTGCAGTTACTTGTGATGGCAGCGACAGGAAACAAATACACCATCTGATCTGATTTTTTTTTTTTTTTGAGAGGAAAGTAAAGTTTATTAGAATGGGGAAAGGAAGAGTTGATGCCAGTACAGCGGGCGGGCTTAAGGGAGAAAATGGGAGACACTGTGAGAACAGCGGGCCTCACAGCGGCCTGGCTCAAGGGATAGCCGACCTAATCTGATATTAATTGTTGTTGTTCAGTTGCTAAGTTGTGTACAACTCTTTTCAACCCCATGAACAGCAGCCCTCCAGGTTCCTCTGTCCATGGGATTTCCCAGACAAGAATATACCGTGTTACCATTTCCTTTACCAGGGGATCTTCGTGACCCAGGGATTGAACCCACATCTCCTGCACTGGCAGGCAGGTTCTTCACCACCGAGTCACCTGGGAAGCCTCTGACATTAATACCCAAACTTCTTTTGTAGAAAGGAGTTTGGGAATAACACCTGGAAATAACAGTGCTGGCTACACTGGAGAGTAATAACTGACAGAGATGCCTAGACTTCTACCTCTAGGCATGAAGGAGACAGGGAGCATACCCTCTCAGTTGAAACAATCGAACACTCAGATAAAATGCACTCACAAAAGACCTCAAGTATCAGTCACAAAGAACAACCTTCAAGAGGTGGGAAAGAAACAAGGTGAGCCCTGTGGCCCGGCTCACTGCCTTGAGCTATAGTCCACAGGGAGGAGAAACTGTGACAGAGCCTGGCGGCCTCTCTGAGTTGACGAGACAGAGCTGAGAGTCCAAGGAAACTAAGGCAGTGAGAGTTCATAGGGCAGAGTACCGGGAAGGAGAGAGCCTCAGAGAGAACTGCAGGGTCTCCTTCCTTACTCAGCAAAGCACAGATCAACATGGAAGGTGGGAAAGAACGACTCGAAAGGATTAGTGGGAACAGTGTTGGGTACTCAGAATCACTTACCGTGCCTGTTCCCGCCAGCCAAACTGAAAAAACCCACACATCACAGGATTTTGGATGAGGATGCAGGAAGGTCTTGCCTCAGCTGTGGAAAATGACTAGCCCAAACCTGAGCACTGCTCCTGACCCACCTAGCAAATCTTGAAAGCAAGACTCAAAAAAGATCAAACTGTTCCCAATTAAGTTAACTGCATCAGAGAACAAAGCTCAAGAATATTCCTAGAATCCGAAAAACAGCACCCTACAAAGTAAAATCTGAAACTTCTGGCATCCAGTTAAAGATTACCAAGCACACAAAGAGGTAAGAAAACATAAACCACGAAAATAACCAACTGAAACCAACCTAGAACTGGCATAGATGTTAGAAGCACCTGACAAGACCACTTAAAAAGTATTATAAATGTGTTCCATATGCTCAGAGAGTTAACAAGCAGAGAAGCAAACAACATAAAAAAGACTGAAATAATTTTAGAGATGAAAGTTACCATGTATGAGATGAAAAATACACTGGATGGAATTAATGGCAAATTAGACACTGCAAAAGAAAAGACTAATGAACTTGAAGGCATAGCAACAGAACCTACCCAAAACGAAACATGATGAAAAATGCAAAAACTGCAGTACAGGGAATTGTGGGAAAAACCTCAAGCTGCATAATACATGAATACATGAGAGTCCTCAAATTGGGTTTAAGGACAGAAGAATATGAAAAATGTTCAAAGAAACAGTATCTGAAATTTCCACAAAATTAATGAAAAATATAAATCCACAGATCCAGAAATTCAATAAACAAACATGCGAAAAAACCCCCCAAAACCTATACCAATACACATCAAGTCAAATTGCTTAAAACAAGTTACAAAAAAGGAAACCTTAAATTCATCAAATGAAAATATATATTACACATAGAGGAACAAAGATAAACATGAATATCAAATTTCTCACGGAAAACAATGAAAGGGAGAAGTGAAAAGTGAAAGTCACTCAGTTGTGTCCAACTCTTTACAACCCATGTACAAGCCACAGAATTCTCCAGGCAAGAATACTGGAATGGGTAGCCGTTCCCTTCTCCAAGGGATCTTTCCAAGCCAGGGATCGAACCCAGGTCTCCTGCATTGCAGGCAGATTCTTACCATTTGAGTCACCAAGGAAACCCGAAGTACTAAAAGAAATAAACTTATTGACCTAAAATTCTATACATAGCAAAAATATTTTTTGAATATAAAAGCAAAGGACATTTTCATACATGTAAGAGATGAAAGAAATCATTATTAACAGATACACACTTCAAGAACAGTTACAGGAAATCTTTCAAGCAGAAGAAAATGATACCAGGTGGGAAACAAAAGAATGAAAATCATTAGAAATGGTAACTATAGGTTAATTACAGAAACTAAACGTAAATATATAAATACATATACAAAGAAATGTATATATACACACACATATACAGATCTCTTGGAAATCTTTTTTCAAAATCTGACAAATTTAAATGAAAATCAAAAATCATAACAATGTATTGTTATAAAAATAACAAAGATTCTTGGTAAAGCACCAAAGGTCTCAAAAATCAAAGATCTCAGTTTCTACCTTAAAAAACCAGAAGTAATGAAGTAAGCAGAAGAAAGGAGATAGTAAAAATCTTAGCAGAAATAGACAGATTAATAGAGAGGGGAAAAAAGTGAAATCTATTTTCAAGAAGAATGTTAAATTGATAAATCTTTAGCCAGACAGATCAAGAAAAATTAGAAAAGACACAAGTTAAAAATATCAATTATGAGGGACTTCCCTGGTAGCCCAATGGCTGACTCCATGCTCCCAGTGCAGGGGCCCTGGGTTCAATTCCTGGTCAGGGAACTAGATCCCACATGCCACAACTAAGACCCAGTGCAGCCAAATAAGAAAATAAAGTTATTTATATGTGTACACACACACACACATGTGTGCATATGTGTGTGTGTGTGTGTATGTGTGTGTGTATATATATGTACATATATATATATATATGTATCAGGAATGAGAGAAGTGTCACCACTACAGATTCCACAAATATTTAAAAGATAATAGGTGAACACTACAACTTTTTCAGTAAATCTAATGACTTTAATGAAGTAGACAAAATCTCTGGGTTTTAATTACCAAAGCTCACTCAGAAAAATATAACCTAAACACCCCTGTGTCTTAAAAGTTGACATTATAGTTGATAAGAAAGAAAGAAAGAAAAGAAAAGAAAAGAAAAGAATCTCAGGTCCTAATGATTTTAACAGTAATTCTTGGATTGGTAATGACATATCATGGGGCAAGTAACACTGATCCCATGCTGACTCTTTCAAAAAAATGAAAAGGTAAAAATACCTCAACTATTTCTATGAGAGCAGTAGTACTCTAATACCAAAATCAAAGACATAAAAAAAAAAACCCAGTATACTATCCTTCATGACTATAAACATAAATATTCTAAACAAAATTTTAGCCCAAAATAGCCAGTACTATATTACAAGGATAATATATCATGGTATAGTTGGGAAACTCAAGATTAGTGATTCATCATATTAACGATTAAAAAAAAAAAACCCTGAAGAGTCACATAAAAAGCATTCGATGAAGGCAACATCCACTCCTGCTAAAAGCCATCATCAGACATCAGGGATGTCCACTCTTTCAACTTCTATTAAACACTGCACTGGAGGTTACAGGCAGTACAGTTAGGCAAGAAAGATAAAAAGTATACACACTGGAAAAGAGGAAGTAAAACTGTCTATTTTCAGACAATCATTTGTGTAGAAAGTTACAATGAAATCTACAGAAAACCTATTAGAACAAATAACTCTTTCTGGAGGAATACAGAATACAAGACCAACATATGAAAATCAGTTTATTTCTATAGGTTAGTAATGAAGAATCAGAAACAATGTAAAATACCATTTAGAATAGTATAAAAACTATGACATGCTTGGAGATAAACCTGACCAAAGATAATTTAAGACCTTTAAACTGAAAACTACAAAACACTGCTAAGATGTTCTTTCTCTCTCTCTCTCTTTGTCTCTGTCTCTCTCTTACACACACACACACACACACCCCTTCTTTATTCATTCATTCATTCATGGACATTTCCATGTCTTGGCTACAGTAAATAGTGAAGCTATGAATACTAGGGTGCATGTATCTTTTCAAATTAGTGTTTTCTTTTATGCTTAAGAGTGGGGGATTGCTGGATCATATGGCAACTCTATTTTTAGTTTTTTGAGGAACCTCCATACTGTTTCCCATCAGCTGTACCAATTCACATTCCCACAAACTGTAGGAGGTTCCTTGTTCTGCACACCTTCTCCAACATTTGTTTCCTATAGACTTTTTAATAATGGCCTTTCTGACAGGTGTGAGGTGGTACCGCATGAAAGTTTTGATTTGCATTTCTGTAACAATCAGCAAGATAGAGCATATTTTCATGTCCTTGTTGGCTATCTGTATGTCTCACCTGGTGAAATATATTTAGGTCTTCTGTGTGGTTTTTTTTTTTTTTCCTTTTGGTTTTGGTTGTATAGTGTTTTTGTCATTGAGTTGTTTGAGATGTCTGTATATTTTGGAAATTCAGTCCTAGTTGGTCACGTTTGCAAATATTTTCTCTTAATCCATATGTTAAGAGATTTTTGTTTTATTTATGATTTCCCTTGCTGTGCAAAAGCCTGTAAGTTTGATTAGGTCCCATCTGCTTATTTTTGCTTTTATTTCTATTGCCTTAGGAGACTGACCCAAGAAAATAGTTGTAGGATTTATGTCAGAAAATGTTTCGCCTATGTCCTCTTCTAAGAGTTTTATGGTGTAACGTTTTACACTTACGACTGTTTAGCTTTCTTAATACTATCTGCTAAAGAGACAGTCTAGGAGAAAATATTTGAATTAGGCAAAGATTTACATTATACAATACCAAGGGCTTCCCTGGTGGTCCAGCAGGTAAACAGTCCGCCTTGCATTGAAAGGGCACTGGTTCAATCCCTGGGGCACGTGCGACAGACTTGTCAGAAACAATGTAAAATACCATTTAGAATGGAGATAAACCTGACCAAAGATAATTTAAGACCTTTAAACTGAAAACTACAAAACACTGCTAAGATGTTCTTTCTCTCTCTCTCTCTTTGTCTCTGTCTCTCTCTTACACACACACACACACACACCCCTTCTTTATTCATTCATTCATTCATGGACATTTCCATGTCTTGGCTACAGTAAATAGTGAAGCTATGAATACTAGGGTGCATGTATCTTTTCAAATTAGTGTTTTCTTTTATGCTTAAGAGTGGGGGATTGCTGGATCATATGGCAACTCTATTTTTAGTTTTTTGAGGAACCTCCATACTGTTTCCCATCAGCTGTACCAATTCACATTCCCACAAACTGTAGGAGGTTCCTTGTTCTGCACACCTTCTCCAACATTTGTTTCCTATAGACTTTTTAATAATGGCCTTTCTGACAGGTGTGAGGTGGTACCGCATGAAAGTTTTGATTTGCATTTCTGTAACAATCAGCAAGATAGAGCATATTTTCATGTCCTTGTTGGCTATCTGTATGTCTCACCTGGTGAAATATATTTAGGTCTTCTGTGTGGTTTTTTTTTTTTTTCCTTTTGGATTTGGTTGTATAGTGTTTTTGTCATTGAGTTGTTTGAGATGTCTGTATATTTTGGAAATTCAGTCCTAGTTGGTCACGTTTGCAAATATTTTCTCTTAATCCATATGTTAAGAGATTTTTGTTTTATTTATGATTTCCCTTGCTGTGCAAAAGCCTGTAAGTTTGATTAGGTCCCATCTGCTTATTTTTGCTTTTATTTCTATTGCCTTAGGAGACTGACCCAAGAAAATAGTTGTAGGATTTATGTCAGAAAATGTTTCGCCTATGTCCTCTTCTAAGAGTTTTATGGTGTAACGTTTTACACTTACGACTGTTTAGCTTTCTTAATACTATCTGCTAAAGAGACAGTCTAGGAGAAAATATTTGAATTAGGCAAAGATTTACATTATACAATACCAAGGGCTTCCCTGGTGGTCCAGCAGGTAAACAGTCCGCCTTGCATTGAAAGGGGCACTGGTTCAATCCCTGGCACGGGAAGATGTCACATGTTGCAGAGCAGATGGACCTGTGTGTCCAATTATGAGCCAGTGCTCTGAAGCACACGCACCCAGAGCCGGTGCTCTGCTACAGGAGAGGCCATTGCAATGGGAGGCCCATACAGGCCAAAGAGCAAAGATGGATGAAAATAAATAAATGAAAGACCAATAAAAAAAAAAAAGTGGCCAAAAAATTTAAAAACAACAAAAAACAGACTATAGAATACCAAAACCCTGATCCACAAATGAACAACTTGATCAGTTGGGTTTAATCAACTAAAAACTTCTGTTCTTCAAATGACATTGTTAAGAGAATGAAAATACAAGCCGCACACTTGGAGGAAATCTTTGCAAATGTTATTATCTCCAGAGAGTTTATAGCCAGAAAGAAACTCTAAAATCTCCATAAGAAAAAGAATAATGCAATAAAAACAAGGGCAAGAGATCTGAAAAGACTCTTCACCAAAGAAGATACATGCATGGCAAATAAGCACATGAAAAGAGTCGCACCATCGTTATCCACTGGGGAAATATGAATTAAAATTACAAGCTATACCATACACTTCCTAAAATGGCAGATACAAAATGGTACAACCACTTAAAAAAAAAAATGGGTTGCTTCTTAAACATATACCTACTATATGATGCAGACACTCCACTCTTAAGTATTTACCAAAGATGAAATATATGTGCACACAGAGACTTTAACATAAATGTTCACAGGAGCTTTATCTGTTAACTAGCCATAAACAGGAAATCGTCCACATAAATACAGGAAAGGCTAACAAGTTATGGTATATTCCTAAACTGGAATACAACACAGCAACTAAAGAGAAGCAACTCTTGGTTCAGACAAGGAAATGGATGAACCTCAAAGACACAGAGGTGAATAAAGAAACTAGTCTCAAAACTGTATGATTTTACCACAAGTTCCCAACCTCTGGGATCTAATGCCTGATGATCTGAAGTGGAGCTGATGTAACAGAAATAAAGTGCACAAGAAATGTAATGTGCTTCAGTCATCCTCAAACCATTCCCCTACTCCCTCCGCCTGTGGAAAAAACTGTCTTCCATGAAACTGGTCCCTGGTACCAAAAAGGCTGGGTACCACTGATTTATATGACATTTTCAAGAAAAGAAAAGTGATAGAGACCAGATCACTGGTTGCCAGGAGTCAGCAGCATGAACAGGATGTTACAACAGCCAGGCATAGAGCGCGGTTGGGGTGGTTAATAAAACTGTGCTATACTCTGAGTGTGGTGGCAGTTGCAGAAATCTACACATGTATTCAAATGCAAAGAACTGCATACCTCGGGGGAAAAAATCAATAATAAAAAAAAATGTGTTAGGATAGCATACAGCACACACTGCCCCCATTCCTGCTCTCCCTGTCTCTTTTGTACCTTACTCTTTTCATTGTGTAATGTATTCAGGTAATTGCTCCGCCTCATTCTTTTTCTTTAGTAAGTGCATAATAATGGACTTTGCAGCTGTAATATAATTATTTGAATACATATGCACATTCAGGCAGTTTCCAATAGTTTTTGAATACAATCATGCTATGAGTAACCCTGTGTGTGTATACTGTATGTCAGAAGAGTATCTTGAGGCTCAATTCCTAGGACTAGGATTGCTAGGGAAAGATTACAAACATATACACAGCTGTGTCACATATTGTGTCAAAGGTCCTCCATTAAAGGTTGTGCCGTTTTTGCATTCGCACCAGCAAAGTATGAGAAAACATCCTATAGCCTCAACTAAGGTGGTACCAACTTTTAAACTTTTGCCAATCATTTAATGTGAAAAATGGTATCTTAGTGTTTTCCTTAGACAAAAAGGATATTTTCTTTTCTTTTTTTTTGGCCACTTCTGTTGATTCTTTCATTCACTTATCTTTCTTGTCCTTTGGCCTGTGTGGGCTCCCCCATTGCAGTGGCCTCTCTCATTGCAGAACACCTGCTCTGGGCGCATGCACTCCAGAGCTCCAACATCAGTCCAGCCGCTCCACAGCACGTGGGATCTAATGCCTGATGATCTGAAGTGGAGCTGATGTAACAGAAATAAAGTGCACAAGAAATGTAATGTGCTTCAGTCATCCTCAAACCATTCCCCTACTCCCTCCGCCTGTGGAAAAAACTGTCTTCCATGAAACTGGTCCCTGGTACCAAAAAGGCTGGGTACCACTGATTTATATGACATTTTCAAGAAAAGAAAAGTGATAGAGACCAGATCACTGGTTGCCAGGAGTCAGCAGCATGAACAGGATGTTACAACAGCCAGGCATAGAGCGCGGTTGGGGTGGTTAATAAAACTGTGCTATACTCTGAGTGTGGTGGCAGTTGCAGAAATCTACACATGTATTCAAATGCAAAGAACTGCATACCTCGGGGGAAAAAATCAATAATAAAAAAAAATGTGTTAGGATAGCATACAGCACACACTGCCCCCATTCCTGCTCTCCCTGTCTCTTTTGTACCTTACTCTTTTCATTGTGTAATGTATTCAGGTAATTGCTCCGCCTCATTCTTTTTCTTTAGTAAGTGCATAATAATGGACTTTGCAGCTGTAATATAATTATTTGAATACATATGCACATTCAGGCAGTTTCCAATAGTTTTTGAATACAATCATGCTATGAGTAACCCTGTGTGTGTATACTGTATGTCAGAAGAGTATCTTGAGGCTCAATTCCTAGGACTAGGATTGCTAGGGAAAGATTACAAACATATACACAGCTGTGTCACATATTGTGTCAAAGGTCCTCCATTAAAGGTTGTGCCGTTTTTGCATTCGCACCAGCAAAGTATGAGAAAACATCCTATAGCCTCAACTAAGGTGGTACCAACTTTTAAACTTTTGCCAATCATTTAATGTGAAAAATGGTATCTTAGTGTTTTCCTTAGACAAAAAGGATATTTTCTTTTCTTTTTTTTTGGCCACTTCTGTTGATTCTTTCATTCACTTATCTTTCTTGTCCTTTGGCCTGTGTGGGCTCCCCCATTGCAGTGGCCTCTCTCATTGCAGAACACCTGCTCTGGGCGCATGCACTCCAGAGCTCCAACTTGGTAGTTGGACACATCAGTCCAGCCGCTCCACAGCACGTGGGATCTTCGGCCAGGGATCGAACTGGCGCCCCTTGCACTGCAAGGTGGTGTCCTTACCCCCTGGACCAACAGGGAAGCCCATATTTCTACATAGACTTTTAAAATACAGATTTATTGAGACATAATTTACATTCCCATGTAAATACAATGCATCTGTTCAGTTCAGTTGCTCAGTTGTGTCCGACTCTTTACTACTCCACAGATTGCAGCATGCCAGGCTTCTCTGTCCTTCACCATCTCCCGGAGCTTGCTCAAACTCATGTCCCTTGACTCAGTGATGCCATCCAACCATCTCGTCCTCTGTCCCCTTCTCTTTTTGCCTTCTATTTTTCCCAACATCAGGGTCCTTTCCAATGAGCCCTCTCTTCGCATCAGGTGGCTAAAGTACTGGAGCTTCAGCATCATTCCTTCCAATGAATATTCAGAGTTGATTTCCTTTAGGGTTGACTGGTTTGACCTCCTTCCAGTTAAAGTGATTCTTTTGCAGGGGGGAGGGAAGTTGGGGAGGGAGCGGGGCAGGCGGGCCACTTCTATTGGTCTTTCATTCATCTATTTTCATCCATCTTTGTTCTTTGGCCTCTGTGGGCCTCCCATCGCAGTGGCCTCTATTGTCACAGAGCACCGGTTCTGGGCGCATGCACTCCAGAGCTCCGGCTTGGTAATTGGACACATCGGTTCAGCTGCTCCGCGGTACATGGGATCTTCCCAGGCCAGGGATCAAACCGGTACCCCTTGCACTGCAAGGCGGTGTTCTTACCCACTGGACCACCAGGGAAGCCCTAAAGGGATTCTTAAGAGTCTTCTCCAACACCACAGTTCAAAGGCATCAATTCTTCAGTGCTCAGCCTCCTTTATGGTCCAACTCTCACATTCATACATGACTTCTGGGAAAATCATAGCTTTGACTATACAGAATTTGTCAGCAAAGTGATGTTTCTGCTTTGGAATAGGCTGTCTAGGTCTGTCATAGCTTTTCTTTCAAGGAGCAAGCGTCTTTTAATTTCATGGCTGCAGTCACCATTAGCAGTGATTTTGGAGACCCCAAGAAAATAGTCTGTCACTGTTCCCATTGTTTGCCCATCTATCTGTCATGAAGTGATGGGACTGGATGCCATGATCTTTGTTTTTCAAAGTTGAGCTTTAGGTCAGCTTTTTCTCTTTCACCTTCATCAAAAGGCTCTTTTGTTCCTCTTCGCTTTCTGATATAAGGGTCGTGTCACCTGCATACCTGAGGTTACTGGCATTTCTCCTGGAAATCTTGATTTCAGCTTGTGCTTCATCCAGACCAACATTTAATGATGTACTCTGCATACAAGTTAAATAAGCAGGATGATAATATACAGCCTTGATGTACTCCTTTCCCAATTTGGAACCAGTCTGCTGTTTCATGTCCAATTCTAACTGTTGCTTCTTGTTCTGCATACAGGTTTCTCAGGAGGCAGGTAAGGTGGTCTGGTATTCCCATCTCTTTCAGAATTCTCCAGTTTGTTGTGATCCACGCAGTCAAAGGCTTTAGAGTAGTCAATGAAGCCGAAGTAATGTTTTTCTGGAATTCCCTTTTTTTTTCCCCTATGATCCAACAGTTGTTGGCAATTTGACCTCTAGTTCCTCTGCTTTTTTTTTTTTTAAACAAACATCTTTTTAGATACTTTGTGAATACCCAAGTGAGTCTTTTTTTTTTTTTTTAAAGATCTATTTATTTATTTATTTATTTGGGGGGGGGGTTGGGGGGGGAGGGGAGCAGGCGGGCCACTTCTACTGGTCTTTCGTTTCTCTATGTTCATCCGTCTTTGTTCTTTGGCTCCTGTGGGCCTCCCATCGCGGTGGCGTCTGTTGTTGCAGAGCACTGGTTCTGGGCGCATGCGCTCCAGAGCTCCGGCTCGGTAATTGGACACATGGGTCCAGCTGCTCCAGCGGCACGCTGGATCTTCCCAGGCCAGGGATGGAACCGCGCCTTGCACTGCAAGGCGGTGTCCTTACCCACTGGACCACCAGGGAAGCCCTCCTCTGCCTTTTGAAATCCACCTTGTACATCTGGCGTTCTCAGTTCACATACTGTTATGCCTAACCTGGAGGATTTTGAGCATTACTTTGCTAGCAAAACACTTTTTTGCACCATTAGCAGTGATTTTGGAGACCCCAAGAAAATAGTCTGTCACTGTTCCCATTGTTTGCCCATCTATCTGTCATGAAGTGATGGGACTGGATGCCATGATCTTTGTTTTTCAAAGTTGAGCTTTAGGTCAGCTTTTTCTCTTTCACCTTCATCAAAAGGCTCTTTTGTTCCTCTTCGCTTTCTGATATAAGGGTCGTGTCACCTGCATACCTGAGGTTACTGGCATTTCTCCTGGAAATCTTGATTTCAGCTTGTGCTTCATCCAGACCAACATTTAATGATGTACTCTGCATACAAGTTAAATAAGCAGGATGATAATATACAGCCTTGATGTACTCCTTTCCCAATTTGGAACCAGTCTGCTGTTTCATGTCCAATTCTAACTGTTGCTTCTTGTTCTGCATACAGGTTTCTCAGGAGGCAGGTAAGGTGGTCTGGTATTCCCATCTCTTTCAGAATTCTCCAGTTTGTTGTGATCCACGCAGTCAAAGGCTTTAGAGTAGTCAATGAAGCCGAAGTAATGTTTTTCTGGAATTCCCTTTTTTTTTCCCCTATGATCCAACAGTTGTTGGCAATTTGACCTCTAGTTCCTCTGCTTTTTTTTTTTTTAAACAAACATCTTTTTAGATACTTTGTGAATACCCAAGTGAGTCTTTTTTTTTTTTTTTAAAGATCTATTTATTTATTTATTTATTTGGGGCGGGGGTTGGGGAGGGAGGGGAGCAGGCGGGCCACTTCTACTGGTCTTTCGTTTCTCTATGTTCATCCGTCTTTGTTCTTTGGCTCCTGTGGGCCTCCCATCGCGGTGGCGTCTGTTGTCGCAGAGCGCCGGCTCTGGGCGCATGCGCTCCAGAGCTCCGGCTCGGTAATTGGACACATGGGTCCAGCTGCTCCGCGGCACGCGGGATCTTCCCAGGCCAGGGATGGAACCGGCGCCCCTTGCACTGCAAGGCGGTGTCCTTACCCACTGGACCACCAGGGGAAGCCCTCCTCTGCCTTTTTGAAATCCACCTTGTACATCTGGACGTTCTCAGTTCACATACTGTTATGCCTAACCTGGAGGATTTTGAGCATTACTTTGCTAGCATGTGAAATGAGTGCAATGGCATGGTAGTTTGAACATTCTCTGGCATTGCCCTTTTTTGGGACTGGAATGAGAACTGACCTTTTCCAGTCCTGAGGCCACTGCTGAGACCAAATTTTGTGGCATACTGAGTGGAGCACTTTAACAACATCGTCTTTTAGGATTTGAAATAGCTCAGCAGGAATTCCATCATCTCCACTAGCTTTGTACATAGTAATGCTTCCTAGGGCCCACTTGTACATCCACAGAGTCGTGTAATCATCACTACTTAATTCTAGATCATTTTCATCACCCCAAAAAGAAACACCGTATCTATTAGCAGTTAGTCCCCTTTCCTTTCTCCCTCAACCCTAGGCAACCACTAACTGACCTTCTGTCTCTATGGATTTGCCTATTCTAGACATTTCATTTAAACGTTTGTTTGTGGTCATCCATGGCTTTTCATGACTGGTTTTGTTCACTTAGCATAATATTTTCAAGATTCATCTGTGCTTTCTCCTCCCTTTAATGGCTGAATAATATTCCATTTTACTTATTCATTCATTAGCTGATAGGACATTTTTTGATTATTTTGAAAAATACTACCATGAAGATTCCTGTACACAAGTTTCTGTTTTTCATTTCGTTTGAGAATATGTGCAGTAGAATTGCTGGATCACGCAGTAACTTTATACTTAGCATCTTGAGGAAGCGCCAGACTTTTTTTTACCAAAGCAACTGCACTATCTTATACTGTCAATAGCAATACATGACATTCCAATTTCTCTATACCCCCAATCAACACTTATTATGTCTTTTCTTATTACAACTACACTTATGGGTGTGAAGGGGCATCTCATTTTGATTCTGATGAGCATCTCTTCATGCTCTTACTGTGTATCTTCTTTGGAGAAACACCTATTCAGATCCCTTGTCCATTTTTTAAAATGAGACTGTCTTTTTATATTGAGTACTTTATATATTCTAGATACATGCCCCTAATCAGATATGATAGGCAAAACTTTTCTCCCATTCTGTGGGTTGTCTTTTCACTGTTTTGATTATGTCCTTTGAAGCACAATTTTTTTTTTCATTTATTTTTTACTCTATTTAAAATGTACTCAGTAAACATAGTGAGTTTGTTATAAGCATCTAAACCTCTGCTCTCAGTTTCTTAGGTTCTCTTGCTACAAACCAGTTATAAACATCTTGGGGACTAGCATCGATTCACAGACTATTCCTGGAGTAGGAAGAGTGTAGATTCACCAGATGATGATGAAGTGATGTTCCTTAAGCCAAACCTTTCCCTTTTGATGATGTCTCAAGAACCGATTCTTTCTTTCTTTCTTTCCTTGTGCTTCTGGTGTCTTATCTATCAGAGAAGTTCAAGCACAGACTCACTGTTCTTAGTAGACTATTCAGTCATAGTGGCCCCCAAGATGTCCACATTCTAACCGCTGGAATCTGTGGATGCTAGCTTAAATGGCCAAGAGGATTTCGTAGCTGTGAATAAATTAAGCATTCTGAGATTGGGGGCTTAATTACCTAGTTTAACTCCTAGACTACCCAAATGGGTCCAACATAAACAGTGGTCTCCATAAGAGGGAGGCAGAAGCTCAGAGGGACAGAGAAAGGCAAGGTGATGATGAGAGAAGATGTAACGAAGCAAGAGGGTGGAGTGATGTGAAGAAAGGGCTGTAAGCCATGGTGTGCAGGAGGCCTCTAGAAGGCCACAAAGGTGAGAAAACAGATCCTCCCTTAAGCCCCTAGAAGGAACACAGACTTTTCAACACCCTGATTCTAGAATTTTGCCCTTCAGAACCATAAAAGAATAAATCCGCACTGTTTTAAGCCACACAAGTTGTGATAACTTGCTACAGCAGCAATGGGAAAGGGTCTTAGGTTGTAACTGGGGGTTAGTAACATGGGTACCCTCTGCCTAGCACATTCAGGCCCAGAAGGAAAGCAGGTGTTAAGCACAGACCATATGTCCTTAGGTCTACTTACAGAATTTCTATTCTATTCCACTTATGTGTATATATGCCAACATCTTTGGTTGTTGTTCAGTCACCCAGTCATATGATAGGCAAAACTTTTCTCCCATTCTGTGGGTTGTCTTTTCACTGTTTTGATTATGTCCTTTGAAGCACAATTTTTTTTTTCATTTATTTTTTACTCTATTTAAAATGTACTCAGTAAACATAGTGAGTTTGTTATAAGCATCTAAACCTCTGCTCTCAGTTTCTTAGGTTCTCTTGCTACAAACCAGTTATAAACATCTTGGGGACTAGCATCGATTCACAGACTATTCCTGGAGTAGGAAGAGTGTAGATTCACCAGATGATGATGAAGTGATGTTCCTTAAGCCAAACCTTTCCCTTTTGATGATGTCTCAAGAACCGATTCTTTCTTTCTTTCTTTCCTTGTGCTTCTGGTGTCTTATCTATCAGAGAAGTTCAAGCACAGACTCACTGTTCTTAGTAGACTATTCAGTCATAGTGGCCCCCAAGATGTCCACATTCTAACCGCTGGAATCTGTGGATGCTAGCTTAAATGGCCAAGAGGATTTCGTAGCTGTGAATAAATTAAGCATTCTGAGATTGGGGGCTTAATTACCTAGTTTAACTCCTAGACTACCCAAATGGGTCCAACATAAACAGTGGTCTCCATAAGAGGGAGGCAGAAGCTCAGAGGGACAGAGAAAGGCAAGGTGATGATGAGAGAAGATGTAACGAAGCAAGAGGGTGGAGTGATGTGAAGAAAGGGCTGTAAGCCATGGTGTGCAGGAGGCCTCTAGAAGGCCACAAAGGTGAGAAAACAGATCCTCCCTTAAGCCCCTAGAAGGAACACAGACTTTTCAACACCCTGATTCTAGAATTTTGCCCTTCAGAACCATAAAAGAATAAATCCGCACTGTTTTAAGCCACACAAGTTGTGATAACTTGCTACAGCAGCAATGGGAAAGGGTCTTAGGTTGTAACTGGGGGTTAGTAACATGGGTACCCTCTGCCTAGCACATTCAGACGCCCAGAAGGAAAGCAGGTGTTAAGCACAGACCATATGTCCTTAGGTCTACTTACAGAATTTCTATTCTATTCCACTTATGTGTATATATGCCAACATCTTTGGTTGTTGTTCAGTCACCCAGTCATATCGACTGTTTGTGATCCCATCAATATCTTACTTTCCCCCATTATATAATGCCTTAAGAGTTATTTTAATAACTGCTTGTGCTAGTGGCACCTCATAACTTTTCTTTGTCAGCATTTCCCCACATTTCTATGTGTTTATGACTTTAACTCAACTTTTCTAACTCTATAAAAAGTTTTGTTGGTACTTTCAAATCATGTTAACTTAGGGAGAACTGAAGTCTTTATAACAGTGAATTTTTCCAAGAACAAGAAATGTCTTTCTACTGTTCAAGCCTATTTTTCTGCCTTCAAGAATGTTTTAAAGGTTTTTCTCAGCTTCTGAACATTTCTTGTTTCTTCTTAAAACTATTTTGTTGGGGTGGCTGCTGTTACTATTGATAGCTTTTTGCAATGTCTGAAATATTTGAGAAAACTTTTAAGAGTATCTTCTAAAACAAAAACAAATAAGCATCTACTATACACAAAAATGCACATCAAGGCATGACAAAAAGCAGAATCCATAAAGGAAAAGAGTGGCAGTTCTGGCCAATATGCTTTTAAGTGACAATTAATATGCAGAAATTTAAAACATGTAAGTCAAACGCAAATGGAAACTTGGAAAAATATGAAATCCTTAATTAAGTGTTCATTTAGGTCAAAAAGAAAAATTTGAAAATCAATGGCAAGATTGACAAAGATGTGATCAAACAGAAAAGAAATATAAACTGGCAGCAAATGTATAAAAGTGTTCAGTCTCTTTATGCTATTACCTATCATTACCCCATACTAATGACAGTGAATTTGAGACAGGTAGAGGTCTTACTTACCGACCCACCTACCACTACTTACTGTCCCACAGCCAGAAAGCAGGAGATGGCCAAAGACCAGAGTCACACTCTGAATCACTGTTTCTACTTCTTAACTTTCAACCTGTTTTGGACTTCCCTCTCATTAACTCAGATAACTCACAGAGTGAGTCTGGTATGTTCTTCCTACCCCATCTCCTTGCCATGCACAGAACGGTCATTCCCAGAATTCCTTCCTCGTGGACCCACACTTTGACTTAGGTTCCTAAGTAGATTACTGCCGTGGGCCACCCAGAATTTCTCGAGATTACATGATTTTGGTACCCCAGCTGGGGCTCTATCCCTTCTCTCTCTGAACTTGAGATACACCTTCAGTTCAGTTACTCAATCATGTCTGACTGTGAGCTGTTAGGTGTCAGTGTTTACGAGATACACCTTACACCTACTGCATCACTCAACCAGCTAGAACACTGGTTAAGAGACACTAGCAACTTTTAAAAATCAACTAAACAAAGAGGTATCTTTTATTGCCAAGTAGGCAGGAACTTAAAAGAAGGGCCAGTGGTTCAGTGGTAAAGAATCCACCTGCCAATGCAGGAGACTCAGGTTTGATCCCTGGGTCCAGAAGATCCCCTGGAGAAGGAAATGGCAACCCACTCCAGTACTCCTGCCTGGAAAATTCCATGGACAGAGGAGCCCTTCGGGCTATACTCCATGGGGTTGCAAAGAGTCGGACCTGACGGAGCAACTGTGCACACACATAAAAGCTAATGTGAGAAAGCCGGGACACTCACACAGTTTTGTTAAAATATATCAAGTGATACTTTTCTTCAAAGACAACTTGACAGTATCTATTTTCTTAATGTGGAGCAGAGGGAGAGAAAGGAGGGAGAAGGGAGAGAGATAATGACTAATGTTGGTTCTTTCTACTTGATAGCTTATAGAAATTTCCTCATTTATATTGTATAATGTTTCATTTTTACAACATGATTTTTTTCTGAAATTAAAAATTTTCCAAATTGACCTCTAAGCAGTATGCACAAGGAGAATTATTACATATCACTTACACTGTCTCATTTTACCAGAGATTAAAATTCTGTATTATACTATCATAAACAAGCGTCTCCACCCCCCATGCCGGCAGTACTGACAGTCACAGAACTGTAGCCAAGAACAAACAAGATTTCGGGGAAGAAGGACTGTGATCCCACAGGGCATTAAAGTGAGGATTAGAGGAGGTAAGGCTTGCAAAGCAATCAGCGTAGTGCTTGGCACAAAGAAAAGTACTCAATAAACACTAGCAATTATCAACAAGTAATTCTAGGCATTATTAATCATAGACAATAACTGCTTACATTAATATATTCCTGAAATGGTACAGTATCAAATCTGTATGAATATTATCATTTCATAAATACTTTTTCTTCATTCTGGTTGATCTTTATGAACCATCTTTATGGTTTACTGCTTCTTATACCAAGACAGAACTCAATGCATTAAACTCCTTAAAATGCTAGGTCCAGGAGGATTATGACCTAGTCCTTCCTTAACCTCCAGAGGCTCAAGATCCTATACAAGTGTAAATAAACCTAGATGCAGCCAGGAAGGAATTGAAAATCTTCAGAAATTATTTTTTGCTTACAAGAATCCCTAGGATTCCAATAAAATTAGGTCTAACTGCCACCCTGTTCCCTTCTTACTTTCCTCTCTTATCAACACTATGCTCAGTAACCTATGTTCAAGTCCAGCCACAACCGCAGTTATACTGAGAAGCCCCAGCACGGTGAGGTCAACTTCTAAATATGAAATAACTCCCTTACCTGCTGGCTGCACTAGCCCCAGAAAGAGACATTACTTCTCGACAGTGCTAAATGTTATTCCACTTTCCATCTGAAAAGCAAGAAGCAATGATTCACAGGAGCCCAGGTCACCAATTCATGGAAGCATATTTTAAGTGATCCAGGGCTTCCCTGGTTGGTGGCTTAGCAGGAAAGAATTCGCCTGCCAATGCAGGAGGCACAGGTTCCATCCTTGATCTGGGAGGACTCCACATGTAGCAGAGCAACTGAGCCCATGCACCACTGAACCTGTGCTAAGAGCCTGGGAGCTGCAACTATGGAGCCCACGTGCCAAACTACTGAAGCCTGTGTGCCCTAGAGCCCACACTCCTCAACAAGAGAAGCCACAGCAATGAAAAGCCTGTGCATGACAACTAGAGAGTAGCCCCACTCACCGCAACTAGAGAAAGCCTGAGCATAGCAACAAAGACTTAGCACAATCAAAATAATAATTAAAAAAAAACACCAAAAGTTTAGTAAAGTGATCCAGTCACAGAACTGTAGCCAAGAACAAACAAGATTTCGGGGAAGAAGGACTGTGATCCCACAGGGCATTAAAGTGAGGATTAGAGGAGGTAAGGCTTGCAAAGCAATCAGCGTAGTGCTTGGCACAAAGAAAAGTACTCAATAAACACTAGCAATTATCAACAAGTAATTCTAGGCATTATTAATCATAGACAATAACTGCTTACATTAATATATTCCTGAAATGGTACAGTATCAAATCTGTATGAATATTATCATTTCATAAATACTTTTTCTTCATTCTGGTTGATCTTTATGAACCATCTTTATGGTTTACTGCTTCTTATACCAAGACAGAACTCAATGCATTAAACTCCTTAAAATGCTAGGTCCAGGAGGATTATGACCTAGTCCTTCCTTAACCTCCAGAGGCTCAAGATCCTATACAAGTGTAAATAAACCTAGATGCAGCCAGGAAGGAATTGAAAATCTTCAGAAATTATTTTTTGCTTACAAGAATCCCTAGGATTCCAATAAAATTAGGTCTAACTGCCACCCTGTTCCCTTCTTACTTTCCTCTCTTATCAACACTATGCTCAGTAACCTATGTTCAAGTCCAGCCACAACCGCAGTTATACTGAGAAGCCCCCAGTACGGTGAGGTCAACTTCTAAATATGAAATAACTCCCTTACCTGCTGGCTGCACTAGCCCCAGAAAGAGACATTACTTCTCGACAGTGCTAAATGTTATTCCACTTTCCATCTGAAAAGCAAGAAGCAATGATTCACAGGAGCCCAGGTCACCAATTCATGGAAGCATATTTTAAGTGATCCAGGGCTTCCCTGGTTGGTGGCTTAGCAGGAAAGAATTCGCCTGCCAATGCAGGAGGCACAGGTTCCATCCTTGATCTGGGAGGACTCCACATGTAGCAGAGCAACTGAGCCCATGCACCACTGAACCTGTGCTAAGAGCCTGGGAGCTGCAACTATGGAGCCCACGTGCCAAACTACTGAAGCCTGTGTGCCCTAGAGCCCACACTCCTCAACAAGAGAAGCCACAGCAATGAAAAGCCTGTGCATGACAACTAGAGAGTAGCCCCCACTCACCGCAACTAGAGAAAGCCTGAGCATAGCAACAAAGACTTAGCACAATCAAAAATAATAATTAAAAAAAAAACACACCAAAAAGTTTAGTAAAAGTGATCCAGTTAAAAAAACATATTGTCCTCTCTTAACACACTATTTAGACACCAAGTAAAACTTTAGAATGACAAACGTGAAGCTTATTTCAAAGTTCTTCATATAATACAATTAAGTTTTAGAAAGCATCTTTGTACCAGAAACAATTCCCTAGGAAAATCTACTGCTTCCAATGTTCTCATTTCCCCTGAAGAAAATCTAAGTAGAACCTGTGCCATACCATGAAAGCAAACTGCTAACTAACTTGTATCAGCAGAGTTGACTCAGGTTATTTCTCAAATTTACTGCTCAGATGGGTTTTTACTAGTGTGTGCTTTGATTCAAATGTATATTACAACTACACAGGAAAAAATTAATTCTTAAGAACCAAAGTCAGGGGCTTCCCTGGTGGTCCAGTGGGTAAGGACACCGCCTTGCAGTGCAAGGGGCGCCAGTTCGATCCCTGGCCTGGGAAGATCCCACGTGCCGTGGAGCGGTTGGACCGATGTGTCCAATTACTGAGCTGGTGCTCTGCAACAATAGAGGCCACTGCGATGGGAGGCCCACACAGGCCAAAGAACAAAGATGGATGAAAATAGATAAATGAAAAACCAATAGAAGTGGCTCGTCCTCCCGCCTGGCCCCCTCCCTCCCCACCCCCCCCCTAAAAGTAAATAAATAAATAAATGTTTAAAAAAAAAAAAAAAAAGAACCAAAGTCAGACCGTCATATCATTTTATAATCATATCTGATTAAGAAAACAGTCACAGGGCTTCCCATGGTGGTCCAGTGGGTAAGGACACCACCTTGCAGTGCAAGGAGCACCGGTTCGATCTCTGGCCTGGGAGGATCCCACGTGCCGCGGAGTGGCTGGACCGATGTGTCCAATTACCGAGCCAGAGCTCTGGAGCGCAGAGCCGGTGCTCTGTGACAACAGATGCTACCGCAATGGGAGGCCCACACGGGCCAAAGAATAAAGATGGATGAAAACTAGACAAATGAAAGACCAGTGGAAGTGGCCCGCCCACCCCCTTCCCTCCCCACCCCCGCCAAATTAAATAAATAATTCAAAAAAAAAAAAAAGAGAAGAAAACAGTCACAAATTGTTAGAACTTAAGACGGTTTAAAATATATTTAATTTCATAGGCAAGTAATCTAAGGAAATACCTTAAGCATGCAGAAGTTTTTGTCTCAAAAGCATGTACACAAATGTACCAAAACCACAACAGCATTTTTTGGCGTAAATGGAAAAATCGATCCTAAAATCCATGTAGGATCTCATGGGAACCCAAACAGCCTATCTTGAAAGAGAAGAACAAAGCTTGAGGTCTCACACTTCCAGATTTCAAAACAAAGCTACAGTAATCAAAACAGTGTGGTAATAGCACAAAGGGAGATAAACAGATTAATGAAATGGAACAGAGAACCCACAAACAAACTCTCATGTATATGGTCACATGATCTTCATACAAGAGTTCCAAGACCACTGAGCAGGGAAAGGACAATCTCTTCACCATGTGGTGCTGGGAAAACTTGACATCCATAGGCAAAAGAATGAATTTGGACCTTTACTTTTATCATGTACAAAAATTAACTCATGATGAATATAAAAACATATGATCTCAAACTGTAAAACTCCTAGAAGAAAATAATATAGAGAAAAGCTTCATGACATTGGAGTTGGCAATGTTTTCTTGGAAATGATAGTAAAAGCATAGGCAATAAAAGCAAAATAGACAAATGAGGCTACATCAGACTTAAAATATTCAGTGCAAGAAAGAATACAATCCTGAAAGGAGACCTACAAAATAGGAAAAAATACCTGCAAATCATCTGATAAAGGATCAATACCCAGAATATAAAAAGAACTCCTATAACTCAACAAAAATAACCCAGTTAAAAAATGGTCAATAGACTCAAATATTTCTCAAAAAAAGACATACCAAAAACCACATATGAAAAGCTACTCAGTATCACTAATTATTACAGAAAAATCAAAACCACAGTGAGATGTCATCTCATATACATGAGGATGGCCACTATCACAAAAGAAAACAGAAAAAGTATTGGTGAGGATGTAAACAAACTAAATCTTGGTGCACTGCTGCAATGGACACTAGAATGGCAGTTGCTCAACAACTTAAGAATAGAAGTATCATATGATCCAGCAATCCCACTTCCGAGTACACACCTTAATGAATAAAAAGCAGGATGCTAAGAGAAACATTTGCCCACCCATGTTCACAGTAGTATTATTCATGATAGCCAAAAAGTGGAAGCAACCCTCATGTCCAATGTCCATTGGCAGATAAATGGATAAACAAAATGGAAAAATTACACACACACACACACACAAACACACGCACTAGATTAATCAGCCTTAAAAAGGGAAGATATCCTGTCATATAGTATGACATTATGAACCTTGAAGACAATATGCTTAAGTGAACTAAGCCAGTCACAAAAGGACAAACTCTGTATAACTTCACTGACATCAGGTATCTAAAAGTAGTCAAATTCATGTCAAACAGAACATAGAATGGTGGCTTCCAGGGGCTGGATGGGAGAAGGAAATGAGGAGTTGCTGCTCAATGGGTACTGAATACCAATTTTGTAAGATGAAAAGTTCTAGAGAACCACTCCCCAGTGATGTGAATCTACTTGTTATTACTGAACTGTGTGCTTTAAAATGGTTAAGACGACAACTTTTATTGGTCTTTAAAAAACACAATTATATAGAGAAATAAAGTGGGTCTGATGCTCCTTCATTACAAATCATGTCAAGGAGCATCTTATACCTTAGACATTTTTCAGACCTTTGCCCGAAGTGCTGTATTCAACAGAATGAAGCAAGCAAAGAGTGATGGTTTTCTAAAACTCTTCCTAAAGCAACCATGCAGGAATGAAGGAAAGAAAACATCTACTACAGATGCTAATGACCGTCTAATCCAAAAACATCTTTGTAAGAACAAAGCACGGGAAATGATCTTCTGAAGCTCCTTCCTAGACTTCCAACAGAAGTCTGAAGGACTTTCCTGGTGGTCTGGTGGCTAAGACTCCACACTCCCCACACGGAGGGCCCAGGTTCGATCCCTGGTCAGGAAATAAAGATCCCACATACAGCAACTAAGATCGGGTACAGACAAATAGAATGTTTTTTGAAAACAGAAAAAGTATTGGTGAGGATGTAAACAAACTAAATCTTGGTGCACTGCTGCAATGGACACTAGAATGGCAGTTGCTCAACAACTTAAGAATAGAAGTATCATATGATCCAGCAATCCCACTTCCGAGTACACACCTTAATGAATAAAAAGCAGGATGCTAAGAGAAACATTTGCCCACCCATGTTCACAGTAGTATTATTCATGATAGCCAAAAAGTGGAAGCAACCCTCATGTCCAATGTCCATTGGCAGATAAATGGATAAACAAAATGGAAAAATTACACACACACACACACACAAACACACGCACTAGATTAATCAGCCTTAAAAAGGGAAGATATCCTGTCATATAGTATGACATTATGAACCTTGAAGACAATATGCTTAAGTGAACTAAGCCAGTCACAAAAGGACAAACTCTGTATAACTTCACTGACATCAGGTATCTAAAAGTAGTCAAATTCATGTCAAACAGAACATAGAATGGTGGCTTCCAGGGGCTGGATGGGAGAAGGAAATGAGGAGTTGCTGCTCAATGGGTACTGAATACCAATTTTGTAAGATGAAAAAGTTCTAGAGAACCACTCCCCAGTGATGTGAATCTACTTGTTATTACTGAACTGTGTGCTTTAAAATGGTTAAGACGACAACTTTTATTGGTCTTTAAAAAACACAATTATATAGAGAAATAAAGTGGGTCTGATGCTCCTTCATTACAAATCATGTCAAGGAGCATCTTATACCTTAGACATTTTTCAGACCTTTGCCCGAAGTGCTGTATTCAACAGAATGAAGCAAGCAAAGAGTGATGGTTTTCTAAAACTCTTCCTAAAGCAACCATGCAGGAATGAAGGAAAGAAAACATCTACTACAGATGCTAATGACCGTCTAATCCAAAAACATCTTTGTAAGAACAAAGCACGGGAAATGATCTTCTGAAGCTCCTTCCTAGACTTCCAACAGAAGTCTGAAGGACTTTCCTGGTGGTCTGGTGGCTAAGACTCCACACTCCCCACACGGAGGGCCCAGGTTCGATCCCTGGTCAGGAAATAAAGATCCCACATACAGCAACTAAGATCGGGTACAGACAAATAGATACAGAAGTCTGAATGAGATTTCACCACTGTCGAAAACTAATACCACAACAAGCCTTTGGATTATCTCCATTCCATTTTAACACGAGGCCAGCTTCTGAGACTATCCACACGTCTAGACTAACTGGTCACATCAATCTAGAATTAAGAATTTGTGAATTCACAAAATGCAATGTCATTTTTTTTAAGTTTTTTTTTTTTTTTTTTTTTTTTAACATGGACCACTTTTAAAGTCTTCATTGAACTTGCTACAATACTGCTTCTATTTCATGTTTTGGTTTTTTGGTCAAAAGGCATGTGGGATCTAACCCACAACCTCTGCGTTAGAAGGTGAAATCTTAACCACTGGATCACCAGGGAAGTCCCACGTACAATGTTAATTTTAACCTAAGCAATACACCAGGTACCTAAATATCAAGAGCAAAGAGTCGGGTAAGTGACCTCCAATACCAAATATCTGTTTCATGGATTATCCATTCATGGGTTTCTCTGGTTTCCTTCAAAGAACATGCATGATCCAGATGGCCTATGATGATTTTAGTGGTTAGGAAGTTGATAGAAAGTGACATGGATGTTTATGGCTTTGTTTAAAAAAAGTGCACCTCACCTGAATACTGAACACATTGGTTTTGCACACACTGGCGGGGCTGGTTTAATAACTTAATTTTGTATTTATTTGTTTATTTTTGTGGCACTGGCTCTTTTTGCGGCACATGGACTTTCTCTAGTTGCAGCAAGCAGGGGCTACTCTTCATTATGGTGTATGGACTTTCCATTGTGGTGACTTCTCTTGTTGTGGAGCACTGCCGCTAAGGCACAGGCTCAGTAGTTGTGGCACAGAGGCTTAGCTGCTCCTTGGCATTTGGGATCTTCCAGTACCAGTGACTGAACCCGTTTCCTCTGCATTGGCAGGTAGATTCTTACCCACTAGTGGTAGTGGTGGTTTAGCTGCTCGTTGTGTCCGACTTTGTGACCCTACAGACTATAGCCCACCAGGCTCCTCTGTCTGTGGGATTCTCCATGCAAGAATACTGAAGGAGGGCCCAGGTTCGATCCCTGGTCAGGAAATAAAGATCCCACATACAGCAACTAAGATCGGGTACAGACAAATAGATACAGAAGTCTGAATGAGATTTCACCACTGTCGAAAACTAATACCACAACAAGCCTTTGGATTATCTCCATTCCATTTTAACACGAGGCCAGCTTCTGAGACTATCCACACGTCTAGACTAACTGGTCACATCAATCTAGAATTAAGAATTTGTGAATTCACAAAATGCAATGTCATTTTTTTTAAGTTTTTTTTTTTTTTTTTTTTTTTAACATGGACCACTTTTAAAGTCTTCATTGAACTTGCTACAATACTGCTTCTATTTCATGTTTTGGTTTTTTGGTCAAAAGGCATGTGGGATCTAACCCACAACCTCTGCGTTAGAAGGTGAAATCTTAACCACTGGATCACCAGGGAAGTCCCACGTACAATGTTAATTTTAACCTAAGCAATACACCAGGTACCTAAATATCAAGAGCAAAGAGTCGGGTAAGTGACCTCCAATACCAAATATCTGTTTCATGGATTATCCATTCATGGGTTTCTCTGGTTTCCTTCAAAGAACATGCATGATCCAGATGGCCTATGATGATTTTAGTGGTTAGGAAGTTGATAGAAAGTGACATGGATGTTTATGGCTTTGTTTAAAAAAAGTGCACCTCACCTGAATACTGAACACATTGGTTTTGCACACACTGGCGGGGCTGGTTTAATAACTTAATTTTGTATTTATTTGTTTATTTTTGTGGCACTGGCTCTTTTTGCGGCACATGGACTTTCTCTAGTTGCAGCAAGCAGGGGCTACTCTTCATTATGGTGTATGGACTTTCCATTGTGGTGACTTCTCTTGTTGTGGAGCACTGCCGCTAAGGCACAGGCTCAGTAGTTGTGGCACAGAGGCTTAGCTGCTCCTTGGCATTTGGGATCTTCCAGTACCAGTGACTGAACCCGTTTCCTCTGCATTGGCAGGTAGATTCTTACCCACTAGTGGTAGTGGTGGTTTAGCTGCTCGTTGTGTCCGACTTTGTGACCCTACAGACTATAGCCCACCAGGCTCCTCTGTCTGTGGGATTCTCCATGCAAGAATACTGAAGTGGGTTGCCATTTCCTTCTCCAACTGGACCACTGGATAAGTCCAGAACTGTTCTCATCTAATTGGCATACAACAAAACCTACTACCTTATATACCCATTCAGGATTGAATAGCTTGGCTCTAGGAAGACAGACTGCAAGGGAATCCTGCCTCAAAAACCTACCAGCTCTGTTACCTTGGGGATATTACTTAATTTCTCTGTGCCTATAAATTGAGAGCTTTATGAGGATCTGAAATCTTAAACTCCAAAAGTAACAAAAGTGACGGTTTAGATAAATGTGTGCTACTCATTTTAGTTATAAGGGAAAGCAACACGTACAGAAGAAAAATGTGGTGTCACTACATCTTACCAGTGAAGCACTGCTAATGATGCCAAGTGCAAGTGTAGGTATCCTGTACTCTGGACTCTCAGTCTAGGACTCAGATAGGAGAAGGAGAGGATGAGATCATTCCAAGTAAACTTCTGTTTAAAACCAAATGCCTGCTCTGTCCACACTGCAGATGTTGAAGCAATTCTGACCCATAGAAACTCTTGTCTGGGTGAAGGAGGACAGCCATAAAAGAATTTAGGTAGCTCACCGAGGCAGTTCATGATTAAGCGTCAAAATGAATGATGGCTGAATAACAAGGACAATACAAGTTGGGAGAGGGGATGGCAGGATGAAGGGAAGTAGAGACAGCTGGGCGGGGAGGGCTCACACAATGCCCCGGTCTGTGGGCTGTGGACGAGCTGCCGAGGAAGTTAGCAGACAACAATGCCACTTGGCAAATGGTAAAAAACGAGACCAATGTGGCAGACAAGAATAATCATGGCGTTAATAAAAACTGGCAAAGCGGAGGTGGCGCCAGACAATGCTGCTCTGGATAGGAGCAGCATGTGCTGGTGGCCAGACGTGCAGGAGAGAGAAGACAGCCAACGGGCACCTGGAAAGCAGCGACTGACTACGGGGCAGGAAGACAACCATGAAGTACAAAGTCACAGACATGAAGGAAGTTCCAAGAAGCAGCTATCAACAGTGCCCAATGCCACTTACACAGATAAGGAGAGACTCAGCCAGAGAAAAATGGCATCTCCGACTGACGAGGCCAATCAGAGAGCTCAAGCCACACGCAGACGAAGGAGAACGTCTAAGATATTAAGCACTTGGCAATGATTTTGTTTTACTGCAAGAGTAGCTTGCCTTATGAGTGCTTTGGATGATAACGAATTAGATGATTTTTACACCTACTCCCCAAAGCTGATTTATTTGGGGCTGGAGTCTCTTAGGATGGCAACAAGGATTACACAGAGGAGGAAAACAGCCCTCAGCAACAGATTGGGGATATTAAGATAAGGACTTTATGAGGATCTGAAATCTTAAACTCCAAAAGTAACAAAAGTGACGGTTTAGATAAATGTGTGCTACTCATTTTAGTTATAAGGGAAAGCAACACGTACAGAAGAAAAATGTGGTGTCACTACATCTTACCAGTGAAGCACTGCTAATGATGCCAAGTGCAAGTGTAGGTATCCTGTACTCTGGACTCTCAGTCTAGGACTCAGATAGGAGAAGGAGAGGATGAGATCATTCCAAGTAAACTTCTGTTTAAAACCAAATGCCTGCTCTGTCCACACTGCAGATGTTGAAGCAATTCTGACCCATAGAAACTCTTGTCTGGGTGAAGGAGGACAGCCATAAAAGAATTTAGGTAGCTCACCGAGGCAGTTCATGATTAAGCGTCAAAATGAATGATGGCTGAATAACAAGGACAATACAAGTTGGGAGAGGGGATGGCAGGATGAAGGGAAGTAGAGACAGCTGGGCGGGGAGGGCTCACACAATGCCCCGGTCTGTGGGCTGTGGACGAGCTGCCCGAGGAAGTTAGCAGACAACAATGCCACTTGGCAAATGGTAAAAAACGAGACCAATGTGGCAGACAAGAATAATCATGGCGTTAATAAAAACTGGCAAAGCGGAGGTGGCGCCAGACAATGCTGCTCTGGATAGGAGCAGCATGTGCTGGTGGCCAGACGTGCAGGAGAGAGAAGACAGCCAACGGGCACCTGGAAAGCAGCGACTGACTACGGGGCAGGAAGACAACCATGAAGTACAAAGTCACAGACATGAAGGAAGTTCCAAGAAGCAGCTATCAACAGTGCCCAATGCCACTTACACAGATAAGGAGAGACTCAGCCAGAGAAAAATGGCATCTCCGACTGACGAGGCCAATCAGAGAGCTCAAGCCACACGCAGACGAAGGAGAACGTCTAAGATATTAAGCACTTGGCAATGATTTTGTTTTACTGCAAGAGTAGCTTGCCTTATGAGTGCTTTGGATGATAACGAATTAGATGATTTTTACACCTACTCCCCAAAGCTGATTTATTTGGGGCTGGAGTCTCTTAGGATGGCAACAAGGATTACACAGAGGAGGAAAACAGCCCTCAGCAACAGAAAGAGGGAACACACTTCTTTCAACTACAGGGTTCCAATGATCCAGGCAGTAATGAACAGTTTTTAGTAAAATCAAGGGATGAAAGTCCCTTAGTGAAGCAGTATGAATATGGGCTTCCCAGATGGCCCAGAGGTACAGAATCTGCCATGCCAATACAGGAGAAGCAGGTTTGATTCCTGAGTCAGGAAGATTTCCTGGAGAAGGAAATGGCTACCCACTCCAGTATTCTTGCCTGAAGAGTCCCACAGATGGAGGAACCAGGCAGGCTACAATTCACGAGGTTGCAAAAAAGTTGGACAAGACAGCGACTAAACAACATGAATGAATATTCTACTTGCTAGGTCCTAAATTAAAAAGTAATCACTCTACCCCTATGCAAAGGATGAAAACAACTCTTAAGAAAATAACTTAAAAAACCCACGCTTACATTATAAAGCAACAATTTGATAGAAAGTAAATACCACTTCTGATCAATTCTACTATCCTAAGATTTTTAAAAACTTCATCAAATTAGGTTTTTAATTTCTTTTCTTCTGGGTTTTATTCCTAAGCACTTTCTGTTCATATGCCCTAGAGATAGAATACTTTTGTACCCTCCTTTTGCACTTGTCACAAATACACCTTAAAGCAAAAATATGTGCAGAAAACTAAAGTATCTGGTAGACATATTAAGACATTAAAACAGACTATTAATCTTTGCCGAATATATCGCCAATTAATGATAAGACATGTGAAATTGTCACAGACCGAAACAATCACATTCCTAAAAATTTACCCAACTCCATATTTACTAGACGCACAAAATGTAGCTCTTTATTTGTAGTAAATTAAAAGACAACCATGCCCTTCAAAAACATATTTCACAATGAAATTATATTATACACGATATATGATGCTTTTTTAAAAAAGCTCTTATTTTCTGGTGATAATGAGTGGCCTGATATACAAATAAAAATACTACTAAAAGGTGTATGTTTAATATATACACGTATTTTTACTGTGTTTTTAATGTATTTTCATTATACCTTCCCCCAATTTTTACTCTTCTCAATATCTACATCTTAACTTCAAGAAAACCTTTGACAGCAATCCAGACTAAGCAAGTTAGTTGTAGTAATTATAGTAACTTCTACCTCTGGCAGCTCTTTCCGGGTCCTTACAAACTGCAGAGCACAGTCAAAACATCCTCAAAGGGCCCCTTTTCTCTGGACTAGTGAAACAATCTCTCACAGGTCAGTTCAGACAGACTTTAAGATACAGGAGTGTTAAAACACAGAGGAGGGTAGATGAGAATGTCTCATGTGTCTGACTTAAAATTAACACCACCTGGTCCAAACAGGAACCCTGTATTAGCTCATCTTTAGCTATTTCTGCTGCTTTTCTTTAGAAGAGAATGAGTTTTCCTTTGTTAAGATTTCCCAGTGAAATTCAGCTGCAATAAAATATACTAACATACGAAATACCTAGAGAATCATCAATAAGATTGCAGGTAATTCTTCACTCTAAAAAATTAAGCTAGTTTAGACTGCCAAATTATACACACACCCCCACCCCCCACCCCCCACCGAAGGATGTAAATGGACAGAGTGAATTCAGCTGCCTTCAGAAGTCTGCCCAGATTTGCTGAGAAAAACTCAACAGCACTCTTGGGGGCAGGTGGAGCCAAACTTGTGGTATCAGACTCATGTAAGAAAATTAATCTCACTTCCCCTACTTACTTAAATAAAAACTACTAGAATTTGAGCAGCAAGAAGACTGAAAGCATTGGCCAACTTTGGAGCAATCTTCACAGAATATTTGATTAGAACCAGATTCACTTACGATGGGCAGTGTCTTATGTTCTATGTAAGTACCTTCAATATCTTAAATAGTTAATTTCTCCATTCAGATTGTTCATACAGACACAACACGGGCCACGAAAGGTGTCTGATTCTGCCAGGATCCCTGGCTGGTTCCACCCCATCTTTTCATCCTTGTACACTCTGGCAGGAATTCTCCTCCCCCCAACCCTTACATGAGTATTTTCTAATTTTATTTATGGGTATTAGAGAGGTGTACTGAAACTTAGAAACTACATGAAAAGGAAATTAGCAAATACAAACTAGGTTAACATTTCTCAAAGGATTTAACTATACACTGAGAATCGGCATATAAAATGGCCGTTGGAAAGATAAGCAGCAGGATGACCACACCAACTTAATGTTTTATTAGACCCAATCATTTGACTTCCCTGTGCTAATGACCCATGAATACGGTTACTTCCCCAAACAAACTTTAAATGTCTACTGTGGGCCTGGTACTGTGCAAGGTAAGCAAAGAAACAGAAAAACCAGGACACGAGACCTGCCGAGGACTGCTTTAAACTCAAAGAGACATTAGCTTACTGTACCATTTCAGATTTACTGGACAGGCCAACTACACGCCAGGCTGTGCTGGGCGCCATGGCCACACAAGAACCAATCAACTGCAGATCTGTAACCAAAGATGAACTCTGACAACCCCAGGCCTGACTAGTCCTAAAGTAGTAGTATTTCATTCAGGAAATTATCTCACTTCTGCCAACGAATCCCTTCTACAGACAGCAATTGTATGAGTAACCTCCACTGATATTAACCCAAACTGCTAAAGAGTTAACTGAGAGAATGTACGGTGTTGAACACAAATCAGTAAACTGAAGCACCCTGCACTTTAACATGAATTTGGTTTGCTTTGTTGTTGCCTTCAATACCAATAAAAAGCGAGGGACTTTGGTCATCAAGTAGAACAGCAATCCTAAATTCACTGTGGCAAGAAGTTATGTTCTTTGCTGTGGCAGTTCAGTGTGAAACGGAAGCTGAACTAACAAATTTCGCTTAGCTTTTAAAAAAACATTCACTTTTAGTGATTTCTTCATGAACGCACTACGGTCACTCATTTCCCCAGGTTCAAAAACAGGTAGTGTCAACAAAATTACAGATCTGGTCTTCTAGGTTACAAAATCATTTTTAACCCTGGAGAAGTACCGGGCTTACAGTCATACAATACTAAGGAGAGCTTTTAAAAGCAGGGCTCAGCCCTTAACTGTAAATTACAGGTAAAGGTTGACAAAGTAGAAACTTGACATTGGTTTTTAAAGTCTTTCGCATTAAAGACAATGACACCCAACCACGTACCTTTTAAGGATATATAAAAAATATGAGAAAGAACTGCTACCTAAACAATCAATACTGCAAAAACGGTAGTGGAGAGCGAAGCTGAAGAAACAAGATTACTCCCCCCAAAACGTTCAAACAAACCTAAAGCAAAATGTGGGAATCGGTCTTGAAGCCTTTCCCCAGTCTCGCTATTTTTACAATGATTTAAAGTGAACTCTGTTGGCACGCCGTTACTGAAACCGCAACCGAAAAAAAAAAATGTTCTGAAATTTGCCTATTAACAGCAATCAAGTCTAAAAATACGCCCCTCCTACCTAGTGGTCCAAGTAGCAAGAATATACGAGAACTCAGGAAGTTTTGAAATGGCAGTGACAGGAGACAAGGGGGAAGACGAGGGGAAGGAATCACGGAGTACAAGAGCAACTCCGTGCGGTCAACGCCGCGAGTTGGCATCCGAACTGCGAGCTCCCGGCTCGGGACGGGACTCGACCGAGCAACTTCGCGGTGGACCAAGCCCCGCGCCAGGCCGCCCTCCGAGCCGCGACTCTTCCTCCTCGGTCGCAGCCCGGCAGCGGTCTCCACGAGGGCGCGGTGACAGCTGCGGGGTCGGGCCCGAGAGATGCCGGCCGGCTGACACCCACCTTCCTTCTCGGCCCGTGCCGCGGCCACGACGAGGGTCATCACCAGGTGCAGCGCTCCCAGGAGGCCAGCGGCCGCGCTCCGCGGGACCCCGCCGCGGCCGGCCGCGGGCTCCGGACCCGCCCCGGCAGACGTGGAGGCGGCGGCGGCTCCTCCTGTCCGCTTCCCCATCCCTGCCGGCCGGGGGCCGCCGCGCTCGAGGTCCGGCGCGGTCCTTCTCGGTGAGGCGGCGGCGGCGCGGGAGCCGTGGTCCGGGCTCTGGCCGCGGCGCCCGGGGAGAGAGCGGTTCCGGGCCCAGGGCTCGGGCTCCGGACGTGGGTCTGGATCCGTGCGTGCGTGTGAGCGAGAGTGTCAGTCACGGCCTCGGCCTCAGCATCGCCCACGGGGAGTCGAAGCGGAGAGGCCGCGGGTCAAGCGCGGCGGGCGGCCATACTGGAAACGGGCACGGGCCGCGGGCTCTGGGCGCTGGCTTGCGAGGGGCGGGGCTAGGCCCTGGGCTCCGCCCCCGCCGTGCCGTCACCTGGGCGGCCCACCGGTACGTCTGTCCTCCCCGAAGTCCGTCGGTCCGAACCCCTCGTCCCGCTTTCAGAGGTCAAGGGCTTCAGCGGCCAGACCGGACAGGGGGAGTACAACTCCACCTCATCACCGCTGCCCCACTGGGGAGGAGGGAAAGGAGGGGGGCCGGCCAGGGCCCAGCCGCCAGGACTTGTGATGGCGGCTCACGCTTCGCCGAGGCAGTGACGGCAATCACGTGGGGTCAGGGAGGCCAGGCCGCGCAGCCGCCCTGGGCCGGAGGCGGGGCCGGGTCGGGGGTGGGGCCTGTGCTCTAGGGGAGGCTGGGCCGCAGCTGAGAACCAGGGGACAAACCCCTACTGCAATGCGAGAGCCTTCCAGAGGATGAGTGCGCATCTGGACCTCGAGGCCCAGCGCGGAAAATCCATTCCAGTGACTCCTGGCTGCACCTCCGCCTCTCAGTCGCTTCGGAAATACCCGAGACCTGATTCAACCTACACTGTTCATCTTTGCATCCTTCAAGACTACCAATTCATGGAATTCTCCTGCCATTGGCTGACACCCACCTTCCTTCTCGGCCCGTGCCGCGGCCACGACGAGGGTCATCACCAGGTGCAGCGCTCCCAGGAGGCCAGCGGCCGCGCTCCGCGGGACCCCGCCGCGGCCGGCCGCGGGCTCCGGACCCGCCCCGGCAGACGTGGAGGCGGCGGCGGCTCCTCCTGTCCGCTTCCCCATCCCTGCCGGCCGGGGGCCGCCGCGCTCGAGGTCCGGCGCGGTCCTTCTCGGTGAGGCGGCGGCGGCGCGGGAGCCGTGGTCCGGGCTCTGGCCGCGGCGCCCGGGGAGAGAGCGGTTCCGGGCCCAGGGCTCGGGCTCCGGACGTGGGTCTGGATCCGTGCGTGCGTGTGAGCGAGAGTGTCAGTCACGGCCTCGGCCTCAGCATCGCCCACGGGGAGTCGAAGCGGAGAGGCCGCGGGTCAAGCGCGGCGGGCGGCCATACTGGAAACGGGCACGGGCCGCGGGCTCTGGGCGCTGGCTTGCGAGGGGCGGGGCTAGGCCCTGGGCTCCGCCCCCGCCGTGCCGTCACCTGGGCGGCCCACCGGTACGTCTGTCCTCCCCGAAGTCCGTCGGTCCGAACCCCTCGTCCCGCTTTCAGAGGTCAAGGGCTTCAGCGGCCAGACCGGACAGGGGCAGTACAACTCCAACTCATCACCGCTGCCCCACTGGGGAGGAGGAAAAGGAGGGAGGCCGGCCAGGGCCCAGCCGCCAGGACTTGTGATGGCGGCTCACGCTTCGCCGAGGCAGTGACGGCAATCACGTGGGGTCAGGGAGGCCAGGCCGCGCAGCCGCCCTGGGCCGGAGGCGGGGCCGGGTCGGGGGTGGGGCCTGTGCTCTAGGGGAGGCTGGGCCGCAGCTGAGAACCAGGGGACAAACCCCTACTGCAATGCGAGAGCCTTCCAGAGGATGAGTGCGCATCTGGACCTCGAGGCCCAGCGCGGAAAATCCATTCCAGTGACTCCTGGCTGCACCTCCGCCTCTCAGTCGCTTCGGAAATACCCGAGACCTGATTCAACCTACACTGTTCATCTTTGCATCCTTCAAGACACATAACCCTGAAACGCTTCATGGAATTCTCCTGCCCTTGGATTGTGCCCAGTTTGCTGTGGGAAAGCCCTTCAGGGTGTGTGTGTGTGTAAAGCAGCAATGACCCCGGAGGAAGAGGGCAGATTCTTCTTCGGAAAAGTGTGCAGTGTCTTTGCTGGCTTTCTCCGTCTTGGAGTAATTCTTAACACACTTTATTCACATATTTCCTTCAAGGCCCAACACAAATCAGGAAGCTGCCTCATGCTTCTCAAATGTCCTTATCATCTTAGGTCAAGGTTCTTCATGGGCGCGGCTGTTCTCTACAAACTCTCTCTTTAATCAATTAGTAACTTCCCCTCACTCCTAACTGAGTGACTATCTTAGTAACTTCCCCTAACTATAGAGCCGTTTACTTAATGCTGAACTGGATTTGTTGAATGAATGTTGTCTAAAGGCCAAGTCCACCCCTAATACGTCTCGGAACAAGTTACGTGGGAAAATAAAAATTTCAGGAAGACTTCAAGTACTACCCTCTGCAATCGTCTTGTTTGTCAACAAGCATTTTATATTTGAATAGCCTTTTACCCTGATTTTGAAAAGCAATTTTACTTTTCCGAATTTTAGAGTAAGAATTAAATTTGGTTCTTGATGTAATTTGTATCGTCTCTAAGTTGGCGTTTCCATGTTTTTATCTGGAAGGCTTTTTTTTTTGGCCACTTCTATTGGTCTTTCATTTTATTTTCATCCATCTTTGTTCTTTGGCCTGTGTGGGCCTCCCATCGCAGTGGCCTCTCTCGCTGCAGAGCACTATCTCTGGGCACATGTGCTCCAGAGCGCTGGCTGGGTAGTTGGACACATCAGTCCAGCCGTTCCGCAGCACATGGGATCTTCCCAGGCCAGGGATCAAATCGGCGCCCCTTGCACTGGGTGTCCTTACCCACTGGACCAGCAGGGAAGCCCTGGAAGACTTTTAGCTCCCTGAAGAAGCAAGTTCGAAGATACGGAACTGAGTGCCAAAACTTGCCTTCAGTGCTCAGGGAGTCAGTAGCTCTTCCCCCATTACCAGGTTCAGGGAAGACTAGCCTCTTCAACCATGAAATGCTTAGGTTCTCTTAAACAGGAATCAACCATGTTCATACTGAAAGCTCGTTTGGCCCTTGGATTGTGCCCAGTTTGCTGTGGGAAAGCCCTTCAGGGTGTGTGTGTGTGTAAAGCAGCAATGACCCCGGAGGAAGAGGGCAGATTCTTCTTCGGAAAAGTGTGCAGTGTCTTTGCTGGCTTTCTCCGTCTTGGAGTAATTCTTAACACACTTTATTCACATATTTCCTTCAAGGCCCAACACAAATCAGGAAGCTGCCTCATGCTTCTCAAATGTCCTTATCATCTTAGGTCAAGGTTCTTCATGGGCGCGGCTGTTCTCTACAAACTCTCTCTTTAATCAATTAGTAACTTCCCCTCACTCCTAACTGAGTGACTATCTTAGTAACTTCCCCTAACTATAGAGCCGTTTACTTAATGCTGAACTGGATTTGTTGAATGAATGTTGTCTAAAGGCCAAGTCCACCCCTAATACGTCTCGGAACAAGTTACGTGGGAAAATAAAAATTTCAGGAAGACTTCAAGTACTACCCTCTGCAATCGTCTTGTTTGTCAACAAGCATTTTATATTTGAATAGCCTTTTACCCTGATTTTGAAAAGCAATTTTACTTTTCCGAATTTTAGAGTAAGAATTAAATTTGGTTCTTGATGTAATTTGTATCGTCTCTAAGTTGGCGTTTCCATGTTTTTATCTGGAAGGCTTTTTTTTTTGGCCACTTCTATTGGTCTTTCATTTTATTTTCATCCATCTTTGTTCTTTGGCCTGTGTGGGCCTCCCATCGCAGTGGCCTCTCTCGCTGCAGAGCACTATCTCTGGGCACATGTGCTCCAGAGCGCTGGCTGGGTAGTTGGACACATCAGTCCAGCCGTTCCGCAGCACATGGGATCTTCCCAGGCCAGGGATCAAATCGGCGCCCCTTGCACTGGGTGTCCTTACCCACTGGACCAGCAGGGAAGCCCTGGAAGACTTTTAGCTCCCTGAAGAAGCAAGTTCGAAGATACGGAACTGAGTGCCAAAACTTGCCTTCAGTGCTCAGGGAGTCAGTAGCTCTTCCCCCATTACCAGGTTCAGGGAAGACTAGCCTCTTCAACCATGAAATGCTTAGGTTCTCTTAAACAGGAATCAACCATGTTCTCTGATTAGCCTGAGGCTCATGCAAACTAAGCATCTGTCTATAATTGGAGCTTAGGCTTATATAGACCTGTTCGATTAGAAGCTTATTGCCCATGAAGCTAATGAAGCTTAAGCTTTAGGGTCTCTCTCTTGCCCAAGTTTCTTCCAAAGGCCCTGCATCAAATTGTGTTTATAAGCTTGTCTTCTTGTTATTGAAGCCCCAACCCCCCAAAAACTGTGTAGCTGTCAGGCGCACCATATCTGAACCTCCAAGAAGAGTGATGATGGAAGTTTGTTCCCAGGAAAGGGCAATGAAACAGCTGGGACTGGTTGGTAAACTGTGTTGGAGAGCACATGGATTTGAACTGCCAGCTCCTCATCCTCCCCTTTCCCCCAACAGCCACATGCCTTTGGAAGGAGAGAATGAAGGAACTAGGAGTTCCTTGGCAGTCCAGTGGGCAGGACTCAGCACTTACACCACCATTGGGGCTAGGGTTAGAAAGAGAAAGAAAGAAAAGGAAAGAAAGGAAAAGAAAACTCAGGGAACTATCACCAAGTTCCAATTAGCAACACAGCTCCCTAGTTCCCTTGTGGGAATTAGAAAGACCTGGGCATTTGGCAGGTAGAGGCAGGCTATTTAGCTGGCAGAATCAGGGAAAACCAGTTAAACCTGTAGTTCTCAAAGTGTCATCCCAAACCAACATCACCTGGGAACTCATTAGACATGCAGATTGGCAGACCACATCCCAAACAGAATCAGAAACCCTGGATTGAGGTCCTACAGTTTGTATTTTTACAAGCCACTCAAGTTTGAAGACACATCAGTCCAGCCGTTCCGCAGCACATGGGATCTTCCCAGGCCAGGGATCAAATCGGCGCCTTGCACTGGGTGTCCTTACCCACTGGACCAGCAGGAAGCCCTGGAAGACTTTAGCTCCTGAAGAAGCAAGTTCGAAGATACGGAACTGAGTGCCAAAACTTGCCTTCAGTGCTCAGGGAGTCAGTAGCTCTTCCCCCATTACCAGGTTCAGGGAAGACTAGCCTCTTCAACCATGAAATGCTTAGGTTCTCTTAAACAGGAATCAACCATGTTCTCTGATTAGCCTGAGGCTCATGCAAACTAAGCATCTGTCTATAATTGGAGCTTAGGCTTATATAGACCTGTTCGATTAGAAGCTTATTGCCCATGAAGCTAATGAAGCTTAAGCTTTAGGGTCTCTCTCTTGCCCAAGTTTCTTCCAAAGGCCCTGCATCAAATTGTGTTTATAAGCTTGTCTTCTTGTTATTGAAGCCCCCAACCCCCAATAACTGTGTAGCTGTCAGGGCGCACCATATCTGAACCTCCAAGAAGAGTGATGATGGAAGTTTGTTCCCAGGAAAGGGCAATGAAACAGCTGGGACTGGTTGGTAAACTGTGTTGGAGAGCACATGGATTTGAACTGCCAGCTCCTCATCCTCCCCTTTCCCCCAACAGCCACATGCCTTTGGAAGGAGAGAATGAAGGAACTAGGAGTTCCTTGGCAGTCCAGTGGGCAGGACTCAGCACTTACACCACCATTGGGGCTAGGGTTAGAAAGAGAGAAAGAAAGAAAAGGAAAGAAAGGAAAAGAAAACTCAGGGAACTATCACCAAGTTCCAATTAGCAACACAGCTCCCTAGTTCCCTTGTGGGAATTAGAAAGACCTGGGCATTTGGCAGGTAGAGGCAGGCTATTTAGCTGGCAGAATCAGGGAAAACCAGTTAAACCTGTAGTTCTCAAAGTGTCATCCCCAAACCAACATCACCTGGGAACTCATTAGACATGCAGATTGGCAGACCACATCCCAAACAGAATCAGAAACCCTGGATTGAGGTCCTACAGTTTGTATTTTTACAAGCCACTCAAGTTTGAAGACTATTGCACGAAATTGTTATATGCCAGGGACAACACACTGTTAGGACTTCTTGCCTTCTGCTCACCTTTTTCTCTACCCAGATGAATCAACTATTATCGATAGCAGAGTTTAAAGGGACTCAGGTGAATTGGGGCTTAAATCCCAGCCCCTTAATTAGTTATTTGAGGCTAAACAAATTATTCAACTATTCTAGCCTTAGTTTCCTTATTTGTAAAATTATATCTGATAAATATGGGAAAATTAAAACACCTTTTAGGCACAGTGAGGTTCCGATGATCATTCATTGGTTTATGGTGGTGGCAGTGTAGTTGCTAAGTCATGTAGGATGCATACGACCCCATAGGCTATAGCCTGCCAGACTCCTCAGTCCATGGGATTTCCTAGGCAAGAATACTGGAGTGCGTAGCCATTTCCTTCTCCAGGGGATCTTCCTGACCCAAGGATTGAACCCAAGTCTCCTGCATTGGCAGGCAATCTTCTGTATTTCAGGTGGACTCTTTACCGATTGAGCCACCAGAGAAGCCCTGATTGGTTTATACTTCCAATTTTATTCCACAAAATATTTGAGGAGGCTTACAAAAATACTTTCATTGTAAAGAAAATACATATGAATTGGGACCTGGAGGGAAAAAAGATTGTTAAGAGTCCCCATGGCTCCACGGTATTGACTGCACTTGCCTACTGGCATTCAGCATCATCTCTACTCTTTTTCAAGTCTCAAATTTCTATCACCAGCCAGACCTCACTATCTCGAGATATTGCTGCATCTGTTGGACATCTTAAACTCACACGAACTCCTCATCTGCTCCCCAAACCTTCTCCACCCAAAGCTCTTCCTATCTCCAGGGCAACTCCAACCATCCAATAGCCGTTTCTTATCACCTCCATGGTACATTGTAGGATGAGCCCTATCATCTTCTGCCTGGATTTCTGCAAGAACTTTCTAAAAGCTTTCTCTGCTTCCAACTGTAAAGGGAAAACTTTCCACTTACAGCCCTTGCCTGGGAAATTTGATGGTATACCTCAACTGGTTCAAACCAACTGAAGCTGATAAAGGACTGTGAACTTTGAATGACCCCTAAGTCAGACCCTTGTTAGACCTAACTGCAGGCTTGTTCCTGTCCAGTGAACAAAGAGCTCTGATCCAACACTGTTCTTTCCTATCCAGCCTGAACCTTCAGTCTTACATTAGTATCACCCCTTTCCT
Source organism: Tragulus kanchil (assembly GCA_022376925.1). NCBI lineage: Eukaryota > Metazoa > Chordata > Mammalia > Artiodactyla > Tragulidae > Tragulus > Tragulus kanchil. The sequence continues at coordinate 97,650,014 of JAIOJX010000029.1, forward strand.
CTTTAAGCCAAAGCCCCTGTAAATTTTTCAACTATTCTAGCCTTAGTTTCCTTATTTGTAAAATTATATCTGATAAATATGGGAAAATTAAAACACCTTTTAGGCACAGTGAGGTTCCGATGATCATTCATTGGTTTATGGTGGTGGCAGTGTAGTTGCTAAGTCATGTAGGATGCATACGACCCCATAGGCTATAGCCTGCCAGACTCCTCAGTCCATGGGATTTCCTAGGCAAGAATACTGGAGTGCGTAGCCATTTCCTTCTCCAGGGGATCTTCCTGACCCAAGGATTGAACCCAAGTCTCCTGCATTGGCAGGCAATCTTCTGTATTTCAGGTGGACTCTTTACCGATTGAGCCACCAGAGAAGCCCTGATTGGTTTATACTTCCAATTTTATTCCACAAAATATTTGAGGAGGCTTACAAAAATACTTTCATTGTAAAGAAAATACATATGAATTGGGACCTGGAGGGAAAAAAGATTGTTAAGAGTCCCCATGGCTCCACGGTATTGACTGCACTTGCCTACTGGCATTCAGCATCATCTCTACTCTTTTTCAAGTCTCAAATTTCTATCACCAGCCAGACCTCACTATCTCGAGATATTGCTGCATCTGTTGGACATCTTAAACTCACACGAACTCCTCATCTGCTCCCCAAACCTTCTCCACCCAAAGCTCTTCCTATCTCCAGGGCAACTCCAACCATCCAATAGCCGTTTCTTATCACCTCCATGGTACATTGTAGGATGAGCCCTATCATCTTCTGCCTGGATTTCTGCAAGAACTTTCTAAAAGCTTTCTCTGCTTCCAACTGTAAAGGGAAAACTTTCCACTTACAGCCCTTGCCTGGGAAATTTGATGGTATACCTCAACTGGTTCAAACCAACTGAAGCTGATAAAGGACTGTGAACTTTGAATGACCCCTAAGTCAGACCCTTGTTAGACCTAACTGCAGGCTTGTTCCTGTCCAGTGAACAAAGAGCTCTGATCCAACACTGTTCTTTCCTATCCAGCCTGAACCTTCAGTCTTACATTAGTATCACCCCCCTTTCCCTCTTTAAGCACTTTAGAAAACCCTGACCTTTCCCAGTTCATGAATTAGTTGGTAAATTTTTCACTGATCTGTTTCTTTGTCTGATGAGTATATAAACACAGCCTTGGTTTTATTTTATTATAAAGTTCTGGTGGTGTTTGCTTTCTTTTTTTTGACATAAATTTGCCTACTTATAGTCTATGGTCAACACAGCAGCAGAATGACCATTTAAAACATAAGACTTCTCCTGTCTCCCCTGCATTGGCTCTCATCTCAGAGTGAAAAAACAAAGCTCTTCTGCTTGCCCACAATGCTCTAAAACAATCTACCCACCCTCACCATGATTTTTGACTTCAATTTCTACTGGACTCCTTTAGGCTCAATTTTAATTGATCATATGGCAGCTCTATTTTTAGTTTTATAAGGAGCCTCCATATTCTTTTTTTTAGAATTTACACTTAATTTTTTGGTAATTTTTATTTGGTTAGTTGTTTTTGACTGTGCAGGGTCTTTGCTGTCACATGGGTGTTTTTTCTAGTTGCGGAGAACAGAAGTTGCTCTCTAGTTCAGTGTTCTGGCTTCTCATGGCCGTGGCTTCTCTTGTTTCAGAGCACTGGCTCTAGGGTGTGCAGGCTTCAGTAACTGAAGCACTGGGCTCATTAGTGGTGGCTCCCAGGCTCAGAACAAGGGCTCCATAGTTGTGGCACACGGGCTTAGCTGCCCCTCAACATGTGGAATCTTCCCAGACCATGAACCAATTTTGTGTCCCCTGCATTGCAAGGCAGACTCCTCACCACTGGACCACCAAGAGAGTCCCCTTCACATTCTTAAACAAACAAACAAACAAAAAACTCATGATGCCCCAGGTTTAAGCCTGTTTAATTACCAGGTATATTAAAGTAGCCTGTGCTGTGCTGTGCTTAGTGTCTCAGTCATGTCCTACTCTTTGCCACTCTATAGACTGTAGCCTGCAAGGCTCCTCTGTCCATAGCATTTTCCAGGCAAGAATACGGGAGTGGGTTGCCATGCCCTCCTGCAGGGGATCTTCCCAACCCAGGAATTGAACCAGGTCTCCCTCATTGCAGGTAGATTTTTTTTTACTGTCTGGGACACCAGGGAAGCCAAGAATACTGGAGTAGGTGCCTAGAGAAGGGCAAATAAACCTGTATAGCATACAGTACTATACTCAGTATTTTGTTCGTACCCTATAAGTGAAAAGAATTGGAAAAAATAGATATACATGTATGACTACTTGAATTACTTTGCTGTACACTGAAACTAACACAACATTGTAAATCAACTATATTTCAATAAAAAAAATAAGGAAAGAAAAATAATTACCAAAAAAAGGAAAGAGTCTGTGCAAGCTCTCGGGTAGAATATTTGTGTTTCAGAACTAGTCTATATTATGGTTAGCATCTGTATTCTATCATAAAGGTTTGATGCTTTGAATCCCTTTTATAGTACACAGACCAGGGAATAGTAATAGCAGCGTCCTTGATCTTCATAAAATATGTGTGCCGGCACACAATGGAAAATGTGATGATAAATAAAAAAAAATGATTCTTTTTGTTGGATAAAATACTGTTTTCTTTCTGACAGTGTAATTTTACTTGCTGTGAATAGCCAGCCTCAGACCAAAAAACCCACAAGGTTTCAGAACCAGAGGTGGACCTTAAACCTTTCACTGAGGATGTCACTCGAACCAGCCATGGCCTGAACCTGTGCCCATCTCCAGCTATTGTTGGACAATTATGCAGCCTCCCTGAATATGTCTCCAGTTTCTCATTTTAAAAAACAAAACAAAAAATTAACTACTTCTAGTTGTAGGGATTGAATAAACTAAGCTCCATGGAACTATCTAGCCCAGGAAGATGCCCAATGGCATCATTGTTATAATAATGATTATCATTATGGAGCAGGAAACTGAGGCCCAGAAATGAAGACAACTATGCAACATGATGACATGGTAGCGACATGTCGCTGCAGGCTAGGGTTTTAATCTTGTGTTTCGTCTTCAGCTCCATTTAATATTTTATACATCCTCATTGTCTTATTTGTCATAGTGCTCTTTTAATTATTGTATTGATCTTATAGTAATGTCAAAACTGGAAGAATTGAAATTCCACCACTCTAACTAAACAATGCTGCTGCTTGGTCGCTTCAGTTGTGTCTGACTTGGTGTGACCTTATGGACTGTAGCCCGCCAGTGGGATTTCCCAGGCAAGAATACTATAGTGGATCACCATGCCCTCCTCCAGGGGATCATCCCATGCCAGGGGTTGAACCCGGGTCTTCTGCATTGCAGGCAGATTCTTTACCACTGAGCCACCAGGAAGCCCCTAACTAAACAATATACAGTATAATTCAATAAAATCATAAGAGGTGAATCCAATGATCCCTCAAGAGGGTTCTCATTAAAAGGTTATTAGCCATAGCTTGACTGTATCCGAAATCACCAGCTCAGGCCTAAGCACTTTTTTTTTTTCTTTTGCCATGCTGTGTGATGCTCAGGATCTTAGTTCCTTGATCAGGGTTTGAACCTGTGCAGCCTGCATTGAGAGCATGGAGTCTTAACCACCGGGCCACTACAGAAGTCCCAAGCCTAAGTACTCACCAGAGTCAGGGTTGGCCAGGTTATGCCTCGATAACATACAACCTCAAACTCTCAGTGACTTCAACAACACATTTGTTTCTCTTGTCTGCTAACTGTTTATCCAGGATCCTGGCTGATGGAGTAACTGAGTTACTCACTATAGCACAGTGAAAAGAATTTCCAGAGAAGCCCTTAGTGGAAATTATCTGATGAGGAGTGACATTTCGTCACTTCCACTCACAGACTTGGTAAGAACAAGTCACATGGCCACACCTCACTTCAAGAGACTGAGGAAGTATAATCTTTCCAGTGGCTGCAAAGAGGTGGTGGGACAGGACAGTGTAATAGCCCTAGTGATGACTTCAGGCTTTAACCTCTTTTTCTTTCCTTCTTGGAAAATAAGAAGCAGCAGCCTGGGGAAAGATAGTGGAAACTGGTTTTAGTCTCTCATGAATTCTCTCGTTGTAAAGAACAACTTTTTTTTTTTTTATCATTTATGCTTTTTTTTTAGTTTGGTGGTTTAATAGACTGTATTGTGAATATTGTCACCAGTGAATGCTTTCAAAAATAGTTGTGGAAATTCCAACTTTAATTTAGAGTTTGTGCATTAAAAAGGCAATAACAGGGACTATTTGAATACTGATTGGATTTTTTTTTTTACTGGATTCCACCACCCTCTTTTTTTTTTTTTAATATTTGTTTTATTTATTTGGCTGCACCAGATCTTAGTGGTGGCATGTGGGATCTAGTTCCCTGGTCAGGGATTGAACCCTGGTCCCCTGCGTTGGGAACTCAGAGTCTTACCCACTGGACCACCAGGAAAGTCCCCTGACTGGATTTTGATGAAGAATTTTTAATTATCTTAGATGTGTTAATGGTAACTGATTTTTTAAAAAGAGACTTTGTCTTTTAGGCATACATCCTGAAATACCTATGAATGAAATGATATGATGGAATTTGCTTCACAGTAATCTACAGGGTGGGCTTCCCTGGTGGCTCAATGGTAAAGAATCTGCCTATAACGCAGGAGACACAAGAGACGCTGATTCAGTCTCTGGGTCCAAAAGATCCCCTAGAGGAAAGCATGGCAATCCATTCCAGTATTCTTGACTGGCAAATCCCATGGACAGAGGAGCCTGGCAGGCTGCAGCCATAGCATCGCAATGAGCTGATCACGACTGAAGCAACTAAGCATGCACGCACACAATCTACAGGGTAAGTGGGGACAGTGGATGGGGTTATAGAGGAAAGATTAGTTATGAATTGATCAGTTGCAGTTGGATGATTGGTTCATTATGCCAATCTCTCTACTTTTAGGTATACTTAGAACCTTCTGTTTTAAAAAAGCATGAATAGGCTTTTATCTGCTTCAACCTTAGATTGAACTTCTCTAGATATGACTTAGAAGGTGTCCTAGACCATCTATGATGCCAGTGGGGCCTGGCCAGGGACATCAAGTCATCAAACCTCGGGTCTTATTTCATTCAAAGAATTTTTGCCCTTGCCAAGTATTTGAAGCAACCAGAGTGGTAGCAGATAGTGTCCATGCCTGGCAACATCCGATAGGACCTCAGGACAATTTGCCTCAGGAGGTCAAGTACTTTGGGGCCACATTGAGCAATAATGATCTAGTTTCACCAGTGAATGCTTTCAAAAATAGTTGTGGAAATTCCAACTTTAATTTAGAGTTTGTGCATTAAAAGGCAATAACAGGGACTATTTGAATACTGATTGGATTTTTTTAACTGGATTCCACCACCCTCTTGTTTTTTAATATTTGTTTTATTTATTTGGCTGCACCAGATCTTAGTGGTGGCATGTGGGATCTAGTTCCCTGGTCAGGGATTGAACCCTGGTCCCCTGCGTTGGGAACTCAGAGTCTTACCCACTGGACCACCAGGAAAGTCCCCTGACTGGATTTTGATGAAGAATTTTTAATTATCTTAGATGTGTTAATGGTAACTGATTTTTTAAAAAGAGACTTTGTCTTTTAGGCATACATCCTGAAATACCTATGAATGAAATGATATGATGGAATTTGCTTCACAGTAATCTACAGGGTGGGCTTCCCTGGTGGCTCAATGGTAAAGAATCTGCCTATAACGCAGGAGACACAAGAGACGCTGATTCAGTCTCTGGGTCCAAAAGATCCCCTAGAGGAAAGCATGGCAATCCATTCCAGTATTCTTGACTGGCAAATCCCATGGACAGAGGAGCCTGGCAGGCTGCAGCCATAGCATCGCAATGAGCTGATCACGACTGAAGCAACTAAGCATGCACGCACACAATCTACAGGGTAAGTGGGGACAGTGGATGGGGTTATAGAGGAAAGATTAGTTATGAATTGATCAGTTGCAGTTGGATGATTGGTTCATTATGCCAATCTCTCTACTTTTAGGTATACTTAGAACCTTCTGTTTTAAAAAAGCATGAATAGGCTTTTATCTGCTTCAACCTTAGATTGAACTTCTCTAGATATGACTTAGAAGGTGTCCTAGACCATCTATGATGCCAGTGGGGCCTGGCCAGGGACATCAAGTCATCAAACCTCGGGTCTTATTTCATTCAAAGAATTTTTGCCCTTGCCAAGTATTTGAAGCAACCAGAGTGGTAGCAGATAGTGTCCATGCCTGGCAACATCCGATAGGACCTCAGGACAACCTCTTCTTGCCCTCTGAGGAGGTCAAGTACTCAGAGCCTCCTGGGGCCACAGTTACTGGCACAGCCCAACATCTAAGACTTGAGTCCAACTCTGAGCTAAAATCCTCTTCTCAGGTTCCTCTGTGACCCTGGCAGGACACCAAAGCTCCTCTGGTCATTAACTGGGTGCACAGAGACCTTTGATCTATTTCAGGTATGCATAAATGTTTGGGGCATGAGCCTGGGCTGCACACAGAGCTGGGATACAACACGGGGCTACTGTGAACACTCCTCCCTGCCTCCTAAGGTCCCTAGTCTTCAGCTCAGACATTCTCCCCTGAGCCAGTCCACTCAGCTTCAGACATTGCCAACCTGTTCTGATGGAAGTATGCTTGTGAGCATCCCCAGGGTGATGCCTGGTGTATAACCCACCTTCTCTCTGTGAATACTGCTCTCCTGCCCAAAGGGATAGACCTCTGGACATGGGTTTTATCCCCCAACATTTGACTCTCCCTTCCATAGCTGATTGGCTATAAATTCCTGTCTCAGACTGGTCCAATCAGATTCTCTTCAAATATTTGACTAAGGAAATATGGACACTGAGGATGAATTCTGAGATATGTACATGGCTGAGCTTACACCAGACTGTCGTCAAGCCCTGTTGCAGAGTTCCCAGAGTTTCACTGAGTTCCACTTCACTGAGGACTGGTTGCTCAACATCTCCAGATGCCACGAGACAATCTAATGTCACCAAGTACGTATATATTTACATGCATATGTATATATGAGCTTCCTAGGTGGCTCAGTGGTAAAGAATCTGCCTGCCAATGCAAGAGATACTGATTTGATACCTGAGTGGGGAAGATCCCCTGGAGAAGGAAATGGCTACCCACTCCAGTATTCTTGCCTGGAGAGTCCCATGGACAGAGGAGCCTGGCGGCTACAGTCCATGGGGTCGCAAAGAGTCAGACACGACTGAGAAACTGAGCACACACATGTACATCCTTAGAAGAGCTAAAGGGACATATTGAGCTGAATTTTAGAGACATTGTCCACAATCTACTCACAGAACCAACCTGATCAGGAAAATCCATCTCAGCAGATAGGGATAGGACCTCAGGACAACCTCTTCTTGCCCTCTGAGGAGGTCAAGTACTCAGAGCCTCCTGGGGCCACAGTTACTGGCACAGCCCAACATCTAAGACTTGAGTCCAACTCTGAGCTAAAATCCTCTTCTCAGGTTCCTCTGTGACCCTGGCAGGACACCAAAGCTCCTCTGGTCATTAACTGGGTGCACAGAGACCTTTGATCTATTTCAGGTATGCATAAATGTTTGGGGCATGAGCCTGGGCTGCACACAGAGCTGGGATACAACACGGGGCTACTGTGAACACTCCTCCCTGCCTCCTAAGGTCCCTAGTCTTCAGCTCAGACATTCTCCCCTGAGCCAGTCCACTCAGCTTCAGACATTGCCAACCTGTTCTGATGGAAGTATGCTTGTGAGCATCCCCAGGGTGATGCCTGGTGTATAACCCACCTTCTCTCTGTGAATACTGCTCTCCTGCCCAAAGGGATAGACCTCTGGACATGGGTTTTATCCCCCAACATTTGACTCTCCCTTCCATAGCTGATTGGCTATAAATTCCTGTCTCAGACTGGTCCAATCAGATTCTCTTCAAATATTTGACTAAGGAAATATGGACACTGAGGATGAATTCTGAGATATGTACATGGCTGAGCTTACACCAGACTGTCGTCAAGCCCTGTTGCAGAGTTCCCAGAGTTTCACTGAGTTCCACTTCACTGAGGACTGGTTGCTCAACATCTCCAGATGCCACGAGACAATCTAATGTCACCAAGTACGTATATATTTACATGCATATGTATATATGAGCTTCCTAGGTGGCTCAGTGGTAAAGAATCTGCCTGCCAATGCAAGAGATACTGATTTGATACCTGAGTGGGGAAGATCCCCTGGAGAAGGAAATGGCTACCCACTCCAGTATTCTTGCCTGGAGAGTCCCATGGACAGAGGAGCCTGGCGGCTACAGTCCATGGGGTCGCAAAGAGTCAGACACGACTGAGAAACTGAGCACACACATGTACATCCTTAGAAGAGCTAAAGGGACATATTGAGCTGAATTTTAGAGACATTGTCCACAATCTACTCACAGAACCAACCTGATCAGGAAAATCCATCTCCAGAACACGCTGTCTCTGCCTCCATCCACCACACAGGTAATGTGGGTGCCCTACATCCTGCCCCTTTCCTCTTGGAGCTGGCTTCCAAACAGTGGCTCATGCTGGTTTCATCTGATTAGTGGAACCCAAGTCAAGTATCTATACTCCAGTGGAAAGGGAGGCTGAGAAAATGAAGATCTGATTTCTACAGTTGAAGGTAAATTCACAGTCTGAGGCATCATCAAAATATGGAGGCATGCTTGTAGGAGCTTGGATAGGTTCCTGATTGACAGTACATTGGGTTAGCCAAAAAGTTCAATTGGGTTTTTCTGTAGGATGTGGTGGAAAAATCTGAACGATCTTTTTTGGCCAACCTAATATTAGGCTTCTCCTCTGAGTGTGTTCTCTTGTATAATTCGCTCCACCATTCCTCAGTCATTCCTACCTACCAGGGCAGTACTACTTTCCTGCCCTTTCCTCCCACACAGGGCATGCTCACCCAGGGCATCCTTCATGCATTAATTCAATATATGTTAATTGAGTCCTTACCATGTGCTGGGACCATGACAGCAAATCAGCACAGTCTGTGACCTTGCAGACCCTACCAGGGTTCCTGAGGACATTTCCATCAAAGGCAATGACTCAGACCAGATTAGCCAGAAAGGCAGGCATTATTACAATATAAAAGGAATGTCTCCTAACCCCCCGAGGATTTTAGTTACACACACACAATATATCCACTCTCTTTTAGATTTATTTCCCATAAAGGTCATTACAGAGTGTTGTTGAAGAGAGTTCCCTGGGCTGTATAGCAGGTCCTTGTTAGCCACCTATTCTCTGTATATTATTGTATATATGTCAGTCCCAATCTCTCAGTTTAGCCTTCCTGCCCTTCCACCCTGGTAACCACAAGTTTGTTTTCTACGTCTGTGACTCAACTTGTTTTATAAATAGGCTCATCTGTATCATTTCTTTAGGTTTTCACATATAAGCACTACCATATGATATTTGTTTTTCTCAGCCCCCTCTTAACCTTTCTATATCAACACCACATAAAACTGGTGGAAAACACTATTTGGAAATGCCAGTTGGATAGGTTTAGGTATGCAGATTTGTCACAGTCTTATTCTTTGGTTATGTAATTTCATGTATGTTTTGGGGAACATTGGTTTGAATGGAAGTCCATTTCTGCTGTTACAGTTATTTTTGATCAGTTTTGCTCCCATCAGTGCAGCTATGCATCCAGGTGGCATTTACCTGTCTTTTAGAAGTCATTTGGTTCAGCCTTAGATTGTGACAGGGCTCTGAGTATACTGCCAAAGGAACAGCCCCCTACTGTGCCAGATGGCTGATTAGCTATGGTTATTATGTATATAAAGCATTTTTATAAGTTCCCAGAACTCTCTGTTCAAATGTCAGCCCAACAGAGAGGCCTCCCTGACCACCTCTAAAATAGCATCTGTCTCCTGTCTCTCTTCATTCCTCCACCCTACTATATTTATCTTCAGAGTACTTGTCATCACCTGACACATTATATATTTGTTTGTTTACTCTCTGTCCCTCACTTTCAGAATGCAATCTTCAGGGAAGAAGGAGCTTATCTGTGTGTATGTGCTTGTATGTTCGTCACTCAAGTCGTGTCCAACTCTTTGCGACCCCATGGACTGTAGCCCACCAGGTTTCTCTGTCCATTGGATTTTCCAGGCAAGAATACTGGAGTGAGGATTCATTCCCTTCTTTGGGGGATATTTCTGACCCAGGGATCGAATCCTGGTCCCCTGCATTGTAGGCAGACTCTTTATTGTCTGAGCCACCAGGGAAACCCAGGAACTTATCTATTCCTTGCTGTATTTCTGTTACCAAAAGTGGTCTCTACCACATGACAGTGTTAGAGTGAATGAATGAAATGAAGGAGAGAATGAATGGATCATCCTGCTATTCATGGAAAGCAGGGGTCAATTTAAACCTGGAGGAAAGGAAGGAGAGATGGGAACTTGAGCAGAAAGGAATCAAGGTATGTTCATCATCTACTCACAGCCACAGGGCAGAGGTGAAAGGGTTTCCAGCATGAAGACAGGGATTACAGTAGCAAAGGTAATGACCACAGCAACTCTGGCAGATGGGGACAGCAATCCACAAACTTGAGTGTGTAAGACATATTGAATTGTCCAACAAGTTCTTTGGGTTTTTCCATAGGCTATAATGGAAAAACCTTGTTGGCCAACCAATACCACTTCACTTTCTATAACTCAGGCCAATTCTAATTCTGAGACTTGATTTAGGCATGATGGTGCAATGTAGCCACAGCAGGGTTTCTGTCCTGCCTCACCTTGCCAGCAATGGGAGCTGGGGTTCTGTGTCTATTCACCATGGTGGGGTAGAGGGTTGAATTCTGCACAGGTGGCTGCTCCCGTCTGTCTGCATGGGCTGGAGAGACTGTGGCCATCAGTGTTCTCAGCCTGTCTCACCAGGATTTCTCATTCATCGGCTCTCTGATTCACTCACTGGGTTCTGTTACAAGAAGGAGATTCCCCTGAAGCTATGTTCTGCTTTTTAACCATGTCTGTAATTTCTGTTCTCAGTACTGTGGTTAGTTTCAGTTCTTTATTCTCCTCCCCTGTAGAAGACCTTTCCTGTGACTCTCAGACCTAAAGGTCTGCTGATGAAATGAGGTAGTTTAGCGTGGAGAATCTTATGCTGCCCTTGTTCCTCGTGAATGTTATAGAACATTTCCTAATTAAGGCATCTCATTTATTGCAGTAGGATCCTTAATAAATCAAGGACTGCGTTTCATTGACATAATGGAAATACACTAGAGTCATACAGATGAATAAGACATTAGTATTTGGGTTTCTTTTATTTATCTCTTTATTATAAGTTCATTAGTATCTTTTGGGGGGCTCTGTCGCTGCTGTATGTGGGCTTTCTCTAGGTGTGGTGAGCAAAGTCTATTCTCTAGCTGAGGTGAGTGGGCTTCTCATTGCAGTGGCTTTTCTTGTTTCAGAGCACAGGCTATGGGGCACATGGGTTTCAGTACTTGCAGCTCACAGGCTCTAGAATGTGGGCTCCGTAGTGTCAGTGCATAGGCTTCATTGCTCCATGGCATGTGTAATCTTCTCAGACCAAGGATCAAATCTGTGACCCTGCATTGGCAGGCAGATTATTAACCACAAGGGAAGTCCCCACTTCTTTGATTATAAATGAGTTATTCATCTGAATAAAGTGTTTCTTGAGGAAAAAAAGAACCTCAAATTATATGCAACAGAAATTTCATGAGGGAAATTCTAGCACTATTATTAGCCAGGTTTTACTTTAAGCAAATTGGGGGTATTAATATAAAATTATAGAAATTAAAATAATCTAAGCTGCTTACCAGTGTATGTCAGAAGCATTCCTAATATATATAGGTCTGGCTGTACCCTCAAAAACACTGATGTGGAGGGTTGATCATGTGGTCAGAACATGTATGTATTTTGGACTGCAAGTTAAAAGTCTAATCCAATCCCTCATTCATTTTACTGATGAAGAAATTGAAGCTCAGAAAAATGAAATGACCAGTTCAACCTCACATATGTAAAAGAGGCAGCTTCATCAAGCACTTTCTAATAAGTTATGACCCTATGGCCAGAGGTAAAGCTATTCTGGGTGAGGATATTTAAAACTCATTACAAAACTCAACTTTCTTCTTCTTTTTTTCTTTTTTTTTCAAAACTCAACTTTCATCATCACCTTGTAATTCTGTAAGTAAAAATGAAATCCTTAGTTCCTATAAGAATTAACCCTCTAATATTCAGGTTAGCAGTCTTCAAAGGTGGACTTCCCTGGTAGCTCAGTGGTGAAGAATCCACCTGCCAAATGCAATAGATGTGGGTTTGATCCCTGGATTGTGAAGATATCCTAGAGAAGGAAATGGCTACCCATTTCAGTATTCTTGCCTGCGAAGCCCCATAGACAGGGAAGCCTGGTCACAGTCCATGAGGTCACAAAAGAGTCACCTCAACTTAGCAGCTAAACAGCATTTTGCCGGACATTGCTGTCTTAGAAGAACACGTCTTGCAGTCCCACCCAAGGTGGAGCTGAGTTGACAAGGGTGAGGGGTTCACAATGGACACGACCATGCTCAGAGGAGGATTCAGAGTAGGGGATCAGCAACTCTGTCATAGATGATTGAACCTGAAAAGGACTCAAAGAGTGTCACATGCTGATCGCACACTGGTGGTCACACTTGAGGACGTGGATAGAGAAGGAGGCCTGTCAATACTGGACTTCGCTATACCACTGATGTCACTTTCTGGATGTTTTAAAACAAGAAACTGCCTCTGACCTGCTGCCCCTTTCCAAGTTACTTTCTCCTTTACAGTCACTTTTTTTTTTTCAGAGATTATTTCCACTCTCTTTAATAAAATTTCTATTTGAAGAATTAAAAAATATATATATATACATGGCTGGGAGATGTTACTGTTTTATGAAAATGACAGAATGGTATTTACAAAGGGCAAATGATATCTGGGCATTACTATGGCGAATGTTTTATCCTTGTAGACCCTCTGTCCTTTACAGTCATTTTTTAAAAAAGAATACTACAGGGCTTCCCTGGTGGTCCAGTGGGTAAGGACACCGCCTTGCAGTGCAAGGGGTGCCGGTTTGATCCCTGGCCTGGGAAGATCCCGCGTGCCGCGGAGTGGCTGGACTGATGTGTCCAATTACCAAGCCGGAGCTCTGGAGCGCATGCGCCCAGAGCCGGTGCTCTGTGACAACAGAGCCACTGCGATGGGAGGCCCACACGGGCCAAAGAACAAAGATGGATGAAAATAGATAAATGAAAGACCAGCAGAAGTGACCTACCCGCCCCCCTCCCTCCCCAACCCACCCCCTCCCCCAAAAAAAAACCAAGAAAGAATACTACAAATTTGCCATCTTAACCTCAACACCTATTGGTCTTCCTGTTGGGCCTCCTCCCTCTATCTCTTTCTGCAAAATAGCACTGTTCATTCATTCATCCAACTAATATTTATAACGTGATGAAGTTGTAACCTAGGCTCATGGTGACTATAAAAGACAGTCCTTGGCACCAGGGAGCTCAACCCAGTGCTCTATGGCAACCAGAGGGATGGGTTAGGGTGAGAGATGGGAGGAGCAGAGTTGACAAGGGTGAGGGGTTCACAATGGACACGACCATGCTCAGAGGAGGATTCAGAGTAGGGGATCAGCAACTCTGTCATAGATGATTGAACCTGAAAAGGACTCAAAGAGTGTCACATGCTGATCGCACACTGGTGGTCACACTTGAGGACGTGGATAGAGAAGGAGGCCTGTCAATACTGGACTTCGCTATACCACTGATGTCACTTTCTGGATGTTTTAAAACAAGAAACTGCCTCTGACCTGCTGCCCCTTTCCAAGTTACTTTCTCCTTTACAGTCACTTTTTTTTTTTCAGAGATTATTTCCACTCTCTTTAATAAAATTTCTATTTGAAGAATTAAAAAATATATATATATACATGGCTGGGAGATGTTACTGTTTTATGAAAATGACAGAATGGTATTTACAAAGGGCAAATGATATCTGGGCATTACTATGGCGAATGTTTTATCCTTGTAGACCCTCTGTCCTTTACAGTCATTTTTTAAAAAAGAATACTACAGGGCTTCCCTGGTGGTCCAGTGGGTAAGGACACCACCTTGCAGTGCAAGGGGTGCCGGTTTGATCCCTGGCCTGGGAAGATCCCGCGTGCCGCGGAGTGGCTGAACCCATGTGTCCAATTACCGAGCCGGAGCTCTGGAGTGCATGCGCCCAGAGCCGGTGCTCTGTGACAACAGAGCCACTGCGATGGGAGGCCCACACGGGCCAAAGAACAAAGATGGATGAAAATAGATAAATGAAAGACCAGCAGAAGTGACCTACCCGCCCCCCTCCCTCCCCAACCCACCCCCTCCCCAAAAAACCAAGAAAGAATACTACAAATTTGCCATCTTAACCTCAACACCTATTGGTCTTCCTGTTGGGCCTCCTCCCTCTATCTCTTTCTGCAAAATAGCACTGTTCATTCATTCATCCAACTAATATTTATAACGTGATGAAGTTGTAACCTAGGCTCATGGTGACTATAAAAGACAGTCCTTGGCACCAGGGAGCTCAACCCAGTGCTCTATGGCAACCAGAGGGATGGGTTAGGGTGAGAGATGGGAGGGAGCTAAGAAAGGGAGGGGACATATGTACACTTGTGACTGATTTGTGATAATCTATGGCAGAAGCCAGCACAATACTGTAAAGTAATTATCCTCCAATAAAAAATTTTTAAAAATAAAGTGAAAGTCCTTAGGATAAATAAAGATGTGGTGCATATAGATAATGAAATGCCACTCAGTCATGAAAAAGAATGAAGTAATGTCATTTGAAGCAACATGGATGGACCTAGAGGTTATCATACTAAGTGAAGAAAGTCAGAAAGAGAAAGACAAATACTATACAGTATCACTTACACGTGGAGTCTAAACCACGACACAAGTGAACTTATCAATGAAACAGAAACCGATTCACAGACAGAGAGCAGACTTATGGTTGTCAAGAGGGTAGGGAGGTATGGAGTGGGAGTCCAGGATTTGTAGATGCACACTATTATATAGAGAATGAATAAACAAGGTCCTACTGTATTGGTACCTATATTGAATATACTGTGATAAATTATAATGACAAAGAATATGAAAAAGAATATATATGTATATATATATATGTATAATTATATGTATAATTGAGTCACTTTGATATATAGTAGAAATTATTACACTGTAATTCTACTATACTTCAATAAAAAATAAGTTTTAAAAAGCTAGTCCTTATCTCATAGAGTTTACTTTCTGGTGGGGAGCACAAACGATCACACAACTATTTACTCTGATGCCAACATTAAGGAAAAGTGGAGAGCATTAGGAGGGAGTGTACTGGGAACCTAATTTAGATTGGAGCAGGAGGTGATGAGCCAATAAGGCCTCTTTAAGCAAGTGGAAGTTAACCTGATAATTCAAGAAGTAATAGATATTGGCAGGAGTGAAGAAAGGGTGGAATAGATTTAGGACCTGCAGAAGGAAAGAACATGGACAGGCAGTTCATAAAGCAAAAAGAAAGTGGGTCGTTGTAGCTAAAGCTGATGAGCTAATAGGTAAGCAGTGCCAAGTGGGTCTAGGGTAACAAGCAGCAGTGTGGTCATGGAGGCCACGCTGAGACCTTTAATCTTTCTTCTTAAACGGTTTTTTTTTTTTTTTTTCCCAATTGGCTGTGTTGGGTCTTCATTGTTAAGCAAGGACTTTCTCTAGTTGCTGTGCATGGAGGCTACTTTGTTGCAGTACACAGGTTTCTCATTGCTCTGGCTTCTCTTGTTTTGGACCACAGGCTCCAGAGGGTGTGGACTACAGTAATTATAGCTGGCGGACTTAGTTGCCTCCATGGTATTATGGAATCTTCCTAGACCAGGGATCAAACCATGTCCAGGGGACCATGTCCCCTGCATTGTCAGGCGAACTCTTAACCACTAGACATCAGGGAAGTCCTGAGACCTTTGATATTGATTCCAAATGCAAAGGAAAGTCATTGTGAAGAGATATAATCAAATTTATACTTTAAGAATATTGCTGGGGAAAAAAAAAGGAATATTGCTGTCTGTTGGCCAGTGACTGGATTAGAATGGAACAGGAAAGCCATTAGAAGGCCATGGCAGTGCTCTCAGTGGAACACAATGGTGACTGGGAGCTAGATGGTGGCCTTGGGGACAGAGGGAAGTAGAAAGACTCAAAGTATATTTTGCAGGTTGACAGATCCTGATCTATTGGATGTCTAGGAAACGTTAACTATGACCTCTTGGTTTTTGGCTTATGCAATTGCATGGATTGGTGATGACATTTACTGAGGCTTAAGATGTTGGAAGAGCGACTTACCTGGTGGTCCAGTGCTTAAGACTCTGCCTGCAATGCAGGTTCACCAGCTTGATTCGTGGTCTGGGAAGATGTCACATGTCATGGGGCAACTCATTTTATGTGCCACAACTACTGAGCTCACATACAGCAACTACTGGAGTCTGTGTGCCTTAGAGCTTGTGTTCTGCAACAAGAGAAGCCACCAAAATGAGAAACCCATGCAGAATGAAGAGTAGCCCCTGCTCTCTGCAACTGGAGTAATTCTGCACAGCAAGGAAGACCCAGCACAGCCAAAAATAAATAAACAATATTTTTTTAAAGGTAGAAGAGTGGTGATCCAGTGGGTAAGGACACCACCTTGCAGTGCAAGGGGCACTGGTTCGATCCCTGGCCTGGGAATATCCCACATGCTGTAGAGCGGCTGGACTGATGTGTCCAATTACCAAGCCAGAGCTCTGGAGCACATGTGCCCAGAGCCCGTGCTCTGCAATGAGAGAGGCTGCTGTGATGGGAGGCCCACACAGGCTGAAAAACAAAGGTAAATGAATGAAAGATCAATAGAAGTGGCCAAAAAAAAAAAAAAAAACGGTGAAAGAGTAAAAGGTATGTGAAAAAAGGCAAGAATTTCTTGTGTTAGATGTCTGTGAAACATCAAAGGGCAGATGTTAATAAGGCACCTGGATCTATGGGTGTCAAACTCAAAAGAGAGGTCTGGACTGAACATAAATTTGGCATATGATTGGTGTCGAAAGCCATACAACATGAAGGTCATCTAGAGCAAGGGAAAAAGTGACAAGAAACCTCACACTATAAAGATCAGACTAAGAAGAAATAGCCAGAGTGAACACAAATAGAGAAGACAGAGGAAAAGGAGGGGGTGTGATGTCATGGTAGCTAAGGCAAGAGACAATTTTAGAAGGAGGGTGTGGTCCACTCTGTGTAGTGCCACTGAGGACCCAGGTAAGCTGAGTGTGGCAAAAGGTTCACTGGATGAGGAAGTCATTGGTGATCTTCGCCAAGAGTGGTTTTGATTAAGTTATGAGGCAGAAGTTGACGAAAGTGACTATCTGATCACAGTGAGCATTAAAGAAAGAAAACAAATGGTAAAGGATGGAAAAGACCAAAATATCAGAGCACATCGCTTGTATTAAGTATGAAAACTGTTTCCTGAAACTTGTTTTCAGTGTGTGCAAATGTCCAGTTGTGGATCGTAGTTGAAAGAATTTGAGAAGCAATGGGAGATCGATTTGGAGACTGTTTTCATGGTCATGGCTGTGGGTGGGGTTCCCACTGACATCTACTGGGTAGAGGCCAGGATGCTGCTAAACATCCTGCAACACAAAGGACAGCCCCCACACTCACCTAGCCCAAAATCTCCACGATGCTGAAGCTGAGAAACCCTGTTTTAAGCTCAGGGGTTTCAACTACAGCTGAACATGAGGATTACTTGGGAAGCTTTTCAAAAATGCACATGTTGGGCCCTTCTGGGCACTAGTATATTTAATATTCTTTCCAGACGGCTATTATGTGTAGCCTGGGTTGCATACTCCTGCATTGGGGTTTATGCATATGTGCTAAAAAAGGAAGAGCTGGATTGAAGAGGCTCTAAGATTCCTGACATCCTCCCACTCACCCTGCCATGAAAGCCCCAAACCCATCTGATCACCAAATCTCAACCAAGAGGCCTTGCAAAGTGGTTTTCATGAAACTAACACCTTCTTCTGGACCGAAGTGAAAGTGAAAGTTACTCAGTTGTGTTCAACTCTTTGTACCCCATAGACTGTAAGTCCCCTAGGCTCCTCTGTCCGTGGAATTCTCTCCAGGCAAGAATACTGGAGTGGGTAGCCATTCCCTTCTCCAGGGAATCTTCCCAACCCAGAACCTGGGTCTTCTGCATTGCAGGCAGATTCTTTACCACATGTCACACTTCTGGATGCCTCTCTCCAATCTCCTATCCTTCACTTGGAGAATAACTGGCTATTTTTAAGTTCTTACTCCTTTCCTGGCTAGGAGCTGAGGAAGACCACCAGAGAAGACAGGATGTGGCTTCTCAGTAACCTACTTTAGTTCCCTTTCTTAAGAGAACTTTCATGTTTTGTCTTTGATGCTCCTTTGTTTCATTATGATGTGAATACAGGTATATTTATTTTTACATATCCTGCTCTTAATCCAGGGTGCTTTTTCTATCTAAGCATTCATCCTCCTCCAATTCTGGTAGAATCTCTGCCATTATCTCTTTAATGTGTTGCCTCTCCTTCTCTCTGTTCTCTCCTTGGATCTGCTATTAGATTCATGTTGGATTTTATTATTCTATTCTTCATATTACATTGATTTCACTTTCATAATCTCTGTTCTTCTCTCTATGCTTCAGTGTGATTCTTCTCAGACTCATCTTGCAAACCACTACTTCTCTCTCTAGTCATCTGGACTAGTTAACTTGTCTATTGAGTTTTTCATTTTCTGACGAGTTCATGTCCAAAATTTCTGTTCTAATTTTCTTTAATGTTATTATTTTTTAAATTTGCTTATGTATTTGGCTGCCCTGGGTCTTGCAGCATGTGGGATCTAGTTTCTTGACCCGTGGCCTCCCTGCATTGGGAATGCAGCGTCTTAGCCACTGGGTCACCAGGAAGTCTAGTTCCCAATGTTCTCTTCCTGCCTTGTTCTATTCCTTTCGAATGTTTAAAACTTCTCAGATTGTTTTATTGTTTTTAGTTGTTGGAGTATTGACTGAATCTCATCTCATGTAGATGTGTGTAGTAGCCTAACACCTTTGAGACAATGTAGCCCCTATATAGTGGGCTAACAGTCACTTAATATTCACCACACTTCCTACACTAAGTTGAGAGTATTGTTCCCACTGATGTCTAGAGCTCCAAATTTTTTTTTTTTGTACAGCTTCATTTTTAATAAAATGTTTCCTGTTGTTTTGAAGTGAAAGTGTTACTCAATCATGTCTCACTCTTTGCAATCCCATGGACTGCAGCCTGCCAGGCTCCTCTGTCCATGGATTTTTCCAGGTAAGAATACTGGAGTAGGGTGCCACTTCCTATTCCAGGGATCTATGTGTAGGGCTTTGTGCTACTGGGCCAAAAAAGTTCATTAGGGCTTTTCAGTTAGATGTTATGGGAAAACCCAAACAAAATTTTGGCCAGTCCAACAGATGTGTCCTATGAATTTCTCATTTAATCCTCACATATTATGTAAGGAAGAGTGTGTTAGTATTCCTGCTTTCCAGATGAGGAATTTCAGGCTAGAGGAACATAATTAAGTTGCCCTAAGTTACAGAGGTAGCAAATGATCAAGTATAGATTTAAACCCTGACAGTCCGACCCCAGAGCGTGTGGTCCTAATCATCAGGAATACCATTCCTCAGAAGATTATAGTGACCTGCTACTGACATTGGAGCATGTATTATCTTGATCATTGCTTTCCATTGGTTGTCATCTTCTAAAGTAAGACACTGCTCGTTCAACAAATACTTACGATGCTGCCAATCCCTAGCCTTATATCACACACTGAAGACATCAAGATGAGTCAGACTGATCACTGACCTCAAGGAGGTGATGGTTCCCATAAGATGGTCACAAGAAAGAGAGTCATGAAAACACATAATTATAATTCAGTATGGCAACTCATGATTCACTGCATGTTTGTACAGAGTGCTAGGGAATCTCAAAAGATGGAGTGGCTAATTCTATGAAGGGGAGTTTGGGAAGACTTCAGAAAGAAGGAGAAATTTAAAATAAGTTTTAGGGACTTCCCTGGTGGTCCAGTGATTAAGACTCATGTTCCCAATGCAGGGGGTGTGGGTTCGATTCCTGGTCAGGGGACTAGATCCCACATGCCACATCCCACATGCAATGAAGATCGAAGATGTGGCATGTCGAAACTAAGGTCAGGTACAGCCAAATAAGTAAATAAATGTTTTTAAAAATAAAATAAAATTTAAAGGATTAATAGTTAATCGCATGGATGTGGATGTATAAGAAGTTCCAAAGCAGAGGAAGTAATGTTCAAGAACATGAAGGTTGAAGAGTGCATGGCAGGTCAGGGAATGAACACAGGTGAAAGAGACAGGAGTACCAAGTCCAAGGGTCATCTTCAAATATGTTCTTCAGACCACTGTTTCACTGGATGATGCAGTTCTGAAGTCAAGTAGGCATAGAGACCATGGTACCCTAGAAGCTCTCTTAAGTAATCACAATGCATGTAAGCATATTAGAGACTTTAAGAAGTACTGCAGGCACTGAAACTATTAAACTCTTTTTAAAACAAATTTCTCATCTTAATTGTCCACAGAATTCCCTTTTGAAACCTCAGAATGACCTTTTTACTTGTCACCTCAAGAATTTCCATTTTTTGGCCGATTACTCAGTCATAAAAAAAATGAAATAATGCCATTATAGCAACACGGATGGATCTAGAGATTATCATTCTAAGTGAAGTCAGAAAGAGAAAGACAAATATCACATGATATCACTCCTATGCGGAATCTAAAATATGACTCAAATGAACTTACTTCCTAAACAGAAACAGACTCACAGACCTAGAGAACAGACTTATACTTGCCAAGGGGGAGAGGGCTGAGGGAGGGATGTATTGGGAATTTGGGATTTACAGGTGCAAACTATTATACAGAGGATGGATAAACAAGATCCTACTCTATAGTACAGGGAACTATATTCAATACCCTGTGATAAACCATAATTGTGGCAGTACGTCAGCAGGTGCATAGAGAATAGTGGGTGTGATAAGACTTTAAGAAATACACACAGACATATAGACAGAGAGAAAGGATGGGTAGGGAGATGTCAAGGGGGCAGGGCTCAAGACCTCTTGGGTCAAGGCCCTGAACACATTTACCAGTCCGCTTTTATTGAGCACTTAAGCATCCAGGTGTTTACAGGGAATAATATTAACACGGCTGGGACCTACTTACAGCCCTGATCCATAATTACTCTCGTGACTCTAATTACATTATCTCCTTAATGAAAGGCGCACTACAGCTGAGGGGCAACTAGACCAGCAAGAAGTTAAGGAGTCTGTTCTGCATGCGCACGCAGCATTCTAATGTGCACTGACCCAGTGTTCCAAAATCCACAGCAGATCTCTCACCTGTTTCTGATCAGTATGCCCCCAGCTAATGAGCCCATGTGAATCGAATCGACTTTTTTTTTTTTTTTTTTGTCTTAGTTATTTCATTTCCAAGATGTTTTTCTCCTGGCTCAGGCAAAGCAGAAAAAACCTCCACTGGCTTGTTTTTCCACATGTAATGTAAAAGAACATGAAAAAAAGAATATATATATATATATATATATATGTGTGTGTGTGTGTGTGTGTGTGTGTGTGTGTATATCTGAATCACTTTCTTATATAGCAGAAATTAATACTGTAAATCATCTATATGTCAATAAATTTTTTTTAAGTTTCCAGTTTTTATAGTTTTAATTTTTCTATTGAGATTCCCTATCTGTTCACTTACCAGTATCGTATTTTCCTCTTAATTCTTTGAACAGAAGTTTGACAGCTACTTTGAAGTCTTTTTTGCTGACTCTATAACCTTAGACCCTCTAAGATTTGCCTTCTTAAAAAGATTTACTATGGATTATTTTCCTGTTTGTAGGTCTAACAACTTGATTCTCAGCCATTGTGATCATACATTTTAGAGACTCTAGTTTTTGTTTTCTTTCTCTGCAGAGCATTGATTATTGTTTTAGCAGGCTCATTAGTTAATGAACAACCATGTCAAACTTATACAGCCTTATGTTTCTATTTGGTTAGTGCTAATACATGGAAAGTTCAAGATGCTACCCAAACCATTCTAACTTGGCAGTGCTCAGCTTCCCAACTCCCTTCATCACATATGAACTTTGTTGGGACTTGGCTTTAGATTTTGTTAGGGTGAATTTAGAACAGACGTTACTCTAGGGCTTGGACCTAAGGTACCAGCTTTCTAGTGTCTCAGCTGGATGCCAGGGATGCTAATTAGGTGTAAACAAGATCTCTTCATTTTGGCAGGGCTTCCAATGTCCTCAAGTTCTGTTCAGTTCATACTTGGTCCACTCTCAAAATCATAGATATTACTGTCTGGTGAGTTTCAAAAAGTCTTTCCCTGCACATGGACAGTCCATCTTATGTGAACGGATGTGTAGGGGCTTTCTATATGCACTCCTGGGCCCCTTCTTTACTTAAGTCCCTCCTGTGCCATATCCCAGCTCACAGCCTCAACTTGCTTCAGCTGCCCCCAGACCATTATTTCTACCTCATCAGCTCAGATAGACCACAGTGTTCCTCTTGGACTCCAATTCTTTGTTATTAGCTAGAAAATGTTCTTAATACAGAGAATTGGGTAGTCAAGAGTCTCATGTTGTCTAAATTGCCTTTTCTAAGGCTTCTCTGTCCATGGGACTCTTTAGGCAAGAACACTGGAGTGGGTAGCCATTCCCTTCTCCAGGGGATCTTCTCAACCCGGGCCTCCTAAATTGTAGGCAAATTCTTTACCAGCTGAGCCACCAGGGAAGCTTTTAAGGGATTACAGTCTTTTCTTTAATTAAATAATCAATTAATTTATTTTTGTCTGCACGGGGTCTTCATTGCTATGCACGGGCTTCTCACTGTGTTGGAAGTTTGACATTTGAAGTCTTTTTGCTGACTCTATAACCTTAGACCCTCTAAGATTTGCCTTCTTAAAAGATTTACTATGGATTATTTTCCTGTTTGTAGGTCTAACAACTTGATTCTCAGCCATTGTGATCATACATTTTAGAGACTCTAGGTTTGTTTTCTTTCTCTGCAGAGCATTGATTATTGTTTTAGCAGGCTCATTAGTTAATGAACAACCATGTCAAACTTATACAGCCTTATGTTTCTATTTGGTTAGTGCTAATACATGGAAAGTTCAAGATGCTACCCAAACCATTCTAACTTGGCAGTGCTCAGCTTCCCAACTCCCTTCATCACATATGAACTTTGTTGGGACTTGGCTTTAGATTTTGTTAGGGTGAATTTAGAACAGACGTTACTCTAGGGCTTGGACCTAAGGTACCAGCTTTCTAGTGTCTCAGCTGGATGCCAGGGATGCTAATTAGGTGTAAACAAGATCTCTTCATTTTGGCAGGGCTTCCAATGTCCTCAAGTTCTGTTCAGTTCATACTTGGTCCACTCTCAAAATCATAGATATTACTGTCTGGTGAGTTTCAAAAAGTCTTTCCCTGCACATGGACAGTCCATCTTATGTGAACGGATGTGTAGGGGCTTTCTATATGCACTCCTGGGCCCCTTCTTTACTTAAGTCCCTCCTGTGCCATATCCCAGCTCACAGCCTCAACTTGCTTCAGCTGCCCCCAGACCATTATTTCTACCTCATCAGCTCAGATAGACCACAGTGTTCCTCTTGGACTCCAATTCTTTGTTATTAGCTAGAAAATGTTCTTAATACAGAGAATTGGGTAGTCAAGAGGCTCATTTTGACTAAATTTCCTTTTCTAAGGCTTCTCTGTCCATGGGACTCTTTAGGCAAGAACACTGGAGTGGGTAGCCATTCCCTTCTCCAGGGGATCTTCTCAACCCGGGCCTCCTAAATTGTAGGCAAATTCTTTACCAGCTGAGCCACCAGGGAAGCTTTTAAGGGATTACAGTCTTTTCTTTAATTAAATAATCAATTAATTTATTTTTGTCTGCACGGGGTCTTCATTGCTATGCACGGGCTTCTCACTGTGTTGGATTCTCTTGTTGCAAAGCATGGGTTCTAGGGCACATAGACTCAGTGGTTGTGACACATGGGCTTACTTACCCTTCTGCATGTGGGATCTTCCCAGACTAGGGATCAAATCCATGTCCCATGTGTTGGCAGG
The DNA here is from genome assembly GCA_022376925.1 of Tragulus kanchil. Classification (NCBI taxonomy): domain Eukaryota; kingdom Metazoa; phylum Chordata; class Mammalia; order Artiodactyla; family Tragulidae; genus Tragulus; species Tragulus kanchil. The sequence continues at coordinate 97,674,234 of JAIOJX010000029.1, forward strand.
TGGATTCTTAGACATTGGACCACCAGGGAGGTCCTGGGATTTTTTTATAGTCTTGTGCTGCCTATTGTCCACTCCCTAAAAACAGTTGCCTATAAATTTTGCCCAGTTTTATAGTTGTTTATGGAAGGAGATTTATTCTGGTATAATTTACCCCATCACGGTCAGAAATGGAAGACCATGATAATGTTATTAAACCACACATGAAACTAGCAACATGCAAAATATACTTTGAGAAATATTGAGGTAAGTTTATGTTTAATTTTATCCCCATTGTAAACATTTATTTGTTTATTTGGCTGTGCCAGGTCTTGGGATCTTTTACTTGTGGCATGTGGGATCTAGTTCCCTGACCAGAGATTTAACCCAGGCCCCCTGCATTAGGAGTATGGAGTCTTAACCTGGACCAGCAAGGAAGTCCCTTAAATGTAATTTTTCTGAGGTAGTTCAGAGTGATAAGGAAAGATGGAAAAAAAGTTATCCTGTATGGCAAATACATCGGGAAAATCCTCACATTTTATTGATTCTTATGTACAAAGGCCAGTGATGCACAAGTATTGGTAGGATGTTGTACATCACAGTGAGGAGATTATCTGGTTTATCTAGGTGATGTTTTCTGGGCTCAATCATCTTCTCTCAACAGCTCAATGTCAATAAAAGTCCTAATAGAAAAAACAATAAAAATAAGAAAAAAAATGGGAACCCTGGGACAATGTTATTACACCATTGGTGTTTTCCAGAAGAACCAATTCTTCCTCCTTCTTAAACAGACATGATGACATTCAAAGCCAAAACTAACCTCCTTTACACAAAAGATTTGTTATGCAAGGATTTTCTCTGGAATATGGCTCAGATAGGAAAGAATTTGCCTGTAATGCAGGAGACCCAGGTTCAGTCCCTGGGTTGGGAAGAACCCCTAAAGAAGGGCATGGCAATCCCCTCCAGTATTCTTACCTAGAGAATCCCATGAACAGAGGAGCCTGGTGGACTACAGACCATGGTGTCACAGAGTTGGACATTACTGAAGCAACTTAACACCTTCATTTTCATTTTCACAAAAGCCTATGTCAAGAGAGGAATGCTTCTTTTGTTTGTGTTCACATAAAATGAACAAACAACGATAGATCCTCACAGAGAGGAATTCTCTCTAGGCAGTACTCTGCCAAGGTACTTTAATCCCCTTTTTACTGGAGCTCTTGTAAACCCAAAGGACATTTCTTTCTCTCTCTCTGTTTATAAAGCCATTTTAAATTTAAGTAATTTATTTATTTGGGCCATGCCACATGCAAGAGCTTAGTTCCCCAACCAGGGATCAAACTGCCATCCCCTGCATTGGGAGTGTGGAGTTTTAACCCCTAGACCACAGGAAAGTTCCCCAAAGGGCATCTCTTTAAGTAGAGATAAGACTGAAGGAGGAAATTCAATTTAGTTATGCCTCTTCGATAGGAATTCTCACTTGGGACCTATCGCAACAATGGTGGACATACTATTCCAAATTGTGATGAGCAACTCCAGGAATACTGGTTATAATTCCCACAGTTTCTTAAAGATCAAGAAAAGTCCTCAGGTACTCCCCCTTTTTTTTTTTTTTTTGAGGTTCCTGATATATTAAGAAAGGATAAAGCTCTAAAGCAGGGCTACAAAAATCATGATGTATTTTAAATGCTTCCATCTGATAAATTAATACATTTAAAACAAGAACATACAAAGTGGATTTATGCCATTTGGAGTTTTCCCTGTGGCTGTTTTGAGGATCTTATTTGGAGGTAATATCAAAGGTCTAAGGTTGAGCTCCTTCAGGAATCTAAGTCCATCCTAACTCTCCTGTAATGGATCCTGACCATCCCCTGGATGTTGCTAAGGTCTTCCACTTGGTCAGACAATGGTTCTGAGCTTTAAAAGCTCTCTCTTCAGAAAGATGGACAAGAGGCACATGAACAGATACTCAACATTGCTAAGTATTAGAGAAATGCAAATCCAAACTACATTAAGGTAGCACCTCACACCAGTTAAAATGAGCATCATCAAAACATCTACAAACTATAAATGCTGGCGGGAGTGTGGAGAAAAGGGAACCCTACTACAAACTGTTGGTGGAAATATAAATTGGTACAATCACTGTGGAGTACAGTATTTTATTGTTCAGTTGCTAAGTTGTGTCTGACTCTTATGTGACTCCATGGATTGCAGCATGCCAGTCTCCTCTGTCCTTCACTATCTCTCCAAATTTGCTCAAATTCTTGTTCATTGAATCAGTGATGCTATCTAACCATCTCATCCTCTGCTGTTCTCTTCTCCTTTTGCCTTCAGGTTTTCCCAACATGAGTCAGGTCTTTTCCAATGAGTTGGTTCTTCACATCAGGTGGCCAAAATACTGGAGCTTCAGCTTTAGCAACAGTCCTTCCAATGAATATTCAGGGTTGATTTCCTTTAGGATTGATTAGTTTGATCTCCTTGCAGTCCAAGGGACTCTCAAGAGTCTTCTCCAACACCACAATTCAAAAGCATCAGTTCTTCAGTACTGATCCTTCTTTATGGTCCAGCTCTCATATCCGTACATGATGACTAGAAAAACCATAGCTCTCATTATACAGACTTCTATTGGCAAAGTGATATCTCTGCCTCTTAATATGCTTTCTAGATTTGTCATAGCTTTCCTTTCAAGAAGTAAGCATCTCAATTTCATTACTACAATCTGAACCCGTGTGTCCAGCATTGCAGGAGGATTCTTTACCACTGTGTCACTTATTCTTTTATGGAGAACAGTATAGAGATTCCTTAAAAAGCTAAAAATACAGCTACCATACAATGCAGCTATCCTACTCTTGGGTATATATCTGGAGAAAAATATGATTTGAAAGAAAATATGCACCCCCACTGCAGCGCTATTTACAACAGCCAAGACGTGGAGGCAACTTAAGTGTCCATCAACAGATGAATGCATAAGGAAGATGTGGTACATATATACAGTAGAATACTACTTTGCCATTGAAAAGAATGAAATACTGCCATTTGCACCAACATGGATAGACCTGGAGATTATCAGAGTAAGTGAAGTCAGAGAGAGGAAAGCAAGTATCATATGATATTGCTTATGTGCGGAATCTAAAAAAGAAAAATGGTACACAACAAGCATAGAATGACTGAAAGATAGAAAGAAGGCAGACTTCCTAAGGACAACAGAATTCGAGGAACAATATGGCTGTGAGTTCTGTAGGTTTTCTTTCTATCTCCCATATATTCTGAATAGAGCAATCAGAGAAACCTGCGTTGGAGAAACCTGCAAAATGGAACCACCGAAAGACACAGTGAAGAAAAAAAGAAGCCTCCAAGAGAAGCCTATTCCCCTTGAACAAAGGATCAAGAAGAGATGCATAAGAGAACGGAAAACTATTATCCCCCCAACTCCTGCCAAACATTGATGGATCAGTATCCATACTCAAGGTTTCTGCCAGGCCCAAGGGGGAGTTCATCTTCCATATCCCTGACAGCCTCAAGGAAATAAAAGTGAAGTTTTGATTTACCCACATGGTGGTGTTCGCAGGGCCAGACAGGGTGCTAAGGTATTCTCACCCAGCAAAGAAGGCAACGCTATGATTTTCCTGCTTTGGAACTGTCAGTGGGTTCCCCTGAGGAGCTGCACCTCTGCTTCCACTTGGCATTGGTGAAATGGAATGAGGCAGTTTTGGTGGGGGTGCTAGATGGGTCTTCATATCCCCCACCCCAGTGTCAACTCAGCAAAGATGGGAACTGAGCTTATAACCCGCTGGGAGACAATGAGGTAGAGTGAGTCAGTTACTGAATTTCCACCCCACTGCTCTGCACTCACAGGCTGCATGAGTCACTGCTCCACCTTTGTCAGAATGCTGTCAGCAGAGTCCAGGAGGGAGCTGAAAACCCACCCACACCTTGACCTGTAGGCTACACCCATACGCTAAAATGGATGACTGTCTGCCCCCCAAATTAAATAGGATTCAATGTCTCACAATATAATAATAAAAATGTCCAGAATACAACTGAAAATTACTCATCATACAAACAGCTGAGAAAAATCACCATTCCAATGACAGACACAATCAACAGATGTCAACACTGAGATGACTCACATGTTGGAATTGTCTGACAAGGATTCTAAAGCAGTCATTATTTTAAAAATGCTTCTACAAGCAGTTTATATACATGTCTGAAACACAGGAAAAAGTAGAAAATCCTAGAAAAGAAGTAGAAGCTATTTTTAGAAAGAACCAAAGGGAAATTATAGAACTAAAAATACAATAACCCAATTAAAAAAAAAAACTTCACTGAATATACTCAATGCCAGAAAAAAATATGACAGAGGAATGAATCTGTGAGATCAAGGATAGAACAAGTAGAAATTACTCAATCTGAACAGCATAGAGAAAATACACTGAAAGAATAAAGAACAGAGTCTCAGGGACCTGTGGCACTATGATGGAAAAATCTAATATTCATGTCATTCAGGTCCTTGAAAGAGAAAAGAAAGTGGAGATAATACTGAAAAATTCCCAACTTAGGCAAAGCATATAAAATAACATTCAAAAATCCGAGTGAACCCCAACCAGGATAAACGCAAAGAAATTCACCAGGACCCACCATAATTAAACTTAACAACAAATTAAAAGTCTGAAACATCCAGAAAGAAATAATACTTTACCTACCTAGGAAAAATAATTTGAATAAAAGCAGATTTCTCATGAGGAACCAAAGAGGTCAGAAGAAAGTGGCACAATATATATTTTTTTCCAGCTCTTAGAGCATGTAAACTTAATTTAATTTTTATTAATTATTTTTATTTTGCTTGGTGAAATGGAATGAGGCAGTTTTGGTGGGGGTGCTAGATGGGTCTTCATATCCCCCACCCCAGTGTCAACTCAGCAAAGATGGGAACTGAGCTTATAACCCGCTGGGAGACAATGAGGTAGAGTGAGTCAGTTACTGAATTTCCACCCCACTGCTCTGCACTCACAGGCTGCATGAGTCACTGCTCCACCTTTGTCAGAATGCTGTCAGCAGAGTCCAGGAGGAGCTGAAAACCCACCCACACCTTGACCTGTAGGCTACACCCATACGCTAAAATGGATGACTGTCTGCCCCCCAAATTAAATAGGATTCAATGTCTCACAATATAATAATAAAAATGTCCAGAATACAACTGAAAATTACTCATCATACAAACAGCTGAGAAAAATCACCATTCCAATGACAGACACAATCAACAGATGTCAACACTGAGATGACTCACATGTTGGAATTGTCTGACAAGGATTCTAAAGCAGTCATTATTTTAAAAATGCTTCTACAAGCAGTTTATATACATGTCTGAAACACAGGAAAAAGTAGAAAATCCTAGAAAAGAAGTAGAAGCTATTTTTAGAAAGAACCAAAGGGAAATTATAGAACTAAAAATACAATAACCCAATTAAAAAAAAACTTCACTGAATATACTCAATGCCAGAAAAAAATATGACAGAGGAATGAATCTGTGAGATCAAGGATAGAACAAGTAGAAATTACTCAATCTGAACAGCATAGAGAAAATACACTGAAAGAATAAAGAACAGAGTCTCAGGGACCTGTGGCACTATGATGGAAAAATCTAATATTCATGTCATTCAGGTCCTTGAAAGAGAAAAGAAAGTGGAGATAATACTGAAAAATTCCCAACTTAGGCAAAGCATATAAAATAACATTCAAAAATCCGAGTGAACCCCAACCAGGATAAACGCAAAGAAATTCACCAGGACCCACCATAATTAAACTTAACAACAAATTAAAAGTCTGAAACATCCAGAAAGAAATAATACTTTACCTACCTAGGAAAAATAATTTGAATAAAAGCAGATTTCTCATGAGGAACCAAAGAGGTCAGAAGAAAGTGGCACAATATATATTTTTTTCCAGCTCTTAGGCAGCATGTAAAAACTTAATTTAATTTTTTATTAATTATTTTTATTTTGCTTTTACAGAGTTTTGTTGTTTACAGCTATACATAAACCCAAATCAGTCTTAGGTATACCCTTGACCCCTCCCACGTGAGTCCCCCTCACACTCCCTTCCCATCCTACCCCTCCAGGTTGTTGCATAGCCCCCATGAAAGTTTCCTTAATCTTATAGTGTATTCATAATGGTTGTCTCTTTTACATATGATAGTGCAGGTTTCCATGTTACTCTTTCCATACCTCTCATCCACTCTTCCCTCCCTGCAATGTTCATAAGTCTATTCTCTATGTCTGTTTCTCCACTGCTGCTCTTCGTGTGCATTTATCAGTACCATCTTTCTAGATTCCATATGTATGTATTAGTATATTGTATTGGTCCTCTTTTTGACTTACTTCACTTTGTAAATAGGTTCTTCATTCATCCACCTCATTAGGGTTGAGTCAGATGCATTTGTTTTTACAGCTACAAAATATTCCATTGTGTACATGTACCATAGCTTCTTTATCCATTCATTTGTCAATGGACATCTAGGTTGCTTCTATGTTCCAGCTATTGTAAAAAGAGAAAGTGGCACAATATTTTTTAAGTGCTAAGAGAAAGAACTGTCAATCATGAATGCAAAAGAAGTATGTATGTATTTATTTATTTGGTTATTTGGCTGCTCTGGGTCTTCACACAGGATCTTCATGCAGGATCTTCAGTCTTTATGGAGGAATGCGGGATTATTAGTTGCAGCATAAGAAGTCTCAGTTGTGGCATGTGAGATCTAGTTCCCTGACCAGGGATTGAACCTAGACCCTCTGCATTGGGAGCTCAGAGTCTTAGCCACTGGACCACTAGGAAAATTCTCAGCCATCTTTAAAAAAAATTGCATAATTTTTAGGGCTTCCCTGGTAGCTCAGCGGTAAAGAAACCACCTGTTGATGCAGGAGACACAGGTTCAGTCCCTGACTAGGGAAGATCCCACATGCTGTGGAGCAACTAAGCCCATGAGCCACAGCTATTGAGCCCATGTGCCGCAACTCCTGAAGCCTGTGCGCCCTAGAGTCCATGCTCCACAGCAAGAGAAGTCACCGGAACGAGAAGCCTGCTCACCTCAGCTAGAGAGTAGCCCTTACTCTCTGCAACTAGAGAAGAGCAATGAAGAAATGAAGCAGCAAAAAAGACTCAGAATAGCCAAAAAATAAATGAAATTTTAAAAAAAGAAAAAAAATATTAAAACAAACACAAAAAAATTTGCACAGTTTTTAAAGGTTACTTTCCATTTACACTTATTACAAGATATTGGCTATATTTACCATGTTGCACAATATATCCCTGAACATATCTTACCCTCAATAGTTTGTTTCTCCCACTTGCCCCTGTATTTCCTCTGCACCTCCCCGACACACTGGGAACCACTGCTTTGTTCTCTATGTCTGTGAGACTGCTTCTTTTTTTGTTATAGTTACTAGTTCATTGTACCTTTTAGGGTGCACGTATAAGTGATATCATACAGTATTTATCTTTCTCTGTCTGACTTATTTCATTTCACATAATGCCCTCCAAGTCTATCTACGTTGCTGCAGAGGACAAAATTTCAGAGAACAGTGATGTTGAATAGCTTGACCATTCTAAAGGAAATTTTGTACAGTGTGACAACATGAATGAACCTTGAGGACTTCAACAAGTGAAATAAGCCAGTCTCATGAGGACAAATACTGCATGACTCCACTTATATGAGGTATCTTAAATAGTCTAGCTCACAGAGGCAAGGAATAGAATGGTAGTTTCCAAAGACTAGGGGAAAGGGAGATCAGAAGTTGCTATTCAATGAGACTCAGTTCTAGAGATATAATATATGGCATGCTTATAGATGACAATACAGTATCATGCATTAAAAATCTATTCAGAAGTAATTCCCTGGTGGTACAGTGGATAGGAATCCACCTGCCAATGCAGGAGACACAAGAGAAGCCAGTTCAAACCCTGGGTCGGGAAGATCCCCTGGAGGAGGAATTGGCAACCCATTCCAATATTGTTGCCTGGGAAATCCTGTGGACAGAAGGGCCTGGTGGGCTACAGAATCTCAAAGAGTTGAATATGACTGCGAGACTAAACTACCACCACTATATCCAAAAAGTTAATTGATTAAAAATAAAGTAAAGCTATTGGCAGAAATGTGGATGGACTTTAGAGATTATTGTTCTAAGTGAAGTTGTTCAGAAAGAGAAAGACGAATACCATATGATATCACTTAGTTGTGGAATCTAAAATATGACAGAGAATGAACTTATTTATGAAATAAAACAGGCTCATAACATAGATAACAGACTTGATGGTTGCCAAGGAGGAGGGACTAGGTGGAGGGATGGATTGGGAGTTTGGGACTGGCAGATGTGAACTATTATATATAGGTATCAGGTTTTATAGAACAAACTCAAATAAATTTGCACAGTTTTTAAAGGTTACTTTCCATTTACACTTATTACAAGATATTGGCTATATTTACCATGTTGCACAATATATCCCTGAACATATCTTACCCTCAATAGTTTGTTTCTCCCACTTGCCCCTGTATTTCCTCTGCACCTCCCCGACACACTGGGAACCACTGCTTTGTTCTCTATGTCTGTGAGACTGCTTCTTTTTTTGTTATAGTTACTAGTTCATTGTACCTTTTAGGGTGCACGTATAAGTGATATCATACAGTATTTATCTTTCTCTGTCTGACTTATTTCATTTCACATAATGCCCTCCAAGTCTATCTACGTTGCTGCAGAGGACAAAATTTCAGAGAACAGTGATGTTGAATAGCTTGACCATTCTAAAGGAAATTTTGTACAGTGTGACAACATGAATGAACCTTGAGGACTTCAACAAGTGAAATAAGCCAGTCTCATGAGGACAAATACTGCATGACTCCACTTATATGAGGTATCTTAAATAGTCTAGCTCACAGAGGCAAGGAATAGAATGGTAGTTTCCAAAGACTAGGGGAAAGGGAGATCAGAAGTTGCTATTCAATGAGACTCAGTTCTAGAGATATAATATATGGCATGCTTATAGATGACAATACAGTATCATGCATTAAAAATCTATTCAGAAGTAATTCCCTGGTGGTACAGTGGATAGGAATCCACCTGCCAATGCAGGAGACACAAGAGAAGCCAGTTCAAACCCTGGGTCGGGAAGATCCCCTGGAGGAGGAATTGGCAACCCATTCCAATATTGTTGCCTGGGAAATCCTGTGGACAGAAGGGCCTGGTGGGCTACAGAATCTCAAAGAGTTGAATATGACTGCGAGACTAAACTACCACCACTATATCCAAAAAGTTAATTGATTAAAAATAAAGTAAAGCTATTGGCAGAAATGTGGATGGACTTTAGAGATTATTGTTCTAAGTGAAGTTGTTCAGAAAGAGAAAGACGAATACCATATGATATCACTTAGTTGTGGAATCTAAAATATGACAGAGAATGAACTTATTTATGAAATAAAAACAGGCTCATAACATAGATAACAGACTTGATGGTTGCCAAGGAGGAGGGACTAGGTGGAGGGATGGATTGGGAGTTTGGGACTGGCAGATGTGAACTATTATATATAGGATAGGTAAACGACAGGGTCCTTCTGTATAGAACAGAGAACTATATTCAATATCCTGTGATAAATCATAATAGAAAAGATTATAAAAAAGAATGTACATATATTATACTGAGTCACTTCGCTGTATAGTTAAAAATTAACACAACATTGTAAATCAACCATATTTCAATAAAAAATAAAACTAAATATAACAAAAAAAGCAATTAAGCATCATTAACAGTAGATTGTGATAAGTTATATGTATATATATATGTGGGCTTCCCTGGTGTCTCAGAAAGTAAAGAACCCACCTGCAATGCAGGAAACCTGAGTTAGAGCTATATATAGTAGGCAAATATTATAAATAAATTCATGAATATACTTGAAATATCAACACTACTCTCAGCAATTGATAGAGCTATTAGAAAATCCAGAAAGATACAGATCTGAACACCACCACCCACTAACAAGATCTAATTAATGTTTTTGAAACACTCTACCCAACAACAGCAGAATACACCTTCTGTGACCATGAAACATTCACAAAGAAAGACTGTGCATATCCAGGGCCATAAAACAAGCCTCAGCACATTTAAAAGATTTTAAATTATACAAAGTAAGTTCTTTGATGATAATGGAATCAAGGTAGAAATCAATAACAAAAAATCAATAGAAAAATCTCTAAACACTTGGATATAAAACAACAGAATTCTAAATTATCCATGGGTTAAAGAGGAAGTCTCAAAGGAAAAAAGTCCATGTAACTGAATGAAAATAAAATACAGCTTATCGATATTTGCAGGATGCATCTAAAGCAGTGCTGAGAAAAAAAATATAAAAGACCAGAAATCAATGATAGTTAGTAGTGTCAGCAAAAATGGCAGAGTAAGGATGGGAAAAACTCCATAAAAGCAAAACGAAAGAAAAATGGCAAACTTCTCAAAATAAATGGTGTTGTTTAGAACTTTGGAAATTAACCAAAGATTTTAGCAATGTAGAAGTAGTGTTTATTTATTTATTTATTTATTTTTAAGGCCAAATTAGAGTAAGAACAATGGTTTTTTTCTGGCATTTTAACTTGCCTTCTTCCATCTCTCCTCCTCTTGGCTCAGCTCTGTGGCAGCCTTGACAATCAAGTACCCGGAATCATAGTGATAATTTTTATATAGTATATCTTTTTTATTTATTTAATATTTGGTTGAGCCAGGCCTTTGTTGCAGAACTCATGATTTCAATCTTTAATGTAGCATGTGGGATCTTAGATTTTGGCTTGTGAATTCTTAGTTATGGCATGTGGGATCTAGTTCCCTGACCAGAGATTGAACCCAAGCCCCTGCATTGGGAGCATAGAGTCTTAGCTACTGGACCAGCAGGGAAGTTCTATAATAATGGATTACAATAATTTATTTTAAATATGTTCAGAGAACTAAAGGAAAGTGTGACAGTGATGTCTCACCAAGTACAGAATATTAATAAAAAGATAGAAAAATTATGAAAAATATAGAAATGTGTGATAATTAAAATGCAAATTCACTAGAAGGGCTCAGCATAGTTGAGCAGCCAGAAGAAAAAATCAGTGAATTTGAAAATGATCCAAATGAAATGATCTATTCTGAAGAGTAGAAAGAAAAAAGGAAGAAAAATGAAGAGAGACTCCCAGAGTTGTCTGGAGTCCCAGAAGAGGAAGAGAAAGAGAAAGGGAAAGCAATAATATATTAAGAAATCATGGTTCAAAATTTCTGTATTTGATGGAAAATTTTAATGTATACATCCAAGAAACCCAAAGTTCTTCAAATAGGATAAACTTAAAAAATAATGTATGGGATTTCTCTGGAGGTCCAGTGGCTAAGACTCTGTTCTTGTAACACAGGGGCCTGGGTTTGATCCTTGGTCAGGAAACTAGATCCCACATGCTGTAACTAAGAGTTTGCAACTAAAAATTCTGCATGCTATTAATACAACTAAGACCCATCATAGCTGAATAAATATTTTTGTAAAAAAGATCCATATCTGGAAAAATCACAATAAAATTGTGGATAGCTAATGACAGAAAGTGAATCTTGAAAGCAGCAAGAAGGAAGGAATTCATCATATACATGAAATCCTCAGTATGATCAGCTGATTTCTCATCAGAAGCCATGGGGCTAGAAGGCTATAGAATGAAATACTCAAAAGTCCTGAAAGAAACAGACAGTTGCCCAAGAAATCCATATCCAGCAGCCTTTCTAAAGATAGTTTTGAAAAATGAAGGTGAAATTAAGATATACCTAGATAAACAAAAATCGAGAAAATTCATCCCTAGTCAACCTGCCTATAGGAAATACTAAAGGAAATACTTCAGACAGAAATCAAACCATACCTGGACTTCTTTTGGTGGTACAATGGGTAAGAATCCGCCGGCCAAGGCAGGGGCTTGGGTTTGATTCCTGGTATGAGAAGACTCCACATGCCTCAGGGCAACTAAGTCCACGTGCCTTAACTACTGAGCCCATGCACTCTAAGCCATTGCTCCACAACAAAAAAAGCCACCTCAATGATAAGCCTGCCCACTCCAAAGAAGAGTAGCCCCCATTCGCTACAACTAGAGAAAGCCCTAAGCAGTAACAAAAGCCCAAAGTGGCTGAAAATAAATAAATAAATAAATAAATACATGAATAAAATAATAATAAAAAGAAAAGAAATAAAAGGACACTGAACAATTACTGGGATCCAATTGTAGAAATAAAGAGTTCTAGTGAAGTTTATTGCATTGTGGTCAGAATCAGCTAAGGAGAAGCCTGAAGACGCTTATCTGTCTTTAACATTCATTTGCTATCCAGAGTGTCTGTCTTTTTAACTTTCTAGAAAAGAGTTTCTCCTAGGTGAATGAAGGGATGTGGGAGGGCTGGGGAGGAGAGGAAAGCCCAGTGCTGCTTCACTTGCTGGTATACCAAGGTTGACTTTAAGCTCCTTGAGGGCAGGACCTGGGCCTACACAACCCTTCAAACCTAACTCCTTAGAGCTCTAAGTATGTGTCTGGCATGGTTCCATGTTAACTATGAAGCCTCAATAACCCCAGAGGTAAGGTTACTATCATGCCACTTTACAGATAAGGAAAATGAGGCACAGAAAAGTATTCAAAAAATCAAAGCCAACTTACATTGAAATGCTGTTATCAAAGCAAATTTAGAAATAAAAAATTGTGCAATGAACATCAAAGCTTTGTTATACACTAAGGTAAACTGACTAATTGGCCTTACTCCCACTTTAAACATTTCTAAAATCATTCCTCTGCATTATTATCAGTGAAGTTAGTCACCTAGGGGTATGTCTACACTGTCAGGTGTGACAAGTGCCTCTGTTATTCTGACATGGGATGAAAGGTACACATCAGTTATAACTGCCTGTTTGTACTTGAAAATATTACAGACGATGTAGAAAAATGGTTAATTGAAGACATTAGGAACTAAAAAAAAAAAAAAAATGAAGAAACAGGACAAAACCCCAAAAAGAAAAAAGTAGCACACCCATCAGAAGTAGGAAGTCTTTTCTTTTTAAAAAATTAGTCACTGAATCCATATTTGACTGCGATAGGTCTTTGCTGCTGTTGGAGGGTTTTTCTCTAGTTTCAGTGAGCAGAGGCTACTCTCTAGTTGCGATGTGTGTAACTTCTCATTGAGGCGGCTTCTCTTATCTTGGAGCACAGTCTCTAGTTGTTCAGGCTTCAGTAGTTGTGACAACCTCTGGAGTTCCTTGGCTTGTGGGTGCATCACTTCAAGCCCCTGTCTTCACATGGCCCTCCTCTGTGTATGTCCTTCTCCATGTCCTTCATGAGGACCTCAGTCATACTGGAATAAGGGCCTACTCTCACAATCTCATTTTAACTTGTTTGCATTTCCAGAGACCCTAGTTTCCAATAAGATCACATTCTTAAGTGCTGAGACTTAGGACTTGAACTGTGCTTGAGGGGAACACAATTCAATCATAACAGGGTGTTAGGTCACAGATTTTGTTTATATGTACCATTTAAAAAGTATTAAATTTGTTAGAGTATTGTTTCTGTTTTCTGTTTTGTTTTTTTGGCCTCAAGGCATGTGGGATCTTAGCTCCTCCATCAGGGATTGAACCCCCAGCCCTTGCATTGAAAGGTGAAGTCTTAACTGTCGGATTGCCAGAGAAGTCCCCAGGTCACATATCTGAGTTACATGTTCTTGCTTCCAGTACTTAGGGAACTGGGAGGGTTCTGGGTGCTGCCTTCTTCAAAATCACCTCCATCTTTGGACAATGGTTTGGTCATGCACTTCCCAGGGAAGCCTGCCCAGGACCCTGCTACTGTGGTATCAAGTGCTTGGGATCCCAGATGTCAGCAGGGGTAGGGACCCTTTCATGAGAGTAAAGCAACTGACAGCTCACCAGGGATGGAGACAACCCAGAAACCCTCTGGCTTCATCTTACTAGTTGTCCTTATTTCCCCTCCACTCTAAGGGCTTTCTATTTTTATCCCATTGTGCTCTATGTTTGTTTTAATGATCTTCCTTAACTCTTTCGGGGGATGAAATAAAGTATCAGAATAAAAAGGGTGATTCCTTGCCATGGTTGTGTGGCTTAATTAAGTAGTAGCCCAAGGGCAGGCTGTGATTTCCAGGGCCCCTCTGTCTCCATGACAACCACAAGATGCCACCTCCTCCACTTGGCTCTTCACCAGCCTCTTTTACTAACTCCAGCTCATCCTCACCCCGAGCCCGGCCTCCACCCTTCCGAGCTGTCATCTCTGAGCAACAGAAAGGGCTCCCCTTGTGCTCTCTTTAAGAATCCTGGGCTCCCTCTCTTGTTGCACTCACCTCCTGGCATCCTGGATACAGTTCTGTCTCCCTCGCTCCTTCATCATGTACTCCCACTGGCATCTAATTCAGAACCTTGCATTCAGACAGTCACCATAGCAGTAGCTGGAAGACCAGTAGTTCTGACCCTGGCATGGCTGATCTCTGGAGCTCCTATCACACGTCTCCAGATGTACCTATTTCAACTGAAAATTAAAATTGAATTTAAATGAACTAAAATTAAAAATTCAGTTCCTCTATCACATCAGCCACATTTAAAGCATTTCATGGGCCACATATGACTCACCTGGGACAGGAGAGTTATAGAACATTGTCATCATCACAGAAAGCTTGACTGGACAATGCTGCCCTAAGAGGACCCTGTAACCACTGCCAGGGATATTTTTTCAAGGCATGTGGGATCTGAGGTTACCCCAGCCCTGTTTCTTGCGATTGCCAGAAGTCCCCAGGTCACATATCTGAGTTACATGTTCTTGCTTCCAGTACTTAGGGAACTGGGAGGGTTCTGGGTGCTGCCTTCTTCAAAATCACCTCCATCTTTGGACAATGGTTTGGTCATGCACTTCCCAGGGAAGCCTGCCCAGGACCCTGCTACTGTGGTATCAAGTGCTTGGGATCCCAGATGTCAGCAGGGGTAGGGACCCTTTCATGAGAGTAAAGCAACTGACAGCTCACCAGGGATGGAGACAACCCAGAAACCCTCTGGCTTCATCTTACTAGTTGTCCTTATTTCCCCTCCACTCTAAGGGCTTTCTATTTTTATCCCATTGTGCTCTATGTTTGTTTTAATGATCTTCCTTAACTCTTTCGGGGGATGAAATAAAGTATCAGAATAAAAAGGGTGATTCCTTGCCATGGTTGTGTGGCTTAATTAAGTAGTAGCCCAAGGGCAGGCTGTGATTTCCAGGGCCCCTCTGTCTCCATGACAACCACAAGATGCCACCTCCTCCACTTGGCTCTTCACCAGCCTCTTTTACTAACTCCAGCTCATCCTCACCCCGAGCCCGGCCTCCACCCTTCCGAGCTGTCATCTCTGAGCAACAGAAAGGGCTCCCCTTGTGCTCTCTTTAAGAATCCTGGGCTCCCTCTCTTGTTGCACTCACCTCCTGGCATCCTGGATACAGTTCTGTCTCCCTCGCTCCTTCATCATGTACTCCCACTGGCATCTAATTCAGAACCTTGCATTCAGACAGTCACCATAGCAGTAGCTGGAAGACCAGTAGTTCTGACCCTGGCATGGCTGATCTCTGGAGCTCCTATCACACGTCTCCAGATGTACCTATTTCAACTGAAAATTAAAATTGAATTTAAATGAACTAAAATTAAAAATTCAGTTCCTCTATCACATCAGCCACATTTAAAGCATTTCATGGGCCACATATGACTCACCTGGGACAGGAGAGTTATAGAACATTGTCATCATCACAGAAAGCTTGACTGGACAATGCTGCCCTAAGAGGACCCTGTAACCACTGCCAGGGATATTTTTGGTGTTTGTTCATTGCCTTCTTAGCCCATCAAAGCTACGCCAACTCATTTTAGCCCTGGGAACAAAAACTAGAATGTAAGCAGAATGGCCCTCTGTTCATACCGGGAACTAATGCCTGTAAGAGAGGAGCACAGGGGGCGTGGCAGACGCCCTCGTCAATAACTAAACAAGCTTAGGTCTTTCTGCCTCTGTGTCTTCTTTTTCTTTTTTTTTTGATGTGGACAAGCTTTAAAGTCTTTATTGAATTTGTCACCTCAGTGGTGTGTGAGTATGTGTAAGATCTTTCTTCTCACACTCAATCCCACGTATTACTGTGCAGTGGCTTTGGAATCTATGAGCAGATTATGTTCTGTAATTAGCACAGAAGGCAAAATCAAGTCCAACCCAAACTACCCTTAAAATGCTCTCACATCTGCCATGAGCACCCATGCTGGGTTTCATGTATCTAACCCCATAAAGAAATCCTCAGGGACATTGAAGTGTAAGTAACACTGAGTTAGACTGTGTGTGTTAGTCACTTCAGTCATGTCCAACTCTTTGCAACTCCATGGACTGTAGCCCGCCAGGCTCCTCTGCCCATGGAATTCTCCAGGCAAGAATGCGGAAGTGGGTTACCACTTCCTTCTCCAGGGGATCTTCCTGACAAGCATCACTGAGTTAGACTAGGAAGAAACAAATATTAGAGGGAAAGTCCATAAGCAGATATGGAAGCATCTAAAGCATCTGTCTTTTGGGAAACCACAACATCTCTGGTAGGGAAGGGCAGCATTCAAGACCTTCCCTCATGGTCTGCAGCATTTCTTCCAATGCTTCTCAAGTATGCTTCCTGGGGCCAGCAGTATCAGCATCACCTGGGAACGTGTTAGAAATGCAAATTCTCAGGCCCCATCCTGGACCAACTTGATCAGAAACTCTGATGATGACAGCTGAGTTTTAACAAACACTCGAAGCAGTTCTGTTGACACAACAACATGAATCAACGTGTGTGTCCATTTTGAGAACCACTAGTTCATACCCTCTGGCTTTGACATTTAGCCTTTACAGCTTAGCATAGGTGGTGGGTTTGTTTGCTGTGAGATGATGATGATATTGTGAGGATGAAACAAGATAATAACTGTAAGGCATGGAGAACAGGGGCTACCCTGGTGTCTCAGACAGTAACTAAGAATCCACCTGCAATACGGATTCTAGGTTGGGAAGAATCCTTACGTTGGCCAGATCCCCTGGAGAAGGGAATGGCAACCCATTCCAGGATTCTTGCTTGGAAAGTCACACGGACAGAGGAGCTCAGCAGGCTGTGGTCCATGGATATACAAAGAGTCAGACACAACTTAGTAACTGAACAACAACAAAATCTGCCCAGTCTGTCACATTCTTTGAACAGAACCTTTGGAGGAGTGAAGAAGAGGTTGGCTACCTGCCTATGTCTTTCTCAGATCTTGTTTCCACTGAACGGTTTCATTCCTGCTCCTTTGGACTTTGATCTCATCTCAGAGGAATTAGGGGAGAGAGTCAGGCTTAAATATCTTCTCAGAACTTAAGGGCATTAAAGTTATACCATGCATTCTCCAGTGGTTTCTCACACCTCCTCACAATGGAAGGCTCTGGGTGAAGAAAGGAGAGGTCATTACTACAGAGGCTTGGACGGGTGGGGAGAGGGGTTGGGGGAAGAGCCAGAGCACAGATAGGGTTGAAAGTGTGTATTAATTACTCAGTCATGTCTGACTCTCTGCAACCCCATGGACCCGCCAGGCTTCTCTGTTCACGGGATTTTCCAGGCAAGAATACTGGAATGGCTTGCCATTTCCTTTTCCAGGGGATCTTCCTGACTCAGGGATCAAACCCAGGTCTCCTGCATTGGAGGCAGATTCTTTAGGGTCTGAGTCACCAATAGGGTTAGGTTTAGATCAAACACCTGATGTGTTGTCAGCAGTGCTTGCTCTAAGGGTTTTCCCTGTAGCCAGCAGTCCTCACAACAACCCATGCGGAGGGCTCAGACATCCTAACACAGGAAGAAACGTAGGCACGGAGGGTTCTATAACTTAGCCATGGATGGCCAACTGTGAGAGTCATGATTTGAAGTCAGTCTGGCTCCAGATTCTGAGTTCTAACCACCACCCTTTGCTGCCTCTTGTATAGGGTCAAGTGAACTTTAAAGAGATGTCTGATGGGACAGTAAGGAGCCTATGAATGTCCATCCATGGGAAAAGGTTAACTCAATTCTGTGGGATTCATAAAATGGCACACACATGGCCATTAAGCATGCGGCTATGAGGTTTATTTGGTTACACAGGAAGATGCTTTATATCTAAAAAAAGGTGTGTATACACCTTAATTTTACACATACACACACACACACACACACACACACACATACTAATTCCCCAATGGCTCAGTGGTAAAGAATCTACCTGCAATGAAGAAGATGCAGGAGACACAGGAGATGCGGGTTCAAATCCTGGGTCATGAAGATCACCTGGAGGAGGGCATGGCAACCCACTCCAGTATTATTGCCTGGGAAAGCCCATGGACAAAGGATCCTAGTGGGCTCTAGTCCATAGGATTGCAGAGACATGACTGAAGCGACTGAGCATGTGCACACACATACATTCAAGAAAAGTGTGTATGTATGCATAGGAAAAAGACCAGATGGTCACTATTATAGTTTCCTAGATTTGCTAGAACAAACTACCTCCTACTCAATGCTTTATAACATTGGAAAAGTATTCTTTCACTAGTTCTAGAGACTAGTTTGAAATCAAGAAGGAGGAGATATATGTATATTCATAGCTGATTCACATTGTTGTACAGCAGAATCCAGCACAGCATTGTAAAGCAATCATTCTCCAATTAAAAATAAAAATAGGGGGCTTTCCTGGTGATACTATGACTCTGAACTCCCGAATGCAAGGGGCCCAGGTTCAATCTCTGGTCTGGAAACTAGATCTCACGTGCTGCAACTAAGAATTCACATGCCACAACTAAAAATCCTGAATGCCACAACTAAGAGCTGACACAGTCAAAAAATAAATAAATAAAAATAAGTAAATATTTTAAAAACAAAGAGGAATTAATTGCAAAAAGGACAGAATTATCTAAAAATAACAAATGCCATGGAAGATGAGTAAGTTCTAGAAATCTGATGTACAGCATTGTGCCCATAATAAATATTGTATTGTACACTTAAAAGGAAAAAAAAAAGGAAAGAAAAGAAATCAAGGTATCAACAGGGCCATGCTCTCTCTGAAGATTCTAGGGGAGGATCCTTCCTTGTCTCTCTCAGCTTCTGGTGGTTATTAGCAGTCCTTGGTGTTCTTTAGCTTATAGATGCAGCAAACCAATTCTTTCATCTTCATGTGGCCTTCTCCCCTCAGTTTATGTCTATGTTTTCTCCTCTTATAAGGACACCAGTCATTGGCTTAGGGCCCACTCTGATCCAGTATGACTTCATCTTCATTTAAGTAATTACATCTGCAGAGACTCTTTCTGAACAAGGTCATACTCTGAAGTTCAGGTGAACATGAATTTTGGAGGGACACTATTCAACCTAGTACAGTCTGTGCTCTGGCATCTAAAAAATTCCAGTCTGCTCCATATGCAAATTACATTCACTGAATCCTAAGACCCCCCGTGTTGACTTGTTCCAGTATCAACTTCAAGTCTCAAATCTCATCCGAAAGTCCCAGATCTCTAAAACGTCTAAATCTATGAGTAAGATCCTAGGGTATGGTCCATCCTGTGGCAAAATTCTTCTATTTGTAGACCAGTGATGCCCAAACAAGTTCTCTTGTTGCTGTTGTTCAGCCACTAAGTTGCGTCCAACTCTTTGCGATCCCCAAAGAGGGGGGCATGGACTGCAGCATGTCTGGCTTCCCTGTCCTCCACTATCTCCCAGAGCTTACCCAGACTCATGTCCATTGAGTCGGTGATGCCATCCAACCATCTCATCCTCTGCTGCCCCCTTCTCCTCCTGCCCTCCATCTTTCCCAGTATCAGAATCTTCTCCAATGAGTCAGCTCTTTGTATCAGGTGGCCAAAGTATTAAGAGCTTCAGCTTCAGCATCAGTCCTTCCAATGAATGTTCAGGGTTGATTTCCTTTAGAAATGACTGCTTTGATCTCTTTGCAGTCCAAGGGATTCTCGAGTCTTCTCCAGCACCACAATTCAGAAGTATCAATTCTTCCACGCTCAGCCTTCTTTATGGTCCAACCCTCATATCAGTTCATGATCTTATCTTCTTCCTAAATACAGTGAGGGAACAAGCACTAGATAGGTAAAAAGCATGCCCAGGACACCAATGCCCCAAGTTCCACAGCTGCTGCCATCTGACACTTGCTATGAAGCATGCCAGGAACACCTCCCCCATCTGTCCCAGAAGAACCAAATGCCTTGCCCACTGCTTTCCAACCGACGTCAATCCCTCTGCGTAGTTGATCATCTCCTACTCCTCATTCACGTTCCAGTTCTCCCTCAGTTTATGTCTATGTTTTCTCCTCTTATAAGGACACCAGTCATTGGCTTAGGGCCCACTCTGATCCAGTATGACTTCATCTTCATTTAAGTAATTACATCTGCAGAGACTCTTTCTGAACAAGGTCATACTCTGAAGTTCAGGTGAACATGAATTTTGGAGGGACACTATTCAACCTAGTACAGTCTGTGCTCTGGCATCTAAAAAATTCCAGTCTGCTCCATATGCAAATTACATTCACTGAATCCTAAGACCCCCCGTGTTGACTTGTTCCAGTATCAACTTCAAGTCTCAAATCTCATCCGAAAGTCCCAGATCTCTAAAACGTCTAAATCTATGAGTAAGATCCTAGGGTATGGTCCATCCTGTGGCAAAATTCTTCTATTTGTAGACCAGTGATGCCCAAACAAGTTCTCTTGTTGCTGTTGTTCAGCCACTAAGTTGCGTCCAACTCTTTGCGATCCCCAAAGAGGGGGGCATGGACTGCAGCATGTCTGGCTTCCCTGTCCTCCACTATCTCCCAGAGCTTACCCAGACTCATGTCCATTGAGTCGGTGATGCCATCCAACCATCTCATCCTCCGCTGCCCCCTTCTCCTCCTGCCCTCCATCTTTCCCAGTATCAGAATCTTCTCCAATGAGTCAGCTCTTTGTATCAGGTGGCCAAAGTATTAAGAGCTTCAGCTTCAGCATCAGTCCTTCCAATGAATGTTCAGGGTTGATTTCCTTTAGAAATGACTGCTTTGATCTCTTTGCAGTCCAAGGGATTCTCGAGTCTTCTCCAGCACCACAATTCAGAAGTATCAATTCTTCCACGCTCAGCCTTCTTTATGGTCCAACCCTCATATCAGTTCATGATCTTATCTTCTTCCTAAATACAGTGAGGGAACAAGCACTAGATAGGTAAAAAGCATGCCCAGGACACCAATGCCCCAAGTTCCACAGCTGCTGCCATCTGACACTTGCTATGAAGCATGCCAGGAACACCTCCCCCATCTGTCCCAGAAGAACCAAATGCCTTGCCCACTGCTTTCCAACCGACGTCAATCCCTCTGCGTAGTTGATCATCTCCTACTCCTCATTCACGTTCCAGTTCTCTTATTGATATGTCTGATCAAAGGATTTACATCTCATGCTTTAGCTTTTCTTGTGCTCCAGGTTGATTGAGGCTGTGCTGGGTGAGTCAGCTGGAAGCATTGACTACATTATATTATTTGGAGCACAGACAGTCGCCACAGTTTGTGAACTGCACAATTTTGCTATCATAAAATGCTTTGCTTTAGCTTGTAAATGCTTTTGTCCTGAATTTTCCACTTATCTATAAGAAATATTGTAATCCTGCTTTTTTTTTTTTCTTTACCTTTGCCTGCCTGGCCTTTGCACATTAAAAAAAAAATTCAACTCTCCTGAAAAATTGATTCTAGGTTTTTCTTTTTTTGGACACACTGTGCAGCACGCAAGATGTTAGTTCCCTGACCAGGGACTGAATCCTCGTCCCCTGCAGTAGAAGCTCAAAGTCTTAACCACTGGATTGCCAGGGAAGTCCCATTCTGGGTATATTTTTTACATGTAGGTGCATTTCTGTATATTAGAACTATGGGCTTTGAGGGGATAATTTGACATTATTTTCCTTTTTAATAGCAGAGCTTATTTATACTTATTAATTAAACTGATAAATTTAATCTCATTCCATCATGTTTTTTTTTGGATTATTTTGTTTTAAACCTTTCACTGTATTATCTGACTTCATGTATGTGTGTTTTCTTTTATGTGTTTGTGTGTTTTCTGACAATTAGAAAATTTGTATTTCTCATAGTGGTAAGCTTTTTAATTGAAATATTTCAGTGAGCTCAAGCTCTTCCTATACATAGAAAATCACTAAAATCCTTAACTTGGGATATCTGGTTTTATTTTAATGAACAATAATCTTTTGATGTTCAGACTACCTGCCCTTTGTTGCAAAACTTCTATATAACCTGGCTCCTCCCCTCACCTCCTGGGAGCAGTTTTCTCAGGGTTACTTGAGATGCTATTTCCCAGTCTTGAAATCTTAAAAAGTTCCACCAAATAAAAGATAACTCTCAACTTTTTTAGGTTGTGTGTACGTTTTCACTCGATATCTTTTCTTCTTCTTCCTTTTTTTTTAAAAAAAATTTTTTTAAGTGTGTGACTTGTGGGATTTTTATCTCCTTGACCAGGAATTGAACTCATGCGCATGAGAAGTTCAGTCTTAACCACTCCAGGGAAGTCCCTGTACTTTTACCTCATGAGCGAATTCTTCACTCATTTCTTTCTAAAATTCCTGGAACTACCTTTGGTCAACTTGTCATCTGTCCTGTGGCAACAGCTTTTTGGTAATTGTTTTTCACCAGCTACGTCCCCACTGTTACTTTCACTGTTTTTCTTTATCATGTCATTGTTGTCTAGATTCTGTGACTTTTAAAAGAACCAATTGTTGTTGTTTAGCTGCTAGGTAGGGTCAAACCCTTTGTGACCCCATGGACGGTAGTCTTCCAGGCTTCCCTGTCCATGGAATTTCCCAGGCTAAAATACTGGAGTGGGTTGCCATTGCCTTCTCCAGGGGATCTTCCCAACTCAGGGATGGAACCTGTGTCTCCTGCATTGCAAGTGGATTCTTTATCATTCTTTATCTCTTTCTTAAAGAGATAGAGTCTGCCTGGAGACTTAGATTGCTGAGGGGCTGGTGCCATTTCCCAGCTGAAATATAGTTGTGTGTGTGACAGTTCTTTTACCCCCTATTCCTCCCCTGTCAGATAAGACTGCTTACACCATCCCACGTCATCATCAGCACGCAAACGTGGCCTGTCTGCATCCTTCCTCATTCAGTTCCACCTTTCTTATTTGTCAAGACTTAGATTTAACACTCTACGGAATCACCAGCCACAAACCTGCCTACTGTTCACATGGTTCCAAAAAGAGGTCATTCTTTGTCCCTTAGAGTGTGTCACTTACTTTGAGGAACCAGGCTTTCCTGGGTTCAACTGATGTTTCCAACTGTGGATGTCTTCGTCTTCTCATTATCTTCCCACATGCCCATTTGACCTTTACTGCACTTGTCTCTTTTGGTTCAGGGTTACAGATGTCTCTTGATTCCTTTCAAACTAGAGTTTTGTTCCTGTTTCTTAAAAATAAAAGATAACTCTCATTTTTAGGTTGTGTGTACGTTTTCACTCGATATCTTTTCTTCTTCTTCCTTTTTTTTTAAAAAAAATTTTTTTAAGTGTGTGACTTGTGGGATTTTTATCTCCTTGACCAGGAATTGAACTCATGCGCATGAGAAGTTCAGTCTTAACCACTCCAGGGAAGTCCCTGTACTTTTACCTCATGAGCGAATTCTTCACTCATTTCTTTCTAAAATTCCTGGAACTACCTTTGGTCAACTTGTCATCTGTCCTGTGGCAACAGCTTTTTGGTAATTGTTTTTCACCAGCTACGTCCCCACTGTTACTTTCACTGTTTTTCTTTATCATGTCATTGTTGTCTAGATTCTGTGACTTTTAAAAGAACCAATTGTTGTTGTTTAGCTGCTAGGTAGGGTCAAACCCTTTGTGACCCCATGGACGGTAGTCTTCCAGGCTTCCCTGTCCATGGAATTTCCCAGGCTAAAATACTGGAGTGGGTTGCCATTGCCTTCTCCAGGGGATCTTCCCAACTCAGGGATGGAACCTGTGTCTCCTGCATTGCAAGTGGATTCTTTATCATTCTTTATCTCTTTCTTAAAGAGATAGAGTCTGCCTGGAGACTTAGATTGCTGAGGGGCTGGTGCCATTTCCCAGCTGAAATATAGTTGTGTGTGTGACAGTTCTTTTACCCCCTATTCCTCCCCTGTCAGATAAGACTGCTTACACCATCCCACGTCATCATCAGCACGCATAACGTGGCCTGTCTGCATCCTTCCTCATTCAGTTCCACCTTTCTTATTTGTCAAGACTTAGATTTAACACTCTACGGAATCACCAGCCACAAACCTGCCTACTGTTCACATGGTTCCAAAAAGAGGTCATTCTTTGTCCCTTAGAGTGTGTCACTTACTTTGAGGAACCAGGCTTTCCTGGGTTCAACTGATGTTTCCAACTGTGGATGTCTTCGTCTTCTCATTATCTTCCCACATGCCCATTTGACCTTTACTGCACTTGTCTCTTTTGGTTCAGGGTTACAGATGTCTCTTGATTCCTTTCAAACTAGAGTTTTGTTCCTGTTTCTTATTTTCCTTCTTGCTTTTGGGTGATTTCTCAGAGAAGAGGGAAATTGCCCTCTTTCTGCTGCATTTTAAAACCAGAAGTCTCACCCTCAGGGAGCCCTTTGCATACAACTCTATTTTTAGTTTCAGTTCTGCATCCCAGTAAGTTCTTTCAAGAGTCATATTCAACGGTGCTTAGGAAACCAAATTCAAGTTTAAATTCAATCTTGCCTGGTGCTACCAATGCAAATAACTCAATTGAAGCAACAAATAAAATTGTCAGAAACTGTCACACATGGCTGAATTTGCATACGTGCAGGCAGTGACAGTCACATCACAGAATGTTCCTCTGCCTGGAAGCTGGTAAAAAAATATTGGGGGATAAAGGGGGAGTGTTTAAGATGGGCCTGAAAAATTGTTGGGACCCACCCAACTTGCTGGTAAAAAGGTGAGTTCCTTCTGTGGGGCAGCTTCAAAGGCTGAATTTTTGCATGAGTTTAGGAATCGTATGGGCTTCCCAAGTGGCACTAGTGGCAAAGAACCGGCCTCCCAATGCAGGAGACTTAAGAGATGTAGGTTTCATTTCTGGGTTGGGAAGGTTCACTGCAGGAGGGCATGACAACTCACTTCATTATTCTTGCCTGGAGAATCCCATGAATAGGGGAGCCTGGAAGGCTACAGTCCATAGGGTCGCACAGAGTCAGACATGATTGAAGTAACTTAGTGTGCATGTAGGAATCAAATAGCACATAGTCCAATTGAGAAGGAGAATAGAGTGCTAGAGCATGTGGCACTTAAAACAGTTAAAAAATTTTGTTAAATTTATTTATTTATTTTTGGGTGTGCTGGGTTTTCATTGTTTTGTGCAGGCTTTCTCCAGCTGTGGTGTGTGAGTTTTCTGTTGCTTCTTTTGTTGCAGAGCACAGACTCTAGGTGCTCAGGCTTTAGCAGTTGTGGTACACTGGCTTAGTTGCCTCACAACATATGGAATCTTCCAAGACCAGGGACTGAGCCCGTATCTCCTGCATTGGCAGGCAGATTCTTAACCCTTGGACCAACTGGGAAGTTCGGCATTTCTTTTCCTACTGAATTGGATGCTTAACAGCCTGGATGTGAAGGGGGCTTGGCGGATAACAGAGACAAGTATATGTATGGCCAAGCCTCTTCACTATTCACCTGAAACTATCACAAAATTATTAATTGGCTATGCCCCAGTAAAAATGTTTTTGGTGTAAAAAACAGAAAGAAGAAAACTAAGTCTTTGACTATGCCCCAATAAAAATGTTTTTGGTGTAAAAAACAGAAAGAAGAAAACTAAGTCTTTAGCTTAGAATGAAGTCTAACTCCAGCTGTCAAACAAACCTTGTCTTCTCACTGTCCACAGAACAAAGCTGCAATTCTACAAACTGTCATTCAAAGCTCTTTACCCCAGGAAGACAAAACTAAACTGAAGGAATTGGGTCAAATGATCAGTCAAATCTCCTTTATTGTGCTGACAAGGAATGTCCCCTGTTGTATCAGTAAACAAAGAATGTTGGAGCCAACAAGCCATCAGCCCCTGCAGCCGCCTCCACTGTGCACCCTGAGGGGATTCAGATGGAGAAAAACAGGATGCTGGCCCTAGATGGCTTAGTGTTAGTGTCTCAGTGGTAGGCAACTCTTTGGGATCCCATGGCCTATAGCCCTCCAGGCTTTTTGTCCATGGAATTCTCTAGGCAAGAAGACTAGAGTGGGAATACATTCCCTTCTCCAAGGGGCCTTCCCGACCCAGGGACTGAGGCTTCCCGACTTCTGACTTCAGATTCTTTACCATCTGAACCACCAGGGAAGCTTCTAATAGCTAAGGTGCACATCAAAGGAATGGTTTGTCAGTGAGTGCAGACCCTCGCATCTTCAGAAAAGCACTAAATTCATTAACTTGAGATGTCTCGTTTCCTTTTACAGTCATCTGTGGGTGTTCTGACCACCTGGTTTTTATTGCAAAACTCCTATAGTTCCTGGCTTCTCCCTTTCCTCTTCTGAGTACTCCCTTAGCACTATCTGAAGGCTATGTTCCCAGCTCAAAGTCTCAGTTTGGTCCATTGAATAAAACATAATTCTCAAGTTTTTGAGTGACTCCTTAGACTTAGCCCGTATCTCCTGCATTGGCAGGCAGATTCTTAACCCTTGGACCAACTGGGAAGTTCGGCATTTCTTTTCCTACTGAATTGGATGCTTAACAGCCTGGATGTGAAGGGGGCTTGGCGGATAACAGAGACAAGTATATGTATGGCCAAGCCTCTTCACTATTCACCTGAAACTATCACAAAATTATTAATTGGCTATGCCCCAGTAAAAATGTTTTTGGTGTAAAAAACAGAAAGAAGAAAACTAAGTCTTTGACTATGCCCCAATAAAAATGTTTTTGGTGTAAAAAACAGAAAGAAGAAAACTAAGTCTTTAGCTTAGAATGAAGTCTAACTCCAGCTGTCAAACAAACCTTGTCTTCTCACTGTCCACAGAACAAAGCTGCAATTCTACAAACTGTCATTCAAAGCTCTTTACCCCAGGAAGACAAAACTAAACTGAAGGAATTGGGTCAAATGATCAGTCAAATCTCCTTTATTGTGCTGACAAGGAATGTCCCCTGTTGTATCAGTAAACAAAGAATGTTGGAGCCAACAAGCCATCAGCCCCTGCAGCCGCCTCCACTGTGCACCCTGAGGGGATTCAGATGGAGAAAAACAGGATGCTGGCCCTAGATGGCTTAGTGTTAGTGTCTCAGTGGTAGGCAACTCTTTGGGATCCCATGGCCTATAGCCCTCCAGGCTTTTTGTCCATGGAATTCTCTAGGCAAGAAGACTAGAGTGGGAATACATTCCCTTCTCCAAGGGGCCTTCCCGACCCAGGGACTGAGGCTTCCCGACTTCTGACTTCAGATTCTTTACCATCTGAACCACCAGGGAAGCTTCTAATAGCTAAGGTGCACATCAAAGGAATGGTTTGTCAGTGAGTGCAGACCCTCGCATCTTCAGAAAAGCACTAAATTCATTAACTTGAGATGTCTCGTTTCCTTTTACAGTCATCTGTGGGTGTTCTGACCACCTGGTTTTTATTGCAAAACTCCTATAGTTCCTGGCTTCTCCCTTTCCTCTTCTGAGTACTCCCTTAGCACTATCTGAAGGCTATGTTCCCAGCTCAAAGTCTCAGTTTGGTCCATTGAATAAAACATAATTCTCAAGTTGGAGGTTGTGTGTTGACAACACTATGATTTGACAACATCCTTCCCTTCTTTCCCCTGCTGCAGATGACTATGTATGCTGCTCGCTCAGCATACCTCACATTTTCCCATATCTGTCCATCATTCATTCTAATTTCTCCATTTGGAATTCTTCTTTTCCTTTATAACCAGCTCTGCTGATACTACACAGCTGTAAAAAGAAATGCAGAAGAATCAGCCCTAATGAAGTGGCTGGATCTAGAACCTATCATAAAAAGTGAAGTTAGTCAGAAAGAGGACAAGTACAATATACTAACACATATATATGGAATCTAGCAGGATGGTGATGATGGCACATGCAGTGAAGTGACAGAAAGACAGACATGGACAGTGGACGTTGTGGGGAAGGAACAGTGGGTCAGAGGCATAAAGGAAGTAGCATGAAGGCGTGTACTATCATATGTGAAGAAAATAGCTATAGTCATTGCTCTGCGAGAAAAGCAGATCCTTCATGGTGCTGTATGATGGTTTGGAGGGGTAGGATGGGAGGGATATACATATGACTAGTCTGAGAACATATATATCTGTAAACAACAAAACTCTGTAAAAGTTAAAAGTAAAATAAAAGTTTAAAAAAAAATCCTGCTTGTTCTTCAAAACCCCACAGGCCTTTCCTAATTCCTCAACCAGATATGAACTTGCTGTCTACCTCTTGAACTACATTTTTCACAATCTTTTCCGACCAAGTACCACTCCCCAGGGTGGCAAGGACTCCTGTGACACCGAGCTCCTCTGTCCTTGGGAAAGTGTCTCCAAAATCAGCCTTCAAATTCTGGCTCTCATGCTTCCTTATTTTACAACCAAGCCTTGAAAGTGATACGCCATCCTTTCTGCCATACTGGTTGGGTCCCACAGACTAATCCTGATTCAGAATGGAGGCTGGAACCACACAAAGGCAGGAATCCCAGGAAACTGGGCTCACTGGAGGCCACCCGAAAGGCCACCACACCTACTTACCTGAGTGTGTATTTGTGCAAGTCACCAACCTCTCTAGATCTCAGTCCCTCATTTCTAAATAATAATACTTACCTCCCAGGGATTTGTGAGGATTAATTGCCATAAAGTATTTTGAACTGTTCCCCACCAACACTCCTCCCCAAACAAATACTACCCCTCTAGGGAAGCCAGTTGCAGCCTGTCTCCTGAAACCCTCCAACACTCTGCTCGCTCTCCTCCCCTCTTCATCTTCCTCCTTCCACACTAGGGGAATATTTTAGAATCCGGTAAGGATGGGAGTGAGTTCTGTACCTCAAATCTCACTCCTCCCAAACATAATGTTTTCTGTCTTCCTCATTCCCCTAGTATTCTGGCTTTCTAATCCAAAAGTCTAAAAGAAGCATACAAGTACTTTCTCCACTCTTCTATCATATCTTTGATCATATCACAGCTGAGTATTTGCTTTGGAGGAATTACGGCAGAATCAAACCAGTATGCCCTAATGAAGTGGCTGGATCTAGAACCTATCATAAAAAGTGAAGTTAGTCAGAAAGAGGACAAGTACAATATACTAACACATATATATGGAATCTAGCAGGATGGTGATGATGGCACATGCAGTGAAGTGACAGAAAGACAGACATGGACAGTGGACGTTGTGGGGAAGGAACAGTGGGTCAGAGGCATAAAGGAAGTAGCATGAAGGCGTGTACTATCATATGTGAAGAAAATAGCTATAGTCATTGCTCTGCGAGAAAAGCAGATCCTTCATGGTGCTGTATGATGGTTTGGAGGGGTAGGATGGGGAAGATATACATATGACTAATATGAGAACATACATATCTGTAAACAACAAAACTCTGTAAAAGTTAAAAATAAAATAAAAGTTAAAAAAAAAAATCCTGCTTGTTCTTCAAAACCCCACAGGCCTTTCCTAATTCCTCAACCAGATATGAACTTGCTGTCTACCTCTTGAACTACATTTTTCACAATCTTTTCCGACCAAGTACCACTCCCCAGGGTGGCAAGGACTCCTGTGACACCGAGCTCCTCTGTCCTTGGGAAAGTGTCTCCAAAATCAGCCTTCAAATTCTGGCTCTCATGCTTCCTTATTTTACAACCAAGCCTTGAAAGTGATACGCCATCCTTTCTGCCATACTGGTTGGGTCCCACAGACTAATCCTGATTCAGAATGGAGGCTGGAACCACACAAAGGCAGGAATCCCAGGAAACTGGGCTCACTGGAGGCCACCCGAAAGGCCACCACACCTACTTACCTGAGTGTGTATTTGTGCAAGTCACCAACCTCTCTAGATCTCAGTCCCTCATTTCTAAATAATAATACTTACCTCCCAGGGATTTGTGAGGATTAATTGCCATAAAGTATTTTGAACTGTTCCCCACCAACACTCCTCCCCAAACAAATACTACCCCTCTAGGGAAGCCAGTTGCAGCCTGTCTCCTGAAACCCTCCAACACTCTGCTCGCTCTCCTCCCCTCTTCATCTTCCTCCTTCCACACTAGGGGAATATTTTAGAATCCGGTAAGGATGGGAGTGAGTTCTGTACCTCAAATCTCACTCCTCCCAAACATAATGTTTTCTGTCTTCCTCATTCCCCTAGTATTCTGGCTTTCTAATCCAAAAGTCTAAAAGAAGCATACAAGTACTTTCTCCACTCTTCTATCATATCTTTGATCATATCACAGCTGAGTATTTGCTTTGGAGGAATTACCAGGAAAACAGAATCAAACCAGTATTATTTAACACTTCTTATTTCACCAGGGAGTTAAATAGAGGATAATATACAGCTTCAGAGGAGTGGCTCCTAACCTTGACTGGCTTCCTGGAGGAGGTGATGTTATTGTGACGTCTAAGCTTTGCACTGCTTACCTCATGATAGGCCAATAAGTTGAGAGATGAGTTGCTGGGGCAAGGAATAGTGACTTTATTTGGAAATCCAACAGATCAAGATGTTGGACCAGTGTCCTAAAGAACAATCTTAATTAAATTTGAATTCAGGCCTCTTTTATACTGAAGGGGGAGCAGACGTGTTTGGTTGCTGCAGCTTCCCACTAGCATGTTTCACACATGGCAGTGCACACACATCAGTCCCCTTTGTTCAAGTCATTCTCTCCACTCTGTGTCCACATTTCCATGCCCTCTGTCTGCATCTCTATTCCTGCCCTGCAGATAGGTTCATCAGTACCATTGTTCTAGATTCCACTTATATGCATTAGTATACAATATTTGCTTTTCTGTTTCTGACTTCACTCTGTACGACAGTCTCTTAGGTCCATTCATGTCTCTATGTCCATCCATGTCTCTACAAATTACCCAATTCCCAGGTGCTCTTCAAAGTTGAAAGACTTGAAAAGTGATACAACTAGTTAGAATGACAGGGAGAGGGAAGCCCAAGCAGAGGCTTCCAACATCAGTATAAGTGCTAGACATGGAAACAGATCTCTGAGAGCACATTCTTGGAAACTTCTGGAGACAGGGTATGTCATCCACCCTGTATGGGTGGGTATAGTACAGAGAAATATCTAACCTCTTTGGAAAGAATTCATAGAACCACTTTTTTTCCTATGGTGGGAGGCAGAGATGGGGGCCTGTGTACTCCATGTAGAGCCAGCTTCTGCCCATTCTCATGGTCTTGTCTCCTTCCTCATATGACTTAAGCCATTTGAGGTCAACCCTTTGCCTTCAGTAACAACTCATGGCCTCACTTTCAACTCAGCATACTCTTTCTAGTTCAGCCCAACACCCACATTTTGTTACCTTTGGTTTAGCTGTTTTAAACTCATTCAGCATCTTCAGAGTAATTGCTTGTTACTTTGTGAGCAAAACTTGTCCCCAGGCAAAGACGGATTTCACAGTGATCTGCTTCATTCAGTCATTTAGGTGAGTTTGGAGAGACATTGTCCATTCCTGTGAGTATATAGATGTTTTCAAACTCATTCAATCTTTCAACAATGACTTGAGTGTCTACTGCATGCCGTTAGATGAAGCGTTCTGCCTCTTCTGAGGAATTACTCACTTGGCTTGAAATTTTTAAATGTGTGACATCTTTAGGGATGTGTTTTAAGTACTTTCATTTTAGTATGTTTCTTTTCCTCCAACCTGACCCTTTTTCTCTTTCACTTAAAAAAAAACACATTGAACAGGGAGAATTTCTTGATTGTCCAGTGGTTAGGACTGTACTTCCATTGCAGTGGGTGTGGGTTATATTCCTGGTTGGGGAACTATGGGCCTTAATGCCATGTGTGCTCAGTCGTGTCTGACTCTTTGCAACCCCGTGGACTCTAGCCCATCGGGCTCCTCTGTCCATGGAATTTTCCAGGCAAAAAATACTGGAGTCGGTTGCCATTTCCTCCTCCAGGGGATTCCCAACCCAGGGATCGAACCTGCATTTATTGTGTCTCCTGCATTATCAGGCAGATTCTTTATCATTTGTGCCACAGGGAAGGCTCCGCTATCATGCAGCATGTGCAAAAAATTCATTCTAATTTAGAAGAGAAATTTTCTCTTGTGAACGCATTATTAACAAAAAATATCATGAATTAGAAGTCTTAGACTAGCGATGGAAGGTTGTTTCCCAGATCAGAAAACTTATTCTTGTCAAAGAGATGCCATTTCACTTTAAAAAAGGAGAAAAAAAATAAATAAATAAAAAACACCAACACAAGTTGATTTTGTTTGATGTTTAAAGAGGGGCAAAAGATGATCCTCAAAAACATTCTGTTGAGCAGGAGAAGGAAGGCATGGAACAGTACATTTATATGAAAATTTAGAAGACGTGAAACCAAGTTATAGTGACAAAAAACAGAGCACTGGTGGCCTGAGGCTGGGGCTGAATTGACTGCAGAGAGTTTAGAGGCAAGTTTTTGAGAGAACAGCAATGTTCTATATCATGATTGTGACAGTGATTACACAGATATATATACTTGTCAGCACTCATCAAGCTATACATTTAATTCTGTGCAAATGTTACCTCCATAAAATTGATGAAAAACAAGGCCATAAATGCAATCTAGAGCTGGGATCTGAATGGATAGACATTTTCAAGGGGATGAAAATACATATGTTTCTCTTTTTTCTTGAAAGAGCTTTATCTAGGTGTAATTGATGAATCATAAAAGTCACCTGTTTAAGTGTACAATTCAATGCCTTTTAGCAAAGGTACAGAGCTGTGCAACCAATTTAATTTTAGAACATTTCTATCATCAGTACCTCATACCCATGTGCAGTCAGTTTCATTGGAGCATCAGGACATTTTTTTTTTAATATTTATTTATTTGGCTGCATAGATTCTTAGTTGCCCTATGGCATGTGGGATCCTAGTTCCTGGACCAGGGATTAAACCCATGTCCCCTGAATTGGAAGGCAGATTCTTAATCACTGGACCACCAGAGAAGTCCCAAAGCATGAATTTTATTATCGTGACTTTTAAGAAAGTGGGTCACACAAGTATCTTATATCGGCTGAGCTCATTTGCTAGGGGCCCCATGGAAGATTCTGGCGATAATGAGCTTGGCTGCAGGTGCAGCCCCCAGTCTGTCCAGGGCCGCCACAGGGGCAGGCTCTTCATATGAGCTTTAATTCTTTCTGTAAACACAGTCACAAGCATATTCTCTAAGCCCCTCTGTGGAGCCCAAATACATGAGAAAAAGGAAGCCTGTTGCTATCCTTCGGGTGCAACCTTCTTCCCTCTGTGTCCCAAGCATTGTAGGTCGTGGGACAGCAGAACTCCCTCACCCCAGCTGCTCCTGCCCTGCGCACCTACTTCCCTTCCATGCTCAGGCTCAAGTGCATTGCCTCTGCTCCTGCCAGCTGTCTGGAGCAGGCCCAGAGGAAGCCTGTTCTACCGGTCAGCTGTTTCTGGAAGCAGCGACAAGAGCAGGTCTGAATATCCCCAGAGCAATACCAGTAAGTGGAGAGACCACAGGAGAGTTCATGGTAGACTTGGAGCAAAAATGAGCCCCACTGTGGACAGCAATAGCGTTTAATCTGAAAAGGCTGACACATACTCAGGAATATGCAGGTAATGCCGAAGCCTGGATCTGTGGAAGTCAAGGCTCAAAAGCTGGGAGAAGGTATAGGACAACCTGAGTGTCTTCTCACGCTTCCATAGAAGGCCAGGGTTGACAATGACCTGAGAACTTTTGTGTGTGTGCTGAACCACACAACCTACAGGATCTTAGTTCCCCAACCAGGGATTGAACCTATGCCCCTCACACTGGGAACACCAAGTGTAACCACTGAATCACCAGGGAAGTTCCCAGGACTACATGATATATGCCTCCTCATAAGTCCACTGATGGAATTCAGCACTGAACAAAATTAACATAATTTATCCGTTTTGTTGTTGTTATTTCGTTGTGTCTGACTCTTTTGTGACCCTGTGACTATAGCCTGTCAGGCTGCTCTGTCCATAGGATTTTCCAGGCAAGAATACTGGAGTGGGTTGCCATTTCCTGCTTTATGTCCCCTGAATTGGAAGGCAGATTCTTAATCACTGGACCACCAGAGAAGTCCCAAAGCATGAATTTTATTATCGTGACTTTTAAGAAAGTGGGTCACACAAGTATCTTATATCGGCTGAGCTCATTTGCTAGGGGCCCCATGGAAGATTCTGGCGATAATGAGCTTGGCTGCAGGTGCAGCCCCCAGTCTGTCCAGGGCCGCCACAGGGGCAGGCTCTTCATATGAGCTTTAATTCTTTCTGTAAACACAGTCACAAGCATATTCTCTAAGCCCCTCTGTGGAGCCCAAATACATGAGAAAAAGGAAGCCTGTTGCTATCCTTCGGGTGCAACCTTCTTCCCTCTGTGTCCCAAGCATTGTAGGTCGTGGGACAGCAGAACTCCCTCACCCCAGCTGCTCCTGCCCTGCGCACCTACTTCCCTTCCATGCTCAGGCTCAAGTGCATTGCCTCTGCTCCTGCCAGCTGTCTGGAGCAGGCCCAGAGGAAGCCTGTTCTACCGGTCAGCTGTTTCTGGAAGCAGCGACAAGAGCAGGTCTGAATATCCCCAGAGCAATACCAGTAAGTGGAGAGACCACAGGAGAGTTCATGGTAGACTTGGAGCAAAAATGAGCCCCACTGTGGACAGCAATAGCGTTTAATCTGAAAAGGCTGACACATACTCAGGAATATGCAGGTAATGCCGAAGCCTGGATCTGTGGAAGTCAAGGCTCAAAAGCTGGGAGAAGGTATAGGACAACCTGAGTGTCTTCTCCACGCTTCCATAGAAGGCCAGGGTTGACAATGACCTGAGAACTTTTGTGTGTGTGCTGAACCACACAACCTACAGGATCTTAGTTCCCCAACCAGGGATTGAACCTATGCCCCTCACACTGGGAACACCAAGTGTAACCACTGAATCACCAGGGAAGTTCCCAGGACTACATGATATATGCCTCCTCATAAGTCCACTGATGGAATTCAGCACTGAACAAAATTAACATAATTTATTCTTTTTGTTGTTGTTATTTAGTTGTGTCTGACTCTTTTGTGACCCTGTGGACTATAGCCTGTCAGGCTGCTCTGTCCATAGGATTTTCCAGGCAAGAATACTGGAGTGGGTTGCCATTTCCTGCTTTAGGGGATCTTCCGAATTCAGGGACAGAACCTGAGTCTCCTGTTTGGCAGGTGTATTCTTTACCACTGAGCCATGAGGGAAGCCCTTTATTCATATATAGAATACCCCAAATCTAAGAGTATGCATTCTAGCTTCTCAGCTGGAGAGGCTGAGCTAAGGCTCTATGTACAGGAATCTGGTTGCATAGTTCTGAGCAGCAGAGCGGGGTAAAGAAAGCAGGGTGTTGAGAGTGGTGTGGACAGACCGGTTGTCCCTGGGCCACTTCCGTTAGTGTTACAGATATGTCTCAGTGTGTCAGGGCTGACATGCTTAACATGCTTAAGTGTGCCAGCAAATTGCCCAGGGGCTCCTTGGCCGAGCAGGTGGCTTCTATACACGCTGTAGGTTGGGTCCCTGACGACAAGCCTGGCTACATCATGGGCAGGACCCAGTGAAACATGAAAATATTCAACCCTTGGTTTACTAGGAGCAAAGGGCTTCTTCCTTTCTTTTGTGGGTCTATATTTCTCTTGACTGGATAAGGTGCTTATGTTTTATTTTGTTTTAACTGATTTTATTTATTTATGGCTGTTGTGGGTCTTTGTTGCTGTGCATCCTTTTCTCTAGGTGAGGTGCGCGGGCTTCTCACAGCAGTGGCTTCTCTTGTTGCAGAGCACAGGCTCTAGGGTGCACAAGCTTCACGGTTGCAGCTCCCGGGCTCCACAGCACAGGCTCAGTAGTTGTGGCGCACGCGCTTAGTTTCTCTGTGGCATATGGGATCCTGCTGGACCAGGTATGGGACCCATGTCTCCTGCATTGGCAGGTGAATTCTTAACTGCTAAATCACCTGAGAAGCCCCAAAAGGTGTTTTTTTTTTTGTTTGTTTGATAGGTAAAAAATGGATTTATTCGGATTCAGAGAAAAGCACACTCCATAGGCAGAGTGTGGGCCATCGCAGAGTGAATCCAACATCCCAGAAGGTGTTTTGAAATTCCCTATTTAATGTCCCTCATACATAGGGATTTTCACGGGGTATGCACAGATGCTCACAGATGCCCAGGGCCTCAACCTACAGTTTAGTGCACAGGATTTCAATCTTTTTTGTGGTATGTGAGATCTATTCTCTGATCCTGGTTGGAACCTGGGTCCCCTGCATTAGGAGTGCAGAATGTTAGCCACTGGAAGGCAAGTCCTAGAAAACTATCTTTATGAATCAAATTCTTCTTATCTATACCATGAAGATGTAAATAGCTTCTTTTTCAGAGATGCTGTGAGGGTGAAATGAAATAAGAAGAAAGCATATATGTCTACATTTATAGTTGCATTATTTTCGAGGTTCTGGCCTCAAGTCAAACGCCTAAACTGGGGAGAAAAATTCTTCATTCCCCTCTTGCCCTGAGCCATTTCTGCTGGCAGTGTCTGCCATCTGCGATATTTTGACTCAAGGCTGTTTATTTTCCAGGTTTCCTTTTTATTTATCTCTGCAACTTTTCTTCCAACTCACAACACACTTTTTCCTCTGCTGCTTGCTGTCTTGTTCAGTGTTGCTCCCCCTGGACTGGACTTCC
The DNA here is from genome assembly GCA_022376925.1 of Tragulus kanchil. Lineage (NCBI taxonomy): Eukaryota > Metazoa > Chordata > Mammalia > Artiodactyla > Tragulidae > Tragulus > Tragulus kanchil. The sequence goes on from JAIOJX010000029.1 coordinate 97,711,082, forward strand.
AGGCTGTGGCCTGTGGCTCACATTCTCCTGATTCTCATCAAAATGTGCCTGCTGAGCCTCCTACATGCTTAAAGCTCTGTGAGGTCTTCAGAGAGATTATGTGATAATGTAATTTGAAATAAGTTCCCACTGCTTAAGTAGACTGAGACACTAATGATAGTTGCAATAAAGCAAGTTACTTTTTTTTTTTAATATTTATTTATTTGGCAGCACTGGGTCTCTATTGTGGCACATAGGCTCTTTAGCTCTAGCCTGAGAACTCTTAGTTGTGGCAATTGGGATCTAGTTTCCTGACCAGGGAAGCCAGCAGGTGGCCAAAGTATTGAAACTTCAGCTTTAGCATCAGTCCTTCCAATGAATATTCAATTTTGACTGACTGGTTTAATCTCCTTGGAATCCAAGGGACTCTGACATTAAAGCCAGACAAAGACATTCAAAAAGAAAAGTTCATACCAATATCCTTTGTGAATATAGATGCAAAAATCCTTAGCATAAGACTAACAAATACAACTTAATGATATATAAAAAGAAGCATACAGAGCTTCCCTGGTGGTCCAGTGGGTAGAGAGTCCACCTTGCAGTGCAAGGGGCACTGGTTCGATCCCTGGCCCGGGAAGATCCCACATGCTCAGGAGTGGCTGGGCTGGGCATCCAACTACAAGCCAGCGATCTGAAGCACATGCACCCATAGCCAGTACTCTGCAATGAGAGAGGCCACTACGATGGGAGGCCCACATATGCCAAAAGAGTAAAGATGAATGAAAAATAAATGATGACTTAGAGGCCAAAAAAAAAAAAAAAAGAAGCATACAACACAACAAAGTGGGATTTATTCTAGGGATGCGAGACTTCTTAATTATCCAGATGACTGCAAGACTCCTTAATTATCCAAAAATCAATTAAAGTAGTCTACTACAATACCAGGCTAAAGAATAAAAGTCTTGTGATCATACCAATGAAAGAAAGAGAAAACATTTCTCTAAAAGGCTGTTTATTTTCCAGGTTTCCTTTTTATTTATCTCTGCAACTTTTCTTCCAACTCACAACACACTTTTCCTCTGCTGCTTGCTGTCTTGTTCAGTGTTGCTCCCCCTGGACTGGACTTCCAGGCTGTGGCCTGTGGCTCACATTCTCCTGATTCTCATCAAAATGTGCCTGCTGAGCCTCCTACATGCTTAAAGCTCTGTGAGGTCTTCAGAGAGATTATGTGATAATGTAATTTGAAATAAGTTCCCACTGCTTAAGTAGACTGAGACACTAATGATAGTTGCAATAAAGCAAGTTACTTTTTTTTAATATTTATTTATTTGGCAGCACTGGGTCTCTATTGTGGCACATAGGCTCTTTAGCTCTAGCCTGAGAACTCTTAGTTGTGGCAATTGGGATCTAGTTTCCTGACCAGGGAAGCCAGCAGGTGGCCAAAGTATTGAAACTTCAGCTTTAGCATCAGTCCTTCCAATGAATATTCAATTTTGACTGACTGGTTTAATCTCCTTGGAATCCAAGGGACTCTGACATTAAAGCCAGACAAAGACATTCAAAAAGAAAAGTTCATACCAATATCCTTTGTGAATATAGATGCAAAAATCCTTAGCATAAGACTAACAAATACAACTTAATGATATATAAAAAGAAGCATACAGAGCTTCCCTGGTGGTCCAGTGGGTAGAGAGTCCACCTTGCAGTGCAAGGGGCACTGGTTCGATCCCTGGCCCGGGAAGATCCCACATGCTCAGGAGTGGCTGGGCTGGGCATCCAACTACAAGCCAGCGATCTGAAGCACATGCACCCATAGCCAGTACTCTGCAATGAGAGAGGCCACTACGATGGGAGGCCCACATATGCCAAAAGAGTAAAGATGAATGAAAAATAAATGATGACTTAGAGGCCAAAAAAAAAAAAAAAAGAAGCATACAACACAACAAAGTGGGATTTATTCTAGGGATGCGAGACTTCTTAATTATCCAGATGACTGCAAGACTCCTTAATTATCCAAAAATCAATTAAAGTAGTCTACTACAATACCAGGCTAAAGAATAAAAGTCTTGTGATCATACCAATGAAAGAAAGAGAAAACATGTTTAGGATTCAATTCATGATAAAACTCTCATAAAGCTGAATATAGGGAAACTTCCTCAACTGAGTCAAAAATATGAAACCTTAAAGCTTAGATTGTATTAATGGTGTAAGACTGGATGGTCTTCCCCTGAGATGAGTAATAAGCCAAGAATGTCTTCTCTCACCATTCTTATTCAGCATGGTACTGGAAGGTCTTCATAATTAGGCAAGAAAAAGGAAATTAAAGGCATACAGATCTGAAGGAAAGAACTAAAATTGTCCCTATTAGCAGAGCACATGTGTGTCTATAAAGAAAACCCCAGGGAACCTACCAAAACCAAAAGATTAAAAAAGTATAACTAATAAGTGAGTTCAGCAAAACTGTAGGATGCAGATTAACAGGCAAAAATCAACTGTAAGACTCCTCCAGTGGTCCAGTGGTTAAAAATCCACCTGTTAATGCACGGGACACCGGTTGGATCCCTGGTTTGGAAAGATTCACATGCTCATGCAAAAAAATCCATGCACTACAAGTACTGAGTCTGTGCTCCAGAGCCAGGAGGTGCAACTACTGAAGCCTTCACGCCTAGAGTCTGTGCTCTGCAACAAGAGAAGTCACCGAAATGAGAAACTTGGTCACTGCAACCAGAGAAAGCCTGCTTGCAGCAAAGGAGACCCAACACAACCAAAAAAAACCTTCAGCTGCATATTTGGAACTAACAGTAAACACATGGAAACTATACATTTAAGTACACTATCATTTATAATCATTAAAGTAGAAAAACAGGTATGGAAATGTAAAATGGTACAGCAGAAAGACAGTGTGTTTGCTTCTTAAAAGACTAAACATGCAACCACTAAGCAACTCAGCAGCTGTCCTCATGGGTATCTTTCCTAGAGGAATAAGAACTTCTGTGAAGGTAAAATTGTATACAGGCATGCTTACAGCAACTTTATGTATAATAGAATACTTCATTTGGAACTTTATTTCCAAAATTGGAAGCAACCCAGATGTCTTTCAACAGAAGGGTAAGTAAGTAAACTGTGGTACATCCCTACCATGGAATTCTACTTCAGCAATAAAAAGAAACAAACTATGGGTACACTCAACAAGTTGGATAAATTCCCAGGGAATTAGACTGTATGAAGAAAGCCAATATTAAAAGATTACATATTAATGGTGTAAGACTGGATGGTCTTCCCCTGAGATGAGTAATAAGCCAAGAATGTCTTCTCTCACCATTCTTATTCAGCATGGTACTGGAAGGTCTTCATAATTAGGCAAGAAAAAGGAAATTAAAGGCATACAGATCTGAAGGAAAGAACTAAAATTGTCCCTATTAGCAGAGCACATGTGTGTCTATAAAGAAAACCCCAGGGAACCTACCAAAACCAAAAGATTAAAAAAGTATAACTAATAAGTGAGTTCAGCAAAACTGTAGGATGCAGATTAACAGGCAAAAATCAACTGTAAGACTCCTCCAGTGGTCCAGTGGTTAAAAATCCACCTGTTAATGCACGGGACACCGGTTGGATCCCTGGTTTGGAAAGATTCACATGCTCATGCAAAAAAATCCATGCACTACAAGTACTGAGTCTGTGCTCCAGAGCCAGGAGGTGCAACTACTGAAGCCTTCACGCCTAGAGTCTGTGCTCTGCAACAAGAGAAGTCACCGAAATGAGAAACTTGGTCACTGCAACCAGAGAAAGCCTGCTTGCAGCAAAGGAGACCCAACACAACCAAAAAAAACCTTCAGCTGCATATTTGGAACTAACAGTAAACACATGGAAACTATACATTTAAGTACACTATCATTTATAATCATTAAAGTAGAAAAACAGGTATGGAAATGTAAAATGGTACAGCAGAAAGACAGTGTGTTTGCTTCTTAAAAGACTAAACATGCAACCACTAAGCAACTCAGCAGCTGTCCTCATGGGTATCTTTCCTAGAGGAATAAGAACTTCTGTGAAGGTAAAATTGTATACAGGCATGCTTACAGCAACTTTATGTATAATAGAATACTTCATTTGGAACTTTATTTCCAAAATTGGAAGCAACCCAGATGTCTTTCAACAGAAGGGTAAGTAAGTAAACTGTGGTACATCCCTACCATGGAATTCTACTTCAGCAATAAAAAGAAACAAACTATGGGTACACTCAACAAGTTGGATAAATTCCCAGGGAATTAGACTGTATGAAGAAAGCCAATATTAAAAGATTACATATTACCTGGTTCTATGTATACAATATTCTTGAAATGAGAAAATTCTAGAAACAGAGAACAGAGCAGTGGTTGGCCAGGATTTAAGGGGTGGGTGGGTGTGGAGGGAAGTAGATGTGGCCATACAAGTGAAGGATGATGGAGTTGCTCTGCATGTTGACAGTACCCAGGTCAATATCCTGGTTTATATGTTGTACTATAGTTTTGCAAAATGTTACCTTTGAGGGGAGCAGTGTGATGCATACCCAGGATTTCACTGTTTTATTTCTTATAACTTCATGTGGATCTACAGTTATCTCAAAATAAAAGTTAAATGAAAATACTAAAGGATGCACTGTAGGTTTTCAGTATTCCAAGCTTCATGTCACTTCTCCTTGATTTTTTTTTTCTCCTACCTTTGCAGCAGTTAATACAATTGTTCTGTGGCTTCCTGAAGAAGGATTTCTATGGGAAAGAGGTAAGTAGACCTTAAAGAAAGAACTTTTAAAATTATTATTTTTTAATTTTTTTGTTTAATTATTTTATTATTATTGTTTTTTAATGTGGACCATTTTTTAAGTCCTTATTGAATTTGTTACAATACTGCTTCTGTTTTATGTTTTGTTTTTTTGGCCATGAGGCATGTGAGATCAAACTAGTTGATCCTACAGGAAATCAATCCTGAATACTTACTGGAAGGACTGATGCTAAAGCTAAAGCTCAAATACTTTGGCCACCTGATGAAGAAAAGACCCTGATTCTGGGAAAGACTGAGGGCAGGAGGAGAAGGGGGAGACAGAGGATGAGATGGTCCGATGGCATTACTGACTCAATGGACGTGAGCTTGAGCAAACTCCAGGAGAGAGTGGAGGACAGGGAAGCCCGGTGTGCTGAAGTCCATGGGGTTGAAAAAGATTTGGATATGACTTAGCAACTGAACAACAACACTCCCAGCCCAGGGATGGAACCCGCAGCCTCTGCATCGCAAGACAAAATCCTAACCACTGGACCACCAGGGAAGACCTAAGAAGTCTATCCTTGATAGACAAACGAACAAACAAAAAAACCCCACCCCAATGTAAAAATGCTTATATCTAGGGTATTTAGTGCTTCATATTATAAAATCTAAGAATGGCAGGACTATGTCAGTGTTCCTGTTCCTGTTGATATTAGCAGCTGCTTTACCACTGAGTTGCCTGGCCCTCTGATTCCTCCTCCCCCTGTTCAGGAACATAAATATTCTCTGCTTCTCTGTGACAGTGGCCAACCTCCCATCAAGGCTGACATTTTTCATAGATGTGGCCATACAAGTGAAGGATGATGGAGTTGCTCTGCATGTTGACAGTACCCAGGTCAATATCCTGGTTTATATGTTGTACTATAGTTTTGCAAAATGTTACCTTTGAGGGGAGCAGTGTGATGCATACCCAGGATTTCACTGTTTTATTTCTTATAACTTCATGTGGATCTACAGTTATCTCAAAATAAAAGTTAAATGAAAATACTAAAGGATGCACTGTAGGTTTTCAGTATTCCAAGCTTCATGTCACTTCTCCTTGATTTTTTTTTTCTCCTACCTTTGCAGCAGTTAATACAATTGTTCTGTGGCTTCCTGAAGAAGGATTTCTATGGGAAAGAGGTAAGTAGACCTTAAAGAAAGAACTTTTAAAATTATTATTTTTTAATTTTTTTGTTTAATTATTTTATTATTATTGTTTTTTAATGTGGACCATTTTTTAAGTCCTTATTGAATTTGTTACAATACTGCTTCTGTTTTATGTTTTGTTTTTTTGGCCATGAGGCATGTGAGATCAAACTAGTTGATCCTACAGGAAATCAATCCTGAATACTTACTGGAAGGACTGATGCTAAAGCTAAAGCTCAAATACTTTGGCCACCTGATGAAGAAAAGACCCTGATTCTGGGAAAGACTGAGGGCAGGAGGAGAAGGGGGAGACAGAGGATGAGATGGTCCGATGGCATTACTGACTCAATGGACGTGAGCTTGAGCAAACTCCAGGAGAGAGTGGAGGACAGGGAAGCCCGGTGTGCTGAAGTCCATGGGGTTGAAAAAGATTTGGATATGACTTAGCAACTGAACAACAACACTCCCAGCCCAGGGATGGAACCCGCAGCCTCTGCATCGCAAGACAAAATCCTAACCACTGGACCACCAGGGAAGACCTAAGAAGTCTATCCTTGATAGACAAACGAACAAACAAAAAAACCCCACCCCAATGTAAAAATGCTTATATCTAGGGTATTTAGTGCTTCATATTATAAAATCTAAGAATGGCAGGACTATGTCAGTGTTCCTGTTCCTGTTGATATTAGCAGCTGCTTTACCACTGAGTTGCCTGGCCCTCTGATTCCTCCTCCCCCTGTTCAGGAACATAAATATTCTCTGCTTCTCTGTGACAGTGGCCAACCTCCCATCAAGGCTGACAGTTTCATTTTGGATCCATTACACGCTACCAGGTCACCAGTGGACTCTGAACTTCCTGTGCGGTGGTGGCTTCTGTGTCATAACGAGTCTTGATGCCAAGTTCACCTTCCTGTGCCTGATCATGAGAGCGGTACCTTCACCTTGATCTCACACTGAGGTGTGAGTCTCAGGGCTGCACTGTGAAGGTCAGCCTTACCTTGTGGGTGCTGATGGCTTTCTCACGTGTTGTAAGCTGTTCCCAGAGACTGTAGCCTTTGAACTCTGTTATGAAGGCTGCCCATTTGTCTGTGAGTACACTTCAGAATGGCCACTATGACCTTCTCTTTGTGTGTGAGTCTCATGAGCTTTTGCTATGGCATGCATGAGGTCTAAGTTGCTTTAGTTGTGTCTGACTCTTTGCAACCCTATGGACTATATCGCCCGCCAGGCTCCTCTGTCCATGGATTCTCCAGGGAAGAATCCTGGAGTGGATTGCCATGCCCTCCTCCAGGGGATCTTCTCGCAGCAGGCTGCATAAAATCAGATAGATCGTATATCTGGAGGCCAAGAGGTGAGTTTCAGGCCATAGTTTTTTTCTTCATTGTAGTAATACTCTTTTTTGGTGTCTGGACCCTACTGACCTATTTTCTTTTTCTTTTTTAATATTTATTTATTTTATTTATTTGGTTGCACCAGGTCTTAGTTGCAGCATGTGGGATCTAGTTCCCTGAACAAGGATCAAACCTGGGCCCCTTGGATTGGGCGTATGGAATCTTAGTCACTGCACCACCATGGAAGTCCCTCTAGTTTTCTTTCTTAAACATTTTTTTGGAAAGCAGGGAATTGGGATTGGGTTTCTGTAAGAGAGAGCATGGACTTCTCCTTTCTGGGCATCACCTTGTGTCTCTTGATGTTTAGAAACTTAGTGAATTGTGTGTTCCACATCCTGATTTCCGAAAACACTTTAGAAGAACTGGGAGCCTACTGTATGTGATATGTCCTCCTGAGAGGTATAATGCCAGCGTTAGAGGAAGATTCTGCCAAGGCCGCTATAAACTCTTAATGTAACATTTCTCAAACTGAGATCCCAGGGAATTGTGAACATATAAGAAATTTCAAGTGCTCGTGTTTCTTTCTCTCTCTTTTTTTAAATTTTAGCCCTTTTTATTGGTTTTTTATTTATTTTCATCCATCTTTATTCTTTGGCCTGTGTAGGCCTCCCATTGCAGTGGCCTCTCTCACTGCAGAGCACCGGTTTTGGGCACATGCACTCTAGAGCACTGGTTTGTAATCCGACACACTGGCCCAGCCACTCCGTGGCACATGAGATCTTCCTGGGCCAGGGATCAAACTGGTGCCCTGTGTACTGCAGGGCTGACTCTTTACCCACAGGACCACCAGGGAAGCCCAAGTGCTCGTGTTTTAAATGAACTTACAAAATATCTTCCCAAGTGGCTCAGTGGTAAAGAATCTGCCTGCTAATCCAGGAGCCAGAGGAGACACGGGTCTGCCCTTTTTCCTGGAGGAAGAAATGGCAACCCACTGCAGCATTTTGCCTAGAGAATCCTGGAGTGGATTGCCATGCCCTCCTCCAGGGGATCTTCTCGCAGCAGGCTGCATAAAATCAGATAGATCGTATATCTGGAGGCCAAGAGGTGAGTTTCAGGCCATAGTTTTTTTCTTCATTGTAGTAATACTCTTTTTTGGTGTCTGGACCCTACTGACCTATTTTCTTTTTCTTTTTTAATATTTATTTATTTTATTTATTTGGTTGCACCAGGTCTTAGTTGCAGCATGTGGGATCTAGTTCCCTGAACAAGGATCAAACCTGGGCCCCTTGGATTGGGCGTATGGAATCTTAGTCACTGCACCACCATGGAAGTCCCTCTAGTTTTCTTTCTTAAACATTTTTTTGGAAAGCAGGGAATTGGGATTGGGTTTCTGTAAGAGAGAGCATGGACTTCTCCTTTCTGGGCATCACCTTGTGTCTCTTGATGTTTAGAAACTTAGTGAATTGTGTGTTCCACATCCTGATTTCCGAAAACACTTTAGAAGAACTGGGAGCCTACTGTATGTGATATGTCCTCCTGAGAGGTATAATGCCAGCGTTAGAGGAAGATTCTGCCAAGGCCGCTATAAACTCTTAATGTAACATTTCTCAAACTGAGATCCCAGGGAATTGTGAACATATAAGAAATTTCAAGTGCTCGTGTTTCTTTCTCTCTCTTTTTTTAAATTTTAGCCCTTTTTATTGGTTTTTTATTTATTTTCATCCATCTTTATTCTTTGGCCTGTGTAGGCCTCCCATTGCAGTGGCCTCTCTCACTGCAGAGCACCGGTTTTGGGCACATGCACTCTAGAGCACTGGTTTGTAATCCGACACACTGGCCCAGCCACTCCGTGGCACATGAGATCTTCCTGGGCCAGGGATCAAACTGGTGCCCTGTGTACTGCAGGGCTGACTCTTTACCCACAGGACCACCAGGGAAGCCCAAGTGCTCGTGTTTTTAAATGAACTTACAAAATATCTTCCCAAGTGGCTCAGTGGTAAAGAATCTGCCTGCTAATCCAGGAGCCAGAGGAGACACGGGTCTGCTCCCTGAGTTGGATAAATCCCCTGGAGGAAGAAATGGCAACCCACTGCAGCATTTTTGCCTAGAGAATCCCATGGAGAGAGGAGCCTGGTGGGTTGCAAAAAGTCTGACATGACTGACACAATTGATCATGGACACTAAACAGAATCACAGACTAAGAGGACGAACTTATGGTTGCAGGGGGGAAGGATGGCGGAAAGGAATAGTTAGGGAGTTTGGAATCGACATGTATACACTGCTGTATTTAGAATAGATAACCAACAAGAACCTACTGTGCAGCACAGAGTACTCTCCTGGATGTTATTTGGCAGCCTGGATGGGAGGGGAGTTTTGGGGGAAAATGGATACATCTCTTAATATATGTATGGCTGAGTCCCTTCACTGAAACCATCACAACATTGTTAATCAATTATACCCCAATACAAAATAAAAAGTTTTTAAAAATACTCACATTTTTACTTCAATGATAACCAATGATATGGTAGTCACTCAGTCATATTTCCAGACAAGAACATTGGAGTGGGTTGCCATTCTCTTCTCTAAGCCTAACAATACTTACCAAAAATACTAATGTAAATACATCTGGGATCTTCTGGATGACTTCTTATGAAGGTACAGTCATTGAGGGGAGTGTTGTTTGGTGCCATATTGTTTTACTTTAATAATTGCAGGCTCAGTAGAAAACAGCCAAGGAGAACACACTATGTAAACGGTGCATTCTTCCAAAGTAAAGGCCAAATGATGTCATGGCTTTGAAGAAAGTTTCACAATAGTTCAAAGGAACAAGATAATGGGAGAAGAGAATTATCGAATTGAACACAATGGTAGAGGCAGTGCTCTGGAAAATTATATCCCAGTTGTGAGCAATAACTTACATCTGTGCACTAAGTCACTTCAATCGTGTCCAACTCTTTGTGACCCTATGGACTGTAGACTGCCAGGCTCCTCTGTCCATAGAATTTTTCCAGGCAAGAATACTGGAGTGGTTGCCCTGCCTTCCTCCCAGGGATCTTCTGACCCAGGGAACGAATCTGAGTCTCTTAAGTCTCCTGCATTGGCAGACAGGTTCTTTTATGCTATCACCACCTGGGAGCAAAGCAGTATTACCCATGACATGCAATTAATATTTTATTCATTAATATTAATATTATTAATGAATAAAATACTTGAAATTTAATAATAATGTATGTTGGTTAAATTTTTTTTTAATTTTATTTATTTATCTTTTTGGTGGGTGGGGTGGGGAGGGAGGGGGATGGGCAGGCCACTTCTATTGGTCTTTCATTATCTATTTTCATCCATCTTTGTTCTTTGGCTCCTGTGGGCCTCCCATCGCGGTGGCCTTTCTCCTCACAGAGCACCGGCTCCTGGCGCATGCGCGCCAGAGCTCGGCTTGGTAATTGGACACATCAGTCCAGCTGCTCCGCGGCACGTGGGATCCTCCCAGGCCAGGGATCGAACCGGCGCCCCTTACACTGCAAGGTGGTGTCCTTACCCACTGGGCCACCAGGGGAAGCCCTATGTTGGTTAAAATTTTATTAGATGTGTGTTCTTTATTTCAAATCTCTAAAATGATGCACATAAAAAGTTTCTATCTAGTTCTAGGTTTCCATTTCAAAGTACTATTTTGATTAAAATATTAAAAAAATAGTAGAGGTTCACAAGAATGTTTTTCCTTTAAGCATTATGCTCTCATATAGCATAATTTTTGAACTGGAAATTTCTTCAGAGCTTTAGTAGAGAGGAACCTTAAACCCCAAAAGATTAAAGGACTTTTCCAAGGTCAGACAGCTAATCCCCAGCAAGGCTGTTATAACACCAGGTCTCCTAGTGTCCAGCCCAGGCCCTCTTCCAAGGCACGGCTGTTCAGAAAAGTGATCCAGGACAGCGGATTACTCAGTCCCAGATGGTTAGAAAGAGAAGTCTCCCTAAAACAGGGGCTGGATACTTTACTTGCTCTTTAACAACGCCCCTGACTCACAGAATGTGCCAACAGTGGGTCAGATACAACTGAAAAACAAGACATTTAGAGATTAGCTCGGACATCAAGTTAAGGCCAACATTGCTGTTTGCTCCGCCTCCATCACATTTGAATAAGTGCAAAGATGACAAATGATGTGCTGAAGTGCTATTCTTAACATTCCTAAATGGGAGCCACGGATCATATGCAATAGAAAATGGGTTACTCTATGTTTCTTTGGGATTCCCCCATGGCACAATGATAAAGAATGCACCTGTCAATGCAGGAGATGCAGGAGACGTGAGTTTGATCCCTGGGTTGGGAAGATCACCTAGAGGAGGAATGGGCAACCCACTCCAGTATTCTTGCCTGGGAAATCCCATGGACACAAGAGCCTGGAGGGATACAGTCAATGGGGTCACAAAGAGTTGGGCATGACTGAATAACCAAGCACACACACAAGCTTCTTTGCTGAAAGCGTTACTTCTGCTTAAAAAAAAGAAAAAGACCTACTTCTCTGGGGACACTGTCACTGAAGCAGGCTGATATACTCTGAAATTTAAGGTTTGGGTTTTTTTTAAACCTTGGGTAGACTGTCAAATGACAGGCTTCCAAGTTTTTTGAACTTGTGCTGTTGTTAGATGAAACCCATTTGAAATATTCTCATATAACATACACTTCACTGGTTTTAGCTACCCACCAAGTGATATAGGAATGTCCCCAGGTAATTTCTGGGCTGCCCAGGGGTACTTTCCAAGAGTTTGTGCACACATCTAGGCAATTACCAAATGGTGTTGGCTGTGTCTACAGCTTAATTTCCCCAGTGCTAGCCTTGTCTACTGGCCAGCCCCATCTCCTCCATTTCTCAGCTGTTTTTAGATCCATTCCTGCCCTTCTGCCTGCTGAGATCCCCACTCCTCCTGTGTTAGCCAGGACTCCTGCATCTGCAACTTCTTCCACAGTATCTGCCTGATGTTCTCTTCTAAAATTCTGCAGTCAAAGGATTTATAACCTAAGGTGTCACAGTGGTAAAGAATCCTCCTACCAATGCAGGAGACTCAGGTTCCAGCCCTGGGTCAGAAAGATCCCTTTGGAGGAGGAAATGGCAACCCATTCCAGTATTCTTGCCTGGAAAATTCCATGGAGAGGCCTGGCAGGCTACATACAGTCCATGGGGTTGCAAAGGGTCGGACGTGACTGAGAGGCTGAGCACACACATTAAAATGATACAGGGCAGACAGTGTAAATGGTATTAACTTTTTCCTCCCCAAGGGCTATTGGTTACCTTTTGAATCTCACTAGTCAGGACTATACTCTCTGTATCCACTGGGGTCAGGACTCCTTCATCTAGAAGCCAGTGACCTCTCAAGAGGCTAAGGATGACATTCAGCAAGTCTGTCTATTTGGATCGAAGAAAATTACTTATTCACTTTCACTCTCCTCAAACTGAAAAAACTGCATTTCCCTTCATTGTGAAAGTGGACAGCAAACCACAGCAAAAGAAATGTATGAAGTATACCTCAGGTATTTGCATTGGTGTTATATTGTTGCAGATACCACCAAATCTTATTTATATTCATCAGTACCTAAAATCTCGCACTAACTATTAGATCTGGTTATTTAAAGTGTTCCATAGGGACTTCCTTGGTAGTTCAGTGGTTAAGAATCTTGCTTATAATGCAGGGGGATGCGGGTGCAGTCCCTGATTGGGGAACTAAGATCCCACAGTCCACTGAGTACCACAACCCCTGAGCCTGGTCGTACTCTAGATCACATGCGTCACAGTAAGAGATGTTCTGTGTACCGCAACAGAGACCCTGCGGCAGCCAAAAAAGAAATTGTTACATACACTTAAAAATTGTTTTGCGAACTTTATTTTTCTATAATTGGTTTCCTTTATAATTTTAGGTATTTTATTCATTTGGAAGCTGTTTTTTCTTCTTTTTGCTCCTGAGAAAGGGTCCATGTGTTTTTAGATCCATTCCTGCCCTTCTGCCTGCTGAGATCCCCACCTCCTGTGTTAGCCAGGACTCCTGCATCTGCAACTTCTTCCACAGTATCTGCCTGATGTTCTCTTCTAAAATTCTGCAGTCAAAGGATTTATAACCTAAGGTGTCACAGTGGTAAAGAATCCTCCTACCAATGCAGGAGACTCAGGTTCCAGCCCTGGGTCAGAAAGATCCCTTTGGAGGAGGAAATGGCAACCCATTCCAGTATTCTTGCCTGGAAAATTCCATGGAGAGGCCTGGCAGGCTACATACAGTCCATGGGGTTGCAAAGGGTCGGACGTGACTGAGAGGCTGAGCACACACATTAAAATGATACAGGGCAGACAGTGTAAATGGTATTAACTTTTTCCTCCCCAAGGGCTATTGGTTACCTTTTGAATCTCACTAGTCAGGACTATACTCTCTGTATCCACTGGGGTCAGGACTCCTTCATCTAGAAGCCAGTGACCTCTCAAGAGGCTAAGGATGACATTCAGCAAGTCTGTCTATTTGGATCGAAGAAAATTACTTATTCACTTTCACTCTCCTCAAACTGAAACACTGCTTTTCCCCTTCATTGTGAAAGTGGACAGCAAACCACAGCAAAAGAAATGTATGAAGTATAACTCAGGTATTTGCATTGGTGTTATATTGTTGCAGATACCACCAAATCTTATTTATATTCATCAGTACCTAAAATCTCGCACTAACTATTAGATCTGGTTATTTAAAGTGTTCCATAGGGACTTCCTTGGTAGTTCAGTGGTTAAGAATCTTGCTTATAATGCAGGGGGATGCGGGTGCAGTCCCTGATTGGGGAACTAAGATCCCACAGTCCACTGAGTACCACAACCCCTGAGCCTGGTCGTACTCTAGATCACATGCGTCACAGTAAGAGATGTTCTGTGTACCGCAACAGAGACCCTGCGGCAGCCAAAAAAGAAATTGTTACATACACTTAAAAATTGTTTTGAGAACTTTATTTTTCTATAATTGGTTTCCTTTATAATTTTAGGTATTTTATTCATTTGGAAGCTGTTTTTTCTTCTTTTTTGCTCCTGAGAAAGGGTCCATGTGTTTTCCAGACTGCCAAAGGGGGCCATAGTGCAAAATACTTAAGAAACCCTCCAAGAGGGTTAACTAACATAAGGGATGTTAGAAATGATTTTTCTCCCAAGTTATCAGAGTTGTTCAAGTTACAGGTCTGGATATTGCACAATAAGGGCACAAGAATCAGAAGACCCTACTGTCTGACCCACTTGCCAGTTAGACCAAAATCTTCATCTGCCTTTTACAGAGTACATTCTCTCCTGGTGTAACTGGCAGCCTGGCTGGTCCTCTATTAGGACATTGTTGTGTTGGTTTGGAATGACCCTTTCTGGCAAAGTATGCGTCATGATTGGATTGTGTCCTCCAGACTAGTTGATATCCTCAACGCCTGGTATTGTGAATATGACCTCTCTGGAAACAGGGCCTTTGCAAATAGAATCAAATTAAGATGAAGTCATACTGGAGTCTAATCTGATATGACTGGGGGTGTCTTTGCAAGAAGGGGAGAAGAAGCACACAGGGAGAAGACCATGTGATGATGGAGGCAGAGATGGTACGACACAGCTGCAAGCCAGGTTATACCAAATTGCTGACCACCACTGGAAGCTTGGAGAGGAAAGGAAGGACCCTACCCAGCGACTCAGAGGGTGTGGACCCTGCTGACACCCAGGTTGCAGACTTCTAGCCTCTAGAACTATAAGAGAATACATTTATGTTGTTTTAAATCACTAAGACTGTGGTACTTCGTTAACTCGGCCCTAAGAAACAAACTCAGTGCGTATCAGAGCATGGAAGAAAGAGAAGGGAAACCCCACTGAGGTCACAAAACCGGTTGTGTGACTTTTGGAGCCTAGTTGGCTAATGCGGTTTGTACATGTGGCAGAATCCAGTCTGAGCCTAGAGCTGACTGTTAGGTACCATCTGGTTGTGAGGCTGTGGGGTAGGAAATATATAGCAGCCACCCACATCCAACTGGCAGAGACTAGAGATACCCAAAATAGCTGTACGAGTGTTGGTTCTCGGGGTGAGCTTAACTTGATTGAAAACAGACTGCAGCTCCCTTTTTGCCTTACACTCAGCTCAAGCTGCTCCTGTTGCACAAAGGATTCAAGCGAAACCATCTCCTTACATTTTTACTCATCATCCCTTCTTTCCCTGGGGCTCAAACTTAAGTCCAGTAACGACGGAGTGGGGATTAAATTCACGGGGAAAATCTGTGCAGGGTGCACATCTTTGTGCCTCCTTCTTTTTAAGGTTGAATTCCCTCCCTAGGACAGCTCAGTCCCTTTGACAGGGATGAATGGAAGTCTATCCAGTGGATTTGCTAAGCCTCTGCTTGGGCCACTTCCAGGAGTGACCAGAGTCCTCTTAGGACCCTATTCTTTATCAACACAACAGCCTATTTACCCAGAGAAGTCAAACTACATTATGGTACTGAGACACCTGTTTTAGAAAATGTTTCAAGCTCTCAGGCAGAAGCAACCTGGGGTCTTGAACTTCGTACTTCCCTCATTGGGCACTCAAGGAAGGGATGATAGAGGATGGGGAATCTATGGGGGCAGGGATATCTCGTTGCTTGGAGTTCCTTGCCTCTGAAGTTCCCATTTCTTTCACATTTGCCTCTGAATCTATGACTTAGACAATCCTTTCTTCCACTGAGACCTCTGACTTCTGCTCTTGCCTAGAAAGTGTCCTGAAGTCTACTTCTGCTCCCAATATATTCATATCCTTTAAAATACAAATCCTTGTATTTTATTTATAAAGACTTATGTTTTATTTTTAAAGGCTATCTATATAGCCTTCAAAATACACTAAAACATTCGTAAGTCACTCCATCTCTCAATATTTTCCCCAATACCAAATGCAAAGTCAAGTATTAACCTGCACAAATCTGTACACATGGAATCTGATCTTCAAACATCAGAAACATAGCCTGCCACCTCCTCCTCCATTTCAGAGAGAGAAACTATCTCACACAAAAGATTGTTTAAAATATCTATTCCTGATCCCATATTAAGTTTTCAGTTGAAGGAAAAGCTGTGGCCCAAAATGTCTATGAACGAGCCCTTCATGTTACTCAACTACCCTTCTTCTCCATCTGCCATTTCTGGTGAGCCAGCTCTCACTTATTGATTGATCAGGATTTAATACACATACCATAAAATCCATCTGTTTAAAGTGTATCATTTAAGAGCTTCCCTGGCAGTTCACTGGTTCAGATTTCACCTTCCAGTGCAGGGAGTGTGAGCTTGATCCCTGGTCAGGGAGCTAAGATCCCATGAAGCCAAACAAACAAACAAACAAATAAAAAAAAACCTGTAAAAAAGAAGCGATACAGTAACAGAGTAAAGAAAGACTTTTAAAAAATGGTCCACATTAAAAAAAAACTTAAACATAAATGAAGTGTATCATTCAGTGGTTTTTAGTGTATTCACAGAATTGTGTAACCATCACTGCTATTGAGTTCCAGAACATTTTCACCTCCTCTAAAAGAAACCCACTAGCAGTCACTTCCCATTCTCCCCTTTGCCCATGCTCTGAGAGTCATTAAGTTAATTTTTGTCCCTTTGGATTTGCCTATTCTTTTATTTTATTCAACCCTTTTCCAATCCCAGTTCTACCAAATTACCAATTCTTTAGTGAAGGCCTAGAGTGTGGGGTGGCTCTGTGCTCTGACTTTGAAAGGCCAACCATATTCAGTTCTCTTTACTCATCATGGAAAGAAAGAGGAGCAGGTGGCCATGCAGATGGACAGGAGGGGCTGAGAGTCAGGGGTTAGGGAGGTGCAATGGAGCAACACAGCTCCAGTGAAAGAACACCCGGTATGCTGATTTTGTCAACTGAAGTCACACATGCTTCATTAGCAGTAAGGCTTTGATAACCATGGAGAATATTTGACAAGCTGAGGAACCTTTGTTTCTAATTCCTGGAGAGTTGCTTTGGGTGGTTGCTAACTTTCAGTACAAACAGAAACAAACTGAAATGTCCATTGAATGCCTGGAAACTTGATTCTTTTGGGCACAGTCCACTTGGGCCCTATTTGTCCTCACAGCAACCATTTGTTGGATCTGGCATTGCCCAATGGACATCACTGACGTTCTCCTTCATGACAGGGCTATTATTACATCACCAGCTAACTAAAGCCCTGTGAGATGAAAATAGTTTTAAAGATACCTTTGAAGAAGATAATTTCACCTTAAAATATACAAAAAGAGGCATGTGCATTTTGCTAGACTTTTTTCTAAATGAATCTATAGTCATTCTAAATATACTTTAAAATTTGAAAGTACAATATGCCTTTTCAAATAACAATGGAAAAGGGCATTTGTTTGTTTGTTGTTTTTAAATAAGTTCCAAGCAATTCCAAGGGGAGAGGGGGATATTGATAGGCATAGGGCTGATTCACTTCATAGTACAGCAGAAATTAACACAACATTGTAAAGCAGTTATATTCCAATAAAAACACAATATTAGGGGTGAAAAGGAATACTGAAATAAAAGGAAGGCAAATATTGAAAAATTCTTTTCGGTAATGTAGTTTTCTTTCTTTCTTTTTTTTTTTTGGGTGGGGAAGGGGTAGGTTGGGGAGGGAGTGGGGTGGGCAGGCCACTTCTATTGGTCTTTCATTTACCTGTTTTCATCCATCTTTGTTCTTTGGCCTGTGTGGGCCTCCTATCACGGTGGCCCCTGTTGTCGAGAGCACCGGCTCTGGACACATGCGCTCCAGAGCTCTGGCTCGTAATTGGACACATCGGTCTAGCCGCTCCATGGCACGTGGAATCTTCCCAGGCCAGGGATCGATCTGGCGCCCCTTGCAATGCCAGGTGGTGTCCTTACCCACTGGACCATCAGGGAAAAGCCCCTGTAGTTTTCTTTTGATAGTACTTACTACTTGTATGTGGAGCTTCCCTGGAGGCTCAGACAGTAAAGAATCTGCCTCCAATGCAGGAGACCCAGGTTCAATCCCTGGCTTGAGAAGATCCCTGAGGCAGACATGGGTACCCACTGTAATATTCTTGCCTGGAGAATTTCATGGACAAAGGATCCCGGCAGGCTACGGTTCATGGGACTGCAAAGAGTTAGACATGACTGAGCAACTGAGCACACATTCAGACACATACTACTAGAATGTACAGATTCCCAGGTGGCTCAGTGGTAAAGAATCCATTTGTGGTCATCTTCAAAAAATCTGCAGACAATAAATGCTTTGAGATTTGACCTTCCAATGGACATCACTGACGTTCTCCTTCATGACAGGGCTATTATTACATCACCAGCTAACTAAAGCCCTGTGAGATGAAAATAGTTTTAAAGATACCTTTGAAGAAGATAATTTCACCTTAAAATATACAAAAAGAGGCATGTGCATTTTGCTAGACTTTTTTCTAAATGAATCTATAGTCATTCTAAATATACTTTAAAATTTGAAAGTACAATATGCCTTTTCAAATAACAATGGAAAAGGGCATTTGTTTGTTTGTTGTTTTTAAATAAGTTCCAAGCAATTCCAAGGGGAAAGGGATATATTTATATGCATAGGGCTGATTCACTTCATAGTACAGCAGAAATTAACACAACATTGTAAAGCAGTTATATTCCAATAAAAACACAATATTAGGGGTGAAAAGGAATACTGAAATAAAAGGAAGGCAAATATTGAAAAATTCTTTTCGGTAATGTAGTTTTCTTTCTTTCTTTTTTTTTTTTTGGGTGGGGGAAGGGGGTAGGTTGGGGAGGGAGTGGGGTGGGCAGGCCACTTCTATTGGTCTTTCATTTACCTGTTTTCATCCATCTTTGTTCTTTGGCCTGTGTGGGCCTCCTATCACGGTGGCCCCTGTTGTCGCAGAGCACCGGCTCTGGACACATGCGCTCCAGAGCTCTGGCTCGTAATTGGACACATCGGTCTAGCCGCTCCATGGCACGTGGAATCTTCCCAGGCCAGGGATCGATCTGGCGCCCCTTGCAATGCCAGGTGGTGTCCTTACCCACTGGACCATCAGGGAAAAGCCCCTGTAGTTTTCTTTTGATAGTACTTACTACTTGTATGTGGAGCTTCCCTGGAGGCTCAGACAGTAAAGAATCTGCCTCCAATGCAGGAGACCCAGGTTCAATCCCTGGCTTGAGAAGATCCCCTGGAGGCAGACATGGGTACCCACTGTAATATTCTTGCCTGGAGAATTTCATGGACAAAGGATCCCGGCAGGCTACGGTTCATGGGACTGCAAAGAGTTAGACATGACTGAGCAACTGAGCACACATTCAGACACATACTACTAGAATGTACAGATTCCCAGGTGGCTCAGTGGTAAAGAATCCATTTGTGGTCATCTTCAAAAAATCTGCAGACAATAAATGCTGGAGAGGGTGTGGAGAAAAGGGAACCCTCTTGCATTGCTGGTGGGAATGTAAATTGATACAGCCCCTATGGAAGACAGTATGGAGATTCCGTAAAAAACTAAAAATAGAAGCACCCTACGACCCAGCCATCCCACTATTAGGCTTGTATCCGGATGAAATCAAAACTGAAAGATGCACCTGTACCCCAATGTTCATTGCAGCTCTCTATACAATAGCCAGAACTTGGAAGCAACCTAGATGTCCATCGATGAATGAATGGATCCAGAAGCTCTGGTACATATATACAATGGAATACTACTCAGCTGTTAAAAGAAATGCAGAAGACTCAGTCCTAATGAAGTGGCTGGCTCTAGAACCTGTCATAAAATGTGAAGTAAGTCAAAAAGAGAAAGACAAATACAGTATACTAACACACATATATGGAATCTAGTAGGATGGTCTTGATAACACACGCAGGGAACTCATGGAAAAACAGACAGAGCATAGACATAGGGACATTGTGGGGAAGAAATAGGGAGGGGGAGGCATGGAGGGAGTAACATGGAAACCTATACTGTCATGTGTGGAAAAGATAGCTATTGTCATTGTGCTAAGGGAATAGGAGTGCTTACAATGGCATGGGGCAATGGTCTGGAGGGGTGGGATGGGGGGAACTCAGGGGGTGGAGACCATGGATATGCATATGACTGATCTGGGAACATACATGTCTGTGAACAACAAAACTCTGTAAAACCTTTAAAATAAAGAATTAAAAAAAAAAAAAAAGGGTCCATTTGCCAGTGTAGGAGACATGGGTTCAATCCCTGGGTCTGGGAAGATCCCATATGCCATAGAATAACTAAGCTTGTGTGCCGTAACTATTGAGCCTGTGCTCTAAAGGCCAGAGGGCTACTGAAGCTCACACACATAGAGCCTGTGCTTTCCAACAAGAGAAGCCACAGCAATGAGAAGCCCACACACTACAATTAAAGGAAAACCCCCCATCATTGCAACTAGAGAAAAGCTCAGGCAGCAATGAAGTCCCAGCATGTGTGAGTATGTGTGTATTGCTCAGTGACATCAGTCGTGTCCAACTCTTTGCAACCTCACTGAGTGTAGCCCACCAGGCTCCTCTGTCCATGGGATTCTCCAGGCAAGAATACTGGAGTGGGTTGCCACCCCCCTCCTCCAGGGAATCTTCCTGACCCAGGGATCAAACCCAGGTCTCCTGTACTGCAGGCAGATTTTTTACCCACTGAGCCTGGGAAGCCTGAAGACCCAGTATAGTCAAAGATAAATAATAAAACAAAGAGATACAAATCATATACCATACCATTTACCCATTTAGAGTATATAATTCAATAGTTTTCAGTATATTCACGAGGATACAGATGTCCATCGATGAATGAATGGATCCAGAAGCTCTGGTACATATATACAATGGAATACTACTCAGCTGTTAAAAGAAATGCAGAAGACTCAGTCCTAATGAAGTGGCTGGCTCTAGAACCTGTCATAAAATGTGAAGTAAGTCAAAAAGAGAAAGACAAATACAGTATACTAACACACATATATGGAATCTAGTAGGATGGTCTTGATAACACACGCAGGGAACTCATGGAAAAACAGACAGAGCATAGACATAGGGACATTGGGGGGAAGAAATAGGGAGGGGGAGGCATGGAGGGAGTAACATGGAAACCTATACTGTCATGTGTGGAAAAGATAGCTATTGTCATTGTGCTAAGGGAATAGGAGTGCTTACAATGGCATGGGGCAATGGTCTGGAGGGGTGGGATGGGGGGAACTCAGGGGGTGGAGACCATGGATATGCATATGACTGATCTGGGAACATACATGTCTGTGAACAACAAAACTCTGTAAAACCTTTAAAATAAAGAATTAAAAAAAAAAAAAAAGGGTCCATTTGCCAGTGTAGGAGACATGGGTTCAATCCCTGGGTCTGGGAAGATCCCATATGCCATAGAATAACTAAGCTTGTGTGCCGTAACTATTGAGCCTGTGCTCTAAAGGCCAGAGGGCTACTGAAGCTCACACACATAGAGCCTGTGCTTTCCAACAAGAGAAGCCACAGCAATGAGAAGCCCACACACTACAATTAAAGGAAAACCCCCCATCATTGCAACTAGAGAAAAGCTCAGGCAGCAATGAAGTCCCAGCATGTGTGAGTATGTGTGTATTGCTCAGTGACATCAGTCGTGTCCAACTCTTTGCAACCTCACTGAGTGTAGCCCACCAGGCTCCTCTGTCCATGGGATTCTCCAGGCAAGAATACTGGAGTGGGTTGCCACCCCCCTCCTCCAGGGAATCTTCCTGACCCAGGGATCAAACCCAGGTCTCCTGTACTGCAGGCAGATTTTTTACCCACTGAGCCTGGGAAGCCTGAAGACCCAGTATAGTCAAAGATAAATAATAAAACAAAGAGATACAAATCATATACCATACCATTTACCCATTTAGAGTATATAATTCAATAGTTTTCAGTATATTCACTGAATTGGGTAACCATCAAAATTAATTTTACAGCAGTTTCATTACCCTGAGAAGAAACCTTGTACCCATTAGCATTCACTCCTAATTTCTCTTATTGTCCACCCCAATGATCCTACACTAGGCAACCACCAATATATTAAAACATTCTCCATGAATTTGCCTATTGACTCTGCTGGAACCGCCAGTGTAATGTTGAATAAAAGTGCCAAGCAGGGCTTCCTTGGTGGTCCAGTGGGTAAGGAGTCTGTCTTGCAGTGCAAGGGGCACCAGTTCGATCCCTGGCCTGGGAAGATCCCACGTGCTGTGGAGCAGCTGGACCAGTGTGTCCAATGGTGAGCCAGCACACTGGAGTGCACGCATCCAGGGCCAGAGCTCTGCAACGAGGGAGGCCACTGCAATGGGAGGCCCATATAACCCAAAGAATAAAGATGGATGGGAAAAAAAAAAAAGGCAAAAAATTAAAAAAAAAAAAAAAGAATAAAGATGGATGAAAATAAATAAATAAAAAACCAATAAAAGAGCTTTCCCTGGTGGTCCAGTGGGTAAGGACACTGCCTTGCAGTGCAAGGGGCGCCAGTTCGATCCCTGGCCTGGGAAGATCCCATGTGCGGTGGAGCGGCTGGACCAGTGTGTCCAATGGTGAGCCAGCACACTGGAGTGCACGCATCCAGGGCCAGAGCTCTGCAACGAGGGAGGCCACTGCAATGGGAGGCCCATATAACCCAAAGAATAAAGATGGATGGGAAAAAAAAAAAAGGCAAAAAATTAAAAAAAAAAAAAAAGAATAAAGATGGATGAAAATAAATAAATAAAAAACCAATAAAAGAGCTTTCCCTGGTGGTCCAGTGGGTAAGGACACTGCCTTGCAGTGCAAGGGGCGCCAGTTCGATCCCTGGCCTGGGAAGATCCCATGTGCGGTGGAGCGGCTGGACTGATGTGTCCAATTATGAGCCGGAGCTCTGGAGACCATGCGTCCAGCGCAGTGCTCTGAGACAACAGAGGCCACCGCGATGGGAGGCCCACACAGGCCAAAGAACAAAGATGAATGAAAACAGGTAAATGAAAGACCAATAGAAGTGGCCCGCCTGCCCCACCCCCCAAATAAAACAACAAATAAAAGAGGCCAAAATTAAAAAAAAAAGATACAAGTGCCAAAGCAGATATCCTTGTCTTGTTCCTGATGCTGGATGAAAGCAGCCAGTCTTTCACCATTATCGATGCTTTTTATCAGGTTGAAAAAATCATTTTCGGTGCCTAGTTTGTTGTGTTTTTATTGTGAAAGAATGCTGGATTTTTGTCAAGTGCTTCTCTGCATACATTGAGATAATCATGTGGGTTTTGTCTTTTAGTCTGTTTAATAAAGCATATTACATAGAACCAATTTGCATTCCTAGGGTAAATTTCACTTGGTTTTATAATATGAAATCAAATACTATAGCAATGTTGTTCTCTGTTAAGTTCATTGGTCTGTCTTTCAATGCTCTCTTTTGATCATGCATAATTGTGTAATATCATGTGTTGGTCATGTGGAAAATATTGGTTCATGGAGTTATACAGATTTTGTCAAATAGTGATACAACTCAGCACATAATTTTTAAAGCAATCACAGTTGTTAATGTTATAATTAATGTCATCAGCAAAATATTTAGATGCTGAAAAGTTGTCAAGTTCACAGTGGTGGACACTAATCCTCCAAAATTCTAATTTTCATTTTGAGATCATAAATTTTACCATGAGAAACAAAAACTAACAGTAGTTTTCTTAAAGCGATAGGTTCATTTTACTCAGTTTTAAGAAAACATCAGTCAAATACCCAATCCTGAATAATCATAGTTTGTCAATCAGTTGTTCTTTCAGGTAAAAAATGATGTTCTCTAAAGAAAGTGGCAATGTTTTAGGGAAAACAGTTCAGTTCACAACACAAATTATCTCTCAATTAGTTTCTTTGGTGAGAGAGGAAAAAGATTGTTCCTTTGGTGTACAGCAATGTACTTCCTATTATGTCATAATACATGTTTTAAAAGGTTTGGTATTTAATAAAGTAAATTTTAAATTGTAACTTTTTTCATAAATAAATAGTTGGTTTATGCGTCCAGCGCAGTGCTCTGAGACAACAGAGGCCACCGCGATGGGAGGCCCACAGGCCAAAGAACAAAGATGAATGAAAACAGGTAAATGAAAGACCAATAGAAGTGGCCCGCCTGCCCCACCCCCCAAATAAAACAACAAATAAAAGAGGCCAAAATTAAAAAAAAAAGATACAAGTGCCAAAGCAGATATCCTTGTCTTGTTCCTGATGCTGGATGAAAGCAGCCAGTCTTTCACCATTATCGATGCTTTTTATCAGGTTGAAAAAATCATTTTCGGTGCCTAGTTTGTTGTGTTTTTATTGTGAAAGAATGCTGGATTTTTGTCAAGTGCTTCTCTGCATACATTGAGATAATCATGTGGGTTTTGTCTTTTAGTCTGTTTAATAAAGCATATTACATAGAACCAATTTGCATTCCTAGGGTAAATTTCACTTGGTTTTATAATATGAAATCAAATACTATAGCAATGTTGTTCTCTGTTAAGTTCATTGGTCTGTCTTTCAATGCTCTCTTTTGATCATGCATAATTGTGTAATATCATGTGTTGGTCATGTGGAAAATATTGGTTCATGGAGTTATACAGATTTTGTCAAATAGTGATACAACTCAGCACATAATTTTTAAAGCAATCACAGTTGTTAATGTTATAATTAATGTCATCAGCAAAATATTTAGATGCTGAAAAGTTGTCAAGTTCACAGTGGTGGACACTAATCCTCCAAAATTCTAATTTTCATTTTGAGATCATAAATTTTACCATGAGAAACAAAAACTAACAGTAGTTTTCTTAAAGCGATAGGTTCATTTTACTCAGTTTTAAGAAAACATCAGTCAAATACCCAATCCTGAATAATCATAGTTTGTCAATCAGTTGTTCTTTCAGGTAAAAAATGATGTTCTCTAAAGAAAGTGGCAATGTTTTAGGGAAAACAGTTCAGTTCACAACACAAATTATCTCTCAATTAGTTTCTTTGGTGAGAGAGGAAAAAGATTGTTCCTTTGGTGTACAGCAATGTACTTCCTATTATGTCATAATACATGTTTTAAAAGGTTTGGTATTTAATAAAGTAAATAATTTTAATTTGAAAATAACTCAAAAGTTGAAATTTAATAATGTGAATAAATTTACTCCCCATGAAGGGCATTCTTAAATGAAATTGTCTTTGGGACTTCCTTGGCAGTTTAAGAGTCCATACTTCCAATGTAAATGGCATGGGTTTCATCCCTGGTCAAGGAACTAAAGTTCTGCATGCTGCAAGGTGCAGCAAAAAAAAAAAAAAAAAGTTTAGTGAAATTGTATTTTTTCCCCTTGTATGTTGCTCAGTCACTCAGTCATGTCCGACTCTTTGCGACCCCATGGACTGCAGCATGCCAGGCTTCTCTGTCCTTCACCATCTCCCGAAGTTTGCTCACATTCATGTCCATTGAGTTTGTGATGCCATCCAATCATCTCATCCTCTGTCATCCCCTTCACTTTCTGTCTTCAATCTTTCTCAGCATCACAGTTTTTTCCAATGAGTTGGCTCTTTACATCAGAAGACCAAAATATTGGAGTGTGTACATAGAGGAGAAGGATATAATGACTTGCAGTACAGTGTAGAGCTACTTCATGGCTCCTTGCTAGCAGTTTTAGCCACCAATGCTTTTGTGACATCAGTAACAAGATCAACACAGTGAGAAAGACAAACAATATCTTAATATTACTATAAAAATAGTTTTAAGCTTGTGGATCCCCTAAGAAGTTATCAGGGACCCCTACAGGTCTGTGGCTCATATATTGAGAGCTGCTATTTTATGGAAACTATACAAAAAGGATTAATTTTCTTAAAGCGATAGGTTCATTTTACTCAGTTTTAAGAAAACATCAGTCAAATACCCAATCCTGAATAATCATAGTTTGTCAATCAGTTGTTCTTTCAGGTAAAAAATGATGTTCTCTAAAGAAAGTGGCAATGTTTTAGGGAAAACAGTTCAGTTCACAACACAAATTATCTCTCAATTAGTTTCTTTGGTGAGAGAGGAAAAAGATTGTTCCTTTGGTGTACAGCAATGTACTTCCTATTATGTCATAATACATGTTTTAAAAGGTTTGGTATTTAATAAAGTAAATAATTTTAATTTGAAAATAACTCAAAAGTTGAAATTTAATAATGTGAATAAATTTACTCCCCATGAAGGGCATTCTTAAATGAAATTGTCTTTGGGACTTCCTTGGCAGTTTAAGAGTCCATACTTCCAATGTAAATGGCATGGGTTTCATCCCTGGTCAAGGAACTAAAGTTCTGCATGCTGCAAGGTGCAGCAAAAAAAAAAAAAAAAAGTTTAGTGAAATTGTATTTTTTCCCCTTGTATGTTGCTCAGTCACTCAGTCATGTCCGACTCTTTGCGACCCCATGGACTGCAGCATGCCAGGCTTCTCTGTCCTTCACCATCTCCCGAAGTTTGCTCACATTCATGTCCATTGAGTTTGTGATGCCATCCAATCATCTCATCCTCTGTCATCCCCTTCACTTTCTGTCTTCAATCTTTCTCAGCATCACAGTTTTTTCCAATGAGTTGGCTCTTTACATCAGAAGACCAAAATATTGGAGTGTGTACATAGAGGAGAAGGATATAATGACTTGCAGTACAGTGTAGAGCTACTTCATGGCTCCTTGCTAGCAGTTTTAGCCACCAATGCTTTTGTGACATCAGTAACAAGATCAACACAGTGAGAAAGACAAACAATATCTTAATATTACTATAAAAATAGTTTTAAGCTTGTGGATCCCCTAAGAAGTTATCAGGGACCCCTACAGGTCTGTGGCTCATATATTGAGAGCTGCTATTTTATGGAAACTATACATAAATGTCATTAAAAAAAAACCCTCTGTAGGATTAATAGTTTTTTTGTCCTAAACTTGTTCAGCCGGTGCTGCTCTACCTTAATAATCCATACTACTCCAAAGTACAAGTTCTATTGGCAGAAGCGGTCATTTCTAAAAGTTCGTCCTAATTTTGGTGTGTTTTGCATAACTGTGATGATAACTCTCTTGTAGCTCAGCTGGTAAACAATCTACCTGCAATGAAGGAGACCCTAGTTCGATTCCTGGGTCGGGAAAATCCCCTGGAGAAGGGGTAGGTTTACCCACTCCAGTATTCTTGGCCTTCCCTTGTGGCTGAGATGGTAAAGAGTCTGCCTGTAATGAAGGAGACTCTAGTTCGATCCTTGGATTGGGAACATCCCCTGGAGAAGGGAAAAACTACCCACTCCAGTATTCTTGC
This sequence comes from Tragulus kanchil, assembly GCA_022376925.1. Classification (NCBI taxonomy): domain Eukaryota; kingdom Metazoa; phylum Chordata; class Mammalia; order Artiodactyla; family Tragulidae; genus Tragulus; species Tragulus kanchil. Next base: position 97,738,566 of record JAIOJX010000029.1, read on the forward strand.
CTGGAGAATTCCACGGCTCATCCATGGGTCACAAAGAGTCGGACATGATTGAGCAACTTCACTTTACATCTAGTTTTAATTTTCAGTGCCATAAATGATGACAGTTGTAGCTTTCTTGAGTATGACATCTTTTTGGTTGGAGAAGCACAGAAAAGAGGGCCAGATCACCTAAACAGGGAAAGTTTGGGAGCTCACTTATCATTACTAAGTCTTTAATGACAAGACCAAATGCTAGTAAGTTCTTTTGGCCACAAAGAGTGTTCGTTTAGTTCCCCTCTCCTTGAGTTTACTCCAAATCCTACTGGATCTCAGTTTCAGGAGATTGAAATTGCCAACTGCTTCTTTTTTTGAGAAAAAGAGTAAAGAGTTAAGTTCTTCTGTTCTGGCTTGAGCTTGGAACACATGAGCAAGAAGTCCATATTCATGTAATGGTTGTAGTTTTAAGACAAAGGATTTCCTTAAGTACTATGGCTCTTTGCTAGCAGTTTTAGCCACCAATGCTTTTGTGACATCAGTAACAAGATCAACACAGTGAGAAAGACAAACAATATCTTAATATTACTATAAAAATAGTTTTAAGCTTGTGGATCCCCTAAGAAGTTATCAGGGACCCCTACAGGTCTGTGGCTCATATATTGAGAGCTGCTATTTTATGGAAACTATACATAAATGTCATTAAAAAAAAACCCTCTGTAGGATTAATAGTTTTTTTGTCCTAAACTTGTTCAGCCGGTGCTGCTCTACCTTAATAATCCATACTACTCCAAAGTACAAGTTCTATTGGCAGAAGCGGTCATTTCTAAAAGTTCGTCCTAATTTTGGTGTGTTTTTGCATAACTGTGATGATAACTCTCTTGTAGCTCAGCTGGTAAACAATCTACCTGCAATGAAGGAGACCCTAGTTCGATTCCTGGGTCGGGAAAATCCCCTGGAGAAGGGGTAGGTTTACCCACTCCAGTATTCTTGGCCTTCCCTTGTGGCTGAGATGGTAAAGAGTCTGCCTGTAATGAAGGAGACTCTAGTTCGATCCTTGGATTGGGAACATCCCCTGGAGAAGGGAAAAACTACCCACTCCAGTATTCTTGCCTGGAGAATTCCACGGCTCATCCATGGGTCACAAAGAGTCGGACATGATTGAGCAACTTCACTTTACATCTAGTTTTAATTTTCAGTGCCATAAATGATGACAGTTGTAGCTTTCTTGAGTATGACATCTTTTTGGTTGGAGAAGCACAGAAAAGAGGGCCAGATCACCTAAACAGGGAAAGTTTGGGAGCTCACTTATCATTACTAAGTCTTTAATGACAAGACCAAATGCTAGTAAGTTCTTTTGGCCACAAAGAGTGTTCGTTTCAGTTCCCCTCTCCTTGAGTTTACTCCAAATCATACTGGATCTCAGTTTCAGGAGATTGAAATTGCCAACTGCTTCTTTTTTTGAGAAAAAGAGTAAAGAGTTAAGTTCTTCTGTTCTGGCTTGAGCTTGGAACACATGAGCAAGAAGTCCATATTCATGTAATGGTTGTAGTCATATCATCATGATGATGACAAAGTTAATAAGGAGCTGAAAATTGCTGAGGACAAAAGAATGCCATCTTCACCACACCTAATTTGAGCAGGAGAATGTCTAAGAAGACATTGTGAACTACTGTATATGAGCAAAAATCATCAAATTCATATCAAAATTGAGAACATTTTTTCTTTAACTGCTAAAATGAGGAAATATAATTAACTTTTTAAAGGAACTTGTACTAGTAGTTAGATCTGTTCTTGGAGTTTCTTAGGTTATTCCTTCTCCTTCACTCAACCATTACTTGATTTTCTATGGTTTCATCTTTTGGGTCCACCAGACTTGGTCTCATATGCTGTTAGGCAGCAATGTATGTCTTGAGGCCCTTAGTAAGATAATGTATGTGCTGAGAAGATAGGGCATGAGGAGACCCATCTACCTATGCATATACTTGTAAAAAGTATGCACCATAAAAGTTTCTCAGAGAGTATTTATTGGAATAATTATTACCAAGGACTAAAACACCAGTTAAGATTTTTCCAACCAAGACAAAAGATTTTATGAAAATAATGATGCTCTGGAATAGATTCAACGATGTGGGACTTAAAGATAGGCTTACTGAAAAACATCCACATGAAACTTGCCAGGGTGTCAAAAATACTGAAAAAGGGCAATATTAACATAACACATCGTCTGTCATCACAAAAATTATAGACATTTCCTAACTACTATAGTAGGTGACACAGGAAGCAAACCAACCAAATACAGTTAATATCTTCTAGAACCTTAGTGCACATGGTAGACAAGTCCAAAGATAGACTCTTTAAAAAAATATTGAAGTATAGCTGAGTTACAATGTTAGTTTCACATGTACAGGAAAGTGATTCAGTTATATATATACTTATATATACATATTTATATTATATGTATATATTTTTCTTTTCCCCATCATGTCTCTTTTATTTACATGTATTTTCATCCATCTTTTTTATTCTTTGGCATGTGTGGGCCTCCCATTGCAGTGGCCTGTCTTACTGCAGAGCACCGGCTCTGGATGCATGCGCTCCAGAGCGCTGGCTTGTAACTGGACACACCTGTCCAGCCAATCAATGGCATGTGGGATCTTCCCCGGCCAGGGATTGAACCGGTGCCCCTTGTACTGCAAGGCGGACTCTTTACCCACTGGACCGCTAGGGAAGCCCTTATATATTTATATCTATTCTTTTTCAGATTATTTTTAATTATAGGTTGTTATAAGTTATTGAGTTATATAGTATGATAGGGACAAAATGAAGAGACAAAATAAATGATTAAATAGTTAATAACTACAAAGATATGGGAGACCCTTGTAAGTTAATGATTACTCAAGAAAGCAGGTTTTCTTAACCACAAAGCCAAGCAGGCTTGCTTAGCAACAAAGTCATGCAACAGAAGCACGGGACATGTCCCCAAACAGTAAAACAATGGTGTCATGAGCCCCACATCCTGCCCAGTGAGCTCAGTAAGTTAATGATCCCTAGGACATGCTCTTTGCACACATGAAAAACAATAATTTGTGGACCCAGCTTGGTCACATAAGGACAAGAAAAACTCTCCTGCTTAAACTGGAGGAAGAATTGATGATAAAAACATGACGTCTACTTAAGAAGGACAAAGAAGTTCTTCTCCCACTCCCTACTTTTCCTGTGATTATAAAACTTTAGCCCAGTTCTCGGGCACAGCATTTCTAATCTGCCCTACTTTAAAGCCTCACAGGCATCATATTTTAATAAATCAGTTCTTATCTACAACTTTGCTTTCCTGGAATTCTCCAATGCATTGAGACATAAAGGACTACAGTACCAGAGTTTACAGATGCCCCCCTGAAATGACACCAGCTGGTTTCAAGTAGGTCCTTGTTGTTCACCTATTTTATACATATTAATATTAGTGTGTATGTGTTAATCCCCAACTTCTAATTTATCCTTCATTCCCTTCCCCCTACTTCTCCCTTTAGTAACCATAAGTTTGATTTCTGTCAAAGACAGACTTCTAAATATTTATGTATTTATTTAATTGGCTGTACCAGGTCTTAGTTGTGGCATATAAGATCTAATTCCCAGATTAGAGATTGAACTCAGGTCACCTGCATTGGCAGAGTATTAGCCATTGGGCTACCAGGGCTGTCCCAAAGACAGACTCTTTAATAGCCAGAGTTTCTTGAGGAATATGTGGACTCAGTTGAAAGAAAGGAAAACAGCCACTATCACCTTACAAATTAATCCTCTCAGTATTCTTGCCTGGGAAATTCCATGGACAGAGGAACATGGTGGGCTACAGTCCATGGAGGGCCTCAAAGCCTCAGACACAGCTTAGTGACTAAACAACAATAACAAAAATCCTTGGGCTTATAGCACACGTACAATTGTGAAACCAAAAGAAATTTATAAAATAAATATGAAAAAGTGAGCAAACCCAGTATAAAGTTGACATCTCTTGGGACATGGTTCTTTGGTGTGTGAGGTTACGGCTAGCCTGTCCCTGGTGCAGTGTTTGCTACTGGATTCAATATGATGACTCTGTTGCCCCACCACTGGTCTCTATCAAACCTCAGTGAAAGTTTCCTGCATGAAGGTAGCTTTGACAGTCATTTGGCCTTTATGGGACAGAATGCATCACTTCAGAATCATGTTATTCTCCCAGTTATTGTGTAATTATTTGAGACATTTAATTTCTGACAGCAACACAACAGTAAACACATGTAAATATGGTCACTCCCAAATCCAAAGATTCAAAAATTCTTCTCCCACTCCCTACTTTTCCTGTGATTATAAAACTTTAGCCCAGTTCTCGGGCACAGCATTTCTAATCTGCCCTACTTTAAAGCCTCACAGGCATCATATTTTAATAAATCAGTTCTTATCTACAACTTTGCTTTCCTGGAATTCTCCAATGCATTGAGACATAAAGGACTACAGTACCAGAGTTTACAGATGCCCCCCTGAAATGACACCAGCTGGTTTCAAGTAGGTCCTTGTTGTTCACCTATTTTATACATATTAATATTAGTGTGTATGTGTTAATCCCCAACTTCTAATTTATCCTTCATTCCCTTCCCCCTACTTCTCCCTTTAGTAACCATAAGTTTGATTTCTGTCAAAGACAGACTTCTAAATATTTATGTATTTATTTAATTGGCTGTACCAGGTCTTAGTTGTGGCATATAAGATCTAATTCCCAGATTAGAGATTGAACTCAGGTCACCTGCATTGGCAGAGTATTAGCCATTGGGCTACCAGGGCTGTCCCAAAGACAGACTCTTTAATAGCCAGAGTTTCTTGAGGAATATGTGGACTCAGTTGAAAGAAAGGAAAACAGCCACTATCACCTTACAAATTAATCCTCTCAGTATTCTTGCCTGGGAAATTCCATGGACAGAGGAACATGGTGGGCTACAGTCCATGGAGGGCCTCAAAGCCTCAGACACAGCTTAGTGACTAAACAACAATAACAAAAATCCTTGGGCTTATAGCACACGTACAATTGTGAAACCAAAAGAAATTTATAAAATAAATATGAAAAAGTGAGCAAACCCAGTATAAAGTTGACATCTCTTGGGACATGGTTCTTTGGTGTGTGAGGTTACGGCTAGCCTGTCCCTGGTGCAGTGTTTGCTACTGGATTCAATATGATGACTCTGTTGCCCCACCACTGGTCTCTATCAAACCTCAGTGAAAGTTTCCTGCATGAAGGTAGCTTTGACAGTCATTTGGCCTTTATGGGACAGAATGCATCACTTCAGAATCATGTTATTCTCCCAGTTATTGTGTAATTATTTGAGACATTTAATTTCTGACAGCAACACAACAGTAAACACATGTAAATATGGTCACTCAAATCCCACTGGTTAGTAGGACATCATCCAAAGATTCAAGAAATAACTATATATTTTTAAAGTAGATGAATAATGGAAATGAAAACAAAATTAATACATTTCTACAGAACACTCATAGACAGCCAAAAAGAAATTTAAAGGATATAGGGTTGGGAGTCCAGTTTGAGAAACACTGTTACTGACTATTTGATTCATTTTAAAATGTATGTATTTTAAAATGAAATATTTAAACATCATTTTATGTGTAGACATGACTAGAGGAACGGGAAAGATGTTCCTGTGTTCCAAAGGGAAAGATAAGGCAGCTGGGGGAGAGGACCCTAGCAATCAGTTCAGTGTGAGATTGTAGCTGTAAAGGCATGGTGTAACATGAGTGCCAAGTAGACCGAATGGCCCAACGGCCGAGTGGTATGAATGAGCTTCCAGGAGGAGGGCAGCTGAATGGAGCTTTAGGCTAACAGTACAGAACAGAAGCAAACCCTGTAATGACATGCGTCCCAAAGAGTGGTCCTTGAAGGGGGCCTCAGGGCATCCCAGGACAGATAGAGAAACATCACACACAGGAGGATCTGGTATGGCCATCAGAGTAATGATGGCTACTTTCAATTTTGATCACTGAGGTCAACATATTTTATCCAGTCAGTTAAATCCATGACTTTCCTTCATCCCTTCTCTCCATGGAATAAATCAACAGCTGTGTAGCAAGCAAAATTAACTGGCAGGTTGCTATGACAGCTGTAGCCCACAGAACACATTAGACCACATTAGACCTAATATTCTGCCCACAGCAATCAGTTTCCTGGAAAGAGTAGCCATGACCGTGCTTTAGGAATGCATGGTCCTCTTGTGTTATTCTGCAGTAAGTGAGTTGGGAAAAATCCTTACCCAGTATACTTGTTGTGGTCCTACGCATTGCCAATGACATTGATGCACAGACTTGATTAAGGTTTCTAAAGACTGTGTGTGTGTGTATGTGTACTAAGACACTTCAGTCACATCTGACTCTTTGCAACCCACTGCACTTCAACCTGCCAGGCTCCTCTGTCCGTGGGATTGATTATCCAGGCAAGAATACTGGAGTGGGTTGCCATTCCCTTCTCCAGGGACTCTTCCCGACCCAGGAATTGTACTGTCTCTCATACTGGCAGTCAGTTCTTTACCACTGGTGTCACCTGGGAAGCCCTTCTAAAGATTACTTTCAGCTAATACCAATTAAATTCTTCACTTTTATACTTTAATTTCTAAATAAGCTATAAATTTATAAGCTATAACATTCAGAAAATATAAAACAATGTTTAGTGAAATAGCATCTTTCCGGCTGGCAGCCTTAAGTTCTCATTTTCTCTCCTTGGAAGCAACTAATATTAAAGTCTTGGTCTCTTTCCAGAGAGATAATTTATGGCACAGATAAGCCATCACATTTATTATTATTATTTTAAAGATTTCTTATTTTTCTAGTCTTATTGAACTTGATACAATATTGCTTCTGTTTTTTGTTTTCTTGGTCTTGAAGCATGTGAGATCCTAGCTCCCTAACCAGGAACTGGACCCAAACCCTTGGCATTGGAAGGCAAAGTCTTAACCACTGGACCACCAGGGAAATCCCCAAACATATATTTTTAAAGAAAAAAAGTGACAAACATCAGATTTTCATATTGTAAATAACATCAGGAATGTATTTCCTTTTACTTGAGGGGGAAATGGTTATTAATGTTTCCAATTCTAAAGTAATACAGATTTATTATAGAAAATCTAGAATTTATAAAAAGGAAAAGAAAAAAAAAGAAAATTTCCCACCATCATACCATATGGAGATCACCTCTGCTGATCTACAATGATTTATACTTTCTAGTACTTTTAGATGATGCACACAGTATTTTACATTGAGGTCTTTTTGTTTTCACTTACAACAGTGGTCCAAACTTTCCAAGTCATTAAATGTGCCTTCTACACACTGTTTTTTTGGAGGGTGGGGGGTGGGGAGGGAGGGGGATGGGCGGGCCACTTCTACTGGTCTTTCATTTCTCTATTTTCATCCGTTTTTGTCCTTTGGCTCCTGTGGGCCTCTCATCGCGGTGGCCTCTGTTGTCGCAGAGCACTGGCTCTGGGCGCACGCATGCCGTAAATGGACACATATGTCCAGCCACTCTGCGGCACGTGGGATCTTCCCAGGCCAGGGTTAGAACTGGCGCCCCTTGCACTGCAAGGCGGTGTCCTTACCCACTGGACCACCAGGGGAAGCCCTACACACTGTTTTTAATGACTTGTTTGTGTATACTATTTACCAAGACTTCTTGTTTGAAAATCAGGTTGATAACAATTTTGCACCATCATAAACCTTCACTTGATATATATTTAGTCTTTATTGAGGACTTGGTAATTTAGATGCAAGTTTCCCAAGGGAAAAACTGTGCTTATCTTGATTAGTTATCTGCCTACTGCACAGTGCCTGGCTGCACAAATTTAACTACTATAAGTTCAAATTGGCAATAAAAATTCAATTCAAGGTGCAATTAAACCTTAAAAAAAAGATTTATCTAAGTGAAATGAAACATCAGAAAAGATTAGTTTTCTGATGTCTCATATAAATTGCTTTTTGGAAGACTGGACAGCATTCTTTCATCTATGACTACAAATCCTGTTGAAGACACATCTAGGGTTTATTTATTCTCTTGCATAAAAAGAAGAATTGTGGGAGCTTGTGCCAGGGGGCACCTTCCAGGACTGCTGCCGCAGTGTCCTCGTTCCCACAGTGGGCCCCTTCTGAACCACACCTCCATGGGAGACCCTCCCACACGAGCAGGCCAATTCACCCCAGCTCTTTCCCCAACCACAGAAATATAAGGCTGGAGAGTACAGTAAAACCCCTAGTTGCTGAATCTGACTTCACTGAAGAAGCCAAAACAGTTCAGTGTATTTTCAGCCCTTTCAGTGCATTTTCAAATATTAGCTGAAAAAAAGGTCACAGTACAATACACAGAAGACAACGCACCTAGCTACCAGGCTAGAGAAAGAATACAAGATCCAAACACCTTTGTTCCTCATTACCTACCCAAACTGTGAGCCCTCATCTTATATAATTCCCGAGATTCCTCACAGAAGAGGGCACAGGTATTGAGGCGGGAGCCTACCATGTTCTCCCCATCTGCTGACTCTCCATTTCCTCCAAAAAAAAAAAAAGAGAGAGAGAGAGAGAAATTGTGGGACAAACCCCTGTTAGCTTGTTCAGTCTGCAAAGAAACCTTTCTGGCCCCTCACTGTGAGTCTCCGGGGTGGGAACAAAGATGGAAGCTTCAAGGACAAAGGGCAGAAAAGGGAAGCAGGAGGACAGATAGAGCAGGATGTCACGGAAGTTCCACTGGTGACTCAGCCAAAGGTTAACACCTGAATAGAAAGAATGTCTGGGAGACCGCCCACGTTTATATTGACAAAACCCTTCCCTGACCATGAAAACATTTACAAAGACCAAGGACACTGAGTGCCATGTAGTAACAACAGTGTCAAAGACAAAGGCACTGGGGCACTCAATGTCAAGGTTCTCTCAAGGAGAACATGCATGGTTGGACCCAGGTCTAGGTTTACCTACGAACGTGTGAAAAGAAATGCCCTGTAAATCTTTGACTTTGAAAACATTTATATGGAGAGAAGAGAAACAATCACTTTCTTTTTTATTCTCTGGCAACTAGATGTTTGATCATTCTGAGCAGAAGGAAGCTCCTTTTTAGGTCTGTTTTTCCCTGAAGGTATAGAAAAAGACCTCCACTTCTGAATTTTTTTTTTTTTCCACTTCTGAATTTTTTAATGATGATCTTTAAGATGCTGATGGAGAAGGCCCCATAAATCCCAGAATACTTTAACCCGATGGTTACCCCAAATATATCTGTGTTAACAATGGATCCAACAACAGAGAAATGACAGTTCTGCATTTGTCAGCAAAAGTTCATAAAGTCAGATCTATCGACTTTGAAACACACCATTTTTTACCAGTGCTGACTAAGGGCCAAAACAGTTCAGAGCCCTTTCAGTGCATTTTCAAATATTAGCTGAAAAAAAGGTCACAGTACAATACACAGAAGACAACGCACCTAGCTACCAGGCTAGAGAAAGAATACAAGATCCAAACACCTTTGTTCCTCATTACCTACCCAAACTGTGAGCCCTCATCTTATATAATTCCCGAGATTCCTCACAGAAGAGGGCACAGGTATTGAGGCGGGAGCCTACCATGTTCTCCCCATCTGCTGACTCTCCATTTCCTCCAAAAAAAAAAAAAGAGAGAGAGAGAGAGAAATTGTGGGACAAACCCCTGTTAGCTTGTTCAGTCTGCAAAGAAACCTTTCTGGCCCCTCACTGTGAGTCTCCGGGGTGGGAACAAAGATGGAAGCTTCAAGGACAAAGGGCAGAAAAGGGAAGCAGGAGGACAGATAGAGCAGGATGTCACGGAAGTTCCACTGGTGACTCAGCCAAAGGTTAACACCTGAATAGAAAGAATGTCTGGGAGACCGCCCACGTTTATATTGACAAAACCCTTCCCTGACCATGAAAACATTTACAAAGACCAAGGACACTGAGTGCCATGTAGTAACAACAGTGTCAAAGACAAAGGCACTGGGGCACTCAATGTCAAGGTTCTCTCAAGGAGAACATGCATGGTTGGACCCAGGTCTAGGTTTACCTACGAACGTGTGAAAAGAAATGCCCTGTAAATCTTTGACTTTGAAAACATTTATATGGAGAGAAGAGAAACAATCACTTTCTTTTTTATTCTCTGGCAACTAGATGTTTGATCATTCTGAGCAGAAGGAAGCTCCTTTTTAGGTCTGTTTTTCCCTGAAGGTATAGAAAAAGACCTCCACTTCTGAATTTTTTTTTTTTTCCACTTCTGAATTTTTTAATGATGATCTTTAAGATGCTGATGGAGAAGGCCCCATAAATCCCAGAATACTTTAACCCGATGGTTACCCCAAATATATCTGTGTTAACAATGGATCCAACAACAGAGAAATGACAGTTCTGCATTTGTCAGCAAAAGTTCATAAAGTCAGATCTATCGACTTTGAAACACACCATTCTTTTTTTTTCACTTTTATTTTTAAATAATTATAGACTCACAGGAAGTCGTAAAAAGAGTGCAGAGAATTCCCTGTAGAGTTCCCTTGGCTTCCAATATGTTTATTTTATGTACCTGTACTGAAGCAGGAAATTGACAGCAACATTGGTCTTATTACCACTATTCTTTTTTTTTTTTTTTTAATTTTTGGGCAGGGGTCGGGTTGGGGAGGGAGGGGAGCAGGCGGGCCACTTCTATTGGTCTTCCATTTCTCTATTTTTCATCCGTCTTTGTTCTTTGGCTCCTGCGGGCCTCCCATCGCAGTGGCGTCTGTTGTCGCAGAGCGCCAGCTCTGGGCGCATGCGCTCCAGAGCTCTGGTTTGGTGATTGGACACATCGGTCCAGCCACTCCGCCGCACGTGGGATCTTCGCAGGCCAGGGATTGAACCGGCGCCCTTTGCACTGCAAGGCGGTGTCCTTATCCACTGGACCACCAGGGGAAGCCCCACTATTCATTTTTGACACCTGACAGTATAGAAGCCAAAAGTCCTAAAACTTAAGAAAGTAAATGAATTCCGTCTCGTAATAAAATCTACTGCTACCAGGTCCAAGTTCTGCACACTTCATCCTGCTCAGCTGCTTTGACTTTGCTACACTCAGGTCTTTGGGCAGAGAAATGTGGTTCCTACAACACCTCATCTTGAACAGACAGTAGACCTCTCTTGTTCCTTATTGGCCACTATTTATCCGTGGCCAAAATAGTTTTCCATCATTTTATCAGAAAGGGAAGGTGCAATCTTTTCTTTTGTTGCGGGGGGACGGTGAAAGGGAGGAGGTCTTTCTTGCTACTGTACTTGAATGTCTGTGTGCTCAAGTCACTTAGTCATGTCTGACTCTTTATGACCCCATGGGCTGTAGCCCACCAGGCTCCTCTGTCCATGGAATTTTCCAGGCAAGAATACTGGAGTGCATTTCCTTCTCCAGGGAATCTTGCTAATCCAGGGATGGAACCAGCATCTCCTGTGTCCCTTGCACTAGCAGTCAGAATCTCTACTATTGTGCCACCTGGGAAGCTTGTACTCTTTTGCTTTTTAACTTTTGGGGGAAATAATGATAGATTCACAGAAAGTTCCAAAAACTACAGAGAAGTCCTTGGTACACTTCACCCAGTTTCTCCCAGTACTTACTGTAATGTTCATTTGTTAGGTTACAAAATTTGAAAAAGATAATAAATTTCTGCATTTTCTGGTTTGTTTTTGTTTGTTTTTTCAATTTCTAAGTTTTTTTAAACTAGGAAATATTGAAACTTTTCTTTGGAACCAAAATGTTAGAACCATAAAACAATGATACACAGGTCTTAGATACCTTGTTGGATTTTATCTGTTTGGGGTTTTTTTTTTTTGGCTGCATTGTGCAGCATGTGGGATCTTAGTTCCCTAATCAGGGAGCAAACCCGAGGCACCTGCATTGGAAGCACAGAGGCTTAACTACTGGACCGCCAGGGAAATCCCCTGAGATGCCTTATTTTTAATTTGGCTCATATAAAGATATAACATCAATCTATGGTCTAGGGTTGTAGAAAAAAAATGTTATACCTCAATGGAAAATGATGTGTTGTCTATAGCATACCTTTCTGCCTTATCAAAAGTCCTAAAACTTAAGAAAGTAAATGAATTCGCCTCGTAATAAAATCTACTGCTACCAGGTCCAAGTTCTGCACACTTCATCCTGCTCAGATGCTTTGACTTTGCTACACTCAGGTCTTTGGGCAGAGAAATGTGGTTCCTACAACACCTCATCTTGAACAGACAGTAGACCTCTCTTGTTCCTTATTGGCCACTATTTATCCGTGGCCAAAATAGTTTTCCATCATTTTATCAGAAAGGGAAGGTGCAATCTTTTCTTTTGTTGCGGGGGGACGGTGAAAGGGAGGAGGTCTTTCTTGCTACTGTACTTGAATGTCTGTGTGCTCAAGTCACTTAGTCATGTCTGACTCTTTATGACCCCATGGGCTGTAGCCCACCAGGCTCCTCTGTCCATGGAATTTTCCAGGCAAGAATACTGGAGTGCATTTCCTTCTCCAGGGAATCTTGCTAATCCAGGGATGGAACCAGCATCTCCTGTGTCCCTTGCACTAGCAGTCAGAATCTCTACTATTGTGCCACCTGGGAAGCTTGTACTCTTTTGCTTTTTAACTTTTGGGGGAAATAATGATAGATTCACAGAAAGTTCCAAAAACTACAGAGAAGTCCTTGGTACACTTCACCCAGTTTCTCCCAGTACTTACTGTAATGTTCATTTGTTAGGTTACAAAATTTGAAAAAGATAATAAATTTCTGCATTTTCTGGTTTGTTTTTGTTTGTTTTTTCAATTTCTAAGTTTTTTTAAACTAGGAAATATTGAAACTTTTCTTTGGAACCAAAATGTTAGAACCATAAAACAATGATACACAGGTCTTAGATACCTTGTTGGATTTTATCTGTTTGGGGTTTTTTTTTTTTGGCTGCATTGTGCAGCATGTGGGATCTTAGTTCCCTAATCAGGGAGCAAACCCGAGGCACCTGCATTGGAAGCACAGAGGCTTAACTACTGGACCGCCAGGGAAATCCCCTGAGATGCCTTATTTTTAATTTGGCTCATATAAAGATATAACATCAATCTATGGTCTAGGGTTGTAGAAAAAAAATGTTATACCTCAATGGAAAATGATGTGTTGTCTATAGCATACCTTTCTGCCTTATCAGATAGATTTTTTTGGTCTATTTTATAGATTTTTTTATTTATTTATTTTCATCCATCTCTATTCTTTGGCCTGTGTGGGTCTTCCATTGCAGTGGCCTCTCTTACTGTAGAGCACCGACTTCTGGGCACATGCGCTCCAGAGTGCTGGCTGATAATTGGACACACAGGTCCAGCCGCTCTGTGGCACATGGGATCTTCCCAGACCAGGGACTGAACTGGTGCCCCTTGCAATGCAAGGGGGCCTCTTTACCCATTGGACCACAAAGGAAGCCCTATCAGATAGTTTTATAAATCTAATAGTGTGAGGAACTGACAGACATGCAAATTCTGTTCTGTTTGGCAGAGATGGGCTTCCTCTCCCTAAATGCCAGTCAGTGTCTATTTGCATATTCAGTTCAGAATTTCTCCACATCATTTTAAAAAACTTTCTTTGAAGCATTTATAACATCTGCTTTGTTTTTCTGTTTGATGAGTTTTAATAGACACTTAATGTATGTTCATTTTTATACCTAAATTAGAGTCATGATTTTACCTTTTAAAAAAAAATTTTTTTTTTTGGCTACTTCTATTGATCTTCCATTTGTTTTTATCTTTGTTCTTTGGCCTGTGTGGGCCTCCCATCGCAGTGGCCTCTGTCACTGCAGAGCACCGGCTCTGGGCGCATGCACTCCAGAGCTCCAGCTTGGTAGTTGGACACATCGGTCCAGCCACTCTGTGGCATGTGGGATCTTCCCAGACCAGGGAATGAACCGGCATCCCTTGCACTGCAAGGTGGTGTCTTTACCCACTGGACCACCAGGGAAGCCCTGATTTTACCTTTTTAAAGGCTATTTCCTCTGCATATTTATCCACTGTTGAGAGTTGCTTTTCTCTCTTTTTCCTTCAAAAATGGCACTCATGTCACAGACATCGATTTCCAGTTTCACTCTTTGTAATATGGAACTAGAGCTTAAAGACTGGCAAGCTGAATACTTCTAGATTTGCATAACTGCTTGTCCCTTCTCCTGTGCCCCCAGGATAGGTTTTACCCAGTCCTCTAATTCCATAGTCATTTTAGTGACTTACCTTCATCTAGGACTTCCGAAGCATTCATCCTAAATTTCACAGAAATAAGAACTCCTTTTGAGACAGGCTGGGACCTGGGACCCTTTGCTGCAATGCAGTGCTTGCACCTGGACAAACTTCTCCTCCAGCAACAGAATCAAAGAAACTATAAGGGACTAAAAATAACTGCAGGCCTGTGCAGTTGGGGCAAATTTCTGTACAACAAGATACAAAAAGTCTACAAACTAACTGCCACTTACGAGGGTTAAAAACAGTTTCCCACACATGACTCCTGCACACAGCACCACCAAGGGAGCGGGCAGACCACCTAAGCCGCCCCTTCAGCCCCATTCACAGATTCGCTGCCACCCTCAGAGCATTTAAGGAACCCACCCCCACCCGCTTGGAGGGCGCGAGTAAAGGCACCTGTTACTTGTTTTCACTCCCTGTGCTGCCCGAGTCCCAATGAAGCCTTGTCTGAATTCCCCATCTGGCTTTTTATAATTTCTGTTGTTTAAAGAGTCCAAGGACCTAGGTTGGTAACACTTTTTAAAATTTAATTTATTTATTTACTGGCTATTCTGGGTTCTTACTGCTGCCACAGGCTTTTCTCTAGTTGCAGGGAATTGGGGATACTCTCTAGTTGAGATGAGCAGGCTTCTTGTGGTGACTTTTCTTGTTGTGGAACTCGGGTTCTAGGGTACATGGGCTTTCAATAATTGCCGCACAAGGGCTCAACAGTTGCAGCTCCGAGGCTCTAGAGCTCAGGCTCCATAGTTGTGGCTCACAGGCTTAGTTGCTCCTGACATGTGGGATCTTCCCAGATCAGAGATCAAACTCCTGTATCCCACATTGGCAGGTGAACTCTTTACCACTTTGCTATCAGGGAGGCCCTAGGTTGATAACACTTTTAACACTTATATTAAACTAGTTTATAGCTCATATTTCACTATTACAGGGGAAGAACATTCCAGGAGGAGAAGCAGTAAGTACAGAGGTCTGTTTACACTCAGGGTCAAATTCTACATCCATTACCCAGTTTGAAAAATCACACCTGGGTTGGGATGGGGAGGATTTCTTTAGTGAATGGGCCCCAAGTATGGCTGCTGGTGATGCTTGCTTCCTCTTGTACCCTCTGGACCAGTATCTTGGCTATGTTCAAAGGCACCAGGAGATCCGGCCACTGCAAGAGGTATTCTGAGCTTCTGCTGTCCAGTGCAGCCCCTGCAGAGCCGGCGTCGTTGACCCCACTGCCAGCATTGATCTATTTGGCTGTCTTCACCCTCTTTTCAGGCTGGGGACTTCCTTTAGTCTGGTTGCATTCCATCCTCTGATTTAAAGCCAGGCGCCTTCCATGTCTTTGTTTGTAGCTTGACAGACATCTATAGGAAACCCAGACTGGCCAGATCTTTCCCCAGATTTCTTTCTTTTTTTCCTCTTCTTTTTAAAAAATATTTATTTATTTGGCTGCACTGGTTCTTAGCTGTGGCACTCAGGATCTTTGATCTTTGTTGTGACATGCATGCAGGTTCAGTCGCTTCAGTTGCACCCAATTTTTGGGAGCCTATGGGCTATAGCCCACCAGGAGCCTCTGTCCATGGAATTCTCCAGGCAAGAATATTGGAGTGGGTTTCCATGTACTCCTCCAAGGGATCTTCCCAACCCAGAGATTGAACTTGCCTCTGCCTGTATCTCCTGCATTGTAGGCAGATTCTTTACCCACTGAGCCACTTGGGATACCCTCATTGCAGTATGTGAGATCTTCAGTTGTGACATGTGGGAGCTAGTTCCCTGACCAGGGATTGAACCCAGGACTCCTGTTTTGGGAGCTTAGAGTCTTAGTCACTGGACCACTAGGGTAGTTCCCTGAATTTCCCTTTTTTGCTTTTTTTTAAAGTTTTATTTATTTATTTATTGGCCACTTCCATTGGTCTTTCATTTACCTGTTTTCATTCATCTTTGTTCTTTGGCCCGTGTGGGCCTCCCATCACAGCGGTTTCCCTCGCTGCAGAGCACTGGCTCTGGGCACATGTGCTCCAGAGCTCCGGCTCGTAATTGGACACAGGGGTCCAGCCACTCCCTGGCACGTGGGATCTTCCCAGGCCAGGGATCGAACCAGCGCCCCTTGCACTGCAAGGCAGTGTCCTTACCCACCGAACCACCAGGGAAGCCCCTGAATTTCTTGATTACCTCTCTGTATCCCCTCTCCTCCAGGTGCTAATTTGCTTCCAGGTATATATCCCTGTGCTAAGCCCTCTGGGTCAGTACATTCAGGGTTCTCTGTATCTAATACAACTTCATGCCTTTTTCACAATTTGTTCTCTCCTCTGTAGCTACACCCATTGCTGTGGACCCAGAAAACAGGCTCCTGGCTGTATCTCCTCCCACCAAGGCTCTGTTTTGAAAGGCACTAAGCTGCTATTAAAAGACCACTTCATGTACATACATGTTCATCTGATTCCTGTCCTAGGGATTCAAGTTCAGATACATGATGTTGTTTTGATGTATGGCATTTGAGGATGGTAGTTTGTTTTCTTTCACATTTGTACCTTACAACATTCCAGGGGGTATGAAGACATGAATGTTTTATGACCCCTGTCAAATGAGACACAACACATGAGAAAAATGATCAGAGAGTGTAATTAACCTGACCAAGGTCAAACAGCTAGTGGGTGTGTTTAATCAGTGCACAGACCTCTTGGTCCATCACCTCTGATTCTTATGCTTTCAAAACTTCTTTTTTGTATACTCTGGATAGGATATGTGTGGCCCAAGGGAAACATGCTTTTTTGGAATGGATGATTAATAGGTGTTTAATCAATTAAGTAGTCACCGGTATATCTTGCAGTTGTAAACCATTGTGGGGGAGCTATTTCCCCTGACCAGGGATTGAACCCCGGACTCCTGTTTTGGGAGCTTAGAGTCTTAGTCACTGGACCACTAGGGTAGTTCCCTGAATTTCCCTTTTTTGCTTTTTTTTAAAGTTTTATTTATTTATTTATTGGCCACTTCCATTGGTCTTTCATTTACCTGTTTTCATTCATCTTTGTTCTTTGGCCCGTGTGGGCCTCCCATCACAGCGGTTTCCCTCGCTGCAGAGCACTGGCTCTGGGCACATGTGCTCCAGAGCTCCGGCTCGTAATTGGACACAGGGGTCCAGCCACTCCCTGGCACGTGGGATCTTCCCAGGCCAGGGATCGAACCAGCGCCCCTTGCACTGCAAGGCAGTGTCCTTACCCACCGAACCACCAGGGAAGCCCCTGAATTTCTTGATTACCTCTCTGTATCCCCTCTCCTCCAGGTGCTAATTTGCTTCCAGGTATATATCCCTGTGCTAAGCCCTCTGGGTCAGTACATTCAGGGTTCTCTGTATCTAATACAACTTCATGCCTTTTTCACAATTTGTTCTCTCCTCTGTAGCTACACCCATTGCTGTGGACCCAGAAAACAGGCTCCTGGCTGTATCTCCTCCCACCAAGGCTCTGTTTTGAAAGGCACTAAGCTGCTATTAAAAGACCACTTCATGTACATACATGTTCATCTGATTCCTGTCCTAGGGATTCAAGTTCAGATACATGATGTTGTTTTGATGTATGGCATTTGAGGATGGTAGTTTGTTTTCTTTCACATTTGTACCTTACAACATTCCAGGGGGTATGAAGACATGAATGTTTTATGACCCCTGTCAAATGAGACACAACACATGAGAAAAATGATCAGAGAGTGTAATTAACCTGACCAAGGTCAAACAGCTAGTGGGTGTGTTTAATCAGTGCACAGACCTCTTGGTCCATCACCTCTGATTCTTATGCTTTCAAAACTTCTTTTTTGTATACTCTGGATAGGATATGTGTGGCCCAAGGAGAGGAATTATATTTATCAATGTTCTCATATTTGTTTTATAAGCTGCGAAATTGGATGCTCTATTTAAATTGAAGGGCCTTTGTACTACAATAATCAATTAAGTAGTCACCGGTATACCCATGTATAACTAAATAGATGAGGGAGGGCTTCCCTGGTGGTTTAGTGGTTAAGAATCCACCAGCCAATACAGGGACACAGGTTCAAAACCTGGTACAGGAAGGTTCCACATACTGCTGGGCAACTGAGCCCATGTGCCACAAGTATTGAGCCTGCTCCCTGAAACCCATTCTCCACAACAAGAGAAGCCACTGCAATGAGAAACCCACACACTGCAACTAGAGAGTAGTCCCAGCTTGCCACAACTAGAGAAAACCTGAGCATAGTGATGAAGACCCAGCACAGCCTAAAGTAAAATAAATGATAAATAAATACAATTAAAAAAATAAATATATAAGGGAATTAAGAGTGATGTGGGCTTTCCTGGTGGCTCAGATGGTAAAAAATCTGCCTGTAACGCAGGAGATTCAGCTTTGATCCCTGGGTCAGGAAGATCCTCTGGAGAAGTGAATGGCTACCCACTCAATTACTCTTGCCTGGAGAATTTCATGGACAGAGGAGCCTGGCAGGCTACAGTCTATGGAGTCAACAAAGAGTCAGGCACAACTGAGTGACTATTCCAAAAAGCAATATGTCCCATATACTGGGGAAAGGGTATAAAGTTAGGTAATTTTATACAGTTAACAGGTTCATTTCAGTAAAGGGAGGCACAATTATCTTTTTACTTCTCTTATTTAAGTGAATGTATTCTTTCATAGAATGGTTCCATGGAATTTCTTTTTCACATTGGTCATTTACTGTTCACATTAGTCACGTCCTGTTCTTTCAGGGAATGCAGTTGGGGTCTTAAAGGTTGAGGCTTGCATTTTAGCCTTAGAGCTTGGCCTCCTCAAGAAGCTGGAAACATTCTCCACAGAGGAAAGAGGCCTACTAAATATGTATTTTTTTAAAGTCACCCTTTCAGGTGAAAAGAAAAAAAACCCAATACTTTGGGGGATTTCCCTGGTGTTCTAGGGGATAATAATCTGTCTGCCAATGTAGAAGATGTGAGTTTGATCCCTAATCTGCAAAGATCCCACATGCCATGGAGCCACTAAGCCTGTGTGCCACAACCCCTGAGCCCACACTCTAGGACCTATGAGTTGCAACTACTGAGCCCGCCCACCACAACTACAGAAGCCTGTGTGCCTAGAGCCCATGCTCCACAACAAGAGAAGCCACCACAATGAGAAGCCTGTACACCATAATGAAGAACAGCCCCATTCACCACAACTACAGAAAGTCCACTTAAAGCCAGGAAGGCCCAGCAACCAAAAATGAATAGATAGATAATTAAGATTTAGTAAAATCAATTAATGAAAATATAAATAATTCTCTGTCCTTTACCTGTAAATGTTTCAAGAACTGGGTTGATTTATTGGTCAGGAAAAAGGACAAGTGTGGAGCTGAAGAGAGGGGACGGAAATAGGCTGTGGGGCTTGGAGCCTCAAGGCAAATTCCTGCTAACTTGAGCAAAAGGGTGGGATCAGGGTCTCCCTCCTGTGAGGATACTTTGGAAAACCTTTGGGGGACACAGTGGTATTCGCACTTTCTGTGGGGCAGGGAGCTGAGGGGAGGAGCCTCAAGTACAGCTAAAGGCAGAAGCTGTTTTCCTTGGAACTTCTGAGCTCTGAAATATGAGTGTGCATTGGCCCATTCCCAGAGGTGGAACTGTCATCGTCCCCACTTTCCATCTTGCAATTGCTGCTCAGCCCTGCCCCCAGAAGCTGTGCGTAATTTTATACAGTTAACAGGTTCATTTCAGTAAAGGGAGGCACAATTATCTTTTTACTTCTCTTATTTAAGTGAATGTATTCTTTCATAGAATGGTTCCATGGAATTTCTTTTTCACATTGGTCATTTACTGTTCACATTAGTCACGTCCTGTTCTTTCAGGGAATGCAGTTGGGGTCTTAAAGGTTGAGGCTTGCATTTTAGCCTTAGAGCTTGGCCTCCTCAAGAAGCTGGAAACATTCTCCACAGAGGAAAGAGGCCTACTAAATATGTATTTTTTTAAAGTCACCCTTTCAGGTGAAAAGAAAAAAAACCCAATACTTTGGGGGATTTCCCTGGTGTTCTAGGGGATAATAATCTGTCTGCCAATGTAGAAGATGTGAGTTTGATCCCTAATCTGCAAAGATCCCACATGCCATGGAGCCACTAAGCCTGTGTGCCACAACCCCTGAGCCCACACTCTAGGACCTATGAGTTGCAACTACTGAGCCCGCCCACCACAACTACAGAAGCCTGTGTGCCTAGAGCCCATGCTCCACAACAAGAGAAGCCACCACAATGAGAAGCCTGTACACCATAATGAAGAACAGCCCCATTCACCACAACTACAGAAAGTCCACTTAAAGCCAGGAAGGCCCAGCAACCAAAAATGAATAGATAGATAATTAAGATTTAGTAAAATCAATTAATGAAAATATAAATAATTCTCTGTCCTTTACCTGTAAATGTTTCAAGAACTGGGTTGATTTATTGGTCAGGAAAAAGGACAAGTGTGGAGCTGAAGAGAGGGGACGGAAATAGGCTGTGGGGCTTGGAGCCTCAAGGCAAATTCCTGCTAACTTGAGCAAAAGGGTGGGATCAGGGTCTCCCTCCTGTGAGGATACTTTGGAAAACCTTTGGGGGACACAGTGGTATTCGCACTTTCTGTGGGGCAGGGAGCTGAGGGGAGGAGCCTCAAGTACAGCTAAAGGCAGAAGCTGTTTTCCTTGGAACTTCTGAGCTCTGAAATATGAGTGTGCATTGGCCCATTCCCAGAGGTGGAACTGTCATCGTCTCCCCACTTTCCATCTTGCAATTGCTGCTCAGCCCTGCCCCCCCCAGAAGCTGTGCAGGCCTTGGAGGAGATTGTACAAACACACGTCCATTTTTCTGTTTGAGATGTTGCTTATGGCCTTCTCAGTGCCATAGTGCTCAGTGCCTCAGTGCTCTTGAGAGGCACTGAGCTACAGTGAGAGGTCCTTTCCATTCGCATCTACAAAAATGTTGAGACCAGAGTAGTTGAGAGGTGAAATGTGGGACGGAGGCTAAGAATCTCAGAAAGATACCCCAGGGGAGCTTAATGCACAACCTACCCCCTGCCAAACAAACAAAAAACAACCCAACAAGAGGTCCACATTTCTACAGCACTAAATTCCTAAATAAGTTTGTAAGGTTTACGAATTGGGACTGACAACATAATGATGTCTTTAATAGGTACTTTTAGAACATGTGGAGATAATCTTCAAATGATTGCAATTATATTAGCATTTTACAAAAGCCCTTGGCATATAATATCATAAACTCTGGGGCTTCCCTGGTGGTCCAGTGGGTAAGGACACCACCTTGCAGTGCAAGGGGCGCCAGTTTGATCCCTGGCCTGGGAAGATTCCACGTGCTGCAGAGCGGCTGGACCAATGTGTCCAATTACTGAACCGGAGCTCTGGAGCACAGGCGCCCAGAGCCGGTGCTCTGTGACAACAGAGGCCACTGCGATGGGAGGCCCACAGGGTCCAAAGAACAAAGATGGATGAAAATAGATAAATGAAAGACCAATAGAAGTGCCCCTCCTGCCCCCCTCCCTCCCCAACGCAACCCCCCGAAAATAAAATAAAATAAAATAAAATAAACTCTGTCTCTGTAATAGCATTTCTATTTGAGTTAGAAAATCTTAGTATATATTTTATTTTTTTTAAGAATATTTATTTATTTTCGGGGGGGAGGGTGCTGGTTGGGAGGGAGGGGGGCGGGCGGGCCACTTCTATTGGTCTTTCATTTATCTATTTGCATCCATCTTTGTTCTTTGGCCCGTGTGGGCCTCCCATCGCAGTGGCCTCTGTTGTCACAGACCACCCGCTCTGGGTGCATGCGCTCCATAGCTCCGGCTCAGTAGTTGGACACATCAGTCCAGCTGCTCTGTGGCACGTGGGATCTTCCCAGGCCAGGGATCAAACCAGCGCCCCTTGCCCTGCAAGGCAGTGTCCTTACCCACTGGACCACCAGGGAAGCCTGTTAGTATATATTTTAGATAAAGCTGAACCATATCTGTGTGTGTGTTTTCTGCATTTCTGTATATTCCATGTACCCTTGCCGCCACATTCCACTCAGCCCCTCTTTTCTACTTCATTCCCATTTAGTACGAGTGTTGTTGTCTAATCACTAAGTCACATCCAACTCTTTTGTGATCCCATGTGCTATAGCCCAACATGCTTCTCTGTCCATGGATTTCCCCAGGCAAGAATACTGGAGTAGGCTGTCATTTTCTTCTCCAGGGTATGGTATATTCCTGACCAGGGATTAAAATTGTGTCTCCTGCATTGGCAAGCAAATTCTTTACTACTGAGCCACTCCCTAAAATGAAGAAATGTCTTATTTCCCATTGTCATTGTCTACTATGTTTGTTCCACTCTTGGAATCACAAGAAGAGGATGACCCAGGCAAGGCAGATTCAGGCCCATTCCTGAAGAAATCTTTTCCATATGATCAAAGTCTCATTCAAGGAGTGCTGGTTTTGCTAGTTTTTGGTATAAGTATCTATTTTGAAGAGTGATTTAAAATATTCAGGTATTTGAAACTTCATGTTTAGATAAAATACTGTTATTCAAGTCTTAATTCAGTGACTGGGGATATGGCAGTAGACTCAAAGGCATCTAGTTTCTTGAAAAGCAACACTGCTTTGATAAGGGATTGCTTATAAGGGGCTGCTACCCCCTAAGGGGGGGGGGGCAATAAGAAAATGGACCTGCTTTATTGCATTTAAAACTGAAATGTGGGGTTTCCCTGATAATCCAGTGGGTATAAAGAGTCCACCTTGCAGTGTAGGGGGCACCGGTTGAATCCCTGGCCCAGGAAGATCTCATGTGCCGTGGAGCAGCTGAACTGGTGTGTCCTATAATGAGCCAGCACCCTGGAGTGCATGTGCCCAGAGCTGGTTCTCTGCAACAAGAAGGCCACTGCAATGGGAGGCCCACAGAGGCTGAAGAATAAAGATGGATGAAAATAAATAAATAAAACACCAACAAAAAAAAGCCAAAATTAAAAAAAAAAGAATTACCCTTTAAAAAAAAAACTGAAATGTGTTCTGTTAAAAGCCCATTCAAGTCCAAGGAGGTTTTCATTGTGGCATTAATATCTAGTTCTAAATGAACACTGTACAACTGAGATGGCAAAACATTTCTTTTGGAGAAAACTAAAAAATAGCAATTGATCATCACAGCACATAATTATGAGGGCGGGGTATTGAAGCAGGCTGCCTGGGTTCAAATTCTCGGGCCACCATTTGCTTGCTGAGAAATCTTGGAGAAGTTGCTTGAGCTTATGCCTCAGTTTACTTGTCTGTCAAATGGGGATAATCATGGTATCTCCCTCCTGGAGCTATGGTAAGTATTGAATGCAGTGACATATTAAGAGTGCTTAGAGCATCATCTGGCATTCAAGAAATTCTAGCTATTATTTTTAAATGTTGATTTAAACAGTGAACATTGTTGTTCAATTGCTAAGTCATGTCAGACTTATTGTGATCCCTTGGACTACATGTTGATTTGAACACTGAACATTGTTGTTCAATCACTAAATCTTGTCTGACTTATTGTGACCCCTTGGACTACAGCATATCTGGTTTCCCTGTCTTTCACTATTTCCCGGAGGTAGCTCAAACTCATGTTCATTGAGTTGGTGATGCCATCCAACCATCTCATCCTCTGCGGTCCCCTTCTCTTCCTGCTCTCAATCTTTCCCAACATCAGGGTCTTTTCCAATGAGTCGGCTCTTTGCACCAGGTAGCCAAACTTATTAGACCTTCAGCTTCAGCATCAATTCTTCCAGTGAATATTCAGGGTTTATTTCTCTTAGGATTCATTGGTTTGATCTCCAAGGGACTGTTCAAGGGACTCTCAAGAGTCTTCTCCAGCACCACAGTTTGAAAACATCAATTCTTTGGCACTCAGCCTAGTAATCTTCAAAGGGCATAAGTTATGCTTAAAATCTCTGCTCCTCAGGAAAGATGTTAGACTAAGAGCAGCTGACCTGCATTCACTTCCCAAACAAAGAACTGTGAACTGAAGAACATCACAGTATATATAAATGTCTCTTTGGACTTTGCCCAGCCCGATGTCTCAGGTAGCCCCTGGCAGCCAAACTCCCTGGACTAACTGTTGATCAAGGTTCAAGAACAGCTGCTGCCTGACTCATGTGCTTCCACTCCCCATTTCCTCCTTCTTCTTCAAGAGTGTCCTGTGTTAATTCCCTCTCAGATACTTCTTCACCCATATACACAATTCCCTTGGATTAATGCTTTACTTTTCCTCTGACTCTAAGTTTTGTGGTGGGCTCAGGAAAACTGCTTTTCCTCCTCTTGTTTCATCTATCACCTTCCCTGCCCCTCACCCACCAAGATTCTAATCATCATCCTAAGCATAGTAGCTAGTGATCATCTTGTTTAAGGAAGAAGAATAACCTTTCAGCCTGAAAAGTAAACAGCACACAGGTCAAATAGCAATGTAAGGGCTATCTCAAGGCAGGGCATCATGCCAAGAGTGTGGTACTGACAATTGGTGCTCTGAGTCTGGACAGGTGGAAAGAAACAATGGAGCTGAAGTGTGTGGAGGACTGAGTTGGCCCTGTTGGTTCTGGGGGCTGTGGCTCCCACGATACAGTAATTCAGGTACAGGGTGGGTGTCAGAGTAAAGGCATCTGTGGTCAGAGGCCGGGACCAGATTAGTCTCTCTGCCGGAGAAGTTTGAGTTGTGGGCAAAGAGGCTGATAATATAATATGGGCCCTGAATGATAAACTCAGTGTAGACTTTACTTCCCAGGTGGCACAGTGGGAAAGAATCTGCCTGCCAGTGCAGGAGATGCAAGAGACAAGGGTTCAATCTCTGGGTCGGGAGGATCCCCTGGAGTAGGAGATGGTAACACATTCCTGTATTTTCACCTAGAAAATTCCATGAATGGGCTACAATCCATGGACTCACGAAGAATCAGACACAACTGAGCACACACACACACAGATATTACTTTAAGGATGGGAATGAAATGACCAATGTCAATTACTGAGGTTGAAGGTAGGATACAAAACATCTATAAAACTCAAATTCAAAACAAATGCGTGAAGGTTCGGTTCAATGGCATATCACAACTGTGCTAAAGGTTTTTCTTTTTTTTTTAATTTATTTAATTTTCTAAACTAGGTCTTAGTTGAGACATGCAGGACCTTTAGTTTTGGCATGTGGAATGTAGCTCCCTGAGGGATGCAACCTGTGCCATCTGCTTTGGAAGCACAGTCTTAACCACTGAACCACTAGAAGCCCTGCTAAAGGAACTCTTACTCCAGACCACTCAGCAAACAAAAATGAGGTGAACACTCCTGGTTGGATTAAAGTCCATACGGCTGAAGAGTGTCGTTAACCAGATACTTCTTCACCCATATACACAATTCCCTTGGATTAATGCTTTACTTTTCCTCTGACTCTAAGTTTTGTGGTGGGCTCAGGAAAACTGCTTTTCCTCCTCTTGTTTCATCTATCACCTTCCCTGCCCCTCACCCACCAAGATTCTAATCATCATCCTAAGCATAGTAGCTAGTGATCATCTTGTTTAAGGAAGAAGAATAACCTTTCAGCCTGAAAAGTAAACAGCACACAGGTCAAATAGCAATGTAAGGGCTATCTCAAGGCAGGGCATCATGCCAAGAGTGTGGTACTGACAATTGGTGCTCTGAGTCTGGACAGGTGGAAAGAAACAATGGAGCTGAAGTGTGTGGAGGACTGAGTTGGCCCTGTTGGTTCTGGGGGCTGTGGCTCCCACGATACAGTAATTCAGGTACAGGGTGGGTGTCAGAGTAAAGGCATCTGTGGTCAGAGGCCGGGACCAGATTAGTCTCTCTGCCGGAGAAGTTTGAGTTGTGGGCAAAGAGGCTGATAATATAATATGGGCCCTGAATGATAAACTCAGTGTAGACTTTACTTCCCAGGTGGCACAGTGGGAAAGAATCTGCCTGCCAGTGCAGGAGATGCAAGAGACAAGGGTTCAATCTCTGGGTCGGGAGGATCCCCTGGAGTAGGAGATGGTAACACATTCCTGTATTTTCACCTAGAAAATTCCATGAATGGGCTACAATCCATGGACTCACGAAGAATCAGACACAACTGAGCACACACACACACAGATATTACTTTAAGGATGGGAATGAAATGACCAATGTCAATTACTGAGGTTGAAGGTAGGATACAAAACATCTATAAAACTCAAATTCAAAACAAATGCGTGAAGGTTCGGTTCAATGGCATATCACAACTGTGCTAAAGGTTTTTCTTTTTTTTTTAATTTATTTAATTTTCTAAACTAGGTCTTAGTTGAGACATGCAGGACCTTTAGTTTTGGCATGTGGAATGTAGCTCCCTGAGGGATGCAACCTGTGCCATCTGCTTTGGAAGCACAGTCTTAACCACTGAACCACTAGAAGCCCTGCTAAAGGAACTCTTACTCCAGACCACTCAGCAAACAAAAATGAGGTGAACACTCCTGAGGCTGGTTGGATTAAAGTCCATATCGGCTATGTAGTACTTCAAAATGACCTCTACTTCTACTCACCTGCCTGTCTACAATTTAAATAATTAATATTTAACATTTCCTAAGAATGTATGCTTACAGGCATATAAACATAACTGACAGAAGCATAAGAGTTATCTGCAGTGACTTGTATGTAAGTGGTGAGTGTCCCAGAGAGACGGGAAGGCATTGCATGAAGGTGGGGACAGAAGTGCCTGGTGTGACAACACGAGGCAGTGGGTTTGGCAGAGCAGATGCTGTGTGCTCTGTCTCTCCCACTGTGACCCAGGAATAGGAGCCTAGTTGGGTGTGAACAGCAGGGTTTAATGTGGCATGGGCAAAGGTGAGTGTGGATACTGTGCTACTTGCCTTCTGAACAGAATCTTTGGTACTGTTAAGTTTTTGCTTTTTTTGATGGTGGAGGGGTGCAGTTGGCAGGTGCTATTTGCAGGGCCAGTGGTATATAATCTGATAACTTTGTGTAATGATTTATGACCTGAAAGCAAACCTTTCAGTGCTTTTTTTTTTTTTTTTTTTGCCTCTAAGTTATCATTTATTTTTCATCCATCTTTCTTCTTTGGCATGTTTGGGCCTCCCATCGCAGTGGCCTCTCTGGTCGCAGAGCACCAGTTCTGGGCATATAAGCTCCAGAGCGCTGACTCATAATTGGACACACCGGCCCAGCCGCTCCATGGCACATGGGATCTTCCTGGGCCAGGGATCCAACCGGTGCCCTTTGCACTGCAAGGCGGATTCTTAACCCACTGGACCACCTGGGAAGCTCTAAAATACATTTTAATATCTCAAATAAGGTAAAACAATAAACTTGTCTGTGGGATCTCTTATTAAGGATTTAAGGCTTTTCATAAACACACTTTAATTCCGACTGAAAAAAATCACTTTTTGAGGTCTTTGCTTACTCATTAAGGTACAAATAAAAAGGGTTAAAAGTAAAGCCTAATGGAGAAAGTAATGCCTACAGGAATACTAACATTCGATAGGAGAAATTTTGGTCACTGCAGTCCCTCAACCGCCCTCGCTCCCACCCCCGCCCCCCACGCCCGCTCCCCTCCAAAACTGCAAATTTGCAAAACTACAGTTCACAGTCTTTTAGGTCGGCCTGTCTCAGCTAGACCCGCACCCAATCCGGGGCCGCGCTCAGGAACTGCCGGACACTTCGAAGTCCCGCCCCCTAGGCCTGGCTCCGCCCCCGCGGCGGGGCTGGCTCGGGGAGCCGCGCCGCGATTGGCGGTGTCCAAGCAACAGCGGCGACGCCGTAGTCCACGGGTCGCGCTCCGGTCACAGAGAAATCGAACCGCTGGAATCTTTTCGCGCGGAGTGCGGACCCTTCGCCCGCGGGAATCGCTCTTTATCAACTAACAGGATGCGTACCTCGCCCGTCCTCCCGAGCCGGCCGGCTCCCCCAACAGGGGCGGGTGGCTGCTGACAGGAACTGCCTTGTCTTTCACCTGACAGGTGGCCTAGTAAGTGCGGGCTGCAGTCCCCTCACGTCGGACCCCTGAGGGGCCGAGGCTTCCAGCAAGCTGCCCTTCGAAGGAAGCCTTGGAATCCTAGTTTCCTAGCTGGACTGGTCCTCGCTTAGAGAAAAGCTCAGCGCCTTGCCCTGAGTCAGCTTACTACTTGCTTCCAGGCTTGGGCCCAGAAATGCCGCACGACCTTCCTATCCCAGAGCGCTATGCACCTTCCCTCACTCCTGGGGAAGGCTCGCCTCTCTGGTGGAGAGCCAGCCTAGAAAAGTTTTGTCGAAGGAGAAGCAAGCAGAAGTTTGCCAACTATTTAGGCCGAATGAAAGCATAATTAAGCCGTGCGTGGTGGTGGTGGTGGCCTCCCTGGCCCCGGGGCCGGGCGGGGCGCCGCGCTCGGGGGAGGCAGGCCCGGCTTCCCCGCACCCTCTGGACACAGCGCCGCCTCGCCCAGGGGCCGCCGCTCCTGCCGCCCACCCACCGCGCAGGCAGCCGGCGGGAGCCCCGTTTGGAGGGGGCGGGCAGCTCCAGGGCCGCCTGGTTGGTCACAGGCTGGTTGTGTGCGGTCGGCGGGCGACTGAGCCCACGGGGTCCATCCCTTAGACGATGATCCTGGTTGACCGGGACGTTCCCAGTCTCCGCGTGGCCCCCGAGGCCTCTGCCGGCCCGCAAGCCTCGCTCAACCGAGGGCTGGAGGACAACCTTGCCGGGGCGGCCTGGAACTGGTTTTGACCGGCTGCTCTCTCGAGTCACACCTCTCCGCTAGGGGTGCAGTGGCAGTGAGGCAGGCGCCCACTAGAGCCTTGGGCGTGGGTGCCACAGAGGGTCCAGGGCTTCCCGGGTGGTAAAGAATCCGCCAGCCAATGTGGGAGACGCCAGAGATTGCGGGGTCCATCCCTGGGTCAGGAAGATACCCTGGAGACGGGCATGGCCATCCACTCCATTATTCTTGCTTGGGAAATCGCATGGGCGGAGGACCCCAGTGGGCTGCAGGCTGCAGTCTATGGGGTCTAGACGTGACTTAGCAGTAACGTTGTCACTCAACCTCTGACCGTACAGGACCTACTCTCTTAAAGCGCAAGGCCTGCAGGGCTCAACATAGGACAACCCTGGTACCCACAGACCCTGCAGCCCTAGTCCCTGCTTATTTGCTTGGGGGCTTTGCACTGTACCAGTTTAATCAGCTTTCTATTTTTTCCCTAAAATTCTGCCTGCCCACCACTTTTTTTTCATTTATACTTTCTCTGTCTAAACCTTTTCCTTTTTTTCCCCCTGTTTCCCCAAGCTTTGACTCTTGGATAGCTTTTAAAACTTAGTGAAATGCTCAACTGGAATTTGTTGTTTCTAACTTCTGGGTTGCTCTATTATTGAAATAACCACAGATAAAGAAACTCTCAATTATAGTACTAATCATAATAACAGTAATTGCTGGAAAATACCTATTTAAAGAGACAGGTGTTTCCTGTACTGCAA
This sequence comes from Tragulus kanchil, assembly GCA_022376925.1. Lineage (NCBI taxonomy): Eukaryota > Metazoa > Chordata > Mammalia > Artiodactyla > Tragulidae > Tragulus > Tragulus kanchil. Next base: position 97,768,239 of record JAIOJX010000029.1, read on the forward strand.
ATCTTCGCTTTATTTGGAAAAATCAGTATTCTCAGGAATTGAGTGATCACTTTAATTCAACTCAACACCTGTACAAAGTACCTGCTGTATATAAGGCACTATGCTGAGGACAGTCATGTGGTTTAGTCATGTGGTCATAGTAGCAGAACTTTATTTCAGTCTAGGGAGGACAGACCTGAAGTGACCAAGGCCATATGGGTAGAGTATCCAAGCAAAACCTGGGGCTTTGGTGGGGGTAGCCTGCAGGACATTTGTGAGGCACTCTGGAGAGGCTTACTAGGGAGGGAGACCTGAGAGCCTCCCCCAACCCCAGAGGGCTGGAGGACAACCTTGCCGGGGCGGCCTGGAACTGGTTTTGACCGGCTGCTCTCTCGAGTCACACCTCTCCGCTAGGGGTGCAGTGGCAGTGAGGCAGGCGCCCACTAGAGCCTTGGGCGTGGGTGCCACAGAGGGTCCAGGGCTTCCCGGGTGGTAAAGAATCCGCCAGCCAATGTGGGAGACGCCAGAGATTGGGGGGTCCATCCCTGGGTCAGGAAGATACCCTGGAGACGGGCATGGCCATCCACTCCATTATTCTTGCTTGGGAAATCGCATGGGCGGAGGACCCCAGTGGGCTGCAGGCTGCAGTCTATGGGGTCTAGACGTGACTTAGCAGTAACGTTGTCACTCAACCTCTGACCGTACAGGACCTACTCTCTTAAAGCGCAAGGCCTGCAGGGCTCAACATAGGACAACCCTGGTACCCACAGACCCTGCAGCCCTAGTCCCTGCTTATTTGCTTGGGGGCTTTGCACTGTACCAGTTTAATCAGCTTTCTATTTTTTCCCTAAAATTCTGCCTGCCCACCACTTTTTTTTCATTTATACTTTCTCTGTCTAAACCTTTTCCTTTTTTTCCCCCTGTTTCCCCAAGCTTTGACTCTTGGATAGCTTTTAAAACTTAGTGAAATGCTCAACTGGAATTTGTTGTTTCTAACTTCTGGGTTGCTCTATTATTGAAATAACCACAGATAAAGAAACTCTCAATTATAGTACTAATCATAATAACAGTAATTGCTGGAAAATACCTATTTAAAGAGACAGGTGTTTCCTGTACTGCAAATCTTCGCTTTATTTGGAAAAATCAGTATTCTCAGGAATTGAGTGATCACTTTAATTCAACTCAACACCTGTACAAAGTACCTGCTGTATATAAGGCACTATGCTGAGGACAGTCATGTGGTTTAGTCATGTGGTCATAGTAGCAGAACTTTATTTCAGTCTAGGGAGGACAGACCTGAAGTGACCAAGGCCATATGGGTAGAGTATCCAAGCAAAACCTGGGGCTTTGGTGGGGGTAGCCTGCAGGACATTTGTGAGGCACTCTGGAGAGGCTTACTGGAGGAGACAGGATTGGAAATGGGCCTTCAGGGCTGAGAGTCCAGGCGGGGGAACAAGCTGACCAGTTTAGAGGTAGGAAAGCTAGTGGGTTATGTGGAAGGGTTGCTTTGTCAGTTCACTTGACAGCTTTGCTCTGGAAGCTTCCTTGCTTCTACAGAGTAGGTCTTACCGCATTTGAGAAGAGTGATCTCTTCTGTTGGAGGTGCCCTTTCTCTCCTTCCTTCCTTGTTTTCTCTGGATAAGTTTGACTTTCCAAGCTTTCATTTCCAACAATACAGGTATTCTCAAGCTAAAAAATCAAGAGTCAGGATGTGAATCAGGATGACTCATATAGGTTCTCTGATCCAGTAGGGCCAGCTAGACTTAAAAAAAAAAAAAAAACTATTAAAAAAAAAAAACTATTAAAAAAAAAATTATTTGAGGGACTTCCCTGATGGTCCAGTGGCTGGGACTCTGTGTGCTTACTGCAGGGGGCCTGGATTCTATCCCTTGGTCAGGGAACTAGATCCTACGTGATGCAACTAAAAGTTCACATGGTGTAGTAAGACCTGGTGCAGTCAAATTAATAAATAAAAATATTATTAAAATAAATGAAAAATTGTTCAATGCAAAATGGACTGGGGAATACATCTTAGCTAAAGGATTTGGTTGTTTTTTGTTTGAAATTGAAAACATGTTCCATTGGCTTAAAAATAAAAGCTATAGGGGCTTCCCCTGGTGGTCCAGTGGGTAAGGACACCGCCTTGCAGTGCAAGGGGCGCTGGTTCGATCCCTGGCCTGGGAAGATCCCACATGCCGCGGAGCGGCTGGACTGATGTGTCCAATTACCCAGCCAGAGCTCTGGCGCGCATGCGCCCAGAGCCGGCGCTCTGCAACAACAGAGGCCACCACGATGGGAGGCCCACAGGAGCCAAAGAACAAAGACGGATGAAAATAGAGAAATGAAAGACCGATAGAAGTGGCCCGCCCATCCCCCTCCCTCCCCACCCCACCCCCCAAAAAAGATAAATAAATTTAAAAAAAATAATAAAAAAAAATAAAAGTAAAAGCTATGGCTCTTCTAAAATCTTTTAAGCTTCCAAAAATCCAGTTTAGTGGCCTTAGTGAAGCAGTTTGTGTAGCTGTGCTCCCTTTTTAACCTCAGGCATGGAGCTTCCTCTAGGAAGATTACAGGAGGTTGATGAGTGACTTCAGAAAAGAGAGTAACTGGAAATGATGGAATAGTGAAAAATATTCTGAGCTTCCTTTTTGTAATTTCTGTAGGAACCATTGGCCAAATTTAAAAGTCCTTCAGCTGGCAGTTTTTCTGGGACAGATCTCAAAAAGAAAGTAGAAGCATATTAATTGGTCCTTCTTGCTGTCTTCATATCCTGTGATTCTAAAGGAGGAAGAGCCCAAACCTCATAGCTCTGTGGACTCGGGGGGTAAAAGGAAGTTTAGAGTAAAAGTGGGTATATGACACTAAGCACAATTACTAAAGGGTAATGACTTAAAAAAAAAAAACAACCCTTAAAAATCTATTTATTAGCTCAGAAATAGTATGAAAGGTAAGGACGTTTAAGGAATGCATTTGTACATAGTTCTTCCCCATATGTCAAGTGCTCGTCACACACAACTCACACATTGTCACATTTGTTCCTTGCAGTGACCCTTGGAGTTAGGATGTGTTATCAGTGTAGAGAGGAGAAATCATTTACCTAAAATGGCAGAACGAACCTACATAGAGTTTTCATGCTGTATCTTCCAACTCCTACACGATGCTCTCCAAATACTGTTGTAACATTCCCATCAAATTGAGCCCTTTATAGAAAGATCTTCACGAAAGCATGAATTTGTGTACTTTTGGAATTCAACATATATGGAAAAAAATAGCAAAGAAAAATTTCACTGTGTATCTTCTTTGCTATTTGCAGGCTTTCTCTACGAGCTGGTTTCCAATTACCCAGCCAGAGCTCTGGCGATGCCCAGAGCCGGCTCTGAACAACAGAGGCCACCACCATGGGAGGTCCACACGAGCCAAAGAACAAAGACGGATGAAAATAGAGAAATGAAAGACCAATAGAAGTGGCCTGCCTGCACCCCTCCCTCCCCACCCCACCCCCCAAAAAAGATAAATAAATTTAAAAAAAATAATAAAAAAAAATAAAAGTAAAAGCTATGGCTCTTCTAAAATCTTTTAAGCTTCCAAAAATCCAGTTTAGTGGCCTTAGTGAAGCAGTTTGTGTAGCTGTGCTCCCTTTTTAACCTCAGGCATGGAGCTTCCTCTAGGAAGATTACAGGAGGTTGATGAGTGACTTCAGAAAAGAGAGTAACTGGAAATGATGGAATAGTGAAAAATATTCTGAGCTTCCTTTTTGTAATTTCTGTAGGAACCATTGGCCAAATTTAAAAGTCCTTCAGCTGGCAGTTTTTCTGGGACAGATCTCAAAAAGAAAGTAGAAGCATATTAATTGGTCCTTCTTGCTGTCTTCATATCCTGTGATTCTAAAGGAGGAAGAGCCCAAACCTCATAGCTCTGTGGACTCGGGGGGTAAAAGGAAGTTTAGAGTAAAAGTGGGTATATGACACTAAGCACAATTACTAAAGGGTAATGACTTAAAAAAAAAAAACAACCCTTAAAAATCTATTTATTAGCTCAGAAATAGTATGAAAGGTAAGGACGTTTAAGGAATGCATTTGTACATAGTTCTTCCCCATATGTCAAGTGCTCGTCCACACACAACTCACACATTGTCACATTTGTTCCTTGCAGTGACCCTTGGAGTTAGGATGTGTTATCAGTGTAGAGAGGAGAAATCATTTACCTAAAATGGCAGAACGAACCTACATAGAGTTTTCATGCTGTATCTTCCAACTCCTACACGATGCTCTCCAAATACTGTTGTAACATTCCCATCAAATTGAGCCCTTTATAGAAAGATCTTCACCGAAAGCATGAATTTGTGTACTTTTGGAATTCAACATATATGGACAATACAAATTCACATAGACCTTAAGATAGAAATCATTATTTATTATTTATTTAGTTTTCAGCTGTGCTGGATCTTCTTTGCTATTTGCAGGCTTTCTCTAGTTGTGGCAAGCAGGGGCTACTCTCTAAGTTGTGATGTGTGGACTTCTAATTGCAGTGACTTCTCTTGTTGCAAAGCATAAGATTCGGAGCTCAGGCTCAGTTGTGGTGCATGGGCTTAGTTGCTCTGCAGCATGTGGAATCTTCATGGACCAGGGATGGAACCTGTGTCCCCTGCATACTCAGGTGGATTCTTAACCACTGGACTACCAGAGAATTTCAGAAATCATTATCTTTGAAAACTTGAAAATGATAAGCCAGAAAGCTTAGTGAGCCTGAACTCTGAGAATAAAGGTCACTGCTCTGTCTTCAGTGAGGACCTCTTGGACAGGATGGAGTCTGTAGGCTTGTACCATAGGACCAGATTGGAGGAGGTCACTTAACACCATGGCAGAGTAATTAAGAAATGCATTTATGAATTACTTTAACTTTAGCTTTGATTTTAGTTTCTCCTTTACTGTCTGTGGCTCCTGAACATGTTCTTAAAATGTTTGGAGCTTCCAATTCCTCAAATATAAGTAGGATGAAAGCAGTGGGTAACTTGATACCATTATGAAGAATTTGTGAGAGAGTGTCTTTAAAAAGCTCAGCCCAGTTCCTGGCCAACAAGTGGAAGTTGCTGCATTTGGTTTTATTATTGTAAAGTGCACGGGACATAGACCCTGGAGTGGATAATCAGCTGCACCCTGCCATCAGTTGTGAGAACTGGACAAATTAGTTCAGCACTCTGTCTTAGTTTCCTCATTTATAAAATGGACATAATAGTACTACCTACCTCATGAAGTTTACTGTAAGGGAGAACATATACTACACAGAAAATACATGAAGTTAAATAAATGTTTGCCAGTAATAATATTTCTAACGTCTTTGCACAAAACCTCCCTAGCTTGGGTCTAGTTGATTTCTATTTGACAGAATTTGCATGTCGTAGCACGGATACTTTCCAGACATAGGATTAGGGTTTTAGAAATGGGGGGTTTTTCCATTGTTGAAAAATATCACATTCCAGGAAATCCATTTATATGCATTGAACATTTCTAGATACAGAGAGAAGCAGAGCTTTCTACTCATTCTCCAATTATCAGGCCCTGCCTGAGGCTGTGGTAAGTAAGCTAAGATCTCATTACAGACAGCACCCCTCCTCGCCTGCCCTTGCCCCCACCCCACACCAGCTATATTTAGGCAGGTCTGGATCAGTTCAGTGTGTTATGTTGTGCCTTGAGTTGGGTTGGTCCCAGAACAGCTGGCTACTTGTGCCAGAAAGTTTAAGCACAATTTTCAAGTTAAGTCTCAGAGAATGAAACATGGAATGGTGAATCCTATTCTCACAGGACTGAGCCTCTGTCTGCTTCTCCCTATCTCTCTAGCTCCCAATTAGCTACTCCACTTGAGAAAAGGTGTGCTGCTTCTCATGCTATTATCCTCTTGATATCCACTTTGGAAGAGAAAGGTCAGATGTGATTATAATTGGAATACTGATGTGTCATGAAGGTAAAGGAGCGAATGTTAATTTTCCAAAATGGAAGAGTTCTGTATTTTTCTGATTATTAAAATAAATATTGTTTTAGAAATGTTTAAATAATGCAAAAATTTGAACAATATAGAAAAGGCAAAGGCCACATATCCCACCACACAGAGAAAACTATTGTAAAACTGGCATACATCTTTCTAGATGTCTTTCTGCATGTGGGTATGCACTTGTAGATAATGAATTTTATGGATATCTGTTAGCCATATGTGTGGATATCTTCTTGCCAACAAAATTTTAATTCATATTAAAATTTTTACCTGCTAAATAGATAGAATTCCACATAATGGTAGTAACTGTCGTTTATATGAAACCAGTCTTCAGTTGATGTTAGCTTCAGTTGATGTTTCCAAGTTTTCAGGAAGTCTGATTTTTGACAATTGCCCTTACAGGAGGTCCCTGTGACTTAGATCCTAATTCAGAGATGGAGGTACCAGACACGTCTTCCACCATCTCTGAGCAACAGCCTCGGAGACAAGACGGACTAAGCAACGCCAGAACAGACTCAGCCAAGCAGAGTCTCATTTCATCAGAGGAATGGCTTCAACTACATGGGCTAAAGAGCATCAGATTGACCTTGAAACAGATTTTATCACAGATTGGATTTCCACATTGTGAAGGTACTAATACAAAGCAGTACTGACTGGAAAAACCAAACAGCATGCTGCCCTTTAGCCTTTGAGGAGGCTACCTCAGTTCTGAAGGCCTCTGAAGTTTTTTTTTGATTTTGCCAGGTCTTATTAATAGTCACAGCATGCAGGATCATTTAGTTGCAGCATACAGGATCTAGTTCCCTGACCAGGGATCCAATCTGGGCCTCCTGCATTGGGAGCACAGAGTCTTAGCCACTGGACTGCCTAGGAGATTCCTCTGAAATTTGTTTTGATTTTACATGCTGCTGCTGCTTAGTCACTTCAGTTGTATCCAGTTCTTTGACCCCATGGACTGTAGCCTGCCCGGTTCTTCTGTCCATGGAATTCTCCAGGCGAGAGTACTGGAGTGGGTTGCCATGCCCTCCTCCAGGGGATCTTCCCAACCCAGGGATCAAACCTGGGTCTCCTGCCCTTCATGCAGATTCTTTAGCAGTGAGTCACCAGGGAAGTCCCTGATCTCACATCCATGCGTAAAAAAGATTTGTGATGGATTCACAATATATGTAAATTATATAGATGCACAATCATCAATCCACGTAATAAATATTAGTAATGCTTAATTTCATTTTCTTTTAAGATGATAAACATTTCTAGATGTCTTTCTGCATGTGGGTATGCACTTGTAGATAATGAATTTTATGGATATCTGTTAGCCATATGTGTGGATATCTTCTTGCCAACAAAATTTTAATTCATATTAAAATTTTTACCTGCTAAATAGATAGAATTCCACATAATGGTAGTAACTGTCGTTTATATGAAACCAGTCTTCAGTTGATGTTAGCTTCAGTTGATGTTTCCAAGTTTTCAGGAAGTCTGATTTTTGACAATTGCCCTTACAGGAGGTCCCTGTGACTTAGATCCTAATTCAGAGATGGAGGTACCAGACACGTCTTCCACCATCTCTGAGCAACAGCCTCGGAGACAAGACGGACTAAGCAACGCCAGAACAGACTCAGCCAAGCAGAGTCTCATTTCATCAGAGGAATGGCTTCAACTACATGGGCTAAAGAGCATCAGATTGACCTTGAAACAGATTTTATCACAGATTGGATTTCCACATTGTGAAGGTACTAATACAAAGCAGTACTGACTTGAAAAACCAAACAGCATGCTGCCCTTTAGCCTTTGAGGAGGCTACCTCAGTTCTGAAGGCCTCTGAAGTTTTTTTGATTTTGCCAGGTCTTATTAATAGTCACAGCATGCAGGATCATTTAGTTGCAGCATACAGGATCTAGTTCCCTGACCAGGGATCCAATCTGGGCCTCCTGCATTGGGAGCACAGAGTCTTAGCCACTGGACTGCCTAGGAGATTCCTCTGAAATTTGTTTTGATTTTACATGCTGCTGCTGCTTAGTCACTTCAGTTGTATCCAGTTCTTTGACCCCATGGACTGTAGCCTGCCCGGTTCTTCTGTCCATGGAATTCTCCAGGCGAGAGTACTGGAGTGGGTTGCCATGCCCTCCTCCAGGGGATCTTCCCAACCCAGGGATCAAACCTGGGTCTCCTGCCCTTCATGCAGATTCTTTAGCAGTGAGTCACCAGGGAAGTCCCTGATCTCACATCCATGCGTAAAAAAGATTTGTGATGGATTCACAATATATGTAAATTATATAGATGCACAATCATCAATCCACGTAATAAATATTAGTAATGCTTAATTTCATTTTCTTTTAAAGATGAAATAAAACGTCGACTTCCCTGGTGGCCCAGTAGGTAAAGAGTCCACCTTGCCGCACAAGGGGCGCAGTTTCGGTCCCTGGCCTGGAAAGAAAGATCTCACATGCTGCGGAGCAGCTGTACCAGTGTGTCCAATTATGAGCCAGCACCCTGGAGCACATGGCGCCCAGAGCCTGTGCTCTGCAAGCTGAGACGCCACTGCAATGGGAGGCCCACACAGGCCAAAGAACAAAAATGGATGAAAATAAATAAATGAAAGACCAATAAAAGTGGCCAAAATTTAAAAAAAGAAAAAAAAAAGATGAAATAAACGTAAATAGAATTTATACCCCTCACACCCTGCAGATGTCTTGCTCACCCCCTGGCATGTGCACATCCCTTTTGGAGGCTATAGATTAGGGTAGTAGGTGTGTGTGGTTTCAGGGAGAATGCACTGTTTTCCTGTTGTGGCCTGCTTGTTTTAATAGTCCAGTTTTTCCTAAATGTCTTGATTAGAATGTTGATTTTTAACTCCCAGGAGTAGTACCTTCCAAAAAGGATTAGGGAAATGTGTGAGGATATATATATATAAAACATATATAGTTTGATGACATGTTGACTTGAGTTGCTACTGCAATATAGGGCTTGGGGACCAAGGATATGAAGATTTTACTCTGAATTTGTCAATTAATTAATTAATCAATTAAACATATTCATTGAGCAGCCATTAATACTATATTTTTTAAATTTTCCAAAAGTTCCCTTGTCAGCTTTGTTCAATGCTGGTAATAAGGAAGGTCCAGGGGATGTAGGGGTTACAGACAGACCTAGGGACCCATCCTAATGGCAAGGCCTTGCTTGTTGGGGCTCAGGCTCTGCTTTCTTATGCCTAAAACAGCTGATCCTATGCAGTCTAAATACCCTTTGAGTGGAAGTCTGCCAGAGTCAGGGTCTATGGGATTCCTATACAAAGAAACAAACTGAAAGAAGTCTTGACTCATGTTTCAAATAATTATAATTCAGTCATTAATATTAGTAGAATAACAATTCTTTATATTTTGTCAAGGGTTTTTCCACTTAAGATGATGAAGGATGTTGCTCTGTAACTCTCTTTTAATGTCCTTGTTAGGTTTTGGCCAGGATTATGCTGGCCTCTTAAAATGATTTGGCCTCCTCTGTGTTCTGATGGTGTTTGTATATGATTGCCACTGTTTCATCTTTTTTTTTTAAGATTTATTTATTTATTTATTTGGGGCGGGGGTCGGGTTGGGGAGGGAGGGGAGCATGCGGGCCACTTCCATTGGTCCTCCATTTCTCTATTTTCATCCGTCTTTGTTCTTTGGCTCCTGTGGGCCTCCCATCGCGGTGGCGTCAGTCGTTGCAGAGCGCCGGCTCTGGGCACATGCGCTCCAAAGCTCCGGCTCGGTAATTGGACACATCGGTCCAGCCGCTCCGCGGCACATGGGATCTCCCCAGGCCAGGGATCGAACCGGCGCCCCTTGCACTGCAAGGTGGTGTCCCCACCCACTGGACCACCAGGGGAAGCCCTGTTTCATCTTTAAATGTTTGATAGAACTCCTTGGCAAAACTTACCTGGGGCCTGGAGTTTATAGGGAAAGTTTGATAAGAAATTCAATTCCTATAATAGACATAAAAGCTGTTCAAATTTTGTGTTTCATCCTGTCAGTTTCAGAAAACTGTGTTTTTCAAGGAATTTGTGCATTTAATGCATGTTTCTAATATATTGGCAAAACATTGTTCAAAATATTCCCTTAACATTTTTAAATGTCTGTAGAATCTGTAGTGATGTTCTCTCTCTCATTCCCAATATTGATAATTTGTGTTTTCTGTCACTTTTCTTGATAAGTCTTGTTAGGGGTATGTATCTTACCCTTTTTAAAGAATCAAATGTTGGGTTTGCTGATTTTTTTTCTGTTCTTTCCTTTCTATTTAATTGATATCTGTTTTGGTTTTTATTATTTATTTACTTCTACTTTAACTTGCATTTCTTTTTCTAGCTTTTAAGATGGAAACTTAGATAATTGATTTTAACACTTTTCTTTTCTTCTCATATAGGTAATTAAAATTATGAGTATTCCCCTAAGCATTGCTTAGGTTGAATTACAGTTTGAAATACTTTTTTCTGTTTTTCTTAAATACATAGATTTCTTAGATTCGTAATCTTTTTCCTTAGATTCATATTTAAAAGAAATCTGTTGTTTAATTTTTAAATATTTTAGGACTTTTAAATATATCTTTTTTGTTGTTGTTAGATTTCTATTTTAATTCCGTTGATTTCAGAGAACATCTATTAATCTTATACTTTCAAACCAGCTGTACTGTCTTTAAAGAGTGCCCCTTAAACCCAGTCTCATAATCTGTCTTTTTTTATTGTTTACCTACATTAGTTTGCTCATTATTTATTTATTTATTTAGGCTCTGCTGGATCTTTGTTGCTGTGCACAGGCTTTCTTTAGTCGTGGCAAATGGGATTTGCTCTCTAGTTTCAGTGCATGGCCTTCTTACTGCAGTGGGTCTTCATGTTGAGGAGCACAGAATCTAGGCACGTGGTCATTGATAGCTGTGACTCTCAGACTTCGTTGCTCTGTGACATGTAGGATCTTTGTGGACCAGAGATCAAACTCATGTTTCCTGCATTGGCAGGCTGATTCTTAACCACTTAACCAACAGGGAAGCCCAATCTCTGTCTTTTAATTGTTGTTTGGTTCTCTTTATTTAATGTAGTAGTTAACTTAGTTAGATTAGGTGTACCATTTTACTATTTATTTTCCATGTATCCCATCATTTTCTTTCCCCTCTGTTTCTCCTTTTCTGCCCTCTTTTGGGTACGTTGAATATTTTTGTATTTCATTTAATTTCATTTTTATTTCAATTTCAGTAGGATTTTTGCATTGTATTTTCAGTGGTTGCTCTAGTGATTATATCCTTAACTTGTCACAGTCTGAGGAAAGTTAGCTTTGCACTACTTCATGTACAATGTAAGAATCTTGCAGCAATCTAGGTCCACTTATTCCCTACTCCTGTCCTTGGTGTTATTGTTTTAATATATTTTGGTTTTACATATATCATAAATCTCACAATCCAGTGTTATAATCTTTGCTTTAAAAAGTCGTATGCCTTTTAAAGAAATTGAATGGGAAAAAAAATAGCATCTTGGGCTTCCCTGGTGGTCCAGTGGGTAAAGAGTCCCTCTTGCAGTGCAAGGGGCACAGGTTCGATCCCTGGCCCGGTAAGATCCCACGTGCCGTAGAGCAGCTGGATTGGTGTCTCCAATTACCAACCAGCATTCTGGAGTGCATGTGCCCAGAGCTGGTGCTTTGCAACGGGAGAGGCCACTGCAATGGGAGGCCCACACAGGCCAAAGAATAAAGGTGGATGAAAGTAAACAAAAAACCAATAAAAGAGAACAAAATTTAAAAAAAAATAGCATCTTAAAACTCACATATTTAAATACTATTTATAGTATTTGTTTTTACTATAAGATTTGGAGTTCCATCTGGTGTTTTTTCCTAAAGAATTTCTTTGAAGTATGTCTTATAGTGCTGATCTACTGGTGACAGACTTTTCTCCATTTTTGTTTATCTGATATTGTTTTTGTTTTACCTGTTTTTTGGTTGATTGATTGATATTTTTAAACTCTGAAGTGATATATTCACAAGAAATTACAAAGATAATATAGATAGATACAACATACCATTCCCCCAACTCCCCCAATGGTTATCAAAATCATAGCATAATACCAAATCCAGGAATTTGACATTGATACACTGTGTGTGGCTAATTCTATGCAATTTTATTTCTTGTGTAGATTGGATAGCTTTGGATATTCAATTTCTCCACACCTTTTATTTAAATGACTATCTTTCTTTATTGAATTGCTTCTTCATTTTTGTTAAAAATTAGTCAATTGTACTTAAACTGGGTTATTTCTGTTTGTCTGTATAGCTGTCTTTCCAACAAAACACATAGTCTTGATTACTATAATTATATAATGTCTTGACATTGGAGCGGTCTTAACAATGTCTTGATGTTCCTCCTACTTTTTTCTTTTTTCACAGTTGTCTTAACTACTATCTTCTTTGCTTTTTTCATATAAAATTTAGAATAACATATCTATCTACAAAAATATTGCTGGAATTTGGATAGGAATTGCATTAAAGCTGTATATCAACTTACAGATTGACATCTTTACTATGTTGAGCGGTCTTACTGTCTTTTCCCCTTGTCCTTGGTGTTATTGTTTTAATATATTTTGGTTTTACATATATCATAAATCTCACAATCCAGTGTTATAATCTTTGCTTTAAAAGTCGTATGCCTTTTAAAGAAATTGAATGGGAAAAAATAGCATCTTGGGCTTCCTGGTGGTCCAGTGGGTAAAGAGTCCCTCTTGCAGTGCAAGGGGCACAGGTTCGATCCCTGGCCCGGTAAGATCCCACGTGCCGTAGAGCAGCTGGATTGGTGTCTCCAATTACCAACCAGCATTCTGGAGTGCATGTGCCCAGAGCTGGTGCTTTGCAACGGGAGAGGCCACTGCAATGGGAGGCCCACACAGGCCAAAGAATAAAGGTGGATGAAAGTAAACAAAAAACCAATAAAAGAGAACAAAATTTAAAAAAAAATAGCATCTTAAAACTCACATATTTAAATACTATTTATAGTATTTGTTTTTACTATAAGATTTGGAGTTCCATCTGGTGTTTTTTCCTAAAGAATTTCTTTGAAGTATGTCTTATAGTGCTGATCTACTGGTGACAGACTTTTCTCCATTTTTGTTTATCTGATATTGTTTTTGTTTTACCTGTTTTTTGGTTGATTGATTGATATTTTTAAACTCTGAAGTGATATATTCACAAGAAATTACAAAGATAATATAGATAGATACAACATACCATTCCCCCAACTCCCCCAATGGTTATCAAAATCATAGCATAATACCAAATCCAGGAATTTGACATTGATACACTGTGTGTGGCTAATTCTATGCAATTTTATTTCTTGTGTAGATTGGATAGCTTTGGATATTCAATTTCTCCACACCTTTTATTTAAATGACTATCTTTCTTTATTGAATTGCTTCTTCATTTTTGTTAAAAATTAGTCAATTGTACTTAAACTGGGTTATTTCTGTTTGTCTGTATAGCTGTCTTTCCAACAAAACACATAGTCTTGATTACTATAATTATATAATGTCTTGACATTGGAGCGGTCTTAACAATGTCTTGATGTTCCTCCTACTTTTTTCTTTTTTCACAGTTGTCTTAACTACTATCTTCTTTGCTTTTTTCATATAAAATTTAGAATAACATATCTATCTACAAAAATATTGCTGGAATTTGGATAGGAATTGCATTAAAGCTGTATATCAACTTACAGAGAATTGACATCTTTACTATGTTGAGTCTTTTGGTCATGAATATGCACTGTCTTCCATTTATTTACATCTTTGATTTCCTTCATCACCTGTTTTGTAATTTTCAGTATAGAAGTATTAGATGTGTTTTGTTAGATTTACTATATTATGTCACTTTTCTGAGTAATCATAAATGGTACTATATTTTTAATTTTGGTTTCCACATGTTCATTGCTAATGTGTAAAAATACAGTTGATTTTTTAAATGTTGATCTTCTGTCCAGTGACCTTACTGAACTCACGTATTCTAAGAATTTTAAAAAAAATTTTGGTTGTTGCTGATTCCTCGGAATTTCTAGGTAGACCATTGTGTCACCTCCAAATCAGGAAAGTTTTCATTCCTCCTTTCTGATTATATAATATATGATGTTTTGTGATTGATTGATTGTTGTTGTTGTTTAGTTGCCAAGTTGTGTCTGACTCTTTTCGCAACCCCATGGACTGTAGCTTGCCAAGCTCCTCTGTCCATGGGATTTCCTAGGCAAGAATACTGGAGTGGGTAGCTGTTTCCTTCTCCAGAGGATCTTTCCAGCCCAGGGATGGAACCTGTGTTTTCTACATTGGCAGGCAGGTTCTTTACCACTAAGCCATCAGTTGCTGTTGTTGAGTTGCTAGTTGTGTCTGACTCTTTGCGACCCCCATGGAATCCATGCTCCCCTGTCCTTCAGTATCTCCTGGAGTTTGCTCACATTCATGTCCATTGAGTCAGTGATGCCATCCAACCATCTCACCCTCTACCAGGAAACCCCTTTGTGACAGATATCTTTCACTTAACCTGATGTTTTTAAGATTCATCTGTTAATATGTTGTAGCATATACCCGCACACAAAGCCTATACTGGAATTTCATTCATTTTATGGTCAAATAATATCAGGAGATGAACTGTATGAATATTGCACAGTTTGTTTTTCCTTTTATCATTTCATGGATGAAGAGCCGATTCTTATTCTAGCAGGCAGTTAACTTGGTTGGACTCAAACTTCAAACTGTCTCCTGTTAAATAAATGCCGATCTCACCATTTTCTTTTTTTCAAGGATTAATGCCACTTCAGTGTCTGCCTGTTTTTGATTGCTCTCTAGTGCCTTCAAGTAGCTTTTTATGTATTTTTTCCAGAGTTTTTTTTTTTTTTTTTCTGTGTGAGAGTTATCCAATACAATCTACTTCACCATTATTGGGTGGGGAATTCACAATGCCCTTAATTTTAATTAGCACTATAACTGATGGAATCCTACATAAATCCCTCTCCTTCAATTCTCAAAACAGCCGTGTCTCCTGACTCCAGGTAAATTCCTGAGGTAAAAGAGAGAATGTCAAATCAATGTTGTTTTTTCTTCTGTCCAGTGACCTTACTGAACTCACGTATTCTAAGAATTTTAAAAAATTTGGGTTGTTGCTGATTCCTCGGAATTTCTAGGTAGACCATTGTGTCACCTCCAAATCAGGAAAGTTTTCATTCCTCCTTTCTGATTATATAATATATGATGTTTTGTGATTGATTGATTGTTGTTGTTGTTTAGTTGCCAAGTTGTGTCTGACTCTTTTCGCAACCCCATGGACTGTAGCTTGCCAAGCTCCTCTGTCCATGGGATTTCCTAGGCAAGAATACTGGAGTGGGTAGCTGTTTCCTTCTCCAGAGGATCTTTCCAGCCCAGGGATGGAACCTGTGTTTTCTACATTGGCAGGCAGGTTCTTTACCACTAAGCCATCAGTTGCTGTTGTTGAGTTGCTAGTTGTGTCTGACTCTTTGCGACCCCCATGGAATCCATGCTCCCCTGTCCTTCAGTATCTCCTGGAGTTTGCTCACATTCATGTCCATTGAGTCAGTGATGCCATCCAACCATCTCACCCTCTACCAGGAAACCCCTTTGTGACAGATATCTTTCACTTAACCTGATGTTTTTAAGATTCATCTGTTAATATGTTGTAGCATATACCCGCACACAAAGCCTATACTGGAATTTCATTCATTTTATGGTCAAATAATATCAGGAGATGAACTGTATGAATATTGCACAGTTTGTTTTTCCTTTTATCATTTCATGGATGAAGAGCCGATTCTTATTCTAGCAGGCAGTTAACTTGGTTGGACTCAAACTTCAAACTGTCTCCCCTGTTAAATAAATGCCGAGCTCACCAATTTCCTTTTTTCAAGGATTAATGCCACTTCAGTGTCTGCCTGTTTTTGATTGCTCTCTAGTGCCTTCAAGTAGCTTTTTATGTATTTTTTCCAGAGTTTTTTTTTTTTTTTTCTGTGTGAGAGTTATCCAATACAATCTACTTCACCATTATTGGGTGGGGAATTCACAATGCCCTTAATTTTAATTAGCACTATAACTGATGGAATCCTACATAAATCCCTCTCCTTCAATTCTCAAAAAACAGCCGTGTCTCCTGACTCCAGGTAAATTCCTGAGGTAAAGAGAGAATGCTACTGGTGATGTGAAGTTTCTCTATAAATGTCAATCAAGATGTTGAAATCTTGGAAATGAAGGTTTTAGAGTTTGAGAGATTTACTGAGTGTGGTTATTGCTGACAGAATTCAAGTACCCATTCTTTGCTCTTTCCTATTGTGGACATGAACTTCAAGACTTGTAAATTTTACCCTTCCTGGTGACTTGGGACCAAGCCCTAGTTTATAAAATTCAGCCTTGCCTTTCTTGCCTTTTCCCAAGCAGGATGTGATCCTGCCTTCTTAAAAGGCAGAAGGAAGGAAGTGTTGGATCCAAGAGTACCACCACTGTCTCCACCACCTTTGGGACTTAATAATTTGTAACAACAATGATGACGACAAAATAATCATCACAATAAAAACAGCTCCATGAATCCTTACCCCCTCTCTGTCTTACTAAGTCACAACTAGTCCTTGAAATCTTCTGTTAGTTCTGTGAAGGAATGACCATACATTTCAGGAAGCATTGTATTCCCATTCTGGAAGCACTTTGTCTAGCATGTAGTGGGCATTCAGTGAGGGTTTGTGGGAGTGAATATTGAATAGCTGAGCATATGCTCTGAGAAGAAAGTGATTTTGACTTCTGTATGAGTATTCTGACTCGCTTCAATCTCATTTATTCACAACTCTCTGCTTGAGAGAATAGTAGATAATATGTTTAATATTTCAAATTTTTTATTTAGTTAGTTTATTTTTGGCTGTTCTGGGTCTTTGTTGCTGCATGTGGGCTTTCTCTAGTTGTGGCGAGTGGGAGCCACTCTCTAGTTGTGGCACTCGATCTTCTCATTGCAGTGGTTTCTCTTGTGGAACACAGGCTCTAGGGTGTGGGCTCAGCAGTTGTGACACATGGGCTTAGTTGTCACTTGGCATGTGGGTTCCTCTAGGAGCATGGGTGGAACCCGTGTTCCCTGCATTGACAGGCAAATTCTTAACCAATGAACCACCAGGGAAGCCCCTAGGTTTAATTTTTAAAAATCAGAAGACTGTTGTTATTGTATCATTTTGACACTTTCCTATATCAATATGCAGATTATGTGACGTCTCTGGGGAGACTTGTGGCTTCCCGGTATGCAGATGGCCTGTTTCCACAGATCTATACGACAGAAGATGGCAGAGTGTACAATGTAAGTCGGGGTTCCCTCGATGGCCAGATCCAGGGACATGCTGCTGAGGTTCACATGCAGAAGTAGCCGGGCCAAGGCCTTATCAGTGCTGGAAGGCTTTTTCTGACAGTGTAGAAGGTGGTGAAAGTCATGGCTCAGGAACTTGACCCGTCAGAGATGAGTGCAGAAAGCACTTGACTGGCGGTGAAGACCTTTGCATGTCAATACTTCATTTTACCTGGAAAATAAAGGGTAAAATGCAGTGTGACAGGGGTCATCTGAAAGGCAAGCACAGGCTGCTGTTACCTGGCAGGTGCTCTAGAAGTAGAGGGCCACTGAAGCAGGTGGTAGGGGACAGGGGAAGATGGCAGCTCCTGCTGGAGCCCTTCATTCCTGGCAATTCAACACGTGATTCCTGGGCCCCCACAACATGCCAGGCCCTGTGTACACCCCGGCCACCACAGGGAGCTCCAGAGACACACAACCCACCATGTTGCTTCATGGATACTTGTTCATGTCACTGTACATCCAAGTAAAGTCCATCTGGACTATCATATATTAATATTTTAAAAATCCACATTACTCTCATACTTAGCCTGATCCTAAGCAATAATATCCAGGGAAATTTGAGTTTAGTGTACTAAATGTACTTTTTGTCTGAACCACCTTAAAATCAATGCAGAAATATCGAATATGTCTGTCTTAGCCATCCAACTCCACCTCCACAGCCCCGTGGCACAGTCCCACAATGGTTTCCATGTTGTAGTGGCTTGTAGTAAGTGCTTTGAACTCTGGTGAGGGAGTAAGGAATGCGGCTTTAGGAAGCCATAGAAAAAGCAGCAGGAAGTGATGCTGATGCTATAGGAATAAGCTTGAAACATGGGGAATGAGAGTAATGAAGCTGAAGGCAAAGGGCCTAGCCCAAGCCAAGGCCTGAAAACGTAGAATTACATGATGTGTTCAGAAGACACATCTTCCTTAAGCTGTTGTGAGGATTGTTGAAAGTTTTTTGTTTTTTTTTTTCAAGTACCAGGTCTTTTAACATTTGATTCTTCACAAGATAGGGCACTAATTTTTCTTATTCCTTTTGTATATCTCCTGCCTTCCTACACCCTGAAAGGCCTTACACGATTCTTCTTGAGCTGTGTGACTGATGCTTTATTTGTATGTTGCCTTTCAGGGGAAGCCGCTAGAGGGTGGGTGGTAGCCCGGGTGATCTAGTGATCCAGGTACAGGGGATCTTGGCCTGAGAGACAAGAGGACACAGGACAAAGGCTGTGGGTGAGAGGGGTACTGTCATGGTACCCCTGAGAGGAAACAAGGCAGATGTGCTGGCACGTATAGAAGCATTTTCAGAAATATTTTTGGCATGTTGTAGTTAGGCAGATGTTTCAGTGAGACTTTTGTTTTCATCTGCCTTTGCTGATCTCTCCTTTCTTCTACCTAATTTCTTTTCCCCACCTCCAGTTTTCTCTGGAGTATCTGAATTTTATTTAGATTTATTGAGTATAAATTTTAAATTTTTTAATTTTTATTTTATATTAGACTGTAGTTGATTTACAGTGTTGTGTTAATTTCAGGTGTACAGCAAAGTGACTTAGTTATACATATTAATTCTTTTTCAGATTCTTTTCCCATATAGGTTGTTATGAATTATTGAGCAGAGTTCCTTGTGCATACTAGGCCTTCCCTGGTGGCTCAGATGGTAAAGAATCTGCCTGTAGTGAAGAAAACATGGGTTCAATTCCTGGGTCAGGAAGACCCCTTGGTGAAGGTAGTAATGGCAGCCCACTCTAATATTTTTGCCTGGGAAATCCCATGGACAGAGGAGCCTGGTGAGCTACGGTCCATGGGGTCCCAAAGAGCACAACACAACTGAGTGACTAACACTTTCACTTTCATGCTTCTATAAACACAGGGCTGTATGTGTCTTTACAAATTAATGTTTTCATTTACTTTAGATATATGTGAGGGAGTAAGGAAGGGGGGGCGGCTTTAGGAAGCCATAGAAAAGCAGCAGGAAGTGATGCTGATGCTATAGGAATAAGCTTGAAACATGGGGAATGAGAGTAATGAAGCTGAAGGCAAAGGGCCTAGCCCAAGCCAAGGCCTGAAAACGAGAATTACATGATGTGTTCAGAAGACACATCTTCCTTAAGCTGTTGTGAGGATTGTTGAAAGTTTTTTGTTTTTTTTTTTCAAGTACCAGGTCTTTTAACATTTGATTCTTCACAAGATAGGGCACTAATTTTTCTTATTCCTTTTGTATATCTCCTGCCTTCCTACACCCTGAAAGGCCTTACACGATTCTTCTTGAGCTGTGTGACTGATGCTTTATTTGTATGTTGCCTTTCAGGGGAAGCCGCTAGAGGGTGGGTGGTAGCCCGGGTGATCTAGTGATCCAGGTACAGGGGATCTTGGCCTGAGAGACAAGAGGACACAGGACAAAGGCTGTGGGTGAGAGGGGTACTGTCATGGTACCCCTGAGAGGAAACAAGGCAGATGTGCTGGCACGTATAGAAGCATTTTCAGAAATATTTTTGGCATGTTGTAGTTAGGCAGATGTTTCAGTGAGACTTTTGTTTTCATCTGCCTTTGCTGATCTCTCCTTTCTTCTACCTAATTTCTTTTCCCCACCTCCAGTTTTCTCTGGAGTATCTGAATTTTATTTAGATTTATTGAGTATAAATTTTAAATTTTTTAATTTTTATTTTATATTAGACTGTAGTTGATTTACAGTGTTGTGTTAATTTCAGGTGTACAGCAAAGTGACTTAGTTATACATATTAATTCTTTTTCAGATTCTTTTCCCATATAGGTTGTTATGAATTATTGAGCAGAGTTCCTTGTGCATACTAGGCCTTCCCTGGTGGCTCAGATGGTAAAGAATCTGCCTGTAGTGAAGAAAACATGGGTTCAATTCCTGGGTCAGGAAGACCCCTTGGTGAAGGTAGTAATGGCAGCCCACTCTAATATTTTTGCCTGGGAAATCCCATGGACAGAGGAGCCTGGTGAGCTACGGTCCATGGGGTCCCAAAGAGCACAACACAACTGAGTGACTAACACTTTCACTTTCATGCTTCTATAAACACAGGGCTGTATGTGTCTTTACAAATTAATGTTTTCATTTACTTTAGATATATACCCAGGAGATTTGCTGGATTATATGCCAGTTTTATTTTTAGTGTTTTAAAGAACTTCCATACTGTTTTTCATAATGGCTGCACCGATTACATTCCCACCAACTATATGAAGAGTTGCTTTTTTCCCATTCCCTCTCCAGAATTTCTCGTTTGTGATCTTTTTTTGTTTGTTTTGGCCACTTTTTATTGGTCTTTCATCATCCGTATTTGTTCTTTTGCCCTGTGTGGGCCTCCTATAGCAGTGGCCTTTCTCGCTGCAGAGCACCGGCTCCAGGCACATGTGCTTCAATGCTCTGGCTCCGTAGTTGGGCACATCGGTCCAGCTACTCTGTGGCATGTGGGATCTTCCCAGACCAGGGAATGAACCAGCACCCCTTGCACTGCCAGGCAGTGTCTTTACCCACTGGACTACCAAGGAAGCCCCATTTGGGAAGCCCCATTTGTGGTCTTTTTAATGATGGACATTCTGACAGGTGTCAGAATGATATCTCATTATGGTTTTTTTGTTTTTGTTTTGTTTTTTTTTTTAAAGATTTATTTATTTATTTACTTTGGGCGGGGTTCGGGTTGGGGAGGGAAGGGAGTGGGTGGGCCACTTCTATTGATCTTTCATTTCTCTATTTTAATTCGTCTTCGTTCTTTGGCTCCTGTGGGCCTCCCATCGCGGTGGCGTCTGTCGTTGCAGAGCACCGGCTCTGGGCGCATGCGCTCCAGAGCTCCGGCTCGGTAATTGGACACATCAGTCCAGCCGCTCCGCGGCACGTGGGATCTTCCCAGGCCAGGGAATGAACCAGCACCCCTTGCACTGCCAGGCAGTGTCTTTACCCACTGGACTACCAAGGAAGCCCCATTTGGGAAGCCCCATTTGTGGTCTTTTTAATGATGGACATTCTGACAGGTGTCAGAATGATATCTCATTATGGTTTTTTTGTTTTTGTTTTGTTTTTTTTTTTAAAGATTTATTTATTTATTTACTTTGGGCGGGGTTCGGGTTGGGGAGGGAAGGGAGTGGGTGGGCCACTTCTATTGATCTTTCATTTCTCTATTTTAATTCGTCTTCGTTCTTTGGCTCCTGTGGGCCTCCCATCGCGGTGGCGTCTGTCGTTGCAGAGCACCGGCTCTGGGCGCATGCGCTCCAGAGCTCCGGCTCGGTAATTGGACACATCAGTCCAGCCGCTCCGCGGCACGTGGGATCTTCCCAGGCCAGGGATCGAACCGCCCCTTGCACTGCAAGGCGGTGTCCTTACCCACTGGACCACCAGGGGAAGCCCTCATTATGGTTTTGATTTGCATTTCTCTGAAGATTAGTGATGCTGAGCATCTTTTTATATACCTGTTAACCATCCGTATGTCTTCTTTGGGAAAATGTCTATTTAGACCTTTAACCCATTTACTCAATGGAGTTTTTTTTTATTGAGTGGAATGAGATGTTTCTATATTTTGGATATTAACCCCTTATCAGTCATATTATTTGCAAATATTTTCTCCCATTCAGAAGACTGTCTTTTCATTTTGTTAGTGGTTTAGTATACCACTGTGCAGAAAACCTTTAAGTTTAATTAGGTACCATTTATTTATTTTTGCTTTTGTTTCTTTTGCCTTAGCAAACACATTCAAAAAATATGGCTATGATTTATATGAAAGAGTGTTCTGCCTATATTTTATTCTTGAAGTTTTATGGTTCCCAGTATTACATTTAGGCCTTTAATCCATTTTGAGGTTATTTCTGTATGCAGTGTGGGCAAATATTCTAATTCTGTTCTTTTATAAATAGTCTCATTTTCCCAACACCATTTATTGAAGAGAGTGTCTTTTCCCCATTGTATATTCTTGCCTACTTTGTTATAGATTAAATTGCCCATCATTTCTGGGTGCTCTATTCTGTCCCACTGATCTGTGTTTTTGTGCCAATATCATACACTGCTTTGATTGCTGTAACTGTGGTATAGTCTAATGTCAAGGTACATGATACCTCCAGTTCTGTTTTTCTTTTTCAAGATTGCTTTCACTATTCAGGATCTTTTGTATTTCCATACAAATTACAGAATTATTTGTTCTAGTTCTGTGAAAAATGCCATTGGTATTTTGATACAGAGCCATTAAATAGGTAGATTGTGTTAGATATTTTTGTCGTTTTAACAATGTTAATTCTTCCAGTCCTTGAACAGGGAATACCTTCTAGCTCTTTGTGTCTTCTTTAATTTCTTTCATTAATATCTTAATAGTTTTCTGAGTGTGGGTCTTTTACCTTTACTTCCTTAGATTTATTCCTAGATATTTTATTTTTTTAGCTGTGATGGTAAATGAGATTGTTTTCTTAATTTCTCTTTCTGATAGTTCATTGTTAGTATACACGACAGATATGTCATTGTTAGTGTACATGACAGATTTCTGTGTACTAGTTTTGTATCCTGAATTCATTGATGATCTCTGGTAGTTTTTTGGTGGTGTCTTTAGGATTTTCTATGTATAGTATCATGTCACTTGCAAGCAATGAACATTTTACTTCTTCCTTTCCCATTTGAATTCCTTTTATTTATTTATTATTTGTTTGACTGCTCTGGCTAGAACTTACAATATCATGTTGAATTAAAGTGGCAAGAGGGGCTTCCCTGGTGGTCCAGTGGGTAAGGACACTGCCTTGCAGTGCAAGGGGCGCCGGTTCGAGCCCTGGCCTGGGAAGATCCCACGTGCCACGGAGCCGCTGGACCGATGTGTCCAATTACCGAGCCAGAGCTCTGGAGCGCATGCGCCCAGAGCCGGTGCTCTGCGACAACAGAGGCTGCCACGATGGGAGGCCCACACGGGCCAAAGAACAAAGATGGATGAAAATGGACAGATGAAAGACCAATAGAAGTGGTCCGCCCGCTCCCCTCCCTCCCCACCCCACCCCCACCAAAAATAAATAAATAAATAAATCTTTCAAGTGGCAAGAGCAAGCATCCCTCATCTTGATTCTGATCTTAGAGGAAATGCTTTCAGCTTTTCACCATCAAATACAGTGTTAACTATAGGTTTACCATGTGTGCTTATTTTGTTGAGGTTTGTTCCCTCTATATCCACTTTGTAGGGAGGCTTTTTTTTTTTTTTTAATAATAAATGGATGTTAAATTTTGCCAAAAGCTTTTTCTTCATCTATTGAAATGATCGTGATTTTTTTCCCCTACAGTTTGTTAATGTGGTGTATCACATTTATTGATTTGCAGATATTGGACCATCCTTGAACCTGTGGGATAAATTCCACTTGATCATGGTGTATGATTCTTTGAATGCATTTTTGGATTTGGTTTGCCAGTATTTTGTTGAAGATTTTTGCATCTAGGTCCATCAATGGTAGGCCTTTGATTTTATTTTTTGTATGGTTTTGTTATCAGGGTGATACCTGGTAGAATAAATTTGGAAGTATTCTTTCCTTTGTAGTTTTTTAAAAATAGTTTGAGAAATATAGGTGTTACCGTTTCTCTAAATGTTTGATAGAATTCACCTGTGAAGCCACCTGGTTCTAGACTTTTGTTTTGCGGAATTTCTTTTTTATTACTTTTTCAGTTTCATTACTGATAACTGGCCTGTTTATGTTTTCTATTTCTTCCTGGCTCCATCTGGGAGACTTGTGCATTTCTTCTATGTTGTTCGTTTTGTCGGTGTATAGTTGTTCATGGCAATCTCTCGTGATCCTTTGTATTTCTGTGGTATTAAGTTTTTCTTTTTCATTACTAATTTTATTGATTTGAGCACTCTCTTTTTTTCTATGAGTCTGGCTCAGGTTTATCAGTTTTGTTATCTTTTCCAAGAACCAGTTCTTAGCTTCTCTAATACTTTCCATTGTTTATTTGGTCTCTATTTCATTTGTTTCTGCTCTGACCTGTATAATTTCCTTCTTTCTAATAACTTTGTGTTTTGTTTGTTCATCCTTTTCTAGGTTAGGAATTTTTTTCCCATCTGCCTTTGCTAATCTCTCTTTTCTTTTACCTAATGTCTTAAAGTACCCCTGAGCATTTTCAGATGAAAATAATTCTGTAATTGGAAAGATGAAACACAATCTGGAAACACATATTTTAAAAAAGAGAGTGCTATATTTTTTAATAGATCTCGTCATCATGTTTCCTTCTGAGGAGTTACCGAAGAGTTTTTCAGTTGAAAGACTGGA
This sequence comes from Tragulus kanchil, assembly GCA_022376925.1. Lineage (NCBI taxonomy): Eukaryota > Metazoa > Chordata > Mammalia > Artiodactyla > Tragulidae > Tragulus > Tragulus kanchil. The sequence continues at coordinate 97,792,805 of JAIOJX010000029.1, forward strand.
GGACTTCCTGGATTGTGTAGAATTTGGAAGATCATCAATGAAATCGTTAATCAATATACAGTTCTCTCTTTTTTAAACTTTTTTTAGGGGGCCACTTCTATTGGTCTTTCATTTATCTGTTTTCATCTATCTTTGTTCTTTGGCCCGTGTGGGCCTCCCATCTCAGTGGCGTCTGTCACTGCAGAGCACTGGCTCTGGGCATATGCACTCCAGAGCTCCAGCTTGGTAGTTGGACATATCGGTACAGCCACTCCACAGCACATGAGATCTTCCCAGGCCAGGGATCGAACCGGCACCCCCTGCACTGCAAGGCAGTGTCCCTACCCACTGGACCACCAGGGAAGCCCTAATGTACAGTTCTTGATGGCAAAGGCCAGAACTCAGTGGGCCTTGTTGTTTCTGACTGCACTGTGGTTCATATGACCTATTTTGACTCAGCCATAAAATAGAACAAAACAATGCCATTTACAGCAACATGGATGGACCTAGAGATTGTCATAGTGAGTGATGTAAGTCAGACACAGAAAGACAAGTATCATATGATATTGCCTATATGTGGAATCTAAGGGAAAAAAGGGATACAAATGTACTTATTTCCAATATGGAAGTAGAGTCATGGATGTAGAACTGTGACTACTGTAGATGTAGAAAACAATACTGAGAGATAGAGAGGATAAATTGGGAAATTGGGGCTGACATATATACACCACTATATGTAAAACAGGTAATTAATAAGAACCTGTCATTTAGCAAAGGACACTCTACTCAATATTCTGTAATGGTCTAGATGGAAAAATAATCTTCAAAAAATACTCTTACTAAAATAATCTTTAAAAAAGGTCTATGTGTGTATACGTATAACTGGTTCACTTGGCTGTATTCCTAAAACTAATGCAACATTGTAAATCAACTCTACTCCAATAAACTTTTTTTAAAATGGCTTGTCTTGGTGTGCTTTTTTCTTTTATCTTTTTATAGATCTCGTCACCCATGTTTCCCTGAGCATTTTCAGATGAAAATAATTCTGTAATTGGAAAGATGAAACACAATCTGAAACACATATTTTAAAAAGAGAGTGCTATATTTTAATAGATCTCTCATCATGTTTCCTTCTGAGGAGTTACCGAAAGTTTTCAGTTGAAAGACTGGAGGACTTCCTGGATTGTGTAGAATTTGGAAGATCATCAATGAAATCGTTAATCAATATACAGTTCTCTCTTTTTTAAACTTTTTTTAGGGGGCCACTTCTATTGGTCTTTCATTTATCTGTTTTCATCTATCTTTGTTCTTTGGCCCGTGTGGGCCTCCCATCTCAGTGGCGTCTGTCACTGCAGAGCACTGGCTCTGGGCATATGCACTCCAGAGCTCCAGCTTGGTAGTTGGACATATCGGTACAGCCACTCCACAGCACATGAGATCTTCCCAGGCCAGGGATCGAACCGGCACCCCCTGCACTGCAAGGCAGTGTCCCTACCCACTGGACCACCAGGGAAGCCCTAATGTACAGTTCTTGATGGCAAAGGCCAGAACTCAGTGGGCCTTGTTGTTTCTGACTGCACTGTGGTTCATATGACCTATTTTGACTCAGCCATAAAATAGAACAAAACAATGCCATTTACAGCAACATGGATGGACCTAGAGATTGTCATAGTGAGTGATGTAAGTCAGACACAGAAAGACAAGTATCATATGATATTGCCTATATGTGGAATCTAAGGGAAAAAAGGGATACAAATGTACTTATTTCCAATATGGAAGTAGAGTCATGGATGTAGAACTGTGACTACTGTAGATGTAGAAAACAATACTGAGAGATAGAGAGGATAAATTGGGAAATTGGGGCTGACATATATACACCACTATATGTAAAACAGGTAATTAATAAGAACCTGTCATTTAGCAAAGGACACTCTACTCAATATTCTGTAATGGTCTAGATGGAAAAATAATCTTCAAAAAATACTCTTACTAAAATAATCTTTAAAAAAGGTCTATGTGTGTATACGTATAACTGGTTCACTTGGCTGTATTCCTAAAACTAATGCAACATTGTAAATCAACTCTACTCCAATAAACTTTTTTTAAAATGGCTTGTCTTGGTGTGCTTCTATTTATTTTACTTTGTTACTTTCATTCTCATTAAGCTGACAGCCAAATCAGAACTGATCTATCAGTATGTGGAACATCTAACACAAGCTGTGGAGAGCTACAAGCAGCGGATGGACTGGCTCACCAGCAACAGCCGGCAGATCTTTGGTGTCATATTGGAGCAGCACATCACCATAGTGCTGGATTTTGGTGGCATTTTAGAGGAGGAGCTTAATCTGTGCCGAGATGCTCTAATCATGGTCCTGCAGGAGCAGGTGGCTCACATAGCCAAGTTCAATGTCATATGGTGAGTTCCTATAAGAAAAGTGCATTTCACTGAAACTTCATGAGTGATTTTCATGTATCTGGAGTTAAACAGCACCACTAACACAGTTAGCTCCATTGAGAGGGAAGAGCTATAGTATCACTAACACAGTTAGCTCCATTGAGAGGCAAGAACTATAATTTTGTAATTTCTTAGAATATACCATTCCAGAAGAAAACCCATGATGAGTCAGGATTGAAACTTCTTATCTACTCTTATCTAAGGGCATCTTAGTTTTCAGGTTAAAAGAGCCTTTAAATGAGCCTTCAATGTATGGGAATATTTACTATATTGAATATATTTACTATATTGAAATATATTTACTATATTGACTATATATTTAAGGCCATAACACTTCTTCACACCTTTTAGACTTAGGTTTGATAATGAATTCAGGCGTCACTGACTTTTCACATTTTTCAGACTGAGTTTGCAGCTCAAATTGATTTCCTCCATAAATTGACCCTCTTTTAATCAGAACAACAGATGGGTAGCTTTGTAGAATTTCCTGTATTTTAGAATATTCACAATTAATTATTTACAGATACTTGGATTCAAGAGAATTTGGACTTGAGTGCCAACTTCTCCTGTAGAACAGTAGCTGTATCTCTCTGACAGACGATACCTGGATGATAGGGCCATCTATCTAATTTTGACCTGTAAAACAGGTAATTAATAAGAACCTGTCATTTAGCAAAGGACACTCTACTCAATATTCTGTAATGGTCTAGATGGAAAAATAATCTTCAAAAAATACTCTTACTAAAATAATCTTTAAAAAAGGTCTATGTGTGTATACGTATAACTGGTTCACTTGGCTGTATTCCTAAAACTAATGCAACATTGTAAATCAACTCTACTCCAATAAACTTTTTTTAAAATGGCTTGTCTTGGTGTGCTTCTATTTATTTTACTTTGTTACTTTCATTCTCATTAAGCTGACAGCCAAATCAGAACTGATCTATCAGTATGTGGAACATCTAACACAAGCTGTGGAGAGCTACAAGCAGCGGATGGACTGGCTCACCAGCAACAGCCGGCAGATCTTTGGTGTCATATTGGAGCAGCACATCACCATAGTGCTGGATTTTGGTGGCATTTTAGAGGAGGAGCTTAATCTGTGCCGAGATGCTCTAATCATGGTCCTGCAGGAGCAGGTGGCTCACATAGCCAAGTTCAATGTCATATGGTGAGTTCCTATAAGAAAAGTGCATTTCACTGAAACTTCATGAGTGATTTTCATGTATCTGGAGTTAAACAGCACCACTAACACAGTTAGCTCCATTGAGAGGGAAGAGCTATAGTATCACTAACACAGTTAGCTCCATTGAGAGGCAAGAACTATAATTTTGTAATTTCTTAGAATATACCATTCCAGAAGAAAACCCATGATGAGTCAGGATTGAAACTTCTTATCTACTCTTATCTAAGGGCATCTTAGTTTTCAGGTTAAAAGAGCCTTTAAATGAGCCTTCAATGTATGGGAATATTTACTATATTGAATATATTTACTATATTGAAATATATTTACTATATTGACTATATATTTAAGGCCATAACACTTCTTCACACCTTTTAGACTTAGGTTTGATAATGAATTCAGGCGTCACTGACTTTTCACATTTTTCAGACTGAGTTTGCAGCTCAAATTGATTTCCTCCATAAATTGACCCTCTTTTAATCAGAACAACAGATGGGTAGCTTTGTAGAATTTCCTGTATTTTAGAATATTCACAATTAATTATTTACAGATACTTGGATTCAAGAGAATTTGGACTTGAGTGCCAACTTCTCCTGTAGAACAGTAGCTGTATCTCTCTGACAGACGATACCTGGATGATAGGGCCATCTATCTAATTTTTCCTAAGTAAAATATTTTCAGATAAAACAGATCGCACTTTTGATGATGTGCCTAATTGTGTTCTATCCTGGGTTCCTCTTTCTGTCACAGATATATTATTAAAGGAATTAAGTGATTAGGTCTACATGCTTTAGCTTTCTTGAAATGTGTGCTATTGCACATGCCACTCAGCCAGATTCTCTACCCAGAGGGCCAAACAGGGGACAATGAAGGGAGGCAGCCTCGGCCTCTGGAGGTGGGCCAGGAGGGACAGATCAGACTGATTCTTTCAGTCCACGATTCATATAATTCTTATTATTGTGAACTCATATATGATTCATATAGTTCGTTTTGTTATAAACACAGATAAACTCAAGTAGCTATTGGGGAAGCTGTTCCATCACATTTCCAATCCCAAATTAAATGATTTAATCAAAATTTCTCAGAGCTTAAATACTTATGCTTTGATGAATTCAAAGCAATACTGTTTTTGATCCAAAAAGTGACCGATAGGAATCTTTCAGAGCAATGAAAACATTGTAAGAAAAGAATTAGAAATAAAATTGTAGAGTAACAAAATTGTTGCTGATTTGCAAATCTTAATGCTTATATGCTTACTATTCATAGAAGACATTTATGAAAATGACTTTTTTCAATAATTTTTGACATTAAATTTTTTATTGAAATATAGTTGATTTACAATGTTGTGTTTCAGAAGTGCAGGAAAGGGATTCAGTTATAGATATATAAACCTACTCTTTTTTAGGTTCTTTTCCGTTGTAAATTATTATAAGGTATTGAATATAGTTTCCTGTGCACTTTCCTCAATAATTTTAATGCTCTTGATAGTGTTCAAATTTTTGACATTTCTTAAATTCTCTAAACATAACAACAGATGGGTAGCTTTGTAGAATTTCCTGTATTTTAGAATATTCACAATTAATTATTTACAGATACTTGGATTCAAGAGAATTTGGACTTGAGTGCCAACTTCTCCTGTAGAACAGTAGCTGTATCTCTCTGACAGACGATACCTGGATGATAGGGCCATCTATCTAATTTTTCCTAAGTAAAATATTTTCAGATAAAACAGATCGCACTTTTGATGATGTGCCTAATTGTGTTCTATCCTGGGTTCCTCTTTCTGTCACAGATATATTATTAAAGGAATTAAGTGATTAGGTCTACATGCTTTAGCTTTCTTGAAATGTGTGCTATTGCACATGCCACTCAGCCAGATTCTCTACCCAGAGGGCCAAACAGGGGACAATGAAGGGAGGCAGCCTCGGCCTCTGGAGGTGGGCCAGGAGGGACAGATCAGACTGATTCTTTCAGTCCACGATTCATATAATTCTTATTATTGTGAACTCATATATGATTCATATAGTTCGTTTTGTTATAAACACAGATAAACTCAAGTATCTTTTGGGGGAAGCTGTTCCATCACATTTCCAATCCCAAATTAAATGATTTAATCAAAATTTCTCAGAGCTTAAATACTTATGCTTTGATGAATTCAAAGCAATACTGTTTTGATCCAAAAAGTGACCGATAGGAATCTTTCAGAGCAATGAAAACATTGTAAGAAAAGAATTAGAAATAAAATTGTAGAGTAACAAAATTGTTGCTGATTTGCAAATCTTAATGCTTATATGCTTACTATTCATAGAAGACATTTATGAAAATGACTTTTTTCAATAATTTTTGACATTAAATTTTTTATTGAAATATAGTTGATTTACAATGTTGTGTTTCAGAAGTGCAGGAAAGGGATTCAGTTATAGATATATAAACCTACTCTTTTTTAGGTTCTTTTCCGTTGTAAATTATTATAAGGTATTGAATATAGTTTCCTGTGCACTTTCCTCAATAATTTTAATGCTCTTGATAATGTTCAAATTTTTGAGATTTCTTAAATTCTCTAAACATAATCAATATAGCTTATGGAAGGTCTTGGTGCTTTGAAAACCTGCCTTAAATAGTTTGCCTGTTTACTTGGTAACTTTCAGAGGACTGGGAGCCGCATTTTGTTTCTCCCTGGTGACACTAGGTGTCTTGTTGCTCATAGCTGTGAGACTGAGGGCTGACAGCTAGGCTGACTACTGCCTGGGGATGGCTCTCTGTGATTTCCTTTCAGGGTTTCTCAAGAGCCAGTGAAATGGCAGGAAAACGCTGTTCCTGTGACGGCACCATCCATAGCTGCTGCCATCAGCTGGATTGAGAAGCTGCCTTTTGAGCTAGCTCTGAGTCGGACTAGCCACCTGGATGCTCTGCTGGAGGCGGGAAAAGATGAAATGGTGAGTTTGGATCTGCATCTGGTTCTGGGTCATAAAGGTGGCTTTGCACTTACTCCTTCACACTCACTATCCCCAAACTGCCTCCCAGTTGAGCTTGGGCCCTTCCAGTCACATCACACAGAGACTGCATCCTTGGTATCCAAGAGTCCCAGAATCCTCTTCACCTCTGGATCTGAATCCAGTTGAGAAATAGGTGATATCCCTACATGGGGATCAGAAGAGCATCTCTGGGGGTGCAGAGGTGGATCAATTAAAATCAGACTCTGCTCACTGAGCCTGGCTGGGATCCCCCTGCAAGGAGGGTTGGGACCACAGGGAACACCCTCATTTAACTGCTACCAGGAGAGCCATATGCTGCTCACAGCCTCTGAGCATCAGAGAAGGCAGTGAGGCCCTGATTGTGTATCTCTAATGCTTCAATTCCACTTTTCTGCTTTTGCTCACCTAACCAGATAAACCTGTCCCTTATGGGCTCTTGTGGGTTCTTCCCTTATGGCAGATGGTGAAGAACCTGGGAACCTGGGTTCGATCCCTGGATCAGGAAGATCCCATGGAGAAGAGAATGGCAAGCCCCTCCAGTATTCTTGCCTGGAAAATTCTATGGACAGAGGAGCTTGGCAGGCTATAGTCCATGGGGCCACAAAGGGTCATATCTGACTGAGTGACTAACACTTTCCTTTCTTATAGGAGGAGAGGTTGTAAGAACCCCAAGGATGAGGAAATAGGGTTTCCCCAGCATTCATGCTTTGAGTCTTTCCTAGTTCCTCTTCTTCACAAATGGATCCATCATGTATGTTTGAAGGTGAAGTGTATCCCTGCGGGTGCATCATCCATTTTCAGATGCTAATGCATCCTCCCAAACTTTTTAATAGGGACCTTTTGGAAACAAAGCTTTGCCTGGAAGATGTGGTTAAATGGTGGTGTTTTATGTCCCTTTTAGCCACAAGGATGTGTGTTTCTGTGAGTGACTGTTAAGGGTAGTGGCAGGCTAGAGAGGAAGTACTCTAGAAAGGTGAGATCTTTAGGGCAGCCTCAACTTCTCAGGCAGGAATAGGTCTTTTCGGATACAGATGCTTACTTAATGCTTAGTATTGATTCATAGTAATTAATAGTAATAATTAACTGTTTCTTATGCTCTGGAAGACATGGAATTCCATAGATATCAAGCTTTACTCCGCTTCATTAAGAAGTCATTTCTTGGGCATGCAACAATGTACTGGCCAAAGGGAGAGCTCTCCTTGAAGGGAGAGCCCCCACTGGTCACCAGAGTGTTTATTGACACTGAGGGTTAATGGTTTAAAATTGGAAACATACTGTTTATCTTCATAAAGCTAAAGGAACAAATGTTTCCCATTAAAGAAGAATGAAATGCAAGCTACTTTGTTCTTTGGCCTTTCAAGTTTGTTTTAACATCTGTGACATTTCAAATCCTGACACTGTAATAAGCATTCAAGTAATGGAATATTTCACAGTCTCTTGGGTGTGTGTGTGTGTGTGTGTGTGTGTGTGTGCGTGCGCGTGTGCATGGGCACATGGATGTTCTCTTTCTTTGTCTGTTCCCTGGCTACCCTGGTAATAGCTGACTCTGGTGATCTGACCTGATGGCAAGATTTCCTGGTGATTTCTTTGCCTATTTTACGTCTCTCTGGTTTGTACTCCTCCTTTCTCTGGGGTTTTTTCCCTAGCCCAGGAAATGTGCAACAATGTAGTGACTTCTAGGAAGTTCTGTGGGAGAAAGAATCAAGAAGGAAGCTTCCGGGTGGTGGTCACCAAATGCAATGCGTAACTCTTGAGAAGAGACTATGGGGCATGAAAAGATGGAAGAACACATCAGACCTTAGTGTTCTCCACTCAGAGCTTCGATCTGCCTGTGGTTCCGAGAATTTTGGTAAATGCAACTGCCTCACATATAAAAATGCCATACTCTGTGTCTTATGAAGAGTAAAGAAAAGCATGCATGGTGACTTCCCTGGCAGTCCTATGATTAAGACTCTGAGTTCCCACTGCAGAGGGCATGGGTTCAGTCCTTGATCAGGGAAGATATTGCAAGCCAAATGGTATGTCCAGAAAAAGAAAAAAGAAAACCCTGTAAAAAATAATGAGACTTAAAAAAAAAATACATTAAAAGCTGGGACTTCCCTGACAGTCCTGGTAAGACTCTGCACTTCCAATGCAGGAGGGGCAAGTTTGATCTCTGGTCAGAAAACTATATTCCACATGCTATCTCTAAAGATCCCATATGCCACAATGAAAACTTGGTACAGCCAAATAAATAAATAAAAATTTAAAAAAGAAAGACGGGGCTTCCCTGATGGTCCACCGGGTAAAGAGTCTGCCTTGCAGTGCAAGGGACACCGGTTCAATCCCTGGCCTGGGAAGATCCCACATGCCATGGAGCGGCTGGACAGGTATGTCCAGTTACAAGCCAGCGCTCTGGCGCACACGCGCCCAGAGCCGGTGCTCTGCAACAAGGGAGGCCTCTACAATGGGAGGCCCACACAGGCCAAAGAACAGAGATCGATGAAAATAAATAAATGAAAGACTAATGAAAGAAGCCAAAATTAAAAAAAAAAAAGAAAGAAAGAAAGAAATGCAGTGTGCACATGGCGATGGAGCAGCTGGTCTTCAGGAAAGCATGTCCCCAGAAATCTGGAGCATGGATAACTGAGAGTTGACTGAAAACATAGCCAACTAAGAAGCTGAGTAAGAACCTTACTTAGTAAGTGACGAATCCCATAGCCTTAATTAATGAAGGAAAGGAAATTCTGACTCACTGCTGGCTATAGCAATTTCTAGTTTGATGAAATCTCTAGGGAAAAACATCTCCGCATGAAGATTTCAGGCTCTTGGGCTATTGCCAAAGCAAATAAGCACTGCTCGCGGCAGAGACGCAGGGTGTCAGAAGCTGTCGACAGACCAACAAGAGATGTTTGTCCTCACTCACTTTCCTGTTGATTTACCAAACCCTAGAATATACTCCCCATGTCTGTTTCCCTGCCTTGAACCGTGTGTGATCCTAGGCCCCATGAGAGGAAGAAGCTATCCTCATTCTAAACTTGGGCACCAGCACAGCTGTAAAACTAATCACTGCGACTCAGTGGAACCTATTTAAGACGTCTTCTTAAAGTGACATCTAACACCATGAAGAGAATAACGTAGAATGCATTTTCTGAAAGAACAGTATTAAGTGTCTAATCAGGAATCTGGAGAACACTTGCTTCCTCTTGTCAGTGTTTTTACTTCTGAAGGTGACTGGCTGCGAGAAATTGACATTCCTCAGTCTTTACCTCCCATGAGGTACTTTTAAAGTTCAGGGACTTTGTGATAAGGGCCTGAGAGAGAGAGAGTTGTGGGGGGCTGGTGGGCTTTTTGTGCCCAGTTCGGGGAGGAATGTGGTTGCAGTAGACAGGGTTCTGCTACCACTCTGACCATCTCCTAACTCCCAGCTTGGACCTTCTGCCACCCTGTCACCACCTACCTCCTTGGGCATAGTCTATCCCACCCCCCTCACTGCCATGGACTGGGTATCCTAAGCAGGTGGGAGCTGACCCTCTGCCCACCTCTCTCTGAGCCAGGGAGGCTTAAGTCCCAGCTTTGAAGTCGAGGTGAAGTGAACTGTTTACCTTCAGCTAACCCAGAAGGTGAGGGAGGGGTGTGATTAGAGGCTCCTGAATCGTAAAGGGCTGGTGACATCTGTTTATCCCTTACAACACAACACATTTGCTGGAAGCTTTAGCCAGGTTATAAGTAGAGACAATCACCTACAATGTTTGCGAGTTGGTGGGGTGGAGGGTGGGGATCAGGTGGTTTAAATGATGTCCATTCCGGACCCTCCCTGTGGTTTTTACTTTCTGAGATTTATATACACACAAAAGTGTAAGTCATCATGTTTAAGTTCCATCATGATGCCAACTGTATAAGCTCCGTTTTACAGTGAAGAAACTGAACTTAAACCACTTCCCCGAGGTTACAGAACTCATTAGTGGCAGAGGAGACCCTTAGAGCAGAGTGGTTAAGGGTTGGGTAGGACCACCACTTGGAGCCCTGTGAACAGAGTCAATGTCTTTAAATTAAACAGGGAACACTTTGGCCTTGTCTCCTGCCTGAGTGAGGTTGCATCTCCCAGATCCCTGGTTTAAGGTTGGTGTGTGTGTTTGTGTCTTGACTCCTGGCCTGGCATGTCTCCTAACTGGCCTATGAAGTCAGGACTGCCTTACCTCCCCAGGTGTGTCTGTCCCTGAGGTGAGACCAGAGGATAAACCAGCTGGAAATATGCCCTCATTCCCACATGCAGCCTCAGACTGAGGATGCACAGATTTGCACTGTAGAATTCTGTCACCCCCATGGGGAATTGCTAATGAGCTTCCTGCTGCCCAGTGGCTGTGCCAACACTTCATTCCTGGAGTTGAAAATAGCCACTCCTGACCTGCATAATGTGTTCGTGGGCTCAGAGGAAGCTTTTCTCCAAATCTGCCAGTCATATCTTTGTGTAAAGTCTGAGACTACCACTCTGACCATCTCCTAACTCCCAGCTTGGACCTTCTGCCACCCTGTCACCACCTACCTCCTTGGGCATAGTCTATCCCACCCCCCTCACTGCCATGGACTGGGTATCCTAAGCAGGTGGGAGCTGACCTCTGCCCACCTCTCTCTGAGCCAGGGAGGCTTAAGTCCCAGCTTTGAAGTCGAGGTGAAGTGAACTGTTTACCTTCAGCTAACCCAGAAGGTGAGGGAGGGGTGTGATTAGAGGCTCCTGAATCGTAAAGGGCTGGTGACATCTGTTTATCCCTTACAACACAACACATTTGCTGGAAGCTTTAGCCAGGTTATAAGTAGAGACAATCACCTACAATGTTTGCGAGTTGGTGGGGTGGAGGGTGGGGATCAGGTGGTTTAAATGATGTCCATTCCGGACCCTCCCTGTGGTTTTTACTTTCTGAGATTTATATACACACAAAAGTGTAAGTCATCATGTTTAAGTTCCATCATGATGCCAACTGTATAAGCTCCGTTTTACAGTGAAGAAACTGAACTTAAACCACTTCCCCGAGGTTACAGAACTCATTAGTGGCAGAGGAGACCCTTAGAGCAGAGTGGTTAAGGGTTGGGTAGGACCACCACTTGGAGCCCTGTGAACAGAGTCAATGTCTTTAAATTAAACAGGGAACACTTTGGCCTTGTCTCCTGCCTGAGTGAGGTTGCATCTCCCAGATCCCTGGTTTAAGGTTGGTGTGTGTGTTTGTGTCTTGACTCCTGGCCTGGCATGTCTCCTAACTGGCCTATGAAGTCAGGACTGCCTTACCTCCCCAGGTGTGTCTGTCCCTGAGGTGAGACCAGAGGATAAACCAGCTGGAAATATGCCCTCATTCCCACATGCAGCCTCAGACTGAGGATGCACAGATTTGCACTGTAGAATTCTGTCACCCCCATGGGGAATTGCTAATGAGCTTCCTGCTGCCCAGTGGCTGTGCCAACACTTCATTCCTGGAGTTGAAAATAGCCACTCCTGACCTGCATAATGTGTTCGTGGGCTCAGAGGAAGCTTTTCTCCAAATCTGCCAGTCATATCTTTGTGTAAAGTCTGAGACTTCTTGGCACCACGCCTTGAATATCTCACTTCGTGACTTTGGCCCCCACTCATCCTCATGAAACATTGAACAGTGCTGCTGTTCTTTCTGCCCATTTATTTTTTTTAAAGAGGCAGCTTTATACAGAGTATATTGCCCATGAGTCTGATTCAAGGCTAGGTGTGTCAGGCAAATAAATTGATAATACCACTGCTTTGCAGATTGAATCCATTTACTACTTTGTGGTGGGAGACATCCCCGAGGAATCCAAGGAGCTTCTCCGTCAGCGGACTTTGGAGATCCACCATCCTGTCTGCACGGTGTCCTTCAATGCCAGAGGAGAGGGTGCAATCGCCTTCTTGAAGGATCTGAGTGCCAAGACCCATGGCAGGTAGGCTTTGGGGAGACTGAGTAAGCTGGGTGCTTGCATGAAATCAGTTGTGGGTGTTGATTCCTAGTGGTCTTCCTGACCAATTGGCTGCTATCAGACTTCCCAGGTGGTCCAATGGTAAAGAATTTGCCTGCTAATGTAGGGGGCAAGGGTTCTATTCCTGGTCTGGAAAGATTCCACATGCTGCAGAGCAACTAAGCCCTTGAGTCACAACTCTTGAGCCTGCAAGCATAGAGCCCATGTTCCAAAACGAGAGATGCCACCACAGTGAGAAGCCCAAGCACAGCAATGAAGACCCAGTGCAGCCAAAAAATCAGTTGCTCTGTTCTCTTTCCAGGAGCCTTTAGTCTCCATTCACCTTTGCTCTTCTGTTGTTGTTCAATCACTCAGTTATGTCCTACTCTTTGCCACCCCACGGACTGTAGCACACTAGGCTTCCCTGTCCTTCACAGTCTCCTGGAGTTTGCTCAAACTCATGTCATTGAGTTGATGGTGCCATCCAATAATCTCATCCATTATCAATCCCTTCTCTTCCACCCTCAGTCCTTCCCAGCGTCCGAGTCTTTTCCAGTGAGTCATCTCTTCCCATCAAGTGGCCAAAGTATTGGAGCTTCAGCTTCAGGATCAGTCCTTCCAGTGAATATTCAGGGTTGATTTCCTCTAGGATTGGCTGGTGTGAATTCTTTGCAGTCCAAGGGATTCTCAGGTCTTCTCCAGCACCAAAATTTGAAAGCATCAGTTCTTTGGCAGTCAGTCTTTTTTATGGTCCAACTCTCACATTCATACATGACTACTAGAAAAGCCATAGATTGACTATAGGAACCTTTGTCAGCAAAGTGATGTCTCCACTTCCTAGGTTTGTCATGGCTTTTCTTCCAAGGAGAAAGCATCTCTTAATTTCAAGGCTGTAGTCATCATCCACAGTGATTTTAGAGCCCAAGAAAATAAAATCTGCCACTCTTGCCATTTTTCCCCATCTATTTGCCACGAAGTGATGGGACTGGATGCCATGATCTTAGTTTTTTGAATGTTGACTTTTAAGCCAGCTTTTCACTTTCCTCTTTCACCTTCATCCAGAGGCTCTCTAGTTCCTCCTCACTTTCTGCCATTAGAGTGATATCATTTGCTTATCTGAGGTTATTGATATTTCTGCCAGTGATCTTGATTCCAGCTTGTGCTTCATGCAGTCCAGCATTTCACATAATGTTCACTCTGCATATAAGTTAAATAAGCAGGGTGACAATATACAGCCTTGATGTACTGCTTCCCCAATTTTAAACCAGTTCATTGTTCCATGCCCAGTTCTGTTGCTTCTTGACCTGCCCATACATTTCTCAGGAGGCAGATAAGGTGGTTTGGTATTCTCATCTCTTTAAGTATTTTCAACAGTTTGTTGTGATGCGCACAGTCAAAGGCTTTTGCATAGTTAATGAAGCAGAAATAGATGTTTTTCTGGAATTCTCTTGCTTTTTCTGTGATCCATTGGGTGTTGGCAATTTTATCTCTGGTTCCTCTGCCTTTTTGAAATCCACTTGTACATCTGGAAGTTCTCAGTTCACATACTGTTGAGGCCTAGTTTGAAGGATTTTAAGCATCACCTCATTAGCATATGAAATGAGTGCAACTGTACAGTAGTTTGAACATTCTTTGGCATTACCCCTCTTTGAGATTGAAATGAAAAACTGACCTATTCCAGTCCTGTGGTCACTGCTGAGTTTTCCAAATTTGCTCGCATATTGAATGTAGCCCTTTAACAACATCATCTTTTAGAATTTGAAATAGCTCAGCTCAAATTCCGTCACCTCCACTAGCTTTGTTCATAGTAATGCTTTGTACTTATACAATTCATGGGGTTCTTATGGCAAGAATACTGGGGTGGTTTGTCATTCCCTCCTCCAGTGGGTCACGTTTTGTCAGAACTCTCCACTATGACCTGTCCGTCTTGGGTGGCCCTGCACAGTATGGCCATAACTTCCTTGAGTTATTCAAGCCGCTTTGCCACAAGTCAGTGATCATGAAGGGGATCATAACAAACTGAAAAACTCTTAAAGAGATGTAAATACCAGACTTATTTCTCTCCTGAGAAACCTTTATGCTGGTTAAGAAGTTAGAACCTTATATGGAACAACTGAATGGTTCAGGATTGAGAAAGGAGTATGACAAGGCTATTTATTGTCATCCTATTTATTTAATTTGTACACAGAGTACATCATGTGAAACACTGGGCTGAATGAGTTACAAGCTGGAATCAGGATTGCCGGGAGTAAAAAAGAACCTCAGATATGCAAATGATACCACTCTAATGATAGAAAGCAAAAAGGAACTAAAGATCCTCTTGATGAGGGTAAAGGAGAAGAGTGAAAAAGCTGACTTAAGCCTAAATATTAAAAAAGCTAAGATCATGGTATCTGGTCCCATCACTTCATGGCAAATAGAAAGGGAAAAGGTAGAAGCAATGACACATTTCCTCTTCTTGGGCTCTAAAATCACTGCAGGTGGTGACTGCAGCCATGAAGTTAGAAGACAATTGCTTCTTGTTAGGAAAGCTATGGTAAACTTAGACAGTGTTTTAAAAAGCAAAGACTTCACTTTGCTGACAAAGGTCCATATAGTCAAAGCTATGGTCTTTCCACTAGTCGCTTACGGTTGTGAGAGCTGGACTATTAAGAAACCAGAGCACAAAAGAATTGATGCTTTCAAACTGTGGTACTGGAGAAGACTCTTGAGAGTCCCTTGGACAGGAAGGAGGTTAAACCAATCACTCCTAATGGAAATCAACCGTGAATATTCATTGGAAGGACTGATGCTGAAGCTGAAGCTCCAATACTCTGGTTATCTGATGTGAAGAGCTGACTCATTGGAAAAGACCCTGATGTTGGGAAATATTGAAGGCAAAAGGAGAAGGGGGTGGCAGACATGAGATGGTTGGGATGGTCGGATGGCATCACTGATGCAATGGACATGAACTTGGGCAAACTCTGGTAGATGGCCAAGGACAGGGAAGCCTGGTATGCTGTTGTCTATGAAGTCACGAATACCTGGACATGACTTGGCTACTGAGCAATAACAGCAATGCTTCGTAAGGCCCACATGACTTCACACTCCAGGATGTCTGGCTTTAGATTAGTGATGATACCATCGTGGTTATCTCTGTCATTAAGACCTATTTTTTTGGTACAGTTATTCTGTGTATTCTTGCCACCTCTTCATAATATCTCTGTTCTGTTAGGTCCATACCAGTTTCTGTCCTTTACTGTACCCATCTTAGCATGAAATGTTCCCTTGGTATCTCTAATTTTCTTGAAGAGATCTCTAGTTTTTCCCACTCTATTGTTTTCCAAGATTTCTTTGCACTGTTCAGTTAAGAAGGCTTTCTTATCTCTCCTTGCTATTCTTTGGAATTCTGCATCCAGTTGGGCATATTTTTTCCTTTCTTCTTTGCCTATAAATGATATCATATGTTTGTTTTTCTGACTTATTTCACTTAGTATGATAACCTTTAGTCCATCCAGGTTGTTGCAAATGCCATTGTTTCATTCTTTCTGTGGTTGAATAATATTCCATTGTATTCTTAGTCACTTCAGTCATGTCTGACTCTGTGTGACCCCCGTGGACTGCAGCCCGCCAGGCTTCTCCATCCATGGAATTCTCCAGGCAAGAATATTGGAGTGGGTTGCCATGTTCTTCTCCAAGGATATCTTCACAACCCAGGGATGGAACTCAGGTCTCCTGCATTGCAGGCAGATTCTCAAATATATATATGTTTATATATATATTTACTCACCAGGATTCTCTGTCCATGGAATTTTCCAGGCAAGAATACTGGAGTGGGTTGCCATTTCCTTCTCCAATACCATTGTATATATGCACCATATCTTCTTTATTCACTCATCTATTAATGGACCCCTAGTTTGTCTCCATGTCTTGGTTATTATAAATAGTGTTGCCATGAACAGTGGTACACAAGTGCTTTTTGAGCTTCAAACTACACTGAAATGCCCTGGGGACCTTGTTAAAGTGCATGGCGGAAATGGCGGGGGGGATGCAATGGACATGAACTTGGGCAAACTCTGGTAGATGGCCAAGGACAGGGAAGCCTGGTATGCTGTTGTCTATGAAGTCACGAATACCTGGACATGACTTGGCTACTGAGCAATAACAGCAATGCTTCGTAAGGCCCACATGACTTCACACTCCAGGATGTCTGGCTTTAGATTAGTGATGATACCATCGTGGTTATCTCTGTCATTAAGACCTATTTTTTTGGTACAGTTATTCTGTGTATTCTTGCCACCTCTTCATAATATCTCTGTTCTGTTAGGTCCATACCAGTTTCTGTCCTTTACTGTACCCATCTTAGCATGAAATGTTCCCTTGGTATCTCTAATTTTCTTGAAGAGATCTCTAGTTTTTCCCACTCTATTGTTTTCCAAGATTTCTTTGCACTGTTCAGTTAAGAAGGCTTTCTTATCTCTCCTTGCTATTCTTTGGAATTCTGCATCCAGTTGGGCATATTTTTTCCTTTCTTCTTTGCCTATAAATGATATCATATGTTTGTTTTTCTGACTTATTTCACTTAGTATGATAACCTTTAGTCCATCCAGGTTGTTGCAAATGCCATTGTTTCATTCTTTCTGTGGTTGAATAATATTCCATTGTATTCTTAGTCACTTCAGTCATGTCTGACTCTGTGTGACCCCCGTGGACTGCAGCCCGCCAGGCTTCTCCATCCATGGAATTCTCCAGGCAAGAATATTGGAGTGGGTTGCCATGTTCTTCTCCAAGGATATCTTCACAACCCAGGGATGGAACTCAGGTCTCCTGCATTGCAGGCAGATTCTCAAATATATATATGTTTATATATATATTTACTCACCAGGATTCTCTGTCCATGGAATTTTCCAGGCAAGAATACTGGAGTGGGTTGCCATTTCCTTCTCCAATACCATTGTATATATGCACCATATCTTCTTTATTCACTCATCTATTAATGGACCCCTAGTTTGTCTCCATGTCTTGGTTATTATAAATAGTGTTGCCATGAACAGTGGTACACAAGTGCTTTTTGAGCTTCAAACTACACTGAAATGCCCTGGGGACCTTGTTAAAGTGCATCTTCTGACTCAGTGGATCCAGGTGGGGCCTGGGAATGTACATTGCTGGCCATACTCCCAGGTGCTGCTGCTGCTCCTGGGACCTCACTCTGAGGAGGCAGACCTTAAAAACTTGCCTGCACTGAATTCTTTTCATTAGTGCCTATGCTTCGGTCCTGGGGAAAGTGTGTGTTTGCCAAGTTAAAGCTGACTGAGTCTCATCAGCAGGGCAGATGACCCAGTGGGTGCCTGGCACTGCGGGGCCCTCGTCAACCTCTTGGCTATCAAAACTGGGTTGACAAGATGGAACCTTGGGAACAAAAGAATAAATCTAAGCACAGAGTGTCATTTTTCCAGGGTAAGTAAATACCATTTGGTTGAGCTAAGAATCCTCTAATGAACAAAAGAGTCATCAGTTAAAATCTCAATGGCTCCTCAATTCTCTGTTCTCTTCTGCCTCCCTGTCTTTTTGTGTGTGTGTGTGGAAACTAACAAGATACAGGGAAAAGCAGCAAACACTTGGAAGATGCTTAGCACCACAGAAGGGCAAGTTCACAATCTTGGGAGAATGAATAGACATGTGCACTTACTAGCCTAATGTGACAAACCTCTGCCTATTTCAGATTCCATGCATTTGCAGAGAGAACAGAGTGCGTGGAATTTCCTGCCTTTCCCATTACGGACGGCAACAGTGTGATTACTTGGAATTCAAGGAAATTGAAAGGAAAACTCCCTCCAGGTACCTGGGGTCAAAAAGAAACAGTGTACTTTATGTCTTAATAACTTCAGGTGATCCCTAATCTTGGCAAATAAAGCACCAGGGAGAAGGACCAACCGTAACTTCTGTATTATTCATGTGGTACAAGGGCAGAGTTCATGGATGTTAATGGGGAATTTGGCAGCCTGGCAGCCAAGCATAAGTGTATTACCTGGGGAAGTGGACTCAGTGAGATGTGTTTCCTAATGGGAAACTTCTGGAGACATGGCCCTAGGCATGTCAATGCAGTCTTCGTCCTTGGCCAGGCAGGGCTCCTCTGTTACTCAGGTTGGCTGGAAGCTGTAGAGAGGATGCCCGCATTTCTTGTGGGTTTTCTGTGGCCTCCCTGTCAAAGATACAGTGCTTCCAGATGTGCATGCAGGATGGACCTGCCTCTTGTGAGGGCAAAGGGCACACAGGAACCTCTGTGGAGGCTGAATGAACTTCCTCTTTCATTCAAAGGATGTGATCAGAGAGTTTAATAGTTGTAAAGAAACAAGCTCAGGAAATAAGTGAGAAATAGGACTGTGATTCAGGAGACTAGTACTAGAAGGCTCCTCAGAAAGCAAGAGATGGGGGTTTCTTTGGGGAGCTGCTGAAATTACCAGGTGCTAAATACACTGAGTAAGAGACGAGTGGAGCAGGGAAGGCAGCTACTGTGGGATTATGAGATGACCCAGTGCAGGGGGCGTTAGAAGTCTGAGAAAGCTTGTCCCCACTCCCACCTTCCTGCTCTTTTGTAATAATCATCAAAGATTTCTAGCTTCAAACAGCCAGGATCTATTCTTTGGGAATAGTTGGGGGCTGGGGGAGAAGCTCCAGGGTACTGGTGCTTCTAAGTTTCCTTTGTTTGCATAAGAGAGGAGCAGAGGCTCAGAGGAGAAGGGATTTAGGACTGGGTCAGAGGCACTTGCATTCCTGCTTGCTGTCCTGTGGAGACCAAGGCAGGGGTTAATTTACACCTTGTGGGTTCAGATTCTTGGTGCCTCCAAGGCAGAGCTGGGGAGAGCTTCCATCAAACTCATTAGGGCAGCTGCTTTAGATAACTTACCCCTTTAATCTGATGGTGAGGTGGACATCTCCAAAGAATTTGAGAAAATATCAGTTGATAAGCAAGACTGATGCTAACCTAAGGAAAAAAACCTTAATTTAGAATGTGTGTCTTGCCTTTGAAAGTAATTTACAAGATTAAGCCTAATGGGCAATGAATCAATCAAGGTGAAAAATGTGGGATGTCACCAGCTCCCCAAGGCACGCCAGTGACCGTAAATGGGGTTTGATTTGAGGCTATGTGTTCTTTGGCAACTTGGTTATAAAGGGAAGCATCTCTGGCTGCATAGCTTACATTTTCAGCAACTAACATCGTTCCAACCACCATGAAACATATAAGTCAAATCTTCGTTCTTGGCCAGGCAGGGCTCCTCTGTTACTCAGGTTGGCTGGAAGCTGTAGAGAGGATGCCCGCATTTCTTGTGGGTTTTCTGTGGCCTCCCTGTCAAAGATACAGTGCTTCCAGATGTGCATGCAGGATGGACCTGCCTCTTGTGAGGGCAAAGGGCACACAGGAACCTCTGTGGAGGCTGAATGAACTTCCTCTTTCATTCAAAGGATGTGATCAGAGAGTTTAATAGTTGTAAAGAAACAAGCTCAGGAAATAAGTGAGAAATAGGACTGTGATTCAGGAGACTAGTACTAGAAGGCTCCTCAGAAAGCAAGAGATGGGGGTTTCTTTGGGGAGCTGCTGAAATTACCAGGTGCTAAATACACTGAGTAAGAGACGAGTGGAGCAGGGAAGGCAGCTACTGTGGGATTATGAGATGACCCAGTGCAGGGGGCGTTAGAAGTCTGAGAAAGCTTGTCCCCACTCCCACCTTCCTGCTCTTTTGTAATAATCATCAAAGATTTCTAGCTTCAAACAGCCAGGATCTATTCTTTGGGAATAGTTGGGGGCTGGGGGAGAAGCTCCAGGGTACTGGTGCTTCTAAGTTTCCTTTGTTTGCATAAGAGAGGAGCAGAGGCTCAGAGGAGAAGGGATTTAGGACTGGGTCAGAGGCACTTGCATTCCTGCTTGCTGTCCTGTGGAGACCAAGGCAGGGGTTAATTTACACCTTGTGGGTTCAGATTCTTGGTGCCTCCAAGGCAGAGCTGGGGAGAGCTTCCATCAAACTCATTAGGGCAGCTGCTTTAGATAACTTACCCCTTTAATCTGATGGTGAGGTGGACATCTCCAAAGAATTTGAGAAAATATCAGTTGATAAGCAAGACTGATGCTAACCTAAGGAAAAAAACCTTAATTTAGAATGTGTGTCTTGCCTTTGAAAGTAATTTACAAGATTAAGCCTAATGGGCAATGAATCAATCAAGGTGAAAAATGTGGGATGTCACCAGCTCCCCAAGGCACGCCAGTGACCGTAAATGGGGTTTGATTTGAGGCTATGTGTTCTTTGGCAACTTGGTTATAAAGGGAAGCATCTCTGGCTGCATAGCTTACATTTTCAGCAACTAACATCGTTCCAACCACCATGAAACATATAAGTCAAATTACAGATAAAAACATTTTTCTTAGAATGAAGTGCTTGGAGTGTGGCCTGCCATTCTAATGCCATTTCAGTGATCAGATGTTCTGAATTTTGGGAGAGAGTTCCAGATCCTAAATATGCGACCTTGTCTCCTCAATCCATCACAATGTCCCAGAAATGCCAATGTTTCAGAGCCTACCTCTCTCTCCCACTCAAAAAACCTGCCCAGAAATCCTTGAGATGATTTTGGTTTGGAAAATGCGCCGTTTTCAACTTCAGTCAGGCTCAGTTCTCAGTCTTTCCCTGATCAATTCCTTCTCCCTGCCTCTCTATCACCTGCCTCAAGTATTTATCAGTTATGAGCTTCCTCAGACCCTCTCCAGTTTGAAGAGGGAGGGAGTCTCCTCCGAAGATAAATCTGCCTTCTGTTGTGTAGAAAAGACAGACTATCAAGTGAGGGGCTGGAAGAACATTGCTCAGAGAAGCGAACTGGCAAGGGAAAGAAATGTCTTGCTGTTTCTGACTTTGAGGTTTCCAGCGTGTGAGTTCTCATTACCCCATGCACTACAGCAATGCTAAAAACCTCTGTAGTCACAATAACAGTTTTAAAAAACTTATAAAATGCACATAGGGACCTAGGGACTTTCCTAACAGTCCATTAGTTAAGACACCATGCTTCCAATGCAGGGGTGGGAGGGGGTGGGTTCCATCCCAGGTCTGGGAACCAACATTTCACATGCCCAGTGGTGCAGCCAAGAGAAAAGAAAAATATCGTTTGAACCATCTTTAAAGTGTTAAGTGCATTCCCTAAATTCAGGAGTGTCAAGTACCTTCTCTATGTTATGCAGCCATCTCTAGAAATTTTTACACATCGCAAAACTCTTTACCATTAAAAACTCTGTACCCATTCAAAACTGCCCATTCCTCCCTCTCCACAGCCCTGCCCCACTCCCACCCACATTTGCCATTCTACTTTCTGTCTCTGCGTCTGACTGCTGTAGGTAAGTGGATTCATATGGCATGCGTTGTTTTGTGACTGGCTTATTTTACTTAGCACAGCGTCGTCAGGGCTCATCCATGTCATAGCATGTATCAGAAATTCCTTCCGTTTAGAGGCTGAATAATATCCTGGGTGTGTGTGTGTGTGTGTGTGTGTGTGTGTGTGTGTGTGTGTGTTGGAGTGCAAGTCAAAGGCCAGCCACTTTCTTTGATTTCTAGAATTCAGTTTAATTGTTGATTCCATTGCCCTTCTGTCCTAGCAGATTGGAGGAAAGTTGACCCCAGTCATTCCTAGGGATGACTCCTGAGCTTTTCCCACAGCTTGGAGATCCTTGAAAGTACTAAGGCATCAGGAGGGGACTCTAGTAGTTGGACATCTGCTCCTGCAAATTGCCCTATAAATACCCCTTAACCCTGTCATATGGCCACTCCATACGGAGCACTTCTCTGCTGCTCCCATGCTGCGTGGTTTTGGATGTGGGAGTCCTTTTTGGACTCAGACCCCACCATTCACCCTGTGCCTTCGTCACAGAGAGCTGCAAAGACTCAGAGACAGTTCCCACCTTTTCCCAGGATGTTCTTCTCTTCTTCACCAGACCAAGGGGAATCTCCTCGTAATCTGGGATAACACCCCTCTTCCTCCTGCTTCTTAAAGCTGCCTGCTCTGTAAACCCCAGCGCCTCGCCTTGAGGGATGGAGGGGTAGGCTTGAATAGAAAAAGCCACACTATTTTGTAGGCTATTTTATTTTTCCGCTTTGCCTTTTGCGGAGTGGGCAACTTTGCTGTGCTCTTGGTCCTTGCTTAAATGTAGAGGAAGGAGACGGGGAAGAGAAAACCCAAGGAGAACAGATTGACATAAAAATCTGATCCAGCAACACACATAATTACAACCTTTTATAAGAGTGAAACCTTAACCCCAGAATGGACTTTCTCTGGAAGAAGATAATATATCTTTTTTTGATTTTATAAAATAACACTTCAGGAATCAGTGCTGGAGAATGGAAAATGGAGAATTGATACGCTGTTAAGTTGATGACACATGTAGCTTTGGAGCTGCTCTGTTCAATGCGGCTGCTACTGACCACACATGGCTACTGAGCATTGACAAGGGAGTCCAACTTGAGATGCACTGTGAGTGAAAAATAGCCTAGGATCTCAAAGACGGAGTGAGGAAAAAATGCAAGTTATCACACAAACAGTTTTTCATACAGATTATATGTCATACTGATAACATGAACATATGGGTTGCATCAAATATATTGATAAAATTAAGTTCTTTCTAACTTAATTTGTGGTTACTAGAAAATTAGGAATTATGTATGTGGTTCACCTATTGAATTAGTATTGGATCGTGTTGCTCTAAGAGCCACACTAGCTGCTCCATCACTTAGCTGTGACGTCACTTAGCTGCTTCACAAATAGCCGCTCCACAAATAGCCGTGTAACTTTGGGAAACTTATTTAACCTGTCTGCTTCCTTTCCGTATCTATAAAATTGGAATAATAAATTATTATTATACTGCATTTTATTATATTACTGTAAGTGTGCTGTGGGCTCAATTGTGTCTAACTCTTTGTGACCTCGTGGACTGTAACCCACCAGGCTCCCCTGTTCATTGGATTTCTCAGGCAAGAACACTAAAGTGGCTTGCCATTTCCTCCTCCAGGGGACTGTCCCAACCCAGGGATCAAACCCACGTCTCTTGCATTGCAGGCATCTTTACCACTGCACCACCTGGAAAGCATATTACTATATATTATATTATTTGTGTTAAATGATGAGGAGACAGAGAGAAATAAGGTCCTGTCCTATGTTCAAGGAACTCAAATGCAGTAAAACCAAAGACCCAGGCTTTGGAGTCAGATCTGAGTTTGAATTTATCACTTAGCTGTGTGATCTTGGTTAAGGTACTTAACTAATCTGAGCTTTAACTTTCTTACTTATGAATGGAGACGATGATGATCAGTGGTGCTAATGGTGAAGAACCCACCTGCCAGTGCAAAAGATGTAAGAGAGTCAGGCTTGATCCTTGGGTCGAGAAGATCCCCTGGAGGAAGGCACACAGCGCATGTGATGATGTTGACACATCGTTTGTTAGAAATATATATATGTGTATATATATATATATATGCATGTGTGTCTATATGTGCATGTTAAGCAGTACCTGGTACATAGTTGACCAACCAGTCAATAATTTATAACTTGTTATTGCCATAACCATCATTATCCCTTGGATTACCTTACTGTTATTACTACCAGGTAAGCAACTTAAAGACTGAGGCTTTTTCTTTACTTTTACTTATGCCATCCCAATACTTATGTTTGTTTTAGTTCTGCTATTAAGTGCATTCAGTTCTCACTTGCAACTGCTTTGGTTTCACCAGTCATCCCTTGGCTGGCTAAAGTTTATCTTCTAGTAGTTTCCCCAAGCAGGGAATCCGAGGAAAAATGTCCCCAGGGTGTTTCTTTCTCCCTCTTTGTACTTAAGACAGCTTGGCAGCAAGGAAAGCCCTGGCTCACATTTTGTTTGTCTTCTGTGTATTATGGATTGTGCTACAGTGTCTTCTTGTAGAGCATGCTGCCGAGAAGAACTCCAAGGCCAGCTTGATTTTTTTTTTTCTTTTGTAAGTGACTTATCTTTTTGCCTGGTTATCCAGGAGTTTCTTTTGTTGCACCAAGCTTTATTGAGATATAATTGACATATAGTATTGTGAAAGTTTAAGGTGTACAGTGTGGTGATGTGATACACATATATTGTGAAATGATTATCACAGTAAGCTTAGTTAATGCATCCTCCTCACATAATTACATTTTTTGTGTGTGATGAGGAAATTTAATATCTATTCTATTAGCGACTTTCGAGTGTATAATACCATCAGTCAGTCAGTTCAGTCGCTCAGTTGTGTCTGACTCTTCATGATACCATGGACTGCAGCATGCCAGACTTCCCTGTCATTCACTGTCTTCTGGAGCTTGCTCAAACTTCTGTCCATTGAGTCGATAATGCCATCCAGCCATTTCATCCTCTGTCATCCCCTTCTCCTTTTACCTTTTATTTTTCCCAGCATCAGGGTCTTCTCCAATGAGTCATCTCTTCACATCAGGTAGCTAAAGTATTGGAGCTTCAGCTTCAGCATCAGGCTTTCTAGTGAATATTCAGGGTTGATTTCCTTTAACATTGAGTGATTTGATCTCCCTGAAGTCCAAGGGACTCTTAAGAGTCTTCTCCAACACCACAATTTGAAGACATCAAACGCTCAGCCTTCTTTATGGTCCAACTCTCACATGCATACGTAACTAGTGGAAAGACCATAGCTTTGACTATATGGACCTTTGTCAGCAAAGTGAGGTCTCTGCTTTCTGATACTCTGTCTAGGTTTGTCATAGCTTAAATCTAGGTTTATTAAACTATTAAGCTATGAAAAACCTTAGTAAACCTAGGTTTATGTTGTATAAAACAATATTGTTGAGTATAGTCACTACACTGTTTGTTAGATCTCCAGGACTCAGTCATCTAGTAACTGGAAGTTTGCACTATTTGACCAATTTCTCTCATCCTCACCCCCTGGCAACCACCAGGGGCTACTCTCTCTCTCTACTCTCTCTTTCTGCAACTTTGGCTTTTTCCTGTTTCCACATGTAAGTGAGATCATACAGCATTTGTCTTTCTCTATCTGACTTATTTTACTTGGCTATCCTCACAGTTCATTCATATTGTTGCAAATACCAGAATTTCCTTATGTCTCATGACTGCATAATACTACATTGATGTATGTTTCAAATTTTTATACCCATAAAAATAAAATATAAAATCACATTTTCTAAATCCATTCATCTGTCAGTGGATGATTAGGTTCCTTCTGTGTCATGACTGTTGTAAATAATGCTGCTATGAGCCTGGGCCTGCAGATGTCTCGTGAAGATAGTAATTTCTTTTCTCTTGGGTATATATACCCAGAAGTGGGATTGCTGGGTCATATGCTCGTTCTTTTTTCAGTTTCTTCAGAAACTTCCATCCAGTTTCCTATAGTGCCTTCACCAGTTTACATTTCCCACCAGCAGTGCACCAATGTTGTCTTTTCTCTACATCCTCACCAAAACTATCTCTTATCTTTTTGATATTAGTCATTAGAACAGGTGTGCAGTGCTATCTTTTGGTATTGATTTGCTTTCCCCTGATATTTAGTGAGTGAGCCTTTTATTTTTCCCAGCATCAGGGTCTTCTCCAATGAGTCATCTCTTCACATCAGGTAGCTAAAGTATTGGAGCTTCAGCTTCAGCATCAGGCTTTCTAGTGAATATTCAGGGTTGATTTCCTTTAACATTGAGTGATTTGATCTCCTGAAGTCCAAGGGACTCTTAAGAGTCTTCTCCAACACCACAATTTGAAGACATCAAACGCTCAGCCTTCTTTATGGTCCAACTCTCACATGCATACGTAACTAGTGGAAAGACCATAGCTTTGACTATATGGACCTTTGTCAGCAAAGTGAGGTCTCTGCTTTCTGATACTCTGTCTAGGTTTGTCATAGCTTAAATCTAGGTTTATTAAACTATTAAGCTATGAAAAACCTTAGTAAACCTAGGTTTATGTTGTATAAAACAATATTGTTGAGTATAGTCACTACACTGTTTGTTAGATCTCCAGGACTCAGTCATCTAGTAACTGGAAGTTTGCACTATTTGACCAATTTCTCTCATCCTCACCCCCTGGCAACCACCAGGGGCTACTCTCTCTACTCTCTCTTTCTGCAACTTTGGCTTTTTCCTGTTTCCACATGTAAGTGAGATCATACAGCATTTGTCTTTCTCTATCTGACTTATTTTACTTGGCTATCCTCACAGTTCATTCATATTGTTGCAAATACCAGAATTTCCTTATGTCTCATGACTGCATAATACTACATTGATGTATGTTTCAAATTTTTATACCCATAAAAATAAAATATAAAATCACATTTTCTAAATCCATTCATCTGTCAGTGGATGATTAGGTTCCTTCTGTGTCATGACTGTTGTAAATAATGCTGCTATGAGCCTGGGCCTGCAGATGTCTCGTGAAGATAGTAATTTCTTTTCTCTTGGGTATATATACCCAGAAGTGGGATTGCTGGGTCATATGCTCGTTCTTTTTTCAGTTTCTTCAGAAACTTCCATCCAGTTTCCTATAGTGCCTTCACCAGTTTACATTTCCCACCAGCAGTGCACCAATGTTGTCTTTTCTCTACATCCTCACCAAAACTATCTCTTATCTTTTTGATATTAGTCATTAGAACAGGTGTGCAGTGCTATCTTTTGGTATTGATTTGCTTTCCCCTGATATTTAGTGAGTGAGCACCTCTTCATATATCTGTTGGCCATGTGTATGTCTTCTCTGGAAAAATGCCTATTTGAGTCCTTTGCCCGCTTTAATTGGATTATTTGTATTTTTGCTATTAAGTTTGGGTTCCTTACACATTTTCTAATTATCTCTAAGATAGAAGGTTGTAGATATTTATTGTACTTCAATTCTGTGCATTGCCTTTTGTTTTATTGATTGTTTTTCTTGCTGCACAGAAGGTTTTTAGTCTGATATTGCCCCCATGTTTATTTTTGATTTTGTTGCTTGCTCTGTTCATGTCATATCCCCCCAAATTGTTGCCAAAACCTGTATCAAGGGGCTTTTCCCCTGTGTTTTCTTCTAGTAGTTTTACAGCTTCAAAATGTGTAAATTGCTTATGTTCAAATCTTTAATCCACTTCGAGTTGATTTGGTGAATGGTATAAGATAGGGGTCCAGTTTCATTCTTTAGCATGTGAATATTCAGTTTCCCCAACATCATTTATTGAAGAGACTATATTTTTCCTATTGAGGATTCTTGACTCCCTTCTCAGATATTAGTTGACTTTCTATGCACAGACCTAGAGATGGTCATATTAAGTGAAGTCAGAAATACAAGTATCATATGATATCCCTTATATGAGGAATCTAAAAAAAATGATACAAATGAACTTATTTACAAAACAGAAATAGACCTATGACATTGAAAACAAATTTGCAATTACCAAGGGGGAGAGGGTGAGGAGGGATAAGCTAAGTTTGGAATTGCAGATACACAAGACTATGTACAGCATAGATAAACAACAAGGACTTACTGTATAACACAGGTAGATCTCAATTTTAAAATGTTGGGGGAAAGGGACTTCCATGGCAGTCCAGTGGTTAAAACTGAGTTTCCATTGCGGGGGTCACCGGTTCAGTCCCTGGTCAGGGAACTAAGATCCTGCATGCTGCTTAGTGTGGCAAAAAAAAAAAAAAAGTGGGGGTATAAAAAGAAATGGAAAAAAAGGAGTGAATTTCCAGTAAAAGGAAAAAGAGGATGATTTTCTGAGAGTGTTTTTATGTTCGATATACCTGGCCAATTGGTGTTAGGAAATCTGTTCTGCTCCACAGTATTATTCTGAAGTCCCAAAATGGTGTGACTATAGAAATTTGGCTGATTCTACCTTTGGAAACTATACATTTTTGTGTGTTGGTAAAGGAAAAATGCATGAAAGAAACTAGGTATTACAAAATCAAATTTTACTTATTTTAAGGTATGTTTGGCCTGTCTGGTTTAAGGAGACAAAACAACCAAGTCCTCATTCTTGGAAGACACTTGTGATCTTTAATTAGATATTTAAAGTTTGCTGGCCCATCACTCAGACTTGGCATCAGTTCTTTGTTTCTGAGCTCTAATTTAATTTAGAAGTACTGACTGGTGCCTGTTTATGCTTTACTGAGAGCAGCTCTCTCAGAGGTCTCCTTCCTGCTCCCAAGAACTCAGTTTAATTCAATGGATGGAGCCAGAGCAGCTGCACTTCCAAAATTGCCAACATTCATGTCATATCCCCCCAAATTGTTGCCAAAACCTGTATCAAGGGGCTTTTCCCCTGTGTTTTCTTCTAGTAGTTTTACAGCTTCAAAATGTGTAAATTGCTTATGTTCAAATCTTTAATCCACTTCGAGTTGATTTGGTGAATGGTATAAGATAGGGGTCCAGTTTCATTCTTTAGCATGTGAATATTCAGTTTCCCCAACATCATTTATTGAAGAGACTATATTTTTCCTATTGAGGATTCTTGACTCCCTTCTCAGATATTAGTTGACTTTCTATGCACAGACCTAGAGATGGTCATATTAAGTGAAGTCAGAAATACAAGTATCATATGATATCCCTTATATGAGGAATCTAAAAAAAATGATACAAATGAACTTATTTACAAAACAGAAATAGACCTATGACATTGAAAACAAATTTGCAATTACCAAGGGGGAGAGGGTGAGGAGGGATAAGCTAAGTTTGGAATTGCAGATACACAAGACTATGTACAGCATAGATAAACAACAAGGACTTACTGTATAACACAGGTAGATCTCAATTTTAAAATGTTGGGGGAAAGGGACTTCCATGGCAGTCCAGTGGTTAAAACTGAGTTTCCATTGCGGGGGTCACCGGTTCAGTCCCTGGTCAGGGAACTAAGATCCTGCATGCTGCTTAGTGTGGCAAAAAAAAAAAAAAAGTGGGGGTATAAAAAGAAATGGAAAAAAAGGAGTGAATTTCCAGTAAAAGGAAAAAGAGGATGATTTTCTGAGAGTGTTTTTATGTTCGATATACCTGGCCAATTGGTGTTAGGAAATCTGTTCTGCTCCACAGTATTATTCTGAAGTCCCAAAATGGTGTGACTATAGAAATTTGGCTGATTCTACCTTTGGAAACTATACATTTTTGTGTGTTGGTAAAGGAAAATGCATGAAAGAAACTAGGTATTACAAAATCAAATTTTACTTATTTTAAGGTATGTTTGGCCTGTCTGGTTTAAGGAGACAAAACAACCAAGTCCTCATTCTTGGAAGACACTTGTGATCTTTAATTAGATATTTAAAGTTTGCTGGCCCATCACTCAGACTTGGCATCAGTTCTTTGTTTCTGAGCTCTAATTTAATTTAGAAGTACTGACTGGTGCCTGTTTATGCTTTACTGAGAGCAGCTCTCTCAGAGGTCTCCTTCCTGCTCCCAAGAACTCAGTTTAATTCAATGGATGGAGCCAGAGCAGCTGCACTTCCAAAATTGCCACATTACAGTTTACGAGGCTGAGACTTTAATTATCTCCTAAGTCCTGCTTCCTCTAATAATGGCTTGCTTTAGATTTCTTACTGCTGCTGTGAGACAATCCTCTCGTTAGTTAAGCACTTATTAAATGCCTTCTGTGTGCTTTGGAGTCACACTAGGGGTGAGGAAGAGACTCAAAAGGAATAAAAGATAAGTTTCTTATTCAGGGAACCCCAAACTCCTTAGGATATCAATTTTGCTTCCACTTGGTAATTTAATTTCTCATCATAACTACAGGATTTCAGTTTAAGATTGAAGAATTGCTCACCTGCACTCAACCCTCTTCTTCCCTTAGACCAGACCTTCACGTGATATATGGAAAGGTCTTATTTTCCTAACTAGCAAGTAAGTTCCTTTTTTATAACCACACTGCATGGTGTGTGGAATCTTAATTCTCTAAGCAGGGATCGAACCCTCACCCCCTGCAGTGGAAGCATGGGCAGCCAGGGAAGTTCCAAAAGAAAGTCACTTTAAGGGCAGGAAACCCCTGTATTCCTTCCTCTCTACCATGGGGAGAAGAGTGATGGTTTATATTCAGGCTTTCTATATGAATGTTGGACAGTTGGGCTGCATTTCACTTGCATTTTATAGTGTTCCACTTAGAAGAGATCCCAGGAGATGAAGCCATAGCCAACTGTTAAGAGTTACCCACACTCGAGATTTGAAATTGCTTTTGGGACATTGCGATGTTTGCAAAACACATACATTCATTGTTACAAGAAAATGCTAACTAAACATTTATCAAGAGGGCAAAATGACTCTACTTGCTTTAAATTAATTAGTGGTTAATTTCCACAGGGCAAGATGACGACTTTACTGAAAAAGTTCAAAATTTTACTTATTTTAAGGTATGTTTGGCCTGTCTGGTTTAAGGAGACAAAACAACCAAGTCCTCATTCTTGGAAGACACTTGTGATCTTTAATTAGATATTTAAAGTTTGCTGGCCCATCACTCAGACTTGGCATCAGTTCTTTGTTTCTGAGCTCTAATTTAATTTAGAAGTACTGACTGGTGCCTGTTTATGCTTTACTGAGAGCAGCTCTCTCAGAGGTCTCCTTCCTGCTCCCAAGAACTCAGTTTAATTCAATGGATGGAGCCAGAGCAGCTGCACTTCCAAAATTGCCACATTACAGTTTACGAGGCTGAGACTTTAATTATCTCCTAAGTCCTGCTTCCTCTAATAATGGCTTGCTTTAGATTTCTTACTGCTGCTGTGAGACAATCCTCTCGTTAGTTAAGCACTTATTAAATGCCTTCTGTGTGCTTTGGAGTCACACTAGGGGTGAGGAAGAGACTCAAAAGGAATAAAAGATAAGTTTCTTATTCAGGGAACCCCAAACTCCTTAGGATATCAATTTTGCTTCCACTTGGTAATTTAATTTCTCATCATAACTACAGGATTTCAGTTTAAGATTGAAGAATTGCTCACCTGCACTCAACCCTCTTCTTCCCTTAGACCAGACCTTCACGTGATATATGGAAAGGTCTTATTTTCCTAACTAGCAAGTAAGTTCCTTTTTTATAACCACACTGCATGGTGTGTGGAATCTTAATTCTCTAAGCAGGGATCGAACCCTCACCCCCTGCAGTGGAAGCATGGGCAGCCAGGGAAGTTCCAAAAGAAAGTCACTTTAAGGGCGGGAAACCCCTGTATTCCTTCCTCTCTACCATGGGGAGAAGAGTGATGGTTTATATTCAGGCTTTCTATATGAATGTTGGACAGTTGGGCTGCATTTCACTTGCATTTTATAGTGTTCCACTTAGAAGAGATCCCAGGAGATGAAGCCATAGCCAACTGTTAAGAGTTACCCACACTCGAGATTTGAAATTGCTTTTGGGACATTGCGATGTTTGCAAAACACATACATTCATTGTTACAAGAAAATGCTAACTAAACATTTATCAAGAGGGCAAAATGACTCTACTTGCTTTAAATTAATTAGTGGTTAATTTCCACAGGGCAAGACTGAACTAAATATCTTAATATGTAATTTGACACAAGGAATGGGGAATTTTTCCATTATAAAAAAAACTACAAATTTCACCACTTTCAATCCCTTTATGGATATAATGTGTCCCCTTTTATAAGATCCATACTATAATTTTAGGTCTCTGGTAATCTTAGTCACTTCATTTTTTGTTATTATTTTTAAACGTAATATCACTTTCTGAAAGAGATGTACCATGTTTTCCTTGAAATATAGCCTTTGATTGTCATTTTCAGCTTTTTCAGATCCTCAAGACTGAGTGGGTGTTTAGGGCTCAGGCAGTCAGCAGAGGCTTCATCCAGGGGGGCAGTTCTTCCCCCGAAAGTCCTGGCCATGGGGAAAGGGCCACAAACAAACGAGCCCACAGTAGGACCCAGGGGATTGTCTGGGATTCACGGTTGTTGAGGGTGGTTTTAATTTAATTGCCTTTCTCCTCCTGCCCCTAGTATTGGTAACATTTCAGATATTGGTTGGGGAGGGGTGGACCTTTCCTTGCTGTGCAATAAAGATCTAAAAGGAAATGACTTATTGCTTTAGGGCATATCACTGCTAATGTCTGGCACATCTAGGGCGTAGCCATATGCTCAAATGATATAAATGTATTACATACCATTCAGAAGTGTTTCTTACATGATAGGGGGCTGTCAGTTATGAGACAGAGCAATTTCTTGAGGAAAGAACATACTAGGTTTGGTCATTGTTTCTTCATAGTAAAAATAAAAAGAAGGAAGAATAGGAATTCTTACTGGAAACCCTGGATCCTGTGCTGAATGCCTTAGAGGATACAAAGACAGAAGAGACATTGTGCCATGCAAACAGAACCCTTAATCCAGCACTGCAGGCTGATACTGTAGAAATGCTGTAGGTCACAGCTTTCGACCCCAGGATGGCCCTGGACATAGGGCTGAGTGGTGAGCCGTGTCATTAGCAGCTGCTTACTAAAAATAAAGCCTTGTGTTTCTGAAGGATTGACTTAAATTAGCCTGGATTCAAGGTCTGGATACACTAACTCACCATCTTCAGCTGATACTTCTTTGTGTTCTTTGGAATTGGAGGTTGGCATGCCAGGCAGCCAGGAATTGCATATGGCGCCAGCCTGTCTAATGGCATGTGATCTGAGAGTGTGTCCTGGCAGCAAAAGCACTTAGAGCTGTGGTTGAGGCTGGTTCATTTCATGGGAATTGAAAAGGAGCAGGAGGCAGGTGGCTATTTCCTGGAGAGACTGTGCACACCTTGATGGTGGAGTCAGGCTGGTGCCTTGAATGAAGGCTTGAACTGGGTGAGTGAGTGGAGGGTCATGAGCCCCCAGTAGGGAGCACAGGGCTGGTACAGGAGCCCTGGTGGAGATCTGGGAGACAGGGCTCTGACTAGGTTCTTGGTGGCAGACTATTTGAGGGGTGTACTAGCGGACCTTGACCCTTGGATTTAAATGCCAGCTCAGGGAGCAGGGCCTTGTTCACTTGGCAGTGTTCACTCACCACATATATTAAGTGCTCAACAAATACTTGCCAAATGAATAGATGAATGGGGGCGTCCCTGGTGGTCCAGTGGTTAAGAATCTGCCTGCCAATGCAGGGGACACAGGCTCGATCCCTGGTCCAGGAAGATTCCATATGCCACAGAGCATCTAAGCCCAAGTGCCACAAAGACTGAGTCTGCACTCTAGAGCCTGTGCTTTGCAACAAGAGAAGCTACAGCAATGAGAAACACATGCCACAATGAAACCTTGCACATAGCAACGAAGAGTTATGAGACAGAGCAATTTCTTGAGGAAAGAACATACTAGGTTTGGTCATTGTTTCTTCATAGTAAAAATAAAAAGAAGGAAGAATAGGAATTCTTACTGGAAACCCTGGATCCTGTGCTGAATGCCTTAGAGGATACAAAGACAGAAGAGACATTGTGCCATGCAAACAGAACCCTTAATCCAGCACTGCAGGCTGATACTGTAGAAATGCTGTAGGTCACAGCTTTCGACCCCAGGATGGCCCTGGACATAGGGCTGAGTGGTGAGCCGTGTCATTAGCAGCTGCTTACTAAAAATAAAGCCTTGTGTTTCTGAAGGATTGACTTAAATTAGCCTGGATTCAAGGTCTGGATACACTAACTCACCATCTTCAGCTGATACTTCTTTGTGTTCTTTGGAATTGGAGGTTGGCATGCCAGGCAGCCAGGAATTGCATATGGCGCCAGCCTGTCTAATGGCATGTGATCTGAGAGTGTGTCCTGGCAGCAAAAGCACTTAGAGCTGTGGTTGAGGCTGGTTCATTTCATGGGAATTGAAAAGGAGCAGGAGGCAGGTGGCTATTTCCTGGAGAGACTGCGCACACCTTGATGGTGGAGTCAGGCTGGTGCCTTGAATGAAGGCTTGAACTGGGTGAGTGAGTGGAGGGTCATGAGCCCCCAGTAGGGAGCACAGGGCTGGTACAGGAGCCCTGGTGGAGATCTGGGAGACAGGGCTCTGACTAGGTTCTTGGTGGCAGACTATTTGAGGGGTGTACTAGCGGACCTTGACCCTTGGATTTAAATGCCAGCTCAGGGAGCAGGGCCTTGTTCACTTGGCAGTGTTCACTCACCACATATATTAAGTGCTCAACAAATACTTGCCAAATGAATAGATGAATGGGGGCGTCCCTGGTGGTCCAGTGGTTAAGAATCTGCCTGCCAATGCAGGGGACACAGGCTCGATCCCTGGTCCAGGAAGATTCCATATGCCACAGAGCATCTAAGCCCAAGTGCCACAAAGACTGAGTCTGCACTCTAGAGCCTGTGCTTTGCAACAAGAGAAGCTACAGCAATGAGAAACACATGCGCCACAACTAAAGAAACCTTGCACATAGCAACGAAGACCCAGCACAAAGATAATTTATTTAGTTCATTAAATTTAAAAAGATTAATGAATTGGACTGACAACTAGACTTTATCCTAGAAGTGAGACAAGATTTAACAGGTGGTGTTTGGTGGCAGTTACTTCATGGGGCCTTCCCTGACACATCAAAACATACCTGGACCCAAGTCTCATTCATATGTTAAACTAGCCAGTCCAAGAGGTCTGTGGCAGGTGCTAATGACAAATGCCAGCTTGATGTGACCTCGGCTTCAACTTGTTGCCACAAGGCCTCTGGGAGTTATCAGGGATTGGTGGGGGGCACCTTTCAGATCAGAGGATCTTTTAAGTCACTTGGGTGTCTCTATGAGTAACCATATCCTGTTGCTTTGCATGGCATGTCTTTGCTGGCTTATACCTTGATGATCAGGATCCATTGTGGTTTCATCTCCTCTCTGGTTTAGCCTGGAGAATTTCAAACTCACAGAACTCTCTGAAAACTGAAATTTCTGTGTATTGTCCTCCATGCTCTTCTGTTTGCAGTGAGGCTGTATCCCTTGGCTGCAGCTGTCTGATTTCCCAGCTAAGTTCCTCAGAAGTGACCCAGATAAAAATGGCAGACTTCCTGACTGCCTGCAGAATAACTAAGATGAGACCTCTACCTTCTTGGGGACTTCCCTAGTGGTCTAGTGGCTAAGACTCTGAACTCCCAATGCAGGGGTCCCAGGTTTGATCCTTGGTCAGGGAACCCACATGCTGCATGTAAGACCCCGCTCAGCCAAATAAATATTTATTTTTTAAGTCATTAAAAAAGAAACCCTCTACCTTCTAGGTTAGGTTTTTTTTTTTTTTTATTGCCTGTGTTTCTTTCTTGTCTGCTAGCTGGTTTTATTTCATTCTGTTTTGTTTTTAAAGCAAACCTAGTTAAATGGGTAGGCTTTTAATATATAATTCTATTTACTTATTCATTTTTGACTGTGCTGGAGTCTTTGTTACTGCTCGGGCTTTTCTTTAGTTGCAGGAATCAGAGGCTACTCTCTAGTTGCAGTGCACGGACATCTCACTGCAGTGACTGATGTTGTTTTGGAGCATGAGCTTAGTTGCTCCTCAGCATGTGGGATCTTCCCAGATCAAGGATTGAACCCATGTCTTCTGCATTGTCAGGTGGATTCTTTATCACAGAACCACCTGGGAAGCCCTAGATGGGTAGTCTGGAGTTGCTTTGTTTCCTGATCACCAGTGTAGGAATATACAGCTACCTAATTATAATGACTAAACCAGTGGATTGATAGTCTAGTGACTCCTTGCTCAGATGAGCACAACCCAGCTCACTGCTGCCCATTAAACACACTTTGCTGTCCTTAGATCAGCAAGCAGTCACTGCATTTCCCTGGAAGCTTTTCTTTTGATGTTGAAGGAGTTATCTACTCCTTCTTAAGATATTGTTGACAAGCCTGGAGGAAATGGAAAGCCTTGACTCATTTGAGACTTTTGAAGAGAAAAGTCTGCTACTTAACATGCCCAGGCTGAAGCAAGCAACTGGAAGTCAGTTTTGCTTTCACGGGGTCAGAAAGCCTTGTGGGCTCCAGATTTGCAATTGGCAGCAGCCTGCGATATTTTTGGAGTTTCAGCATGGAGCTGGGCACTCATCACGTTTCACTCCTCGGGCTGTTGACGGCTGCAGAGCCCTGTTGGCCATCTACCTCTGTCAGGGCTC
This sequence comes from Tragulus kanchil, assembly GCA_022376925.1. NCBI lineage: Eukaryota > Metazoa > Chordata > Mammalia > Artiodactyla > Tragulidae > Tragulus > Tragulus kanchil. The sequence continues at coordinate 97,829,346 of JAIOJX010000029.1, forward strand.
GTCACTTGCTTCTTAATGAATACGGCTATTAATACTCTCTCACTCGATCTGGCCAGCTTCAAGAGGGCAGAGCTCTGGTATCCCTCAATTTCACCCTGCCCTTCTGGACTACATTTTAAAAGCCAGAAACAACTCTCATCTGCCCTAGTCTGTCCTGGTAATTTAAGGTCAGCCCTTTTGGGGTGGATGACTCTCCTGGGTCGCCTTCTAGGCCTGATGGTGGTCCCTCATTCTCTGAGGGTGTGAGATCTTGGGTATCCATGGACTATTAAGTGGGATACCATCAGCAGCTGGAGGAGGGACTGCAGGGGCCTCTAATAACCAGCCATCCCTTTTCCAGGACAACCAGTCAGGGTGGCTGAGTTGGTACAGTCACGCCAATTTGGGTTTAACACTCTGCTCTGCCACTTCTTACCTTGGTATGATCCTGCACAACTAGCTCTGCCTCAGTTTACAGAGGCATGAAATGAAAACAGGAGTAGAATTTGCCTGCAGAGGTGTGGTGAAGAGAGATGAGAAAATGCTTAGAAAGGCCTAACCACAATGGCAGGCACATAGCAGGTACCCTGCAAAGGTATTTTATCACTAGAGAATTGGGACTCAGCTTGTTAAGTAATAACATTAGTGTTCTCTGAGCCAACTGCATACAGTCTGTGAAATAGATTTGTTGTGTGTGTGTGTGTTTTGGATAAACTTTTATTGAAATGGAGTCTCTAAAACTAGAGAATTCATCTGCTAAATTCTTATCTTTACAACCTTTTAGAAGCAGGGACAGGGACACCTGTCCAGAGCAGGGACACTCCTGTAGCTCCCACGATGCCTTAAGTGGTGCCAGGCTGGTGACTGGGCCCACTGATACCACAGAAAATGGGCGAGTGGAACCTGCTAAGCGTGGTTACCTCTTGGAGTCACCTCTGGCCTCGTATGCACAACAAGCTCTGGCAGAGAAAATTATTGGTTCACCTACAGCTGTAAGAAATGCCCATGTGCTTTTTAAAAAAGACTTTTAAAAAATGGTCCATTTAAAAAATCTTACTGAATTTTTAACAAATTGCTTCTGCTTTATGTTTTGTTTTTGTTGTTGTTGTTGTTGTTTTTGTCCCAAGGGATGTTGGGAACCTTAGTTCCCCAATCAAGAATCAAACCCACGCCCCTTGCATTGGAAGGTGAAGTCTTAACCACCAGATCACCAGGGAAGTCCCACCCAGGTGCTCTTTACTGAGTTCTCCCATCGTGGCACCTTGCAAAACTAAAGGATGATGTCACCACCAGCATATTGATACTGACACTGTCAAGATACCGCTCCAGGTTCCCTCATGTTGCACTTTTATAGTCACACCATCTCCCTCCTGCTCCTCTAGCTGCTTTAACCTCTGGGAACTACTCACCTGTTAGAGGCAGGGTCTTAGTGGTGGCAGAGCCTCTCTCCCAGCCTTGGACCTCTTACCCATGGGATGAAGTTTGATTGACTGATTGTTAGAATGATTTAAATATCTGTATTAATTTAGCCATACATTAAAAAAAAGTCACATAGCCAAACCAAGCCCTTAACTGAGATAGCAGAGTTCCAGAAAAGGAGGCCAAAGAACAGTTAGTACATTGGGAAAAATGCCGAGTTGTGAAGGTGGTTTCAGAGAAGCAGGAAGTCTCAAGAAAGCTGAGAAGTGTTACCTTCATAGACCATTGAGTTTCCCTGCCCCACAGTGATTTCACTGGGTGCTTTTTGAATATTTTTATTATTTGTTTTATTTGAGTATTATTAATAAATTCATCTTAAAATATACTGCCTGCTACAAATATTTCCTTTATGAAGACTTATTGCATCCTAATGTTTACATTTATGACTTCTTGAGATGACAGCATTTTCTTAGGGATTTCACTTTTGAATCTCAGAAAGACATTAGTGGGGAAACTGGAATTCAATGTTCAGAAATATTCTAGACTTGGCCAGAGTACGCCAAGCCTGCTCAGACCACCAGAGGGTTCTAGGGTCTCCCACAACCACCTGCTCACACACATTTCTCTTCCAGGAGCTGGGGTCAGAGAAGACGTGTTTCTCATCTGGAGGGAGATGGAGGAAGCCAGCAGCACGTTGGCCCAAATCCAGAAGCTGGTGGCCGAGCCTCCCAAGACCAGCACGGCCACAGCAGACCACGGTGGGTGCTGTTGACAGGCACAAGCATAAGAGTCAATACTGAGTCATAACTGCTACTGGTCTGGCATCAGGCTGTTTCCATGTTCCTTACCAAGGCGAGCTCCTTATCCCACCTGGGAAAAGCTCCTGAGGGCACTCCCCAGAGCTCTGGTGTGGTGTGGGTGGGATGTGTGTGTGTGTGTGTGTGTATGCATGCACATGTGTGTATCTGTTGTTTGCCAAAGCAAAACAAGGGCTGGACAATCAAGTGGTAAATACAGGTTCTACTCAGGGACTGCTGCAAGAGAGGGTAAAGAATCTGCCTGCAGGAGAGCTGGGTTCAGTCCTTAAGGGAAAAAAACTGACAAAAATATATGGAACATTCACCTGTTAGAGGCAGGGTCTTAGTGGTGGCAGAGCCTCTCTCCCAGCCTTGGACCTCTTACCCATGGGATGAAGTTTGATTGACTGATTGTTAGAATGATTTAAATATCTGTATTAATTTAGCCATACATTAAAAAAAAGTCACATAGCCAAACCAAGCCCTTAACTGAGATAGCAGAGTTCCAGAAAAGGAGGCCAAAGAACAGTTAGTACATTGGGAAAAATGCCGAGTTGTGAAGGTGGTTTCAGAGAAGCAGGAAGTCTCAAGAAAGCTGAGAAGTGTTACCTTCATAGACCATTGAGTTTCCCTGCCCCACAGTGATTTCACTGGGTGCTTTTTGAATATTTTTATTATTTGTTTTATTTGAGTATTATTAATAAATTCATCTTAAAATATACTGCCTGCTACAAATATTTCCTTTATGAAGACTTATTGCATCCTAATGTTTACATTTATGACTTCTTGAGATGACAGCATTTTCTTAGGGATTTCACTTTTGAATCTCAGAAAGACATTAGTGGGGAAACTGGAATTCAATGTTCAGAAATATTCTAGACTTGGCCAGAGTACGCCAAGCCTGCTCAGACCACCAGAGGGTTCTAGGGTCTCCCACAACCACCTGCTCACACACATTTCTCTTCCAGGAGCTGGGGTCAGAGAAGACGTGTTTCTCATCTGGAGGGAGATGGAGGAAGCCAGCAGCACGTTGGCCCAAATCCAGAAGCTGGTGGCCGAGCCTCCCAAGACCAGCACGGCCACAGCAGACCACGGTGGGTGCTGTTGACAGGCACAAGCATAAGAGTCAATACTGAGTCATAACTGCTACTGGTCTGGCATCAGGCTGTTTCCATGTTCCTTACCAAGGCGAGCTCCTTATCCCACCTGGGAAAAGCTCCTGAGGGCACTCCCCAGAGCTCTGGTGTGGTGTGGGGTGGGATGTGTGTGTGTGTGTGTGTGTGTGTATGCATGCACATGTGTGTATCTGTTGTTTGCCAAAGCAAAACAAGGGCTGGACAATCAAGTGGTAAATACAGGTTCTACTCAGGGACTGCTGCAAGAGAGGGTAAAGAATCTGCCTGCAGGAGAGCTGGGTTCAGTCCTTAAGGGAAAAAAACTGACAAAAATATATGGAACATTGCTTTTTAAAAACATCAGACACCAAGTGTCAAAGACCAGATATCCTTGAGATAGAGGAAAATTCAAAGTGAATTCTGACTGTCTATCCCAAGTTTCTAGGCCATTGTATAGGAAGGAGGACCCAGGTAGAGCACAGCAAACTTCCAAATCTGGGAGATAGAACTAAGGGTCCAGGAAGATCAAGATGCCTGGATTTCATAGGGCAAAGTGTCAGAGAGGAGAGAGCTGCATGGAGAGAGGACTCTAGAAAATGTGCCAAGAATCCCTCTTGTGATTTCTGCTCAATACTGATCATTCTGTGAGGAAATTACCCGACACTGGGGAAGATCCACTAGAAAGAATTAGAAAGAAAGGATTTAGAGCTCATGCAGGGTCTAGAACAGTGTATGTTCTCACCAGCCCGATTTATAAGTCATAGAGCACTGAGTAGACTACTTGGAAAGGTCTTGCCTCAGTCATGGGGAATGACCGGCCTTAACAGCTCTAGGCTCTCCTGAGGAATCATCAAAGCAAGACATGAAAAGAGAGACATGTAACTTAACTGCATCTAGGAGCCTTGCTCAAGAAGATTTATAAGGGGGCTTCCCTGGTGGTCCAGTGGGTAAGGACACCGCCTTGCAGTGCAAGGGGCGCCGGTTCGATCCCTGGCCTGGGAAGATCCCACATGCTGCGGAGCGGCTGGACCGATGTGTCCAATTACCAAGCTGGAGCTCTGAAGCGCATGTGCCCAGAGCTGGTGCTCTGCGACAACAGAGGCCACTGCGATGGGAGGCCCACATGGGCCAAAGAACAAAGATGGGTGAAAATAGATAAATGAAAGACCAATAGAAATGGCCCTCAAAGGTTACTAGGCATGAAAAGTATCCCTTGCTAATCAGTCAGTCAGAATTGACACAGATGTTAGATTGGCAGGAAAAGACATTTATTTTTCTTTTTTTTTTTTTTGGTGAGGGGGGGAAGTGGGGTGGGGACGGAGGGAGGCAGGCGGGCCACTTCTATTGGTCTTTCATTTATCTGTTTTCATCCATCTTTGTTCTTTGGCCCCTGTGGGCCTCCCATCGCAGTGGCCTCTGTTGTCGCAGAGCACCGGCTCTGGGCACATGCGCTTCAGAGCTCCAGCTTGGTAATTGGACACATCGGTCCAGCCGCTCCGCAGCATGTGGGATCTTCCCAGGCCAGAGATCAAACCGGCGCCCCTTGCACTGCAAGGCGGTGTCCTTACCTCCTGGACCACCAGGGAAGCCCCAGGAAAAGACATTTAAACAGTTAATGTAACTGTATTTCATATGTTCAAAAAGTTAAGTGAAAGCAGTGAAGTAGTTTTTAAAAAATACATGTTGAACTTTTAGAGATGAAAATTTTTAGGAGAGAAAATATCTCAAGTGAAAACATGCTGAACAAGATCAATGGCCGACTAGACACTGCAGGAAAAAAGATGACTGATCTTGAAGACATAGCAATAGAAACTCTCCAAAATGAGAGACATAGAGAAAAGTAACAAGAATAAACAGCAAACAAATAAAAACAAAAAACAAACAAAAGAGCCGCAGTGGACTCTGAGACAACGTCAAGTAAATAAATATACATATAGATAGAATTCCTGAGGAGAGGGGAGGTGGGGGAACAGAAAAATATTGGAAGAAATAAAGATTGAAAATTTTCCAAATTTGATCAAAATAATAACTTAGAGATCCAAGAAATTTCAATGAATGCCAAGTACAAGTAAATAAGGGAGAATGTGCCAATGGGCATCACAATCAGTTGGCTGAAAACCACTAATAGAAAAGCTTTGGACTTCTCTGGTAGTGCAGTGATTAAGACTTCATTTCCCAGTGCAGGAGTGCAGGTTCCATCCCTGGTTGGGGAACTAAGATCCCACATGGCTCGCAGCCAAAAAACCAGAACAAAAAAACAAAACATAAACCAGAATAAATGTAAAAAATTAAGTAAAGACTTTAAAAATGGTCCACACACAAAAACAGTCTGTGCTAGGTCGTGTCTGACTCTACGACCTTATGGACCATAGCCCGCCAGGCTCCTCTCTCTGTGGGATTCTCCAGGCCTCCAGGCAAGAATACTGGGGCAGGTTGCCATGCCCTCCTCCAGGAGATCTTCTTGACTCAGGGGTTAAATCTGAGTCTCTTATGGCTCTTGCATTGGCAGAGTTCTTTACCATTATACCAGCTGGGAAGCCCCTGTGAGGTCTATGCTATATATACATACACATACACACTCACACACACACACACATGCACACACACATATATATCAAGTGTTTGACAACAATACATAAAACACAGGAGGGGAATAGGAGCATTAATTATTCATAAGTTCCAAAAATGAACAAGCCCAAATGTTCACCAGCAAGTGATTGGATAAACAAAATGTGGTCTGTACATACAATGGAATATTATTCAGCTTTAAGAAGAAAATTCTTGATGCATGCTACAGCATGGATAAACCTTAAAAACATTATGCTAAATGAAATAAGCAGACATGAGAAGTGCTTACCAGGGGCTGGGGTGAGTAGGGAATGGAGGGATTCATTTAATAGGTACAGAGTTCCTTTTTGGGACTCTGAAAAAGTTCTGGAGTTGAGATGGTGATCCAACAATGTAAATGTGCTTAATGTCACTAAATTATACACTTAAAAATGGTTAAAATGATAAATTTCACATTATGTATGTTTTACTACAACTATTTTAAAAAACCAATGAACCACTGCACTACCAAAAAGAAATTCAGGAGGGAAGAAATGAAAATATGCTATTATAAGCTTCTTTTTAAAAAAATATTTATTTGACTGTGTCAGGTCTTAGTTGCAATGCTCAGGATCTTTCTCTCTAGTTGTGGCTCACCAGCTTAGTTGCCTGCAGGCATGTGGGATCTTAGTTCCCTTACCAGGGATCGAATCCATGTCCCTTGTAATGCAAAGTAGATTCTTAACCACTGGACCACCAGGGAAGTCCCTGTTATAAGATTCTTATACTATGCGGGGAGTAGTATAATATCAATTGAAATTAGACCATTGGACTTCCATTGTGGCTCAGATGGTAGAGAATCTGGCTGCAATACAGGGGATCTGGGTTTGATCCCTGGGTTGGGAAGATTCCTTAGAGAAGGAAATGGCAACCCACTCCAGTATTTCTTGTCTGGAAAATCCTATAGCTAGAGGAGCCTGGAGGGCTGCAGTCCATGGGATCACAAAGAATAGGACACAACCAAGCAACTAACACACACACACATATTGAAGATGTGTACTCTAAATAAAATAACCATTAAATAACAAAACAAACCAACAAAAAGATAAATTGGAGTTAAAAATACCTAATCCAAAAGCTGTCTGGGAAATTTCCTCATGGTACAGTGGATGAGAATCCACTTGCCATTGCAGAAGACACAAATTCGATCCTTGGTCTGGGAAGATTCCACATGCTGTAGGCAACTAAGCCCATGTGCCACAACTACTCAAGCCCACGAGTCCCTAGAGCCTGTGCTCTGCAACGAGAGAAGCCACCAAGTGAGAAACCTCTGCTCTGTAACAAAGAGTAACCCCACTCACCACAACTAGAGAATGCCTGCACTCAGAAACAAAGACCCAATGCAAGCAATAAGTAAACAAATAATAATTTTTTAAAAAGGACAAGAGTTCCTTTTTGGGACTCTGAAAAAGTTCTGGAGTTGAGATGGTGATCCAACAATGTAAATGTGCTTAATGTCACTAAATTATACACTTAAAAATGGTTAAAATGATAAATTTCACATTATGTATGTTTTACTACAACTATTTTAAAAAACCAATGAACCACTGCACTACCAAAAAGAAATTCAGGAGGGAAGAAATGAAAATATGCTATTATAAGCTTCTTTTTAAAAAAATATTTATTTGACTGTGTCAGGTCTTAGTTGCAATGCTCAGGATCTTTCTCTCTAGTTGTGGCTCACCAGCTTAGTTGCCTGCAGGCATGTGGGATCTTATTTCCCCTTACCAGGGATCGAATCCATGTCCATTGTAATGCAAAGTAGATTCTTAACCACTGGACCACCAGGGAAGTCCCTGTTATAAGATTCTTATACTATGCGGGGAGTAGTATAATATCAATTGAAATTAGACCATTGGACTTCCATTGTGGCTCAGATGGTAGAGAATCTGGCTGCAATACAGGGGATCTGGGTTTGATCCCTGGGTTGGGAAGATTCCTTAGAGAAGGAAATGGCAACCCACTCCAGTATTTCTTGTCTGGAAAATCCTATAGCTAGAGGAGCCTGGAGGGCTGCAGTCCATGGGATCACAAAGAATAGGACACAACCAAGCAACTAACACACACACACATATTGAAGATGTGTACTCTAAATAAAATAACCATTAAATAACAAAACAAACCAACAAAAAGATAAATTGGAGTTAAAAATACCTAATCCAAAAGCTGTCTGGGAAATTTCCTCATGGTACAGTGGATGAGAATCCACTTGCCATTGCAGAAGACACAAATTCGATCCTTGGTCTGGGAAGATTCCACATGCTGTAGGCAACTAAGCCCATGTGCCACAACTACTCAAGCCCACGAGTCCCTAGAGCCTGTGCTCTGCAACGAGAGAAGCCACCAAGTGAGAAACCTCTGCTCTGTAACAAAGAGTAACCCCACTCACCACAACTAGAGAATGCCTGCACTCAGAAACAAAGACCCAATGCAAGCAATAAGTAAACAAATAATAATTTTTTTTAAAAAAAAGGACAATTGGGGCCAATAGACAACAAATAGCAAAATGATTGACATACATAAGTGTATGGCATATATAGTTATACATATGTCAATACTTAATGTGCATGGTTATTGTTATCAATGATGAATTATACATTAACACAGCTGTTAACAAAGTAGAAGAGGAGGATGTGGGGAACTTCTCTGGTAATCCAGTGGTTAAGACACTGAGCTTCCAATGCAGAGGGGGTGAGTTCAATCCCAGTTTCTGTGTGGTGCAACCAATGTGTTTTTTTAATTTTTTAAAAAGAGGATATCCATTCCTCCCGAGGTACTGAGCTATTCTAAGATGTTGTTGTTGGCACATCTGAGCTTTACATGTGTGCCAGTGTGCGTGTGTGTCTGTGTGTGTGCATACTCACATGCACCAGTTATGACAATCAAACAAGAATATGGCTTCTCTCACAAAATGTTCAAGACTTCACGTCAAAACATTTCAGGAGCTCCTTATTTGGAATAACCTTCACAGCCATTTCATGACTCACTGGAGATGATTAGTCTAATCATGTTGTGAGGTCACGCCAAGATTGGGCTCTGAATACTTGGTTCAAAATTTCAAACTCAATGTCAAAGGACAAGGAAAAACTGAAAGATTCAGTCAGGTTCTATAGACAGGCTAAGTAGGATGGGGGATAGATAAGTTAATCTCGTGACATAGTTGATTCTCCTGCCCATTGGATAAGGGAGAATCTTTAGCAATCGGTCACAGGGAATAGGAAAGCAATGTAATCAGGATGTGCTGTGCGGTCACGTCTCTATCATAAATGAAGGTATTATTCTCAGCTCTGTAGGTGAGAATTTATGCAGCATTTTTTCATTAAGATAACCACAGGGAGGTGGGAAGGACCCCTTACTAGTGACTCTAATGAACAGATGACTCCCTCTCCCCTTCCTTCCCTGGGAAATGAGGCTCAGGTGCTGGAGGTGTCATTAGTGCTGAAAGTGAAAAGATTTCTCCCTTTCTCTCATATCTCCAGCTTTGAGGCACCTAGGCTATTTGTTTTTGCCTGCGTGACTGCTCCTTCTTTCCTTGTGAAGTTCAAGTTTCTGGAGGTCTTCCACCCAGCCTCTTTTCAGAGGATGATTGCAAGCCTGAATCATGTCCCCAGGCTGACCACACTGCCTGGTCCTGGGTGGAGCTTTGAGTCAAAACTTAATCTCTGGCTCTATAAAATCCCTTTTTAGGATTGGATTGATGTGTTTTTAGGAAGTTCTTTTCTGATCAGCTTGAATTTGTCATTGATAAAGGGCTTTTGTTATTTTAAAAGAAGGCAACCCAAAACAGAGCAGAGACCCTGTAATAGGGTACCTGTTGCTGTGGAAGTAACTGAATGAAGTTAATTTCCTATAAAGTAGGAGTAAAGAGGAGACAAAGGCTTAAACTGTGTCAATAATGACTGAAGAAAAGGTCACCCAAAATGTTTCTGATTCTACTCACAAAAATGGCTCCTATCTCCTTTCCCTGATTCCCTATGATACAGGAGAACTTGCTGGAGAATCTCAGGATCTTCCCTTAGCTTTGGGAAAACTCTGATTTCAGCCCCCTGTTCCGGGTGAAAGAGACTTTGTGAATCATATAGAAACCAACTACTGGTATTAGGGATGCTGCCAAAAGGGGTTTTGATGCCAGAGTGGTTTAAAATTCAAAAGCCCAAATCAAGCTTCTTTGAGAAGTTCCAGCCCCAATCGGTTTCAGAGTTCATTATTTAAAAGCTTTTCTATTAGAATTTGAGGACATGTGTAACATGAATGGACAGACCCTTTATATATTATTGAGAGATAATTGACTCTCAAGTATTTTATTTCTTCAAATACTATTCTAATTATATATCTCTTTAAAAATAGTAATGGATAGCAATGGATAATATTTTTGTCTCCCAAACAGTCAGTGCTACTTTTTAACTAAAAGTATAATTTAAGTTGAATCTGTTTGGTAGAACCGTAAATGATAAGATTACCAAATCATAATTTAGAAGGCCCTTTTCCTTTTACCCTAGTGCTTGGCTGCACGGTATAATCACCTAGGGAATTTTGAAAAATCTCAATGTCCAGATTAATTACAACAGAATTAATGCATGAAGGGCAGGCATCAGTATATTTTAAGACTTCTCAGAGGACTCTTGTGTGCAGGACAGGACTGGTGGACCTAACATGTGGTAGTACCTGTTTTAAAACCACCTCTGCCCAGCACCTTCTCCTAGTTCTCCTAAGGTCTCATTAGGGCTAAAGCTCAGAGTCCTTTCTGCCTTCCCTCCAGGGGCCTGTGGACACATGTTATCAATCCCTGTATAGAATAAGAAAGCCCTCATTTGTAGAATCTGCTGATTTTCCAATTTTATAAATGCTTCCAACTTGGTCTGTTTCACCACATGCCACCACTGAGTGTGGAGTTGGGAGAAAAAGGGTACAGTTAACTCTCTTGGGCCAGTTCCAGACACCTATGCCTCCTCTGTACCCACCCTCAAACAGAGCAGAGACCCTGTAATAGGGTACCTGTTGCTGTGGAAGTAACTGAATGAAGTTAATTTCCTATAAAGTAGGAGTAAAGAGGAGACAAAGGCTTAAACTGTGTCAATAATGACTGAAGAAAAGGTCACCCAAAATGTTTCTGATTCTACTCACAAAAATGGCTCCTATCTCCTTTCCCTGATTCCCTATGATACAGGAGAACTTGCTGGAGAATCTCAGGATCTTCCCTTAGCTTTGGGAAAACTCTGATTTCAGCCCCCTGTTCCGGGTGAAAGAGACTTTGTGAATCATATAGAAACCAACTACTGGTATTAGGGATGCTGCCAAAAGGGGTTTTGATGCCAGAGTGGTTTAAAATTCAAAAGCCCAAATCAAGCTTCTTTGAGAAGTTCCAGCCCCAATCGGTTTCAGAGTTCATTATTTAAAAGCTTTTCTATTAGAATTTGAGGACATGTGTAACATGAATGGACAGACCCTTTATATATTATTGAGAGATAATTGACTCTCAAGTATTTTATTTCTTCAAATACTATTCTAATTATATATCTCTTTAAAAATAGTAATGGATAGCAATGGATAATATTTTTGTCTCCCAAACAGTCAGTGCTACTTTTTAACTAAAAGTATAATTTAAGTTGAATCTGTTTGGTAGAACCGTAAATGATAAGATTACCAAATCATAATTTAGAAGGCCCTTTTCCTTTTACCCTAGTGCTTGGCTGCACGGTATAATCACCTAGGGAATTTTGAAAAATCTCAATGTCCAGATTAATTACAACAGAATTAATGCATGAAGGGCAGGCATCAGTATATTTTAAGACTTCTCAGAGGACTCTTGTGTGCAGGACAGGACTGGTGGACCTAACATGTGGTAGTACCTGTTTTAAAAACCACCTCTCTGCCCAGCACCTTCTCCTAGTTCTCCTAAGGTCTCATTAGGGCTAAAAGCTCAGAGTCCTTTCTGCCTTCCCTCCAGGGGCCTGTGGACACATGTTATCAATCCCTGTATAGAATAAGAAAGCCCTCATTTGTAGAATCTGCTGATTTTCCAATTTTATAAATGCTTCCAACTTGGTCTGTTTCACCACATGCCACCACTGAGTGTGGAGTTGGGAGAAAAAGGGTACAGTTAACTCTCTTGGGCCAGTTCCAGACACCTATGCCTCCTCTGTACCCACCCTCAGATATCCGGCTCTCCCTTAGGTGGAAGTAGGGATTCTGAACCACATGGATAAATACTTAGCTGTTTGTATTATAAACTGACTACCTGGGTATTCAGCTCAAGTAGCATAACATCTCCTCCCACCTACAGAGTACAGGTAAGCTTTGGGAAACACCTAGGGAATGCGCCTAAGGCTAAGATATTTGGCCAGTTGACCTTCATGCTAGACTTGATCCTGTGAGCCTAAGGTGAGTCATAGATACAGCTCCAGGCACCTGAGCTGACAGCAAGTTCCTGAGCCTGCAGAGTCGATAGCTAGTCTATGAATCAGGAATAGATTCACCAAGTAAACAAGGGAACCCCTGGCCTTTCCTTCTCCTCCTCCCTCATTACAACACATTTTCACGTAAGTAACTTTCCATAGTGAATCACTTCGACTTGCTTAGGAAGGCCAAGCAGATACTATCCGCCGGTGAAGAATTCTGCTGAAGCTCAGAGAGGTTAAGTGGGGTGACTCACCCGAGTTTGAGCAACTTGCTCAAGCTAGTACATAACGGAGCCAGGACTTGAACCTAGAGCTTCTGACCCCAAGTCTACTGCTCTCCTGACATACTGCCTTGTCTAGCAGCCACCTCCCCCCAATACATGGGCCCAGGCAATGTAGGTAATGGAGGAAGTAGAATGGAAAGTGGCTGATTCCTGCCTTCTGGTCCTGTGAACCAGTTCTCAGCCAGTTCTGATTTTGGAAAGCATGCCTCCTGGAACAAATTTGAGCTAACAAGGAACATGTTTCAGCTTGGGAAAAGTACTAAGTTGAGGATGACTTATGAAAGTCTTGTGTAATATAAATGGCTGATGAACTGTGATTCCAACTGCAATTAGGAGCAAATGAGCCCTTTCTGCCTCCCAGGGGCCTGTGGACACATGTTATCAATCCCTGTATAGAATAAGAAAGCCCTCATTTGTAGAATCTGCTGATTTTCCAATTTTATAAATGCTTCCAACTTGGTCTGTTTCACCACATGCCACCACTGAGTGTGGAGTTGGGAGAAAAAGGGTACAGTTAACTCTCTTGGGCCAGTTCCAGACACCTATGCCTCCTCTGTACCCACCCTCAGATATCCGGCTCTCCCTTAGGTGGAAGTAGGGATTCTGAACCACATGGATAAATACTTAGCTGTTTGTATTATAAACTGACTACCTGGGTATTCAGCTCAAGTAGCATAACATCTCCTCCCACCTACAGAGTACAGGTAAGCTTTGGGAAACACCTAGGGAATGCGCCTAAGGCTAAGATATTTGGCCAGTTGACCTTCATGCTAGACTTGATCCTGTGAGCCTAAGGTGAGTCATAGATACAGCTCCAGGCACCTGAGCTGACAGCAAGTTCCTGAGCCTGCAGAGTCGATAGCTAGTCTATGAATCAGGAATAGATTCACCAAGTAAACAAGGGAACCCCTGGCCTTTCCTTCTCCTCCTCCCTCATTACAACACATTTTCACGTAAGTAACTTTCCATAGTGAATCACTTCGACTTGCTTAGGAAGGCCAAGCAGATACTATCCGCCGGTGAAGAATTCTGCTGAAGCTCAGAGAGGTTAAGTGGGGTGACTCACCCGAGTTTGAGCAACTTGCTCAAGCTAGTACATAACGGAGCCAGGACTTGAACCTAGAGCTTCTGACCCCAAGTCTACTGCTCTCCTGACATACTGCCTTGTCTAGCAGCCACCTCCCCCCAATACATGGGCCCAGGCAATGTAGGTAATGGAGGAAGTAGAATGGAAAGTGGCTGATTCCTGCCTTCTGGTCCTGTGAACCAGTTCTCAGCCAGTTCTGATTTTGGAAAGCATGCCTCCTGGAACAAATTTGAGCTAACAAGGAACATGTTTCAGCTTGGGAAAAGTACTAAGTTGAGGATGACTTATGAAAGTCTTGTGTAATATAAATGGCTGATGAACTGTGATTCCGCAACTGCAATTAGGAGCAAATGAGTCAGATCCAGAGGACACCTGGGATCCTGAGAAATGGCTACAGAAATATGGTTTGAAAGCTCAGAAGCTGTCCTTTTACGATGTCATTGCTGACTGCTCCTTCCGCCACGCTGATGGAGTTGTTGATATAAAAGCCAAACCAGAGAACGAGTCGGTGCAGACCAGTGCGGTAAGTGAAGTAAATCCCTGGACCGGGGGCTGTCCCTGGGTAGGGCATTGAGAAGCAGGGTTAGACCCAGGGCAGGACCAAGGTTGACTGTCTATGAAGGATGCCCCTTCTGTTCTCTGCCTTATACTTCTCTGAATGATACTCATGGGAGGGGATATCAAGTCTGAGAATGGCTTCTAGATATAAATGAAGTAGATAAGAATTACACCTAAGCTGGGCATTGTACTTGTAGAAATCTGGGCGTTGTGCCAAAAAAGAAGTTCTCATATTGAATGGACAAAAGAAACTTCTGGTGAATGTGCCCCAAAGCAGGTATTTCTATCATCGTCTTGTACTGTCACCATCTTGGAGATACATTATACAAGTGACTTGTTTTCGTTTGCTAAGTCAAGTCTGACTCTTTGCGACGCTGTGGACTGTAGAATGCCAGGCTCTTCTGTCCTCCATTATCTCCCCAAAATTGCTCCAGTTCATGTCCATTGAGTCAGTGATATCTCTGCTTTTTAATACAATGTCTAGGTTTGTCATGGCTTTCTTTCCAAGGAGCAGCATCTTTTAATTTCATGGCTGCAGTCACCGTCCGCAATGATTTTGGGCAGCAAGAAAGTAAAATCTGTCACTGATTTCACTTTTTCATCTTCTATTTGTCACGAAGTGGTGGAACTGGATGCCATGATCTTCATTTTTGAATGTTGAGTTTCAAGGCAGTTTTCTCACACTCCTCTTTCACCCTCATCAAGACTGATTCCTGCCTTCTGGTCCTGTGAACCAGTTCTCAGCCAGTTCTGATTTTGGAAAGCATGCCTCCTGGAACAAATTTGAGCTAACAAGGAACATGTTTCAGCTTGGGAAAAGTACTAAGTTGAGGATGACTTATGAAAGTCTTGTGTAATATAAATGGCTGATGAACTGTGATTCCGCAACTGCAATTAGGAGCAAATGAGTCAGATCCAGAGGACACCTGGGATCCTGAGAAATGGCTACAGAAATATGGTTTGAAAGCTCAGAAGCTGCCCTTTTTACGATGTCATTGCTGACTGCTCCTTCCGCCACGCTGATGGAGTTGTTGATATAAAAGCCAAACCAGAGAACGAGTCGGTGCAGACCAGTGCGGTAAGTGAAGTAAATCCCTGGACCGGGGGCTGTCCCTGGGTAGGGCATTGAGAAGCAGGGTTAGACCCAGGGCAGGACCAAGGTTGACTGTCTATGAAGGATGCCCCTTCTGTTCTCTGCCTTATACTTCTCTGAATGATACTCATGGGAGGGGATATCAAGTCTGAGAATGGCTTCTAGATATAAATGAAGTAGATAAGAATTACACCTAAGCTGGGCATTGTACTTGTAGAAATCTGGGCGTTGTGCCAAAAAAGAAGTTCTCATATTGAATGGACAAAAGAAACTTCTGGTGAATGTGCCCCAAAGCAGGTATTTCTATCATCGTCTTGTACTGTCACCATCTTGGAGATACATTATACAAGTGACTTGTTTTCGTTTGCTAAGTCAAGTCTGACTCTTTGCGACGCTGTGGACTGTAGAATGCCAGGCTCTTCTGTCCTCCATTATCTCCCCAAAATTGCTCCAGTTCATGTCCATTGAGTCAGTGATATCTCTGCTTTTTAATACAATGTCTAGGTTTGTCATGGCTTTCTTTCCAAGGAGCAGCATCTTTTAATTTCATGGCTGCAGTCACCGTCCGCAATGATTTTGGGCAGCAAGAAAGTAAAATCTGTCACTGATTTCACTTTTTCATCTTCTATTTGTCACGAAGTGGTGGAACTGGATGCCATGATCTTCATTTTTGAATGTTGAGTTTCAAGGCAGTTTTCTCACACTCCTCTTTCACCCTCATCAAGAGGCTCTTTAGTTCCTCTTTGCTTTCTGCCATTACAGTGATATCATCTTCATATCTGAGGTTGTTGATATCTCTCCTGGCAGTCTTGATTTCAGCTTGTGAGTTATCCACCCTGGCATTTCGCATGATGTACTCTGCATAAAAGTTAAATAAGCAAAGTAAACAATATATAGCCTTGTCATACTCCTTTCCCGATTTTGAACTAATTAGTTGTTCCACGTAAGGACTAACTGTTGCTTCTTGTCCTGCATACAGATTTCTCAGGAGATAGGTAAGGTGTCTGGCATTTCCATCTCTTTAAAAATTTTCCAGTTTGTTGTGATCCACACAGTTAAAGGCTTTATCATAGTCAGTGAAACAGAAGTAGATATTTTTCTGGCTCTTCATTGCTTTCTCCATGATCCAAAGAATATTAGCAAGTGACTACTAGCCAGCATTTAGTGGATTTTCAATAAATGGAAAATTATATCCTCTAAAGGGTTATAACATGAAAAGGGTCTATACTGTAAACTTTTGAAAGCTGTATTTCCATTGTGACAATGGTTCTGAAAGGAATGCAGTTCTCCAAGTGCCCAACTCTGGTTTACAGTGGAAAGATAATGATTTGTAGTAGTGACTCCTAACCTTTATTATTTTAAGTTTTATATTGGAGTATTTCTATCATCGTCTTGTACTGTCACCATCTTGGAGATACATTATACAAGTGACTTGTTTTCGTTTGCTAAGTCAAGTCTGACTCTTTGCGACGCTGTGGACTGTAGAATGCCAGGCTCTTCTGTCCTCCATTATCTCCCAAAATTGCTCCAGTTCATGTCCATTGAGTCAGTGATATCTCTGCTTTTTAATACAATGTCTAGGTTTGTCATGGCTTTCTTTCCAAGGAGCAGCATCTTTTAATTTCATGGCAGCAGTCACCGTCCGCAACATCTTTGGGCAGCAAGAAAGTAAAATCTGTCACTGATTTCACTTTTTCATCTTCTATTTGTCACGAAGTGGTGGAACTGGATGCCATGATCTTCATTTTTGAATGTTGAGTTTCAAGGCAGTTTTCTCACACTCCTCTTTCACCCTCATCAAGAGGCTCTTTAGTTCCTCTTTGCTTTCTGCCATTACAGTGATATCATCTTCATATCTGAGGTTGTTGATATCTCTCCTGGCAGTCTTGATTTCAGCTTGTGAGTTATCCACCCTGGCATTTCGCATGATGTACTCTGCATAAAAGTTAAATAAGCAAAGTAAACAATATATAGCCTTGTCATACTCCTTTCCCGATTTTGAACTAATTAGTTGTTCCACGTAAGGACTAACTGTTGCTTCTTGTCCTGCATACAGATTTCTCAGGAGATAGGTAAGGTGTCTGGCATTTCCATCTCTTTAAAAATTTTCCAGTTTGTTGTGATCCACACAGTTAAAGGCTTTATCATAGTCAGTGAAACAGAAGTAGATATTTTTCTGGCTCTTCATTGCTTTCTCCATGATCCAAAGAATATTAGCAAGTGACTACTAGCCAGCATTTAGTGGATTTTCAATAAATGGAAAATTATATCCTCTAAAGGGTTATAACATGAAAAGGGTCTATACTGTAAACTTTTGAAAGCTGTATTTCCATTGTGACAATGGTTCTGAAAGGAATGCAGTTCTCCAAGTGCCCAACTCTGGTTTACAGTGGAAAGATAATGATTTGTAGTAGTGACTCCTAACCTTTATTATTTTAAGTTTTATATTGGAGTATAACTGATTAACAATGTTGCAATAGTTTCAGGTGAACAGCAAGGTGACTCAGCTGTATGTATACATGTATCCTTTCTCCTCCAAGCTCCCCTCCCATTTAGGCTGCCACATAATATTGAGCAGAGTGCCCTGTGCTCTACAGAAAGTCTTTGTTGGTTATCTGTTTTAAACATAGCAGTGTGTGCATGTTGATACCAAACTCCCTAACTATTCTTCGCACATGCTTTCCTCCCTATAAACGTAAGTTCTGTTCTCTAAGTCTCTGAGTCTGTTTCTATTATATAAGTACATTTGATATCATTTCTTTTTAGAGTCTACATGTAAATGATATGTGATATTTCTCCTTCTCTGCCTGACTGACTTCACTCAGTATGATGGCCTCTAGGCCCTTCATTGTTGCTACACATGGCATTATTTTGTTCTTTTTAATGGCTGAGTAATCCCTGGGTCGGGAAGGTCCCCTGGAGGAAAGCATGGCAACCCACTCTAGTATTCTTTAAAAAAAAAAAAAAAAAACAAAAAAAAACCCTTTATTTTACTTTTAACTTTTACAGAGTTTTTGTTGTTTACTGATATGTATGTTCCCAGATTAGTCATATGTGTCACTCTAGTATTCTTGCTGGAGAATCCCATAGACAGAGGAGTCTGGAGGGCTACAGTCCATAGGGTCACACAGAGTAGGACACAACTGAAGCAACTTAGCACACACACAGTATTCTATTGTATATATATGTAAGTGACTCCTAACCTTTAGTGAGCATGAGACATTGAATTTGAGACTGGTCCCAAGAATCTACCTTTATAATAATCTCCAGATGATACTGAAGCAGCTGGTCCAGGGGCCACACTTCGAGAAGTGCTCATGTGTAGAACAGGACCCAGAATATTGTCCAAAGTTTAGAATTATAGAAAGACTAAAAAGGGTCTCCACGTGAAACAGAAATATCGGGATAAAATGAATATCGTAAACTTGTAAAAGTGAAGGAAATCTCTTTTAGAAGGTGGTGAAAAGCCAGGCCCACACTGAAGGGAGAGCTACAATGCGAGGCCCACAGCAGACATGCCAGACATGGAAGCCCAGCAGAGACTGCCAGGAGAGGACCTGCAGTGTCCCTCTATGTGTCCTCCGAGGCTCTGATTCAGTGTCAGGATCATCACTGCAATGAAACCCCAGTCTATTTGACGCTGCCTCTTAGGCTCCTGGGTTCCACATGTCCTCCCAAGGAAGCACTGTTTTCTTGGGGGCCATGTTAGTCATGTGATGTTGTGTTTTTGCCTTCTTTTGCTGTATGTTTAGATTGAACTGCAAAGAGGAAAATATCAAAATTA
This sequence comes from Tragulus kanchil, assembly GCA_022376925.1. Lineage (NCBI taxonomy): Eukaryota > Metazoa > Chordata > Mammalia > Artiodactyla > Tragulidae > Tragulus > Tragulus kanchil. The sequence goes on from JAIOJX010000029.1 coordinate 97,848,467, forward strand.
AATTAGAAAAAATGCAGAATTGACGCAAGACTTGTTTCCTGGCTTACATGTTGGGATCCAGAGTAATTGTTACATTTCAGGGAAAGGATTTCTTCCCCCAGCACAGTTTTCTGATCCTGTAGACATTATTCAATAACATTATTAGTTCAGGAAATCATACCTAATTACATTTTCATTTTTTAAATACATTCGGCCCTGAATATTGAAGACTATGAATTCCTGTCAATTTGAACATTGCTTACTACAAGCTTCCTACAGTGTAGTATACACAGGTCTTCTCTAATGCTGATATTCTCCATTTCTTTCTTGATAAATTGAAAATAAAATTTTACAAGGATGGTTTGAAGAACTAGGCTTTATAAATGGAAAATTTTTACCTCAAATTTCTGATGGTAACAAATTCTAATACAGTAAAAGTTGAGAAGTGTACAATATAGCAATCCTCTGTCCAATATTGATGAAGAAGGACATTTTTACTTTCAGTATTTTGGGCTATGTATTGGAAACTGGATTTATTCCTAAAACTGTGATGTGTTTAAGGTAGAGAGAAACTAAGGAGAAACTGAGGCTGATTATTTAAAGTTATCCCCGATTCCCACTAGGCAACCCCCCTTAAACTTTTAACTATGAAAACTGCTTTGTAGGTAGGGATCCAGGAAATCTGGACCCTGAGAAATCAATGACTAAAAAGGCCTTGCTATGAAGCATTTCTAAGATGAATGAGCAGTTGAGGGGAGAAAACAAAAAATACTCTCTAACAGAGAGTAAACTACAGGCAGAGTCTAATAACTTGGTATTTTGGGGCTCCCTTGAAGTCATGATGCATTGAGCACAGAGCACAGAGCCAAATCTGATGTTCAGAAACCTACTCTAATTTCACCATTTATTCATCTAACAAATATTTATCAAGCTTTCACTATGTAGGGTAGAAAGTAGACCATCAGCTTCGAATGAGAAGTGTGTTAAGTTGCTTCAGTTGTGTCTGACTCTCTGCAACTCCACAGACTGTAGCCTGTCAGGCTTCTCTGTCCATGGGATTCTCCAGGCAAGAATGCTGGACCAGGTTGCCATTTCCTTCTCCAGTAGAATCAGAAGACCTGGATGTAAATGCTCCTTCTTTTGTTGTTGTTCAGTGGCTAAGTTGTGTCTGACTCTTTGCAACCCCATGGATTGTACCATGCCGGGCTTCCCTGTCTTTCTCTTTCTCCCTGAGTTTGCTCAGGTTCCTGTCCATTGAGTTGGTGATGCTATCTAACGATCTCATTCTCTGCCACCCCTTTCTCCTCCTGCCCTCAGTCTTTCCTAGTATCAAGGGTCTTTTCCAATGAGCCATCTCTAAGCATCAGGTGGCCAAAATATTGCAGCTTCAGCTTTAGCAACAATGAATATTCAGGGTTGATTTCCTTTAGGATGGACTGGTTTGATCTTGCAGTCCAAGGGACTCTTAAGAGTCTTCTCCAACACCACAGTTCAAAGGTATCAATTCTTCGGCACTCAGACTTCTTTATGGTCCAACTCTCACATCCATACATGAAGACTGGGAAAACTATACATTTGACTATATGCACCTTTGTTGACAAAGTGATCTGTTTGCTTTTTAATATACTAACTAGGTTTGTCATAGTTTTCTTTCCAAGGAGCAAGTGTGTTTTCATTTCATGGCTGCAGTCACCATCCAGTGATTTCAGACAGCAAGAAAATAAAATCTGTCACTGCTTCCACTTTTTCTCCTTCTATTTGCCATGAAGTGATGGGACTGGATGCCATGGTCTTAGATTTTAATGTTGAGTTTCTAGCCAGCTTTTTCACTCTCCTCTTTCACTCTTATCAAGAGATTGTTTAGTTCCTCTTCGCTTTCTGTCATTGGAATGGTATCATCTTCATATCTGAGGTTGTTGATATTTCTCCCAGCAATCTTGATTCTAGCTTGTGAGTCATGCAGCCTGGCATTTTGCATGATATGCTCTGCATAGAAATTAAATAAGCAGGGTGACAATGTACAGCTTTGTCATACTCCTTTCCCAATTTTGGACCAGTCACTTTTTCCGTAAGGTTCTAACTGTTTCTTCTTTATCTGCATACCAGGTTTGAATGAGGAGATATAGGTGTCAGTGCAAATTCTACCAGTTACTAAATATGAGATGTGAAAGATGATTTAGCCTGTTTGAGTCTTGCTCTCCACATCTGTGACAGGGGTTGGTATAAACTCTAAATTTGAAAATTGCATGTCTGAGCACTGTGCCTGGCACTTAGGAGATGCCCACTAGATGTTGCCTTCTTTGTTTTCTTCATCACAAACGTTGTGGATCAGAAAGGAGCAATGGAATACCTACCTGCTTTACATACAAGATGAATATTTGTGCACTTGTGTCATACATGAGAAAAATCAAGTCCCAGGGCCTCTGGGTGGTTAGACTGCCTTTCCTGAGGTCTCATGGCAGATGGAGGCAGGGTTTGAATTCAGACCTGCTGGACTCTCAGCACTGGGCTTTTCCAATTTTGACATTCTGGTGCCAGACATCTGGGTTGACTGCTTGCAGTCCAAGGGACTCTTAAGAGTCTTCTCCAACACCACAGTTCAAAGGTATCAATTCTTCGGCACTCAGACTTCTTTATGGTCCAACTCTCACATCCATACATGAAGACTGGGAAAACTATACATTTGACTATATGCACCTTTGTTGACAAAGTGATCTGTTTGCTTTTTAATATACTAACTAGGTTTGTCATAGTTTTCTTTCCAAGGAGCAAGTGTGTTTTCATTTCATGGCTGCAGTCACCATCCAGTGATTTCAGACAGCAAGAAAATAAAATCTGTCACTGCTTCCACTTTTTCTCCTTCTATTTGCCATGAAGTGATGGGACTGGATGCCATGGTCTTAGATTTTAATGTTGAGTTTCTAGCCAGCTTTTTCACTCTCCTCTTTCACTCTTATCAAGAGATTGTTTAGTTCCTCTTCGCTTTCTGTCATTGGAATGGTATCATCTTCATATCTGAGGTTGTTGATATTTCTCCCAGCAATCTTGATTCTAGCTTGTGAGTCATGCAGCCTGGCATTTTGCATGATATGCTCTGCATAGAAATTAAATAAGCAGGGTGACAATGTACAGCTTTGTCATACTCCTTTCCCAATTTTGGACCAGTCACTTTTTCCGTGTAAGGTTCTAACTGTTGCTTCTTTATCTGCATACCAGGTTTGAATGAGGAGATATAGGTGTCAGTGCAAATTCTACCAGTTACTAAATATGAGATGTGAAAGATGATTTAGCCTGTTTGAGTCTTGCTCTCCACATCTGTGACAGGGGTTGGTATAAACTCTAAATTTGAAAATTGCATGTCTGAGCACTGTGCCTGGCACTTAGGAGATGCCCACTAGATGTTGCCTTCTTTGTTTTCTTCATCACAAACGTTGTGGATCAGAAAGGAGCAATGGAATACCTACCTGCTTTACATACAAGATGAATATTTGTGCACTTGTGTCATACATGAGAAAAATCAAGTCCCAGGGCCTCTGGGTGGTTAGACTGCCTTTCCTGAGGTCTCATGGCAGATGGAGGCAGGGTTTGAATTCAGACCTGCTGGACTCTCAGCACTGGGCTTTTCCAATTTTGACATTCTGGTGCCAGACATCTGTATTCATATAACCTTTAGTTCTGCTGTGTTTCCATTTGGAAATCCATAAGGCACAGTTGTGAAATGCCATGTGGTGGGGTTCAGAGCAGAGAGCACATGGTCAGACTTTGAGAGGGGACGCATTTCTCTTTCCCTCTTTGCACTGTGCTGAAGATGTGGTTCCTTTTCCTGTCTGCATTGGGAGCATCAATACTGATCCCATCATGCCCTTCCAGCCTGCTTCCATCAGTCACCCCTGGACCCTTGGATTCTATCTCCCTTCTCTGAGCCTCCCTCTCTCCTTCCTGACTCTTAAAAGCCCTCCTGATCATTTCAAAGTATATCCATACATCAAATTATTATGTTGTACACTAAAATTAATATAATGTTAAATGTCAGTTATAGCTCAATTTAAAAATAGTCACTTCTTACATTAAGGCCCTTGAATGATTCCTTTTTTTCACTCAGAGGAACCAAGCCAGAGTCATTACCATCAGTGAGCAGGCTTTATAGCGTCTGCTTCCTGGTCCTCCTCTTGCTTCTCTAGCTTCATCTTGCTCCTTCCCTCTCTTACTCTATTTCAGCTACATTTCCCTTCCTCAAAATCCACAGATGTGCTTGGCAAACCCCAGGGTTTTTGTCCTGGCTGTGTCCTCAGATCCCCCAAACCCTCAAATGGCCACACGCTTTGTTCCCTCGGGTTTCAGTCATATTTCACCTTCTCTTTAAGGTTGTCCCTTTTAGGTTTTAACTTGCCCCCACCCCTCCCCTGTCCCTTAGCATTCTCTGCTCTCTTTCCTTGCCTTATTTGTCTCCATAGCATTTGTCATCCTTTGATCTGCTAGATGATTATTGGTTTATCATCTGGGTCTTTTCCTGTCATGTGAGTTCCACAAAGGCAGGAGGTTTGATTTTCATTTATGGGTTATCCTGGTGCCTAGAAGAGGGCCTGTTGGAGAGGTGCTTGATGCATTTATAAACTGGTTGGATGAGTGACAGTCACAGATCTTCTGAAAGTTCTCTTTATTGGAAGATTTTTCCTTGGGGCTTCCCTGGTGGCTTAGATGGTAAAGAGCCTGCCTGCAATGCAGGAGACCTGAATCCTATCCTGAGTGGGGAAGATCCCCTGGAGAAGGAAATAGCAACCCACTCCAGTATTCCTGCCTGGAGAATTCCATGGACAGAGGAGCCTGGTGAGCTACAGTCCATGGGGTCGCAAAGAGTCGGATAGGACTGAGTGAGCGACTAACACTTTTTCACACTTCTGTCCTTGGACCAGTTCTGTATGTCTGGAAGAGGGGCTAGATGTGGAATGGGGTTATTTGCCATCTTTCTTCATTTGGTGGAGGTGCCATCTGGGGACTTTTCTTTGATGGGTTTCTGAGCTGCTTCTGTCTTCTGTCTTTTCCTTAGGAGACCAACAAGAAGACAGTCCATGCGAAATACTGCAGCAGATTTCTCCACGCTCCCTGGAAGGATGGGAGCTTGGTCCACGTTTGCATTACCAAGGAGAAGTACATGTGGTACAGTGAGAGGGTTCATGCAGTCCTGGCCCAGATCCAGAGGAGGTTGGTGTACTTGCAAGAGAGCACAAATTTCAGTCTCTTGAAATTCAAATCTGCTTGAGCTCTTGGTGTAAATCTCAACCCAGGGTAGTGGCCTATAAGCATTGTTAAGTCAGGGTTGTCTTCTGATGGCTTGCTGGTGGCAACCATCATAACCAAAGGGGATGTTTGGATGCAGATTCTGGCCGCCCTGATGTCAGTGTAGACACTGAGGAACAGCAAAGATGTAGTTATCATGTTGATCAGGCATCACTGTAGGAAGCAAAGGAAGGCTTCTGCTTATGTTTTGTATTTTTTGTGGCCCTCAGGTGTAGTATACAAGACTGATCAGGCATCACTGTTAGGAAAAACAATTTGTCTCCATAGCATTTGTCATCCTTTGATCTGCTAGATGATTATTGGTTTATCATCTGGGTCTTTTCCTGTCATGTGAGTTCCACAAAGGCAGGAGGTTTGATTTTCATTTATGGGTTATCCTGGTGCCTAGAAGAGGGCCTGTTGGAGAGGTGCTTGATGCATTTATAAACTGGTTGGATGAGTGACAGTCACAGATCTTCTGAAAGTTCTCTTTATTGGAAGATTTTTCCTTGGGGCTTCCCTGGTGGCTTAGATGGTAAAGAGCCTGCCTGCAATGCAGGAGACCTGAATCCTATCCTGAGTGGGGAAGATCCCCTGGAGAAGGAAATAGCAACCCACTCCAGTATTCCTGCCTGGAGAATTCCATGGACAGAGGAGCCTGGTGAGCTACAGTCCATGGGGTCGCAAAGAGTCGGATAGGACTGAGTGAGCGACTAACACTTTTTCACACTTCTGTCCTTGGACCAGTTCTGTATGTCTGGAAGAGGGGCTAGATGTGGAATGGGGTTATTTGCCATCTTTCTTCATTTGGTGGAGGTGCCATCTGGGGACTTTTCTTTGATGGGTTTCTGAGCTGCTTCTGTCTTCTGTCTTTTCCTTAGGAGACCAACAAGAAGACAGTCCATGCGAAATACTGCAGCAGATTTCTCCACGCTCCCTGGAAGGATGGGAGCTTGGTCCACTTTTGCATTACCAAGGAGAAGTACATGTGGTACAGTGAGAGGGTTCATGCAGTCCTGGCCCAGATCCAGAGGAGGTTGGTGTACTTGCAAGAGAGCACAAATTTCAGTCTCTTGAAATTCAAATCTGCTTGAGCTCTTGGTGTAAATCTCAACCCAGGGTAGTGGCCTATAAGCATTGTTAAGTCAGGGTTGTCTTCTGATGGCTTGCTGGTGGCAACCATCATAACCAAAGGGGATGTTTGGATGCAGATTCTGGCCGCCCTGATGTCAGTGTAGACACTGAGGAACAGCAAAGATGTAGTTATCATGTTGATCAGGCATCACTGTAGGAAGCAAAGGAAGGCTTCTGCTTATGTTTTGTATTTTTTGTGGCCCTCAGGTGTAGTATACAAGACTGCATGACACCTCTCCTCTGTACTCTTGAATATTACATTTCAATACAACTGTTACAATGTTATAAAACATTTGAATACAATGAAATTTTATACATACACGTATACACACATATATATGTATATTAGAAATCAGCTAAAAAAATTTCATGTGATCCCTCTCAACCCTGCTGGTTCTTAAAATCTTGTAGTGCTTGTAAAAATCTAGTGTACTAGTGCTATGACCTCAACATCAGCTCCATGGGGTGACCCACCTTAACCTTTCACCTCCTGAATCCCAGGGGACAGCTCTAGACTATGAAGTATTTATTTATTTGTAGGTTCATGGGCCCTAAGTCAGATTCTAATCCCAGTCTGCCATCTGCTGTGACCCTGGGCAAGTTAGTATGTGCGTCAACTTTCTCATTTATGAAGTGGGAATAACAATACCATTTACAAATGTGTTCTGTGGATTAGACTAGATACTAAATCTAATGACTTTAGACCTGTCCCCAGTCTGCAGTCATCACTTGTAATCCAAGCTTCTTCCCTCCTTCCATGTCTTTCTGTTATAAAGCTACAAGTCATAGATACCTGTCTGCCCCATGTATACTTTTTTTTTCAAAACCCAGGTGGTGATGGGCTACTCAGAGAAAGTAATCCTTGTGTCTGGAGTCTTCTGTGCTTATGGTCTGGGATTGACTCCATGGGGAGAGTAATTTGGATTTCAGATCTGGAAAAATGGATGCTGCTTGAAAGACGTAAATTTTTCATGCAGTCCTGGCCCAGCCAGGGTTTACTTGCAAGAGAGCACAAATTTCAGTCTCTTGAAATTCAAATCTGCTTGAGCTCTTGGTGTAAATCTCAACCCAGGGTAGTGGCCTATAAGCATTGTTAAGTCAGGGTTGTCTTCTGATGGCTTGCTGGTGGCAACCATCATAACCAAAGGGGATGTTTGGATGCAGATTCTGGCCGCCCTGATGTCAGTGTAGACACTGAGGAACAGCAAAGATGTAGTTATCATGTTGATCAGGCATCACTGTAGGAAGCAAAGGAAGGCTTCTGCTTATGTTTTGTATTTTTTGTGGCCCTCAGGTGTAGTATACAAGACTGCATGACACCTCTCCTCTGTACTCTTGAATATTACATTTCAATACAACTGTTACAATGTTATAAAACATTTGAATACAATGAAATTTTATACATACACGTATACACACATATATATGTATATTAGAAATCAGCTAAAAAAATTTCATGTGATCCCTCTCAACCCTGCTGGTTCTTAAAATCTTGTAGTGCTTGTAAAAATCTAGTGTACTAGTGCTATGACCTCAACATCAGCTCCATGGGGTGACCCACCTTAACCTTTCACCTCCTGAATCCCAGGGGACAGCTCTAGACTATGAAGTATTTATTTATTTGTAGGTTCATGGGCCCTAAGTCAGATTCTAATCCCAGTCTGCCATCTGCTGTGACCCTGGGCAAGTTAGTATGTGCGTCAACTTTCTCATTTATGAAGTGGGAATAACAATACCATTTACAAATGTGTTCTGTGGATTAGACTAGATACTAAATCTAATGACTTTAGACCTGTCCCCAGTCTGCAGTCATCACTTGTAATCCAAGCTTCTTCCCTCCTTCCATGTCTTTCTGTTATAAAGCTACAAGTCATAGATACCTGTCTGCCCCATGTATACTTTTTTTTTCAAAACCCAGGTGGTGATGGGCTACTCAGAGAAAGTAATCCTTGTGTCTGGAGTCTTCTGTGCTTATGGTCTGGGATTGACTCCATGGGGAGAGTAATTTGGATTTCAGATCTGGAAAAATGGATGCTGCTTGAAAGACACCCCAACTGGCAGCTCCAGGATCTGTTTGTCCTCCTTCCACCAAGTGTCAGTGGTTGTTGGGATGTTTTCTTTCCCTTTGTATTTTCTGGAAGACTTCATAGGGAGTTTATATTATCTCCTGCTTAAATGCTCATAGCATTCACTACTGAAGCCATCTGGGCCTGAAGTTTTTGTGAGAAGATTTATTTATTTATTATTATCTTTTAATTTTTAATATTTATTTATTTATTTTATTTTGGCGGCACCAGGTCTTAGTTGTAGCACACAGGATCTTCGATGTTTGTTGCAGCATGTGGGAACTTTTAATTGCAGTAATGCAGGATCTTTTGAGGCATGTGGCATGAAGTCTTATTTGTAGCACATGGGATCTAGTTCTCTGCCCAGAGATCGAGCCTGGGTCCCCTGCATTGGGAGCACAAAGTCTTAGCCACTGAACCACCAAGGAAGCTTCTGTCAGAAGATTTTTAAAAATTATACATTCAATTTCTTTAAATACACTTAGAGCTGCCACTGGTCGTTTATGTCATCTTTCTTTTCTAATAAGTCTGACTAAAGATTGTCCATCCTATCAGTCTTTTCAAAGAACTGGTTTCAGGTCTCACTGTTGTTGTTTTTCTCTATAGGGTTTTCTTCTTTCTATGCCATTGCTACTGTACTCTTTATTATTTGCTCCTTTCTCTTTACTTTGGATTTAAGGTTTTTTTAAGATAGATGCTTAGATCACTGATTTTGACTTTCCTTTCTAATATAAACATTTAATTTAAATTTTGGTTCCCGGGCTTCCCTGACGTCTGAGTCTTTACAAATGTGTTCTGTGGATTAGACTAGATACTAAATCTAATGACTTTAGACCTGTCCCCAGTCTGCAGTCATCACTTGTAATCCAAGCTTCTTCCCTCCTTCCATGTCTTTCTGTTATAAAGCTACAAGTCATAGATACCTGTCTGCCCCATGTATACTTTTTTTTTCAAAACCCAGGTGGTGATGGGCTACTCAGAGAAAGTAATCCTTGTGTCTGGAGTCTTCTGTGCTTATGGTCTGGGATTGACTCCATGGGGAGAGTAATTTGGATTTCAGATCTGGAAAAATGGATGCTGCTTGAAAGACACCCCAACTGGCAGCTCCAGGATCTGTTTGTCCTCCTTCCACCAAGTGTCAGTGGTTGTTGGGATGTTTTCTTTCCCTTTGTATTTTCTGGAAGACTTCATAGGGAGTTTATATTATCTCCTGCTTAAATGCTCATAGCATTCACTACTGAAGCCATCTGGGCCTGAAGTTTTTGTGAGAAGATTTATTTATTTATTATTATCTTTTAATTTTTAATATTTATTTATTTATTTTATTTTGGCGGCACCAGGTCTTAGTTGTAGCACACAGGATCTTCGATGTTTGTTGCAGCATGTGGGAACTTTTAATTGCAGTAATGCAGGATCTTTTGAGGCATGTGGCATGAAGTCTTATTTGTAGCACATGGGATCTAGTTCTCTGCCCAGAGATCGAGCCTGGGTCCCCTGCATTGGGAGCACAAAGTCTTAGCCACTGAACCACCAAGGAAGCTTCTGTCAGAAGATTTTTAAAAATTATACATTCAATTTCTTTAAATACACTTAGAGCTGCCACTGGTCGTTTATGTCATCTTTCTTTTCTAATAAGTCTGACTAAAGATTGTCCATCCTATCAGTCTTTTCAAAGAACTGGTTTCAGGTCTCACTGTTGTTGTTTTTCTCTATAGGGTTTTCTTCTTTCTATGCCATTGCTACTGTACTCTTTATTATTTGCTCCTTTCTCTTTACTTTGGATTTAAGGTTTTTTTAAGATAGATGCTTAGATCACTGATTTTGACTTTCCTTTCTAATATAAACATTTAATTTAAATTTTTTTCTGGGCTTCCCTGGTGGTCCAGTGGGTAAAGAGTCCGCCTTGCAGTGGAAGGGGCACCGATAAGATCCCTGGCACCGGAAGATCCCACGTGCCGCGGAGCAGCTGTACCGGTGTGTCCAATTACGAGCCAGCGCTCTGAAGCGCATGCGCTGAAGCCGGTTGTCTGCAATGAGAGAGGTCACTGCGACGGGAGGCCCACACAGGTCAAAGAATTGAGATGGATGAAAATAAATAAACGAAGGGCCAATCAAAGAGGCCAAAAATAAAAAAAAATAATAAAATTAAAAATTTTGCTCTGAGTACTGCTATAGCTGTCTCTCACAAGTTTTGATATGTTGTATTTCAATTCCTAAACCTCAGAACATTTTCTAATTTATCCTTTGATTTCTTCTTTGACCAAAAGGTTATTCAGGAATTTGTTGTTCACGTCCTACGTATTTGTGGATTTTCCTGATAGCTTTTAATTTCGCTATAGACAGAGAAATACTGCATGGTTTCCATTATTATGAATCTATTGAAATCTTTTCATGTAGCCCAGAATATGAAGAGAAAACCCTTTTTGGGGCCTGGAGTGTACCTTATATATCTCAACTCAAGTGTGTTGATAGTACTATTCAAATCTTCCATATTCTTACTGATTTTCTGCTTAATTGTTCTGTAAATTATTGAGAGAAGAGTGCTAGAATCTCCAAGTATAATTGTGTATTTTTCCAGTTCTTCTTTCTATTATATCAGTTTTTTCTTCATGTATTTTGAAGCTCAATTAGCCAATGAATATACATGTGGGGTCATTATGTCCTGATTTTGTTATTATGAAATGTCCCTTTTTATCTTTGTTTAAACTCTTTGTTGTGGAATCAGCTTATTCTAAAACCACTGGAGCTATTCTGGTTTTCTTTTGATTATTTTCTGCAAGATTTATCTTTTTTCTATCCTTTTACTTTGCCTATATGTACTGTCTATTGAAACAGGCTTCTTATTGGCAGAATATGTAGAGATATTATTTTTAATCCAATCTGACAATCTCTGTCTTTTCATTGGAGTGGTAAGATCATTTCCATTTAATGTGATCATTAATTTGGTTGGATTTAAACCTAGGATCTTGCTATTTGTTTTCTGTTTGTCCCACCTGTTTTTTGTTCCCTTTTTATTCTTTTTCTGCTTTTTTTTGTTTGAGTATTTTTTATGATTCCATTTTATCTCCACTGTTGGCTTACTAACTCTACCTCTTCGTTTTGTTTTGTTGTGGTGTGACTGCTTTAGCATTTGTGGCATACATCCTTAACTTATCACAGCCTACCTTCAAATAATAATATATTGCTGGGGCTTCCATGATGGCCCAGTGGGTAAGGACACCACCTTGCAGTGCAAGGGGCACCAGTTTGATCCCTGGCCTGGGAAGATCCCACATGCCACGGAGCAGCTAGACTGATGTGTCCAAGTATGGAACCAGAGCTCTGGAGTGCATGCACCCAGAGCTGGTCCTCTGCAGTGAGAGAGGCCACTGCGATGGGAGGACCACGCAGGGCAAAGAACAAAGATAAGTAAATGAAAGACCAATAGAAGTGGCCAAAAAAAGTAATAATAATATATTGCTTCACATACATCATGAAAATCTTCCAGCTTGTATTTCCTGTCTTTTCTATTGTTGTCCTATGCTTAACTTCCAGATATGCTATAAGCATATGATTTATATATATCACATTTATATATGATACAAATATATCATAAATAATATTGTAAATAAATTCAAATTGAGAATAAGTGTATTTTGTACTTATTCACATATTTGATATTTCTGTTGCTCTTTACCCTTTTGGTATCGATCTTAGCACACGTCTGTTGATGATGAATTATCTCAGATGTTTTAGTCTGAGAAACTCTTGAATTTACTTTTATTTTTGGAAGATATTTTTGCTAAGTATAGAATTCTAGGTTTACAGTTTTATCTCTGCTTTAAAAATTGTTGGGCTTCCCTGGTGGTCCAGTGGGTAAGGACACCACCTTGCAGTGCAAGGGGTGCTGGTTCGATCACTGACCCAGGAAGATCCCACGTGCTGCGGAGCAGCTGGATCTCTGTGTCCAACTACTGAGCCAGAGCTCTGGAGCACATGTGCCCAGGACCTGTGCTCTGCAGCAAGAGAGGCCACTGTGGCAGGAGGCCCACACAGGCCAAAGAACAAAGATGGATGAAAATAGATAAATGAAAAACCAATAGAAGTGGCAAAAAAAGAAAAAAAAAAACACCACCAAAAAAAAAAAAATGTTTTCTATTCTCTTTTGATTTGCATGATTTATGATAAGAAGTCACCTAATGGGCTTCCCTGGTGATATACTGGGTAAAGAGTCTGCCTTGCACTGCAAGGGGCACCAGTTTGATCCCTGTGGGATCTTCTTTGTGGGAAGATGCCACGTGCTGCAGAGCAGCTGGACTGGTGTGCCCAGTTAGGAGCCCATGCTGTGCAACGGTAGAGGCCACTGCAATGGAAGACCCACACAGGACAAAGAGCAAAGATGGATGAAAATAAATAAATAAGAAACCAATAAAAGAGGCCAATTTTTTTTTTTTTAATGTAGAAATCCTTTTTTAAAAAAGTCACCTATTATTCTTACATTGTCTCTGGCTCCTTGTAAGATTTTTTTTTTCTTTATCACTAAATTTCAGTCATTATATTATGATGTGTCTTGGTGTCTTTTCTTCCCCTTTCTTTTTGGGCTCTTTGAATTTCTTGGATCTGTAGGTGTATTCTTTTCATCAAAATTGAAAATTTGGGGGTTTATTTCTTCAAATATCTTTCTGTTCCCTTTTCCCCCTCCTTATTTTCTAATTACACATATGTTAGACCCCCTGCTATTGTTCCATGGGTTGCTTAACCTCTGTTAAAATTTTTTACCTTTGTCTCTCTGTGTTTCATTTTGAATTTTTAACTATTGGTATGTCTTTCTTAAAGTTCTCTGATCTGCTAGTGTCTACTATTAATAGCATACAGTGTATTTTTCATTCCTGTTACTGTATTTCTCAAGACATTTTCTCAGAGGATTTTTTTATATCTTCCATTCCTCTCTTCATTCTTTTCCTGCTTTACCTTCTTGAGCATTTGAATTATGTTTATAATAGCTGTTTAACATCCTTTTAGAGAAGTCTATCGTCTGTGTCATTTTGACATCTGTTTCTATTGATCTGTTTTCTTCTGATTATGGATCATATTTTCCTGCTTCCTCTCTTCGTATGTTACATGTGCCCAGGACCTGTGCTCTGCAGCAAGAGAGGCCACTGTGGCAGGAGGCCCACACAGGCCAAAGAACAAAGATGGATGAAAATAGATAAATGAAAGACCAATAGAAGTGGCAAAAAGAAAAAAACCCCCACCAAAAAAAAAAAAATGTTTTCTATTCTCTTTTGATTTGCATGATTTATGATAAGAAGTCACCTAATGGGCTTCCCTGGTGATATACTGGGTAAAGAGTCTGCCTTGCACTGCAAGGGGCACCAGTTTGATCCCTGTGGGATCTTCTTTGTGGGAAGATGCCACGTGCTGCAGAGCAGCTGGACTGGTGTGCCCAGTTAGGAGCCCATGCTGTGCAACGGTAGAGGCCACTGCAATGGAAGACCCACACAGGACAAAGAGCAAAGATGGATGAAAATAAATAAATAAGAAACCAATAAAAGAGGCCAATTTTTTTTTTAATGTAGAAATCCTTTTTTAAAAAAGTCACCTATTATTCTTACATTGTCTCTGGCTCCTTGTAAGATTTTTTTTTTCTTTATCACTAAATTTCAGTCATTATATTATGATGTGTCTTGGTGTCTTTTCTTCCCCTTTCTTTTTGGGCTCTTTGAATTTCTTGGATCTGTAGGTGTATTCTTTTCATCAAAATTGAAAATTTGGGGGTTTATTTCTTCAAATATCTTTCTGTTCCCTTTTCCCCCTCCTTATTTTCTAATTACACATATGTTAGACCCCCTGCTATTGTTCCATGGGTTGCTTAACCTCTGTTAAAATTTTTTACCTTTGTCTCTCTGTGTTTCATTTTGAATTTTTAACTATTGGTATGTCTTTCTTAAAGTTCTCTGATCTGCTAGTGTCTACTATTAATAGCATACAGTGTATTTTTCATTCCTGTTACTGTATTTCTCAAGACATTTTCTCAGAGGATTTTTTTATATCTTCCATTCCTCTCTTCATTCTTTTCCTGCTTTACCTTCTTGAGCATTTGAATTATGTTTATAATAGCTGTTTAACATCCTTTTTAGAGAAGTCTATCGTCTGTGTCATTTTGACATCTGTTTCTATTGATCTGTTTTTCTTCTGATTATGGATCATATTTTCCTGCTTCTCTGTGTGCCTGGTAATTTTCCATTGAATGCCAAACATTTTGAATATAGCATTGTTGGGGAATGGATTTTGTTGTAATTTTTATGTATGTTCTACAAGGAAGTTAAGTTACTTGGAGTGCAGTTAAGCTACTCAGTGACTTGCTTTTAAGTTATGTTGGCATAGTGCCTACAGAGAGGCACCTTAGTCCAGGATTGATTTGGTCCTATTACTAAAGCACTACCCTTGTGAGGACTCCACTTGATGCCACATACATTATGGAGGCCTTTCCACCCTGGCTGGTTGGAAGATGAGCTATTTCAAGCCCTGTGTATGCTCTGAGGGATTGGTCCAGCTATTCCTTTTATGGTGGTTTATTCCCTGGCTTCAGGAATTTCTTCACCTGCATGCCCTGATCATAACCTAGCCAGAATCTCTAGAGCATTCTCCTGCAGGTCTCTGGAGCACATTCTCTCCCATTCTCCCTGGAGCACATTGTCTTCCTTTCTCTCTCTCCTTCCATACCTCCCCAACCCTCTTTCTTTCCTTTGCAGCACTCTCCTCTTCAATGTTTTGCCCTATAAAGTCTAGTTGACAGGGGCTCACTGAACTCTAAACTCAGTTTCAAATATTTTTGTGTCAGCTCCGCCCTCTCTCCTAGACTTTGTCTGCAACCATGAACTTTCTGAACCATTTACATCCTGTGATGGGATCCTGAGCCTGAAATATTTTTTCTTTCTGTTCCCTTTTCCCCCTCCTTATTTTCTAATTACACATATGTTAGACCCCCTGCTATTGTTCCATGGGTTGCTTAACCTCTGTTAAAATTTTTTACCTTTGTCTCTCTGTGTTTCATTTTGAATTTTTAACTATTGGTATGTCTTTCTTAAAGTTCTCTGATCTGCTAGTGTCTACTATTAATAGCATACAGTGTATTTTTCATTCCTGTTACTGTATTTCTCAAGACATTTTCTCAGAGGATTTTTTTATATCTTCCATTCCTCTCTTCATTCTTTTCCTGCTTTACCTTCTTGAGCATTTGAATTATGTTTATAATAGCTGTTTAACATCCTTTTTAGAGAAGTCTATCGTCTGTGTCATTTTGACATCTGTTTCTATTGATCTGTTTTTCTTCTGATTATGGATCATATTTTCCTGCTTCTCTGTGTGCCTGGTAATTTTCCATTGAATGCCAAACATTTTGAATATAGCATTGTTGGGGAATGGATTTTGTTGTAATTTTTATGTATGTTCTACAAGGAAGTTAAGTTACTTGGAGTGCAGTTAAGCTACTCAGTGACTTGCTTTTAAGTTATGTTGGCATAGTGCCTACAGAGAGGCACCTTAGTCCAGGATTGATTTGGTCCTATTACTAAAGCACTACCCTTGTGAGGACTCCACTTGATGCCACATACATTATGGAGGCCTTTCCACCCTGGCTGGTTGGAAGATGAGCTATTTCAAGCCCTGTGTATGCTCTGAGGGATTGGTCCAGCTATTCCTTTTATGGTGGTTTATTCCCTGGCTTCAGGAATTTCTTCACCTGCATGCCCTGATCATAACCTAGCCAGAATCTCTAGAGCATTCTCCTGCAGGTCTCTGGAGCACATTCTCTCCCATTCTCCCTGGAGCACATTGTCTTCCTTTCTCTCTCTCCTTCCATACCTCCCCAACCCTCTTTCTTTCCTTTGCAGCACTCTCCTCTTCAATGTTTTGCCCTATAAAGTCTAGTTGACAGGGGCTCACTGAACTCTAAACTCAGTTTCAAATATTTTTGTGTCAGCTCCGCCCTCTCTCCTAGACTTTGTCTGCAACCATGAACTTTCTGAACCATTTACATCCTGTGATGGGATCCTGAGCCTGGACCACAGAGGCAGTCCGGCTTACAGAACCATGTGATGCTTGGTTATTATTGGGATCTGGGGTTGCTTGATTCTTTCCATAAGCTTCATTGAAGCTTCAGGAATGTGCTGGCATTACTAGCTTGACTGCAGTCTGCAGGGTTAGAAGAATAAATGGTGTGAAGTGATAGCTGAAGGCCTCAAAATATCAGATGACTGGAAGTAATTTACTTTTGGCTTTGGAGCCCAGTATTGGATTGATTTTTCCATCCTATCGATTTTCCTCTGTAGATGTATCATTAAGTTAGGGAGATGCTTTTACTGCCACAGCCTCTAACCATTCACTTTCAACTATTTCCTGCCCAGGATTAAATGGCTACAGGAGGGGAGTCAAGGCCTCTTTGGAAAAGTGCCTAGTGATTGTGTCTACATCCTCGTCGACACGTCTCACTCAATGAAGAGGAAACTGGATCTGGTGAAGAACAAGATCATCCAGCTCATACAGGTGAGACAGTGCTGTAGGGATCAGGCACCACAGGACTGTGCAGCATGAGTACATCTCCACCAGTCATGACCTGTGGTGGTTATGAGAAATGCACAGGCCAGGTTTGCACTCAGAAATTAACAGGAAAGCTACTTCAGAAAAAGGCTCCCTTATACCAGTGAGAGAGAGAATCCTCAGTTCTTTGGAAATAGATCCATCCATCAGCAGGTCCTTCCTGTAATGTACAGGCTGCTAAGTGAACTTGTATGTCCATCATCCCAGGTTTGTTGTATCCTGAAATCTGTAGTGTGCCCATGTCTCCATTGTTTTCTAGATACTCTTCAGCTGGTCATGCTTATTTTAAATTTGCAATGAATGTTAGGGATGCTACATGCCCTGGCCCCAGAACTGATGTGAAGGGGGATCATGGGCTGATGGTCAGGAGTTTCTCATCCTTTTCCCACCTGTGCCACCTCAGAGCTGTGTGACCCAAAGCAGATAGTACTCTCTGCCTCCTTGTTTCCACACCTGTAAATGGGTATCACAGTATTGTCATGAGTTGGTAGTATTGATGTGAGTGTGAACCATAGAAAACAATTACGGGGAATGTTTGACAAATACAAAATACAGTTTCTAATGTGATGCACTTCCACTGGAGAAACATGGGCTGATGGAAAATAAGTGAATACATCTACAACAATAATAGCAAAAAGTTGTTGACCAAGTGAAGACGCTATTTTGGATTTCTTGTTTTCTTTAAGCATATTGCATTTAGTGTGCGTATTTAGTACACGATTAGTGTCAGTATCAAAGACAAGATTTAATGTCACATTTTACATATACAAACTTATACATACATGTGATACATACATTCATACATATATGCATTTGTAAAGTTTTAATATACAAATTGAGTATAAATTTTATTTAAATTCCTCTTGTACTAGATCAGATTTTCTCTGTTGAATGTAGGTTTTAGCTTCTAGAACTGAAAAGAGATATCATAATGATTAAAATGTTTCAAACCATGACCTGTCCTAATCTCTTCTCACACTTGAGTGGTTTTTATGGCTAAATAATAATTATCTCTTACAGGAACAGCTGAAACATAAAAGGAAATTCAATTTTGTGCAGTTTGATGCTCAAGCCAGTGCTTGGCGGGAAAAGCTTGTTGAAATCAATGAGGATAATTTGGAAAAGGCCCAGGCCTGGGTTAGAGACATGGAGGTAAGAAGGAGGTTGAGTCTGGGAGAAGAAGAGTAGAGATCAGGATAGAAATGCTAAAGAAACTGTTTTGAGCTTCAGGGATGGCCATGGCTTCACATAGACATTCATTTTGCTTACAAAGGTCATGTTAATCCAATCTTTGTAGTCAATGTCTAACATTTAGATAGGCTTCTATTGATCCCATAGCAGATAGTATTTTCTCTGGCCTAAATCCTTTGTTTCCCACACCTGAATGTTAGGGATGCTACATGCCCTGGCCCCAGAACTGATGTGAAGGGGGATCATGGGCTGATGGTCAGGAGTTTCTCATCCTTTTCCCACCTGTGCCACCTCAGAGCTGTGTGACCCAAAGCAGATAGTACTCTCTGCCTCCTTGTTTCCACACCTGTAAATGGGTATCAC
Source organism: Tragulus kanchil (assembly GCA_022376925.1). NCBI lineage: Eukaryota > Metazoa > Chordata > Mammalia > Artiodactyla > Tragulidae > Tragulus > Tragulus kanchil. The sequence continues at coordinate 97,867,057 of JAIOJX010000029.1, forward strand.
AGTATTGTCATGAGTTGGTAGTATTGATGTGAGTGTGAACCATAGAAAACAATTACGGGGAATGTTTGACAAATACAAAATACAGTTTCTAATGTGATGCACTTCCACTGGAGAAACATGGGCTGATGGAAAATAAGTGAATACATCTACAACAATAATAGCAAAAAGTTGTTGACCAAGTGAAGACGCTATTTTGGATTTCTTGTTTTCTTTAAGCATATTGCATTTAGTGTGCGTATTTAGTACACGATTAGTGTCAGTATCAAAGACAAGATTTAATGTCACATTTTACATATACAAACTTATACATACATGTGATACATACATTCATACATATATGCATTTGTAAAGTTTTAATATACAAATTGAGTATAAATTTTATTTAAATTCCTCTTGTACTAGATCAGATTTTCTCTGTTGAATGTAGGTTTTAGCTTCTAGAACTGAAAAGAGATATCATAATGATTAAAATGTTTCAAACCATGACCTGTCCTAATCTCTTCTCACACTTGAGTGGTTTTTATGGCTAAATAATAATTATCTCTTACAGGAACAGCTGAAACATAAAAGGAAATTCAATTTTGTGCAGTTTGATGCTCAAGCCAGTGCTTGGCGGGAAAAGCTTGTTGAAATCAATGAGGATAATTTGGAAAAGGCCCAGGCCTGGGTTAGAGACATGGAGGTAAGAAGGAGGTTGAGTCTGGGAGAAGAAGAGTAGAGATCAGGATAGAAATGCTAAAGAAACTGTTTTGAGCTTCAGGGATGGCCATGGCTTCACATAGACATTCATTTTGCTTACAAAGGTCATGTTAATCCAATCTTTGTAGTCAATGTCTAACATTTAGATAGGCTTCTATTGATAACACTGGTCTTGGCTCAAGTCTCAGGCCCTTTATGAAAGCAAATTTCAAAATATAATTTTTTTTATTTAAACATTCACAGTTGTTTCTTCTGAAACTTCATTCTTATTTCAAGTGATATATTACAGCTACTTTAAACAGTAGACCTTGTTCAAAAGTGATGATCTTGTGGAAACACGATATAATGTAAGCTGTTAGGGCTGAAAGCCAGCACAGAGAGCAGCAGGATGTAGTAAAAGAGTGAAATCATTTCTTCAAGGCTGCATTTTACTTGGAGAATTTTGAATCTACACAAATTACTGGGAAGAATTTGCCTTTACTCAAATTTTCTTTTGTCTTGAAATTATCTTAATTTTAAAGGTTCTTTTTCTAGAATCATATAGGATTCCAGATATTTAAGATATACTAAAATTGAGACCAAGGACTATTCTTAAAAAGTCAAACACAGATCATAAATACCTTTACAATTATTCAGTGCTGGAATTAGAGTTCCAGATTTGACAGGAAGCTACACATGACTATCAGTGGAACTCCCTGAAGACTAACTGGGCAAGGTTTTCCCTGTCAGTGGGATGTTCTGGAGTTCCTTTGGGATTTTTTTTTTTTTTTTAATGGGAGGAGGCGGGCTTGCCTGGTCCAATGGTTAAGAATTTATCTGCCAATGCAGGGGACATGGGGTCAATCCCTGATCCAGGAAGATTCCACATGCTGTGGGATAACTAAGTTTCTGTGCCACAACTACTGAGTCCATGCTCTAGAGCCCATGGTGCACATCAAGAGAAGCCACTGCTATGAGAAGCTTACATACCACAGCAAAGAGTAGCCCGTGCTCTCCATAACTAGAGAAAGCCTGTGCACAGAAACAGAGAGCCAGGACAGCCAAAAATAAATAAATGAACACATTTTAAAATGAGGTGGGGGTCCAGTTTTCTGGTGGTCCTTCTTTCACTGCCAAGGGTCTGGATTCAGTCCCTGGTCAGGGAACTAAGATCCCACAAGCCATGCATCTTTTTAAAGAAAATAAAATAAAGAAATAAATAAAGGGAGGAGGAAATCTGTTTTATAACAAAAACAAGCCACTGTTTTGAGCTTCAGGGATGGCCATGGCTTCACATAGACATTCATTTTGCTTACAAAGGTCATGTTAATCCAATCTTTGTAGTCAATGTCTAACATTTAGATAGGCTTCTATTGATAACACTGGTCTTGGCTCAAGTCTCAGGCCCTTTATGAAAGCAAATTTCAAAATATAATTTTTTTTATTTAAACATTCACAGTTGTTTCTTCTGAAACTTCATTCTTATTTCAAGTGATATATTACAGCTACTTTAAACAGTAGACCTTGTTCAAAAGTGATGATCTTGTGGAAACACGATATAATGTAAGCTGTTAGGGCTGAAAGCCAGCACAGAGAGCAGCAGGATGTAGTAAAAGAGTGAAATCATTTCTTCAAGGCTGCATTTTACTTGGAGAATTTTGAATCTACACAAATTACTGGGAAGAATTTGCCTTTACTCAAATTTTCTTTTGTCTTGAAATTATCTTAATTTTAAAGGTTCTTTTTCTAGAATCATATAGGATTCCAGATATTTAAGATATACTAAAATTGAGACCAAGGACTATTCTTAAAAAGTCAAACACAGATCATAAATACCTTTACAATTATTCAGTGCTGGAATTAGAGTTCCAGATTTGACAGGAAGCTACACATGACTATCAGTGGAACTCCCTGAAGACTAACTGGGCAAGGTTTTCCCTGTCAGTGGGATGTTCTGGAGTTCCTTTGGGATTTTTTTTTTTTTTTTAATGGGAGGAGGCGGGCTTGCCTGGTCCAATGGTTAAGAATTTATCTGCCAATGCAGGGGACATGGGGTCAATCCCTGATCCAGGAAGATTCCACATGCTGTGGGATAACTAAGTTTCTGTGCCACAACTACTGAGTCCATGCTCTAGAGCCCATGGTGCACATCAAGAGAAGCCACTGCTATGAGAAGCTTACATACCACAGCAAAGAGTAGCCCGTGCTCTCCATAACTAGAGAAAGCCTGTGCACAGAAACAGAGAGCCAGGACAGCCAAAAATAAATAAATGAACACATTTTAAAATGAGGTGGGGGTCCAGTTTTCTGGTGGTCCTTCTTTCACTGCCAAGGGTCTGGATTCAGTCCCTGGTCAGGGAACTAAGATCCCACAAGCCATGCATCTTTTTAAAGAAAATAAAATAAAGAAATAAATAAAGGGAGGAGGAAATCTGTTTTATAACAAATAGATTTTGTCCTAACCGGCCACCATAGGCTGGGAAAGAGTATTATATTTGTTCCCTGTTTGTTAAATGTCCAGGGTTATCCACTGAAGTTTCTTTTACCGACTCTAGGTAATGGAAAATATCTTAATTCAGAGCCCACTAATTTAGAGCTGTGAGAATAGGATTTTATATATGTAATCTCATTGGATCAAAACATTATTGGGTTTATTTTAACATAAAAATCATTAATGAACAGAATCAGCCATTTAAATGGCTAAAAAATATCATTTTCTATAAAATGTGATTCTGCTGTCTTCAAAAACCTTCACTGAAAAACCTTTGCTTGCTTGCTGAATGTGTAAAATTCATTTTCAAGAACACCAGATTCCTCTGTTATTCTTTGGACTGGTTTGGTCCAGGAATCAACCCTATCAGTTTAGAACACCACTCATGTGTTCTGAGCCTGCTGTGCACTAATGTCACAGAGCCACAGTCAGCTGACATAGGTCAGGTCAGAGTATTTTTAAATTTTTAATTATTGTATTTATTTATTTATTTTTGACTATTTTAGGTTTTCACTGCTGCTGCAGGCCCTTCTCAGGTTGCAGGGAGTAGGGGCTGCAGTGACTTCTCTTGTTGTGGAGCTCGGGCTCTAGGACACATGGTCTTCACTAGTTGCGGTAAATGGACTCCATAGTTGCATCTCCAAGTCTCACAGGCTTAATAGTTGTGGCTCACGGGCTTAGTTGCTCTGCATCATGTGGTATCTTCCAGGATCAGGTGTCGAACCCGTGTCTCCTGCATTGGCAGGCGGATTCTTTACCACTGAGCCACCATTTGGTTCCATTTGGTTCTCCATCATGTCTTTTATTTCTTTCATGAGACTTTCTATTTCTTTGATGCTGCTTTTTAATTTTATTTCAAGATCATTGATCATTGCTAGTTGAAGCGTTTTTTTCATGGCTGCTCTAAAACCTTTGTCAGATAATTCTAACATCTCTGTCTTCTTGCTGTTGTTATCTATTGTCTTTTTCATTTTGAGGCTGAGAGCTTACTGGTTCTTGGTACAATGAGTGCCATAAGTTATATACAAATACTATGACATTTTATTTAAGGGACTTGAGCATCTGCAGATTTTGGTGTCTTGTCAGGGAGAGAGGGCCCTGGACAAACCACTGTGGATACTGAGAGACAACTGCACTTTGAACTCTTTGAGAAGACTTCTTCATATTCCTACTGTTTTTGTTTGTTCATTTTTAATTGATTTTTATTTATTTGACTATGTCAGTTCTTATTGCTGCATGCAGGATCTTTGTTACATCATGTGAAATCTCCTGTTGCAGCACACAGTTTCTTTAGTTGTGTTGCCTGGGCTACGGAGCACACTGGCCCAGTAGCTATTTATTTATTTGGCTGTGTTTGATCTTAATTGCAGCACTTGGACTCTCTAGTTGTGACATGCAAGGCTCAGTAGTTCTGGCACCCTGACTTAGTTGCTCTGCATCATGTGGTATCTTCCAGGATCAGGTGTCGAACCCGTGTCTCCTGCATTGGCAGGCATTCTTTACCACTGAGCCACCATTTGGTTCCATTTGGTTCTCCATCATGTCTTTTATTTCTTTCATGAGACTTTCTATTTCTTTGATGCTGCTTTTTAATTTTATTTCAAGATCATTGATCATTGCTAGTTGAAGCGTTTTTTTCATGGCTGCTCTAAAACCTTTGTCAGATAATTCTAACATCTCTGTCTTCTTGCTGTTGTTATCTATTGTCTTTTTCATTTTGAGGCTGAGAGCTTACTGGTTCTTGGTACAATGAGTGCCATAAGTTATATACAAATACTATGACATTTTATTTAAGGGACTTGAGCATCTGCAGATTTTGGTGTCTTGTCAGGGAGAGAGGGCCCTGGACAAACCACTGTGGATACTGAGAGACAACTGCACTTTGAACTCTTTGAGAAGACTTCTTCATATTCCTACTGTTTTTTGTTTGTTCATTTTTAATTGATTTTTATTTATTTGACTATGTCAGTTCTTATTGCTGCATGCAGGATCTTTGTTACATCATGTGAAATCTCCTGTTGCAGCACACAGTTTCTTTAGTTGTGTTGCCTGGGCTACGGAGCACACTGGCCCAGTAGCTATTTATTTATTTGGCTGTGTTTGATCTTAATTGCAGCACTTGGACTCTCTAGTTGTGACATGCAAGGCTCAGTAGTTCTGGCACCCTGACTTAGTTGCTCCGAGCCATGTGGGGTCTCATTCCCCGATCAGGGATCAAACTCACGTCCACTGCATTGAAAGGTGGATTCTTAACCACTAGACCACCAAGGAAAGTCCCCTTACTGTGTTTTTCATTATTAGTATTTTCTTTCTGCTATTTCTTAAGGTTTCCATCTCTGCTGAAATTACTCACCTGGTCTTGAATGTTGTTCACCTTTACCATTAGAGGTTTAAATGTATGAATCACAGTTACTTTAAATTTTCTATCAGATGGTTTCAGCCAGCATCTGAGTCACATTTGAGTTTGTTTCTGATGAGTGCTTTTGTTTCTTGGTAGTATATTGTATATTCTTCTATTTGGTATGTTTATTTTTTGTTAAGAGCTGAACATAATGTGTAGTGTACAGAGATTGAGATAAACGTATTTTGTGTCTAGAAATGAGCATGACTTTCTTTTGTGGCATGGGTTGAATTAATCTAATTAATCTAATCTGAGGTTGTTTTGTTTGCACCATAGCCCTCATACTCTTGTAGTGATGCTTAGAATTAGGGTGGGAGAAAAGGAGCCAGAGAATTGTCTGTTCCACCCTCAGCTTTTGATTTTTCCCTTTATGCTGGGCTTCAGAGGGACCATTTCTCTTGCCAGTTACTTGTTAGCTGATGTTTCTAGGGGAGTGATTGGGGGTTGGTCGTGTTCTCTGAATAAGCCTTCATCTTAAGGGTATGGTGTTCAGGAGTTCCAGGGGTGTGACCTTGTCAGTATATCTGGGCCCAGCACGTAGCCCTGTGGCTTCCCCAAGTGTAGGGACTTGGTTGTTTCCTCTTTCATTCACCAGCTTTCCTGGGTTTTAACCAGTGCCCTAAGGGTGAGTGTATTGCTTCCTGCCTTTCATCCCTCCACCATACCCTCTCCCCACAACACACACACAAAGGCCTTTGTTCTACAGAAGAGAGAGAGGACAGGGTCTCTCGGGAGGAGGTTCCTGTGTCACTGGCCCTCTCCTCCAGCTCTGCTCCATGAAGGAGATTTTTCTCTAGGCTCTCTCAGTCTATTCTGTGAGACCGGTGGGGTTAGTGGTGAAACAGTCTTCTAGAGAGTGCTGAACTTCCCTGGTGGTCCAGTGGTTAAGAATTCACCTTGCAATACAGAGAACATCAGTTCAATCCCTGGTCAGGGAAGTAAGATGCCCATTGTGGGGCAGCTAAGCATGCTGCAAATACTGAGTGTGCTGCACATACTCAAACCTAGAGCCGATGTTCCACAACAAGAGGAGCTATGGCAATGAGAAACTTGTGCGCAGGAACTAGAGAGTAGCCTCCACTCTCCACAACTAGAGAAAGCTTGTGTGCAACAACAAAGACCCAGTGCTGCAAAACAAAAAATGAATAAACATATCAAAAAATGAAAGAGTAGGCTTCCCTGGTGGTCCAGTGGGTTAACAGTACACCTGGCAGTGCAAGGGGCACTGGTTCAATCCCTGGCCTGGGAAGATCCCACATGCCACAGAGCGGCTGGGCTGGTGTGTCCAATTTTGAGACCAGCACTCTGGAGCGCATGCACCCAGAGCCGGTGCTCTGCAACAAGCAAGGCCACTGCAATGGGAGGCCCACACATGCCAAAGAATAAAAAAGGTGGATGAAAATAAATAATAAATTTTTAAAAATTGAAGATAAAAATGAAAGAGTGTTGATGCCTTGTATTGTAGCCTCTAGCCAACATACACCTAAAGCTTCTGCTGATTCACCGGGTACACCAGCCCAGCTCTCTTACACTATCTGACTGCATCCTGCATCCTGTCCCATGGGCCAGGGCTTGCATCTCACCCGACTCTCCAGGTGCCCACCTCTCCCCAGATTTGGGGTCAGTTGGTTGCCCTGTGACCTGAGTGTTACACTCACAGGTGTAACAAAAGTCATGTACTTGCTGTTTGTCTGATTCTGTTTCATTCTAGAGTGACAGTTCTCTCCATCCCTGGACAGAAACTGCAGGGGTTTCACAGTTTTACAGCTTTCTGTACCTCCAGATTGCTCATGACACCACACTCGTCTTGACTCAATATTGGGTGTCATAAATCAATCCTGGTTGAAAACAAACATGGTCCCCGCCCAGGTGTATTCAGACTGCATGTTTAAACCGCGCTGACAGCTGAATGAACAGTAACTGAGTTAGTGCCTCCCAGAGAAACACACAAAGATAAAATTAAATTAAGAGCTCTGTCGTCGGGACAGGAAATCCATCGCCCTGGCTTCTGGCTCTCCTGGGACTGTCTGCATAGACACTTTTATGATACATCCAAGGATTTGGCTTCTTGAAGTTCCTGGGCTGAAATTACTCAGTATAATTTAAATATATCTTTTAGTTCACGAGTACTTTCTTTTCTTTTAGGAGGCAGAGAATAAATAACACTTGTTTGTGAGATCTTTTTGAGATTGAAGTGTGCATTTGGTATGTCTCTCTGTCTCTCTTTTGTAGATTGGAAGTTCCACAAACACCCTTAGTGCCTTGAAAATTGCTTTTGCTGATAAAGAAACACAAGTAATCTACCTTTTGACAGATGGGAGACCTGATCAGGTACTTCAAATTGGAAACATAGATAGATTCACTAATCCCTGAAAGTGAAAGTTGAGAGTGGGTACTGGGGCACATTTTTCACTGCCACCAAAAAGCTGTTGAGAGACAATTGCTTGGCTTAGAGACCCAGAAGTGAGGTAAATCACAGACATCCACACTGAGAAATTCCTTTGTCTGCTGCAACACTGAGGAAAATTTATGTAACAATGTTGTCTGGTTAATTTGATGCACACCCATAGGCCTGGAGAACAACCCCATGAAAGGAGATGTCTGCCTGCCATGGAAGACTGGTTTATATTTTATAATAAACTAAAGAGCAAGGAGATTCTTTCTGATTGTTTCCCTTCGGGGACATTGACTCTAAGCATGTCACTGCACAATGTCCTTGGTTTTACCCCTAATTTTAACTTAGTAATCATTTAAACAAAAGCATGCCTTTCTGGTGAAATGTTCTTTTTTTTGTGAAATGTTTGAAAACTCTTCTCCACCACAAACTCGTTTCACAGTTTTACAGCTTTCTGTACCTCCAGATTGCTCATGACACCACACTCGTCTTGACTCAATATTGGGTGTCATAAATCAATCCTGGTTGAAAACAAACATGGTCCCCCAGGTGTATTCAGACTGCATGTTTAAACCGCGCTGACAGCTGAATGAACAGTAACTGAGTTAGTGCCTCCCAGAGAAACACACAAAGATAAAATTAAATTAAGAGCTCTGTCGTCGGGACAGGAAATCCATCGCCCTGGCTTCTGGCTCTCCTGGGACTGTCTGCATAGACACTTTTATGATACATCCAAGGATTTGGCTTCTTGAAGTTCCTGGGCTGAAATTACTCAGTATAATTTAAATATATCTTTTAGTTCACGAGTACTTTCTTTTCTTTTAGGAGGCAGAGAATAAATAACACTTGTTTGTGAGATCTTTTTTTTGAGATTGAAGTGTGCATTTGGTATGTCTCTCTGTCTCTCTTTTGTAGATTGGAAGTTCCACAAACACCCTTAGTGCCTTGAAAATTGCTTTTGCTGATAAAGAAACACAAGTAATCTACCTTTTGACAGATGGGAGACCTGATCAGGTACTTCAAATTGGAAACATAGATAGATTCACTAATCCCCTGAAAGTGAAAGTTGAGAGTGGGTACTGGGGCACATTTTTCACTGCCACCAAAAAGCTGTTGAGAGACAATTGCTTGGCTTAGAGACCCAGAAGTGAGGTAAATCACAGACATCCACACTGAGAAATTCCTTTGTCTGCTGCAACACTGAGGAAAATTTATGTAACAATGTTGTCTGGTTAATTTGATGCACACCCATAGGCCTGGAGAACAACCCCATGAAAGGAGATGTCTGCCTGCCATGGAAGACTGGTTTATATTTTATAATAAACTAAAGAGCAAGGAGATTCTTTCTGATTGTTTCCCTTCGGGGACATTGACTCTAAGCATGTCACTGCACAATGTCCTTGGTTTTACCCCTAATTTTAACTTAGTAATCATTTAAACAAAAGCATGCCTTTCTGGTGAAATGTTCTTTGTTTTGTTTAGCCTGACTGGAAAATGTTTGAAAAGTTTCAGCGGAGTCTGTTCATCTTCTTTTGAGCTTTGTGAATGAAAGACTAATGCTCTGGGCATTAAATAAATATACGGATGTGCAGGCCAGTACAATGTAAATTAACTGCTGAAGTGAATTAGTATCAACTTGTTTCCTTCATTGTGAAGTGTCTGCATGTGAAGACTGCTAGGCAAATATTGTAAAATATCCTGTGTCAAACAGTCCAGGGCTTAAATACTAAAGCAACTGGATTTTACTGCAGTGTTAGATTTATGGCTGAGAAGTTGTATATAAAGTGAAATTTTATTTGTGATGATTTTATCAACTTTACTACACTTTCTACTCAAAGGCAATTTATTGTGACTTGTTTATGCTCCTTGTGTGCACAGTGCCAAGGTGTGAGGCTACAAAGATGAATAATGTCCTGCCCTAGGGGAGCTTACATGCTGGAGGATGTGCTAGCTTATACAGTTAATACTGATGCCATGCAGGGAGTGGGGTTGCCTAGGCTACAGACTGGATGGGAGCACAGTGATGAATTGTGCTGTACGAGATGGAGAGAGGACCAGGCAGGCTTTCACTGAGGAGGGCACACTTAGCTGTGTCTGAAAGGAGGAGAAGGAGTTTTTTAAACAGAGAAGATGACCAGTATCCTGGGCAGAAAGAACAGAGGTGTGAAGGAATGTGGGCTGCTCCAGGGGACAACCTGAAAGCAAGAGCAGCCTCAGAAGAGTGTCAGTACCAAGTCTTCAAGGTGAAGTTGGGGGAGACTGTGAAGGTCCTTGAATGTCACATGGAAAGGGTGGTCTTTATCTCACTGGGGACACTCGGGAGCAGAATGTCCCATCCCCCTGTACGTTGGTGTAGAGCCAGGAAAAGACTGGATCTTGATGAGAGCTGGTGAGGCCCACCTCAGGGAGGAGCAGCAGTAAGGAACCCATCAGAGATGAAATCATAGCAGTAGCATCAAAGGACTAGGTGGCCAGTTTGGGGGCAGGAGTCTGGGTGAGGAACAAGGGAGAAAAGAGTCAAGATGACTGATTTCAGGCGTCTAGTAATTAGTATTAACTGATTGACATCTAAAGACTTGGGGGTTGCCAAGTAGAGGAAGTTGAGCTTGAGTACCTAGAGTTCATGACTGTCCAAAGCCCATAGAGGTATGGGGCTGGACTTTGGGGAAGATGTAGGCTGGAGATTCTGATCTACAAGTCATCTGGACAAGGAGTCTTTTTCTTTTTAATAAATGCTAGCTGATTTTATTGCAACTTAGAAAATACAGGTAGCCATGTAATCATAAAGAAGAATAAGAGGTAAGTAGTCCATGATTCAATTTTCTGCTTTCTCATATAACATATGCCAACTTTCCAAGTCATGAGACATTCTTCAGAAGCATCATTCTCAATGACTGCATCATATTAAGTGATATAGAGTTAATAAACTACCTTAAAATTGATTTGGTTTAATTTTTGCATAGTGGCACATTAATGTGGTACGTATTACAAAGGTACAAAAGGATATGTAGAGAAAATCCTCCCTCCTATCTCCTGTTCACCAGCTAAGAAGCAATGAAGATTACCAGTTTCTTTATCTTCTTTGAGAGACAGTTTGTCATGCAAATAGATAAATGTTTGTATATATTCCCTTTTTAAAACATATAAATGGTAGTATATTACATGGGCTTCCCAGGTGGCACTAGCAGTAAAGAATCCACCTGCTAATGCAGGAGACATAAGAGACAGGAGTTCAATCCCTGGGTCAGGAAGATCCCTGGAGGAGGACATGGCGACCCACTCCAGTATTCTTGCCTAGAGAATCCCATGGGTAGAAGAGGGTGGTGGATTACAGTCCAGGGGGTTGCAACAAAGAAGACATGACTGAAGCGACTTAGCATGCACACATGCAGCATATTATACACACCTTTATTAATAAAACAGAGGACTTCCCTGGTAGTCCAGTTATTAAGACTCTACCTTCCAATACTGGGAGACTGGGTTCAATCCCTGGTCAGGGAACTAAGGTCCCACATGCCTTGGGATATGGCCAGAAACCTCTTGCAAATAAACAGATAGATAGATAGAAAGATAAGTAAAACAATATACCTCAGAGATTGCCTAATACCATTTCATTAACAGCTTCCTCTTTTTTTTTTATAGCTGTCTACTATCCTATCACATAGTTACTTAGTCATGTGCCCTGGAGATGAACATTTAGGTTATTTCAGTCTTTCTATTATATTTGAGGTTGTAAATGTAACTGTGCACACTTATTCACTTTTTTTGCATAAATTCTGAGAAGTGGATTCATTTTAAAAGTATAAAAGTTAGATTTATACTGCAACTTAGAAAATACAGGTAGCCATGTAATCATAAAGAAGAATAAGAGGTAAGTAGTCCATGATTCAATTTTCTGCTTTCTCATATAACATATGCCAACTTTCCAAGTCATGAGACATTCTTCAGAAGCATCATTCTCAATGACTGCATCATATTAAGTGATATAGAGTTAATAAACTACCTTAAAATTGATTTGGTTTAATTTTTGCATAGTGGCACATTAATGTGGTACGTATTACAAAGGTACAAAAGGATATGTAGAGAAAATCCTCCCTCCTATCTCCTGTTCACCAGCTAAGAAGCAATGAAGATTACCAGTTTCTTTATCTTCTTTGAGAGACAGTTTGTCATGCAAATAGATAAATGTTTGTATATATTCCCTTTTTAAAACATATAAATGGTAGTATATTACATGGGCTTCCCAGGTGGCACTAGCAGTAAAGAATCCACCTGCTAATGCAGGAGACATAAGAGACAGGAGTTCAATCCCTGGGTCAGGAAGATCCCCTGGAGGAGGACATGGCGACCCACTCCAGTATTCTTGCCTAGAGAATCCCATGGGTAGAAGAGGGTGGTGGATTACAGTCCAGGGGGTTGCAACAAAGAAGACATGACTGAAGCGACTTAGCATGCACACATGCAGCATATTATACACACCTTTATTAATAAAACAGAGGACTTCCCTGGTAGTCCAGTTATTAAGACTCTACCTTCCAATACTGGGAGACTGGGTTCAATCCCTGGTCAGGGAACTAAGGTCCCACATGCCTTGGGATATGGCCAGAAACCTCTTGCAAATAAACAGATAGATAGATAGAAAGATAAGTAAAACAATATACCTCAGAGATTGCCTAATACCATTTCATTAACAGCTTCCTCTTTTTTTTTTTTTTATAGCTGTCTACTATCCTATCACATAGTTACTTAGTCATGTGCCCTGGAGATGAACATTTAGGTTATTTCAGTCTTTCTATTATATTTGAGGTTGTAAATGTAACTGTGCACACTTATCACTTTGCACATGTATAAGTGTATCTGTAGCATAAATTCTGAGAAGTGGATTCAGTTAAAAGGTATGTTTTGATAGATGCCATCAAATAGCCCTTGAAGAGGATTTACCAAGTACCACTGTACCAGCAAGGTGTTAAGCAGGATTGCTGAACTGCAGTTCATTACAGACTTATGAGGATCTGGGATCTCCTGAAATTATATTTACGATGTACTCATACATTTCTGTGGGGAGTAGGTCAGTAGCTTTCCCCGGATTCTCAGAGGGTCTGTGGTTCACTTAACAATGAGAAACTAGGGATATGAATGAGCTGGAATCAGAATGTGCAGATCACTAAAAAAGTGATTTATAAACTCTTATTCAGGCATTTCATATTCGTATCTACCTTTTCCCCACACGCAGTCTATTTATTTTGTATTGCCCCTCAGATTCTCTCAAAGAAGCAAATGGATATTTGATATTCATGTTCTCTGTAGAGGACATTAAGATGTAGCACTCAATCTCCATTTGTTTCTGAATTTTCACTGACTGTGTAGGACCAGAATAGGTAAGACCAATGTTACTATTCTCAGTACTCAGCAGAATTTTCTACTTGAAAGAACACACTGAAGTGCTGTTCAGAATTCAGTTCCATGGACATCAGTGTACTTCTTGCTTATTAAATGTCCAGAGAAGAATTAAATGGAAGCAAAGTATTTAATCAAGTTCAAAGAGTTCTAGTAATACTAGTTTTCATGAACCTGAGATCACTAGCTGTGCTTTGCTGGGTATCTGTAGATGTGGATGAACACTGCAGGAACTCTGCCAGGAACAGTCTAGCAGATGTTTGGCTGTGGTTGCTTGGGGATTTCTTTGAAGTTAGGGACTCACCCTCACAAAAATCAAGAAAATGAACCTGAGAAAGGTAAATACACCATTCTAAATAAAACCAGATGAATAATAAAGGCCCATATAGGGTGTGTGAGCGGTGGAGACAGGGGAAGGCACAGGAGGAACCCCCTGTACAAACCTCCTTCAGGCCATTGGGGGAACCATTCCTGCCTTTCTTGTCACCCCAAGTTGACCTTTGTGGTGAAAGGTAGATCTGGCCACACACCTGTTTAGGTTCAGGGGCAAGACACTGGGATGAGTGTCTCAGGTGTGCTGCGTGACCTCATCTTAGGGACCAACAAGACCTCTGAGGGGAACAGACTAAGGAGACCTGCAGGTATTTCACAAAAAGTGACCCCACATTCCACAGCTCTTCGATCTGAACTACTACAGTGGTTCAGCTCAGCGTCTGGGAAGAGTCAGGGTGCATCAGGATGGGATGGGGAAAGGTTTGCTTCAACCTACTGAGTCTTCGTGTCAAAACTGTGAGGGCACTCACCCACAGAGGAATTCCTGGGGTCTTGGGAGGGGGCAGGAGGAGGAGGACAGGAATGCTATCTTGGACAGGGATGGAGCTCCTTCTGCAGTCACGGTATAGCCCTGCCCTCTGCCCAGCTCTCCACCATGTCGCTGGGCACTAGAACTTTGTGCCAGTTTAGCAAACAGTAACTGAGGCTATGTGCGGGTGGGGACGCTTATGATATATAGTAGCACACTTTCTCATGCTCACACTTTCTTGGGCTATCAGGACTGATGGGATTAAATAGCTTCAGAACCAGATACCCAGGTTAAAGCTTATCCCTGTCACTGCCCATCTGAATGACCTTGGGCAAATGTCCCCAAAGTGGATTTCCTCATCTGTGACAGTGCGAATGCTCCCTCCCCACAGGGTTGCTGTGAGTCAATGAGGTGATGTTCTCATGAATGCATTCCATGGATATTTCCTGAGCACCTTTTATGTGCCAGAGACTGCTATTTAGTCTGGGATACCATGCAAAGCAAGACAGACCAGGTGCCTGCCTTCAGCGAAGCTTCTGTTTTATGGAGAGATAGACAGCAAATACATTTATGAAATAATGTCAGGTAGTGTATAAAAAATAAAAACGCTACCCACACTGTTAGCACTAAATCAGGATTAATTTCCTTTCCCAAGTTGACACTTTAAATAAAACCAGATGAATAATAAAGGCCCATATAGGGTGTGTGAGCGGTGGAGACAGGGGAAGGCACAGGAGGAACCCCCTGTACAAACCTCCTTCAGGCCATTGGGGGAACCATTCCTGCCTTTCTTGTCACCCCAAGTTGACCTTTGTGGTGAAAGGTAGATCTGGCCACACACCTGTTTAGGTTCAGGGGCAAGACACTGGGATGAGTGTCTCAGGTGTGCTGCGTGACCTCATCTTAGGGACCAACAAGACCTCTGAGGGGAACAGACTAAGGAGACCTGCAGGTATTTCACAAAAAGTGACCCCACATTCCACAGCTCTTCGATCTGAACTACTACAGTGGTTCAGCTCAGCGTCTGGGAAGAGTCAGGGTGCATCAGGATGGGATGGGGAAAGGTTTGCTTCAACCTACTGAGTCTTCGTGTCAAAACTGTGAGGGCACTCACCCACAGAGGAATTCCTGGGGTCTTGGGAGGGGGCAGGAGGAGGAGGACAGGAATGCTATCTTGGACAGGGATGGAGCTCCTTCTGCAGTCACGGTATAGCCCTGCCCTCTGCCCAGCTCTCCACCATGTCGCTGGGCACTAGAACTTTGTGCCAGTTTAGCAAACAGTAACTGAGGCTATGTGCGGGTGGGGACGCTTATGATATATAGTAGCACACTTTCTCATGCTCACACTTTCTTGGGCTATCAGGACTGATGGGATTAAATAGCTTCAGAACCAGATACCCAGGTTAAAGCTTATCCCTGTCACTGCCCATCTGAATGACCTTGGGCAAATGTCCCCAAAGTGGATTTCCTCATCTGTGACAGTGCGAATGCTCCCTCCCCACAGGGTTGCTGTGAGTCAATGAGGTGATGTTCTCATGAATGCATTCCATGGATATTTCCTGAGCACCTTTTATGTGCCAGAGACTGCTATTTAGTCTGGGATACCATGCAAAGCAAGACAGACCAGGTGCCTGCCTTCAGCGAAGCTTCTGTTTTATGGAGAGATAGACAGCAAATACATTTATGAAATAATGTCAGGTAGTGTATAAAAAATAAAAACGCTACCCACACTGTTAGCACTAAATCAGGATTAATTTCCTTTCCCAAACATTTCAGCTGGAAGTCAACATAGGAGTTGTTGTCATTGTTGTTGTTTAGTTGCTAAGTCATCTCTGGCTCTTTTGCAAGGCCATGGACTGTAGCCAGCCAGGCTCCTCTGTCCAAGGGATTTTCCAGGCAAGAATACTGGAGTGGGTTGCCATTTCCTCCTCCAGGGCATCTTCCCGATCTGGGGATTGAACTCACGTCTCCTGCTTGGAGACTGAGGCTTTACTGACTCCTGCTTTACCACTGAGCCATCTGGGAAGCCCCAATATGGGAATAATTTCTAGATAAAACCCTATCTATCAAATTAACAGAATTTAGGCCTGCCATCTCCAGTCTGGTTGGGGCTGAGGGGTAGTGGTGAGGAGTCTTGGTAAGAAATAATGATCATACCCTTCTCGGTTTGTTGTGAGGGGAATGCAGGGAGAGAGCACAGCACAGCATTTAGTGTCTGGCATATGGTAAGTGCTCCTAATGGAGGCTAGGTTGAAGGAGGGGTAGGCAGCAGAGAAGGCTTTGCTGTGTCCTTGAAGTTGACAAGACAGATGGGGTCAGTCCTAAACTAGGTTGGATTGCTATTTGGTTAGGAACAAGCTGATGAACAGAGAGGAGGGGAGAACACAGAGGAGAGGTGGGGTGGGCTTATGGGCAGTGTGTGTGTTAGTCATTCAGTTAGGCCTGTGAGCAAGGGTCAACTTATTCATTTTCAACTCTTTGCGACCCCATGGACTATAACCCACCAGGCTCCTCTGTCCATGGAATTCTCTGGGCAAGAATACTGGAATGAGTAGCCATTCCCTTCTCCAGGGGATCTTCCCAAGCCAGGGTTCAAACCTGGGTCTCCCACATTGCAGGCAGATTCCTTACCACCTGAGCCACCAGGTCCAACCCTTTAAAAGCATGGACTCTGGGCTTAGGTGCGCTAAAATTGAGTAATTTAATTAGTCAAATCTTCCTCCCTGAAAATTTTTCGCCCCCAAAAAATTGATTCGCTAATTTGCAAGAACTGCTATTTAGTCTGGGATACCATGCAAAGCAAGACAGACCAGGTGCCTGCCTTCAGAAGCTTCTGTTTTATGGAGAGATAGACAGCAAATACATTTATGAAATAATGTCAGGTAGTGTATAAAAAATAAAAACGCTACCCACACTGTTAGCACTAAATCAGGATTAATTTCCTTTCCCAAACATTTCAGCTGGAAGTCAACATAGGAGTTGTTGTCATTGTTGTTGTTTAGTTGCTAAGTCATCTCTGGCTCTTTTGCAAGGCCATGGACTGTAGCCAGCCAGGCTCCTTTGTTCATGGGATTCTTCAGGCAAGAATACTGGGGTGGGTTGCCATTTCCTCCTCCAGGGCATCTTCCCGATCTGGGGATTGAACTCACGTCTCCTGCTTGGAGACTGAGGCTTTACTGACTCCTGCTTTACCACTGAGCCATCTGGGAAGCCCCAATATGGGAATAATTTCTAGATAAAACCCTATCTATCAAATTAACAGAATTTAGGCCTGCCATCTCCAGTCTGGTTGGGGCTGAGGGGTAGTGGTGAGGAGTCTTGGTAAGAAATAATGATCATACCCTTCTCGGTTTGTTGTGAGGGGAATGCAGGGAGAGAGCACAGCACAGCATTTAGTGTCTGGCATATGGTAAGTGCTCCTAATGGAGGCTAGGTTGAAGGAGGGGTAGGCAGCAGAGAAGGCTTTGCTGTGTCCTTGAAGTTGACAAGACAGATGGGGTCAGTCCTAAACTAGGTTGGATTGCTATTTGGTTAGGAACAAGCTGATGAACAGAGAGGAGGGGAGAACACAGAGGAGAGGTGGGGTGGGCTTATGGGCAGTGTGTGTGTTAGTCATTCAGTTAGGCCTGTGAGCAAGGGTCAACTTATTCATTTTCAACTCTTTGCGACCCCATGGACTATAACCCACCAGGCTCCTCTGTCCATGGAATTCTCTGGGCAAGAATACTGGAATGAGTAGCCATTCCCTTCTCCAGGGGATCTTCCCAAGCCAGGGTTCAAACCTGGGTCTCCCACATTGCAGGCAGATTCCTTACCACCTGAGCCACCAGGTCCAACCCTTTAAAAGCATGGACTCTGGGCTTAGGTGCGCTAAAATTGAGTAATTTAATTAGTCAAATCTTCCTCCCTGATCTTTTCCCACCAAAACTGTCAGCCTCCAGAAGGCAAGAGTTGAGTAGACTCTCACCACCTGGCAGTTTGCTTTGCTTATGGATTTGAATTGACATTTTTCCAAGAAGTCACTCTCCACTGTGTAGAGAATTCACTATCTCACTGTAGTGAGAATTTCACTATCTAGACCAAATAGTAGGCATTTTCATGTATTTTTTCCCTGTCTTTTCCTCACTCTATCTCCCCCTCTTCTCTCTCAAAATGTATAATTTCAGCCACCTGAGATGGTTATAGACCAGGTCAAAGCTTTTCAGAAAATCCCTATTTACACCATCTCCTTCTGTTACAATGATGAGATTGCAAATGGATTTTTGAAAGAGCTTGCTTTGTTGACTGGAGGAGAATTCCATTCTTATAATTTTGGCTGCAAGGATCCCTGTGCTCCAGAGGCTGTTCAGGTAAGAGCTTAGTGAGCCGAGCAGAGTGTTCATTTATTTGAGCACTAATGGGTGGAGGCCTGTAGACAATAAATGGGAAAACAACAACCATAATGACAAGTAAGTTGTGAAAATGAATCACCTAACTGCTAGTGTCCTGCAAAATATGGTCTAAGGACCACCTGAGCTGGGGCACCTGTGACAATGCAGATTCCTGGTTCCCACTACAGAGCTACTAAATCAGATTCCAGACACAGAAGCCCAGGAATCTTAATGGGTGCCAATTTATATGAAAATAAAATGAATACCAAGGGCTTCCCTGGTGGTCCAGTGGGTACGGACACCGCCTTGCAGTGCAAGGGGCACCGGTTCGATCCCTGGTCTGGAAAGATCCCACATGCCGTGGAGTGGCTGGACCTTTTGTCCAGCTGCCGAGCCAGAGCCCTGGAGCACATGTGCCCAGGGCCGGTGCTCTGCGGCAAGAGAGGCCACTGCGATGGGAGGCCCACACAGGCCAAAGAACGAAGATAAATAAATGCAAGATTAATAGAAGTGACCAAAAAAAGAAAGAAAGAATACTAAAAGAGAAAAAAAAATAGACATCACAATCTCAATCAAAATTTCATCAGGCTTTTCAGTAAAAATTGACCACCCAATTCTATGGAAATTCAGAAGATTTCAAATAGCCAAAATAGTTGGTTTTTTTTTTTTTAATAGTTCATCTCTTATTTTATTTTAAAAATGACCACATTTTATGTAAATCTGTTCCTGAGAGGACAGGCAATGGTGTTCACTTTCTTGAGCTCTCTCTACCAACCATGGGGTCATCTGGAAGGCACTGTGGTAGATGGCAGGCGGTAGGCATGCTCCCTCCAGGAGCAGTTTATGACCCCTGGAGGTGTCAGATATGAAGATGAGAGGCAAGTGGCCCTGGGGAGGCCAGCTACCCATTAGCCATCTGTGGCGGGAGAGATGGACTGTCCAGTGGCTCCCCTGGGCCGTCAGCGTGGGGACTCCACCTTGGATCCTGTGACGCTGGCATTGGATGAAGTGTCCCTGGGTCTCTTCAACAATGTCTGTGTGTGTGAGTGCCAAAGTAGTTTTGAAAAAGATAATCAAAGTTGAAGGACTAATACTACCTGATCTCAAGACGTATAAAACTACAGTCATCAAGACAGGGTGGGACTTCCCCTGGTGGTCCAGTGGGTAACGACACTGCCTTGCAGTGCAAGGGGCGCCGGTTCAAGCGCTGGCCTGGGAAGATCCCACGTGCCGCGGAGCGGCTGGACTGATGTGTCCAATTACCGAGTGAGAGCTCTGGAGCGCATGAGCCCAGAGCCAGCGCTCTGCAACAACAGATGCCACCACGATGGGAGGCCCACAGGAGCCAAAGAACAAAGACGGATGAACACAGAGAAACGAAAGACCAATAGAAGTGGCCCGCCTGCTCCCCTCCCTCCCCAACCCGACCCCCGCCCAAAGTAAATAAATAAATAAATCTTTAAAAAAAAAAAAAAAAAAAAGACAGGGTGGTATTGGTGTGAAGATAGATTTATAGATAAACAGAATAGGAAAACCAGAAACAGACTAGCACATGTGGACAACTGATTTTCAACAAAGATGAAAAAGCAATTCAGTGGAGAAAGTATACTTTTTCTTCAACAAATGGTGTTGGAACAATTGGATAAAATAAACACACTTTGCTCCATATATCACACCACAATCAAAAAGTAACTCAAAATAAAACATGGACCTAAATGTAAAACCTAGAGAACATATGAAAAACCCTTTGAGACATTGTTAGGCCAAAAACAATTATTAGGATATCAAAAGCATGGTCTATATAAAACTAGATAAATTTGATTTAATCAAAATTAACAATTTCTCTTTTAAAACAAAAGCTAGATATAAAGCAGCTTGCTCATGCTCTCTACCAACCATGGGGTCATCTGGAAGGCACTGTGGTAGATGGCAGGCGGTAGGCATGCTCCCTCCAGGAGCAGTTTATGACCTCTGGCGGTGCCAGATATGAAGATGAGAGGCAAGTGGCCCTGGGGAGGCCAGCTACCCATTAGCCATCTGTGGCGGGAGAGATGGACTGTCCAGTGGCTCCCCTGGGCCGTCAGCGTGGGGACTCCACCTTGGATCCTGTGACGCTGGCATTGGATGAAGTGTCCCTGGGTCTCTTCAACAATGTCTGTGTGTGTGAGTGCCAAAGTAGTTTTGAAAAAGATAATCAAAGTTGAAGGACTAATACTACCTGATCTCAAGACGTATAAAACTACAGTCATCAAGACAGGGTGGGACTTCCCCTGGTGGTCCAGTGGGTAACGACACTGCCTTGCAGTGCAAGGGGCGCCGGTTCAAGCGCTGGCCTGGGAAGATCCCACGTGCCGCGGAGCGGCTGGACTGATGTGTCCAATTACCGAGTGAGAGCTCTGGAGCGCATGAGCCCAGAGCCAGCGCTCTGCAACAACAGATGCCACCACGATGGGAGGCCCACAGGAGCCAAAGAACAAAGACGGATGAACACAGAGAAACGAAAGACCAATAGAAGTGGCCCGCCTGCTCCCCTCCCTCCCCAACCCGACCCCCGCCCAAAGTAAATAAATAAATAAATCTTTAAAAAAAAAAAAAAAAAAAAGACAGGGTGGTATTGGTGTGAAGATAGATTTATAGATAAACAGAATAGGAAAACCAGAAACAGACTAGCACATGTGGACAACTGATTTTCAACAAAGATGAAAAAGCAATTCAGTGGAGAAAGTATACTTTTTTTTCTTCAACAAATGGTGTTGGAACAATTGGATAAAATAAACACACTTTGCTCCATATATCACACCACAATCAAAAAGTAACTCAAAATAAAACATGGACCTAAATGTAAAACCTAGAGAACATATGAAAAACCCTTTGAGACATTGTTAGGCCAAAAACAATTATTAGGATATCAAAAGCATGGTCTATATAAAACTAGATAAATTTGATTTAATCAAAATTAACAATTTCTCTTTTAAAACCAATGCTAAGATAATGAAAAGACAAGTGTAGATTGGGGGAAAATGTTTTCAAGTTGTATATCTAATCAAAGACTTGTATCCAGAATATATTAAAATCTCTCAAAACTCAAGGAAACAAAAAACGAGCAAAAGATTTGGAGTGACACCCCACCAAAGAAGATATATGCATGGCGAACAAGATCATAAAAAGATGCTTATGATATCATTAATCCTTAGGGAAATACAAGTTAACCGTAATGAAATACCACTCCACAGCTATTTAAATGGCTAAAATTAAGATGGCTGACCTCCCAAGTGTTTGCAAGGAGGAACTAGAACTCTCCAATGTTACTGGTGGGAATGTGAACTAGTACAGTCATTTTGGAAAACAGTTTGATAGTTTCTTTGAAAGGTCAACATCACCAACCAACATTACCAACATCACCAACCATATTATCTAACTATTCCACTCCTATTGATTGACCCAAGAGAAACAAAAGCAGTTGTTCATACGAAGACTTGTGCACAAATGCCCATAGCTTTAGTATTTATCATAGCTCAAGCCTAGAAATTCAAATGTCAGTCTACAGGTATGACTAAATTTTGGATTTAGTACATAATAGAATACTCCTCAGCCATAAAAATGACTGATTCATGCTATATCATGGGTTAATCTCAAAATAATTATGAAAGTAAGGGAAGCTAGTCTCCCCAAAATGATATACTGTATGATTCCTTTTAAATAAAATTCCATAGAGCAACTATATTCCAATAAAAATTAATTTAAAGTATGTATAAGTTTCCATTTGGGTAATTATTTGAAACTAGTGATGGTTGCACAACACCGTAAATGGACTTAAGGCCACTGAAGTGTACACACTTTAAAAATGGTTAAAATAGTTAACTTCACATTATGCATATTTGGCTGAAAACAAAGATAGGCCTGCTGAAAAGCAAACAGACAAACAAAACTCCAGAAAACTGGAAGTGATAATGACAAAAGTAGATGAGTAGTTGCCTGGGTGAGAGGGAGGAAGATTTACAGTGGACTAGGAAGAGACTTTGGGGTTGATGGGTATGGTTATTTTCTTGATTGCATCTTGACTGCAGAGATGATTTCACAGGTGTGATTATTTAAATGATACATTTTACGTGCATTCAGTTTGTTGTTGTTTGGTTTCTAAGTTCATGTCCAACTTTTTGCAACCCCATGGACTGCAGCACACCAGACTTCCCTGTCCTCCACTATTTCGCAGTTTGCTCAAACTCATGTTCATTGAGTTGGTAATACTATCTAACCATCTCATCCTCTACCACCCCCTTCTTCTCCTGCCCTCAATCTTTCCCAGCATCAAGGTCTTTTCCAATGAGTCAGCTAATTGCATCAAGTGGCCCAAGTATTGGAGCTTCAGTTTCAGTCCTTCCAATGAATATTCAGGATTGATTCCCTTTAGGACTGACTGGTTTAATCTCCTTGCTGTCCAAGGGACTCTCAAGAATCTTCTCCAGCACTGCCATTAGAAAGCATAAAATTCTTTTGTCACTCAGTCTTCTTTATGGTCCAACTCTCACATCTATATAAGATTACTGGAAAAACCATAGTCTTGATTAGATGGTCCTTTGTCAGCAAAGTGATGTCTGCTTTCTAATATGCTGTTTCGGTTTGTCATAGCTTTCCTTCCAAGAAGCAAATGTCTTTTAATTTCATGACTGTAGTAACTGTCCACAGTGGTTTGGAGCCCAAGAAAAGAAAATCTGTCTCTGCTTCCATTTTTTCCTCTCCGGTTTACCATGAATGATGGGACAAGACAGCATGATCTTAGTTTTTTGAAAATTCATTCCTCTTCCATTTTCTGCCATACCTCAATTAGGCTGTCTAAAAGAGGAATAAAAACTACATGAAATTCTCTAGATTCTTCTTTTCCTGATACAGTTGATTTTCTGTGAGAAATGTTTGAAATCTGAACTCTTATATAATCCCTCACAGTGTTTATTTATTTTGGCAGAGTGAAGATCTGACTCTTTTAATTAAGGAAATGGAGCAGGGACGCAGAGACCTGGAGAAGGTGCAAGACCTTTACTCGGAGTCATTGGTCATGGACTGGTGGTACAATGGAGAAAAAGATGGAGACAAGTGAGCATGGCAGAGTGCCCACTTTTCCATCTCAGGGGGTCCTCTCGAGTGCTCTGCTAGATACCTTTGCCACTTCCTTCTGCAATGCTTTGTGAGATTTCTTTTAAAGGATCACACAGAATGATTGTATTCGGATTTTTG
Source organism: Tragulus kanchil (assembly GCA_022376925.1). Taxonomy (NCBI): domain Eukaryota; kingdom Metazoa; phylum Chordata; class Mammalia; order Artiodactyla; family Tragulidae; genus Tragulus; species Tragulus kanchil. Next base: position 97,890,823 of record JAIOJX010000029.1, read on the forward strand.
TTTAAGCAAAGGGAACTCATAATCTAATAACTTAATAATGATTGGCTTACAAAAGCCACATACTTATCCTTTTTCATATTCATTTAAATGGCTTTTTTTGGCCACACCAAATGGCACTGCATATGGGACTTAGTTTCCCAACCAGGGATCAAACCTGTGTTCCCTGCAGTGGAACTGCAGTCTGCACTTGCCTGCAGTGAAAATGCAGACCGCCAGGGAAGTCCCGTGTACTCATCCTTATATGCAGGTTCTGAAATCCTTGCATGGTTGCTAAGAATGTCTCCACCCAGTGTGGACATCGTCCCCCCACTGCAACTCAAGCAGGTGACAGAGCAGAGCAGGAGTGCTCTGCTGTCATGACGATTTGACTCCTTGAAGGAGGCTCAAGGTCCAAACTTCACTCTGTGTGACCCTGGTGCATCCCTGACTCCTTTCCTTACCTGTTGAGTGCTGTGGTCTCAGTTTCTTCCTCTTTTGGATGATGAATGTGATGGTAGAATTTGAGATAGATGTTTCAGGTATTTCCCCACCCTCTATGCTATTAATAATATGTTTCAAACTAGTAGTTTTTAAACAAAAATCAAAACTTCCCCAACACACAGTAAAGATGTTAAATCTTACTTAAATGATTTCACATTGTACAGCAAGCTATTCAAGCCTCACAGCATTCATGTATCACAGCATATACATATCCTGTCAGTAATGGAAAACAAATTTATGGTTACTAAAGGGGATAGTAGAGAATGAGGGGAGTTTGGGATTAACAGATATACAGCATTATATAAAAAACAGGTAAACAACAAGGACATACTGTATAGTACACTCAATATTTTGTAATAACCTGTAATGGACAAGAATCTAAAAATGTATATATATATATGTTTGTGTGTGTATATATGCATATATATATACTTATAACTGAATTATTTTGTTGTACACTTGAAACTAACACAGTATTTTAAATTACACTTCAATTTTAAAATGACAAATAATCAAGAGTATCTATCAAGAGTATATCTTTTTATTTAGAAAAGTGATAGCAAAATGGAATGAAGGGCTTCCCTGGTGGTCCAGTGGGTAGAGTCTGCCTTACAGTGCAAGGGGCACTGGTTTGATCCCTGGCCTAGAAAGATCCCACGTGCCATGGAGTGACTGGACTGGTGTGTCCAGTTACGAGCCAGCTCTTTGGAGCACATGCACCCAGCGCCGGTGCTGTACAACAAGAGGCCACTGCAATGGGAGGCCCACACAGGCCAAAGAATAAAGATGGATGAAAAATAAACAATAAAAGAGGCCAAATTTTAGAAAATGGAATGAAGTTGAAAATATAAACTAATCAGGATTTCTTCTTCGTCAGAATTCACTGTCTCCGTATTACAAATTAAGCTCTTAGTAAATGTCCTTTGGGAACAAAGAGAAAATAAAATCGTTCCTAGACAAATAATTTTGGACCTACCCTTAAAGACTGAACACAGGAAGCTCCTCAGATTTTTTCTTTCATCTTCTTTGTTTACTTTTTAATCTAATACAGGCATCAAAAGGAAATCTGTTCCATGGTTTCAACCCCAGAAAAATGTGCAAAACCTCATACTGATATTGAATCAACACAAATATCAAAAATACCAGACCACCTGTCAAATCAGAAGAATCAAAGAAAGAAAGTGCTCCGCACAGGTATTGGTGAACAAAATGGTTTGAATGTCATGACCAGTATTCCTTCAATGCAAGAAGGTATTAATAGGAATAAAGGAGGAACAAAACTAAAGCCTCATAATATTTTAAAAGAAACCTAAACCTGTATTTATTAAACTGAAGTCTCTGTGGAAGTAATTGTACATTCACATGCAGTTGTGACAAATGATAGAGCAATGCCATATACCTGCTCTTCACCCAGCTTCCCCCAATGGTGACATCTTGGGGAAAAAAAAAAAAAAGTAAAAAAGTTTAGTTTTGCAACTAGGATGTTGACATTGATGCAATCCATGATCTTACTTGGAGGGCCTCAGTTTTACATGTGTTCATTTGTGTGTGTATATGTGTACTTTCATACTCCCGCCCTCCACAGTAAAGATATAGAACATTTCCGTCACCATAAAGATCACTGGCCTGCTGTATTATAACCACACCCATTTCCCTCGGACACCCTTTCCCAACTCATGGGAGACACTAAGTTCTCCCTTTCTGAAATGTTGTCATTTTACAATGTTATATAAATGGAATCACGACATATAACCTTTGGGTCTTGGATTTTTTTCCACTCAACATATTTTCCCCCAGACTCATCCAAATTTTTTGTGGGTATCAACAGTTCATTCCTTTTCATTACAGAGTAGTAGCATGTGATACGGATATTCCAGAGTTGGTTTAACCATTCATCTGTTGAAGGGTATCTGAGTCATTTCCAGTTTGGGACTGTTAGGAATAAAGTGATTAGAAACATTTTTGTACAGGTTTTTTTTTTGGCCACTTCTATTGGTCTTTCATTTATCTATTTTCATCCATCTTTGTTCTTTGGCCTGTGTGGGCCTCCCTTCGCAGTGGCCTCTCTTGCTGCAGAGCACCAGCCCTGGGCCCATGTGCTCCAGGGCTCCCGCTCGGTACTTGGACACATCAGTCCAGCCGCTCCATGGCACGTGGGATCTTCCCAGGCCAGGGATTGAACCGGTGCCCCTTGCACTGCAAGGCGGTGTCCTTACCCACTGGACCACCAGGGAAGCCCTGTACAGGTATTTGTGAACATAATTTTTCATTTCTTTAAGATAAAGCCCGGGAGTACAAATGCTGAGTCATATAATATTGAATGTTTAGTTTTATAAGAAACTGCCAGACTATTTGCCAGTGAGTGGCTATGCCATTTCATATTATCACAGCAATGAATGAGTGGTTCAGTTTCTTCACATTCTTGACAGAGCTTGCTATTGATTTTATTTTTTGGTATTGATTTTACTTTTTGTTTGGAAGGACTTCTCTGGTGACTCAGTCACTAAAGAATCTGCCTACCAATGCAGGAGGTGCGGATTTGATACCTGGGTTGGGCAGATCCCTTAGAGTAGGAAATGGCACCCTATTCCAGTATTCTTGCCTGAAAAATTTCATGGACAGAGGAGCCTGGCAGGCTACAGTCCATGGGATTGCAAAGAGTTGGACACGATTGAACATACACACACTGTTTATTTTAACTGTTCTGATATGTGTATAACATCTCATGATGATTTTAACTTGCATTTCCCTACTGACTAGAGATACTGAACATCTTTTTTGTGCTTATTTACAATCCTTATGTCCTCTTCTGTGAAATGTCTGTGCACATGGTCTTTGTTCATATTCTACAAGGACCATTTGTTTTTTATTGCTGAATTTTGAGAGTACCCTCATGGTCACAAAATGACTGCTTCACTTCTAGGCTCTCGGAACACCGAAGGGTATCTGAGTCATTTCAGTTTGGGACTGTGGATAAAGTTATTTTAAGATAGTAGCATGTGATACGGATATTCCAGAGTTGGTTTAACCATTCATCTGTTGAAGGGTATCTGAGTCATTTCCAGTTTGGGACTGTTAGGAATAAAGTGATTAGAAACATTTTTGTACAGGTTTTTTTTTTGGCCACTTCTATTGGTCTTTCATTTATCTATTTTCATCCATCTTTGTTCTTTGGCCTGTGTGGGCCTCCCTTCGCAGTGGCCTCTCTTGCTGCAGAGCACCAGCCCTGGGCCCATGTGCTCCAGGGCTCCCGCTCGGTACTTGGACACATCAGTCCAGCCGCTCCATGGCACGTGGGATCTTCCCAGGCCAGGGATTGAACCGGTGCCCCTTGCACTGCAAGGCGGTGTCCTTACCCACTGGACCACCAGGGAAGCCCTGTACAGGTATTTGTGAACATAATTTTTCATTTCTTTAAGATAAAGCCCGGGAGTACAAATGCTGAGTCATATAATATTGAATGTTTAGTTTTATAAGAAACTGCCAGACTATTTGCCAGTGAGTGGCTATGCCATTTCATATTATCACAGCAATGAATGAGTGGTTCAGTTTCTTCACATTCTTGACAGAGCTTGCTATTGATTTTATTTTTTGGTATTGATTTTACTTTTTGTTTGGAAGGACTTCTCTGGTGACTCAGTCACTAAAGAATCTGCCTACCAATGCAGGAGGTGCGGATTTGATACCTGGGTTGGGCAGATCCCTTAGAGTAGGAAATGGCACCCTATTCCAGTATTCTTGCCTGAAAAATTTCATGGACAGAGGAGCCTGGCAGGCTACAGTCCATGGGATTGCAAAGAGTTGGACACGATTGAACATACACACACTGTTTATTTTAACTGTTCTGATATGTGTATAACATCTCATGATGATTTTAACTTGCATTTCCCTACTGACTAGAGATACTGAACATCTTTTTTGTGCTTATTTACAATCCTTATGTCCTCTTCTGTGAAATGTCTGTGCACATGGTCTTTGTTCATATTCTACAAGGACCATTTGTTTTTTATTGCTGAATTTTGAGAGTACCCTCATGGTCACAAAATGACTGCTTCACTTCTAGGCTCTCGGAACAGAACTTGTTCACTTGTAGGGGACTTAACAGTATTAGGAACAATTAAAAATGATATTGTTTAAATATAGCTTGCCATATGTTCATTGTTAGTGTATCAACATGTGATTGATTTTGTGTATTGATCCCATAATGGAAAACTTTACAGAACTCGTTTAATGGTTCTAGGAGTTTGGGGGGTTTGTGAGTTTTTTAAATTTTTGTGTGTGTGTGAATTCCCTACCATTTCATATATACAATATGTTGTCTGCAGGTTGGGACAGTTTTATCTTCTTTTCCAATCTTTCTGGCTTTATCTCTTTTTCTTGTCTTGTTGCAAAAGCTAGAACTTCTAGCACCGTGTTTAAGGTTGATGAGAGTGGGCATCCTTGTGTTTATCCTGGCCTTAAAGGGGAAAGATAATCAGTCTTTCACCAGTAAATATTATTTTAGCTGTAGGTTTTTTGTAGATACTCTGTTAAGATGAGGAAGTAGTTTTTCTGAGAGGGTTTTTTTTTTTTAATCATAACTAGGTACTGGATTTTATCAAATGCTTTTTCTGTCAAATGATAAGTTGTTGCTTAGTTGCTAAGTCACGTCCGGCTATTTTTGATCCTATGGACTGTAGCCCACCAGGCTCCTCTGTCCATTGGATTTCTGAGGCAAGAATACTGGAGTGAGTTGTCATTTTCTTCTCCAGGGGATCTTCCCCACCCAGGGATCTCCTGCACTGGCAGACAGGTTCTTCTTTTTTTTTTTTTTTAACTCATTGCTTTTGCTTTTTTTTTTTTTTTTTTTTTTAAATTTTGGCCTCTTTTATTGGTTCTTTGTTTATTTTCATCCATCTTTATTCTTTGGCCTGTGTGGACCTTCCATCGCTGTGGCATCTCTCATTGCAGAGCATCAGCTCTGGGCGCATGCACTCCAGAGCACTGGCTTGTAATCAGACACATCGGTCCAGCCGCTCCATGGCACGTGGGATCTTTCCGGGCCAGGAATCAAACCAGTGCCCATTGCAAGGTGCACTGTTTATCCACTGGACCACCAGGGAAGCCTGCAGGTGGGTTCTTTACCACTGAGGCACCAGGGAAGCCCCATCATATGATATATATCATGTGACTTTTTTTCTATTGATATGGTGGATTGTACTGATTGCTTTTAAATGTTGAAGCAGCCTCATATGTTTTGGAACATCTCCCACTTGGCCTCAGTGTTTACTTGCAGTGATTTTGAGTATAACTCTTTGCGTGGTTTTTATAATGGTTTCTCTGGGTGTAACAGCATATAAATGTGACTTATAATACTCTTCTGGTATCAGCATTTAACCACTTTTTTGTGAGTGTGGAAATCTTATTTCAACTTAGATTTCTTTGCCTTCCCTAGTTTTAAATATCATTGTCTTGAGTGTTGGGTGATGCTATAACTTTTATTTAAATCTCATGAAGAATGGGTAATGTATTGTGTTTACCGTATTTTTTTCTCTCTTTTGTTCTTTCTTCCTTCCTGATTCTCCAGAATTCCTTCTTTTATCATTTCCTTTCTGTTTGAGGAACATTCTGTATTCATTCTTTAAGGGTAGGTCTGCTGACCAAAATTATTAATTTTTTTCTTTGTTTATGAATATTTTTACTTTCTCCTCATTTCTGAAGGACATTTTTGCCTTATTCAGAATTTGCAGCTGATTGTTCTTTCCTGTCTGTAGTTGTAAAACATAGTGCCTCTTTCTCAGGCCCCCTACACTTTAAATGTGAAATTTGCTCAAACTGGTTCAAACTGATGCTTCCCTCTAGGTTCTGGGTCCTTTCTCTCTGACTTGCTTTAAATTTTTTTCCTTGTCTCTAATTTTCAAATGTTTAATTATAATGTACCTTGTCATGGATTTCCTTGGGTTTAGTCTATTTGAGATTTGAACAGCTTCGTGATTTGTATGTTTTACCTTTCACCAAACTGGAGAAGTTTTCATCTATTACTTCTTCAAAGTCTCTCAGTCCCACTCTTTTCCTCCCTGTTTTGGAACTCTGATGATATGAATGTTGGGTATTTTACTATTATCCTACAAGCCCCTGGGACTCTGTTTATCTTTTCTTATTGTATTTTCTCTCTGTTGTTAAAACTGGCTGAATTTTCTTGTTCTGTTCCTGAAGTTCTCCGTAGCTTGGTCCCTCTCGCATGATCTGCCCGTTCGCCCTAGTGTCTCTATCTTAAGCCCATGGGAACAAAAGGGATTCCCATACTGGCCACTTGTGTCCTGCCTGCTCATTCCAGTGACTGTGACTTTTGCTAGAAATGAAACTTGCTACTCATCCTAAACGTTTTAATGGCCTTTTGTCACTTACTCCATTTCACTTAGTTTGGGGATTGTTGCTATTGATAGGCAGCCCATGTGCTGAGTTTTCTGATTCCATTTTTAATTTAGAAGAGTGATGAAATATTTAGAAGAGTGGAGGAATAGTTAAACGCTTGAATCCACTGCCAGATAAATATGTCTTTGCTCTTTATTTGCAAAGTTTGGGAATAGTACAGTTTTCATGTCTGGGGACTTTAGGAGCTGAGTTTCATTTTCACTTGGACACATCTGTTGGTTTTGCCCAGCAGTTTTGATCAAGATGGCCTGCTGGTATAGCGAAGAGCAGGAGTTTAACTCTCCTAGATGGATCCTTTGTCTCTTTTACTCAGACGTTGCTCCCAAGAAAATTTATCCTTCCAAATTCCTTGTTACAGAGGCAATGGAAACAGGAATTGCTCTATTGGTTGCCTAGAAAAACAATGAATATCACATAGCACACTCCTCACTTCATGCATGGAGACCCCTGGGGTTATCCTTCTGTGTGAAAGACAGATGTGCAGATTATTCGCTTGCTTTCACGTCTAAACTGGTTCAAACTGATGCTTCCCTCTAGGTTCTGGGTCCTTTCTCTCTGACTTGCTTTAAATTTTTTTCCTTGTCTCTAATTTTCAAATGTTTAATTATAATGTACCTTGTCATGGATTTCCTTGGGTTTAGTCTATTTGAGATTTGAACAGCTTCGTGATTTGTATGTTTTACCTTTCACCAAACTGGAGAAGTTTTCATCTATTACTTCTTCAAAGTCTCTCAGTCCCACTCTTTTCCTCCCTGTTTTGGAACTCTGATGATATGAATGTTGGGTATTTTACTATTATCCTACAAGCCCCTGGGACTCTGTTTATCTTTTCTTATTGTATTTTCTCTCTGTTGTTAAAACTGGCTGAATTTTCTTGTTCTGTTCCTGAAGTTCTCCGTAGCTTGGTCCCTCTCGCATGATCTGCCCGTTCGCCCTAGTGTCTCTATCTTAAGCCCATGGGAACAAAGGGATTCCCATACTGGCCACTTGTGTCCTGCCTGCTCATTCCAGTGACTGTGACTTTTGCTAGAAATGAAACTTGCTACTCATCCTAAACGTTTTAATGGCCTTTTGTCACTTACTCCATTTCACTTAGTTTGGGGATTGTTGCTATTGATAGGCAGCCCATGTGCTGAGTTTTCTGATTCCATTTTTAATTTAGAAGAGTGATGAAATATTTAGAAGAGTGGAGGAATAGTTAAACGCTTGAATCCACTGCCAGATAAATATGTCTTTGCTCTTTATTTGCAAAGTTTGGGAATAGTACAGTTTTCATGTCTGGGGACTTTAGGAGCTGAGTTTCATTTTCACTTGGACACATCTGTTGGTTTTGCCCAGCAGTTTTGATCAAGATGGCCTGCTGGTATAGCGAAGAGCAGGAGTTTAACTCTCCTAGATGGATCCTTTGTCTCTTTTACTCAGACGTTGCTCCCAAGAAAATTTATCCTTCCAAATTCCTTGTTACAGAGGCAATGGAAACAGGAATTGCTCTATTGGTTGCCTAGAAAAACAATGAATATCACATAGCACACTCCTCACTTCATGCATGGAGACCCCTGGGGTTATCCTTCTGTGTGAAAGACAGATAGTGCAGATTATTCGCTTGCTTTCACTCTACTTGTCTAATTTCTTGTAAGAAAGGGTAAGTCCCTTCTTGTTGAAAACAGGGCACATTTCATTTATGAATACTGCATAAGGCTTTAGTACTACATAGGCCTCCAGATCACAAAGTTCAGACCACATTTATAATCAGTGTGGTTTCTGTAATCCCAAGAGAAAAGTAATCACCATGTCTTGGTGCAAATGCATTATCCTCTAAAGCACCAATCTCCAACTTTTTGGCACCAGAGACCAGTTTCATGGAAACCCATTTCTCCATGGACTGGAGTTAGGGAAACGGGTATGGTTTCAGGATGATCTGAATGCACTACATTTATGTAATGCATTACATAATTACATCACATTATATTATGTAATTACATGAATGACATTAATTCTATTATTATTACATCATCTCCACCTCAGATCATCAAACATTAGATCCTGAAAGTTGGGTACCCCTGCTTTAAAGCACACAGATTCAATGTCAGTATTTGCTAAGTGTCTACTTGCTGGTTGAAAGGACACTACAGAGGGTAGAAAACAATACAAATAAAGACTTAGGCATCAGCTGTGATGGAAAGTGCTTCTAAAATGACCTACGAAGAGGTCCCACTCTAAACTTTGCACTCTGAATATGATGTGGCTTCACTCCCTGGATTGTGTTATGTGACCCTCGACCAGGGTTTCTAGGAAAGCCCACTATACTCACATGAAACCCTGAAAGCAAGAGCTTTTACCAGCTGGTGGCAGAAGAAGTAGTCATACTAGGGGTATGAGGGGAATTGGTATGCCATTGCTGACTTGAAGATGGAGGAGGCTGTGAATAGGAATGAGGGTGATAAAGGAGCTGAGGGAGGTCCCCACCTGTCAGCCAGCCAGGAAATGGGACCTCAGTCCTGCAAGCCCAAGGAAATAAATTATACCAACAAACTGAATGAGCTCAGAAGCAGATCTCTATTGAAGAGGGGAAAAACTTGGACTCAGATCAGTGGAATCAGCCATTACCACAGCGTCTACCTGGTTGCCCCTGAGGGTTGAGAGATTGAACCTGCTTTTTTTCTTTTTTTTGAGGTAGATGGTTTTTAAAAAAATGATCTATACATTTTAATTGGAGGATAATTAATTTACAATATTCTGATGGTTTTTCCCAGGCATTGATATGAATTGGCCATAGATATACATGTGCCCCTCCATCCTGAACTCCACTTCCACCTCCCTCCCGACCCTCTAGGTTGTCACAAGCTCCAAGGCTACATCTCCTGGAACCCCTCCTTCCATCCCAAATTCCTGTAACCCTTCTCCCTGTGATACCCACAGAACCAACCAAAACCAGCCTGCTCAGAAGTCAGCTGTCCACCCTCAAGAGCTCAGCCTGCAGTGAGAGGAACTGGAGCACACCAAGGGGTAAGCCATCGAGGGTACATCAGGAAGCCCTGGCTGGTCTCCTCTCCCCAGTGTCTGCTCTTGAAAGAGCTGGGGGGGAGAGACACTTGGGGGGCGGGGGGGAAACAAATCATTTTTAAGTGAGTCCAGGTTGTTCCCTCTTCCAAGGACTCCCTTGTAAATCAGGTTGATTTGCTTTAGTGAACTGGACTTCTTAGGACCAGACTTGCATTTATCATTCCCCTGGTGTTTAATACACCCTTGGCTCACATAACTGCGGCACTGGTGGTGGTGCTTACTGCCACTCTGTGGTTTGAATTTGAAAACCTAATACTTCATAGTTGGTTTATGTTTTTCCTTTCATTCACAGGTGGTGCCATCTGACAAGCCCCTCTCTGATCCATATTGTCAGCCTTTTGGGGGCCAAGTGTGAGGAAAATTTGAATTTTGATGACTATTGATAATATCATTATTCTTAAAATAGTAAATTTTAAGACTAGATTTCCTAGAAGTTTAATTCCTGTAATACTTTTCCCTATGTTTCAAAGAATTAATAAATAGTAAACCCCTGGCAAGAATGGATACATGTATATATATATGGCCGAGCCCCTCCACTGTTCACCAAAGGAGCTGAGGGAGGTCCCCACCTGTCAGCCAGCNAGGAAATGGGACCTCAGTCCTGCAAGCCCAAGGAAATAAATTATACCAACAAACTGAATGAGCTCAGAAGCAGATCTCTATTGAAGAGGGGAAAAACTTGGACTCAGATCAGTGGAATCAGCCATTACCACAGCGTCTACCTGGTTGCCCCTGAGGGTTGAGAGATTGAACCTGCTTTTTTTCTTTTTTTTGAGGTAGATGGTTTTTAAAAAAATGATCTATACATTTTAATTGGAGGATAATTAATTTACAATATTCTGATGGTTTTTCCCAGGCATTGATATGAATTGGCCATAGATATACATGTGCCCCTCCATCCTGAACTCCACTTCCACCTCCCTCCCGACCCTCTAGGTTGTCACAAGCTCCAAGGCTACATCTCCTGGAACCCCTCCTTCCATCCCAAATTCCTGTAACCCTTCTCCCTGTGATACCCACAGAACCAACCAAAACCAGCCTGCTCAGAAGTCAGCTGTCCACCCTCAAGAGCTCAGCCTGCAGTGAGAGGAACTGGAGCACACCAAGGGGTAAGCCATCGAGGGTACATCAGGAAGCCCTGGCTGGTCTCCTCTCCCCAGTGTCTGCTCTTGAAAGAGCTGGGGGGGAGAGACACTTGGGGGCGGGGAAACAAATCATCTTTAAGTGAGTCCAGGTTGTTCCCTCTTCCAAGGACTCCCTTGTAAATCAGGTTGATTTGCTTTAGTGAACTGGACTTCTTAGGACCAGACTTGCATTTATCATTCCCCTGGTGTTTAATACACCCTTGGCTCACATAACTGCGGCACTGGTGGTGGTGCTTACTGCCACTCTGTGGTTTGAATTTGAAAACCTAATACTTCATAGTTGGTTTATGTTTTTCCTTTCATTCACAGGTGGTGCCATCTGACAAGCCCCTCTCTGATCCATATTGTCAGCCTTTTGGGGGCCAAGTGTGAGGAAAATTTGAATTTTGATGACTATTGATAATATCATTATTCTTAAAATAGTAAATTTTAAGACTAGATTTCCTAGAAGTTTAATTCCTGTAATACTTTTCCCTATGTTTCAAAGAATTAATAAATAGTAAACCCCTGGCAAGAATGGATACATGTATATATATATGGCCGAGCCCCTCCACTGTTCACCAAATTGTTAACTGGCTATACCCCAATAAAAATGCTTTTGGTGTTGAAAAAAAAAAAAAAAAAGCCCCTGGCTAAACACATACATCCACACCAGCCCCTAAATAGTAGGAACCACTTGAGGGACAAATTTATATGTGCTGTTACTGAGCCATGGCTTAATCAAACCTTGTGTTCTTCAGTGCTGGTCTGTAGGGTGCCTTTTCCTCAATTTTAGTTAACATGCCACATTTCCTAATCTGCTATGTGCACAGTCCTTTATTTATTTATTTTTTTTAATATTTATTTACTTATCTTTTGAGGGGTGAGGTGGGGAGGGAGGGGGACGAGTGGGCCACTTCTATTGGTCTTTCATTTCTCTATTTTCATCCGCCTTTGTTCTTTGGCTCCTGTGGGCCTCCCGTCGCAGTGGCCTCTGTCATTACAGAGCGCCGGCTCTGGGCGCATGTGCCCCAGAGCTCCAGCTCAGCAATTGGACACATCAGTCCAGCCACTCCGCGGCACGTGGGATCTTCCCAGGCCAGGGATCAAACCTGCACCCCTTGCACTACAAGGCAGTGTCCTTACCCACTGGACCACCAGGGGAAGCCCTGTACAGTCCTTTAAAAGGCTTATTCTGTGATGACTGGGATGTGATTTCTGAGGCATTTAGCCAGCTCACTCCTGAATGCCCCTTCTGCAATTTATCTAGCCAATATTCCTTTTCATTTATAAAGCCAAGCTTCTATAAGAATAGATATTAAAACTTCCAAATAATAATTTGAAAATTTGAATTTACAACTAAGCAGGACCTAGCAGGGATTTTTATTTTCCACATGGAGCTGAGGAATCAGGGAGTCAACTATGAAAAACTGAAATGTTGGGCTTCCCTGGTGGTCCCATGGGTAAAGAGTCCACCTTGCAGTGCAAGGGGCACTGGTTTGATCCCTGGCCCCAGAAGATCTCACATGTCGTGGAGCGGTTGGACCAGTGTTTCCAATTACAAGCCAGAGTTCTGGAGCATATGCACCCAGAGCTAGTGCTCTGCAGTGAGAGAAGCCACTGCAATGGGAGGCCCACACATGCCAAAGAATTTAAAAAAAAAAAAAAGATGGATGAAAAAAAATATAAATAAAAGAGGCCTAATGGGGAAAAGAAAAGAAGTATGTATATATTAAAAAAAAACTGAAATGAACAAGACTATCCTATGTAGTTTGGGGTGAATCTAATGAGGGCAGCAGTTGATGATTGGCTCATGGAATTCTTATTTGACATTTAAAAAATGTATTTCCTGGAGTGTGAGAGAATGAGCCATCTCATCCTTCCATGGAGAGAGATCTCAGTGGGTATGGGGTGAAGTAGATTAGCTAAACAATTCAGTACCCTATTACCCATGCATTGACTTTTAGGGTCAGATGCTGAGAGTACTTACTTTTGAGGTTTTTTTTTTTTTTGAGGTGGGGAGGGAGGGGGACGAGTGGGCCACTTCTATTGGTCTTTCATTTCTCTATTTTCATCCGCCTTTGTTCTTTGGCTCCTGTGGGCCTCCCGTCGCAGTGGCCTCTGTCATTACAGAGCGCCGGCTCTGGGCGCATGTGCCCCAGAGCTCCAGCTCAGCAATTGGACACATCAGTCCAGCCACTCCGCGGCACGTGGGATCTTCCCAGGCCAGGGATCAAACCTGCACCCCTTGCACTACAAGGCAGTGTCCTTACCCACTGGACCACCAGGGGAAGCCCTGTACAGTCCTTTAAAAGGCTTATTCTGTGATGACTGGGATGTGATTTCTGAGGCATTTAGCCAGCTCACTCCTGAATGCCCCTTCTGCAATTTATCTAGCCAATATTCCTTTTCATTTATAAAGCCAAGCTTCTATAAGAATAGATATTAAAACTTCCAAATAATAATTTGAAAATTTGAATTTACAACTAAGCAGGACCTAGCAGGGATTTTTATTTTCCACATGGAGCTGAGGAATCAGGGAGTCAACTATGAAAAACTGAAATGTTGGGCTTCCCTGGTGGTCCCATGGGTAAAGAGTCCACCTTGCAGTGCAAGGGGCACTGGTTTGATCCCTGGCCCCAGAAGATCTCACATGTCGTGGAGCGGTTGGACCAGTGTTTCCAATTACAAGCCAGAGTTCTGGAGCATATGCACCCAGAGCTAGTGCTCTGCAGTGAGAGAAGCCACTGCAATGGGAGGCCCACACATGCCAAAGAATTAAAAAAAAAAAAAAAAAAAAAAGATGGATGAAAATAAATATAAATAAAAGAGGCATGATAGGGAAAAGAAAAGAAGTATGTATATATTAAAAAAAAACTGAAATGAACAAGACTATCCTATGTAGTTTGGGGTGAATCTAATGAGGGCAGCAGTTGATGATTGGCTCATGGAATTCTTATTTGACATTTAAAAAATGTATTTCCTGGAGTGTGAGAGAATGAGCCATCTCATCCTTCCATGGAGAGAGATCTCAGTGGGTATGGGGTGAAGTAGATTAGCTAAACAATTCGAGTACCCTATTACCCATGCATTGACTTTTAGGGTCCATTGCAAATGCATCCTGCCTAGAACTCACTCTGAGAGACCAACTCCAGAAATATAGTCTATTCATTAGTCCTCAGTCATAACTGAACCCGCAGATAAGCGTGATCTTCTTGCATTTTGATATGAACCCCACATGTGAGGAAATTATACAGCTGCCATTTCCCTTTCCACAGAAATGGGCATCCTGCTGACAAATGAGTTTCCAGATGACAGGTTGTTGGAAAGATTGATTCGAGAAGAAAGCCAAGTTTATGACCAAGAGTGAGTACTTCAGTTTTACTAGGACAGGTTTGTTATGTTTTTATTTGATTTAAGCCTTAAAATTCAGTCTCGTGTTTTCAGTTCTTCTGGCATGTCTTCAGTAAACTGGCTCAAGATCCACGGGTTGGCAGCCAAGAAGCTCACCATCATGGATGCTTTCTCTACAGCTGCTGTTCCTCACAACCCCACCTATGTCCCTGTTCTGGACAAACATGTCGTTTCTAAGGTCTTTGATGAGGTAAAACTGATTTTCTATATGTGCTGGCCTGATGTACTTTTCACTTTCTGCTTACATAGAAAGTAGTTCCACTTAACATGTATCTCAGCCATTGGGAAAAAAATTATTTGTAAAGATGGTGGAAAGGAGAGGGAAAAGCTCTTAAGCATTTTTGCTTCTAAGTTGAGAAGAAATGGCCTTTTCTGGGTTGGCGGTTTGTGACTCCTTGCTAATAATAGGTGGCAGTGTGGAGCTGCAGAAATGTCTGAAAACCCTTTAGGTCAGAGTCACCTGTCATGAATGAATATCATTCAATATCAAAGGTCAGGGAGGGGTTTCCCTAATGGCTCAGTGGTAGAGAATCTTCCAACAAATGCAGGAGACACAGGTTTGATCCCTGATCCGAGAAGATCCCACATGCTGCAGAGCAACTAAACCTAGGAGCCGTAACTATTGAGCTCACATGCCGCAGCTAGTGAATCTCTTGCACCCTAGAGCCCGTGCTCTGCAGTAAGAAAAGCCATTGCAATGAGAAGCAGGCTCGGGCTTCCCCTGGTGGTCCAGTGGGTAAGGACACCGCCTTGCAGTGCAAGGGGCGCTGGTTTGATCCCTGGCCTGGGAAGATCCCACATGTCGCGGAGCGGCTGGACTGATGTGTCCAATCACCGAGCCGGAGCTCTGGAGCGCATGCGCCCAGAGCCGGTGCTCTGCAGAGACAGACGCCACCGCGATGGGAGGCCCACAGGAGCCAAAGAACAAAGACGGATGAATAGAGAGAAACGAAAGACCAATAGAAGTGGCCCGCCCGCTCCCCTCCCTCCCCAACCCGACCCCCGCCCAAAGTAAATAAATAAATAAACCTTTAAAAAAAAAAAATGAGAAGCAGGCTCACTGCAACTAGAGAAAAGCCCTTTTGCAGCAACTAACACTCAGAACAGCCCTAAATAAATAAATATATGGAGAAAAAAGAAACGGTCAGGGAGAACTTGTGAGGAATTATGTCCGTCCTTTTCTTACCTTCTCTTCCTAAATACAGTGGCATCTTTTCTATCATAAAAGTCTCCAAAGGAAAAAGTCGGGAGGGAGGAAGCAAGAACCACATGGGGCTGAGAGAAACAGGTTGAGTGATTTTCAAGAAGAAAAAAATTGGAGGGTAGTGAGAGTCCTGTTTTTCTGAGAACAATAGTCTTCTGACTCTAGAAAGCAAAGCCAAAGAAACAGGATGTATGTTTTTTCCTGTGCATTCCACCATGGGCACTTGTACCTAGGGCCTTCTATGACATCGTAAATTCTCACCACAAGCCTATGGGCACATAGCACATGCATGCTCTCTTCACTCTATTATTGATAAGAACAAGAATCATGATGACGAAGGATATAGTACTGCAGTAAATTCCAATTTCACTCTCAAAGCACTGACATCTTTTATTTAATATTTTCTCTGACTGGAAGAGACCCTCAACTATAGATGAAAAGAATGGGAAGACAGTGTTTGAAAAGTACAAACCCACTGAGTGAGATCTGTAGCTTTTAGAATTGGACCTAACAGTTTTCTGAAAAAGTAGACAGAAAGTACAATGGAGCTGAAAAGGAGACATGAATCTTAATCTACTTCACTGAGAATTTTAATCGGCTTTTACTCCTGTGTTCCAGTGGGTAAGGACACCGCCTTGTAGTGCAAGGGGCGCTGGTTTGATCCCTGGCCTGGGAAGATCCCACATGTCGCGGAGCGGCTGGACTGATGTGTCCAATCACCGAGCCGGAGCTCTGGAGCGCATGCGCCCAGAGCCGGTGCTCTGCAGAGACAGACGCCACCGCGATGGGAGGCCCACAGGAGCCAAAGAACAAAGACGGATGAATAGAGAGAAACGAAAGACCAATAGAAGTGGCCCGCCCGCTCCCCTCCCCCCCCAACCCGACCCCCGCCCAAAGTAAATAAATAAATAAACCTTTAAAAAAAAAAAATGAGAAGCAGGCTCACTGCAACTAGAGAAAAGCCCTTTTGCAGCAACTAACACTCAGAACAGCCCTAAATAAATAAATATATGGAGAAAAAAGAAACGGTCAGGGAGAACTTGTGAGGAATTATGTCCGTCCTTTTCTTACCTTCTCTTCCTAAATACAGTGGCATCTTTTCTATCATAAAAGTCTCCAAAGGAAAAAGTCGGGAGGGAGGAAGCAAGAACCACATGGGGCTGAGAGAAACAGGTTGAGTGATTTTCAAGAAGAAAAAAAATTGGAGGGTAGTGAGAGTCCTGTTTTTCTGAGAACAATAGTCTTCTGACTCTAGAAAGCAAAGCCAAAGAAACAGGATGTATGTTTTTTCCTGTGCATTCCACCATGGGCACTTGTACCTAGGGCCTTCTATGACATCGTAAATTCTCACCACAAGCCTATGGGCACATAGCACATGCATGCTCTCTTCACTCTATTATTGATAAGAACAAGAATCATGATGACGAAGGATATAGTACTGCAGTAAATTCCAATTTCACTCTCAAAGCACTGACATCTTTTATTTAATATTTTCTCTGACTGGAAGAGACCCTCAACTATAGATGAAAAGAATGGGAAGACAGTGTTTGAAAAGTACAAACCCACTGAGTGAGATCTGTAGCTTTTAGAATTGGACCTAACAGTTTTCTGAAAAAGTAGACAGAAAGTACAATGGAGCTGAAAAGGAGACATGAATCTTAATCTACTTCACTGAGAATTTTAATCGGCTTTTACTCCTGTGTTCTGAGTGCAGCCACATCTGTCTGAATAGAATTGTAAGGCAGCGTTTGGTTTTGTCCCAAGCTGTTCGTTTCATTCATGACTTACGTATGGGCTGTTTCTTCTTCTGGAACACAATGCTGTTCGGTTTTCATGTTTCTTGGACCAGCATCAAATCTGTCACCTTGGAAATGAAGTGTTGAACAGAGAGGTTGCCCTGGCAACTCTTCATTACAAGATGCTAACTGGTACATTCAGCTTTCCAAGGACCAGATAACTTTTTAGCCCTCTCAAAAAGATGAATTCATCACTAAGTCATGTACAGAGTAAAACTGCTTTAGTTAGTTGATGAATCTGGAATTTAAAGCTCTTTATGGCCAATTGCTTTGGAAAAAAAGAATTTAGAAACATTAGTTTTTGCATTGTTGGAAAGTCCACTACAACATCACCATCATCGTGTCTATAACAGCATTTCATCAAGGCTTCCTGCTTTGCCCTAAGCTTGGTCCAGCATATAGCTTTGTGATCAGGTAACCAGGGCTTGCACCCCAGCTCTATTCCTGATGGCCCATGGCAAGCTCCCTAATCTGGTATGTGAAGAACCCTCATACTAGCTTCTTTTTAATATTTATTTTTTATTAATTTATTTGGCTGCACCAAGTCTTAGTTGTGCCATGTGGGATCTAGTTCCCTGACTAGGGATCAGCAAGCCCAAGCCCCTTGCGTTGAGAAAATAGAGTCTTAGCCACTGGACCACCAGGGAAGTCCCCCATATTAGATTCTGAGAGAAGCGTTTCTTTTTATCAAAGTATCTGGTCTAAAACTTAGAGTGACCTAAAAAGGTGTCTATATCGCATCATTTAGCTGGCAAGGAATGTAGGGACACTGCTAAGGGTATGACATTTTGCTGCTTTCAAAGAGAGTAGCATCGAAAACTGTCGATAGAAAAGTTAATTAAAAATTTAAAAGGACAGTTAATACAAAAGTTGTGTTTTTGTAAAAATTATAGTAGCCTCTTTGAAAAGAATTGGACCCACTGAGTGAGATCTGTAGCTTTTAGAATTGGACCTAACAGTTTTCTGAAAAGTAGACAGAAAGTACAATGGAGCTGAAAAGGAGACATGAATCTTAATCTACTTCACTGAGAATTTTAATCGGCTTTTACTCCTGTGTTCTGAGTGCAGCCACATCTGTCTGAATAGAATTGTAAGGCAGCGTTTGGTTTTGTCCCAAGCTGTTCGTTTCATTCATGACTTACGTATGGGCTGTTTCTTCTTCTGGAACACAATGCTGTTCGGTTTTCATGTTTCTTGGACCAGCATCAAATCTGTCACCTTGGAAATGAAGTGTTGAACAGAGAGGTTGCCCTGGCAACTCTTCATTACAAGATGCTAACTGGTACATTCAGCTTTCCAAGGACCAGATAACTTTTTAGCCCTCTCAAAAAGATGAATTCATCACTAAGTCATGTACAGAGTAAAACTGCTTTAGTTAGTTGATGAATCTGGAATTTAAAGCTCTTTATGGCCAATTGCTTTGGAAAAAAAGAATTTAGAAACATTAGTTTTTGCATTGTTGGAAAGTCCACTACAACATCACCATCATCGTGTCTATAACAGCATTTCATCAAGGCTTCCTGCTTTGCCCTAAGCTTGGTCCAGCATATAGCTTTGTGATCAGGTAACCAGGGCTTGCACCCCAGCTCTATTCCTGATGGCCCATGGCAAGCTCCCTAATCTGGTATGTGAAGAACCCTCATACTAGCTTCTTTTTAATATTTATTTTTTATTAATTTATTTGGCTGCACCAAGTCTTAGTTGTGCCATGTGGGATCTAGTTCCCTGACTAGGGATCAGCAAGCCCAAGCCCCTTGCGTTGAGAAAATAGAGTCTTAGCCACTGGACCACCAGGGAAGTCCCCCATATTAGATTCTGAGAGAAGCGTTTCTTTTTATCAAAGTATCTGGTCTAAAACTTAGAGTGACCTAAAAAGGTGTCTATATCGCATCATTTAGCTGGCAAGGAATGTAGGGACACTGCTAAGGGTATGACATTTTGCTGCTTTCAAAGAGAGTAGCATCGAAAACTGTCGATAGAAAAGTTAATTAAAAATTTAAAAGGACAGTTAATACAAAAGTTGTGTGTGTATATTATGTAGAAAAATTAGAAAATATAGATAAGTAGAAAAGAAAGAAACATTAGAATATAATTTGTCACAGGTTAATCATTGGTGGCTATCTGGCCAAAGCTTTTTCACTGCATATATTGTCTTTTGTTCTTTGTTTTTGTTTTACCAAAATGAAGTTGAACTAAAGATACTCTGCCTTGAGTTTTACTCGACAGTCTATTTTGAACATTATTCCATACCAACAAATATTCATTTACTATATAAGATTTGCATTTAAAACAATCTTTTTATTTTCTAAAAGTTTAGATTGAAGTCTGTCAGATGTAACCTACCCTGTAGTAAATAACATATTTTCATAGGTTTATGAATGATCTTACTGACATGTCTCTTTGCCAGTTAATTTTGTGGCCCTGCCTTCAGTTTGTTCTATGGAGCCTGGTGATGTTTCCATTTAAAAGCATAGGTTTGGGACTTCCCCAGTGGTGCAGTAGCTAAGACTGTCATCTAATGCCAGAGACTTGGGTTTGATCCCTAGTCAAGGAGCTAAGATCCCACATGCTGTGGGGTGCAGCCAAGAATTATATAAATAAATAAAATTATATAAATAAATAAAATGTTTAAATAATTTAATAAATACGAGCAGAGGTTTAAGCTTTAGCACTCGGCAGTTCTGTACAACTATAAAGCCCCTACATCTCTGTTCAGAGGCAGCCATGCACGATTTGCACAGCCTTTGCATGTTCATTACTCACACCCTATCAGACCTCTCTTGCCCAATCTGTCAGCAAGCTCTGGAATATGTGTTGGAATAAATGACTGTTGAAAAACAGTGAAGTTGGTGAATTCAGTCAGTGTTGAACGATAACTGTATAAACACCTGTTTACATGATTTTCTCATTTTCAAAATGTTATGAGATTGCTTATAAACACAGCCAGAATGTGGTCAAGTTCTTCCTGCACTATGCTAACAACTAATAACTATGGGTACAGTTCTGAACCCCTCTTTCTTCGTTTAGCATGTTTTATGTGCATATTTCCTTGTAATGACCATTTTTGGATGAATATTAATGGTTGAATTAATATTCAGTAACATAAATTAACTACAATTAATTTAGCTATTCCCTTCATTATTGGACAGTTTACTTGGAATTTTAAGAGTGCTTATTTTCCCACATCTTAGCTGTCACTTAGAGCTGTAACATCAAAAACAAACAAAAAACCTGCCAACTGCTAAGGGAAAATGATATTCCAATTTAAATTGTTTCTTTTATTGACTGACAATAGTTTTTTGTGTAAACTAAATGTATCTCAAAGTCTTACATCATTCACACTCTTGGCAAACACATTTTTTTTTTCTTTTTTTTAGGGGCGGGGTGCGGGTTGGGGAGGGAGAGGGGTGAGCGGGCCACTTTTATTGGTCTTTCATTTATCCATTCTCATCCATCTTTGTTCTTTGGCCTGTGTGGGCCTCCCATTGCAGTGGCCTCTGTTGTTGCAGAGCACCGGCTTTGGGCGCATGCACTCCAGAGCTCCGGCTCGGTAATTGGACACATGGGTCCAGCCGCTCCGCGACACGTGGGATCTTCCCAGGCCAGGGATCGAACCAGCGCCCCTTGCACTGCAAGGCAGTGTCCTTACCCACTGGACCACCAGGGAAGCCCCACAAACACATCTTTTAAAATAGCAAAGTTATGTTCCTTTCATGCCTCAATCACCAAGAACTCAACTTTTGTAGACTTAAAACACAGTATTTTACAATATAGATAAACTTCTAAAGCTGTTGGAGCTTCAGCTGTTATTTGAATTTATACAATATTAGTCTTTTATATATTCAAAAAATGGTTACTTTGCACATGTATTGTGCTTTAGAAACTAGTATTTTTTTAAAGTAATAAAGAACTACAGAGTTCAGTGGAGAGGAAAACCGAGTAACAAAGCTGCATTTCAGTGTCTATATCTGTGGAAGGATTGAATGAGAAAATATATAGGGGGCCTAGTACTCAGCAAGGAGTCAAAGATAAACACTATTATTACTGATAAAACTATTTTTAATAGAATTGATAAAACTATTCTCAACTGTTGATAAAATTATTGGTTAAGGTGTGTCTCTGGTCTAATCGTTGGAAAAATTCTAGCAGAATCAGCCCAAACTGGGGCAGTCCGTAAATTCCAGCAGTTATAGTCAGTGACTCTCTGTCTCTGCCCCTACCTCCCCCAACCCCACACCTCCTCTTCTCTCTCTCTGCCTTCCCTCCCTCATAGTTCAAATCTTCTCAGATAGGGAGTTAACCTCAAGAGGATTAAAATGGGCAATACCTCAAGTTTGCCTTTTATTATCAAATACTGTCCAGAAGGGCCTCCCATAAGTTTGTAATGCTTGATTTGCATTGTAAAAGTAACAAGTAAAACATGTTCAAAGGAGGTGTGGCCAGATAGTTTATTCCTTCTTAAATAATGTCAGTTTCCTCATTAACCACACTCCCCTCCCCACCTGCCTCCCTAGAGGAGCTGGGTGGCCATGATTCTCATCACCCAAGTTCCTGTGAGAATGCCCCTTATGACCTCACAGTCACATCAACCTTGATATCATAAAGAGAATATCCCATGGGACCTCCTTGAGACCATCATGTTGTAAAAACTAAGACCACAGACTGAAGGTGGGGAGTATGACTTTGTCTTTCCCTCAATCTGCACACAGAAAGGAATGAGAGTGGGCACACACGAGCCAAATTTGAACTGCTACCACCCTGAAGTCCACAATGGCCATGCAAGGCCTGAGATCCAAACCCACGAAAGAGGGAGGTAGAATGTTAATCGATGGCTTTTCTTTATAGACCTTCAGGCAGCGGTCCAGCAAATCCTTTTGGAGTCATATAATGTTGCTAAATATTTTGTGGTTTTGATTTGCTGTTGAGCTGTAAGTTGGCAATTTGAAGAGCTATTTATAGACTTCTAGAGGGATCTTTTTCCCAGGAGACATAAAAGAGTAAGGATCTTCCATTTTTTGAGGCTGATTTTTTTTCTCTGAAAGTTTATGTGGTATTTTAAAAGATGGTGGCCTTTGTTTGTGGGTTTTTTTTTTTTTTTCACTTTTACATATTTCTTTTCAATTTTCAAAGTCCAGTCAACTCACCTTTATTTTTTTTTAATTTTATTTATTTATTTATTTTTTAAACTTTTATTTTGCTTTTAACTTTTACAGAGTTTTGTTGTTTACAGATATGTATGTTCCCAGATTAGTCATATGTATATCCCCCCCTTCCCACCCCTCCGGACTGTCACACAGCACCCTGAAGGACCCATTTCCTGTCTCTGCCCCTACCTCCCCCAACCCCACACCTCCTCTTCTCTCTCTCTGCCTTCCCTCCCTCATAGTTCAAATCTTCTCAGATAGGGAGTTAACCTCAAGAGGATTAAAATGGGCAATACCTCAAGTTTGCCTTTTATTATCAAATACTGTCCAGAAGGGCCTCCCATAAGTTTGTAATGCTTGATTTGCATTGTAAAAGTAACAAGTAAAACATGTTCAAAGGAGGTGTGGCCAGATAGTTTATTCCTTCTTAAATAATGTCAGTTTCCTCATTAACCACACTCCCCTCCCCACCTGCCTCCCTAGAGGAGCTGGGTGGCCATGATTCTCATCACCCAAGTTCCTGTGAGAATGCCCCTTATGACCTCACAGTCACATCAACCTTGATATCATAAAGAGAATATCCCATGGGACCTCCTTGAGACCATCATGTTGTAAAAACTAAGACCACAGACTGAAGGTGGGGAGTATGACTTTGTCTTTCCCTCAATCTGCACACAGAAAGGAATGAGAGTGGGCACACACGAGCCAAATTTGAACTGCTACCACCCTGAAGTCCACAATGGCCATGCAAGGCCTGAGATCCAAACCCACGAAAGAGGGAGGTAGAATGTTAATCGATGGCTTTTCTTTATAGACCTTCAGGCAGCGGTCCAGCAAATCCTTTTGGAGTCATATAATGTTGCTAAATATTTTGTGGTTTTGATTTGCTGTTGAGCTGTAAGTTGGCAATTTGAAGAGCTATTTATAGACTTCTAGAGGGATCTTTTTCCCAGGAGACATAAAAGAGTAAGGATCTTCCATTTTTTGAGGCTGATTTTTTTTCTCTGAAAGTTTATGTGGTATTTTAAAAGATGGTGGCCTTTGTTTGTGGGTTTTTTTTTTTTTTCACTTTTACATATTTCTTTTCAATTTTCAAAGTCCAGTCAACTCACCTTTATTTTTTTTTAATTTTATTTATTTATTTATTTTTTAAACTTTTATTTTGCTTTTAACTTTTACAGAGTTTTGTTGTTTACAGATATGTATGTTCCCAGATTAGTCATATGTATATCCCCCCCTTCCCACCCCTCCGGACTGTCACACAGCACCCCTGAAGGATCCCCTTTTCTCACAGAACAATGACTATAGCTATTTTCTTCACATATGATAGTACAGGCCTTCATGCTACTTGCTTTATGCCTCCAACCCACCGTTCCTTCCCCACAATGTCCATATGTCCACTGTTCATGTCTGTTTCTCCATCACTTCACTGCATGTGCCATCATCATCATCCTACTAGATTCCATATATACGTGTTAGTATATTGTACTTGTCCTTCTCTTTTTGACTTACTTCACTTTTTATGATAGGTTCTAGATCCAGCCATCTCATTAGGACTGATTCTTCTGCATTTCTTTTTATAACTGTGTAGTATTCCATTGTATTATGTAGCAGAGCTTTTGGATCCATTCGTTTGTCGATGGGCATCTAGGTTGCTTCCATGTTCTAACTATTGTATAGAGAGCTGCAATGAACATTGGGGTACAGGTGCTTCTTTCAGTTTTGATTTCATCAGGGTATAAGCCTAATCATGGGATTGCTGGGTCGTATGGTACTTCTATTTTTACTTTTTTTTTTTTTATTCTTTATTTTAAAGGTTTTACAGAGTTTTGTTGTTCACAGACATGTATGTTCCCAGATCAGTCATATGCATATCCATGGTCCCCACCCGCCCTGATCCCCCCATCCCACCTCTCCAGACCTTCGCCCCAAGCCATTGTAAGCACTCCTATTCCCTTAGCACTATGACACTAGCTATCTTTTCCACACATAACAGTATAGTTTTCCATGTTACTCCCTCCATGCTTCCCCCTCCCTATTTCTTCCCCACAATGTCCCTATGTCTATGCTCTGTCTGTTTTTCCATGAGTTCCCTGCATGTGTTATCAAGACTGTCCTACTAGATTCCATATATGTGTGTTAGTATACTGTATTTGTCTTTCTCTTTTTGACTTACTTCACTTTTTATGATAGGTTCTAGAGCCAGCCACTTCATTAGGACTGAGTCTTCTGCATTTCTTTTAACAGCTGAGTAGTATTCCATTGTATATATGTACCAGAGCTTCTGGATCCATTCGTTCGTCGATGGACATCTAGGTTGCTTCCATGTTTTGGCTATTGTATAGAGAGCTGCAATGATCATTGGGGTACAGGTGCTTCTTTCAGTTTTGATTTCATCAGGATATAAGCCTAAGAGTGGATTGCTGGGTCATAGGGTGCTTCTATTTTTAGTTTTTTAAGAAATCTCCATACTGTCTTCCATAAAGGCTGTATCAGTTTACATTCCCACCAGCAATGCAAGAGGGTTCCCTTTTCTCCGCACCTTCTCCAGCATTTATTGTCTGCAGATTTTTTGATGATGGCCATTCTGACGGGTGTGAGGTGGTATCTCATTGTAGTTTTTTTTTTTTTTAATTTTTATTTATTTATTTTTGGCTGTGCTGGGTCTTTGTTGATGTGTGAGTTTAGCTGCTCTGCAGTATGTGGGATCTTCCCGGATCAGGGATCGAACCTGTGTCTCCTGCATTGGTAGACGGGTTCTTATCCACTGAGCCACAAGGGAAGCCCTCATTGTAGTTTTAATTTGCATTTCTCTAATAATAAGCAAGGTTGAGCATCGTTTCATGTGCTTTTGGGCCATCTGTATGTCCTCTTTGGAGAGGCGTCTCTTTAGATCTTTTCCCCATTTTTTGATTGGGTTGTTCATTTTCACTGTGCTGAATTGTCTGAGTTGCTTGTAGATTTTGGAGATTAATTCTTTGTCTGTTGTTTCATTTGCTATGATTTTCTCCCACTCTTTGGGGTGTCTGTTGAACTTTTTTGTAATTTCTTTTGCTGTACAAAAGCTTTTAAGTTTCATGAGGTCCCACATGTTCATTTTTCTTTTCAGTTCTGCTGTTTTAGTTGGTGGGTCAGAGAAGATCTTGCTTTGATTGATGTCCTTGAGGGTTTTGCCTATATTCTCCTCTAAGAGTTTGATGGTTTCTGGTCTTACATTTAGGTCTTTAATCCATTTTGAGTTGATCTTAGTGTATGGTGTCAGGGAATGTTCCAACTTCATTTTTTGCATGTAGCTGTCCAATTATTTCCCATGCCCTATGTTCCCTGCATGTTGTTTATCACGACCGTCCTACTAGATTCCATATATGTGTGTTAGTATACTGTATTTGTCTTTCTCTTTTTGACTTACTTCACTTTTTATGATAGGTTCTAGAGCCAGCCACTTCATTAGGACTGAGTCTTCTGCATTTCTTTTAACAGCTGAGTAGTATTCCATTGTATATATGTACCAGAGCTTCTGGATCCATTCGTTCGTCGATGGACATCTAGGTTGCTTCCATGTTTTGGCTATTGTATAGAGAGCTGCAATGATCATTGGGGTACAGGTGCTTCTTTCAGTTTTGATTTCATCAGGATATAAGCCTAAGAGTGGATTGCTGGGTCATAGGGTGCTTCTATTTTTAGTTTTTTAAGAAATCTCCATACTGTCTTCCATAAAGGCTGTATCAGTTTACATTCCCACCAGCAATGCAAGAGGGTTCCCTTTTCTCCGCACCTTCTCCAGCATTTATTGTCTGCAGATTTTTTGATGATGGCCATTCTGACGGGTGTGAGGTGGTATCTCATTGTAGTTTTTTTTTTTATTTATTTATTTATTTTTGGCTGTGCTGGGTCTTTGTTGATGTGTGAGTTTAGCTGCTCTGCAGTATGTGGGATCTTCCCGGATCAGGGATCGAACCTGTGTCTCCTGCATTGGTAGACGGGTTCTTATCCACTGAGCCACAAGGGAAGCCCTCATTGTAGTTTTAATTTGCATTTCTCTAATAATAAGCAAGGTTGAGCATCGTTTCATGTGCTTTTGGGCCATCTGTATGTCCTCTTTGGAGAGGCGTCTCTTTAGATCTTTTCCCCATTTTTTGATTGGGTTGTTCATTTTCACTGTGCTGAATTGTCTGAGTTGCTTGTAGATTTTGGAGATTAATTCTTTGTCTGTTGTTTCATTTGCTATGATTTTCTCCCACTCTTTGGGGTGTCTGTTGAACTTTTTTGTAATTTCTTTTGCTGTACAAAAGCTTTTAAGTTTCATGAGGTCCCACATGTTCATTTTTCTTTTCAGTTCTGCTGTTTTAGTTGGTGGGTCAGAGAAGATCTTGCTTTGATTGATGTCCTTGAGGGTTTTGCCTATATTCTCCTCTAAGAGTTTGATGGTTTCTGGTCTTACATTTAGGTCTTTAATCCATTTTGAGTTGATCTTAGTGTATGGTGTCAGGGAATGTTCCAACTTCATTTTTTTGCATGTAGCTGTCCAATTCTCCCAGCACCACTTGTTGAAGAGGTTGTCTTTGTCCCATTTTATAGTTTCTCCGATACCACAAAAGCAGTTCTAAGGGGGGAATTTATAGCAATACAATCCCACCTCAAGAATCTAGGAAAATATGAAGCAGATGACTTAACCCTCCACTTAAACCTATTTTTACTTTTTTAAGAAACTCCATACTGTCTTCCATAGAGGCTGTATCAATTTACATTCCCACCAGCAATGCAAGAGTGTTCCCTTTTCTCCACACCCTCTCCCTATTTATTTATTTTTGACTGTGCTGGAACTTCATTGCTGCATGCAGACCTTCTCTAGTTGTGTCCTGTGGGCTTCTCATTGTGGTGGCTTCTGTTGTTTCTGAGCATGGGATTTAGGGTGAGTAGCATTCAGTAGTTGTGGCACAGGGGCTTAGTTGCTCCACAGCATATGGACTCTTCCCTGACTAGGGATCAAACACATGTCCCCCAAATTGACAGGTGGCTTCTTAATCACTTGACCACCAGGGAAGTCCTCAACTCATCTCTTAACCCACTCCTCTGGCTCCTTCCCATAGACAAAGATTGCTTAGAAGCCACATGATGAATTCTTCTGTCTCACAGGTAGCAAGGTTTGACTGTTCAGCCTAACTTAGTTACTTCCTTCTCAGTTTTCCATATCTTTGGCTATTTTGTTTGTCTTGATCTTTACTTGCAAAATCAACATATGTAGTTCTTAATTTCATTATTTTTTTTTCATGATGTTATTTTATTATTCAAAACATTGTTCTTTTTCTCATCCATTTGTTTTCATAGCACATCTGTTTGTACACTTTTACATTACTGTTACATCTTTCATTTCTGCTGTTTTAGTTGGTGGGTCAGAGAAGATCTTGCTTTGATTGATGTCCTTGAGGGTTTTGCCTATATTCTCCTCTAAGAGTTTGATGGTTTCTGGTCTTACATTTAGGTCTTTAATCCATTTTGAGTTGATCTTAGTGTATGGTGTCAGGGAATGTTCCAACTTCATTTTTTTGCATGTAGCTGTCCAATTCTCCCAGCACCACTTGTTGAAGAGGTTGTCTTTGTCCCATTTTATAGTTTCTCCGATACCACAAAAGCAGTTCTAAGGGGGGAATTTATAGCAATACAATCCCACCTCAAGAATCTAGGAAAATATGAAGCAGATGACTTAACCCTCCACTTAAACCTATTTTTACTTTTTTAAGAAACTCCATACTGTCTTCCATAGAGGCTGTATCAATTTACATTCCCACCAGCAATGCAAGAGTGTTCCCTTTTCTCCACACCCTCTCCCTATTTATTTATTTTTGACTGTGCTGGAACTTCATTGCTGCATGCAGACCTTCTCTAGTTGTGTCCTGTGGGCTTCTCATTGTGGTGGCTTCTGTTGTTTCTGAGCATGGGATTTAGGGTGAGTAGCATTCAGTAGTTGTGGCACAGGGGCTTAGTTGCTCCACAGCATATGGACTCTTCCCTGACTAGGGATCAAACACATGTCCCCCAAATTGACAGGTGGCTTCTTAATCACTTGACCACCAGGGAAGTCCTCAACTCATCTCTTAACCCACTCCTCTGGCTCCTTCCCATAGACAAAGATTGCTTAGAAGCCACATGATGAATTCTTCTGTCTCACAGGTAGCAAGGTTTGACTGTTCAGCCTAACTTAGTTACTTCCTTCTCAGTTTTCCATATCTTTGGCTATTTTGTTTGTCTTGATCTTTACTTGCAAAATCAACATATGTAGTTCTTAATTTCATTATTTTTTTTTCATGATGTTATTTTATTATTCAAAACATTGTTCTTTTTCTCATCCATTTGTTTTCATAGCACATCTGTTTGTACACTTTTACATTACTGTTACATCTTTCAGCAACTTAATCATTAATTTTAATCATAATTAATATAAAGTTATTGTGAACTGGATCATAATATTAATTTCTACTCAACCAAATTGATGTTCAGATTGTTGATTTGCTCAGCTACCATTTTGAGCATTTTTTTTGTATGTGCTCAGGAGTTTTAGTATGTTGGCTCATTTTAACAAGATTAAAAAAATATCTGTTTCTCTGCCTTCTTTATTTGCAGTTACCTAAATCCATTGCTTTGCTCCCAGATCACTGGCATTTAGAGCTCTTGTTCCAAGATGATACTGAGCTAGTACAGATTGAGAGTGACTTGTTTAGTTCTTGGTTTGAGGCTACACCAGTATCTTCTCTCATCAGGCAGGGCCGTCTTGCAGGGGTGAGAGAACCTCACACTACTGCCGTCTTCAGGCACTGAGCCTGACTCAAAGTCTTGCTTGTTTCCTGGGAGCTGAGCTCCCACCACCCCTTGCATCTTTGGACACAAGAGTCAACAAACTGGCAACCTCAGCCCTGCTGACATGTTTGATTTTTTTCTCTCTAAAAATACATCATCCATGCATCTTTCTTTTACCTTCTTATCCTTCTTTTCTTTAAATGAATTTTTATTAAATAACAATAATATAATTTTTATATGATTTGGAGGCAAAGGAAACATGAACTCTGTATCATCAGGAATGAAGGTAAATACTTCTTAAAAGTGATTCCTCCCATTTCTAAAATGCCTCCATGCTCTTCCTGACTAGGGATCAAACACATGTCCCCCAAATTGACAGGTGGCTTCTTAATCACTTGACCACCAGGGAAGTCCTCAACTCATCTCTTAACCCACTCCTCTGGCTCCTTCCCATAGACAAAGATTGCTTAGAAGCCACATGATGAATTCTTCTGTCTCACAGGTAGCAAGGTTTGACTGTTCAGCCTAACTTAGTTACTTCCTTCTCAGTTTTCCATATCTTTGGCTATTTTGTTTGTCTTGATCTTTACTTGCAAAATCAACATATGTAGTTCTTAATTTCATTATTTTTTTTTCATGATGTTATTTTATTATTCAAAACATTGTTCTTTTTCTCATCCATTTGTTTTCATAGCACATCTGTTTGTACACTTTTACATTACTGTTACATCTTTCAGCAACTTAATCATTAATTTTAATCATAATTAATATAAAGTTATTGTGAACTGGATCATAATATTAATTTCTACTCAACCAAATTGATGTTCAGATTGTTGATTTGCTCAGCTACCATTTTGAGCATTTTTTTTGTATGTGCTCAGGAGTTTTAGTATGTTGGCTCATTTTAACAAGATTAAAAAAATATCTGTTTCTCTGCCTTCTTTATTTGCAGTTACCTAAATCCATTGCTTTGCTCCCAGATCACTGGCATTTAGAGCTCTTGTTCCAAGATGATACTGAGCTAGTACAGATTGAGAGTGACTTGTTTAGTTCTTGGTTTGAGGCTACACCAGTATCTTCTCTCATCAGGCAGGGCCGTCTTGCAGGGGTGAGAGAACCTCACACTACTGCCGTCTTCAGGCACTGAGCCTGACTCAAAGTCTTGCTTGTTTCCTGGGAGCTGAGCTCCCACCACCCCTTGCATCTTTGGACACAAGAGTCAACAAACTGGCAACCTCAGCCCTGCTGACATGTTTGATTTTTTTCTCTCTAAAAATACATCATCCATGCATCTTTCTTTTACCTTCTTATCCTTCTTTTCTTTAAATGAATTTTTATTAAATAACAATAATATAATTTTTATATGATTTGGAGGCAAAGGGAAACATGAACTCTGTATCATCAGGAATGAAGGTAAATACTTCTTAAAAGTGATTCCTCCCATTTCTAAAATGCCTCCATGCTCCTTGTAGTTGGAATCACACAGTATGGAAACACCATTGTATCTCATTATTTCTCCTATTAGACTTTCTTTTTTGTGTAAGGTATGGAATATACCTTTGGGGGAATATACATTAAGATATGGAATATACCTTTGGGGGAAGAGGGCCTGGCACTGTTTCAAGTGATAGGAAGAAAGTAGTGAATGAAATTAAGTTTCAGCTGTTATGAAGCTTATATTCCTAGGGAAGGCGAAGTAATACACAAACAGGTAAAAGTAAAATATCGGGCTTCCCAGGTTGCTCAGTGGTAAGGAATCTGCCTGCCAAAATACAGGAGATGCAGATTTGATCCCTGGGTTGGGAAATAGCAACCCAATCAAGTATTCTTGCCTGGGAAATCCCATAGGCAGAGGAGCCTTATGTGCTACGGTTCATGGGGCTGCAAAAAAGTTGGACATGACTTAGAAACTAAAAACAACAACAAAAAGTAAATTGTTACAGGTCCTGTTAACATAGCATAGAATCAGAGGCATTCCCAAACCCAGAAGCAAACATAAGGCACAGAGAAAACTCAGAAAAGATGCCCTCTAATTTCTGCCAATGAAACCAGAGTATGGTTTCATTGATCACTAAGCCTTCTTTATTTGACATGTGTAAAGATCTCATAGAAATTGATAAAATAGCCAAAAGATATTAACTATAATCAGATATTCTCAAGAGAAAATCAAATTTAAAATAAGTACATGAGGGCTTCCCTGGTAGCTCAGTGGTTAAGAGTTTGCCTGCCAATGCAGGAGACATGGACTTGATCCCTGATCTAGGAAGATCCCACATGCTGCAGAGCAACTAAGCTCGTGAGCCACAACTATTGAGCCTGTGCTCTAGAGCCTTGGAGTTGCGACTATTGAGCCCATGTGCCACGACTATTAAAGCCTTGTGTGCCCTAGAGGCCAAGTTCCACAACAAGAGAAACCATGACAATAAGAAGCCTGCTCACCTCAACCAAAGAGTAGCCCCCACTCCCTGCAACTAGAGAAGAGCTTGCAGCAGCAGTGAAAACCCAGAATAGACAAAAATAAATAAATAAATAATTTTTAAAAATAGGTACATCAAAAAGATGTTGAATCCAACTAAAAAGTGAAAGTGTTAGCTGTTCAGTCATGTCCAACTATTTTTCAACCTTATGGACTATAGCCCTCCAGGCTCCTCTGTCCATGGGATTCTCCAAGCAAGAACACTGGAGTGCGTTGCCATTCTCTTCTCCATGGGATCTTCCTGATCCAGGGATCAAACCTGGGTCTCCCACGCTGGAGGCAGATTCTTTACCATCTGAGCCACCAGGGAAGAATCCAGCTAGTTGCTTACAAAGTAACAACAATATGATTCTTTCTTATCGCTCACACCCATCAATTTAATAGAGGCCTATGAAGAGAATACTTGATTCTGACTAGTTTATCCTGAAACAGGTTTTAGGGGGGGTGTAAGGGGGTGCTTATTTTTAAATATATAGTTTTAGAAATTGAAAGGAAAAGGTTAGTAATGATATCTCTGATTTTTATTTTTTCCTTTTGCCTGGGAAATCCCATAGGCAGAGGAGCCTTATGTGCTACGGTTCATGGGGCTGCAAAAGTTGGACATGACTTAGAAACTAAAAACAACAACAAAAAGTAAATTGTTACAGGTCCTGTTAACATAGCATAGAATCAGAGGCATTCCCAAACCCAGAAGCAAACATAAGGCACAGAGAAAACTCAGAAAAGATGCCCTCTAATTTCTGCCAATGAAACCAGAGTATGGTTTCATTGATCACTAAGCCTTCTTTATTTGACATGTGTAAAGATCTCATAGAAATTGATAAAATAGCCAAAAGATATTAACTATAATCAGATATTCTCAAGAGAAAATCAAATTTAAAATAAGTACATGAGGGCTTCCCTGGTAGCTCAGTGGTTAAGAGTTTGCCTGCCAATGCAGGAGACATGGACTTGATCCCTGATCTAGGAAGATCCCACATGCTGCAGAGCAACTAAGCTCGTGAGCCACAACTATTGAGCCTGTGCTCTAGAGCCTTGGAGTTGCGACTATTGAGCCCATGTGCCACGACTATTAAAGCCTTGTGTGCCCTAGAGGCCAAGTTCCACAACAAGAGAAACCATGACAATAAGAAGCCTGCTCACCTCAACCAAAGAGTAGCCCCCACTCCCTGCAACTAGAGAAGAGCTTGCAGCAGCAGTGAAAACCCAGAATAGACAAAAATAAATAAATAAATAATTTTTAAAAATAGGTACATCAAAAAGATGTTGAATCCAACTAAAAAGTGAAAGTGTTAGCTGTTCAGTCATGTCCAACTATTTTTCAACCTTATGGACTATAGCCCTCCAGGCTCCTCTGTCCATGGGATTCTCCAAGCAAGAACACTGGAGTGCGTTGCCATTCTCTTCTCCATGGGATCTTCCTGATCCAGGGATCAAACCTGGGTCTCCCACGCTGGAGGCAGATTCTTTACCATCTGAGCCACCAGGGAAGAATCCAGCTAGTTGCTTACAAAGTAACAACAATATGATTCTTTCTTATCGCTCACACCCATCAATTTAATAGAGGCCTATGAAGAGAATACTTGATTCTGACTAGTTTATCCTGAAACAGGTTTTAGGGGGGGTGTAAGGGGGTGCTTATTTTTAAATATATAGTTTTAGAAATTGAAAGGAAAAGGTTAGTAATGATATCTCTGATTTTTATTTTTTCCTTTTGATTTTCTGTATTTTATCATTTTTCTGTAAATATAATGCATTGAGTTTCTAGTCAGAAAAACAGTTGGTTAGCTCCTTGACCAAAAATCATTAGATTGATAGTTGAAGACCGATGTTAAGTGACACTTTCCTTTCACATTTGCGTACAGGTGTTCCCTGTGGCCCATGTGTACAATGACACAAATAAGATGACTTTAATTAACCCCCAAGGAGTGAAGCTCAATGTCTACAAGCAAAAAGTGGAGCAGGCAATTAAGTCTTATGAAAAGTGAGTATTACTCCTGGCTACTCTTTAATGGTTGCAGAATTTGTTTTGGCTTGTTTTCTCTTGTTTAGCTTAAAATTTTCATCTGGAGTGGTTATTTAACAGTGGTCCATAAGGAATATTAACAGCAGCAGCAGCTAATATAAGAGGCTTCCTCTGTACCTGTGCTGCCTTCAGCATGTTACCTGAATATGTCCAACAGAGTTTTCAAGAAACCATCTTTCTTTTCCAAACTCTGTGGACACCTCATGCGTCCATGAACTCTTTTTTTTTTTTTTTTACAGATTTTTTTGGATGTGGACCATTTTTTAAAGTCTTTATTGAAATTGTTACAATATTGTTTCTATATTATGTTTTGGCTGCAAGGCATGTGAAATCTCAGCTTTCTAACCATGGATTGAACCCCAATCCCCTCCATTGGGAGGCAGAGTCCTAACCACTGGACCACTGGGGAAGTCCCTCCATGAACTCATTAAAGCTTTCTTTTTAGCACAGTGAACTGGACCATTTTAGCGTCTAACATTCTGTAAAGTGACTGATGAAATACCACAGTAATAATGAGATAATTTATTTAAACAGTTTTTATATCAAAAGCAAGATGACAACCAAGTTGACTACAGTGAAAGCTGTATTCTTAAATAGTAACCGTGTTCATGCTGTGTTAGGGGGCCTGTCTTCACAAAGGCAGATAACCCAGGGTTTGGCAGGCATCTCCCAGGTTGGAGAGGGAAAACCCAGGTGGGGAAGAGACTGAGGGTTCTTGAGTCCCAGCCCCTTCCTGGAGGCTTCATGACTCTGAGGCTAGGATCCACCCTCTCCTAGTTCTCTATTCACCTCCCCACCCCACCCCCTAGTGCTTAATTAGTCCTTGTGTACACTCTTAGTTAAACTTTGAGCCACCCAGCTTCTCCAGAGAAGTCTATTCTTGGTTCTGGAAGCTGTTCAATTGTTGTTTTTTTTTTTTTGGTGGTGGGGGTGGGTTAGGGAGGGAAGAGGGTGGGTGGGCCACTTCTATTGGTCTTTCATTTATCTGTTTTCATCCATCTTTGTTCTTTGGCCTGTGTGGGCCTCCCATCACAGTGGCCTCTGTTGTCACAGAGCACCGGCTCTGGGCACATGCTCTCCAGAGCTCTGGTTCAGTAATTGGACACATCTGTCCAGCCGCTTCGTGGCACGTGGGATCTTCCCAGGCCAGGGATCGAACCCGCGCCCCTTGCACTGCAAGGTGGTGTCCTTACCCACTGGACCACCAGGGAAGCCCCAATTGGGCTTTGTTTTTAACTTTTTTTTTTTTTTGGCTGCTTCTATTGGTCTTTCATTCATTTACCTTTGTTCTTTTGGTCTGTGTGGGCCTCCCATTGCAGTGGCCTCTCACGCCGCAGAGCACCAGCTCTGGGCACAAGTGCTCCAGAGCTCTGGCTCGGCAAATGGACTCATCAGTCCAACCACTGTGCGGCACATGGGATCTTCCCAGGCCAGGGATCGAACTGGCGCTGGACCACCAGGGAAGCCCTCAATTGTGTTTTCATTTACCACCATGTGGTTGGGAAAAATGAAAGTAAGCAAAAGTGAACAGGGCCCAGGCCAGCATGTGCACTACTGTCATTGTGTGTCTAGTGTGTGTTCAGAAAAGTTTTGGTTTGGCCCCAGAGTTCGGATTTTTCCATTACATGTTACAGAACTACCCAAACAAACTTTTTGACCAGCTGAATATAAGACCTGACTTCTGCCGCCTGGACTACATGACCCAGCCCAGAGGCTGGCCTTTCTGCTCCAGGCGCATAACGGGCCTCTTCAAATCTGCTTCCTCTCGAGGCTCTTCGGCTGCCCTCAACAGAGAACTGAGACTGTGTTGCGTGGGCTCCTGTTATCCCAGGACTTCTTTGAGTCTTTGTGGGCCCTTCATTTCTTCCCAGGTGGTGCAGTGGTAAAGAACCCTCCTGCCAATGAAGGAGATGCTGAAGACTGGCGTTTGATCCCTGGGTGGAGAGGATTCCTGGAGGAGGAAATGGCACCCCACTCCAGTATTCTTGCCTGGAAAATCCCAGGGACAGAGTAGCCTGGTGGGCTACAGTCCACAGGATTGCAAAGAATCAAACACGACTGAGCGACTAACACTTCATACTTCCATTTCTCTCCAAGGCAGGCTGAACTCTGCCAAGGCTCATCCTTCCCTCTGAGCCTAGGACTTTGCTCTGTCTGGCCCTGTTCTCCACCTCTGCCTCTGCACCAGGCAGGCCTTCCCTTGCCTCCAAATTCCACTGCCACTCTCCCTGTGCCCCCCTATATCCCAAGAGTGCTTTTCTATCCCTTCTTGCCTCAGTACCAACGGCCATCCCCTTCCAGCCCCCCTTCCCCAGCAACTCTCCAGCACTCACCTTGCCTATGGTCCTTGGAGCTCTCCCAGCTTCTGCGAAGGCCTGTCTCTCCCCTGCGAGGATGTCAGCCCCCCAGGGCAGGGACTGGGCTGCTGGCTTTCCTGTTCCTCTGCCCTTCAAAGCAGGTGTCACTATATATGTATGTATATAACTTAGACATTTATTTTATTTATTTATCTTTTGGGGAGTGAGGTGGGGAGGGAGGGGGACGGGCGGGCCACTTCTATTGGTCTTTCATTTATCCATTTTCATCCATCTTTGTTCTCCTCCTGTGGGCCTCCTATCGCGGTGGCGTCTGTCATCACAGAGCGCCAGTTCTGGGCGCATGCGCCCCAGAGCTCCGGCTTGGTAATTGGACACATCAGTCCAGCCACTCCGTGGCACATGGGATCTTACCAGGCCAGGGATTGAACCGGCGCCTTTTGCACTGCAAGGCGGTGTTCTTACCCACTGGACCACCAGGGGAAGCCCTATATGTATGTATATAGTTGACTGTTGAAATTTAATTTGAATTTGATCCAATTCAAATTTAGTTATCAAAATTCATCTAATTCAGTTATTCAAAATGTAATATAATGATATTATTCACATGATAATTTAATTTGCTTGACTCACTCAAATATTTGAGTGCTATGATTACCTCGTCTATGAAAGCCTGGTGTGGGGCCACGAGGTGGGACTTTGAGGTCACACAGCTCAGGGGTTTCATTCATGGATGTGACAACTGCTCGACAGATCATGTGATACTTGTGGGCTTCAGACTCCTTATTTGCAAAAATCTGGCTCACAGGGCCATGTAAAAGTTATGTAAATTATATATAAAGAGCAACTAGTGTTAATTACTTCCCTCTTTCATTCCCTGAATCTGCTGACACTAAGATAACCATGAATACATGGAATGGAAGAATTATGCAGCTCTTTACACTGAGCTGACCCTTTCCCAAGAATTTCCAAAAGGACAGAGACCCTCCTTTCCCTGGCAGAAGAGATTTTCTGCCCCCACCCTCCCGAGGCATTTGCCTCCACATTCCCCTGCCACGCTCCCTGTGCCCCCCTATATCCCAAGAGTGCTTTTCTATCCCTTCTTGCCTCAGTACCAACGGCCATCCCCTTCCAGCCCCCCTTCCCCAGCAACTCTCCAGCACTCACCTTGCCTATGGTCCTTGGAGCTCTCCCAGCTTCTGAAGGCCTGTCTCTCCCCTGCGAGGATGTCAGCCCCCCAGGGCAGGGACTGGGCTGCTGGCTTTCCTGTTCCTCTGCCCTTCAAAGCAGGTGTCACTATATATGTATGTATATAACTTAGACATTTATTTTATTTATTTATCTTTTGGGGAGTGAGGTGGGGAGGGAGGGGGACGGGCGGGCCACTTCTATTGGTCTTTCATTTATCCATTTTCATCCATCTTTGTTCTCCTCCTGTGGGCCTCCTATCGCGGTGGCGTCTGTCATCACAGAGCGCCAGTTCTGGGCGCATGCGCCCCAGAGCTCCGGCTTGGTAATTGGACACATCAGTCCAGCCACTCCGTGGCACATGGGATCTTACCAGGCCAGGGATTGAACCAGTGCCCCTTGCACTGCAAGGCGGTGTCCTTACCCACTGGACCACTAGGGAAGCCCTATATGTATGTATATAGTTGACTGTTGACACTTAATTTGAATTTGATCCAATTCAAATTTAGTTATCAAAATTCATCTAATTCAGTTATTCAAAATGTAATATAATGATATTATTCACATGATAATTTAATTTGCTTGACTCACTCAAATATTTGAGTGCTATGATTACCTCGTCTATGAAAGCCTGGTGTGGGGCCACGAGGTGGGACTTTGAGGTCACACAGCTCAGGGGTTTCATTCATGGATGTGACAACTGCTCGACAGATCATGTGATACTTGTGGGCTTCAGACTCCTTATTTGCAAAAATCTGGCTCACAGGGCCATGTAAAAGTTATGTAAATTATATATAAAGAGCAACTAGTGTTAATTACTTCCCTCTTTCATTCCCTGAATCTGCTGACACTAAGATAACCATGAATACATGGAATGGAAGAATTATGCAGCTCTTTACACTGAGCTGACCCTTTCCCAAGAATTTCCAAAAGGACAGAGACCCTCCTTTCCCTGGCAGAAGAGAGTCCTTCCTTAATCGCAAAACCAAAATGCAGACCTAGTAATGATCTGTCCTGGTTCCTACCTCCAATGAGTAAATCTGGCAAACGTTTTAGTTCCCTCAGAAGAATATTATACTTTACTATTAATAAAATAATATCAATTTAAATATGATTATTAACTTTAATGACTAATATTATTAATATTATTGAATTATTTTGGTATACTTAATTTGATGTATATTTTAAATGAATTATTTGTTATTTAATAATATTAATATTCATATTATATAGAATAAAGCTTTTGATCTTTTGTGTTCAGTAGTATTGAAGAATTTTTGTGGTATAAGTGTCAATTCCTTTTTCCATCTTGTTCCATCTTCTAAGGTTATGCAGAATATGAAAAGTAGTTAGGGCTTCCCTGGTGGTCCAGTGGGTAAGGACACCGCCTTGCAGTGCAAGGGGCGCGGTCCGATCCCTGGCCTGGGAAGATCCCACGTGCCGTGGAGCAGCTGGACTGATGTGTCCAACTACCGAGCCAGAGCTCTGGAGCGCATGCGCCCAGAGCTGGTGCTCGGAGACTAAAGAGGCCACTGCAATGGGAAGCCTACAGGGGCCAAAGAACAAAGATGGATGAAAATAAATAAATGAAAGACCAATAGAAGTGGCCCCCCAAAAAAAGAAAAGTAATTAATGAAATTTGATTCATCCTCATCTCAGGCCCAATTAAACATTCCTAGAGTTTCCCACCACAGGTAAGCCAGGTATAACTCTAAGTCTGTATGATTAGGGATGACCAGGTAAGTTGGAACCTCACAGTCCTTTGGCCAAAATGGTGACATACACTAGCTATTTTGGTCACACTTGGTGCCCAGGTGTAGGAGTCCTTCTGTTTCAGTGTTCTAAAGATTATAGGAGCAATTTTGACTTTGTGTATCTGCGTGTACGCTCTGAGTGAGGATTGTCAGTGTTGGCTGGGTTCTGGGGTGATTTTTCTTCCGCTGTGTTGATAGTGAACCTGAGGTTTCACTCTCCTAAAAACAAAGAGGAAGATTGTGGTTTCTTAAACCCCATCCACAGGGACAGTCCTCATCCCCATCCTTAGAGGCTTTCCTGTGGCTGCCTTCTGCACCAGTGGAACTAGGATTCATATATCTCCACTGCTCTCAATTCATGAGAGTCCTTCCTTAATCGCAAAACCAAAATGCAGACCTAGTAATGATCTGTCCTGGTTCCTACCTCCAATGAGTAAATCTGGCAAACGTTTTAGTTCCCTCAGAAGAATATTATACTTTACTATTAATAAAATAATATCAATTTAAATATGATTATTAACTTTAATGACTAATATTATTAATATTATTGAATTATTTTGGTATACTTAATTTGATGTATATTTTAAATGAATTATTTGTTATTTAATAATATTAATATTCATATTATATAGAATAAAGCTTTTGATCTTTTGTGTTCAGTAGTATTGAAGAATTTTTGTGGTATAAGTGTCAATTCCTTTTTCCATCTTGTTCCATCTTCTAAGGTTATGCAGAATATGAAAAGTAGTTAGGGTTTCCCCTGGTGGTCCAGTGGGTAAGGACACCGCCTTGCAGTGCAAGGGGCGCGGTCCGATCCCTGGCCTGGGAAGATCCCACGTGCCGTGGAGCAGCTGGACTGATGTGTCCAACTACCGAGCCAGAGCTCTGGAGCGCATGCGCCCAGAGCTGGTGCTCGGAGACTAAAGAGGCCACTGCAATGGGAAGCCTACAGGGGCCAAAGAACAAAGATGGATGAAAATAAATAAATGAAAGACCAATAGAAGTGGCCCCCCAAAAAAAGAAAAGTAATTAATGAAATTTGATTCATCCTCATCTCAGGCCCAATTAAACATTCCTAGAGTTTCCCACCACAGGTAAGCCAGGTATAACTCTAAGTCTGTATGATTAGGGATGACCAGGTAAGTTGGAACCTCACAGTCCTTTGGCCAAAATGGTGACATACACTAGCTATTTTGGTCACACTTGGTGCCCAGGTGTAGGAGTCCTTCTGTTTCAGTGTTCTAAAGATTATAGGAGCAATTTTGACTTTGTGTATCTGCGTGTACGCTCTGAGTGAGGATTGTCAGTGTTGGCTGGGTTCTGGGGTGATTTTTCTTCCGCTGTGTTGATAGTGAACCTGAGGTTTCACTCTCCTAAAAACAAAGAGGAAGATTGTGGTTTCTTAAACCCCATCCACAGGGACAGTCCTCATCCCCATCCTTAGAGGCTTTCCTGTGGCTGCCTTCTGCACCAGTGGAACTAGGATTCATATACTCTCCACTGCTCTCAATTCATGTCTGCTTGCTTTTTCTGGATGCTTTGAAGTAATTCAGTGAAAATGGAAGATGGAGGAATAATAGAGGTTATGAAAATACCCTCTTAGAAAAATATTTTCTAAAGAAACAAATTAATATTAGAGACGTGGAGACTTCCCTGGTAGTCCAGGGGTTAAGACTCCTTGTTTCCAATGCAGGGGATACAGGTTTGATGGCTAGTTGGGGAACTAAGATCTCACAGGCATGCAGCATAGACAAAATAATAATGATAAATAAAATAAAAACACTAACCTTTGAGCACTCAGTACATGACAGACACTGTGGTAAACATTTTAAAAAATAAATAAATAAAAAAAATTAGAGACATGTCCTAGCTAATTGGCCCCACATTCACCAACTGTTCCTGAGTTTCTAAGCCTCATCCTTCTTCAGAACGTGGAAGGAATGAGCCTTATTCCTGATCACTTTATGTATACAGCTCACTTAATCCTCTCAATGTCAAGAGTAAGTGGTGTTACCCTTGTTTTACTGGGAAGGAAACAGTTTCAGAAAGTTATGTAACAAGGACTTCCCTAGTGGTCCAGTGGTTAAGAATCTGCCTTGCCAAGCAAGGAACACAGTTTTGATCCCTGGTCAGGGACTAAGATCCCATGTGCCATGGAGCTACTAAACTGGGCACCACTACTACTGAGCCGTGCATGCCACCACTAGAGAGTCCAAGTGCTGCAACTAAGACTGACATAGCCAAATAAATAAATATTTTTTAAGTTATGTAACAGGATCACACAGCGGTAAAGCAGAGCCGCTGAGATTTAAACCCAGATCCATGTCTCTGACAAGCCCTTGTCTACACTCCCAGCCTCCCTCTACACTGCCTCCACTTTCATGTTTTAAATTTTTAAAAGATTTTTAAATAGTTTTTTCTCCAGAAATGCATGTAAGTTTTATAAGCCCACTTAGGTCATTATTTGATCAACCACATGATTAAAGAAAAGTGGGACTTCCCTGTGATCCAGTGGCTAAGACTCTGCATTCCCAACGCAGGCAACAAGGGCTTGATCCCTCAGAGAACTAGATCCCACATGCCGCAACTAAAGAAGATCCTGCTTGCCACAATGAAGAGCAAAGATCCTGCATGCTGCAACAAAGACCCCATACAGCCACATAAATATTTTTTTAAAAAAAGAAAATTGCCGGGCCAGCCGGCAGTTGAACAGGTCCTGAAGAGAGTGGCAGATAGGCTAAGAAAAGAAAGGACAGAAAAGATGGGGTTGAGAGGGACAGCAAGAAGGCAGACAACTCTACAGGTTGCTGACAAGTTGCTGACAAGTTTATTGAATTCGCTCATCCCTTTTATACTTCAACAAGTAATTGTGTACACGTGCTTTAGGCCCGGTGTCGATCATAAACTAGGTGTTACCTCCTGGTGTGTTATTACAATGGTTCTGGGTCATAATGCCCCTCAAGCCCTTTTCACCTGTAAAGAGGCTCCAGGTGTTCTTTATGATAGCTAAGGAACGTCTTCACAACACCTGGGGTGGCAGGATAGAGAGTTATGCTGTTATCAGCCCCTGTTGTCAGGGCAGCTCCCAGGGCTATGTTTCCTTAAAGGAAACCCCTTGAAACAGGGCAGCTCCCCGCAGAAAATAAATTTCCAAATAGGCTCCAAAGAACCAAAAATATTGAAGGAGACAGGAGCAGTACTGGTTTATTTCCTTCTTCCTGACTCTGTCACTTACAGAGCGTTTACCTGTGTCAGACCCAGTTCTGTGTATGATACACACACTTGTTTATTGAGTCTGCACTCCAGCACTGAGAGGGAAGTACTGTCATTATCCACACTCTACAAAGAAGA
The DNA here is from genome assembly GCA_022376925.1 of Tragulus kanchil. Taxonomy (NCBI): domain Eukaryota; kingdom Metazoa; phylum Chordata; class Mammalia; order Artiodactyla; family Tragulidae; genus Tragulus; species Tragulus kanchil. The sequence goes on from JAIOJX010000029.1 coordinate 97,933,367, forward strand.
TCGCTGCTGGCCCGCAGTCCCCGGGCTAATGAGAGGAGAACACTGAGCTTTGGGCCCGGTGGCTCCAGAATTTGTGTTCTTCACCACCGTGCCAGATCTCCTTCTCACAACCTCCCCGGGCTCATGATGGATGATTAGGGCAAGATAACACCACCCAAATTATGCTCCCAGAGCTCTGTGCCATGGGCACGGGCTCCAGGCATTAGGAACATACCTCCTGGGAAATGGCAGTATTCTCCCGTCCCATCTTACTGAGGCTTTTCTGCTTCCTGGAATACCAGCTCATGGCTCCAGTGTTCTGTGCCCAGTGCTCCAGAAAGCCTGGTGTGGGTGTTGGTGTAGCACTATAGATCTGGGCTGGAGGCCCTGAGAGAGTACTGCTGATAAGTAACAAGAAAAGGAGCTAAAACTATTGAAAGCTCTGGCTCCAACTTCCTCCTTTCCTCTTGGGTTGCCAGCATCTCTCTGCAGACGTACGCAGTGAGCTTAGCCTCAGCCCCACCACCTCTCCGTGCTGGGTGAGTAAGGCACTTCATCTGTCTGCCCCCTGAACTGCCAGAAAACAAGGCTGGTTGGTCTCTGAAGTGTGTCCCCCCCCACCAAAAATATATATATATATAATAAAAAAATAAAGTCTGTCCTAATCCTCTTATTTATAATCCTATTAACCATTTTTTTGTTCTTTGAATCCAGGCAGAAGAATGTCTACAGAAGGCAGGCAAAGGGCACACTTCTGTTTTTCCTTAGGAAGAAAAACAGATGTTTAGAAGTATCTTCATGCTGAGATAGTGAGAACCAGTTTGTTTGTTGCCTTTTCTCAGCCTGGGTTTTTACATGATGGAGCTGAGAGCTATGCCCTCCTTTAATATTTGGATTGCCACAAAGTCATGAAACTTCTGCAGTGATGTGAAGGGAGGGAGACCCTCCCATCCCATCTCTGAGCAAGTAGCAATGGTCCAGTTGTGGTGCGTGCCCTGGGCTCTCCCTGCCTGGGGTCAGCCTTTTGTCATGAAGTAATGTATCACTATTAAGTAATTATTTTTGTTTTTTGTTTTTCTTTGAACAGGCGCTTGAATAAAATTGTTTGGCAAGCATTATCTCAAGAGGAAAAAAAAAAGTAAGCCAGTTCCTTCTCATCTTTAAAATTGCCTTTTCATTTTGGTGAAATTCATATAACCTACAGTTAACTATTTTTAAATGTGCAGCTCAGTAGTATTTAAGTTACTCAAAATGCTGATTCATTTTGCTGTATAGCAGAAAATAACACAACATTGTAAAGCAACTATACGCCAATAAAAATTTTTTTTTAATGTTGTACAAATCACAACCTTCTTTTTGTTTTAAAACTTTTCTATCATCTTAGAAAACACCTTGTACCTGTTAAGTAATATTTTTGCATTCTTCTCACCACTCTGGTAACTACTAATCTGCTTTCCCGGCTTCCCTGGTGGCTCAGATGGTAAAGAATCTGCCTGCAGTGCAACAGTGTTGTATTTTATAATCAGGAAAGAGTACTGATTTTCATCATGATTTTGCTGTATTCATTGAGATGATCAAGTGGCTTTTCTTCCTTCCTTCTATTATTGTGATGTATTATATTGATTGATCTTTATATATTGCATTCCAGGAATAAATCTCATTCTTCTTGGTATATGAGCCTTTTAATGTGTTGTTTAATTTGGTTTGCTAGTATTGAATCAATGTCCAAAGGGAATATTGGGCTATAATTTTCTCATCTTGTAGTATCTTTGGTATCAGGGCAATGCTGGCATCATAGAATGAGTTTCAAAATGTTCCCTCCTCTTCAGTATTTGGAATTACTTAAGGAGGATTGGTGTTAATTCTTTAAATGTTTGATAGCTGTCTCCATGGAAGCCACATAGTGCTGAGTTCATACTTTTGGAAATTATTTGCTTGCTGATTGCATCTCCTTACTAATTATGCCTATTCAGATTTTTTATTTCTTCTTGATTCAGTCTTAATTGGTTATACTTTATTGGAATTTATCCATTTCTACTAGGTTATCCACTTTGTTATTGTATAATGGATAATGGTAGTCTTTATAAAATATCTTTATTTCTCTGATAACCATTGTAATGTTCACTCTTTCCTTTCTGACTCTAGTTGAGTCTTCTCTTTTTTCCTCTTGATCTACCTAATAAGCATTTGTTGGTTTTATTACCCTTTCCAGAAACTCTTAGTTTATAAGTTTTTCTTCTATTGTTTTTCTATACTCTATTTCACTTATTTCTGTTCTCATCTTTATCATTTCTTTTCTTCTGCTAACTTTGAGTTTATTTTATTCTTCATTTTCCCCAGTTACTTTAAGTGTATAAAGTTAGGTAATTGATTTGAGTGTTTTTCTTTTTTAATGTAAATATCCAGCACTGTTAATTTCCCTGTTAGTATTGCTTTTGCTGTAGCTTAGACATTTTGATATGTTGTATTTTTATTTTAAAAATCTTAAGATATTCTACAGTCTCCCTTATGACTTCTTCTTTGACACATGAATTAGTTAATCTACCATGTTTTTCAAGCCCTCTGTTTCTTCATTGGTCTTCTGTTTGGTGGTTCTATTCATTATTGAAAATGGAAATTGAAATCACCTTTTACAGTGTTATAGTTTCTCTCTTCAATTCTATTAATATTTGCTTCTATATTTGGGAGCTCTGAAATTAGGTGCATACATATTTATGACTGTCATATCTTCCTTGTGGATGGACCCTTTTTACCATTGCATAATGTCCTTCTTTGTCTCTTGTAACAATTTATGACTTAAAATAGTCATAATTTGCTATATGAGTTTTAATGTGTTGTTTAATTTGGTTTGCTAGTATTGAATCAATGTCCAAAGGGAATATTGGGCTATAATTTTCTCATCTTGTAGTATCTTTGGTATCAGGGCAATGCTGGCATCATAGAATGAGTTTCAAAATGTTCCCTCCTCTTCAGTATTTGGAATTACTTAAGGAGGATTGGTGTTAATTCTTTAAATGTTTGATAGCTGTCTCCATGGAAGCCACATAGTGCTGAGTTCATACTTTTGGAAATTATTTGCTTGCTGATTGCATCTCCTTACTAATTATGCCTATTCAGGTTTTTTATTTCTTCTTGATTCAGTCTTAATTGGTTATACTTTATTGGAATTTATCCATTTCTACTAGGTTATCCACTTTGTTATTGTATAATGGATAATGGTAGTCTTTATAAAATATCTTTATTTCTCTGATAACCATTGTAATGTTCACTCTTTCCTTTCTGACTCTAGTTGAGTCTTCTCTTTTTTCCTCTTGATCTACCTAATAAGCATTTGTTGGTTTTATTACCCTTTCCAGAAACTCTTAGTTTATAAGTTTTTCTTCTATTGTTTTTCTATACTCTATTTCACTTATTTCTGTTCTCATCTTTATCATTTCTTTTCTTCTGCTAACTTTGAGTTTATTTTATTCTTCATTTTCCCCAGTTACTTTAAGTGTATAAAGTTAGGTAATTGATTTGAGTGTTTTTCTTTTTTAATGTAAATATCCAGCACTGTTAATTTCCCTGTTAGTATTGCTTTTGCTGTAGCTTAGACATTTTGATATGTTGTATTTTTATTTTAAAAATCTTAAGATATTCTACAGTCTCCCTTATGACTTCTTCTTTGACACATGAATTAGTTAATCTACCATGTTTTTCAAGCCCTCTGTTTCTTCATTGGTCTTCTGTTTGGTGGTTCTATTCATTATTGAAAATGGAAATTGAAATCACCTTTTACAGTGTTATAGTTTCTCTCTTCAATTCTATTAATATTTGCTTCTATATTTGGGAGCTCTGAAATTAGGTGCATACATATTTATGACTGTCATATCTTCCTTGTGGATGGACCCTTTTTACCATTGCATAATGTCCTTCTTTGTCTCTTGTAACAATTTATGACTTAAAATAGTCATAATTTGCTGATGTATCCTGATTTACTGAGTCTGCTTTTGAACCTCTCTTGTGAATTTTTCAGTTATTGTATTCCTCAGATCCAGAATTTCTGTTTGGTTCTTTTTATATCTTTGGTTCTTTCTGTATCTTTGTTGATATTCTCATTGTGTTCATGCATCATTTTCCTGATTCCATTTAGTTGTCTGTTTTCTCTTTGAGCTTGATGAGCATTTTTAAGGGAGTTATTTTCAATTCTTTGTCAGGTAACCTATAGATCTTTTCTTTGGCATAGATTTTTGGAGATGTATTTTGTTCCTTTGATTGGGCCACCCTTCTCAGTTTCTTTTCATTCCTTAGTACCTTTAGGCAAGAACTGGGCATTTGAAAAGGCGGATACTTCTCCCAGTTTTGTAGGTGGCTTTTACAGAGGAAGACGTTCACCAATCATTCTGACTAAAGATTCTGGGAACCTTTCAAACCTTTTCTTCGTGACTTTTACTGAGAGTATTTCTTCTCACGCACGCGCATGTGTGTATGTGTGTATGCATTCTTTTTTTTTTAATTTTTTTTTATTTTGGGCAGGGGTCGGGTTGGAGTGGGAGGGGAGTGGGCGGGCCCCTTCTATTGGTCTTTCACCTCTCCATTTTCATCCGTCTTTGTTCTTTGGCTCCTGTGGGCCTCTCATCGCGGTGGCGTCTGCTGTCGCAGAGCGCTTGGACACATAGGTCCAGCCACTCCGCGGCACGTGGGATCTTCCCAGGCCAGGGATCGAACCGGGGCCCCCTGCACTGCAAGGCGGTGTCCTTACCCACTGGGCCACCAGGGGAAGCCCTTGTGTGTATGCATTCTTGTGTGTAATTTCCCAGTTGAAGAGGTCTGCCTCGCCTTTTCTCAGGAGCCTGTAATCTCTTGCTCTCCCTGGTGTCTGTCTTTGGTATTGCAGTATCTCTGGTGCTGTAACCAGCCATGAAACTTGCCTTTGTTGTCAGTTGCACATATCCTGGCATCCAAAGTATGCCACCATTTTTATTAACATTCTGAGTCAAGTGAGACAGAAGCCAGTCTCTCAGGCAGCCCCACAAGAGACCAAAATGTTGCATACACATCCAGTCTTCTCTTTCCCTCCTTTGGGAGACTTAGTTTCCTAATTAGTTTCCTCCCAATTGCTCCACAGGTGCCAGGGGAAAGGAGGGGCTAGGCCAGGCAAAGTGCAACAAATATTCCTGCCCACTTCAATACCTGCTCTTCTTGGCTTTGTACTCTGAAGCACTAGTACCTTTGAACTGGTCTCTTGGAATTCCCACAAAGGCAGTTAGCCCACATGTTGTCAAGTCAGCATCTCTATGAGAGAATGAGTGCCTGGGATTTCTCATTTTACCATTTTGTTAACGTCACTCCAATTTTTTAATAAGAATTTTTGCTGTCTTTTGAGGACAAGTTTGTCTGTGGATTGAGTCCTGTTACTGTACTGAGTGTACAGTGTGCTCTCCAACATACGACATCTTAAAAAAAAAAAAAAAAAAAAAAGATGTGACACCTTCAGCAATAAGAGAATGATGTTAATGAAATGTTCCTCTTCTCTTATATTCCTCAATCAATCCGTCATCGCCCTCTCTGTATCCCCCTCCATGAATATCTGACTCCGTAGCAGCTGGGTCTGGAAACAGAATTTAGGATTTGGGCCCTCCACACCCCACTGGCTTTTCCCCTGGAGCCATGCAGCCTGTTCATCAGCTGATAGAAAGTTTGGCTTCTGTTCTTTGTGTAACAAATCAGTGAAGCCAGAAAGTTTAGGCCTGATTAGGCCTACAAGAGGACAGGAGATAAAGATAGCTAAAATGAGCTAATAGAGGGATACTGCACTGAGACAAATATTTGGGCTTCGTATTTACTTTGTCTTCTAGAGTCACTTCTAGGCATAGCTGTGTGAAATTCACTTCTGGTTCTGTCAAATGTTAAACCTAAGGAGAAAGGAATGGGTTCCAAACATGCTGAAAAAAAATTGCTAGAAAAAAAATAAAACTTGTGTAACAAACTTCCATAAAATCAGGCCATCAAATGAGGTAATGGGGAGAAGTACCTCCCATGACTCAGGGATGATGATTTCTAACTCGTGCAGACCGCCAGAGCCCTGAAGGACTAGAAGCCATGGCTGCAGTTCTGTTGACACCTGACATCTGCTTCCACAGATGTTCCTCAGGGGAGGGTTGACTGAGAAGCCATCTTTCCATCTGTTTTCTGTTATTGTCACATTATATTTCTCTCTCTTCTTTTTCTAGATTAGATGCAAACAAACCAATGCGGTACTTAGAAAACAAGGCCGCTTTAAATGAGGCATTAGAACGACTGAATTGGCCCATTTCGTTGAAGGAGCTGTCCATGCTGGAGAATGAAATCCTAGCTGGGAAAATGTACGTGCAGCAGGCCATGGAGCTCCAAGAGGCTGCCAAGAAGGAGAGTTACTCAAGCAAGTCACTCGAAGAGGTGTGTAGCAAGAAAGCATCTGTTATGTGCTCCCTCCCTCCTGGTCCACGCCCTTGACATCTCCGTGATGGTCATCCCTCTCCCGTCATTCCCAACACACTGATTTCTAAGAGTTACAGCCAACCCATTGAAGGTCTCGGGGCTTCTTTCAACAGAAGGGAAATGCCATGTGATTTTACTCTGACCTTATTTTTTAAACAGTACGTGTTTTATCTGAAAAATAGAACTAATCAGAAGTATCATGGAATGATCAAAAGCCTAGACTTTGATATGAGCCAGACCAGCATCTGGTGTCAGATCTGCCACCTAATCCCTGTATGATCCTGGCCAGTGACCCTCTCTAAACCTCAGGGTTTGTTTCTTTAATCTGAAAAATAAGACTGTTAATAGTATTAATAGGCTTTTTATGAGGAAATGGACATTTAAAGTACTTAGTATTGAAAGTCTTCCATAAGTGTTAGCAATTATTGTTACTAGTAAAAATAGACCTTCTAAAAAGAAAATTTATTATCTGGCAACCTTAATATTTTATTACTACTTTGGATCATTTCCTCTTTTATTTTTTGGTTGCAGTGGATCTTTGTTGCTGCATGTGGGCTTTCTCTGTCTGCAGCAAGTAGAGGTTACCCTTTGTTGTGGTGCATGGGCTTCTCATTGCAGTGGCTTCTCAGGCTGAGGAGCACAGGCTCCAGGGTGCTTGGGCTTCAGTAGTTGCAGCACATGAGCTTCAATAGTTGTGGTGCATGGGCTTGGTTGCTCCATGCATGTGGAATCTTCCAAGACTGGGGATCACACCCATGTCCCCTGAATTGGCAGGTGGACTCTTATCCACTGTACCACCAAGGAAGTCCTGAATCATTTACTTTTAATTATTTTTTCTTCCTTGAATAAATTTTACACATAGATGGCAGGGTGTCCATAATCATTTTGTATTCTGCTTTTCAATTTAGCATTGTCCTATATAGTTTCTTTGTATTTTTGCTGAACCATCAGACTGATTTTTTTTGTGGTTATGTGATATTCCATGGTGTGTAAACTACCCTCATTGGTTTAACTCTTCCTGAATGTTGGACATTTAGGGAGTTTTATTTTCAATTTTCCTTTCTTTCACATGTCTTGATGTTTCTGTAGTTGAATTGTTTTGCATATACTTGAACTATTTTCTTAGGATTAATTCTTAGGAGTGAGATTCTTGGCCCAAAGGACATAAACACCTGTGGACTCTAGATGCTTACTGCTTGTATAATATTCACTTCCTGACTATAGTAGGTTGTGTATAGACCTAGAATAGTTCATCCAGAATCTTACTGACTTCTATAAGATTTTCATATATTCCCCATATGATAGCATAAAAAATATATCCAAGGAATTGACCTCTGAGAGTTATCTTTTTTCATTTCAGTCTTTGCTAAGTGATACTGGCTTTGCCTGGTTTTAAATTCTATATTTACTATTCTAGATTCTTGTGTTTTCTCATTTTTATTTAATTTTTCCCCTGAAAATGGCTTTTTTCCCCTTTAGTACAGAAAGATATTTCTTTTGAGCAGAATGTTAAAACTTTATATCTTTATTTTCATTTTTATTTATGCTGTTTTATTTATTTATATATATTGGGATTGTTGTTGTTGCTGTAATTAAAACAAAGTGACCCCCAGAAAGAGTTGTTCAGTCTTTTCTTGGAAGGCACTATGTGATGACCCCTAATGTGTGCTTCCTGTTGGCCTTCCACACCTAGATGCCCACTGGCCACCCGAGAATCAAGAAGACTGAAAATGAATTAACTCCCTCTCTCTGGAGATCTCTTCTTTTCACCATGCCTCTTCCTCTCTTGTTTCTTTTTCCTTTTCATTTATTCATTGAAATATTTGTGAGTTCCTATGAGGTGCCAAGCCCTATTCTAAGCACTGCTTGCATGCTCAGTCACTTCATTTGTGTTTGACTCTTTATGACCTATGGATTGTAGTCTACCAGTTTCCTCTGCCCATGGGATTCTCCAGGCAAGAATACTGGAGTGAGTTGCCATGCCCTCCTCTAGGGGATCTTCCCAACCCGGGAATCAAACCGATATCTTCTGCGTGTCCTGCATTGCAGGCAGGTTCTTTACCCACTGAACCACCTGGGAAGCCCATGCTAAGCACTAGAAGTTTTTAAACACATAGTGGTTAAAGTCCCACCCTTATTCTAGTTGAGAAAACAGACCATTACAGGTCGTAAACGATGGACTTTCCTATGTTGAGCTCTGGAGGCGTTACTGCCTAACAGCAGAATTTTCGAGCTTTCAATCCCTAGGTCAGAGAGATCCCCTGGAGGAGGAAATGGCAATCCACTCCAGTATTCCTGCTTGAGAAATTCCATGGACAAAGGAGCCTGGAGGGCTACAGCCCAAAGGGGCGCAAAGAGTTGGACGCCACTGAGTGACTGAGCAGCAACAGCAGCATTCTTTCATTGACACTTTACATTGAATTTAAAATGGGAGTGTTGCTAATGTAGTGAAAAGAAGTCTCTTGTGATTAAGAACAATGTGCGCTCTCCTGAATTTGTCTGGATTTGTGGGACTCAGAGTCTCATTGTTCATGGGATATGAATTAATTGCTTTATTTCTTTATTCCCTGTCCACAGAGTGGGAATTAAAATAATTTCCACAATTTATTCATCCAAAAATATTTGTTCATTCCCTACCATGGATTGGACGTTGTCCTTGGCACAAGTAATCTCAGGCAACATTCTTCTCTCTTTCCTTGGGGTCTCCCAAGGTGAAACTATACGTTGAACACACAATAAGGGCCTGTTAATAGCATTAGAGACATGGTTTCAGCTCAGTGTAAGAGACATACTGGAATAGAACATAACCTCTAGAATAGAACATAAAAAGAGCTGAGATCTTGTCTGGCCTCAGTTGTAGTTGTATCCATAGCTAGATCCACTGAGAATGATGCTTGGCACACAGTGGGCACTCCAAAACATTTATTGAAGGAATAAAACCCAGATTGTTATAGTCTTGGAAATATTTGTGAGTTCCTATGAGGTGCCAAGCCCTATTCTAAGCACTGCTTGCATGCTCAGTCACTTCATTTGTGTTTGACTCTTTATGACCTATGGATTGTAGTCTACCAGTTTCCTCTGCCCATGGGATTCTCCAGGCAAGAATACTGGAGTGAGTTGCCATGCCCTCCTCTAGGGGATCTTCCCAACCCGGGAATCAAACCGATATCTTCTGCGTGTCCTGCATTGCAGGCAGGTTCTTTACCCACTGAACCACCTGGGAAGCCCATGCTAAGCACTAGAAGTTTTTAAACACATAGTGGTTAAAGTCCCACCCTTATTCTAGTTGAGAAAACAGACCATTACAGGTCGTAAACGATGGACTTTCCTATGTTGAGCTCTGGAGGCGTTACTGCCTAACAGCAGAATTTTCGAGCTTTCAATCCCTAGGTCAGAGAGATCCCCTGGAGGAGGAAATGGCAATCCACTCCAGTATTCCTGCTTGAGAAATTCCATGGACAAAGGAGCCTGGAGGGCTACAGCCCAAAGGGGCGCAAAGAGTTGGACGCCACTGAGTGACTGAGCAGCAACAGCAGCATTCTTTCATTGACACTTTACATTGAATTTAAAATGGGAGTGTTGCTAATGTAGTGAAAAGAAGTCTCTTGTGATTAAGAACAATGTGCGCTCTCCTGAATTTGTCTGGATTTGTGGGACTCAGAGTCTCATTGTTCATGGGATATGAATTAATTGCTTTATTTCTTTATTCCCTGTCCACAGAGTGGGAATTAAAATAATTTCCACAATTTATTCATCCAAAAATATTTGTTCATTCCCTACCATGGATTGGACGTTGTCCTTGGCACAAGTAATCTCAGGCAACATTCTTCTCTCTTTCCTTGGGGTCTCCCAAGGTGAAACTATACGTTGAACACACAATAAGGGCCTGTTAATAGCATTAGAGACATGGTTTCAGCTCAGTGTAAGAGACATACTGGAATAGAACATAACCTCTAGAATAGAACATAAAAAGAGCTGAGATCTTGTCTGGCCTCAGTTGTAGTTGTATCCATAGCTAGATCCACTGAGAATGATGCTTGGCACACAGTGGGCACTCCAAAACATTTATTGAAGGAATAAAACCCAGATTGTTATAGCAGAATATTATAAATATGACAACAGAGGCACAGCCATAGAACAAATGGATGATGGAGAAAAGCAAATGATTCGGGCTGGGGAGTTGAGGAGGTCTTCACAGAGGGGGATAATTGAATTTGGTTCAGAAGGATGTGTAGGGATTCAAAGGCAGGGGTATGAGAAATGTTCTGAGTGAGAGAAGCAGCTTGTGCAAAGGCAGGTAATGGTGGGGAAGAACATGGCATATTCACCAGAGATGTGGCAGGAGATAAGATGGGAAAGGGAAGAGGACCCCAGCACATGAGGGAACTGGAAATCTCTCCTAGGATCAAGGACACTGCCCTGGAGGAAATGAATGCCAGTGAGGGATTTGCAGCAAGCAGAAGACGTGACCAGATTTGTGTCTTGAAAAGATTATCTTGGCAGCAAGATGAGGTTCAATGTGGGAGGAAAGACCAAAACCGGGGCAGACTCCACCGAGAGAGGCTGATCCTTGAGCCAAGCTGGTGTAGTGGGAGGGAACAGGTGAAAGAGGCAATGAGTGAGTGTGGTGAGCAGATGGCAAGGTTGAGGTTACCCCAAAACTTCCCATCTTGGACAACCGGGAGACAGAGGCACTGTTGTTGTTGTTGTTTAAATTTTATTTCTTTATTTTAAAGTTTTTACAGAGTTTTGTTGTTCACAGACATGCATGTTCCCAGATCAGTCATATGCATATCTCTGGTCTTCTCCCCCCTCCAAGGCCCCCCCGAATCCCACCCCTCCAGGCCGTCGCACCAAGCCATTATAAGTACTCCTATTTCCTTAGCGCAATGACAATAGCTGTCTTTTTCACACATGATAGTATAGGTTTCCAGGTTATTCCCTCTATGCCTCCCACCCACTGTTCATTCCCCACAGTGTTCATATGTCTATGTCTGTTTTTCCATGGATTCACTGCATGTGTTATCATTACCCTTTTACTAGATTCCATATATATGTGTTAGTATACTGTACTTGTCTTTCTCTTTTTGACTTACTTCACTTTTTATGATAGGTTCTAGATCCAGCCATCTCATTAGGACTGACTCTTCCGCATTTCTTTTTATAGCTGTGTAGTATTCCACTGTATATATGTACCAGACCTTTTGTATCCATTCATTCGACAATGGGCATCTAGGTTGCTTCCATGTTCTAGCTATTGTATAGAGAGCTGCAATGAACATTGGGGTACAGGTGCTTCTTTCAGATTTAATTTCATCAGGGTATAAGCCTAAGAGTGGGTTGCTGAGTCTTATGGTGCTTCTATTTTTACTTTTTTAAAAAAAAAACTTTTATTTTACTTTTAACTTTTACAGAGTTTTGTTTACAGATATGTATGTTCTTAGATTAGTCATATGTATATCCCCCCCTTCCCACCCCTACAGACTGTCACACAGCACCCCTGCAGGATCCCCTTTTCTCACAGAGCAATGACTATAGCTATTTTCTTCACATATGATAGTACAGGCCTTCGTGTTATTTCCTTTACACCTCCCACCCACCGTTCCTTCCCCACAATGTCCATATGTCCACTGTTCATGTCTGTTTCTCCATCGCTTCACTGCATGTGCCATCATCACCATCCTACTAGATTCCATATATACGTGTTAGTATATTGTACTTGTCCTTCTCTTTTTTTTTTTTTTAATTTATTTATCTTTTAAGGGGTGGGGTGGGGAGGAAAGGGGATGGGTGGGCCACTTCTATTGGTCTTTCATTTCTCTATTTTCATCCGTCTTTGTTCTTTGGCTCCTGTGGGCCTTCCATCGCTGTGGCGTCTGTCGTTGCAGAGCGCCGGCTCTGGGCGCATGCGCTCCAGAGCTCCGGCTCGGTGATTGGACACATCAGTCCAGCCGCTCCGCGGCACGTGGGATCTTCCCAGGCCAGGGATAGAACCGGCGCCCCTTGCACTGCAAGGCGGTGTCCTTACCCACTGGACCACCAGGGGAAGCCCTGTCCTTCTCTTTTTGACTTACTTCACTTTTTATGATATGTTCTAGATTCAGCCACCTCATTAGGACTGATTCTTCTGCATTTCTTTTTATAGCTGTGTAGTATTCCATTGTGTATATGTACCAGAGCTTTTGGATCCATTCATTCATCAATGGGCATCTAGGTTGCTTCCATGTTCTAGCTATTGTATAGACAGCTGCAATGAACATTGGGGCACAGGTGCTTCTTTCAGATTTAATTTCATCAGGGTATAAGCCTAAGAGTGGGATTGCTGGGTCATATGGTGCTTCTATTTTTAGTTTTTTAAGAAATCTCCAGACTGTCTTCCATAGAGGCTGTATCAATCTACATTCCCACCAGCAATGCAGGAGTGTTCCCTTTTCTCCACACCCTCTCCAGCATTTATTGTCTGTTGATTTGTTGATGATGGCGGGTGTGAGGTGATATCTCATTGTAGTTTTGATTTGCATTTATCTAATAATAAGCGAGGTTGAGAATCATTTCATGTGCTTTTGGGCCATCTGTATGTCCTCTTTGGTGAGATGTCTATTTAGTTCTTTTTCCCATTTTTTGATTGGGTTGTTCATTTTTCCAGTGCTGAGTTGTCTGAGTTGCTTGTAGATTTTGGAGATTAATTCTTTGTCTGTTATTTCATTTGCTATGATTTTCTCTCATTCTGTGGGCTGTCTGTTCACCTTTTTTGCAATTTCTTTTGCAGAGGCACTGTTAACCATCGCATCTGTATCACCTCTGCTCCTCAGGGAGACAGCCCTTCTAAATACCCTGTCATTCTCTCACCCTTACCCCTCACGTTTTTGCTTTTTTCACAGCACATTTCACCACCTGACATTATTTACATATTTGTCCAAGATCTGTCTTCTCCACTAGAATGAGTTCTTGGTCAAAGATGAAGGCTGTGCTTTCATTGCCCTGTCCCTACATAGGGTGACCAAAGTGCCACCGTCTGTTCAGGGCCACACCCATGTGCCCAGGACAGTTGTCCATAGGTAAGGAATGGCCAGGGAGAGATTCATCCTTGGCTGCTGATCCACAGAGCTCCTTCCACATTCAAGGTGGCCTTCTGCAATGGAAGCTTTTCTATATCATTTTCTTAAGATGATACTTCTCCTTGCCAAGTGTGATGTATTATGTGATATTTTTATTCCTTTTTTTGTGTATATTTTTTAAACCAGAGCTTTTGGATCCATTCATTCATCAATGGGCATCTAGGTTGCTTCCATGTTCTAGCTATTGTATAGACAGCTGCAATGAACATTGGGGCACAGGTGCTTCTTTCAGATTTAATTTCATCAGGGTATAAGCCTAAGAGTGGGATTGCTGGGTCATATGGTGCTTCTATTTTTAGTTTTTTAAGAAATCTCCAGACTGTCTTCCATAGAGGCTGTATCAATCTACATTCCCACCAGCAATGCAGGAGTGTTCCCTTTTCTCCACACCCTCTCCAGCATTTATTGTCTGTTGATTTGTTGATGATGGCGGGTGTGAGGTGATATCTCATTGTAGTTTTGATTTGCATTTATCTAATAATAAGCGAGGTTGAGAATCATTTCATGTGCTTTTGGGCCATCTGTATGTCCTCTTTGGTGAGATGTCTATTTAGTTCTTTTTCCCATTTTTTGATTGGGTTGTTCATTTTTCCAGTGCTGAGTTGTCTGAGTTGCTTGTAGATTTTGGAGATTAATTCTTTGTCTGTTATTTCATTTGCTATGATTTTCTCTCATTCTGTGGGCTGTCTGTTCACCTTTTTTGCAATTTCTTTTGCAGAGGCACTGTTAACCATCGCATCTGTATCACCTCTGCTCCTCAGGGAGACAGCCCTTCTAAATACCCTGTCATTCTCTCACCCTTACCCCTCACGTTTTTGCTTTTTTCACAGCACATTTCACCACCTGACATTATTTACATATTTGTCCAAGATCTGTCTTCTCCACTAGAATGAGTTCTTGGTCAAAGATGAAGGCTGTGCTTTCATTGCCCTGTCCCTACATAGGGTGACCAAAGTGCCACCGTCTGTTCAGGGCCACACCCATGTGCCCAGGACAGTTGTCCATAGGTAAGGAATGGCCAGGGAGAGATTCATCCTTGGCTGCTGATCCACAGAGCTCCTTCCACATTCAAGGTGGCCTTCTGCAATGGAAGCTTTTCTATATCATTTTCTTAAGATGATACTTCTCCTTGCCAAGTGTGATGTATTATGTGATATTTTTATTCCATTCTTTTCATGTTTTGCTCAGTTGATTTTATGATCCACTAACAGGTCTCAACTCTTTGGTGTGAAAAATGGTTGGGATCAAAGTTCAGGGTTGCAAGACCTTTTGAGATCCTTCAGTGAAAATCCATCAGAGAGGAAGTCATCTTTATTGATTTAGACATAACTAGAGTCTCATTTTAAATTCTTTTAGCAAAATCCAAAGATTTTGATCAACGATTGTAGTTTGGAGAGGAAGAAACCTTATGGTTTTCATTAGGATCCCTTGGAGTTTATTGATAATACAAAGTTGGTTGACATGAGTTGCAATCAGAAATGCCCACATGCATTTAGAAGGGAGTGGTCACTGTATTTGATCCACTTGAGGGCATGTCATGGAGTCTAGAGGTCTGTGGCTTTTGGATGCTTTCCCCTGCCATATGTTGGCAGCCAAAGTAGACACCACATTGGTTCCTGAGTTTGGGGCAGCTTTGTGATTTTTCCATCAGTGAGTATTAGCAGTGGGCAGAAGTGGTTACACATGCCAGACACCAGCCCTGCTCTTCTTTTCATGATTGTGGAGTTTAACGTCATCAGCCCATCCTGAGCTCTCAGAGCTGCAGGATGGTAGAAGTCACCAAGGGCATCCAAGTTATAATTAACCTTCCCAAGTTCTCACTGGAAGCCTGGAGTAGGGCAGCCCCAGCTGTGCTGTCCTGTAGCATCTCCTTAGTAAATAAGGGTTGCTCTCCAGAGCAAATTCCACAAAATCCAGGCCCAGAAAGATCCAACAGACTTCCTGGACTCCTAGCCTTGGCAGCCTTGAAAAATGTGGAGGCAGAAAATATTGTTAAGCTATAAGCAGCTGTGAACAAGCCTAATGGAAACCTTGGAAATGTACTGACACAGCTGGCCGCACATGGATACTACTCATGTTGTGACCAACAGGAAATCTGCAGTCTCTGGCTTTGAGAAATAGTTAATTAAGTGCTCCAGTCCATGGAAAACTGTCCAGGAGAAAGAGCATTAGACAAATGCACCTCCGGAAGGAGGATGTGGGTGAGACTGGCTGAGAAGGGAATGGGAGAATGAAGGGACGAAGAGACCTCTTGGATTTGAAAACATTATATTGGATCGTGACTTTGACATTACACAGGAAAACAGTTGTTGGGGAGACCTAGAAATTCCTTTTGTATAAAATGAAGTCAGAATAAGTAGAGTCATTTGGTATGTTTTCTCCCAAACAGTAATGGGACCATTTTCATTCCTGCATTGTAACCCATTTTTATTCAGCTCTCAGTATTCCCTCTTTAGAGGGAGGCTTCACACCCTAACCCTTTATGAGTAGCCAGCCTCTCTCATTCCATGAGTGAAAACTGTAGGCTCTTCTGCTGATAATTGAGGCTGGTAGGAGGACTGACTCCCTGGTGACTGTGACTCAGAAGACCCCCTGGTGTGAGGGCGGGGAATTATCAGTGATGTTATCACACAGAGAACGACACGTGCACGTCCAGGCAATACATTAACATCTGGAAACCAGAGAAGTTAACACCTGGATACCAGACCTGTGATGGGCTCCTGTGGATTGATGATGATAGGACACGTGGGCAGGGTGGGGCTGAAGTCCCAGAGAGAGAGAGAGGGACCCGAAGGCGATGGGTAAGGATCGGTGACGATGCTGCCCATGTCACGTATCGTGCCACAGTTAGCTGGGGACTTTAGGAGAGGATCCTACTTGGGAAGACCAGCCACTGGAGGAAATTCAAAGAAGAGAAGAAAAACTCCCACCACCTCTAAGTAGTATCCAGAAAGGTTTCTGTCTAGTACCCTGATGTTCAGGAGTGGAAAGAGCGGAGGGTATCAGCTACAGGGACAAATATCACCACCAGATTCTTTTCATTCTAAAGTGGAAGACAACCCTCTTGGCTGGAGATTTCAGCTGGGTGGACCCCAGCACTCTCCTGCCACAAGGCTCATCTTTTTTTTTTTTTTAATGTATTTTATTATTTACTTTTGGCTGCACTAGGTCTTCAGTGCTGCTTGAGGGCTTTCTCTAGTTGCAGTGAGTAGGGGCTACTCTTCATGGCAGTTCAAAAGCTTCTCATTGCAGTGGCTCCTCTTGTTGTGGAGCACAGGCTCTGGGACACTAGGACTTCAGTAGTTGTAGTACATGGGCTCAGTAGTTGGGGCACATGGGCTGACTTGCCTGTCAGCATGTGGGATCTTCTCGGACCACGGATTGAACCCATTTCCCCTGCACTGGCAGGCAGATTCTCAACCACTAGATCACCAGGGAAGTTCTCATCTTTTTTTTCATTGGCATGTATTCTACCCTAAATAGGTTTGAGGATAGTCATTGACCTCCCTGTCTGGAGGAAGGGAACTGAGTGTGGAGAGCTTATCATCATCAGGAGGGTCCAGGCAGGAAACAGAATCCCTTTTAGTCATTTCAAATGAAGAAATATTAATGAGAGAACTATTTGCAGAAATGGAGGCAGGTCAAGGAAGCCAACTGGGGATTTCACCTTAGCACTGGCAAAGCAGGAAGTTGTCAGCAGCCCTAGACTTCAAGGGTGGAAGGTAATAGTGCTACTACAGCCTGCAAAAGTAAAGTCCACTAGCCAGAGTTGGGGGGTATCCCTAGAGAGACAAAAGGCAGAGAGGGAAGGAAGACGGAACCAGTGTCCCAGTCTTCCTCCCCTGATGCCCCCTGACCTCCCACCTCCCATTGGCTCAACCTGTCAGAAAGTCAGCCAACAAGAGAAATTGGGTCATGTCCTTGGTGGTAGTGGGTAGAGAGGTCAGACTTCTGGAACAAGGGGCGGGGCAGGTGGGTGGATCAGAGTAAGCAGCCCAGAGATTCTCTTGAAGTTTTCTCAAAGGCCCAGCATATTCTTTTATGCCATCACCTCGCGTGCAGCATTTGTATTACAACCACAGCGGTCAGCTGGTGGTGGTCCACACTCCAGGCAGTGACACAGAAGTGGCTCTAGTGCATGCATCTCTGGATCACCTGCCTGTGGATAACTGTCAGTCACATCCAAATTGCAGGCCTCAGAGCTCTCCTCACAAGGCTCATCTTTTTTTTTTTTTTAATGTATTTTATTATTTACTTTTGGCTGCACTAGGTCTTCAGTGCTGCTTGAGGGCTTTCTCTAGTTGCAGTGAGTAGGGGCTACTCTTCATGGCAGTTCAAAGGCTTCTCATTGCAGTGGCTCCTCTTGTTGTGGAGCACAGGCTCTGGGACACTAGGACTTCAGTAGTTGTAGTACATGGGCTCAGTAGTTGGGGCACATGGGCTGACTTGCCTGTCAGCATGTGGGATCTTCTCGGACCACGGATTGAACCCATTTCCCCTGCACTGGCAGGCAGATTCTCAACCACTAGATCACCAGGGAAGTTCTCATCTTTTTTTTCATTGGCATGTATTCTACCCTAAATAGGTTTGAGGATAGTCATTGACCTCCCTGTCTGGAGGAAGGGAACTGAGTGTGGAGAGCTTATCATCATCAGGAGGGTCCAGGCAGGAAACAGAATCCCTTTTAGTCATTTCAAATGAAGAAATATTAATGAGAGAACTATTTGCAGAAATGGAGGCAGGTCAAGGAAGCCAACTGGGGATTTCACCTTAGCACTGGCAAAGCAGGAAGTTGTCAGCAGCCCTAGACTTCAAGGGTGGAAGGTAATAGTGCTACTACAGCCTGCAAAAGTAAAGTCCACTAGCCAGAGTTGGGGGGTATCCCTAGAGAGACAAAAGGCAGAGAGGGAAGGAAGACGGAACCAGTGTCCCAGTCTTCCTCCCCTGATGCCCCCTGACCTCCCACCTCCCATTGGCTCAACCTGTCAGAAAGTCAGCCAACAAGAGAAATTGGGTCATGTCCTTGGTGGTAGTGGGTAGAGAGGTCAGACTTCTGGAACAAGGGGCGGGGCAGGTGGGTGGATCAGAGTAAGCAGCCCAGAGATTCTCTTGAAGTTTTCTCAAAGGCCCAGCATATTCTTTTATGCCATCACCTCGCGTGCAGCATTTGTATTACAACCACAGCGGTCAGCTGGTGGTGGTCCACACTCCAGGCAGTGACACAGAAGTGGCTCTAGTGCATGCATCTCTGGATCACCTGCCTGTGGATAACTGTCAGTCACATCCAAATTGCAGGCCTCAGAGCTGCAGTGATTGTCACGTTTAAATACTTAAAACCTTTTCAAGCTTTCCTCCCTTTGATTCTTCCCTAAAAGAGCAACAAGGGAATATTCCCTGAGAAGATGTTACAAGTGTGCCCTTCAAGCTACAGATATCATTTGATTCAGCATCTCATGCATATTTATTAGGTTCCGTTGCTACTATCCTGGAGGCTCAGCTGGTAAAAAATCTGCCCGCAATGCAGGAGACCCAAGTTCAGTCCCTCAGTTGGGAAGATCCCCTGGAGAAGGAAATGGCTATCCAGTCTAGTATCCTTGCCTGGAGAATCCATGGACAGAGGATCCTGGCACGCTACAGACCATGGGGCCACAAAGAGTCAGTTTAGTGACTAAACAAGCACCAGAGAGTTCTGAGATGGGACAGTAATCCTCTGTGTATTCTCCTGGCAGCAGCTTCCCTCTTAAGCCTTGGGCTCATGCATGGTGTCCTCAGTGTCCCCAAGACCCCTGCTCTGCTTGTGAGAGTTCTTGCAAGGAGTCTTGAATTCCTCTTCAAACAGAAAGGGCTGAGGCAGGAAATTCCACTTAGAGCTTCACTTCTTTGCCTTTACAGTTTCTGTTAAAATGCGACTGCCCTAGGAAGAAAAGTGCTCCAAGTCTTTTCAGCTCTCTGCTGTGGGCAGAAAAAATGGCAAAGGAAATCGCAACCCACTCCAGTATTCTAGCCCGGGAAACTCTATGGACAGAGGAACCTGGTGGGCCACAGTCTGTGGGGGTCACAAAGAATCGGACACGACTTAGAGACTAAGCACAACAACCATGAGTTGGTCACTCCTGCTCTGCAGCCTAGAGGGGCTGGGTAGGAGTTTGCCACCCCTGGTTTACATCTTCCTGTAAGGTCTTTTTCTCATTTTCTCTCCAGAACCCACTTCTAAAAGGGAGGACAGGTCCTTGATATTCTTGTAGTGGAAAAATCCCTCCATATCTAAATGAGAAGAAAGAGAATGAAGCTCTCTTTAAGAAGAGAGACTTTGCAAATATTCTGGTCTTATAATTAGGTACCCCATGGAGAGGAAAGGTCAGAACATCCCTGACTCTGTGTGTAATGTCTTGATCACAACAGTCAGACTTTACTTGGCTGTAAGGACAAAACATGGCCAGACGAGCATGTTGGAACTGCCAGTAGTACAGTTTGGGGATTGTGTGCAGCAGAGTTCAATGATCTGAGGCAGGGGAAAAAAGGTAGTGGTTTTATAACAAGATTTTGAGTCAAAGACTAGTACTAGTTATACTGTAGAAGAACATTCTGTACCAGACCTGAAAGCATGCTGTTTGTTAAGTGGAAAATTCGAAAGCCTCAAACATTTAGTGACCTCACACCACCAATGCAAACCTGAGAACATGACCTTGAAACTAAGTAACAAAACAAAAAGAGGGAGCACCATCTTTGATCCTAATCTATGGATACATCACTTGATAATTGAATCTGGCAAAGTGAATTGGATTCTCTGAATTTTGGAGACAAAGCAGAATCGAATTACCCGGGAGACAGCCTCCCTCACTGTCAGCATTATTGCCCATCTGACCACCTCACTGAAACTGGCCCGCAGCTACTCCCAACCACCTGAGCCTCAAGATGTGCGGGCTGATTTATTTAGTGCAGGCATTTCTTGTTCTCTCATTCTCCACCCACTAATTCTCATCCTCCTCAGATTTCTTTTTCGAGCCCAGTAGCATGCTTGTACTGTGCGTGTGCTTAGGTGACTTACAGCAGAAAAGGAATGTCCTCCAGTTTAGGCTGTGTCTCTAAAGCGTCTGACAAGGGACTTCCTTGGTGGTCCAGTGGTGAAGACTCCGGTCTCCCAATGCAGGGTGCCTCAGTTCAATTGCTGGTCAGGGAACTAGATCCCACATGGAGCAACTAAAGATCCCATGCGTTGCAGCTAAGACCTGGTACAGCCAAATAAATATTTTTTAAATACATAAAATATTTGGTAAGATTCAAAACAGCAGGCTATCATTCTCTCTGGAAAGGTGCTGTCAGGACTGTGGCTGAGAGGGTGATGTGTCTAGCTGCCTTGACTGGTGTCCTTCCATCCTGAGAGACCAATGCTCTGCTTCTGTGAATGAACCTATGTATTAAAGCTAGACTTTGCAAATATTCTGGTCTTATAATTAGGTACCCCATGGAGAGGAAAGGTCAGAACATCCCTGACTCTGTGTGTAATGTCTTGATCACAACAGTCAGACTTTACTTGGCTGTAAGGACAAAACATGGCCAGACGAGCATGTTGGAACTGCCAGTAGTACAGTTTGGGGATTGTGTGCAGCAGAGTTCAATGATCTGAGGCAGGGGAAAAAAGGTAGTGGTTTTATAACAAGATTTTGAGTCAAAGACTAGTACTAGTTATACTGTAGAAGAACATTCTGTACCAGACCTGAAAGCATGCTGTTTGTTAAGTGGAAAATTCGAAAGCCTCAAACATTTAGTGACCTCACACCACCAATGCAAACCTGAGAACATGACCTTGAAACTAAGTAACAAAACAAAAAGAGGGAGCACCATCTTTGATCCTAATCTATGGATACATCACTTGATAATTGAATCTGGCAAAGTGAATTGGATTCTCTGAATTTTGGAGACAAAGCAGAATCGAATTACCCGGGAGACAGCCTCCCTCACTGTCAGCATTATTGCCCATCTGACCACCTCACTGAAACTGGCCCGCAGCTACTCCCAACCACCTGAGCCTCAAGATGTGCGGGCTGATTTATTTAGTGCAGGCATTTCTTGTTCTCTCATTCTCCACCCACTAATTCTCATCCTCCTCAGATTTCTTTTTCGAGCCCAGTAGCATGCTTGTACTGTGCGTGTGCTTAGGTGACTTACAGCAGAAAAGGAATGTCCTCCAGTTTAGGCTGTGTCTCTAAAGCGTCTGACAAGGGACTTCCTTGGTGGTCCAGTGGTGAAGACTCCGGTCTCCCAATGCAGGGTGCCTCAGTTCAATTGCTGGTCAGGGAACTAGATCCCACATGTAGCAACTAAAGATCCCATGCGTTGCAGCTAAGACCTGGTACAGCCAAATAAATATTTTTTTAAAATACATAAAATATTTGGTAAGATTCAAAAACAGCAGGCTATCATTCTCTCTGGAAAGGTGCTGTCAGGACTGTGGCTGAGAGGGTGATGTGTCTAGCTGCCTTGACTGGTGTCCTTCCATCCTGAGAGACCAATGCTCTGCTTCTGTGAATGAACCTATGTATTAAAGCTACCCCCAGAAGTTTTGCTTTGCCGAGGCTTCTCTGCTCTGCCTCTGGTGTAGCTGAGATGCCTATTCAGGAATATGGAAGAATCCTTGAGTGCACAGTGCCTGGTTCCTTCCATAAATCTCCATGCTGTAGACACAGCAAGAAACGAGTTCTTGCCAATAGTTATAACAGTTGGAGGCAAGAGGAGAGTGAATATGAGTGTACAGAGCCGTGTAGTAGCTGTAATGGTCCTTTCAGGTGAACTCAGGATGTGGGAATGATGTGAAGGAGGAATGATACCTTTTGGTTGTTTAGAAAAGAAGGGTTTTTTAAAAAATTTTGGCAGGGGGGTTTTGGCCGTATCTCTCAGCAAGTGGGATCTTAGTTCCCTGACCAGGGATTGAACCCAAACCCCCTGCATTGAAATGGGTAGAGTCTTAACCACTAGACCGCCAGGGAAGTCCCAGAAAGGCAGTTTCTTAGGTAGTGGTTTCAGTGTGTTGAAAACAAACCCTGGCAGCCCTCTGCATGGCTGTTGCCCTTGGGGGGAAGGTCTTCACAGAGTGCATGGTTTGTCTGTATCAGATGAAATTGGGAAGTGAGTAAGAGCTATCAGGGGGGAAAAAAGAGCTCTCTGATGATTTGGGGCAAATGACTTCACAGATTTGTACCTGTGAAACTGTAGAGAGCAATCACGTTGGTTAGCTTCTGGCTAAGATATTAGAATCAGTAGGGAAAAGAAATCCTCCAGTTTAGGCTGTGTCTCTAAAGCGTCTGACAAGGGACTTCCTTGGTGGTCCAGTGGTGAAGACTCCGGTCTCCCAATGCAGGGTGCCTCAGTTCAATTGCTGGTCAGGGAACTAGATCCCACATGTAGCAACTAAAGATCCCATGCGTTGCAGCTAAGACCTGGTACAGCCAAATAAATATTTTTTAAATACATAAAATATTTGGTAAGATTCAAAACAGCAGGCTATCATTCTCTCTGGAAAGGTGCTGTCAGGACTGTGGCTGAGAGGGTGATGTGTCTAGCTGCCTTGACTGGTGTCCTTCCATCCTGAGAGACCAATGCTCTGCTTCTGTGAATGAACCTATGTATTAAAGCTACCCCCAGAAGTTTTGCTTTGCCGAGGCTTCTCTGCTCTGCCTCTGGTGTAGCTGAGATGCCTATTCAGGAATATGGAAGAATCCTTGAGTGCACAGTGCCTGGTTCCTTCCATAAATCTCCATGCTGTAGACACAGCAAGAAACGAGTTCTTGCCAATAGTTATAACAGTTGGAGGCAAGAGGAGAGTGAATATGAGTGTACAGAGCCGTGTAGTAGCTGTAATGGTCCTTTCAGGTGAACTCAGGATGTGGGAATGATGTGAAGGAGGAATGATACCTTTTGGTTGTTTAGAAAAGAAGGGTTTTTTAAAAAATTTTGGCAGGGGGGTTTTGGCCGTATCTCTCAGCAAGTGGGATCTTAGTTCCCTGACCAGGGATTGAACCCAAACCCCCTGCATTGAAATGGGTAGAGTCTTAACCACTAGACCGCCAGGGAAGTCCCAGAAAGGCAGTTTCTTAGGTAGTGGTTTCAGTGTGTTGAAAACAAACCCTGGCAGCCCTCTGCATGGCTGTTGCCCTTGGGGGGAAGGTCTTCACAGAGTGCATGGTTTGTCTGTATCAGATGAAATTGGGAAGTGAGTAAGAGCTATCAGGGGGGAAAAAAGAGCTCTCTGATGATTTGGGGCAAATGACTTCACAGATTTGTACCTGTGAAACTGTAGAGAGCAATCACGTTGGTTAGCTTCTGGCTAAGATATTAGAATCAGTATTTGGCATCTAGAGATAAAAGGGGGCTAGGTAAGTAAATTATGTGATTATCCTCATTTAGAATTTTGAAAAGGAGTTTTAGATTAATCTAAGCATGGGTTCTAATAAACCACTGGTACCTTATATTGGTGAAATCTAAATGGGAAAAATGGCTTTCTAGAATCATTGTGGACATCTTTTGTAAATAATAGGTTATTATCGGTCTGGAGGTGATAAGACTCTCTCACGCCTCAGGGACCAACAGCATCTCTCTGGTTGATAGGTCTTTGATGTGAACACTGATGGTGTGAAGCAAGGTGGCTTTGGGATTTAACCTTGTGTAAAAGGGAGGTGTTTATGTGACCACTGATTTAATTGGCATATTCTAAGTTCTCAAGATTCTGAATTAATGAGCATATACTGTACATGGAATCTTCCATCAAGAAGCAGACTGTAGGAAATTGGTATGGGTATTCTCTGGGGTATTACGACAGCAAACTGCTAATCAGGTCATGGTTCTGGCCATCACATTTCCCACATGTTGTAAAAACTACAAGTAAGGGTATCATGCTTGTGTTCCTGTCCTTGTATGCACGTGGTCTGATGGTTTCTCTGGTACTGCAGCAACTCTAGGAAGGCCTAGACTCTCTTGGACAGATGTGAGAGGATGTTAGAGATCATTTCTTATTTTGCACATGCTGAAACTGAAGCCCAGACAGTTAATATACTGCCCAAACTCACACAACCCCCTAGACAGCACTCAGTCCCGTTTCTCCTGGTCCAGTCTCATCCCTCTGAGGCCATTTGAGACTGGTAGTAGGCCATTCTGACAGCCCATGGGAAGGAGTGCTTAGATGTCTCCTCTGGTTGAAAGCACTGGAACAGTCAGATGACAGTCACCATCCACCAGTGATGTTGGGCCGTCCTCTCTGATATACTGACTGCATTGGTAAAAATAGAAATTCCATGAGAATGGAGGGTTCCCAAGCAAAATCCAGCTAGGTGAAAAAATGACTTCACAGATTTGTACCTGTGAAACTGTAGAGAGCAATCACGTTGGTTAGCTTCTGGCTAAGATATTAGAATCAGTATTTGGCATCTAGAGATAAAAGGGGGCTAGGTAAGTAAATTATGTGATTATCCTCATTTAGAATTTTGAAAAGGAGTTTTAGATTAATCTAAGCATGGGTTCTAATAAACCACTGGTACCTTATATTGGTGAAATCTAAATGGGAAAAATGGCTTTCTAGAATCATTGTGGACATCTTTTGTAAATAATAGGTTATTATCGGTCTGGAGGTGATAAGACTCTCTCACGCCTCAGGGACCAACAGCATCTCTCTGGTTGATAGGTCTTTGATGTGAACACTGATGGTGTGAAGCAAGGTGGCTTTGGGATTTAACCTTGTGTAAAAGGGAGGTGTTTATGTGACCACTGATTTAATTGGCATATTCTAAGTTCTCAAGATTCTGAATTAATGAGCATATACTGTACATGGAATCTTCCATCAAGAAGCAGACTGTAGGAAATTGGTATGGGTATTCTCTGGGGTATTACGACAGCAAACTGCTAATCAGGTCATGGTTCTGGCCATCACATTTCCCACATGTTGTAAAAACTACAAGTAAGGGTATCATGCTTGTGTTCCTGTCCTTGTATGCACGTGGTCTGATGGTTTCTCTGGTACTGCAGCAACTCTAGGAAGGCCTAGACTCTCTTGGACAGATGTGAGAGGATGTTAGAGATCATTTCTTATTTTGCACATGCTGAAACTGAAGCCCAGACAGTTAATATACTGCCCAAACTCACACAACCCCCTAGACAGCACTCAGTCCCGTTTCTCCTGGTCCAGTCTCATCCCTCTGAGGCCATTTGAGACTGGTAGTAGGCCATTCTGACAGCCCATGGGAAGGAGTGCTTAGATGTCTCCTCTGGTTGAAAGCACTGGAACAGTCAGATGACAGTCACCATCCACCAGTGATGTTGGGCCGTCCTCTCTGATATACTGACTGCATTGGTAAAAATAGAAATTCCATGAGAATGGAGGGTTCCCAAGCAAAATCCAGCTAGGTGGATTTCTCACCATAAGCAAAAAGGTAGTGGCCATCTTCCACTTTTGTCTGTGTCCACATAAGCTGCAAACAACACAAGTCTGAAGATTTGAGCATATCCCACAACCTGGGTCCGGAAGATCCTCTGGAGAAGAGCAGGGAAACCCACTCCAGTATTCCTGCCTGGAGAATTCCATGAGCAGAGGAGCCTGGCAGGCTATGGTTCATAGCATCACAAAGAATTGGACATGACTGGAGTTACTTAGCAGGCCACATTTCATGGTTATAATTGCTGATTTAAAGTCTTTATCTGATCATTCCAATGCCTGAGTCATCTCAATAAAGTGGTCTATTGATTGACTTTTACCTTGAGAATTGACCATGTTTGCTTGCTTTTCTGTATGTTGCATTTTGGGTTGTATAATGCCTGTATATTGAATATTGTGTTTTAAGACTCTAGATCCTGTTTAAATTTTCTGAAAATGGTTGACTTTTTTTGTTTGTTTCATTTTAACAAAACTTGATTAGATTAGACTGCAGGTTCCACCTCATTTTCTGTGTGCAGAGGTTCCCATATGTGTTCAAGGTTAAAAGCCTGTCTCCCAGGAATTCCCTGGTGGTCCAGTGGTTAAGACTCTGTGCTCCCAATGCAGGGGGCCTGGGTTCAATCCCTGGTCAGGGAACTAGAGCCCACATGCTACAACTGAGACCCAATACAGCCAAATAAATATAAATAAGATATTTAAAAAAAAAAGCCTGTCTCCCAACAGAAAACCCTCCAGAGTGAGGGTTCAGTATGTGCACAGTCTGTAGTTCTTCAACAGTGTGATTCTCATCAGAGAACCACAAACTATCTTGTTCCTGAGATTTTTACCATCTGCATTGACCTTTTTCTATCAACTATTGATGTTTTATTTTTTTTAGCAACAGAAAATTCAAGGAACTCCAATAAAGAAAAAGAAAATGAAAAAATTGGATCCTCTCAAAGGCCAGAAGGTTATTGCAAGATGTGATGAAAATGGCTTTTATTTTCCAGGTAGATAATTTTATTTAATACAATTCCTTTGTTAAGTAACATGCTATCAGGGACCAAAGTTCTCAAACTATGCTTTCCCTAGCACACTGACACTTCATGGGCTGTACTAAGGTATTCCACTTCTAAAATGAAAGGATGATGAGTCTCTCCCCATATCTGTGGAGAAGTAATAGCCAGAAAAAGACTTATATTAATCTTTCATTTATTTAGTGGCAGTGGTTTAATCACTAAGTCATGTCCAACCCTTGCAATCCTATGGACTGTAACCCACCAGGCTGTCTGTCCATGGGATTTCCCAGGGAAGAATACTGGAGTGGGTTGCTATTTCCTTCTCCAGTAGCTCTTCCTGACCCAGGGATTGAACCCTGGTCTACTGCAGGCAGATTCTTTACTGCCTGAGCTACAAGAGAATCTCATTTATTTAGTAAACAAGTTTTTTTTCACTACATATCTAGTATGTTCCATGTATGTAATATTCCTAAAGCGCTGGCCTAGCATATTGTAAGCAAACAAAAGAAAATTCCTATCTTCATGGAGCTCACATGCTAGCAGAGGAGTCAGCGACTAAATAAGTAAAATATGTAGTATGTCAGATCCAGGCTATGAAGGAACATGAAGCCACAGAGGGCTGGGCACTTCAGAGGTGAAGGTTGCAATTCTAATTATGATGGTCTATGAAGAGCTTCTGGGTAAGGAGACATATTAAGAAGGACTTTAAAAAAGGGAAACCATGAGGGAGTTTCCTGGTAGTCCAGTGGTTCAGATTCCCGGCTTCCACTCCAGGGGTTGTGGGTTTGAACCCTGGTCTGGGAACTGAGATCCCACATGGCTTGTGATGTGGCCCCAAAATAAAAAAGTAATAATAATAATTAATAAATTTGAAAAAAAAATAAAATAATTAAAAGGAGCCCTGAGATTATCTGATGGAGAGTTCTAGCATAGGAAACAGCAGTATGAAGCCTTGAGAATGGAATGCACATGACATCATCTTCCTTGAAGGATGAGGCCAGTGTTTCTGGGACTTGATTAATTGTGGATGCACCATGAGACTCCCTGAGCATTTGGATCCTCTCAAAGGCCAGAAGGTTATTGCAAGATGTGATGAAAATGGCTTTTATTTTCCAGGTAGATAATTTTATTTAATACAATTCCTTTGTTAAGTAACATGCTATCAGGGACCAAAGTTCTCAAACTATGCTTTCCCTAGCACACTGACACTTCATGGGCTGTACTAAGGTATTCCACTTCTAAAATGAAAGGATGATGAGTCTCTCCCCATATCTGTGGAAGTAATAGCCAGAAAAGACTTATATTACTCTTTCATTTATTTAGTGGCAGTGGTTTAATCACTAAGTCATGTCCAACCCTTGCAATCCTATGGACTGTAACCCACCAGGCTGTCTGTCCATGGGATTTCCCAGGGAAGAATACTGGAGTGGGTTGCTATTTCCTTCTCCAGTAGCTCTTCCTGACCCAGGGATTGAACCCTGGTCTACTGCAGGCAGATTCTTTACTGCCTGAGCTACAAGAGAATCTCATTTATTTAGTAAACAAGTTTTTTTTCACTACATATCTAGTATGTTCCATGTATGTAATATTCCTAAAGCGCTGGCCTAGCATATTGTAAGCAAACAAAAGAAAATTCCTATCTTCATGGAGCTCACATGCTAGCAGAGGAGTCAGCGACTAAATAAGTAAAATATGTAGTATGTCAGATCCAGGCTATGAAGGAACATGAAGCCACAGAGGGCTGGGCACTTCAGAGGTGAAGGTTGCAATTCTAATTATGATGGTCTATGAAGAGCTTCTGGGTAAGGAGACATATTAAGAAGGACTTTAAAAAGGAACCATGAGGGAGTTTCCTGGTAGTCCAGTGGTTCAGATTCCCGGCTTCCACTCCAGGGGTTGTGGGTTTGAACCCTGGTCTGGGAACTGAGATCCCACATGGCTTGTGATGTGGCCCCAAAATAAAAAAGTAATAATAATAATTAATAAATTTGAAAAATAAATAAAATAATTAAAAGGAGCCCTGAGATTATCTGATGGAGAGTTCTAGCATAGGAAACAGCAGTATGAAGCCTTGAGAATGGAATGCACATGACATCATCTTCCTTGAAGGATGAGGCCAGTGTTTCTGGGACTTGATTAATTGTGGATGCACCATGAGACTCTAGCATTGTGAAAGATGTAATTTGATATGGATCTAGAGTCTGGAGAGGAAATCTTACAAGAGATAGAGATTTTTTTCATGTCGACACAAAAGTACTCATTGAAATCATGGTGAAAGCCTACGTGGAAAGACAGCTTAAAGAACCCAGAGGAAGAGCTGTCAGTAAAAAAGATTACACCTCAAAATATAGCCAGTCTTATGTAGACATTATCTGTCAATCGCCAGTTAAAAGATAAGTCTTTATTAAACTTAACTATATCTACTTTATAAATGGGAAGAATACTTCAACAGAAGTTTGGGTTTCCAGCAGGCATATGTGTAGAACTGACAACTAGGATATTGTATTTGAATTTTTTTTAACCCCTTACAAAAAAGAAGGCCAAATAGAATTTTGTGGAGCACAGGCATAATCTTCATTGGTGACTCCTTTCTGATTAGCTTTGTTCAAAGCCTCATAAATGTTCCTAGTGAAAAGTAGCTGGGCAGATGGCAGCTTTGGAGCGATTGGATCAGAGCATCCATTTCTTTTTTTTTTTTTGATCTATTCCTTTTTTTGAGGGGGCGGGGGTGTTGAGGAGGGAGAGGGGGTGTGGGCCACTTCTTTTGGTCTTTCATTTATCTATTTTCATCCATCTTTGTCCTTTGGCCCATGTGGGCCTCCCATCGCAGTGGCCTCTGTTGTCGCAGAGCACTGGCTCTGAGCACATGTGCCCCAGAGCTCCGGCTCGGTAATTGGACACATCGGTCCAGCTGCTCCGAGCACATGGGATCTTCCCAGGCGAGGGATCAAACTGGTGCCCCTTGCACTGCAAGGCGGTGTCCTTACCCACTGAACCACCAGGAAAGCCCAGAGCATCCGTTTCTTAAGGCTAGGCCTACACTGCGACAGAGCTGGCCCAGTTGCTGCTGCCACCCTTGAGAACTGGGGCAGGGATTTCTGTATGGCTACCTCTGTGCAAATGAATTGATGCTTTTTCTCTGTGCAAAAGAATTGATGCTTTCAAATTGTGGTGCTGGAGAAGACTCTTGAGAGTCCCTTGGACTGCAAGGAGATCAAACCAGTCATTCCTAGAGGAAATCAACCCTGAATATTCATTGGAAGGACTGATGTTGATGCTGAAGCCCAGTAGTTAGGCCACTTGATGCAAAGAGTCGACTCATTGGAAAAGACCCTGATGCTGGGAAAAACTGAGGGCAGGAGGAGGAAGGAACAACAGAGGACGAGATGGATGGCATCAGTGACTCAATGTACATGAGTTTGAGCAAATGCCAGGAGATGGTGAAGGACAGGGAAGCCTGGCGTGCTGCAGTCCATGGGGTTGAAAAGAATCAGACACGACTGAGTGATTGAACAACCACCACCACCTCTGCTAGTGGAGGAAGGATTGCATTGTGCATAACAGAAGTGACAAGTTGATAGCCTGGCTTATCCGGATGCTGGAAATCAAAGACAGACACATTTCAGAACCTTATTTTAAATCATTATTTGTAGGAATTGGTTCATCCTTCCTTTTGTTCAGTATAGAAGCAGCATTTTATCTCAGGAAATCCGCAGTGATGAAAAGTCTAGGTTACAAGATTTCTGCACTATGCCATCAGAACAAGTAACCACAAAAGAAGAAGACTGGGGATGGGACACAGAATACTCTCTCAGATGCAATGATCTAAGGCCAGAAAATCCTAAATTTTCATTTATTTGATGTCTTTAAAGTTACTTGCCTCTACCACCCAACTGAGAGGCATCACTGAAGGCATCTCTGAGCCTGTTTCCTCATTTTTCCAAATGAGCTTTAAAACAATGAAAACCCCCATATGATGAAAACTGATCATGTATAGCATTTTGGAATAGGAAAGTGTTAATTATCTATAGAGTTTTTCTATGACCTCCTCTTGGGTAGATGTGTAAACATCTCGCCTGGGGCACCTCTCCAGGGCATAGAGAAAGCTACTGGAAGTTTAAGAACTTTAACAATAGTTTTAATACTTTGAGAGCAATCCGAAAAGGTACAAACTAGCACATCTGGCTACGGAGGAAGCCTCTGAGACTAAAGGAAGAAGAGATTATGATGACTAGGTGTGTAGGCTGGCAGTCAGTAGAGGGGGGGTGGGTGGAGAGTGCACTTCCAGTAGAACAGAACTAATGCCTTTTTCAAGAAACGGAATCCCAGCCTGGCTGTGGCTATCAGAAGGTTCTTATAGCCAGAGGTAAAAAAAAAAAAAATTCCACAGCCCAGCCTGAGAAATTCCTGTTTGCAGTGAAGACAGAAGACCATTCCTGCTTCTTTCACTAAATGAACTGACCCATACTATCTGCTTGGACTGTTGCTTCATTCCTTTTACCTCTGGTCATGGGCAGTGTTTTTGCTGAGGGTCTCAACTGGAGTGCACCCCTTCTCCCCCAGCGTGGGTATAGGAGAATCCCTTGGCCAAGGTGGGAAGCTATCTCGTACCCAAGAAGATGTCTCATCTTCACTCATGATCACTGAGACTTCAACAGGAAGAAAATGGAAAGCAGTGGAGGTGACCCAGGCTGGTCCAGGCTTCAGAGCCAGAGACCCAAACAGCACTGGGGGCATACCCTCTCACCTCTCTGGGGCTGAGGGCAGCGTAAGGGCAGCTTCAGATTGGAAGCTCATCTTGAGTCGGTTGAATCAGGATCTAGAAATAGTAGTGACTCCTTAATAAGGTGGAGAAGGAGTTAATGCAGAGGCTGAGTTGTAATGTTACAGGCCAGCAGCTCTGGGTCTTTCCGCCCCAGGCAGGTTTCAGCACCATGAGGTGGGCTCTTGAGTTAGCTGGGAAGAAGCTACAGTGATTTCTGAAGGCAAGTAGAGGCCCACAGCTTCAGAGACTGCAAAGAAAAGAGCTGGTAGGAACATAGCAAAAGTCTAGGTCTAACGGTCTACATCAGGGGCCAGCAACCTTTTTCTGTAAAAACCAATTGATACAGTGTAGACTCCATGGACCGTGTAGTCACACAGCTACTCAACTCAGACAGACAGCTGAAAAGCTGCATCCAGGCTTAAGACTAGATTCTGCACAGTCCCAAAGGCTAAGAATTTGAGGAGGTTCACACTGGTCAACGAGGTCACCTTCGCAGTTCAGACAGTCCCGCCTGCCCCGCTGCAGTGGTATGGGTAGTGGGTGAGGGGCACGCATACTATCTAGGTATGCCCAGTCAACACACCAAACCATGAGAGATAATAATGCAGTAGCTGTTGTTGTTTTAGGTCATTACATTTTAAGGTGATTTGTTACAAAGTAATAGATAACACAAACCCGGTTTATTCCTCTTTAATAAATTAAACCCTCATGGCCACAAAAGGATATAGGATTGTTTACCTCACCTTGTAGTGGTTCTTCTTCATTTTCATAGTAGGGATTCTTTCTAAAAAATATTGTTTGTTTTCCTAATGAGAAGGATAGAGTCAGTTTATAGTAGAAAATGTGTAAATTAATGTGTAAAGAGTATTTCAAAAATCAAACTGGACCTTTAGTCCAATAAGAAAATAGACAGTGTTAAAGCTAGTTTTCATGTGTGTGTGGTTGGGTTTTTTTTTTTAATTTTTTTTTAATTGAAGGATAATAGCTCCACAGAGTTGTGTCGTCCACTGCCAGAGCTCAACGGGAAAGGGGGGACCCAGGCTGGTCCAGGCTTCAGAGCCAGAGACCCAAACAGCACTGGGGGCATACCCTCTCACCTCTCTGGGGCTGAGGGCAGCGTAAGGGCAGCTTCAGATTGGAAGCTCATCTTGAGTCGGTTGAATCAGGATCTAGAAATAGTAGTGACTCCTTAATAAGGTGGAGAAGGAGTTAATGCAGAGGCTGAGTTGTAATGTTACAGGCCAGCAGCTCTGGGTCTTTCCGCCCCAGGCAGGTTTCAGCACCATGAGGTGGGCTCTTGAGTTAGCTGGGAAGAAGCTACAGTGATTTCTGAAGGCAAGTAGAGGCCCACAGCTTCAGAGACTGCAAAGAAAAGAGCTGGTAGGAACATAGCAAAAGTCTAGGTCTAACGGTCTACATCAGGGGCCAGCAACCTTTTTCTGTAAAAACCAATTGATACAGTGTAGACTCCATGGACCGTGTAGTCACACAGCTACTCAACTCAGACAGACAGCTGAAAAGCTGCATCCAGGCTTAAGACTAGATTCTGCACAGTCCCAAAGGCTAAGAATTTGAGGAGGTTCACACTGGTCAACGAGGTCACCTTCGCAGTTCAGACAGTCCCGCCTGCCCCGCTGCAGTGGTATGGGTAGTGGGTGAGGGGCACGCATACTATCTAGGTATGCCCAGTCAACACACCAAACCATGAGAGATAATAATGCAGTAGCTGTTGTTGTTTTAGGTCATTACATTTTAAGGTGATTTGTTACAAAGTAATAGATAACACAAACCCGGTTTATTCCTCTTTAATAAATTAAACCCTCATGGCCACAAAAGGATATAGGATTGTTTACCTCACCTTGTAGTGGTTCTTCTTCATTTTCATAGTAGGGATTCTTTCTAAAAAATATTGTTTGTTTTCCTAATGAGAAGGATAGAGTCAGTTTATAGTAGAAAATGTGTAAATTAATGTGTAAAGAGTATTTCAAAAATCAAACTGGACCTTTAGTCCAATAAGAAAATAGACAGTGTTAAAGCTAGTTTTCATGTGTGTGTGGTTGGGTTTTTTTTTTTAATTTTTTTTTAATTGAAGGATAATAGCTCCACAGAGTTGTGTCGTCCACTGCCAGACATTAGCCACAGGCATGAGTCAGCCACAGGCATACATACATTCCCTCCCTCCTTAACTTCCCTCCCGTCTCCCTCCTCTTTGCACCCCTCTAGGTTGTTACAGAGCTGGTTCTGCTTTTAAATTTTCCCTTTATTTGGTCCTTTAAAACAAGAAACATGGGCAACTTCCCAGGCTGTCTCCAGTGGTTAGGACTCCAGGCTTCTACTGCATTAGGAACGGGTTTGATGCCTGGTCGGGGAACTAAGATCCCACAAGTTATGCAGTATGGCCAAAATAAAATAAAAGGGTTAGCTTCTTTATAAATAAATAAGGGCTTCCCAGGTGACGGGGGGTAAAGAACTCACCTGCAATGCAGGAGACAAACAAGACATGTGGACTCAAGATGAAAATCAGCAACTGTTTCTTTGCCACCCGGAAGGATGTGGGACTTTGCAGAGAAGAGTCCCTGTCAGACACCTCCCTCTAGTATTTTTAATCCCTTTTTAATGGAAAACTAATTTCACCTAGGACAAATGGCAAAGCACATGAACCTTAACACCAGTTTATTCTTTTCCTGTCAGAATAATCTCTGCATACGGCTAAAAGACAAGAAAACTTGTTGCCTCTTTTTTTTCTTCCTTTTTTGATTGTATATTTTAGGGAAGTGCATGATATCAGATGAGAAGCTGAGGATGGGAATTCATATTTCCTTTCACTTTCACAATTTAACAATAACAAATTTCTATTTCCAATATATTATAGAAGGAAATATGGCTAAGATATATAAGAGAATCAGATAGGAGGAAGTGTCCAGGGAGAGAGTATTTCTAGGAAGTGTTTCCATCAGGATGACTGCTGGGAATGCTGGTTTAACAAGTTCGCACATGTTCTCTCAGCTTCCCAGCTCAGCTCCAGACCAGAGCAGGGCAGTGCAGTCTGAGCTCGTTAACCCCAGCAGACATCACAGTACCCAGCATTATGCAGTGTAGAAATCAAGGGGCATGCTGGTTTCAGCAGGCAAAGTGTCGTAACTTAGCAAACCCAACAGCATGGGACAAGCCTAAGGGAAGAGACTTTGTCTTTATATGTATATTAAAATTTGATTCCTTATAGGAGTTGTGAAGAAGTGTGTGAGCCCCACCCATGCACTCGTGGGCTTCAGATATGGAGACACCAAGGTTGTGCCCATCTCATTCATCACGCCGGTGGGGGGCGCCATGCCCTGCCCACTGCTCCAGGTACCTGCTCCAGCCAACTGTTCCTAGTCCCCTTTTCACCATTCCTAGAGCTCTGGACGGCAGCAGCCACTGTTTCTATGACCCTTTGCCTAGCATATTCTTTGCTTCTGACCTTATCTGCCAACACCCCGTTTAAGTAGCTCAGCCTGCTTGCATTGCCCCTCGAGGCCTGTGTTGCTCACAGCGATAGATGGCGGAACTTATGCTGCCAACCCACCCCGTTTAAGTAGCCTTGCACTGCTGCAGGGGGACAAACCAAGAAAAAAATGTGGACTCAAGATGAAAATCAGCAACTGTTTCTTTGCCACCCGGAAGGATGTGGGACTTTGCAGAGAAGAGTCCCTGTCAGACACCTCCCTCTAGTATTTTTAATCCCTTTTTAATGGAAAACTAATTTCACCTAGGACAAATGGCAAAGCACATGAACCTTAACACCAGTTTATTCTTTTCCTGTCAGAATAATCTCTGCATACGGCTAAAAGACAAGAAAACTTGTTGCCTCTTTTTTTTCTTCCTTTTTTGATTGTATATTTTAGGGAAGTGCATGATATCAGATGAGAAGCTGAGGATGGGAATTCATATTTCCTTTCACTTTCACAATTTAACAATAACAAATTTCTATTTCCAATATATTATAGAAGGAAATATGGCTAAGATATATAAGAGAATCAGATAGGAGGAAGTGTCCAGGGAGAGAGTATTTCTAGGAAGTGTTTCCATCAGGATGACTGCTGGGAATGCTGGTTTAACAAGTTCGCACATGTTCTCTCAGCTTCCCAGCTCAGCTCCAGACCAGAGCAGGGCAGTGCAGTCTGAGCTCGTTAACCCCAGCAGACATCACAGTACCCAGCATTATGCAGTGTAGAAATCAAGGGGCATGCTGGTTTCAGCAGGCAAAGTGTCGTAACTTAGCAAACCCAACAGCATGGGACAAGCCTAAGGGAAGAGACTTTGTCTTTATATGTATATTAAAATTTGATTCCTTATAGGAGTTGTGAAGAAGTGTGTGAGCCCCACCCATGCACTCGTGGGCTTCAGATATGGAGACACCAAGGTTGTGCCCATCTCATTCATCACGCCGGTGGGGGGCGCCATGCCCTGCCCACTGCTCCAGGTACCTGCTCCAGCCAACTGTTCCTAGTCCCCTTTTCACCATTCCTAGAGCTCTGGACGGCAGCAGCCACTGTTTCTATGACCCTTTGCCTAGCATATTCTTTGCTTCTGACCTTATCTGCCAACACCCCGTTTAAGTAGCTCAGCCTGCTTGCATTGCCCCTCGAGGCCTGTGTTGCTCACAGACGATAGATGGGCGACGGAAGGGAGTTGCTCTAACTGCTGGTGCTCTGGAAGCTTTCCCTGCAAAAGATTATACCAAAACAGATTAAATAACAAGAACAGAGGTAGTGCTTGCCTTGACATCGTAGTCCGTTGATGCCAGACCTTGATGCCGTAATGCATTTGCCCCTGAAGGTGCATTCCATGGGTGAGCGAGGCTGAAGATTCTGATCTGCTTATAAATTCATCAGAGCCATGCTGTGTCTGGAGATCTTGTCTCCTGTCCTGCTATCCTTATTCCAGCACAGAGGCCAGAGTAGAGAGAGGGCCTCCCCAGAGCTCCACTGCTGCTGTTTCTTGAATAGAGTAAGCCAAGAGGAAAAAGCGCTGAGGAGTGCTCAGAGGATTCTGAGCGTGGTTGCCTGTGCCCGCATCTCCTCAGCAGACCCAGAGGCACACCAGTGTACTTTCCCTCTGACCGTGCTTCCTCTCCATCTGACAGATGCCCACAGCCTTGTGTGTCCCTTCACCAGACATTCTTTCTGCTAGAAGTCATCTCTCTGTGACTTTTCCCCATGGATTCCAAGTGTGAGCTTTGGAGCCATATTAAACAAACACACTCCTTTTCTCCATCCCTGATATCCCTTCAGACATAAGAGGGCACCATCCATTCTCTCCCTGGTCCTCATGTCGAAGAGTCTGGGTTGCTTCAGCCATCCATTATAGGATATGGTTTCCAGACCCCTCACCATCTTTCTGGCTGTCCCTGAGACCCTGGACAGGTGAAGCCCTGCTAAATGTCACTTCCCCAAACTGATCACAAAATTCCAGCCAGGGCCCAGTGAACCCAGACAATGTTGGAACTAGTGACTCTTTCCACCTGAGGGGACAAAAATATGTAATTGAATCCTAACGTCAGTTTGCTAATCATCTTGGGGTGTTTTCAAGCAAGCTTATTTCCTCTTGTCTTTAAGATTGAGATGCAGAATATTTGCTCTGAAAGATGTTCTCGTCTACAGGTTGGAGATTATGTGTTTGCCAAAATTGTGGTCCCCAAAGGATTTGACTTCTATGTCCCTGCCATTGTTATAGCTCTTCCAAATCAAGATGTGGCTGATGATAAATTCTACACAGTTTTAAAGTGTAACAATCGGAGAGTAAGTAGACTTTTATTTAGAAAAGGACTTTCTCTTTAAGCAGAAAGTGGCTGTTTTGACCCCTGCCTTTCTCATGGGCAGTACCTGGCTCTTTCCTGGCATTTCCAAACACCCTGAAAGAGGGTGTTTCAACCCACAACAACCCATAGTTGTTTCTATCCCCCTGCATATCCATCCCCTGTGGTTAGAGTTCCATCCTCTGGGCAGCACAAAATCTGCCCTTGCTAAGATCACGGTGTACCTCCTAACCCCCGTCAGGTGGTCTCTGGGTCTCTACTTCACACTTGGGGTCTGGGGCAGCATGCTCTAGTCTGGGGTCGTCAGTGACCTCCCCAGGTTCTCACAGCCCCAGTCTCTCTCCCTGCTGCTCCTGCTGCTCTTCCCTGTGCATTTTTCCTGAAAGTTTTAGGAAAAAAAAATCAGTTACAAAACTGATGTCATTTGCCTACCTGATGGGCCACGGGCCCCTGTTCTCACCCCTGATGCACACACTTCCCAGCAACCTCAAGGAAAAGCAACCTCAAGGTCCACCCCTGTTTGACCCCCCTGCCCTGTGAGTTTGGCTTCCAGCCCTGTGGAAGATTCATGGCTTCCTGAGCACAGTGGGCTTTCCCAGGCCCCTAGGTGTGAACCCTTCCAGGACTGCCTTCCCCATCCTCTTCCACAGATACTCGTGTCCCCTGACGGCTCTGCCCCATTCCTGCAGAAGCCCTCAGGTTCCCCTGCATACTGTCCCGCCTTCCTCCCACACCAGCTCTGTCACCAATCTCCTAGCTCCTTAAAGGTAGGGCCTGGGTCACATCCATCTTTGCATCCCTGGTACCGCTGCTGATAAAGAGCACACTCTCATACGACTTTATAAAGTACTTGATAAATGATGTTTCTAATGGAAGTAATGTTGTTTCGATGGCCCACATAATATGCCTGGAAAAGACAGTTGTGCTGACTGTATTCAGCACTCACTGTATGGCACAGACGAGCCGAGCTCTTCTCATATAGTGAACAGTTACATTCTGAGAACACTGTGAGGTACATACTTTTATCCTCATTTTGTATAAGAAGCTGGAAGCAGAGAAGTGAAATCACACCCAGGGTGACAATCGGAGAGTAAGTAGACTTTTATTTAGAAAAGGACTTTCTCTTTAAGCAGAAAGTGGCTGTTTTGACCCCTGCCTTTCTCATGGGCAGTACCTGGCTCTTTCCTGGCATTTCCAAACACCCTGAAAGAGGGTGTTTCAACCCACAACAACCCATAGTTGTTTCTATCCCCTGCATATCCATCCCTGTGGTTAGAGTTCCATCCTCTGGGCAGCACAAAATCTGCCCTTGCTAAGATCACGGTGTACCTCCTAACCCCCGTCAGGTGGTCTCTGGGTCTCTACTTCACACTTGGGGTCTGGGGCAGCATGCTCTAGTCTGGGGTCGTCAGTGACCTCCCCAGGTTCTCACAGCCCCAGTCTCTCTCCCTGCTGCTCCTGCTGCTCTTCCCTGTGCATTTTTCCTGAAAGTTTTAGGAAAAAAAAATCAGTTACAAAACTGATGTCATTTGCCTACCTGATGGGCCACGGGCCCCTGTTCTCACCCTGATGCACACACTTCCCAGCAACCTCAAGGAAAAGCAACCTCAAGGTCCACCCCTGTTTGACCCCCCTGCCCTGTGAGTTTGGCTTCCAGCCCTGTGGAAGATTCATGGCTTCCTGAGCACAGTGGGCTTTCCCAGGCCCCTAGGTGTGAACCCTTCCAGGACTGCCTTCCCCATCCTCTTCCACAGATACTCGTGTCCCCTGACGGCTCTGCCCCATTCCTGCAGAAGCCCTCAGGTTCCCCTGCATACTGTCCCGCCTTCCTCCCACACCAGCTCTGTCACCAATCTCCTAGCTCCTTAAAGGTAGGGCCTGGGTCACATCCATCTTTGCATCCCTGGTACCGCTGCTGATAAAGAGCACACTCTCATA
This sequence comes from Tragulus kanchil, assembly GCA_022376925.1. Classification (NCBI taxonomy): domain Eukaryota; kingdom Metazoa; phylum Chordata; class Mammalia; order Artiodactyla; family Tragulidae; genus Tragulus; species Tragulus kanchil. Next base: position 97,972,842 of record JAIOJX010000029.1, read on the forward strand.
CGACTTTATAAAGTACTTGATAAATGATGTTTCTAATGGAAGTAATGTTGTTTCGATGGCCCACATAATATGCCTGGAAAAGACAGTTGTGCTGACTGTATTCAGCACTCACTGTATGGCACAGGTACGAGCCCGAGCTCTTCTCATATAGTGAACAGTTACATTCTGAGAACACTGTGAGGTACATACTTTTATCCTCATTTTTGTATAAGAAGCTGGAAGCAGAGAAGTGAAATCACACCCAGGGTGAGTGGTGAACCCAGGCAGCCTGGTCCCAAGGCCTGCACTCTAAATATCTGAGCCCAACTGCCTAGTACACAGAATTAAAACATCTTGTCAGTTCTCAACTGTAGCATGAGGTATGTCCATCAGAGAAGGGGTCATGGTGAATGAATTTTTGTATGCCGGGATGAAACTTAGGATGGATGAGTGAAGGCCATCAGAGTCAGTGTCCCCAGGAGCACTGTATCCATTCTGACAGAACAGGAGGGGAAAAGAGCACCTTCTCATCAATCCAGAAAAACCCCTGAGGGGTGATGGACTTTCCTGGGACTGTTTGGGTGACAGTGAAGGAGCCTGGAAGTGAACGGGTGGGAAGCATCTCTGCCAGGTGGCCCTGCTCTGGGGACATCTCTACCAGGCAAGAGAGGAGAAAGCAGGTTGAGGGTCATTTGAAGAGATGCCCCTGGATGGGTTGCAGGTAAATCAGGGTCTCTAAGGAAGAGCCTCCGTTGGAGCCCAGGAAGGACCTTGGAAATTATCCACAGGGCAGCAGGTCCCCAGAGACTAGACAGCACAGTCTGGAGGATAGATGCAGAGGACAGTTCTGCTAGGAATTCTGGGAGACCCAGGGGCTGATGGTGGGACATCATTGAACACTGAGCAGTTGTGATAGTTTGTAAGCCCAGGAAGGAGACGGCCAAGGCACACACACACACACACGCAAACACATCTTATGTGGGTGAACTTGGCAAATGATCCAGAATGTGGAGAAATGACAGAAAGAATTCAATGATGACTTTTATTCAAGATATTATCAAGATAGACTCTCATTTAAACTGTTTTCTTAAGTGTCACAAGAATAGGGTAATGACTGGTAGCTATTACAGTGGACTGAATTCAAAAAAAATTAAGCTACATCTGAGTTGTGGACATTTCTGATTTAAATTGAATGAACTCTTCTGGTATTATTACAGGAATTTTGCCCTCGGAGTGCACTTATTAAGATCAGCCAAAACAAATACGCTGTTTCTTGCTCTCATATTAACTCACCGCCAATTCAGGAGGATTCAAAAGTGTAAGTGGACCCAACTTTTTAACTTTCTGAATTTGATTTATATCTTTGCACTTTTCATGTGTTCTGAGTTGAGATCTGTGATCTCTAAATACTTGGGGAGAAAAGCAAAGGTGAGGACTCCCAATTCTTGCTTCAGCATCATACCTTGTGCCTACTGGTTATTTGTCACTCTGGTTCTAATCTGAAACCTTTCAGAAAAGCATTCAGTCCTGTTGTGAATCTGAAGGAATTATTTCCCTTTCATTGGTAAGGATTCAAGGCCCTCTAAAATGAAGTCTCCCTAGAAAGCACAGGTTAGATTAAGTTGCGATTGGGATAGACCCATTGTCTCTCCCTGTTGAGGGTGAGAGTAAGGTGCTGACCCTAGCTAACCAGTGCTTTTGGTGAGTGTAAGTGAGTGGTAGTTTCCTAAGGTGACAGCGGGGTGAACACATTTGTGTCTGAGGCAGCTGGCTCACTAAAAGCTGGGAAGGTGAATTAAAGCAAAATCAGTAAGAAAAAGCTGAGGCCTGGAGACCAACAAGGGGCATCAACATTGGAGTCAGGGCCATGACCTTACAGGTGGCCTTAAGTTTGGGTTGGAGCACCTTTGGATGCCAACCTTCCATCTCCCCATGGCCTCACCTGTGCTTTGTAGACAGAAGCCACCAGACATTTCTCTTCCTGTGCTGCTTTCCTCACGTCTGGGCTTGTGGAAGCCTGGATCCTTCCCCCTGACTTCAGAGTCCCTCCTCGTCCTACACTGATCTGCCCAGCAGGTCTGTTGCAGAAAGGGGAGACCTCTTCCAGGACCCAAGAGAGAGCTCTGGTCTAACACTCAGAAGTGAATTGATTAAGGAGACACACGTGCTGGCAAAGCAAGGGACTTTATTGGGAAGGGGCACGTGGGCAGGAGGGTAAGGGAACCCAGGATAACTGCTCTGCCACATGGCTCACACTCTCGAATTTTATGGTGATGGGATTAGTTTCCCATGTGTCCCTGGCCAGTCATTCTAACTCACAGTCCTTCCTGGAGGGGCACACATTATTCAGGCAAGATGGATGCCAGCGAGGAGGATTCTGGGAGATTGGTAGGACGTGTGGACTGGAGTCTCCTCTCTCCTTTTGACCTTTCCCAAATTCTTCCAGTTGGTGGTAAGCTTGTTAGTTCCATATTCCTTACCAGGACTCCTGTTTGAGATTACTCATGCCAGTGGTTGCTATGGTGCCCTGCCAGGGCAAGCCGTTTCAGTCAGTACTTCCCCTAATGCATCCGCATCCCACTCCCGGGGGTCCTTGCTCAGTCAGCTACTCTGGACTCTCCTTCACCACCCAGATCTGAAATGACATAGCCCAGATTGGGACTTGAATCCACTGTCTTTTAACAGAGACCACACACCTGGTCTCAGGACTTAAGCTTAGGCCTTGATGTCTCATCACAGAAAGAATTCAGTGAGGGACAAAGTGACAGGTAAGAGGTGGACTTATTTAGAGACAGACGCACACCATGAACAGCTTGGAGATCCTTCCCAGCTCTGCCCCACACATGCTACCTTAGGGCAGGAGGCTTCCTTCTGCCCTGCAGTCCAGTCATCTCCTTGGAGGACTGAGCAGAGGAATCTTCCTTACAGCCTAATTTGCTCTTGCCCACTAAAGGCCCCTCCTCCCCTGAAATGCCTCCTCCTAACCTAGCTAAGCCTCTTGTTGGCCTGAACCAGGCCTGCCTACCTGGCCTTACTTTTCCCCTAGCCATTCCCCAACTAACCTCTCAAAAGCCCTCTGAAAACTCCCCATAGTAAACCAGTTACAAAACAACTCGCAGTTATTTCCCCATGCTGGGCTTTCTCAAAGCCCTGTGTATTTGCATAGCCTAAGCATTCCTTCCCTGGAATACTACTCTTATCCTTGGCTGCCTCAGGAACTCCAGCATCAAAGGCAAGCATCCCATCATCCCTGTGTGATGTCCCAGACTCCAGCCCTTTGTGGTGAGGTGATTCCACTGGCTTTTGTAGATGTTTTCAGTGTGAGACTTTCGCCTTGGGTTGGGCCATGTACTTCCATGGCCATCACTCCTACTGGCCATGAGTCCTTGGAAGCAGTGGCTAGGTTCTATCTGCTTCTATATCCTGGTTACCAGGGTCCAGTCCACAGGATATACCCAAGGACTATTTGAAGAATGAACAGATGAACAAGTACTAGGGGATGCCCAACGAGGCTCCTTGAGGGGTGTGTGGTTCTGCAGAGAAGCTTTTATTAGGTATGATTATTGAAAATAGATGCTACAATCCTTTCTATAGATGACTAAAATGCATCATTTTAAAATATAGTACTGTTCTTTGTTCATTTCAAAATCTACTCAAACAATATGATATCTAAATTACAGTACACAATAAAGGACTATGGATACATGGGTCTAGGTATCGACCATCTTCACATAACTCAAAATTATCAGTCACTATTTTAGAATTAAAATTCAGTTCTTTCAATTCTTTCTGCTGAGAGAAACCTTCCATTATTTTCTATCTCAGTACTATCCCAGGCCTTACTTAAAACTCTTCACTGCTAGTGACCTACTCCAGCTTCTGGCACTGTACACAGCAGAAGTCCTCATTGACCCTCTTCTCCCCCTTTGTCATTCCCACTGCTTTGCTTTGTTGCTCTGGCTGCCTCTCTGCTAGCAAAAGACAGCATTTAATTCTCCTAAGCAGAGGTCACATCCAGCCTGCTATGTTCAGAGCTTAATCTATCTCTTTCCATAATCAGAGCTGGCAGATGTGAGCACAGCAAAATAGGGGCATAGGTCTGATTTTGTATCTACACTGGGATTTCCTTATGGTTAGTCCTTCCTCATCAAAAGCGCTTACTCACTCACTCACTCACTCTCTCTCTTTTTTTTTTTTCCTAAGGTATATTTACTTTGTATGATTTTCATGCATTTGTAGCAAATGTTTCTCTTTTTTTAACTTCTTATTTTGTATTGGTTATAGGCAATTACATTGTTATGATAGTTTAAGGTGAACAGTGAAGGGACTCAACCATACTTATATATGTATCCATTCTCCCCCAAACTCCCCTCCCATCCAGGCTGTTGCACAACATTGTGCAGAGTTCTGTGTGCCATACAGTAGGTCATTGTGGTTATCCACTTTAAATATAACAGTGTTTACATGTCCATCCCGAACTCCCTAACTATCCCTTCCCCAAATCCTTCCCCACTGGCAACCATAAATTCATTCTCTAAGTCTGTCTTTCTCACTTTCTAAATGTCCTAACTCCCTTTGGTTGTTCTTTGGTAAATCTTCACGCCATTGCACTAAATGAGACCATTTTTAAAAAAAAATTAAGGCACTTTCTTCAATGGGCTAATTAAAGAAATGAATTGTAGTTTACAACTCCAGCAGGGCATTATTTGACTAAATTTAGTTTTAAAATATTGAATCCAGAGCTTCCCTGATGGTCCAGTGGGTGAAGAGTCTGCCTTGCAGTGCAGGGGGCACCAGTTCGATCCCTGGCTGGGAAGAATACCATGTGCCGTGGAGTGGCTGGGCCTGTGTGTCCAATTATGAGCCAGTGCTCTGTGACGAGAGAAGTCACTGCAATGGGAGGCCCACACAGGCCAAAGAATAAAGATGAATGAAAATAAGTGAAAATAAGACCAATAAAAGACACCAAAGTTTTTTTGAAAAATTGAATCCACTATAACTAACATTTGGGGTTGGTAAGACCAGGTTACATGGTCCAAAACAACTGTGGATCAGAGTGCCAGACATCCAGCTTTTCACCCTCTGCCCCTGTTCTTTTTCTTCCTTCTTGAGGACTTCAGTTTGGGGTGACTGAGAGTATTTTTGGCAAATCCCTCTCCTGGTTCCTCACAAGGGTGGTACACAGTGAAAGGTAGGAAGAACAGTATTTGGAAGGTGAAGAGTTCAACATTGGTTCAATGTTGGCCAATATGAGTTCAATATGGCCACAGCTAATGCAAATTTTTCATTTTCAATTCAGAATTTGACACTTAAGATGATTCTTGAAGCCTTATAGAAAGGTTGGCTTGCAAAATGTTACCAATTTTGCTAAATTCCAAGTAACTAGCCCTAAAAGTGGAAAGTTTTAGTATCACCGTATATGTGAGGCTGCTCCAATTTCCTCTTCCCTTTGCAACCTGATGACTGACCATGTTCTCTGACAGCACCTCAGAGAGGTGTGTCTTATAGTGGGAAATGATCACTCTTGCCATACCTTACCTGTAAGTCCCTGAGCTTTTTCTATATTTCACAGTGTCAGAGATCTCTATTCTGAGCGAGAATATCCCCTACCATGTCTATGGCTTTCTCCAGTTAGAGAACACACACATTCTCCACGTTCCAACTCCACAGAGCAAGTGGACCAGGAGGAATGTTCATACTTTTTGGCATCCTCCCTTCTCGCCAGCAGGAGATTCACATTGTGAGTCTCCCTGACTGCCTCCCTGGGGATCCTGTTCACCTCAGAAGGCTGTGGCCTCTGGCCCCTTCTGGGGAAGCGTGTCTGGCGAGCTTAATGCTCTGACTTCCAGTTTTCCACAGTGAAAGGAAGTATCCCTACCAGGTGCTACTCAACCACCCACAGTTGGGGACCACATGCTCCTCTGGGCAGGGCGCTTCTGGCAGTTGAATCCACACTCCAGTGCCATGTAATTAGGTGAATAGCCCACCTAACAGAGCTGGAATCCATCTTCCCTTCCTTTTTTATTTTTTTTTTAATTTTGGCCTCTTTTTATTGATTTTTTACTTATTTATTTTTCATCCATCTGCATTCTTTAGCATGTGTGGGCCTCCCACTGCAGTGGCCTCTCTCTCTTTGCAGAGCATCAGCTTTGGACGCATCTGCTCCAGGGCACTGGCTCATAATTGGACACACCAGTCCAGCTGCTCTGCAGCACATGGGATCTTCCTGGGCCAGGGATTGAACTGGTGCCCCTTGCACTGCAAGGTGAATTCTTTTCCCACTGGACCACCAGGGAAGCCTCCTTTTTTTATTTTTTAAAATTAATTTATTTATGGCTGCACTGAGACTTCACTGGTGCACTCAGGCTTTCTTAGTTGCAGAGAGCAGGAACTACACTGTAGTTGTGGTATGCGGGCTTCTCATTGCACTGGCTTCTTGTTGCAGAGCATGGTCTCTAGAACTCAGGCTCTGTAGTTATGGCACATGGGCTTAGTTGTCCTGTTGTATGCAGAGTTTTCCCAGACCAGGGGTCAAACCCACTTCTCCTTCATTGGCCGGCAGATTCTTACACACTGCACCAGCAGGGAAGTCCTTCCCTTTCTTTTCGACAGAGCACAGCACAGGCAGATTGCCTTCAAGCCTCCTCTTTAAGTAGACTCACCATAGACGAAGCTGGATTTCTTGAAAAAAATTTGCAACATTCTAAACATGATCCCAGGAAAGCCAGAATGAACTAATTATTGTCTCTTTGCTTGGGGAAAATCATTGGGCATCTGAAGGAGGCAAGATGTTGTTCCCTTGATGCATGATTATAGCCACGTGGTCTTGGTCGGATGCAGCCGGGGATAAAGAGTCCTGTGGGCTGGGGGGACCCTCCTCCCAGGGTTCAGATGTGATGTCAGGGTTGTAACCAGCTCTCAATTCCTAGTACACAAAATATTAGCCTCCTGTTATCATTCTTTGAGCAGTTTAACAGTTTTCCATCAAGCTGTTTGAATTTAGCACTGTGCCCCCACAGGCAATGATAATTCCCATATTGCTGAACACTCCTCCCCTCACCCACGTAGCCTGGCCTCACACTGCCTTCCTGACAGCAGGGACATTAAGTCATTGATTAAAGCTTCAAGATTCAGCTCCGCCTCTGACATTCCATGAGATGAATCACTTCCCACCATCTCACCCGGTCACCACTGACTATTTTTTCCTTAGAAGGAGCTTGCCTCAGAAATCATTAAGCCTCTGTATGTCATTAGCTGCCTTGGTCCATTCTGGTCTGATCAGGAGTCTCATTTTCTAAGGCCTGGTAGTAACTTTGTGAGTGAGTTCCCTGCCTTCTTCAGAGGGGCAAATGCCATTGCCTGTCCTCAGGAAGTGTGTAGTTCTTGGGACCAGAATACAGTCATCGAAATCCATTACCCCTGAGGGCCAGGGGGAGCCACTTGGAAGGCAACTGCCTTTTTTTTCTTTTTCAAATCTTCTATTTATTTATTTTGGCTGTGCTAGGTCTTTGTTGCTGCTCTGGGGCTTTCTCTAGTTTCATTGAAGGGAGCCACTCTCTAGCTGCAGTGCTTGGGCTTCTCATCACAGTGGCTTCTCTCACTGGAGAGCACCAGCTCTAGAGAACAGGCAGTAGTTGGGGCGCAGGGGCCTAGCTGCCTGAGGTATGTGGAATATTCCAGGACCTGGGATCAAACCCATGTCTTCCACATTGGCAGGCAGACTCTCAACCACTGAACCACCAGGGAAGTCCAGCAATTGCTTTTTCTTACTAGTTTCTCCACTTTCTTCCCCTTCTGTTGTTAAAACTCTGGGGCCTCCTGATCCTCATCAAACATCTATTGAGTGCCTATCCCAGAGGTCCCCCTGTTCTTCATGTTCTAAGATGACCTTACTGACAGAGACACACTTAGGGTAGAACAGAGCTGAGGCCTCAGGGGACTGGAAAGGTTATGGGTGAGTTGACAATGCCTGGTCAAGGAAATGCAGTGAGTTTTGACCCAAAGAAAGCGTGGCCAGGAGGTTCAGAACAGAGCCAGTGAAGGCACAGTGGCTGGCTCCCCAGCAACCCTCTGCAGTGTTGACCTGTTTATGATGTTATTGGATTAACTCTATAACCGAAGTTAATAAGACACTAAATTTAACTCAGTTTTGGCTTAAGCTTCCCTGATGGCTCAGATGATAAAGAATCCTCTTGCAATGCAGGAGATGCAGGTTGGATCCCTGGGTCGGGAGGATCCCCTGGAGGAGGAATTCTTCACTCGCCACTTCAGTATTCTTTCCTGAAAAATCCCAGGGACAGAGGAGCCTGGCAGGCTACAGTCCAAAAATGTCACAAAGAGTCAGACATAACAGAGCAACTGAATACACACAGGGCAAAAGAAAATCACTTAGCAGGGCCCTTCTGTGTGTATTGGTGGAAAATGTCCCCTGACTGAAGTGAGGAGACAATCAACCCTTTGCCTCCACAAGGAGCACAGTGAGGGTACATGAGAGGCATGGGTAAGAGCTTTCATATCAGATTCATTTCATCTCTACCCTGCCCACCGTCCCATGAGGGAACAGTTCCTTGTGGAATATCTTGAACTTGGTCAACATCAGTCATTCTGAATAAAGTAGCCCAGCAGCATCTGCTTGGTTGACCTAAAGGCCTTTCCTTCATTAAAACCCCAGTCCATTTTTATTCTAATCCTGACGACTTCTCTGTGTGTGTGTGTGTGTGTGTGTGTGTGTGTGTGTGTGTGTGTGTGTGTGTTAGTTGCTCAGCTGTGTTCAACTCTTTATGACCCCCATAGACTACAGCCTGCCAGGTTCCTCTGTTCATGGAATTCTCCAAGCAAGAATATGGAGTGGGTAGCCATTCCCTTCTCCAGAGAAACTGTATGACTGAGGGACCTAACCCAGATTTCCCGCATTACAGGCAGATTCTTATATTGTTTTATTCTTATTCCAAAAGTAATGCATAGTCGATGTAACTTAGGAATTAAAAGCAAAAAACAAAAGGAACATAAAAACCATCCTAGTTCCCCATTTTAAGAGTAATCACCATGTACAGATATCTGTTTGAGTCCCTGCTTTCATTCTCGTGATATATACCCATAAATGGAATTTCTGGATTATATAATTCTATTTTTAGTATTTTGAGAAACTGCCACACTGTCTCCCACAGCAGCTGTACCATTTTACATTCCCATCACACAAGGATTCCAATCTCTCCACATCCTTGACAACACTTGTTACTTCTTGGTTTTGTTTTTTCTTTTTTTGGCAATAGTCATCCTAACGAGTGTGAGGTGATCAGGCCAATTTTTTAATCTCTCTTGGAAATTACCTCCTGAGTCCTTGAGCCAGTCTTTGAAAAGAATCACATACAGTGAATCTCAAACCTTTGAAGAGAGGTTTGGTTGATGGAATTTTCTATTTTAAAATAACTAAAAATCTTTTCTCACTCTACTGATAATTTTTTTCTTGACAATTTACAAACGAATATGAAAAAGCCATGGGTGAAAGCTGGGTGATCAAGGTAGCAGATGCTGATTATGAGAACATAAAAGGTTGTACACCAGGCAGCTGGTGTCCTTACTTGCCCACCGTGAGGGTACATGAGAGGCATGGGTAAGAGCTTTCATATCAGATTCATTTCATCTCTACCCTGCCCACCGTCCCATGAGGGAACAGTTCCTTGTGGAATATCTTGAACTTGGTCAACATCAGTCATTCTGAATAAAGTAGCCCAGCAGCATCTGCTTGGTTGACCTAAAGGCCTTTCCTTCATTAAAACCCCAGTCCATTTTTATTCTAATCCTGACGACTTCTCTGTGTGTGTGTGTGTGTGTGTGTGTGTGTGTGTGTGTGTGTGTGTGTGTTAGTTGCTCAGCTGTGTTCAACTCTTTATGACCCCCATAGACTACAGCCTGCCAGGTTCCTCTGTTCATGGAATTCTCCAAGCAAGAATATGGAGTGGGTAGCCATTCCCTTCTCCAGAGAAACTGTATGACTGAGGGACCTAACCCAGATTTCCCGCATTACAGGCAGATTCTTATATTGTTTTATTCTTATTCCAAAAGTAATGCATAGTCGATGTAACTTAGGAATTAAAAGCAAAAAACAAAAGGAACATAAAAACCATCCTAGTTCCCCATTTTAAGAGTAATCACCATGTACAGATATCTGTTTGAGTCCCTGCTTTCATTCTCGTGATATATACCCATAAATGGAATTTCTGGATTATATAATTCTATTTTTAGTATTTTGAGAAACTGCCACACTGTCTCCCACAGCAGCTGTACCATTTTACATTCCCATCACACAAGGATTCCAATCTCTCCACATCCTTGACAACACTTGTTACTTCTTGGTTTTGTTTTTTCTTTTTTTGGCAATAGTCATCCTAACGAGTGTGAGGTGATCAGGCCAATTTTTTAATCTCTCTTGGAAATTACCTCCTGAGTCCTTGAGCCAGTCTTTGAAAAGAATCACATACAGTGAATCTCAAACCTTTGAAGAGAGGTTTGGTTGATGGAATTTTCTATTTTAAAATAACTAAAAATCTTTTCTCACTCTACTGATAATTTTTTTCTTGACAATTTACAAACGAATATGAAAAAGCCATGGGTGAAAGCTGGGTGATCAAGGTAGCAGATGCTGATTATGAGAACATAAAAGGTTGTACACCAGGCAGCTGGTGTCCTTACTTACCCTAAAGGCTCTGAGAAAGATAAGTTGCCGAAATGGCGTGCCATAATGGCATGGCTGGGATGGGGTCATGGGGTCCCAAGATGCCTTCTTTGAAGGACTGCACTTCAAGACAAATAAACTGCCCAATATATTTTATTTTCTATACCCTTTGGCCATCACCCCACTTCTCCCACCAACCTTCCGCCCAGACACTGGCAACCACTGTGCTATTGTCCGTTTCTATGAGTTAGATTCACATATGAGTGAGACTATACAGTATTTGTCTGTCTCTGTCTGACATATTTCAGTTAGAATAATGCCCTCAAGATCCATCCATGTTGTCACAAATGGCAGATTTCTTTCTTTTTATGGCTAAATAATATTCCACATATATCATGTTTTCTTTGTCTGTTCATCCACAATGAACACGTAGGTTGTTTGCATATCTTGACTATTGTAAATAATGTCACAATGAACATTGCAGTACAGGTATCTCTTCAAGATACTGGTTCCGTTTCCTTTGGATATATGCCCAGAAGTACATGTGCTGGATCAAAAAGAGAGTTCTACTTTTAGGTTTTTGAGGAAACTCCATACTATTTTCCATAATGGCTGGACCAGTTTATAGTCCCAGCAGCAATGTATAGGGGTTCCTTTTTCTGCACATCCTCACCTACATTTGTTATCTCTTAGCTTGGACATTTTTATAGGCACAGCAGCCATCAAAATCAGGATAACCCTGATCTCTCTCTCCTCTCTTTCCCTGTCTCTCTAGGGAAAACATGGACACAAAGAGCTCTACTCTCCTAGTGTGGCCAATCAAAGAAGTTAACACTGGAGATTTACAAGCGACAAGACAGGAGAATCCTAGAAGGAAGAAAAAGAAAGCCATCAAAAGGCTGCCTCTCCAGGAGGTGGTCTCCTCAGACTCAGATGACTCTTCCCATGGCAGCAGGTCTCGAGACTCCTACTCCAAGAGACACCCCAAACCCAAGCTGGGAGGGAAACAACATCACATCTCCCAGGATCACCCTGAAGTCTCTTCTAAGGATAGTGCATGTGAGCTCCCACCCCAGTTTCTAGGCCAGTTTAGGCCCCGGCACAGCAAAAACTCAAACCCCCTTAAGTAATGCTGACATCACTTCCCCAGAGATGGTCCTTGGCGTGGGGTCTAGGAGTCAGCCAGCCACGCCATTGTTGCCACATCCCCACCTGAGTAGTCCCGCCTTGCTTCATCCAGCCACCCACAGGCGCGGGCTGAGGAGAACTGCTGAGAAACCTGAAAGCAGTGTAGCGCCACCCATGTTCACAAGAACCAGTGTTCCTCCAAGGCATCCCTCAGCCATGCAACACTGTGGATCTAGCCCCTCTGCTGAGGTAAGGCCACATGTCATTGCACCCTTGCCCTCCCTGGCCATGGCAAAGGTAGCCATCCCTGCTGTCCTCCACCTGGACCTGCTTGAGCCTATTGGTCCTGACTTCTCTGGACCTTTCTTTATCCTATTATTTCCCCTGTCCTCACAGAACTGACTGAATACCATCTTCTAGTAGACTCCCACACCCAGAAGTTAACTGACAGATTACCATCATAGAATTTTCAAGTTTTTTGAACTCTGTAGTCCTAATCTTGAAATTCTGTAGTTCTAATCCAAATTTGCAAGTCTCACTTTACATTGATTATCTCCTCAGAAATAGAGATTTTATCATTAAATGTTAGGACTGAATTCAAGATCTAGTAACTTGTCTGAGAGCTGTAGACTGAACATCACGTATTTTGTTGTTGTCTGAACATTTTTTATTGAGCCCTCCCTAATTATTTTTGTCTGTAGTCTGTTGTAGGTACTTCTAATTGAGCATGGAACCCGAATAAAGACTCTTACATTGGAAACATTTCAAAGTTATTGGGCCATTTGTTATTGTTTCTTTGAACACATTGGACAGTTATGTATTCACTTCTATTCAATACTTTTTTAGTAAAACTAGTTTCATTAATTTTATCTCTTTTCTCCCTCATGTTTAGTGTAGATGTTGGGAAAGGCAGTTCTCCTTGCAGATTCCTGGAAATGAATGATGAGAAGATTGGTTGATTTATTTCTTCTTAATTTTTAAAATTTTGGCTGCACTGGGTCTTCATGGAGTGCAGGCTTCTCTAGTTGCAGCACAATGTTTTAGTGCGAGGACTAAGTTGCCCTGCAGCATGTGGGATCTTAGTTCCCTGACTAGGGCTCAAACCCCCATCTCCTGCATTGGAAGGCGATTTCTTTTCTTTTCTTTTTTTTTTTACTTTTTATTTTATTGTTTACTTTTACAGAGTTTTGTTGTTTACAGATATGTATGTTCCCAGATTAGTCATATGTATATGCCCTGCATCCCACCCCTTCAGGCTGTCACACAGCACCCCTACAAGATCCCCTTTTCTCACAGCACAATGACTATAGCAATTTTCTTCACATATGATGGTATAGGTTTTCATGCTACTTCCTTTACACCTCCCACCCACTGTTCATTCCCCACAGTGTCCATATGTCTACTGTCCATGTCTGTTTTTCCATCGCTTCACTGCGTGTGTTATCATTACCATCCTACTAGATTCCATATATATGTTAGTATATTGTATTTGTCCTTCTCTTTTTGACTTCACTTTTTATGATAGGTTCTAGATCCATCCACCTCATTAGGACTGATTCTTCTGCATTTCTTTTTACAGCTGTGTAGTATTCCATTGTATATATGTAGCAGAGCTTTTGGATCCATTCGTTTGTCGATGGGCATCTAGGTTGCTTCCATGTTATAGCTATTGTATAGACAGCTGCAATGAACATTGGGGTACAGGTGCTTCTTTCAGATTTGATTTCATCAGGATATAAGCCTAAGAGTGGGATTGCTGGGTCGTATGGTGCTTCTATTCTTAGTTTTTTAAGAAATCTCCATAGAGGCTGTATCAATTTACATTCCCACCAGCAATGCAAGAGGGTTCCCTTTTCTCCACACCCTCTCCAGCATTTATTGTCTTCCGATTTCTTGATGACGGCCATTCTGACAGGTGTGAGGTGATATCTCATTGTAGTTTTGATTTGCATTTCTCTAATTATAAGCCAGGTTGAGCATTGTTTCATGTGCTTTTTGGCCATCTGTATGTCGTCTTTGGAGAGGTGTCTGTTTAGGTTCTTTTCCCATTTTTTGATTGGGTTGTTCATTTTTCTGATGTTGAGTTGTCTGAGTTGCTTGTAGATTTTGGAGATTAATTCTTTGTCTGTTGTTTCATTTGCTGTGATTTTCTCCCATTCTGTGGGTTGTCTGTTCAGCTTTTTTGTAGTTTCTTTTGCTGTACAAAAGCTTTTAAGTTTCATTAGGTCCCACATGTTAATTTTTGTTTTTAGTTCCGCTATTCTAGTAGGTTGGTCAGAGAAGATCTTGCTTTGATGTATGTCCTTGAGTGTTTTGGTGAAGGCAATTTCTTAACCACTGGACCACCGTGGAAGTCTCAGCTTCATTAATTTTAAAAATGAAATAGTCTCTCAAATTCTCTTCTCCTAGTCAGTAATATCACTGGGGCTATATAATAATAGAGTCCAGATTATTAATAAGAAAAATTAGATGATTTCTATAAATAAAAAAGATAGCACAGTGAATACTCTAAAATTCATAACCTAATTAAAAGTGATCTTACATTTCTAAAAGCTAGGGGGTCACCAGGGTTATGGAGATGAATTTCGAGGAATCCAGTTCCAAAAATATGAAAGAAAAGGGGACATCAACTCAGCCTCAGGTTAAAAGTAGTAATGCAGGGAGGAAGGAACTACAGAGTGAGGAAATGATCCAGAACAAGGCTGTGGAGAGCATCCTGTCACCCAGAACCCCAACAGGAAGGCTCAGGAGCAACCATCTGGGTTTGGTCTGCACAGTGGAGGACTAAGGGGCTAGGAAAGAAACCATTCACTTGGCCATAGTGATTCATCCAAGCATGTGTGCATTAAGGTAAGCCCATGTGTATTCACTCAGTTATTCAACAAGCAGTTGAGTGTTGACTGTGCCAGGCTGCAAAGAGACTATTATGTTACTCTTCCTCTCTTCATATCCACGGGAATGCAAGGATGAACTGTGAGACAATTATTCATAATAGTGTATTGATACTATATTACAGTGCATGATATGTTCAATGCCATTAAGTGATATGTTCAATTTGTTGTCCTACTGTGAAAGGAACTGTTGTCCTTCTCAGTTCTTTGTGCTGGGAAGATGGCAATAATCACAGTGTATTTCTACTCCCAGACAGTGTGGAATAACAGGAACTGGACTTCTACTCCCAGCCCCATCTCCCACCTGAAATAACTAAAACACCTGATAAGATGTATGTAACAACAGTTTCCAAAACATTGGATAGAAGTATTGATTTCTGGGAACAAGCAAGCCCTGTCAGTGCCCGGCTCACTGTCTAGAGACAGTTTCCAGGTTCCAGCAAAGCGAGGGGATGCATCCTTGCCTGTGCACCTGTATGCATTGCCTCAGGTAACTTGTGTATTTGACTTTCATTGAATAAATATGCACTTCTAGCATATGACAGAAGTAATAAAAGAGATTTGATCTGTTAAAAAAAATAATAGCTATGTATCCAGATTTCCCTATATAATTGGCCTAGATCAAATGCTAGGAGCAGAGACATCAGGATGGAGTAATTGATAGCCACACAGAATTATGTGGAATGAGTACAGGGTGATAAGCTCTTACCAAAAGGAAGAAAACAGATGGTTCAAGAAGAGATCGGATGCCCACTTGAATGATGTAAAAAAAAGATGCATGCATCAAATGACAGAGTCCCCAACATTACTTCAAAGTTCCTTTCAAGTCCAGGAGTCTATGGATCAATACCTAGTCCATTACTAAGTCAGAGCAGTTCAAAATAGATGAAAAATCATCTTTATAAAAGGGGGGAGCAGTTGTAACCAACACAATTAGATAAGAAAAATTAATCAGGAGAATAGAATTTTTTAAAAATTATATTTGCATGTGAAAAGAATATACCTGAAAAACCTGAGAGAATAATGACAATATTGATACTAATTGAAACAGAAAAAATTCAGTGAGGTGGAAGGATAGAAATTTAATATATAGAAATCAATAGTCTTCATGTATACAAATAATGATCAATTAGAAAATATACCGAAAGAGAAAAACTCATTTACAATAGCAACAAAGAAATTAAATGTAGTAAATTCTCATAAATTTCATATTTAAAATGGCAGATTCTGTAAAGTTGCCTCTAAAGCTAAATTTAGCATATACTGAATTATGGCTCTTAGGGGTTAGGTTCCTGTGAGCCTCTGGCCACATTATTTCCACCAAATGATCAATGTCTAACCTCCTTTTATGTGCGTTTCTGTTTAAAGACACCTTATTTAATAGGTATTGCTGAATTATTAACAGAATTCATGGTCAAAAGCACTACTCCACTGTAACAACAGTTTCCAAAACATTGGATAGAAGTATTGATTTCTGGGAACAAGCAAGCCCTGTCAGTGCCCGGCTCACTGTCTAGAGACAGTTTCCAGGTTCCAGCAAAGCGAGGGGATGCATCCTTGCCTGTGCACCTGTATGCATTGCCTCAGGTAACTTGTGTATTTGACTTTCATTGAATAAATATGCACTTCTAGCATATGACAGAAGTAATAAAAGAGATTTGATCTGTTAAAAAAAATAATAGCTATGTATCCAGATTTCCCCCCCCCCCCTATATAATTGGCCTAGATCAAATGCTAGGAGCAGAGACATCAGGATGGAGTAATTGATAGCCACACAGAATTATGTGGAATGAGTACAGGGTGATAAGCTCTTACCAAAAGGAAGAAAACAGATGGTTCAAGAAGAGATCGGATGCCCACTTGAATGATGTAAAAAAAAGATGCATGCATCAAATGACAGAGTCCCCAACATTACTTCAAAGTTCCTTTCAAGTCCAGGAGTCTATGGATCAATACCTAGTCCATTACTAAGTCAGAGCAGTTCAAAATAGATGAAAAATCATCTTTATAAAAGGGGGGAGCAGTTGTAACCAACACAATTAGATAAGAAAAATTAATCAGGAGAATAGAATTTTTTAAAAATTATATTTGCATGTGAAAAGAATATACCTGAAAAACCTGAGAGAATAATGACAATATTGATACTAATTGAAACAGAAAAAATTCAGTGAGGTGGAAGGATAGAAATTTAATATATAGAAATCAATAGTCTTCATGTATACAAATAATGATCAATTAGAAAATATACCGAAAGAGAAAAACTCATTTACAATAGCAACAAAGAAATTAAATGTAGTAAATTCTCATAAATTTCATATTTAAAATGGCAGATTCTGTAAAGTTGCCTCTAAAGCTAAATTTAGCATATACTGAATTATGGCTCTTAGGGGTTAGGTTCCTGTGAGCCTCTGGCCACATTATTTCCACCAAATGATCAATGTCTAACCTCCTTTTATGTGCGTTTCTGTTTAAAGACACCTTATTTAATAGGTATTGCTGAATTATTAACAGAATTCATGGTCAAAAGCACTGAAACTCCCATCTGAAGAAGGCTAACATGTATTGTCTTTGTAAGGCACATCACAGCCTTCTTGCACTTAGAAACACTAGACAGCACTTCAACTCTACTTCACTTTAAACAGATGACATCACCAGCGGTAAACACAAAAATGTAGAAAAGAAATGGCACTATATATGCCCTGGAAAGGATACTTTTTTACAGTAAGAGAACTGAAACTCGAGGCAGAAAATGACTCAAGTTTTCACCACCTCTCTGAGTACATGCATATCTACAAAATACTTTGAGTACTGATTTTGGAGTAACTCCAAAGAGCTTTTAGTGCCTCAGTCAGTCACACATATGGAATCCATCAATAACGAGAATCAACAGTAGCTTGAATAAACTTAACAATAAATGTGCAAAAACAATATAAGAAAAACTTTAAAAGGCTCCTGAAAAACAATAACTTAGACTTAATAGACATCCTTTGTTTTAGATAAAATGACTCAGCATCATAAAGATATTCTCCCTGAGTTCATTCTTTTAATGTGACACACCTGCAATAAAAATAACAGCAGATATCTTTTAAGGCTTGAGAAGTTGATAGTATAGTTCATGTGGAAAAAAATATATGTGACAGTAACTCGAAAATACTAAGAAAAGCCACAGAGAGAGAGACTTGTGATGACACATGAAACACTATTAAGATCTTCATGTTAAAACTGTATGGTACCAGTGCAAGAAAATACAAATAGACCATTGGAATGAAATAACATCGAGAAACAGACCCAAAAATAAGTGGAAAAATAGATTTTTTCAATAGTCTTCATGTATACAAATAATGATCAATTAGAAAATATACCGAAAGAGAAAAACTCATTTACAATAGCAACAAAGAAATTAAATGTAGTAAATTCTCATAAATTTCATATTTAAAATGGCAGATTCTGTAAAGTTGCCTCTAAAGCTAAATTTAGCATATACTGAATTATGGCTCTTAGGGGTTAGGTTCCTGTGAGCCTCTGGCCACATTATTTCCACCAAATGATCAATGTCTAACCTCCTTTTATGTGCGTTTCTGTTTAAAGACACCTTATTTAATAGGTATTGCTGAATTATTAACAGAATTCATGGTCAAAAGCACTGAAACTCCCATCTGAAGAAGGCTAACATGTATTGTCTTTGTAAGGCACATCACAGCCTTCTTGCACTTAGAAACACTAGACAGCACTTCAACTCTACTTCACTTTAAACAGATGACATCACCAGCGGTAAACACAAAAATGTAGAAAAGAAATGGCACTATATATGCCCTGGAAAGGATACTTTTTTACAGTAAGAGAACTGAAACTCGAGGCAGAAAATGACTCAAGTTTTCACCACCTCTCTGAGTACATGCATATCTACAAAATACTTTGAGTACTGATTTTGGAGTAACTCCAAAGAGCTTTTAGTGCCTCAGTCAGTCACACATATGGAATCCATCAATAACGAGAATCAACAGTAGCTTGAATAAACTTAACAATAAATGTGCAAAAACAATATAAGAAAAACTTTAAAAGGCTCCTGAAAAACAATAACTTAGACTTAATAGACATCCTTTGTTTTTAGATAAAATGACTCAGCATCATAAAGATATTCTCCCTGAGTTCATTCTTTTAATGTGACACACCTGCAATAAAAATAACAGCAGATATCTTTTAAGGCTTGAGAAGTTGATAGTATAGTTCATGTGGAAAAAAATATATGTGACAGTAACTCGAAAATACTAAGAAAAGCCACAGAGAGAGAGACTTGTGATGACACATGAAACACTATTAAGATCTTCATGTTAAAACTGTATGGTACCAGTGCAAGAAAATACAAATAGACCATTGGAATGAAATAACATCGAGAAACAGACCCAAAAATAAGTGGAAATTTAGTATATTATATAAGGGCTGATGTCCCTAAAATATAGAGAACTCTTAAAAATTGAGAGGGGGGGAATGACCAAAAACATGGCAGAAAATAGGCAAATGACATTAACAAATATATAAGAAGAAACTTAAAAGCATGAAAAGGTATTTAACTTTACTCATGTTAAGAGAACTACAAATTAAAACTACATTTGGGGGGGTTTCCTGGTAGCTCAGTGGTAAAGAGTTCGCCTGCCAATGCAGGAGACATGGGTTCAGTCCCTGATTCGGGAAGATCCCATATGCTGCAGAGCAACTAAGCCCATGAGCCACAACTATGGAACCTGTGCTCTAGAGTCTCAGAGCCACAACTATTGAGCCCATGTACCACAACTACTGAAGCCTGAGTGCCTTAGAGCCCGAGTTCCACAACAAGAGAAGTCACAACAACAAGAAGCCTTCTCACCTCAACTAGAGAGTAGCCCCTACTCCCTGCAACTAGAGAAGAGCCTGTGGCAGCAGTGAAAACACCAGAATAGCCAAAAATAAATAAATAAATAAATAACTACATTTGGAGAACTTCCAGAAATGTAACAATGAGCAGTGCTAATTCAAATCCTTTCACAAGAGCAATTTTAAAACCTGGAGAAAATATTTTTACAAGTCAATAGGTGGGGCTTCCCCTGGTGGTCCAGTGGATAAGGACATCGCCTTGCAGTGCAAGGGACTCCAGTTTGACCCCTGGCCTGGGAAGATCCCATGTGCCGCGGAGCAGCTGGACCGATGTGTCCAATTGCCGAGCTGGAGCTCTGGAGTGCATGAGCCCAGAGCCGGTGCTCTGCGACAACAGAGGCCACCGCTAGGGGAGGCCCACATGGGCCAAAGAACAAAGATGGATGAAAATGGACAAATGAAAGACCAATAGAAGTGGCCCGCCTACTCCCCTCCCTCCCCACCCCACCCCCACCAAAAAAAAAAAGTCAATAGGTGGGGGCTTCCCTAGTGGTCCAGTAGGTAAAGAGTCTGCCTTGCAGTGCAAGGGGCACTGGTTCGATCCCTGGCCCAGGAAGATCTCATGTGCCGCGGAGCAGCTGGACCAGCGTGTCCAATTAGGAGCCAGCGCTCTGAAGCAAATGCGCCCAGGGCCGGTGCTCTGCCAGGAGAGAGGCCACTGCAATGGGAGGCCCACACAGGCCAAAGAACAAAGATGGATGAAAATGGACAAATGAAAGACCAATAGAAGTGGCCCGCCTACTCCCCTCCCTCCCCACCCCACCCCCACCAAAAAAAAAAAGTCAATAGGTGGGGGCTTCCCTAGTGGTCCAGTAGGTAAAGAGTCTGCCTTGCAGTGCAAGGGGCACTGGTTCGATCCCTGGCCCAGGAAGATCTCATGTGCCGCGGAGCAGCTGGACCAGCGTGTCCAATTAGGAGCCAGCGCTCTGAAGCAAATGCGCCCAGGGCCGGTGCTCTGCCAGGAGAGAGGCCACTGCAATGGGAGGCCCACACAGGCCAAAGAATAAAAAAGATGGATGAAAATAAATAAATAAAAAACAATAAAAAAAGAGGCCAAAAATTTAAAAAAAAAAAATCAATAGGTGAGACTTCCCTGGTGGTCCAATGGCCCAGACTCTGTGCTACCAATGCAGGGGACCCAGGTTCAGTCCCTGATCGTGGAACTAGATCCCACATGCCACAACTAAGAGTTCACACGTGGCAGTTAAAGATCTTTGCTGTAGCTAAGACCTGAAGCAGCCAAATAATATATAAAAAATAAATATAAGATACAAATCAACCACAGTAAAAATCTTCAAAAGCATATAGGTGTGGAGAGTTTATTGTCCAAAAACTGCAAGTAGAAGAGTTAAGAGTTGTGAGGTGGTAACACTCTGGCTTAAGGGCACTCCCCAGTTTTCATGGCCAAGGCCACAGCAAGCTACAGGCTGACTGGTTCAAGGTGTCACAGATAAAGAGTTCAAGACTGGAAAAAGTGAAAATTTAAAGATATCTTGGCAGCAAGAAACCACTGTCAGAGTGGGTCGTTAAAAACTGAGTATTAACTGTTTTATTTCTGTCTGATCACTGAACTATTTAAGCATGTATAGGGGAGAAGCCAGGGAGTCCTGTTTAAAACAAACACAAAAAAATAGGCAGAAAACAGAGGAATTTTATGAGCTAGAGCTGCATGGAGTGAAGACTGTGTGTTTACTGCTTGTTAACTGAAATGTATTTCCAAATCATTTTGGGCAGCAGTAATCTAGTCCTGTGGGATTACCACATCACAAGACAGAGTGCGAGGTTGGCAGTGCAGCTGAAAATTTAAGCAAGGAAAGAGTAAGCTTCAAAATCTGCCACCAAGTTATATAGACTTAAGGAAAATAACCAAGGTGCCAGGATTAAAAAGCAGCAATGAGAAACTGTAAGAACAGAATGAAAATGTGAGCTGCTTCATACTGCAGGAGAGAAAAGTTTGCAATTTGAGTACAGTCAAGTTAACTTATTACTAGAATAGAGAAAAAGATAAAAATGATAACAGGGGCTTCCTTCTTGACTCAGTGGTTAAGAGTTCGCCCACCAATGCAGGAGATATGAGTTCGATCTCTGATCCAGGAAGATCCCCCATGCTGCAGAGCAACTAAGCCCATGAGCCACAACTATTGAACCTGTGCTCTAGAGCCTAGGAGCTGCAACTGTGGAGCCCATGTGCCACAACTACTGAAGCCCGTGTGCCCTAGAGTCCGAGTTCCACAACAAGAGAAGTCATCACAGGAAGGAGCCTGCTCACCTCAACTACAGAGTAGCTCCTACTCCCTGCAACTAGAGAAAGGACCTGTAGCAGCAGTGAAAACCTGGAATAGCCCAAAATAAATAAATAAATTAGTTAATTTTTTTTAAAAGCAGCCCCAAAATAAACACAACCCCTTGAAGAACACAACAGGCTTCAACATTGCTAGAATATATTGCTGACAGTGTCTGATTTTTGAACCAAAAAACTCAGTAGGCCTGCAGAGACACAGGAAAATGTGTTTCATTCTAATGGCTCAAAGCCAATCAATAGAAACTTGAGTCTAGATGTTGTGTTTAACAAACCTCCAAGCAGCAATCAAAATTATATACAGAGAAAGGAAAATCAATGAAGAAATGAATAGGGGAATCTCAATAGATAAATGGAGATATTAAAAACAGAAAGCAGAAGAATCATTGCACTTGAAGAGGGATTGATAAAAATTATCCAATTCAACAAAAAGAACAGAAAGAAAAAGGGACTGACGAAAAGTAAACAGAACCTCAAAGACCTGTGGTATGGTTACAATCATTTTCAAAATACATGAAATCAAAGACCTAAAAGAGGAGACAGGAAGAGAAAAGAAAACAAACATATTTAAAGACAATTACTTGAAAACTTCCAAAATGTGGTGGAAAATATTAGTAGATTCTAGAAGCCTAAATAATCTAGTCCTGTGGGATTACCACATCACAAGACAGAGTGCGAGGTTGGCAGTGCAGCTGAAAATTTAAGCAAGGAAAGAGTAAGCTTCAAAATCTGCCACCAAGTTATATAGACTTAAGGAAAATAACCAAGGTGCCAGGATTAAAAAGCAGCAATGAGAAACTGTAAGAACAGAATGAAAATGTGAGCTGCTTCATACTGCAGGAGAGAAAAGTTTGCAATTTGAGTACAGTCAAGTTAACTTATTACTAGAATAGAGAAAAAGATAAAAATGATAACAGGGGCTTCCTTCTTGACTCAGTGGTTAAGAGTTCGCCCACCAATGCAGGAGATATGAGTTCGATCTCTGATCCAGGAAGATCCCCCATGCTGCAGAGCAACTAAGCCCATGAGCCACAACTATTGAACCTGTGCTCTAGAGCCTAGGAGCTGCAACTGTGGAGCCCATGTGCCACAACTACTGAAGCCCGTGTGCCCTAGAGTCCGAGTTCCACAACAAGAGAAGTCATCACAGGAAGGAGCCTGCTCACCTCAACTACAGAGTAGCTCCTACTCCCTGCAACTAGAGAAAGGACCTGTAGCAGCAGTGAAAACCTGGAATAGCCCAAAATAAATAAATAAATTAGTTAATTTTTTTTAAAAGCAGCCCCAAAATAAACACAACCCCTTGAAGAACACAACAGGCTTCAACATTGCTAGAATATATTGCTGACAGTGTCTGATTTTTGAACCAAAAAACTCAGTAGGCCTGCAGAGACACAGGAAAATGTGTTTCATTCTAATGGCTCAAAGCCAATCAATAGAAACTTGAGTCTAGATGTTGTGTTTAACAAACCTCCAAGCAGCAATCAAAATTATATACAGAGAAAGGAAAATCAATGAAGAAATGAATAGGGAATCTCAATAGATAAATGGAGATATTAAAAACAGAAAGCAGAAGAATCATTGCACTTGAAGAGGGATTGATAAAAATTATCCAATTCAACAAAAAGAACAGAAAGAAAAAGGGACTGACGAAAAGTAAACAGAACCTCAAAGACCTGTGGTATGGTTACAATCATTTTCAAAATACATGAAATCAAAGACCTAAAAAAGGAGACAGGAAGAGAGAAAGAAAACAAACATATTTAGAGACAATTACTTGAAAACTTCCAAAATGTGGTGGAAAATATTAGTAGATTCTAGAAGCCTAAATAATCCTAACCATAATAAATACAAAAAAAACCCACTCCAGGTACATCATAGTCAAATGGCTAAAAAGATGGTGATTAACAAGAAAATCTTGAAAGTGGCCAGAGAAAAACTGTGTTATATTCCAGGAAACAATCACACAGTATTAAGGACTTCTCAACAAAAACTATGGAAAACAGAAGATGTTGAATAAACAATGTGCAGAAAAAGGAAAATATCGAAAACCTGTAACAAGGAATTGAATATTCAGTGGAACTAGCCTTCGACAATGAAGGTGAGAGAAACCAGCTCTCAGGGAAACTGATGGTCTTTTTTTTTAATGTGTCACCTTGGCCAGGCTCTAGTTCCCAAGTATTCAAACACTAATCTAGGTGTTGCTGTTCAGTCGTTAAGTCATGTCCGACTCTTTGTGACCTCATTGACTATTGCACGCCAGGCTCCTCTATCTTCTACTATCTCCCAGAGTTTGCTCAAACTTATGTCCACTGAGTCTGTGATGCCATCTAACCATCTCATCGTCTGCCACTCCCTTCTCCTTTTGCCCTCAGTCTTTCCCAGTATCAGGGTCTTTTCCATTGAGTCGGCTCTTCGCATCAGGTGGATAAAGTATTGGAGTTTCAGCTTCAGCAACAGTCCTTCCAATGAATGTCTAGGTCCAGAAATGAAGGTATTTTGTAGATATGATTAAAGTCCATAACCAGTTGTTCATAAGAGATTATCTGGGTAGGTCCGATTCAATCAGTTGAAAAGCCTTAAGAGTAGAACTAAAGTTTCCTGGATGAGGAAGAAATTCTTTTTGTGGACAGGGGCTCCAGCCAATGCACAAGAGTTCCAACCTGCCATTGCTGACAGCACTTCCTTTACATGCCACTATGGTCGGACTGGAGAGGATGAAGGTGAGGGCTAGGAAGGGTGGTGTTTGGCAGCCAGAGGAGACAACTGACTTCATCTGAAGGAGGCTGTACTGTGCTCTTCAGACCTGTAAGAGCTAACACAGGAATGACATGTATCCTGATACATTCTGGGGTTGCTTCTCTTGTGTGGTTTCCTGGGAGAGTGTGCTCACCATCTTCTCTTTTGGAAGATGGTGAGCACTGGAACACTGGCTCATGCAGGGTTCCAGGAATATTCCGGGACTAGATGGCCAACCTCAGGTTCTTGCTTAAACCAGGGTTCCAACCCCTAGCCTCCAAAAGAGAACGGTATATAACTAGGAAGTTTTTTTCCTTCACTTCCCAAAAGGTTCCTATTTAGAGGATGATGGTCTGAGGGTCTTTTAGTTCTCAGTGCTTTCCCTCCTCCTCCTTTTTCACACCTCCTCTTTGTTAGTATATTTAGCCTACACCTTGTGTCCAGTGGAGAAACACTTCCTTTGGCTGTTTTGCTGTGGTTGAGACCCTGAGAAACACAACTCAGTTCCAAGGGTACGCACATCTCCCACCTCTACTCCCTGGACAATGGTCTATTTACTTTTTCTATGAATACTCTGTAGAATAATAATTCTAGGTACCTCAGGGATGTCTGCTCATTCACCATGACATCCCCTTGGGTGTCCAGGCAAGGTTGCATTTAATCAGGAGTCTGCTTCCCAGGTGGCCCAGCAAAGAATCTGCCTGCCAGTGTAGAAGACCAAAGAGACGCAGGTTCGATCCCCTGGGGTAGGAAATGGCAACCCACTCCAGTATTCTTGCCTGGAGAATTCCATGGACAGAGGAACCTGGAGGGCTACAGTCATGGAATCACAAAGAAGCAGACACAACTGAGCACAGCAAACATTATCATCACATCATAGACTGCACTCAGGTAGGCCTTCTCTGAACCCTGTAAGAGTGTGCCATTGTAAAAGTTTTGCTTGCAATGCAAAGGCTGGGATGCCTCAGGCTCCTTGAGGTGGCCTTTTTCACGTGTAAGTATCTCTGTCATTGTTTGAATTGACATTCTGACTGCTGAAGAGCATCATGAGATTTCAACCCTCTCTCTGGGATATTCTTTGGAGGCACAACATAGCAATTCTTTGTTATCAGGAATCTTCATTTGCATTCCTTTGCTTCTAGAGGAAATTTGAATGTAAATGATTCATCTCCTAGCTCTTCAGACCTGTAAGAGCTAACACAGGAATGACATGTATCCTGATACATTCTGGGGTTGCTTCTCTTGTGTGGTTTCTTGGGCGCGTGTGCTCACCATCTTCTCTTTTGGAAGATGGTGAGCACTGGAACACTGGCTCATGCAGGGTTCCAGGAATATTCCGGGACTAGATGGCCAACCTCAGGTTCTTGCTTAAACCAGGGTTCCAACCCCTAGCCTCCAAAAGAGAACGGTATATAACTAGGAAGTTTTTTTCCTTCACTTCCCAAAAGGTTCCTATTTAGAGGATGATGGTCTGAGGGTCTTTTAGTTCTCAGTGCTTTCCCTCCTCCTCCTTTTTCACACCTCCTCTTTGTTAGTATATTAAGCCTACACCTTGTGTCCAGTGGAGAAACACTTCCTTTGGCTGTTTTGCTGTGGTTGAGACCCTGAGAAACACAACTCAGTTCCAAGGGTACGCACATCTCCCACCTCTGCTCCCTGGACAATGGTCTATTTACTTTTTCTATGAATACTCTGTAGAATAATAATTCTAGGTACCTCAGGGATGTCTGCTCATTCACCATGACATCCCCTTGGGTGTCCAGGCAAGGTTGCATTTAATCAGGAGTCTGCTTCCCAGGTGGCCCAGTAAAGAATCTGCCTGCCAGTGTAGAAGACCAAAGAAATGCAGGTTCGATCCCCTGGGGTAGGAAATGGCAACCCACTCCAGTATTCTTGCCTGGAGAATTCCATGGACAGAGGAACCTGGAGGGCTACAGTCATGGAATCACAAAGAAGCAGACACAACTGAGCACAGCAAACATTATCATCACATCATAGACTGCACTCAGGTAGGCCTTCTCTGAACCCTGTAAGAGTGTGCCATTGTAAAAGTTTTGCTTGCAATGCAAAGGCTGGGATGCCTCAGGCTCCTTGAGGTGGCCTTTTTCACTTGTAAGTATCTCTGTCATTGTTTGAATTGACATTCTGACTGCTGAAGAGCATCATGAGATTTCAACCCTCTCTCTGGGATATTCTTTGGAGGCACAACATAGCAATTCTTTGTTATCAGGAATCTTCATTTGCATTCCTTTGCTTCCAGAGGAAATTTGAATGTAAATGATTCATCTCCTAGCAAGAATACAAAAGTATATTCCCTGTATGTGAGTTTTCTCAATACTCCAGTCTTTTCTGTAGAACAAAGTAGAAACTGTCTAACGTAGGAATTACCCTCAACAGTGGAGGTTTCAGACTTTAATATGCCTATAAATTGTCCTGTTGAGAATACAGAATCCTGGGCTCCACTTGCAGGTAGTCAACTGCAGAAGGCCTGGGGTGGAGACTGGCATTCTGGAGTTTCAACAAGCTCCTGAGCTGGATCTCAGCAGATCCCACACAGGAAACCAGTACCTGAGTACTGATCTGAGAGGACATTTGCCTCTTATGCATCTCCCTCCCTCTGGGCCCTGAGCACACTCCAACTTGGACTAAGGAGAGTTCAGTAGCCTCCAAGACTCAGAGCCAGTTCACTTCTTGATTGTAAGGCTCATGGTCCCTAAAGAAAGTCCTCTGAGCACCAAGAGTGAAAATCATGAGCCTGCCTCACAGGCTCTTGTGGGGATGAATGGCTAGAGGACTTGGGACAGGGTAAGGCACAAATGAGAACTCAGTACACCTCATCTGTTCTATAACTGTTACCATGGCTATTAACATCAATAACACTCCCACCA
The DNA here is from genome assembly GCA_022376925.1 of Tragulus kanchil. Taxonomy (NCBI): domain Eukaryota; kingdom Metazoa; phylum Chordata; class Mammalia; order Artiodactyla; family Tragulidae; genus Tragulus; species Tragulus kanchil. The sequence continues at coordinate 98,000,352 of JAIOJX010000029.1, forward strand.
AGAGAGAGCAGGGGACCTCATGATCCCTCTACCCACATACCTGCGAGGAAGAGATCACTGCTTCAAGCAGCCAAGATCCATGCAGGTCAGATTATAACCACGAGCTCAACATCAGCACCAACCCCCTTTCACCTAACCTCCCTCACTCAGGGAGGCTTTCCCATGGCCCTCACTCCTGGCAGCCCATGTGCACCCACCCAGCAGAGAGCCGTCCTCCATTCCACTCCATCATCCTTCTCTGTGAGTTTCCTTCCTGTGTACACCATAATACCCAGATCTCCCTTCTGTCGTTCCAGACATGTGGCATGGTCTCTCATCCAGCTCCCTCCTCCTAGGCATGGAGTGGCTAGTTGGAGGCCCTCACCAAGCACCTCTTTGAGTTAAAGTGCTTGTGGGAAATTCATAAATCTCTCTGGGATATTCTTTGGAGGCACAACGTAGCAATTCTTTGTTATCAGGAATCTTCATTTGCATTCCTTTGCTTCTAGAGGAAATTTGAATGTAAATGATTCATCTCCTAGCAAGAATACAAAAGTATATTCCCTGTATGTGAGTTTTCTCAATACTCCAGTCTTTTCTGTAGAACAAAGTAGAAACTGTCTAAGGTAGGAATTACCCTCAACAGTGGAGGTTTCAGACTTTAATATGCCTATAAATTGTCCTGTTGAGAATACAGAATCCTGGGCTCCACTTGCAGGTAGTCAACTGCAGAAGGCCTGGGGTGGAGACTGGCATTCTGGAGTTCCAACAAGCTCCTGAGCTGGATCTCAGCAGATCCCACACAGGAAACCAGTATCTGAGTACTGATCTGAGAGGACATTTGCCTCTTATGCATCTCCCTCCCTCTGGGCCCTGAGCACACTCCAACTTGGACTAAGGAGAGTTCAGTAGCCTCCAAGACTCAGAGCCAGTTCACTTCTTGATTGTAAGGCTCATGGTCCCTAAAGAAAGTCCTCTGAGCACCAAGAGTGAAAATCATGAGCCTGCCTCACAGGCTCTTGTGGGGATGAATGGCTAGAGGACTTGGAACAGGGTAAGGCACAAATGAGAACTCAGTACACCTCATCTGTTCTATAGCTGTTACCATGGCTATTAACATCAATAACACTCCCACCAAGAGAGAGCAGGGGACCTCATGATCCCTCTACCCACATACCTGCGAGGAAGAGATCACTGCTTCAAGCAGCCAAGATCCATGCAGGTCAGATTATAACCACGAGCTCAACATCAGCACCAACCCCCTTTCACCTAACCTCCCTCACACAGGGAGGCTTTCCCATGGTCCTCACTCCTGGCAGCCCATGTGCACCCACCCAGCAGAGAGCCGTCCTCCATTCCACTCCATCATCCTTCTCTGTGAGTTTCCTTCCTGTGTACACCATAATACCCAGATCTCCCTTCTGTCATTCCAGACATGTGGCATGGTCTCTCATCCAGCTCCTTCCTCCTAGGCATGGAGTGGCTAGTTGGAGGCCCTCACCAAGCACCTCTTTGAGTTAAAGTGATTGTGGGAAATTCATAAATCTCCCCCAAGACCCCAGTGACTGTACTGAGCACACTTCCTGAAAGTGAAAGTGTCAATCACTAAGTTGTGTCTGACTCTTTGCAACCCCGTGGACTGTAGCCTGCCAGGCTCATATGGCATGGAATTCTCCAGGCAAGAATACTGGAGTGAGGGCTTCCCTGGTAGCTCAGTGGTAAAGAGTTCGCCTGCCAATGCAGGAGACATGAGTTTGATCCCTGATCCGAGAAGATCCCATATGCTGCAGAGCAACTAAGCCCATGAACCACAACTATTGAGCCCGTGCTCTAGAGCCTCAGAGCCGCAACTATGGAGCCCATGTGCCACAGCTACTGAAGCCCATGTGCCCTAGACTCTGAGTTCCACAGCAAGGAAAGTCACCTCAACAAGAAGCCTGCTCACCTCAACTAGAGAGTAGCCCCTACTCCCTGCAACTAGAGAAGAGCCTGTGGCAGCAGTGAAAACCCAGAATAGCCAAACATAAAATAAATACATAAAATTATAAAAAAAATACTGGAACGAGTGGCCATTCCCTTCTCCAGGGGATCTTCCCGACCCAGGGATCAGACCCAGGGCTCCTGTATTGCAGGTGGATTCTTTGCCATTCTTTAGCCACCGGAGAAGCCCACATAGCACACTCCCTGGTGTTCCCAAAATGTTTCTTCAGGAAAGAGTCAACCTTTGTTCCAGGGAGAGAATACCTATATCTTATATGGCCTTGAGGCTTTGCCCTGGCTAGGTCACAAGGATAGGAAGTCTTTTTTAATGTGACAGTGTGAGCCAAGCACACAGTGGGTACTCAGTACATATTTGTGAAATCGATGGATCTGTAGGCGATCTTGCTCCTGATCTTCAAAATTCCCTCACAGGGGTATGTGTACTATAGATAAATAGCTCACTCTGGGCCTCAGTAGTGGCCAACATGTACTGGCTGGTGCCTCTCCAGCAACCCCCAGGGGAAAGGGGATTGGAGGAGATATCTACATTACCCAGAGTCTGCCTGAAAGCCCACCCTGTCCTTTCCAATTTGGCCTCCCATAAAGAGGTGCTGCAGGCAGAGTATAGTTACTTATTTCTAATTAATAGAATTGGGGAAACACTCAATTGCCCTGGTACTATTATGAGGAAACTTTAACCTATACTCTGTAGTTCCCTCTAATTTGAGACTAGAACTTCAACAGTAAAAAGGCGTGGAGTTCACATCAAGATCAGATTTATTGCAAGACAGTAAATCAACATTTATACATCTTGATAATCAACTTAATACAACATAGATGTGCATCAATAATCATAGTCAAAACATAACAATAAGGTTTAAAAGTTCAGAACTCAATCAACAAAAATACAATATTCTTACCCCAGAGCTGGAGAGCCTCTCATGTTCGAGCCGCATGAGCAAGCTGCCTCACAATCTGATCATCACTCTGTTTATAATAAATTTTTCCTTTCTTTTCAATTTCTTTATAACTTCTTTGTTTCTAACTATTTGATTTTTAATTGTTTTCAACCACTTAATTTATATAACCTTTCCCTCTAAGCATACTGATTCACTTAATAAATCATTAACTCATCACTTCTCTATTTCAGCTTTATATTTATTCAAGCATTACATAAAATTAACTTTATTTCATTTGATTAAAACAAATTCAAATCAAATCCTTGGAATCAAATACTTTCTTCCCTTTAGATCATTCAAACTCATGATTAAAGGAAAATCTGAACCATGAAACTTTAACACCTGTGCTAGATCAGGGCAGGCTATTTATTCTAACTTGAGCTGCCCTATACCTAAGAATAATGACACATTGTTTTAAAAAATTCCTTCTTTACTTCTCATGCTTCCCCCGCTTACTCTTATAGGGTGGCTGTGACTCAGATGAAGTTTCACTTTCTGCCTCGCTAGAGGAACTTTCTTTCACTGATTCAAAATTTCTCTTACTTCTTTTGGACACAATATTCTTGCCTTTTAGATTAATATATGTTCCTCCTTTAGGTAACATCATATTTACCCATTCCTCTTCTTCTGAACTTATCTCACTTTCTAAAGGGCGAATTTTAGGTCTAAAATACTTAACTGGTATTTGAGGACTATCTGAGCTATCCGTGTCATCACTCATTTCTTCATATCCAGGGGCCCAGTAATTTCCTAGGAATTCACCAGTGGTGGTCCATGTCAGAGGCACATGAAGCAGGGCCTGGCTCTACCCGACCCCTTAAACCTACTGTCCCTACGTGGTGGTATTTTACATTGTATGTCCAATAATCACTGACTAGTATAACAATTACAGGTGATCCAGATGCTATAATCAGGAATAAATGGGTCTGGCCCAGGAACACTTTTTGCCAACTTGCCCATCAGTAGGCATATCTCAACCAAAGAGGAAGATTTCAAGTCATAGCTGGTTACTGTTTGGGGAAATACCGATGAGATAGCTCAGGGGGCTGCCAACCTCATCGGTAATGGGGAGACGAGCATTTACTGGTTCCTCAGTAGCCAGCTCATCCAAGAGCTGGCCATTCAGGACAAGTGGCCTCAGCTTGCTTCTCCTGAGACAGGCTGGGACCTGGGACCCTTGGCTGCAGTGCTTACACCTGGACAAACATCTCCACCAGCAGAATACACAAAGTATAAGGGATTGAAATAATTGCAGGCATGCGCAGTTGGGGTCCAAGTATGAACGATAAGAAACAAAAAGGCCAAAATCCAACTGCCTCTTCTGAGGTGGTAGGAGCAAGAGCAGAGTCCTGTGCATGGTCTTTGCACACAGCATCACCAACAGGGTGGCAGACCACCTAAGCCAGCCCTCCAGCCTGATCCACAGATCTGCTCCCACCCTCACCCCACATAAGGGACCAGCTTGCCCTACCTTATGGAGCGAGCAAGGGCACCTGCTACTTGTTTTCACTCCCTTGTGCAGCACAAGTTTCAATAAAGCCTTGCCTGAATTCCTCCTCTGGCGTCATCAATTTCTATTGACTAAAGAGTCCAAGAACCCAGGTACGTAACCCTCCCACCCTCTTACCCCTCCCAGTGACTCTACAGCAGAGGGTGGATGGGCTTAAGGGTGTCACATAGAGAGGAACAACCATGGTGACCTGGTGTGACAGAGACCCTGGGGACACAGCTTAAATGTGTGCTTAAGAACCCATCACTTGTGCAAGCCTAGCTCTGTGGTGGTGGCAACTTCTGTGCCTCCGTTTTTCCCTTCGTTACAAAAAAGTAAATGATTTACAAGTGTTTTGCAGTGTTCTGTTCAGAGTAAGTGCCCTGAAGGTGTATGATTACCAACAGGGTACATGTTTTCTTAGCATCTGTCTCCATGTTAACAAGCAGATTTCACCCAGAGGATTGTTATAAAGTAACTTATATGAAAAGAGGCAGGCTTTAGCTCTCCCACACACAAACCACTCAGTTTGTTTGATCTGAAGAATTCTGTGCTCTCTCCTTAATAGGCAAAGGCATAACAAGGGACCTGAGGGGCAGGAAGTCTGGCTAGAAAGAGAACAGAACCTGATCACAGAAGGTGGTCCTTGGTGAGTAGCAAAACTCCATTTAAACTTGAGATAAGGAATTGCCTGGATGTCAGTGGTTAGGGTTCCATGCTTCTGCTACAGAGGGCTCGGGTTTGATCCCTCATGGGGGAATAAGATCGCACATACCACAGACACACACACACACACACACACACACACACAGGAAGAGGAAAAAAAATCTAAGTATGCCCGTAGCACACCTTGATCAAAAAAAAAATCTTGAGGGCTTCCCTGGTGGTCCAGTGGGTAAGGACACCGCCTTGCAGTGCAAGGGGTGCCAGTTCGATCCCTGGCCTGAGAAGATCCCACGTGTCGCCAAGCAGCTGGACCGATGTCTCCAACTACCAAGCCGGAGCTCTGGAGCGCATGCGCCCAGAACCAGTGCTCTGCAACAAGAGAGGCCACTGCGATGGGAGGCCCACATAGGCCAAAGAACAAAGATAAATAAATGAAAGACCAATAGTTGTGGCCAAAAAATAAAAAACACTTGAGCTGGTTAGTCCCCACTCTGGGTCTCAATTTTCATATCTGTATGATGGGCAGGTTTGAGGAATGGCGTCAGGTATGTGTAGGAGATTTCCTGCATCCAAAACTCCCTAAAAAACCTCCCAGATCTGCCTCCTACAACCTCCCTCCTCATTTTCCTTCCATGACCGAAACAAGCGTTCATGGTAACCATGGGACCCGTGTAACACACAAAGGATATGAGCTCACATGAGTCAGGGAAAAAAATGGTGCTGAAACTGTCACCCCAAATGGTAGGTACAAGCCAGGATTGGGGAGGGGGTGGAACAGAGAAGATAAGTGAAAAGGAGGGAGAGAAAGGAGAAAGATCAAAACAAAAATAATGGAAGGAAGGAAGGAAGGGGAGAGAGGCAGAAGAAAAAAGATAAATGCCTTTATGCAGCTACTTGGTAAGAAACTGGAATTCAATAGAGAAGACAGATTCAAAAGCCACACTTCAGAGAGTCAAACGGAAATGTAAAATACCCTTGTTTCCTCTAAAATATGCTATTCACTACTCTGTGGCTCTACCAATGTGTGCTGTGTCTATTCACAGATAAGCAGGGTGTATGTGCGTGATTTAAATGTCATTCTGATCTTGTGAATAATAAACTGTGTGAAGTCATCCCAGAGGTTCTGAATCACATCCCCCGGAAACTTTTACTTCATCAGCTCAGCCTCCACTCAAGGGGTTGAAATTCTAGGATCCTGTGACTTCTTGTTGTGCTGTGTCATTTCTTTAAGAGGGACAAAGCAAACCACGTCACCTTCATCAGTAGCTTTCAAACACCTTCAGTATGTGGGGGCCACCTCATCATGATGTCAAGTAAATCAGACCTGAGTTCCATGTGTGAACCAATCACAATCTGTTTATCCCTTCATCCATTGATGGACGTTTGGGTTATTTCCAATTTGGGTCTATTAAGTTCAATAAAGTTGCTATGACCATTTGTGTACAAACCATTTTGATGACATATGTTTTCATCTCTCTTCAGGGAACAACTAAGAGTGGAAATGTGGGGTCATTAGGTAAGCATACATTTAACTTCCTAAGAAAGTGCCAAGTTGTTTTCCAAAATGGTTGCATCATTTTACATTCCCACCAGCCATGTGCTCGTTGCTCTATATTCTCTCTGAATTTACTGCTGCCAGTCTTTTCAACTTTTTAATCAGTCATTTTAATTGGTGTGCAGTAGTATTCCACTGTGGCTTTAACTTACATTTCCAATTCGTAATTTGATTACTAATGACAAACAAAGTACTTTTCATTTGTATTGTTTGTCATCTATATATATTCTTTAGTGAGATGTCTGTTCAAATGTTTTCCCATTTTTTGATTGGGTTGTTTTTTTATTATTGATTTATATAAATTTTATATACATTGGAAATGAGTCTTTTGTCAGATTATGAGTATTTTATGTCTATACATATCCTTTTAAAATGTTTATTTTGAAATAATTTAAGATTTACAGAAAGGCTGCAAAAACAGTCCAAAAATTTCCGTATACCCTCCATCCAGGACCCACAAATATTATTTTTACTAATCACCATGTTGACTTTCTCTCTCTCTCTTTCAGACACACGCTAATTTTTGAACCATTTGATACTAAGTGACAGAGACGATGATGCTGTACCTCATATTCAGTATTTTCTAAATACAAAGACATCCTCTTGCTTAACCACAGTACAATGATCAAAATCCATAAGTTAACAGTGACACACAACCGTTATCTAACCTGCAGGTCCTGCTCAAAATTCATTGGTTGTCTCACAACATCCTTGAGAGCAAAATTGCTGGAAGCAAGACCCCAGACCAAAGTCATGGTGCCTTTAGTTGTCATTTATGTTTATTCTTTAATCTGAAACAGTCCCTCCGACTGCTTGTCTGTCTGTCCACCTGACAGTCTATAGGTTATTTAGTTATTGTCTTTCATAACCTGCACAGTTTTGAAATGTATGTACCATTAATTTTCTGAACTACCTTCTTCATTTTCTTGATGGTATCTATGATGAGAAGAAACTTTTTTGTTGAAGGATAATTTACTGTTGTTTGTTTATGGTTAGTGACTTTTGGTCCTGCCTAAGAAAATTTTGCCTAGTCCATTATCATGAAAATTTATTTTACATTGCTCGTTGCTCTATATTCTCTCTGAATTTACTGCTGCCAGTCTTTTCAACTTTTTAATCAGTCATTTTAATTGGTGTGCAGTAGTATTCCACTGTGGCTTTAACTTACATTTCCAATTCGTAATTTGATTACCAATGACAAACAAAGTACTTTTCATTTGTATTGTTTGTCATCTATATATATTCTTTAGTGAGATGTCTGTTCAAATGTTTTCCCATTTTTTGATTGGGTTGTTTATTTATTATTGATTTATATAAATTTTATATACATTGGAAATGAGTCTTTTGTCAGATTATGAGTATTTTATGTCTATACATATCCTTTTAAAATGTTTATTTTGAAATAATTTAAGATTTACAGAAAGGCTGCAAAAACAGTCCAAAAATTTCCGTATACCCTCCATCCAGGACCCACAAATATTATTTTTACTAATCACCATGTTGACTTTCTCTCTCTCTCTCTTTCAGACACACGCTAATTTTTTTGAACCATTTGATACTAAGTGACAGAGACGATGATGCTGTACCTCATATTCAGTATTTTCTAAATACAAAGACATCCTCTTGCTTAACCACAGTACAATGATCAAAATCCATAAGTTAACAGTGACACACAACCGTTATCTAACCTGCAGGTCCTGCTCAAAATTCATTGGTTGTCTCACAACATCCTTGAGAGCAAAATTGCTGGAAGCAAGACCCCAGACCAAAGTCATGGTGCCTTTAGTTGTCATTTATGTTTATTCTTTAATCTGAAACAGTCCCTCCGACTGCTTGTCTGTCTGTCCACCTGACAGTCTATAGGTTATTTAGTTATTGTCTTTCATAACCTGCACAGTTTTGAAATGTATGTACCATTAATTTTCTGAACTACCTTCTTCATTTTCTTGATGGTATCTATGATGAGAAGAAACTTTTTTGTTGAAGGATAATTTACTGTTGTTTGTTTATGGTTAGTGACTTTTGGTCCTGCCTAAGAAAATTTTGCCTAGTCCATTATCATGAAAATATTCTGGTGTTTTGTCTCTCTGCATTTTGATGGCAGCTTTTATATTTAGGTCTATCTATGATCCATTTCAAATTAAATTTCCTGTGTGGCATGAGATAGGAGCTTTGTTTTATTTGTACACATTCTAATTGTTCCACTACATTTCTTTAAAAATGAATTTCCAAGGCTTCTCTGGTGGTCCAGAGGTTAAGAATCTGCCTGCCAATGCAGGGGACATGGGTTTGATCCCTGGTCCAGGAAGATCCCACATGCCTTGAAACAACTAAGCCCAGGCACAGCAACAAGAAAGTCACAGCAATGAAAAACACCTGCACTGCAACTAAGACTAACTCTTACTCCCGGAAACTAGAAAAAGCTGGCTAGCAGCAGTAAAGATCCAGCGCAGCCAGAAATAAATAAATAAATACTTTTTTAAAAAAAATGAATTTCCTTTCGCCACTGAACTAACTTGACACCTTTATCAAAAATCACACAAACTCACACATAAATGGACTTTGAAGTCTATAGATTAATGTGGAGGAAATCTTTATTGAGATTTCATAAACATATACTCTGACATGGTATATAGTTACATTTATTTAAGGATTTAATTTTTCTTAGCAATGCTTTACAAGTCTTATACATAGTCTTAAGTAATTATGTCTATGATACAATTGTAAATAATACTTTAAAAATTTATATTGTCTGTTGCTAGAATATATAGAAGTACAATTGAGTTTTGCATATTAACTTTGTGTCCTACAATCTTATTAAGTTCACTTACTCTAGTACTTTTGTAGATTAAATAGGGTTTTCTACATACACAATCATGCTGCCTTTAGTTGTCATTTATGTTTATTCTTTAATCTGAAACAGTCCCTCCGACTGCTTGTCTGTCTGTCCACCTGACAGTCTATAGGTTATTTAGTTATTGTCTTTCATAACCTGCACAGTTTTGAAATGTATGTACCATTAATTTTCTGAACTACCTTCTTCATTTTCTTGATGGTATCTATGATGAGAAGAAACTTTTTTGTTGAAGGATAATTTACTGTTGTTTGTTTATGGTTAGTGACTTTTGGTCCTGCCTAAGAAAATTTTGCCTAGTCCATTATCATGAAAATATTCTGGTGTTTTGTCTCTCTGCATTTTGATGGCAGCTTTTATATTTAGGTCTATCTATGATCCATTTCAAATTAAATTTCCTGTGTGGCATGAGATAGGAGCTTTGTTTTATTTGTACACATTCTAATTGTTCCACTACATTTCTTTAAAAATGAATTTCCAAGGCTTCTCTGGTGGTCCAGAGGTTAAGAATCTGCCTGCCAATGCAGGGGACACGGGTTTGATCCCTGGTCCAGGAAGATCCCACATGCCTTGAAACAACTAAGCCCAGGCACAGCAACAAGAAAGTCACAGCAATGAAAAACACCTGCACTGCAACTAAGACTAACTCTTACTCCCGGAAACTAGAAAAAGCTGGCTAGCAGCAGTAAAGATCCAGCGCAGCCAGAAATAAATAAATAAATACTTTTTTAAAAAAAATGAATTTCCTTTCGCCACTGAACTAACTTGACACCTTTATCAAAAATCACACAAACTCACACATAAATGGGCTTTGAAGTCTATAGATTAATGTGGAGGAAATCTTTATTGAGATTTCATAAACATATACTCTGACATGGTATATAGTTACATTTATTTAAGGATTTAATTTTTCTTAGCAATGCTTTACAAGTCTTATACATAGTCTTAAGTAATTATGTCTATGATACAATTGTAAATAATACTTTAAAAATTTATATTGTCTGTTGCTAGAATATATAGAAGTACAATTGAGTTTTGCATATTAACTTTGTGTCCTACAATCTTATTAAGTTCACTTACTCTAGTACTTTTGTAGATTAAATAGGGTTTTCTACATACACAATCATGCTGTCTTTGTGTCATGACATTTATATTTTTCTCCTCTTTATGCCACCTGTTATTCTTTTTTCTGTATTGTATTGGTTGAGACTTTCAAATAGAAGGGCTGATAGTGAACATCCTTGCTTTGTTTCTGATCTCTCTGTTCAAGTTTAAGCGTGATGTTAACTGTAAGCTTTTCTAAAATGACTCTTATCAACTTGTGGAAGCTCCCTCTTATTCCTATTTTTTTTTTCCTAACATGAAGGAATGTTCATGTATTCTGGAAGCCTAGAATACTTACTATCCACTGAGTATTTAAGAAAAAAATTTCTGATCCTCTTCTCTAGATAAAAATATAAAAGATATCCCTAAAAAAAACACATTTCCCCATACCAATTTGGATCTAATCAAGAGGCAGAAACCACACAATAAACAGGAGAAGGTTACTATACAGATCATTAAACTGATAAAAGGGAAACCATGAGTTGTGAGAGAATCTGTGTGACACCCAGGGCAGCAGGGGAGTAACCAAGGAAAGACAAACTTGGAATGGAACCCCCTCCCCGAGGCTAGCATTTAGATCTGACACAATTGTTGGATCTGGCATAATCGCAGGTCAGTGAGTGGCAGAGAAGATCATTGGTTTGCACAGGTCTGAGCTGATCTGCAGTGTTGGACCCACAGGAAGCAACTTGCAGAGTGAAGGTGGGGTGAGCTACACAGGTGTGCGAAGGGAGTGGGGGAACCAGTGTGAGAAGGAGACCTGGAGCTATGGTGCTTGTGTCAGAAGGGTTGTGGCACCAAGTGTCCCAAGAGACAACTGGGGAGAGGGGGAGCATAGGGAGGCAGACAGAATTTAAGAACCAGTACAGGCAGGCTGGGCTGCAGCAAGGGTGTCCATGGTGAGAGAGCCGTGGGAAGGCAGCCACCAGGTGCGAGCGGGGCTGAGACACCATCAGAGAGCCAGGTGTTCTAGGCCTAAGTCGGGGTGGGGGTGAGGCAGCGCACTGCTGGCCATTCTCATACTCTCTCTGCTGACCACTGGTGAAGAGTCAGTGTAACATCTTGCATTCTGCAGAAAACAGATGCCTAAAATTATGCTGGGGAGCAGGTAATACTAGGGAGCTGAGAAGTAATGAATGGATACCTGACTCAGCATGGTTGAAGAACTCTGGACAATGGTGGAAGTTACCTGCACAGTCAAGTATTTGTCCACCCAGTAGTCTATTAGAGGATCTCAGAATAAGAGTGAAAATTAGGTGCTTTTAATTGTTTTAACAGATGGAGAACCCAAGTCCTACTTTAATGCTCAAAGTTACAAAGATTTTTTTTTTTAATTTTGGCCTCTTTATTTATTTACTTATTTTCATCCATCTTTTATTCTTCGGCCTGTGTGGGCCTCCCATTGCAGTGCCCTCTCTAACTGCACAGCACCAGCTCTGGACGCATGCGCTCCAGAGCACTGGCTCGGTTGTTGGACGCACTAGTCCATACCAATTTGGATCTAATCAAGAGGCAGAAACCACACAATAAACAGGAGAAGGTTACTATACAGATCATTAAACTGATAAAAGGGAAACCATGAGTTGTGAGAGAATCTGTGTGACACCCAGGGCAGCAGGGGAGTAACCAAGGAAAGACAAACTTGGAATGGAACCCCCTCCCCGAGGCTAGCATTTAGATCTGACACAATTGTTGGATCTGGCATAATCGCAGGTCAGTGAGTGGCAGAGAAGATCATTGGTTTGCACAGGTCTGAGCTGATCTGCAGTGTTGGACCCACAGGAAGCAACTTGCAGAGTGAAGGTGGGGTGAGCTACACAGGTGTGCGAAGGGAGTGGGGGAACCAGTGTGAGAAGGAGACCTGGAGCTATGGTGCTTGTGTCAGAAGGGTTGTGGCACCAAGTGTCCCAAGAGACAACTGGGGAGAGGGGGAGCATAGTGAGGCAGACAGAATTTAAGAACCAGTACAGGCAGACTGGGCTGCAGCAAGGGTGTCCATGGTGAGAGAGCCGTGGGAAGGCAGCCACCAGGTGCGAGCGGGGCTGAGACACCATCAGAGAGCCAGGTGTTCTAGGCCACCTCGGGGTGGGGGTGAGGCAGAGCACTGCTGGCCATTCTCATACTCTCTCTGCTGACCACTGGTGAAGAGTCAGTGTAACATCTTGCATTCTGCAGAAAACAGATGCCTAAAATTATGCTGGGGAGCAGGTAATACTAGGGAGCTGAGAAGTAATGAATGGATACCTGACTCAGCATGGTTGAAGAACTCTGGACAATGGTGGAAGTTACCTGCACAGTCAAGTATTTGTCCACCCAGTAGTCTATTAGAGGATCTCAGAATAAGAGTGAAAATTAGGTGCTTTTAATTGTTTTAACAGATGGAGAACCCAAGTCCTACTTTAATGCTCAAAGTTACAAAGATTTTTTTTTTTAATTTTGGCCTCTTTATTTATTTACTTATTTTCATCCATCTTTTATTCTTCGGCCTGTGTGGGCCTCCCATTGCAGTGACCTCTCTCACTGCAGAGCACCAGCTCTGGACGCATGCGCTCCAGAGCACTGGCTCGGTTGTTGGACGCACTAGTCCAACCACTCCATGGCACATGGGATCTTCCCAGGCCAGGGATCTAACCAGTGTCCCTTGCCTTTACCCACTGGATGACCAGGGAAGCCCAGTTACAAAGATTTTAAATAAAATTCTAGACTGTATGTCATAACAAGTTCAATTGTACTAAAAAGTTAGTATTAAGAATAAAAACATGTAAAACCATTAAAAAAAAGTAGACATTATATGTGTAGTGGAACTATGCTTTCTAGGCTCTCAGTGAATGAATCTCAGTGGGGAGTGCTGGTAAGTCTATAGAATAAATATTATAACTCAAAGGCAAGCCGGATGTGAGAAATATTTTAATCCAATAAACCAGGGTGAATTCCCTCTCAGTACTGCACAAAAAGCTCATAAAAATGAAAAGGAAAAACATCAACTTTAATGTAAATGGGCCAAGGACACAAACAGATAATTCATCAAGAGGAAAAGATGAAACACAAGTAATAAACAGATATGAGATGTTCAGCTTTACTACATCTTATTGAGATGCAAATTAAACCTATAATAGGCTACAGTTTATGCATGAAATTTGAAAAACAGGGTGCTGGTGAAAAAATAGTGGAACTAGTAAATGATTGATAGCAATAGAAATTGCTAAAACTTCTCATGAATTCAGATACTCACATCTCTGGAGTAATCCTACTTCTGGGAACATAACCTAAGGAAATAATTACCAAAAATAGGAAAGGATTCTACACGTGTGCTTATGGTTATCATTTAAAAGACTGAAAAATGGGGAATAATTTAAATGTACATCAAAAGGTCAATAAGTGTGTCAATCATTCTATTGATTATGTAATTCATTGGCCATGACCATGGCCAGCAATAAATGATTTAGCCACAACCAGAAAAGCACACGAAACTAATACAGCAAGATAGGCTATTTCTCAAGATAATTAAAAGAAGAAAAACAAAACTGTATTTACATGTTGTTATGACTATAAAAAAGAGTATGTGTGTATGAAGAAAAACTAGAACATAACATGAAATATAGAACTGAATTACTAAATTGATTTTTAAATTCTATTATTAATATTATATGGTTATGCAATACTTTTTGGCTGCACTGTTGCTTTTGCCCAGACTTCCTCTAGTTCCAAGGAGGGGCTACTCTTCCTCGCGGTGCACGGGCTTCTCATTGTGGTGGCTTCGCTTTTTTTTTTTTTTTTTTTTAAGAGGAAATAGTCCTTTAATATGCATACATACATACTTAAAATCTACATATATAATTCATATTTGGTTCATTAGCCAGCATCAACACAAAATCCATGACCATGAAATAATTGTGAAAAAGTTGATTACCTTTGAATAGTACATTAAGTTTATGTGTATGTGTGGGTATGCACATACGTATATATATGTATATATTTTTTTAACCTTTATTTTAGTTTTAACTTTTACAGAGTTTTGTTGTTTACAGACATGCATGTTCCCAGATCAGTCACATGTATATCCCCCCCTTCCACCCCTCCCAACCATCACACAGCACCCCTGAAGGATCCCCTTTTCTCACAGAGCAATAACTAGAGCTATTTTCTTCACTTATGATAGTACAGGCCTTCATGTTACTTCCTTTATGCCTCCCACCCTCTGTTCCTTCCCCACAATGTCCATATGTCCACTGTCCATGTGTGTTTTTCTGTTGCTTCACTGTGTGCGCCATCATCACCATCCTGCTAGATTATATATATATTTGTTAATATACTGTATTTGTCCTTTTCTTTCTGACTGACTTCACTTTTTATGACACGTTCTAGATCTAGCCACCTCATTAGGGCTGATTCTTCTGCATTTCTCTTTACAGCTGTGTAGTATTCCATTGTATATATGTGCCAGAGTTTTTGGATCCATTCGTTCGTCAATGGACATCTAGGTTGCTTCCATGTTCTAGCTATTGTATAGAGAGCTGCAATGAACATTGGGGTACAGGTGCTTCTTTCAGATTTGATTTCATCAGGATATAAGCCTAAGAGTGGGATTGCTGGGTTGTATGGTGCTTCTATTTTTAGTTTTTTAAGAAATCTCCAGACTGTCTTCCATAGAGGCTGTATCAATTTACATTCCCACCAGCAATGCAGGAGAGTTCCCTTTTCTCCACACCCTCTCCAGCATTTATTGTCTCCCGATTTCTTGATGATGGCCATTCTAATGGGTGTGAGATGATATCTCATTGTAGTTTTGATCTGCATTTCTCTAATTGTAAGTGAAGTTGAGCATCATTTCATGTTGTTTTGGGCCATCTGTATGTCGTCTTTGTGGAGAGGTGTCTGTTTAGATCCTTTTCCCATTTTTTGATTGGGTTGTTCATTTTTCTGATGTTGAGTTGTCTGAGTTGCTTGTAGATTTTGCAGATTAATTCTTTGTCTGTTGTTTCATTTGCTATGATTTTCTCCCATTCTGTGGGCTGTCTGTTCAGCTTTTTTGTGATTTCTTTTGCTGTACAAAAGCTTTTAAGTTTCATTAGGTCCCACGTGTTTATTATTCTTTTCAGTTCCGCTATTCTAGTAGGTGGGTCAGAGAAGATCTTGCTTTGATTGATGTCCTTGAGGGTTTTGCCTATATTCTCCTCTAAGAGTTTGATGGTTTCTGGTCTTACATTTAGGTCTTTAATCCATTTTGAGTTGATCTTAGTGTATGGTGTCAGGGAATGTTCCAACTTCATTTTTTTGCATGTGGCTGTCCAATTTTCCCAGCACCATTTGTTGAAGAGGCTATCTTTGTCCCATTTTATATGTGGTGGCTTCTCTTGTTGCAGAGCACAGGCTCTAGGACATGGGGGCTTCAGTAGCTGTGGCACACGGGCTTAGTGGCTCTGCAGGGCATGTGGGATCCACTCAGACCAGGGATTGAATCCACGTTCCCTGCATTGGCAAGTGGATTCTTCACTGATGCGCCACCAGGGAAACTTGGTTGTGTAATGCTTTTTAATAATGTGGTAACCAAAATGAAAATAATCTAGATAGGTTTACATGAGAAGCTTTGAACAAGGCTTACTTCTTCTCTATGTGTTCTATTAAGTCAACATTATTTCTCCTAACCTTTTTGTCAGTTCTGTAGAAACACATCATCTTGAGGCTTTGCATCATATGGAATGAGGCCTGCTAAGCCATGTCTCCTCTTCCTGCATGGGGGGAGGCTAAGTTTTTAGGACCCTGATGGAGAACATTATACTTGCTCCTGTTCCTTTTTTTTTTACTCTTGGTCTATATTTTCAGCCCATCACAGAAAACTCTCAAGCAATTTTTTTTTTGGATCCTGATTTATACCCCTCGTTTGCCATATTTCCTGAGAGCACGTTAGCCATACATACTATCCATATTGAAATGTACAAGACACTCCATATGTTTACCTCAGGCTCTGCTGAGAACGGTCCTGAGCAGTACTGAGCCCCCGAGTGCATCACATCTATTACTGGGCACCTGTGATAGCATTCATGGTATAATTCGTTAGAGCAGCTTTGCATTCAGTACACATTTGCCAGCTTTAACAGTTAGCAAAGGTATCTGTCCTTCTGTGTGGGTGGAAAATGAAGGCTTTGGTCTTAGAGGAACGCTTAAGTGATTTTCCCAGGCCAGGACCAGGCCTGGTTGTAATGGGGACAAGTTTGTCCTCAGGGTTCAGTGTCCATCGTCCAGCCCTTGCCCCCTCTGACAGCACCCACCCCCTCCCCACCACGATACACTTCCCTACCCTCACTGGTCTCCAGCATTATCAGATGCTATCCTCAGTCTTTCTTATCAGAGTTTTATCTTAGCAGCTGGAGTTACTTGCTTTAAAAGGCTCAAAAGTCTCTACTTCATTTTTTTGCATGTGGCTGTCCAATTTTCCCAGCACCATTTGTTGAAGAGGCTATCTTTGTCCCATTTTATATGTGGTGGCTTCTCTTGTTGCAGAGCACAGGCTCTAGGACATGGGGGCTTCAGTAGCTGTGGCACACGGGCTTAGTGGCTCTGCAGGGCATGTGGGATCCACTCAGACCAGGGATTGAATCCACGTTCCCTGCATTGGCAAGTGGATTCTTCACTGATGCGCCACCGGGGAAACTTGGTTGTGTAATGCTTTTTAATAATGTGGTAACCAAAATGAAAATAATCTAGATAGGTTTACATGAGAAGCTTTGAACAAGGCTTACTTCTTCTCTATGTGTTCTATTAAGTCAACATTATTTCTCCTAACCTTTTTGTCAGTTCTGTAGAAACACATCATCTTGAGGCTTTGCATCATATGGAATGAGGCCTGCTAAGCCATGTCTCCTCTTCCTGCATGGGGGGAGGCTAAGTTTTTAGGACCCTGATGGAGAACATTATACTTGCTCCTGTTCCTTTTTTTTTTACTCTTGGTCTATATTTTCAGCCCATCACAGAAAACTCTCAAGCAATTTTTTTTTGGATCCTGATTTATACCCCTCGTTTGCCATATTTCCTGAGAGCACGTTAGCCATACATACTATCCATATTGAAATGTACAAGACACTCCATATGTTTACCTCAGGCTCTGCTGAGAACGGTCCTGAGCAGTACTGAGCCCCCGAGTGCATCACATCTATTACTGGGCACCTGTGATAGCATTCATGGTATAATTCGTTAGAGCAGCTTTGCATTCAGTACACATTTGCCAGCTTTAACAGTTAGCAAAGGTATCTGTCCTTCTGTGTGGGTGGAAAATGAAGGCTTTGGTCTTAGAGGAACGCTTAAGTGATTTTCCCAGGCCAGGACCAGGCCTGGTTGTAATGGGGACAAGTTTGTCCTCAGGGTTCAGTGTCCATCGTCCAGCCCTTGCCCCCTCTGACAGCACCCACCCCCTCCCCCACCACGATACACTTCCCTACCCTCACTGGTCTCCAGCATTATCAGATGCTATCCTCAGTCTTTCTTATCAGAGTTTTTTATTTATCCACACTCTAGCAGCTGGAGTTACTTGCATTTTAAAAGGGCTCAAAGTTTGAAAATAGAGGGATAAAATTCTGAGAGTGGAATGGCAGGCATTAGTGGTCAAACAGAGAAGATTTGTACAGAGTAAGAAGGCTCCCACCCATGGGGGCCTTTTCAGTGGCCCCTACCTGTCTCCTGCCTGTGTAAGGGTTAGGAGGGAAAGGGGCAGGGCATAATTTTTGAGAAGAATGCCAGCTCAAGGATACAGCATAAACCCATTAGAATCAAATGGATCCAAGATGGCAGACCAGACCTTGATCCTCAGTCAGCAAGCTAAATGACACACCCAGAGGCGCCATGACAGTTCCACCCCTCCCTAAAAGAGCTGGAATAACCCTCCCACTCATTAGCATATGGAATTACCCAGCCTATAAAAGCTAAGAACACCATGCTTTTGGGGCCACTGGGTTTGCTCTGCCATGGCCCACACTCTGTTTGTGGAGTGTGCTTTCTCTGAATCAGAATAAAACCCTTTCTTACCTATCACTTTGTCTCTTGCTGAATTCCTCTCTGCAAAGAGACATGAAGAACCTGAACCTCAGTGGGTCCAGACATAGGGTGAGTGACTTTAATTACCAGGGATTTGGCTGGGTTTGAGTCCCGGCCGTGTGGGTTCAAGTCCCAAACAGGGTTTAGGCTGGGTTCGGGTCCCCGCCGCATGGGTTCAAGTCCCAAACAGGGTTTAGGCTGAATTTGAGTCCCAAACAGGGTTCAGGCTGGGTTCGAGTCCTGGCCACATGGGTTCAAGTCCCAAACAGGTTTCAGGCTGGGTTCGAGTCCCAAACAGGGTTCAGGCTGGGTTCGAGTCCTGGCCACGTGGGATCAAGTCCCAAACAGAGTTTAGGCTGGTTTTGAGTCCCAGCCACGTGGGTTCAAGTCCCAAACAGGTTTGATTTAAGTCTGGGCCCTGGGTTTAAGTCTCAAATTGAGGTTGAACACTTTAACCTGCAAGGCTGACCTGAAGAAGGGCAGCCACAGGGACAAGGGAGCTTAGATCCACAGTATCATTGTCCTCCTTCAGCTCTTAATGACAATACAATTCAAATGTTCTTCATATTTCATTAATTTATTTTCCTTCTATTCTTCCAACTGCCAGATCGATAAGGAAACAGATATCACCATCCTCATGGTCTGAGAAGGAAGCAGGCAAAGTTTGAAAATAGAGGGATAAAATTCTGAGAGTGGAATGGCAGGCATTAGTGGTCAAACAGAGAAGATTTGTACAGAGTAAGAAGGCTCCCACCCATGGGGGCCTTTTCAGTGGCCCCTACCTGTCTCCTGCCTGTGTAAGGGTTAGGAGGGAAAGGGGCAGGGCATAATTTTTGAGAAGAATGCCAGCTCAAGGATACAGCATAAACCCATTAGAATCAAATGGATCCAAGATGGCAGACCAGACCTTGATCCTCAGTCAGCAAGCTAAATGACACACCCAGAGGCGCCATGACAGTTCCACCCCTCCCTAAAAGAGCTGGAATAACCCTCCCACTCATTAGCATATGGAATTACCCAGCCTATAAAAGCTAAGAACACCATGCTTTTGGGGCCACTGGGTTTGCTCTGCCATGGCCCACACTCTGTTTGTGGAGTGTGCTTTCTCTGAATCAGAATAAAACCCTTTCTTACCTATCACTTTGTCTCTTGCTGAATTCCTCTCTGCAAAGAGACATGAAGAACCTGAACCTCAGTGGGTCCAGACATAGGGTGAGTGACTTTAATTACCAGGGATTTGGCTGGGTTTGAGTCCCGGCCGTGTGGGTTCAAGTCCCAAACAGGGTTTAGGCTGGGTTCGGGTCCCCGCCGCATGGGTTCAAGTCCCAAACAGGGTTTAGGCTGAATTTGAGTCCCAAACAGGGTTCAGGCTGGGTTCGAGTCCTGGCCACATGGGTTCAAGTCCCAAACAGGTTTCAGGCTGGGTTCGAGTCCCAAACAGGGTTCAGGCTGGGTTCGAGTCCTGGCCACGTGGGATCAAGTCCCAAACAGAGTTTAGGCTGGTTTTGAGTCCCAGCCACGTGGGTTCAAGTCCCAAACAGGTTTGATTTAAGTCTGGGCCCTGGGTTTAAGTCTCAAATTGAGGTTGAACTCTTTAACCTGCAAGGCTGACCTGAAGAAGGGCAGCCACAGGGACAAGGGAGCTTAGATCCACAGTATCATGGTCCTCCTTCAGCTCTTAATGACAATACAATTCAAATGTTCTTCATATTTCATTAATTTATTTTCCTTCTATTCTTCCAACTGCCAGATCGATAAGGAAACAGATATCACCATCCTCATGGTCTGAGAAGGAAGCAGGCAAAGTGGGCCTTAAAAACTAACCACATAGGGCTTTCCTGGTGGTTAAGGACACCACCTTGCAGTGCAAGGGGTGCCGGTTCGATCCCTGGCCCGGGAAGATCCCACGTGCTGCCGAGCAGCTGGACTGATGTGTCCATCTACTGAGCCAGAGCTCCAGAGCGCATGCACCCAGAGCCAGTGCTCTGCAACTAGAGAAGCTACTGTGATGGGAGGCCCACACAGGCCAAAGAACAAAGATGGATGAAAAATAGATAAATGAAAGACCAATAGAAGTGGTCAAAAAAAAAACCTAACCACAGGGTTTCCCTGGTAGTCCAGTGGGTAAAGAGTCCGCCTTGCAGTGCAAGGGGCATTGGTTCAAGCCCTGGCCTGGAAGATCCCACATGCCGCTGAGCAGCTGGATGGGTGTGTCCAATTACAAGCCAGTGCTCTGGAACACAGGTGCCCAGAGCCGGTGCTCTGCGATGAGAGGCCACTGCAATGGGAGGCCCACACAGGCCGAAGAATAAAGATGGATGAAAAATAAATAAATAGGCTAAAATTGAAAAAAAAAAAAAACTTACCACAATTGCTTCTCCCTACCTCAAGGATTTTTTTCTCCAGTTGATTTTGCACTGACTGGGAGAAATTTTGCTGATGCATCGTTGCTTCTCATGTGAACTTTGCCTGCCTCTGCGTAAGTATTTTCTTTCCCAAAAGCTTCTACAGATTGCCTTATCATTCGCCAAGGATCTAGACCATCTGCCAGGGCAGGCCCACACCCTCCCCCTTACTGATAAGTGGGCTTATCTGTTTGCATTTCTACTTCTCATCTGCTAGTGTGTCTTATCTGCTTATCAGATTGTGTGTTCTTTAACATAATGGACACCATATGGCCCCCAGCAGAAGCAGCTACCTTGTTGCCCATCTATAGGCACAAATTATGTGCCTTTCAACCCCAGCCTATAATTATCCAGTCCCCAGGACATCTGAAATTTGGACTGGGCAGATTTTACATAATTCATATAGCAAAAATTTAGTTCCTTTCCCCAGTTTTTAAAATCAAAGTGCATCATAGGTGTACAGAATAAGTAACAAATTGTATATACACAGAGTAAAACTGAAAGACTTATGACTACAAGCAACAACATCACTGAATCTTAATATAGATGGAAAAAATATCCCAGAAGACTATCTAGACCATAATTATGTTTCTAAATTTTAAAACTTTTAGAACTAAATATCCCTGGGGAGTCTCCTAAACCACACTTGTGCAGACTCAAGCTCAAACTCAATCCTTCTGGGCATGGCTAATCTCTGTCCTTTCATTTCTCTGGCACTGAAATTACAGGTGAACAGAACTGGTCCCACCAGCTTCCCTGGGGCCAGCTTTCTTCTGCTCCCAATGGCCACCCTTTCCCCAGTGACTCCTTCTCATTTCTTTAGTGAGTCCTAACTGAGACTGAGACAACATAGAATTCACCTAGTCTTCCCCACTCCCCTCTCCCTTGCCCCATCAGAATAAGGAAGTGGTGTCTTCTCCATAGTGCCCTTTGCACTGTGGTCTCCCTCTTCAGGCACAGGCTTTCCGTTTCTAAAGCTCCCTTGGCTGGGTCTCTGGAGTCCACGGACCTGTGAGGGCATCCCACTGGCTCATCTGGGATTGCCCGGCGCTGACTGTGTCCTGCACTTTGGAGAAGGGTTGCTGTCCCTTCCATGCTGTGCCACCTGTGCACACCTGCTTGTACCTCAGATGAAGCTTAAGCGATAGGACAAGTCCCCAGATGCCACCCTACTCAGTGTGTCTTTGGCCAAATCTAGACCCTCCTTCCTGGCAGCCCAAGATCTTGCTCCTGGATATCTTTCCAGGCAAATTCACAGATACATCTTCTCTGGGCTTTTCTGCTCATTTCCAGTCTCAGTTCATCTGTTTCCACCTTCAGGAGCCAGAAGTTCTTCAATAATAACTGTCAACACCCACATAATTCTCTATAGACCAATTATGTGCTCAGTCCTGTAGTGGATGGTCTACATCATTTCATCAGATTCAGTGCGATCAATTTTGTAAGGTCTTGTTTTCCCCTTCAAATCTTAGAAATGGTCTGCATTTCAAAACAAAATGCAAATGGATTTTTCATTTTTAGTATTATACCTTAATATTGTCTTATGATAGCTACTGCTTTCTCCAAAAATCAGAATTCAAGATTCTTTAGAAGCTCTAAAGTATTTCTGGGTGAGCAAAGATAGCCACCGGCTTGCTGTCTTCCCTGAGGACAAGCCAACAGGAAACAGCTTTTACTTGTATGCTAAATTAAAGGGATGAGAAGAAATGCAGTGTTTCTCAATAGTAAAACTGTTAAAAAAAAAAAACAACTGCACAGGGTGACTGATCTATGTTGGAGACTCTCTGGGTAAGAAGCTAATTTTAATGTTTCTAAATTTTAAAACTTTTAGAACTAAATATCCCTGGGGAGTCTCCTAAACCACACTTGTGCAGACTCAAGCTCAAACTCAATCCTTCTGGGCATGGCTAATCTCTGTCCTTTCATTTCTCTGGCACTGAAATTACAGGTGAACAGAACTGGTCCCACCAGCTTCCCTGGGGCCAGCTTTCTTCTGCTCCCAATGGCCACCCTTTCCCCAGTGACTCCTTCTCATTTCTTTAGTGAGTCCTAACTGAGACTGAGACAACACAGAATTCACCTAGTCTTCCCCACTCCCCTCTCCCTTGCCCCATCAGAATAAGGAAGTGGTGTCTTCTCCATAGTGCCCTTTGCACTGTGGTCTCCCTCTTCAGGCACAGGCTTTCCGTTTCTAAAGCTCCCTTGGCTGGGTCTCTGGAGTCCACGGACCTGTGAGGGCATCCCACTGGCTCATCTGGGATTGCCCGGCGCTGACTGTGTCCTGCACTTTGGAGAAGGGTTGCTGTCCCTTCCATGCTGTGCCACCTGTGCACACCTGCTTGTACCTCAGATGAAGCTTAAGCGATAGGACAAGTCCCCAGATGCCACCCTACTCAGTGTGTCTTTGGCCAAATCTAGACCCTCCTTCCTGGCAGCCCAAGATCTTGCTCCTGGATATCTTTCCAGGCAAATTCACAGATACATCTTCTCTGGGCTTTTTCTGCTCATTTCCAGTCTCAGTTCATCTGTTTCCACCTTCAGGAGCCAGAAGTTCTTCAATAATAACTGTCAACACCCACATAATTCTCTATAGACCAATTATGTGCTCAGTCCTGTAGTGGATGGTCTACATCATTTCATCAGATTCAGTGCGATCAATTTTGTAAGGTCTTGTTTTCCCCTTCAAATCTTAGAAATGGTCTGCATTTCAAAACAAAATGCAAATGGATTTTTCATTTTTAGTATTATACCTTAATATTGTCTTATGATAGCTACTGCTTTCTCCAAAAATCAGAATTCAAGATTCTTTAGAAGCTCTAAAGTATTTCTGGGTGAGCAAAGATAGCCACCGGCTTGCTGTCTTCCCTGAGGACAAGCCAACAGGAAACAGCTTTTACTTGTATGCTAAATTACAGGGATTAGAAGAAATGCAGTGTTTCTCAATAGTAAAAACTGTTAAAAAAAAAAAAAAAAAACAACTGCACAGGGTGACTGATCTATGTTGGAGACTCTCTGGGTTAAGAAGACTAGAGGTCTTAAGGAGATTATGGTTTCATGAATTGTCTTTTGTGTTAAATTCAGGTTTCTTCAGGAGTCCAAATGCTCAAACAAAAACTCTCTTCTTCCTCATCTCTGTAGCTTCAACTTTTTGTTGATTCTCCACTTCCATTTGTTTGTTTTCCTATAACTAGAATCAATTCAATCTGAACAGTTCAGCTGACTTTTCAAGGAAGTTTTTTCTAGGCTGTGTTTCCCTTCTTTAAGATAAATGTGTGTACATGTGTCTAATTCGCTATTTCTCCAGTGAGTAGTGTACATCTCCTCTCTCCCTTCCAGTGTTGCATGAACTTGAAAGCTTGTCCTTGAAGGACAGTTTGCTCCACGAATAGACAGTCTTTGATAGGCATGTTCAGGAAATGCCATGAACTTCAAGTCCTCAGAGAAGCCTTTTGTTTTCAGGCTCCTGGAAGCAGTGGCAGGGTGAGGGATGGGGTGGGGATCTGCTCCTTTATAGAGTTTCTTCCTGTAAGGGTGTCACTCATGGGAACCTGGAACCCAGAGGCTTCTTGTCCCAGACAAGGAAGCTGCACTCCTCTTGGGTCTGTTCATCCGGAACCTTTGTTTAGAGGGTGTCAACCCCAAATGGGAACCTTTGGGAAAGCTTCTCCCAGAAAGGTAGGTGCCTTTGGTCAAAATACAACCCACATAATTCTCTATAGACCATTTTCAGTCCTGTAGTGGATGGTCTACATCATTTCATCAGATTCAGTGCGATCAATTTTGTAAGGTCTTGTTTTCCCCTTCAAATCTTAGAAATGGTCTGCATTTCAAAACAAAATGCAAATGGATTTTTCATTTTTAGTATTATACCTTAATATTGTCTTATGATAGCTACTGCTTTCTCCAAAAATCAGAATTCAAGATTCTTTAGAAGCTCTAAAGTATTTCTGGGTGAGCAAAGATAGCCACCGGCTTGCTGTCCTCCCGGAGAACAAGCCAACAGGAAACAGCTTTTCCTTGTATCAAAAAAAAAAGGAATTAGAAAAAATGCAATTTTTCTCAATAGTAAAAACTGTTAAAAAAAAAAAAAAAAACAACTGCACAGGGTGACTGATCTATGTTGGAGACTCTCTGGGTTAAGAAGACTAGAGGTCTTAAGGAGATTATGGTTTCATGAATTGTCTTTTGTGTTAAATTCAGGTTTCTTCAGGAGTCCAAATGCTCAAACAAAAACTCTCTTCTTCCTCATCTCTGTAGCTTCAACTTTTTGTTGATTCTCCACTTCCATTTGTTTGTTTTCCTATAACTAGAATCAATTCAATCTGAACAGTTCAGCTGACTTTTCAAGGAAGTTTTTTCTAGGCTGTGTTTCCCTTCTTTAAGATAAATGTGTGTACATGTGTCTAATTCGCTATTTCTCCAGTGAGTAGTGTACATCTCCTCTCTCCCTTCCAGTGTTGCATGAACTTGAAAGCTTGTCCTTGAAGGACAGTTTGCTCCACGAATAGACAGTCTTTGATAGGCATGTTCAGGAAATGCCATGAACTTCAAGTCCTCAGAGAAGCCTTTTGTTTTCAGGCTCCTGGAAGCAGTGGCAGGGTGAGGGATGGGGTGGGGATCTGCTCCTTTATAGAGTTTCTTCCTGTAAGGGTGTCACTCATGGGAACCTGGAACCCAGAGGCTTCTTGTCCCAGACAAGGAAGCTGCACTCCTCTTGGGTCTGTTCATCCGGAACCAGAGAGAGAAAGGGAGGTGAGATTAGGTTTTCATCCATGAGGTGTGTGTCAGATATGTGCCTTCTCTGGAGAAAGTGAGGTTGCAGAAAGGCGGGGGCTTTGCTAAGTAAAGCTATCTCCTGCAGAAAGAGTTTAGGTGCCTTTGGCTTCCATAGTGGGCAGTGAATACCAGCTGGATTGGTGGGTTTAAAAATTTTAATTCAGGGAATCTGTGTTGTCTGGTGTGATAGAAGGAAACCAAAACTCTGCAAGAAATACACAGGATCCCTAAGAGACATTCGTTTCTAAAATTCTCCCCCTAAGATTGTGAGTTTAAGGGGATATATATTCCCACCTTTAAACCTCAAGCTCCCAGATCTCGGCTGTGTCCTCCTGCACACAGATCTCTCCTGTGTCCTCCTCCTGTGGATTACATTATTGTTTAAAAAACAAACAAACAAACAAAAAACCCAAAAAACAGCAAACAGTCCAAGGAGTTCTTTCGCGGTTAGGAGCGAGTACAGACTTGACAGACGGACTTCCCTGCTTTCTCGCACCTGGCTCGCCCCTCTTGCCTTGGAGGGCACGGTGATACGAACGAGCGGCTTCGGCGTCTTCCGGGACCGCCTTTGAGGCTGCAGAGCCTCACCTGACTTTCTCAGAGAGACTACCGGCTCCATCCTCCGCCAGCAGAGGGTCCTGGGACCGGAGCGTGCGAGAGGGAGTGAGGCGGGAGCTGTTGCCCAGAACGAAAGCAAGAAGCTCCGCCAGACCCAGGCGCGCCGCCGAGAGCTCGAACTTTGGTGGGGTAAGGAATTTAGAGGCTGTTGAGCCGGTTTTTCTTGGAGACGCTGGGAGATGCGCGTGGGCCGCAAACTCCAGCCCAGGCGTGAAGTGGATTAGAGATGCACTCGGGGAACTGGGATGGCGGGGCCCTCAGGCGGGAGCGGCTCTGTCCGCAGCCCCGGTGCTGAAACAGGAGAGAAAGGGGCAAAGGCAAGGGCCAGCTCCGCTTCCACCCCGGCACACATACTTCCAACAGGGGTCAGAGGACTAGGAGCCGTCCCCTGCCTCCTAAGTCCATCGCACCCACTTCTACTCACGTCCCGCAGCCGCGCTGCGCCAAGTAGGGCTGAGCCGTCGAGGCTGGCGGCAGAAGAAGCTGGGCTCCGTCAGCAAAAGGATGTCCACCTGACACCGCCCTCGAGACACCTCCCCAAGATACCCTGAACCCGGAGGCCCCGCCTCCACGGCCGCCCTTCTGGCTTCAAAGCGGGGTCCCGAGCAGAGTCTCCCCAAGCGCGCGTGGCGCGCGGTCAAGTTGTGTCCACGACTTGGAGGGTGCAGGAGTCAAGGGGAACCCGGACGCAGGTCGGGGAACTGCCTCCACTGGACCCTACTCAGCCTTGAGGATCCAGAGACAGGTGGGCTGAGGAGGAGGCAAGGAATTAAAATTCTCTGGGGGAGTGAGCAGTCACTTTTTTTAATGATAAAATCATAATCCGCAATCTTGGCTGCTCCAGCTTTAGGGGCTTAATGCGCAGGAGCGAGAAGGGGCGGGGCGGTGAGGTAGGGCCCTCTGATCCTTCCCAATCCCCTAACCGGATAATCACACGGGCTCTCTGTCCTCGTCCCAGCTTTCCTCCCCAGCTCAGCCGCCACCCCCGCTGCCTATGCTCGAGGGGCGCAGGAGTCAAGGGGAACGCAGGACTCCTGCTCCCTCCAGCAACACCTCGCGCTCCCGTCGTCCTGGGCAAGGGCTGGATAACGGGAGGAAGGGCCGATTCCTTCTCTTCCTGTAAACCCCCAGTTCACAGCTGCCTTACTGTATGCTGTTGTTGAGACTTTAAACTGTGTCCTTCTGAAGTGGGTATCTCTAGTTAGACGCGGGATGTGGCCGAGGATGGATGGAGAGGGACAAGAGCCCCTGTCCGGGTCTCCGTGGCGGTGGCGATGGACAGGGTCCCGGAAGCATGAAGTTCTCTCGGTCAGGGTGAGGAATTCCGCCGGTGCAGCCCTGTGTCTGGTAACAGCCTGATGGTGGGCGCTCCTCCCCAAATCTTTCAGAGAGTGAAGCTGGGGTCTCACCTTCCCTGGTACCTCCAACCCTGGGCTCCAGCTTTCTGGGAGAGATCAATCTCTCTGAACCTGTCGCCAGCCTACCACACACATGCGGGCACGCACACGCTTTCATTCATAAAATGGGCAACTGTTATCATTGTCCACCTACCCGTCCGCAGCCGCGCTGCGCCAAGTAGGGCTACCCGAGGCTGGCGGCAGAAGAAGCTGGGCTCCGTCAGCAAAGGATGTCCACCTGACACCGCCCTCGAGACACCTCCCAAGATACCCTGAACCCGGAGGCCCGCCTCCACGGCCGCCCTTCTGGCTTCAAAGCGGGGTCCCGAGCAGAGTCTCCCCAAGCGCGCGTGGCGCGCGGTCAAGTGTGTCCACGACTTGGAGGTGCAGGAGTCAAGGGGAACCCGGACGCAGGTCGGGGAACTGCCTCCACTGGACCCTACTCAGCCTTGAGGATCCAGAGACAGGTGGGCTGAGGAGGAGGCAAGGAATTAAAATTCTCTGGGGGAGTGAGCAGTCACTTTTTTTTAATGATAAAATCATAATCCGCAATCTTGGCTGCTCCAGCTTTAGGGGCTTAATGCGCAGGAGCGAGAAGGGGCGGGGCGGTGAGGTAGGGCCCTCTGATCCTTCCCAATCCCCTAACCGGATAATCACACGGGCTCTCTGTCCTCGTCCCAGCTTTCCTCCCCAGCTCAGCCGCCACCCCCGCTGCCTATGCTCGAGGGGCGCAGGAGTCAAGGGGAACGCAGGACTCCTGCTCCCTCCAGCAACACCTCGCGCTCCCGTCGTCCTGGGCAAGGGCTGGATAACGGGAGGAAGGGCCGATTCCTTCTCTTCCTGTAAACCCCCAGTTCACAGCTGCCTTACTGTATGCTGTTGTTGAGACTTTAAACTGTGTCCTTCTGAAGTGGGTATCTCTAGTTAGACGCGGGATGTGGCCGAGGATGGATGGAGAGGGACAAGAGCAGAGAGGACCCAGAGCCCCTGTCCGGGTCTCCGTGGCGGTGGCGATGGACAGGGTCCCGGAAGCATGAAGTTCTCTCGGTCAGGGTGAGGAATTCCGCCGGTGCAGCCCTGTGTCTGGTAACAGCCTGATGGTGGGCGCTCCTCCCCAAATCTTTCAGAGAGTGAAGCTGGGGTCTCACCTTCCCTGGTACCTCCAACCCTGGGCTCCAGCTTTCTGGGAGAGATCAATCTCTCTGAACCTGTCGCCAGCCTACCACACACATGCGGGCACGCACACGCTTTCATTCATAAAAATGGGCAACTGTTATCATTGTCTAGGCAAGGGAGTGACATACTTCCTGAGTGAGAACTCACTGGAGGGGGCACTGGAAAGTCCGGCCAGGAGAAGGGAGGAGACTGCCGATCACAGGCCCTCTCTAAACCCAACAGCCCCTATCTAAGCACAAGTCTCGGATTCTTGAGAAGTCTGCCGGGTCAAGGGAGCCAGTTAGGATTTCACTGAACCTAGTGGCAACATTTTTGGCAGGGAGGGCATGTAGCAGGGAAGTCTGGAGCTTCCCTTACTTCCCACGAATGCCCAAGCACAGGCACTTTTCCTCTTCAGCCACAGTTCCCTCAGAAATGGGGGCTCTTGAGGGGTGTGGGATGCCAGGTGAAGGTTGCTGGTTGCTCTCTGGGTGAGTGGTTCTGCAAGATCTCTGTCACTTTAGCTGGGACTCTGGCCAGGACTGCGTGTGCCTCTTGCCTCTGATGCGCTTGTGTTTATGCCTTTCCTGTCCTCATGGCGGTGGTTGCTTCTTGTTGATTATGGGGCTGCCATGGTGACCCATCTCCCATCCCCATGGTGCCCAGGAGGTAAACAGTTGGAAGCTGCCAGGCTCTCCAGTAGCTCCCCCAGATCTTTCCCAGGCTGCAGGTTTCCTACTGTTGTGCAGGAAGGATGGCAATGATCAGCTGTTCCCCTCTCCCTGCCCCCAACACTGCCTAGTCTAGCCTGTTCACCTGAAACCCTCTCTAATCCCTGTGGCCTCCAGGTTGGGATGGGTCAGGCTTCTATTTCCGTCCTCCAATTACTACAGTGAGGTTGAGGGGAGGGGGATGGTTTTTCCTCTGACCTCCTATCTGCTGCTCACTGACTACTCCTGGGTACAGATCGCAAGACTAAGTAAGCCCCGTGGGAGACAGAATTAATTAGGCAAGCACAGTTCTTGGCCTCTGCACCTCCTGGTACAGAGTTGGCCTCCCCTCTGGACTGACACAGAGGTGGTAACAGTGCCCCTGGGTTGAGATGACAGACACGCCCACCCACCCCTGCGCCCCCAGGGGAGGACATAGAGGAGCTGAATCTGAGGAATTTCAACTGGTGAGCAAGAGGGGAAAAGTCTCTTAGGCAGAAGGACTAGCAGGAACGAAGACCCAAGTTTACTCTTAGAGGCTGGCCCAGCAGTGGCAGCACAGACTTACATTAGTAAGAGGGGTGGGGCAGCCCACAGAGGTTACCGCACGATGATTATCGCGAGATCCTGAGCGCGAGACCCAGAGCGTGACCCTTAGAGCTCCCTCTGACTTCCTAGCCGTCACACTAGCAGCCTTCCTCCTGGCAGAAGGTGTAGTGGGAGGTGAATGGCGGCCTTCTCCCCGGGACCCTTCAGGTCCTCCAGCCTGGGTGCCAGTGGTGAGCTGGGGCCCAGGGCGGACTGAGGGCTGTGTCCTGGAAGCTCCAGAACCCTCGTCACAGTCACTGGCTAGCAGAGCCAAGGCCTTGAGGCCATGGGAACCTCTCCCCCATCTGTGCCTCCTGAGGACCTGAGGGTCTTTGGAGGCCTCAGCAACTGGAGTATGTGGACACTGCCATTCAGGTACCAGCTTTAAACAGCTGCAGTCTTTCCGTTCAGGTTTCAAAAGTCAGTTCAAGGTAAATCAGTAGTCCACTCCAGGAGGTCACCAGAGGTCAAAGTTAAGTTGCAGGGACCTTGCACATCCTTACTTGAGGTCCAGCTCTGGGTGGGGGGATTCTTCTCAGCAAAGAGCAGTTCTCCTGAGCTGGGAATTGACCTGATGGGTATGGACCTGGCCCTGAGGCCTCTGGCTGGAGGACCCAGCCTGGCGCTGGACGAGCGCTCTGGCAGGACCTCCTCCTCTTAGCCAGAGCCTAGGCCTGGAAGGCGAGAGTTGAGCCTTGGAACCTTACCCCTTCTTGTCAGAACAGAGAATAACGTTTGCTTAGTGGAGGTTTACAGGAATCTCGTGACCCGATCATGGAGCAAAGGCATCACCTCACGAGGTTTGCAACAACTAATCATGCCATGCTCTCACCCTTCCTATAAAAAGGCTTTTCAGGGGGTTTGGAGGTTTTAAGGCATGAGCCACTTGTCTGCTTCAGTGGCTCTGCAATAAACCTTTCCTGCCCCAAACTCCAATGTGTTGGTTTTGGTATTGATTGGCCTCACTGTGCTTCTGGCAAATGGACTTGCGTTCATAATAGACTCAGAATATTTCAGCAGATTAGCCCACCGCCTATGCAGTTTGTCTGAGGTTCTGAGGCTTTGGAGAGGGGCCCTGCATCCCCGAGGGATGCTGCTGTCCAGAGTCTGCCCCTCAGCCCTCAGTGGGTCTGGAAGGGGGACTGAGAAACACAAGTCGGTACAAGAGTGCAGCTGCCTCTGGCTTGTTCACTGTCACACCCTCAACTGCCTGGTACAGTCCTGGCACATGCTTAGGGCTCAGTCCATTTCCGAAATAGTGAATGGATGAGTGGAAGGCAGCAGAGGGGAGAGATAACCCAGAGGACCTGGTGATGGTGGATCTGGGGACGTGAGGGAGAGGGAGGAGTGGAAGCTTATGGCAGTGTTAGCTGGGTGATTAGTTGACTCCAGTTGTGGTTCACGGGGCATTAGCTGGAACAGGACAGGAGGAGGAAGGGCATATTTGGGAGCAGAGGGATGGTGCCATTCAGGACAGTTTTGTACCAACAAAATCTCTTTCCTGGATATATGGCATCTTCCTCACATGGCCCACGCCCTGGACCTCATCTCATTCCCAAAGAGCTTCCTTTGTCCTTTTTCGGGCGGAGGGGGTACTGTGTAGCAAGCAGATCCTAGTTCCTCTACCAGGAGTTGAACCCATGCCTCCTGCAATGGAAGCTCAGAGTCTCAACCACTGGATTGGCAGAGGAGCCCCTCTTTTGTCCTTCCTTGAGGAACTTCACTCATTCCATCTTGTATTAGAATAATCCAGTGTGGGGGTTAAACCCAAACAGACTTGTTCCCCAGTCCTGCCACTGGGTGACTTTAAATAACCATTGTTAACTGTTGTTAACCATTCTGAGCCTGAGTTTCTTCCTGTGTAAACTGGTAGCAGCAGTTATAATATCTGCCTCATTGCATTGTTAGGAGAAAAAAATGAGGCAACTAGAGTGAATTTCTCAGCACAGTGCCTGCCATAGCAAGTGCTCAAACCTGGATCTGATCATTTTATAATTTGCTTTAATGACAGTGTACTACTTGTATAATCATACCCCAAATGTTAATTAAGGGGAAATACACACTTTACCTCCTGTGCCTACAGCTAGTCTTGGAGCCAGGTCTTTGGGGAAGGAAGGGAGGTCCTTTGCCTAGCCTTGATGACTGTGTGTACATGAGTGTGTGTGTGTGTGCGTGTGTGTAGGAGCAGATGGAATTCTGCAGAGAGCATCTGTAAGGCTGGCTACCGAGATCTGGGTTCACGAGCTCTAGTAACCTCTAGAAAGTAGTTTCATCCTCTTGGAATCTCAACCTGAGCAGCTGAATCTTATTACAAAGTAGTCATTTAGAAACTGAGTGCACTTAAAGCTCAGGAAACCAGAGTCCCATGAATTCTGAATCATCTCTGCAGAAAACTAAGACACTTTCCAAGCACCCAGCAAGCCTCTGTCTGGTGGTAGAGGAACAGAATTGATAGCCTTGTTATGATTTCAGTGAGTTCTCTTTCACCCTAAATCTCTTCTTGTTTGGGGGAGGAGTGTTAGCTTTTTTCTCAATCAGAAATTGAAAATCTACAGCTGGTGTGGGAGAGTTGCCCTTTGTGTGGATTGTAAAAATGCGCAGAGTTCAGAAGAAGTAGAACTCCACCCTCTGTATGGTACAGATCAACACTTTTCAATACTCTAAAAGGAAATGTTATCAGACATTTTCTTTTCTATCTTCCGTACCATCTTTGTCCCTGGCAGTCACTGATCTGTTGTCCACCCCAAGGGATTTGCCTATTCTGGATATTTCATATAAATTGAATTATACAATATGTGACATTTTGTGTCTGGCTTGTTTACATAGCATAATGTTTTCAAGATTCATCCATGTTGTTAGCAGGTGTCAATATTTTATCCTTTTTAATTACCAGATAAAATTCCACCTAGATAATATTTCATTATGTAGATATACAATATTTTGTTTATCCAGTTATCACTTGATGGACATTTAGGTTGTTCCTATTTGGGGTCTATTATGAATAATGCTGCTGTGAACATTGAAATACAAGATGTGTAGACATATGTTTTCATTTGGTATATGCCCGTGAGTAGAATTTCTGGGTCATATGGTGATTTTTAACATTTTGAGGAACTGCCCACTTGTTTTCCAAAGTGGCTGCTACCCAGCACTGTAGGAAGATTCCAGCTTCTCCATATCTTTACCAACACTTGTTATTATCTATTTATTTGTTAATTATAGCCCTTGTAGGCAGTGTGGAGTGGTGTCTCATTACAATTTTGACTTACATTTCTCCGTAACTAAATATATTAAGCATTTCTTCATGTACTTGAACATATGTATATCTCCTTAAGAGAAATGCCTCTTCAAATCCTTTGACCATTATTTAATTGGGTTACTTGTCTTCTTATTATTGAGTTGTAATAGTTCATTGACTCGGTGTACTAATGTCTGTTCTGGTCTCTGTGTTCTATGACTGGTTCACAGGTCAGAGTGATTCAGTGGCTCAGCACCGGAGATTTTCCCTTCTGCCCCGAAGTTCTCAGGTGAACTAGGAAAGAAGGGAAAGGCAATTAGAAATGTGCTTTAGACAAACTTTCCAAGGAACACAGACTTTGTGTGAGTTACTGACTTATCTTTGGAGTTTAATTTGATGTAGTGAGCCTGTCCAACCTAACACTGAGAATTGGCTGAGTGCTTTTGCCCACAGTGATGATGAGAAAGTTGAGTTGTGGAGGCTTGAAATGGCTGAAGTCCAAAGACAGGTTACTTCTGAGGAGATCAAAGACCCCAGGTGGAAACTATGATCTGTCCCAGCTGGAGAAAACAGAGACATGGACAAAGGTGTCCATCCAGCTGGACTGCAGGGCTCTCTTCTGAGTGGTATTCTTATTTGTTTGCATGGCTTTGGGTCCAGATTTGGTGCCTCCCTGATTGGACCTGCTAGGCCCTGATTGAGTAGGAATCATTAACCAGGGCAATGATCATTCACAAAGGACTCCTGTAGGTTAGAAGGGCATGGATACTGGGCTGCTGACACCTCTCTATTCGTGAGCTATTTACATTACCAGATAAAATTCCACCTAGATAATATTTCATTATGTAGATATACAATATTTTGTTTATCCAGTTATCACTTGATGGACATTTAGGTTGTTCCTTTTGGGGCTTTGAATAATGCTGCTGTGAACATTGAAATACAAGATGTGTAGACATATGTTTTCATTTGGTATATGCCCGTGAGTAGAATTTCTGGGTCATATGGTGATTTTTAACATTTTGAGGAACTGCCCACTTGTTTTCCAAAGTGGCTGCTACCCAGCACTGTAGGAAGATTCCAGCTTCTCCATATCTTTACCAACACTTGTTATTATCTATTTATTTGTTAATTATAGCCCTTGTAGGCAGTGTGGAGTGGTGTCTCATTACAATTTTGACTTACATTTCTCCGTAACTAAATATATTAAGCATTTCTTCATGTACTTGAACATATGTATATCTCCTTAAGAGAAATGCCTCTTCAAATCCTTTGACCATTATTTAATTGGGTTACTTGTCTTCTTATTATTGAGTTGTAATAGTTCATTGACTCGGTGTACTAATGTCTGTTCTGGTCTCTGTGTTCTATGACTGGTTCACAGGTCAGAGTGATTCAGTGGCTCAGCACCGGAGATTTTCCCTTCTGCCCCGAAGTTCTCAGGTGAACTAGGAAAGAAGGGAAAGGCAATTAGAAATGTGCTTTAGACAAACTTTCCAAGGAACACAGACTTTGTGTGAGTTACTGACTTATCTTTGGAGTTTAATTTGATGTAGTGAGCCTGTCCAACCTAACACTGAGAATTGGCTGAGTGCTTTTGCCCACAGTGATGATGAGAAAGTTGAGTTGTGGAGGCTTGAAATGGCTGAAGTCCAAAGACAGGTTACTTCTGAGGAGATCAAAGACCCCAGGTGGAAACTATGATCTGTCCCAGCTGGAGAAAACAGAGACATGGACAAAGGTGTCCATCCAGCTGGACTGCAGGGCTCTCTTCTGAGTGGTATTCTTATTTGTTTGCATGGCTTTGGGTCCAGATTTGGTGCCTCCCTGATTGGACCTGCTAGGCCCTGATTGAGTAGGAATCATTAACCAGGGCAATGATCATTCACAAAGGACTCCTGTAGGTTAGAAGGGCATGGATACTGGGCTGCTGACACCTCTCTATTGGTGAGCTACCGCCGGTGTTTGGAAAATGACCATGTGTCAAATGACATAAATTGAACCAGGACTGGTTTTCATGTTTAAGCCATAAACATGAAATAGGGGACAGAACAAGGACAATATTTTTTAGTATGAGAAGTTAGTCATCACAAATGGGCACCAAGATTTTTTCAGAAGCACATTTCAATTTAGAAAAAAAGGAGATGGGCTTCACATGTTTTGACTTCCTTTGTGGCTTACTTGTTCTCTCTCTCATAAATTCCCATCCATTCTATAATAGGATATAAATGTTCAGCGTGATTCATTCACAGAAGTGTTGTGAGGATCAAATGAGTTTAATACACACTAAAGCTATCAGAACAGTCCCCGGCAAAGAATAAAGGCTCGAACATACACTGTTGTAATTATCAGTGTTATCCTTGTAGTTACTCACTATTTAGCAGCTTTTTAGGGGGAATGGTTCCAAGGAAGAGAATAAGAGTCTTAGAAGAGAAAGAGAAGGGGAAACCACCCCAAGTGTACATTATCAAACTAATCACCACTCTGGGCAGCTGGTTAGATCTTTCTAGGGCTTCTCCAAAGAGTCATGTAGAATATACGTCCAAATTGTCTTCCTGAGGGGACAGAAGAAGGGAATATCTACCGTGGCTCCAGATTCTATTATCAAGGGTTACTCAAGGAGGGTTAGCTCTCTAGCACTTCTGGGTTTGCACACGTGGCAGAATGGCCTCAGAACATGGTGGACTGGGGAGATTTGATCTCTGGTACACATCTATGGCTTGCTCCCTTCTTTCCCCCTAGGATCCACCCCAAGTCACAGGAGGACTTTCACATATGCATGTGGACACTGCCCACAGCTCCAAGCTCCATTTAGTCCTCCCTCACAACAGCTCCTCCTGAGCCACCCGGAGGTAGAAAAGCGTGCACATCAACACACTTCTCAGGAAGAGAGACCTGAGAAGAGGCCCTGGCGGCTTTAGAGCTAGTCTACAGCCCGTTGGGCAGAGAATTTGGGGTCCAGGACATCCAGAGCATAGCGTAGGACATGGGGGGGGGTTAGGGGCTTAGGACATTGGACCTGCTAGGCCCTGATTGAGTAGGAATCATTAACCAGGGCAATGATCATTCACAAAGGACTCCTGTAGGTTAGAAGGGCATGGATACTGGGCTGCTGACACCTCTCTATTGGTGAGCTACCGCCGGTGTTTGGAAAATGACCATGTGTCAAATGACATAAATTGAACCAGGACTGGTTTTCATGTTTAAGCCATAAACATGAAATAGGGGACAGAACAAGGACAATATTTTTTAGTATGAGAAGTTAGTCATCACAAATGGGCACCAAGATTTTTTCAGAAGCACATTTCAATTTAGAAAAAAAGGAGATGGGCTTCACATGTTTTGACTTCCTTTGTGGCTTACTTGTTCTCTCTCTCATAAATTCCCATCCATTCTATAATAGGATATAAATGTTCAGCGTGATTCATTCACAGAAGTGTTGTGAGGATCAAATGAGTTTAATACACACTAAAGCTATCAGAACAGTCCCCGGCAAAGAATAAAGGCTCGAACATACACTGTTGTAATTATCAGTGTTATCCTTGTAGTTACTCACTATTTAGCAGCTTTTTAGGGGGAATGGTTCCAAGGAAGAGAATAAGAGTCTTAGAAGAGAAAGAGAAGGGGAAACCACCCCAAGTGTACATTATCAAACTAATCACCACTCTGGGCAGCTGGTTAGATCTTTCTAGGGCTTCTCCAAAGAGTCATGTAGAATATACGTCCAAATTGTCTTCCTGAGGGGACAGAAGAAGGGAATATCTACCGTGGCTCCAGATTCTATTATCAAGGGTTACTCAAGGAGGGTTAGCTCTCTAGCACTTCTGGGTTTGCACACGTGGCAGAATGGCCTCAGAACATGGTGGACTGGGGAGATTTGATCTCTGGTACACATCTATGGCTTGCTCCCTTCTTTCCCCCTAGGATCCACCCCAAGTCACAGGAGGACTTTCACATATGCATGTGGACACTGCCCACAGCTCCAAGCTCCATTTAGTCCTCCCTCACAACAGCTCCTCCTGAGCCACCCGGAGGTAGAAAAGCGTGCACATCAACACACTTCTCAGGAAGAGAGACCTGAGAAGAGGCCCTGGCGGCTTTAGAGCTAGTCTACAGCCCGTTGGGCAGAGAATTTGGGGGTCCAGGACATCCAGAGCATAGCGTAGGACATGGGGCAGGGCTCTGGGTTGGCACATCCCCCTGGTCTCATGGGCTGTGGCTTGAGGAGCATCAGAGTGAGCCTTTGAAAGAATGGGGCCCCAGGCAGGGACCCTACTGCTCAGGTCAGAAAACAATGCCAGTTCTTTTCTACCCACGAACTTTACACTACTGGACTCTGGGTCAGACAGATCTTTGCTAACCTTGGCCCAGGCTGTAAGCGACATTAGGGAAGCTGTTCACCTGTCCAGTTTCTTCACTGAAAAGGGGAAGGAAGAGGGAGGCTATTTGAGGATTAAAGGACAGTGTTGCACAAGCACCTATCTTGTGCCTGGCATATAGGGCATCTCCACAGGGGGCAGATCTTTGGGGGTCCAGAGTGCTGCCTCCATTCAGTGGCCTCTGGGGTCAGAGTCTGAACCCAGGGTGGAGGGGGCAGTTCAGGGAAAGGGCCCAGACTGGAGGCAAACCTTTTTTGTTTGGACAATTTTTCTGGAAATGTACAGAGTAATTTGATAGGTTTCCATAAAGTCCCAAACTTCTTTAAGAGTTTCTCTAGTTCCCACTGGGCCATAAGCTCCTGGAGGACAGAGCTGCATATTGTCTTCTAATAAAACCCTAGTTCTTAGCATATCGCCTGGCTTAGTTAAAGATATCACTGAATGAGGGCTTCTCTGTCTTCCCTGGTGGTCCAGTGAGTAGAGTCCGTCTTGCGGTGCACAGGGCTCCAGTTCAATCCCTGGCCAGGTAAGATCCCACGTGCTGTGGAGCGGCTGGACTGGTGTGTCCAATTATGAGTCAGTGCTCTGGAGCGCATGCGCCCAGAGGCGGTGCTCTGCAGTGAGAGAGGCAACTGCAATGGGAGGCCTGCACATGCCAAAGAATAAAAAGATTGATGGAAATAAATATAAATAAAAAAGGCAAGGGGAAAAGGGAAAAAAAATCACTGGATGGATGATTTCAAATTAGGTGTATTTTTTTTAATAATTGTTTTTTAAATAATTGTTTTTTTGGCTATGCTGGGTCTTCACTGCTGCTTGGGCTTTTCTCTAGTTGTAGCAAGCAGGGGCTACTCTCTAGTTAAGGTGTGTAGACTTCTCATTGCAGTGACTTCTTATTGCGGAACACAGGCTGTAGTGCACAGACTCAACAGTCGTGGCTCACAGGCTTAGCTGCTCCACGGCATGTGGGATCTTTCCCGGGTCAGAGATTGAACCTGTGTCTCCTGCAATGGCAGGCTGATTCTTTACCAGTGAGCCACCAGGAAAGCCCCTTGGTATATTTCTCTTAATGGGAGATTCTTCTTTCATGTGTTGGCTTCACAGTTTCCACAGACATCTCAAACTGGAATCCTTTTCCTCAGCCCTGCTCCTCCCCAGCTCTGACCTCTGTGGGCAGCACCACCGACCCCCATGCCAGCAGTCGTGGCAGCATGACTCCTCTTCATCACCCCCTATCTTGATCAGTTACCATGTTCAGGTGCTTCTCTCCATGTGGTAGTTTTTTCATTTATTTGATTCACTGCCCCAAACCTAGTTCAGGCAACTCTTCTCTCTTCCCTGAGATACTGCAGCATTTAGTTGCTCACACACTCTCATGCTTCCTAAATATATCCTCCCCAGGGCAGCCAGAGTGGTCTTTGCACATAACCACATCCACACTAGGCTCAGAGTAGAGCCCGAGCTCTTGACACAACCAGCAGAACCCTCTGATACCCGTCAGCTGCCCCACTTTTTTAGAACGTTTTTGAGGGCACCGAGTGTGACACAAAATCACTGAATGAGGGCTTCTCTGTCTTCCCTGGTGGTCCAGTGAGTAGAGTCCGTCTTGCGGTGCACAGGGCTCCAGTTCAATCCCTGGCCAGGTAAGATCCCACGTGCTGTGGAGCGGCTGGACTGGTGTGTCCAATTATGAGTCAGTGCTCTGGAGCGCATGCGCCCAGAGGCGGTGCTCTGCAGTGAGAGAGGCAACTGCAATGGGAGGCCTGCACATGCCAAAGAATAAAAAGATTGATGGAAATAAATATAAATAAAAAAGGCAAGGGGAAAAGGGAAAAAAAATCACTGGATGGATGATTTCAAATTAGGTGTATTTTTTTTAATAATTGTTTTTTAAATAATTGTTT
Source organism: Tragulus kanchil (assembly GCA_022376925.1). Classification (NCBI taxonomy): domain Eukaryota; kingdom Metazoa; phylum Chordata; class Mammalia; order Artiodactyla; family Tragulidae; genus Tragulus; species Tragulus kanchil. The sequence goes on from JAIOJX010000029.1 coordinate 98,040,136, forward strand.
TTTTGGCTATGCTGGGTCTTCACTGCTGCTTGGGCTTTTCTCTAGTTGTAGCAAGCAGGGGCTACTCTCTAGTTAAGGTGTGTAGACTTCTCATTGCAGTGACTTCTTATTGCGGAACACAGGCTGTAGTGCACAGACTCAACAGTCGTGGCTCACAGGCTTAGCTGCTCCACGGCATGTGGGATCTTTCCGGATCAGAGATTGAACCTGTGTCTCCTGCAATGGCAGGCTGATTCTTTACCAGTGAGCCACCAGGAAAGCCCCTTGGTATATTTCTCTTAATGGGAGATTCTTCTTTCATGTGTTGGCTTCACAGTTTCCACAGACATCTCAAACTGGAATCCTTTTCCTCAGCCCTGCTCCTCCCCAGCTCTGACCTCTGTGGGCAGCACCACCGACCCCCATGCCAGCAGTCGTGGCAGCATGACTCCTCTTCATCACCCCCTATCTTGATCAGTTACCATGTTCAGGTGCTTCTCTCCATGTGGTAGTTTTTTCATTTATTTGATTCACTGCCCCAAACCTAGTTCAGGCAACTCTTCTCTCTTCCCTGAGATACTGCAGCATTTAGTTGCTCACACACTCTCATGCTTCCTAAATATATCCTCCCCAGGGCAGCCAGAGTGGTCTTTGCACATAACCACATCCACACTAGGCTCAGAGTAGAGCCCGAGCTCTTGACACAACCAGCAGAACCCTCTGATACCCGTCAGCTGCCCCACTTTAAGATCCTTGAGAACAGCCTTTGTTTTTTATTGCATCTACTGTGGTCAGCCAGAAGTGAGGTGACACATATGAACACAATTTTGAAAAGTCAAAATAATTTTTTTATCCATTTTGAGAAAATTTTGATTAAATCATGGACTTAAGTTATCAAGCATCAGAGATGAACCAGGACTATCTGAGCCAATGTCTGCCCCTCCCTGAGTAACTTGTGGTGGACAGGACCACATCCAAGTTGGGTGCTTTGGTGCGGGACTCTGGGCTCCTTTCACCAACTTTCCTCACCTGCATTGGCAGGCAGATTCTTCATTGGTGCCAGGGCTATTCTCTAGTTGTGGTGCATGAGTTTCTCATTGCAGTGACTTTTCTTGTTACAGAGCATAGGCTTTAGAGAACAGACTTCAATAGTTGCAGCATATGGGCTCAGCAGTTGCAGCTCCTAGGTTCTAGAACACAGGCTCAGTAGTTGTAGCACCTGGCCTCCATTGCACCACAGCATGTGAACTCTTCCTGGACCAGGGATCGAACCCATGTCTCCTGCATTGGAAGGCAGATTCTTTACCACTGAGCCACCAGGAAAGTCCAGGAAAGCCAGAGTTAAGAGGGATAGAGCATCACTGAAAAGAATTATGAGGGTTTAGTTTTCTTACACCAGATACCGAGTTCATTCATTTGTTGGATCAGCATTTAATTCTGAGCAGCTGTCAGCATGCAGATTATACAAAGGAGTAAGAGACCGTGGTTGTGCTTCCGAATGAAGAAGAACCTAGAGAGAGTCAATTATAACACTGTGTGGTGGGAGCTGTGAGAGAAATGGAGGACACGTGGGCCAGGGCTTGTCAGGGGGGCAGCCCTCCCATACGATCTGAGTGTGCAGTTACTTTCTCATCCTGATGACATATCTGCCTCATGTTCATGTTTCAGCAGCCACCTCGGGGCCGAATGTGACAGACCAAGAAGATGGCCAAGATTAGCACCCAATACTCCCACCCTCCATTTAGTTTCTTATTTCCCCCAACTTCTCCCCGAGATACTGCAGCATTTAGTTGCTCACACTCTCATGCTTCCTAAATATATCCTCCCCAGGGCAGCCAGAGTGGTCTTTGCACATAACCACATCCACACTAGGCTCAGAGTAGAGCCCGAGCTCTTGACACAACCAGCAGAACCCTCTGATACCCGTCAGCTGCCCCACTTTAAGATCCTTGAGAACAGCCTTTGTTTTTTATTGCATCTACTGTGGTCAGCCAGAAGTGAGGTGACACATATGAACACAATTTTGAAAAGTCAAAATAATTTTTTTATCCATTTTGAGAAAATTTTGATTAAATCATGGACTTAAGTTATCAAGCATCAGAGATGAACCAGGACTATCTGAGCCAATGTCTGCCCCTCCCTGAGTAACTTGTGGTGGACAGGACCACATCCAAGTTGGGTGCTTTGGTGCGGGACTCTGGGCTCCTTTCACCAACTTTCCTCACCTGCATTGGCAGGCAGATTCTTCATTGGTGCCAGGGCTATTCTCTAGTTGTGGTGCATGAGTTTCTCATTGCAGTGACTTTTCTTGTTACAGAGCATAGGCTTTAGAGAACAGACTTCAATAGTTGCAGCATATGGGCTCAGCAGTTGCAGCTCCTAGGTTCTAGAACACAGGCTCAGTAGTTGTAGCACCTGGCCTCCATTGCACCACAGCATGTGAACTCTTCCTGGACCAGGGATCGAACCCATGTCTCCTGCATTGGAAGGCAGATTCTTTACCACTGAGCCACCAGGAAAGTCCAGGAAAGCCAGAGTTAAGAGGGATAGAGCATCACTGAAAAGAATTATGAGGGTTTAGTTTTCTTACACCAGATACCGAGTTCATTCATTTGTTGGATCAGCATTTAATTCTGAGCAGCTGTCAGCATGCAGATTATACAAAGGAGTAAGAGACCGTGGTTGTGCTTCCGAATGAAGAAGAACCTAGAGAGAGTCAATTATAACACTGTGTGGTGGGAGCTGTGAGAGAAATGGAGGACACGTGGGCCAGGGCTTGTCAGGGGGGCAGCCCTCCCATACGATCTGAGTGTGCAGTTACTTTCTCATCCTGATGACATATCTGCCTCATGTTCATGTTTCAGCAGCCACCTCGGGGCCGAATGTGACAGACCAAGAAGATGGCCAAGATTAGCACCCAATACTCCCACCCCTCCAGGACCCAACTCGCGGTCAGGACCACGGACAGAGATCTCAATCGTATGGAAAATGGTCTCAGCAGGTAGGATGGGTTCTCCAGGAATGGACACCTTAGCCTGCAGGCAGGCACAGGTTGGGGGCATGGAAGCAGAGGTGGGGGGGGGGGTGCGGGGCGGCTTCATGACTCCTCCCAACCCACACTGAAGTAGTTTTTAATTCTCATTTTAAAGATGTGGGAAAATAAGGCTCCAAAAGTTACATAGCTTCTGGAACACAAGCAAATGATGATTAAAATGCAGCAGATTAAACACTATTGCAAAAACATACCTGAACCTCCACACTTTCCCTTTATCGGGCTCTGTCTGTGTACCAGTCACTGCCCTGGGCCCTGGAGTGAAGTACACATCAGGTGCCCTGTCCCTCACTTCCAAGTCCATGGTCAGGACTCAGCCATGCTGATGAGCATGGAGGAATTGGCCATGCCTGCCAGCAAAGCCATCAGTCCCATCAGTGATGTCTGACACAGGCAGTCCTCTGGAAATCTGGGGCCTCTACTTCAAGTCCTGTTCCTAACTTACTGGGAGACCTGGAAAAATGCACTAAACCCTCTATGCCTCAGATTCTTCAACTTAAAATGGAGCAACATTGACAAATGGGAGAGTACCTGCTTGGTACAGATGGACTTACATTTCTATGCTTCTTAAATTCTCAATGAGTTGATTGAGTTAAACCAGGAGAAACTTTATTTCCAATATTTATGTTATTTTTGTCCCACATATATAGCACTGAAAACGTCCCCTGCCCATGGAAATTGTGTATGATTTGATTGCCAAAAATGCTATAACAGTCCCTCAGTTCTCACATCCCTGGCCCCGGCCCTCCTCCATCATTGCTCCTCACTCACTTGTGTATATCTCTTACTCTCCCAGAGGAAGATCTCATTTTTTTCCACGTCCAGGTTCTTTGTCCCAGGTCCTTAGCAAGCCCTGCTTAGGAGTGATGGACAACAGTTTCCTATCACTGCAAACTTATGCAGTCTTTGGGTCTCCACCTTCTGGGATTCAGGCAAGAAAGGAAAATCGCAAAGCTTGCCAACAGATATGCATTCTCTCCCACTCTTGAGAGCTACTGCAGAGACCCAGGAAATTTGATATGACTCAGGGGCATCAGAAATTCTCACCCTACTCAAATCTCTCCTGGCTAACTAGTTGGCTGTCAATACCAGTGTTCCACAAGTGAGGCCTCCTTCCTTTGGCTTAAGGCATTGCCCTTATTTAAAAGGAAAAAGAACACTCTTAGGACAGTTATCTGCTATTAAAACTTTTTAATAGTTTCTTTCCCACATCAGAGCTAATAAAAGCCCCTGAAGAGGGGCTTCCAAGAAGGTTGCAATTTAGGGGAGAAAAGGCCCAAGTGGAACTTTCCTGGTCGTTCAGCAGCTGAGACTCTGCACTCCCAATACAGGGGGCCAGGCTTTCCCCCCTGCTCAGGGAACTAGATCCCACATGCTGCAACTAGGAGTTCTCATGCTGAAGTTGAATGTCTCACATGCTGCAACAAAGATCAAATATCCTGCATTCTACAGCTAAGACCCACCACAGCCAAGTAAATTAAAAAAATATATTAAGGTCCAAACATGGGGCACAGAAAGTAAGTCAATCTCCTTGGCTGCCCTAGGGCTTCTAAGATCTCAGGCCCCTGGGAAAACAACAGAGGCTGTCTACTTCAAGTCCTGTAAAAAGGGAAAAGCACTAAACCCTCTATGCCTCAGATTCTTCAACTTAAAATGGAGCAACATTGACAAATGGGAGAGTACCTGCTTGGTACAGATGGACTTACATTTCTATGCTTCTTAAATTCTCAATGAGTTGATTGAGTTAAACCAGGAGAAACTTTATTTCCAATATTTATGTTATTTTTGTCCCACATATATAGCACTGAAAACGTCCCCTGCCCATGGAAATTGTGTATGATTTGATTGCCAAAAATGCTATAACAGTCCCTCAGTTCTCACATCCCTGGCCCCGGCCCTCCTCCATCATTGCTCCTCACTCACTTGTGTATATCTCTTACTCTCCCAGAGGAAGATCTCATTTTTTTCCACGTCCAGGTTCTTTGTCCCAGGTCCTTAGCAAGCCCTGCTTAGGAGTGATGGACAACAGTTTCCTATCACTGCAAACTTATGCAGTCTTTGGGTCTCCACCTTCTGGGATTCAGGCAAGAAAGGAAAATCGCAAAGCTTGCCAACAGATATGCATTCTCTCCCACTCTTGAGAGCTACTGCAGAGACCCAGGAAATTTGATATGACTCAGGGGCATCAGAAATTCTCACCCTACTCAAATCTCTCCTGGCTAACTAGTTGGCTGTCAATACCAGTGTTCCACAAGTGAGGCCTCCTTCCTTTGGCTTAAGGCATTGCCCTTATTTAAAAGGAAAAAGAACACTCTTAGGACAGTTATCTGCTATTAAAACTTTTTAATAGTTTCTTTCCCACATCAGAGCTAATAAAAGCCCCTGAAGAGGGGCTTCCAAGAAGGTTGCAATTTAGGGGAGAAAAGGCCCAAGTGGAACTTTCCTGGTCGTTCAGCAGCTGAGACTCTGCACTCCCAATACAGGGGGCCAGGCTTTCCCCCCTGCTCAGGGAACTAGATCCCACATGCTGCAACTAGGAGTTCTCATGCTGAAGTTGAATGTCTCACATGCTGCAACAAAGATCAAATATCCTGCATTCTACAGCTAAGACCCACCACAGCCAAGTAAATTAAAAAAATATATTAAGGTCCAAACATGGGGCACAGAAAGTAAGTCAATCTCCTTGGCTGCCCTAGGGCTTCTAAGATCTCAGGCTCCATGGGAAAACAACAGAGGCTGTCAGGATTAGGGAACATTTGAAACAACATGGAACTTTTTGCCATTGCTCCCTTTTGCCTCTAGTGGGACAGAGCCAGAGCTTCCAGACTCCCTGGGGTCTCAGTCCGGCTCCTCCCAGTGGGAGAGTCAAGAGAAGGCAGGCTGCACAGGCCAGCTGGGGCTCCCGCCCAGAATACTTGCTTGACCCAATACCCCCACCATGGGCCAGCTCTGCCCAACTCATCCCAGCTCTGCCTCAGCAGGTGGCCGGCAACCCAGTCTGACTTGAGGGCTGTTCAAGCGCCTCTGGCTTCCGAGAGCCTTGCTGTGGGTTCAGACTGGGTCCACACACACTCAAGAGGATGGTCAGCGACATAGACAGGGACTCTGATGTGCTGCCCTTGGACAGTCCTCTCTGCCATCTCCCCTGGGTGAGGCCGTGCCCGCCCCTCCCTGCTCCTCATCCATGGTCCTGCGTGGTGACTGACAGCACAAGCTCAAGGTCACACTGCCAGGTTGGAAAACTGGCTCTGAAAAGCTGCTTAACAGCTCCAGGCCTCAGTTTCCTCATCTGCAAAATGTCTGACCTCAGAGAGTGGTAGCGAGGTTAAAGTGGGGTGAAGCTCATAGCCCAGCCTCTGCCATGCAGTAAGTGCTTAATTAGCTCTCCCTGCTGGTCTTGGAGTTGCTGCCCCTCCATGGGCCTTCTTTGTGTCCCAGGCTGAAGCCTTCTCCACCTCCTCTGACCTCAGTCCCAGCTCTCCTGACATCTGGAAGGACTATTTCCTATCTGCATCCACACCAGGCTGTCTCAGCCTGACCAACAGCCAAGTCTCTCTGAACCCCACTTGGGGCCATGCCCAGTGACACATGTGATGAGAGTTTGTTGACAGATTAGTACACAATCCCATGGAAACACTAGAAAGATCTCAAAAAGAGAGAGAAAAGCTTCCTTTATGAGAAGCATTATCTCACAGAGGCAGGAGTGGGTTAACAGAAGTTTCCAGAATGGTTCCTTAGCATCACTGAGGATTAAGAATAGGAGTTCAGGCTGGGGGCAGAGCAGCCTTGAGCCAGAAAGCTGGGTCCATGCCCCTCCCCTGCTTCCCAGAACAGCCCAACATCTGTCTATGCACAGACCAGTTTTCCCTGTAAGATTTATTTGACCAAAAGATTCTGGCATATTCACATAAAAATTTTAAAGCTCCAAATCACTATCTTGAAGGAGGAAATGGAGTCTAAATGAATCACAGATCTCAGCCTTGAAATTCCAATCCTTTTAGAAAGCTTTTGGGAGAAATAATTAGGAATGTGTGTCCTTAAATATGAACTGCACTTTGTCCTCAATGATATGATGCAGCTGTGATGGGTATCTGTGGGCTGGTTGACCCTTTGCTGAGCACCCTCCAAAGGGGAAGATATCATCCTCCTGTCCCCTGAGACATCTCTACTCCCAGATCTTTTATCAGATTGGAGACCCAGGTTCCTATTTCTCTTTTTAAGTCATTGAGATCATTTTCCTAGTGAAGAGTCATAAGAAAGAATGAAAGTGCTTCCTTTGAACAACAACAACAACAAAAAATTAAATTTACACCTTGAAAAGACCAGAAATAAAAATAGCTTATATTTTGCTTTTACTATTCAGATCTGTCTCATTGACTGGTTTGCTTAAGAGCTCTCTGGCTTATTTTTACAGGTAATGCATAAAGACTTCAGAACCTGCTGCAGAGATTTGCAGGGGCTAGGATCTGATGCTTAGCCCCAAGTTAATTAGCTCTCCCTGCTGGTCTTGGAGTTGCTGCCCCTCCATGGGCCTTCTTTGTGTCCCAGGCTGAAGCCTTCTCCACCTCCTCTGACCTCAGTCCCAGCTCTCCTGACATCTGGAAGGACTATTTCCTATCTGCATCCACACCAGGCTGTCTCAGCCTGACCAACAGCCAAGTCTCTCTGAACCCCACTTGGGGCCATGCCCAGTGACACATGTGATGAGAGTTTGTTGACAGATTAGTACACAATCCCATGGAAACACTAGAAAGATCTCAAAAAGAGAGAGAAAAGCTTCCTTTATGAGAAGCATTATCTCACAGAGGCAGGAGTGGGTTAACAGAAGTTTCCAGAATGGTTCCTTAGCATCACTGAGGATTAAGAATAGGAGTTCAGGCTGGGGGCAGAGCAGCCTTGAGCCAGAAAGCTGGGTCCATGCCCCTCCCCTGCTTCCCAGAACAGCCCAACATCTGTCTATGCACAGACCAGTTTTCCCTGTAAGATTTATTTGACCAAAAGATTCTGGCATATTCACATAAAAATTTTAAAGCTCCAAATCACTATCTTGAAGGAGGAAATGGAGTCTAAATGAATCACAGATCTCAGCCTTGAAATTCCAATCCTTTTAGAAAGCTTTTGGGAGAAATAATTAGGAATGTGTGTCCTTAAATATGAACTGCACTTTGTCCTCAATGATATGATGCAGCTGTGATGGGTATCTGTGGGCTGGTTGACCCTTTGCTGAGCACCCTCCAAAGGGGAAGATATCATCCTCCTGTCCCCTGAGACATCTCTACTCCCAGATCTTTTATCAGATTGGAGACCCAGGTTCCTATTTCTCTTTTTAAGTCATTGAGATCATTTTCCTAGTGAAGAGTCATAAGAAAGAATGAAAGTGCTTCCTTTGAACAACAACAACAACAAAAAATTAAATTTACACCTTGAAAAGACCAGAAATAAAAATAGCTTATATTTTGCTTTTACTATTCAGATCTGTCTCATTGACTGGTTTGCTTAAGAGCTCTCTGGCTTATTTTTACAGGTAATGCATAAAAGACTTCAGAACCTGCTGCAGAGATTTGCAGCTAGGACTGAGGGCACCCCAAGCCCCAGGCCAATCTCCTGGTATAGCTATTTCAAATGAGCTCTTGAGCATAGGGGGCTGTGTCCTACAGAAGAGGCGGCTTCTTAGTTCTGCTTCCTGAGCAGAGCCCAAAGCAATTATCACAAAAGAAAACCATTTTCCACCGCTTCCCTAGGACCAAAGACAAAATTACAGTGACTTCCAGGTCCCTGGTCACATGTAGCTGGGGCAGTACCTGCCCATCACTGTAGTTCCTCAGGGCTTGAGAGAGAGAGAGAAGAAAATTAAGGTGTCCTACTCTCCACTGTTGTTCTAAAAGGTCAAACATGTTCACTCTCTGTTCATTCTCACGTCACCTAAGTCCCTAGAGAAAGAGACCAGATCCACAGAGCACAAAGTTAATTACCAATTCCCATTCTGATGAGAACCTCTGTTCCCTCCCAGTGACAAAAAAGCCTCACCTCATAGACATGAATTCCTCTGCATAAATAAATATAAAAGATGAGCTTTACATGTTGAAAATGGCCCTGTCTTTCAAAACAGTCACTTCCTGTGTCTCACCAGTTGCCTTTGTTCTTTCAAATTACCAACTTCATGGGGCTTCTTCCTGAAAAGGCATCATTGCCACTGAGAGCTGGAGCCTGCAGGTGGGAGGCGGCGTCAGGCTGTCCTGGCCTGGTATGCTCCTTCTACAGAGACCGAGGCCTGTCAAGCCCTCAGTCAGCTCCCGGCAGGATGGAGCCTGGCCGTGGTTTCCCACCTCTGTATTTCCCTGGGAGATTTTGGATCCCGAGTCTTGCAGGGATTGCCAGAAGGTTCTACCTTTCGGCCATACCTGTGTGTCCTTGGGGTCTCAAAGTGTCATCTCAGACATTTAGTTCTACTCCTCCCACCCCATCTCCCTGTCTCCCCTTCCATGTACCCTGTAAAATCAGTTTCTCTGAGGAGCTTAAATATTCCCAGGCGTTTAACAAGGTTAGAGATTCTGGAGCTAGAAAAAAGACATCAGGGTAGAACTTTGGGCATCAGGAACCAAGTTGAGGAGATGCATGAAGAAGAAAAGGCCCCTTGGTCCCTTGAACTTAGTTCTTCTTAGAGACTTTCCTGGTGATTCAGTGGTTCATTCTGTGCTTCTGTTGAATGGATTCTATTCCTGGTTGGGAACTAAGATCCCAAGTGTCACAAGATGCAGCCAAAAAAGAAGGTTGGGGATCCTTCCTATACTTCACAGCTAAATGCGCCTTTCTGAATTTGGGTGTTTAAATATTTAAATCAATGTGAAATCAACTTTTCCTTTGTTTCCTTAACAAAGACCAGGAAAATTGACACCCAGCTAATAGATGCTGGGGTAGGGATGCGAACCCAGGCCTCTAATTAAGGTGTCCTACTCTCCACTGTTGTTCTAAAAGGTCAAACATGTTCACTCTCTGTTCATTCTCACGTCACCTAAGTCCCTAGAGAAAGAGACCAGATCCACAGAGCACAAAGTTAATTACCAATTCCCATTCTGATGAGAACCTCTGTTCCCTCCCAGTGACAAAAAAGCCTCACCTCATAGACATGAATTCCTCTGCATAAATAAATATAAAAGATGAGCTTTACATGTTGAAAATGGCCCTGTCTTTCAAAACAGTCACTTCCTGTGTCTCACCAGTTGCCTTTGTTCTTTCAAATTACCAACTTCATGGGGCTTCTTCCTGAAAAGGCATCATTGCCACTGAGAGCTGGAGCCTGCAGGTGGGAGGCGGCGTCAGGCTGTCCTGGCCTGGTATGCTCCTTCTACAGAGACCGAGGCCTGTCAAGCCCTCAGTCAGCTCCCGGCAGGATGGAGCCTGGCCGTGGTTTCCCACCTCTGTATTTCCCTGGGAGATTTTGGATCCCGAGTCTTGCAGGGATTGCCAGAAGGTTCTACCTTTCGGCCATACCTGTGTGTCCTTGGGGTCTCAAAGTGTCATCTCAGACATTTAGTTCTACTCCTCCCACCCCATCTCCCTGTCTCCCCTTCCATGTACCCTGTAAAATCAGTTTCTCTGAGGAGCTTAAATATTCCCAGGCGTTTAACAAGGTTAGAGATTCTGGAGCTAGAAAAAAGACATCAGGGTAGAACTTTGGGCATCAGGAACCAAGTTGAGGAGATGCATGAAGAAGAAAAGGCCCCTTGGTCCCTTGAACTTAGTTCTTCTTAGAGACTTTCCTGGTGATTCAGTGGTTCATTCTGTGCTTCTGTTGAATGGATTCTATTCCTGGTTGGGAACTAAGATCCCAAGTGTCACAAGATGCAGCCAAAAAAGAAGGTTGGGGATCCTTCCTATACTTCACAGCTAAATGCGCCTTTCTGAATTTGGGTGTTTAAATATTTAAATCAATGTGAAATCAACTTTTCCTTTGTTTCCTTAACAAAGACCAGGAAAATTGACACCCAGCTAATAGATGCTGGGGTAGGGATGCGAACCCAGGCCTCTGGACTCCCCGCTCCGCTGCCTCCCTTCCAGTGGGTGTCCAGGCCACATGCAGTGGCTCTCCCTGCTGCCAGCTGCAGACCTACTGTGAAATCTGGAGTGAGTTCTGTCCCCTACCCACCTATAAGCCCTGACATCATGGGCCTGGAAACCTTTGCTGTGGATGCAAGTAAACCTGCTCTCAGAATGTGCCCCCACATGATAAGCAGTAACCAGAAGAGACAGAAATGTGGGGTTGACTGCCTGGTGTCCAGATCTCCCTGAGGAGCTGCTGGTGGGGACAGAACACCTCCGTCCTGAGGACCCCCTCCAGATCCTCTGGGAATGTGGGCTGTGCGGAGCTCCAGCTCAGCAGTTAGTTGCTGCCCCCACCCCCAAGCAGGCCAGCTGCTAGGATCCAGGAATTGGACAGATGGATTCACTTGTCCCCCTGCCTCCTCCTACAGCTGGCCCAGGCAGCTTGGGACATGTATCCCCATCTTGGTAGTACACAGAATATTAGAAGGGCAAGGGAATTGTAGCTTCCTAACTGCAGCAGAGCCTCTGATAGGGTCTAGTTTTTATAGGAATTAATTTTTATTTTATTTTTAGTTGCATTGGATTCTCGTTTCAGCACACAGGCTTTCTCTAACTACTCTTTGTTGCTGTGTGTGGGCTTCTCATTACAGTGGCTTCTCTTGTTGCAGAGCATGGGTTTTAGGCACACAGGCTCAGTAGTTGTGGCACACAGGGTCAGTAGTTGTGGCACACAGGCTTAGCTGCTCTGCAATACAGGGAATCTTTCTGGCCAGGGACCAAAACTGTGTCCCCTATACTGACAGGCAGATTCTTATCCACTGTACCACCAGGGAAGTCCTGACAGGATCTCTTATGTGTATAAGGATAAGGTGTGAGTGATCTCCTATTAGATTAGAGGGAGAATTCAGTTAGGTGCTTTGGAAATAAACAAACCATGCCCACATAGTGCAACTAGGGGAATCAAAGCCATGTCTCTTGTGGCATGCCACAGGACTCAGTTCTCAGCCACATCCTATTCAAAGTTTGATTTAATCAGAAAATACAGAAGGCAGGTTCATGAGTGGGTGAGGGCAGACTTTGAAATGGGATGGAATAGCATTCGAATCTCAGCCTTGCCCCCTGGCTGTATGACCTTGGGAAAGTTGCTTAACCTCTTAAACCTCAGGTGCCTCTCTTACAAGGTTGTTACACGGTTAAAATGTATGTGGCTGATGTACAGTAAACAGTCAATAAATGACAGATACTTTGTGTATTTGATCTGCGAATTAAATAGAGTTGGGAGAAGCTTGCATACCAAGGGTCATCAAGTGACTCAGATAAATGGGAAGGTCCAATATTTACTTCCAACAAAGACATTGTACACATGTAAGATAAGGCCTTCTGGCTTAGCAGCAGCACATGTGTAAGGCTTGGGGTTTTTGATGGTGGTGGTCGGCGATGGGGCACCAAAACACGACTTGAGCTCCACGAATAGCAAGATGTCTTAGTCTCTGTGATCAGTCAGGTGACAATACAGGAACCTGCTCACAGGAGAATGACCATGACAGGGAAGAGACTTGCATCTGACAAGGAAAGGCAAAGTGAGCTGAGGGTTCTAGCCTGGAAAACCAATGCAGTACAGGTGTGAGAGCTGTTCCACCGTGGAAGCCGGTCATTTAGAAGATGAAGTCACCTGACTCCATTTGGTTCCAGCAGAAAAAAAAAAAACCGATCCTTAATACGGGGAATCGGAGGGAGAGAAGAGCCCTGGCTGTCAGGACTGAGCAGAGAATTGGAGGAGCCATGGTATGATAGTGAGCTCCCCATGCTGGAGACAGCAGGGATGTGACAGAAAGGAAGAGGCAGCAGCTCAGCCTCTGGGTTGTGGGATTCTGACTTCTGATCACTCACTTGGGAGAGACAGAGCTTTTACCCTGACAGTAATTCTTGCTTACTTCTTCAACCGCGTTGCCACCTTGTTAAAAGAAGGTTGATTAAGGTTGGAAAAGGTCACGTGATCGAATTAATTTGTCTTGCCTGGGCTGTTCAAGACTCCTAGAATGAAGTGCAAATCCCTAGAGGCCAATGCCTGGATGGCTTTTAATCAGGCTGATCAAACTTCAGCCTGAGGAAGTTTTAAAGGAAAAGAAAGGAAAACATACCTCAACAGAGAGGTCTTATCCCAGGAAATTCTACAAACACCAGGCTCTGCAGATGCTCAGACTGTGGGTCCTCAGGCTTCCCCCCGGAAGGTCTCTCCCCTGCCCCACCCCTTATCTTGGAAAAGGACACGTGGGAAGTGGATTTTTGTTTGAAAGCACTATACAAAGGCATGTGGAGGGCAAAGCCAATTCCTTACAATTTTGCAGGGTCCCCCTCTTAGACCTCTTGGAGGGGACACTTGATCTGGCTCTAGAAGATAGGGTTTCTGTGTACAGAGATGTGTGTGAACCAAAATCCTTGTTCTAGAATCTTTGTGTGGAAACAGCTGCTCTGGCTCCAGATGTAGGCACGGGACCCCACCCCACCCCAGCACCCCACCCTGGTGCTCTAAGAAGGACCATTTGCTGCTGGTTTGGCCTTTTCACCTGAAACCAAAAGTGCTAGTAAAAGGGTTTTCTCTGTGATCAGTCAGGTGACAATACAGGAACCTGCTCACAGGAGAATGACCATGACAGGGAAGAGACTTGCATCTGACAAGGAAAGGCAAAGTGAGCTGAGGGTTCTAGCCTGGAAAACCAATGCAGTACAGGTGTGAGAGCTGTTCCACCGTGGAAGCCGGTCATTTAGAAGATGAAGTCACCTGACTCCATTTGGTTCCAGCAGAAAAAAAAAAAAACCGATCCTTAATACGGGGAATCGGAGGGAGAGAAGAGCCCTGGCTGTCAGGGCTGAGCAGAGAATTGGAGGAGCCATGGTATGATAGTGAGCTCCCCATGCTGGAGACAGCAGGGATGTGACAGAAAGGAAGAGGCAGCAGCTCAGCCTCTGGGTTGTGGGATTCTGACTTCTGATCACTCACTTGGGAGAGACAGAGCTTTTACCCTGACAGTAATTCTTGCTTACTTCTTCAACCGCGTTGCCACCTTGTTAAAAGAAGGTTGATTAAGGTTGGAAAAGGTCACGTGATCGAATTAATTTGTCTTGCCTGGGCTGTTCAAGACTCCTAGAATGAAGTGCAAATCCCTAGAGGCCAATGCCTGGATGGCTTTTAATCAGGCTGATCAAACTTCAGCCTGAGGAAGTTTTAAAGGAAAAGAAAGGAAAACATACCTCAACAGAGAGGTCTTATCCCAGGAAATTCTACAAACACCAGGCTCTGCAGATGCTCAGACTGTGGGTCCTCAGGCTTCCCCCCGGAAGGTCTCTCCCCTGCCCCCACCCCTTATCTTGGAAAAGGACACGTGGGAAGTGGATTTTTGTTTGAAAGCACTATACAAAGGCATGTGGAGGGCAAAGCCAATTCCTTACAATTTTGCAGGGTCCCCCTCTTAGACCTCTTGGAGGGGACACTTGATCTGGCTCTAGAAGATAGGGTTTCTGTGTACAGAGATGTGTGTGAACCAAAATCCTTGTTCTAGAATCTTTGTGTGGAAACAGCTGCTCTGGCTCCAGATGTAGGCACGGGACCCCACCCCCACCCCAGCACCCCACCCCTGGTGCTCTAAGAAGGACCATTTGCTGCTGGTTTGGCCTTTTCACCTAGGCTATGGGCAGTGGCCTCCTGGCCATAAAGGAAAGGTCACGTTATCCTACAAGCCAGGCTCTGCTGGACTCTGAACTGAAGTAGGAGCCCTGAGGGGAGGGTCTCTGACAGCAGCTTTCTTCCTTATGCGGAGCAGCTGGCCTTGCTGGTCCTCAACGTGTCCAGGAGGTGGATGAGCTTGAAATCAATTTACCTTGCTGCATATTTCATTTCCTAGGATTCACTCGCCATGCGAGGAGACATCGTCAGAACTGCAGGAAGGCATTGCCATGGAGACCAGAGGACTGGCTGAATCCAGGAGAAGATCTTTCACCAGCCAGGGGCCTGCCAGGTAACAGACCAGTTTCAGTCCTCAGCTTGGGAAAGGGGAGACGGAAGCAGAGAGAAGGTGGATAAGCCTCAGAAACGGTGGTTGTGGGTGGGGTTGCAGATTTGGAGAAGGAAGGAGCAGGAGAAACAGTCAGAAATCTATCAGGGAATCACTTCCTCTGGGGTCAAGTGTTCTGAGCTCAGAAAAGTCTAAGAAAAACTGGCTTTATCTGAAATTGCTCTCATAAAAAGTGATATTGAGGTACTTGCTCAATTCTGAAAGAATTCAGGGGAGAAAAAAAAAAACCAATCAGAGAAAATACAACACCAAATACAACCTTTCAGAAAAGGATTCAGAAAAAAGACCCACCAGCCAGGAGAAACTATGGGATGGACCGCAGGGGCAGGCAGATGGGAATGGTGGCTGTGTCTAAAATAGCCCCTGGGAGGTCCCCATTCGTCCATGTCTAGGCTTTATAGCACACGTCCTTGCAAAAGCACTTGAACGATGAACTAGGTTCCGAGCTCTGTCTCCGTTCTGATGACATCCATCCTCCGGCTTCAGTAGCTGCACCACCTGGAGGAAGTCCTTTCACCTTTCAAGTCTCATCTGAAGATGCCTCTAGTAATGTGAGGCCTGTGGCAGAGCCTACGCCTGACAGTCAGCAATGTTGGGCTCCTTATTTCCTACTGTAAGAATTGCAAAGACACGGCGGACAGCAAGCTGTTAGGGAAAGAGCCCATTTGGGAAGAGTTCCCGGGCGAGATCCACAGGTCCGAGAGATGGGCCGGGGAAATCGCACCCCAGAGATGGGACGAGGAAGTTTTATTAGGGAGGAAAGGGGAGAAGAAAAAAGGGGAGGAGGATTCTTCAGAGCAGGCGCAGAAACGAAGTCTTTGTCTAAACTGAGCGGGAAATTAGTGATGAGTCTGCTGTCCTTGAGTTGTCTGTGGGCATGGGGGTGTGCAGTTCTTCTTACTTTCCAGATGTAGTGGAGAATCTTTATGGCCAGAGTGAACTCTTTATTGCCGGCCTTGAGAGACTCCCAGGCGCCAGCAGATCAGCAACCGGCCCTATGATGCTGACCCTTTAGGGCCTGGGAGTTTGCAACTGCCGTATTAACCCTTTAATAGCCCATAAACCTAACACCTACCACTGATATTTTTTTTTCAACCAAAGTCAGTTTTATATAGTTGCATGTTCTACAGTCTGCTTAAAAGAGTATTGCAAAAAACTTATTTAACTAGTTATTCTTTGTGTTTTTCATGGTGGAGGATTATTTATTTTACTAGCTCCTTGTAGCTGGGCATTAAGTGATTTGCAGTATAATTTGCAGTAATATTATTATTATTATCATTCTATCTTACTAATAAAATGCTCTCTTGAGGCCTGTTGATTGTAAGGAAGAGAATGCCTTCAACCAACTCAAATGGAAAGCAGAGGGCTGGGGCAGGGCTGGTATAACCTCAGATCCAGACCACTTTGTGGAATGGAGATAGTGGAGCTGATGAGGGGCCCTGGAGAGGCAGCCGCCTTCCCTCTCTCACTTCTCTAGCAACAGGGTTTCACGATCTATGTGCTCTTTCTGTTTCTGGGTTTCTCTGCTCACACTTCAGCAGGTACAGGCTAAGAATGGCCTGGACCATGTGGTCCTGAGTTGGAAGTACCCAGCCCCATCTTTTAGTTCAGGGGCTTGAGTGACTGACTCGCTATAGGTCAGTCGTCCGTCCCTGAACCTCCTGGCTGAGGATGGAGCCTCCAGTAAGGGTCAGGGACCGTCAGAGCAGAGCGTGGCCGGGAGCCCAGTCCCTAGACAAGACAGGCGGACAGCAAGCTGTTAGGGAAAGAGCCCATTTGGGAAGAGTTCCCGGGCGAGATCCACAGGTCCGAGAGATGGGCCGGGGAAATCGCACCCCAGAGATGGGACGAGGAAGTTTTATTAGGGAGGAAAGGGGAGAAGAAAAAAGGGGAGGAGGATTCTTCAGAGCAGGCGCAGAAACGAAGTCTTTGTCTAAACTGAGCGGGAAATTAGTGATGAGTCTGCTGTCCTTGAGTTGTCTGTGGGCATGGGGGTGTGCAGTTCTTCTTACTTTCCAGATGTAGTGGAGAATCTTTATGGCCAGAGTGAACTCTTTATTGCCGGCCTTGAGAGACTCCCAGGCGCCAGCAGATCAGCAACCGGCCCTATGATGCTGACCCTTTAGGGCCTGGGAGTTTGCAACTGCCGTATTAACCCTTTAATAGCCCATAAACCTAACACCTACCACTGATATTTTTTTTTCAACCAAAGTCAGTTTTATATAGTTGCATGTTCTACAGTCTGCTTAAAAGAGTATTGCAAAAAACTTATTTAACTAGTTATTCTTTGTGTTTTTCATGGTGGAGGATTATTTATTTTACTAGCTCCTTGTAGCTGGGCATTAAGTGATTTGCAGTATAATTTGCAGTAATATTATTATTATTATCATTCTATCTTACTAATAAAATGCTCTCTTGAGGCCTGTTGATTGTAAGGAAGAGAATGCCTTCAACCAACTCAAATGGAAAGCAGAGGGCTGGGGCAGGGCTGGTATAACCTCAGATCCAGACCACTTTGTGGAATGGAGATAGTGGAGCTGATGAGGGGCCCTGGAGAGGCAGCCGCCTTCCCTCTCTCACTTCTCTAGCAACAGGGTTTCACGATCTATGTGCTCTTTCTGTTTCTGGGTTTCTCTGCTCACACTTCAGCAGGTACAGGCTAAGAATGGCCTGGACCATGTGGTCCTGAGTTGGAAGTACCCAGCCCCATCTTTTAGTTCAGGGGCTTGAGTGACTGACTCGCTATAGGTCAGTCGTCCGTCCCTGAACCTCCTGGCTGAGGATGGAGCTCCAGGGAGTATGCCCATGCCTCCCCTAGCAGAGGGAGTTCATGAGTTGGAGGACCGTCAGAGCAGAGCGGTTGAGCCGGGCAGGCACCCTGAGAGTTATCTGCAGCAGCAGCTGTAAATATCTCTGTTCTGTCTGTGGGATAGTCCTTCACTTCATCTCTTCCCTTAGGCTAGGGTCACAAGGTGTGATGGGGATCAAGGCATGTGACAGTTCATGACTCTGTGCCAGGTTTCTCAGAACGGACTTGGGGGGACAGGGCAAACAGATGCCAAGAAAACAGAGCTGAGTTTCTTCCCAGACCCACCTGACTGAGACTGGGAGGCAGGAGGCAGAGTTGAGGGAAGGTTTCACAGGGAAAACTGAAGCTGAGAGGAGCTCTGGGCACGTGGGCTACCTAGGTTCAGGGGTCTGGATGGTGTCTGTCGTGGGCACCGTGTTCCGAGCTTACTCTGATGACTATTCTCACTAGTTCTCGCTAAGAGAAACTATATTAAATAGCTCAGAGACTTTTCCGCGAACACAGTGTGGTCCCCTCAGGGTGTGAGCCTCGGACCTCGACAATAAAGTATCGTGGTCTCAAGTATTGTCAAACCAAGAGTGGGTTTATTAATCATCAAATAAAGGCAAGCACAAGCAATCAGAAATAATCAGAACTCAATCAAATGTAAACAGATGTTTTTACCGCAGAGCTGGAGAGTCACGACTCCATCGGACTCAGCTGATCTCCATGGGCAAAGCTAATGCACAATCCTCCCCCACCCCTTTTATAGGGCTGGAAGGAAGAGAATGCCTTCAACCAACTCAAATGGAAAGCATAGGGCTGGTATAACCTCAGATCCAGACCACTTTGTGGAATGGAGATAGTGGAGCTGATGAGGGGCCCTGGAGAGGCAGCCGCCTTCCCTCTCTCACTTCTCTAGCAACAGGGTTTCACGATCTATGTGCTCTTTCTGTTTCTGGGTTTCTCTGCTCACACTTCAGCAGGTACAGGCTAAGAATGGCCTGGACCATGTGGTCCTGAGTTGGAAGTACCCAGCCCCATCTTTTAGTTCAGGGGCTTGAGTGACTGACTCGCTATAGGTCAGTCGTCCGTCCCTGAACCTCCTGGCTGAGGATGGAGCTCCAGGGAGTATGCCCATGCCTCCCCTAGCAGAGGGAGTTCATGAGTTGGAGGACCGTCAGAGCAGAGCGGTTGAGCCGGGCAGGCACCCTGAGAGTTATCTGCAGCAGCAGCTGTAAATATCTCTGTTCTGTCTGTGGGATAGTCCTTCACTTCATCTCTTCCCTTAGGCTAGGGTCACAAGGTGTGATGGGGATCAAGGCATGTGACAGTTCATGACTCTGTGCCAGGTTTCTCAGAACGGACTTGGGGGGACAGGGCAAACAGATGCCAAGAAAACAGAGCTGAGTTTCTTCCCAGACCCACCTGACTGAGACTGGGAGGCAGGAGGCAGAGTTGAGGGAAGGTTTCACAGGGAAAACTGAAGCTGAGAGGAGCTCTGGGCACGTGGGCTACCTAGGTTCAGGGGTCTGGATGGTGTCTGTCGTGGGCACCGTGTTCCGAGCTTACTCTGATGACTATTCTCACTAGTTCTCGCTAAGAGAAACTATATTAAATAGCTCAGAGACTTTTCCGCGAACACAGTGTGGTCCCCTCAGGGTGTGAGCCTCGGACCTCGACAATAAAGTATCGTGGTCTCAAGTATTGTCAAACCAAGAGTGGGTTTATTAATCATCAAATAAAGGCAAGCACAAGCAATCAGAAATAATCAGAACTCAATCAAATGTAAACAGATGTTTTTACCGCAGAGCTGGAGAGTCACGACTCCATCGGACTCAGCTGATCTCCATGGGCAAAGCTAATGCACAATCCTCCCCCACCCCTTTTTATATTTTTCCAACTAGAAATCTCAAGCTAATTAATAATCATGAAGAAGCTTTTTGTCTCTCTAGAGATGCAAAAGAGGTCATCACCAGAGCCCTTTGCTCTTGAGGAGAAACATTCTTACAATTCTTCAGTTACAAAGGGCGCTGGGAGTTTGTAAAGTGTTTCATTAGCATTGAAAAGCGGTAAGAGGAAGAACCTTTGTGCTCTGTATTGGTCTCAGAAAGGCGAGGCTTGCAGGCAACGCTTATCCTTAGTGTTAGGAGACAATTGTCTGTTTAGCCCAGGTATCTTTCTTAATTTTTGTGAGAAATGAACATGTCTCCAGGTGTCCATAACATCTGCTCTAGGACAGAGGTCAGAGTACGTTGCAAAGGCACTTTTGCACAGGTCTGGAGAGAAAATAAGAGTTTATAGGAAAAGCAATTCACTAGGAAAAGAACCTAGGTTGTATCTGGGTGCTTGTTCCGTTAAACCTTGCTCTGAATTTTATTGGAAATTGTATTGTTTACTGTTCCTATGCTCTCCAGTCATAATAAAGCGTTCTACCTGAGGCAAAAGGAAAGATGAGCAGAAAAACATGCTAAGTCCCCACTGGAGGGATCGTGCCTTTGATGAAGTCCAGGTTTTTCCATAATGGAAAAAAGTGTCCCTTATAGAGGAGGCTCTGTCCCAGGTGGCAGGGGAGGAGGGAAGAGAAGATGGGGGAAGGGGGGTGGAGTGAGGGTGCAAACCTGAGCCAGGCATGGGACTCCTGCCCCAGCCCTTGGGGAGGGGGCTTCCAACTCCTTCGCTCCGCCCTTGGCTGCCCATCTGTGTCCTTCCAGATTGTCACGCCTCATCATCTCGCTGCGGGCCTGGGCCTCCAGGCACTTACACCATGAGGACCAGAGGCCCGACTCCTTCCTGGAGCGTTTCCGCGGAGCCGAGCTCAAGGAGATGTCCAGCCGAGACAGCCATGTCCAGTCCAACACAGGCAGCCAGGAGCTGCCAGACAGAGGGAGAAGGTAAGGAAGGTGGGGCCGTCTGCACCAAGTGGAGCAGGGAGCACCTGCTGCTTGTTTGGATCCACCTCTGGGCAGCCTGGAGCATCGGAGCCCTTAGCTGTTCCCTGAAGAAGAGGTCTGTCCACGGGACACTGCATGCTCTAAGTATCTCCGTTGGAGTTCAAGAAGTCCTGCAGGAGAGGAAACCCTTCAACCTGATGCTCCAGCCTCAACTGAGAGCAGACCCTGTCCTCTGCAGAGCTCCCCTTGGCAGCCTCTGGGGATGGTTCTCTCAGATTCACACCTGGGGATGGTGGCCTCACCAATCTCTCCATCAAAGGACCCTCATTTTCCCCTGCACTGGGACCCACCTTTCTAAAAAGTTGGGCTTTTGGATCACGAGCCTTGGGAAGTACCTACACAGTACCTACAATTTTATGGATGGGTATAGCTGCATTCCTCTGAGGGAAACATCCAAAGGTTGGTTAGAACTTTCAAAGGGAACCATCCAACCCCAGCTTAGATTAAGAGCCATGGGCCACAGTAAGTGGGAATAGGGTCGGGGGTGGGGAGAGTGTTTGCTTTTTAGTAGGAGAAACAAGGGCTCTGAGCACCTGGCCTGGTCCCCTGCCCAGTGGGAAGCTTGTGGAGGATGCTGTTGAGGGCCAGTGTGCAGGGAAATCTGCAGGCGCTAGACTGACATCCCCCACTCCCCCACCCTCCCCACAGAACTGCTGCCTCTTCTCCCCGCCACCTCTAGTGCTCTTGAGAAGCGCTGCCTCTGGTCATCTAGGAGATCACTGAGCCACCACAGGTTGGATCAGTTATCCCAGAACAGCGGAGTGTCTCTTTAGGACCCTGGGGCAGTAGAAGAGGCAAGGAGTGCAGGCGAAGGATCTCCTCTCAGCCTCGAAAACAGGAGGACACTTGCTCAGAAGCTGCTTTAAGGGAAAGGGGGGCTAGAACATGATCTTTAGGCTGAATTCTTTAGGTCATGCCAGGATTTAGAAGACTAAAAATAAGGGTGAAAAGAAGCATGGTTGTTGCAGAACAGACAGTCCCTATGTAATTTGCTAGAGAAAATGCTGTCTGTTTTTGAGTCAGAGGAACAGAAGGGCTCAGATGTGGCACCTCAAACAGGCAGAGGGAGCCCCTGGGGAGTGATGGCTCTGAAGCCTCAGGGGGATGGCTCTTCTTGGAGCTTCAGTTTATTATCAGTTATTCAGTGATTGTGAAATGTACAAGATGTACAAGCATGCTTAAGATAAAATACAAGAGTTCAAAGAAATGTCTTGCTGGTGACATTAGGAGACCTTCTTTGCTGGGGAATGGCATGAGCATTTTTGGCTGAGTGGCAGAGGCCCCATGGAGCAGGGGCCTCATCCTTCTGTTTCACTTGAGTTTGACCCACAAGTCCTTAGTCTCCCTGGGCTGAGAGAAGGGTGCTGAGGAGGGCCCGAGTGCTGGCTGGACATATGCTAGGCCATCACTGGGTCCCAGAGATGAGAATCCCTGAGAGGGAGCTCCAGGACCACAAGGCACTCGTGATGTTTGCTGCTGATCCAGAAAGACAGGAGGAACGGAGGCTAAGGAAGAAGGGACGATAGAGAAGTGGGGTAGAGAGGGGTGAGGGAGAAGAGGAAGGAGAGGTTTGTTAGCAAGACCACAGACTTGTTCAGCTTCTTTTGGGCAAGCAAAGCCTTCCTTGGATTAACTGATTAAACTCTGTTCTCTATAACTGTAGACTCATGGAAACAAGCAGTAGATGGTCCATTTTTCTGTGTCACCAGATGGGTGGAGGGGTGAGCTAGGAACCCCATCAGGGCCAAGTCCCAACTTGTCACCAATGCCTGGTCACTTGCTGGAAGGTTTGAAGTGGACAAGTGAATGCAATGATGCAGGATGGGAGCAGATCAATCAAGGAGACTTCCTGGTAGAAGAAGGCCTTGAATTTTCAAGGCCAGATCCCATCAGCAAAACAAGTGTAGGAAGAGATGGGTCTTCGTTCTCTTCTGGGTTTGGCCCAGTGAGATTATGGGCACAGGGGTCCCATCACAGGCCACTAAACCCCAGAGAGCTAAACTTACCTTTATAATCTCACAGTGTCGATTATTCTGGGGACTTTCAGATGATCTGAATTAATCCTGAAACAAGCAATTAGAGCCATATCCTGGATGAAGTGAGTGAGGCTTGAGTGGGGGCGAGCAGAAGTCCCAAAATGGTACTTGGCTGGATAGTCAACATCAGAGAAGAGGTTTCCTGAGAGGCAGGCTGGAGTGTCTCGGCCACTGGCTTTGGCCCCTGGGTCTCCTGTCCTACGACTGGTTCTCAATGACCGTGAACAGGCAAGCTGCCCTCCAACCTTCTGAGGCCGGGATGGCTTTCTTAAACCAGCTGTCACACACAAGAACTGGCATTTGTGCTCACAGGGACCTTGACTTTTCCTAAAGAACACCAAGCACTGCCCAGTCCAGCTTTAAATAAATGTCACTGGGTGTGAAACCAGATTCTCACATAGATCTGGGTGGTGGGCCCTGAAGTCTTAAGGTGAATGTGGGGGCAGGGGTGGGAAGGATAGCTGAACCCTGGAGCTGCTCTGCCCTTGGCCTATTTTTTGCCCTGAGAATTGGAAGCAGACCCTTTGATGGGGGATTTCTGAGGAAGGGGCCCTGTGATAGACATGTCTCTGCAGGCCCCCTGAAAGTTGCTGCTGCTGTTCCTGACCCTGTCCACTCTGGTCCAAGGCACTCAGCCTGTTCATTTGGGAGGACCCATGCTGGGTGGGCTCTATTCCCACCATAGTGCCTGGCATGTGCTAAAATTAGAGGAAACTGAGAGGAATTGAGGCCAGGATGCTGGATGGGATTGAAAGAGTTTCTCCTCATTTATTAAGAAGCCTCACTTTACCCTTGTTCATCCTTTCCCCCACCCCAAGGTGTTCACCAGCAAGAACTAATCAAAAAAAATAAAAAAGCTTTTTCCTAACAATGACAATTCCCTGTGTTCAAACAGCATGGAAAGGCCTGGGAGACAGAGGATGGGAGTACCAGACTAGTTGCCTAGGGGCAAGGGTTACCCAGCGAGTGGACCTGAGTTCACATTCTCTTTGCCTCCCACAGTGACTGGCCCCTGGCCAGAAACAACACCAACACCTCCAACAACTCGGAGAAGGAGTGAGTACCTCTGCTCTCTCCTGCTCCCCATGGCCATCCTCCTCCGGTAGACACCCCAGCTGTGTCCCCTCCTCAGTACAGCTGCTTCTGCCACACCTACTAGACCATTCTAGAACCCAGCTCCTGTCATTGGAAACCCATCCCTGTGGATGAATGCGGGACAGGACCTGTTCTGTGTGACGTCTTTGGGCAGGTCCTCATATCTCTGTGTCTCTTGTTGTTCTTGTGTACAAGGTGAAGGGGTGGGATGGGTAAACGTTTTCAGTGCCAGCACCCTCTGGTGCTATGTATCTGAAGGGGCAAAGCTGAAGCCCCTTTAGCGAGCAGTAGACAGTCTCCTTCATGACTAGAATGCACTTTCCATTCTACGTCCTCAAGCTCCTGTGTGCCACGGAAAGGCTCTTGCCTTAAGGCTAATTTGGACCACTTTGTAGAGCATGATCAAGACCATGGAAAGAGGAAATTTAAATACTTACAGAGAATAGCCTCTTGAAACACTGACCCTCTGAAATTACTTCCTACCACCCAATGCTGAACTGCCAGGGATGTTTGATATGCGATTCTGACAGGAAGAGTGCATGTGTGTGTGACCATATATGTGTGTGAACACATATGCATGTGTGTCCTATTCTCCAGCCTCCCTTTATGGAACACCGAGGGGTCAGATAGGGGAGGGGCTCTCCATTGGAGCCTAGGGGAACAACATCAGCAAGAAATGCCAGTTTCTTGACTTCCAATTGATAGAACTATGCTGAGTTTTTTTCTTGTTATTTCCCTTTGTTCTTCTGATTTTGTTTCTATTTCCCTCCATGGACATTAGTTTCATTTGGGTTTTTGGTTGTTTTATTTAAGTTCATTTTTTAACTGAAGTTAAATTTACAGTGTTGTGTGCATTTCTGGTGCACAGCAAAGTGATTTAGTTATATATATGGGTATATATATACCCATATATATATAATATTCTTTTTCAGATTCCTTTCCATTGTGGTTGATCATAGGCTATTGAGTATAGTTCCCTATGCTATGCAGTAGAATCTTGTTCTTTGTCCATTCTATATAGAATAGTTTGCATCTGCTAATCCCAACGTCTAATCCATCCCTCCTCTGATCTGCCTGCAGTGCAGGAGGCCCAGGTTTGATCCATGGATCAGGAAGATCTCCGGGAGAAGGGAATGGCTACCCACTCCAGTATTCTTGACTGGAGAATCCCATGGACAGAGGAGCCTGGTGGGCTACAGTCCATGGGGTTGCAAAGAGTTGACCTAATCTCAAACTCTTAATCCATCCCTCCCCTTCCCCTTTGTTGCATTTTGTTTACATAAATTAGGACATCAAATTCAGAGACCCAAATGTCAGAAAGACAAAATTATTTAATCTGTGAAATGATAGCTATTTCTAAATGTGATTGATGTTAAGGCAAACCTGACATCAAACATTCTTGCAAGTCCCGCAGCCAAGCCAAGGCTCAGGGCACCGGAAACCACATATGGGGCAGAAGCCCTGTGGGTGAGTCTCCAGGCTTCTCCGTCCTGGAGCTGGAACTGGGATGTGGGAAAAAGGGATCTTGTTAAGGCAACCACTTTGTAATGCAGGGGTTAAATACTTACAGAGAATAGCCTCTTGAAACACTGACCCTCTGAAATTACTTCCTACCACCCAATGCTGAACTGCCAGGGATGTTTGATATGCGATTCTGACAGGAAGAGTGCATGTGTGTGTGACCATATATGTGTGTGAACACATATGCATGTGTGTCCTATTCTCCAGCCTCCCTTTATGGAACACCGAGGGGTCAGATAGGGGAGGGGCTCTCCATTGGAGCCTAGGGGAACAACATCAGCAAGAAATGCCAGTTTCTTGACTTCCAATTGATAGAACTATGCTGAGTTTTTTTCTTGTTATTTCCCTTTGTTCTTCTGATTTTGTTTCTATTTCCCTCCATGGACATTAGTTTCATTTGGGTTTTTGGTTGTTTTATTTAAGTTCATTTTTTAACTGAAGTTAAATTTACAGTGTTGTGTGCATTTCTGGTGCACAGCAAAGTGATTTAGTTATATATATGGGTATATATATACCCATATATATATAATATTCTTTTTCAGATTCCTTTCCATTGTGGTTGATCATAGGCTATTGAGTATAGTTCCCTATGCTATGCAGTAGAATCTTGTTCTTTGTCCATTCTATATAGAATAGTTTGCATCTGCTAATCCCAACGTCTAATCCATCCCTCCTCTGATCTGCCTGCAGTGCAGGAGGCCCAGGTTTGATCCATGGATCAGGAAGATCTCCGGGAGAAGGGAATGGCTACCCACTCCAGTATTCTTGACTGGAGAATCCCATGGACAGAGGAGCCTGGTGGGCTACAGTCCATGGGGTTGCAAAGAGTTGACCTAATCTCAAACTCTTAATCCATCCCTCCCCTTCCCCTTTGTTGCATTTTGTTTACATAAATTAGGACATCAAATTCAGAGACCCAAATGTCAGAAAGACAAAATTATTTAATCTGTGAAATGATAGCTATTTCTAAATGTGATTGATGTTAAGGCAAACCTGACATCAAACATTCTTGCAAGTCCCGCAGCCAAGCCAAGGCTCAGGGCACCGGAAACCACATATGGGGCAGAAGCCCTGTGGGTGAGTCTCCAGGCTTCTCCGTCCTGGAGCTGGAACTGGGATGTGGGAAAAAAGGGAGTGAATGCTGCCAGCTGAGGCTCTGATAAATCTTTTCAGAGAGGCTCATAGCACGGGTCCAAGAACTGAAGGACAAAACTGGGAACTATCCCCACATGGGGCCACCTGGGCATGAACATACAGAGTAATGCTTATGGATACCTTCCTCCATTCTTCCACCACACTTACAGCATTTTTGCTTAGTCCCATGGGTTCTGAAATTTTCTTTCCTTTGATCAAACTGTTCTTAGTCAAAGCCAGCATTGTTTTACAGTTCTGTGAAGGTCCCCTGGGTCAGTGCTGGGTGGATTCCAAGACACAGCTGGATAGTGAGAGGTCTTCCCTAGGCCTTCAGTAGGTTGGTAGCCAGAGGAAAGGCCTAGGCTTGTAACCCAGGCCACAGATCCTGAACAAGGGTGGCAGAACCTGGTGTAATTAAATTCCCAGCAGGGCTTAGTGTGCCCAATAAGCTTGTCGACAGTGCCCTCTGCTGGTATCTTGACATTACGACTTCAGCAGCTGAGTAGAGTCAAGAGAACAGAGAATGGGGTGACTGTCTTTGCTCTTCTCATTTAACAATTATAACTTTATGTTTCTATTCAGTTTATTAATATGCTCATTGTCAAAAACTTGGGAAACAGAAAAGCACCCATGAGCATAAAACCACAAAATTATATTCTATGTTAATAAATGAACCCCATTGTCAGAGACAACTCCTCTTCAAATGTTGGCAAATATACCTCCAAGTCTTCTCTAGGTATATGTATTGAATATATAGAAAGGTGGGTAGATACATACATGCATA
Organism: Tragulus kanchil; assembly: GCA_022376925.1. NCBI lineage: Eukaryota > Metazoa > Chordata > Mammalia > Artiodactyla > Tragulidae > Tragulus > Tragulus kanchil. Next base: position 98,067,595 of record JAIOJX010000029.1, read on the forward strand.
CATACAGTGAAATACATTTAATATATGTACTGGTTAAGAGCATTTTTATCCCAGCTTGGCCACATAAGAGCTTTGTGACCTTGGGCAAGTTTTTTTTTTTTTTTTTTTTTAAAGATTTATTTATTCATTTATTATTGGGGGTGGGGGTGGAGAGGGAGGGGAGCAGGCGGGCCACTTCTATTGGTCTTTCATTTCTCTATTTTCATCCGTCTTTGTTCTTTGGCTCCTGTGGGCCTCCCATCCTGGTGGTGTCTGTCGTTGCAGAGCACCGGCTCTGGGCGCATGCGCTCCAGAGCTCCAGCTCGGTAATTGGACACATCGGTCCAGCCACTCCACGGCATGTGGGATCTTCCCAGGCCAGGGATCAAACCGGCGCCCCTTGCACTGCAAGGTGGTGTCCTTACCCACTGGAACACCAGGGAAGCCCCGACCTTGGGCAAGTTACCTGACCTCTCCGTGAATCGGTTTCCCAACTTATGAAGCACGGATTGTAATTGGTGTTCTATTTACACAGTGTGTGAAGACTGTTCTAATACATGTGAAGTACTTACAACAGTGCTTGTTACATAGTAAATGACTAATCAATGTTGACTAGCGTGGAAAGCAAAATAATTTCACTAGCACAACCCCGCCAAAGATGTTTCCATCTTAATCTCTGGAACCTGTGAGGAGATTACCTAACATGACAAAAAAGACCTTGCAAATGTGACTAAAATTAAGGACCTTCAGATGGAGAGATTATCCTGGAGTATTCAGGTGGGCCCAGTGTCATCACATGAATTCTTAAAAGCATAAGGTAGGAGAGTGGATCAGAGGTATAGACGAAAGGAGAGGTTCGTGATGTTAGTAGGACCTACCCATCATAGCTGGATTTGAGAATGGAAGAAGGGGTGGGGAGACATGAGCCATGGACACAGCAGCCTCCAGAATCCAGGAATTGCCCTCTACTTACCGTCAGCAGAAAACAGGGACCTTGGTCCTCAGCTTCTAGAACTGAATTCTGACAACAATCCCAGTGATTCTCTCCAGAGCCTGCAGAAAGGAACACAGCCTGGTAGCATCTGACTCTCAGCCAGTCGTATTGTAATGGGACTTCTGGTCTTCAGAGCTGTGGAGGATACAATTGGGCTGTTCTGAGATACTATGTTTGCTGTCGTTGTTCAGGCCCTAAACCATGTCCAACTCTTTGTGACCCCATGAACTGCAGCTTGTAGAAATAGGACAGAAATCGTGGAATGCTAGACTGAATCATTGTGTATATAATGGATATAATGTATATATTATATACATTATATACTTTCACTGTATATAATGGATGTTTCAGTGGAGGTGGTTTATCTCCCCTTCAAGAATAATAATGATGACATTATCATCATCATCATTATTATTAATGACATCAGTAACCTTGTTTCATCCTAGTGTGCTGGAAAGATTCATTTCCTGCACCATGCCCTCTCCTTCACATCACTGTGGCACACCCTTTCCCCGTGGTAGTGACCTTGGTATATGAAAATTACTAAATGTCACCCTGTGTCATCCAGCGACAAGGCAAAAAAGGAGGAGAAAGAGAAAAAGGAAGAGAAAAAGGAAAACCCCAAGAAAGAGGAGTAAGTACTAAGAGAAACTCCCCCCAAAAGGAGGTGTTCCATGATCAGAGCAGGCCTGGTCCCCTCCCGGGAAGAGAGAGATGTCTTCGGGCCTTGGGGTCAGCCCTGGAGAGGGGGCTGCTAATGGCTGTGAAAAGGAGTTGGTTTCAGCATCAGGCCTGCTGAGATCCCGTGAGGCTTTCGTTCTGCAGGGAAAGTTGGAGAATTCAAGAGCGCAGCCTGTAGGTAGGCAGGGCTGTCTGCAGCCCCAGGTGAGCAGTTCGGGGCTTCCATGGGAGCCTGCTCCAGTGCCCTCTCCTGGAGGTTCTGTTTGCCCACTGAGTGCCATCCTCATAGTCGGGGGTACACGGAGCCCTTCTTCTGGGCACTAGAAAAGACCATGTTCACAAACTTTAGTTCAGACCCAGTCATGATGAGGGTTGGTGGTCCAAAGCTCTGTCAGTGAGCGTCTGATCTTGTATTTGCTGAGTTGAGGTGAAAGAAGAAAGGCCACCCAGGGTCCTCTGGGGCGCGGAAGTAGCCCTGCAAGCCTGGGGGGAGGACACAGGTGGACCCAGAGGCAAGATCTCCACTACCACCTATAAATTCTAACCCCCCAAAGATCCTGAAAATGAAAGCAGAAAGCACCCTGAGCTGTTTCTTCCACTCTGTCTTGACCAGCGTAACTGCAGTGATCCCAGGTTGGTGGTTTCTGGTGGAGAGGCAGGACCCCAAATGCTCGGACGTGAGGCTTCGGAACATCTGCTCAAGTGCAGTTAGTGAGGTGGAGAGAGCACCTTCCCAAAGGAGAGCCGAGAGTCAGTCCAGAGAGGAGCTGCCTCAGAACCGCCCCTCCCCACCCTCAATGGTTGAATTCACACTTCCAGGCCCCAGCCCTGGAGGGGTCTGGGTGGGCCTGGGAACCTGCATTTTCACAAAGCTTCCCTGAGGTGGTTCAACATCACTGTGTCCCACTTTCCTCCCTGGCACCCTGAGGCGCCTGGATGATACCACAGGGCACAGGGGAATATTATTCCTGTGGTTTTAGAGTCACCATGGCTTCCTGGAGCGCTGAGCTGTGAGGGAAGGCCCTCTGGTGTCTGCCCTGCTCCCAGCCTGTGTGAGGGCAACCATACAGGGCCACCAACGTGACCCCCAAGACTGAAGGCCCCCTATCTGGGGAACCATCTCTTCAGCTACAGCCCACCACTGCCCTGGGGTCTCTAAGCTCAGCAAGGTGTCTGAGCCCCTCCAGAGCTGTGGTCTCCCTACACGCTGTGCAGCTGTGTCCTTGTTTCCAGGAAGAAGAAGGACAGCGTCGTGATGGACCCCTCCAGCAACCTGTACTACCACTGGCTGACCGTGATCGCCGTGCCTGTCTTCTACAACTGGTGTCTGCTGGTGTGCAGGTAGGGGCGTGGGCGGGGCCTCCACCCGGAGGAGCAGCCAGGCCTCTGGACAGAGCTCTGAGTCCCTGTTGGCCACCATTCCGGCCGTACGTGCCTTTGTTTCTCTGTCCATAAGAAGGCGCTAGAAGAGGGAGCACCTGTGGGGACCTGTGTTTAAGGTCAAAGCAAAGCACCCACCACCCCGGAGCCTTCTTAACTGAGTGGCAGGAGGAAGATGCAAGAGCCAGAAGTTGCTCTCCTGAGGGGAAGTGGGAGGGAGTGGGTCACTCCTCAGCTTACCTGCAGGACAGGGATGTGGGCACCAGGGGGCGTTCTCAGTCGGCCGTGGGCTTTGGGCTTCTCGCTCCCGTTGTAGTGCTATAAATTCTAACCCCCCAAAGATCCTGAAAATGAAAGCAGAAAGCACCCTGAGCTGTTTCTTCCACTCTGTCTTGACCAGCGTAACTGCAGTGATCCCAGGTTGGTGGTTTCTGGTGGAGAGGCAGGACCCCAAATGCTCGGACGTGAGGCTTCGGAACATCTGCTCAAGTGCAGTTAGTGAGGTGGAGAGAGCACCTTCCCAAAGGAGAGCCGAGAGTCAGTCCAGAGAGGAGCTGCCTCAGAACCCCCCTCCCACCCTCAATGGTTGAATTCACACTTCCAGGCCCCAGCCCTGGAGGGGTCTGGGTGGGCCTGGGAACCTGCATTTTCACAAAGCTTCCCTGAGGTGGTTCAACATCACTGTGTCCCACTTTCCTCCCTGGCACCCTGAGGCGCCTGGATGATACCACAGGGCACAGGGGAATATTATTCCTGTGGTTTTAGAGTCACCATGGCTTCCTGGAGCGCTGAGCTGTGAGGGAAGGCCCTCTGGTGTCTGCCCTGCTCCCAGCCTGTGTGAGGGCAACCATACAGGGCCACCAACGTGACCCCCAAGACTGAAGGCCCCCTATCTGGGGAACCATCTCTTCAGCTACAGCCCACCACTGCCCTGGGGTCTCTAAGCTCAGCAAGGTGTCTGAGCCCCTCCAGAGCTGTGGTCTCCCTACACGCTGTGCAGCTGTGTCCTTGTTTCCAGGAAGAAGAAGGACAGCGTCGTGATGGACCCCTCCAGCAACCTGTACTACCACTGGCTGACCGTGATCGCCGTGCCTGTCTTCTACAACTGGTGTCTGCTGGTGTGCAGGTAGGGGCGTGGGCGGGGCCTCCACCCGGAGGAGCAGCCAGGCCTCTGGACAGAGCTCTGAGTCCCTGTTGGCCACCATTCCGGCCGTACGTGCCTTTGTTTCTCTGTCCATAAGAAGGCGCTAGAAGAGGGAGCACCTGTGGGGACCTGTGTTTAAGGTCAAAGCAAAGCACCCACCACCCCGGAGCCTTCTTAACTGAGTGGCAGGAGGAAGATGCAAGAGCCAGAAGTTGCTCTCCTGAGGGGAAGTGGGAGGGAGTGGGTCACTCCTCAGCTTACCTGCAGGACAGGGATGTGGGCACCAGGGGGCGTTCTCAGTCGGCCGTGGGCTTTGGGCTTTCTCTCGCTCCCTTTTTTTATTATTATTAAATTTTATTGAAATATAGTTGATTTACAATGTTGTACTAGTTCCAGATATACAGCAAAGTGAGTCAGTTATTTATGTCCATATATCACTGCCTTTTAGATTATTTTCCTATTTAAGTCACTACAGAGACTTGCCTGTGCTGTTTTATATGTAGTAGTGTGTATATGTCACTCCCAGTCTGGACAAACCTCACCCACCCTGGGGCAGACACCAGGGTCTTGGGCCTGCTGATCCGTTTGGGGTGCAGGGTGAGCTACTGTTTTCTGTGGGGAGATGTGACTTGCTCTGTTGTTGATCTCTGGCAGTAGTTATATCTTTGTTGGCATTTGGCCCCAGAAAGGTAAGTTCTCAGCCCCTTCATCTGACTCTACCACTGACACCCGGAAAAACTGTCCTGGCCCTGGCTGGGGGAGGGGCCATCAGGTCATTTACTGCCAAGAGGCAACAGGGCCCTCTCTTTGGGGTTCAATCCCATCTATTCTTAGGAGCTCTGTGACCTTGAGGCAGAAAAGCTCCTGAAAGCCTGGGTCCCCTTATGGGCTGGGCTGAGGTGCTGGGCTACAACCCTGCAGGCTGCTGGCAGGATGAGCTGACCCTAGTTTTGTAATAGAACTGCTGCCCGCCCGCCCACCCCACACACTGCCCCTTCTCGCACTTGTTTAGGGCCTGTTTTGATGAGCTTCAGTCCGAGCACCTGATGCTTTGGCTGGTCCTGGACTACTCGTCAGACATCCTCTACATCTTGGATGTGCTGGTCCGAGCCCGGACAGGTGAGTGGACTGGGGCTTAGGGTCAAAGACCCCACGGTGTGCCCACTGGAGGACCTGAGACCCACAGGCAGGTTCAGGGAGATCCTGGGAAGTCCTCCTCTTGGACAGTCAAAGGAGCCAGGGCATGCTACTCCCTGGCCTTTAGAGGAGGTGCAATATACAGAGAACTAAAATCTGAAACAGGGCCTGGGGGGTGTGAATTCCTTCAAATGAAGTCGGGCTGGGACCTGGGACCCTCTGCCTGAGTGCCTTACGCCTGGGCAAATGTCTGCTCCAGCAACAGAGTACAAAGAAACTATAAGGGACTAAAAGTAACTACACACATTCAGACAACCTAAGACCCTCCAGCCCAACCCACCAATCCGCCCCAACTCCCACCCCACTTAAGGAACCAACTTATCCTCAGGAGTGAGTAAGGATACCTGGTACTTGTTTTCACTCCTTGGTGCTGAGGCACAAGTACTGGTAAAACATTGCCTGAATTCCTGGTCTGGTCTCTTACCAGTTTCTGTTGATTAAAGAGTCCAAGGACCCAAGTCAGTAACAAGGTTACCTCAGTTGTGAGCGTGGGCTAAAGCCCGACCCATGCCTCTGTCTCCAAGCTGTGCATCCTCGAGGATCCTTTTTCTGATTGGCACAAAGACCTCACATAAGTTGGTGGAGGCCCTGTTTGTCACTTCCAAGGACTTTAAACTAAAAACTGGGCTTCCCTGGTGGTCCAATGGGTAGCCCTCTCTGCCCCTGAATGAGTGCCCTGCATTGTAACTTAGAAGCTCTCAAGAACGCAGCTTGAGACTGGCCCAAGTGACTTGGCCAGTCCCAGTGCCCTGTTGCTCTAAGGTCATGGGAGCCTATGTAGAGCCCCATGGCTACCAACTCCTCCTGCTTCAGTCAGGCTTCAGTGAGAAAGGCTGCCCTCACTCAGACATCAACCCCACCCCATTTTTTACTTGGTACTGTCCTTGGCAACCTAAGATTCAGCAGGAGGCCAGAGGAGAGGGGGTCAGGTGGGCACAGACACCAAGGGGCCATGGATCATACTCTGGGAGGAAAAAAAATAGAACTGAGAGAGGATTATGAAGGAGGTGTCGAGGAGTCTCAGGGCACAGGGCCACCACGTAATGAACCAGGCACCCAGCAAGCATGAGTGTAACCAAAGAACTAGGGGACCGGGAGCTGGGAAGCAGGGTGTCTCTAACATGTGACAACAGACTTGGTGTTCGTTTTTCACAGAGGGGACATGCCTACCTCTGTCTAGCCCTCAACCAGCAGCAGCCCCTGACCTAGGGGACCAAACTCGAGACAGAGCTCTCAGGGTGGTTCTAGTGCTCGCCCGGATCTAAAACACAGTTGTTACATTAGTCTCTCTGTTCTTGTGCATGCTTGAAAATGAAAGAAAGGAAGAAGAAGGGAGGGAAAGAGGGAGAATGGGTGGTGGCAGGTTATGGTCTATTTGATTGATGTCATCAGTAATAGCACCTCAGGACTCCCAAGGTCCAGCCCACCTCCAAACCAGACTGGATCCCAGGAGGTGGCTCCCAGGATTTATGTTTCTTAAAAGTCCCTTGGGTGACAGTAATGTGCAACCAAGAAGAAGAACCACTGTGCTCCTGGGCAAGGTTTTTTTGTTTTTAAGAATTTTCTTTTTTTTTTTTTTTTTTGATGTATACCATTTTTGAAGTCTTTATTGAATTTGTCACAATATTGTGTCTGGTGTTTTTTGACCTTGAGTCATGTATATGTATTAGTTGCTCAGTCGTGTTGGACTCTTTGCAGCCCCATGAACTGTAGCCCACCAGGCTCCTCTGTCCATGGAATTCTTCAGGCAAGAATACTGGAGTGGGGGCTTCCCTGGTAGCTCAGTGGTGAAAAGCTTGCCTGCCAATGCAGGAGACATGGGTTTGATCCCTGATGCTGCACATGCTGCAAAGCAACTAAGCCCGTGAGCCACAACTATTGAGCCTGTGCTCTAGAGCCTCGGAGCTGCAACTATTGAGCCCATGTGCCACAACTCCTGAAGCCTGTGATTCCTAGAGCCAGAATTCCACAACAAGAAAAGTCACAACAAGAAGCCTGCTCACCTCAACTAGAGAGTAGCCTCAACTCCCTGCAACTAAGAAAGAACCTGTGGCAGCAGTGAAAACCCAGAATAGCCAAAAATAAATAAATAAATAAAAAGAATACTGGTATGGATTGATATTCCCTTCTCCAAGGGATCTTCCCTACACAGGAATTGAACCCGAGTCTCCTCTCCTGAATGACCTTAAGGCATGTGGGATCTAAACTCCCCAACCAGGGATCAAACCCTCACCTGCTGCATGGGAAGGCAAGCTCTGAACCACTGGACCACTAGGGAAGTCCCATGGGAAGGTTTTAAAAAGACAGATCATGCCCCATTAGCAACTGGTAAAGTCAATTTGCTAGGGCATGACCAGGTTAAGTTTTTATTGTTAATATTTTCAAACATATCAAAACTGAGAGTAATATTATGAATCCCCATGTACCCTCGCCCATCTCCAGCTGTTATCAACACTTTGCTAATCTTGATTCATTTATTCTTTCACACCCTATTCTTGGATAGAGTTTTTAAAGGCAAATCTCAGAGAGTGTGTAGTTTTAACTAGAATCCATTTTTTCAAAAAGTAACTTCCATTTATCTCTTAAAATGTAATAATCTTTCTTCACTACTGTCGAATGCCCAATCCACATTCAAATTTACCTAAATGGTCTTTATTTTTAGTTGAATAAAATAGATTGGATGATCTAATAGAAAATTTCAGAGTACATTTTCTGTAAGAGTAGTGAGTGTCATTTTTGGAAACTGTTTCTATTAATATATGTATGACTACCTCTTGTGTAGTCTCAAGGTAAAATACCTTTCTGTGGGCCATGGTCATAAGAAGGCAGACCCTTTGATGCCCACGTGATCTGTCTTCTTTGTTAGGCTTCCTGGAGCAAGGCTTGATGGTCACGGATGCTGACCGGCTGTGGAAGCACTACACAAAGACCTTGTACTTCAAGCTGGACATGTTGTCCCTGGTCCCCACGGATCTGGCTTATTTTAAGCTGGGCATGAACTACCCAGAACTGAGGTTCAACCGCCTACTAAAGTTGGCCCGGCTCTTTGAATTCTTTGACCGCACAGAGACGAGGACCAACTACCCCAACATGTTCAGGATTGGGAATTTGGTCTTGTACATCCTCATTATCATCCACTGGAATGCCTGCATTTACTTTGCCATTTCCAAGTTCATTGGTTTCGGGACTGACTCCTGGGTCTACCCAAACATCTCAAATCCAGAGTATGGGCGCCTCTCCAGAAAGTACATTTACAGTCTCTACTGGTCCACCTTGACCCTGACCACCATTGGGGAGACCCCGCCTCCTGTGAAAGACGAGGAGTATCTCTTTGTAGTCATTGACTTCCTGGTGGGTGTCTTGATTTTTGCCACCATTGTGGGCAATGTGGGCTCCATGATCTCAAACATGAATGCTTCGCGGGCTGAATTTCAAGCCAAGATCGACTCCATCAAGCAGTACATGCAGTTTCGCAAGGTGACCAAGGACTTGGAGACACGAGTGATCCGGTGGTTCGACTACCTGTGGGCCAATAAGAAGACGGTGGATGAGAAGGAGGTGCTCAAGAGTCTCCCTGACAAGCTGAAGGCCGAGATCGCCATCAATGTGCACCTGGACACCCTGAGGAAGGTCCGCATCTTCCAGGACTGTGAGGCAGGACTGCTGGTGGAGCTGGTGCTGAAGCTGCGGCCAGCAGTGTTCAGCCCTGGGGACTACATCTGCAAGAAGGGGGACATCGGGAGGGAGATGTACATCATCAAGGAGGGCAAACTGGCTGTGGTGGCCGAGGATGGCATCACCCAGTTCGTGGTACTCAGCGATGGGAGTTACTTTGGGGAGATCAGCATCCTGAACATCAAGGGGAGCAAGTCAGGGAACCGCCGGACGGCCAACATCAGGAGCATTGGCTACTCGGATCTGTTCTGCCTCTCCAAGGACGACCTGATGGAGGCACTGACTGAGTACCCCGAGGCCAAGAAGGCGCTAGAGGAGAAGGGGCGACAGATCCTGATGAAGGACAACCTGATCGACGAGGAGGTGGCCAAGGCTGGGGCGGACCCCAAGGACATCGAGGAGAAGGTAGAGCACCTGGAGACCTCCTTGGACACCCTGCAGACCCGGTTCGCGCGGCTCTTGGCTGAGTACAACGCCACCCAAATGAAGGTGAAGCAGCGGCTCAGCAAGCTGGAAAGCCAGGTGAAGACGGGCCTCCTGCCAGACGGGGATACTCCACCAACTGAGACCAGTCAGCAGTGAAGACACAGGCGGGGAGGGGGCGTCTGTCTCCTGCCTCCCCAAGTTGGCTGTTAGTGCGATGCTGCACAGCCCAGGCCTCGGCCAGGGTTGAAGTCCAGCTTTCCCTACCCTCTGCCGGCTGTGTGGCCCTGGCAGAGAGCCTCTGTTTCCCTCATCTAGAAAATGTGACTCTGTGTCTACACCAGTTAAGTGACAGATTGCTGTGGGCTCCACAAGAAAGGCTGTGTTGGGCAGGGTTCTGTGAAGTGTGAGGTGTCCCCAGGCCAAGAGTATAAAAGTGTGAGCACAGGACTCATTTTTTTTTTATCCTCGGGGGAATATTTAGACTCTTGAGCGTCATTGTTTTGTAAATGGAAGCCTATTTACTTACCCACCCCTCCTGCCCCTCACTCCACCACCTTCTGACGAGGGAGATTGGTTTTTTTGTTGTTGTTGTTTTCAGAGTTCTAGGACTTTTAATTTGTCCCAAAATTGCTGAAGCAAAAATCATCCTGCTTTCCTTTACAACCCCCAATGCATGCACACAAAACAAAAAACAAAAAATCCTCCATAGGAAAAAATGGTTTGTACATGGAAGAAACGATATAAATTCAAAACTTACTTAATGGTTAGCTCTCTCTATCACTCAACTCTTTAAAAAGTTTATACGAATATCCAGTCAACACCAACAGGGTTATCTCCCTTGAAATGTTATCTATACAGATTTCCAAGTAGACCGCAGGGCTGTCTGTATGCTGTCTTGGGATGTCAATGAGGGAGATTGTGATGGAAGCTGAAAGTACACGTGGTAACTCAAATTGGATACCCCAGGCAGCTTGGGCATAATTCTGACTTGAGTATCTCCTCGTGTGCTCTCTGATACTGTGACAGCCACAAAGGATGAAGTGGGTTGTCCCAGTTGAGGCTACTTCAAGTGTGAGAAGTAAATCCAGGCACCTTGCCATCAGCTCCTGTGAAACCAGAACCTGTTTGATAAAAAGAGCATCTCCATTAGGAAAAGCGACATCTCCTAACTCTCCTACGGGCTTCCAAGAGAGCTTCTCTCCTGTCCCTGAGTAGGGCTCTGGGGCAGCCTATTGTGGCCTGGGGTGGTGAAGAGAGTCATGTTGAGGGGAAAGTTTCCCAGGTTGGAGGTCGGAATCGAGTCTTAAGGCAAACAAGCTGACCACTAGGACTTTCAGAAGATGAGACTCTTAGGCTATGTCTTGGCAAACTGCTCAGAAGAGGAAGTCTCAGTCTCCCTTGGAATGACATCCTGAGGCAAAGCTCCTAGACAAAAATATGTACAGTGTAGATCCTGGCTCTTTTTCTTTAATCCAGTCTATAATATTATATTAACATTTTAGAAGGTATCTCTAGATCTGGGGTTCTATGATTGTGAATTATTACCTTAATGGTCCACCCTCTGCTTCATGCACATTATAAATTACCCAAAGACAAGTCACTCTTTCCTGATGCAGAGAAGCCATGTATGCAGGATTTCCTGCTCCTCTCTCCAAACTCGCTGTCTCCTCTTCTTCCTTCCTTCTCTTCTCCCTCTTCTTCTTCCTTCCTGTCCTCTCTTCTTCTCAGACAAGATGCCCCATGTGCTCGGGCAACCTTGATGTCTCTGTGGTCTGTTGTAATCCATATGCTACATACACAGCTGGGCCCTAATGTAGTTCATACAAAAGGTGCTGCCTTTTCAAGTATGTGTTTTGGATTTACATGGGTCTGTTCTGGTTTTTACTATGGATCATCTGACCATTTTAACTTTTTAAAAGGAATTTCAAAGGCCTATTAAAGGAAGGTGTGATCCAAGCTTGTATCATCAGCACAATGTAACTAGCAACATGTTATCAAGATGCACATATTTTAAAAGCCTTAACTATTAATTTTGCCTACATTCATATTTGCACAGGAAAAATAGAGACCTGGATTTAAAAAATACTGAATGACTCCTGCTTCATGTTTTGTCATCAGGGAAGACTCACATGGTCACTCACATACCCTGGGGTATGTTCCTAGGGCAATGAGCCGGGCTTCCCCAAAGGAACAGGCGCTGGTGAACAGGTTCCACACACATTACTTGTGAGGGGATATGTACAAAGCAGGTAAGAAAAGGCAAAGCCACAACATTCATCAGAGTGAGTAATTCAAAGCATCCAGTTATGTAAAAAGTGTATCCCAGGCGGGATGCCAAACCTCTTGGCATCATTTAACCCCGGGTCACCATGGATGGTCAAGCAGTCCAGGAAGGCGTCCAGGATGGACAGGAAGCCAGGTAAGCATTTCCCCAGCTTTGTCCAATGCCTATGCCTAAGGAGTTTGAGTGTAAATTAGAATACAGTCTTCAGTGCAGAGGTATCCAGACTACTCTTGTTCAGATCATGATCTTGCCCCTCGAGCAGGTTCCTTGATCTCACTCGAACTCGCTTTCCTCACCTGAAAAATGGGAACTGCACTGCCCACCTTGCAGAGTTGTTAATATACTTTAAACTCAGTATAATGGGTGTGGCCCTTCAACCTCTTGGGTGCAGAAAACATCACATTATTGTCCTAGAGGAATACATGAATACAATCTTATCCAGTTAGCCACTGGATGCCTATGTTGCTGGGAAGTTGAGTCTCGGGTGGTTTTCAGGACTCCCGTTCACTATCTTGAAGTCTGAGAAAGGCTCCCAGCCAGTGTGCTGCCCCAGAAGCTGGCCATCTCTCTGCCCTGGGTCCAGTATGGGGATCCAGGCTGGGAGACAGCTTCTGTTTGTGCCTTTTATGGGAATCTAAGCTCACAGAGGTCCACCTGTGTGTGTGTGTGTGCCGGTCTGTCTGCTGTCTGTCTGTCTGTCTGTCTTAGGAAAGACCATCTCCAAGACAAGAAAGGAAGAAAACTCTGGTGGACATCCCTCAAGGTATGAACTGGTACGAGCTCTCTGGCAGAACCCTGGGGAGGGGGAAGGTGGCAGACCTCAGACAAGTGGGCTGGAGCTTTGGCTCTGGGGAACCCAGCCTGGGGAAGATTCTGATACCTTGAGCTTAGAGAGTCTTCAAGCTTCCAGAGCTCTAGGACCCACACAGAGCTGGGCATGGGATATCGTGGCAGTAACCAGTATACAGAGCATCCAAAAATGTCGGTAACTCAACCAGTTCAGTAAGAGAGGAGTCTGCTCCATCCCCAAGAAGAACTGGCCTTCACACGTCTGCTGATACCAACTTCCTAAGTTCGGCAGGGACAGGAAGGTAGCATCACTGTGTTAAGCAAACTCGAGTCCCTCTCAGACCCTTCTGCCAGAGTTCTATCAAATGGAAGCCAAGGCAGCCTCCTTTTCTGGGTCTGGGAGCCTTTATTAAGACCCTGAGGAAGGAAGGCTAAAGTGCAAACCGTGAGAAATAAAATGAAGAAGAAAAATGCTTCTCTGAAGTGCAGGGAGTGATTTTGTCTAGAAAAATTGATGACTCATACCTGTGGTGCAGCAGCCCTACTTCTGGCTCCATATTACAGGACAGCTTCCACATGTGTGTACCCAGAGGCACGTACAGACGGTCACCGCAGCATTATTTTAATACAAAAAGGAAAATAACCTAAATACCAGAATCTAAGAACACCCTTGTAGTCCACAGTTATTTCAAGAGGTGGGGTTGGGGGAGCCCTGCTCCTTTCAATTTAAAACTGAAGCATCCTGTGATCGCAGACCTAAACTATGCCTTGGGACTGTTGCATGGAGCTGGACCTCGGATGTGGACTGAAACCTGACCTTGGTCGTGGATGGTGGATCTGTACCTCAGATCTGAACAGAGATGCTGGACATGGATCTTGGATCTAGATGTGTCCACTTACTTTGACGTGATGGTGGAAGTGAAGGTCAGGGTCAAGGTTGAAAAGGAGGGTGACAACAATGATGACATTGAGGGTGAGACTGAGAGGGTGTCAGGGTGAATAAACAAAAGCTGATGGGTCTAAGGGAGGGCAAAGGTGAAAGTGAGGTGGAGGGCAGAGTGAGTCAAGTGAGGGTCAGACGAGGGTGAAATTCAGCTGAGAGTGAACAGGGCATTGAGTTGAGGAGAAGGGCCAGGCAGAGAGGGAGGATGAAGGACGTGGGAAGACTGAGTCCTGAGCCTAGAACTGGACCTTGAACCTATACTTGGACATTGGCCCTCATCTTTGATCTGGAACTGTCCAGGTTCTGATACCTTGAGCTTAGAGAGTCTTCAAGCTTCCAGAGCTCTAGGACCCACAGAGAGCTGGGCATGGGATATCGTGGCAGTAACCAGTATACAGAGCATCCAAAAATGTCGGTAACTCAACCAGTTCAGTAAGAGAGGAGTCTGCTCCATCCCCAAGAAGAACTGGCCTTCACACGTCTGCTGATACCAACTTCCTAAGTTCGGCAGGGACAGGAAGGTAGCATCACTGTGTTAAGCAAACTCGAGTCCCTCTCAGACCCTTCTGCCAGAGTTCTATCAAATGGAAGCCAAGGCAGCCTCCTTTTCTGGGTCTGGGAGCCTTTATTAAGACCCTGAGGAAGGAAGGCTAAAGTGCAAACCGTGAGAAATAAAATGAAGAAGAAAAATGCTTCTCTGAAGTGCAGGGAGTGATTTTGTCTAGAAAAATTGATGACTCATACCTGTGGTGCAGCAGCCCTACTTCTGGCTCCATATTACAGGACAGCTTCCACATGTGTGTACCCAGAGGCACGTACAGACGGTCACCGCAGCATTATTTTAATACAAAAAGGAAAATAACCTAAATACCAGAATCTAAGAACACCCTTGTAGTCCACAGTTATTTCAAGAGGTGGGGTTGGGGGAGCCCTGCTCCTTTCAATTTAAAACTGAAGCATCCTGTGATCGCAGACCTAAACTATGCCTTGGGACTGTTGCATGGAGCTGGACCTCGGATGTGGACTGAAACCTGACCTTGGTCGTGGATGGTGGATCTGTACCTCAGATCTGAACAGAGATGCTGGACATGGATCTTGGATCTAGATGTGTCCACTTACTTTGACGTGATGGTGGAAGTGAAGGTCAGGGTCAAGGTTGAAAAGGAGGGTGACAACAATGATGACATTGAGGGTGAGACTGAGAGGGTGTCAGGGTGAATAAACAAAAGCTGATGGGTCTAAGGGAGGGCAAAGGTGAAAGTGAGGTGGAGGGCAGAGTGAGTCAAGTGAGGGTCAGACGAGGGTGAAATTCAGCTGAGAGTGAACAGGGCATTGAGTTGAGGAGAAGGGCCAGGCAGAGAGGGAGGATGAAGGACGTGGGAAGACTGAGTCCTGAGCCTAGAACTGGACCTTGAACCTATACTTGGACGTTGGCCCTCATCTTTGATCTGGAACTGTCCAGGTTCTGATAATTCATTAGACCCGCTGGTGGTCAAGACAGAAGAAACCTAACTGATTTTTTTTTTTTTTTTTGGCCACTTCTGTTGATCTTTCATTTATTTATCTTTGTTCTTTGGCCTGTGTGGGCCTCCCATCGCAGTGGCCTCTCGCTGCAGAGCACCAGCTCTGGGCACGTGTGCTCCAGAACTCTGGCTCGGTAGTTGGGCACATTGGTCCAGCCGCTCCACGGCACGTGGGATCTTCCCAAGCCAGGGATCGAACTGGTGCCCCTTGCATTGCAAGGCAGTGTCCTTACCCACTGGACCACCAGGGAAGCCCCTGATTATTTATTGTTAAAACTATATTTTATTCATCCAACCCAATGAGAATTATGGATTCATTGTTGAAAATAATCAGGCATTTTAAGTGTCAGTCCATTTCAAGGTCCTGGATATTGATTGCTTCCCCCTTCCTCAATATTCTGTTTTAAAAATTTTCAAACCTGCAGCAGAATAGAAATGACTGTGCAGTAAGTTAAACAACAATGGATCCACCCTCTATATTCTACCATTTATACATTACTGTATTTATTTATCACTATCCATCTATCCATTCTTCTATCCATCCATTAATATACCGAATTTTAAAATATATTTCAAATTGCAGCTGCCAGTATTCCTCCCAAATTACTTTAACATGCATATCATTAAAGTCTTGTGCTTGTAGGCTTTTTCTCCTACTGAGGCAAAATGCATGTGTGAACTACAAAGTACACAAAGATTGTGCCTTTTTGTAGCTCCGTGGAAGTGAAGGTCAGGGTCAAGGTTGAAAAGGAGGGTGACAACAATGATGACATTGAGGGTGAGACTGAGAGGGTGTCAGGGTGAATAAACAAAAGCTGATGGGTCTAAGGGAGGGCAAAGGTGAAAGTGAGGTGGAGGGCAGAGTGAGTCAAGTGAGGGTCAGACGAGGGTGAAATTCAGCTGAGAGTGAACAGGGCATTGAGTTGAGGAGAAGGGCCAGGCAGAGAGGGAGGATGAAGGACGTGGGAAGACTGAGTCCTGAGCCTAGAACTGGACCTTGAACCTATACTTGGACATTGGCCCTCATCTTTGATCTGGAACTGTCCAGGTTCTGATAATTCATTAGACCCGCTGGTGGTCAAGACAGAAGAAACCTAACTGATTTTTTTTTTTTTTTGGCCACTTCTGTTGATCTTTCATTTATTTATCTTTGTTCTTTGGCCTGTGTGGGCCTCCCATCACAGTGGCCTCTCGCTGCAGAGCACCAGCTCTGGGCACGTGTGCTCCAGAACTCTGGCTCGGTAGTTGGGCACATTGGTCCAGCCGCTCCACGGCACGTGGGATCTTCCCAAGCCAGGGATCGAACTGGTGCCCCTTGCATTGCAAGGCAGTGTCCTTACCCACTGGACCACCAGGGAAGCCCCTGATTATTTATTGTTAAAACTATATTTTATTCATCCAACCCAATGAGAATTATGGATTCATTGTTGAAAATAATCAGGCATTTTAAGTGTCAGTCCATTTCAAGGTCCTGGATATTGATTGCTTCTCCCTTCCTCAATATTCTGTTTTAAAAATTTTCAAACCTGCAGCAGAATAGAAATGACTGTGCAGTAAGTTAAACAACAATGGATCCACCCTCTATATTCTACCATTTATACATTACTGTATTTATTTATCACTATCCATCTATCCATTCTTCTATCCATCCATTAATATACCGAATTTTAAAATATATTTCAAATTGCAGCTGCCAGTATTCCTCCCAAATTACTTTAACATGCATATCATTAAAGTCTTGTGCTTGTAGGCTTTTTTTTCTCCTACTGAGGCAAAATGCATGTGTGAACTACAAAGTACACAAAGATCAAGTGTATGTCCTCTTTAGTTTTGATAAATGTATACCCTGCCACATACCTCTACCCAGATGTAGACTATTACCAACACTCCAGAAAGTTCCTCACACTTCTTCTCGGGTAATCTCCATTCCACTCTCAAAGACAGCCACCTCTCTTTATTATATTTTTATTTATGTATGTTTTTGGCTGTGCTTGGTATTTGTTGCTGCATGGACTATTCTTTAGTTGCAGAGAATAGGCTTTTCATTGCAGTGACTTGTTTTGGAACACAAGCTCTAGCGTGTTCAGGGTTTTGTAGTTGAGGTACATGGTCTTGGTTGCCCTGTGGCATGCGGGATCTTCCCTTACTGGGGATCAAATCCATGTCTCCCACATTGGCAGGCAGATTCTTTACCACCTTTCTGAGTTGTTTCCATCATAGGTCCTTGGGTTTTTTTTTTTTAAGTCTATTCATTTTAATGCATTATTTATTTATTTATTTTTGGCTATTCTGGGTTTTCAATGCTGCTGCAGGCTCTTCTCTAGTTGCAGGGAGTGGGGGCTACTCTCTAGTGGAGGTAAGCAGGCTTCTTTTTTTTTTTTTTAGAGAGAGAGAGAAGTAAAGTTTATTAGAGTGGGAGAAGGGAGAACCAACATGGTTAGAGTGAGAGATGCTGTGAGAACAGTGGGCCGGCTCAAAGGAGAGCTGACCCTAAGCAGGGGTCTTTGATCCATTTTATAGCTAGGTAGAATTATGACTACAGCATGAGGGAAAGACAATAGGGTTCAAGGAGTGGCATAGGGGTCTTAACAATTGGGCAGAGTACTATAGCCTGGGGGAGGAAGAACAATAAGGGTCCAGTTTATATTTTCTTGCATTCCAAGACCCTCCCCATTTGCCTTGATTTTTTCATCGTTGGGCACTGCACTCCTCCCGCTCTTTATTTTTAGGACCAATTCTTTGGCCCCTTTGGATACCCTGCTCATGTCTAACTATCTACCTATTTCCCTTCTCAGACATTTGGGTAGCTCATCTCAAGGGAAAAGGAGTGACGTCCGCTCTGTCTTCTTCAAGCTATACAGGGGCACTATGGGGCTCTGGGTTCCCAATGCCATAAGCAGGCTTCTTGTTGCAGTGACTCTTCTTGTGGAACTCGGGCTCCAGGGCACACAGGCTTCAGTAGTGGCACATGAGCTCAATAGTTGCGGCTCCAAGTCTCTAGAGCACAGGCTCAATAGTTGTGGCTCACAGGTTAAGTTGCTCAGCAGCATGTGCGATCTTCCTGGATCAGGGATCAAACCTGTGTCTCCTGCATTGGCAGGCGAACTCTTTACCAGTGAGCTACCAGGGAAGTTCATCAGGGAAATCTTGCATTTGCTGATGGGGACCTAGACCAGGAATAGGGGCTGGTTATGACTAGAAAGTAACAATTTGCCTTGGGCAGACCCAGGCTCTAATCAGCTAAGCTAATAGGAAGAGTCTTGGAGACACATGCAGTGACCCTCTGACATGTGGAAGGCACCTGCTTGGTGTCTGGTATGGTATCAGATCCTCTGCATTTCTTTTCTATCTGGTCCTTGGAGGAGAGTAGCAGAATCTGTATTCTACAGCCATGGAAACTAAGATTCAGAAAATTTAAATGGCACACCTGGTGTTGAATCAATCGAGACAGAGAAAAAAGCACCAAGTGTTAGCCCTGGATCCCATATACATTATCTGCGATCAGAGCATATTCATTAGTATATATTTTGTGATCAATTTTGGATTCATGATTTTTTTCCAAGCAGAATACTAATTAACTGACTGAAAGTCACTCAGTTGTGTCTGACTCTTTGCAACGCCATGGACTGTAGCCTGTCAGTCCATGGAATTTTCCATGGAAGAATATTGGAGTGGGTAGCCATTCCCTTCTCCAGGGGATCTTCCCAACACTGGGAAGCCCAGGTCTTCCACACTGCAGGTGGAGTCTTTACCATCTAAGTCACAAGGAATAGCAAGATAGCATGCTGCTAAACAAAAAAGGAAGTTAAATATAGATCATCAGAAAGTTGGGCACTAGGGCCTCCTGCATGTCTAACTATCTACCTATTTCCTTCTCAGACATTTGGGTAGCTCATCTCAAGGGAAAAGGAGTGACGTCCGCTCTGTCTTCTTCAAGCTATACAGGGGCACTATGGGGCTCTGGGTTCCCAATGCCATAAGCAGGCTTCTTGTTGCAGTGACTCTTCTTGTGGAACTCGGGCTCCAGGGCACACAGGCTTCAGTAGTGGCACATGAGCTCAATAGTTGCGGCTCCAAGGCTCTAGAGCACAGGCTCAATAGTTGTGGCTCACAGGTTAAGTTGCTCAGCAGCATGTGCGATCTTCCTGGATCAGGGATCAAACCTGTGTCTCCTGCATTGGCAGGCGAACTCTTTACCAGTGAGCTACCAGGGAAGTTCATCAGGGAAATCTTGCATTTGCTGATGGGGACCTAGACCAGGAATAGGGGCTGGTTATGACTAGAAAGTAACAATTTGCCTTGGGCAGACCCAGGCTCTAATCAGCTAAGCTAATAGGAAGAGTCTTGGAGACACATGCAGTGACCCTCTGACATGTGGAAGGCACCTGCTTGATGTCTGGTATGGTATCAGATCCTCTGCATTTCTTTTCTATCTGGCCCTTGGAGGAGAGTAGCAGAATCTGTATTCTACAGCCATGGAAACTAAGATTCAGAAAATTTAAATGGCACACCTGGTGTTGAATCAATCGAGACAGAGAAAAAAGCACCAAGTGTTAGCCCTGGATCCCATATACATTATCTGCGATCAGAGCATATTCATTAGTATATATTTTGTGATCAATTTTGGATTCATGATTTTTTTCCAAGCAGAATACTAATTAACTGACTGAAAGTCACTCAGTTGTGTCTGACTCTTTGCAACGCCATGGACTGTAGCCTGTCAGTCCATGGAATTTTCCATGGAAGAATATTGGAGTGGGTAGCCATTCCCTTCTCCAGGGGATCTTCCCAACACTGGGAAGCCCAGGTCTTCCACACTGCAGGTGGAGTCTTTACCATCTAAGTCACAAGGAATAGCAAGATAGCATGCTGCTAAACAAAAAAGGAAGTTAAATATAGATCAACAGAAACCTAAACTAAGGAGAGACTCACAACCTCTTCATGATTTCCTAGGGTAATCATAGCAGAGAAGATAAACATTTACCTGGATTTAAAATTTTCCTTTGACCCAGACTCATCGGATGAGTCTGTAGCTCAGTGGTTCTCACCCTCATCCTCTCAAACACTTCAGTATGTACTTTTATAAGAACAAGGACCACAGTGCCGTTATCAAAAGCAGGAAGTTTAACACTGATTTAATGCTTTTATCCAATCAGTGATCTGTATTCACATTTCAGTGTGTCCCAAGAAGCTCTCTCCCTGGTCCAGGATCCATTCCAGACTCACAAGCTGTTTATTGTTACATCTCCTTAGCTCCTTTCCTCTGGATCATTTGACTTCCTCACTCTGTTTTGGTCTTTTTCTCCTGTGACAGTTTTGAAGCTGATTATTCTATAAGAGTGTCCCTCTGTTTGGGTTCCTCAGATGTCCCACAAATTTAGATTTAAATGGTTAAAGGTTGAACATCAAATTGGGCTCTGAGCACCCAAACAAGTATAAAGGCAAACACCGGAAGCCACATGACTTGTTATCAGAAACCAAGGAAATATGTCAGTCTTATTCAAGAGGCTCACACACTTAGCATCTTCATACACTCCATGTGAGTGCCCTCAGAACAGCGCACTCAGTGTGCACACCCACCTCCTGTCTGAAAGAGCAGACTCTCGCAGTCTTGCCAGTGGGGAGCACGGCCAGTATTTAATCACTCATGTTTATTCATTTCTTATTTGGTGAATAATTTTTTATTCTCTTTGTTCATTTTTCTAAGTTTCATCTGATTACCTCCTACACTAAATTCCATTCTGATAGAGATCAGGTCTTTTTTTTTTTTTTTGTACCACAATATACCCACAAAGGACCAAGCACAATAATAGGCTTTCTATAGATATGTGCTGAATGGTTAAAGGGAGTAAGTAATCTCCTTACTGGGAAGCCATGGACTGTAGCCTGTCAGTCCATGGAATTTTCCATGGAAGAATATTGGAGTGGGTAGCCATTCCCTGCCCAAGGGGTTTGGGAGTCTTTACCATCTAAGTCACAAGGAATAGCAAGATAGCATGCTGCTAAACAAAAAAGGAAGTTAAATATAGATCAACAGAAACCTAAACTAAGGAGAGACTCACAACCTCTTCATGATTTCCTAGGGTAATCATAGCAGAGAAGATAAACATTTACCTGGATTTAAAATTTTCCTTTGACCCAGACTCATCGGATGAGTCTGTAGCTCAGTGGTTCTCACCCTCATCCTCTCAAACACTTCAGTATGTACTTTTATAAGAACAAGGACCACAGTGCCGTTATCAAAAGCAGGAAGTTTAACACTGATTTAATGCTTTTATCCAATCAGTGATCTGTATTCACATTTCAGTGTGTCCCAAGAAGCTCTCTCCCTGGTCCAGGATCCATTCCAGACTCACAAGCTGTTTATTGTTACATCTCCTTAGCTCCTTTCCTCTGGATCATTTGACTTCCTCACTCTGTTTTGGTCTTTTTCTCCTGTGACAGTTTTGAAGCTGATTATTCTATAAGAGTGTCCCTCTGTTTGGGTTCCTCAGATGTCCCACAAATTTAGATTTAAATGGTTAAAGGTTGAACATCAAATTGGGCTCTGAGCACCCAAACAAGTATAAAGGCAAACACCGGAAGCCACATGACTTGTTATCAGAAACCAAGGAAATATGTCAGTCTTATTCAAGAGGCTCACACACTTAGCATCTTCATACACTCCATGTGAGTGCCCTCAGAACAGCGCACTCAGTGTGCACACCCACCTCCTGCCTGAAAGAGCAGACTCTCGCAGTCTTGCCAGTGGGGAGCACGGCCAGTATTTAATCACTCATGTTTATTCATTTCTTATTTGGTGAATAATTTTTTATTCTCTTTGTTCATTTTTCTAAGTTTCATCTGATTACCTCCTACACTAAATTCCATTCTGATAGAGATCAGGTCTTTTTTTTTTTTTTTGTACCACAATATACCCACAAAGGACCAAGCACAATAATAGGCTTTCTATAGATATGTGCTGAATGGTTAAAGGGAGTAAGTAATCTCCTTAGGGTAAATTCCTGGAAGTAGAATCAGTGAGTCAAAGTGCAGGAATTCTGAAAATAGCCTTTAATGCATATTAAGTTGCTCTTCCAAAAGTTTATATCATTTTACAATGTATGAGAGTAGTCGTGTATTATCATTTTTGTTCTTTATCAGACTGATTGTTGGGAAATTATTTTAATGTGACTTAGTTCACTGTAAATATAACTGGAACTTTTATATAATAATTGTTTGTTTGTGATTCTTTTAAAACCCCTGTTTATAACTCTTCCTGTATTTCTGCTTTTCCTCTTATTAATTTCTGAAAAGATATTAGGAAAACAATTTGGTGTTCCTTTGTCAGCACGTGGTACAATTTGCCCCTCCTTGTTTTTAATTCACAAAAGCTTCTGTATTTTTATGTGGCTGAAGTTATCAATTGTTAATCCATTTTGGCTTTTGTGTCACAGTTAAGTCTTTTCATTCAGAATATAGAAATATCCACCCATATACACCTCTAGGATATTTTTAAATTTTTGTTTATTTATTTTAGTCTATTCTGGGTTTTCACTGCTGCTGAAGGCTCTTCCCTAGTTGCAGGGAGTGGGGGCTACTCTCTAGTGGAGGTGAGCAGGCTTCTTCTTGTGGTGACTTCTCTTGTGGAACTTGGGCTCTAGGGCCACAGCCTCAATAATTGGCACATGAGCTCAGTAGTTGCGGCTCCGAGGCTCTAGAGCACAGACTCAATAGTTGTGGCTCACGGGTTTAGTTGCATACTCTGGTGGCAGAGGCTCACACATTTACATCTTTTCCATGTGAGTGCCCTCAGAACAGACTCAGTGTGCACACCCACCTCCTGTCTGAAAGAGCAGACTCTCGCAGTCTTGCCAGTGGGGAGCACGGCCAGTATTTAATCACTCATGTTTATTCATTTCTTATTTGGTGAATAATTTTTTATTCTCTTTGTTCATTTTTCTAAGTTTCATCTGATTACCTCCTACACTAAATTCCATTCTGATAGAGATCAGGTCTTTTTTTTTTTTTTTGTACCACAATATACCCACAAAGGACCAAGCACAATAATAGGCTTTCTATAGATATGTGCTGAATGGTTAAAGGGAGTAAGTAATCTCCTTAGGGTAAATTCCTGGAAGTAGAATCAGTGAGTCAAAGTGCAGGAATTCTGAAAATAGCCTTTAATGCATATTAAGTTGCTCTTCCAAAAGTTTATATCATTTTACAATGTATGAGAGTAGTCGTGTATTATCATTTTTGTTCTTTATCAGACTGATAGTTGGGAAATTATTTTAATGTGACTTAGTTCACTGTAAATATAACTGGAACTTTTATATAATAATTGTTTGTTTGTGATTCTTTTAAAACCCCTGTTTATAACTCTTCCTGTATTTCTGCTTTTCCTCTTATTAATTTCTGAAAAGATATTAGGAAAACAATTTGGTGTTCCTTTGTCAGCACGTGGTACAATTTGCCCCTCCTTGTTTTTAATTCACAAAAGCTTCTGTATTTTTATGTGGCTGAAGTTATCAATTGTTAATCCATTTTGGCTTTTGTGTCACAGTTAAGTCTTTTCATTCAGAATATAGAAATATCCACCCATATACACCTCTAGGATATTTTTAAATTTTTGTTTATTTATTTTAGTCTATTCTGGGTTTTCACTGCTGCTGAAGGCTCTTCCCTAGTTGCAGGGAGTGGGGGCTACTCTCTAGTGGAGGTGAGCAGGCTTCTTCTTGTGGTGACTTCTCTTGTGGAACTTGGGCTCTAGGGCTCACAGCCTCAATAATTGCGGCACATGAGCTCAGTAGTTGCGGCTCCGAGGCTCTAGAGCACAGACTCAATAGTTGTGGCTCACGGGTTTAGTTGCTCCGCAGCATGTGGGATCTTCCTAGATCAGGGATTGAACCTGTGCCTCCTGCATTGGCAGGTGAACTGTTTACCACTGAGCTACCAGGAAGCCCCTCCCTAGGATTTTTGTGTCTTCATTTCTTATATCTGAATCCTTTATCTATTTGGAAAGAATTCATTTTGGTAAAGGAATTAAATGAGGTTGAGATCTGGAAGTTCCAGAATAAATGTTTTGTTGTAGGTAAGACATAAACATGAAGTATCTTAAATGTGGAGCCTGATACATAGTTACATGTGGACAGGAATTCCCATGCATAGAACATCTCCAGCATCTTGGAAGGCCCCCTGTCAGGCCTTCCAAGTCAGGCCCCTTCCCAGTCAGTAAGAACCCATTGAAAGATAACCATGTTTACCTCTGTCCCTAGAGATTAGTTTTGTTTGTTCTCAGACTTTATATGCTTGAAATCATGTCATATTTGCTTTTTGTAGCTGACTTCTTGTGTTCTACACCAAGTTATCAAGACTCATCCATGGCATTGTATGTAGCTGCTGTCCATATTCTCATTGCTGTCTACTATTTCACTAGGTGAGCATAGTGTGATTTATTTATCCATTCTGGCATTGACAGGAACTGGGGCTGTTTCTGTTCTTGTTCATAATGAGTAACATTGCTATGAACTTTCTTGTGGTGGATTTTTTGGCTGTATATTTTTATTTATCTCTCAAATGCTCTGTGCACAGGCTAGGATGTTGGGTCCAGCATCCTGGTACAATTTGCCCTCCTTGTTTTAATTCACAAAAGTTTGAAGTTATTTCAATTGTTAATCCATTTTGGCTTTTGTGTCACAGTTAAGTCTTTTCATTCAGAATATAGAAATATCCACCCATATACACCTCTAGGATATTTTTAAATTTTTGTTTATTTATTTTAGTCTATTCTGGGTTTTCACTGCTGCTGAAGGCTCTTCCCTAGTTGCAGGGAGTGGGGGCTACTCTCTAGTGGAGGTGAGCAGGCTTCTTCTTGTGGTGACTTCTCTTGTGGAACTTGGGCTCTAGGGCACACAGCCTCAATAATTGCGGCACATGAGCTCAGTAGTTGCGGCTCCGAGGCTCTAGAGCACAGACTCAATAGTTGTGGCTCACGGGTTTAGTTGCTCCGCAGCATGTGGGATCTTCCTAGATCAGGGATTGAACCTGTGCCTCCTGCATTGGCAGGTGAACTGTTTACCACTGAGCTACCAGGGAAGCCCCCTCCCCCTAGGATTTTTGTGTCTTCATTTCTTATATCTGAATCCTTTATCTATTTGGAAAGAATTCATTTTGGTAAAGGAATTAAATGAGGTTGAGATCTGGAAGTTCCAGAATAAATGTTTTGTTGTAGGTAAGACATAAACATGAAGTATCTTAAATGTGGAGCCTGATACATAGTTACACGTGGACAGGAATTCCCATGCATAGAACATCTCCAGCATCTTGGAAGGCCCCCTGTCAGGCCTTCCAAGTCAGGCCCCTTCCCAGTCAGTAAGAACCCCTTGAAAGATAACCATGTTTACCTCTGTCCCTAGAGATTAGTTTTGTTTGTTCTCAGACTTTATATGCTTGAAATCATGTCATATTTGCTTTTTGTAGCTGACTTCTTGTGTTCTACACCAAGTTATCAAGACTCATCCATGGCATTGTATGTAGCTGCTGTCCATATTCTCATTGCTGTCTACTATTTCACTAGGTGAGCATAGTGTGATTTATTTATCCATTCTGGCATTGACAGGAACTGGGGCTGTTTCTGTTCTTGTTCATAATGAGTAACATTGCTATGAACTTTCTTGTGGTGGATTTTTGTTGGGCATATATATCTATGGACTGTATATTTTTTATCTCTCAAATTGCCCTCTGTGCACAGGCTAGGATGTTGGGTCCAGCATGCCAGTATTCCCCTCGATGGAGCAGATTGCGCACTCTTTGGCTGAGAATCGGAGGAAGGAGTTGGCTTACTCTAAGTGACTGTTCAGGGCCATAGGTGGTTGCTCTAGTTGAGCACTGACACAGTGTCCCTCCTTAGGAGGGATGTGCCTTGTTGGCATCGCAGATTTTTGTGTTTATTGTGGTGAATTTCCAGCAGATGGCAGTAGAGGGTCTTGTTCTAATATAGTATGTGTAGTAAGACAGTTCCCCAGCAGGAGGAGCTAGAGTCTCCTCTGGATAGGACAGCTGTGTATCTTTCCCTTCCGCATATCAGAGATGTGAGTTCTTAATCAAGCCATTTTTTATTCCCACAAGAGTGCTGCCTCATACTTGCAGCGATAATTTCCTGGATTTATCTCTGAGTTATTTTCTATATGTTGATATACAAAATCAGTTGTCAGTGGAAAATGTCACTTCTCTTTAAGATATTCAATGCCCCAAGGAAACTGACAAATGCAGTAATTATTTTTATAGAAAAGAGACTGAGACACATCAGCATTAAAACTGGTAAAGCATTTTGTTTCCATGGAAGCAGTATGTGTGTGTGTTTCAATTTTTGTTTTTAAAAAAGTATTGAGACTTCATGGTGGTCCAGTGGTTGAGAATTCACCAGCCAATGCAGGGGACATGGGTTCAATCCCTGGGCCGGGAAGATCCCACATTCCATGGAGCCACTAAGCCTCAGGGCCACAACTACCAAGGCCTCACACCTGGAGCCTGTGTTCCACAACAGGAGAAACCACCACACTGAAACACCCACACTCCACAACAGCTGCTCGCCACAGCTAGAGACAGCCATCAGGCAGCAACAAAGACGTAGTGCAATCCAAAATAAATCAATAATTTTTAAAAATTAAAATTAAAAAAAAATTGTACTGAAGTGTAGTTGCTTACAATGTTGTGTTAGTTTCTGGTGTACAGAAAAGTGGTTCATATATATATATATATATATATATATATATATATATATGTATATCTTTTCCATCTAGGTTACCATGAGATAGTGAATGTAGTTCTCTGTGCTATACATCATAGTATGTATCTGTTAATCCCAAGATCCTAATTTATTTATCCCCCACTCTTCCCCTTTGGCAACCCTGAATTTGTTTTCTATGTCTGTGAGTCTCTGTTTTGTAAATAAGTTCATTTGTGTGTCATATTTCAGATACCACATATCAATGACACCATATGATACATGTCTTTCTCTGTCTGATGTATTTCACTTAGTATGATCATCTCTAGGTCCATCCATGAAGTTATTTTCTTGTTTGTTATTGTTGAGTAATATTCCACATGTGTATATATGCCACATCTTCTCTATCTATTCATCTGTGAGTGGACACTTAAGTTGCTTCGATATCTTGGCTATTGTAAATAGTGCTGTTGTGAACATTTGGGTGTATGTTATCTTTTTGAACTAGAGTTTCTTTCTGGATGTATGCCCAAGAGTAGGATTGCTGAGTCATATGGTGACTCCATTTTTAGTTTTTTAAGGAACCTCCATACTGTTCTACATAGTGACTGCACCATTTTACATTCCCACCAACAGTGCAGGAGGGTTCTCTTTTCTGTATACTCTCTCATGTTTATTACTTGTAGACTTTTTGCTGGTGTCATTCTTACCAGTGAGAGGTGTTACCTCATTGTGGCTTTGCCTTTCCTCTAATAAATAGTGATGTTGAGCATCTTTTCACGTGCTTGTGGACTCTCCGTATGTCTTTTTTGGAGAAATGTCTGTTTGGGTCTTTTGCCCATTTTTTGAATGAGTTTTAGGTTTTGTTGTTGTTGTTATTGAGTTGTTAGAGCTGTTTGTATGTTTTGGAAATTAAGCCCTTACTGGTTACATCATTCGCAAATATTGTCTCCCAGTCTGTAGGTTGTCCTTTTGTCTTATTTATCATTTCTTTTGCTGTGCAAAAGCTTGTGAGTGGGGCTTCCCTGGTGGTCCAGTGGGTAAAGACCCCACCTTGCAATGCAAAGGCTGCTGGTTCGATCCCTGGCCTGGGAAGATCCCACGTGCCGTGGAGTGGCTGGACTGATGTGTCCAATTACCAAGCCAGAGCTCTGGAGCACATGCGCCCAGAGCAGGCGCTCTGCGACAACAGAGGCCACTGTGATGGGAGGCCCACGCGGGCCAAAGAACAAAGATGGATGAAAATAGATAAATGAAAGACCAATAGAAGTGGTCCGCCTGCTTCCCTCCCTCCCCACCCCACCCGCCGCCAAAATAACTAAATAAAGAAATCTTTAAAAAAAAAAAAAAAGCTTGTGAGTTTTATTAGGTTCCATTTGTTTATTTTTGCCTGTATTTCTTTAGCCTTAGAAGACTAACCTAAGAAAACATTGCTATGTACAGTTTATGTTAGAGAATGTTTTGCCTAGGTTCTTTTCTTTTCTTTCTTTCTTTCTTTTTTTTTTTTGCTCTTACCTTTTGTATTTATTTATTTATTTATTTATTGGTTTTTTTAAAACTTTTATTTTACTTTTAACTTTTACAGAGTTTTGTTGTTTACAGATGCCTAGGTTCTTTTCTATGAGTGTTATGGTGTCATACTTTAAGTCTTTAAGCCATTTTGAGCTTATTTTTGTGTATATGGTATGAGGGAATGTCTTAACTTCATTGATTGATGTGCAGCTGTCCAGCTTTCCCAACACTATTTCTGGAGAGATTGTCTCCTCTCCACTGTGTGTCGTTGGCTCTTTTGTTGAAGATTAATTGACTCTACATGTGTGAGTTTACCTCTGGACTCTCTATTCTGTCCCATTAATCCATATGTCTGTTTTTGTGCTAATATCATGTGGCTTGAATTACTGTGGCTTTGTTCTGTTGTCTGAAGTCTGGGAGGGCTATGCCTCCTGCTTTATTTTTTTTCCTTGGGAGTGCTTTGGCAATTGTGCATCTTTTGTGGATCCATATAAATTTTATGCTCATTTGTTCTAGTTCTGTGAAAAATACCATGGGTAGTTTAATAGTGTGTATGCATGTGCACTCAGTCATGTCTGGACTCTTTGCCACCCCATGGAATGCAGCCCACCAACCTCCTCTGTCCATGGAATTTTCCAGGCAAACATACTAGAGTGCGTTGCCATTTCCTTCTCACATTGAATCTGTAGATTGCTTTGGGTAGTCTGATCATTTTAAGGATATTAATTCTTCCAATCCAAGACCATTGTATATCTTTCCACTTCTTTGAGTCATCTTCAATTTCTTTAATCAATGCTTTATTGTTCCTGGCATATAAATCTTTCATTTCCTTGGTCAGGCATACACTATTTAATAATGGCCTTATGTTTGTTATGATTGTTAACTGTGAGAAACAAACAAACAAAAAATCCATTAACTGAAAAAAAAAATGTTCCTTGTCCTGGAATTCAGAGTGCTGCCCTTCTTCCCTCCCTCCTGCTCAGCCCCAAACTCAGACAATTGGATTTGCAGAAGTTTAATGAGCAAACATGGCAGAGCCACCATATTTCTGGATGTTTTCTGGAGAAAGGCTACTGTGTTCAGGGCCCTGGGGCCACAGTGGTCAGGTAAAGCTACTGCCAATGGGGTGACATCACAGCTGTTGCATCTCTGCAGCGGGCTTCTCTGGTGGCTCAGTGGTAAAGAATCTGTCTGCCAATCCAGGAGACATGGGTTTGATCCCTGGGTCAGGAAGACCCCTGGGGGAAGGGCATGGCAACCCACTCCAGTATCCTTGCCTGGAGAATCCCATGGACAGCTGAGCCTAGTGGGCAACAGTCCATAGGGTCGCAAAAACACGATTGAAGTGACTTAGCAAGCACTGGGGTGGGGCCAAGAGGTGGGATCAGCCAGTTTCCAAGGCCCCTCCAGCTCTGTCCTTCTCTGGTCCTGCCAGGAGGATAAAGGGGACCTCTTGCAGTTGGCCTTGACCCTTTGATTACTATTGCCATGCCTATCAAAATGGACCTGGTGTTTCCAGAAAACATTAAAAACATAATCAACACGGATGGAAACAGGAACTGTAAGTGGTTGGCTCTAGGCTATCAGTGTCATCTGGGGCAGGACAGCAGCTCCTTGTGTTCAGAGCATCACACTGAGGACGTGGGCGTCTGGCCCCTCCGCCCTGGCTACACACTAAATACCATTGGCACCTGCAGTCACCTCGACAAGCCAGCACCCTCTTCAGACACCTCCCAGTGTGCCCCTCTGATGGTGATGGTGAAGAACCACTGACATTTTAAAAAGTGCTTTTTGGTAGAAAGTCGTATTTGCTAACTGGATAGTTTAACTTAGATTTATGTTAAGTTCAGTCCTTATAATTCACTTTTGTTTTCTACAAGCCATTCAATAATTCAAGTCAAACACATTCATAAGTAATACCATTTCAACCAAAAGTTCACTGTTTAAAAAACTTGCTCACGTTTAGATCAAGGCACACTTATTTTGAGCAAAAGGCAAATCCATGGGTTTGGGGTGGGTGAGGAGAGAGGAGGAGAGGCTTAGCGGGACCTCACATCTCTTGTTTGGTCACCCTTCCCCACCTAGGCCACATTTAGCTCCAGCCCTCCTAACTCTCCTTCCACCACAACCATCACCAGTGGTGCAAGGCTGGGGTTGTCCATCTTCCCAAGCCAGACAAACGGCTGATGGGTGGAGGTGGAGGGCAGAGAGAAGAGATCCTGATTGCAGCAGAGGAGAGAAAGATTCTTGTGCTCAGTTGTAAAGAATCTGTCTGCCAATCCAGGAGACATGGGTTTGATCCCTGGGTAAGGAAGACCCCTGGGGGAAGGGCATGGCAACCCACTCCAGTATCCTTGCCTGGAGAATCCCATGGACAGCTGAGCCTAGTGGGCAACAGTCCATAGGGTCGCAAAAACACGATTGAAGTGACTTAGCAAGCACTGGGGTGGGGCCAAGAGGTGGGATCAGCCAGTTTCCAAGGCCCCTCCAGCTCTGTCCTTCTCTGGTCCCGCCAGGAGGATAAAGGGGACCTCTTGCAGTTGGCCTTGACCCTTTGATTACTATTGCCATGCCTATCAAAATGGACCTGGTGTTTCCAGAAAACATTAAAAACATAATCAACACGGATGGAAACAGGAACTGTAAGTGGTTGGCTCTAGGCTATCAGTGTCATCTGGGGCAGGACAGCAGCTCCTTGTGTTCAGAGCATCACACTGAGGACGTGGGCGTCTGGCCCCTCCGCCCGGCTACACACTAAATACCATTGGCACCTGCAGTCACCTCGACAAGCCAGCACCCTCTTCAGACACCTCCCAGTGTGCCCCTCTGATGGTGATGGTGAAGAACCACTGACATTTTAAAAAGTGCTTTTTGGTAGAAAGTCGTATTTGCTAACTGGATAGTTTAACTTAGATTTATGTTAAGTTCAGTCCTTATAATTCACTTTTGTTTTCTACAAACCATTCAATAATTCAAGTCAAACACATTCATAAGTAATACCATTTCAACCAAAAGTTCACTGTTTAAAAAACTTGCTCACGTTTAGATCAAGGCACACTTATTTTGAGCAAAAGGCAAATCCATGGGTTTGGGGTGGGTGAGGAGAGAGGAGGAGAGGCTTAGCGGGACCTCACATCTCTTGTTTGGTCACCCTTCCCCACCTAGGCCACATTTAGCTCCAGCCCTCCTAACTCTCCTTCCACCACAACCATCACCAGTGGTGCAAGGCTGGGGTTGTCCATCTTCCCAAGCCAGACAAACGGCTGATGGGTGGAGGTGGAGGGCAGAGAGAAGAGATCCTGATTGCAGCAGAGGAGAGAAAGATTCTTGCTATCTTGATGGAATTCTGGTTTTATTTTCTAATAGAAACATTGTTATAATATCAGTAAAATAGAAATCTACAGGCTCCTTGGAAACTTTAGCTCCATTTGTAACATTCTCTAGCAGAAAAAGAAACATACTAAGTCTAAACAACTTTACGAACTAACTTTTCTTTTTGGCAACTCTTCCTAGGTTTCATTTGTATAGAAGGTAGCCAAAAAGCTGACTGCAGAGAATAATGCCTTTTCTTCCTCTTAGCCAGAGCAAACAGTGAAATCATACCGGGATCCATTTTTCAATGTGCCCAGAAGCAGCTTACATGGTCTTCAATAAACAATGATCCTACTTTTAGGACCTGGAAATTCACATGTAGGTATTCAGTTCCCTGGGTGAATCACCAGGCTTTTTAGTTTGTCCTTTGGGCTCAGAAGCATGTACCGACAACACCCCCCACCACCACCCCGCCAACATACATGGAGGGGAAAGCCATCAGTCTGTGCCCCTCAACCCACTTTGCTGTCTCCTCCACACCGGGTAAGAGGCTGGCATCATTCCATACCAGGTTTCTGAATGCCACCCTCCCATACATTTTCTGGGTTGTTTTGTAGCTTGGTCCTGAGCCAGAAATCCAGGCAGCAAACTGAACCAGCTACTCGACTAAGTGAAAAGAAGCTAGTGCCTGCATTTCCCTGGGGCTTGTCCTCTGGACCCTCCAACCCTCTGTGGACAGAGATGCTAGAACTGCTGACATAAGGGGGAAAACTCTAGTTCACCTTTATTTCAGGTCACCAGCATCGTTCATTCATTCTACATCCTACAATGCTAGAACATAAAAGTCGAGAGTGGTTTGAGATTAAGTAGGAAAGACAGACAATGGCCCCTCATCTTATTTCATGCCACATCTCCCTTCTCCTGCCCATTAAAGCTGATAGTGCTCCTTGTGGGTTAGGAAGTCACCCTACTGCCAATGTTATCTCCTAAAGATTGATGTGCTAAAGAGTTTTGGACTTTACCTGTGGCAATAAAGAGATATAGGAGGGTTCTGAGATGCCTCCTAAATAAACCCCTGGGTTGTGGCTGTTGGGTTTGGGGGCCCAGGGAGACCAGCTGGGAGGCCTAGGCAGTGTCCCAAGCTGGGGGAGGGCATGGCAAGCTAAACAGTGGAGAAGCAGAGATAGAGTCAGGGAACATTTAAGAGGTCAGGTAGTCATTGGTGTTTGAAAACTTGGAAAGCATCACCATTTTTGAAGGAGAAAGAAGACACACCTGTGAAACCTTCAGGGAACTGAGCAAGCAA
Organism: Tragulus kanchil; assembly: GCA_022376925.1. Taxonomy (NCBI): domain Eukaryota; kingdom Metazoa; phylum Chordata; class Mammalia; order Artiodactyla; family Tragulidae; genus Tragulus; species Tragulus kanchil. Next base: position 98,100,447 of record JAIOJX010000029.1, read on the forward strand.
GTCAGTGGTCAGGATGTGGTTAAAAGTCAGAGATGGAAATTCAAGGAGGATGGCATGACTGAGGATGTCATGCTCTAGGAAGAACTGTGAAGGGTGCATTGAATTTGGTAACAAGAAGGACGTTGGTGACCTTGGCAAGTTCCCTTGTGCTATTTCATTCTGTCTTTCATCCTAGGAGAGGTAGCTATGATAGCAAGAGGCGGAAAGACATATGCAGTAAATCCTGAACACCACTGTCTCCTGGTAGAACTGTGAATGATCTTTTTGTCCTTTGCTTATCTGTACCATCTAATCTTTTTCCAAACCACAAACATGTATTACTTTGTTATTATTTCTGAAAAATAGATAAGAGACGTGAAGAAGGCAGAACCCCATGCCAGGTCAGCATCTTTCATCTTACAACCTCTTTCTTGGCCAGAGAGAACCCTACGTACACGTCTACTATTTTTTATCCTCCAGGTCTTCTCTTTTAATGCTTTGCTTTAAGGTTATATTTGCTAAACCATGTCATGGATACAGAGACTAGAGAAGTAGGTAAGCATGAATGAAACCACTAAAATTTAAATGGTAGGGGGCCTCCTTGGTGGTCCAGTAGCTAAGACTCCCAGATTCCAATGGAGGAGGCCTGGGTTTGATCCTTGGTCAATGAATTAGATCCCACATGCTGCAACTAGAGATCCCATATGCCAGTAGTAAAGATCCTGTGTGCCGCAGTTAAGACTGGTGCAGTCAAACAAACAAAGCAGATTTTAAAAACCTTTTAATGGTAGGCTATTTTTTTCTATATACAAGAATTTAATGATGAGTGATTTCACAGAACTGTAACAAAGCAAACAGTTTTGGAGAAAATAAATACATGGCCTTGTACTTCAAAAGCTGCCTGTCCCCAAGACAAGGGAGTTATACAGAAACCAGACTTTGTATCTAGTAATTGCTATAATGTGGCAACTGTAGTCCAGAACAATCTAATGTCAATGACCTTGATTATAACCACGTAACTTGTCTGAACAATGGTGCTTCAGATACAGAAGACCAACTTATTTAAATAATAATAATAATAATAATAATGAAGCATCTGTCTTGAAAGAGTAGATTACAAAAACTTTAAAACTGTTTTGACAGTTCCTTGGAAATAATCTGAGTTCTGTTTCTCTAAGACAGGGATCTTAAGATGAGCATTTCAAGATGGTCTTTGGGGGCTTCCCTGGTGGCCCAGTGGGTAAAGAGTCCACCTTGAAGTTCAGGGGGCGCTGGTTCGATCCCTGACCCGGGAAGATTCCACATGCTGTGGAACGGCTGGACCGATGTGTCCAATTATGCACCAGCGCTCTGGAGCTCATGCACCCGGAACCAGTGCTCTGCGATGAGAGAGGCCACTGCAATGGGAGGCCCACACATGCCAAAGAATAAAGATGTATGAAAATAAATAAAAAAAAAAAACCAATAAAAAAGGCCAAAATTTAAAAAAAAAAAAATGGTCTTTGGAAATTTTTTTAAACTTCAGATATAAACTTTCAAATATTAAAACTAAACTTTGATTAGTATGTTAATAGACATCTCACCAGTGAAACTCCCTAAGATTAGACAGTTATGGATGACACATCATGAATCATTTGGATGCTATTTCCCCCAGGGGCATGTTAGAGCCACTGAAGCAAGCGAGTCATGGCTGTTGGCAGCAGTGGTTAACCCTAGACCCAGATGAATAGCCAGTTCTGACAGAATGGTTTCATTCATCCGTCTATTTCAGGTGGGTACACGGGATGCATGCTGTTAATAGACATCGGTGTTCACAGACTTGGCAATGTTGGATTCTCCCTTGGTTTAAGCTCAGCCTATATCTTTCCTAAATGCATTAGAGGAGAAACTGTGTGTGCATGTGATTATACAGAGTTTAGGTTGATCATCAGGGGAGGGAAGGATTCAGGGGGCACAGCTGCCAGTACTTGGAGTGATTTTCCAGCGAAAGGTTAGGCTGACCTGTGCACCTACCCTCACCCAGGAGGTCCACCCAGCAGGGAACATGCCTCAGGGACAGAACAGGTCAGAGTGAGAGGTACAGGGCTTCCCTGGTGACTCAGCAGTGGAAGAATCTGCCCACAGTCCAAGAGTAGGAGAACAGCTCTTTTCTGTGCAAATGTCAGCCTTCCGGACTGGCAACCTGGTAAGGTTTGGCCTTTTTAGCACACTGCAGTACTTAAGATGCCAAAGCAAGAACATGGTGGACACCACCTGTAGAATTTAGGATCCAGTCACTGATAATGAACTCCTGGGGGTTTGTCCCTCTGGGTGGGTTGCTTTTGATGATGGTGGCAGCGGTCACAAGCACCGTCTGTCCTTCCGCATCTCTATGGTGATGTCTTGGTGAGCATTCCCTGACAGACACCAAGGCCTCCCTCTGCCTCCCTTGCAGTCATACTGATGAGGAACGAGCTGCAGTCAGAGGTGTGAGTGGAAGTAGCATGTCTGCCACCCCACACTTTCCTCCTCCTTGGTGACCTGCTGGCCTTGTGATGCAGAGCCTGCGTCTCCAAGCCCACAAGACTGTGATACAAGTGAGAAACAGGCCTTCACTGTGTAAAGCCAATGACATTTGGTGTTCATGTGTAATCATTTTATAATGCCAGCCTTTGAATCAGGAAGGAAGCATTGTACTTCCTTTGCCAGCAAGTCGGGGGTTTTATTTCTATAAAAGTCATTTCCAAACCTACCTCCTGACCCTTGATGTTCCTGAGGGCACTGTCCTCGTCTCTGGATTCCTGCAGTGGTGTTCTGCCCAAGGTGGCAGACATGGCCTTGGGCCCAGAAGCATGTCGGCTATCTTGTCATTGGACATGGCCTTAGGAGAGGTGAAAACCCGTCTATTTCAGGTGGGTACACGGGATGCATGCTGTTAATAGACATCGGTGTTCACAGACTTGGCAATGTTGGATTCTCCCTTGGTTTAAGCTCAGCCTATATCTTTCCTAAATGCATTAGAGGAGAAACTGTGTGTGCATGTGATTATACAGAGTTTAGGTTGATCATCAGGAGGGAAGGATTCAGGGGGCACAGCTGCCAGTACTTGGAGTGATTTTCCAGCGAAAGGTTAGGCTGACCTGTGCACCTACCCTCACCCAGGAGGTCCACCCAGCAGGGAACATGCCTCAGGGACAGAACAGGTCAGAGTGAGAGGTACAGGGCTTCCCTGGTGACTCAGCAGTGGAAGAATCTGCCCACAGTCCAAGAGTAGGAGAACAGCTCTTTTCTGTGCAAATGTCAGCCTTCCGGACTGGCAACCTGGTAAGGTTTGGCCTTTTTAGCACACTGCAGTACTTAAGATGCCAAAGCAAGAACATGGTGGACACCACCTGTAGAATTTAGGATCCAGTCACTGATAATGAACTCCTGGGGGTTTGTCCCTCTGGGTGGGTTGCTTTTGATGATGGTGGCAGCGGTCACAAGCACCGTCTGTCCTTCCGCATCTCTATGGTGATGTCTTGGTGAGCATTCCCTGACAGACACCAAGGCCTCCCTCTGCCTCCCTTGCAGTCATACTGATGAGGAACGAGCTGCAGTCAGAGGTGTGAGTGGAAGTAGCATGTCTGCCACCCCACACTTTCCTCCTCCTTGGTGACCTGCTGGCCTTGTGATGCAGAGCCTGCGTCTCCAAGCCCACAAGACTGTGATACAAGTGAGAAACAGGCCTTCACTGTGTAAAGCCAATGACATTTGGTGTTCATGTGTAATCATTTTATAATGCCAGCCTTTGAATCAGGAAGGAAGCATTGTACTTCCTTTGCCAGCAAGTCGGGGTTCTATTTCTATAAAAGTCATTTCCAAACCTACCTCCTGACCCTTGATGTTCCTGAGGGCACTGTCCTCGTCTCTGGATTCCTGCAGTGGTGTTCTGCCCAAGGTGGCAGACATGGCCTTGGGCCCAGAAGCATGTCGGCTATCTTGTCATCTGTGGGACAGCTAAGGGTGAGCTCAGCTTTAGGAGAGATTTAGGGAGGAGGAAGTGGCTTTCCCTAGTCCCACGGTCAGATGGGGAACCGAGACTGTGTAAAATGAAATCACTTGTTCAGAGCACACAGCTGGGAAGCCAGGCAGGCATCTAGAAGTCCATGTTTTAACCACTTATGCCAAACTACACCCCAGGAGCTGGGTCAGCTTGACTAGTTCAGAGTATGTCCAGCGCTTTCACTGCAAATTTACTATGATTCTGTGAAAAAAAATTTTTTCAAATTGTAAACTGCAGTCCATGATTGGGTCATGAAACCAATCTAATAAAAAAAAATGATAAGGAGAATAGGAAATATTGGACTGCATTGGCACTCTGCAGGGATGGAGACTGTGTTACACCCACATGCCATGTGTTTGATTGGGAGGTAAAATTCAATCTTTTGCTACAGATTGTAGTTAGCAGACTGACAGCACCACAAAATGCTATCAATTGTTTGTGAGTTTCATGGGGAAGAATGTTATGTTTGTGGGTAGCCTGTGGCTCCTAAGGGAGCAGCCCCTAAAAATGCCCCACCACACCTCTTTTTAAAATAATGTTCTTTGGGGGCTTCCCTGTTGGTCCAGTGGGTAGAGAGTCCACCTTGCAGTGCAAGGGCACTGGTTAGACCCCTGGTCCAGGAAGATCCCATGTGCCACAGAGCAGCTGGACCAGTGTGTCCAATTACAATCTAGTGCTCTGGAGCACATGTGCCCAGAGCCGGTGTTGTGCAACGGGAGAAGCCACTGCAATGGGAGACCCACACATGCCAAAAAATAAAAGATGGATGAAAATAAATATAAAAATAAAACAGGCACGATGAGGAAAAAAAAAGTTAAATAATATTCTTTGGGGAGAGGGCTGTGCCGTGTCTTCATGGCTGCACACGGGCTTTCTCTAGTTGTGCTGAGCAGGGGCTGCTCTCTAGTATGGGCTTCTTGTTGTAGTGGCTTCTCTTGTTGCAGAGCACAGGCTCTAGGGTGGGAGGGCTTCAGTTGTAACGCACAGGCTTGGTTGCCCCGCCACATGTAGAATCTTTCCAAACCTTGGATGGAACCTCTGTCTCCTGCATTGGCAGGCAGAATCTTAACCACTTGGACCACCAGGGAAGTCTACCCCCCATACCGCTTATTAAAAATTGAAGTGTAGTTGACTTACAGCGTTGTATCAGTTTCAGATGCACATAAGGTGACTCAGTTATGCATACATACATGTCTATTATTTTTCATATTCTTTACCTATATTACAGGATGTTAAATATGGTTTCCTCTGCTACATAATAGGTCCTCATTGTTTGTCTGTTTTATGTACAGTGGTGTGTATATGTTAATCCCAAACTCCCCGTTTACCCCTCCTCTGCTTTCCCTTTTGATAGCCAGTGTGTCTGGGAGCCCCACTACACTTTGACCCCCAAAGCATAAGATGAGCAAGGCTGCTTTGTTTATCCTATCAAGAAAGGCACTAATGTCAGCATGCTGCCTGGCAGCCAGATCTGCTCCAGGCCTCCAGCACCCCCAGATTATTCCCAATGAACTGGCAACATCAGATAGAAGTCACCCTTCCAACAGCCCATCCCCAAGACCTCCGATACACTGATCTTCAGTGCACCGAGAAATGCTTCCCACTCTCTCTCCAAAGGCCAACCTCACCTTCTCTCCTCCCTCCACACTCAGGGAATCCACCATCCACTAGCTCATCTCTCCCCTGCCTAGTCTCAACCTGCTTTGGATGAGATCTTCTGTTTTAGCTGGAGAATAGAATAGACTGTGATATTCCTTTATGTCTGTGCTCAGTTGCTTCAGTCATGTATGGCTTTGTGACCCCATGGACTGCAGCCCGCCAAGGTCCTCTGTCCATGGGATTCTTCAGGAAAGGATATTGGAGTGGGTTGCCATTTCCTCCTCCAGGGATCTTCCTGACACAGGGATTGAACCCATATCTCCTGCATTGCAGACAGATGCTTCACTGAGTCACGAGGGAAGCCTTATGATTCTCCTTTAAACGAAAGCAAAGAAGAAAGAATAAGAAGTGAAGTAAAATTCACAGTGAGCAAGCATTTTGACATTGTGTGATGGCAACAGCACTGTTTCTCGGACCTCAATGTGCATGGGAACCACCCTGAGGACCGTGTTAAATGCAGACCTGAGGCTGTACATTAGGGGTGTAGCCTGAGATTCTGCACTGCTAACAAGTTCCCTGATTATGCTACCACTGCTGGTCCATAAAACACACTGTGTAGTAAGGGCCAGTCTCCACAATGGCTGGCGCAGAATGGGTGCTCAAAAATATTTGCTAAATTAAACTAAATTTCAGAGAAACTGGTTTTATGGCAGGACTCAATGGTAAGATCAAGGGTGATAAGGTGAAGCAATCAATTAAACCAATGGTGTCCAACCCTGGCTGCACATTAAAATCACACAGGAAAACAAGAGAAATCACACAGGACTGTCTTTAGTAATCCTAATCTCCCCATCCTCAATGATTCTGATTTAATTAGTTTTAGAGCAGAGGCTGGACAGCTATAATTTTTAAAACTCTAGATGATCCTAACATGCAGCTGAGTTCCAGAATTCCTAGAGAGAAAACTGTTGAATGCACGCTATGTACCAGGCATTGTGCGCCACTGAGTGAGTCCCTGACACAGAGTTGAGTGAGATGAGGTCCCTGCCCTAAGTGAACGTGCTGACTAATAGGGGAAATAGATCTTCATGTAGCTATCATGCAAAAAAGAAAAAGAAAAAAAAAAGTACTGTAGTAAATTTATGTGTACTTGTTTGGGGAATACAGATGAGAGAGGAACTAATTCATTATTGAGGAAGCAGGGGGAAAAGAAGACTGCCTAAGAGGTAATGACAGTTGCACCTTAAAGGAAGGGACTGACACCAAAGCTGATTTTCTAAAACTCTGGCCACCTGATGTGAAAAGTCGACTCACTGGAAGAAACTCTGATGCTGGGAAAGATGCAGGGCAAAGAGAAGAAGGGGACGACAGAGGATGAGATGGTTGGATGGCATCACCTACTCGATGGATGTGAGTTTGAGCAAACTCCAGGAGATAGTGAAGGAGAGGGAAGCCTGGCGGGCTGCAGTCCATGGGGTTACAAAGAGTCAACTTTACAACTAAACAACAACAAAACAGGCTTAACTGATACATTCTGGACTTCTGGCCCTGTACCAAAATCAGACTGAGAAACTTCTTTGTCCCTTTTTCCTACATTTAACACTTTATCTTGGCCTAGAGCAGAGGTGCTCAACTGAGGTACTGAAGATACTTTCCTGATGGGGTCTGGGGAGGCCACGATCCCTAAGGCGTTCATCTCTACCTGCGAGAGGCTTTGTTTCATTTACCCCAGGATCCTGGAAAATGTTTTCTGAGTGCTGTGGAGTAAATATATTTAGGGAGCAATGCTACAGGAAGAAGCAGAGAATGGAAGGTGCAGGAGGAAGCCCACTTTTAGGAAGAGAAGGTGCTTCCAGAGCAGAGGCCCACCCTGAGGGTCTCCAAGGTGGGACAACTTCAGGCTCTTCCAGCTGTATCAGCCAGGAAAGAAGCCAGCAAAGGAGGGACCCAGGACCAAAAAGGAGAAGTATGATCAAAATCCACCTGAAATTCACAGAATCCTGAAGATAGAAAACTTAAAATGAAACCAAAAGTTCTCTCAGCCTCAGGTTTCGAAAGGAGTACCAAACCACTGGAATGTCCTACATCTTACATAACTGTTCCTCTCAGTTCCTAAATGCAAAGAAGCAGTAAAGTGTGACACATACACAGGAAAACAAAAGCAAACAACAAAAAATGGGCAATAGAAACTGCCTAGGAGAGAGTGTAGATTGTCCTTGATGAACAAAGACCTCAAAGCTGTCCTTATACGCATATTCAAAGGATGGAAAGTGTGCTTCAAAGAAATGAAAAGAGATTTGACAGTGTTTCATGAAATAAAGAATATCAATATAGGGACAGAAGTTATTTTTTAATTTGGCTGTGCTGGGTTTTCATTGCTTTTGAGGGGCTTTCCCTAGTTGAGGTTTCTCTAATTGAGCAGGGAGACTCTCTTACAGTGTGCAGTTCTCATTCTGGTGGCCTCTCTTGTTGTGGAGCACCGACTCTAGAGTGAGGGCTTCAGTGGTTGTGGTGGGTGGACTTCTCATAGTGGTGGCCTCTCCTGTTGCAGAGCACGACTCTAGGGTGGGTAGGCTCTGTAGTTGTGGCTCCCAGGCCCTAGACCACAGGCTCGGTAGTTGTGGTGCACAGGCTTAGTTGCTCCATGGCATGTGGGACCTTCCTGGATTAGGATCAAACCCATCTACCCTGCATTGGCAGGTAGATCCATATCTGCTGTGCCACCAGGGAAGTCCAAGAGACAGAAATTATTAAAAAATTAAATAAAATTTATTCTGGCTTCTTACAGGCTTAAACTAACACATCCTTTCACTGTAACCTTGGATATAACAACTTATAGGTAGTGTGGGTCTCTGTTTCATTTACCCCAGGATCCTGGAAAATGTTTTCTGAGTGCTGTGGAGTAAATATATTTAGGGAGCAATGCTACAGGAAGAAGCAGAGAATGGAAGGTGCAGGAGGAAGCCCACTTTTAGGAAGAGAAGGTGCTTCCAGAGCAGAGGCCCACCCTGAGGGTCTCCAAGGTGGGACAACTTCAGGCTCTTCCAGCTGTATCAGCCAGGAAAGAAGCCAGCAAAGGAGGGACCCAGGACCAAAAAGGAGAAGTATGATCAAAATCCACCTGAAATTCACAGAATCCTGAAGATAGAAAACTTAAAATGAAACCAAAAGTTCTCTCAGCCTCAGGTTTCGAAAGGAGTACCAAACCACTGGAATGTCCTACATCTTACATAACTGTTCCTCTCAGTTCCTAAATGCAAAGAAGCAGTAAAGTGTGACACATACACAGGAAAACAAAAGCAAACAACAAAAAATGGGCAATAGAAACTGCCTAGGAGAGAGTGTAGATTGTCCTTGATGAACAAAGACCTCAAAGCTGTCCTTATACGCATATTCAAAGGATGGAAAGTGTGCTTCAAAGAAATGAAAAGAGATTTGACAGTGTTTCATGAAATAAAGAATATCAATATAGGGACAGAAGTTATTTTTTAATTTGGCTGTGCTGGGTTTTCATTGCTTTTGAGGGGCTTTCCCTAGTTGAGGTTTCTCTAATTGAGCAGGGAGACTCTCTTACAGTGTGCAGTTCTCATTCTGGTGGCCTCTCTTGTTGTGGAGCACCGACTCTAGAGTGAGGGCTTCAGTGGTTGTGGTGGGTGGACTTCTCATAGTGGTGGCCTCTCCTGTTGCAGAGCACGACTCTAGGGTGGGTAGGCTCTGTAGTTGTGGCTCCCAGGCCCTAGACCACAGGCTCGGTAGTTGTGGTGCACAGGCTTAGTTGCTCCATGGCATGTGGGACCTTCCTGGATTAGGGATCAAACCCATCTACCCTGCATTGGCAGGTAGATCCATATCTGCTGTGCCACCAGGGAAGTCCAAGAGACAGAAATTATTAAAAAATTAAATAAAATTTATTCTGGCTTCTTACAGGCTTAAACTAACACATCCTTTCACTGTAACCTTGGATATAACAACTTATAGGTAGTGTGGGTCCTGCTAGTAAATTATTCAATTTCAGGATGGTTTTAGAGATCCCCAATACAATAATATGATATTTGCTTATTTAAAAAACAGGGTTTTTTTTTGAGATATAAATTCACACACCATTAAAACTACCATTTTGGAGTATACGATTCAGCGGGTTTTACTCTACACACAGAATTGTGCAGCCATAACTGCTGTCTAAATCTAGAATATTTTAATCTCTCCCCTAGATTAAATAGGTAAAAGACTCTTTTACCTATTAACAGCCACTCCCCACTCTCCTCTCCTCCCATTCCCTGGAAACTACGCATTTACCTTTGTCTCCATGGACTTGCCTATTCTGGATATATAATATAAATGGACTCATATAATGTGTGGCCTTTTGTGACTGTGCATGCATCGATACTTCATTCCTTTTTACTGTAAATATATTCCACCTTTTATTTATCCATTCATTCAACCAATGAGCCTTGGGTTGTTTTTCCTTTTGACTGTTATAAATAATGCTGTCATGAACAATCCTGTAAAAGTTTCTTCATGGATATGTTTTCAGTTCTCTGAAGTACATACCTAGGAGAGGAAATGATGAGTGGTATGCTGACTCTGCATCTCGGGAATTCCCTGGTGGTCCAGTGGTGTGGAATTGGAACCTTCATTCTACGGGCTGGGGGTTCAGTGTGGAAACTAAGATCCTGCAAGCCACATGGTTCGGTCAAAAAAAAAAAAAAAAACCTCATCTACCAGCGACATAAGAGTGTTCCAACCTACCAGATTTTTGCCGACACTTGTTACTACCTGACGTTTTAAGTCTTGATCATCCTAGAGGCTTGAAGTGGTACCTCACTGTGGTTTTGATTTGCATTTCCCCAGTGACTAACGAGGTGGAGCATCTTTTCATGAATGTATCTTTTCCAGAGAAATGTCTGTTTAGATCCTTTGTCCATTTTCAATTTTTTGTTTTTATTGTTGAGTTGTAAATGTCCTTTATGTGTTGTGGATAAAACCTCCTTTATATATGATTTTGAGATGTTTTCTCCTATTCTGTGGATTGTCTTCACTTTCTTGGTATGACTGCTTGACGCACAAAAGGTTTTGGTTTTGGTGAAATCCAAGCTGTCTGGTCGTGATTGTTGTTGCTTGTACATTTGGAATCACATCTAAGGAATCATTCCCTACTCCAAGCCCAGAGAGATCTATTCCTCTGTTTTCTTCTGATAATTTTAAAGTATTAGCTTTTACTTTTAAGTCTATTATCAACTTTGAGTTAATTTTTGTATATAGTGTGAAGTAAGCATTCAATGTCATTTTTTTTTTTTTTTGGCCACTTCTATTGATCTTTCATTTATTTATCTTTGTTCTTTGGCCTGTGTGGGCCTCCCATCACAGTGGCCTCTCTCGCTGTAGAGCACTGGCTCTGGGTGCATGTGCTCCAGAGCTCCATGGACTTGCCTATTCTGGATAAAATATAAATGGACTCATATAATGTGTGGCCTTTTGTGACTGTGCATGCATCGATACTTCATTCCTTTTTACTGTAAATAATATTCCACCTTTTATTTATCCATTCATTCAACCAATGAGCCTTGGGTTGTTTTTCCTTTTGACTGTTATAAATAATGCTGTCATGAACAATCCTGTAAAAGTTTCTTCATGGATATGTTTTCAGTTCTCTGAAGTACATACCTAGGAGAGGAAATGATGAGTGGTATGCTGACTCTGCATCTCGGGAATTCCCTGGTGGTCCAGTGGTGTGGAATTGGAACCTTCATTCTACGGGCTGGGGGTTCAGTGTGGAAACTAAGATCCTGCAAGCCACATGGTTCGGTCAAAAAAAAAAAAAAAAACCTCATCTACCAGCGACATAAGAGTGTTCCAACCTACCAGATTTTTGCCGACACTTGTTACTACCTGACGTTTTAAGTCTTGATCATCCTAGAGGCTTGAAGTGGTACCTCACTGTGGTTTTGATTTGCATTTCCCCAGTGACTAACGAGGTGGAGCATCTTTTCATGAATGTATCTTTTCCAGAGAAATGTCTGTTTAGATCCTTTGTCCATTTTCAATTTTTTGTTTTTATTGTTGAGTTGTAAATGTCCTTTATGTGTTGTGGATAAAACCTCCTTTATATATGATTTTGAGATGTTTTCTCCTATTCTGTGGATTGTCTTCACTTTCTTGGTATGACTGCTTGACGCACAAAAGGTTTTGGTTTTGGTGAAATCCAAGCTGTCTGGTCGTGATTGTTGTTGCTTGTACATTTGGAATCACATCTAAGGAATCATTCCCTACTCCAAGCCCAGAGAGATCTATTCCTCTGTTTTCTTCTGATAATTTTAAAGTATTAGCTTTTACTTTTAAGTCTATTATCAACTTTGAGTTAATTTTTGTATATAGTGTGAAGTAAGCATTCAATGTCATTTTTTTTTTTTTTTGGCCACTTCTATTGATCTTTCATTTATTTATCTTTGTTCTTTGGCCTGTGTGGGCCTCCCATCACAGTGGCCTCTCTCGCTGTAGAGCACTGGCTCTGGGTGCATGTGCTCCAGAGCTCCGGCTTGGTAGCTGGACACATCAGTCCAGCCGCTCTGCGGCTCATGGGATCCTCCCAGGCCAGGGACCGAACCGGCGCCCCTTGCACTGCAAGGTGGTGTCCTTACCCACTGGACCACCCGGGAAGCCCTCAATGTCATTTTTGTCTCTCTCTTTTTTTGGGGGGGTGGGGTGGGGCTTAGATATCCAGTTCTTCCAGGGCAATCTGTTTAACAGGCTATTCCTTCCCCAGCTGAACTGTTTTGGCATCAACACAATCAATAAATCACAGCTATAAGGATTTATTTTGGGACTCCCAAATCTATCCTCCTGACTATCCTATGCCAGTACCACATTTATCTTGAGAATGTATCTTTACAGTAAGTTTTGAAATTAGTCATTTAAGTCCTCTGACTTTGTTTGCTTTCTCAAGATTGTTTTGACTATCAGGGTTTTTTTTGCCCATTTTCATATACATTTTTAGATCAGCTTGTCAATTTCTGCAAAAAAGCTAGCTGGGATTTTGATAGGGATTATGTTGAATTAAAGATCAATTTAGGGGAATATTGCCATCTTGTAAATAGTAAGTCTTTAGATCTATCAACATGCGATATCTTTCCACTAGGTTTTCTTTCATTTTTAAAAAAATTCTGGCCCCTTTTTATTGATTTTTTATTTATTTATTTTCATCCATCTTTTATTCTTTGGCCTGTGTGGGCCTCCCATTGCAATGGCCTCTCTCACTGCAGAGCACTGGCTCTGAGTGCCTGTGCTCCAGAGCGCTGACTGGCAATTGGACACACTGGTCCAGCCACTCCGTGGCACGTAGTTTCTTCCAGGGCCAGGGATCAAATCGGTGCCCCTTGCATTGCAAGGCGGACTCTACCCACTGGACCATCAGGGAAGCCCTTTCTTTCATTTCTTTGAATAATGTTTTGAATTTTCAACATACAAATCTTGAACTTTGTTTGTTAAATATATTCCTGACTATTGTATTATTTTTGGTGCTATTGTAAAGAGAGTTCCATTCATTTCATGTTTGGATTGCTCATTGCTAGTTTATAAAAAAATATTGATCTTCTATCCTACATCCTTGCTGAGTGGGTTCATTCTAATTAAAAAGGAAAATGATTCATTAGGTTTTTCTATATATGTGAAGAAGCGAAAGTTTTAGTTTCTCAGTGGTGTCACCTCTTTGTGATCACAGACTGTAGCCCATCAAGCTCCTATATCCATGCAATTCTCCAGGCAAGGCTACTGGAATGGGTTGCCATACCCTTCTCCAGGGGATCTTCCTGACCCAGGGATTGAACCTGGATCTCCTGCACGGTAGGCAGATTCTTTACTGTCTGAGCAAGCTCTGCAAGTGGAGATAGTTTTACCCCTTCCTTTTCAGTCTGGATGTCTATTTTTCTCCTTGTCTACCTGTCCTAGGTAGACCCTCCAGTACAATGTTGCATGGAAGTGGAAAGAGGGGACCTCTTTGTCTTCTTCCTGGTGTTAGTGGCAAGACAGTCAATCTTTCATCAGGTGTAATGTTTGCTGTGAGTTTTCAAGAATATTCGTTGTTAGTTTAAGGAAGTTCTCTTTCATTCCTAGTTTGTTGAATTTTGTCAAGTCATGTGCTTTTTCTCATTTATCACTAAGATGTAGTTCCTTAATTGATTTTTATATGTTAAATTTACACACTGGGAGGTTGAATCCCACTTGGTCATGGTGTATGCTGCTGCTGCTTAGTCACTTCAGTCATGCCCGACTCTGTGACCTCATGGACTGCAGCCCGTCAGGCTCCTCTGTCCATGGGATTCTCCAGGCAAGAATACTGGAGTGGATTGCCATATCTTCCTCCAGGGGGATCTTCCCAACCCAGGGATAGAACCTGGGTCTCTTGCATTGCAGGCAGATTTCTTACCACTGAACCATCAGGGAAGCCTTGATGTATATATATATGTGTGTGTGTGTGTATATATATATATATATATGTATATATATACACATATATGTATATGTATATTTAAGACCCCATGGACTGTAGCTCATCAAGCTTCTCCATCCATGGAATTTTCTAGTCAAGAATACTGGAGTGGGTTGCTATTAACTTCTCCAGGTCATGGTGTATAACCTTTTGTATATGTTACTAGATTCAGTATGCTAGTATTTTGTGTGTGTTGGGGGAAGGATTTTTATATACATTCATAAGGAATATAGATTTGGAGTTTTCCCTTATTCTAATATCTATGTCTAGTTATGGTATCTGAGTAATACAGGCCTCATAGAGTTTGGAAGTTCTCCTCTTCTGGTTTCTGTTAAGAGTTTGTGGGCTTCCCTGGTGGTCCAGTGGGTAAGGACACCACCTTGCAGTGCAAGGGGCGCTGGTTCGATCCCTGGCCTAGGAAGATCCCACGTTCAGAGGAGCAGCTGGGCCGATGTGTCCAATTACCGAGCCGGAGCTCTGGAGCGCATGTGCCCAGAGCCGGTGCTCTGCGACAACAGAGACCACCGCGATGGGAGGCCCACATGGGCCAAAGAACAAAGACGGATGAAAAGAGATAAATAAAAGACCAATAGAAGTGACCCGTCCGCCCCCCTCCCTCCCCAACCCGCCCCCCCAAAAAATAAAAAAAAAAAAGAGTTTGTAAAGAATTTTTAAAATAATTGTTAAAATTCACTAGTGAATATATCAGGGTCTGAGGAGTTTTTTTAATGGAATGATTTAAAGTTCCTAATTATATTTTTCTTGAGGTCTACCCAGATTTTCTACTTTTGAATTTTTTTTTTTCTGTCCAGGAATTTCTTCATTTCATCTAAGTTTTGTAGCTTGTTAAAATTGTTCAGTTTTCCTTTCGTGTGATTAACATAAATGGTCAGTAGTGATGTCTTGTCCCCTACTCCTAATTCTAGTAATTTGAGTCTTCTCTTTCCTTTGTTTCATGATGAGGTTAGCTAGAAGTTTGTCAAAGTTATGAGTATTTTCAAAGAAGCAAGTTTTGGTTTTATTTATGCGGTTTTTTTTTTCTATTTAGTATTTCATTTCTTTCAATTCTAATCATTTTTATTTACTTTTTTTTTTTTTTTTGGTGTGGTTTTGTTATTTTTCTAGTTTTTTAAGGAGGAAGGTTGGGTTTCCCTTGTGGCTCAGTGGTAAAGAACCTGCCTGCAGTGTAGGAACCACAGGAGGTGCGTGTTCGAACCCTGGGTCAGGGAGATCCCCTGGAGGAGGGCATGGCAACTCACTCCAGTATTCTTGCCTGGAGAATCCCAGGGACAGAGGAACCTGGGGGTCTACGTTCATGAGGTCACGAAGAGTCGGACATGACTGAAGCCACTAAGTATGCATGCACTCACAACAAGGAGAAAGGTTGGGTTACTAATTTTATGTCTTTTTTTTTTTTCTTTTGAATAGTTGTTCCCAACCATGAATTTTCCTCTAAGCACTGCTTTAGCTGCATTCCAAATGTTTTGGTATGTTGGGTTTCCACTGAAATTTTTCTGAAAATGTTTTCTCACTTCCCTTGTGAGTTCTTTTTGACCCCTTGGTGACTGAAGACTGGGTTAATATCTATCTATTCATAATTTTAATCTGTCATTGATTTGTATTTTAATACCATGGGGTCAGAGAACATACTTTGTATGATACCAATCCTTTTTTAACTGACTGAGCTTTTTTAATGGCCTACCAAACAGCCTCTCCTTGAGAAGTTTCATATATAACTGAGCAGTATCTCAGGTCTCTCCAAAGATCCCCTATGACATCCTCCTCATTCTTGCCTTTTAGGTTAATTGGTCAGCCTTCTGCTAGCTCCACCTGGTATCACTACCTTAGGCAGCTGTGCTGTTAATTGCCGCTGATTGTTTTCACCAAATAATCTGTGGAAAGGGCCATGTGCACCCTGAGTCAGGTCAATTAAACACATTGTACAAAGTGAAGTGAGTTAGAAAAACAAATACTGTATATTAATACATATATATGGAATCTAGAAAGATGGTACTTATAAACCTATTTGCAAGGCAGCGATGGGAGCGCAGACATAGTGATGGAGGGAGAGGGTGGGACAAATTGAGAGAGTAGCAGTGAAACATACACATTTCCATATATAAAACAGATAGCCAGTGGGAATTTGCTGGGTGACACAGGGAGCTCAAGCCAGCACTCTGTGACAACCTGGAGGGCTGGGGCGGGGCTGGAGATGGGGGGAGGTTCAAGAGGAAAAGGACATGTGAACGCCTATGGCTGATTCCTGTAGATATACAGCAGAAACCAACACAATACTGTAAAACAATTATCCTCCAACTTAAAAAAAAAGACAAACCTCGAACACAGAACTTTTCCAGTAGGCTTCACGTCAGTCAAATAGCGAGGACTCCCTGGGGATAGGGCTTTAGGAGGTGCCCCAGATCCTATTTTGCTCCTTTGGTGTCTACAAGGTCGCTGGTTTGCACAGCTACTATGGTAATGGGGCTGTTGGTTTTCAAGGCTAGATATATCCTCCAGTGAAAACATATATAAATATAAACACATCATGCTTGGAAGTGAAAATATTAGTCACTCAGTCAGGTTCAACTCTTTATGACCCCATGGATTGTGGAGCCCACCAGGCTCCTCTGTCCATGGAATTCTCCAGGCAATAAAACTGGAGTGGGTTGCCACTCCAGTGGCACTCTGCAGGGGATCTTCCCAATTCAGGGATCCAACCCCAGTCTCCTGCACTGCAAGCGGATTCATTTTGTACTGTCTAAGCCACCAGGAAGTCCTCTTATCATGCTTATTGGCCCCCAAAGAAATTCTCACTTGGCTCTAGTCCCCAAAATAGCACTATAGATGATCTAAGTCCACATGTTTGATTATCAGATTCCCTGGACAGTTTGTTAAAATATAGATTTCTTGGCCCATTTTCAGAGTTTCTGATTCAGTCTGGCATGGAACCTGGGAACAACTTGCATTTCTAGCGAGTTCTGAGAAAATGTTAATACTACTGTTGTTGTTGTGAGTCTGACTCTGTGACCCCATAGACTACAGCATGCCGGGCTTCCCTGTCCTTCACTATTTCCCTGAGTTTACTCAAACTCACGTCCATCGAATTGGTGATGCTATCTCATCCTATGTTGCCCCCTTTTCCTCCTGCTCTCAGTCTTTCCCAGCACCAGGGTCTTTTCCAATGAGTTGTCTCTTTGCATCAAGTGGCCAAAGTATTGGAGCTTCAGCTTCAGCATCAGTCCTTCCAATAAATATTCACGACTGATTTCCTTTAGGATTGACTGGTTGAATCTCCTTGCAATCCGAGGAACTCTGAAGTCTTCGCTAGCACCACAAGTGAAAGCATCAATTCTTTGGCTCTCAGCCTTCTTTATGGTTACATGACTACTGGGAAAACCAAAACTGTTGTTAGGGGAACACATGTTGAGAGTTTTTGAAGGAGTAGGTATCTTCCCCCAAATACACTCCTAGAATACTGTCTTCTATTATGACATGATGCTTAGGGAATGCATAATACCATATTTACTAACAAACGTGGCTCCCTTTCTCTTCATAATGTTCACTCTACAGTGATGTTGAGGTCCTTTTCCGTGCCACAGTGAAAATGTAGCCAATCTTTATGAGATTAATTTGAATTACACAGCAGTCGTGTCACTGTTATTGGAAAACAGTTTTTATTTATTTTTAACTTTTACTTTTAACTTTTACAGAGTTTTGTTGTTTACAGATATGCATGTTCCCAGATTAGTCATATGTATATCCCCCTCTTCCCACCCCTCCCGACCATCATACAGCACCCCTGAAGGATCTCCTTTTCTCACAGAGCAATGACTATAGCTATTTTCTTCACTTATGATAGTACAGGCCTTCATGCTACTTCCTTTATGCCTCCCACCCTCTGTTCCTTCCCCACAATGTCCATATGACCACTGTCCATGTGTGTTTTTCCGTTGCTTCACTGCGTGTGCCATCATCACCATCCTACTAGATTCCATATATATGTGTTAATATACTATATTTGTCCTTCTCTTTCTGACTGACTTCACTTTTGATGATACGTTCCAGAGTCAGCCACCTCATTAGGGCTGATTCTTCTGCATTTCTCTTTACAGCTGTGTAGTATTCCATTGTATATATGTACCAGAGTTTTTGGATCCATTTGTTCGTCGATGGGCATCTAGATTGCTTCCATGTTCTAGCTATTGTATAGACATCTGCAATGAACATTGGGGTACAGGTGCTTCTTTCAGTTTTGATTTCATCAGGGTATAAGCCTAAGAGTGGGATTGCTGGGTTGTATGGTGCTTCTATTTTTAGTTTTTGAAGAAATCTCTGTACTGTCTTCCATAGAGGCTGTATCAATTTACATTCCCACCAGCAATGCAGGAGAGTTCCCTTTTCTCCGCACCCTCTCCAGCATTTATTGTCTGTTGATTTGTGGATGATGGCCATCCTGATGGGTGTGAGGTGATATCTCATTGTAGTTTTGATTTGGATTTCTCTAAGTGAAGTTCAGCATTGTTTCATGTGTTTTTGGCCATCTGTATGTCGTCTTTGGAGAGGTGTCTGTTTAGGAGTAGGTATCTTCCCCCAAATACACTCCTAGAATACTGTCTTCTATTATGACATGATGCTTAGGGAATGCATAATACCATATTTACGAACAAACGTGGCTCCCTTTCTCTTCATAATGTTCACTCTACAGTGATGTTGAGGTCCTTTTCCGTGCCACAGTGAAAATGTAGCCAATCTTTATGAGATTAATTTGAATTACACAGCAGTCGTGTCACTGTTATTGGAAAACAGTTTTTATTTATTTTTAACTTTTACTTTTAACTTTTACAGAGTTTTGTTGTTTACAGATATGCATGTTCCCAGATTAGTCATATGTATATCCCCCTCTTCCCACCCCTCCCGACCATCATACAGCACCCCTGAAGGATCTCCTTTTCTCACAGAGCAATGACTATAGCTATTTTCTTCACTTATGATAGTACAGGCCTTCATGCTACTTCCTTTATGCCTCCCACCCTCTGTTCCTTCCCCACAATGTCCATATGACCACTGTCCATGTGTGTTTTTCCGTTGCTTCACTGCGTGTGCCATCATCACCATCCTACTAGATTCCATATATATGTGTTAATATACTATATTTGTCCTTCTCTTTCTGACTGACTTCACTTTTGATGATACGTTCCAGAGTCAGCCACCTCATTAGGGCTGATTCTTCTGCATTTCTCTTTACAGCTGTGTAGTATTCCATTGTATATATGTACCAGAGTTTTTGGATCCATTTGTTCGTCGATGGGCATCTAGATTGCTTCCATGTTCTAGCTATTGTATAGACATCTGCAATGAACATTGGGGTACAGGTGCTTCTTTCAGTTTTGATTTCATCAGGGTATAAGCCTAAGAGTGGGATTGCTGGGTTGTATGGTGCTTCTATTTTTAGTTTTTGAAGAAATCTCTGTACTGTCTTCCATAGAGGCTGTATCAATTTACATTCCCACCAGCAATGCAGGAGAGTTCCCTTTTTTCCGCACCCTCTCCAGCATTTATTGTCTGTTGATTTGTGGATGATGGCCATCCTGATGGGTGTGAGGTGATATCTCATTGTAGTTTTGATTTGGATTTCTCTAAGTGAAGTTCAGCATTGTTTCATGAGTTTTTGGCCATCTGTATGTCGTCTTTGGAGAGGTGTCTGTTTAGGTCCTTTTCCCATTTTTTGATTAGGGTTGTTCGTTTTTCTGGTGCTGAGTTGTCTGAGTTGCTTGTAGATTTTGGAGATTAATTCTTTGTCTGTTGTTTCATTTGCTATGATTTTCTCCCATTCTGTGGGCTGTCTGTTCAGCTTTTTTGTGATTTCTTTTGCTGTACAAAAGCTTTTAAGTTTCATTAGGTCCCACGTGTTTATTATTCTTTTCAGTTCCGCTATTCTAGTAGGTGGGTCAGAGAAGATCTTGCTTTGATTGATGTCCTTGAGGGTTTTGCCTATATTCTCCTCTAAGAGTTTGATGGTTTCTGGTCTTACATTTAGGTCTTTAATCCATTTTGAGTTGATCTTTGTGCATGGTGTCCGGGAATGTTCCAACTTCATTTTTTCTGCACATAGCTGTCCAATGTTCTCAGGACCACTTGTTGAGGAGGCTGTCTTTGTCCCATTTTATAGTTTCGCCTCCTTTGTCAAAAATAAGGTACCCATAGGTGTGTGGGTTTATCTCTGGGTTCTCGATCTTGTTCCATTGGTCTATATTTCTGTTTTTGTGCCAGTACCATACTGTCTTGAGGACTGTTGCTTTGTAGTAGAGTCTGAAGTTGGGGAGGCTGATCCCTCCAGCTCCAAACTTCTTCCTCAGGATTGCTTTGGCTATTTGAGGTCTTCTGTGTTTCCATATGAACTGTGTGATTCTTTGGTCTATTTCTGTGAAGAATGTCATTGGTAGTTTGATAGGGATCGCATTGAATCTACAGATGACATTTGGTAGTATGGTCATTTTCACAATATTGATTCTTCTGACCCAGGAACACGGAATATCTCTCCATCTGTTTAAGTCTTTCTTAATGTCTCTCACGAATGTCTTGTAATTCTCTGTGTACAGTTCTTTTGTTTCTTTGGGTAGGTTTATTCCTAGATATTTGATTCTTTTGGCTGCAATGGTGAAGGGGATTGACTCTCTGATTTCGCTTTCTGATTTTTCATTGTTTGTGTATAGGAATGCCAGTGATTTCTGTGTATTGGTTTTGAAAGTTCAGCATTGTTTCATGAGTTTTTGGCCATCTGTATGTCGTCTTTGGAGAGGTGTCTGTTTAGGTCCTTTTCCCATTTTTTGATTAGGGTTGTTCGTTTTTCTGGTGCTGAGTTGTCTGAGTTGCTTGTAGATTTTGGAGATTAATTCTTTGTCTGTTGTTTCATTTGCTATGATTTTCTCCCATTCTGTGGGCTGTCTGTTCAGCTTTTTTGTGATTTCTTTTGCTGTACAAAAGCTTTTAAGTTTCATTAGGTCCCACGTGTTTATTATTCTTTTCAGTTCCGCTATTCTAGTAGGTGGGTCAGAGAAGATCTTGCTTTGATTTATGTCCTTGAGGGTTTTGCCTATATTCTCCTCTAAGAGTTTGATGGTTTCTGGTCTTACATTTAGGTCTTTAATCCATTTTGAGTTGATCTTTGTGCATGGTGTCCGGGAATGTTCCAACTTCATTTTTTTTGCACATAGCTGTCCAATGTTCTCAGGACCACTTGTTGAGGAGGCTGTCTTTGTCCCATTTTATAGTTTCGCCTCCTTTGTCAAAAATAAGGTACCCATAGGTGTGTGGGTTTATCTCTGGGTTCTCGATCTTGTTCCATTGGTCTATATTTCTGTTTTTGTGCCAGTACCATACTGTCTTGAGGACTGTTGCTTTGTAGTAGAGTCTGAAGTTGGGGAGGCTGATCCCTCCAGCTCCAAACTTCTTCCTCAGGATTGCTTTGGCTATTTGAGGTCTTCTGTGTTTCCATATGAACTGTGTGATTCTTTGGTCTATTTCTGTGAAGAATGTCATTGGTAGTTTGATAGGGATCGCATTGAATCTACAGATGACATTTGGTAGTATGGTCATTTTCACAATATTGATTCTTCTGACCCAGGAACACGGAATATCTCTCCATGTTTAAGTCTTCTTTAATGTCTCTCATGAGTGTCTTGTAATTTTCTGTGTACAATTCTTTTGTTTCTTTGGGTAGGTTTATTCCTAGATATTTGATTCTTTTGGTTGCAATGGTGAAAGGGATTGCCTCTTTGATTTCGTTTTCTGATTTTTCATTGTTTGTGTATAAGAATGCCAGTGATTTCTGTATATTGATTTTGTATCCTGTGACTTTGCTGAATTTGTTGATTAACTCTAGTAGTTTTGTAATAGTGTCTTTGGGATTTTCCATGTATAATATCATGTCATCTGCGAATAGAGAGAGTTTGACTTCTTCCTTTCCAATCTGGATTCCTTTTATTTCTTTCTCTTCTCTTATTGCTGTTGCTAGAACTTCCAGAACTATGCTGAATAAGAGTGGTGAAAGTGGACACCCTTGTCTTGTTCCTGATCTTAGAGGAAATGCTTTGGGTTTTTCACCATTGAGGATAATGCTCGCTGTGGGCTTCTCATAGATGGCGTTCACTATGTTGAGACAGGTTCCTTCTATGCCCATTTTTTGAAGAGTTTTTTTTATCATAAATGGATGCTGTACTTTGTCAAAGGCTTTTTCTGCATCTATTGAGATGATCATGTGATTTTTGCCTCTCAATTCATTGATATGGTGTATCACATTGATTGATTTGCACATATTGAAGAATCCTTGCATGCCTGGGATGAACCCGATTTGATCATGATGTATGAGCTGTTTGATGTGTCGTTGAATCTGTTTGCTAGGATTTTGTTGAGGATTTTGGCGTCTAGATTCATCAGTGAAATTGGCAGAAAACAGTTTTTAGATGTTTTTGGATTTATTACTTTTAAATTATTTTATTTTCCTTTTTTGTTACTTTTAAAAAAAAGTCAGTGCTTTAAAACATTCACTTGGCTTGACTAAAGTTAACATGGGCATAATATGTATTGTCTGAACATTTTTAATAACACTCTTGAGAGTGAGATGGGACTCTATTAATAATTTTGCTAGGTAAAAAGTGTAAACTGAGACTGTCCGAGCTATACCAGGTATAGTGGACAGGTATTTTTTATAGAAAATAAAGTATAAAAACATTTTTGCATTTCCAGAAGTTTGACTTTAATTTTAAACTAGGGTTAAAGTTCTGTCAATATTTCTTTCCATTTATCTGAAACAAACAAACAAACAGACAATAAAAAGGCTTTTGTGAGTAAATTACTTTTCAGAAGAGAAAAACGTCAGAATAAAACTCTAATTATAGTGTTATATTTATTTTTTATTCCAGACTGTGGTCCGCGTGTCTTTTGGTGACATGCAGAAGCTCGTATCTAAATATTAGAGGATTTTTGCTGTATTTTCATTTCTAACAGGTTAGTATCTGTTCCTTTAAAAGTAATTTGTAAATGCTTGTTTTCATACCTGCGGGATGTGAGCTCCGACTGAGAAGTGTCCTGGTTTATTGAATTTTCATTCAAGATTTTTTTCTGATAACGACAAAGATAAATGTTTTATTCAGTCCACTGTTACCCTTGCTCAAGAGAAATATTAAGGCTTAAAGTCATATTAATGTGAAATTTTTCTTCCATAACTTCTGACTCTTCTATTCCCCTTTCCCATGGAAAAATAGAACTTTGAGAGGTGAAAGGAGCTGATACTTGGTAAAAGTCTATAAATGTGTATTTATACAACATGCTAGGACAGTCTGGAAGGATGTTAGTAAGTTCTGCCTTCTTTCTGCTTATCTATGATTTTATTTTCTGCTTGTTTCTAGGCTGAATGTTCAGTTTCCTAGACGTCGTCGACGGATCCCAGGAAGCGCGCTCAACTGCAAGGGGACAGCGCGGCTCCCGGGTCGCGCGGCTCCTCCTAGAGCCTTCTGCCTCGGGGATGCGTCAGGGCCTCAGTATACGCGAGGGCGAAAACGTTACCGTCCAATTAAAGGGCAGAGGTTCAAAAATTCCTAGCAGACGAGTCGGTCACAGCTGAGAGGGAATGCTTTGGAGGAACGCAGGCCAAGTGAGCACGAGAGGCCGCGGCGGCGGACAGGGTGGCGAGGGCGGGCCTGCCGGACGCTGGCGGAGCGCGCCTGCGCGGCGAGGGGGCGGGCCCGGGGCGGGGCCGGCGTGGCCTCCCGAGCGGCGGCGGCGGCGGTGGCGGCGGTAGCGGCCTCAGAGGCGGGTTCGGAGCTGCAGCGCGGGCTGCGGGTTCGCGGCTGGGGTGGGCGCCGCGGCCCGAGACAGAAGGACCAGCACCTGGAGCCGGACCGCCTCCCACGACTTCGCGGCCCAGAGGCGGCGCTGCCGCTGCGAGACTCGGGCGCGCGCCCGGGCGGAACCGAGGACGGCCGGGAGGCAGGTTTCGGACGCCGCGGGCCCGGACGCGCCAGGTAGGTGGACCGGGGGCAACGCGATGGCCCCGAGCCGCCAGGGACTGGGATGCTCTCGGGGCGGAGCGGGGCGCGGCGCACCGCCCGACGTCGGGCGCGCCGGAGCGCGGACGGCGCCCGCGGTTGTCATGGAAATTGTGCCGCCTAGAGGTGCCCGGGCGGTGGCGTCTTTGGAGAACAATCCGACCCCTGCGACCCCCAGCCGGATGACGCCCCTGGCCGCCTTGGCCTGAGGGGAGCGTGGCCCTGGAGAGGGCGGCGGGGAGCCGGGATGCAGGGACGAGGCGCCTGCTTAGTGCCAGTCTCCAGGACTGGATTTAGTGACTCTAGACGCCGAGGCCTCGCGGTGTTTCGGTGTAAACAGAACCGGGTAAAAATAAATATGCACCTCGGTGTAAGAAATCGGGTCCCCTCCTCCCAAACTCTTTTCCTTTTCTGCTGGCCCACATCCCACGACATCTCTGCTGACATTCCTGACATCTTTAGTTTTGACATTTTCTTTCCTTATGGCTTTGCTAGTCAATGAAATGAGGCTCGAGAGACCTGCAGGGTTTCTGTGACCGGCTCTTGAAAAGCCAGTCCTGAAAGTGTAGGCCGTAGGAGATTGAAACACTCAAAACGTCAACGGGTCAACGGGTAATTTACGTCTTTGTGGGCGAGGGGAGCGGTGATGGGCTCTACACTCCCTCATCGCCTGCCCTCTGACATTACATAATCATGTGTTCCTCCTGCCCCGAGTTCATCCATGATGACAGATCATGAAAATATTCCTCTGGGTAAGAAAAATGGATAGGCAATTGTAAAGCCCGTATTTTTCTTGCTTTGCCACTGAATAGGTTTTGGGTCAGGAGGCTGCCTAAGAGTGGAATTTGGTTTGCCACCTGCCCATTTGGGCATCTAAACCGAGGGAGCAGGGGGTGGGGTGGCAGTTTGAACGTTGCAGTGAAATTCTGCCTGATTCATCTCTGTTCACAGTGAATGGTGTGGACTCTGGACAGGAGGGTTGGAGATGGAATGGGCTGTCTTGTATGCCAGTCCTGCGTCTGCCAGTTGCTAACTCTGGTTTTCAATTTTCTAATCTCTGGAAGGGAAGAACAGAACCTACTTGACCAAGTTTGTTTTGCAATCTAGATGCCGTTGGCATTGCTAAGTGCACACAGGCTAGCTGTAGGTTGTCCTATAATGAAGCCTGATTTTTCTTATTGAAAACAGGGGGGCGGCCCCCCCCCTTTGTCATGGAAATTGTGCCGCCTAGAGGTGCCCGGGCGGTGGCGTCTTTGGAGAACAATCCGACCCCTGCGACCCCCAGCCGGATGACGCCCCTGGCCGCCTTGGCCTGAGGGGAGCGTGGCCCTGGAGAGGGCGGCGGGGAGCCGGGATGCAGGGACGAGGCGCCTGCTTAGTGCCAGTCTCCAGGACTGGATTTAGTGACTCTAGACGCCGAGGCCTCGCGGTGTTTCGGTGTAAACAGAACCGGGTAAAAATAAATATGCACCTCGGTGTAAGAAATCGGGTCCCCTCCTCCCAAACTCTTTTCCTTTTCTGCTGGCCCACATCCCACGACATCTCTGCTGACATTCCTGACATCTTTAGTTTTGACATTTTCTTTCCTTATGGCTTTGCTAGTCAATGAAATGAGGCTCGAGAGACCTGCAGGGTTTCTGTGACCGGCTCTTGAAAAGCCAGTCCTGAAAGTGTAGGCCGTAGGAGATTGAAACACTCAAAACGTCAACGGGTCAACGGGTAATTTACGTCTTTGTGGGCGAGGGGAGCGGTGATGGGCTCTACACTCCCTCATCGCCTGCCCTCTGACATTACATAATCATGTGTTCCTCCTGCCCCGAGTTCATCCATGATGACAGATCATGAAAATATTCCTCTGGGTAAGAAAAATGGATAGGCAATTGTAAAGCCCGTATTTTTCTTGCTTTGCCACTGAATAGGTTTTGGGTCAGGAGGCTGCCTAAGAGTGGAATTTGGTTTGCCACCTGCCCATTTGGGCATCTAAACCGAGGGAGCAGGGGGTGGGGTGGCAGTTTGAACGTTGCAGTGAAATTCTGCGTGATTCATCTCTGTTCACAGTGAATGGTGTGGACTCTGGACAGGAGGGTTGGAGATGGAATGGGCTGTCTTGTATGCCAGTCCTGCGTCTGCCAGTTGCTAACTCTGGTTTTCAATTTTCTAATCTCTGGAAGGGAAGAACAGAACCTACTTGACCAAGTTTGTTTTGGAATCTAGATGCCGTTGGCATTGCTAAGTGCACACAGGCTAGCTGTAGGTTGTCCTATAATGAAGCCTGATTTTTCTTTGATTGAAAACAGGCTTTATCAGGAATTTTGTCTTTGGATTTAGGCTAAGGCCTTTGTTGGGGGAGAGGGGAAGGGAGGCTTTCTTTGCTGGAATGTTTACTCCTAGAAGAGTCTTTTCACTGGTCTCTCTGAATAAAGTTGAAATGATGGTGCCCACATGGGAAGGTCACTGTGGTGGTTGTGTCAGAGGCTTGGTGTCAGAAGGCCACACTGCTGTCCCAGGAGTGGCACTGAATTTGAATGGAGCCCACAAGGCCTTGTTCCCTGTGGTGTCTTATAAACAAGCCTCTGGAGCTGCAAGCCAAAGTTACTGTTACCGGGAGGGTTTGGCCTGAAGACAGGACTTAAAGGAATCACGCTGGAAAAATTCAACGAGAAAGGCTGTGTTTCTCCTGAGCTCAGCGGTAGAATTCTTTGTACTGATTCTACTAGCTCCCTGATTTAACTGGTTTTCATTAGGCTTAGGTCATCTCAGTGTTCTCCTGCTCAGGTGCAAGTCCTGCTTCCCAGCTACACCCAAAGACAAGGGTAGACATTATATCCCATTGTTTTTGGAAACTGGATATTTTGTTCTATTGCTGTTAGACTTTCAGCCATTAGTGACTTAAAAAAATCAATTTAAGGAAAGGATGAAATCAGATAATGTACATGAGAGGTTGTTGTAAGTAGTAAAGCAAGAGAGAGACAGGTTGTATCTGAGAGAACTCTCGACCCTTCAGGTCCCTTTAGGCAGCTGCATTCTCAGCTGGCAAATCTGCAGATGCCCCAGAGGAATGCAGCTAAGAAGGCTGCAGGACAGACTGACCCCCCCCCCACCCCAACCCACGGCTTAACGTCTCAGGAATCCAGTAAGAGTAGAGGCGGAGACGTTGGACCAAGACCATTTTATCCTGGTTTCTTATGAAAAACTCTTTAAGAGCGTAGGTATTCCAGGAAGGGTCCTGTGGCATCATCTGCCACTGAAGTGTCAGGAAGCCTTGGCTGTCACCGAGCTAAAAGAGCACACGTGTATGTGTAGCGCGGAAGGCTTGATGATGTTCCCGATGGTTCTGTGGAGCTTGATTAAGGAGCCTTCAGCACAGGTTTCTCCAATGATGGAAACAGAAGCTTTGTAAGGAGAGCGTGTTCTGGGGGAACCGGGAGGAACAGCTGCTTCATTTTGTCCCTGCTTTTAAGAAAGATGCAATCGTGAACTTAATCCTTGGGAATTTACCTGTATTTCTGTGCCTGTGCACACGCTGCTCTCATAAGTTTTCTTTTATTAGTTCAGGTTCACTGAAAGTTGTGAGGGTAATCCAGAGAGTTCCTGGATATCTTTACCCAGATTCTCCAAATGTTGACACTTGCTTTATCCTCTCTCATATTTGTGTGTGGTTGTTCCTTGCTGAGGGCTTCACAGGTGGTGCTAGTGGTAAAGAATTCACCTGCCATGGGGCTTCCCTGGTCCAGTGGATAGGGAGTCCGCCTTGGCGTGCAAGGGGCGCCGGTTCGATTCCTGGCCCGGGAAGATCCCACGTGCTGTGGAGCGGCTGGACCTGTGTGTCCAATTATGAGCCTGCGCTCTGGAGCGCATGCGCCCAGAGCCAACGCTCTGCTACAAGAGAGGCCACTGCAATGGGAGGCTCACACAGGCTGAGGGATAAAGATGGGTGAAAATAAATAAGTAAACAATCAATAAAAGGTGCCAAAAAAAATAATAATCCGCCTGCCAATGCAGAAGACCCGGGTTCAGTCCCTGGGTCAGGAAGATCCCCTTGAGAAGGGCATGGCAACCCACTCCAGTCTTCTTGCCTGGAGAATTTCATGGACAGAGGAGCCTTGTGGGTTACAGCCCTTCAGGTTACAGAGGGTCGGACATGACTAAAGTGAATTAGCTCCTTTCTGAAATGTTTAATGTTAAGTTGCAGACTTGATAAGCTTTTACTTTATTGTGTTTCATAAAAACAAGGATATTGTCTTATAGAACAACAATTTTTTTCCTTAAAAATCAGGAAATTAAATGTCGATGCAACACTAATAATCTACAGGTCTTTTTCACATCTTGCCAGTGCTACTTAAAGCAAAGGAAATCCAAGATTATGTGTTGCGTTAAACGATACTGTCCTTTTAGTCTCCTTTAATCCAGCACAGTTCCCAAGTCTTTCTTGGATTTCCTGACTGACATTTTTGGAGACATGACCTATGCTTTGGATAATGTCCATCTGCTTGGGTTTGCCTGGGTTTCCCCCTGGTTAGATTCACCTTATGCCTTTTGGGCAGGCGTGGCACAGGGTAGTATTGCCCCGTCTTAGCATGTCCCGTGACAGGAGGCAGGTTTGGTTGATGAGTCCCATTTACTAGTCCTAATTTTCATCACCTGAGTAAGAAGTAACTCCCTCACTGTAAGTTACTATTTTCCCTTTGTCATTAACATGTGTATCATACGTACTAAGATCCCTTGCGACCATGTAAATACACTGCTTTAGAATGCATTGATGATTCCTACGTGGATCAGTTACGGTAGTTAACAGACGGTGACTTTCTAATTCCGTGATTCTTTCTACACTTATTAGCTGGAATTGTGCTAAAAGGAAGATCTTTCACAGGATCCTGAGTGCCGGGAATCCCACGTGCTGTGGAGCGGCTGGACCTGTGTGTCCAATTATGAGCCTGCGCTCTGGAGCGCATGCGCCCAGAGCCAACGCTCTGCTACAAGAGAGGCCACTGCAATGGGAGGCTCACACAGGCTGAGGGATAAAGATGGGTGAAAATAAATAAGTAAACAATCAATAAAAGGTGCCAAAAAAAATAATAATCCGCCTGCCAATGCAGAAGACCCGGGTTCAGTCCCTGGGTCAGGAAGATCCCCTTGAGAAGGGCATGGCAACCCACTCCAGTCTTCTTGCCTGGAGAATTTCATGGACAGAGGAGCCTTGTGGGTTACAGCCCTTCAGGTTACAGAGGGTCGGACATGACTAAAGTGAATTAGCTCCTTTCTGAAATGTTTAATGTTAAGTTGCAGACTTGATAAGCTTTTACTTTATTGTGTTTCATAAAAACAAGGATATTGTCTTATAGAACAACAATTTTTTTCCTTAAAAATCAGGAAATTAAATGTCGATGCAACACTAATAATCTACAGGTCTTTTTCACATCTTGCCAGTGCTACTTAAAGCAAAGGAAATCCAAGATTATGTGTTGCGTTAAACGATACTGTCCTTTTAGTCTCCTTTAATCCAGCACAGTTCCCAAGTCTTTCTTGGATTTCCTGACTGACATTTTTGGAGACATGACCTATGCTTTGGATAATGTCCATCTGCTTGGGTTTGCCTGGGTTTCCCCCTGGTTAGATTCACCTTATGCCTTTTGGGCAGGCGTGGCACAGGGTAGTATTGCCCCGTCTTAGCATGTCCCGTGACAGGAGGCAGGTTTGGTTGATGAGTCCCATTTACTAGTCCTAATTTTCATCACCTGAGTAAGAAGTAACTCCCTCACTGTAAGTTACTATTTTCCCTTTGTCATTAACATGTGTATCATACGTACTAAGATCCCTTGCGACCATGTAAATACACTGCTTTAGAATGCATTGATGATTCCTACGTGGATCAGTTACGGTAGTTAACAGACGGTGACTTTCTAATTCCGTGATTCTTTCTACACTTATTAGCTGGAATTGTGCTAAAAGGAAGATCTTTACTTTCTCCTTCATTTTTTCTGATTTACGTCCGTGCACTCACAAACACCTGCTTTATGCAATATTGTTTGTTATTCTCATTCTTTTGGGGTTTTTTTGGCCACTTCTGTTGATCTTTCAATTATTTATCTTTGTTCTTTGACCTGTGTGGGCCTCCCATCGCAGAGGCCTCTTTGGTTGCAGAGGACTGGCTCTGGGGGCATGCGCTCCAGAGCGCCAGCTTGGTAGTTAGGTATATTGGTCCAGCCGCTCTGCGACACGTGGGATCTTCCTAGGCCAGGGATGGCCTGGGACCAGCGCCCCCTGCACTGCAAGGCGGTGGTGTCCTTACCCACTGGACCACCAGGGAAGCCCTTTTTTTTTTTTTTTTTTTTTAAATTCTGGCTGTGCTGGCTCTTCATTGTGGCTCATGGGCTTTGTCTAGTTGTGGCGTGTGGGCTCAGCAGTTGTGGTGTGTAGGCTTAGTTCCCCCTTGGAATGTGGGATCTTAATTCCCCGACCAGGGATTGAATCCACATCCCCTGCATTGGGAGGCAGATTCTTAACCACTGGACCACCAGGGAAGGCCCCTCATTATTCAGTTTTCTGCGTTAAGTTGTCCCAGATGTGGCCTGCTGGAGCAACTTTCAGCTGGCTCTTAGGTCTTTTTGACATGTCCTCATTGTTCTTTGGGGACTTCTTTTCTTTCTGGCCCTAAACCTCCAAGACTCAGCTTGTACTTTGCAGTCCTGGAAGCAGCCATTTCTCTGAAGGATTCAGGTGTGTTTTTGTGAAGAATGATATTTATTTATTTTTGTTTATTTACTTATTTCTTTAAAGATTTATTTATTTATTTATTTTGGGCGGGGGTCGGGTTGGGGAGGGAGGGGAGCGGGCGGGCCACTTCTATTGGTCTTTCATTTCTCTATTTTCATCCGTCTTTGTTCTTCGGCTCCTGTGGGCCTCCCGTCGCGGTGGCATCTGTCGTTGCAGAGCGCCGTCTCTGGGCGCATGTGCTCCAGAGCTCTGGCTCGGTAATTGGACACATCGGTCCAGCCGCTCTGCGGCACGTGGGATCTTCCCAGGCCAGGGATCAAACCGGCGCCCCTTGCACTGCAAGGCGGTGTCCTTACCCACTGGACCACCAGGGGAAGCCCGAAGAATGATATTTAAAAACCCAGATCTGGAGTCTAGGTGTGCTCCTTGCTTCTAGGCTTTCTCAGGGGACAGATGCTCTCACTGTAAACATATGGAGACACATTGTATAAAATCTTCTCTTAATTTGCTTTCTAAATTTAATTCTGTGTCATGGAGATCTGTATGTCCTGACATGAAAAGCTCGGTCCATGTTTCAGAATGCGAGTATATCATAATTGACCTAACTATACTTTATTGATGGACATTTATGTTGTTCCCAATTTTCTACTCTTAAATTATGGGCAGTCTGTAAACTACATCATTGTCAACACAGCTGTTTCAGTCTTGTAGATTTTCTGGATTAAAGAGTAATATTAAATGCACAACTTTGCCAGATTGCCCTCCTCCCCCATCCCACTTTCCAGAGGCTTTATCACTCTCCATCAGAGCACAGATGATGTGTGAAATCAGCTTTTCCCTTTTAATTTGGCCAACACTGAATTGAAGAGTACAGGTCTCGTTAATTTTTGCCAAACAAGTGGATTAAGAAGACGTTACTTTTTAAATTGTATTTCCCAAATTACCAAAAATGTTGAAAACCTTTTCTTGCTAGTTTATATTTTAGCTGTGAATTACCTGGTCATATCCTCTGTGGGCTTCCCTAGTGGCTCAGACAGTAAAGAATCTGCCTGCAATGCAGGAGACCTGGGTTCGATCCCTGGGTGGGGAGGATCCCTTGGAGGCGGGCATGGCAACCTACTCCAATATCTTTACCTGGAGAATTCCATGGACAGAGAAGCCTGGCGAGCTGTAGTCCATGGGATTTGTAAAGAGTTGGACTTGACTGAGCTACTAATACTTTCATCCTTTGTGGATTACTGTTCATAGCCTTTGCCCATTTTCCCTCACTAGATTGTTTATCTTTTTGGATTATGGAAAGTACTATAGCTTTGGACTTTATTCTTGGCAGCCTTTGTCATCTCCTGTAAGGGTGATGTATTTTTCATCCTTAAAGGAGAGGAAACTAACCCTTTCTGAGCACCCCTGCATACCAGGCCCTCAGCAAGGAGGAGGTGGGTGGTGTCCAGGGGGAGGCTGAGGTGAGGTGTGGCTAAGGCACCACCCGAGGGTGGTTATACGTGGTTGAACTGGGATCCAACCCAGGCCGGCTAGATCTAGCATCGTTTCCATGAAGGTACATAGCTTCCTGCACAGAACTTTGAAGTACGGGGAGGAGAGGAGGGGTCCTCTGGAGGGGAGGTGCCAAGCGATCAGCTCCCTTCCTGGGACATGAAAAGCTCGGTCCATGTTTCAGAATGCGAGTATATCATAATTGACCTAACTATACTTTATTGATGGACATTTATGTTGTTCCCAATTTTCTACTCTTAAATTATGGGCAGTCTGTAAACTACATCATTGTCAACACAGCTGTTTCAGTCTTGTAGATTTTCTGGATTAAAGAGTAATATTAAATGCACAACTTTGCCAGATTGCCCTCCTCCCCCATCCCACTTTCCAGAGGCTTTATCACTCTCCATCAGAGCACAGATGATGTGTGAAATCAGTTTTTCCCCTTTTAATTTGGCCAACACTGAATTGAAGAGTACAGGTCTCGTTAATTTTTGCCAAACAAGTGGATTAAGAAGACGTTACTTTTTAAATTGTATTTCCCAAATTACCAAAAATGTTGAAAACCTTTTCTTGCTAGTTTATATTTTAGCTGTGAATTACCTGGTCATATCCTCTGTGGGCTTCCCTAGTGGCTCAGACAGTAAAGAATCTGCCTGCAATGCAGGAGACCTGGGTTCGATCCCTGGGTGGGGAGGATCCCTTGGAGGCGGGCATGGCAACCTACTCCAATATCTTTACCTGGAGAATTCCATGGACAGAGAAGCCTGGCGAGCTGTAGTCCATGGGATTTGTAAAGAGTTGGACTTGACTGAGCTACTAATACTTTCATCCTTTGTGGATTACTGTTCATAGCCTTTGCCCATTTTCCCTCACTAGATTGTTTATCTTTTTGGATTATGGAAAGTACTATAGCTTTGGACTTTATTCTTGGCAGCCTTTGTCATCTCCTGTAAGGGTGATGTATTTTTCATCCTTAAAGGAGAGGAAACTAACCCTTTCTGAGCACCCCTGCATACCAGGCCCTCAGCAAGGAGGAGGTGGGTGGTGTCCAGGGGGAGGCTGAGGTGAGGTGTGGCTAAGGCACCACCCGAGGGTGGTTATACGTGGTTGAACTGGGATCCAACCCAGGCCGGCTAGATCTAGCATCGTTTCCATGAAGGTACATAGCTTCCTGCACAGAACTTTGAAGTACGGGGAGGAGAGGAGGGGTCCTCTGGAGGGGAGGTGCCAAGCGATCAGCTCCCTTCCTGGGACGTCTCACAGCCTTTGCCTCAGACACCTGGTCATTGTCCAGA
This sequence comes from Tragulus kanchil, assembly GCA_022376925.1. Classification (NCBI taxonomy): domain Eukaryota; kingdom Metazoa; phylum Chordata; class Mammalia; order Artiodactyla; family Tragulidae; genus Tragulus; species Tragulus kanchil. The sequence continues at coordinate 98,134,083 of JAIOJX010000029.1, forward strand.
CCCCGAGTCCCTGCAGTGCCCTCTCTGTTCCACTTGCAGGTAAGATTCTGGGGTCGCCTGAAAGCCCCTGCCTCTCCTTCCCTCCACGCCTCCACCAGTGCCCTTGAGCGGCTGGCATTGGCAGCTGTTATAGAAGCCGTCTGATAAAACTCCCCTCTGGGATGTGGAACTTGTTTCCTTCCCTGTCCTGGCTGCTTGCATTTCAAGTGGTGCGTTCTCTAGCCCATTACCTAGAGCTTTCAGCAAGAGTGACCTTGGTGTGCAGACTGGGAGTGTGAAGGGAATGCATGTGGGTGACGGGTCATTCTGGAGCACAGGCCCTCCTAGGAGATGAGGGCACCCAGTTCAGGAGTCTGCCTGGGGTTGTGGGTTAGGCGCTGTGTCAGCCGGGGTGCTTCCACTGCCCAGTAAAGAGGACGTTTGGTGTCTCAACTAGAGCCCTCCTCTGGCAGCAGCTTTGCCGTGTCATCGAGGACCTAGATTCTTCATCTCAGGGTCAGCCTCCCCGTGGTTATGAGGTGATCCTTAGCGTCAGCGGGATCATGTGAAAGAGACATGCCAGCCAGTCCCCAGCCTCAGCGTCTGCCATCCTCGCTCTGGTCTGTGGGAGTGTTGAGGATCACATGGCCTCCTCGGACGCAGAACACGAAGTTGTGGATCGGCTGACTTAGAGGTGCGCTCTGAGCATGACAACAGCTTCAGTCAGCATCACCTGAAACTTGTCCAAAATGCAGTCTCAGGCCCCAACTAACTGACTGAACCATAAACTGTGAGGAGGCCCAGCGATCTGTTTCTAAAGCAGTCCACTAGGTGACTTTGCTGCAAGATCAAGTGTGAGAATTGGTCTCTCAGTCTAGTCAAGCCCACCCCACCCCCAGCTCTACAGCTAATAATGGGGCGTTTCTAGGATCCAGAGTGGAGAGTTCCCAGGATAGATGGGCCAGAGAGAAGTTGGGAGGTCACCAGCTGATCGTTTCCATGAAGGTACATAGCTTCCTGCACAGAACTTTGAAGTACGGGGAGGAGAGGAGGGGTCCTCTGGAGGGGAGGTGCCAAGCGATCAGCTCCCTTCCTGGGACGTCTCACAGCCTTTGCCTCAGACACCTGGTCATTGTCCAGACCCCGAGTCCCTGCAGTGCCCTCTCTGTTCCACTTGCAGGTAAGATTCTGGGGTCGCCTGAAAGCCCCTGCCTCTCCTTCCCTCCACGCCTCCACCAGTGCCCTTGAGCGGCTGGCATTGGCAGCTGTTATAGAAGCCGTCTGATAAAACTCCCCTCTGGGATGTGGAACTTGTTTCCTTCCCTGTCCTGGCTGCTTGCATTTCAAGTGGTGCGTTCTCTAGCCCATTACCTAGAGCTTTCAGCAAGAGTGACCTTGGTGTGCAGACTGGGAGTGTGAAGGGAATGCATGTGGGTGACGGGTCATTCTGGAGCACAGGCCCTCCTAGGAGATGAGGGCACCCAGTTCAGGAGTCTGCCTGGGGTTGTGGGTTAGGCGCTGTGTCAGCCGGGGTGCTTCCACTGCCCAGTAAAGAGGACGTTTGGTGTCTCAACTAGAGCCCTCCTCTGGCAGCAGCTTTGCCGTGTCATCGAGGACCTAGATTCTTCATCTCAGGGTCAGCCTCCCCGTGGTTATGAGGTGATCCTTAGCGTCAGCGGGATCATGTGAAAGAGACATGCCAGCCAGTCCCCAGCCTCAGCGTCTGCCATCCTCGCTCTGGTCTGTGGGAGTGTTGAGGATCACATGGCCTCCTCGGACGCAGAACACGAAGTTGTGGATCGGCTGACTTAGAGGTGCGCTCTGAGCATGACAACAGCTTCAGTCAGCATCACCTGAAACTTGTCCAAAATACAGTCTCAGGCCCCAACTAACTGACTGAACCATAAACTGGGAGGAGGCCCAGCGATCTGTTTCTAAAGCAGTCCACTAGGTGACTTTGCTGCAAGATCAAGTGTGAGAATTGGTCTCTCAGTCTAGTCAAGCCCCACCCCCACCCCCAGCTCTACAGCTAATAATGGGGCGTTTCTAGGATCCAGAGTGGAGAGTTCCCAGGATAGATGGGCGTCAGAGAGAAGTTGGGAGGTCACCAGCTGAGGGGCGTGTGAAGTGTTTAAGGAGCCTGTGGGCAGCCTTGCCCTCCGTGGCCCCCCCTGCCCCAGTGTATGGGCCTGGCTGAGTGTCCAGCTCCTGCCAGCACCTCTCCAGCCCCTCTGAGCGGGGCCCACGTCCTCCCTGCAGGACTTGGCCATTTTGATAACACCGGCCCCAGCTTCTCTCTCTGGCCCAGCGAGGATAGAGCCCGTGGGCCCCACTGACTCACTTTCCCAAGCCAGTCCCCAGGAACGTGCAGGTGTGTGGGATTTGCACTTGCTGCTGCTTCTCACTCAATTAGGAAGAAATGGAGACCAGTGCAGTTAGCAGAGGCTTGGGGAGTATCGAGTGAGGTGGCCTGAAGGGAGAGCGGGCCTCAGGACTAATTTTAATGGCGGTGTGTAGGTTTCCCTGGCGCTGCCGTGTGACCAGCTCTACCATCCCTTGGGCAGGCACAGCCCTGGCTTCACATTTAGGTGAGTGAAGCAGCCACCTCCACGGTGTGGTTCTGGATTTTCCCCGGAACTAGAGAGCTGAGCTGCTTCTAGATTTTTGTGACTTTGCAGGGCTTTAAAGGTTCATCCTAATTCATAAAAATGATGTATGGGAAACATCTCAGGCTGAGCACCGCTTCATTGGTGCTGATGGCCAAGGAAGGAGGAACAGTCGATGGGGAAACAGGCTGGGAGGGTGAGGAGCAGTTTGCAGGTGACAGTTGTTCGTAAAGTCAACCTGAATCTGAGGGGAATTTCACATGGCCTCCTCGGACGCAGAACACGAAGTTGTGGATCGGCTGACTTAGAGGTGCGCTCTGAGCATGACAACAGCTTCAGTCAGCATCACCTGAAACTTGTCCAAAATGCAGTCTCAGGCCCCAACTAACTGACTGAACCATAAACTGTGAGGAGGCCCAGCGATCTGTTTCTAAAGCAGTCCACTAGGTGACTTTGCTGCAAGATCAAGTGTGAGAATTGGTCTCTCAGTCTAGTCAAGCCCCACCCCCACCCCCAGCTCTACAGCTAATAATGGGGCGTTTCTAGGATCCAGAGTGGAGAGTTCCCAGGATAGATGGGCGTCAGAGAGAAGTTGGGAGGTCACCAGCTGAGGGGCGTGTGAAGTGTTTAAGGAGCCTGTGGGCAGCCTTGCCCTCCGTGGCCCCCCCTGCCCCAGTGTATGGGCCTGGCTGAGTGTCCAGCTCCTGCCAGCACCTCTCCAGCCCCTCTGAGCGGGGCCCACGTCCTCCCTGCAGGACTTGGCCATTTTGATAACACCGGCCCCAGCTTCTCTCTCTGGCCCAGCGAGGATAGAGCCCGTGGGCCCCACTGACTCACTTTCCCAAGCCAGTCCCCAGGAACGTGCAGGTGTGTGGGATTTGCACTTGCTGCTGCTTCTCACTCAATTAGGAAGAAATGGAGACCAGTGCAGTTAGCAGAGGCTTGGGGAGTATCGAGTGAGGTGGCCTGAAGGGAGAGCGGCCTCAGGACTAATTTTAATGGCGGTGTGTAGGTTTCCCTGGCGCTGCCGTGTGACCAGCTCTACCATCCCTTGGGCAGGCACAGCCCTGGCTTCACATTTAGGTGAGTGAAGCAGCCACCTCCACGGTGTGGTTCTGGATTTTCCCCGGAACTAGAGAGCTGAGCTGCTTCTAGATTTTTGTGACTTTGCAGGGCTTTAAAGGTTCATCCTAATTCATAAAAATGATGTATGGGAAACATCTCAGGCTGAGCACCGCTTCATTGGTGCTGATGGCCAAGGAAGGAGGAACAGTCGATGGGGAAACAGGCTGGGAGGGTGAGGAGCAGTTTGCAGGTGACAGTTGTTAGTAAAGTCAACCTGAAGTTGTGGCCAGGATTTAAAGGTTTTTTTTGTAGTAGAATACAAAATATCCAACTATATTTCCTGCAGGGGGAGGGCAAGCATTTTTTTGATAAAACCTGTAGTTATTTGCATGTGGTGTGTGAATGGGTATTGTCACGACCTGATTGTTTCTTCCTGTGGGTTTTTTTTTAAAATGTATTAAATCCAAGAGTCAAGCACAGAAAGGAGGGGGCTCCGCTGGACCTGTCCATACTCGGCGTCTTTCCTGGGGAGGGGGTCTCAGGGGTCCCGTGGCTCCCCCTGTGTGGAGAGCCACCTATCTGAAATGACAGAGGCCTTTGAGTGGTGTGGGCCAGGGACATGGAACTGGCCACATAAGGATGGCAGGGAAAGGCTCGAAGTTTCCTGATCTTACTCCAGTTTATTGTTTGGAGTGTTTGATCCTCCTAACTATGCAGGGGATTGTCAGCAGGGCCACTCAGAGACCAGAGTGGGGTGTCATGGTAGAGGCAGTGGCAGGGAGCTTGTGGACCTGGCAGAGGTTTGAGATGCGCCTCTGGTTGCCTGACACATCCTTCTAACAGGCCAGTCAGCATACAGCCACCTACAGAGGGAGGGAGGGAACGGGGTGGTGGTGGAGATAGATGTGGACAGGTATTGGGTTGGACTTCTCTTGAGGCTGGCCCCACTTTGCCTGTGACCCCCCACACCTTTGGGTCACCTTGGCTGCCCCTGGAATGGTGCCATGTGTGTCATTTCATGCAGGAGTCTGGTTTGTGTCACAAAACCTCTCCAGTCAGGTCTTTGGGGTGTTGGTGTCTGTTTTCTGAGTGGGCCAAGTTGGACAGTGGGAAGAAAAAGTGCTGGACAAGAACCTGAGTCAAGGGCTTCCCTGGTGCTCCAGTGGATAAAGAGTCCACCTTGCAGTGCAAGGGGCACCGGTTCAATCCCTGGCCTGGGAAGATCCCACCTGCCGCAGAGCGGCTGGGCTGGTGTGTCCAATTATGAGCCAGCACTCTGGAGTGCATGAGCCCAGGGCCGGTGCTCTGAAATGAGAGAGGCCACTGCAACGGGAGGCCCACACAGGCCAAAGAATAAAGATGGATGAAGGAAAAAAAAAAAAAAGAACCTGAGTCAACTCTTTCATGCGTGCAGTGGGGACAGTGCCCGGCTAAAGGGAATGGGTGGGATGTGGATGTGCAGGCAGGAGAGGTCAGTGCGCGGCAGTTCTGGGCCAGTATCTGTCCAGGGAGGGTGCCATCCTGCAGGAGGTGCAGCCTCTCTGCAGTCTTGATAACACCTTGTCTTACGGGGCCCCTGTTCTAAAAAGTCTCTTCAAAAAGTGGGAGTGCATCCCATCTCTGAGTCCTGCCTGGGACACTTCTGAGGGAAAATGTTGAAGAAGAAGGAGCTTTTGAGAGGCAGGGGACTGCCAGCAAAGATCAGAGGAGAAGGATGTGGGCAGGAGGAGGAAGAGGGAAGTGGGAGGGGCCTGGGCTCCTAGAGCTTTAGTCAGGTGGTCACTGACCCAGCTGTCTTCTGGTGACACTTTATATTTTTTTCTAAGCGTATAGAAACTTGCGATTTGTGTGCAGTGAAATGCTGAGTAAGTTCACATTTCTTACTGATGGCCTTGACTGTGTTCTACGCATGATCACACTGAGGCGGAAATGACAGCCCACTGCAGTGTTCTTGCCTGGAGAATCCCATGGAGAGAGGATCCCTGGTGGGCTCCCGTCCATCGGGTTGCAAAGTCAGACACGACTTACTGACTGAGCATGACCACATTGCCTAATTGGGTGATAATCAAATGGCTGATAAAATGGAATCATCGATGGAGCCCAGTTAGGGTGGGGTTGTGTGCCACGAAATGTCAAGATGCCCCAGAGTCTTCCAAGTGTCGTTAGCGCTCTGTTTCGGGAGAGGAGAGCTGGCTGAGCTGGTTGGCCTTGGGGGAACACCAAGCTGGTGAACACTGCAGACCTAGGGTGAGACGTGGTGCCCAAAGCTTAGCTTCTGTGTGTACTGAATAGAATCTCGGAGTTCTGGGTGAAGTAGAAAAGGATAGCATTATTACTTTGGCCAGAAAAGGGGGCTACAGCAGACTAATGCCCTCAGAACCATGTGTCCCAACTTGGGGCAGATAGTGAGAAGTTTTATAGTAATTGTTCAAAGAGGGTGTGATCAGCTCGTGGACATTCTTCTGATGGGTTGGTGAGGTAAGTAGGAGTCAGCATTATCAGACTTCAGGTCCAACTGGTCTGGGTCTCCATGCTTGTGGGCAGCATACTATCATGAATTGTTAGTTTCTTCCACCTGGCGCGGGGTTCAGTATCTACAAAACAGCTCAAAGATACTGTTGTGTGTTCCTTAGATGGGGAGCCAGGACCTTGCCCCAAGGCCCTGCGTGGGAAATTTTGGGGCATCCCATCTCTGAGTCCTGCCTGGGACACTTCTGAGGGAAAATGTTGAAGAAGAAGGAGCTTTTGAGAGGCAGGGGACTGCCAGCAAAGATCAGAGGAGAAGGATGTGGGCAGGAGGAGGAAGAGGGAAGTGGGAGGGGCCTGGGCTCCTAGAGCTTTAGTCAGGTGGTCACTGACCCAGCTGTCTTCTGGTGACACTTTATATTTTTTTCTAAGCGTATAGAAACTTGCGATTTGTGTGCAGTGAAATGCTGAGTAAGTTCACATTTCTTACTGATGGCCTTGACTGTGTTCTACGCATGATCACACTGAGGCGGAAATGACAGCCCACTGCAGTGTTCTTGCCTGGAGAATCCCATGGAGAGAGGATCCCTGGTGGGCTCCCGTCCATCGGGTTGCAAAGTCAGACACGACTTACTGACTGAGCATGACCACATTGCCTAATTGGGTGATAATCAAATGGCTGATAAAATGGAATCATCGATGGAGCCCAGTTAGGGTGGGGTTGTGTGCCACGAAATGTCAAGATGCCCCAGAGTCTTCCAAGTGTCGTTAGCGCTCTGTTTCGGGAGAGGAGAGCTGGCTGAGCTGGTTGGCCTTGGGGGAACACCAAGCTGGTGAACACTGCAGACCTAGGGTGAGACGTGGTGCCCAAAGCTTAGCTTCTGTGTGTACTGAATAGAATCTCGGAGTTCTGGGTGAAGTAGAAAAGGATAGCATTATTACTTTGGCCAGAAAAGGGGGCTACAGCAGACTAATGCCCTCAGAACCATGTGTCCCAACACAGATCCCTCTTGGACCGGGATCTAACCAGTGCCCCTTGCATTGGGGCAGATAGTGAGAAGTTTTATAGTAATTGTTCAAAGAGGGTGTGATCAGCTCGTGGACATTCTTCTGATGGGTTGGTGAGGTAAGTAGGAGTCAGCATTATCAGACTTCAGGTCCAACTGGTCTGGGTCTCCATGCTTGTGGGCAGCATACTATCATGAATTGTTAGTTTCTTCCACCTGGCGCGGGGTTCAGTATCTACAAAACAGCTCAAAGATACTGTTGTGTGTTCCTTAGATGGGGAGCCAGGACCTTGCCCCAAGGCTTCTCTTGCCTGTTTCTCCCTGGTCTAGTATCCCCTCCCTTCCCTAATAACTACTTGAATCTGCCCATTGGAACTCATGGAGGGAAGATCATGAAGGCTGAGCGAAGGCTGTTTCCTATAACCATCGAAATGGGAGACACAGAAAGGCCTTGTGCCCAGGAACCCCCCCAGACCCTGCATGGTATCAGGAGGAGGGTGCAGTGGGGTGTTTTGCCCCCAGCTTGCAAATGACTTGTGAAGTTGGGCCTGAATCTTATCTCTTCCTTCCCTGTGCATCTGGTGAAGGCCAGTCCCTGCATTTCTGCCACTCGGCCTCCAGCCCTGCATTGCAGTGGAGTTGTGATGGGGCCTGAGGGCGGCAGGGGAGAAGTCTGGTGGGCGCTTGGTTTGGTCTGTCTTGGGCTCGGCACACAGTCTGTTTGGGGAAGTGCCTCTGGAGTCTGTGGCCATGGAAGTCCGCCTCCTGCCTTGTGTTCTTTCACTTTCCCTCCCCTCTGCAGTGATTCAGCAGCCGCTTTCTGGAATGGAGAAGCTCCGTGTCAGAGATGCGGGAGGACCCCGGGCGTGTCCCTAATGGTGGAAGCTCCGTGTACCATGCAGACCAGAATCCTCCCAGTCCAAGTAGAGTGGCTGGTGCCTGTGTCCTGTCCCCACCCGCAACTCCAAGGCTCTTTGCAGAAAGTCCCCCAGTACAACTATACTCTGTATTGAAGCCCAGATCCTTGTCATTCTCTACGCTACTCCCTGAAAAGTTTTCCCTGATCATTAATCGACAGTGTTCATCTGGTTCAGCCCTGGATTCTCCCTGGCAACAAGACATCCTTCCCTGACTTCTCCACTTAACTCTCACTGACCGCCTTCCTTTTACTGTTTTTGGCCTGCCTTATTTCTTCTTAGCCACCCCTGACCTTTAACTCAAAGGGTCCATGGATTTAGAGTTATAGTCCAATTTTGCTTGTGGGCAGCATACTATCATGAATTGTTAGTTTCTTCCACCTGGCGCGGGGTTCAGTATCTACAAAACAGCTCAAAGATACTGTTGTGTGTTCCTTAGATGGGGAGCCAGGACCTTGCCCCAAGGCTTCTCTTGCCTGTTTCTCCCTGGTCTAGTATCCCTCCATTCCCTAATAACTACTTGAATCTGCCCATTGGAACTCATGGAGGGAAGATCATGAAGGCTGAGCGAAGGCTGTTTCCTATAACCATCGAAATGGGAGACACAGAAAGGCCTTGTGCCCAGGAACCCCCCCAGACCCTGCATGGTATCAGGAGGAGGGTGCAGTGGGGTGTTTTGCCCCCAGCTTGCAAATGACTTGTGAAGTTGGGCCTGAATCTTATCTCTTCCTTCCCTGTGCATCTGGTGAAGGCCAGTCCCTGCATTTCTGCCACTCGGCCTCCAGCCCTGCATTGCAGTGGAGTTGTGATGGGGCCTGAGGGCGGCAGGGGAGAAGTCTGGTGGGCGCTTGGTTTGGTCTTTCTTGGGCTCGGCACACAGTCTTTTTGGGGGAAGTGCCTCTGGAGTCTGTGGCGCTGGAAGTCCGCCTCGTGCTTTGTGTTCTTTCGCTTTCGCTCACCTCTGCAGTGATTCAGCAGCCGCTTTCTGGAATGGAGAAGCTCCGTGTCAGAGATGCGGGAGGACCCCGGGCATGTCCCTAATGGTGGAAGCTCCGTGTACCATGCAGACCAGAATCCTCCCAGTCCAAGTAGAGTGGCTGGTGCCTGTGTCCTGTCCCCACCCGCAACTCCAAGGCTCTTTGCAGAAAGTCCCCCAGTACAACTATACTCTGTATTGAAGCCCAGATCCTTGTCATTCTCTACGCTACTCCCTGAAAAGTTTTCCCTGATCATTAATCGACAGTGTTCATCTGGTTCAGCCCTGGATTCTCCCTGGCAACAAGACATCCTTCCCTGACTTCTCCACTTAACTCTCACTGACCGCCTTCCTTTTACTGTTTTTGGCCTGCCTTATTTCTTCTTAGCCACCCCTGACCTTTAACTCAAAGGGTCCATGGATTTAGAGTTATAGTCCAAGTACAGCATGATTGAAAAGAAGGAGCTTCAGGTAGATACAGTGGTATGAGGCCTGTCCCTTCTAAAGGAGGCCTGCCAGCTCAGGGCTGCTGCCACAGGGGAAAACCATGACAGTCTTCATGGTATGTCTTCTCGAAACCCTGCAGAGCCCTCAAAAAACAGGAACCCGTCCTACTTGAGCACAAATAGTCTTGGAAATAGTTGATATTCTGTGAGTGATTGCTTGAGACACATGTTTTGTGATTGTCATTATAGGTGCCTTCAGACTGTATGATGTTTTGAATAACTTCAGCAGGAGGAGGAAGATATTTGCATTTTGAGTCACCTTGATTATTTGATTATTCTTTAGTTAGTCACATGTCTTTACCAAACTAGGCATTTACCTTGTTGGTCAGAGAGAAGAGCCAGCAGATGGGGTGGGAAGCAGTGAGGAGCCTTTTGAGGGTTGATTCACTGGCTCAAAGAGAAAGGATGCTTCCGTGGCAGTAGTACCACCGTCTTGGTTGAGGAGATCCCGTTTTTAAAATTAATCTCCCATCAGTTTTTAACCTGGGACCACATAGGCCTTTTGCACTGGGGAATTGCTGCCTGGGCTGTGCCCCTGTGTGCGCCCCAGCCCTGAGGCTCTTGGGGCTCAGGCCACGCTGTCTGGTGTGCAGGTTCCTCCTCGTCACACTGGCCAGCACAGCCTAGCCCTTTTGGTGGCAAAGAGAGTTCTAGACTGTCAACGAGGACTAGGCGAACTGTGGTTGGATCCCAGGGCTATACTTGCTGTATGGATGGAGTTCATTTCAAACAGAATTAGATGAGCCGTGATCAGACTCCAGGGCCGCTTGCTGTTTCATTCCTTGGAACTGGGTGTTACAAGATCTGACCACTGTTACACGCCCAGAGGTTGGCTGCCTCATAAACTGCTGGTTGTACCAGTGTTTGTCATGGCAACTAGCAACCCATGGCTTGGACCGCAAACCTGATTTAATGGACAAACTGTAATGAATAAACAGGGGCTATTTTTACCTCATAACCTGGATTTGTCTGCTGAATATACAAGTCATGCTATTAAGTGTTTGGGACAGTGAACAGGAATTCATATTAATAAGGCTTTTTGAGCTTGCTATGCAAGCAGGCCTGTTCTAAAGAAAAGGCCTAGATACAGTGGTATGAGGCCTGTCCCTTCTAAAGGAGGCCTGCCAGCTCAGGGCTGCTGCCACAGGGGAAAACCATGACAGTCTTCATGGTATGTCTTCTCGAAACCCTGCAGAGCCCTCAAAAAACAGGAACCCGTCCTACTTGAGCACAAATAGTCTTGGAAATAGTTGATATTCTGTGAGTGATTGCTTGAGACACATGTTTTGTGATTGTCATTATAGGTGCCTTCAGACTGTATGATGTTTTGAATAACTTCAGCAGGAGGAGGAAGATATTTGCATTTTGAGTCACCTTGATTATTTGATTATTCTTTAGTTAGTCACATGTCTTTACCAAACTAGGCATTTACCTTGTTGGTCAGAGAGAAGAGCCAGCAGATGGGGTGGGAAGCAGTGAGGAGCCTTTTGAGGGTTGATTCACTGGCTCAAAGAGAAAGGATGCTTCCGTGGCAGTAGTACCACCGTCTTGGTTGAGGAGATCCCGTTTTTAAAATTAATCTCCCATCAGTTTTTAACCTGGGACCACATAGGCCTTTTGCACTGGGGAATTGCTGCCTGGGCTGTGCCCCTGTGTGCGCCCCAGCCCTGAGGCTCTTGGGGCTCAGGCCACGCTGTCTGGTGTGCAGGTTCCTCCTCGTCACACTGGCCAGCACAGCCTAGCCCTTTTGGTGGCAAAGAGAGTTCTAGACTGTCAACGAGGACTAGGCGAACTGTGGTTGGATCCCAGGGCTATACTTGCTGTATGGATGGAGTTCATTTCAAACAGAATTAGATGAGCCGTGATCAGACTCCAGGGCCGCTTGCTGTTTCATTCCTTGGAACTGGGTGTTACAAGATCTGACCACTGTTACACGCCCAGAGGTTGGCTGCCTCATAAACTGCTGGTTGTACCAGTGTTTGTCATGGCAACTAGCAACCCATGGCTTGGACCGCAAACCTGATTTAATGGACAAACTGTAATGAATAAAAACAGGGGCTATTTTTACCTCATAACCTGGATTTGTCTGCGCTGAATATACAAGTCATGCTATTAAGTGTTTGGGACAGTGAACAGGAATTCGGTATATTAATAAGGCTTTTTGAGCTTGCTATGCAAGCAGGCTTGAAAATAGGATCAGTTAGCTTTTTTGGGATTATAAGTGTTGATTACATTAAGAAAAAAATGTTTTATGGAATAACTCTATGACAAAATGAATCTTCTTTTGTTTATAAGGTCTTATGAGAATGTACTCACCCTAGCCTGGAGGCCAGGGTAAATTCGAGAATGCTTCATTTAAAGGTCTCTTTCTGGGAAAATGGGGCTGTGAATGAATTTAAATCTGGGATAGTATCCTTCCTTATCCTCCGGTCTTAGCTCTTCAGGCTGAGAGAGTCCACCATTGATTTTAAGTGGGAAATGGTAAAATTGTTAAGATTAACATCTGGCTGGTTGTAACCTGAAGGAAGAGAGGCTTAGCCAAAACAGGCATTTCTTTCTCTGTTTCTTTTTTTAAAATTTTGGCCTTATTTATTTATTTTTAAAATTTATTTATTTTCATCCATCCTTATTCTTTGGCCTGTGTGGGCCTCCCACTGCAGTGGCCTCTCTCACTGCAGGGCACCGGCCCTGGGCTCATGCATTCCAGAGCACTGGCTCGCAATTGGACATGCCAGTCCAGTCACTGCGGCACATGGGATCCTCTTGGACCGGGATCTAACCAGTGCCCCTTGCATTGCAAGGCGGACTGTCCACCCACTGAACCACCAGGGGAACCCTCTTTCTCTCTTTGTACTGGTGTCTGGAGGTGGGCAGTCAGAGTGTGCCCTACCATCCCTGAACCCAGGTCTCTTGTCCAGGACGGCAGCTAGAGGTACACCTGGCGTGTGGACCTTCTAGGATACCAGGCTGCAGGGAGGGGAACTTCCTGAGAACTCCTCAAGCTCTGTTCTTGAGTCTTGTTGGCAAGGGCTGAACCCCTGACCACACCCAGGGAGGCGGGAGCCGCAGGCCAACCGAAGTCAGGTTCCTGGGCCTGTTCCTAAAAAACTGTAATGAATAAAACAGGGGCTATTTTTACCTCATAACCTGGATTTGTCTGCGCTGAATATACAAGTCATGCTATTAAGTGTTTGGGACAGTGAACAGGAATTCGGTATATTAATAAGGCTTTTTGAGCTTGCTATGCAAGCAGGCTTGAAAATAGGATCAGTTAGCTTTTTTGGGATTATAAGTGTTGATTACATTAAGAAAAAAATGTTTTATGGAATAACTCTATGACAAAATGAATCTTCTTTTGTTTATAAGGTCTTATGAGAATGTACTCACCCTAGCCTGGAGGCCAGGGTAAATTCGAGAATGCTTCATTTAAAGGTCTCTTTCTGGGAAAATGGGGCTGTGAATGAATTTAAATCTGGGATAGTATCCTTCCTTATCCTCCGGTCTTAGCTCTTCAGGCTGAGAGAGTCCACCATTGATTTTAAGTGGGAAATGGTAAAATTGTTAAGATTAACATCTGGCTGGTTGTAACCTGAAGGAAGAGAGGCTTAGCCAAAATAGGCATTTCTTTCTCTGTTTCTTTTTTTAAAATTTTGGCCTTATTTATTTATTTTTAAAATTTATTTATTTTCATCCATCCTTATTCTTTGGCCTGTGTGGGCCTCCCACTGCAGTGGCCTCTCTCACTGCAGGGCACCGGCCCTGGGCTCATGCATTCCAGAGCACTGGCTCGCAATTGGACATGCCAGTCCAGTCACTGCGGCACATGGGATCCTCTTGGACCGGGATCTAACCAGTGCCCCTTGCATTGCAAGGCGGACTGTCCACCCACTGAACCACCAGGGGAACCCTCTTTCTCTCTTTGTACTGGTGTCTGGAGGTGGGCAGTCAGAGTGTGTGCCCTACCATCCCTGAACCCAGGTCTCTTGTCCAGGACGGCAGCTAGAGGTACACCTGGCGTGTGGACCTTCTAGGATACCAGGCTGCAGGGAGGGGAACTTCCTGAGAACTCCTCAAGCTCTGTTCTTGAGTCTTGTTGGCAAGGGCTGAACCCCTGACCACACCCAGGGAGGCGGGAGCCGCAGGCCAACCGAAGTCAGGTTCCTGGGCCTGTTCCTAGGGAGGAAGGGAAGGGAAGAATGGACCTTGAGGGCAGCTCGCTGTGTCTTTCCTGCAAGTTGTTATCTGCTTTCAACGTTGAGTGTTTGTGCTTGTTGGGAAGTGTTGGAAAAATGGTGGGGAGATTTCTGCAGGGAAATAGGGTGTGGGCAGCTCTTACAACTAAACGCAGGGGCTCGAGACCTTCCTCACTTCCACGTGGGCCTTCACACTCAAGCCTGAAAGGGGTCACAGATCCTCTGTGCCTTACATCTCTCATAGAAATGGTGGAAATCAATAAAATAATAAAAAAAGAAATGGTGGAAATCTCATCTGAGTTTTCAGGGCCAAGGCTGGAGTGCTTCCTCCGCCAGCCCCTGGGGGTTCTGGACCCCTGGGTGTGTCCAGAGGCAAGGTCTTCCTGGGCAGGGATACTTGAGGCAGACTGTGAGATAGGGGAGGGCTAGTGGGCAAGCTGCCTTGAGTGAGGAGGGACTGGAGGCGGGGCCCAGGAGGGGCGGATAGCATCTCTCACCAGGGCTCTCACTCACCCACTGCGTATCGGGGAGAGCCGGGCTCACCAGCAGACTTGAGAGAGACCCGGTATGTCTGTATCTCTCCTGCCTTCTTCCCTCCTCATCCCTCTTTTCCTTTCAGAAGGGTGCTCTCAAGTGCCCTGAGCTCTGTCAGATGAAAGAGACCTGAGAACCAGTTTACTGTCTGTGTCAGTGACATTGATTGTGTTCGGCTTTCAGCGGCGGCTGCATTTCAAGAAGGATACATGTGCTAGTCGTTGTTCAGTGTCTTCAGTCGTGTTGGCTCTTGGCAACCACGTGGGTTGTAGCCCTCCAGGCAAGAATCCTGCAGTGGGTGGCCATGCCCTCCTCCAGGGGAGCTTCCTGACCCAGGGATCAAACCTGTGTCTCCTGTATTGTCTCCTGTACTGGCAGGCAGGTTCTTCAGCATGGAGCCAGCCACCTGGAAGCCATGGGCTGGCAGTGCCTGCACTCAAAGGGGTCGGGTGGCAGACTCAGGAATAGGAGAGGCCTGGGGCCCTCCTTGTACCACCAGCTGCTGGACGTGAGCATTTGTTTGCTGCACATCTGGGTAAAACTGGCCAGGTCAGCTGCCCCTGTCGCCTCCTCCACCCCAGTCCAACACCTGTGTGCAGCGTACGCCTTGCACACCTCTCATGTACTCACCAGTCACATGTGCACGTACCATTCACGTCTGCACTCAGACCTGCCGCTTGCACACGTGTATCTATGCTTTATGCATGCATGTGTGTGCATGCCTCCCCTGCCTCCCCCACGAGGCCATAGCCCCTGGAAGTTGTGCTTCTGCGGGGGCCGTGCATTGCTTTATGGCTGACTGGAACCCATAGGGACTAGAGGTCTGGGGGTGCACATCTTTAAGGGTCTTTATCAGAAACACTCCCTGAATTCACACTTCTAAAATCAGGAACTTTCTTTGCATTACCAAGATTAATGATGAAAATCTGCTTAACTGTAAATAACAGCTTTTCCTTGCCTTTAAAGACATCTTAGCTTCACATTTTGAAAAGGGGGAAATGACGCTTCCTATGACCCTTCCCTGCCTTCTCCCCTGGGGAGGCTCCGCAGGCAGGGGGTGAACTTGGTCTCTTTCCTCGCACCCCAGCATCGTCCCTGGGTGAGCTGGTACTGATCTTCCCGATGGTTTTCCCATCCAGTTCTTTCTCAGCAAAACCGTAATTCTTTTCTTCATGTTTGAGAGTGAAATATTTGGTGTGCCCATTGAACTTCACAGAACTGCCTTTCCTCCCTGGCATGGGTGTGCCTATCCCTGTGCGATTTAGGACTTCCCTTCGTGTTCCACAGGTGCCCCGAGGGCCAGATGCTGCACCTGCTTTTCAGAGGAAGCAGGGACCCTGAGTACTGCAGAGTGAATGGAAAGTGAAGCCTGGTTGGGAGGGAAGTGGTTCTGATTTCCAGGTTTCAGCTCCCACTCTTAAAGGGGCAGGCACTGTCATAGAGCAGGAGGTGGGGGAGGGGAGGATGGAGAAGCCAGGCGTCCTTGTCAGCACTGCTGCCTGTGGGAGGTGGCAGCCAGTACAGGTTGTGAGGCCCCTGGCCTGGTCAGCCTTGCCAGGGACGTAGTGGACACTCAGGGGACATCTGAGTTCAAGATGGTGATGCTGCAGGCCCACAGACACACCCAGGTGTGAAGGGAGCCTCCGTGGGGCACAGGGTATGGTCCTCAGTCAGAGTTGTGTGTCCTTTGAGGATGATGTTTGTGTAGGACAAGACGGATGGTGCCAGGGAAGGCGTTCACTGACCAGGTGGTCCTGCTCAGGGGCTCGCCCCTGATGCTGGGGGACTAGACACTCTAATTGCTTGGCGTGGTCTCTTGAGCAGCCCTGCCCCTCAGGCTGAGAGAGGGTGGGTGGTGTGCTGACCTCACGAGCAAGCACTTGTCATTAAGAGGAAGGGGACGAGTGGTGGGCAGTGACGAGGAAAAGCAGCATCAGAGGAAGATGGTCTGTCGTAGCCCCAAGGAGCTTCTGGGGGTGCTTGGTGGCTGGGTGCCCTGCGCCCCAAGGCTGGGAGGTCCCTTAACCTCTCCCTTCGTGGTGTGTAGTTCCTTAACAGTAACTCCTTAAGGGTCTGGAGGAGTTGCTTAAGAGATTCACTTCTGCTTTACTGCATTGTATGGAGGTGTTGTGTTCTGTGTGGCATTTGCCAGTGAGATGATTGTCCTCAGGGGACATGTCCAGTGACTGTAACAGATCTGGGGTGTCCTAAGACGTCACTGTCCTTCAGGGCAGGAACAGTAGCTCAGCTTTCTTTGTATTGCCAAGAGCATCATATAGTGCCTGGCACAGAATTGGTGTGTAACCAATGTTGAATGAATGAAGGGAAAATGCTACTGCCTCATTGTCAAAAGTGGAAGAAAAACCTCAGGCTGTCATGGGAAGATGACCTGTTTCCCGGAGTCAGGTGGGGTTCAGTATAACTTAGGAAAGGGAGGTGAGACCAGAGCCTGTGTTTGCCCCAGAAAATCCTCAAGGTGAAGCCAAGCCCGTCAGCTTGTTCCCTTATCCCTGATGTGCCCTGGGTGCCTGGTCCCCTCACTCACGGGCTGGAACCTGGGGCTGCTTCTGTTCTTCTGGGAGGAAGCAGCCATGCCTTGGGGCTTGGTCAGCCTGGATGATTTCTTTCTAAACTTAATCAACCTGAAAGAGGAATTCTCTGTCCTAGGAGTCCAGGCTTGTGAGTGGACTCCTAGGAACTGGAAGATATGGAGAAGCCGGGGGGATGGGCTGCACAAGACAGGGGCCTTCTCTGCACAAGACAGGGGCCTCGGCAGGGTATCGTAGGGCTTCATGGAGCAACGAGTTAGGTGTCAAGGCTGGTGGGGTTCAGTGTGGGTAGGGTAGGGGTAACAGTCAGGAAGGAGGCTCAGGGGAGGCGGAGCCAGCACAGGATTTAGGACTTCATTTGTCCCACACCAGAGTTTCTAAAGACTTTTAAAATTCTGTTTTGCTTGCATCTGATTGGTTGATTGGTTGGTTGAATCATTATTATTATTGTAAATGATGAAAGCAACTCTGTAGTTTTCTGAATGGCCTGAGGAGGCCCTTTCTTAGATCGCAGTACTTGTGACCAACCTTGTGCACTAACCAGGTTCATGGGCCAAAACTGACTTCCTGGTCTCTGCTCAGGGCCAGGCTCAGGCGTGGGCATCACAGCTCCCAGAGCCCTCTCTGGCTGTGGGCCTAATGCTGGGTGGCTGAAGTGTCCGGCCACAGGCATGGTGTCCTCTTGAGTCTGCCATGGTGGCAGTGAAGCCATGGCCTTGAAATGACCAACCCCGGAAGCTCAAACTGTGTGGCATTTGCCAGTGAGATGATTGTCCTCAGGGGACATGTCCAGTGACTGTAACAGATCTGGGGTGTCCTAAGACGTCACTGTCCTTCAGGGCAGGAACAGTAGCTCAGCTTTCTTTGTATTGCCAAGAGCATCATATAGTGCCTGGCACAGAATTGGTGTGTAACCAATGTTGAATGAATGAAGGGAAAATGCTACTGCCTCATTGTCAAAAGTGGAAGAAAAACCTCAGGCTGTCATGGGAAGATGACCTGTTTCCCGGAGTCAGGTGGGGTTCAGTATAACTTAGGAAAGGGAGGTGAGACCAGAGCCTGTGTTTGCCCCAGAAAATCCTCAAGGTGAAGCCAAGCCCGTCAGCTTGTTCCCTTATCCCTGATGTGCCCTGGGTGCCTGGTCCCCTCACTCACGGGCTGGAACCTGGGGCTGCTTCTGTTCTTCTGGGAGGAAGCAGCCATGCCTTGGGGCTTGGTCAGCCTGGATGATTTCTTTCTAAACTTAATCAACCTGAAAGAGGAATTCTCTGTCCTAGGAGTCCAGGCTTGTGAGTGGACTCCTAGGAACTGGAAGATATGGAGAAGCCGGGGGGATGGGCTGCACAAGACAGGGGCCTTCTCTGCACAAGACAGGGGCCTCGGCAGGGTATCGTAGGGCTTCATGGAGCAACGAGTTAGGTGTCAAGGCTGGTGGGGTTCAGTGTGGGTAGGGTAGGGGTAACAGTCAGGAAGGAGGCTCAGGGGAGGCGGAGCCAGCACAGGATTTAGGACTTCATTTGTCCCACACCAGAGTTTCTAAAGACTTTTAAAATTCTGTTTTGCTTGCATCTGATTGGTTGATTGGTTGGTTGAATCATTATTATTATTGTAAATGATGAAAGCAACTCTGTAGTTTTCTGAATGGCCTGAGGAGGCCCTTTCTTAGATCGCAGTACTTGTGACCAACCTTGTGCACTAACCAGGTTCATGGGCCAAAACTGACTTCCTGGTCTCTGCTCAGGGCCAGGCTCAGGCGTGGGCATCACAGCTCCCAGAGCCCTCTCTGGCTGTGGGCCTAATGCTGGGTGGCTGAAGTGTCCGGCCACAGGCATGGTGTCCTCTTGAGTCTGCCATGGTGGCAGTGAAGCCATGGCCTTGAAATGACCAACCCCCGGGAAGAACGTTCTAAACTGCCTGTGAAAACTGGGCCATGAGGAAGAGGAAGCACTGGGGTATGAACCCAGAGATACAGTTCCTAGAAGTGGACCAAGAGTCTCAGGGTCCTCTCCCTGTGGTGGAAAGGCTGAGCAGTGGCTTTAGCCTTTTGAGGTCTCCGTGCCGGGGTGCAGAGCCGCCAGGAAACACGGTTGAGCCTGTTGATCAGAGGCTGGGGAGGGGGCTTGGCTTGTGCCCGCTAAGGCCCACTCCATTTCTAGGATCCTGGGGCTCTGGAACCCAGGACACACATGTCCCCATGCCGTACACTGTAGTGGTGTGGTCAGGGAGGAAGACACGCCGAAGGTGCCCGGTCTGAGGAAGGGAAGTGGAGGCCGAGTCCAAGGAGGCTGGTGCTAGAGGGGGCTGCGGGTGTGGCCAGGAGTGGTGCAGCCCCTCCATTCCCTCACCTGCCGGGGTGACACTGCCTCAGAGCAGGGATCCTCAAGTCCTCTGTCCTCGTACTAATGTTGCTGGGTGAGGAGAGGTCAAAGCCTGCCTGTTCTCAGTTTGATTTGACAGATTTAATGACATCTCATGTTAACGTTTCACAACAAGCATTCACTTTAGTGGTTCAGAAATTATAAGGTGCAGCAGGGTGTATGGTGAAGTCAGCCGCCTACCCCCTCCCCAGCTGTCCAGATCCCCTCCCTGGAGATGTCAGCGCACGTGCTTCCGTGGATTCTTCCCCAGGTGTTCTGTGTACAAGCCAGCAAGGGTGTACGTGTCTTAACGTGTGTAACTGTGTTCACATTTACCTTTTTCTCGCCTGATGCTGTCACGCCCATGCCTGCTGGCCCTCCCCTCCTTCCCTGACTGTACCGTGGTGCTCTCTGCACACGGGGACATAGTTTCTCTTTGTTTGGCCCAGCTGCATGGGGTCTCCCTGCCAGGCTGTACTGTGGATTCTTTAAGCAGAGCTTTCTTGGTGGCGAGGGGAGCTCTTGCCAGCCCGTGCTTGGCACGTGTGTGCTAAGTGTGCCACCCTGCTTCGATGCGTGGATGGAGTTTCCTGGCTGGAGAGAGAGAAAGGGCTTAGATGGCGTTGGAATGTTCCTCCCCATTTCCCGCAGTCCTCCCTTGGCCTGTAACTTTTCCTTGGTCAGTTATTATTATTTGTGAGATGTGGTTCTTTCAAATACCACCTTCTGGTTACACAAGGGGCTTCCCTGGTAGCCTAGCTGGTAAAGAATCTGCCTGTAATTCAGGAGACCCCGATTTGATTCCTGGGTTGGGAAGATCCCCTGGAGAAGGGATAGGCTACCCAGTCTAGTATTTGTGGGCTTCCCTAGTGGCTCAGATAGTAAAGAATCTACCTGCAATGTGGGAGACCTGGATTTGATCCCTGGTCCAGAAGATCCCCTGGAGGAGGGAAAGGCTACCTTCTCCAGTATTGAAGACACGCCGAAGGTGCCCGGTCTGAGGAAGGGAAGTGGAGGCCGAGTCCAAGGAGGCTGGTGCTAGAGGGGGCTGCGGGTGTGGCCAGGAGTGGTGCAGCCCCTCCATTCCCTCACCTGCCGGGGTGACACTGCCTCAGAGCAGGGATCCTCAAGTCCTCTGTCCTCGTACTAATGTTGCTGGGTGAGGAGAGGTCAAAGCCTGCCTGTTCTCAGTTTGATTTGACAGATTTAATGACATCTCATGTTAACGTTTCACAACAAGCATTCACTTCAGTGGTTCAGAAATTATAAGGTGCAGCAGGGTGTATGGTGAAGTCAGCCGCCTACCCCCTCCCCAGCTGTCCAGATCCCCTCCCTGGAGATGTCAGCGCACGTGCTTCCGTGGATTCTTCCCCAGGTGTTCTGTGTACAAGCCAGCAAGGGTGTACGTGTCTTAACGTGTGTAACTGTGTTCACATTTACCTTTTTCTCGCCTGATGCTGTCACGCCCATGCCTGCTGGCCCTCCCCTCCTTCCCTGACTGTACCGTGGTGCTCTCTGCACACGGGGACATAGTTTCTCTTTGTTTGGCCCAGCTGCATGGGGTCTCCCTGCCAGGCTGTACTGTGGATTCTTTAAGCAGAGCTTTCTTGGTGGCGAGGGGAGCTCTTGCCAGCCCGTGCTTGGCACGTGTGTGCTAAGTGTGCCACCCTGCTTCGATGCGTGGATGGAGTTTCCTGGCTGGAGAGAGAGAAAGGGCTTAGATGGCGTTGGAATGTTCCTCCCCATTTCCCGCAGTCCTCCCCTGGCCTGTAACTTTTCCTTGGTCAGTTATTATTATTTGTGAGATGTGGTTCTTTCAAATACCACCTTCTGGTTACACAAGTGGCTTCCCTGGTAGCCTAGCTGGTAAAGAATCTGCCTGTAATTCAGGAGACCCCGATTTGATTCCTGGGTTGGGAAGATCCCCTGGAGAAGGGATAGGCTACCCAGTCTAGTATTTGTGGGCTTCCCTAGTGGCTCAGATAGTAAAGAATCTACCTGCAATGTGGGAGACCTGGATTTGATCCCTGGTCCAGAAGATCCCCTGGAGGAGGGAAAGGCTACCTTCTCCAGTATTCTTGCCTGGAGAATCCCCATGGACAGAGGTCACAAAGAGTCGAACATGACTGAGCGACTAAGCACAGTCACCTACAGACCTTTCAGACTAAGCCATAGCACCCTGAATGAAGCTTGTCAAAGCCACCTGGACCCAGTTCTAGAACAGTGGCTCTGAGGGCTCTCCTCTGCCTGGCCCACTGCAGGGCTGAGCTACAGGAGCTGCAGAAGCGGCTGGAGTGGCACCTTTGATAGCCGGGCCCAGGCTGCACTGTGCCTGGGGAGCGCGCCAGTTTCCAGCTGTGATGGCATCTGGCTGAGGCTGGTCCTGGCGGGGCCCTCCCAGAGGATCAGCTGCTCCCACCTCAGTGTCTGAGAGGGGAGGGAAAACGACCTGGACGCAGCACTTGCATACAGATGTTTCCAGATCATGTGGGGTGGTTGTCGTCAGCTTGAATCTGCGAGGAGGCCCCGGTGGTTTGTCACTGAGTGGGTGTGAGGTGTTGCTGCTCAGCAGCAGTGTGTGGGCCGGGGTAACTGCGAGGCCCCCCTTCAGTCCTGGGAGGTGGGGTGGCAGAGGCTGGCACTTGGCTTCCTGCTCACGTTCCCTCCTGTGCGAGGTAGCCTGGAGATGCTTCAGGGGACAGGACGAGATGGTGACCCCCCTCAGAACCTCCCAGCAGTGTGTCTAGGAGGCTGCATGCGAGCCCAGGCCCCAGATGGGGTCTCTGGACCGGGCCAAGCTACAAGGCCATCCCTGGGGAGCAAGGTTGTGTAGGTGCTAGATGCGAGCCCTGGGGGAACTGCCTGGGTGAGGAACGCCAAGGGGCCCCTTTATCTGCCGTGGCTGTCTCTCAAGGCTGCTGTCCTCTTTCCCTGGCAGTGGCTGGTCTGGAGCGCAGCCTTGCACCCGCACAGAAGGTCAGAGGAGAATGAGTGCAGAGAAGACAGCTCGGAGGCTGGGAGGGCTGTGCTCAGGAAGCCAGTGGGCTTCCTCTTTCTGTTCATTTGTCTTTAAAGCGCTCTTGAGGTTTGGAGGCTCCGCCCTGTGCCCGTTGTGGCGGGCTGCTCAGGAGCCTGTGAGAAGGATGGTCTTCACATCCCAAGCAGGCCTGAGTCAAGACGGGGCGGGGGGACCCCTGAAGGGGAGGAGGGAAGAGTAGAAGCACCCTGGGATCTGGCCCGGAGGGTGGCTGCCAATGCTGGAGGAAGTAGGAGGATTGCACATTATACATTTCGACACTGGGACTCACCCCTAAGAAGGAAGACTGAGAGCGGAGCACAGACCCAGGACTGCACAGATGGAAAGAAGGGGCTGGGGGCCAGGTGTTAACCACCCCATCCTCTGCTGGCCCAGCTGGCCTTCTCCCAGGTTCGCAGGGCAGGGCTTCCTGGCCCCACGCTGGGGACCCGCCTCCAGCCCCTCCTTTGGCAGCTGTAGGACCCATGGCTGAGAGAAGTGCCCCTGCTGCGTTTATTGCATGTAAGGGGCCCTGATCACAGTTCATAGTGTCTGTGGTCAGGGGTCCTCCTCTGTGAGGTCAGCAGAGGTTGCTGGTGAAACAGCTGAGTTAATGTGCTTGGTGTTTAAGACAAGACGCCTGAGGCAAAATTGTGTTTTCGTGTAGGATGAGCCAAGAATTCAGATGGCCTTGGAAAGTCCCTTTTGAGAGACGCTGTATGTGAGGGAGGTTTTTAAATGTCAGCAGAACTGTTGCAGCACGAGGCTGGCTGCATGGCTCGAAGGACTGTCTGGTGGTTCAGTGTGGCGGCAGGACCCTCCTCACCGCTCGGTTCTTGAATTCCTGCAGGCACCCCACAGCATCCTGGCGGCTTCCCTTCTATTTCCCACTTCTTCCCCTGCATTGGTTTCTTGGGATTACTGCCACAATTCCTACAGACTTGGTAGCTTAAAACAACAGAACTTTATTCTCTCACAGCTCTAGACGGTAGAGGTCCAAACTAGCGTCACATGGCCAAAATCAGGGTGTCAGAAGGGCGTGGTAGCTGCAGGAGAGAATCCATTCTTGTCTCCTTCAGAGTGGCTGCCAGCCTCCCTGGGGCCCACCCCTGCCGTCCCCTCCATCCGGGGCCAGCTGCTCAGCATCTTCTCTGTGACTCTGCCTCCCTTTGCCTCAGTTGCATGGCTCTCTTCTCCTTTCCGAAATTTCCTTTAGTGTCCTTCTTCTCAGGACGTTTAAGACCAGATTTAGGTCCTGGCAGAGGATGAGATGGTTGGATGGCCTCTCTGACTCAGTGAACATGGGTGTAAGCAAGCTCAGGGAGATAGTGATCGACAGAGAAGCCTGGTTACTACAGTTCATGGAGTCTCAGAGTCAGACACGACTTAGTGACTGAACAACAACAAATATGATCCAGGATGGCTTCCTGCCTCAAGATCCTCAGTTTAATCACACCTGCAGAGTCCGTGCCATATAAATAATACTGACAGGCTGCAGGGACTAGAATAGGGACATCTTTGGCAGGAGTTGGGAGGGACATTATTTGACCTCTCGTGTCCCGCAGCAACCTCCAGAGGACAGCGCTGCCCAAGACAGCAGACAGAGTGAGGATGCCTGGGCTTGGTGGTGCTGAAGCTGTTGGATGGCTGTGATTTTCCTTCTCCTGAGCCTGCAGGAGGGCTGTTTTCTGGACTTGCACTCAGTGAGCAGATAAGTCCTGTTGTCCTCCTGTAGTTTGGAAAATAAGAGCTCCGGGTCAGGGCCCATGCCGCCCCTCACTAGGGCACACTTTTTGATGAGTGGACTCACTGTTTCACTGTGGCCACATAGCCCTGGGCAGCCTCGTTCTCATCTTGGCATTGAGGACAGAACAGTGCATGGGTTAGGTATGTCTTCTGGGTGAGATGGCCCAGCAAGGGTCAGCATGTGGGCTCCTCATTCAGGGTGCGTTCCTGGTCCCCAGAAGGAGAAGTCACATGAGCAAGATCAGGAGACAGGAAGGAGGGAGTGTGCTACTACCCAAGAGAAACTGCACTGAGGGCTGTGCGGATAATTGACGTGACATGCAGTTACTGAAGGCCTACCTGCTCCAGGACATCATGGGGTGGGGGAGACCAGCAGGCAGTGTGCAGCACTCCTGCCTGGCAGGGGAGAGCCAGAGGAGAGAGACGCGAGCAGTCATTTCAGAGTTATGGACTGATGTGAGGAGGAGTAGCCGTTCATCTCGTATGTGTTTATTTATACTTTAATAATCTAAGTAACGTGATGAAAATCCCTGGTAGCCCATGTTCCTGAATCTGCTCTGTATCTTCAGCTCACCTTCCGTTTCTCCCCTACCTTGGTGGCTGGTCGTGCAGCCTGAAGGCCCCTTGGTTATTCCTCATAGGTCTCTGAAGTCCCCTCGGTGGCTGGTCATGGGTCTCCAGAGTCCTACAGTTGCTGGCTCTCAGGTCCCTGGTAACTGATTAGGTCCAGTTGTGTCCTTCCCCAGGGAGCGAGCCTGTTTCCTGGGGGCAGTGGGTGGAGGGGAGGCCAGCGCTGCCAGTGGACTCACTGCTGTGAGTGTTGTAAAGCTTCTCTTCCTCAGGTAACAGAGTCTTTGCATAGACCCCAACATGTAAACTCACATTTGGTTTTCTTGTATGATAATAGCTTTTTTCTTATTTTAAATCTGCAGTAGAACACATGTGTTAAGTAAGTATTTGCCTGTTAACTTGGAAACTGGAAACTTAAGCCTTCTTTTAATAGTGATTTTATAGGAAAAGAAATAGTCTTTAGGTTCCAAGTAACTTATAAGTGGGCTTTTGGAAAACAACGTGTTAGTTGAACTGCCCATAAGTTTTACCTTCACCTTGGTAGAATTCCAGAAACGACTTTCAAATTTTTTCATCAGTGGTAGTGCTTTGTTGGCTTTCTCACACAGTGAAGCTATTAACTAATGTAACAGGTGTCACTGTGTGTGAGTGAGATGAATGGTACAGTTTTGAGATTGGACAGGAGGTGAACGCCCTAGTTTTGACGTCTCAGTTAAAGTGGAAAATTTAAAGGTGCCACCAGGGAAGGATAAGGAAGGAAGGGGAATAAAGCCAAACCAGAGTCGGTTCTGTGTTGGGAGAGGCTGGTGGCTCCTGTGTCTGCTCCTCAGACCCATGGCATTTCTCTCTTGATGGCCTTGGTCCTGACCCTCGTTCCCTAGTTCACTTCAGTTTGCAAAGTTGAAATGGCAGAGTCTGGATGGTGCAGAATTGAAGCTCCACGGGTTCACAAGAGGACACAGTCCAGCTGAGACTGACGCAGAGCTCATGGCTGGACATCGAGGGCCAGGAAGACCTCATTACCACAGAGCCTGTCATTGGAGGCTGCAGCCTGAGATGGCAGAGGAAGAGGTGGCATGACAGAACAGATGTGGGAATTCCTGGGGAAAGGAACTGTTGTGGTGGAGTGGGTTAGGGAGGGAGGCAGAGCAATGATGGGAGTCCCCCCTGCCACATGACACTCCCCGGGGGCTTTTGAGGAGTCCTGCTTTCCACCGCCTTACCTCCCTCTATGGTCACCCACGGTCATTGACGACGGTCAGTGATTCCTGGGTGGGACCAGCATTGGCATCTGTCATCTTTTCCACTGGGGACTCTCGGGCAGAGAGGGCTGGGCCCCAGAGGTTCTGAACCGGACCAGCCTGTTTTGAATCCCCATGCTGAGCTGTACCCCCCTACCCCTTGAGGGCCGCGAGGAGGTGAGTGATGTACTGAGTGCAGCGTGCTCTGTTGGATGCCAGGGACTTCGAGGCAGGAGTGGCTGGCTGATATGAAAAGGCCGGTGGTAGACGGCCTCAGTGTCCCTCTCCCTTCACGGTCTCGGCGAAACCACAGCCCTGGTTATGGCTGCTTCTCGACACAGTGGGAAGTGACTGGAGAACCACAGCCACAAGGGCAGGTGTCTGAATTCATGGCACAGCGTGGCCGGGGCCGTTTGCCCCCAGAGCCTGGCTCCCCACCGTCCTAGACCAGGGGTCAGCCAGCTTTTCCTTAAGAGGGCCAGAGAGTTGCTATTGGAGGTTTTGGGGGCCACACAGGCCCTGCCACAGCACCACTGGACTTTGTTCTGGTGCAAAAGTGGTCAGGGCAGTAGGTGAACAAATGGGTGTGGCTGTGTTCCAATAAAACTTTATTTTACAAAAACAGACATGGGCAGGAGGGGGCCCTGGAGGACAGCTGGCACAGTCCCTGTCCTAGACTGCAGTTTCACATTTCCTCCTCAACCTCAGTGCTGCTGGCCTTGCTTCCAGTTCACTGTGAGACTCGCCAGCCAGTATCTGCACGGTTCGCCCAGACTCCCGGGCTCCCACCCCTCTCAGTGGTCACTCCTCTGGCTTCATCCTCGGCTCAGCTCGTCACTCCCTCATTCTTGAAGCCTCTCTCCTCAGTTGCCAAGACCCCTTCCTCGGGGTGAACCTCCTGTCTCCTTCCTCAGCTGATGATCCTCCACTCCTGTATTGCTGGAAACGGTCCTGGGACCCCTTCTCTTCTCGGTTCCCTCTGTTGGCTGTGTCCCCATTCTGGTGCTTGCCTTACCATTTATGGGCTGATGACTCCTCAATAGACTCCCCCAGGCCAGACTCCTCTCCTGGACTCTAGGCCCTGCCAGCCCTGCCCTCCTGACAGGAAGCAGCTCCCGCTTAATGTGTCCAAAACCAGGCTCATCTCTGTGGATGGCCATGCACACCTTCTGCTCAAGTGACTGGGGAACCCTTGAATGTCTGAGCTCTGACCACGTGGTAGGAGGTCCCGCCATGTCTGCAGAGCACACTCCCTCCTCCCTTCTGTGTGTCCCGCCTTCACTTCATCATCAGACCTTCCTCAGTGTCTGCTCTCCCTGAGGCTGCCATTGGCCTGGTCAGTCTGTTTCTAGCAGGTCTGCTGGAGCAGGTTTTGAGGGCAAAATCACTCCCCTGCCCAGGATCCCTCTGGAGGCTCCTCACTGTGAAAGCAGGGGTTATGAGGCCCCCCAATCGCATCCCTGCTCCTGCCATGTCATCCTCTCCCTGCTTCGGCCTCAGGCTGATCATCCCCCAGACACCTCCGTGGCTTACTTGCTCTCACAGCACCTTTGGGTCTTCACTCGGATGTCCCCTCCTTAGTGGGGCCCATCCTGACAGCTGTGGGCAAAACTGAGTCCCTGCCCTTACCCCTCTGCCCAGCAGGCTCTGCCCTGTGGCCAGGACCCCACCTCCGGGGCTGGGCTTCAGCCCTGTGTTCCAATAAAACTTTATTTTACAAAAACAGACATGGGCAGGAGGGGGCCCTGGAGGACAGCTGGCACAGTCCCTGTCCTAGACTGCAGTTTCACATTTCCTCCTCAACCTCAGTGCTGCTGGCCTTGCTTCCAGTTCACTGTGAGACTCGCCAGCCAGTATCTGCACGGTTCGCCCAGACTCCCGGGCTCCCACCCCTCTCAGTGGTCACTCCTCTGGCTTCATCCTCGGCTCAGCTCGTCACTCCCTCATTCTTGAAGCCTCTCTCCTCAGTTGCCAAGACCCCTTCCTCGGGGTGAACCTCCTGTCTCCTTCCTCAGCTGATGATCCTCCACTCCTGTATTGCTGGAAACGGTCCTGGGACCCCTTCTCTTCTCGGTTCCCTCTGTTGGCTGTGTCCCCATTCTGGTGCTTGCCTTACCATTTATGGGCTGATGACTCCTCAATAGACTCCCCCAGGCCAGACTCCTCTCCTGGACTCTAGGCCCTGCCAGCCCTGCCCTCCTGACAGGAAGCAGCTCCCGCTTAATGTGTCCAAAACCAGGCTCATCTCTGTGGATGGCCATGCACACCTTCTGCTCAAGTGACTGGGGAACCCTTGAATGTCTGAGCTCTGACCACGTGGTAGGAGGTCCCGCCATGTCTGCAGAGCACACTCCCTCCTCCCTTCTGTGTGTCCCGCCTTCACTTCATCATCAGACCTTCCTCAGTGTCTGCTCTCCCTGAGGCTGCCATTGGCCTGGTCAGTCTGTTTCTAGCAGGTCTGCTGGAGCAGGTTTTGAGGGCAAAATCACTCCCCTGCCCAGGATCCCTCTGGAGGCTCCTCACTGTGAAAGCAGGGGTTATGAGGCCCCCCAATCGCATCCCTGCTCCTGCCATGTCATCCTCTCCCTGCTTCGGCCTCAGGCTGATCATCCCCCAGACACCTCCGTGGCTTACTTGCTCTCACAGCACCTTTGGGTCTTCACTCGGATGTCCCCTCCTTAGTGGGGCCCATCCTGACAGCTGTGGGCAAAACTGAGTCCCTGCCCTTACCCCTCTGCCCAGCAGGCTCTGCCCTGTGGCCAGGGCATGCCCCTGGGGGCCCTAGGACTGGGATGCTAGCCCAGGATGGTCCTGAAGAAGGCCCTGTCTGTGCCCAGGCAGCTGCTTCCAGGGTGTGGCCACATTTGCAACAGGTGTCCTGGGAATGACCTGGATGTGACCCCACATGCTTGGCGCGGTGATGTTGGGTGGGGGTCAGCTACAAGGAAGCCCAGCTTGCTTCTTGAGAATAAGGGCTACTTTATTTTTCATCAAGAGCTTAGAATTCATAGCTAATTCTCTCCTTTTTTATTAATTTTTAAATAATTTTATGTATTTATTTATGGCTGTGCTGGGTCTTCATTGCTGTGGGAGCTTTTCTGTAGTTGCAGAGAGCAGGGGGCTGCAGCGTGCAGGCTTCTCATCTTGGTGGCCTCTCCTGTGGCAGAGAATGGGCTCTAGAGGGTATGGCTCAGTAGTCTCAGCTCCTGGGCCCTGCACCACAAGCTTCGTAGTTGTGGGCCATGGGCTTAGTTGCTCCACAACATGTGGAATCTCCTCAGACCCGGGATTGGACCCATATCCCCTGTACTGACAGGTGGGTTCTTATCCATTGTACCACTAGGGAAGCCCTAGCCAGAGTCTTCCTGATGACTTTGTTTGCTGGGGTTCTGTTTGTCTTGGACATGTGAAGGGGTGACATATGGGCTGAGGCTGCGAGGCGTTAACCCGTCTGGCAGGGTCAGTGTCAGACTGATTGTGGCACCCAGGCTTTGTGGCTTCTCTGAGGATGGCCTTAACTTCTCTCTCCTCTCGCCTCTTCACTTGAGATTTCAGAGTACTACTGTTTGCTTTGTTGTGCTCCTGAATATTAAAGAGTTCAGCTCTGGGCTGGGAAGTACAACTGACCTATGCAGGCTGCCCCAAACCGCGTTCTCCCCACTGGGGTTTTCTCCTGACCCCCCACTCCAGGCCCCTCCCCCTGGGAGGAGGAGAGCAGTGAGGCTCACTTGCTGAAGGTTCTGAGTGGTAAGGGGGCAAAGGGCATGCCTGGCAGGCTTTCTGTTCTTTCTGTTCTGCCTCTCCTCCCTAGGTGCTGCTTCCACTCCAGTGAGCTGTGGGCAAAACTGAGTCCCTGCCCTTACCCCTGGGTCCCGGGAGGGCATGCCTGGGCCCTAGGACTGGGATGCTAGCCCAGGATGGTCCTGAAGAAGGCCCTGTCTGTGCCCAGGCAGCTGCTTCCAGGGTGTGGCCACATTTGCAACAGGTGTCCTGGGAATGACCTGGATGTGACCCCACATGCTTGGCGCGGTGATGTTGGGTGGGGGTCAGCTACAAGGAAGCCCAGCTTGCTTCTTGAGAATAAGGGCTACTTTATTTTTCATCAAGAGCTTAGAATTCATAGCTAATTCTCTCCTTTTTTATTAATTTTTAAATAATTTTATGTATTTATTTATGGCTGTGCTGGGTCTTCATTGCTGTGGGAGCTTTTCTGTAGTTGCAGAGAGCAGGGGGCTGCAGCGTGCAGGCTTCTCATCTTGGTGGCCTCTCCTGTGGCAGAGAATGGGCTCTAGAGGGTATGGCTCAGTAGTCTCAGCTCCTGGGCCCTGCACCACAAGCTTCGTAGTTGTGGGCCATGGGCTTAGTTGCTCCACAACATGTGGAATCTCCTCAGACCCGGGATTGGACCCATATCCCCTGTACTGACAGGTGGGTTCTTATCCATTGTACCACTAGGGAAGCCCTAGCCAGAGTCTTCCTGATGACTTTGTTTGCTGGGGTTCTGTTTGTCTTGGACATGTGAAGGGGTGACATATGGGCTGAGGCTGCGAGGCGTTAACCCGTCTGGCAGGGTCAGTGTCAGACTGATTGTGGCACCCAGGCTTTGTGGCTTCTCTGAGGATGGCCTTAACTTCTCTCTCTTCTCTCTCCTCTTCACTTGAGATTTCAGAGTACTACTGTTTGCTTTGTTGTGCTCCTGAATATTAAAGAGTTCAGCTCTGGGCTGGGAAGTACAACTGACCTATGCAGGCTGCCCCAAACCGCGTTCTCCCCACTGGGGTTTTCTCCTGACCCCCCACTCCAGGCCCCTCCCCCTGGGAGGAGGAGAGCAGTGAGGCTCACTTGCTGAAGGTTCTGAGTGGTAAGGGGGCAAAGGGCATGCCTGGCAGGCTTTCTGTTCTTTCTGTCTGGAGGCACGCCCCGACCCCACAGCCCTGCCTCTCCTCCCTAGGTGCTGCTTCCACTCCAGTGAGAATCGGGGCCACGCTGGAGGAGGAGGTGGAGATGTTTCCAGAGCAGCCTTCAGGGACTGCCTGTGAGCAGGTTTCCATGTGGGTCTCATTTTTGCAATAATCACTCCATCTCTGGCCTCAGAAAGCAGGGTGACTGGGGCAAGCTTGATTTGAGGTCACACCAGGACAGTTCTGTTCACGGCATTAGAGGGGCACATGTGCTCACGTGTGTGCTCACATGCGTGTCTGTGGCTCCTCCTGTGTGGCCAGCCCCACCCCGGTCCTGTGAAAACACCGCTTCATCATTCTACAGTCACTGCGTGTGGGAGAGCAGAGTGGATGACGCTGGGGGTTAAAAAATGCTGGAGTTTCAAAAAGCCGCCCCCTCCCCGCTTTTCTTTTCATTTAAACTTTGGAGTCTTGCTAATCTATCAGGGGAAAATTATTAAAATATTTAACAGGTGGGAGTTAACTTATATTTGAGTTGTCTGTGATATCATGTGTGGAATCTTTTCTGTTATGCCATCTGAGGAGTTAAAATGGGAGAAAGGTGAGGCGCTTTTGTACGTAAGCAGCTTGTTGCTGTGGCTCAGGCCACATGCCTCAGGTTGAGCTTTCAGGAACCAGAGACAGAGCTCAGTGTCTGTTTTCTGAGTGGACTGTACAGACTTGAAATGCTTCGCTCGGTGGCGTGCAGGCATTTTTAGAAACCATCCCAGGGCTTCCCTGGTGGCTCAGTGGTCAAGAATCCTCCTGCCAATGTAGGAGACTTGGTCTGATCCCTGATCCAGGAAGATCCCACATGCCGCAGAACAACCAAGCCCATGCGCCACAACCAGTGAGCCTGCGCTCTAGAGCCTGGGAGCTGCAACTACAGAGCCCACCTGCCCTAGGGCCTGTGCTCTGCTCCGGGAGGAGCCACTGCAATGAGAAGCCTGCACACCCCAATTAGAGAGGAGCCCCCGCTTGCCGAAACTAGAGAAAAGCCCGTGCAGCAGTGAAGACCAGCACAGCCAAAGATTAAA
The DNA here is from genome assembly GCA_022376925.1 of Tragulus kanchil. Lineage (NCBI taxonomy): Eukaryota > Metazoa > Chordata > Mammalia > Artiodactyla > Tragulidae > Tragulus > Tragulus kanchil. Next base: position 98,165,788 of record JAIOJX010000029.1, read on the forward strand.
AAAAAAAAAAGTGTCCCATAAATGTTGACACTCCCCACGGTGTTGGCAATGTTTGTGGATTGCCGCTGCCCTCAGGAGTGCCTGGAGACCCCCAGAGATGTACCATGGAGAGTAGGCCTTACGTCTGGAGTTTGCCCCTGTGGGCAGGCTGTGGCAGAGGGTCTGGCCCAGGTGTGGACTGACTGAGGCAGGAGCTGTGACGGATGACTATGAATGCCGGGAGTGCCCGCTGGCGGTGGCCTCAGAGCTGGGTTGGCGTCTGAGGACCAGACATGTTTGTCCCTCTTTCCACACCCTGCCAGCCGTGTGTGGGAGCCAGCAGTGTTACCTGAGCTATGGGTGACTCCAGCAAGACCCTTTTTCCATCTCCCATGTGAATCCATTTCTCTGTCTCTCCCCTGGCCAGGCCTTCTCTACCTCTCCTGGGCCAGCAGTGCTGTCCACACTGGTGGGCAGCTAAGGGTCCTTAGTGGTGGTGAGCACGGGTCATGGGTGGGGTCCCTTGTCCTTGAAGTGTGTCCAGGTGGAAAAGCCAAGGGTGCATGCATCACACAGGTGGTGGCACCCGGAGCCTTGGTTCCCGAAGCTGTGGCATACCTGTCCAGGCATTACTACCTGTGGCCTCACTCCAGACGTCACAGGAGTATGGAGAGAAAGCCTCGGTTCTCTCTGGTCTTCCTGCCCTCCTCTCTGGAGGCCCGGCACATCAACGCATTGTCCCAGAGGTGCTGTCTGCCCCCTTAGACATGTGTCTGTGAAGCATGGATTTGTTTAACGAGGCTTGTTTGGAGAGCCACATACACAGGGTGATAATTCACTTGAAGTTTTTATTTCAGTCTCCTATTATTTCTCTCTTCATATTCATGGTATCTGATATCACCTTGTCAGGTCAGCCTGATGCTGGGTGTCCATGTGCAGCGGAGAACGCTACTGTCAGCCTTCTCAGGGCTGAGTGAGGTGCTGCAGCTGCTGTTTTAAGCAGGTCACCTGCACAAAAGAGTGTCCTCCAAAGGAGCCTGGAGGGTGGGTGTTCTGCATGTGGAAATCCAATTAGAGAGGAGCCCCCGCTTGCCGAAACTAGAGAAAAGCCCGTGCAGCAGTGAAGACCAGCACAGCCAAAGATTAAAAAAAAAAAAAGTGTCCCATAAATGTTGACACTCCCCACGGTGTTGGCAATGTTTGTGGATTGCCGCTGCCCTCAGGAGTGCCTGGAGACCCCCAGAGATGTACCATGGAGAGTAGGCCTTACGTCTGGAGTTTGCCCCTGTGGGCAGGCTGTGGCAGAGGGTCTGGCCCAGGTGTGGACTGACTGAGGCAGGAGCTGTGACGGATGACTATGAATGCCGGGAGTGCCCGCTGGCGGTGGCCTCAGAGCTGGGTTGGCGTCTGAGGACCAGACATGTTTGTCCCTCTTTCCACACCCTGCCAGCCGTGTGTGGGAGCCAGCAGTGTTACCTGAGCTATGGGTGACTCCAGCAAGACCCTTTTTCCATCTCCCATGTGAATCCATTTCTCTGTCTCTCCCCTGGCCAGGCCTTCTCTACCTCTCCTGGGCCAGCAGTGCTGTCCACACTGGTGGGCAGCTAAGGGTCCTTAGTGGTGGTGAGCACGGGTCATGGGTGGGGTCCCTTGTCCTTGAAGTGTGTCCAGGTGGAAAAGCCAAGGGTGCATGCATCACACAGGTGGTGGCACCCGGAGCCTTGGTTCCCGAAGCTGTGGCATACCTGTCCAGGCATTACTACCTGTGGCCTCACTCCAGACGTCACAGGAGTATGGAGAGAAAGCCTCGGTTCTCTCTGGTCTTCCTGCCCTCCTCTCTGGAGGCCCGGCACATCAACGCATTGTCCCAGAGGTGCTGTCTGCCCCCTTAGACATGTGTCTGTGAAGCATGGATTTGTTTAACGAGGCTTGTTTGGAGAGCCACATACACAGGGTGATAATTCACTTGAAGTTTTTATTTCAGTCTCCTATTATTTCTCTCTTCATATTCATGGTATCTGATATCACCTTGTCAGGTCAGCCTGATGCTGGGTGTCCATGTGCAGCGGAGAACGCTACTGTCAGCCTTCTCAGGGCTGAGTGAGGTCTGCGTGCAGCATGTTTCGTGTTTTTAAGCAGGTCACCTGCACAAAAAGAGTGTCCTCCAAAGGAGCTGGAGCTGGAGGGGTGTGGTGTTCTGCATAACGTGGAAATGCCGCAGAACTCTTAAGTGCCTCTGAAGAGCCCCGGGTGCAGGGAGCCCTAACTGGTCCAGCCTGGCCCTTCACTGCACAGACGTCATTCTGGGGGCCAGGGTGGGTCATGTGGCCCGCCCAGGCTCTCTGGGCTAGTGAGTGGCAGTGAGCCTGGCCCTCTGTGAACTGCAGGCCCCGGGGACCTGCAGACCCACGTCAGTCAGGCTCCCATCTCCCCAACAGTCTATAGCCCCTCTTTGCACAGTGCCTCAGCATCCACCTAAGTGATATGCAGGACAGCCAGTTTCATTATTTCCTAGTCGTTTTTTTTAAAGCAATCTAGTTCATTGGCAAAAAGCGTTTCCAAATAATTTCTTTTAGGTGTGGAATTTATCTTGAGGCACTGTGTAAGCTTTTCTGTCACGTGATCATTTAAGGAAAGCTTGTCTGGGGCTTCTTCAGCAGATCAGCTTTGTGTTCAGCACCCAAGAGTTAAGAGATGCAGATGACTCAGTTCTTTCCCTTAGGGAGCCTGGGGGAGACAGGGATTTGCAGTGTGTTAAAGGTGTTGTCTTTTGTGGTATGGAGAGGACTGTGTCATGGTGTTTATTTCTGGCCGGCAGAAGCTTCACAGAGGAATGGCTGTTCAAACTGGTCCGGAAGCAGAAGCATGAATTGCCTGTGGGACAAGAACAGAAAGGGATCCGGGGAGGGGACAGTCTGCACAAAGGCCAGGAGGGTGGGTATCTGAGAGCCATAAAGCAGCAGCCTGTGGGTGTGTTCCTCGGAACCTTGGGGAAGGTAGGTAGGTCAACAGGGCCCCACTCCAAGTTGAAGGACCTTGGACTGCTTCCTGTTTGTGCTGAGAATTCCGAGGAATGGATTTAAGCCAGGGAGTTAGCCACTCAGATTTCAGGTTACAGAGAGCCTATTAAAACCCCATGGTTCAATCTCCAAAATCCAGCTTTGTCAACTCATCTCTTATGATCCAGGATGACAGCTGAGATGGGAGAGTGAGGTTAGGCCTTGGACAAAGCAAAATCACAGATACCATGGAAGGAGTCAAGACTTAGTACAAAATGAGCTTAATTTGCTTAAGATTGAGCAGCATGTTGAAATTTTACAGACTTACTATTTTTATACTTTAAGCCTCAATATTACTTGACTGAAAACAATTGTGAGGGCCTGCCCTTGGCTGGAACTCAGCAGCCCACCTCTGAAACCATTTACCTCAGACTGGAACTCGAGCCCACAAGGCCAGGACTCTGAAAAACACTGCTTGGGACTTGAGCCCAGCCAAAACTCATGGTCTTCCAACTGAGGTCACAGACCTGGTTTCAGGACCAAATGAAGCTCATGTTCTTGATGCCTCATTGCAGAAAGAGTTCAGTAAGAGACAAAGTGACAGTTAAGAAATGAATTTATTCAGAGAGAAACAGACTCCACAGAGTGTTGAAATGTGATGTGGATAGCTTTTATGGGCTGGGTAATTTCTCAAGATGATGAGGGGGAGGATTATTCCAACTGTTTTGAGGAAGGTTGGAGATTTCCACTGCCCACTTTTTGGTCTTTGATGGTGGGCTTTGGAACTGTCATGGCCCCTCTGGGCCACGTCATTTAACTTGCTGATGTGTTACAGTGAGCTTGTACTAAGGATCAAGGTCTAGTCAAATTGACTTGTCTGCCATCTTGGACCCATTTTGTTCTGTTCTTATGCTGTGCCCTTGGACTGTGTCATTCTTTCAAAGGTTGTGCTCTGCCACCTTCCCTCCTGTTTCACTCCCTCCTCTCTGCTTCCCCCCACCCCATCCCCAGGATGGGGTGGTGGTGGGTAGGGATGGGGTTCTTTAGGGGCCCTGTGTGTCCTCCTTGGTTACCAGTAATTCCAAGTAACAGTATGGAGTGCACTTATCATGGTAACTTTTTTCCCACAAATACACTATCTTCTCATTGTTTACCAAGGCTAATCCACAAATGTTTAATCTACCCACGGGTAGTCAAGCTTTGAAGGGAGAATCTTGCTAAAATCAGCCCCAAATAACTTGGTGGTAACCAGCCTTCTTTGCAATGAGATTTTGCCCAAAATCCAGCTTTGTCAACTCATCTCTTATGATCCAGGATGACAGCTGAGATGGGAGAGTGAGGTTAGGCCTTGGACAAAGCAAAATCACAGATACCATGGAAGGAGTCAAGACTTAGTACAAAATGAGCTTAATTTGCTTAAGATTGAGCAGCATGTTGAAATTTTACAGACTTACTATTTTTATACTTTAAGCCTCAATATTACTTGACTGAAAACAATTGTGAGGGCCTGCCCTTGGCTGGAACTCAGCAGCCCACCTCTGAAACCATTTACCTCAGACTGGAACTCGAGCCCACAAGGCCAGGACTCTGAAAAACACTGCTTGGGACTTGAGCCCAGCCAAAACTCATGGTCTTCCAACTGAGGTCACAGACCTGGTTTCAGGACCAAATGAAGCTCATGTTCTTGATGCCTCATTGCAGAAAGAGTTCAGTAAGAGACAAAGTGACAGTTAAGAAATGAATTTATTCAGAGAGAAACAGACTCCACAGAGTGTTGAAATGTGATGTGGATAGCTTTTATGGGCTGGGTAATTTCTCAAGATGATGAGGGGGAGGATTATTCCAACTGTTTTGAGGAAGGTTGGAGATTTCCACTGCCCACTTTTTGGTCTTTGATGGTGGGCTTTGGAACTGTCATGGCCCCTCTGGGCCACGTCATTTAACTTGCTGATGTGTTACAGTGAGCTTGTACTAAGGATCAAGGTCTAGTCAAATTGACTTGTCTGCCATCTTGGACCCATTTTGTTCTGTTCTTATGCTGTGCCCTTGGACTGTGTCATTCTTTCAAAGGTTGTGCTCTGCCACCTTCCCTCCTGTTTCACTCCCTCCTCTCTGCTTCCCCCCACCCCATCCCCAGGATGGGGTGGTGGTGGGTAGGGATGGGCTTCTTTAGGGGGCCCTGTGTGTCCTCCTTGGTTACCAGTAATTCCAAGTAACAGTATGGAGTGCACTTATCATGGTAACTTTTTTCCCACAAATACACTATCTTCTCATTGTTTACCAAGGCTAATCCACAAATGTTTAATCTACCCACGGGTAGTCAAGCTTTGAAGGGAGAATCTTGCTAAAATCAGCCCCAAATAACTTGGTGGTAACCAGCCTTCTTTGCAATGAGATTTTGCCCACGTTTCTCTCCTTTAATGTAATGAGTCAGACTTGCCACTTGAAGTATTTTTAATCTCAGAACTTTGTAGAAAAGTTAATTAGAATGGGTGCACCAGATCATGAGGATTCATAGTGGAGAAGCCTTTTCAAGATTTGAGTTTCAGTCGTTCCTGGAGCTTGAATTTTGGCTCTTCAGGACCTGGTTAGATAGATAATAGCACCTGAGATTCGGGTCCCGTCTGGTGGGATACATGCCAGCGCTGACTTACATGCTTCCAGTGCCATGTGCTCTGGCTGGACTCACTGTTGGTCTGCATGGCTCCACATTGAGTGGAGGTGGCCGCGCTTTCCTGCACCTGCAGCTCCCCAGACTGGGGACCCTCTCCAGCTTGTGATGGACCCGGTGCCCTGGGGATGAGCCTCTTCCACCCCTGTCCTCTACCCAGTGCCCAGTCTCTGACCCTGGAGTCAGGGTGGCCCCGCTCTGGGTGTATGTAGGGGGAGGAAAGGCTGCTGCAGCAGGAACTCTGGGGAGGGTGGTGTTCTGGAGGCCTTCGTGTTCAGAGGGGAGTAGAGCCCACCTTTGTCTTGAGTTCCTGGTTACTGAGCTCATTTCCTGGTATGCTGTCACTGTGCACGGTCACAATCGCCTCGCCTCCCTTCCTGCGGTCCACAGGTTCTCATGGGGCTCTTGGGTCATTCCTCTCTGGGCCAGGTTGTTAATGGGGGCTCTGAATAGAGGTACTGACCTTCATCGAGGCCTCCCTTGCTGCAGGCTTTCCCTGGTCACTGTACTCCAAGCCATCCTTGAGTCCTGGATCCAGGGGCTTGGCCTGAGTGCTTCCAGCACCTTGTTTCTGAAGGGATAGAAGAGTCTGGGGCCCTGCGGGCATGGCCTGGGCTTGGAGCAGTGATGGGCGTCAGGTTTGCCCAGGCAGCTTACAGGGCTGAGGTCACCTGGTCCTTGTGACAGCCCAAGGCAGAGATGCTGGTTACGCCCAGGTCAGAGCGGAACTGAAGAACAGCCGGTTAAACCAGTTCTGGTTACGAGTAACCCGCTGAATGGTGGAGTGGGGACCAGAGTGCAGGTGACCTGACTGTGGGCCTTGTGGCAGGACCCCTTCCGGGGACAGGACGTGGGCTGTGCTGTTCCACCTGCCACACTACACCCTCTTGACCCTCGTCCTGAGCAGGCGTGGTGGCACGGCCCGGATGGGAGAATCTGTAGCCCACAGTGTCCCAGTTCTCAACAGGCCACTGCTCCAGGCCCTGTTTCCAAAACCAAGGAGCATTTTTTGCTGTGGCCTTTCTCTGTCTGAGGTGCTGGAACCCAGCAGACCCAAAGCACAGCTCCAAGAGCGAGGATTCCCCACCGCCTCCGGGTCAGGGGACTCTGCCTGTCTGGGCCCTCCAGAACGTCACTTGAGTCTCATGAGAACAGCCCTCCCTTGTGAGAAGAAGGCTGGGGCAGCCCCCACCCTCCTTGGGGACTGACTTCTCAGCTCACAGTTTTGGAGTCTGCCGAGTGGGGGCTCTCTCCCCCACACGCACCTCTCCCTGCCCACTGCCTGTTTCATCCAGTGCGCACCCTGCCCAGAACCACAGCTGGATGAGGGAAGAGGCTGAGGCCCTCTTACTTGGCAGCCCATCCCCTCAGTGGCTGGAGGACTCTCCAGCTGAGCAGGAGGATGGGAAGGAGAGGTGGAGGCAGAGTCGGGAGGCCCAGGCCACCATGTGAGCCCTTGGGCCTCAGTCAGCTGGTCCTGGAACTGGGCCAGCGGTGGGTGGTCAGGCAGCGTCCACACCCTGACGCTTCTCAGCCTCTGTCATTACCCAGCCCTGACCTTCCAGACTCGGGCTGTTTCGTGGCCCATTTAGGAGCTGCCTTTAATCTTCCTAAAATAAGATGTGCTATTTTGGGCATTCTGTCTGTGAGGGGAATGTGTGTTTAAAGCTAAAATAGGCCATACTTTTAATTTGTGGGTGTTTCCTTTCTGTGCCAGCCAGTCACTTTTTACCGATGGGGTAGCCCCAGGCCGGTGTGAACCGGTGAGGCCTTGTGACAGCCCAAGGCAGAGATGCTGGTTACGCCCAGGTCAGAGCGGAACTGAAGAACAGCCGGTTAAACCAGTTCTGGTTACGAGTAACCCGCTGAATGGTGGAGTGGGGACCAGAGTGCAGGTGACCTGACTGTGGGCCTTGTGGCAGGACCCCTTCCGGGGACAGGACGTGGGCTGTGCTGTTCCACCTGCCACACTACACCCTCTTGACCCTCGTCCTGAGCAGGCGTGGTGGCACGGCCCGGATGGGAGAATCTGTAGCCCACAGTGTCCCAGTTCTCAACAGGCCACTGCTCCAGGCCCTGTTTCCAAAACCAAGGAGCATTTTTTGCTGTGGCCTTTCTCTGTCTGAGGTGCTGGAACCCAGCAGACCCAAAGCACAGCTCCAAGAGCGAGGATTCCCCACCGCCTCCGGGTCAGGGGACTCTGCCTGTCTGGGCCCTCCAGAACGTCACTTGAGTCTCATGAGAACAGCCCTCCCTTGTGAGAAGAAGGCTGGGGCAGCCCCCACCCTCCTTGGGGACTGACTTCTCAGCTCACAGTTTTGGAGTCTGCCGAGTGGGGGCTCTCTCCCCCACACGCACCTCTCCCTGCCCACTGCCTGTTTCATCCAGTGCGCACCCTGCCCAGAACCACAGCTGGATGAGGGAAGAGGCTGAGGCCCTCTTACTTGGCAGCCCATCCCCTCAGTGGCTGGAGGACTCTCCAGCTGAGCAGGAGGATGGGAAGGAGAGGTGGAGGCAGAGTCGGGAGGCCCAGGCCACCATGTGAGCCCTTGGGCCTCAGTCAGCTGGTCCTGGAACTGGGCCAGCGGTGGGTGGTCAGGCAGCGTCCACACCCTGACGCTTCTCAGCCTCTGTCATTACCCAGCCCTGACCTTCCAGACTCGGGCTGTTTCGTGGCCCATTTAGGAGCTGCCTTTAATCTTCCTAAAATAAGATGTGCTATTTTGGGCATTCTGTCTGTGAGGGGAATGTGTGTTTAAAGCTAAAATAGGCCGTACTTTTTAATTTGTGGGTGTTTCCTTTTTCTGTGCCAGCCACACTGTTTAAGTCACAGTGTCCTTCCTTCCACCTGATGGGGTAGCCCCAGGCCGGTGTGAACCCGGTGAGGCCTCTGCCTGCTCAGGACCTGGGACTCCTTCACGTCGGGGGAGCTTCTACAGTGTCTGTCCTCTGTCCCCTGACTGGAGGAGCAGCTCGTTTGTTCGAGAGCTCCTGTGGGCCTGGGGTCTAGGTGGCCGAGGGCTCCCTTCCAGGCCAGCTTCCAGGTGGTTTCCCCTGGCTTGGGCTGCAGTGAGAGTCCACTCAGGTGCTGGCAGACCCCAGCCCCATTCTGGGTAAACTTTGAGCAGATCTCAAGGGCCACACATATGGACACACACTCTCACCAGATGTGGAGACCTCTCTTTTGGCCTTTTTTAAAATTTACTTTTGGCTGCACTGGGTCTTCTTGCTGTGCGCATGTGCAGGCTTGCTCTAGGTGCCGTGTGAGGGCTTCTCCGTGTGGTAGTTCCTCTAGTTGTGGAGCACAGGCCCTAGGCTGCAGGCTTCAGAAGTTGTGGCACACGGGCCTAGTTGCCCTTCGGCAGGTGGGATCTTTCAGGACTGGGAATCAAACCCATGTCTCCTGCATTGGCAGGTGGATTCTTCACCACTGAGCCACCAGGGACGTCCTTCTTTTGGCTTTTTTGATGGTCAGCAGTGTGGCTGGGAAGAGGGTGCGGGGGCCCCCAGGGCAGGATGAGCGGGGTTGGGTGGGAGGCTGGGTCAGGACCACTGAGGAGGGCTCGGCACCTGCCCACCTCCTGCCTGCTCACTCCGTGTTCAGTCCCACTGCTCGCTGAACATGGGCATGGCCCGCACCCTGTCTGTCTGCTGTGGAGCTGGTTTTCAGTTTATTGAAGAGGGAGGCCTGTTTCTTCATAGAGCATTAGGACTTAATTTGAAACAATTGTGTGACGCTCCAACCTCTTCGTAAGACAGAGGACTAAAGGCCACTTCCCTAGCTTCGGCGTCTCCCAGTTACCTGGAGGGCTTGTTCCAAGCTCTGCTCTCAGGGAACTGTGATAGGCTGGACAGCCTCTGCCCCAGCAGAAAAGCTTGTTCCCATTTCTGTGCCAGCCACACTGTTTAAGTCACAGTGTCCTTCCTTCCACCTGATGGGGTAGCCCCAGGCCGGTGTGAACCCGGTGAGGCCTCTGCCTGCTCAGGACCTGGGACTCCTTCACGTCGGGGGAGCTTCTACAGTGTCTGTCCTCTGTCCCCTGACTGGAGGAGCAGCTCGTTTGTTCGAGAGCTCCTGTGGGCCTGGGGTCTAGGTGGCCGAGGGCTCCCTTCCAGGCCAGCTTCCAGGTGGTTTCCCCTGGCTTGGGCTGCAGTGAGAGTCCACTCAGGTGCTGGCAGACCCCAGCCCCATTCTGGGTAAACTTTGAGCAGATCTCAAGGGCCACACATATGGACACACACTCTCACCAGATGTGGAGACCTCTCTTTTGGCCTTTTTTAAAATTTACTTTTGGCTGCACTGGGTCTTCTTGCTGTGCGCATGTGCAGGCTTGCTCTAGGTGCCGTGTGAGGGCTTCTCCGTGTGGTAGTTCCTCTAGTTGTGGAGCACAGGCCCTAGGCTGCAGGCTTCAGAAGTTGTGGCACACGGGCCTAGTTGCCCTTCGGCAGGTGGGATCTTTCAGGACTGGGAATCAAACCCATGTCTCCTGCATTGGCAGGTGGATTCTTCACCACTGAGCCACCAGGGACGTCCTTCTTTTGGCTTTTTTGATGGTCAGCAGTGTGGCTGGGAAGAGGGTGCGGGGTCCCCTAGGGCAGGATGAGCGGGGTTGGGTGGGAGGCTGGGTCAGGACCACTGAGGAGGGCTCGGCACCTGCCCACCTCCTGCCTGCTCACTCCGTGTTCAGTCCCACTGCTCGCTGAACATGGGCATGGCCCGCACCCTGTCTGTCTGCTGTGGAGCTGGTTTTCAGTTTATTGAAGAGGGAGGCCTGTTTCTTCATAGAGCATTAGGACTTAATTTGAAACAATTGTGTGACGCTCCAACCTCTTCGTAAGACAGAGGACTAAAGGCCACTTCCCTAGCTTCGGCGTCTCCCAGTTACCTGGAGGGCTTGTTCCAAGCTCTGCTCTCAGGGAACTGTGATAGGCTGGACAGCCTCTGCCCCAGCAGAAAAGCTTGTTCCCATTTCTGCAGGGCCCCTGGTGGAGCCCCCAGGAGGGCTCGTGGCGCTCTCGCTGTTTCACCCCAGAGGTGGACTCATGTGCTGGGCTTTGTGCCAGGTGTTTTCAGGAGCAGCGTCTGACTCCACAGCCACCCGAGGAGGTATTTATTACTCGTTTCCAGTTCAGCGGGCGGGAGGGGAAGCTCAGAGAGGTCCAGTGGCTTGCCCGTGTTTCCTCAGGGGTCCTGTCCTGTGTCCCTGTGGCTCAGTGGGGCTCTTGTATCGTGATTTCGCCAGAGAGGAACATCATGGCTGATCGGGCTCCCCTGCTCCGTCAGTTCTGGGAGTCTCTGTGGGCTTACCCGTGGCTCTGTGTCCTCTCACTGCTGTCCCAGGCCTGGTGGGCCATCGTGCTCTGGAGGGTACGGTCCCAGGGGCCAGCCAGCTCCTGCGTGTTTGCCGACTTGGACTCCTGACTGGCAGGATGGGCCCCTTCTGCAGCCCCCAGTGGCCCTTTGACCGGCCTGCCTGGCTGTGGCTCTCTCTCCCTGCTTAGCTCCCCTGCTGCAGATGTAGGGGTGACCAGCTGGCAGGGCCTGGGGGACCCCAGCCATAGGAACAAGGAGAGATGTGTCCTGAGCCCCATCCTCATGTGCCAGTCAGGCTACGGCTGTGTAGGGGGCCCTTTGCGGCACCTTTCCTCTGTCCTCCCGCATTGCAGATGAGGAAACAGGTGAAGAGAGGTGAGCCTGGAAATTGACAGGTCAGCTGGGTCACACAGGTGTGCTACTTGGTAACCTGTTCATTACCTCTCAGCTTCAGAGCTCTTTTTTTTTTTTTAAAAGATTTATTTATTTATTTATTTTGGGCGGGGGTCGGGTTGGGGAGGGAGGGGAGCAGGCGGGCCACTTCTATTGGCCTTTTGTTTCTCTATGTTCATCCGTCTTTGTTCTTTGGCTCCTGTGGGCCTCCCATCGCGGTGGCGTCTGTCGTTGCAGAGTGCCGGCTCTGGGCGCATGCACTCCAGAGCTCTGGCTCGGTAATTGGACACATGGGTCCAGCCGCTCCGCGGCACGTGGGATCTTCCCAGGCCAGGGATCGAACCGGCGCCCCTTGCACTGCAAGGCAGTGTCCTTACCCACTGGACCACCAGGGGAAGCCTAGCTTCAGAGCTCTTTAGAGGCGGGGTCCTCACAAAGCAGAATGAAACCAGTGAAATTTTGTTGCATCTGGTGCTTCGATCATGAGGTCATGAGGGTCATGAGGGTGTGAGCCCTCACCCCATGGAGAGTTCGGAGTCATAAACAGGAGGGCTCACAGGGGTCTCTGAAGACCTGGTGGGGCCCTCTGAGTTGGGGGAAGACATCTTCCTCTGATCTGCTCAGGATGGGGAACTACATGCCTTTCCTAAAGCCTCACAACGCGGAGTGTACCAATGCCAGCTCAGTCACTTGTCATGTTTGAAACAGAGCACTCTTGGTATCTGAAACCATTCTGATCTCCAGTGGCTACTGGATCAGCCAGTGGCCTGGGAAGGGTGCCAGTTTCTTCATGGAGTGGTGTTTGGTTTCGTGCAAAACGTGGGTTTTACTGGCTGACGTGGGTTTAGGTATAAAGATCCGAGACACAATTTACCATGTGATCTAACGCCACAGTTCTCTGTGTGAGATGATCTTACTATGAGCAGACTTACTCATGAGCAGACTAACGGGGAGGCTTTGCTGTATCTCCAGGTGATGCGGCAGGCTTGCTTGTGGGACTGGCTCTAAGCATTTGACAGCTCCCTGGCACACAGTGCCTCGCAGAGCCCCAGAAAAGACTGGGGAACCCACCCCAGCCCAGAGGTGTTCTGCTTGGCTGCACTTGAGTGTCTCGTCTGCTGACTGGTCTTTTTTTTTTTTTAATAATATTGCTGTGGATATTCTTTTTTTTTTTTTTATTTTTTATTTTATTTACTTTGGGCGGGGGTCGGGTTGAGGAGGGAGGGGAGTGGGTGGGCCACTTCTATTGGTCTTTCATTTCTCTGTTTTCATCCGTCTTTGTTCTTTGGCTCCTGTGGGCCTCCCATCACGATGGCATCTGTTGCAGAGCACTGGCTCTGGGCACATGCCCTCCAGAGCTCCGGCTCGGTGATTGGACACATCAGTCCAGCCGCTCCGCGGCACGTGGGATCTTCCCAGGCCAGGGCTCGAACCGGCGCCCCTTGCACTGCAAGGCGGTGTCCTTACCCACTGGACCACCAGGGGAAGCCCCGCTGACTGGTCTTGAGGAAGCCCCCCTGCCCTCTCTCCCCTCCTCAGCGCCAGGCTGTCTGCTCTGTGGTGAAAGGTCCAGTCACCAGTACCTTTTCTTTTTCCTTTTGTCTTAGCAGGAGTCTGTTGTGTTAGGTCATGATGTCCGTCTCTGGGTTAACAGCTCAGTGTTGTGTTTCAATGTCCCCACTTTTAAAAACTTGAAAAGTTTGAACAGGCAGAAGCAGTGTTAGAGAAGGTGGCACAGCAGGTGATGTGAGGGACCCTGTGTCCTCGTCCCTTTCCTCTCTGCCTTCACACCTAGGGCTACTGCATGAGCACATTTTAGAGCTAAGACTAGAGGGGTCTGGCTGAAGTCCGACTACAGGCTAAATTGTTCCCTGACCAACTTGGACAGTGTGGTTTAGCACAGCATGAGTCACGTGCAAAACGTGGGTTTTACTGGCTGACGTGGGTTTAGGTATAAAGATCCGAGACACAATTTACCATGTGATCTAACGCCACAGTTCTCTGTGTGAGATGATCTTACTATGAGCAGACTTACTCATGAGCAGACTAACGGGGAGGCTTTGCTGTATCTCCAGGTGATGCGGCAGGCTTGCTTGTGGGACTGGCTCTAAGCATTTGACAGCTCCCTGGCACACAGTGCCTCGCAGAGCCCCAGAAAAGACTGGGGAACCCACCCCAGCCCAGAGGTGTTCTGCTTGGCTGCACTTGAGTGTCTCGTCTGCTGACTGGTCTTTTTTTTTTTTTTTTTTAATAATATTGCTGTGGATATTCTTTTTTTTTTTTTTATTTTTTATTTTATTTACTTTGGGCGGGGGTCGGGTTGAGGAGGGAGGGGAGTGGGTGGGCCACTTCTATTGGTCTTTCATTTCTCTGTTTTCATCCGTCTTTGTTCTTTGGCTCCTGTGGGCCTCCCATCACGATGGCATCTGTTGCAGAGCACTGGCTCTGGGCACATGCCCTCCAGAGCTCCGGCTCGGTGATTGGACACATCAGTCCAGCCGCTCCGCGGCACGTGGGATCTTCCCAGGCCAGGGCTCGAACCGGCGCCCCTTGCACTGCAAGGCGGTGTCCTTACCCACTGGACCACCAGGGGAAGCCCCGCTGACTGGTCTTGAGGAAGCCCCCCTGCCCTCTCTCCCCTCCTCAGCGCCAGGCTGTCTGCTCTGTGGTGAAAGGTCCAGTCACCAGTACCTTTTCTTTTTCCTTTTGTCTTAGCAGGAGTCTGTTGTGTTAGGTCATGATGTCCGTCTCTGGGTTAACAGCTCAGTGTTGTGTTTCAATGTCCCCACTTTTAAAAACTTGAAAAGTTTGAACAGGCAGAAGCAGTGTTAGAGAAGGTGGCACAGCAGGTGATGTGAGGGACCCTGTGTCCTCGTCCCTTTCCTCTCTGCCTTCACACCTAGGGCTACTGCATGAGCACATTTTAGAGCTAAGACTAGAGGGGTCTGGCTGAAGTCCGACTACAGGCTAAATTGTTCCCTGACCAACTTGGACAGTGTGGTTTAGCACAGCATGAGTCACGGGAGGGCCTGGATGATTGTCAAGAGTCTGTCACACTTGGTTCAGGAGGCGAGGGCCGTACAAGGAGGGCAGGCTGGTCGGGGCAATACGTGAGAAGTGGGCCCCCCTACACGGTTTCATCTCCAGTGCTCCACCCCTTTACCCTAAGGTTGCTGTCACCATCAGTTTGCATTTTATAATTTCCAGCTGCTCAGCTCTTTGTATGTTGTGACCCAGTCTTTACATATTTTTATGCTTAGGGATGGGAAGCAGTTAATTTTCAGTTTCAGGCGTGTGATGCTTATGGGCAAAAACAGCTGTTTTTGGGGGTTTTTGCCTCTAAGTCATCTTTTTTTATTTTTCCTTTTTAAATTTTTCATCCATCTTTATTCTTTTAGTATGTGTAGACCTCCCATCGCAGTGGCTTCTCTTGTTGCAGAGCACCGGCTCTGGGCACATGCGCTCCGGAGCGCTGGCTCGATTGGACACACCAGCCCAGCCATTCCTTGACATGTGGAATCTCACCAGGCCAGGGATCGAACCGGTGCCCCTTGTACTGCAAGGTGGACTCTTTACCCACTGGACCACCAGGGAAGCCCCCCCAAAACAACTGGGTTTTTTAAAAATTAGGCTTGCTGCTCCCTGCTGCTACAGGTGGTACAGGAAAGTTCAGGTTCAAGACAGGGCCCGGTGGGGCTGGGCCCTGTGAATTATGCTCCCTCCCCCTCATATCCTTCTGAGGATAATGCTGAGGCTGTGTGCTGGGGTGGGCAGGCAGGCCTGGTTCTCAGGGCAGGGCGCAGTCTGTTCTGTGTCCACCCGAGCTGCAGACTTGGCCTCCTGTGGGCAGGTACTCTCTGCCCCAAACTCCTTATTGTTAACGTTACTTAGGCGCTCAGGGATTTCAATAACCCACCATATCCGAGATGTGCTATTTTCCTGACAGGCACTTAGGCACTTCTAAATCTCACAATGTATGGTACAAGATACATTACAGGGCCAATTTGATCCTTATGCTAAGACTAGAGGGGTCTGGCTGAAGTCCGACTACAGGCTAAATTGTTCCCTGACCAACTTGGACAGTGTGGTTTAGCACAGCATGAGTCACGGGAGGGCCTGGATGATTGTCAAGAGTCTGTCACACTTGGTTCAGGAGGCGAGGGCCGTACAAGGAGGGCAGGCTGGTCGGGGCAATACGTGAGAAGTGGGCCCCCCTACACGGTTTCATCTCCAGTGCTCCACCCCTTTACCCTAAGGTTGCTGTCACCATCAGTTTGCATTTTATAATTTCCAGCTGCTCAGCTCTTTGTATGTTGTGACCCAGTCTTTACATATTTTTATGCTTAGGGATGGGAAGCAGTTAATTTTCAGTTTCAGGCGTGTGATGCTTATGGGCAAAAACAGCTGTTTTTGGGGGTTTTTTTTTGCCTCTAAGTCATCTTTTTTTATTTTTCCTTTTTAAATTTTTCATCCATCTTTATTCTTTTAGTATGTGTAGACCTCCCATCGCAGTGGCTTCTCTTGTTGCAGAGCACCGGCTCTGGGCACATGCGCTCCGGAGCGCTGGCTCGTAATTGGACACACCAGCCCAGCCATTCCTTGACATGTGGAATCTCACCAGGCCAGGGATCGAACCGGTGCCCCTTGTACTGCAAGGTGGACTCTTTACCCACTGGACCACCAGGGAAGCCCCCCCAAAACAACTGGGTTTTTTAAAAATTAGGCTTGCTGCTCCCTGCTGCTACAGGTGGTACAGGAAAGTTCAGGTTCAAGACAGGGCCCGGTGGGGCTGGGCCCTGTGAATTATGCTCCCTCCCCCTCATATCCTTCTGAGGATAATGCTGAGGCTGTGTGCTGGGGTGGGCAGGCAGGCCTGGTTCTCAGGGCAGGGCGCAGTCTGTTCTGTGTCCACCCGAGCTGCAGACTTGGCCTCCTGTGGGCAGGTACTCTCTGCCCCAAACTCTTTATTGTTAACGTTACTTAGGAGCTCAGGGATTTCAATAACCCACCATATCCGAGATGTGCTATTTTCCTGACAGGCACTTAGGCACTTCTAAATCTCACAATGTATGGTACAAGATACATTACAGGGCCAGTAATGCTGCCGTTGGCATCCTTTCAGCAAATAGCTGCTGCATATCTGTCTTGTGAATGGCCGGCTAGGCCTAAGTGGGTGTGACCTCATTCCACTAAGAGGTCTTGCCTTCCTGCTATCCAGACCATCCAGCCCCTGCTAAGTAACCACAAGGTCCTAGGTGCTTTGCTGGTTTGCCTCTGACTACCTAGGAGCTAAAGTAAATAGCCATGTTATCTTGTTCCTAAGACATATGTTAGGTCAAAAAAAAAAAAAAGCGTGTGAAGAGCTGCTGCAGTCTTGAAAATATGATAGTCATGCAGCCTGGCAGCAGCAGGAACTCTGTTTACAATTTAACAGTTGAGTGAAAAAGCAGGATGCTCCACCCCTGATTTCATCTATGCAAAATATGCAAATCAGAAGCTCTGCCGGGCTTCCCTGGTGGTCCAGTGGGTAGAGAGTCCACCTTGCAGTACAAGGGGCACCCGTTCGATCCCTGGCCTGGGAAGCTCCCACATGCCTTGGAGTGGCTGGGCCGGTGTGCCCAATTATGAGCCAGCACTCTGGAGCTCATGCACCCAGAGCTGGTACCCTGCAGTGAAAGAGGCCACTGCAATGGGAGGCCCACATATGCCAAAGACTAAAAAGATTGATGAAAATAAATATAAATAAAAAAGAGGCATGATGGGGAGAAAGAAAAAAAAAACAAAATGAAACTCTGACTTTAGTTAAGGTGTGATTATGGGTGTGGTTTCCCCTGACTTTCCAGACTTTCAGCCAGGGAACCATGGTGGTAAATTTTCAAGTTTCTGTGCTGTCTGTCCTTGGCTGAATACTGCTCAGATTCCTTGAGAAGCCCCAGGGCAGTCTCAGGGGTGACTTGGCAGCGGGGCAGTCGGTGTGTGTCTGGATATCTCTGCACTTTGGGCAGGCCGTCACTTAGGGACCACTGCTGCGTGACTGCTGGTGGTGAGAACCTAACTGTGGGGTCCTTCCTTTTGTTGATTTCAGGGTTATCGGCATCTTTTTTTTTTTTTTTAAACATTTATTTTATTTATTTATCTTTTTTGGGGGGTGGGGTGGGGAGGGAGGGGGATGGGCGGGCCACTTCTATTGGTCTTCCATTCATCTGTTTTCATCTGTCTTTGTTCTTCGGCTCCTCTGGGTCTCCCGTCGCGGTGGCCTCTGTCATCGCAGAGCACCGGCTCTGGGCGCATGTGCGCCAGAGCTCCAGCTTGGTAATTGGGCACATCAGTCCAGCCGCTCCGCGGCACGTGGGATCTTCCCAGGCCAGGGATCAAACTGGCGCCCCTTGCACTGCAAGACGGTGTCCTTACCTGCTGGACCACCAGGGGAAGCCCGGTTATCGGCATCTTAACTAATTTGGAAGTATTTTGTAATACTTAAGTAATTTGGAAGTTTATTTTAAATATTTTTGTTGGAGTATAGTTGATTTACAATGTTGTATTAGTTTCAGGTGTACAGCAAAGTGAATCAGTTATACATAGACATGTGTCCAGTCTGTTTTAGATTTTTTTCCCATATAGGCCATTATGGAGCATTGAGAAGAGTCCCTTGTGCTGCACAGTTGGTCCTTGTTGGTTATCTACTTCATGTACAGCGGTGTGTTCATGTCAGTTCCGGTTGATCCTTCCACCAGAAGTACTTTGGTATTTAAGTGAGAAGTTTGGCAGCTCCTTTATTCCTTTGAATAGTTAATCCAGAGTTCTCTTCTTAAGAGTCAAATACTTTTTTTCCTGAGGTAAATATCTGGGCTTCCCAGGTGGCGCTAGTGGTAAATAATCTGCCTACAGCGCAGGAGACGTAAGAGGCGTGAGTTCAATCCCTGGGTTGGGAAGATCCCCTGAAGAAGAGCATGGTAACCTACTCTTCTATTTTTGCCTAGGGAATACGTGAGGTTGCAGAGTCGGACACACTGTGCATGCACAAGGTGAATCTGTAACTGAGAAAATAAGACTCTGTCTGGAACACGTTGTCTAAAATACTTCAGGATGCTATTTGCTAGCCACCTCCATGAAATATTTCTTGTCATAAAAGTTTAAGTTCTGTTGAAAGGGTTACTACTTACTAAAACAAGGGGAGGGAGGCCTCTTGATGAGAAAGTTAAATTAGAAACAGGACTGTTGAGAAGTTTTGCCTTTCAGCCTTCAGTGGGAGATGTGCTGGAGTCCCACTCCATGGACTGTGACTGATTTCCAGGGTCCCTGACAGGCACTTCCTCTTCCACATTGCTCCCTATCATGGAAGGCTCAATTTCTCGCCTTTTCTCTTTTCTCTCTGGGTACGTTCTTGGGTTACTGTTGGTTTGTGTTGTTTCCTAGAGTCTCATTAGTAGGTTAGGCTGAGTTTAATGGAAATGCACCCTATGGGTGCTTGAACAAGATGGTTAAGAATCAGGCGTGTCCCTGTGATGTTTGTGGGGTCCTGAAGGTCTGGGAGATGGGATGCCTCTCCCTCAGTGTCCGGGGCGGTCTCCGTCCTCTCGTCTCTCTCCTCCTTCCCTTGCCTCTGGTCATCTTCTGGAGGAGACCTTTCTACCCTGCCTGCCCTTCTCAGCCTATACATCCGTCCCCCGCATGGCTGTGGTGCCTCCAAGGCCTGCAGCAGCATGGAGATGATCAGAGCCGCCGGCTGGCCAGAGGCCTGGAGACCGGATGTCGGCCAGCTTCCAGAGGCCCTGGGGTGCAGGTGGCCAAAGCCGGCCCAGGTCAAAGAGCCCTTAGCTCATGGGATTCCTGCAGACAAGTTACATCAGAGTTTGGGACTGAGTCAGGTCTTAGAGGGCTGGGTTGTGTAAAGGCCAGGGCAGCTCTTCTCGGGTGCCTGATTGCTCTGTCTCCAATGGCCTCTGCCTGGAGGGCACTGTCCTGCCTGGAGTTTGTGTCAATGACCTCAGCCAATGGCAGGAGGTGGGCAGGCGGACCTGGAAACTGAGTCCTTTGGGGAGAGAAAGTACATAAAGTGTACATACTTTTTATGCTTTAAAAAAAAAAGGAAAGACTACTTCAGAGCTAAAGTAATTAAAAAAAATAAGCTTTAAACTTTTAGAATAGTTTGAGACTTATAGAAAGTTTCAAAGACAGTACAGGGAGTTCCTCTACATCCCTCCTCCCTCCCCAGCCTGTCCTGCTCCCCCCATAATGTTAACATCTTCTGTGTCATACATGAGCCAACACTGATGCACTGTTACTAACTAAAGGCTATGCTTTTAGATTTTTCTATTTTTTCCTTTTTTTTTTTTTCTTTTTTTAAGCCAGATGTCCCTTTTTTGTCCTAGGACACTCAATTGTACTTACTTGTCTTTATTTCCTTAGGGTCCTCCTGCTTGTGAGTCTTTCTCTAAAGTTTCTTTCTTCTTTGTGATGACCTTGATAGTTTTAAGTGGAAACGGTTTGTATTTGTAGAATGCACTTTGTTTGGGGTTTGTCTCATGTTTTTCTCATGATTGCACTGGGGTTATCGGTTTGGGGGAGGAAGACCACAGAGATGAAGTGCATTCTGGTCACATCCTAGCAGAGTCCATACAGTCAGCATGAGATGGTATCTGTCAGGTCAACTGTAAAGGTACACTCCCACCTTCCCTAGAATGTTCTCTTCCAAAGGCAGTCACTATACATAGCCCGTGGGTAAGGGGTAGGAGTTAGGCTCCACCCTTTTGAGGCAACAGGGTTATTTACATAAATAGTTTGGAATTCTTCTGTGTGGGAGATTTGTCTCTTCTCCGTTTATTTATTCAGTCATTTATTTATGTCAATATGGAGTCTTGGATATTTATTTTTCTACTTGGGGTTATAATTCACTACTTGGTTATTTATTTTGTTGCTCTAATTGTTCCAGCTTTAGCCATGGGAGCTCTCTCAGTTGGTTCCTGTGTCCCTTTGATATGCCCCCATTCCCCATTATGGTTTTCTTTTTTTTTTAATTTGTGCATGTCTGGGTTTTTTTTTTTTTTCTTTTTTTGGCACTGTAAGATGCCCCAGGCTCATCTTGGACTTTTCCTGCCCCAGCCTTAGAATTGGCCATTTCTTCAAAGACCTTTCACCCCTTTTATTGGAGAATTGAATTAGAAACCAAGACCTGGACACCAAGTGGTTAAAGTTAGTGTTATTTCAGTGCTCGACTGAGCAATGCTCAACTGAGCAATGAAACCAAAGCACTTAAGTAGCGATACTAGCAAGAAATAACTGAAAATATCCTTTACTGGTTCTGCCCGTCTTGGGCTCCTCAGACTCAGTTTCACGGTTGTTAACCTGACATGTACCTCATTCTGTGTCCTGCGTCTGGAACCATCTGTGTAGTGGTAATGCCTTTCTGTGCATGCTCTGACTCTGACCCTGAAGTCACACACTCTTACCCGTTCATGGTGGAGATGCAATAAGCAGGTCTTGAATGATTCCCATTCCCTGAGTCCTGTAGTGACTCTTGGTCAAAAGCAGTAAAATCTAAATTTGAGAAGAGAACCTGTTGGAGGAGAAATTTTAGACACATGATGTGTTATGTGGACAGGAAACAGCTCGGAGCTTTTGAGAGGGAGGGGCCGCTTGATACTGGGGACCAGAAAGATGACCAACAGACTGGGTTGGAGCTGGTCCTGCAGGCAAAGGTGGATGGGGCCATGAAGTGCCAACAGACTGGGTTGGAGCTTCCCAGGCAAAGGTGAGTGGGATAGGCTGGGGTGTTGTGGGAGCTGCCAGTGGAGGGGTCCAAATGGCAGCATTCCTTCCCAGCCTAAAGGTCCAGACCCTCAGCTTTGGACATTATTACAAAAAGTTTGGAATTCTTCTGTGTGGGAGATTTGTCTCTTCTCCGTTTATTTATTCAGTCATTTATTTATGTCAATATGGAGTCTTGGATATTTATTTTTCTACTTGGGGTTATAATTCACTACTTGGTTATTTATTTTGTTGCTCTAATTGTTCCAGCTTTAGCCATGGGAGCTCTCTCAGTTGGTTCCTGTGTCCCTTTGATATGCCCCCATTCCCCATTATGGTTTTCTTTTTTTTTTAATTTGTGCATGTCTGGGTTTTTTTTTTTTTTCTTTTTTTGGCACTGTAAGATGCCCCAGGCTCATCTTGGACTTTTCCTGCCCCAGCCTTAGAATTGGCCATTTCTTCAAAGACCTTTCACCCCTTTTATTGGAGAATTGAATTAGAAACCAAGACCTGGACACCAAGTGGTTAAAGTTAGTGTTATTTCAGTGCTCGACTGAGCAATGCTCAACTGAGCAATGAAACCAAAGCACTTAAGTAGCGATACTAGCAAGAAATAACTGAAAATATCCTTTACTGGTTCTGCCCGTCTTGGGCTCCTCAGACTCAGTTTCACGGTTGTTAACCTGACATGTACCTCATTCTGTGTCCTGCGTCTGGAACCATCTGTGTAGTGGTAATGCCTTTCTGTGCATGCTCTGACTCTGACCCTGAAGTCACACACTCTTACCCGTTCATGGTGGAGATGCAATAAGCAGGTCTTGAATGATTCCCATTCCCTGAGTCCTGTAGTGACTCTTGGTCAAAAGCAGTAAAATCTAAATTTGAGAAGAGAACCTGTTGGAGGAGAAATTTTAGACACATGATGTGTTATGTGGACAGGAAACAGCTCGGAGCTTTTGAGAGGGAGGGGCCGCTTGATACTGGGGACCAGAAAGATGACCAACAGACTGGGTTGGAGCTGGTCCTGCAGGCAAAGGTGAGTGGGATAGGCTGGGGGTGTTGTGGGAGCTGCCAGTGGAGGGGTCCAAATGGCAGCATTCCTTCCCAGCCTAAAGGTCCAGACCCTCACCTGGAAGTAGTGTGTACCTGCATGTGGAAGCGGTGCTGTCTTCGCTCTCTCCTCACTGTGGGGCCAGATGACAGCTTGTTGACATGACTCTGTGGGGAACGGCAGTGGGACAGGGAGGGGAAGGTGGTGGAAGCAGAGACGTCTTGAAAGGAAATGGCTCAGAATCCAGTGATGCCCAGCGTACTCCAAGGTTGGGAAGCTGTGTTGGGAATTTCTGAGCTCCTGAGGGGGCCTCGGCGGGGAGGATGCAGGGGAAGCCTGTTCTGAAGGATGTGGGCTCAGATTTCAGCGGATACCAGGAGTTCTGGGCTGGTGACTTGTTGACTTGAAAGGCTGGACTCAGCCAAGGCTTTAGGGCCAGGTGGGGCGATTGGGCGTCGTTTCCTGGCTGGCTCGGTGGCTGAAGGTGTCAAGGTGCAGGCACCCACCAAGGATGTGGCCTGGCCTGCAGCCTGTCCCAGTCCCTGCTCTTGTCCTGCATGTTGGCACAGGGAGCTGCCCTTGTGCTGAGTGATGGCTGGACTCAGGGTTGCCCAGGCGCCGAGTGGGAGCTGCTGTTCTGCACCATCTGCTGCCACCATGTTACTGGGTGGCTTAGGGTCTTTTCTCTTGGGGCATCTGTGTTGCTGTGCTGGAACCCTCCTGGCAGTCTCATCCCGAGGGGCCTTTAACCGTGATGCTGTCTCCCTGGCCGGGGAACCCTGCTCCTCGCCTTCCTGAGGTTAATAGGATGCCTGAGAATGTGCCCCTTCCCATCCCACCTCCGGGTGTAACTTGTTTGTGGGAGGGAGCTGCTCGGGGAGCATCTGAACTATTTGGTCTGAGTTCTGTCCTTGGCTGACATGGCATTTTGTGTAGGGCTTTTCCATCGTCCCTCCACGCAGCCACCACGTTCTGCCTCCCTTTTTTGCTCTTTCCGTCTGGAAATCATTATCATTGTGGATCCACACGCCTGTAGGCAGTCTAGGAGGGCCAGGCTGACAGAGCCCACCCAGGATGCGTGTGAGCCTGCAGAGGCGGTGGTGGTGGTGAGAGGTGCTCCGCTTCTGGACTGGATTCAGGGATGGAGGGACTCGGAGAGGAAGCAGTGGAGGTCCAAATGGCAGCATTCCTTCCCAGCCTAAAGGTCCAGACCCTCACCTGGAAGTAGTGTGTACCTGCATGTGGAAGCGGTGCTGTCTTCGCTCTCTCCTCACTGTGGGGCCAGATGACAGCTTGTTGACATGACTCTGTGGGGAACGGCAGTGGGACAGGGAGGGGAAGGTGGTGGAAGCAGAGACGTCTTGAAAGGAAATGGCTCAGAATCCAGTGATGCCCAGCGACTCCAAGGTTGGGAAGCTGTGTTGGGAATTTCTGAGCTCCTGAGGGGGCCTCGGCGGGGAGGATGCAGGGGAAGCCTGTTCTGAAGGATGTGGGCTCAGATTTCAGCGGATACCAGGAGTTCTGGGCTGGTGACTTGTTGACTTGAAAGGCTGGACTCAGCCAAGGCTTTAGGGCCAGGTGGGGCGATTGGGCGTCGTTTCCTGGCTGGCTCGGTGGCTGAAGGTGTCAAGGTGCAGGCACCCACCAAGGATGTGGCCTGGCCTGCAGCCTGTCCCAGTCCCTGCTCTTGTCCTGCATGTTGGCACAGGGAGCTGCCCTTGTGCTGAGTGATGGCTGGACTCAGGGTTGCCCAGGCGCCGAGTGGGAGCTGCTGTTCTGCACCATCTGCTGCCACCATGTTACTGGGTGGCTTAGGGTCTTTTCTCTTGGGGCATCTGTGTTGCTGTGCTGGAACCCTCCTGGCAGTCTCATCCCGAGGGGCCTTTAACCGTGATGCTGTCTCCCTGGCCGGGGAACCCTGCTCCTCGCCTTCCTGAGGTTAATAGGATGCCTGAGAATGTGCCCCTTCCCATCCCACCTCCGGGTGTAACTTGTTTGTGGGAGGGAGCTGCTCGGGGAGCATCTGAACTATTTGGTCTGAGTTCTGTCCTTGGCTGACATGGCATTTTGTGTAGGGCTTTTCCATCGTCCCTCCACGCAGCCACCACGTTCTGCCTCCCTTTTTTGCTCTTTCCGTCTGGAAATCATTATCATTGTGGATCCACACGCCTGTAGGCAGTCTAGGAGGGCCAGGCTGACAGAGCCCACCCAGGATGCGTGTGAGCCTGCAGAGGCGGTGGTGGTGGTGAGAGGTGCTCCGCTTCTGGACTGGATTCAGGGATGGAGGGACTCGGAGAGGAAGCAAGGAAGGCCCGTAATCTTGGCATGTATGGCAGGAGGATGGTGAAGTCAGTGCTGAGGCAGAGAAGGCTAGAGGCGGGGCAGGAGAGAGTCCGGGAGTCCTGGGGAGGGGAGGATGCCTGCTTAAGTGGCTGGGGTATTCAGCCTGTTCCCCTTTTCTGACTGTGCTGCTTGTCACAGGGAAATCTCTAAACAGAGAGGGGATGGTTTCAGAAATGGTGGCTGCTCTGGAGAATGGAGCCCGTATGAGAGGAGGACCTCCGCATGGGAGGGGCTGGGTCCATCCCGCAATGGTCTTCTCACTTGCCCATCTCGCAGACCCCCCAGCCCCTGGCCTGTGATGTCATGGTTACACCATAGGAGGAGGGAGGGATGGGGTCTCAGGGGAGGGAGTTGGACACCTCTCTGGTCTGACATGAGGTGCTTCTGGAGACGTGGGGTCGGTCCTGCCCTGACCCCTTTATGTCCTCATATGGAGATGCCTGCCGTCCTCTCCTTGTGTTTGAAACAGGGACTCCACATCTCCTTGCCCTGGAGTCACCATTAACTGGCGACATCATATCCTCCCAGTGTGTCCTAGGTGGGAGCTTAGGGTGCTTCACCCTCTCAGGGGCGACAGCAGAGTGAGGGTGGAGCCGTTGTGCCTGCAGTGGCTGAAGAACACACTGACATGAAATATTTGGTCCTTTGGGTGTCAGAACAGGTCATGGAGGCTTTGTTGTCCAAAATTATTATTTTATAGTATATGGACTCCTGCTTAGAACAAAATAAAACACTTTCCAAAGAAGAGAAGCAATTTAATGCCAACTTATTAATTAAAAAAATTTGCAGTGGGGAAAAATGAAGGTGCATTTCCTTATGGTGCTGGAGGAAAAAATCAAAGCCCAAACTGGGTCAGGTACACAATAGCAGGAACAGTGAGTTCCGTCCGTAGCTAATTACAACTGAGACCCAGTTCATCGCAAACAAATTGTATTTCCACATGGGAGTGGGAGACGAGCTTGGTGAACTTCCAGAGGGTTTTCACACATGGGTAGTAATGTGGCAGAAGAAGGATGACTCAGATTGTACTGAGAATCTCAGCAGAGTTAACAGACTTCCATTATTAGAAACAGTGCAGACCAGAGGCAGAGGTGTGGATGGCATTATTTTTTGCCATTTCTATTGGTCCCTCATTTATTTATTCTCATCTACCTTTGTTCTTTGGCCTGTGTGTGCCTCCCATCGCAGTGGCCTCTCTCGTCGTAGAGCGCCGGCCCTGGGCGCATGCATTCCAGAGCTCCGGCTCAGTAGTTGGACACATCAGTCCAGCTGCTCCGCGGCACGTGGGATCTTCCCAGGCCAGGGATTGAACCGGTGCCCCTTGCACTGCAAGGTGGTGTCCTTACCCACTGGACCACCAGGGAAGCCCTGGATGGCATTATTCAAAGTCCTGAAAGGGAAAAAAAAAAGTCAACCAAAGAGCTTATATCCAGCAGAACTGCCTCTCAGGAATGAAGGTAAAGATATTTTCAAATGGAAAAATAAGCCAGAAAACCCTCAGAGAATTTGTGGTCAGCAAACACATCTTACAGAAAATCTAAAGGAACTCCTTTGGGCCAAAAGGAAATGACCACAGATGATTATTCAAACTCATATGAGAAGACAAAGAATGCCAGTAAAGCTTATTATGTAATTATATGAGACAGTGTAAATGCATATTTCTCCCCATTCTTAACTGATTTTAAAAAGCATCTCTATAAAATAATATGTATATAATTATGTTCTTCGGCCTAGGACATTTAGAAAAGTAACATTTAATAGCAATAACATAAAGGAACAGGTCATGGAGGCTTTGTTGTCCAAAATTATTATTTTATAGTATATGGACTCCTGCTTAGAACAAAATAAAACACTTTCCAAAGAAGAGAAGCAATTTAATGCCAACTTATTAATTAAAAAAATTTGCAGTGGGGAAAAATGAAGGTGCATTTCCTTATGGTGCTGGAGGAAAAAATCAAAGCCCAAACTGGGTCAGGTACACAATAGCAGGAACAGTGAGTTCCGTCCGTAGCTAATTACAACTGAGACCCAGTTCATCGCAAACAAATTGTATTTCCACATGGGAGTGGGAGACGAGCTTGGTGAACTTCCAGAGGGTTTTCACACATGGGTAGTAATGTGGCAGAAGAAGGATGACTCAGATTGTACTGAGAATCTCAGCAGAGTTAACAGACTTCCATTATTAGAAACAGTGCAGACCAGAGGCAGAGGTGTGGATGGCATTATTTTTTGCCATTTCTATTGGTCCCTCATTTATTTATTCTCATCTACCTTTGTTCTTTGGCCTGTGTGTGCCTCCCATCGCAGTGGCCTCTCTCGTCGTAGAGCGCCGGCCCTGGGCGCATGCATTCCAGAGCTCCGGCTCAGTAGTTGGACACATCAGTCCAGCTGCTCCGCGGCACGTGGGATCTTCCCAGGCCAGGGATTGAACCGGTGCCCCTTGCACTGCAAGGTGGTGTCCTTACCCACTGGACCACCAGGGAAGCCCTGGATGGCATTATTCAAAGTCCTGAAAGGGAAAAAAAAAAGTCAACCAAAGAGCTTATATCCAGCAGAACTGCCTCTCAGGAATGAAGGTAAAGATATTTTCAAATGGAAAAATAAGCCAGAAAACCCTCAGAGAATTTGTGGTCAGCAAACACATCTTACAGAAAATCTAAAGGAACTCCTTTGGGCCAAAAGGAAATGACCACAGATGATTATTCAAACTCATATGAGAAGACAAAGAATGCCAGTAAAGCTTATTATGTAATTATATGAGACAGTGTAAATGCATATTTCTCCCCATTCTTAACTGATTTTAAAAAGCATCTCTATAAAATAATATGTATATAATTATGTTCTTCGGCCTAGGACATTTAGAAAAGTAACATTTAATAGCAATAACATAAAGGAAGCAGATATGAGAACAAAACTGTATTGGTGTAAGGAATTTACACAGGACAATAGGAAGAGAACCAGGAATAGTGAATAATAAGATAAATGTAACAAACTCTGTAAATGTATGCTTCTCACACTTCTTTAAAAATATGGAATTATATAACGAAAACTCTGTTTAGGGGATTGTAATATATACAGATATAATATATATAACAATGACTGAAGAAAAGGAAAAGGAAGTAGAACTGTACAGGAGCAGCGTTTCCATATCTCCTTGGACTTGGGTGGGTAAAGGAATTAAAGGTTACACTGGAGAATATTCACTTAAGGTGAAGGAAGGCAGTAAATGAGGAAAAGAGGAACAAAAAAGCCAGAGACTTCTATGCCCTTGCCACCTTCAAATGGTGTTTAAGAGTATAAATATTAGAGCCAGCTGTGTTTCTTTAATTCTACATGAAAAGAAGTTTTATTAGCTTTCTCTGGATGGAGCCCTCATCTCTCTCCCATTCATTCTGGATCTTTTGGTCAAAGGTGCATTTTAAATGTGTTCAGAGCGTGTATACACTTGCCCAGGAGGCTTTAAAGGTGAAAGGAGCGGCTGTGGAGTGAGGGAGGTGCTTGGGGCCTGGAGTTTACAACCTGGGGTTGGTGCGTCCTGACTCTGTTACTGCCACCTTGTGACCTCATACTGGTCAGTTTTCCATCTCTGATGGTGGGTTCAGATGTTTAAAGGTCATCTTGAGCACTTAGATAATACTGGGAGGTACTTGACCTCAGCTCCCTGCATCCCGGAGGTGGGGTGTTGGGTGGGGAGAGAGGAGATTCAGGTCCTCCGCCTCGGGGTCAGGGCTGCACCCTTTGTAAGCAGAAGTCGGGGGCTGCCCTACCACGTCTGGTCCTTGACCTCTTCCTGGTGGCTTCTGCCTACCCAGTTGCTGGGCTTGTGCGGTATATTAGATCAGAGAAGACCAGGTGCCGTCTGGTGTGCGAGGCATGTTGTTATGGACTGAATGGGGTGTCTCCTTCCACCCCCAGCCAGATCCATAGGTGGAAAGTCCTAAACCCCGAGGTTCGGAAGGCAACCCTGGCATTTCTGGGATAACTGCCACTGGGCAGCCCGGTTCTGGGTATGTCACTGTGTCCACCAGACCCACAGCCACACAGAGCCTCTGACCAAGGCCAGTCATTAAGTAGATCTGAGGGTCGACAGAAAGAAGACCATTTCTGGTATTTGGAAATAGCATCTCTGAAGAGTTAATTAAGTTAAAATGAGGTTGTAACAACAGGCCCTAATCCAGCCCTACTGGTGGAAGAGGAAATGGCCCACTCCAGTTTTCTGGTCTGGAAAATTCCCTGGACAGCAGAGCCTGGTGGGCTAGAGTCCATAGCGTTGCAAAGGGTCGGATACGACTGAGCGACTGAGCAACTGAGCTGCCACACACCTGCCCACCCACCCACACCTTATAAAAAGAGGACGAGATGCCGGGGGCCGGGTGGCACACAGAAAAGTCCACTTGACACACGGGAGAAGATGCCGAGTGTGCCCAGGAGAGAGCTTCAGGAGAACCGCAGCTTGCCGGCACCTTGACCTTGGCCTTCCAGGCTCCAGAGCTGTGAGAAACCGTCTCTGTTGTGTAAGCCCCACACCCCCGGCCTGTAGTATTTTGCCAGACGGATGGGTGGTTAGTGTGAGTCTCGGGGTTCTCTGGGATGCCCACCACAGTACTGCTGGGTTGATCCATTTTGGTGCGTCCTGACTCTGTTACTGCCACCTTGTGACCTCATACTGGTCAGTTTTCCATCTCTGATGGTGGGTTCAGATGTTTAAAGGTCATCTTGAGCACTTAGATAATACTGGGAGGTACTTGACCTCAGCTCCCTGCATCCCGGAGGTGGGGTGTTGGGTGGGGAGAGAGGAGATTCAGGTCCTCCGCCTCGGGGTCAGGGCTGCACCCTTTGTAAGCAGAAGTCGGGGGCTGCCCTACCACGTCTGGTCCTTGACCTCTTCCTGGTGGCTTCTGCCTACCCAGTTGCTGGGCTTGTGCGGTATATTAGATCAGAGAAGACCAGGTGCCGTCTGGTGTGCGAGGCATGTTGTTATGGACTGAATGGGGTGTCTCCTTCCACCCCCAGCCAGATCCATAGGTGGAAAGTCCTAAACCCCGAGGTTCGGAAGGCAACCCTGGCATTTCTGGGATAACTGCCACTGGGCAGCCCGGTTCTGGGTATGTCACTGTGTCCACCAGACCCACAGCCACACAGAGCCTCTGACCAAGGCCAGTCATTAAGTAGATCTGAGGGTCGACAGAAAGAAGACCATTTCTGGTATTTGGAGATAGCATCTCTGAAGAGTTAATTAAGTTAAAATGAGGTTGTAACAACAGGCCCTAATCCAGCCCTACTGGTGGAAGAGGAAATGGCCCACTCCAGTTTTCTGGTCTGGAAAATTCCCTGGACAGCAGAGCCTGGTGGGCTAGAGTCCATAGCGTTGCAAAGGGTCGGATACGACTGAGCGACTGAGCAACTGAGCGCGCGTGCACACACCTGCCCACCCACCCACACCTTATAAAAAGAGGACGAGATGCCGGGGGCCGGGTGGCACACAGAAAAGTCCACTTGACACACGGGAGAAGATGCCGAGTGTGCCCAGGAGAGAGCTTCAGGAGAACCGCAGCTTGCCGGCACCTTGACCTTGGCCTTCCAGGCTCCAGAGCTGTGAGAAACCGTCTCTGTTGTGTAAGCCCCACACCCCCGGCCTGTAGTATTTTGCCAGACGGATGGGTGGTTAGTGTGGAGTCTCGGGGTTCTCTGGGATGCCCACCACAGTACTGCTGGGTTGATCCTCTGAGGAGCTGGGATGGCTGTCCCACTCAGAAACACAGATGTGCAGGATAGTTACAGATAGAGAGGCTGCCCTGGAGCCGGTCTTCTCTCTGCCCTCCTTCAGGTCTATGTCTATTTAACGACTGACCTGGTGGCTGAAGCCTCTGAGTGGCCGTGGGTCTGCTGGACACCGTGACGTATCCAGAACAGGGCTGCCTGGTGGCAATTCTCCCAGGAACACCAGGTTGGCCTTGTGTTTTGAGCCCCTCCCTCTTTTCTCCAGAACCGTGGTGGTGGATAATCACATAGTCTTTTTAGAGCTGCTTTGCAGTTCCTCTGTGCAGACCTTGCCTCGGGGATGTGGTTTAATCCTCTTACCCAGCCTTGCTTAAGATCTGCAGAGTACTATATTTATTTGACTTTACTTGAAATTTTAGTGCTTTTCAGAATGTTGCTCCAAGAGAATCTGATGGATATGGAACTATAGAATTTATGCCTTAAAAGGCTTAGCTGCTGATGTGTGTGTGTGTGTCTTTCTGCCCTTATTTCTCCCCCCTTTTTTCTAGGCCATCTATATCAGGGCAGTTAAAAACTCCCTTAGAGTTAGTGTAAGAAGGTCCTTTTTAAAAAAAGAAATTAATTTCATTTTTCAGAGCGGTTTTAGATTCATAGCAAAATGGAGCAAAAAGTACAGGTTCCTATATATGCCCTGCCCCCACACAGAGACTTGTAACTTTTCAAGGACAAAAGGGACAGATTCTTCTTTTTAAGGAACTAGCATATTTCTCGGCTAGATTGATGACCTCTAGTGATGAGGGTGGAGTTCACGTCAGACCGCCTCTCTTGGCCTATGGCTTGAGTGAACTTGGGGCTGGTGTCCAGCAGAATCCCACCGCGTCTGCCATGGGCCCAAAGGACCTACAGCAGGTGCCACTGGCAGGCCCAGACCTAATTCCTGGGGAAGCCTCTGCATTGCTCACAACCCTGGCTGGGACATCCTCCAGAAAGAAGGCGTCAGTTAAAGAGTTAAATCCTAACTCCTACCTTTTCAGTGCACTGGCCTTTGTAGCTCATTCGATGCTTAGCAAGGCCTAGTGTCACTGCTGGGTTGATCCTCTGAGGAGCTGGGATGGCTGTCCCACTCAGAAACACAGATGTGCAGGATAGTTACAGATAGAGAGGCTGCCCTGGAGCCGGTCTTCTCTCTGCCCTCCTTCAGGTCTATGTCTATTTAACGACTGACCTGGTGGCTGAAGCCTCTGAGTGGCCGTGGGTCTGCTGGACACCGTGACGTATCCAGAACAGGGCTGCCTGGTGGCAATTCTCCCAGGAACACCAGGTTGGCCTTGTGTTTTGACCCCCTCCTCTTTTCTCCAGAACCGTGGTGGTGGATAATCACATAGTCTTTTTAGAGCTGCTTTGCAGTTCCTCTGTGCAGACCTTGCCTCGGGGATGTGGTTTAATCCTCTTACCCAGCCTTGCTTAAGATCTGCAGAGTACTATATTTATTTGACTTTACTTGAAATTTTAGTGCTTTTCAGAATGTTGCTCCAAGAGAATCTGATGGATATGGAACTATAGAATTTATGCCTTAAAAGGCTTAGCTGCTGATGTGTGTGTGTGTGTTTTTCTGCCCTTATTTCTCCCCCCTTTTTTCTAGGCCATCTATATCAGGGCAGTTAAAAACTCCCTTAGAGTTAGTGTAAGAAGGTCCTTTTTAAAAAAATAAATTAATTTCATTTTTCAGAGCGGTTTTAGATTCATAGCAAAATGGAGCAAAAAGTACAGGTTCCTATATATGCCCTGCCCCCACACAGAGACTTGTAACTTTTCAAGGACAAAAGGGACAGATTCTTCTTTTTAAGGAACTAGCATATTTCTCGGCTAGATTGATGACCTCTAGTGATGAGGGTGGAGTTCACGTCAGACCGCCTCTCTTGGCCTATGGCTTGAGTGAACTTGGGGCTGGTGTCCAGCAGAATCCCACCGCGTCTGCCATGGGCCCAAAGGACCTACAGCAGGTGCCACTGGCAGGCCCAGACCTAATTCCTGGGGAAGCCTCTGCATTGCTCACAACCCTGGCTGGGACATCCTCCAGAAAGAAGGCGTCAGTTAAAGAGTTAAATCCTAACTCCTACCTTTTCAGTGCACTGGCCTTTGTAGCTCATTCGATGCTTAGCAAGGCCTAGTGTCACTTAAATTTAACTTGACACACACTTTCTTTTTTTGTTTCTTTTCTCCTTTCTTTAGTTTTTTTTTTTTTTTTTTTTTTGGCCACTTCTATTGATCTTTCATTTGTTTATCTTTGTTCTTTGGCCTGTGTGGGCTTCCCATCGCAGTGGCCATTCTCGTCGCAGAGCACGGGCTCTGGGTGCATGCACTCCAGAGCTCCGGCTCGGTAGTTGGACACATAAGTCAAGCCGCTCCACGGCACGTGGGATCTTCCCAGGCCAGGGATTGAACCGGTGCCCCTTGCACTGCAAGGCGGTGTCCTTACCCACTGGACCACTAGGGAAGCCCCTTTCTTTAGTTTTTAATAGAGATTGTGTTCTCTGGTGCTTGACATCTGATGGACAAATGACAGGTTACCTTCTGTCAATAAATGTGGATGGAGACCGGGCATGATATTCATAATAAAAGCTCCCTCTTCAAAGGAAGAAGAACCAGAGACCTGGTTCACACAGCCGTCATTAGCACCTGCATCCTAGTAGTGGAGAGAATGCCTTTGTCCACCGATATGCCTTTCCTGAGTTTCGTCCCCTTGGAGGATCTTTCCTTTTGCTTTTCATCAGAGGTAGGCAGTCGGGGTAGCGATTTTGTTTCAGCTCATGTTTGTCTTACTTGAGTGGTCTTCAGAGGGGCGATCCCACACATGGCAGAATGCCTCCTAAAAGCACATACTCCTCTTTAACTGAGATCTGCAGCAGGCCTCTAAGGGGGGACTGTGCCCCCAGCTTGATGAATGAGGGCCAGGATTCTGAGTGGGGCCTGCCCACAGTCCAGCAGGGGGTCTGGTGTCTCCTGAAGGGGCCTCTCAGCTGCTGGAAGTCAGCCTTAAATCTGAATAGTTACATTCCTTTCTATATACTTGAATGCTTAACTAATTCAAGATGTTATATGTAGCAAATTTACGTTAAAACACTTATTTAAAGAAAAATCTCTGAGCTAGCCATCATGGCAGGAGTTGTGCCCCTCACCCCCAAGGCCTGCTGTTCAGGGGGTGCTGTGACCATGCTGGCTCTGCCAGGGGACCAGAGACGGGGCTAGGGTCCTGCTGTGCCACCCAGCCTTGCTGCTTGTCCTTGGGATGGTGGGGAAGACGCCGCTCTTTTCTGTCCCGTGGTGTCATTGCCAAGGCAGGAGTAGTGATTTCCCAGAGGCTGGGAAGGGCTTTGTCATGAGGAGCAAATGGCAGGCAGAGTACACACAGTTATGCCATTTAGGGCACCCCACCAGTGTGGGATCGTAGACTGGGGAGGAAAGCGTAGGGAGGACAGGGCCACACCCAGCAGGGGGGCACCCAAGTGCCCAGAGTTTGTCGTTTGCCTGAGGTCTGATAGTTGAATTAAATAAAGCCTGAAGCGACCAAGAGCCGAACTCTGGTTGTCGTATTTCCCTGAGTGTCTCTGCTCTTGTGTGTGGTAGGTGAGCATCTGGTACACCTGGCTCAGTGCCGTGGAGCGGTGTCGGCAGCCACACTGCTGAACGGTGGCACCGCACAGGGTGTCCGAGGCACCCCAGACTTCACATGGAGGCACCGCTGCCTGTTCCCTTCTGGGTCAGTATTGCCCAGTGGTGAGCATGTGGCCCCTTCACGAGCTGGTCCACTTACCCTGGTGATGGGTGGTATGATGGTCCTGGGGGTGTCGGGTGATGCCTGTGTGGGGCCAGCTGAGTCACCCCGAGGAGGAGGACCTTCCATGGACCCAGGCTGTCCACCAAGGTCCTGCCTGCTCCCGAGGCGGGGGTGGCTTGGAGGAGATACCTGCTCCATGCCAGTTTCTGAGTTTTAGTTTTCCTACACAT
Organism: Tragulus kanchil; assembly: GCA_022376925.1. Classification (NCBI taxonomy): domain Eukaryota; kingdom Metazoa; phylum Chordata; class Mammalia; order Artiodactyla; family Tragulidae; genus Tragulus; species Tragulus kanchil. The sequence continues at coordinate 98,200,014 of JAIOJX010000029.1, forward strand.
TTCTTTTAGTGGGAGATGGGAACAGATCTAAAAAATGAATTTTGAGGGCACATTTTCCCTGATCACTTTATTACCCAACTCCAAGAATGTTTTTTTTTTTTTTTTAAATTAAGAGCCAAAGTAGAGATTTTAATTAGCTTTCACTCTCAGTGCTCTTGGTGATGGTGATGTCATGTGACTTACATGCCAGGCAGGCTCCTTATAGGCCCCTTTGTACTCAGTGTGCTCTCTGCCACATAGAACTCAACTGTGAATTTCAGAGAAAAAGAAATAACCCTGAAGTGTATCCAGACTCTTTTATTATTATTAAACAGCTATCCTGACTTGTTAGCATTATTTTCCTAAACAAAAAGCACAACCCACCTAGGGATCTTTCTAGAAGGGGACAGTGAAGGGAAAGAAGATGGTTCTGGAAATTTCCTTGAGGGGTCACATTCCTTGTGGCTTAGGGTGAGGTCATGGGGGGCGGCTCAAAGGTGAAAATGGCCATAGTATAAGGTATTTGCTGATAGACCAGAAACACTTGGCTTCTTCAGTTACTAAGTGTTTTTAGTTCCTTTTGTGGTTGTTGCCTTGTTGGGTTTCACTTTTCATTTGTAGAATTGATTAGTGCTTCCTTCAGAGCTAGGGAGCTTGTCCTGACTTTAGATGTTTTGTTGACAAAATGGCCTTTGAACCCCATGGAAACCTGCTGGGGCAGAGAGCTGTCCTTTATCAGCTGGTCATAGATGTTGCCTGTCTGTCCTGGGGCGAGTCCCCCCTTGGCCCAGCCTTACAAGAACTGAGATGGTTTGTACCGAGTGAGCAAGAGATTTGTTTTTGAAAGCCCAGGATGAGAGTTCAGGAGCATGTACAGGGCAGCTCTGTAATGCCTGCTCGCTGGAGCCCAGTGCCGGGGTTCAATATCTGGGGCTCCCCAGAACGGACCCTGTCCTGGCCCTCCAGCCCGTGTTCTCTGTCCCTGGCAGCACTGGGCTTTCCTCTCCCCTGGAGTGACGGTCCCTGAGCAGACCTGGGCCTTTGAGGTCTGCGCTGTCCACACTGCATCCAGGCCATCTCCCTTCCTCACCTCTCCCATAACGAGGGTGTGTGTTTCCTTTTGTCTGGGTGTTGTCTGGTCTGAATGTCTTCCACCATTGTTGTACCGCTGAGGCCTGGTCTGCAGGGACACCTCTGGCTCACCTTGTGTCCCCTCAGAGTGCCTGCCTCAGCACCTGTTGAACAAATGAACGAACAGCTCCAGTTCCAGACTGCAGGCTCCAGGAACACTCGGTAGCCCCTTTGTACTCAGTGTGCTCTCTGCCACATAGAACTCAACTGTGAATTTCAGAGAAAAAGAAATAACCCTGAAGTGTATCCAGACTCTTTTATTATTATTAAACAGCTATCCTGACTTGTTAGCATTATTTTCCTAAACAAAAAGCACAACCCACCTAGGGATCTTTCTAGAAGGGGACAGTGAAGGGAAAGAAGATGGTTCTGGAAATTTCCTTGAGGGGTCACATTCCTTGTGGCTTAGGGTGAGGTCATGGGGGGCGGCTCAAAGGTGAAAATGGCCATAGTATAAGGTATTTGCTGATAGACCAGAAACACTTGGCTTCTTCAGTTACTAAGTGTTTTTAGTTCCTTTTGTGGTTGTTGCCTTGTTGGGTTTCACTTTTCATTTGTAGAATTGATTAGTGCTTCCTTCAGAGCTAGGGAGCTTGTCCTGACTTTAGATGTTTTGTTGACAAAATGGCCTTTGAACCCCATGGAAACCTGCTGGGGCAGAGAGCTGTCCTTTATCAGCTGGTCATAGATGTTGCCTGTCTGTCCTGGGGCGAGTCCCCCCTTGGCCCAGCCTTACAAGAACTGAGATGGTTTGTACCGAGTGAGCAAGAGATTTGTTTTTGAAAGCCCAGGATGAGAGTTCAGGAGCATGTACAGGGCAGCTCTGTAATGCCTGCTCGCTGGAGCCCAGTGCCGGGGTTCAATATCTGGGGCTCCCCAGAACGGACCCTGTCCTGGCCCTCCAGCCCGTGTTCTCTGTCCCTGGCAGCACTGGGCTTTCCTCTCCCCTGGAGTGACGGTCCCTGAGCAGACCTGGGCCTTTGAGGTCTGCGCTGTCCACACTGCATCCAGGCCATCTCCCTTCCTCACCTCTCCCATAACGAGGGTGTGTGTTTCCTTTTGTCTGGGTGTTGTCTGGTCTGAATGTCTTCCACCATTGTTGTACCGCTGAGGCCTGGTCTGCAGGGACACCTCTGGCTCACCTTGTGTCCCCTCAGAGTGCCTGCCTCAGCACCTGTTGAACAAATGAACGAACAGCTCCAGTTCCAGACTGCAGGCTCCAGGAACACTCGGAGGGTTGAAGGCCAGCGGGCCGGGCTGGCGGGCGGAGGACAGAACTGCCCTCTGCCCCGTCAGCCTGCTCTTCACCAGAGGTTGGGGAGCAGTGGCACAGTTGGCTGGTGTGCTCTTGAGCGTGAACCAGTGCGGATGGCGCCTGCCCTGCCTGGCGGAGCACCCCAGTCTCCACCTGGGTGGGTGGCTTTGAATGCCCCAAGAAATGACTGGGCCTCTAGACACTATCACAGCTCTCTTTCTCAGTTGTTTTCTTGGGTCTTATCATCCCTACTGCTGTCAGCTTTGCACTCAGAGCTACGGCCAGGCTGCCAAGGATAGGCCTCTGTGACGGTCCTCTTTGCCCTAGTCAGGAAGAGGCTCTGGGCCATCTTGAGGGGTGGCCTGTGAGGGGAAATCCATCTGGTAGGGGAGGTACAGGACCCTTCCCCCAGTGCCAAGTCTCCTCAGCTCTGGGCGGGCAGGACAAGAAGAGGGAGACTAGGACAGCGGCCTCAGGGTGAGGGGATGCTGACTTCCCTGCTGGCTGCACCCCTCCTCCTGACCCAGATGCCCAGATGAAGTATGGGCAAGAAAGGACCATCCCCTGTGTGGTGTGGCACACCCACCTTTCGCCCATCATCCACAGGGTGACTCCCTGTATCGCTTATACCCCACCAAAACTGAATGATACAGCTGCTGATTCTGGGGACCCCACTCTCCAGGGGGTCACCTGTCACATGGTTGTGGCTGCCCTGTATGTTCCTATGTGAATCTGGGGGCCCGAAGCCCTTCCTCTGCCCAGCAGTGCTCTGGGGTAGCAGCTGGGTAGCAGCCGACACATGCCTCGCCAGATCTGCACGTAGTGAAGCTTGGCAGACAAGCGCCCTGCTGTACGATCCACAGCGTAGACCCTTTCCGGGTTTTTGGGGGTCAGCCGGGGTCACTGGGAGGCCTGGTCTGCAGGGACACCTCTGGCTCACCTTGTGTCCCCTCAGAGTGCCTGCCTCAGCACCTGTTGAACAAATGAACGAACAGCTCCAGTTCCAGACTGCAGGCTCCAGGAACACTCGGAGGGTTGAAGGCCAGCGGGCCGGGCTGGCGGGCGGAGGACAGAACTGCCCTCTGCCCCGTCAGCCTGCTCTTCACCAGAGGTTGGGGAGCAGTGGCACAGTTGGCTGGTGTGCTCTTGAGCGTGAACCAGTGCGGATGGCGCCTGCCCTGCCTGGCGGAGCACCCCAGTCTCCACCTGGGTGGGTGGCTTTGAATGCCCCAAGAAATGACTGGGCCTCTAGACACTATCACAGCTCTCTTTCTCAGTTGTTTTCTTGGGTCTTATCATCCCTACTGCTGTCAGCTTTGCACTCAGAGCTACGGCCAGGCTGCCAAGGATAGGCCTCTGTGACGGTCCTCTTTGCCCTAGTCAGGAAGAGGCTCTGGGCCATCTTGAGGGGTGGCCTGTGAGGGGAAATCCATCTGGTAGGGGAGGTACAGGACCCTTCCCCCAGTGCCAAGTCTCCTCAGCTCTGGGCGGGCAGGACAAGAAGAGGGAGACTAGGACAGCGGCCTCAGGGTGAGGGGATGCTGACTTCCCTGCTGGCTGCACCCCTCCTCCTGACCCAGATGCCCAGATGAAGTATGGGCAAGAAAGGACCATCCCCTGTGTGGTGTGGCACACCCACCTTTCGCCCATCATCCACAGGGTGACTCCCTGTATCGCTTATACCCCACCAAAACTGAATGATACAGCTGCTGATTCTGGGGACCCCACTCTCCAGGGGGTCACCTGTCACATGGTTGTGGCTGCCCTGTATGTTCCTATGTGAATCTGGGGGCCCGAAGCCCTTCCTCTGCCCAGCAGTGCTCTGGGGTAGCAGCTGGGTAGCAGCCGACACATGCCTCGCCAGATCTGCACGTAGTGAAGCTTGGCAGACAAGCGCCCTGCTGTACGATCCACAGCGCGTAGATCCGGACCTCCCTCTCCAGTTTGGGTTTGTTGGCACAGAAGGCGGACTCAGCCTGCTTGGGTGCTGCTCACTGGGAGGCCTGGGTCTGGCTGTCCATCCCCGTCTCCTGGCTCGTTGCCTTGTTTCAGAAATAACTCTGTCTTCCCGGCACTTCATTGATCTGGTGGTTGCTTCTCATTTCTAGCCCTTTATGGAATTTTGTTCCTACTCAGAACGTTTTATGTTTTCTCATGAATAGAAGACCAGCTTTGACGCGTTTGGCTGAGAAAACAAGCTTTCCTAGTGATTATAAAAATAAACTGAAAAAAAAAAAAAAAAACCTGAACCCACCCCTCTCCTGTCATTGGAGGCACATGGAACTTTCTGGTTACTGTCAGGCCTGCTCTGGGCATGGCAGTCCAGAGGAAACACGGATGTCAGTGGTGTGGGCCTGCCACGCCTCATTGGGCCTGCGTTTGCCATCCTCCCGAATGTGCTGGAGCCGGAGTCCAGCAGGAGCCGGGCAGCTGCCCCGGGCTGTCTCTGTGTGTAGCTGATCGGAAGCGCTCTGTGGTGTCATGCAAGGTCACAGACACCATTACTTGGGGTGAGCCTGAGGCCCTCTGGTGGGAGAAGCCCTGGGAGCTGGATCCTCCTTTGTTTTCCCTAAGTCTCAGCATGGAGTGAGGTCCTGCACTGACTTGTAAAGTCCCTTCTAGTAAAGGGAACCAATGCCTGGCTTTGTGGTGGCTCACTGCCCAGCACATGCAGCTCCATCGGGTCAGGTCTGCTCCACTCGCCCCTCTGGGCCTCGTGGGGACACCCAGCTTCTCTGCCGGGAGTGCACTTGGCCATTAGGTTTGTGAAAAATGCCAGCGGGTCTGGGACGGTAGTGTCCCTGGGCAAGTTAACCTTGGTCAAGACCTGTGTGTCCCCACATCGGGTCTGGCTTCACTTTCCCTGGAGAAGCCTGAAAGGGAGAGTGTGGGTGTTCTGTAAGGAGGGGGAGGAGCGTGTGTTATTTTTGAATTGTGGATTGTGTGCCGTCAGTGTGAGCTGGGGACAGCGCAGTGACTGTTTTGCTTCTTGACATTCTTCCCTAGCTGAACCGGGACACACGCAGCAAGTGAATCCAGCTTGCTGGAAACGGTGTAGAGGAGGAGCCCACAGGAGTTAGGTGAAGAGCAGAGGAGCCCCTGCTAAGTGTGTTAATGTGTCAGTACCAGAAGTAGGTCTTAAGGGGTGACTTGCTGTTTTGGGGGCCGGTGAATTTTCTATCCTCCTTTCCCATTGACATAAAATGAAACTGGATGGTATTCTATAAGCCCTATCTCCATCATCAGAAATGCACAACATTATATATATATATATATATACACACACACACACATATATATATAACTTTAGTATCAGTGGTTATCATTGGCTAATTTTGTCTGTTTATCCTGCTGACATATTTTTAAAAGAATTTATTTTGAAATATTTTGACAAAAAAGTTATTTTTATCAAAGAGCTTAATCTCAGCTTTGGAAAAGAAACACAAACATGAACTGATGCCAAAAAAAAAAAAAAAGAAAAGAAAACTCGCTGTTCTCATCCCAAAGTTCTCTTTCGCCTTCTCTAGGAAGACCCATTTCTTCTCCCATGTCTGCGGCACTGACTGTGGAAGCCAGACATGGGGTCAGGCCTGATTAACCAGAGAAGGCACATGTAAAGCATGCGGGTGGTGACCGAGAAGGAAATACTGTTTAGTGTGTCTGGAGTCTGAAGTATTTTCGTCCAGGAGGTCCTGAAAAGGGTGTGGAGGGAAGAAAGGAATACTACAGTAAACCCTGTAGGATGGAAACGACACTGGCCAAAGTGCTTGAGGCTGGAAGACCCTTGCCAGCCTCTCGTTAGCATTTGTTTGTAGCCTGAGTGACTGTCCCTGGGGCTCTTTGTTGGCCTTGGGAGAGACACTGGACTCGTAAGACCCGTCTTCCAGTCCTGACTTCCCTATGTAACTCATGACCTTGGACAAGCCCTCTAGCCCTGTGGGCCTGGGTCCCATCTGTGGGATGCCAGCAGGCAGCAAGCAGGGTCACCTAGATAGGCGTTTTCACCTGAGGAGGTGTTCTCTCCATGGAGACGGGGAGGTAGGTGAGCGTCCGGGGGGCACCCTGTGCTGGCAGGTGGGGTGTGGTTTCCTCTTGTCTTGGCCTTCTTGCACATGTTGAGAATGTTATGAGAAACTTGATCCTTTCTGAGAACTGGGCAGCAGATAGGGAGCCAAACTCGGGAGTGACAGGTGGGAAAGACAGACGGCTGCCCTGCGCGGTGTGGCCTGTCCTGTGGCCACAGTGCGAGTACCCGCCGCGGGGCCCCGGGGATGCTGCGACACTTGCTTTTACACAGGACGCCCTCAGGCCACTTGCTACACTTTCCCATGTAACTCTTGATTGCATGCGAAAGAACAAAACCACGCGTTGGAGTTCTCTGCATCCAGGATCCCTGGGCAGCTGCTCACGGTCCAGGGAGTGTCGCCCCATGCCCGCCCTCTGCTTGGCCCGATGACTTCCTTTTAGGGGAAAGGTCTCTGCGGGCCACACTGTCATTATGACCAGCCAGCGGCTGGGCTCACCTCAGTGGCCTTTGCAGGCATTCCTGGCCTCAGGCCAAGCAAGGTTGGATGGAAGGTGTGGCAGGAGAGGCCTTCAGAGTCATGCAAGGTCCCCTCTGTGTAATGGCTTCTGTTCCACAGCCCGGCTGTCATGCTAAATTAAAGCACACTTGAGTTCTTTTGTGTGGGGTTCTGTTTGTCATTCATCTGTAGATCTTTGCGTTTCTTGGAGTTCAAAGAAAAGAGTTTATACCTAATTCATGTTTGTTATCCATTTCAAGTTATACAGAAGACAGTGAAATCTGGGAGGGTCTTTGACTTTTCTCTTAGAAGGTGAAGAAGCACAGTCTCTCCGTTTGACTTAGACAGTTCTCTCCAGCCTCCACCCCCTCCCTCCTTTGTGGGAATACCCCCCAGGCTCAGGTGGCAGGGCAGCACCCATGCTACAGTGTGTCCCCTCCAGCCAGCGGCCCCAGGCCCCAGTGAGGCTCTTAGGTCACCTTCCCCGGAAGAGAGCTGGGCTCGGGACCCTGGGGAGGATCATGCGTTTCAGGCTCCTCGGTGGCACCAGCCGGAGAGTTGAAAGCAGGGGGTTTCCGAGGAGGGACGTGTGTACCTCTGGCTGATTCATGTTGATGTGGGGCAGAAACTGACACAAGGTCATAAAGTAGTTATCCTCCAATTACAAATAAATAACTTTTAATTAAAAGTAGGGCTGTTAGCCCCCCGTGTACACAGGGTCATTGGCAGCAGGGAAGGATGACACAGAGGGGTGACAGGGGGCGCAGAGAGAAGAGCTGTCTGTGCTGCTGGCTTGGGCTCCACACGCCAGCCAGCTCAGCCATGGTCCTCCCCAGGTTCTATAAGTCAGCCCAGAACCTTTACAAAGATGCACTTTTTCTTCTTTAAACCCATTGGAATCGGATTCTCCAACCTGCAATACCAGGTCCTGTCACTCAAATACGGTGTTTGGGCCAGGATATGAGTGCCCAGCACCTGCCCTCACTGTGACAGCCCCACCACCGAGCCCCTGGGGACCAGGGGCGGGGACACAGGGACTGGGAGCAGAGGGAGTTGCTGCAGCTGGGGTGTGGGCCACCGCCCTGGGAGGGGACCCCTCTGTGCCCTGTGGCCCTGAGGATCCTTGAGCAGCTGTGGCCACAGCCGCATTGGCTGTTCCCTTCTCTGAAAGCACAGACCGCTTCCCACGGGGGGAGCACAGGAGCAGAGTCTGGGTAGGGGTAATGTCATGCTAAATTAAAGCACACTTGAGTTCTTTTGTGTGGGGTTCTGTTTGTCATTCATCTGTAGATCTTTGCGTTTCTTGGAGTTCAAAGAAAAGAGTTTATACCTAATTCATGTTTGTTATCCATTTCAAGTTATACAGAAGACAGTGAAATCTGGGAGGGTCTTTGACTTTTCTCTTAGAAGGTGAAGAAGCACAGTCTCTCCGTTTGACTTAGACAGTTCTCTCCAGCCTCCACCCCCTCCCTCCTTTGTGGGAATACCCCCCAGGCTCAGGTGGCAGGGCAGCACCCATGCTACAGTGTGTCCCCTCCAGCCAGCGGCCCCAGGCCCCAGTGAGGCTCTTAGGTCACCTTCCCCGGAAGAGAGCTGGGCTCGGGACCCTGGGGAGGATCATGCGTTTCAGGCTCCTCGGTGGCACCAGCCGGAGAGTTGAAAGCAGGGGCTTTCCGAGGGAGGGGACGTGTGTACCTCTGGCTGATTCATGTTGATGTGGGGCAGAAACTGACACAAGGTCATAAAGTAGTTATCCTCCAATTACAAATAAATAACTTTTAATTAAAAGTAGGGCTGTTAGCCCCCCGTGTACACAGGGTCATTGGCAGCAGGGAAGGATGACACAGAGGGGTGACAGGGGGCGCAGAGAGAAGAGCTGTCTGTGCTGCTGGCTTGGGCTCCACACGCCAGCCAGCTCAGCCATGGTCCTCCCCAGGTTCTATAAGTCAGCCCAGAACCTTTACAAAGATGCACTTTTTCTTCTTTAAACCCATTGGAATCGGATTCTCCAACCTGCAGTACCAGGTCCTGTCACTCAAATACGGTGTTTGGGCCAGGATATGAGTGCCCAGCACCTGCCCTCACTGTGACAGCCCCACCACCGAGCCCCTGGGGACCAGGGGCGGGGACACAGGGACTGGGAGCAGAGGGAGTTGCTGCAGCTGGGGTGTGGGCCACCGCCCTGGGAGGGGACCCCTCTGTGCCCTGTGGCCCTGAGGATCCTTGAGCAGCTGTGGCCACAGCCGCATTGGCTGTTCCCTTCTCTGAAAGCACAGACCGCTTCCCACGGGGGGAGCACAGGAGCAGAGTCTGGGTAGGGGGTAGCTTCCGCCCTGGTGGTGGAAGGGTCAGGCCCCGCCTCCAGGTGGCCGGCTCAGGTTGGGGAAGGTAGAGACACAGGCATAGGCTGGGCCCTACAGCCTTGGGGCTGAGTGGGAAAAGAAGAGAAAGCAACTCAGGCAGAGAATGGGGCACACGAGCCCAGCCCTGGGAGCTGGAGTTCCCTGCCAGCTGCTTCTCCTGGAGCCAGGCCTTGAGTGAGTCCCCGGGGGCGGGGCCTTGGGTCTACGATGACATCTTCCTTCATTGGCTGGAGATAAGCTGAGCCACAGGTCCCAGGAAGCCCTGTCCTCTCCTCTTAGGTCTCCTGGGAACTGCCTCTCTTCATTGACAGTGGGAATCGGTAAACACTGGATGATTTCTTCCATCCTTAACACATCTATTTGGGAATTACTGTGGCCCTGCTGAGAGACCAGCACACAGATGGATTTTCAGTTAATTGTGTGAGGGCTTCGAGTGGTCGAGTTGACAGGAGCAGGACATGAGTCTTGTCCAGTCGTAGCCCTTCTGGGAGAGAGAAGGGTGCATTGTTCCCAGCGCCGGCGGCGGTGCTTTCAGTGGACTGTGTGCTCAGGGCCCCGTTATCTGTGTGGTGTTCTGGGTAGCCGACGTGCAGTCGGACAGTAGATGGAGCCTGGCGTGAGGTTCAGGACACTGGATCGATGCACCGCTGGTTCAGCAGACAGGGTGCTCCTGCTGGAACCTAGGACACTGCTCAGGGGAGGTCTTGGAGGAGGTTGGCCCTCAGATTGTCCACCACTCGTGTTTCCTGTGATGCGTTTTCTGAGGGAGCCTCCCTGTTCATCTCTCTGTCCCTGAGACCTGGTCCACAGGAGACCCTTGCTGCTGTTGTCAAGATGGTCAGCTCATAGAGAAGGAACTGTGTGAGGTGGAGAAGCCGAAGAGGGGAGCTACCTGAGACACTGGAGTGTGACTGGGGAGGGGGTGCTCGTCGCTGCAGAGGGGCCTCTGCTGCTGCTGGCGCTGCCCCCACGTGGCACGTCCTTGTTATGAACCTGTCTCTTCTCCCAGATGTGAGCGCTCAGGCCCCCAGTGCTCCCCACAAGCGCCTGTCAGCACTTTACTCAGGGCGACTTAGTTTCAGACTGGTTCCTACAGAAAGTCCCCTGGAGGTTCATGGTTTGCAGCTGAGTCACTGGGCTGAGCCGCATTTCTAGAATGGGCCGGCCACAGGCTCCCTGCAGTAGCTGGTTTTCAGGAGGGACTCAGAGGAGGCGACAGGGCTGCCCTGTCATCCAAGAAGACGGCCTCACCGAGGCAGCTGGCTGGGAGGTCTAGAGAGCTGGGAGGCCAGGGCAGGAGGGGCCTTGGTGCTCGTAGGGACAGGTGGGGTTGCAAGGGGGCCGTGAGAAGCTGGGGCCGTGGGACAGACATGCCGAGGGAGGTTGACGTCCGCACCTCTGGGCAGGGGACCGCCGGCACGAGTTGCTGATGAGTTGGGTGTGGGCGTGAGAGGACGAGGAGTCTGGACGCCTGCCCCGGCCTGTGCCCCGGCTGGAGCCGGTGGAAGGATGGAGCCTCGCTGACCGAGGTGGGAGAACCGAGGGGCCAGGTGATGGGATGGCGGGAGGTGACTGAAGTGCTTGGGCTTGTCCTGCTCATCCTGCTTGCTGTCGCTTGTTGTCCCTCTGCCTCCATCCTCTAGAGCGACAGGCCCCAACCTTTGTGGCACCAGGGGCCAGTTTTGTGGAAGACTGTTTTTCCACAGACCCGATGTGGCGGTGGATTTGAGATGATTCAAATGCATTAGGTTTATTGTGTACTTCATTTCCATTATTACATCAGATCCACGTCAGATCATCACGCATTAGATCTCAGAGGTTGGGGACCCCTGATCTAGAGGAATATCCACTTGTCCACTCACAGCCTCATTCTTTCCATTAGAGTCCAGAGACATGCGTTTGAATCTAGGTTAGGGCACTGAACTCTGTCAGCTGCCGTATTCATTAAACTAATGAGGCAGGCTAGTCAATTAAATTGGGTGAACTCACTGCCGCGCTACCTATTCCGTGTCACAGTCACCGAGCAGACCATGGGGAGATGGGGGATGCAGGAGGTGACAGAACGGCTGTCCCTGCTGAGTGAGCACAGGCCCTGGGGGACCCTAGGCTGACTTGTTTGTGTCTACAGGGGAGAATATACACTGACTGCTGCTCATGTCTTGTTTCCCTCTGCTTGCCTAGTTCTAAGACGCGTTCTTTTCCAGGGTTTAAATACCAGCAACACCAACTGCAGTTTTGCAACTCGCTCATATGCTCAGCCTTGGGCTGTCTGGTCCCAGGAGCCAAGGTGGGGTCTCTTTCCACACTGCTCTCAGACGGCAGGGGGGCTGCACGCATTCCTCCCCGAACGGTCATTTCCTCATCTTAGAGGAAGGTGCCTCCTGGAGGGGCCGTGGCTTCCAGGGGCTGGCTAGGCCTGATACCAAGGCCCAGCCTACCCCACCAAGCCCCACCAGCTCCAGGAACACTCCTCCACTCACCCATTTCTTCCCAACAGCAGCCATTGCGCCTTTTTTAATTTGGGGTGATGGGTTGTTAGAAACTTAAATCCACTGAGGACGAGAGTCTGGACGCCTGCCCGGCCTGTGCCCGGCTGGAGCCGGTGGAAGGATGGAGCCTGTACCGAGGTGGGAGAACCGAGGGGCCAGGTGATGGGATGGCGGGAGGTGACTGAAGTGCTTGGGCTTGTCCTGCTCATCCTGCTTGCTGTCGCTTGTTGTCCCTCTGCCTCCATCCTCTAGAGCGACAGGCCCCAACCTTTGTGGCACCAGGGGCCAGTTTTGTGGAAGACTGTTTTTCCACAGACCCGATGTGGCGGTGGATTTGAGATGATTCAAATGCATTAGGTTTATTGTGTACTTCATTTCCATTATTACATCAGATCCACGTCAGATCATCACGCATTAGATCTCAGAGGTTGGGGACCCCTGATCTAGAGGAATATCCACTTGTCCACTCACAGCCTCATTCTTTCCATTAGAGTCCAGAGACATGCGTTTGAATCTAGGTTAGGGCACTGAACTCTGTCAGCTGCCGTATTCATTAAACTAATGAGGCAGGCTAGTCAATTAAATTGGGTGAACTTACTGCCGCGCTACCTATTCCGTGTCACAGTCACCGAGCAGACCATGGGGAGATGGGGGATGCAGGAGGTGACAGAACGGCTGTCCCTGCTGAGTGAGCACAGGCCCTGGGGGACCCTAGGCTGACTTGTTTGTGTCTACAGGGGAGAATATACACTGACTGCTGCTCATGTCTTGTTTCCCTCTGCTTGCCTAGTTCTAAGACGCGTTCTTTTCCAGGGTTTAAATACCAGCAACACCAACTGCAGTTTTGCAACTCGCTCATATGCTCAGCCTTGGGCTGTCTGGTCCCAGGAGCCAAGGTGGGGTCTCTTTCCACACTGCTCTCAGACGGCAGGGGGGCTGCACGCATTCCTCCCCGAACGGTCATTTCCTCATCTTAGAGGAAGGTGCCTCCTGGAGGGGCCGTGGCTTCCAGGGGCTGGCTAGGCCTGATACCAAGGCCCAGCCTACCCCACCAAGCCCCACCAGCTCCAGGAACACTCCTCCACTCACCCATTTCTTCCCAACAGCAGCCATTGCGCCTGAATTTGTGTGATGTTGTTAGAAACTTATCACTCTCACCTGAAGCACAGCAAAGTGCCGTGGACCTGGAGGCGGAGTTTTGTCTGGAGAATCCTGGGAGGCTGGGGAGTTGAGACTAAGCTGGAGGGAAGGCCAGGACAAGTGCAGAGCAGACCGGACACGTGGAGCTTAGGGAAGCCTGGGGGAGAGACGCATGGAGGCCTCTGGGTGCCAGGCTCTTTGTGAGACATCATGGATTTTACTTTACATACACGCTTGCTCCTCTGGGCATCCCGCAGTGGTCAGTGCTGTTATTCCTGTCTTGGAGATCGTAAAACTGAGGCTGGCGGAAGCTCAGCAGCTCTGTCACTGCTTGGGAGTAGGTGGTCTGAAGTGATACTGAGTGACCAGGTGCTTGTACATACGGCCTGGCTCTGGGACTCTGCTGGTTGACCCAGGCGTCCAGTCCTAGAAGGACAGGTGTCAAGGGCTCTACAGACCCGAGTGCCTGGGGACTGGTGGGCTTGAGGCCAGAGCAGAGGGGGCCAAGCCTCAGGCCTGCCCGTGTGCCTGTTTAGAGCTCTTCCAGGTGCCCTCTACCTTGGCCCCTGGCCCCGAGGCTCCCGCCTTTTCTGCTCAGTTACTCCCGGAGCCCCCTGCCTCAGGCAGCATTCCTGATTTTTGTGAGGAGGAGGCATATTTGACTTGGTTTCCCAGGGGCTGAGTAGGTAAGGAATCTGCCTGCAATTCAGGAGATGGCCTGTGTGTTCTTGGGGTAGATGGGGTGGGGAGGGGCTCTGTTCCTGCTCTCAGGGACCTGATGGTTTTCCTACTCAGTAGGTGCTTGTTAGACCCCTGGCCTGTGTTTAGGCTTGAACTCAGCATCCAGGAGGGTGTGGAGGAAGCTCAGTAGGTGCTTGTTGATGGGCAACCGCTAGCCTCGCTCAGCAAAGGGGGGGCCCCCCCAGCGCAGGGCTGCCATTCCTCCCGGATTCCTCATCTTAGAGGAAGGTGCCTCCTGGAGGGGCCGTGGCTTCCAGGGGCTGGCTAGGCCTGATACCAAGGCCCAGCCTACCCCACCAAGCCCCACCAGCTCCAGGAACACTCCTCCACTCACCCATTTCTTCCCAACAGCAGCCATTGCGCCTGAATTTGTGTGATGTTGTTAGAAACTTATCACTCTCACCTGAAGCACAGCAAAGTGCCGTGGACCTGGAGGCGGAGTTTTGTCTGGAGAATCCTGGGAGGCTGGGGAGTTGAGACTAAGCTGGAGGGAAGGCCAGGACAAGTGCAGAGCAGACCGGACACGTGGAGCTTAGGGAAGCCTGGGGGAGAGACGCATGGAGGCCTCTGGGTGCCAGGCTCTTTGTGAGACATCATGGATTTTACTTTACATACACGCTTGCTCCTCTGGGCATCCCGCAGTGGTCAGTGCTGTTATTCCTGTCTTGGAGATCGTAAAACTGAGGCTGGCGGAAGCTCAGCAGCTCTGTCACTGCTTGGGAGTAGGTGGTCTGAAGTGATACTGAGTGACCAGGTGCTTGTACATACGGCCTGGCTCTGGGACTCTGCTGGTTAACCCAGGCATCCAGTCCTAGAAGGACAGGTGTCAAGGGCTCTACAGACCCGAGTGCCTGGGGACTGGTGGGCTTGAGGCCAGAGCAGAGGGGGCCAAGCCTCAGGCCTGCCCGTGTGCCTGTTTAGAGCTCTTCCAGGTGCCCTCTACCTTGGCCCCTGGCCCCGAGGCTCCCGCCTTTTCTGCTCAGTTACTCCCGGAGCCCCCTGCCTCAGGCAGCATTCCTGATTTTTGTGAGGAGGAGGCATATTTGACTTGGTTTCCCAGGGGCTGAGTAGGTAAGGAATCTGCCTGCAATTCAGGAGATGGCCTGTGTGTTCTTGGGGTAGATGGGGTGGGGAGGGGCTCTGTTCCTGCTCTCAGGGACCTGATGGTTTTCCTACTCAGTAGGTGCTTGTTAGACCCCTGGCCTGTGTTTAGGCTTGAACTCAGCATCCAGGAGGGTGTGGAGGAAGCAAGGTCTTGAGGTCTGGCCTTCACAAGACACCAGTGCCTGACTGGTCATCCCACCACCATGATGGGCATCATCCTGCAGTGCAGACTGGCTGGTGAGTTTAGGAAGCCTCTGTGAGGAAAGGCCACCAGGTTCAGCTGCTTGACACCTGAAAGCAAATACTTGAGAGGTAAGTGCTGATCGGCATGGAAAGACTGCTTTATTTAGCAGGCTGGCAGTGTGGGGGAAATGGCAGACTCAGGTTCATAATCTGACTACAAAGATTCTGCCGGACCATGATTGTTTTTAAAAGGAGGATAATTGACGGGGTGGGGAAGAGTCATTCATTATCTTCCACCACGTGCAGACTTTCTTCTGATTGGCTGGTGGTACGATATTGGGGTGGGCCTCCAGGAATCTGTATATATATATATATATATATATATATATATTCCTCGAGGCAGAACCAGGACCTTGCTCCAAGGCAGCACGGCTGTTTCTTGCTCCACCCTGGTTTTTGGGTTCCCTCTTTGATGAGCAGCTTTTGAATCTGCCCTTTGGAACTCAGGGACAATCAAGAAGGCTGAATGGAGCCTCTTTCCTACAAATGAGAAACAGAAAACACTGAAAAGACTTCTGCCCAGTAGGGGCCCACGGGTCCTGCTCCACTGCAAAGGGGCCGCTGGCTGTAGGGGCGGCGTCACACAGGAAGGGGCAGCTGTCCCTCTTGGGTGCCTGTGAGCTGTGTGATACCTCACCCGTCGGTGATGGGATGGGAGGTGAGAGAAAGCGCTTCCTCTTTCTGACTCCTGAACCAGCTCCTCAGGGGCTGCGCGGACTCATCAGGCTTTCCTCTGACCTGCCCGCCTGGAGAGCAGAGCCCCAGGAAGGTTTGCTGCCCAGGGTGAAGCAGTAGTGGGCGGAGGGCTGGGATGGGAAACGGAGCGGCCCCCGTGGCCCCGGGGTTGCCACTGCTTATTCATCCTTTACCTCCCCGGGACCTTGAGGAAGTCACCCTGCCTGA
Organism: Tragulus kanchil; assembly: GCA_022376925.1. Taxonomy (NCBI): domain Eukaryota; kingdom Metazoa; phylum Chordata; class Mammalia; order Artiodactyla; family Tragulidae; genus Tragulus; species Tragulus kanchil. Next base: position 98,215,885 of record JAIOJX010000029.1, read on the forward strand.
ATTTCCCTGACAGCGTCTGTGCAGCTCCTGAACTTTTAAGGTGATTTTGAGAAGACCCCCACCTCCAGTGTTCTGACGGATGCCCATGGAACATCTGTGAGATGTTCCCCCGCTCAGCTCTTGCTCAGCAGAAGTTCCTGAGCCCGAAGGGCCTCCAGACCCCTCCCTGGTCTGAGACGCCCTGTGCTGTGGAGGAGGTGGGGCAGGCCTTCCCAGGACCAGCTTCTCCAGAAGTGAAGCTTTGTGAGCCCTGGATGCTCTCTGTCCTTGACCACATGTCCCTGCCCCCACCGGAGGAAGGGGTTGCACGTCTCTCACAGTGAGGAGCCGAGGCAATTGGTTTCAGGAATTACTGCTTCTTTCCTAAAAATTCCCATCCCTCTCTGTCCTCTTTAGTGTCATTTTTCTTGCTAATGAGCTCTGGTCTTCAAATGGGGCTAGGAGGAAAACTAGGGACCTTGGGAATATCAGAATCCTTGGCGAATTACCTTAAATTAATGAGACTAATAAGGGAAGTCGAGTTCAGCTGTGCAAATTAGCTTTGTGTTCTGGGTCTTGATGACTTAAATTGCCGATCCTGATTAGATGCCCCCAAATAACAATGAATGGCTTCTGAGATCCTTTTGACTTGAAAGCTTCTCTCATCTGTGCACTCTGTCAAGTGTAAAATTAGCCTGTAGATGCTCCTCTCTAAGCGTTTCTGTCCCCAGAGTCTCAAAGTGCCTCTGGTATCCACCACCCTCCAGGGGATGGGGCATGTGGGTGGGGTGGGTGGGGAGCCTGCAAGAGGCGAGGGTGACGATCCTTCCTGGGTGGACGGGGCGTCAGGAGACAGGCGAGACCCTCTGCTAGGTGGCCTGTCTTGCCTGTCCCTATGAAGGCGGTGATGGCAGCTGGTGAACAAGCTGAGCAGGCAGCCAGGTGGGGCGAGGGGATGCTGGGGACACATGGAGAAAGGTCACACCCTGGGCGCCGCCTCTGCCCCTGCCCAGCGCGGGGTGCAGCTTTCAGTGAGTCAGGAGGTTGGCACTAAGCTGAGAAAGAAAACACTTCCTGCAGTCACGCCCCCAGCCACCGCCATTGTTGAGATGTGGTCCTTGGCTGACTCTGTTCTTCTGGGTCCTTCTTTTTAAGAGGCACCTGTGCCTGGATTTCCCTGACAGCGTCTGTGCAGCTCCTGAACTTTTAAGGTGATTTTGAGAAGACCCCCACCTCCAGTGTTCTGACGGATGCCCATGGAACATCTGTGAGATGTTCCCCCGCTCAGCTCTTGCTCAGCAGAAGTTCCTGAGCCCGAAGGGCCTCCAGACCCCTCCCTGGTCTGAGACGCCCTGTGCTGTGGAGGAGGTGGGGCAGGCCTTCCCAGGACCAGCTTCTCCAGAAGTGAAGCTTTGTGAGCCCTGGATGCTCTCTGTCCTTGACCACATGTCCCTGCCCCCACCGGAGGAAGGGGTTGCACGTCTCTCACAGTGAGGAGCCGAGGCAATTGGTTTCAGGAATTACTGCTTCTTTCCTAAAAATTCCCATCCCTCTCTGTCCTCTTTAGTGTCATTTTTCTTGCTAATGAGCTCTGGTCTTCAAATGGGGCTAGGAGGAAAACTAGGGACCTTGGGAATATCAGAATCCTTGGCGAATTACCTTAAATTAATGAGACTAATAAGGGAAGTCGAGTTCAGCTGTGCAAATTAGCTTTGTGTTCTGGGTCTTGATGACTTAAATTGCCGATCCTGATTAGATGCCCCCAAATAACAATGAATGGCTTCTGAGATCCTTTTGACTTGAAAGCTTCTCTCATCTGTGCACTCTGTCAAGTGTAAAATTAGCCTGTAGATGCTCCTCTCTAAGCGTTTCTGTCCCCAGAGTCTCAAAGTGCCTCTGGTATCCACCACCCTCCGGGGGATGGGGCATGTGGGTGGGGTGGGTGGGGAGCCTGCAAGAGGCGAGGGTGACGATCCTTCCTGGGTGGACGGGGCGTCAGGAGACAGGCGAGACCCTCTGCTAGGTGGCCTGTCTTGCCTGTCCCTATGAAGGCGGTGATGGCAGCTGGTGAACAAGCTGAGCAGGCAGCCAGGTGGGGCGAGGGGATGCTGGGGACACATGGAGAAAGGTCACACCCTGGGCGCCGCCTCTGCCCCTGCCCAGCGCGGGGTGCAGCTTTCAGTGAGTCAGGAGGTTGGCACTAAGCTGAGAAAGAAAACACTTCCTGCAGTCACGCCCCCAGCCACCGCCATTGTTGAGATGTGGTCCTTGGCTGACTCTGTTCTTCTGGGTCCTTCTTTTTAAGAGGCTTTAACCAGAGCACAGGTAGAGCATCCCATTAAAAACACACAAGATGCAGATGATATAAACACTTCCATGCTATGTTAACTACAGTCATTAAAAGAATCAACCTTTTTATTGGATATAAAGATCATTCGTGTATAGCTCAGTGAATTTTCCCATGGTAAATCCATTCACGGAACCAGCCCCTGCACCAGGAGTTGGAGTACACCAGAGCGCCAAGATCCTCACATCCTCTGCCTCACCAGTGCCCCTCCGAGACACTAACGCCACTCACTGTCCTGATGTCTCACACCGCATGTCATTCAGCTAGAGCTTGAACCTCACAGAGATGGAACTGCCCAGAACATGCTCTCGTGGGCTGGCATTCCCCTTGCCATTGTTCCTAGTCATCTACATATCTATTTTCTCTATTCTGCTGTTGGCCGACACTTGGGTTGTTGCTGGGTTTTTTTTTTTTTTTTTAATATAGAAACATCCATCGTCTCTATCTTTTAATTAGTTCTTTGGCTGCGTGAGGTCTCAGTTGCGGCACACAGCATCTCCATTACGTCACGCAGACTCTCTGGCGGTGGCGCCTGGCTTAGTTGCTCTGTGGCGTGTGGAATCTTCCTGCTCCAGGGATTGAACCCATGTCCCCTGCATTGGCAGGCAGATTTTTAACCACTGAACCATCAGGGAAGTTCCTCTAGTTTTTGAATATGGTAAATTTACTGCTTTAAATTTATACTTTAAAAAAAAAATTGGCCACTTTTATTGGTCTTTCATTTATTTATTTTTCATCTATCTTTATTCTTTGGCCTGTGTGGGCCTCACACTGCAGTGGCCTCTCATTGCAGAGCACTGGCTCTGGGCGCATCCACTCCAGAGCGCTGGCTCATAGTTGGACACACCAGTCCAGCCGCTCCGTGGCATGTGGGATCTTCCCAGGCCAGGGATCGAACCGGCGCCCCTTGCACTGCAAGGTGGATTCTTAACCCACTGGCTCACCAGGGAAGCCCCTTTATACACTTTTTGGTGAACCTAAGTATTCATTTCTTTTCTTTTTTTTTTTTTTAAAGATTTATTTATTTATTTATTTTGGGCGGGGGTCGGGTTGGGGAGGGAGGGGAGTGGGTGGGCCACTTCTATTGGTCTTTCATTTCTCTATTTTCATCCGTCTTTGTTCTTTGGCTCCTGCGGGCCTCCCATCGCGGTGGCGTCTGTTGTCGCAGAGCACTGGCTCTGGGCGCATGCGCTCCAGAGCTCCAGCTCGGTAATTGGACACATCAGTCCAGCCGCTCCGCGGCATGTGAGATCTTCCCAGGCCAGGGATCGAACCGGTGCCCCTTGCACTGCAAGGCGGTGTCCTTACCCACTGGACCACCAGGGGAAGCCCAAGTATTCATTTCTGTGAGCAGTTGCATGCTGAGTTACATACCAGGCCACATTCAGTGTGGACAGATCCCACGGGTTTCCCAGTGTGGCTGCACATCTTACCCTCCACCATCCGCGTTTCGGGGCCCCATTTGTTCCACTTCCTTGCCAGCCTTTGATACTGTCTGTCTGTCTCCCTTTTTAGCTATTCTGATGAGTGTGCAGGCCTACCTCATAGTTACAGTTAACATTTTCCTGATGACTAATGAGGTTGAAGAACTGTTTGTGTGTGTGTTGCCTTTACTATAATCATTTTAGCAGCCGTATGGTAGCATGTCTTACAGATGATCCGAAATGTTACATATAGCTGGGCATTTAGATTGGTTCCTATATTTGCCATTACAGATGATAGACATCTCTGGACCACTGGTGAGAATTTTTACAGATTTTATTATTTTATTGATCACAGATTTTGATGAATAATGTCAGATTGCTTTCTAGAATAGTCAGACCTTTCCAAAATGCTATCAGCAGTATAGGAGAGCCCTATCGAGTTCCTTTGAGGTAAGCCAGCAAAGCGTATTCTCATTAGAAGAACAAGCAGACCTCTTTGAGGAGCCTCTTTAGGTGACTATAGGTGTATTTAACATTCTTTTATTATAACTGAGTTTGGCCACTTTTCCAAAATATTTTCTGTGAGTGTCCCTCTTTTATGAATTCATAGCTTTTGGCACTTGCATTTTTAGTGAGTTTTTTTTATTGTTGTTAATTTGTGTAAGCATTGTTGCAAAACACAGGTCTTACTACTGCAAGTTCTTTCTCCACCTGTTCATTGTCTTCATGTTTTGACTCGATGGCTTTTGATGTCCCAGCACACTTGAGTCTTCCCTTGGTGACTTCTGCAGAGTCTCCCCAGCCAGGCCCTCTCTGCCATGGTGCCGAGCCCAAGGTCCCCGGGTACCCAGCAGGAGCAGAGGGAGCACAGCCTGCAGGGGAGACTGGACTTGCCTGAGGGCTGCACGCCCCAGATCCTTGACAGTTTCAGATGCTCATGTTGGGCCCTGAGGTTTGCCTGACAGCCCGACTGTGCTGGAGCCTGGGTGTTCTGCTCTGTGGGGAGGCTCACAGGGGCCGGGGAGCTATGCTGGGCTGGGAACTGGGTAGGTTTGCAAAGCCCATGACCATTCTCGGACACATGCTTCTTACCACAGGCCCGTGAGGTGGGTACAGCCCTCATCTTAGTTACCAGAAAGCATAGCCTCAGAGGCGCCCAGCTTCTCCCAGGGCTGGACATCTGTAGCAGGAAGCCTGGTTTCTGACTCTTACCTCTTCCTTTCCCTGAACCACATATCCTAACTGCCCTTGGTGCTGGCGGCCCCCTCTTCCCTGGGTCACTGTCGGGGTTGGGGGTAGGAATGGGCACTTCCTGTTGCTCATTCCTTGCAGCTTTGAGCAGAACATCTGCTTTTGAGTTAAAAGGTTAGATTGGTGTGTGAAGCTCAAAGGAACATGTAGTAGCACTTGGCTTCCCTTCCTTTCTAGGCATTAAGATGATAGCATGCACATTATAATGAGCGTTCTTGAGATCTTCATGTCTGCCCAGCTTGTTAAGTTTATACTTCTCTGTTTCAGATAATGGATTTGGATGTGCTTCTGTGAAGAGATGCCACGTGTCTCTACTGCTTCAGGAACAAACATGCCCAATTCTGCTGAGTTAACTCAAGACTGGGAACTCAGGCCCTTCAGGTGCAAAGGTGTTGACACCCTTTGAAAAATCTATTAGGTGTTTATGCGGTATTCTCATTAGAAGAAAAAACCTTTACTTTTAGGTGACTATAGGTGTATTTAACATTCTTTTATTATAACTGAGTTTGGCCACTTTTCCAAAATATTTTCTGTGAGTGTCCCTCTTTTATGAATTCATAGCTTTTGGCACTTGCATTTTTAGTGAGTTTTTTTTATTGTTGTTAATTTGTGTAAGCATTGTTGCAAAACACAGGTCTTACTACTGCAAGTTCTTTCTCCACCTGTTCATTGTCTTCATGTTTTGACTCGATGGCTTTTGATGTCCCAGCACACTTGAGTCTTCCCTTGGTGACTTCTGCAGAGTCTCCCCAGCCAGGCCCTCTCTGCCATGGTGCCGAGCCCAAGGTCCCCCGGTACCCAGCAGGAGCAGAGGGAGCACAGCCTGCAGGGGAGACTGGACTTGCCTGAGGGCTGCACGCCCCAGATCCTTGACAGTTTCAGATGCTCATGTTGGGCCCTGAGGTTTGCCTGACAGCCCGACTGTGCTGGAGCCTGGGTGTTCTGCTCTGTGGGGAGGCTCACAGGGGCCGGGGAGCTATGCTGGGCTGGGAACTGGGTAGGTTTGCAAAGCCCATGACCATTCTCGGACACATGCTTCTTACCACAGGCCCGTGAGGTGGGTACAGCCCTCATCTTAGTTACCAGAAAGCATAGCCTCAGAGGCGCCCAGCTTCTCCCAGGGCTGGACATCTGTAGCAGGAAGCCTGGTTTCTGACTCTTACCTCTTCCTTTCCCTGAACCACATATCCTAACTGCCCTTGGTGCTGGCGGCCCCCTCTTCCCTGGGTCACTGTCGGGGTTGGGGGTAGGAATGGGCACTTCCTGTTGCTCATTCCTTGCAGCTTTGAGCAGAACATCTGCTTTTGAGTTAAAAGGTTAGATTGGTGTGTGAAGCTCAAAGGAACATGTAGTAGCACTTGGCTTCCCTTCCTTTCTAGGCATTAAGATGATAGCATGCACATTATAATGAGCGTTCTTGAGATCTTCATGTCTGCCCAGCTTGTTAAGTTTATACTTCTCTGTTTCAGATAATGGATTTGGATGTGCTTCTGTGAAGAGATGCCACGTGTCTCTACTGCTTCAGGAACAAACATGCCCAGTAAGTTGCTGGCTGAGTTAACTCAAGACTGGGAACTCAGGCCCTTCAGGTGCAAAGGTGTTGACACCCTTTGAAAAGACGGGATATCTAGATTTATGGGACCCTTTGAAGGGATACTTAAAACCAGCCTTGTTGCCTGGTATAATTATTTGAACTTCTGAAAGTTGGGTACCGCTAGAGACAACAGGAATTGCAGCATAAAGGGCTGGAAGAACACGAAACTCACTCCTTGCCAAGTGGCCCACTTCTTAGAGCAGAACGTGAGTCTGTGCTGGGCCAGAGCATCTGGCTTAGCCTTCAGTGGCCCTTTGCCCAGAGACCCCCATGCCTACAGCATGGCACTGTCCACTGAGGCGTAGATTGTCATGTTTCGTGAGAAAGAAAGCCTGAGTCCAACACCTGTGGAGATTCTCTAGCTCTGGGGGCAGGAGGAGACATGCTTTGGTCTCCGTTGCTGTGCTGTGCTGTCCTGGCCAGCAGGTGGCAGATCTTCCCACATCTCGTATCCTTCAGACAGAGGTGGTAGGGAACTGACATCATTTTAGATTCTCGGAGACTAGTCAATGGGAAACCATAACAAAGCAGACTGAGCTGTAGTTTATGACAACCTTTCAGCCATCGCTTCATGTGGCACGTCTCTGTGGAAGAGACCATTTCTTGATGGGGTCCCATGGGTGGGCCCTGCTGGTGTGTGTGTGAGAGCAGACCAAGAGGTATGTAGACAGTACCTGTATTGACTCTCCGCCCTGGCTCCTCACCGAACAGGAAACCTGGCCCCTCCCCTGCCAGGGGACCCTGGCTCCACTGTGTCTTGCCCGTGTAGGTCATGTGCTCTCTCTGTGAGAGCACAGTGTCTGTTTCTGTCACCATCCCCGTATTTGGGGACTTATGTGTTTGTTTTAAAATAGTGTTTGTTTCTATTTCTCAGGACAGCTGCCGCCTTAAGGGATGAGGGTGTGGTGACGGGCTTCCGGGGAATCAGGCGTGGTTGACCCAGGAGCAGGAAATCTTGTTAAGTTTATACTTCTCTGTTTCAGATAATGGATTTGGATGTGCTTCTGTGAAGAGATGCCACGTGTCTCTACTGCTTCAGGAACAAACATGCCCAGTAAGTTGCTGGCTGAGTTAACTCAAGACTGGGAACTCAGGCCCTTCAGGTGCAAAGGTGTTGACACCCTTTGAAAAGACGGGATATCTAGATTTATGGGACCCTTTGAAGGGATACTTAAAACCAGCCTTGTTGCCTGGTATAATTATTTGAACTTCTGAAAGTTGGGTACCGCTAGAGACAACAGGAATTGCAGCATAAAGGGCTGGAAGAACACGAAACTCACTCCTTGCCAAGTGGCCCACTTCTTAGAGCAGAACGTGAGTCTGTGCTGGGCCAGAGCATCTGGCTTAGCCTTCAGTGGCCCTTTGCCCAGAGACCCCCATGCCTACAGCATGGCACTGTCCACTGAGGCGTAGATTGTCATGTTTCGTGAGAAAGAAAGCCTGAGTCCAACACCTGTGGAGATTCTCTAGCTCTGGGGGCAGGAGGAGACATGCTTTGGTCTCCGTTGCTGTGCTGTGCTGTCCTGGCCAGCAGGTGGCAGATCTTCCCACATCTCGTATCCTTCAGACAGAGGTGGTAGGGAACTGACATCATTTTAGATTCTCGGAGACTAGTCAATGGGAAACCATAACAAAGCAGACTGAGCTGTAGTTTATGACAACCTTTCAGCCATCGCTTCATGTGGCACGTCTCTGTGGAAGAGACCATTTCTTGATGGGGTCCCATGGGTGGGCCCTGCTGGTGTGTGTGTGAGAGCAGACCAAGAGGTATGTAGACAGTACCTGTATTGACTCTCCGCCCTGGCTCCTCACCGAACAGGAAACCTGGCCCCTCCCCTGCCAGGGGACCCTGGCTCCACTGTGTCTTGCCCGTGTAGGTCATGTGCTCTCTCTGTGAGAGCACAGTGTCTGTTTCTGTCACCATCCCCGTATTTGGGGACTTATGTGTTTGTTTTAAAATAGTGTTTGTTTCTATTTCTCAGGACAGCTGCCGCCTTAAGGGATGAGGGTGTGGTGACGGGGCTTCCGGGGAATCAGGCGTGGTCTGACCCAGGAGCAGGAAATCATCCTCCCCAATGACATCATGACTGCAAGGGAGCACAGCCCTCGCCATGGTGCCAGGGCCCGTGCCATGCAGCGGGCGTCCACCATCGACGTGACGGGCGACATGCTGGGCCTCTCCCTGGCAGGTGAGCCTCTTCAGGTGGCCTGTGACCGCCCACTGCGGCAGTGCTGGTGGGGCTGGGCCTGGCATCCCTCTAACTGAGTAGGCAATGGCTTCCTCTGGAACCTGCCTGCCAGGAGTTTTCCAGGTTGTGTGGGTACCTCCAGGGTCCACTCGCCAGTAGGTAACATGGGAGTGTCCACAGTGCCTGTCTGACAGGACCCCAGATCACAATAAAAGCCCTTCGCACGTGGATGTACAGGCCCAAGGGGAAGGGGGATTGGTCTTGGAGTCCGTGACTTTTTAGGAATCTCAAAATGTCTAGCAAATAAAATCATCTCATATAACAGTTTGGGAGGGAACAGAAAGCAGAGTGTTGCCACCCTCACCCCTTGTTTTATTGGGGAGTAATTGACATGTCACTACACCATTGTAAGCTGAAGGTGCGAATCTTGTTGGCTTGATGGCACGTAGTGTGAAATGACCGTTCATGGGCTGGGCTTTCTGCATCCAGCCTGAGAGCAGGGAGAAGTCGATTAAGGCTGTTCTTTTCTGTCATTTCTTTTTCATCCAGGAAATGTACAAGATCCAGATGAGCCCATATTAGAATTCAGCCTAGGTAAGTGTCATAAAATGTATGTTGCTTAAAAACATAAACAAAAGCCCCACGGCTGGCTGAAGTTGGTCTCAGAGGTCTTTCTGTAGTCACTATGGCTGCTGAAGTGCGTCTAAGAAGAGGAAGCTGTGAGGCAGGTGGGAGGGGACCTTGGGGCTGCCTCGTGCGGGACTCTCGTCTCCTCAGTGTGTGCTCCATCCAGGCCAGTGGTGGGGAAGGGGCAGGTGCCTGCCCACCCAGAGGTGCCAAGTCGGCCCCATCCCCGCCTAGCTCTCTAGGAGGGGCAAGGACTTGGGGCTCGGGGCTAGCACCGTCCCTTTCCCTGCAGGGCTGCTCTCTAGCCCTCGGGTTCCTGGTCTACGAGTAGAGGTTGTGACACCTGCATGCCCCCCGCCCCCCAGGAACATCAGTGAGAGCGTGTCTGGGGTCGGGCAGCGTGGCTCACTGTGGGCTCACCCGACGCTCGCTGGTGTTCCTCTCCTTGTCCAGGGTCGGGCCACGTGGCTCACTGTGGGCTCACCCAGCGCTCGCTGGTGTTCCTCTCCTTGTCCCTGGAAGGCTGCTGAGTGAGATGCGCCCACCTCGCCCTCCCCGCTCTTCCTCTCATCCTAGTTCTGCATGGCTACTCCTTCAGGCTGGAGGCTCTCTCTGGGGAAAGTAAACTCCCTCCCTCCAGAGAGATGCTGGCCTTTGGAACCCAGTCATAGCAGGCCGGCTGGCTACCCGCCCTGTCAGGGAGCCCGCCTTGCCCACCGTGCACCTCAGACTTCTGAGACTGACTTTTGAGAACCACATGGACGTTTGTTTGTGCTCACAAGGATAGGCGTGTGTGTTTTTTATCGCAGCCTTTTTCATAATGTGTAGTGCTGGAAATGTCTGTCATCTAGACGATTAACTATGTTAGGTACAAACAGAGGCCGGCTGCTCAGCAGGGAAAAGCACCAACCCCTGATACACATACCCCTGGGCGTGTCTCAAAGTATTGTGCAGAGTGAAAGGAGCCATAGCAGAGGCCGGGTGCTGTAATTCCACTTAGGTGAAAGGCAGAAGGATATATCTGGAGTGAGAGAATACAGGTTAATGGCTACCCGGGAGTGAGCTGTAACCATCAAGCTGGGCGGGGCAGAAGGTGGGGATGGACAAGATCAGAAGCAACAGAACCTGGGGCTCCCTGGTGGCCTAGGAGTTGAGTCCTCCTGCCAATACAGGGGATGCTGGTTTGATCCCTGGTCCAGGAAGAGCCTGTGTGTCGTGGAGTAACTAAGCCTGTGTGCCATGACTTCTGAAGCCCACATGCCCTAGAGCCCGTGGTCCACAAGAGAAGCCCTCACAATGAGAAACCTGCACACCACACCTTAGAGAGTAGCCCCCAAAGACCTGCCAGCAATGAAGACCCAACTCAGCCAAAAATACAAAAATACATAAATAAATAAAACTACCTGGGCTCCCTAGCTCTCTAGGAGGGGCAAGGACTTGGGGCTCGGGGCTAGCACCGTCCCTTTCCCTGCAGGGCTGCTCTCTAGCCCTCGGGTTCCTGGTCTACGAGTAGAGGTTGTGACACCTGCATGCCCCCCGCCCCCCAGGAACATCAGTGAGAGCGTGTCTGGGGTCGGGCAGCGTGGCTCACTGTGGGCTCACCCGACGCTCGCTGGTGTTCCTCTCCTTGTCCAGGGTCGGGCCACGTGGCTCACTGTGGGCTCACCCAGCTCGCTGGTGTTCCTCTCCTTGTCCCTGGAAGGCTGCTGAGTGAGATGCGCCCACCTCGCCCTCCCCGCTCTTCCTCTCATCCTAGTTCTGCATGGCTACTCCTTCAGGCTGGAGGCTCTCTCTGGGGAAAGTAAACTCCCTCCCTCCAGAGAGATGCTGGCCTTTGGAACCCAGTCATAGCAGGCCGGCTGGCTACCCGCCCTGTCAGGGAGCCCGCCTTGCCCACCGTGCACCTCAGACTTCTGAGACTGACTTTTGAGAACCACATGGACGTTTGTTTGTGCTCACAAGGATAGGCGTGTGTGTTTTTTATCGCAGCCTTTTTCATAATGTGTAGTGCTGGAAATGTCTGTCATCTAGACGATTAACTATGTTAGGTACAAACAGAGGCCGGCTGCTCAGCAGGGAAAAGCACCAACCCCTGATACACATACCCCTGGGCGTGTCTCAAAGTATTGTGCAGAGTGAAAGGAGCCATAGCAGAGGCCGGGTGCTGTAATTCCACTTAGGTGAAAGGCAGAAGGATATATCTGGAGTGAGAGAATACAGGTTAATGGCTACCCGGGAGTGAGCTGTAACCGTCAAGCTGGGCGGGGGCAGAAGGTGGGGATGGACAAGATCAGAAGCAACAGAACCTGGGGCTCCCTGGTGGCCTAGGAGTTGAGTCCTCCTGCCAATACAGGGGATGCTGGTTTGATCCCTGGTCCAGGAAGAGCCTGTGTGTCGTGGAGTAACTAAGCCTGTGTGCCATGACTTCTGAAGCCCACATGCCCTAGAGCCCGTGGTCCACAAGAGAAGCCCTCACAATGAGAAACCTGCACACCACACCTTAGAGAGTAGCCCCCAAAGACCTGCCAGCAATGAAGACCCAACTCAGCCAAAAATACAAAAATACATAAATAAATAAAACTATACAAAAGAGGGAATAAACTGAAGAAAAGGAAGATCTAGGAAACAGAGCCCAACACAGGAGAGAAGGAAAAGAAATCCTTTAATGAATAGTATTTGCTTAGCTTTAATAACTCAGAACATGGTTATAGTGAACAAGCTGAGCTAACTGACTATAGAGAGAGGATGAGAGTTGATACAAAGGAGGTAAAAAGCTTCATACCACAGTAGAAATCTAGCAGTCAGGGCATTTCTGAATCTGGCAAGTCAAGGACAGTGATAAAGTCATTTTAATTAGACAGATGGAGAAAAAAAACAGCTTTAAAAGGTGAGGGATTTTATGTTAAGTGAATTTTATCATAATTAAAACCCAGAAGGTGAGAATAGAGTCAGGTAATTGAATGGTCAAATATTTTATCTTAAAAATAGAATTTAAAACTTAAAAGCACTTATTTAAAAACCTTTAGTAGAGAAAATGTTAGAGGAAAAGAAAACTCTCATCAGAGAGAGAGAGAGAATCAGAGTTGGCCTTTTGGTATATATCCTTCCAGATATTTTTTTACACCCACACAGTGCTGTGCAGAAGTTTTTAATGATTTCTGGTTGCGGAGGTGATGGAACTGTTTACAGAAATTTCATCTTTGTGGTTATTGTTTTAACACCATTTTTTAAAGTCCTTATTTAATTTAATTGCTTCTGTTTCGTGTTTTTCTGTTTTTTTTTTGGCATGTTGAAATCTTAGCTCCCTGATCAGGAATCGAACCCCCTACTGCATTGGAAGGCAAAGTCCCAACTCTGGACCACACGGAAGTTCCATCATCTTAGTGTTCTTAATGTGGCTTTTTTCCCCCCTGTAGCATAAGATCACTAGTGTCTTTTCATTTTAGTGAAGCTGAGTCTGCTACCTCCTCATTTTAGGTGCCTACATAGTCTGTTATGTAATCGTGCCATGTTTATTTTAACCAGTCTCTTACCGTGGGACAATCTTTAGTGTTCCTTAATGTGGCTTGTTTTTCGAGTATCTCCTTGGGACATACAAAAACAACTGGCCCAAAAGCTGAAATGAAGACCCAACTCAGCCAAAAATACAAAAATACATAAATAAATAAAACTATACAAAAGAGGGAATAAACTGAAGAAAAGGAAGATCTAGGAAACAGAGCCCAACACAGGAGAGAAGGAAAAGAAATCCTTTAATGAATAGTATTTGCTTAGCTTTAATAACTCAGAACATGGTTATAGTGAACAAGCTGAGCTAACTGACTATAGAGAGAGGATGAGAGTTGATACAAAGGAGGTAAAAAGCTTCATACCACAGTAGAAATCTAGCAGTCAGGGCATTTCTGAATCTGGCAAGTCAAGGACAGTGATAAAGTCATTTTAATTAGACAGATGGAGAAAAAAAACAGCTTTAAAAGGTGAGGGATTTTATGTTAAGTGAATTTTATCATAATTAAAACCCAGAAGGTGAGAATAGAGTCAGGTAATTGAATGGTCAAATATTTTATCTTAAAAATAGAATTTAAAACTTAAAAGCACTTATTTAAAAACCTTTAGTAGAGAAAATGTTAGAGGAAAAGAAAACTCTCATCAGAGAGAGAGAGAGAATCAGAGTTGGCCTTTTGGTATATATCCTTCCAGATATTTTTTTACACCCACACAGTGCTGTGCAGAAGTTTTTAATGATTTCTGGTTGCGGAGGTGATGGAACTGTTTACAGAAATTTCATCTTTGTGGTTATTGTTTTAACACCATTTTTTAAAGTCCTTATTTAATTTAATTGCTTCTGTTTCGTGTTTTTCTGTTTTTTTTTTGGCATGTTGAAATCTTAGCTCCCTGATCAGGAATCGAACCCCCTACTGCATTGGAAGGCAAAGTCCCAACTCTGGACCACACGGAAGTTCCATCATCTTAGTGTTCTTAATGTGGCTTTTTTTTTCCCCCCTGTAGCATAAGATCACTAGTGTCTTTTCATTTTAGTGAAGCTGAGTCTGCTACCTCCTCATTTTAGGTGCCTACATAGTCTGTTATGTAATCGTGCCATGTTTATTTTAACCAGTCTCTTACCGTGGGACACATAGGTCTTCCTAGTTGGCCATTATGAACACCGGCATAGTGAACGTACTTGTATGTGAATCTTTCACGTATTTTGCTGAGTATCTCCTTGGGATAAATCAGTGGATACAGAGTGGCTGAGTCAAGTGCTATGCACCTGAAATACGTTTTACTGTTTGCCTCAGTAGCATTTACTCAGCTGGGACCACACGCACTCTGGTTGGAGAGAGAGCATGCGTGTCAGAGACCAGTGGTTTCTGTGGACAGAGGCCAGAGGAGTTGCGTGAGTGGTGACCAGAGGGAGGCGTGATTGTGGGCTACTGAGCATCTACCTGGCATCACGTGTCATTGAGAGACCCAGATGTCCTAACCTGACATGATGAGAGGGCCAGCTGAGAGAGACCAGACCAGGCTCCCTGTGGGGGTAGATTAAGGGATGGAGAGCAAATGGCACATTCAAATCTCTGATTCCTATTGAGGCATCCATAATAGAAGTAGAACAGAATTTAAGAAGATAATAAGGGCTTCCTGGGTGGCTCAGTGGTGAAGAATCCACCTGCCAGTGCAGGAGACAAAGGTTTAATCCCTGATCCGGGAAGATCCCACATGCTGAAGAGCAGCTAAACCCATGTGCTACAACTACTGAGCCTGTGCTCTAGAGCCCAGGAGCCACAACGACTGAAGCCCGTGCTCTGCAGTAAGACAAGCCACCTCAGTGAGAAGGCTGAGCACCACAACTAGAGGGAAGCCCCTGCTCTCCACAACTAGAGAAAAGCCTGTGGATCAGTTAAGACCTAGTACCACCAAAAAAAAAAAAATTATATTTTTAAAAAGATAATAAAACCTTAACACTTCTGGAAGAAAATAACTCACAACCACAACCTCAGGGTAGGCAAAGATTCCTTGACAGAAAGCCCTGACTCTTTTTGAGTGCTATTGCTACTGTAATAAATTACCACAATATAGCACCTTAAAGCAACCTAAGTTTATTATCTGACAGTTCTTAGGTCAGAAAGCCAGAGGGCTCAGCCAGGATTCCTCTGAAAAGCCCTTGTTTTGGTCCTACATAGTCTGTTATGTAATCGTGCCATGTTTATTTTAACCAGTCTCTTACCGTGGGACACATAGGTCTTCCTAGTTGGCCATTATGAACACCGGCATAGTGAACGTCTTGTATGTGAATCTTTCACGTATTTTGCTGAGTATCTCCTTGGGATAAATCAGTGGATACAGAGTGGCTGAGTCAAGTGCTATGCACCTGAAATACGTTTTACTGTTTGCCTCAGTAGCATTTACTCAGCTGGGACCACACGCACTCTGGTTGGAGAGAGAGCATGCGTGTCAGAGACCAGTGGTTTCTGTGGACAGAGGCCAGAGGAGTTGCGTGAGTGGTGACCAGAGGGAGGCGTGATTGTGGGCTACTGAGCATCTACCTGGCATCACGTGTCATTGAGAGACCCAAATGTCCTAACCTGACATGATGAGAGGGCCAGCTGAGAGAGACCAGACCAGGCTCCCTGTGGGGGTAGATTAAGGGATGGAGAGCAAATGGCACATTCAAATCTCTGATTCCTATTGAGGCATCCATAATAGAAGTAGAACAGAATTTAAGAAGATAATAAGGGCTTCCTGGGTGGCTCAGTGGTGAAGAATCCACCTGCCAGTGCAGGAGACAAAGGTTTAATCCCTGATCCGGGAAGATCCCACATGCTGAAGAGCAGCTAAACCCATGTGCTACAACTACTGAGCCTGTGCTCTAGAGCCCAGGAGCCACAACGACTGAAGCCCGTGCTCTGCAGTAAGACAAGCCACCTCAGTGAGAAGGCTGAGCACCACAACTAGAGGGAAGCCCCTGCTCTCCACAACTAGAGAAAAGCCTGTGGATCAGTTAAGACCTAGTACCACCAAAAAAAAAAAAATTATATTTTTAAAAAGATAATAAAACCTTAACACTTCTGGAAGAAAATAACTCACAACCACAACCTCAGGGTAGGCAAAGATTCCTTGACAGAAAGCCCTGACTCTTTTTGAGTGCTATTGCTACTGTAATAAATTACCACAATATAGCACCTTAAAGCAACCTAAGTTTATTATCTGACAGTTCCCTTAGGTCAGAAAGCCAGAGGGCTCAGCCAGGTCTCTACTTAGTCTGATAGCACCAACATCTAAGCATCAGCATGGCCGTGGTCCTCCTTGGGGCTCTAGGGAAGAACGTGGTTCCTTGTTTGTTCAAGTTGTTGGCAGAATGAGTTCCTTGTGGTTGAAGGACTGAGGTCCCCATTTCTTTGCTAGCTACCAATTGAGGCCTGTTCTCAGCTTATAAAGGCCGCTGAAGTCCCTTCCTCCATCTCCAGAGCCAGCAATGGCAAGTTGAATGCCTTTCTTAGAATCTCCCTTACCTCTTATTATTATTATTATTTTACACCTTCCTCTTATACAAGAGCTTATGTGATAATTTGTAATAATCTTTCCATGTCAGGATTCCATGACTTTAGTCATATCAATGAAGTCCTCTCTTTTTTAAAAAAATTTTGGCTTTTTATTATTGTTGTTGTTGCTTTTAAAATTTATTTATTTTTATCCGTCTTTATTCTTTGGCCTGTGTGGGCCTCCCATTGCAGTGGCCTCTCTTGTTGCAGAGGACCAGCTCTGGGTGCATGCACTCCAGAGCACTGACTCGTAGTTGGACACAACAGTTCAGCTGCTTTGCAGCACATGGGATCTTCCCGGGCTAGGGATTGAACCGCTGCCCGTTGCACTGCAAGGTGAACTCTTTACCCACTGGACCACCAGGGAAGCACAATGAAGTTCTTTTTTTCCCGTATTATAATGTATTTACAAATTCCCAGATTAGAGTGTGGATACGTTTTAGAGGGAGGGACACTTTTCTTCCTGCCAGTCCCTAAAATTGAAAATCTAAAATTAGAAATGCTAGAAATCTTTGAGAAAATGAATAAATAAACCACCAACTGGGAAAAAAAAATTTGCAACACATATACCTGACAAAGGACAGATCCAGGATAAAATGCTTATAAATTGACAGTAAAAAAAATAAAAAAAGAATCCAGTTTTAAAAATGAGCAAGACTCTTGACAAAAGAAATTAAAAAATGAACAATAAACAGATGATGAAAATACAGTTAACATCATTAGTCATCACAGAAATGAAAATGAGAACACGTCCTTAGGTCAGAAAGCCAGAGGGCTCAGGTCTCTACTTAGTCTGATAGCACCAACATCTAAGCATCAGCATGGCCGTGGTCCTCCTTGGGGCTCTAGGGAAGAACGTGGTTCCTTGTTTGTTCAAGTTGTTGGCAGAATGAGTTCCTTGTGGTTGAAGGACTGAGGTCCCCATTTCTTTGCTAGCTACCAATTGAGGCCTGTTCTCAGCTTATAAAGGCCGCTGAAGTCCCTTCCTCCATCTCCAGAGCCAGCAATGGCAAGTTGAATGCCTTTCTTAGAATCTCCCTTACCTCTTATTATTATTATTATTTTACACCTTCCTCTTATACAAGAGCTTATGTGATAATTTGTAATAATCTTTCCATGTCAGGATTCCATGACTTTAGTCATATCAATGAAGTCCTCTCTTTTTTAAAAAAATTTTGGCTTTTTATTATTGTTGTTGTTGCTTTTAAAATTTATTTATTTTTATCCGTCTTTATTCTTTGGCCTGTGTGGGCCTCCCATTGCAGTGGCCTCTCTTGTTGCAGAGGACCAGCTCTGGGTGCATGCACTCCAGAGCACTGACTCGTAGTTGGACACAACAGTTCAGCTGCTTTGCAGCACATGGGATCTTCCCGGGCTAGGGATTGAACCGCTGCCCGTTGCACTGCAAGGTGAACTCTTTACCCACTGGACCACCAGGGAAGCACAATGAAGTTCTTTTTTCCTGTATTATAATGTATTTACAAATTCCCAGATTAGAGTGTGGATACGTTTTAGAGGGAGGGACACTTTTCTTCCTGCCAGTCCCTAAAATTGAAAATCTAAAATTAGAAATGCTAGAAATCTTTGAGAAAATGAATAAATAAACCACCAACTGGGAAAAAAAAATTTGCAACACATATACCTGACAAAGGACAGATCCAGGATAAAATGCTTATAAATTGACAGTAAAAAAAATAAAAAAAGAATCCAGTTTTAAAAATGAGCAAGACTCTTGACAAAAGAAATTAAAAAATGAACAATAAACAGATGATGAAAATACAGTTAACATCATTAGTCATCACAGAAATGAAAATGAGAACACGTCCTTTAGAACAACTAAAATAAAGACTAATCCCTCCAAATGTTGGTGGGACTCAGAGCAGCTGGAACATTTCTTGTACATTTCTGGTGGGATTATAAAATGATATAGCCACTTTAGAAACTGTCAGCTTCTTACAAAGCTAAGTATATCCTTTACTATAACCTAGAAATTCCATTCTTAAGCACTTCCCCAAAAGAAAACACGTTCACAGAAAGACATGAGTAAGAATGTTTGTGGCACCTTTGTTTATAATGGTTCAAAACTGCAAACAATCTGGATGTCTGTTAACAGTGGGACTGGTAAGTAAATTTTCGTGCATTCATTCAATGGAATATAATTCATCGGGCTTTTTTTCTTTAAAGAGGACCAAGTATCTACTGTGTTCTCCCTGTTAAGGTTTTTTTTCTTTCTTTTTTAAATTTTGACCTCTTTTATTAGCCTTTTATTTGTTTATTTTCCATCCATCTTTATTTTTTGGCCTGTGTGGGCCTCCCATCACAATGGCCCCTCTTGTTGCAGAGCACTGAGAGCACTGGCTGGTAATTGGACACACCGGTCCAGCCACTCCACAGCACATGGGATCTTCCCGGGCCAGAGATTGAACTGGTGCCCCTTGCACTGCAAGGCGGACTCTTTACCCACTGGACCACTAGGGAAGCCCAATTTCAGTTTTTGAAGAGAATGGGGTCTTCCCTGGTGGTCCAGTGGGTAAGGACACTGCCTTGCAGGGCAAGGGGTGCCGGTTCGATCTCTGGCCTGGGAAGATCCCATGTGCCGCGGAGCGGCTAGACCGATGTGTCCAATTACCGAGCCGGCACTCTGGAGCACATGCGCCCAGAGCCATTGCTGTGTGACAACAGAGGCCACTGCGATGGGAGGCCCACACAGGCCAAAGAACAAAGATGGATGAAAATAGATAAATGAAAGACCAATAGAAGTGGCCCGCCCGCCCCCCTCCCTCCCCAATCCCCTCCTCCTCAAAAGAAAAAAAAAAAGAATGGATTATTAGTATATAAACAGTACAGATAGATCTTTTTTTTTTTTTAAATTTTATTTATTTATCTTTTTTGGGGGTAGGGTGGGAGGGAGGGAGATGGGCGGGCCACTTCTATTGGTCTTTCATTTCTCTATTTTCATCCATCTTTGTTCTTTGGCCTGTGTGGGCCTCCCATCGCAGTGGCCTCTGTTGTCGCTGAGTGCTGGCTCTGGGTGCACGCGCACAGAGCTCCGGCTCGGTAATCGGACACATCGGTCCAGCCGCTCCACGGCACGTGGGATCTTCCCAGGCCAGGGATCGAACTGGCGCCCCTTGCACTGCAAGGCGTTGTCCTTACCCACTGGACCACCAGGGGGAGCCCCAGATAGATCTTAAAAACATTCCATTTATTCAAGAGATTCAAGAATGGACAAAAGTGATAAAAATCAGAAACTGATGAAACATATGGTTAATTAAAGTTCAACACTTATAAAAAGAACTGACTTTTCTAGAGGGGCAGTGAGTGTGGCCCAGAGTAGGGGACTGCAGAGGTAGGGAATTGGTGGGGACGTGGGAAGGGGAACTTTCTTGTCAACTGGGGAACATTATCTTGTTTTGATGATGGTTACATGAGCATATTTGATTGTCAAAACTCATTGAGTGGAAATCTCAGCTGTTTATATTATATTCAATAAGAAATGAAAATCCATAAAGATGTATGAGAATGTATTACAAAGAGATTAATTTTCAGAAGTAGATTAATTTGCAGAAGTAAAAGATCACTTTCTAAATTTTAAATCACCAGCGAGCATTTAAAAAAATCAATAAGCATGATGAGAGCAGGGATAAAGATCTCTAAAAATCCTCTCCTCCATAAAAGCAGTGAAAAAAATGGTCAAATCAATGATTTCAGTTGCTAAGATATTGAAACAACCTAAGTGCCCATCATCAGATGAATGGATAAAGAGGTGATATATATATTATGTGTATATATATGTACATACTGTGTGTGTGTGTGTGTGTGTGTGTGTATACACACAGAAATGTAAACAATGGAATATTACTCATCCATTAAAAAGGATGAAATTTTGTCCTTTACAGAAGCATGGATAGATGTAGAGGGAATTATGCTAAGTGAAATAAGTCAGAGAAATACTGTATGTTATCTCTTATATGTGGAATCTAAAAAAATACAACAAACTAGTAAATACAGCAAAAAAAGTAGACTCACAGGTATGGAGAACAAACTAATGGTTACCAGTGGTTAGGGCAGGAAGGGACAGTATAGGCTTGGGGACTGAGAGGTACACACTGTTGGGTATACAGTGGGCTCAGGGATGTATTATACAACATGGGGAATACAGCCGATATTTTATAATAGCTGCAAATGGAAAGCAGCCTTTAAAACTGTATAAACATTAAGAATTATAAAATTTTAAAAATCAGTTGTTTCAAAACTGGGGGAATTAACCAGAGGCTTCCAGCACTCAGGCACACACTTATTGCCCCTCCAGAAATGTCAGGTCTTTTTATGGGTGTTGAGCTTTGATAAACCGTATGTTTCATCAGTTACAGGGTGGGTATTTTTTCATCTTTTATTATCTCTTTAATCAGAAAGTGTGTTACGGTCATTGGCATATCATAGACTCATGGCAGTGGGCCTTTTTTCTCTCATAATTCATTTTACAATAGATAGTATGTGAGATTCAAAGAAGTATGATTTTTCCTCTGGGTGCCTTCTGTGATCAAATTATCTGAGTCTTAGAATCTATTTGAAAACGCTTAGTATGATACATTGTCTAACTGAAACAGTTCTACAGGATATCTGTGGTTCTGAAAGGTAACATGTTTAGGAATCTTGGATTTGATACAAGTCTTGTAAGGAAAATAATTGAGCAGTGATTTTCCTTTAAAAAAAAAAATCTTCATTTATTTTGCTGTAGGTTTTTTTTTCTTCCTGTAATTTTGGCCTCTTTTATTGAATTTTTATCCATTTATTTTCATCCATCTTCACTCCCTGGCCTGTGTGGGCCTCCCATCACAGTGGCCTCTCTTGTTGAAGAGCACCAGCTCTGGGTGCGTGCGCTGCAGAGCGCTGGCCCGTAATTGGACACACTGGGCCAGCCGCTCCGTGGCACGTAGGATCCTCCCGGGCCAGGGTTCGAACTGGTGCCCCCTGCATTGCAAGGCAGACTTTTCACCCACTGGACCATGAGGGAAGCCCTATTTTGCTGTCCTCAGCTCACAGTGTCCCACACGCAGACCAAGGGACACTGTGAGCTTAGGACAGCAGCAGCCCTGGACGTGGTATGCGTAACTAGGTCTTCATTTCACCGACTCTGTGCCTGCTTAGCTCCAGTTAGTTATTAAGGTCAAACTTCATAGGTCAGAGCCTCTCTTATGTCATCCATTCCATGGACGTAGATAGAGAGCCTTTCCTTGGCAGTTATGGCTTTGCGGTCCCGGGGCCGGGGAAGGCAGGGAAGAGAGAGAAGGGGTCATGTGTAGTTTGAAAAGTCACCTCCTGTAACACCCGTCCGAGTGATCCTCTCCTTTTGTTGCATGTCTTTTAACTTCTTTCACCTTCCTTGGGTGTGTTTGGCACAGAGAACTAACTAGGACCTGATTTTAAAGATCTGTTTCTATTTTATTTTAGTTCTGTTTTATTTATTTTATCTCTGTTCTGTTTTAACTCTGTAGCCTGCAGTGAGCTGCATACTCCGTCGCTAGATCGAAAACCAAATAGCTTTGTGGCCGTGAGTGTGACCACCCCACCCCAGGCGTTCTGGACGAAGCACGCGCAGACGGAGATCATTGAGGTGGGTGCTGCTGGCCCCCGGCAGCTCTGAGACTGTTTCTGGTCCTGGTGGGAGGGACATTCAGTGGCTGAGCACCCATAGCTGCAGCTGTATTCCCATGGGTCATTGCCGTTCTCCCACAGGTTTTCAGCACATTGGTATCTCTCCCACATGTAACTTCTCTGGGTGGCAGTTTTATTTGCCGTGTTGTTGTTTTTAGTTGCTTAGTCGTGTCTGACTCTTGACCCTGTGGATTATAGCTCACCAGACCCTTCTGTCTGTGGGGTCTCCAGGCGAGAATACTGGAGTGGGTGGCCATTTTCTTCTCGGGGAGATCTTCTGACTCAGGAATCAAAACCCGAGTCCCTTGCATTGGCAGGTGGATTCTTTACCACAAAGCCACCAGGGAAGCCCGTTATTTGCCATATTCATTGCAGTGATTGATTATCTATTGGCCGGCTGTTTTTGAACAGCAGTTCTCTAAGGTTGATTGCTAAGCTAAGACCCCATGCTCCCTTCTCACCTCTAGTTGGCTGCTACTTCTGGACAATTGTGGTCTTTTTTTTTTTGGCCACTTCTATTGGTCTTTCATTTATCTGTTTTCGTCCATCTTTGTTCTTTGACCTGTGTGGGCCTCCCATCGCAGTGTCCTCTCTCACTGCAGAGCACTGGCTGTAGGCACATGCGCTCCAGAGCTCCGGCTTGGTAGTTGGACACATCGGTCCAGCCACTCCGCGGCACGTGGGATCTTCCCAGGCCAGGGATCGAACCAGCACCCTTTGCACTGTAAGGCGGTGTCCTTACCCAGTGGACCACCAGGGAGGCCCACAATTACGGTCTTTAATAAGAGTTTAGAGAATCAACCAACACTCTTACCGGCCATACCTTTATTTTTATACCTTTGCATTTTTATATCCTTTTGAGGTGTGTGTTATGTATTTACTCTTTACATGAAAGGATATATGGTCACCTCAGGAATTTTACCAGATTTCTTTAGATAATTGAGCACATTCAACAAGTGATGACACTGAGTGAGGAGGTGGCTGGGTAAGCTCCTGTAGGGTTTTGTTGGTGATGACTTTCCACGTGAATATTCCCCTCCCTGGCAATCTCCAGCAAACACACTGCATTTCTCCTTCTTTCCCAGTTTTACATTTTGCAGGACAGACCCTTTCTCATTCCCTTGGAAATCTGATTCTAACTTCAGGCCAACAGTCCTGGTGTCTCAGCATTGGCTGGGCCCTGCCTGCACACACAGCGCAGCGCTAGGCGCTATGGATGTCACAGGACCCTTGAGGCCCCGCCCCTGCCCTCAAGGAGTCCACCAAGAACTCCTTAAGGAGGGTGAGGAGGTGAAGTGAACATGGCTCCTTGCAGTCAGCAGAGTGTGGGCTGTGTGAGAACAGGGTGACCAGGATGGTGCCCGGAGGAGGGGGGGTGCAGGGTCCTCGTGTCATTGCCAGGTGGATTCTTTACCACAAAGCCACCAGGGAAGCCCGTTATTTGCCATATTCATTGCAGTGATTGATTATCTATTGGCGGCTGTTTTTGAACAGCAGTTCTCTAAGGTTGATTGCTAAGCTAAGACCCCATGCTCCCTTCTCACCTCTAGTTGGCTGCTACTTCTGGACAATTGTGGTCTTTTTTTTTTTGGCCACTTCTATTGGTCTTTCATTTATCTGTTTTCGTCCATCTTTGTTCTTTGGCCTGTGTGGGCCTCCCATCGCAGTGTCCTCTCTCATTGCAGAGCACTTGCTGTAGGCACATGCGCCCAGAGCTCCGGCTTGGTAGTTGGACACATCGGTCCAGCCACTCCGCGGCACGTGGGATCTTCCCAGGCCAGGGATCGAACCAGCACCCTTTGCACTGTAAGGCGGTGTCCTTACCCAGTGGACCACCAGGGAGGCCCACAATTACGGTCTTTAATAAGAGTTTAGAGAATCAACCAACACTCTTACCGGCCATACCTTTATTTTTATACCTTTGCATTTTTATATCCTTTTGAGGTGTGTGTTATGTATTTACTCTTTACATGAAAGGATATATGGTCACCTCAGGAATTTTACCAGATTTCTTTAGATAATTGAGCACATTCAACAAGTGATGACACTGAGTGAGGAGGTGGCTGGGTAAGCTCCTGTAGGGTTTTGTTGGTGATGACTTTCCACGTGAATATTCCCCTCCCTGGCAATCTCCAGCAAACACACTGCATTTCTCCTTCTTTCCCAGTTTTACATTTTGCAGGACAGACCCTTTCTCATTCCCTTGGAAATCTGATTCTAACTTCAGGCCAACAGTCCTGGTGTCTCAGCATTGGCTGGGCCCTGCCTGCACACACAGCGCAGCGCTAGGCGCTATGGATGTCACAGGACCCTTGAGGCCCCGCCCCTGCCCTCAAGGAGTCCACCAAGAACTCCTTAAGGAGGGTGAGGAGGTGAAGTGAACATGGCTCCTTGCAGTCAGCAGAGTGTGGGCTGTGTGAGAACAGGGTGACCAGGATGGTGCCCGGAGGATGGGGTCCCGCCCGCCGTGCAGGTTGCTCCTGTAGGGCGTGTGCAGAGGGCACCGCGGGAGTGCAGGGAAGCCGGGCAGGCTGGTCCTCAGGCGTGTTTCAGGGAGCTCCTTATTCAGAGGGCACTGGGTGGTGATGGTGAGGTGGCGCCTGACTGGCAGCTGGAAGGAGTGGAAAGAAGCGGGTGTGGGAGGGAGGCTCTGCCGGTGGAACTTGGGGGTGGCGCATGGTCACTCGGGGGTTGAGAACAGCAGAGAAGAAGGCAGCAAAACAGGCGCCCTGATCTGTTACCTCTTTGGAAGGGGAGTCAGAGAGGGTCTGAACCAGTGGATGGAGGGAGCGGTTGGGTGGGGCTGCGGCCCCAGCAGGTCATCAGGGGATAGGAGGTGAGACTGTCCAGCGGGTGTTGAGACATCGGGGCTGCAGCTGCAGGTGCAGACAGAGCCGCTAACGGTCTGGCCGAGATCACTAACCACTGCCTGAGGAAGCCAGTCTGACGTAATGGCACTTTGGGGAGGGGCTGGACTGCCAAGAAATAGTGACCTATGTTTGAGTAACTAGCAGGTAGTCCTCAGAAAATAGACAGCCTTAAAAAAGCTGGACCTTCATTTTTCCAGACCCTGGATTCTAGAAATAAACAACTCTGGCCATTCATTTCCTCTCCCGTCTGCCTGTGTACCTCTTAAAGGAATAACCCACAGCAGTAAGTCCAAGTACGTAGCTCGTCTCAGGTCATAAGAGGAAGAGCACAGGAGGACCTTCAGCTCACTTCAGTTACAGAGAACGCTTCCTGCTGTGCTGGGGGAGCCCTCGGGGAGAGCCGCGGGCCCAGCCTGTGGTGGTCTGTTCCTTGTGTCTGGGACTACAGGTAGACTACTAAGTTCCTTTTTGGAAAGCAGTGTTTCATTTGTGTGCATCCACGGAAGCCCTGTTCACATTCATGTTAATCCAAGCTATTAAGGAGGTTAGTTTCTCCTTTTGAGAATGTTGCTGTATTTCAAAAGCAACCACTTTAAAAAAAAAAATCCAACTCTGTATCCTGATTCTTTTTCTTCTTGTTGTAGGGAACCAATGATCCTATATTTCTAAGCAGCATTGCCTTCTTTCAAGACTCTCTCATCAATCAGATGACACAGATCAAGCTCTCCGTGTATGATGTCAAGGATAGATCTCAGGGAACAGTTAAGTACCAAATTGTGGTTCATGGGATATTCCTCTCCGCTTTTGTTACAGCTGTGTAATCATCTGAGAGGTGAACACAAGATTGACTTCACTCTTTTCATTTGGGAATGTCTTCCTGAGCCTCCCTGTTGGGCTCCTGAGATGAGGTCAGACGCGTTGAGAGAAGCAGCCAGCTGGGCTCCCCGGGTTGGCAGCTGGAGCAGAGGCCCAGCTGGTGCACTGATACTATCTCCCCCTCTCCCTCAGATGTATTTGCTGGGCTCTGGAACATTCGTCGTCAAAGATCTGCTCCAGGACAAGCGTCATAGGCTGTACTTAACACTAAGGTGGGTATTTAGCTTTGTCCCTCTGCAAGGATCTGGAATTACGAGGTTCAGGGATGGATGGGGAAGGTCCTACTTCCTTTACCGAGAGAGTGTCTTGTCTTCACCTGCCACCCCCAGAGGCCAGTCTTGGGGAGTGGTGGTTGTCATTGAGGAGAGAGAGAAAACTCAGCCCGTCAGAGGGTCTGTCATGGAACAGAAGTGTGCAATGTTCATGGGAAGTGTACAGACCTAAAGGAAAACCTCTGTGTATGTCTAATAATACCAGATGTATTTGTCTGTCATCTGTCTCCTCCCTGATAGGATGGGATTGCCCTGAGAGCAAGGATGGTTTTGCTCATATCCCTAGAACAGTGCCTGCTACTTTGGAAATATCTGTGGAAGAAAGGAGTGAGGAGAGGGAGGGGCTGCCCCGCCGCATTGGGGTCAAGATGTCAGTCCTTCCCATGTTCATTTTAGGGGCAAGTCCTGTCCTGATGCAGTGTTCTCCCCCACTTTCTCTTTTCCTCCAAATAATGTAAAAATTGGGAAAATAGTCTGAGATAGCAAAGATAGTGTTGACATAGGAGATGAACTCCCGGCCAGTAGTGTGACCTTCTAAGACATGGAGATGACGGTTTGCAGGTGTTGGGCAGGGCTTGCCCTGCGGTGACCCTGTGCGTATCCAACTCTGTATCCTGATAGCAGCATTGCCTTCTTTCAAGACTCTCTCATCAATCAGATGACACAGATCAAGCTCTCCGTGTATGATGTCAAGGATAGATCTCAGGGAACAGTTAAGTACCAAATTGTGGTTCATGGGATATTCCTCTCCGCTTTTGTTACAGCTGTGTAATCATCTGAGAGGTGAACACAAGATTGACTTCACTCTTTTCATTTGGGAATGTCTTCCTGAGCCTCCCTGTTGGGCTCCTGAGATGAGGTCAGACGCGTTGAGAGAAGCAGCCAGCTGGGCTCCCCGGGTTGGCAGCTGGAGCAGAGGCCCAGCTGGTGCACTGATACTATCTCCCCCTCTCCCTCAGATGTATTTGCTGGGCTCTGGAACATTCGTCGTCAAAGATCTGCTCCAGGACAAGCGTCATAGGCTGTACTTAACACTAAGGTGGGTATTTAGCTTTGTCCCTCTGCAAGGATCTGGAATTACGAGGTTCAGGGATGGATGGGGAAGGTCCTACTTCCTTTACCGAGAGAGTGTCTTGTCTTCACCTGCCACCCCCAGAGGCCAGTCTTGGGGAGTGGTGGTTGTCATTGAGGAGAGAGAGAAAACTCAGCCCGTCAGAGGGTCTGTCATGGAACAGAAGTGTGCAATGTTCATGGGAAGTGTACAGACCTAAAGGAAAACCTCTGTGTATGTCTAATAATACCAGATGTATTTGTCTGTCATCTGTCTCCTCCCTGATAGGATGGGATTGCCCTGAGAGCAAGGATGGTTTTGCTCATATCCCTAGAACAGTGCCTGCTACTTTGGAAATATCTGTGGAAGAAAGGAGTGAGGAGAGGGAGGGGCTGCCCCGCCGCATTGGGGTCAAGATGTCAGTCCTTCCCATGTTCATTTTAGGGGCAAGTCCTGTCCTGATGCAGTGTTCTCCCCCACTTTCTCTTTTCCTCCAAATAATGTAAAAATTGGGAAAATAGTCTGAGATAGCAAAGATAGTGTTGACATAGGAGATGAACTCCCGGCCAGTAGTGTGACCTTCTAAGACATGGAGATGACGGTGTTGCAGGTGTTGGGCAGGGCTTGCCCTGCGGTGACCCTGTGCGTAGAAAGCCTGACTCAGGACCAGCAAAGGACCTCGGGAGAACGAGCGGGATCGTGTCAGGGAAGGGCCGTTAGAGGAAAAGGCTCAGGAACATCACATGCCAGAGCCGATTCTGGTTGGTTTAGAGTTAAACGTAAGGAGTGGACATCATCCTTTTAGGAGGAGCTAGAGATGACCATCCCCAGAGAACCTGAAGATGACTTTTCCAGGCATAAGAACCATGAACGTGAATCACCAAGGACATGGTCAGTGGGTGGATGTGACCACACAAAAATTCAGAACCTGGGGCTTCCCTGGTGGTCCAGTGGGTAAGGACACCGCCTTGCAGTGCAAGGGGCGCCGGTTCGATCCCTGGCCTGGGAAGATCCCGCCTGCTGCAGAGTGGCTGGACCGATGTGTCCAACTACTGAGCCGGAGCTCTGGAGTGCATGCACCCAGAGCTGGTGCTCTGCAGCGAGAGAGGACACTGCGATGGGAGGCTCACACAGGCCAAAGAACAAAGATGGATGAAAATAGATAAATGAAAGACCGATAGAAGTGGCCAAAAAAAAGAAAATTCAGAACGTGACTGAGCCCTACACATTAGATAAAAGCCCCAAGGCTTTAAGGTATCGCTGAATGGATCAGGAATTCACCAGGGCTTCCCTGGGTGATCAACTGGCACTCACCCCGAGGGATCTTAGAGGTGAAGCTGACCAGGGCTAGAGGGGCATCAGATGTATCATAAAGGATTCAGAGGCTCTGGGAAGTCCCGGGTGACCTCCGCTTACTGGAGCCCAGGCCTCAGCCTTGAGGCTAATCAGAGCTGGAGGATGGGGTGGACGGAGCAGAAAGGGGCCCAGTGCCAGAAGATGCTCTCCCGCTGTGATTCTGACACAGGCCACTCACTCTCGGGGCAGGGCCAGCCCAGGGCTCCCAAGCAGGCGGCGGCTCCCCACCTCCAGCTTCAGCAGGCACATGGGGCGTTGTCCCCTCCCAGACACAGCCCTCCCCAGTGCCCGCGCCTTTCCTCACTGCCACCCCAGAGCCTGTGCACATGGTAACTGCTGCCGACCGACCAGCTGGTCCCGTCCTTGTGCCCCCAGGACCCCTCGACCTTCCGGGAGGCTGAACTTTGGGTTTAAGCAGAAAACAAAGCAGAGTCCTGGCACGGCTCACCAGAGTGTGTTGCTGGTTGCAGGTCGGCGGAGAGTGACCGCGTGGGCAACATCACCGTGATGGGCTGGCAGATGGAGGAGAAGTCAGACCAGCGGCCACCCGTGACCCGGGCCCTGGACACCGTCAACGGGCGGGTGAGCACAGCACCTTCTCCTCTCTGGGAGGCTTAGAGGGCCACCCAGCAGACTTGGGCTCTGGGCTCCGGGGAGGGGACAGCAGCACTCCTGCCGGACATGCCTGTGCCCCCGGCACTTCTCTGGTAGAGAGAAGGGACCCTGGAGAGCAGGAGCTGCCGTCAGGAGGTCACTCATGGTTGTGGCCTGAGACGCAGCTCGGCTTTCCCAGACACACCCTGCCCCTCAGCCGACCGGGCCCGTCTTACGCCCCTGCCCCCACCTGCCTCCCCTGCCCTCTCACGCACAGCCACTCACACAGACACTCAGGCTCCAACAAGAGCTCTAATTTAAGAGCCCAAGCACTGATATGTGGGCATTGTAGAACACAGAGATCTGTCATTGTACCCAAAATAAGCCTCACATCTCAGCTGTGGAAATACTTTTGGGCCTCGTCTACCACCAGCCTTTCATCCTACGCAGCAAAACACTCAGAGGCAAGGGGAAGTGACTTGGTCGGAAGAGTGCATTTCTAGAAAACTGGGCGGAGGGCGTTCAGTGTCCTGGGTGGGGCTTCACTGGTCTGTGGCCGAGGCTGGGTGTATCTTGCAGAGTTCATGGTGGATGTTAGCTTCAAGGGATCTTTTATGACGTATGATGTGTTCTGGAGTCATCCGAGTCCGTTTTTTCATACTCATGTGTACATGGTTTTAGATGGTTCTGCCTGTTGATGAGAGCTTGACTGAGGCCTTGGGAATCCGATCCAAATACGCTTCATTGCGAAAAGACACTTTGCTGAAGTCAGGTAAACAGCTTTTTCCGTGGGTACTCCTGCCCATCTTGCGAGTTTCCGCTCGGGCCCGTGGTCTCTTCTAGCTGCTCTGGTGGTCACGGCCATGCATGCCAGTGGCCAGACCTTCCGGGAGGCTGAACTTTGGGTTTAAGCAGAAAACAAAGCAGAGTCCTGGCACGGCTCACCAGAGTGTGTTGCTGGTTGCAGGCGGAGAGTGACCGCTGGGCAACATCACCGTGATGGGCTGGCAGATGGAGGAGAAGTCAGACCAGCGGCCACCCGTGACCCGGGCCCTGGACACCGTCAACGGGCGGGTGAGCACAGCACCTTCTCCTCTCTGGGAGGCTTAGAGGGCCACCCAGCAGACTTGGGCTCTGGGCTCCGGGGAGGGGACAGCAGCACTCCTGCCGGACATGCCTGTGCCCCCGGCACTTCTCTGGTAGAGAGAAGGGACCCTGGAGAGCAGGAGCTGCCGTCAGGAGGTCACTCATGGTTGTGGCCTGAGACGCAGCTCGGCTTTCCCAGACACACCCTGCCCCTCAGCCGACCGGGCCCGTCTTACGCCCCTGCCCCCACCTGCCTCCCCTGCCCTCTCACGCACAGCCACTCACACAGACACTCAGGCTCCAACAAGAGCTCTAATTTAAGAGCCCAAGCACTGATATGTGGGCATTGTAGAACACAGAGATCTGTCATTGTACCCAAAATAAGCCTCACATCTCAGCTGTGGAAATACTTTTGGGCCTCGTCTACCACCAGCCTTTCATCCTACGCAGCAAAACACTCAGAGGCAAGGGGAAGTGACTTGGTCGGAAGAGTGCATTTCTAGAAAACTGGGCGGAGGGCGTTCAGTGTCCTGGGTGGGGCTTCACTGGTCTGTGGCCGAGGCTGGGTGTATCTTGCAGAGTTCATGGTGGATGTTAGCTTCAAGGGATCTTTTATGACGTATGATGTGTTCTGGAGTCATCCGAGTCCGTTTTTTCATACTCATGTGTACATGGTTTTAGATGGTTCTGCCTGTTGATGAGAGCTTGACTGAGGCCTTGGGAATCCGATCCAAATACGCTTCATTGCGAAAAGACACTTTGCTGAAGTCAGGTAAACAGCTTTTTCCGTGGGTACTCCTGCCCATCTTGCGAGTTTCCGCTCGGGCCCGTGGTCTCTTCTAGCTGCTCTGGTGGTCACGGCCATGCATGCCAGTGGCCACCTCTGCATGTCAGCGTGCCGTTCTTTATATCAGCCTATTGAGAACTGGTGACCCTCCGAGGCAGGGGCTCCTCCTTCCTTTCACTGGCTCGATGGCTTGGGCTTAGTGACCAGTGGCTCCCTGCCTGGTCCTGGCACCTTAGAGCCGGTGGCCTGGTCTGGGATGACGAGACTGCATGTCCCAGGGCAGCAGCTTTGAGGCACGGTCATTTGATGGGCTCGGGTTTAAGTGATTTGGTTCCCTGGAGATGGACAGTAAGAAGGCCGAGGGATGATGCCACCATGGGGGCTGGGGAGGGGGCCGGGCTCAGCCCGCGCCCGCTCACCGCAGCCTGCCCCTCCCTGTCCCGCCTCAGTGTTTGGCGGCGCCATCTGCCGCATGTACCGCTTCCCGACCACCGAGGGCAACCACCTGCGGATCCTGGAGCAGATGGCGGAGAGCGTGCTGTCTCTGCACGTGCCCCGGCAGTTTGTGAAGCTCCTGCTGGAGGAGGACGCGGCCAGGTGAGGCCCGGGGCCCCTCCACCCGCCCCTGCCCACCCCAGCCTTCGCTGCGCCCGCCCACAGGGAAGCTCCTGGACAGGGCGGCTGAGCATGGGCATCGGGTGTGTCTGCCCACACCTGGCTCCGGGGCCTGGGCTCGGTTTGCTCATCCATCCTCCACGGTTCCTGTGTGAGGAAGTCCCAGGACAGTGTACCTGACAGCACAGGCTGTGCCAGTGCTGAGCACCGGCTTCCATCCCCACCCCTCAGCATTAGTTTTACTGATTTAATAATAATAAAGTGGTAGGACTTTTTAACTTAAGGTAATTTAGTAGATTTCTAAAAACTTTTATAAAATTACCCACCCCCACCCGCCTCAGAGGAAAAAGTGCATAGAATGTCAAAGAGTTCAAAAAGACTTTTTACAAGAAACCTGCGTCTTAAGATGCTCAACTTTCTGGTCTGTTTCCCAAGAAAAGACCATTTGAGCCATATTTTAGAGTTTTCTCCTGTATTTCTATATATATGCGTGGAGCACTCTTCATCAATGTCAGGGATTAACTGCTGATTTCCTGTAATAAGGATTTTAGGTCTTTCATTCTTTCCCTCCAGTTTGTTCCATTTCCTAAAATGGTTATTCTTTTTTAAAAATCCATTATGTGTATTCATTATTCTGATTATTTGGCTGTTATTTCCTGCTGAGTTAGGAAGTTTATATATCAGTTCTTTTTTTTTTTTCTTGGCCACACTGTATGGCAAGCAAGATCTGACTTCCCCAGCCAGGGATCGAACCCCTGCCCCATGCAGAGGAATGGAGGGATCTTAGCTGCTGAACAGTCAGGGAAGTCCCATAGATTTCAGTTCTTAAACAGCATTCATTTCTGTGGACGTCACAAGTCCTTTCTTTCTTGTTCTCTACTCCCCAGAAGCTGCTACCTCTAGGCAGTTCGTCTCTCACACAAGCACAAGGGACCCAACGGTCTTGGGACCCCTGTTACTGAGCAGCCTCATGGCAGGCTTGTGGACAGCTTTCTGTTTGTAACTCTGCTCCCAGGAGGACAGAAAGCCTGACACCTCCCAGAACCCGGGAGGCAGTGACGGACCCTGGATGAGGGCAGGGAGAGGGGAGAGGGCCCATAGCCATTGCCCTCAGGCTGCAGTCCTCTTGCGCTCTGGGAGGGACGGACTCAGATGAACTGCCCCTTTCCCCGCTGTGGCCTGTGGACATGTGCGCAGTCATAGGGGCCATGGCAGAGCCACACCCCACTCCACTCCTTCACTGAATATTCCCGGAACATCTGACTGAAGTTCCTGTGAAAAGCTTGTCTGAGCAGTTTCCTTGTGGCCAGTGGTGCACCTTTCTTATGGTGGCTCCTGGAGCCGTCTGCCACGCCACCTGCTTCTGACCCTCCAGATCGGCAGGGCCTTTCTGGGCGTCCAGGATGTGTGCACGTCCATTCATCCTCCTACTTGCTTAGGACTCCTAGGCCTCTGCTGGGAGGGAGCCGGCACCGTGGCCTGACGCGTGTGTCTTGCCTGCAGAGTGTGTGAGCTGGAGGAGCTGGGGGAGCTGTCCCCGTGCTGGGAGAGCCTCCGGCGCCAGATCGTCACTCAGTACCAGACCATCATCCTCACCTACCAGGAGAACCTGACCGACCTCCACCAGTACAAAGGTGGGTGCCCACTCTTGTCCCCGCCACGGCTTGTCCACTCACTTTTCCCAGATAGAAATCTGGAACCTAGGGTTACTCATATATTCCCACTGTGACAGACACCCGGATGGAGTTTTAAAAATAGATTGCTGTTTAGGTGTAAGCTGTGTCAAATATGGAGGTTTTCAATCCTAATTAAGACAGTAAATGTGTGAATTGTATTGAAAGTTGCTTCCATGGTGTCATCTGCCAGAGCAAACCACTGCAGGATGAAATTTAGGAGAAACAGGGCCCCAGGCTGTTGTCAGTTCATGTTATGGCTTTGTCTTGGTCCGGTATCAGTGCAGTGACCAAAAAGGGTGTAGGCGCCTGCCTTGAGGCCAGGCAAGTCAGGGTTTTCTAGATTTCTTAGTTTAACTATTTGGTGGTCCTCACAGTGACATACAGGCTTCCCAGATGGCATCAGTGGTAAAGAATCAACCTGCCAACACAGGCGGCAGACCCTGGGTCAGGAAGATCCCCTGGAGGAGGGCATGACCCCCCACTCCAGTATTCTTGCCTGGAAAACCCCGTGGACAGAGGAACCATGGGCTACAGTCCATGGGATCACAAAGAGTCGAACACGACTGAACACACATACGTGTATTGGCAAGTTGTCTGAGTGAATCTCTCCATTTTAAGGCTTAAAAGAGACAGTGAAATAGAGACACATCTTCTCTGCCTAAAAGATGCCACTTAATTCAAAACATGTTCAAATAGATTTAGAAGAAGATACTTACTTTACTCCCTTTGATTCCAAATAGGATGACTTTGGTTTTCTGTTACTTTATTTTCTATCTTCAGGATGATTTCCTTTGAAACATCCTTTTTCCCCTGAACGGGCGTCCAGGATGTGTGCACGTCCATTCATCCTCCTACTTGCTTAGGACTCCTAGGCCTCTGCTGGGAGGGAGCCGGCACCGTGGCCTGACGCTGTGTCTTGCCTGCAGAGTGTGTGAGCTGGAGGAGCTGGGGGAGCTGTCCCCGTGCTGGGAGAGCCTCCGGCGCCAGATCGTCACTCAGTACCAGACCATCATCCTCACCTACCAGGAGAACCTGACCGACCTCCACCAGTACAAAGGTGGGTGCCCACTCTTGTCCCCGCCACGGCTTGTCCACTCACTTTTCCCAGATAGAAATCTGGAACCTAGGGTTACTCATATATTCCCACTGTGACAGACACCCGGATGGAGTTTTAAAAATAGATTGCTGTTTAGGTGTAAGCTGTGTCAAATATGGAGGTTTTCAATCCTAATTAAGACAGTAAATGTGTGAATTGTATTGAAAGTTGCTTCCATGGTGTCATCTGCCAGAGCAAACCACTGCAGGATGAAATTTAGGAGAAACAGGGCCCCAGGCTGTTGTCATTTCATGTTATGGCTTTGTCTTGGTCCGGTATCAGTGCAGTGACCAAAAGGATGTAGGCGCCTGCCTTGAGGCCAGGCAAGTCAGGGTTTTCTAGATTTCTTAGTTTAACTATTTGGTGGTCCTCACAGTGACATACAGGCTTCCCAGATGGCATCAGTGGTAAAGAATCAACCTGCCAACACAGGCGGCAGACCCTGGGTCAGGAAGATCCCCTGGAGGAGGGCATGACCCCCCACTCCAGTATTCTTGCCTGGAAAACCCCGTGGACAGAGGAACCATGGGCTACAGTCCATGGGATCACAAAGAGTCGAACACGACTGAACACACATACGTGTATTGGCAAGTTGTCTGAGTGAATCTCTCCATTTTAAGGCTTAAAAGAGACAGTGAAATAGAGACACATCTTCTCTGCCTAAAAGATGCCACTTAATTCAAAACATGTTCAAATAGATTTAGAAGAAGATACTTACTTTACTCCCTTTTGATTCCAAATAGGATGACTTTGGTTTTCTGTTACTTTATTTTCTATCTTCAGGTTCTTCCCTCCTTCCCCTCTTTATAGTGGAATTTCCGGTTTTAAGGAAAAGCATAAGCCCTAATGTAGTTTTGACCCAGAACATAGGAACCTGTCCATGAACTTGGCTGAGAAGAAGCCAGGTCACAGGAATGACAAGGTGATGGTGCCCTGGGTTTGGTTTGTATCTGAAGAAAGGATCAAAGTGTGTTTCTAAGAGGAGTGGCAGTGTTTGCCTGGAGGCACCTAGGGACCTGCTTGTGCTGGTTGCTCGTTACCTGGGAAAGTCTGAAACCCACACGCGTGGGTGTTGCTAGAGTAGACCTGAGATGTCAGTGTGTGTCTAAGTCCCCTGGGAGTCTTGTTAACAGCAGATCTGGGGGTCTGCGTTTGTAACAGGCTCCCAGGAAGCCGGTGCTGCTGGTCTGTGGGCCACCCCGTCAGTAGCTGGACAGCAGTCTCCTGGGGCAAAACGCAGAGCAGTCGGTGGCTGGTCTGCACTTCCTACACTGGCAAAATAAACATGCCTTTTTTCACTAAATGTAATGTTTTTTCTCCTCATTGTCAGTGTAATTTATAATCCCTTTCTCTTCTCAGCATGTAGTTCTTCACTTAGTGAAGTATTCCAGTTACAGAAATAAGATTGTGCCTATCTTGCTAGAAAACACGGTCCACAGTTCTGAGCCACCCAGGGTATGTGTGAGGACGTGGTAGTGTGTGATCTGGGGCCAGGACCGGGGCTGTGTGGCGTTTACTTGTCTTGGTCCACCTGGGGAGACAGCAGGCCTTCTTAGCCCTTTTCAGGATGGAGACGCGTCGCTGCCATTGTGCAGTTTCTTAGGTCTTGGCTGCTGGCGGGCTCCGCAGTGGGAACAGGCACTCCCTGGTTCCGGCCCCCTGCTTTCTGTAGCTCACTCTGTGCTGCACAGTCCCGTACCTGAGTCAGGCCTCTTGGCCGAGAGCTGGTGTGGGCAGGCCTGGCGTCTGATCCTCAGCCTCAGAGGGTGGCTCTGCCTGCCTCCACCCACCACGTAGGACCCTCAACCAGACTCCTGGCTGGGAGCCTCACTCCCTCATTGTTTCACACCCCCTGCCTCTGGGGAAGGAAATGCGCTTGTGAGCAGCTCGTAATTTCCAAGGCCTCTGCCGACAGGTAACTGCTTACCCACAGCAGCATCCTCACAGAGTCCCTTCTCTGCCTGCTCTTCTGACCGTCTCTGTCTTCTCCCCTTCTGTTCCTTAGGTCCCTCGTTCAAAGCAAGCAGTTTGAAAGCAGATAAAAAGCTGGAATTTGTTCCCACAAACTTACACATACAGAGGATGCGAGTTCAGGACGATGGAGGAGCAGGTAGCTGTCTCGCTGAATCACACGCCACTTCTGTCCCCGCGAGCGCTTGGTCCCTGAGCTGCCTCGCGTCTGCCCTGTGAGCCCTGCTGCTGGCGCTGGGCTGAGAGCAGAGCACAGGGCCTCCATGGCCTCTGTGAAGAGCCCCAGCCCCTTCCTCTCACTTGTCCTCCCTCCAGCTTCCCTTTCGTTTCTCGGCAGAGGATGACCCATGGGTCTGTCTCCTGAGGCAGCGATGCAGGCTGAGGGCTGTGGGTGGCCCTGCCCTGTGAGGCCCCGCCCCGAGGCACGCGGGACTCTGAACCAAGATGATGGGGCTGGGCTCCAGAGGCCCTCGGGCAACCTGGCTAGTGGGACAGAGGGTGCCACAGGCTGGAGCTGGGCTGGTGGACCCCAGGGCGGCGTGGATATCCCTGTAGCCGGCTTGTCCACAGGCCCAAGCCTAGAGTAATGGAGGGGCGCTTTCTGTCATTCAGATCAGAACTATGACATCGTCACCATTGGAGCGCCAGCCGCACACTGCCAGGGCTTCAAGTCAGGAGGTCTCCGCAAAAAGCTGCACAAGTTTGAAGAGACCAAGAAACAGTAAGTTCTTGGAGGGGTCTGTCCTCCTTGTTCTGCTGTCTCATGCTTCGCAGATTAAAAAAGGTCACGAGGACCGCAGAAACATCCAGCATCCGATCGGCCTTTGAGGGTGTGGGGAGTTGCCTGAGGACCCTGTGCTGCTCTGTGTGCGTGACCCAGCTGGTGGTGACCAGCGCCCATGGGCCTGTCCCTGCAAAACACAGCCAACTGAGACCCTGCCCCTGGCAGCAGCCCTCCCGGACTCGGTGGGTCAGCTGCCCTTGAGAGCCCCCAAGAGACCTGGTTTCCTGGTGGTAGCAGTCAAGGGTTTCCAGGATCAGAAAGGTTCCAGGGGCTGCAGGGAATGGTGACCAACCAGGAAACTGCTGGGTGGGTGAGGCTGGGGCGGGCCTTGCTGGACACGTGTCAAGGGGTGGGGCCTTGGGGCTAGAGCCAAGGGCAAGAGGGTGGGGTGGGCAGCGAGCCGGCGGTGATCCCCTGAGCTGGCGAGGCAGAGCTGGCAGGTCAGGACCCAGCCCCAGAGCGGATAGGTCCATACCAAAGCTTGGAGCATGCTGGAAAGAGGGTGCAGGGGGCCGCTACAGGGCAGGGGTGACAGGGAGAGAGTGCTAGGACACTGGGTGGCATTCATAATCCCCTCTGAAAGTCACTCAGACTACCTCAACCAGAGGGCGCAGGTGTAGGAAGCAGATGGGATGGTGTAGCTGATACTGGGGCTCGTCCGACTGGGCGGTGGAGGAGGAGCAGGACCGAGACAGGCTGGCCTCAGGCTGGAAGGAGAGATGAAGGCTAACGAGGAGAGACGGTGGAGGACACTGACGGGGTGAAGCTCTGGAGGAGACGGGGAGCAGGACTGTGCAGTGATCCTGAAAGGGCTGGGAGGAGGAGGTGGAGCTGCAGAGAAGGAAGAAGCAGGGGCTGCAGCGGAGCAGCCTGCATGGAATGTGGGGTTGAGGGACCAAAGCAGAGCACCTTGAGGGCCCTGAGGCCCAGACCACAAGCCTTGG
This sequence comes from Tragulus kanchil, assembly GCA_022376925.1. Classification (NCBI taxonomy): domain Eukaryota; kingdom Metazoa; phylum Chordata; class Mammalia; order Artiodactyla; family Tragulidae; genus Tragulus; species Tragulus kanchil. The sequence continues at coordinate 98,253,975 of JAIOJX010000029.1, forward strand.
GAGGACCTGCGGGGCAGTCGGCTGAGGCCCAGCAACCGAGTACACACACAGTGCTGGCTGGAGCCGCAGGCCAAGCCTGGCTCTGTGTCCTGGGTGGGCATCAGGACAGGGCTTGAGCAAGCTGACATTGGACTACACGGGCTGGAGAGAAAGGTCAGGTGCAGAGGTCTGTGGGTTAGGGGTTGAGCAGGCAGGCAGAGAACACTCGGGAAGTCAGGGTTCAGAGCTGTCTGCAGGGTGGGGGGTGAAAAGGGAGTTCGAGCCTCATATTGGGAAGTCTCTGGAACGCCCCCATTCCCTCCAGTGCAGTCTCCTTGACCCTGATCTGTCCCCACCAAGGGCTCCACCCTGCACAGACACACCAGACCGGCAGACCCACCTGGGAATTAGGCCAAAGACTGCTTCCTTTGCCACCGCCGCTCTGCACAGCCAGCCACGTGTCTGTCGCTGCACTGCATGTGGCCGTGTGGAGGTGTGAGCGTGTGATTCGAGGCTGGCGTGGGGTCCTGGAGGAGGGAGCCAGTCAGGGGGCCGACCCTGTCCCAGGAAGGTCAGGGTGTTGATGCCTTGTTATCCTGCATGTTAACTTCAGACCTCTTATTCGCTAAATGCTTCTGTAATATTTTTGAAATATATAATAGAATATACATTTTTATTTCTTTTCCTACTAATACCGTAAATCCACCTGCAGGAATGGTGTGCCCCACGGGCAAGAGCAGTCCTCTCAGCTCAGACGTAACCCATCCAGGCGGGGGGCGTCTCCCAGGGGCTTGAGCACCTGGCAGATGCTGCTCTGACCACTCAGCATGCTGGGCTCCTAGGTTTAATTGTCCCTGTAGTACTGACCTCCATAAGTGCTCCCCAGAGTTTGGCCAGAGAGAACCTGGTTTTTACGTTTTTTGTTTTGCATTTGTCGTTTGCTAACAGGCTGCTAATATTTCATCTTGGTTCTTTTCTTTAGCAGTTTTGAGGAGTGTTGGTGAGTTTTCTGTTTGTGACGAGTGTGCGTTGGGTCTTGCTCTTGTGCAGAGAAAGCCTGTCCCCTCCATGAGGTGCTGGCCTGCTGCGCGCCCGCGGGCTCCTAGCTGTAGCCTTGTAGACAGAACTCTCTCCTTCCAACTGCAATGTTCTGTGATAATGAATAGCCTGTCTCCAGTCCACTGTTTCAAACCTTTCAGTCTGGCTGTGTCACTTGGAGTGAAGCCCCAGTTGTGTCTCTTCATGTCAAGGAGGCGCCTCGGCCAGGCAGGTCCCTGGTGCTGAGGTTTCAAGTCAGTACACTCGGGAAGTCGGGTTCAGGCTCTCATGGGGGTGAAAAGAGTTCGAGCCTCATATTGGGAAGTCTCTGGAACGCCCCCATTCCCTCCAGTGCAGTCTCCTTGACCCTGATCTGTCCCCACCAAGGGCTCCACCCTGCACAGACACACCAGACCGGCAGACCCACCTGGGAATTAGGCCAAAGACTGCTTCCTTTGCCACCGCCGCTCTGCACAGCCAGCCACGTGTCTGTCGCTGCACTGCATGTGGCCGTGTGGAGGTGTGAGCGTGTGATTCGAGGCTGGCGTGGGGTCCTGGAGGAGGGAGCCAGTCAGGGGGCCGACCCTGTCCCAGGAAGGTCAGGGTGTTGATGCCTTGTTATCCTGCATGTTAACTTCAGACCTCTTATTCGCTAAATGCTTCTGTAATATTTTTGAAATATATAATAGAATATACATTTTTATTTCTTTTCCTACTAATACCGTAAATCCACCTGCAGGAATGGTGTGCCCCACGGGCAAGAGCAGTCCTCTCAGCTCAGACGTAACCCACCCAGGCGGGGGGCGTCTCCCAGGGGCTTGAGCACCTGGCAGATGCTGCTCTGACCACTCAGCATGCTGGGCTCCTAGGTTTAATTGTCCCTGTAGTACTGACCTCCATAAGTGCTCCCCAGAGTTTGGCCAGAGAGAACCTGGTTTTTACGTTTTTTGTTTTGCATTTGTCGTTTGCTAACAGGCTGCTAATATTTCATCTTGGTTCTTTTCTTTAGCAGTTTTGAGGAGTGTTGGTGAGTTTTCTGTTTGTGACGAGTGTGCGTTGGGTCTTGCTCTTGTGCAGAGAAAGCCTGTCCCCTCCATGAGGTGCTGGCCTGCTGCGCGCCCGCGGGCTCCTAGCTGTAGCCTTGTAGACAGAACTCTCTCCTTCCAACTGCAATGTTCTGTGATAATGAATAGCCTGTCTCCAGTCCACTGTTTCAAATCCTTTCAGTCTGGCTGTGTCACTTGGAGTGAAGCCCCAGTTGTGTCTCTTCATGTCAAGGAGGCGCCTCGGCCAGGCAGGTCCCTGGTGCTGAGGTTTCAAGTCAGTACACTGGTGTGTTCTGGAGTCCCTTCCTGGCTTCTTTTCCTAGAATCTAAGGCTTTTCCATTTTCACCTTCCCTTCACCTCTTGCAGAAATGAAGCCTACTTACTTTTTTTTGTTTTTGGCCATGCCTTGTAGTATGTAGGACCTTAGTTCTCCGACCAGGGATAAAACTCCTGCCCCCTTGCCATAGAAGCGCAGTGTCTTAACCAGCAGACCAGCAGGGAAGTCCTCAGCTTGTATTTTTATATTTAATAGTTGAAAGAGATTTACAAAACAATGTTACTAGGGTTGGTTTTACCCTTGGAGGGCAAACCAAGAATTAATATAACCAGGTGACTTTTTCCACTAAAGAATAAGATGGCAGCTAGAACCATGGTGCCTGCTGACTGGGGTCCCCACTGCTGCTCCGGGCCTCACCAGGTTCACCCAGAGCACTAGCCCAGGCCAGGGGCTTGGCACTGGGACTCGGGAGGCACCGCCGCCTCAGAACCACTGCCTTCAAGGAGCTGGAGTGGCTTGGGCCGTAGCCAGGCAGTCCAGGGTGCCATGGGGACATCACTTCCTTCTCAGCCAGCGAGGGTCCACAGCTGCCCCATTTTTAGCTTTTGGTTGGGCTCCCATGCTCATGTGTTCACAGTCATCTGTGAGTAGCAAGCACCTCTTTGAGGGGTGTCTTTTCTCACTCCCACGCGTCTCCCCTCCGTGAGCCCTAGGTTACTAACAGGACCTTTGAGCACACTTGGTGAGCGGTGCTTGCCTCTGGCTTGTGAGAGACTTTGTATTTGCTGAAATGAACACACCATTCCACAGAAGCGTGTGCATGAAGCACATGTTATATGCTGTCTAAAGACTGGGGCCTGGGAAGAAGAGCTTAAAAATCCTGTCCTGAGACTCAATTGTGTTGAGTGGCCGCTATTCATTGGGCAGTGATTGCAGGTTGGAAAGCAGCGTGTGCACCTTGGGCTGTGCAGGCCTGACCGTGGCCTGCTGCATGGGCTTCCGGCAACTCCATCGTTTCTCACTGTGGTGTCTGGGCTTTTTCTGGGAGGGGGACCCCAGGTCCCTGGTGCTGAGGTTTCAAGTCAGTACACTGGTGTGTTCTGGAGGCGGTTCCTGGCTTCTTTTCCTAGAATCTATGGCTTTTCCTTTTTCACCTTCCCTTCACTTCTTGCAGACATTCAGCCTACTTACTTTTTTTTGTTTTTGGCCATGCCTTGTAGTATGTAGGACCTTAGTTCTCCGACCAGGGATAAAACTCCTGCCCCCTTGCCATAGAAGCGCAGTGTCTTAACCAGCAGACCAGCAGGGAAGTCCTCAGCTTGTATTTTTATATTTAATAGTTGAAAGAGATTTACAAAACAATGTTACTAGGGTTGGTTTTACCCTTGGAGGGCAAACCAAGAATTAATATAACCAGGTGACTTTTTCCACTAAAGAATAAGATGGCAGCTAGAACCATGGTGCCTGCTGACTGGGGTCCCCACTGCTGTTCCGGGCCTCACCAGGTTCACCCAGAGCACTAGCCCAGGCCAGGGGCTTGGCACTGGGACTCGGGAGGCACCCGCCGCCCTCAGAACCACTGCCTTCAAGGAGCTGGAGTGGCTTGGGCCGTAGCCAGGCAGTCCAGGGTGCCATGGGGACATCACTTCCTTCTCAGCCAGCGAGGGTCCACAGCTGCCCCATTTTTAGCTTTTGGTTGGGCTCCCATGCTCATGTGTTCACAGTCATCTGTAAGTAGCAAGCACCTCTTTGAGGGGTGTCTTTTCTCACTCCCACCGCGTCTCCCCTCCGTGAGCCCTAGGTTACTAACAGGACCTTTGAGCACACTTGGTGAGCGGTGCTTGCCTCTGGCTTGTGAGAGACTTTGTATTTGCTGAAATGAACACACCATTCCACAGAAGCGTGTGCATGAAGCACATGTTATATGCTGTCTAAAGACTGGGGCCTGGGAAGAAGAGCTTAAAAATCCTGTCCTGAGACTCAATTGTGTTGAGTGGCCGCTATTCATTGGGCAGTGATTGCAGGTTGGAAAGCAGCGTGTGCACCTTGGGCTGTGCAGGCCTGACCGTGGCCTGCTGCATGGGCTTCCGGCAACTCCATCGTTTCTCACTGTGGTGTCTGGGCTTGGGGCATTGTTTGTTCTGGGGTGCTTCAGTTTTTGTTTGTGCATGTTGACCCCCTAGTGTGTCAGGCGACAGCGCAGGGCAGTTTCTTTCCGGGTTACCCTGGAAAGAGCCCAGCACGGAAAGAGCTCAGAGCTGATCACAGCTTCAGAGAGCTCAGCTTCATCTCCTGGGGCAGTGGTGGAGGGTGTGGTCCTCCACCGTCTCCCTCTTCCCCCGGAGTCAAAGGGCGGCTCTTTGAGGGCACCCGAAAGGGTTCCTCATTCCATGAAGGATGAGCACTTTATGCCTCTTTCCCTGCTCCCCTCACTTCCTCAGGGGGTCTGAAAAACAAGCTTATAATACAGGGTTGATTTGGCATTTAGCCAAGAGACATGCAGTGTACGTCCCATCTAGAAGGTGCCAGCGTGGAGCTGGTTCCCCAGAGGCTGCTGCTGGTGCCAGGCCATGGTGGGGCTGTAGCTTTGAGGTCAGATCCCAGGAGGCACACGCTGCTCAGTGGCAAGGAGAGGGGAAGGGCCAGTTTTCAAAGCCACTGAGGCTCAGCACATTCTCCATGCCCGCTGTGTCCGAAGGAACATTATTTTTCAAGCAGGGGAGTCCCAGAGCAGGGGAGAAGGGACGGAAGCCCAGTTTCCTGGGGACTTGCTGGGGGGGTATACACATAAGGGAGGGTGTGGGCTATTCCCAGCAAGTTCCGAGTCCTGATTGGCCAAATGAGAAACCAGGTTTATTTTGGCAAAGACAAGCCCCCACTGCAGTCTCCCTTTAATCCCCTCGGGTGCTGGCCAAGCCCAGGTCTCCACTCATACCGCTTAGAAGCTGATGAAAGAGGTTCTTCAGTGGAAGATGACGAACATTCAGATAACTACTGGGCTCAGTATCTAGTCACACGTGTATAAACACAGTAGAAAGACAGATTACATGGGAGTATAGGTGAAAGGCTAATTGTATGTGAACATCTCAAGCCTCTACCAAGTAGATGGGATAGGTCTCCCTAGGTTCTCTTTTGCCCGTCAACAATGAGCCTCGCCTAGGAGAACACCCCTGAGGAACAGAGTGCTTCACCTCGTGGTGGGTGTGGGCTGGGGGTGGGAGGGTGTCACCGGCCTCGTCAGCTTGCAGGAGCCGCTTAGCGTCTGCCGTGGTCCTTTCCAGCACGTCGTCCAGCTGCCAGTCCATCATCTATATACCACAGGATGTCGTCAGAGCCAAGGAGATCATCGCCCAGATCAACACCCTGAAGACCCAAGTGAGTTACTATGCAGAGCGGCTCTCGAGGGCAGCAAAGGACAGGTCTGCCACTGGCCTGGAAAGAACACTTGCTATCTTGGCTGACAAGGTAGGAGGGACTCCCCTGCTGTGGAAGTTGGGGTGGGGTGGGTGGGTCCCTCGGGTTTTGGAAAACCCCTGGGCACCTCACTGTGCTGAGAGCTTTTCATACAAATGGTGCCATTGGGATGATCTTAAGGTTTGCCTTCAGATCCAGTTCTCACACAGGCCCCGGGAGGAGGCTTGTGACGGTCACAGAGCATGATGGGGCAGGCTAGTGACAGAGCCTAGGGCTCAAGACCCTCAGTAGTGGCTTCATGCCCTCAGCTTTGCCCAGGGTCTTGTTGAAGTCAGGATGGTCCCTTGGCCTCCTTAGTAACGGCCTGCTCAGCCCATTCTGTGCTCAGAGGCTGGTGTGTGTCCCTGCAGACCCGGCAGCTGGTCACTGTGTGTGACTGCAAGCTGCTGGCCACATCCATCCACGGGCTCAATGCCGCCCGGCCTGACTACATCGCCTCCAAAGCTTCGCCCACCTCGACCGAGGAGGAGCAGGTGATGCTGAGGAACGACCAGGACACCCTCATGGCCCGGTGGTCGGGCAGGAACAGCCGGTCTTCACTGCAGGTGGACTGGCATGAGGAGGAGTGGGTGAGTCCCCGCCCCGCCCTGCGGCCAGGTGGCCTTGAAAACGGGAGGCCTCGCTCCTCCGCCGGCCTTGGGCCACTCTGGCCCCTGCTCCCAGCCTTTGCTGGCTGTTGGCCCTGCCAGGTCGCATCTTCCTGGAGCTGGGGAACCAAGGACTTGGGGACTGCGCCCTGACGTCGTATCCTGTGTTTGCTTCTGAAGGGTAGGCTTCAGGATGAGGGTCTGTGCCTCTCGGTGTGACATGTCACACAGGAGTGAGCTATCACAGTATCTCTTTCGCTTGTTGTCCTCAGGGAGGGGCACAGAGTTGCCAGCCAGCTCCTCCAGCCCCACCCTGGTGTCCTGGATTCTGTTGCGTTTCTGGAGCACCGCCATCTTAAATGATCAGCAGCTCTCACCCAGGGAACCTCGGTCTCTGTGACACTTGTGCGAGGTCTGTGGTGGGGAGGAGGACGAGGCTGCCCTTCTGCCCACCCTGGCCTCCAGGACAGCGGCAGCAGATACTCCCCGGTTAACAAACAGGGCACTGATTTCTTTGGAAAAGCAGATGTACCTTCAGTGGGAGCTGTAAATTAACCCTGGGCACCTCACTGTGCTGAGAGCTTTTCATACAAATGGTGCCATTGGGATGATCTTAAGGTTTGCCTTCAGATCCAGTTCTCACACAGGCCCCGGGAGGAGGCTTGTGACGGTCACAGAGCATGATGGGGCAGGCTAGTGACAGAGCCTAGGGCTCAAGACCCTCAGTAGTGGCTTCATGCCCTCAGCTTTGCCCAGGGTCTTGTTGAAGTCAGGATGGTCCCTTGGCCTCCTTAGTAACGGCCTGCTCAGCCCATTCTGTGCTCAGAGGCTGGTGTGTGTCCCTGCAGACCCGGCAGCTGGTCACTGTGTGTGACTGCAAGCTGCTGGCCACATCCATCCACGGGCTCAATGCCGCCCGGCCTGACTACATCGCCTCCAAAGCTTCGCCCACCTCGACCGAGGAGGAGCAGGTGATGCTGAGGAACGACCAGGACACCCTCATGGCCCGGTGGTCGGGCAGGAACAGCCGGTCTTCACTGCAGGTGGACTGGCATGAGGAGGAGTGGGTGAGTCCCCGCCCCGCCCTGCGGCCAGGTGGCCTTGAAAACGGGAGGCCTCGCTCCTCCGCCGGCCTTGGGCCACTCTGGCCCCTGCTCCCAGCCTTTGCTGGCTGTTGGCCCTGCCAGGTCGCATCTTCCTGGAGCTGGGGAACCAAGGACTTGGGGACTGCGCCCTGACGTCGTATCCTGTGTTTGCTTCTGAAGGGTAGGCTTCAGGATGAGGGTCTGTGCCTCTCGGTGTGACATGTCACACAGGAGTGAGCTATCACAGTATCTCTTTCGCTTGTTGTCCTCAGGGAGGGGCACAGAGTTGCCAGCCAGCTCCTCCAGCCCCACCCTGGTGTCCTGGATTCTGTTGCGTTTCTGGAGCACCGCCATCTTAAATGATCAGCAGCTCTCACCCAGGGAACCTCGGTCTCTGTGACACTTGTGCGAGGTCTGTGGTGGGGGAGGAGAGGACGAGGCTGCCCCTTCTGCCCACCCTGGCCTCCAGGACAGCGGCGAGCAGATACTCCCCCGGTTAACAAACAGGGCACTGATTTTTCTTTGGAAAAGCAGATGTACCTTCAGTGGGGAGCTGTAAATTATCTCACTGTTGCTAACCTGCAGGCTTTCCTGAGCCCAGCACCTTGGTGGGGACAGAGTTAGGGTGGCATGGCTGGTGCTCTGTCCCACCCGGGTGCTGACCCCTGCCCCTTGGTCTGAAGGAGAAGGTGTGGCTGAACGTGGACAAGAGCCTGGAGTGCATCATCCAGCGGGTGGACAAGCTGCTGCAACGGGAGCGCCTGCAGGGCGAGGGCTGTGAAGACGGCCTCCCGGGTGCTGGCAGCGGCTCTGGCCGGAAAGGTAACCGGGGCAGCCAGGCCTACTGGATCCGACCGGAGGACGCCCCCTGCTCGCCGTGCCCCTCCGCTGCATGCTGCCCTCCCCCGGCCACACCCACACGTGCGTATGCTGCCTACTCGCCACACACTGTCCGTCTGTCCACGCGTCTCCAACTCCATGCCCCACGCAGACTGCAGGGAGGCCTCTCAGCAGAGTGGGCGTCGCAGTGCTCAGATAGGGGGTGGGCCGTGGTGGCCGTGTATGTGTTGAAGGGTCACCCTTGGTCCTCCTGGGTCACCCTGCCGTGTCTGGGAGGGCCAAGCTCTTGGGCGCTTCTGGTTGGTCACCCACCTGGGAACTCGGAGGAAACCAGACGGTAGATGAGGTGGCCTGCTGCCTCAGGGCTGCAGGAAAAGGCGCAGGGCTGAGAGCTGGTGGTCCGTCAGTGTGTGCATCTCTCGAGGCTGCTGGGTGTTCCTGGGCGCACTCTGATCCTCGCAGAGCGTGCTGCCCTGGGCCGTGCTAGTGACTCAGCCAGGCGGGGCCCCCTCCGGTGCCTCCTAGCTGGGGGCCCAGTGGGGCTCTCTGTTTGGCACCATCTCCAAGGCGGGTCTCTTAGTGGATGGAGCCCGGAGCGGCTCACTTCATGAATAGCCCGCTGTCTGCCCAGACAGAGCATAACCTGACCCTCTGCCCTGCTGGCCCCTAAAGCTGGGGGCCACATGCTTTCTGAACCCTTGGGTCCTTGGTCGCTGCAGCTCTGGCCTTTCCTGAGAGCTGGCAGGGCTGTGGGCCGGGCAGCTCAGACCAGCACCGCCACCTCCTCGCTCCCCTTTGGGAGTGTCACGTGGTGGGAAGCAAGACCCGGATGGGCCAGGGATGGGCCTCCTGGGGCAGCAGGACTTGCTTCTGAAGCAGACAGCCTTCCTTCAGGGCAGTCGGGCTCCCTCGGAGCCTTGTGGTTTGTCAGACGCCCTCTCCTCTCCAGCCCTCCTGCAGTCTGTCCCCAGGCCGCTCTCTCGTGAGCCTGTGTCTCCAGTGTCCCGTCCTCCACCAGCCATCTGTGAGGGGTTCGGCTTCCGGTCCCCAGACTTGTGTTTGGTTCATGAAGCGGTCTTGTTGTTCATGTTCTCATTTCTTACCGTAAATTGTGTTGCTTTTAACAATCTTCTGAAAGTCCATTGCTCATGTCTCTTTAGTATTGTCCTGCTTGCAACTGAAACATTTTTCTGCAGTTACAAAAAAAAAGTTACTGATTGGAATTTTAAAAATGCAAGAGATAGTTTGTTTATTCAGGTATGCTGTTGTAATCATAGATGAAATGTCCTGTTTCTGTAGGCACATCCTGTGTTGCTCAAATGTATAGACAACTTTAAGTGCAGTTTTGAGGCGATTTAAGTCCGCATTTATTTATGAGACTAGGGCTTGACTGGTACGTGTGTGCCTGACAGGTCAGCTCTGGTATGCTCATGGGAATAGGAAGCCTTTGAGAGAGAATCTGACTGCTAATCAGCATTCAGAGAACTGTATGAAACCACATGCCTCCAAATTACCTGCCCATGATCCTTAATTTAAAATCTGAGCACAGCAGGGAAGCTGTTCAGACCTGGGTGTGATGAGGAAGATCAGGGAGAACCAAACTGTGAGACATTTGTCTCACTCCGCCTCTTGTCCTCAGGGGCCAGAGCTGGGTTCTGTCATGATTCCCGGTGCCCGTCCCAGTCCCCAGGCCAGTCATTTCGGCCTGATGAGCCGTTTGTGTTCACATCAGTATATTTATTACCTGTGAATAACTTCTGCCTTTTGGAAAGGCTTTATCCATTTTCACTCTGATTCTCCACCCTGCCCTGGGTCCTGTTTTTTTCATCTTTCGTTAGGAAGTCGCCCTGCCTCAGCCTAGCCTGGTGGGTAGGGGTCGCCTGGGGCCAGGGCTCCACCGGACCCACTGACCAGCCCCCACCAGCAGGAGCCACAGAGGCTCCATGGGTCTCCTCCTCTTCCTGGTTTTCTGCCCAAGTGACCCGTCTGCACCCTTCCCCTTCTCCCTCCTTGACTTCCACAACTGTCCACACACATACTCTCCTGCTCTCCTCGTCCCTAGAGAGTCATTTCAACCTTGGACCCACTGGCTCTTGACCCGAGGTCCATGGGTTGCACCCTCGGTCCGCGTGCCCCTGAGAAGATGTGCTAAAGTCTGTGTGTGCACGGAGCAGTGGTGCAGCGTGGTCTGCAGATCTCAAGGGACTCCTTGACCTCAAGTCACCAGAGGAGACCCTGCCCTCTTCCTGTTCCTGAAAGATGGATTTACCCAGTAGGTTTAACCCCAACCCCTTCCTAGGCGTGGTCCGAGTCCAGCTGCTTGGAATCAGTGCAGATCATGAAAACAGGCTTCTGTGGAGATTTGGTGTTTCAAAGCCACAGGGAGGCAGGAGTCTGCATTTTCACTAGGCCTGGGAACTTCTGACTTGAAGCAGACAGATAGATGTTCTGCGTCACACACCCCATGGAGGTTTCCCTCCTTATGAAGCAGACGGTCTCAGGAGGTTTGGTGAAGACACTGAGGTCTTTACCACGTACAGGCCTCTGATTTTGCTCTATTTTTTGTCCTGCTGGCCAGTTTAAGAAATCATGGCCAAACACAATTAAGAGAGTGGGCCTCAAGCACCGCCCTTCTGGACGATCCAGGGGTCAAATCTCCATTCAGCTGGTTCTGGTTGTTCCTGGGGATCTGACTCCTTTCCTATTTCAGGATCCTGAAACGTTCTTGGAGAACAAAGGTTTAGACATAAAATAAGTTCTTATCCCAAACAATCCCTTTTCAGCCTTGTTTAGTATAAGTGGCACACACAGTTAACCAGGAGCATTTTAGAGTTTTTGGAAAGGTTTTTTAATTTCCATTTTCACTCTGATTCTCCACCCTGCCCTGGGTCCTGTTTTTTTCATCTTTCGTTAGGAAGTCGCCCTGCCTCAGCCTAGCCTGGTGGGTAGGGGTCGCCTGGGGCCAGGGCTCCACCGGACCCACTGACCAGCCCCCACCAGCAGGAGCCACAGAGGCTCCATGGGTCTCCTCCTCTTCCTGGTTTTCTGCCCAAGTGACCCGTCTGCACCCTTCCCCTTCTCCCTCCTTGACTTCCACAACTGTCCACACACATACTCTCCTGCTCTCCTCGTCCCTAGAGAGTCATTTCAACCTTGGACCCACTGGCTCTTGACCCGAGGTCCATGGGTTGCACCCTCGGTCCGCGTGCCCCTGAGAAGATGTGCTAAAGTCTGTGTGTGCACGGAGCAGTGGTGCAGCGTGGTCTGCAGATCTCAAGGGACTCCTTGACCTCAAGTCACCAGAGGAGACCCTGCCCTCTTCCTGTTCCTGAAAGATGGATTTACCCAGTAGGTTTAACCCCAACCCCTTCCTAGGCGTGGTCCGAGTCCAGCTGCTTGGAATCAGTGCAGATCATGAAAACAGGCTTCTGTGGAGATTTGGTGTTTCAAAGCCACAGGGAGGCAGGAGTCTGCATTTTCACTAGGCCTGGGAACTTCTGACTTGAAGCAGACAGATAGATGTTCTGCGTCACACACCCCATGGAGGTTTCCCTCCTTATGAAGCAGACGGTCTCAGGAGGTTTGGTGAAGACACTGAGGTCTTTACCACGTACAGGCCTCTGATTTTGCTCTATTTTTTGTCCTGCTGGCCAGTTTAAGAAATCATGGCCAAACACAATTAAGAGAGTGGGCCTCAAGCACCGCCCTTCTGGACGATCCAGGGGTCAAATCTCCATTCAGCTGGTTCTGGTTGTTCCTGGGGATCTGACTCCTTTCCTATTTCAGGATCCTGAAACATTCTTGGAGAACAAAGGTTTAGACATAAAATAAGTTCTTATCCCAAACAATCCCTTTTCAGCCTTGTTTAGTATAAGTGGCACACACAGTTAACCAGGAGCATTTTAGAGTTTTTAAGGGAGAAGTGAAATTGAAGTGAGTACTTCCTGATGCAACTCAGTGTGGGTGAAATCACGTTAAATGTGGTATCTTTGAGAGGCCCGGAGTAGGAGGTGTTCCATGGCAGCCCTCCCCTGAGCATAGAGGCTTTGTGTTCAGTTTACATGGCCAAGATTGGCATGGATGTGTTTGGTATGTGGGCTTCGTGACTGGACCCCAACCTTTTGGGTGACCATGGTTGACCTCTAGCCCGGGCTCCACAGTCCATCAGGGAAGTGGGCCCTGAACTGGATGCTCGATTCGCTGTCAGTCTCTCTCACTACGTATCTGCTTCCTGATGTCATGAGCCGGCATGGGCTCCAGCACAGGCCATGGGATGGATGTGGGGGTGTTATCACATTGTGACCCCCTAACCTGCTCTTCCTGAAGAGCGTGTCATGTTGAAGTGTCAGCAACATGAACGCTGATGCCGGGGCGTCGGGGGTGCACTCCCCGTGGTCCCACTACCTCCGCGGGACCCCTCGGGAAGAGGCGGGCAGGCCCCCAGCCTTTGCTCCGCTCATTGTAGCCAGCTTACTGCCAGCTGCTGCTGCAGCTGCTCTAAGCACTGAGTGGTTGGTGTTTGAACCGTGTGCGCTCCTTAATCATCCATGTCACCTCCATTTCTGTGCAGATTGCAGCCCCCCTCCTGAAGAGTCCAGCCCAGGTACGTGCTTTCCGTTCAAGGTTTCGCAGACATCTTCGTAACACCCAGGTCGTGGCTATAGCTCCGCTGGGTTCTTTGAAGCAGACGGTCTCAGGCGGTTTGGTGAAGACACTGACGTCCTTAACACGTACAGCCCTCTGATGTTGATCTATTCTTTGTCCTGCTGCCCACTCTACGAAATCATGGCCCAAAACAATTCAGCGAGCGGGCCCCAAGCACCGCCCTTCTGGACGATCCAGGGGTCAAATCTCCATTCAGCTGGTTCTGGTTGTTCCTGGGGATCTGACTCCTTTCCTATTTCAGGATCCTGAAACATTCTTGGAGAACAAAGGTTTAGACATAAAATAAGTTCTTATCCCAAACAATCCCTTTTCAGCCTTGTTTAGTATAAGTGGCACACACAGTTAACCAGGAGCATTTTAGATTTTTTAAAGGGGAGAAGTGAAATTGAAGTGAGTACTTCCTGATGCAACTCAGTGTGGGTGAAATCACGTTAAATGTGGTATCTTTGAGAGGCCCGGAGTAGGAGGTGTTCCATGGCAGCCCTCCCCTGAGCATAGAGGCTTTGTGTTCAGTTTACATGGCCAAGATTGGCATGGATGTGTTTGGTATGTGGGCTTCGTGACCGGACCCCAACCTTTTGGGTGACCATGGTTGACCTCTAGCCCGGGCTCCACAGTCCATCAGGGAAGTGGGCCCTGAACTGGATGCTCGATTCGCTGTCAGTCTCTCTCACTACGTATCTGCTTCCTGATGTCATGAGCCGGCATGGGCTCCAGCACAGGCCATGGGATGGATGTGGGGGTGTTATCACATTGTGACCCCCTAACCTGCTCTTCCTGAAGAGCGTGTCATGTTGAAGTGTCAGCAACATGAACGCTGATGCCGGGGCGTCGGGGGTGCACTCCCCGTGGTCCCACTACCTCCGCGGGACCCCTCGGGAAGAGGCGGGCAGGCCCCCAGCCTTTGCTCCGCTCATTGTAGCCAGCTTACTGCCAGCTGCTGCTGCAGCTGCTCTAAGCACTGAGTGGTTGGTGTTTGAACCGTGTGCGCTCCTTAATCATCCATGTCACCTCCATTTCTGTGCAGATTGCAGCCCCCCTCCTGAAGAGTCCAGCCCAGGTACGTGCTTTCCGTTCAAGGTTTCGCAGACATCTTCGTAACACCCAGGTCGTGGCTATAGCTCCGCTCTTAGATGACCTTGTGCTTCCAGAGTCAGGGAAACTACTTCAGGGGTTCCTTCCTTGTGAGGCTGTAGCAGCTGTTCTGAGGTGTGATAAGGGGCCAGGCGGGCCAGGCACCATGGCCGGAAGCAGACTGCCACGTGCGTTTTTCCTGCCCGCTTTCAGATGGTTCACATCCAGGAGTGCAGTGGGAGTCCTCAAGTGTGGGTGGCCTGCTTAAGACAAGTTCATGTTTATAAATGACGCTTCCTGCCATTCCACCCGAGCCTGTGAGCTTCCCGTGGGGGGAAGGCAGGTGAGACGTAGCCCCCCAGATGCTGGGCCTTGTAATCTCGTAGCGCCTCTCTTCTGAGTCTGGCTGCGGCCTCAGACTTCCCGTCAGGCGCTGCTGGGAGCTTCAGGTGGAGTTAGCACCAGAAGTGGACTTTTTTCTGCTGCATTTGCATAGAGAAACCAGTGTTTATGACTCTAGCTCAGGGGTCGGCCAGCCACAGCTCTGAGTGAATCCTGTCCACCTAGACACCGCTTTCCTGGAGGCAGGACATGGCCATTGGTTTACACGGTGTCCATGGCTGCACTAGCCAACCCCAGAGTCGGGCGGTGGCCACAAAGACCCAGGGCCTTCAGAGCCTAAAATATGGACTTTCCATCACTTTAAAGAGGAAATGTGCCGACCCCTGCTCTAGTTCATGTGGAATTTCCTGGATGTGGCTTGTGGTTTTCCCAGAGTGAGCATGAGACCCCCCAGATACGATGTCTGCTTTCCCCACCCTCCCGCAACCTTATAAAGACAGCTACCCAGTCAGTCTGAGGATTACATACCTCTGAGAGCATGAAAACATGACACAGCAGGAAACCCTCACATCTTGGGTGCAGCTGGCTGGGCCTGTGGGTTTCCACACTGCTCCCTCAGCTCTAAGCACTGAGTGGTGGTTTGAACCGTGCGCCCTTAATCATCCATGTCACCTCCATTTCTGTGCAGATTGCAGCCCCCCTCCTGAAGAGTCCAGCCCAGGTACGTGCTTTCCGTTCAAGGTTTCGCAGACATCTTCGTAACACCCAGGTCGTGGCTATAGCTCCGCTCTTAGATGACCTTGTGCTTCCAGAGTCAGGGAAACTACTTCAGGGGTTCCTTCCTTGTGAGGCTGTAGCAGCTGTTCTGAGGTGTGATAAGGGGCCAGGCGGGCCAGGCACCATGGCCGGAAGCAGACTGCCACGTGCGTTTTTCCTGCCCGCTTTCAGATGGTTCACATCCAGGAGTGCAGTGGGAGTCCTCAAGTGTGGGTGGCCTGCTTAAGACAAGTTCATGTTTATAAATGACGCTTCCTGCCATTCCACCCGAGCCTGTGAGCTTCCCGTGGGGGGAAGGCAGGTGAGACGTAGCCCCCCAGATGCTGGGCCTTGTAATCTCGTAGCGCCCTCTCTTCTGAGTCTGGCTGCGGCCTCAGACTTCCCGTCAGGCGCTGCTGGGAGCTTCAGGTGGAGTTAGCACCAGAAGTGGACTTTTTTCTGCTGCATTTGCATAGAGAAACCAGTGTTTATGACTCTAGCTCAGGGGTCGGCCAGCCACAGCTCTGAGTGAATCCTGTCCACCTAGACACCGCTTTCCTGGAGGCAGGACATGGCCATTGGTTTACACGGTGTCCATGGCTGCACTAGCCAACCCCAGAGTCGGGCGGTGGCCACAAAGACCCAGGGCCTTCAGAGCCTAAAATATGGACTTTCCATCACTTTAAAGAGGAAATGTGCCGACCCCTGCTCTAGTTCATGTGGAATTTCCTGGATGTGGCTTGTGGTTTTCCCAGAGTGAGCATGAGACCCCCCAGATACGATGTCTGCTTTCCCCACCCTCCCGCAACCTTATAAAAGACAGCTACCCAGTCAGTCTGAGGATTACATACCTCTGAGAGCATGAAAACATGACACAGCAGGAAACCCTCACATCTTGGGTGCAGCTGGCTGGGCCTGTGGGTTTCCCACACTGCTCCCTCAGCTCTCAGAGCCTCTTCTTACTCCCAGGACTCTGGGCACTCAGCTCTGCTCATGGAGCCCTGTTTGGGGTTAGCTCCTCAGTGGGTCATACACTATCGAGCACCTCATACCACCCAGGTGGCTTTCAGTCCCTCTTTCTCTCCTCCTCAAATCTAGTTTGGCTACGAGCAGATCTCGGGTGCCAGTCCCTGGACTCTCCGGGTCTCTGAGGTCTGGCAGGTGCTCAGGTAGTTAGCTCGGTGTCTCCTTCCCAGCATCCTGCTGGCCTGGGCCTCTGCCTCCTTCCCACCTGCTTCTGGACTCCCAGCCCTGCCCAGCTTGCCCGCATGGCAGGTCAGTGCCCTCATGCTGCACTGTCTCCCCAGGCCCGATGCGGGCACTGACCCAGAAGTGGAGACCAGGAGAGGGAGTGGCGACCTGGGGGCAGGTCGGGTTCTCTCAGCTCTGCACGTCCTGCAGTTTGTGGAGCTGACGGGAGGTCTGGTGGGACCCCAGGCCACACAGACAGCCTGGCTTGTACCTGCTGTTCGTCTCCTGTCAGCTCCGTCAGGTCCAGACGCTCAGGTGGCTCGTCCACCAGTTGACGCCAAGTGGACATGGACGGTCCTCTGCCAAGTGTTCCTTCAGTGTTTCCTACCGTGCTGTGTCGGTCGGAGTTAGAATGCCTACATTCTCTGTCTCCCTGCTTCCTCCCTGCCGGCCACTGTGATGAGAAGAAAACGCACAGAAGCAGGGTTACGTGAAGTAGCATGGTCCTGGGTCAGCCCCCATCAGTGGTGGTATGGGTGGGCAGGGAGACAGGAGCTTGTCCTTCAGAGGAGGCTGCATGGTCGCCGGTGTGTGTTCTCATAGCCAGACTTCCTCAGTGAAGCAGGCTGCGTAAACCCCTCCACCAGCCCTAACGTCCCAGAGACCTGTGCTTAACCAGGTTCTGGTAGAATTAAGTTTTAAATTTCTCTTCATATTGAATCACAGTGTATTATCCCCGACCACTGCTCACTATGTAGTCAGATGTGTGTACAAATGGCAGTTCTTTTGTGTGCCTGGGAAGACACTTAGCCTCTGTGGGGCTGCTCCCTTACTCATATTAGTCATCCTGTCACTGGGGATTGGATGAGAAAACAGTTAAAAAGGGAGGTCTCGGAGGTATTCACTAAGGGCTAGTTGACGCTTGGTTGATGCTCTGCGTGAACTTGAACTGCCCAGACACGGCCAAGCCCTTCTCTGGGAGACTTCAGGCTTACCTCCCACCCAGGGCCACACCTCTACTTTGGGACAAACTCCAGGTGCTTTATTTTTTTAACCATTTTCCCAAAATGACAGTTTTTCAGTGTTTTCTTTTCCCTCTAAGGTAGCAAAACTGAGCCATTCTTATGAATTTTGTTTAAACAAAACACTCTTTTCTTTGGAGACAAACTCCAGGTGCATTTTCCCAGCTTGCCCGCATGGCAGGTCAGTGCCCTCATGCTGCACTGTCTCCCCAGGCCCGATGCGGGCACTGACCCAGAAGTGGAGACCAGGAGAGGAGTGGCGACCTGGGGGCAGGTCGGGTTCTCTCAGCTCTGCACGTCCTGCAGTTTGTGGAGCTGACGGGAGGTCTGGTGGGACCCCAGGCCACACAGACAGCCTGGCTTGTACCTGCTGTTCGTCTCCTGTCAGCTCCGTCAGGTCCAGACGCTCAGGTGGCTCGTCCACCAGTTGACGCCAAGTGGACATGGACGGTCCTCTGCCAAGTGTTCCTCCAGTGTTTCCTACCGTGCTGTGTCGGTCGGAGTTAGAATGCCTACATTCTCTGTCTCCCTACTTCCTCCCTGCCGGCCACTGTGATGAGAAGAAAACGCACAGAAGCAGGGTTACGTGAAGTAGCATGGTCCTGGGTCAGCCCCCATCAGTGGTGGTATGGGTGGGCAGGGAGACAGGAGCTTGTCCTTCAGAGGAGGCTGCATGGTCGCCGGTGTGTGTTCTCATAGCCAGACTTCCTCAGTGAAGCAGGCTGCGTAAACCCCTCCACCAGCCCTAACGTCCCAGAGACCTGTGCTTAACCAGGTTCTGGTAGAATTAAGTTTTAAATTTCTCTTCATATTGAATCACAGTGTATTATCCCCGACCACTGCTCACTATGTAGTCAGATGTGTGTACAAATGGCAGTTCTTTTGTGTGCCTGGGAAGACACTTAGCCTCTGTGGGGCTGCTCCCTTACTCATATTAGTCATCCCGTCACTGGGGATTGGATGAGAAAACAGTTAAAAAGGGAGGTCTCGGAGGTATTCACTAAGGGCTAGTTGACGCTTGGTTGATGCTCTGCGTGAACTTGAACTGCCCAGACACGGCCAAGCCCTTCTCTGGGAGACTTCAGGCTTACCTCCCACCCAGGGCCACACCTCTACTTTGGGACAAACTCCAGGTGCTTTATTTTTTTAACCATTTTCCCAAAATGACAGTTTTTTTCAGTGTTTTCTTTTTCCCTCTAAGGTAGCAAAACTGAGCCATTCTTATGAATTTTGTTTAAACAGAAGTAACACAAAGTCAAAAATTGTTGTATGCAGATAGTCTGCTCAGTGAAATCAGACCATTTGTATATTCTGGTCATTTTCAGGTTAAAATCATAAATCTGCATATTCAGTATGTATATTATCTATTTACAGTAAGTGAAAAAGCGAAGTAAAATTGGCAGCATTTGCTCTGAAAGCATTTACTTCTTAAATGAAGAAGAGTCTCAGTGACTGCCAGCCTCTCCCCAAATGACTGGCCTTTATTGATGGCTGTTGAATATAATCGACATGGATTCAGCTGAGTTCTTCAGAGAATTTAGAGGGAGGAGGAGACGTGGACCTTATCTGCCCCCATTGTCCCATCTTACCAAAGGCCCCCCGGCTGATGGGGTACCTGCCCCCCGCCCACCCACCACCGCTCAGCAGCCGTCTGGGCTGGGACTCACATGTTCTCCCACTTCATCCAGTGTTCTTTGTCACCATGATTTACTCACTTAGACCTTTCTGCTGTAGACTTCTCTAAATTTAAGCCTGCTTGTTTCCATTACACACATAAATCCTCGTGCATGTACAGTGTGCCTTGCATATACACTTAGATCATTTCCAAATGGAAATGGCTTGAAAATCTGTGCTGACCAAGCCCTGAGTTCAGAGAAGTCCTTTTGTAGATTCTAGGGGTTTCTCTAAATCTGTTTCTTGACAAAATGCAGAGCACAGACTGA
Organism: Tragulus kanchil; assembly: GCA_022376925.1. Taxonomy (NCBI): domain Eukaryota; kingdom Metazoa; phylum Chordata; class Mammalia; order Artiodactyla; family Tragulidae; genus Tragulus; species Tragulus kanchil. The sequence continues at coordinate 98,273,295 of JAIOJX010000029.1, forward strand.
GAGGGCGCGGCCATGGCACCCCTTTCTCTCTAAGACTCCATTTATCTGAGACAGAGTTGCCCATCTGGGCGGCTGCCCTGCTCACAAGGCCTGGGGACGGTCCCAAGTGGGATGACGGCCATGGGTGTCCAATGATCTGCACCCCATCCTAGGAGGGCTCCCTGCCTAGGCTGCATGCCCCGTTTCGGGTGGCCTCACCCAGTGGTGTTGAGCCAGCGCCTGTTTCTGGGCTTGGTGGTCTGTTAGAAATAAAACCAACGCGGACATGACTTCTCTCTGCCAATAGTCTTCTAAACAGGAAAGACAAAAAGCCAAGGCCAGAAATACCTTTCACGGCTTTTCTCCCCTGAGTTTCTATTTTTAAAAAAATTGTTTTGGTACAGGGTCAAGATTTCCTTATATTCAAAAAAAAAAAGAGAAAGCACTATGCTACAAATAGATGGCAGGAAGGTGGGGGTGGGGAAGAAAGTGAGCTCTGGGGACAGGGACACTGAAGGCTGAAAACCCGGGAAGCCTCGGGGACGGGTCTGTCCCCAGACCTGACTCGGGGGCCTGAGCCCACTCCTCGAAGATTCGGTGAGGGTGGGTTGGCCTTGCTCTAGAAGCACAGGGCTCCCCGCCCCACTGCTTGGGTCAAGAGAAGCCAGGTGACAGGTCTCCTTGGGGGAGAGTAGGTGGTACTCTGGGAGGGGCTGGCCTCTGCAGACACCATGTGTCCTTGCTGAATCACAACTCCCGGAGCCTTTCTGTCATTGTCCTCTGAAGAAACAGGCATATCTGTGTGTAGAGTCCCCAGCGGTTCAGGAGAGCCGTCGGGTGTCCAGGGCCCTGCGCAGGGCTGATGCTGGGTTTGCCGGAGAAGCTCTAGGCTAGAAGGGCAGAGACTTGGCGCCAATTCTGGGCCTCGAGGAAGGAGACGGGAAGGGCAGGTGGGGTGGCGGGGTGGGGCTGGGGGCTTCTAAGCCCCGCCGCTGGACCGCCCCTCTTGTGCCAGGTGAATGGAGTGAGGCTCTGTACCCCCTGCTGACCACCCTCACCGACTGCGTGGCCATGATGAGCGACAAGGCCAAGAAGGCCATGGTCTTCCTGCTCATGCAGGATAGTGCGCCCACCATCGCCAGCTTCCTGAGCCTGCAGTACCGCCGGGATGTGGTCTTCTGCCAGACGGTACGTTCGTGAGCCCAGAGCTGGACCGGGCCAGGGGAGAGGGGGTGTGGGCCGCGGGAGCTCAGGAGGGGGCACTCCACACTGGCTCCCCAAACCTGCCCCGAGGAGCCTTGGATTGTGCAGGCAGGGCCCCCTTTGTTTTTCCCTGGGAAGGAGACACACAATCTATAAAATGGCTGGTATTAGACCTGCTGGAGCACCACTCTATTCTGGTGTTTTCCGTTTCCCTCCAGAGGAGGCAGAGCTTAAAGGACCACCCCAGTTCAAGGATGCCAGTCATGTGATCAGTACTGGGAGCAGTGGCAGTGGCTCAGTGGGTTCTGTGTGGTTGCCGCCCCCTTGGGCCTGGGGTGCCTGTGCGGGGAGGGGTGTGACAGGAGCCCCCCCCCCCGGGAGACTCTCGAAGGAACTGGTCCCCTTGTGTTCTGCGTCGTGAGCGCCTCAGTTTCCAGCCAGCGCTGGGCTGACTGTGGGCACAGAGAGCCTTTCCTGCGCTGTGGAGAGATCATCCTGGCCTTCCAGAGGCTCTGGCCCAGGAGTGACCCAAAGGTCGGATCAGGAGTTGAACCAAAACCTGACTGACCTCTGGGATTGGTGAGCCTGGGGTGCCCTCCCCATGGCTTCTGTGCTCCCAGCCCCGAGGGCGCAAGGCTGCTGTGGGCAGAGCCGCCTGGGTCCCCCAAGGGCCGGCTGGTGCGAGGTGAGGCACTGTCGGTCCCCACAGCTGACGGCGCTTATCTGCGGCTTCGTCATCAAGCTCAGGAACTGCCTGCACGAGGATGGCTTCCTGCGGCAGCTCTACACCATCGGGCTGCTCGCCCAGTTTGAGAGCCTGCTGAGCACCTACGGTGAGCCCTGGGGCGGCCTCCGCGCCACCCACCTGGCCCCCTCTGTAGTGCATGCTGGGTAAATGTATCCAGATGTCTCCCAAGTATACGACAGAGAACTAGAATCAGTCTTATATAGTTGTATACCCACGCTCCACATGCGCACCCCGCCTCAGTTGCCTTTGTTGGCATTTGTTGCTCATCTTGAGGATCTTTCCAGTTGAAGACACATGACAGTTATTAAAGGAATAGCTTCCTTTGGAACATTCAGGCCATTTTGGAACATCCCATTGTTCTTATTAAAACATCTTTGCACTTTTGTGTGCACTTGTGGCCCATTTTCACACCCACTAAATTATTAGAAGGAAAGTTGCTGGGTCAAAAACTGGAAGTATTTTAAAAATTTGTTGATACTTCCAAATTGTCTTATAAAGGCCCTCTTCTCTTTACCCTCATTTTTTGTTATTTCCTATTAGAAGGTGAAAGTGGGTAATTTTTTAAGTATCTGTTAGTCTTTGGAGTTACAAGATGCTGAAGAAGCACCTAAACAAATTCTTCAGGTGGAAGGTCTGAAGACTGGAAAGATGCAAACGTCTGCAGAGTTCTGAGGCTCCCTTGTGTGCCTCCCCGTCCGCACCTCCTTCGCTAGGAAGGGCTGAGAACACAAAGTCTGGTTGCACTAGCTGCCCTTTCTAACATGGCTGTGGGACTTGCGCAGTGGGGTTCACTCAGGGACAAGTGAGGCGCTTGGAAAGCCTCTCCCACCTCCCCGCCACGTCTCAGCCTCCCTTCCACAGCTGGGCCGATTCCAGGGGCGAACGCAGGTCCCCTCTGCCTGACAGCCCCTCCCTCCCTCTCTGGCCTCCAGGAGAGGAGCTGGCCATGCTGGAGGACATGAGCCTTGGGATCATGGACTTGAGGAACGTGACCTTCAAAGTCACTCAGGCCACTTCTAACGCGTCCACTGACATGCTGCCTGTCATCACAGGAAATCGGTAGGCCTAGCTTTCTGATTCTCAAAGCCAGCGCAGCATCTTCATCTATGTTCATCACAGACGATGTGTGCTTCGTTGTTGCTTTATTCTGTGTCATTCAGCTACAAGCAGAGATCACAGCCCGCAGCACACGTTTCCCAGCCCCGTGCGGGTCGGTGACCAGCAGCCAGGAGGTCACCAAGGCGAGCGGGTCCTCCCACTCCTTGCTCGCCTGTCTCCTGTCTCCCCATTGCAGGCCCGGCCCATCTCTTCCTTTCTGTTTCAGGGACGGCTTTAACGTGCGGGTCCCGCTGCCGGGCCCCCTGTTTGACGCCCTGCCCCGGGAGATCCAGAGCGGGATGCTGCTGCGGGTGCAGCCCGTGCTCTTCAACGTGGGCATCAACGAACAGCAGACGCTGGCCGAGAGGTGCGTTACACACCCACTAAATTATTAGAAGGAAAGTTGCTGGGTCAAAAACTGGAAGTATTTTAAAAATTTGTTGATACTTCCAAATTGTCTTATAAAGGCCCTCTTCTCTTTACCCTCATTTTTTGTTATTTCCTATTAGAAGGTGAAAGTGGGTAATTTTTTAAGTATCTGTTAGTCTTTGGAGTTACAAGATGCTGAAGAAGCACCTAAACAAATTCTTCAGGTGGAAGGTCTGAAGACTGGAAAGATGCAAACGTCTGCAGAGTTCTGAGGCTCCCTTGTGTGCCTCCCCGTCCGCACCTCCTTCGCTAGGAAGGGCTGAGAACACAAAGTCTGGTTGCACTAGCTGCCCTTTCTAACATGGCTGTGGGACTTGCGCAGTGGGGTTCACTCAGGGACAAGTGAGGCGCTTGGAAAGCCTCTCCCACCTCCCCGCCACGTCTCAGCCTCCCTTCCACAGCTGGGCCGATTCCAGGGGCGAACGCAGGTCCCCTCTGCCTGACAGCCCCTCCCTCCCTCTCTGGCCTCCAGGAGAGGAGCTGGCCATGCTGGAGGACATGAGCCTTGGGATCATGGACTTGAGGAACGTGACCTTCAAAGTCACTCAGGCCACTTCTAACGCGTCCACTGACATGCTGCCTGTCATCACAGGAAATCGGTAGGCCTAGCTTTCTGATTCTCAAAGCCAGCGCAGCATCTTCATCTATGTTCATCACAGACGATGTGTGCTTCGTTGTTGCTTTATTCTGTGTCATTCAGCTACAAGCAGAGATCACAGCCCGCAGCACACGTTTCCCAGCCCCGTGCGGGTCGGTGACCAGCAGCCAGGAGGTCACCAAGGCGAGCGGGTCCTCCCACTCCTTGCTCGCCTGTCTCCTGTCTCCCCATTGCAGGCCCGGCCCATCTCTTCCTTTCTGTTTCAGGGACGGCTTTAACGTGCGGGTCCCGCTGCCGGGCCCCCTGTTTGACGCCCTGCCCCGGGAGATCCAGAGCGGGATGCTGCTGCGGGTGCAGCCCGTGCTCTTCAACGTGGGCATCAACGAACAGCAGACGCTGGCCGAGAGGTGCGTTACACTGACCCAGGGCGTGGACTTGGTCCTCTTCAGGCTCCGTGGGCCGTGGCGGACCTCGTCACCCCTCCTTCATGTTCACGTCGGCTGTCTCTGGTGCTGGGACACAGAGATGAGCCAGACGGGGTCTGGGCCTCTGGAGCTGGACGGGGTGCAGGGAGAGGCAGCCGTGAGGCTGGAGATGAGTGCAGGGGTGGGGCGCCAGCACGGTCTGAGAGGATCTGACTGGGGGGTTGGGTCCTGGAAGTGGAAGGAGAAGTTGGTCAAGTGAGGAGGAGGAGGGCCTGGTGTCGCAGGACAAGAAGCCTGAGCAGAGGCAGGTGGGGAGACACTACGTGAGACGGTCCTGGCGGGAGGACAAGGCTGAGGGTGGCAAGGCCAGCATGCCGGGCTGAGAGCCATGCCCTGGTCCTGGAGGCCTGTGCCACGTGAGTTCCTTCAGGGTCCCTGGGCATGGAATCACGTGTGCCAGTGCGTGTGGTGTGGTTGGGTGTGTGTACCACTGATGACCTTCCACTGGTACGTGAGCATCTTTCCTGTTCCATCATCACGTGAGGCGATACTGTAAAGCACCTGCTGGTAAGGAGGTCTGGACTCTGGGACGATTGCCCTCCTCCTGTTGGGCCTCTTGAGCCCCGTGGTCAGTGTTCACTAGGCCTAGGTATACAGCCCTCCCCATGAAGTCAGAGGCCTCTTAGAGGGCTAGGACATGATCGATTCACATTGGCAGGAGATCCCCTGCTGGCCATATGCTGGAAAAACGTGAGGTCAGATGTGATGAGGTTGTCCATAAGAGACCCAGCCAGGGTAGCGCAGATGGGAGGGGCCAACTGGCGAGCTGAGACGTGGTCCGCGGTGGGGCAGGTGTGAGAGCCAGGCCCCCAGTGGAGGCTGGTTGTCAGGAGCCGGCAGAGGGCGCCAGCCTCGGAAGCAGAGACCTGGTGGGTGGGCAGCACTGAGGCGTCCACCTCCAGGAGTGTGGGCCGTGCTGGGACCCCTGGCAGGAAGGTGTTCCGGGGAGGAGATGACGTGCCCATGTTCAGCAGCTGCTGTTACTGAAGCAAGAATGGTTTTTGGAAAAGGTGTCTCTGGAAAGGTTTCAGCAAAAGGTTGAGGCCAGGCCAGATCAGAGGGCATGGCAGAGGACAAGGGGACTGGGGATCACGGTTGGAACCAGCCCAGCTCACCTGGGCCCCAGGGTGACACCGGGGGAGCAGGTGCGTGGGGGAAAGACCATCGTGGGCATCTGGGGTGGCTGGAGCCATGGTGGACCCACAGGTGGGTGTCGTGCCCCGGGTCCATGAGGATGACCTGGGATGGTGAAGAGGCTAAAGGGTTGGGTCCTGGAAGTGGAAGGAGAAGTTGGTCAAGTGAGGAGGAGGAGGGCCTGGTGTCGCAGGACAAGAAGCCTGAGCAGAGGCAGGTGGGGAGACACTACGTGAGACGGTCCTGGCGGGAGGACAAGGCTGAGGGTGGCAAGGCCAGCATGCCGGGCTGAGAGCCATGCCCTGGTCCTGGAGGCCTGTGCCACGTGAGTTCCTTCAGGGTCCCTGGGCATGGAATCACGTGTGCCAGTGCGTGTGGTGTGGTTGGGTGTGTGTACCACTGATGACCTTCCACTGGTACGTGAGCATCTTTCCTGTTCCATCATCACGTGAGGCGATACTGTAAAGCACCTGCTGGTAAGGAGGTCTGGACTCTGGGACGATTGCCCTCCTCCTGTTGGGCCTCTTGAGCCCCGTGGTCAGTGTTCACTAGGCCTAGGTATACAGCCCTCCCCATGAAGTCAGAGGCCTCTTAGAGGGCTAGGACATGATCGATTCACATTGGCAGGAGATCCCCTGCTGGCCATATGCTGGAAAAACGTGAGGTCAGATGTGATGAGGTTGTCCATAAGAGACCCAGCCAGGGTAGCGCAGATGGGAGGGGCCAACTGGCGAGCTGAGACGTGGTCCGCGGTGGGGCAGGTGTGAGAGCCAGGCCCCCAGTGGAGGCTGGTTGTCAGGAGCCGGCAGAGGGCGCCAGCCTCGGAAGCAGAGACCTGGTGGGTGGGCAGCACTGAGGCGTCCACCTCCAGGAGTGTGGGCCGTGCTGGGACCCCTGGCAGGAAGGTGTTCCGGGGAGGAGATGACGTGCCCATGTTCAGCAGCTGCTGTTACTGAAGCAAGAATGGTTTTTGGAAAAGGTGTCTCTGGAAAGGTTTCAGCAAAAGGTTGAGGCCAGGCCAGATCAGAGGGCATGGCAGAGGACAAGGGGACTGGGGATCACGGTTGGAACCAGCCCAGCTCACCTGGGCCCCAGGGTGACACCGGGGGAGCAGGTGCGTGGGGGAAAGACCATCGTGGGCATCTGGGGTGGCTGGAGCCATGGTGGACCCACAGGTGGGCGTCGTGCCCCGGGTCCATGAGGATGACCTGGGATGGTGAAGAGGCTAAAGTGCACAGAGGTCACTGGGCAGGAAGTGGTGGAAGGGGCGGGCATCTGGGCCTGGGGCTCCAGGGCTGCGTGTCTGGGATCACCCACGTCTTCCTCGTGGGTGACTTTCCTTCCCACTCCCTGTGAGCCTGCTGCCTGGGTAGGGAGGGGTGGGCTCCACCCAGGAGGGACAAGTTGTCAAGGCTGGTCACTCGGCAGCAGGGCAACTTCAGCTTCCAGGACAGGGCTGTTGTGACTCCCCAGCCACCGCCCACTTCCGGCCCTGCTCCCAGAACCTCGGGAATGGGAGGACCTGGGCCGAGTGGGGCTGGGCTGGGCTACCCAGGACCTGGCTGGCTGGGAGGCAAGTCTGTCACAGGTCACGTAGGCCTCCTGCTAGTGAAACGTGTTCAGGCTTGTCACCAGCATGGACAGATGACCTTTAGCTTGAGGGGAGGAGCATGGCCTAGATTCAGACAGTAAGGATTGAGAGAATCAACAATGTTACCTTTAATGCAGTCACCTTGGGGCTAGAAGCAAGCGACGTTAGCAAACTGACGGTATCCTTGTGACTCCAAAGGTTCGGTGACACATCTTTACAAGAGGTTATCAATGTGGAGAGCCTGGTGCGGTTAAATTCCTACTTGAGCAGTTTAAGGAAGTTCTGCCTGAGGACTGTAAGTCTTTGTTTTTCCACTCAAGGCAGGTTGCACCCACTGTCTTTTGTCCTGGGGCTGCCGGGGGCCTAGGTTGATCCCCTGGCAGGAAGGTGTTCCGGGGAGGAGATGACGTGCCCATGTTCAGCAGCTGCTGTTACTGAAGCAAGAATGGTTTTTGGAAAAGGTGTCTCTGGAAAGGTTTCAGCAAAAGGTTGAGGCCAGGCCAGATCAGAGGGCATGGCAGAGGACAAGGGGACTGGGGATCACGGTTGGAACCAGCCCAGCTCACCTGGGCCCCAGGGTGACACCGGGGGAGCAGGTGCGTGGGGGAAAGACCATCGTGGGCATCTGGGGTGGCTGGAGCCATGGTGGACCCACAGGTGGGTGTCGTGCCCCGGGTCCATGAGGATGACCTGGGATGGTGAAGAGGCTAAAGTGCACAGAGGTCACTGGGCAGGAAGTGGTGGAAGGGGCGGGCATCTGGGCCTGGGGCTCCAGGGCTGCGTGTCTGGGATCACCCACGTCTTCCTCGTGGGTGACTTTCCTTCCCACTCCCTGTGAGCCTGCTGCCTGGGTAGGGAGGGGTGGGCTCCACCCAGGAGGGACAAGTTGTCAAGGCTGGTCACTCGGCAGCAGGGCAACTTCAGCTTCCAGGACAGGGCTGTTGTGACTCCCCAGCCACCGCCCACTTCCGGCCCTGCTCCCAGAACCTCGGGAATGGGAGGACCTGGGCCGAGTGGGGCTGGGCTGGGCTACCCAGGACCTGGCTGGCTGGGAGGCAAGTCTGTCACAGGTCACGTAGGCCTCCTGCTAGTGAAACATGTTCAGGCTTGTCACCAGCATGGACAGATGACCTTTAGCTTGAGGGGAGGAGCATGGCCTAGATTCAGACAGTAAGGATTGAGAGAATCAACAATGTTACCTTTAATGCAGTCACCTTGGTGCTAGAAGCAAGCGACGTTAGCAAACTGACGGTATCCCCTTGTGACTCCAAAGGTTCGGTGACACATCTTTACAAGAGGTTATCAATGTGGAGAGCCTGGTGCGGTTAAATTCCTACTTCGAGCAGTTTAAGGAAGTTCTGCCTGAGGACTGTAAGTCTTTGTTTTTTTCCACTCAAGGCAGGTTGCACCCACTGTCTTTTGTCCCCTGGGGCTGCCGTGGGCCGAGCCCCTGGGGGGACGGCCCAGCTCCGTGACCCCTTCTCTCTTCTAGGCCTACCTCGATCGCGTAGCCAGACATGCCTGCCGGAGCTGCTGCGGTTCTTGGGTCAGAACGTGCATGCTAGGAAGAACAAGAACGTCGACATTCTCTGGCAAGCCGCTGAGGTACTTGCCGTGCTGAGGGGGGAGTGTTCACCATCATATAATAGCAGCAGGAACAAGTCACAGCCTCAGGCAGGAGAGCAGGGTTCTCCACAAGGACCCAGGAGAATCCCTGGAGGTGTGCCCAGGCTCCAGGAGATGCTGACAGGTGCCAGTGAGCTCCTTATGCTGGGGCTGCCTGAGTGCTGAGCAGCTTGACTAGTCTCTTCCCCGCCCCGGGTGTGGGTGTGTGGGAACCAGGCTGGTGCCCTGGTTGTCCCCATCAGCAGCCTGCACTGTCCTACGTGCTAGAGCTCCCAGCCCTCTGCGTCTTGAATAGGTTCCAAGGGAGACCGACCGGGGCCTGTGTCATCTCTGTAAACTGTGTTTCCCGGACGCTGCTCTCCTGCCCCTCACCTCCCCTGAGGTGACGCCCTTACACAGCAGCTGTCTCCCCGGGGATTTGTCTGTGCAGCCCAGGGCACCGCCGTTTCAGAGCTCATGATTCAGTCACCCCAGACAAGGGAACATGTCCACACTGGTTCTCACACACAGAGCTGGAATATCATTATTAGTCTGGCCTAAGCCCTCACTTCACGCACTGGGGAGACCCACCAGCACCAAGACCAGAGCCCGCAGCCAGACAGCCGTCCTGGGCAAGGACACCCCTCTGGCCACCCTGCTGCACCTTCCAGAACCTCGTGGAGCTCGGCTCCACCGTCTGTGAATCGAACTTTCTTCGACCCTATCTCCACTTTGGGCTCAGACCCCATGTCTGGGTCGTGAGCTCTCCAGCCTGTGGAATTCAGCAAGTGTGTCCATGTTCCCCCTCACTTCATCAGTTACGATTTTACAAATTTGGGTTCACTCACTCAGGTTCCCCTAACTCAGGGGTTGCTTGGTCTTAGGGTCTTTTATTATTCTGTCTGCTCTCACAGCATGCCCATCTTCCTCTTGATGGTCTTGGCTGAGCTCACTTGGGTTCTTCTGCTCTGTCCTTCTCTAGACACGGGCTCACCGACCCTCTGTGCCCTCTGCTGAGTGGCGGTGGCCGCGTGGTCTCAGCTGAGGCCTCCTGGCCCCAGAAGTGGGTGTGGTGTCTGCTGTTGGGTGGCCTGCTGCGCCTGTGGTGTTTTCCGAGAGCAGCAGGTCATGGAGCCCCCTCGCGTCCAGCTCCTGGTTCCTCACGAGGCACCCGTCTTGTTCCCATGGGGCAGCATCTCGGTCCAGAGGCGTTTCTCTGACGCTCTGTGGCCAGATGTTTTAGAATTCACGGGGTTCCATGCTTCAGAGAGGCGGCAGTCCACAGTGCAGCCCAGGCTTGTGACAGGCGTGCCCAGGTGATGGGGTCACCTGTGGGTGACGTGGTCCGTGTGGATGGTTTCACATCTCTGGGGAGTCTGGGGTCTGGAATCAAAACTGCTGAATATTGCTTTATTGAGAATATGAACATTTCTATAAAATGGGGTAAGTAAAAATTATAAACAGTTTGTTATCCCCTTAGATCTGGTCATATTGCCAGAATGAGGCTGCCACAAACTTACTCCCCAAAAGTCTTTTGTTCTCAGGCTTTCTGGATCTGGGAGCTGTGACCCTAGGTCTAAGCCCAGTGGTGCAGAGCACGTGGTCCCAGGGGTCCTTCCCATGGGGAGAGGAGCTGCCTCACTCGGAACGGGGTGCACTGGTGCCTTGCCCGGTGCCAGGGTCCTGGGACTTGCCAGGGGGAGCCTGGGGGCAGGAGGTGACTGCAGGAAGATGGGTCTGTCGAGCCATTCCCACCTTTGTGGACGAGGAGGCGCAGAGGTCAGCGGTCTGTGCTGTGGTTTCCAGAAAGGCTAGAGACCCAGTGTGGGGCAGGCATCCTGAGAGCTGCTCCGACCTCCACCAGGGGTCAGGAGTCAGCAGCAAAGGGCTGGTCTGGGCACAGTTGGGAAGAGGGCAGCTGGGCAGCTGGGTGCATAGATGGCAGGGCCTCTGGGAGGAAGCGGCCTCCCATGGGGAGGCCCCGGGAGGTGGCGGCCTGTGTGGGGACTGGCTCCTGGGAGCTGAGGCCTGGCCTGGGTGGGGCTGAGAGGCTGTCACTCCCTTCTCCGGGCGTCACAGGGGTCCCGTCCCACTCGCCTCCACACTGAGCCTGCTTTCCCTCGGCAGGTGTGCCGTCGCCTCAACGGGGTCCGGTTCACCAGCTGCAAGAGCGCCAAGGACCGCACGGCCATGTCAGTGACGCTAGAGCAGTGCCTGATCCTGCAGCACGAGCACGGCATGGCGCCGCAGGTCTTCACGCAGGCCCTGGAGTGCATGCGCAGGTGAGTCCCACCCTGCTGCTGCCGTCGCACTCAGCTTTGACTTTGGGAAGCTCCCCGAGGACTGCAAAGTCAAACTGCAGCCCTTGTCCCACCCAGACAGTGCTCTCTTGAGTCACGGGGGAAAAGAGCTAGTGGTATTTCCGAGCAGGACTGCAGGAGGGAGGCGGGATGCTCAGAGGCGGCCATGTGGCCACCCTCTGGTGCCTGGGGTCCCTGGCCACTCCCCGCGTCGCGGGTGCGTCCGCACAGGCCCTGCTGTCCCCATTGCGGGAGGCCGCGTCTGCAGGGCTCTGCTTCTCCTGGCGGCCGCGGGCTGGGTTTGCTTTCCTGAGCCAGTGTTCAGTGAGCGTTTCCTGGCCGCCGCCCGCTGTCCCTGTGCGCCAGCCACCTGGCCCTAATCGTGTTCTGATTCCAAGGCCGCAGGCGCGTTTGCAGAGTTGAACCTGGGGACTGAAACTCTGTCTGCTGTCGAGCGCTGCCTTGTTTCCAGCCCTGCTGGGAGCCCCTTGCCTCACATACCCAAAGAAAGGATAAGACACCTGCTGCCCCATCCATGTAGCCACCAATGCTGTTCCAGCCTCTCTTCCCAGTCACTTCTACTGAGTGTGCGTGCCATTTGTCCTCCCACCAAATTCTTCAAGGTGTTCAATTCTCTTATCCTTTCTGTATGTCTCTGCCGTTTGACCTTCTCACAATCATGCAGAAGAGTGATGCCTGAGCGCCTGCATCATGACAGGAGCGTTTAGTTAAAAGAGAACCATTTTGTCCTGTGTGGTCTTTCCGCGTTCACCTGAACCTCGGGGCTGCCTACTCACGCGCTTTTAGAGGGCTTGCACTCTGCCTGAGGGCTGGACGTCCCTGGTGCGGTCAGCCGCGAGGCGGTGGAAGGACTGCTCTGCCAGCAAAGAAACGAGAAAGGTGGAGGGGGCTTGTGTGTCATTGTCAGAGTGGGTATTAGCATCAGGTCCACCAGGGAGACCAGGCCTGAGGCAGGGGGACAGTTGGTACCCGTCTCTCCAGGCCTCCAGCCAGGTCTGGTTTCTTGAACACATTCAATGAAATGATAGTTGATTTTGAGACGTTTGAGCACAGTGGTCCAGGGAGACCAGGGCTACGTGGCTCCTTAGATGCACGTGTGCGGCTGGCCTGCAGCCCACCTGAGCACAGGCGACCTGGGACGGCTTAATACACAAAGCGCTTTTATAGCATTTGTCACATGAGTGAGTGAGATTCTTTGACAGAAAACTAGAAAATACAGAGAAGCCCCTCCTCCAGTGGTTCTCCCACGGCCTTAGGTCCCACAGAACAGCCCTCCAGACTCTGCCGTGACGAGGGGCAGTGCTAATGAATCTCGACACACACACTCCCAGAGCGAGTTATAGTCAAGCGTGGGTGTGAGCGTGGTTAATCCACCCACTGGTTAACGTAACCAGTCCTTGCAGATTACGCAGAACCACACGCACAGACACACACGGCTCTCGGCGTAGTTCTGCCCACTGTCCGAGCCTGCTGCTCACATACCTGTCCTGTGGGCACCTGTTCTGGTCAACAGACTGTGGGCCTTCCTGGTTTTAGCACCCCACAACTTGCCCAGCTTCCTGTCGTTGAATAGTGAAGCTGTACACGGTGTCCGCACTAGGAACGAGGGTGTGGCGAACCCCCTTTGTGTCCCTGCCCGCACCTGCCTGTCTGTTGGCTCCTGTGAGGCTCTCTGTACAGGTGGATGGGCGTGCCCAGGCCAGCCCTCGCCCGCCCTGTCGTCGTCCCAGGCTCGCATCTGAGGGCATTGACAGGAGCGTTTAGTTAAGAGAACCATTTTGTCCTGTGTGGTCTTTCCGCGTTCACCTGAACCTCGGGGCTGCCTACTCACGCGCTTTTAGAGGGCTTGCACTCTGCCTGAGGGCTGGACGTCCCTGGTGCGGTCAGCCGCGAGGCGGTGGAAGGACTGCTCTGCCAGCAAAGAAACGAGAAAGGTGGAGGGGGCTTGTGTGTCATTGTCAGAGTGGGTATTAGCATCAGGTCCACCAGGGAGACCAGGCCTGAGGCAGGGGGACAGTTGGTACCCGTCTCTCCAGGCCTCCAGCCAGGTCTGGTTTCTTGAACACATTCAATGAAATGATAGTTGATTTTGAGACGTTTGAGCACAGTGGTCCAGGGAGACCAGGGCTACGTGGCTCCTTAGATGCACGTGTGCGGCTGGCCTGCAGCCCACCTGAGCACAGGCGACCTGGGACGGCTTAATACACAAAGCGCTTTTATAGCATTTGTCACATGAGTGAGTGAGATTCTTTGACAGAAAACTAGAAAATACAGAGAAGCCCCTCCTCCAGTGGTTCTCACACCCCCTTAGGCCCCACAGAACAGCCCTCCAGACTCTGCCGTGACGAGGGGCAGTGCTAATGAATCTCGACACACACACTCCCAGAGCGAGTTATAGTCAAGCGTGGGTGTGAGCGTGGTTAATCCACCCACTGGTTAACGTAACCAGTCCTTGCAGATTACGCAGAACCACACGCACAGACACACACGGCTCTCGGCGTAGTTCTGCCCACTGTCCGAGCCTGCTGCTCACATACCTGTCCTGTGGGCACCTGTTCTGGTCAACAGACTGTGGGCCTTCCTGGTTTTAGCACCCCACAACTTGCCCAGCTTCCTGTCGTTGAATAGTGAAGCTGTACACGGTGTCCGCACTAGGAACGAGGGTGTGGCGAACCCCCTTTGTGTCCCTGCCCGCACCTGCCTGTCTGTTGGCTCCTGTGAGGCTCTCTGTACAGGTGGATGGGCGTGCCCAGGCCAGCCCTCGCCCGCCCTGTGTCGTCGTCCCAGGCTCGCATCTGAGTGCTTCCAAGTCTGGGAAGCCGGCCTCGTTGCCCTGCATTACGGGGGGGCCATAAGGTCCTGAGGAAGGAGGGACCTCCACCCGTGGGAACAGGCCTCATGGCCCCGTCCTTCTCTGCTTCTCAGACAGCCCCACCTGCCTCCGTTACATGTGTCCTGTGTTTCTTATCCGTGTTTTTCTGAACTTTCTAAAATCTCTGTGGTGAGCGTGTGTCACCCTCACCCTTGGTAAGAAGTGAGTAAAAACAACTCATTCTGCTGCTCCCGGCTCCTCACGGCCCCGGGTGCCGTGCTCTCCACCGCCACCCTGCCGCCTGACCCCCAGACTCTGGCCACATGAGTCTGTGTCTGTGCGACCTCATGACTTCTGTTTTGTGGGGGACACGGGTCTGTTCACAGGCTGTGGGCTCGAGGTGGCAGGCTGGAAGCTAGTGTTTCTGGCCGCGGTGTGGCCAGGACTCGGGGCCCTGAGGCAGCGGCAGGAGATGTGGCCGTGCCCGTCCACGGTTCCCTTGCTTTCCCGCTTGCATCTTACCTGACGGACGAGCAGAGCATGCAGTGGGGGCAGGGAGGGGGTTGGGCTGGGTGAGGGCGAGGCAGGCCCCCAGGCTGGCTGTGTCCTGGAGGCCCAGGGTGAGCAGTGGCCGGAGCTGTGCTGAAAGTGTTCGCCAGCCAGCTCTCTCCCCAGACAGACAATCCCCAATGAGGTCTGTCTGGTCTGTCCATTTCTATGGCATAATCACTCCCCCCGGGGCCTGTTCCAGGCTGCCGAGGACACCAGGGAGCTGGGGGATGTACGTGCTTGGCTCTCTCTCTTGAAGCCGACTCCAGCTCACTGTTGGTGGTGTCCCCTGTCCCCAGCGCGGGGCTGGACCCCACAGTGGGCCTTCCTGGTAGCCTAGTGACCCCAAGAACTGCCCTGGCTGGAGACGTGACTACCAGGGCTCAGGTCCTGAGAAGGGTCCCCAGTTGGATGACATCCAGGCTCCTCCAGGAGGCTCCCCTGTGAGGCTCTCTGTACAGGTGGATGGGCGTGCCCAGGCCAGCCCTCGCCCGCCCTGTGTCGTCGTCCCAGGCTCGCATCTGAGTGCTTCCAAGTCTGGGAAGCCGGCCTCGTTGCCCTGCATTACGGGGGGGCCATAAGGTCCTGAGGAAGGAGGGACCTCCACCCGTGGGAACAGGCCTCATGGCCCCGTCCTTCTCTGCTTCTCAGACAGCCCCACCTGCCTCCGTTACATGTGTCCTGTGTTTCTTATCCGTGTTTTTCTGAACTTTCTAAAATCTCTGTGGTGAGCGTGTGTCACCCTCACCCTTGGTAAGAAGTGAGTAAAAACAACTCATTCTGCTGCTCCCGGCTCCTCACGGCCCCGGGTGCCGTGCTCTCCACCGCCACCCTGCCGCCTGACCCCCAGACTCTGGCCACATGAGTCTGTGTCTGTGCGACCTCATGACTTCTGTTTTGTGGGGGACACGGGTCTGTTCACAGGCTGTGGGCTCGAGGTGGCAGGCTGGAAGCTAGTGTTTCTGGCCGCGGTGTGGCCAGGACTCGGGGCCCTGAGGCAGCGGCAGGAGATGTGGCCGTGCCCGTCCACGGTTCCCTTGCTTTCCCGCTTGCATCTTACCTGACGGACGAGCAGAGCATGCAGTGGGGGCAGGGAGGGGGTTGGGCTGGGTGAGGGCGAGGCAGGCCCCCAGGCTGGCTGTGTCCTGGAGGCCCAGGGTGAGCAGTGGCCGGAGCTGTGCTGAAAGTGTTCGCCAGCCAGCTCTCTCCCCAGACAGACAATCCCCAATGAGGTCTGTCTGGTCTGTCCATTTCTATGGCATAATCACTCCCCCCGGGGCCTGTTCCAGGCTGCCGAGGACACCAGGGAGCTGGGGGATGTACGTGCTTGGCTCTCTCTCTTGAAGCCGACTCCAGCTCACTGTTGGTGGTGTCCCCTGTCCCCAGCGCGGGGCTGGACCCCACAGTGGGCCTTCCTGGTAGCCTAGTGACCCCAAGAACTGCCCTGGCTGGAGACGTGACTACCAGGGCTCAGGTCCTGAGAAGGGTCCCCAGTTGGATGACATCCAGGCTCCTCCAGGAGGCTCCCCTGTGAGCACCGCTTCTGTAGCATCACAGAGGGCTCGCCGGAGGCTCCAGTGAGCCGGGGTCTTGGTGGCTGTCGTCTGGTAGAACAAGGTGCCTGCTGCTGCTCAGCCTGGAAGCCCGGCAGCTCCCGTGCAGGCTCGGCCTCGGGGATACTTAGGGGAGCGGATGTCCTCTGAGGGCTTCCTCAGGAGGCAGCCACGACGGAACCAGGTGCGCCCCTGCCACTCAGGCACTTGTAAGAAGGTCAAACGCCCAATGGTTCTTCATGTTCAGCTGCTTGCTGGAGTCCACGTCCGGCGCATGCGCGAGCATGGCAGGGCAGCATGGCGTGTGCTTGGCGGCCCCGGGAGCGAACATGGAAAACCATTTAGTCAGCCTACATGTGTGTGTTTTCAGTAGACTGCGGTATTTTTTTTCTTATTTTCACTTCTCTTTCTCTCTTTTTTTCTTGTAACTGTGCTCATTTTGTTTTGTTATCCCTTTCACACCCGTTTCTGCATATCATCTTTTCTTTCTGTTGTGGCTTCATTCCATTTTTATTTTTTTTAATCTTTTGGTTCTCTTTTTATTCCCCCATACTTTTGAAAAAATCTCCATTGCATGTGTCTCTCTTTTTCTTTATTTTCCTTCCCTTTTTCTTTTCCTTTCTCCCAACCTTCTTCCTTTTCACAGCATTGGAACTCGGGAGGTAGTCACCCAGAAGAACTTGAGCGGCCTGGTGCCCATCCGAGACTTAAGGCTAGACCCCAGCCTCCTCTGTTCCATCCCTTTACTCGCTCTGAGCCCCAATTTACTGATTGTGTGGCTCTTCCTGAGCATAGCGTACCTGGTGGCCAAATTGCGTTGCAAATGAGTATCCTTATGAAAAGTTAAAAAGTCACAAGAAAAACGGAAGGGCCAGAGCTTATCCAGCCACCGTGCACCTAATAGGACAGAAGGAATGGTCAGAGCATGGCCTGCCAAGAGATTTCATGCCTTACAGTCTGACATTCTGTTGTTCTGAACTGTAAATACCTGCCAAATTATTTCACCAAGAGGCCGTGTTCGTTTTAATTCTGTCGCCTTTTCAGCGCTTGTAACCTGTTCTCACAGAGCCCTGTGATCACTTTGTTTAGCTGGCCTGGAATTACTTGTACTGAACCTCTTACCTTCGGATGTACAACTCTTTCTTACCTGTGTATCTCATGTGCCTGTTTCCTAGAGAGAGGAATTCTGTTGGAAATGGATTTGTATATTTGATACTATTCTTAAATGTACTGCTAACCTTTCCTTTCTCTCTAGAGAAATGAAAAGGGTAGACGCTTTCTAATTGGCTCATCTAGATACACCTATTTAAGAGGACATGTACTCTCTGCTTTCATTTCAAAGCGTAGTCCTGAAATTTATAGTAGCAAACAGTTTGCAGAATCATCACATTTCCTTGCTTATGTTATTCTTTCCAAGTTGTGATGACCCAAAGCTGTGAGTACAGTAGCTCGGTGTATCAAATCAGGCATATACAGATAACATGTTGCACGTGACTTTAGAATCACTCTATTAAATCTTTAAAAGTCACTGAACTGATCCAGGAATTAATGCATATTGTAACAAAATGCTCTTAAAGTTAGATATATTTATTTTTCCTGAAGTAGCATTTTTTCATTTAAAAAAAAAAAACCTGCATTTTTAAGTCCAGATTCAAGTCCAGGTATCTTTTCTCTCTCACACATCAAACATGGTAACAGTGACAAAAAAGAAATCAAGATTTACCAAAACACGAGGCCTCACCTTCTGGGCAGTTGTGCCAAATGGAGGTGTGAGAGAGAAGTTACTTTGGTTTCTGTTCTCATCACTCTTAAGTTTGGGAGAGTGGGAGAGGTGCACCATAAGGCCTGCAGAATTTTAGTTCCTCCACTGGGGATTGAACCACAGCCCCAGAGTGAAAGCGCTGAGTCCTAACCACTGGCCTGCCAGGGGATTCTCGTGCTCACTCTTAATTTAACCTTTGAAAAGTTAAAAAGTCACAAGAAACACGGAAGGGCCAGAGCTTATCCAGCCACCGTGCACCTAATAGGACAGAAGGAATGGTCAGAGCATGGCCTGCCAAGAGATTTCATGCCTTACAGTCTGACATTCTGTTGTTCTGAACTGTAAATACCTGCCAAATTATTTCACCAAGAGGCCGTGTTCGTTTTAATTCTGTCGCCTTTTCAGCGCTTGTAACCTGTTCTCACAGAGCCCTGTGATCACTTTGTTTAGCTGGCCTGGAATTACTTGTACTGAACCTCTTACCTTCGGATGTACAACTCTTTCTTACCTGTGTATCTCATGTGCCTGTTTCCTAGAGAGAGGAATTCTGTTGGAAACGGATTTGTATATTTGATACTATTCTTAAATGTACTGCTAACCTTTCCTTTCTCTCTAGAGAAATGAAAAGGGTAGACGCTTTCTAATTGGCTCATCTAGATACACCTATTTAAGAGGACATGTACTCTCTGCTTTCATTTCAAAGCGTAGTCCTGAAATTTATAGTAGCAAACAGTTTGCAGAATCATCACATTTCCTTGCTTATGTTATTCTTTCCAAGTTGTGATGACCCAAAGCTGTGAGTACACTAGCTGGGTGTATCAAATCAGGCATATACAGATAACATGTTGCACGTGACTTTAGAATCACTCTATTAAATCTTTAAAAGTCACTGAACTGATCCAGGAATTAATGCATATTGTAACAAAATGCTCTTAAAGTTAGATATATTTATTTTTCCTGAAGTAGCATTTTTTCATTTAAAAAAAAAAAACCTGCATTTTTAAGTCCAGATTCAAGTCCAGGTATCTTTTCTCTCTCACACATCAAACATGGTAACAGTGACAAAAAAGAAATCAAGATTTACCAAAACACGAGGCCTCACCTTCTGGGCAGTTGTGCCAAATGGAGGTGTGAGAGAGAAGTTACTTTGGTTTCTGTTCTCATCACTCTTAAGTTTGGGAGAGTGGGAGAGGTGCACCATAAGGCCTGCAGAATTTTAGTTCCTCCACTGGGGATTGAACCACAGCCCCAGAGTGAAAGCGCTGAGTCCTAACCACTGGCCTGCCAGGGGATTCTCGTGCTCACTCTTAATTTAACATGGCAGTGTCTGTGAAATGGGAGGATGTAGAACCTTAACACTCCCATGTGGGAAAAGGTGATTGGACACCTCTGAGGGCCGCAGAGGGGCTGATGGGAAACCCACAGATCCTCCCAGTGAGGAACAGGCATGGCTTCAGCCGGCTTCCCTCTCCCTGCGTCCTGTGGAAGTGGAGTTCTTTTCTCCACTCCAGAAACCCTGGAGGGAACGCAGAGCAGCAGGCACACACACACTGAAGTCCACCACAAAAATGGCCTCTTCATTCCCTTCACCAGACGTCTAGAACTTACTCTGAGGTGTCTCTGGCTTGGCCTTAGATCTGAGTCTGGGTTCTGGGAACTGGAGAGGCGGGTGTGGCTGGAGAAGCCGTGGGTGACAGGCGGCAGGTGCAGACTGTAAACTCTAGGATGACAGGGCATCATTCTCACCCACCTGCGTCTTTGACCTGAGCACACAGGAGCCCCCTCCTCCCATACGTGCAGGGTGGCCACTCGGTCTTTTCCAGGACAGGTGAGGGGACTGCTCTGTGCACAGCTCCTGTCCTTGTTCGGTGCAGAGGGTCTCTGGTAAACTGTAGCAACATGACCCTATCCACAGCTGAGATCCTGCCAGCCCATGACTCCTGGAGAGCCATGTCCACCATCTGTAATGCTCACTTCCTGAGACCACCTTGTTGCTTTATTGGGAAGGGGGCAAGCGGGGCCCACCTGTCACATGCCACAGCTCCCAGCCCTTCTCTGGGAGAAGCACTCCTGCTGCCCCCAAGATGACATGTGGTGCCCACCTCCAGGCCAGCAGACTGTGTGTGGATGAGGGAGGCTCTTCTGACCACTCACTGCCTCCCCTCCTCTTCCTGGGTAGGGCCCACCGCCTAGACAAGGGGAGCTGTGGGCAGCTAGACAAGCTCGCCCACCCTGCAGGGGCCTCACAGACACCATGGCCCACCTCTGACTATCTGCCCCTCAGCTATAGTCGTGCCTGCCAGGCCTGCCTGCCCATTGGAGACTTGGCTGCTAAGATAAGGGACGTGGATAGAGGAGAGCGGCTAAGCTTCCTGGTCTTTCTCTTCATGGGCCAGGCAGAAGGCAGTACTTTCTCCCTCTGCTGTCCTGAGGCGAGCTGGAGAAGGAACCAGATTAGCTGAGGCTGCGGCGAAGGTAGTTTAGCATGTCTGAGGACTGAGGCCCAGTGCGCCTTGGGGCTGAGTTTTTTTTTTGGGGGGGGGGGGCACTTCTATTGGTCTTTCATTTATTTCCATCTTTGTTCTTTGGCCTGAGTGGGCCTCCCATTGCAGTGGCCTCTCTCACTGCAGAGCACCGGCTCTGGGCGTATGCGCTCCACAGCTCCAGCTCGGTAACTGGACACATTGGTCCAGCTGCTCTGCGGCACATGGGATCCTTCCAGGCCAGGGATCGAACTGGCGCCCCTTGTACTGGAGAGGCGGGTGTGGCTGGAGAAGCCGTGGGTGACAGGCGGCAGGTGCAGACTGTAAACTCTAGGATTAAAGGGCATCATTCTCACCCACCTGCGTCTTTGACCTGAGCACACAGGAGCCCCCTCCTCCCATACGTGCAGGGTGGCCACTAGGTCTTTTCCAGGACAGGGGACTGCTCTGTGCACAGCTCCTGTCCTTGTTCGGTGCAGAGGGTCTCTGGTAAACTGTAGCAACATGACCCTATCCACAGCTGAGATCCTGCCAGCCCATGACTCCTGGAGAGCCATGTCCACCATCTGTAATGCTCACTTCCTGAGACCACCTTGTTGCTTTATTGGGAAGGGGGCAAGCGGGGCCCACCTGTCACATGCCACAGCTCCCAGCCCTTCTCTGGGAGAAGCACTCCTGCTGCCCCCAAGATGACATGTGGTGCCCACCTCCAGGCCAGCAGACTGTGTGTGGATGAGGGAGGCTCTTCTGACCACTCACTGCCTCCCCTCCTCTTCCTGGGTAGGGCCCACCGCCTAGACAAGGGGAGCTGTGGGCAGCTAGACAAGCTCGCCCACCCTGCAGGGGCCTCACAGACACCATGGCCCACCTCTGACTATCTGCCCCTCAGCTATAGTCGTGCCTGCCAGGCCTGCCTGCCCATTGGAGACTTGGCTGCTAAGATAAGGGACGTGGATAGAGGGAGAGAGGCTAAGCTTCCTGGTCTTTCTCTTCATGGGCCAGGCAGAAGGCAGTACTTTCTCCCTCTGCTGTCCTGAGGCGAGCTGGAGAAGGAACCAGATTAGCTGAGGCTGCGGCGAAGGTAGTTTAGCATGTCTGAGGACTGAGGCCCAGTGCGCCTTGGGGCTGAGTTTTTTTTTTGGGGGGGGGGGGCACTTCTATTGGTCTTTCATTTATTTCCATCTTTGTTCTTTGGCCTGAGTGGGCCTCCCATTGCAGTGGCCTCTCTCACTGCAGAGCACCGGCTCTGGGCGCATGCGCTCCACAGCTCCAGCTCGGTAACTGGACACATTGGTCCAGCTGCTCTGCGGCACATGGGATCCTTCCAGGCCAGGGATCGAACTGGCGCCCCTTGTACTGCAAGGCGGTGTCCTTACTCACTATACCACCAGGGAAGCCCCTTGGGGCTGAGTTTTAATGTCACTAAGGCCTTGTGAAATCAGGCTAAATGTGTATGCGACATCTTCTCTGCTTTAGTGAGAAGCAGGCAGGATAAAACAAGGATGGGGAGAAGGTTGAGGAAAGGGGAGTCACTGATACACTTGGACGTGGCTTTGGGCTGATTCTCGGCTAACACTAGCTCCCAGGCAGTGTCCACACAGGTGACTCTAGTGTTCAGGATCACCAGGACACTCTGTGTCCACCCGAGTTCAAAATTCTAAAAGGGAAGACTCCCAGAAGGAAAGAACCAGAGCTGCCAGTAAAATTAGTTGCCACATGGGGTTTCAATACTAACGTTTTTTTTATTTAAAAAGTAGATGTTCTTGAAATAATTTGATATATTTTTAAAAATCATATAGCTTTGAAATAATGAAATATTTCTTTCTAAAAATCTAAGACCTTCTCAGTGGATTCCTAAAAAATTATGCAGCCATGGTGACGGATGGAAGTGGTTCTACCTCAGGATGAGGCTGGCCCCCGTGGCCGGAAATGCCAGTTACCCCTGTGCAGACTGGCCCCTCCAAACCTGAGTGCCAGGCCAAGCTGGTCTAGACACCGGGTGATAGAGCAGGTGCATGATCAGCCTCATCAGTCAGATTTCATAAATTCACACCAAATTTCAACATTCGAGGGAAAGTCCACACACTTGACTTAGAAATTGAAGTGTAACCTTGACTGGAATTTCATGTGTCATGTATTCAGCCAGCTAGGCCCGTACTTAACCTCTTTGACATATAAATAAAAGGTAGTGTCTATGTTCACAAATTCTGCTTTATTCCTCACAGCAGTTTGACCTCTACTAGCGATAGGTGGGTTTTTGAAAAGCGTGTACATTTCTTTGTAACCGGAGAAGCCATATCTGAAATAGTCTGATAATGACAGTTTCCAAAGATTAAAGAAGAACCTCTATAGCTTCTTGAAATAGAATATTTTTACCTGATTATTGGGTGTTACACCAGTGTGATTTTTACTTACTTGGGGGCTCCCTGCTCACAGGGCCCCGGGCATTCAGCACAGATAACACATGTCTGGCTGAGGGCTTTGAGGCGCTGTGACAAAGCATATCTAAGTTACTAAATTACTTCATAACAAACAGGTGGATATTTTTCTAAAATACCTGTGTTTATCTTTTGAATAAAATAACCGTCTTACCAGAAATATTTTACACGTTCTTGATAATGAGATTGTCATTTTCACCTTAAAAGGATTGAGCAATTACCAATGATATTTTTTTTTAATGCATGACGTAACGGTCTTCATACAACTTGAAATATTTTTTTTAAGTCACTGTTTCTTGGTAACTGGAGATTTTGCATATCATAAGGGGGTTTTGTACTAAATTTAATAACTAGTTGATTTAACTGCTAGTCTTAGAATAACATAAGAGTATAAACTCCTTCTGTGCTATAGGAAGTCGTTTCTGTGTGGAATCACTTTAACCTGTGAATTTGTGTTGACCAGAATGTTCCCCCGAGAGCACCCAAGGCCCCACGTGGGAACATGAGGCCTGTGGGAGGCTTGTCCTCCTGTGGGGCAGCTACTTTGCCCCCTGGGTTGCCATGACAACCCATGATGGGTGCAGCAGGCGGAAAGTCTGGCAGCAGGCTTGCTAGGGAAGAGCCCCTGGGGGCTCTCGCTGGCTCAGTGGCACTCTGCAGAGGTGACCACACGATGAGGGCATCTCACCTCAAGAAGGTGGCCTCAGCGGGGTCGATTCTTTGTGCTGCTCCAGTTCCGAGAGCCGGGCAGCCATACCCAGGCCCACGGCACGGCTGTGCACCCAGGACGCCAGCTCCCAGGTGGAGGCAGCACATGAGCGCCGCCTTCTGAGCCAGACAGTTTGGCTACATGTTGAATTTTGCGAGGAAAATCAACATTTTGAATTTGAGACGGTTAACAGCCATAGCCAGTAGAGAAGAATACAGCTCTTTAAAGTCTTTTCAGAGAGAGGAGTGCTGTTCCCACTGCATTTGCTGTGTGGCAGAAACTTTGAGCCACTAGTTAGGATAGACTTCTCAAATAGTCAGATGCGAAACACATGAAACCATTAACTTAAAAAAAAAAGTCGTCCTCCACATGGATACAGAGCTGCTTCCGGAAGGGCAGCCTCGCGGTCCCAGGCAGGCCGTGTCCATCTCTGTGCTTCTTAACTGTCTCGTGCAGAAACCCGCCGTCTCCCACGTGTTGTCGTCAGTGAGTCTGGCATCCATTTAAACTAATCAACTTTTTTTTTTTTAATGCTATGAAAATAATCAGTTCATTTCATCTGAGTTGAAGTCTTTTCTTTTTTCCTTTTTTACTGCTGTCATTTCTTGTGCTTGTTTTTTTCCCCAGTGAGGGGTGTCGAAGAGAAAATACAATGAAGAATGTTGGAAGTCGCAAATATGCGTTTAATTCCCTGCAGCTGAAGGCTTTCCCCAAGCATTACAGGCCTCCTGAAGGGACTTACGGAAAAGTTGAAACATGAACACACGGTTCCTCTAATTAGCTGTCACGTAATATATGTGGGTGCCCTCTAGTGTCATACATGAATTCTTCAAGACGACCTGAAGGATTGGTTTTTACTTTTGTGTTTCTACAATATTTCACTAAGGAGTCTATGGAGCATGTTTTTTGCATTGGAATCCATAGCAGGTATTGTTGGGCTCACTAGTATGGATAGTAACTGCCCCTTCAAGTAGCCTTCAGCCGTAACCAATGGAAACCAGTAGCTACCTGTATGAATCCAGCCAGGTGCGTCTGAAATGCCAAGACTTTTTGAAATGCCCACTTAGGCAGCTGCTCATCTAACTTATTTTTCTACTGAGTAACTCAAAATTGAACATTGATTTACAACCTGCTTTTTCAAAATCTCCACGGAAAACAGTAAATAGTAGTTTAAAGGATTGGATCTTGGGCAGACCACCAAACGTTAAATGTTCAAAAGGGAAGTTTGGGGGAAAGAAGCTGGCTGTCTCGTGTGGGGAGGGCACGTGTGTCTGCTGTGTCAGCCCACCGGTGCCAGCTCTGGAGGAGCCAGGAGATGAAGGGAAGGCCTGAGAGGAGGTTGATCAGAAGACAGCACCTGCGAGCTGTCCACCCAGTGGGGCCGCCCATCCCTTAGGGAGCAGGGCGTCTGCTGGAGGCAGCGAGGCCAGCTGCCTCCTGTGATCTAACGCCTGGCCCCAGGGCACATCTCCTCTTCTCCCCTCATGGTATGTCTGATGCCTCCCAGTCACCAATGGGGGATTTTGCGTAGAGACTGTGGAAGCCTAAATATTTTCAAAATAGGTCTCCTCTTGGTGGCTTTCCTAATTTTTTTTTTTTTGTCTTCTAGAAGACAATCATGTTTGAATGTCTGATGAAAGTGTCTTTTAGGTTTGCAATAATTGTTACTATCCTCTACTCATTCTGTTATGTAAGATGGCTGCTGAGCAAGTTGACCTGTCTCCTAAAATGAAGTTCTGGAAGGTATTAATGGGTCATATGACTTAGGAATTTCATAGAGAATTATGTCTGGTCATCTATTCTAAGATGATGATGAGTCATCTGCACATAGCAGAGTTTTTTTCTTAGTTTATATTTTATCAGTTATTTTTACATTATGATGTTTACATGTTATTTAAAAGGCTATAAAAGAAATACATGTGGCACATACTCATGATGGATGCTGACCCTAATGATTTGTGAAGCCTTAGGAAGTTCCTGTGTCTAAAATTCTTAATGTTCTTCTTTGGGCTCCTCTAGAAATGCCATTTGGAAACAGTAACAAACCTGGGGCTGACCACCCTGTGGCAGGGACGGAGGGTGGGCATCAGGTATGGGTGGAATAAGTCACTGCACACACGGAGCCCGCTGTCTCCGGACGCCCACTGGGGAGTGTGAACTGGTGTGGCGGACAAGCCAGTGAGGCATACTTGGTGCTCAGTGGCCTGCAGCAGGGTTCACAGTGCAGGGTGGAGGCAGGAAGACTTGTCCAGCAAGCCCCCTGCACTGCTGGTGTCAGGTCCTCCTGCCATGGGGACCCCTGTCCAAAGACGGCCTTGCTGTGGCCGATGAAGTCTTCACTCCACCATTTCATTCTCCAGTATCTCTACTTTCATCTTTACTCATTTTAACATCACTACCTTTAAAAAAAGTCCCTTGTATTTTTAATGTTAGTCATACGTTTTCAGATTTTTGGTCCAAAGAGCATTACCTGCATTTATCAAAAGGGAATATTTAGCAGATGTTGTTCATCTGTTAGTGGTTTAGCATGTGGCATCTTTATGTGAATATTCTAATTTTGGCTGCATATTATGGATTAGCAGAAAAGCCTAAGACTTGGCTAATCATGTAGAAGATACGTTTAGGTTGCAGGGTTCTACCTGAGTAGGACTCCCTGGCTCCCGTGTGACAGTCAGCACTGGGCACTCGGCAGGCTTGCTGAGTGGGGGCCACCCTGCCCACTGTGGTGGTCATGGCTGCTCAGGTCACACGGAAGCCTTGAGTTTCCCACTGTAGAAAACAGGCAGGGATACAGGTACCACAAAATGGACGTTCCCTGCAGTGTTCCTAACACGGCCCCCATTTAAAAGGAAATGTTGAGACATACTGAGAACTCAGGATTCTGTCAAAGCATCTGCAGCACAGTTGCTTATTGTTCTGGTCATCTATTCTAAGATGATGATGAGTCATCTGCACATACAATTTCTTTTTTGTTATTTTTACATTATGATGTTTACATGTTATTTAAAAGGCTATAAAAGAAATACATGTGGCACATACTCATGATGGATGCTGACCCTAATGATTTGTGAAGCCTTAGGAAGTTCCTGTGTCTAAAATTCTTAATGTTCTTCTTTGGGCTCCTCTAGAAATGCCATTTGGAAACAGTAACAAACCTGGGGCTGACCACCCTGTGGCAGGGACGGAGGGTGGGCATCAGGTATGGGTGGAATAAGTCACTGCACACACGGAGCCCGCTGTCTCCGGACGCCCACTGGGGAGTGTGAACTGGTGTGGCGGACAAGCCAGTGAGGCATACTTGGTGCTCAGTGGCCTGCAGCAGGGTTCACAGTGCAGGGTGGAGGCAGGAAGACTTGTCCAGCAAGCCCCCTGCACTGCTGGTGTCAGGTCCTCCTGCCATGGGGACCCCTGTCCAAAGATGGCCTTGCTGTGGCCGATGAAGTCTTCACTCCACCATTTCATTCTCCAGTATCTCTACTTTCATCTTTACTCATTTTAACATCACTACCTTTAAAAAAAGTCCCTTGTATTTTTAATGTTAGTCATACGTTTTCAGATTTTTTTGGTCCAAAGAGCATTACCTGCATTTATCAAAAGGGAATATTTAGCAGATGTTGTTCATCTGTTAGTGGTTTAGCATGTGGCATCTTTATGTGAATATTCTAATTTTGGCTGCATATTATGGATTAGCAGAAAAGCCTAAGACTTGGCTAATCATGTAGAAGATACGTTTAGGTTGCAGGGTTCTACCTGAGTAGGACTCCCTGGCTCCCGTGTGACAGTCAGCACTGGGCACTCGGCAGGCTTGCTGAGTGGGGGCCACCCTGCCCACTGTGGTGGTCATGGCTGCTCAGGTCACACGGAAGCCTTGAGTTTCCCACTGTAGAAAACAGGCAGGGATACAGGTACCACAAAATGGACGTTCCCTGCAGTGTTCCTAACACGGCCCCCATTTAAAAGGAAATGTTGAGACATACTGAGAACTCAGACGGATTCTGTCAAAGCATCTGCAGCACAGTTGCCTTTGGTTTCCTTGAAAAAAATGTACAGCTGTTGTACAATACAGTTCTCTTCCTACACAATGTATTTGCCAAGCTTTGTGCATTAGGTACCTTTATTTATTTGTTTTGGACAGTATTAATATATAAAAACATATAATTGCTGTTTTATATATTCTTAGCTCATTCAAAGCCATGTATGCTGTAAATGTGCTAGTCTTTAGGACGACAAATAATAAACTGACAACATTAAACCTAGTCTGCCTGATTCATTCAGTTACACGAAGCCTGGTTCTGCGGAAGCACCTGGCTGGCCCATCACTGATGCGCACTGCACTGTTTGGTGTCTGGAAACATGAAGATTCTGGTTTTATAGCCCCGTTTTCAAGTTGGATTCCGTGTGCACCCTGCCAGAGTGAGAAGTTTGCTTTCCCCAGTCCTGTGGAGCTCCTGTAGTGAAGCGCTGCTGGCTTTCAAAGCTGAATGCTCTGGGGGCTCCTCTTTCCACAGCTGGCGCCCCTGGCTGGGGCATGCTCGCTCCTGAGGGAACCTCTGTGGTGTAACTGTCCTCCAGTGGGTGGGCCGCCCCCACCGAGGGGGTGCAATTTGATGATCTTGCCAGTGTGTTTCTCCTTGTCTTGTGGTTCCTTCTTTATGTCTTTGGTTGTGGAGCATCTCTTTTAGGTTCCAGTCTGTTGTTGAGCAGGCCATTGTGTCTGGGATGCTCATAAAAGGTGAGTTAAAGGTCCCACTGCGACTCTGCCGTCATGTCCCAGGAACTGAGGACCGTGAACCCAGGGTCACTATGCTCTCCAGGAGATGGACCATGTCCACACAGTGAGTATCACGCCTCCAGCAGCAGACGGGAAGGACTCCTCAGACCTGTGGGCAGTGGTGAGACAGCTGGCTCCCGTGTGACAGTCAGCACTGGGCACTCGGCAGGCTTGCTGAGTGGGGCCACCCTGCCCACTGTGGTGGTCATGGCTGCTCAGGTCACACGGAAGCCTTGAGTTTCCCACTGTAGAAAACAGGCAGGGATACAGGTACCACAAAATGGACGTTCCTGCAGTGTTCCTAACAGGGCCCCCCATTTAAAAGGAAATGTTGAGACATACTGAGAACTCAGACGGATTCTGTCAAAGCATCTGCAGCACAGTTGCCTTTGGTTTCCTTGAAAAAAATGTACAGCTGTTGTACAATACAGTTCTCTTCCTACACAATGTATTTGCCAAGCTTTGTGCATTAGGTACCTTTATTTATTTGTTTTGGACAGTATTAATATATAAAAACATATAATTGCTGTTTTATATATTCTTAGCTCATTCAAAGCCATGTATGCTGTAAATGTGCTAGTCTTTAGGACGACAAATAATAAACTGACAACATTAAACCTAGTCTGCCTGATTCATTCAGTTACACGAAGCCTGGTTCTGCGGAAGCACCTGGCTGGCCCATCACTGATGCGCACTGCACTGTTTGGTGTCTGGAAACATGAAGATTCTGGTTTTATAGCCCCGTTTTCAAGTTGGATTCCGTGTGCACCCTGCCAGAGTGAGAAGTTTGCTTTCCCCAGTCCTGTGGAGCTCCTGTAGTGAAGCGCTGCTGGCTTTCAAAGCTGAATGCTCTGGGGGCTCCTCTTTCCACAGCTGGCGCCCCTGGCTGGGGCATGCTCGCTCCTGAGGGAACCTCTGTGGTGTAACTGTCCTCCAGTGGGTGGGCCGCCCCCACCGAGGGTGTGCAATTTGATGATCTTGCCAGTGTGTTTCTCCTTGTCTTGTGGTTCCTTCTTTATGTCTTTGGTTGTGGAGCATCTCTTTTAGGTTCCAGTCTGTTGTTGAGCAGGCCATTGTGTCTGGGATGCTCATAAAAGGTGAGTTAAAGGTCCCACTGCGACTCTGCCGTCATGTCCCAGGAACTGAGGACCGTGAACCCAGGGTCACTATGCTCTCCAGGAGATGGACCATGTCCACACAGTGAGTATCACGCCTCCAGCAGCAGACGGGAAGGACTCCTCAGACCTGTGGGCAGTGGTGAGACAGCTGGCATCCCCGTTTCCGAGCATTGGCTCTGCTCATACCCTCCCACGTATGTAAGTGTGGCTCGCTGCCACCCCTTGTGGTCGATGTTCACTGCGTTGCACCTTGTGCTTGGCATACCTGCCTGGGGCTCTTCCTTGGACAGTCCTAGCAGGGTAAACGTGCTACCAAAGGAGACTTAAATGCTCTGAGGCCTCTGAACTACTCTCACCAGAGTACTCCCAGAGTTAGCCCACCCGCTGCAGCACCTGCCTTTCCCTTTCACGTTGGAGCTGGAGTTGGCACCTTGTTTTGCTTTCATTGCTTGATTACTCTGAAACAGATCATGTTTTATACTGCTATTCATGCTTCTGCTTTTGTGACTTTTGACTGTTGGTATTTTTCACTAATACACATACATTAATTCCTGTCATACTGCAGGGTTTTTTAAAAAACAAAAAGCCTGTGTGTCAGTTGTCTTTTGGTTTCATTGATGATTAGTAGGGGGCTATAGAAGTGAAGAAAATCCTCCATGGTGATACCTGTGGTTTGCATTTTGCTGCTAGTTCTGAAACGGAGTCCTGGCTTCCCCATTGGTCCCGCGTCCTTGTCCATGAGATGGTGGTGTGCTGCGCCCTTGGATTGGCACTGTGCATGTCAGCTTGCACACTTGGGTTTAAATCCATTTACGAGTCCCGCCTTCACTCTGATGCCAAGGCTACTTAAAAAGTATCCACCTGTTCTTCTAGGTTTGCTTTACATTTAGAGCATTCATCTGGAATTATTTTTCAATGAGGCAGGAGTTGTGTTTAATTTGCTGCATTCAGCATATCTCCCTCCTCTAAACCCAGCCTAGGTGTTGCTTCTTCAAGAGAAAGTGACACCAGCCACTGTCACCAGGTACTTCCTCCCGCCCCTCCCTCAGCACCACCCTGGGTTCCTGCTCCAGCCAGTGGGTGACTTGGTTCTAGGGGTGATGACCTGGGAGGTTCTGACGGGGAAGGCCAGGGGGATTAGCAGTTGAGTTCCCCTGTTGGTTGTCTTTACCAACTGTCAAAAGGGCTCTTACTTCTGACTTCCTTGTAGGCTGTTCTAACAGATCTCGCCTTGGTTTTTAAAACTTTTCTGGCATATAGTTGATTTACAATGTTATTTTATGGTATACAACATAGTAATTTAGTCATATATGTATGAATATATACTTTCCTTTTCCAGTCTTGGGTTTTTACAAGTTACTGAATGTAGTTCACTGTGTGTGTAGTAGAACCTGTTTTTCCTGTCTGGTATGTGGTAACGTGTATGTATTAATCCAAAATTTCTAATTTGCCCCTCTTCCTCCATCCCTTGCAGTAGCCATGGCTTTTCTTCTGTCTGAGAGTCTGTGTTCAAAGTTACGGCTGTAGTGCAGCATGGGGGATCTAGTTCCTTGACCAGGGATCAAGCCCTAGGCTACCTGCATTGGGAGCATTGAGTCTTTCACCACTGGACCACCAGGGAAGCTACTCAGTTTTGTAAATTCATCTGTATCGTATTTTAGATTCCACATGTAAGTGATGTCTCTCTTGTCTCATTCACTTTGTATAGTCACTAAGCCCACCCATGTTGCTGAAAATGGCACTATTTTGCTCTTTTTTACACTGAGTAGTTTTCCACTACATATATACACATACATCTTTATCCATTACTCTGTCCATGGACACTTAGGTTGCTTCCATTTCTGGCTGTTGTAAATAGCTGTGCATGTATCTTTTTGAATTAGTTTTCTCCAGATGGATGCCCAGGAGCAGAACTGCCAGATCATATGGTAACTCTATGTTTAGTTTTTTAAGGATCCTCCATACTGTTTTCCATAGTGGCTGTACCAGTTTGCCACTGGTACTGAAGTATCAAGCAGGAAGCTGGAACCATTTTTGAAGGTTTCTTGCAGTAGTCTCCCGAGCCTCGTGCTTTACAGTCGTGAGGTTGCACTTCCTGCACAGGGTGACCCCTCAGTCACACCGCAGAGCTTCCAGCACTGCCGTCTGTCCTGGGCCAGGCCTCCCGCCAGGACCAGCACCTGCTAGTAAGAAGCCCTGGTGAAACTGTTTGGAGATAGACCAACTCTTTTTCTCCCCAAATGTCTTCCAAGTCTCTTTGAAGGTTTGTTTGTTTGTTTAAAGGAAGTTTTACGGCAGATACTGCTCTGGAGCATATGACACTAGAACAAAAGCGCCGAGCTCCCGGGGTCAGTATGGCCCAGTGCCTGAGCTGTCCCGCAGTGTTCTAAGAGCTGCCTTACAGGTGGTGAGGACTGTTTTTATACTCTTAAATGTACCTTCCTCTAGACGCCCTTTCCAAAAGTAGAAAGTCATTTCCTTTACAGTGGATGAAATCAAGGATTTGAGAAGAGCAAGGAAAACAGAAATGCACATGAAGTCCTCAGGGGTAAGCTCTTTATTCCACATGCTCCCAGCAGCACAAGCAGTGGAGGGGAAGGGACTGGAGATGGAGCCTTCTGTTCAGTGTGCTTCACACGTGGGCTGTGGTCAGCCTCCGATGCCTCTGGACGCCAAGCAGTGATGTCTAGGTGGAGAGCGTAGGTAAGGGCTGGGCTGGGCTCTGAACTGCAGCAGGGTCCTCTGAGTGGGCGTCCACGGGCACCCTCTCTGGTCACAGCCACCAGCTACCCCCTAGCCTGCAGCGTCCAGGGAGAGTCCTCTCCCAGGCTATGCTGAGCCCCAGTGAGTGGGTGACAACTGCCGCCTTTCATTTTCAGCTCTCACTACCCACGCTCTGACACTGATTCCCGAGAGGGTGGGACAAGAACAGCCACACTCCAGGTTCCACCTTGGAACCCTCTGGGCTTCAGCACTACTCTGCAGTGACTCCTTCCTGCACTGAGCTTCCAGTGTTTCTTTTTTGGGCCAGGCAAGTTTGCATTTAATTAGAACTCTTTATGGTGCTATCACGCTGTTGTACTCTTTAATAGACAAAAAAAAAAAAGCCAGGCTGGAGATGGGCTTGTTCCCAGAGTGAGGAAGAACGTACCTTTGTTGAGAGACACAGGCTTGAGGGGGGCACCACATTCCTTCCTCCCTACTGCTCGCTGGCCCTCAGTTTATGGTCTCCCTCTCCTGATCACCCCTCTTCACAGTGACCAGCTGCGGTCCTCCACCCAGCACTGGCCCTGTAATGGTCCCTACGTTTTTTCTATCACCACATTTCATATGCTCCTCCTGGAAAATCTCTTTAATAAATTATCAGTTACTTGGTAAGCAGTTACCCAATAACTGCTAATGACTCCCAAATTTCCAAGTCCATCCTACCTTATGTCCAGATTCATCTAAACATCCAACCACATCCCAGCCATTCTATCTGAGTGTCTCATTGGTGTCTCAAACACAGCATCTCAACACCAGACTTATCCTCTCCATCCTCCCGGCTGGCTGACTCTTCTGGGATACATGACCTCCCCTTCCATATCCATCAGGCACTAAGACCCTATCTCTTCCACCCACATACCACAGCCCTGGTCCATATCTCCATTCCCTTTGATCTAGACCAAGTCCCCTCAGCTTTCTTACTCCTCTTCTAAGGCCCATTTCAGAAAAACTGCCTTCTTTTATGGCAATTTCTCTCCACAAAATGAGTTGGCCCTTAAAAAAGGTTCCCCACAACACAACCCCATAAAGCAACTACCTCCAGTTTAAAAAGGCAAAAGTGGCTGAATCGATAGAAAAACAAGACCCACATATATGTTGCCTATCACTTCTGATCTACAGATAGAAAAGAAATGGAAATAGGTATTTCATGCAAATGGCAAACAAAGGTAGGGTAGCAATACTTATACCATGCCCCCCCCTCCAAAAAAAAAACCTTCAAAGACTAACGACACAAAGAGACCAAGAAGATGTAACAATTGTAAATACATATGCACTCACAACAGAAGTACCTAAATATATAAATACTAACAGACAAAAAAGGTACAAATCGGGGCTTCCCTGGGAGCCCAATGGCTTCACAGGTGAATTTTTCAGAAAAGCATCCAGTCTCAATTCTAGGCAGCCAGCACCACCCTGATAGCAAAAGCAGACCAAGTGGTGTTCTCCCAGTCGGGTCTGACTCTGTAACGCCATGGACGGTATCCTGCCAGGCTCCTCTGTCCTTGGGATTCTCTAAGCAAGTAGGTGGGTTGCCATGCCCTCCTCCAGCGGATTTTTTCAACACAGGGATCAAACCCAGTGCATTGCAGGCAGATTGCTTACCGTCTGAGCCACCTGGGCAGAAGCCCCCAAAGGTAGACAAGGGTATCACCAAAAAAAAAAAAAAATTACAGGCCAAAATCACTGATGAACATAGATGTAAAAATCATCAACAAAATAATAGCAAATTGAACTCAACAACACTGAAAAGATCATACACCATGATCAGCTGGAGTTCATCTCTAGGAGGCAAAGGTGGCCCACTGTCTGCAAATCAATTAATGTGACTCACCATATTAACACACTGAAGAATATATGATTGAAAAACAAAAATTATATGATCATCTCAATACACACAGAAAATGCTTTTAATAAAATTCAACATCATTTATGATACTCTCCAGAAAACAGCTATAGAGGGAACATACCTCAACATAATAACGACCATATATAATAAGCCCATAGCATCACACTAGGGCTCTCTTGGTGGCTCAGATGGTGAAGAATCTGCCTGCAATGAAGAAGACTTGGGTTCAGTCCCTGAGTCTGGAGAAAGAAATGGCAATCCACTCCACTGTAGTCTTTCCTGGAGAATCCCATGAACAGAGGAACCTGGCAGCTACAGTCTGTGTGGTCATTAAGAGTTGGACATAAATGAGGACTAACACTAGTAACATCTCACTTGACAGTGAAAAGCTAAAAGCCATTTCCTCTAAGATCAGAAACAGGACAAGCCCACTTACTCAATATAGTATTCGAAGTCTTACCCACAGAAACCAGACAAGAAACTGAAATAAAAGTAGATTAAATTGAAAAGGAAGAAGTAAAATTGTACCTGTTGGCAGATGATAGGACACTATACATAGAAAATTCTAAAGACACCACCAAAAAACTACTACAGCTTATCAATGAATACAGTGAAGTTGCAGGGCAGAAATACACAGAATTACATTGCATTTCTCTACATTAACAATGAACTTTCAGAATAAGCATTTAAGAAAACAATCCCATTTACCACTGCATCCCTGATTTTCAGGCTATACTAGTGGGTCTGACTCTGTAACGCCATGGACGGTATCCTGCCAGGCTCCTCTGTCCTTGGGATTCTCTAAGCAAGTAGGTGGGTTGCCATGCCCTCCTCCAGCGGATTTTTTCAACACAGGGATCAAACCCAGTGCATTGCAGGCAGATTGCTTTCCGTCTGAGCCAACTGGGCAGAATCCCCCAAAGGTAGACAAGTGTATCCCCAAAAAAAAAAAAAAATTACAGGCCAAAATCACTGATGAACATAGATGTAAAATCATCAACAAAATAATAGCAAATTGAACTCAACAACACTGAAAAGATCATACACCATGATCAGCTGGAGTTCATCTCTAGGAGGCAAAGGTGGCCCACTGTCTGCAAATCAATTAATGTGACTCACCATATTAACACACTGAAGAATATATGATTGAAAAACAAAAATTATATGATCATCTCAATACACACAGAAAATGCTTTTAATAAAATTCAACATCATTTATGATACTCTCCAGAAAACAGCTATAGAGGGAACATACCTCAACATAATAACGACCATATATAATAAGCCCATAGCATCACACTAGGGCTCTCTTGGTGGCTCAGATGGTGAAGAATCTGCCTGCAATGAAGAAGACTTGGGTTCAGTCCCTGAGTCTGGAGAAAGAAATGGCAATCCACTCCACTGTAGTCTTTCCTGGAGAATCCCATGAACAGAGGAACCTGGCAGCTACAGTCTGTGTGGTCATTAAGAGTTGGACATAAATGAGGACTAACACTAGTAACATCTCACTTGACAGTGAAAAGCTAAAAGCCATTTCCTCTAAGATCAGAAACAGGACAAGCCCACTTACTCAATATAGTATTCGAAGTCTTACCCACAGAAACCAGACAAGAAACTGAAATAAAAGTAGATTAAATTGAAAAGGAAGAAGTAAAATTGTACCTGTTGGCAGATGATAGGACACTATACATAGAAAATTCTAAAGACACCACCAAAAAACTACTACAGCTTATCAATGAATACAGTGAAGTTGCAGGGCAGAAATACACAGAATTACATTGCATTTCTCTACATTAACAATGAACTTTCAGAATAAGCATTTAAGAAAACAATCCCATTTACCACTGCATCCCAGATTTTCAGGCTATACTACAAAGATTCAGTCATCAAAACATGATGGTACTGGGGCTTCCCTGGTAGCTCAGTGGTAA
Source organism: Tragulus kanchil (assembly GCA_022376925.1). Lineage (NCBI taxonomy): Eukaryota > Metazoa > Chordata > Mammalia > Artiodactyla > Tragulidae > Tragulus > Tragulus kanchil. Next base: position 98,309,224 of record JAIOJX010000029.1, read on the forward strand.
ACAGTTCGCCTGCCAATGCAGAAGACATGAGTTTGATCCCTGATCTGGAAGATCCCACATGCTGCGGAGCAACTAAGCCTGCAAGCCACAACTATTGAGCCTGTGCCCTAGAGCCTTGGAGCTGCACCTACTGAGCCCATGTGCCACAATTACTGAGGCCCATGAGCACTAGAGCGCGAGTTCCACAAGAGAAGTCACCACAAGAAGAAGCGTGCTCACCTCCACTACAGAGTAGCCCCCACTCCCAGCAACTAGAGAAGAGCCTGCAGCAGCAGTGAAAACTCAGGATAGCCAAAAATAAATAAAATTTAAAAAACAAAACAAAAAACATGATGATACTGGTACAAAAATATACACATAACTATGGGAGCAGAATAGAGACCAGAAATTAACCCACACACAGATGGTCAATTCACCTATGACAGAGGAGACAAGAAAATACAATAGGGAAAAAGAAGTAACTGTTGCTAGGAAAACTGGACAGCTACATGTAAAAGAATGAAATTAGCACATTTTCTCTCACCACATCTGAAAATTCAAAACAGATTAAAGACCTAAGTCTAACACTGGAAACCATAAAAAAAAAAGAAAAAATCCTAGCACACAGAACACCCTTTGACAAATTGCAGCGATATTTTTCGAGATGTGCCTTTTAAAGCAAACAAATGCAAAAACAAACAAATGCAAAAACAAATAAATGGGACTGAATTAAACATAAAAGCATTGGCTGGGAGGGTGGCCATAGGGCCGTTTCTGAGGCCAGGAGCTGCACACACACCTGGGGGTCAAATTTCACCACTTTCTGGCGAGGTGAATGTGAAAGTGTGGAGCTGAGGGCTTTCAGTGGCTGGATAAAGATTAAGGGTAAAATTGTCCCCAGATGGTTTTAGGCTTATCAATGAATACAGTGAAGTTGCAGGGCAGAAATACACAGAATTACATTGCATTTCTCTACATTAACAATGAACTTTCAGAATAAGCATTTAAGAAAACAATCCCATTTACCACTGCATCCCAGATTTTCAGGCTATACTACAAAGATTCAGTCATCAAAACATGATGGTACTGGGGCTTCCCTGGTAGCTCAGTGGTAAACAGTTCGCCTGCCAATGCAGAAGACATGAGTTTGATCCCTGATCTGGAAGATCCCACATGCTGCGGAGCAACTAAGCCTGCAAGCCACAACTATTGAGCCTGTGCCCTAGAGCCTTGGAGCTGCACCTACTGAGCCCATGTGCCACAATTACTGAGGCCCATGAGCACTAGAGCGCGAGTTCCACAAGAGAAGTCACCACAAGAAGAAGCGTGCTCACCTCCACTACAGAGTAGCCCCCACTCCCAGCAACTAGAGAAGAGCCTGCAGCAGCAGTGAAAACTCAGGATAGCCAAAAATAAATAAAATTTAAAAAACAAAACAAAAAACATGATGATACTGGTACAAAAATATACACATAACTATGGGAGCAGAATAGAGACCAGAAATTAACCCACACACAGATGGTCAATTCACCTATGACAGAGGAGACAAGAAAATACAATAGGGAAAAAGAAGTAACTGTTGCTAGGAAAACTGGACAGCTACATGTAAAAGAATGAAATTAGCACATTTTCTCTCACCACATCTGAAAATTCAAAACAGATTAAAGACCTAAGTCTAACACTGGAAACCATAAAAAAAAAAAGAAAAAAATCCTAGCACACAGAACACCCTTTGACAAATTGCAGCGATATTTTTCGAGATGTGCCTTTTAAAGCAAACAAATGCAAAAACAAACAAATGCAAAAACAAATAAATGGGACTGAATTAAACATAAAAGCATTGGCTGGGAGGGTGGCCATAGGGCCGTTTCTGAGGCCAGGAGCTGCACACACACCTGGGGGTCAAATTTCACCACTTTCTGGCGAGGTGAATGTGAAAGTGTGGAGCTGAGGGCTTTCAGTGGCTGGAAATGTGGCGCGGCTGGTGTGAGACAGAGGTGGATAAGGCATCAGAGGTGGTCGGGATGGTCCCGGGAGCAGCGAGGCTTGGGTGAGCCAGAGGCAGCAGCAGAACCACAGCGTGCCCGCTCAGCCCGCAGCAGGCCCATCTTCCAAGCATTCCTATTGGTTGGATCTCTGGCTCCTCATTCTCTGCGACCTGGTGGTATTTTGCTTCGTGTATTTCTTTTTGCCATGAATGGTTTGCCGGCCACTTAAATTAAGAATGTTGGCTACTGGAGTGGATCCTGAAAATCTCTACAGGCTTCTTGAACAAAGACGACAGGATTGTGCACCAGGATTTCAAGCTCTAAGGGGCCTTCCTTTCACTTCACATATTCTGTTATTCTTTGGGGGAGGAGGAGCCATATTAAATGAGTAATGATCTCACCCATTCATAGCTAAGTTCTTAAAACTAGGTTTTGATTCATGTTTTAAAAAATTGTTCTAATTGATGGCTTTACAGGGGCTGAATATAAAAAGTATGGACGCATGGAGTTTGTTATATTCATTAAGAAATACACTGCTCTTCCCTTTAACATTGTAAGAGTTGGCCAGAGTTTAGTATGATGCAAATAATAATAATAATGTGAAATATTTAAAACAAATTATTCAAAAGCAAGGGAAGAATTTTGAAGAAAAAAAAAAAAAAGGAGTTAAAAGCTGTACTAAAAGCACAGGCCCACAGTGTATTTGGTCTAAGTGCCAGTTTAATTTTTTTTTCGTGGAATAAAAGGTTTATTAAAGAAAAAAAGGGACAGAGAAAACTTCCAGCTAAAGGAACTGAAAGGGGGACAGAAGAGTATCCCAGTTTAAATTTTAAGTGGACCTCTGTTACATTGCTAGGTTGGTACGATTTCAGAGAAAGTGTTTAGTATCCAAGGCTACCGTGCATGGCATCTTACCTGGATGCTTCCCCTTAAGCTCTTGAACTCAGTAAAACTGGACTGTGTTTCAAACCTAATTTACCATGTTCTGCATTAAGAATGCTTATGGCCAAAACACATTTATTATAACATCTAACTTTAATACTTCAGGAAAGTCACCATATTTACTCACTGAGCAAACCGTTGAGCATTTATGTGGGCTAGGTACAGCAGTGAACAAAAAGGGACAAAAATCCTTGCCTTCAGGGAGCTTACATTCTTTTTTATCTAAACATGTTAGTAAGAATTTTCTTTCTAGGAGTGATCAGCTGGTATTTAATCTAAAAGGTCACATTCCCAAAGCAACTACTTTAAGCCCTTTAGAAGCTACTCCTATTGCATGTATAACAGATGTTAGAACTGGGCTCTCGTCCTTGAAACTGAAGACATTTTCTATATTGGAACTGCCTAATGTTTTTCAGTTCCCTTAAAACAGGGCATAGATCTGGTAGACTCATCTTCTACTTTTTAGAGTGGCATTCAGCGTTAGTGTGAAATCCAGGGTTGATTTTGGAGGACTCTAGCCTAATGCTGACTATTGGTTGAACAGTTTTGCCTTCAGAGACCCTACTAAACCTGCCTGAGGAAAACCCTGTAGGCAAGGCTGAAGCATCAAACAAACAGACCTGGATTTCACCGAGGGGACCAAACAGACTGGATGCATAGTTTTTGTGCTGCTTGCTAATAATTTTGTTAATATATGTTTATTACACAGATTTTTTTTAAAAGCATTTGCAGAGCAAAGGAAACCATCAACAAATGAAAAGACAATCTACTGAAAAACAGAAAATATTTGAAGATGATATGACCAATAATGAGGTTGATATCCAAAAATACATAAATAGTTCAATATCAAAAAACAACTGATTTTAAAATGGGCAGAAAAAATGAATAGATATTTTTCCAAAGATGACATACAGTTGGCCAACAGGCACACAAAAAGATGCTCAGTATCACTAATCACCACAGAAAGGCAAATCCAGACCTTAAGACAGAATGGTTATCATCAAAAAGAACGTAAGTAACAAATGTTGGTGAGGATGTGGAGAACAGGGAGCTCCTGTGCACCATTGGTGGGAGTGGAAATTGGTGCAGCTGATGGAAAACAGTATAGAGAGTCCTTAAAAACCTAAAAACAGAACTACCACATGACCCAGCATTTCCACTCCTGGGCATACATATCCAAAAAAAATGAAAAGACTAATCTGAAAAGACGCATGTGGCCCAATGTTCACAGCAGGGTTATTTACAGTAGCCAAAGTATGGGAGCAACCTAAGTGTCCATCAGCAGATAGAGATGTGCTATACAGACACAATCGACTACTACTGGAATCGAATACTACCATTTTTAAACTAAAAGGATATACTGTCTAGCACAGAGAATACAGTCAACATTTTATAAAAATTTTAAATGGATTATAAAATTTTTGAATCACTGTGTATGTATACTTGAAACTTAGAAAACATTGTAAATCAACTGCACCTTAGTAAAAAATATCAACTATGGACTTTTCTGTCTGATATATTTAACAATAAAAATTACCTGTTACTCTATCATTTAATGAAAACTTTAAAAAATTCCACTTATAATAGTGTCAGAGTAAGATAATTAGTAAGATATTTAGGAATAAACCTAAACAAGGACATAGAAGTCATATACACTGAAAACTACAAAATGCTGCTGAAAGAAATTAAAGAACACAAATAAATGAGAAGACATCCTATATATGAACAGATTGGAAAACTCATGAAGTGTACAGATTCAAAATACTTCCTGTCAAAATGCCACTGGGTTCTCTGGTGGTCCAGTGGGTAAAGATTCTGCCTTGCAGTGCAAGGGGGTTCAATCCCTGGCCTGGGAAGATCCCATGTGCCCAGAGCTGGTGCTCTGCAGCAAGAGAGGTCATCAGGACGGAAGGCCCACAGCGGCCAAAGAACAAAGATGGATGAAAATAAAAATGAAAGTCCAGTAAAAGGGGCCAAAATTTAAAAAAAGAAGAAGAAAAATAATGCCATTGGCATTTTTTGCAGAAACAGAAAGTCCATTCTAAAATTCATGTAGAATTTCAAGGGACTGTGAACAGCTAAAACAGTCTTGGGGAAAACAAAAAAACGTTGGAGACCTTGTACTGCTTAATTTCAGAGCTTAAGAGAAAACTGCAGTAATAAAACCAGTGTCATGCTGGCATAAAGACAGACACACAATGCAACGGAATAAAGAGCCCCAAAATAAATCCTGGCATAGTTTGGCAAATAATCTTCAACAAAGGAAGAGTCCTTAAAACCTAAAAAAGAACTACCACATGACCCAGCATTTCCACTCCTGGGCATACATATCCAAAAAAAATGAAAAGACTAATCTGAAAAGACGCATGTGGCCCAATGTTCACAGCAGGGTTATTTACAGTAGCCAAAGTATGGGAGCAACCTAAGTGTCCATCAGCAGATAGAGATGTGCTATACAGACACAATCGACTACTACTGGAATCGAATACTACCATTTTTAAACTAAAAGGATATACTGTCTAGCACAGAGAATACAGTCAACATTTTATAAAAATTTTAAATGGATTATAAAATTTTTGAATCACTGTGTATGTATACTTGAAACTTAGAAAACATTGTAAATCAACTGCACCTTAGTAAAAAATATCAACTATGGACTTTTCTGTCTGATATATTTAACAATAAAAATTACCTGTTACTCTATCATTTAATGAAAACTTTAAAAAATTCCACTTATAATAGTGTCAGAGTAAGATAATTAGTAAGATATTTAGGAATAAACCTAAACAAGGACATAGAAGTCATATACACTGAAAACTACAAAATGCTGCTGAAAGAAATTAAAGAACACAAATAAATGAGAAGACATCCTATATATGAACAGATTGGAAAACTCATGAAGTGTACAGATTCAAAATACTTCCTGTCAAAATGCCACTGGGTTCTCTGGTGGTCCAGTGGGTAAAGATTCTGCCTTGCAGTGCAAGGGGGTTCAATCCCTGGCCTGGGAAGATCCCATGTGCCCAGAGCTGGTGCTCTGCAGCAAGAGAGGTCACTGTGACGGAAGGCCCACAGCGGCCAAAGAACAAAGATGGATGAAAATAAAAATGAAAGTCCAGTAAAAGGGGCCAAAATTTAAAAAAAGAAGAAGAAAAATAATGCCATTGGCATTTTTTGCAGAAACAGAAAGTCCATTCTAAAATTCATGTAGAATTTCAAGGGACTGTGAACAGCTAAAACAGTCTTGGGGAAAACAAAAAAACGTTGGAGACCTTGTACTGCTTAATTTCAGAGCTTAAGAGAAAACTGCAGTAATAAAACCAGTGTCATGCTGGCATAAAGACAGACACACAATGCAACGGAATAAAGAGCCCCAAAATAAATCCTGGCATAGTTTGGCAAATAATCTTCAACAAAGGAGAAGAGAATTCAATCAAGAAACAACAATCATCTCAACAGTGTTGGGAAAACTGGACACCTATATGCAAAAGACTGAAATTGGACCCTAACCTTACACATACCAACTCAAACTGGAACAGAGACTTAAATGATACAACTCCTAGGAGAAAACTTAGGGGAAGAGCTTCCTTGGACTGGGCAATTATGTCCTGGTTTTGACACTCAAAGCACAGGCAACAAAGTGAAAGCAAATAAACTGGACTATATCAAAACTTAAAACTAGGGCTTCCCTGGTGGTCCAATGGGTAGGGAGTCTGCCTTGAAGCACAAGGGGTTCGATCCCTGGCCCGGGAAGATTCCATGTGCCGTGAAGCAGCTGTACCGGTGTGTCCAATGATGAGCCAGAGCTCTGGAGCACATGTGCCCAGAGCCAGTGCTCTGCAATGAGACAGGTCACTGCAATGGGAGGCCCACACAGGTCAAAAAATAAAAAAGATGTATTAAATAAAAAACCAACAAAAGAGGCCAAAATTAAAAAAAACAAAACTACACATGAAAAGAACACAATGAACAGAGTGAAAAGTGGGAGCAAATATATTCAAATCACATATGGTAAGGAGTTCATACCTAGAGGATGAAAACTCAACTCCAAGAGCTTAACAACAAAAGAGGTAACAACATGTTTTACATACACGTGGGCAAAAAGACCCTGAATAGGTATTTCTCCAGAGAAGATCTACCCATGGGTAATAAACACCTGAAATGACAAAATTGTGCTCAACGTCAGTAGAACTGGTGGCACCAGGGCACGGGGAGGACAGGGTAACCAGGAATTGTTTACGTGGTAAAGACTTTCAGTTTTCCAAGAAGAGCTCTGGTGATGAGTTGCCCAGGTGAACTATTTAACATTACTGAAGAGTACACGTAAAATGGAGAAGATGGTTAAGTTTTCCATTATGTATACCTATCACAACTAAAAATTAAAAATACAAGTACTAGGTATAAGAAATTATTTTAAAATGGTAACACGTAAAAACATTGGAAACAGGTAATGCACATTAATCTTAAAGAGCCCCAAAATAAATCCTGGCATAGTTTGGCAAATAATCTTCAACAAAGGAGAAGAGAATTCAATCAAGAAACAACAATCATCTCAACAGTGTTGGGAAAACTGGACACCTATATGCAAAAGACTGAAATTGGACCCTAACCTTACACATACCAACTCAAACTGGAACAGAGACTTAAATGATACAACTCCTAGGAGAAAACTTAGGGGAAGAGCTTCCTTGGACTGGGCAATTATGTCCTGGTTTTGACACTCAAAGCACAGGCAACAAAGTGAAAGCAAATAAACTGGACTATATCAAAACTTAAAACTAGGGCTTCCCTGGTGGTCCAATGGGTAGGGAGTCTGCCTTGAAGCACAAGGGGTTCGATCCCTGGCCCGGGAAGATTCCATGTGCCGTGAAGCAGCTGTACCGGTGTGTCCAATGATGAGCCAGAGCTCTGGAGCACATGTGCCCAGAGCCAGTGCTCTGCAATGAGACAGGTCACTGCAATGGGAGGCCCACACAGGTCAAAAAATAAAAAAGATGTATTAAATAAAAAACCAACAAAAGAGGCCAAAATTAAAAAAAAACAAAACTACACATGAAAAGAACACAATGAACAGAGTGAAAAGTGGGAGCAAATATATTCAAATCACATATGGTAAGGAGTTCATACCTAGAGGATGAAAACTCAACTCCAAGAGCTTAACAACAAGAGGTAACAACATGTTTTACATACACGTGGGCAAAAAGACCCTGAATAGGTATTTCTCCAGAGAAGATCTACCCATGGGTAATAAACACCTGAAATGACAAAATTGTGCTCAACGTCAGTAGAACTGGTGGCACCAGGGCACGGGGAGGACAGGGTAACCAGGAATTGTTTACGTGGTAAAGACTTTCAGTTTTCCAAGAAGAGCTCTGGTGATGAGTTGCACAACGAGGTGAACTATTTAACATTACTGAAGAGTACACGTAAAAATGGAGAAGATGGTTAAGTTTTCCATTATGTATACCTATCACAACTAAAAATTAAAAATACAAGTACTAGGTATAAGAAATTATTTTAAAATGGATCATGGAAAGCCACGTGTAAGCCAAAACCATGGAACATTTAGATGAAAACAGGAATGAATTCTTATTTAGAGAAGAGTTAACATCCTTCTGAAACTCTTCCAAAAAACTGCAGAGAAAGGAACACTTCCAAGCTCATTCTATCAATACAAGGCCACCATCACACTAATCCCCAAACCAGACAAAGACAGCACAAAAAAATTACCACATCAACAAAACGTCTGATAAAATTCAACAGCCACTTATGACAAAAACTCTCCAGAAACTGGGCAAGAGGGAACTTACCTCCACACAATAAAGGCTGTATAGAGCAACCCCACAGCAAACATCACTCTCAACAGTGCAAACCTGAAAGCACTTCCTCTGAGATCAGGAACAAGACAATGATGTCCATTCTCACCACTTTTAGTCAACACAGTTTTAGAAAGCCTAGGCATGCCAATTAGAGAGGAAAAAGAAACAAAAGGAATACAAATTGGAAAAGAAGTAAAACCATTTACGGATGACATACTTACACAGAAAATCCTAAAGATGCCATTAGAAAACTACTAGAGCTCATTGCTGAATTTGGTCAACTGGCAGGATACAAAATTAATACACAGAAGTATTTTGCATTCCCATACATTAAGAACAAAAAGATCTGAAAGAGAAATCAAGGAAACAATCCCATTTACCATCACATGAAAAAGCATAAAATACCTAGGAATAAACCTATCCAAGGAGGCAGAAGACCTGTACTCAGAAAACTGTAAGATACTGATGAAAGAAATAAAAGATGACACAAACAGATGTCTGTCCACGTTCCTGGACTGGAAGAATCAATATTGTGAAAACGAGATACTACCCAAACCATCTATAGATTCCATGCAATCTCTATCAAATTAACAATGGCATTTTCCAAAGAATTAGAACAAAAATTTTTACAATTTGTATGAAAACACAAAAGACCATGTAACAACCAAAGCATTCTTGAGAAAGAAGAATGAAGCTGGAGAAATCGGGCTCCCCGCCTTCAAACTACAGTACAGAACTAGCACAGGCAAAACAGTGTGGCTGTGGCTACCTAATCTATGACAAAGGAGGCAACAATATACAATGGAGAGAAGATAGTCTCTTCAGTAGGTGGTTCTGGGAAAACTGGACAGCTACATGTAAACAGAATGAAATTAGAACACTTGCTAACACCATAGACAAAATGGATTAAAGACTCGAATACTAGCCCAGATACTAAAAATCTCCTGGAGGAAAACAGAGGCAGAACACTCCTGGCAGAAAGTGCAGCACAAGCTTTTTCCATCCACCTAGAGTAATGAAAATAAGAAAATAAGCAAATGGGACCTTATCAAATTTAGAAGCTTTTGTACAGCAAATGAAATCATAAAGAGAATGAAAAGAGAATCCTTAAAATGAGGAAATAATTGCATATGAAGCAACCAACAAGAGTTTAATTTCTAAAATATACAAATAGCTCATGCAGGTCAATACCAAAAAAACAAGCAATCCCATCAAAAAAAAACAAAACAAACATGCAGAAGATCTAAATAAACATTTCTCTAAAGACATATAGATGTCTAAAAAGCACATGAAAAGATGCTCAACATCACTAATTATTAGAGAAATGCAAATCAAAAGTACAATGAGGTACCACCTCATACAGGTCAAAAGGGCCTTCTAGAAACAATGAATGCTGGATAAGACATGGAGAAAGGGAATCCTACACTGTTGGCAAGAAAGTAAGCTGGTACAGCCACTACAGAAATCAGTATAAAAGATTCCTTAAAAAAAAATAATAATAAAAAAACTCTGGAAATAGAGCTATCATGAGAAAGCTTCACAATCCCACTCCTAGGCATATATTCAGAGAAAAATCATAATTTGAAAAGATACAAGCACTCTAATGTTCACTGCAGCACTATTTACAATAGGCAGACATGAAGCATCCTAAATATCCATCAAATAAAGAAGATAATGGTACATAGCTACCATAGATTATTACTTAGCCAAAGAGGAACAACAAAATTATGCCATCTGCAGTCACATGGGAGGTCCTAGAAATTGTCATACTGAATGAAGTAAGACAGAAAGACAATGAACATTTTAACACTTATATGCCAAATCTTAAAGGATACAAAAAAAAGAACCTGATGCTGGGAAAAACAGAAGGCAGAAGGAAAAGGGAACAGAGGATGAGATGGTTGGATGGCATCACTGAGTCAATGGACATGAGCCTGAGCGTGTCCCAGGAAACGAAAGACAGGGAAGCTTGGTGTACTGCAGTCCATGGGGTTGCAAAGAGTTGGACATGATTGAGCTGACTGAAAGGATACAAATGAATGTATCTACAAAATGGGAAGTTACAGATGTGGAAAACAAACTTACGGTTACCAGGGAGTAAAGAGTGTGGGGATGACCTACACACACGGCTATGTATAAAATAGGTAATAAGGACCTACTGTAGAGCAAAGATCTCTACTCAATACTTTGTAATGGCATATATGGAAAAAGAAATCTACAAAACGGGATATATTTTACTGTATACCTGAAACTAACACATTTATACGCCAATAAATATTTATTTTCTTTTTTAGAATTTTCTTTTTTTATTTTTTTTGGCCACTTCTATTGAGATCTTTCATTTCTTTATCTTTGTTCTTTGGCCTGTGTGGGCCTCCCATCGCAGTGGCCTCTCCTGTTAAGGAGCACTGGCTCTGGGCGCATGCGCGCCAAAGCTCCGGCTCGGCAGTTGGACACATTGGTCCAGCCATTCCACGGCATGTGAAATCTTCCCAGGCCAGGGGTGGAACCGGTGCCCCTTTCACTGCAAGGCGGTGTCCTTATCCACTGGACCACCAGGGAAGCCCCTATACACCAATAAAATTTTTTTAAAATAAAGTTATTAAAAACACCTCCAAAACATGGAAAATAACTGTTGGTGATATGGAGAAATTGAAACCCTCATACATTGCCGGTGGGAATGTAAAATAGCCCCCAAGTACAAACAACCCAAAAGTTCATCAACTGAAGAATGGATACATAAAATGTGGTATATCTATACTATGGGATATCATTCAGCCATACAGAGAAATAAAGGACAGACAGATGCCACATAAAGATGAGCCCTGAAAACACAGTGAAAGCAGCCAGTCACAGAAGGCCATGTACTACATAATTCTGAGTCTATGAAGTGTCCAGAATAAGCAAATCCACAGACACAGAAAATGTATAAGTGGCTGCTAGGAGCCAGGTACCCATGGAGAGAAGGGAGCATCTGCTAATGGAGACAGGGCTCATCTGTGGAGTGAGGCAAATGCTCTGGACAGTGGTGACGGCCTCATGACTCTATGACTATTTAGAGGAAAAATGGAACTGAGTACTTTTAAGAGTGAATTTTATGGTATTCAAATTTCTTCCAATGAAGTTCTCAAAAGAGCAGTGACTAAGAAAAACAGGGCTCTTTTAACATCATTCGAGTTTCTAGGTAAACTTAACTTTTAATAAAAGTTGTGAGGCTTCACCTGGTGGTCCAGTGGGTAAGGACACCGCCTTGCAGTGCAAGGGGCGCCGGTTCGATCCCTGGCCTGGGAAGATCCCACGTGCCGTGGAGTGGCTGGACCGATGTGTCCAATTACTGAGCCGGTGGTCTGTGACGACAGACGCCACCGCGATGGGAGGCCCACAGCAGCCAAAGAACAAAGACAGATGAAAATAGAGAAAGACCAACAGAAGTGACCTGCCCGCTCCCCTCCCTCCCCAACCCGAGCCCCGCCCAAAATAAATAAATCAATCTTTTAAAAAAAAAAAAGTTGTGGCACTTCAACAGTTACACAGAAGTTATTGAAAAAAAAAAATTCATCATTTTTCCTTTCCCAATGAACAGTATATATCACAGATATCAGTGATGTTCTGTACCAAGGACCAGTGCTGATGTGGAATTCTCACAACTTTTGGTGAACCTTTAAAAAAGTAAATAAGCTAGAGAATTACCTTGATTGCTCTACCTCCAGTGGATGGCAGATCTATGAAGAAGGGCATCTCTTCCATCCTTCTTCAATCCTGAAAATAAAGCTGGCAACTCGGATTCATATCTGGCTCTACTGTATTACTAGCTCTACTGACTGGAATAAAATCACTGTGATTCTAATTGTTTTCAAGCATTTCATGACTTTCAGTCTTGCCATCTGTAGTCAACACTTAATTGCTTCTGTTTGCTTCAGTCCTTCTTTCTTTTTAGGTAAGGTCCATCCAATCAAGGTGCTACTGACATGAGTTACCAAATACAGTACATCAGCCCCAGGCCTGGCCAAGATCACATGGTCCCATGCATTTTCCCACAGGGGCTGGTCTAATTCAAGGACAAGTGTTCCGGAGAAGACAGGAGTCCTTTTGTGGGATCTGATTAGTGGACCCCAGAGAAGGAGGTTCTCTCTCTTCTTTCTGGATCACAGACCTTAAGGATGTGTGCTCTGGGGGAACTCTGGCCTCTTTCCCATTATGGAGAGAGGGCCAGCCTGAAAACAAGGTCAGAAACAGAAAACACGTCAACAGAGGGAGGCCAGGCATGATTATGGCAACATAATCCCAGCTTTGGATTCGGCTTTGCCTAATGAGTGATGACATTAACATTTCAAGATAACTCAATCACTGCAAGGGAAGCATTTCTTCATCAGGAAATCAAACACAATTTATTTTAGAACTAAACAGTACGGTCTGAATAAAAGAAAGTTTTACCCTAAACTTTCCAGACAGACATTTTATCACCAAGCTCCATTTTGATTTCCACAGTCCCATCCGTGGCTTTCACAGGATTTCCAAAGGTGTACAAGCTGTGTCATGTAGCTGAGAAGTCTGAAAATAATCTTTCTATTCACTGTGCTTCAAAACAGTTCTTATTATGTTCTCAGTTTATAACTATCCAATTAAATTTTTCTTCTAAGAATAACTTAGAGCAAGAAAACCATTTTACTTTATACCTACTGAAAACCAGAACTCATCCATTTTCTTCAGTGTTCCAAAGAGGAAAAACCTGGTCCAACTGAACAGACGTAACAAAAGTGTGGTTCTTATTTTGGTTTTTCTGGTTTAAGGACCAGAGTCCTTTGTTGTTTTCGTCTTGGTTTCAAAATACTAGTATCAATATCCTTTTCTTCCCCTAAATCTTGATCGGGCATCCAACTGAAAATAAACACACAAGTAAGTCATATCCTGGACACCATAATTAAATACAGTTTTGATAATAGGCATTACTCCATGAGAGAAGTAAACCAGTCTGCAGCACAATCAAAAAGGCAACAGCTGTCATAGCTCCAGAGAGAAAGACAAAAAGAACAAAGATGGCATTAAAAATAAAAGTTCCATTTAAGGTCACAGTAAGGATTTTCTTCTTGAATCCAACTTAGAGTTTATCTTTTTTTCTAAAGTATACTCAATATTATTTTTCTAACAAAGTTGACTTTCTAATTAAGTTTTACCTGGGTTAATATTCAAGTGCTTTCAGGATCTTTAAATAATCACTGAAGAGGAAAGAGCCTTGAAAAATACTATGTAACACACAACTGTTTTGAGATTACAAATCTTTAAGTCACTACTCATAGGTCAACTGCATGTTCTCTGACTTAAGCCTCACTTAAGAGTGGTGCCGCAGGGTGGAGAGTCCTTGTTAGAAGAGGAGGCAAAAGTGCAGTCTTCACTACTCCCCAGAAATCTCACAGGAATGGATTCGTTTAGAGCTAAACCTGATTAATGAGAACACCACAGATAGGGTAGCTAAGGAGTCACACTTTCAAAAAATGATCTTCCGAGGAATCACGATCAGGATGATGAGATGCTACTTACTAAGAGGGAACAGCTGATGGAAACCCACCATCCACCCTCACTCTGAGTTATTCACTCACTGTGGGAGATACTAAGCAAAGTCACCAGCACAGTTTAAATTGTTTTATTTCAGGTTTTTTTTTTTTTTTTTGAGGCTGTGTTCTCTCTTTTTTTTTTTTGGCCACTTCTATTGGCCTTTCATTTATTTTCATCATCTTTGTTCTTTGGCCTGTGTGGGCCTCCCATCACAGTGGACTCTCGCGCTGTGGAGCACCGGCTCTGGGCGCATGCGCTCCAGAGCTCTGGCTGGGTAACTGGACACATCTGTCCAGCCGCTCCACGGCACATGGGATCTTCCCAGGCCAGGGATCGAACTGGTGCCCCTTGCACTGCAAGGCGGTGTCCTTACCCACTGGACCACCAGGGAAGCCCTATTTCAGGTTTCTGCACAAAGTGCACAACTGAAGTCACAACAGTTAAGTCCTCACACAGGAGGACTAACAGTGTGTCCCAATCTCAAAGAAAGGCTGCAAGGACCTCTTAAATCTGCTAGAAAGTTCCCGATACTGCTCTTTATGCAGTCAAAAGTACAAGTGAACTTCTGCCTTGTATTGAGATTTAGAAATGGTCAGAAGCAGGTTTGCTTTTATTCAAGATTATTACAAATGCCTGCAGAAGGTCACAGTAAGGATTTTCTTCTTGAATCCAACTTAGAGTTTATCTTTTTTTCTAAAGTATACTCAATATTATTTTTCTAACAAAGTTGACTTTCTAATTAAGTTTTACCTGGGTTAATATTCAAGTGCTTTCAGGATCTTTAAATAATCACTGAAGAGGAAAGAGCCTTGAAAAATACTATGTAACACACAACTGTTTTGAGATTACAAATCTTTAAGTCACTACTCATAGGTCAACTGCATGTTCTCTGACTTAAGCCTCACTTAAGAGTGGTGCCGCAGGGTGGAGAGTCCTTGTTAGAAGAGGAGGCAAAAGTGCAGTCTTCACTACTCCCCAGAAATCTCACAGGAATGGATTCGTTTAGAGCTAAACCTGATTAATGAGAACACCACAGATAGGGTAGCTAAGGAGTCACACTTTCAAAAAATGATCTTCCGAGGAATCACGATCAGGATGATGAGATGCTACTTACTAAGAGGGAACAGCTGATGGAAACCCACCATCCACCCTCACTCTGAGTTATTCACTCACTGTGGGAGATACTAAGCAAAGTCACCAGCACAGTTTAAATTGTTTTATTTCAGGTTTTTTTTTTTTTTTTGAGGCTGTGTTCTCTTTTTTTTTTGGCCACTTCTATTGGCCTTTCATTTATTTTCATCATCTTTGTTCTTTGGCCTGTGTGGGCCTCCCATCACAGTGGACTCTCGCGCTGTGGAGCACCGGCTCTGGGCGCATGCGCTCCAGAGCTCTGGCTGGGTAACTGGACACATCTGTCCAGCCGCTCCACGGCACATGGGATCTTCCCAGGCCAGGGATCGAACTGGTGCCCCTTGCACTGCAAGGCGGTGTCCTTACCCACTGGACCACCAGGGAAGCCCTATTTCAGGTTTCTGCACAAAGTGCACAACTGAAGTCACAACAGTTAAGTCCTCACACAGGAGGACTAACAGTGTGTCCCAATCTCAAAGAAAGGCTGCAAGGACCTCTTAAATCTGCTAGAAAGTTCCCGATACTGCTCTTTATGCAGTCAAAAGTACAAGTGAACTTCTGCCTTGTATTGAGATTTAGAAATGGTCAGAAGCAGGTTTGCTTTTTATTCAAGATTATTACAAATGCCTGCAGAAGGTAGATAAACTATGGGAAAGTCTTACATGTTCTGATTTCTTAATGTTGTTTGGAGATCAAAGACTGAGCTTCAGGTCGGGAATTATGGGGAGCTTCTTACAAATCCAGCTGTTACTATTAATAAGGACATCATTGCCTCCTACACTAACTGTTCTTTTATGACTTCTCAATTATTTAAACATGATTTGACATTCTTGAAAGGTCTAGAAGCTTGCATTTCACACACGTAACGAAACTGCATGAGAGAAGGCAAGAAAATCCTCTTTTCTTACATTAAATGACAGGAAAATATGGCAAAGAACTGTGTCACTTGAGAAACCATGACCAAATTTAATTTCACTTCATACCTCCCTGACCTGATGAGTGAGAAAAGGTTTTGTCATGATACCCTATAGGTTCTGCTTCTCCTATCAACGCAAGGGAAGGGACTTAAGTGCTGCTCAACAAATGAAAGCAGGTTCAAGTCCAAGTCACTGCTGTTTTTGGAGAGATGTTCATTTTTGTAATTTCACATTTTCTTTTCACAAAGACAAGGCTCCCAGCTTCTATTCAAAAGACCTCTGTAGATCTTTGAATCAAAGAACACTAGAGCAGAAACCATGAGATTTGTAATCTTCTTTCAGGCTGCCTCTCCACAATCCATCAGTATAAATTCAAACACAGAAATCAGGATTACTTCTAATCACATCAACATGTAAGGCACAGTGCACACACTTGACATCCCTGATAGGGCTCTGTGTGTAGCTGCCAAATGACCAACACCAGCTTTTTCCCATTTATACTGCCAAGACCACACTCCTACACTGGTAGAAATTCATGAAGTTTTAGCTGCTGTGGTTACCATAACAACAATAACACAACCATCAGCTGCGGGTTTCCGTGAACCTCACAGTACTTCACTGGGTGAGAAACACATCTTTTCCCAAGTGACATCACTGCAACCTGTTATAATGACTAAGTCACTCATATGTTTAACTCCCCACAAGCTGACCACTAACCAATATTTGAAGGAAAGTCTTGACCCCATGGTTTCAGAAGCAGGTTTGCTTTTTATTCAAGATTATTACAAATGCCTGCAGAAGGTAGATAAACTATGGGAAAGTCTTACATGTTCTGATTTCTTAATGTTGTTTGGAGATCAAAGACTGAGCTTCAGGTCGGGAATTATGGGGAGCTTCTTACAAATCCAGCTGTTACTATTAATAAGGACATCATTGCCTCCTACACTAACTGTTCTTTTATGACTTCTCAATTATTTAAACATGATTTGACATTCTTGAAAGGTCTAGAAGCTTGCATTTCACACACGTAACGAAACTGCATGAGAGAAGGCAAGAAAATCCTCTTTTCTTACATTAAATGACAGGAAAATATGGCAAAGAACTGTGTCACTTGAGAAACCATGACCAAATTTAATTTCACTTCATACCTCCCTGACCTGATGAGTGAGAAAAGGTTTTGTCATGATACCCTATAGGTTCTGCTTCTCCTATCAACGCAAGGGAAGGGACTTAAGTGCTGCTCAACAAATGAAAGCAGGTTCAAGTCCAAGTCACTGCTGTTTTTGGAGAGATGTTCATTTTTGTAATTTCACATTTTCTTTTCACAAAGACAAGGCTCCCAGCTTCTATTCAAAAGACCTCTGTAGATCTTTGAATCAAAGAACACTAGAGCAGAAACCATGAGATTTGTAATCTTCTTTCAGGCTGCCTCTCCACAATCCATCAGTATAAATTCAAACACAGAAATCAGGATTACTTCTAATCACATCAACATGTAAGGCACAGTGCACACACTTGACATCCCTGATAGGGCTCTGTGTGTAGCTGCCAAATGACCAACACCAGCTTTTTCCCATTTATACTGCCAAGACCACACTCCTACACTGGTAGAAATTCATGAAGTTTTAGCTGCTGTGGTTACCATAACAACAATAACACAACCATCAGCTGCGGGTTTCCGTGAACCTCACAGTACTTCACTGGGTGAGAAAAAACACATCTTTTTTCCCAAGTGACATCACTGCAACCTGTTATAATGACTAAGTCACTCATATGTTTAACTCCACAGAGCTGATTCTGAGCTTAAGTTTTAAAAAATCTTTAGCCACTTACCATTGATCTTTTACACTCGAAAAAGGAGTATTTCAGAGCTTTGCAGTTTCCTTCCTTCAGACACTGCCGAGGGGATTTTCCTTCCTGTGAAACAGAAAATAATATAAATGCTTGGCAAATTCTCTCACAAAGTACAAAACTGTCCTTCTGGAAACAGTTCTTAAAAAAAAAATGTTGAACAAAAGGAGAAGACAAGGAGAGAATTAGAAGATGAGTAAAATAATCTGGGGGCACTCTAAGGATACCCTTGAGTTTTGGAACACACTGGTTTCGAAGGACACTTTTCTTTAAAATGTCTGCATAAAAATCTAGAAACTGACACCTCCAGCTCCTTACATAAGAAAGGAAAGAGCACAGGAGAAAGGCGTCATAGGGCTTCCTCAGGGTTGTACACGCAGAGGAGCCCTAAAGACAGAGAAGAAAGTGGCATGACTGACAGAGGGAGAAACACTGTGGGAGCCAGTGGGCGGGCTTGTCCTGGAAGGCAGGATCAAGTTGCTTAGAAGTCTCCAGTCAACATAAGCAAGTCTGCCTCCAACACATCTCTGCATTTCCCCACCCATTACTGCCATGGTCAGTTTCTCCTATTCTGAGAGGCTCACTTAGTAAGAACTGGAAGAGGAAAGTGAGAGTTTTTAAAAAGAGAATTTATATACACTTGTGAGGGAAGATCTTCCTGAGCTCAAAGTGTAATTATTTCATCTTTAAGCGGTGAAAGCTCATCAGGGCTTAAGAAAATTGGATTAAACCTTTCCCTTTCTGCCACCAAGACAGGATGTTGTTGAAGTTCACTCACCAAGTCATACTGCTACAAGAAGTGCTTATTTCTGACTCAACAAATAATAAGACTTTAAAAATCACGCTTAACAAAATAACTGCAAAATAGGTAAAAGCTAAAATTTAGTAGTATTTTAGTAGGAAAATTCCAGATAACCACTGGTTTCTCAGATAACCACTGTGCCTTCCTGCGTTACTTTTTCTACCAACAAAGCTAGTGGAAGTTAACAGAATGTTTACCTACTGAAATGAACAATGCAGGCCGGAGCACCAAAACTGCAGTGAGCTACTGAACAATCTTACTGGAACCCACCATAAAAAGATGTCCCACATCCAAGGACAAAGGAGAAGCCACAATGAAATGGTAGGCCAATAAAATCAAACCCTATGCCTGCCCGGTGGGCGACTCACAAACTGGAGAACAATAATACTAAAGAAGTTCTCAAACTGTTGTCAAGTTTTAGGCCCCACATCAGGGTCCCCAGCTTGGGGATTCTGCCAAGGGACTGAGAATCCCCAAGAAATCTGACTTCGAAGACAGAAGGATTTAATTTCAGAGCTTTCATAGGACTGGGGCAAAACAGAGACTTCTGGAGGACACAAGGAAAATCTTGTGTGCCCCAGGACCCAAGGGAAAGGAGCAGTGACTCCAAGAGAGGCTGAGTCAGACCTGCCTGTGAGTGTCTGAGGGTCTCCTGCAGAGGCCTAGGTCAGCAGGGGCTGCCACAGGGAAGGAGGCACTGACAGCAACAGTCATGGGAGCTGTGTCATGGCATACGCCCTCCTGGAGGTCACCACTAGCCCGATATGGAAGCCTGTAGACTCTAGGACTGGGTCACCTCAGGCCAAACAACTAACAAGCAGGGAGCACAGCCCCACCCATCAGCAAACACTTGGACTGACTGAGCCCTGCCCAACACAGCAAGACTCAGTTTCTCCCACAGGCCGTCCCTCCCACAGGAAGCTTACAGAAGCCTCTTATCCTCATCTGCCAGAGGGCAGACAGAAGATATTAATAAAAACTACAATCCCATTAACCTTCAGAACTAATATCACAATCACAGAAAGCAACCCAAAATGAAAATAAAAGGATTATATCCCAGGTGAAGGAACAAGATAAATCCCCAGAAAAAGAATGAAATGCCACAGAATGGGAGAAAATCATAGCAAATGAAATAACAGACAAAGAAATAATCTCCAAAATCTACAAGCAACTGAGACAACTCAGCACCAGAAAAGTGAACAACCCAATCAAAAAATGGGAAAAGGACCTAAACAGACACCTCTTCAAAGAGGACATACAGATGGCCCCAAAACACAAGAAACGATGCTCAACTTCGCTTATAATTAGAGAAATGCAAATCAAAACTACAATGAGATATCACCTCACACCTGTCAGGATGACCATCATCCACAAATTGACAGACAATAAATGCTGGAGAGAGTGCGGAGAAAAGGGAACACTCCTGCATTGCTGGTGGGAATGCAAACTGACACAGCCTCTATGAAAGACAGTATGGAGATTTCTTAAAAAACTAAAAATAGAAGCACCATATGACCCAGCAATCCCACTCTTAGGCTTATACCCTGATGAAATTAAATCCGAAAGAAGCACCTGTACCCCAATGTTCATTGCAGCTGTCTATACAATAGCTAGAACATGGAAACAACCTAGATGCCCATTAATGAACAAATCGATCCAAAAGCTCTGGTACATATATACAATGGAATACTACACAGCTGTAAAGAGAAATGCAGAAGAATCAGCCCTAATGAGGTGGCTGAATCTAGAACATATCGTAAAAAGTGAAGTTAGTCAGAAAGAGAAAGACAAGTACAATATACTAACACATATATAAAGAATGGTTGGCACATGAAGTGAAGCGACGGAAAGACAGACATGGACAGTGGACATATGGACTTTGTGGGGAAGGAACAGTGGGTGAGAGGCGTAAAGGAACTAGCATGAAGGCCTGTACTATCATATGTGAAGCAAATAGCTATAGTCATTGCTCTGTGAGAAAAGCAGATACTTCAGAGGTGCTGTATGACAGTCTGGAGGGGTGGGATGGGGTGGGATATATGTATGACTAATCTGAGAACATACATATCTGTAAACAACAAAACTCTGTAAAAGTTAAAAGTAAAATAAAAGTTAAAAAAAAAAAAGAATGAAATGAAATGGAGGCAGGCAACCTCTGAGAAAAAGAACTCAGAATAATGATATTGAAGATTATACAGGATCTCAGAAACATAATAGAAAAGATGCAAGAAATGTCTTCCAAGGATCTAGAACAACTAGAGAACACAGAGGTGAACAATACACCAGAAAGAATCCACAGCAGAATAACTGAGGCAGAAGAATGGATAAGTAACCTGGAAGACAGAATGGTGGAAATCAATGCTGCAAAACAGAATACAGAAAAAAAGAAAAGAAATGCAGACAGCCTAAGAGATCTCTGGTACAACATTAAACGCACCAATATTCACATTAAAGGGGTCCCAGGAGGAGAAGAGAGAGAAAAGGACCCAAGAAAATATCTGAAGAGATAATAGCTGAAAACTTTCCCAGCATGGGAAAAGAAATAGTCAACCATGTCCAGGAATCACAGACAGTCCCAGGAAGGATAAATCCAATGAGGAACACATTGAGAGACAAATTAAAGACAAATTATTAAAAGCAACAAGGGAAAAAAGACAAATAATATACAAGGGAAAACCCATAAGGTTATCAGCTGATTTCTCAACAGAAACTCTGTAAGTCAGAAGGGAATAGCACAATATATTCCAAGTGATGAAAGGGAAGAATTTATAACCAAGAATACTCTACCTAGCAAGACTCTCATTCAGATTTTATTGAGAAATCAAAAGCTTTCCAGACAAGCAAAAGTTAAGAGAATTCAGCACCACTAAACCAGTTTTACCACAAATGCTAAAGGAACTTCTCTAGGCAGGAAACACAAGAGAAGGAAAAGATCCACTAAAAATAACCCCCCAAACAATCGACAAGAAATCAACAGTAACACAATAATAACGGGGAACTTTAATACTTCCCACTTCCATCAATGGATTATCCAGACAGAAAATCAGTAAGGAAACCCAGGCCTTAAATGACACTTCAGAGGAGTTCAACTTAATTGATATTTTTAGAGGATTCCATCCAAAAGCAGCAGACTACACGTTTTCCTCAAGTGCACACGGAACACTCTCCAGGACTGACCACACGCTGGGTCACAAGGTGAGCCTTAGTAAACTTAAGAAAATCAAAACAACATCAAACATCTTCTCTGATCATGCTATGAGATTAGAACTGCAAGTAAGAAAACTCTAAGAAACACAAACACGTGGCAGCTAAACAATATGCCACTAAACAGCTGCTGGATTACTGAAGAAATCAAAAAATAAAAAAAAATACCTAGAGACAATGAAAGTTCATTCTTTGAAAAGACATAGAAGATTGATAAACCTTTAGACAGGCTCATCAAGAAAAAAAAAACCGAGAGGAGTCAAAGTAGTAAAATTAGAAATGAAAAAAGGAGAATTACAACTGATCCCACAGAAATACCAAGAATCATAGAAGACTACTATGAACAACTGTATGCCAATAAAACGGACAGCCTGGAAAAAATGGACAGTTTCCTAGAAAGGTAGTTTCCCTCAACTGAACCAGGGAGAAACAGAAAATATGAACAGACCAATCACAATCACTAAAATTGAAATTGTAATTAAAAACCTCCCAATAAAGAAAGGTCCAAGGCCTGATGGCTTCACAGGTGAATTTTACCAAACATTTAGAGAAGAGTTAACACCTCTCTTCCTGAAACTGTTTCAAAAAATCAGAGAAGGAAAACTTCCCCACTCTTTTTATGAAGCCATCATCACTTTGATACCAAAACCAGACAAAAGATACCACAAAAAAAAGAAAACTACAGGCTAATATCACTAATGAACATTGATGCAAAAATCAACAAAATACTAGAATCCATATCCAACAATACATATAAAAGATCATACACCATGATCAAGTGGGATTCATCCCAGGGACACAAGGTTTGTTCAACATCAGCAAATCAACAAATGCTAAAGGAACTTCTCTAGGCAGGAAACACAAGAGAAGGAAAAGATCCACTAAAAATAACCCCCCAAACAATCGACAAGAAATCAACAGTAACACAATAATAACGGGGAACTTTAATACTTCCCACTTCCATCAATGGATTATCCAGACAGAAAATCAGTAAGGAAACCCAGGCCTTAAATGACACTTCAGAGGAGTTCAACTTAATTGATATTTTTAGAGGATTCCATCCAAAAGCAGCAGACTACACGTTTTCCTCAAGTGCACACGGAACACTCTCCAGGACTGACCACACGCTGGGTCACAAGGTGAGCCTTAGTAAACTTAAGAAAATCAAAACAACATCAAACATCTTCTCTGATCATGCTATGAGATTAGAACTGCAAGTAAGAAAACTCTAAGAAACACAAACACGTGGCAGCTAAACAATATGCCACTAAACAGCTGCTGGATTACTGAAGAAATCAAAAAATAAAAAAAAATACCTAGAGACAATGAAAGTTCATTCTTTGAAAAGACATAGAAGATTGATAAACCTTTAGACAGGCTCATCAAGAAAAAAAAAACCGAGAGGAGTCAAAGTAGTAAAATTAGAAATGAAAAAGGAGAAGTTACAACTGATCCCACAGAAATACCAAGAATTAAAAGAGAATACTATGAACAACTGTATGCCAATAAAATGGACAACCTGGAAGAAATGGACCATTTCATAGAAAGGTATGGTCTCCCCCAACTGAACCAGGAAGAAATAGAAAATATGAACAGACCAATCACATGCACTGAAATTGAAACCATGATTAAAAACCTCCCAACAGACAAAGGTCCAAGGCCTGATGGCTTCACAGGTGAATTTTATCAAACATTTAGAAAAGAATTAACACCTATCCTTCTGAAACTGTTCCAAAAAGTCACAAAGGAAAACTTGCCAACTCTTTTTATGAAGCCATCACCTTGATACCAAAACCAGACATAAACACCACAAAAAAAGAGAAAATTACAGGTCAATATCATGAATGAACATAGATGCAAAAATCCTCAACAAAATACTAGCAATCCATATCCAACAATACATTAAAAAGATCATACACCATGATCAAGTGGGATTCATCCCAGGGATGCAAGATTTTTCAACATCTGTAAATCAACCATACCAACAAATTGAAGAATAAAAACTCCCATGATCATCTCAATATATGCAGAAAAGGCTTTTGATAAAGTTCATACCCATTTATGATAAAAACTCTCCAGAAAGTAGGCACAGAGGGTACATTCCTCAACATGATAAAGGCCATATACAACAAACCTACAGCTAATATCACACTCAATGGCAAAAAGCTGAAAGCACTCCCTCTAAGATCAGGAATAAGACAAAACATCCACTCTCACTTTAATTCAACATGGTTCCGTAAGTCCTAGCTACAGCAATCAGAGAAGTGAAAGAAGTAAAGGGAATCCAAATTGAAAAGGAAGAAATTAAACTGTCACTGTTTGCAGATATGATTTTATATATAGAAGATCTCAGAAATGCTACCAGAAAACTTAGTAGTTTTCTCATCAATGAATTTAGTAAAGCTGCAGTTTACAAAATTAATACACAGAAGTCTGTTGCGTTTCTATTCACTAATAATGAAAGATCTGAAAGAGAAATTCAAGAAGCAATTCCATTTACCATTGCATCAAAAAGAATAAAATACCTAGGAATAAACATACCTAGGGAGACAAAAGACCTGTACTCCAAAAACTATAAGGTGCTGATGAAGGAAACAGAAGAAGACATAAACAGATGGAAAGATATGCTTTGTTCGTGGATTGGAAGAACATTGTTAAAATGACTGTACTACCCAAGGAAATCTATAGATTCAATGCAAACCTATCAAATTACCAATGGCATTTTTCACAGACCTAGAACAAAAAATTTCAAAATTTATATGGAGATACATAAGACCCCAAATAGCCAAAGCAATCCTGAAAAAGAAAGATGGAGCTAGAAGAATCAGGCTACCTGACTTCAGACTATACTACAAAGCTACAGTCTGATAGACAGTGTGGTACTTGCACAAAAATAGAAATGCAGATAATGGAACTGGATGGAAAATCCAGAAATAAGCCCATGCACCTACAGTCAATTAATCTATGACAAAGGAGGCAAGACTACACAATGTTGGAAAGACAGTCTCTTCAACAAATGGTGCTGGGAAAACTGGACAGACACAAGTAAAAGAATGAAATTAGATCATTCATAAACTCTATACACAAAAATGAACTCAAATGGATTAGGGACCTAAATGTTAGACCAGACACAATAAAACTCTCAGAGGAAAACATGGGCAGACCACTCTATGACATAAATCACAGCAAGATCTTTTTCAATCCATCTCCCAGAATAATGGAAATAAAATAAAAAAATAAACAAATGGGACCTCCTTAACTCAAAAGCTTTTGCACAACAATGGAAACAATAAATAAAATAAAAAGACAATCCCACAGACAAGGAGAAAATACTTGAAAATGATAAGACTGAAGGGACTGGTCTCCAAAATTTACAAACAGCTTATGACACTCAACAGCATCAAAACAAACAACTCATTCAAAAAGTGGGCAGAAGACCTGAACAGACATTTCTCTAAAGAGGACATGCAGATGGCCAACAGGCACATGAAAAGATGTTCAAAATCACTAGTTATTAGAGAAATGCAAATTAAAACTACAATGAGATACCACCTCACACCAGTCAGGATGGCTATCATCAAAAATTCTACAAACAACAAATGCTAGAGAGGGTGCAGAGAAAAGGGAACCCTCCTGCACTGTTGGTGGCAATGGAAATTGGTACAGCCACTATGGAGAACCATGTGGAGGCTCCTTAAAAAACTAAACATTGAGCTACCATAAGACCCTGCAATCCCACTCCTGGGCATATATTCAGAGAAAAACATGGCCTGAAGAGATACATGCTCCCCAGTGTTCACTACAGCAATATTCACAATAGCCAAGACATGGAAACAACCTAAATGCCCAATGAAAGAGGAATGGATAAAGAAGATGTGGTGTATGTGTGTGTGTATATGTGTGTGTGTATATATATATAGACACACACATACATTATATATATACATACATATATATAATAGAATATTACTCAGCCATTAAAAAGAATGAAATAAGGCCATTTCCAGCAATATGGATGGACCCAGAAACTGTCATACTGAGTGAAGTAAGTCAGATAGAGGAGAAATATCATATGACATCCCTTATATGTGGAATCTAAAAGGAAATGATACAAATGAACTTAGAAAAGAAAG
This sequence comes from Tragulus kanchil, assembly GCA_022376925.1. Classification (NCBI taxonomy): domain Eukaryota; kingdom Metazoa; phylum Chordata; class Mammalia; order Artiodactyla; family Tragulidae; genus Tragulus; species Tragulus kanchil. The sequence continues at coordinate 98,335,543 of JAIOJX010000029.1, forward strand.
AGACTCACAGACTTAGAAAACAAACTAGTGGTTGGTGAGGGTGAAGGGGAAAGGTTCAGGGACCTAAATGTTAGACCAGACACAATAAAACTCTCAGAGGAAAACATGGGCAGACCACTCTATGACATAAATCACAGCAAGATCTTTTTCAATCCATCTCCCAGAATAATGGAAATAAAATAAAAAAATAAACAAATGGGACCTCCTTAACTCAAAAGCTTTTGCACAGCAATGGAAACAATAAATAAAATAAAAAGACAATCCCACAGACAAGGAGAAAATACTTGAAAATGATAAGACTGAAGGGACTGGTCTCCAAAATTTACAAACAGCTTATGACACTCAACAGCATCAAAACAAACAACTCATTCAAAAAGTGGGCAGAAGACCTGAACAGACATTTCTCTAAAGAGGACATGCAGATGGCCAACAGGCACATGAAAAGATGTTCAAAATTTAAACTACAATGAGATACCACCTCACACCAGTCAGGATGGCTATCATCAAAAATTCTACAAACAACAAATGCTAGAGAGGGTGCAGAGAAAAGGGAACCCTCCTGCACTGTTGGTGGCAATGGAAATTGGTACAGCCACTATGGAGAACCATGTGGAGGCTCCTTAAAAAACTAAACATTGAGCTACCATAAGACCCTGCAATCCCACTCCTGGGCATATATTCAGAGAAAAACATGGCCTGAAGAGATACATGCTCCCCAGTGTTCACTACAGCAATATTCACAATAGCCAAGACATGGAAACAACCTAAATGCCCAATGAAAGAGGAATGGATAAAGAAGATGTGGTGTATGTATGTGTGTGTGTATATGTGTGTGTGTATATATATATAGACACACACATACATTATATATATACATACATATATATAATAGAATATTACTCAGCCATTAAAAAGAATGAAATAAGGCCATTTCCAGCAATATGGATGGACCCAGAAACTGTCATACTGAGTGAAGTAAGTCAGATAGAGGAGAAATATCATATGACATCCCTTATATGTGGAATCTAAAAGGAAATGATACAAATGAACTTAGAAAAGAAAGAGACTCACAGACTTAGAAAACAAACTAGTGGTTGGTGAGGGTGAAGGGAATGGTTCAGGACTTTGGGAAGTTTATGTACACACTGCTCTATTTAAAATAGATAACCAACAAAAATCTATTGTATAGCATATGGAACTCTGCTCAATGCAATGTGCCAGCCTGGATGGGAGGGAGGCTTGGGGGAGAATGGATATGTGTACATGTGTGGCTGAGTCCCGTCACTGTTCACTTGAAACTAAGAACACTGCTAATTGACTATCCCCCAATACAAAATGCCTTTAGTGTTAAAAACTTTAAAAACTTAAAATGAACAATGCAAAGAAAGAGAGGAAAATAATAGAATGGGAAAGACTAGAGATCTTTTCAAGAAAACTGGAGCTACCAAGAGAACATTTCATGCAAGGACGGGCACAATAAAGGACAGAAATGTTAAGGCCCTACAGAAACAGAAGAGATTAAGAAGAGGTGGTCAGATTATGCAGAAGAACTGTACAAAAAAGGTCTTAATGACCCAAATAACCATGACAGTGTGGTCAATCACTCAGTGCCAGACCTCATTGAACGTGAAGTCACATGGGTCTTAGGAAGCACTGCTACGAACAAAGCTAGAGGAGGGGGGCTGTCCCAAGATGGCAGAGAAGCAGGACGGGGAGACCGCCTTTTCCCCACAAACACATCAAGAGATCATCTGCATGTGGAGCAGCTTCCACAAAACAACTTCTGAATGTTGGCAGAGGACCCTGGACACCAAGAAAGGCAAACCAATCTCTGAGACAGGACAAAGGATAAAGGCATAAAGACGAAGGATTTCAGGATGGAGATCCATGCTGGGGAGGGAGTCATGAAGTGAAAATTTCCACACAGTGAGAAACCCGCTCACAGGCAGGGTCAGTGGGGAGCCTTGGAATCTCAGAGGGCAGCATAACTGAAAACAGAAACAAAAACAAAAACCAAACAAAAAACTACCACAGAAACTGCACTGAATGACTATCACCAGCCGAGAAGCAGCTCACGTGCTGTTATCTGGCCACAGCGAGTAGAGGGCTCGGGGTGGAGGCATGGGTTATACTGTCAGTCCTCAGCAAAAGGACGAGGAATGAATGCCGTGAGGACATTCTGAGGGGACGAATGTGATACAGCACAGACAGAACAGGGAAAACTCAAACTGAGAATGCCAGAGAAACAGAAAAGCAAAGGCTCTAGCCCTGCACTGGGACCCCTGATGCACTCACAAAGAAAGGAAGGCACCCTAGTGAAGATCAAGGGAGAGCAAGCGGGCTGCCTGTTTGTGGCTCTCCCCTGAGGCAGAGAGGCAGCTGTGTGACAGCAGAGGTGGAAGGCAAGGGCGCTGCAATCTCAGGCCCAGGGACATATCTCCCATCAAGCAGTGAGCCAGCCACCAGTTGCTGACCTCGTCTTCCTGGGATCTTGGAAGGTTCATAACTGCTGGGGGCATCACAGCCTGAGACCAGCTCCCTTGAGGATATTCACGATCCATCTCGGACCGTGCCCTCATGGAGCACCCAGGAGCCTGTGCAGCTTGGAGCTGGGATAGAGTTTTAAGACGGCACAATAAAGACAGTGTGGTACAAAAAAATTAAGAAGAGGTGGTCAGATTATGCAGAAGAACTGTACAAAAAAGGTCTTAATGACCCAAATAACCATGACAGTGTGGTCAATCACTCAGTGCCAGACCTCATTGAACGTGAAGTCACATGGGTCTTAGGAAGCACTGCTACGAACAAAGCTAGAGGAGGGGGGCTGTCCCAAGATGGCAGAGAAGCAGGACGGGGAGACCGCCTTTTCCCCACAAACACATCAAGAGATCATCTGCATGTGGAGCAGCTTCCACAAAACAACTTCTGAATGTTGGCAGAGGACCCTGGACACCAAGAAAGGCAAACCAATCTCTGAGACAGGACAAAGGATAAAGGCATAAAGACGAAGGATTTCAGGATGGAGATCCATGCTGGGGAGGGAGTCATGAAGTGAAAATTTCCACACAGTGAGAAACCCGCTCACAGGCAGGGTCAGTGGGGAGCCTTGGAATCTCAGAGGGCAGCATAACTGAAAACAGAAACAAAAACAAAAACCAAACAAAAAACTACCACAGAAACTGCACTGAATGACTATCACCAGCCGAGAAGCAGCTCACGTGCTGTTATCTGGCCACAGCGAGTAGAGGGCTCGGGGTGGAGGCATGGGTTATACTGTCAGTCCTCAGCAAAAGGACGAGGAATGAATGCCGTGAGGACATTCTGAGGGGACGAATGTGATACAGCACAGACAGAACAGGGAAAACTCAAACTGAGAATGCCAGAGAAACAGAAAAGCAAAGGCTCTAGCCCTGCACTGGGACCCCTGATGCACTCACAAAGAAAGGAAGGCACCCTAGTGAAGATCAAGGGAGAGCAAGCGGGCTGCCTGTTTGTGGCTCTCCCCTGAGGCAGAGAGGCAGCTGTGTGACAGCAGAGGTGGAAGGCAAGGGGACGCTGCAATCTCAGGCCCAGGGACATATCTCCCATCAAGCAGTGAGCCAGCCACCAGTTGCTGACCTCGTCTTCCTGGGATCTTGGAAGGTTCATAACTGCTGGGGGCATCACAGCCTGAGACCAGCTCCCTCGAGGATATTCACGATCCATCTCGGACCGTGCCCTCATGGAGCACCCAGGAGCCTGTGCAGCTTGGAGCTGGGAGGTGCACGCGGGCTTGGGCTGCAGTAACCCCCATGTGCTCCAACCACGGCAACCGCTCCCCACACCTGCCAGTGGCATGTGTCTGTGGTGTCCCTCTCCACAGTACAACGGAGCCCAAGTAAGTGGCCACTTTCGCCCCCTTGTGTCAGGGCAGAGATCAGACACTGAAAAAAAACATGCAAACAGAGGAGGCCAATCTAAGCAAAGAAAGAGGGGGAACCATCCCAGAAATGGCAGGTGCAACAGATTAAAATCCTGCAGTTAGGCTGAGACTGCATCTCAATGGTAACTGTAGGCTTTGAGAACAAGTACAAACCCCCAAAAACGGAATTTCAGACACTGAACTGACCCCACACTGCCCACAACAGCTCCAGAGACATTCCGAGATATACCTTTATTATTATTTTTAAAAATTATTAAAAATTTTATTTTAAAATTTCCTTCCCCCGCCTTTTTTCTTTCATACTGTTCTAAAATCGTTCTTTATTACTCCGTTAACATTTATTTTTTATAGCCTATTTTCACCTTTCTAAGGAAAAAACTTTATTTTTAAAATAAATTCCATGTTGTGTTTGGCTTTTTTTATATTGTAATTTTTAAAGTATAACTTTTATTCTAGGTTTTTAATTTTTGCTTTTAGTTATTAATTTTGCATCCATTTTCACTTAGGGGTTTGATTACTGGCCTGACTGCTCTCTTCCCTTCTGACTCCCTTTTCTCCTCCTGGTCACCTCTATCACCTTCCTTCCTCTCCTCTTCTCTATACAACTCTCTGCATCTCTTTGGATGTTCCTGGCTGTGGAGAGTTCTTGCATCACTAACCCCGGGGGTTTTGTCTTCTGTGCTACATGGATGGAGAAGTCTTGAGGCTACTGTAGGAGGTTGGGATTGAAACCAAGAAGCAGGAGGCTCTACTCCAGAACTTTGGACCATCACAGAACTCCTGACCCAAGGGAACATTAATAGACGAGAGCCCACCCAAAAGTCTCCATATCTACACAGAGACCAAGCTCCAGTGCAAGACACTCCATGCTAATCCTCCAGCAAAACAGGAACAGAACTCTGAACATTAAAAGATGGGCTGTCAGAAAAAGAGAAAAAGACAGGCTTCTCAAAGCCATACCAAGCCAACAGACACCTCAAAGCTTACTACCAGACATTGTGCTGCCCTCCAGAGAGAGCTCCAGCTCTGTCCACCAGAACACAGACACAAATTTTCCCAACAAGAAACAAGCCACTGTTCCAACCGCACCCACAGGGAGAGGACTCCACAATTAAGAGGAACTATGACCCTCCAGCCTGCAGAAAGGAGACCCCAAACACAGCAAACTAAACAAAATGAAAAGGCAGAGAAATATCCAGAAGGAAAAGGAACATGACAAAACCTCCCAAAACCAAGCAAAATGGGAGGAAACAGGAAGTCTACCTGAAAAAGAACTCAAAATGATGGTAAAGATGATCCAAAATCTTGAAAACAAAATGGAGATACAGATAAATAGACTAGAGACATGGACTGAGAAGATGCAAAAAATGCTTAACAATGACCTAGAAGAAATAAAGAACAGTCAATCAGTAATGGATAATGCAATAACTGAGATTGAGAGAGCAGAAAGGATAAGTGGAAGATAGAATACAGAAAATAAATGAAGCTGAGTGGAAAAAAGAATAAAAAGAAATGAGGGCAACTTCAGAGACCTCTGGAGCCATGTTAAGCACCCCAACATTTGAATCATAGGCATCCCAGAAGAAGACAAAAGGAAAGGGCATGAGAAAATATTTGAGGAGATAAAAGTCGAAAGCTTGCCTAAAATGAGGAAGAAAGCTGACTGCTCTCTTCCTTCTGACTCCCTTTTCTCCTCCTGGTCACCTCTATCACCTTCCTTCCTCTCCTCTTCTCTATACAACTCTCTGCATCTCTTTGGATGTTCCTGGCTGTGGAGAGTTCTTGCATCACTAACCCCGGGGGTTTTGTCTTCTGTGCTACATGGATGGAGAAGTCTTGAGGCTACTGTAGGAGGTTGGGATTGAAACCAAGAAGCAGGAGGCTCTACTCCAGAACTTTGGACCATCACAGAACTCCTGACCCAAGGGAACATTAATAGACGAGAGCCCACCCAAAAGTCTCCATATCTACACAGAGACCAAGCTCCAGTGCAAGACACTCCATGCTAATCCTCCAGCAAAACAGGAACAGAACTCTGAACATTAAAAGATGGGCTGTCAGAAAAAGAGAAAAAGACAGGCTTCTCAAAGCCATACCAAGCCAACAGACACCTCAAAGCTTACTACCAGACATTGTGCTGCCCTCCAGAGAGAGCTCCAGCTCTGTCCACCAGAACACAGACACAAATTTTCCCAACAAGAAACAAGCCACTGTTCCAACCGCACCCACAGGGAGAGGACTCCACAATTAAGAGGAACTATGACCCTCCAGCCTGCAGAAAGGAGACCCCAAACACAGCAAACTAAACAAAATGAAAAGGCAGAGAAATATCCAGAAGGAAAAGGAACATGACAAAACCTCCCAAAACCAAGCAAAATGGGAGGAAACAGGAAGTCTACCTGAAAAAGAACTCAAAATGATGGTAAAGATGATCCAAAATCTTGAAAACAAAATGGAGATACAGATAAATAGACTAGAGACATGGACTGAGAAGATGCAAAAAATGCTTAACAATGACCTAGAAGAAATAAAGAACAGTCAATCAGTAATGGATAATGCAATAACTGAGATTGAGAGAGCAGAAAGGATAAGTGGAAGATAGAATACAGAAAATAAATGAAGCTGAGTGGAAAAAAGAATAAAAAGAAATGAGGGCAACTTCAGAGACCTCTGGAGCCATGTTAAGCACCCCAACATTTGAATCATAGGCATCCCAGAAGAAGACAAAAGGAAAGGGCATGAGAAAATATTTGAGGAGATAAAAGTCGAAAGCTTGCCTAAAATGAGGAAGGACACAGCCATCTAAGCCCAAGAAGCCCAGAGAGTCCCATACAGGATAAACCCAAGGAGAAACACTCCAAGGCACATAGTAATCAAACTAACAATTAAACACAAAGAACGAATATTAAAAAATCAGCAAGGGAACAGCAACAAATAACATATCAAGGGATCCCATAAGAATAACAGGCGATCTTTCAACAGAAACTCTGCAGGCCAGAGGAAACACCAGAATATACTTCAAATAATGAAATGGAAAAACCTACAACCAAGATTACTCTACCCAGCAAGGATCCTATTCTGGTTCACAAGAGAAATCAAAAGCTTTACAGACAAGCAAAACCTAAGAGAACCAGCACTACCAAACCAGTTCTTCAACAAATGCTAAAGGATCTTTTTTGGACAGGAAACACAGAAAAGCGCGCATGTGCCCAGAGCCGGTGCTCTGCGACAACAGAGGCCACTGCAATGGGAGGCCCACATGGGCCAAAGAACAAAGATGGATGAAAACAGATAAATGAATGACCAACAGAAGTGGCCCGCCCGCCCCCCTCCCCCCCCAAAAGAAATTATCTTAAACGTAAATTTGTTAAATGCTCCAACCAAAAGACAAAGATTGGCCAAATGGATAAAAAAACAAGGCCCCTACATATGCTGTCTACAAGAGCCCCATGTCAAACCTAGGGACACATACACACTGAAAGTGAGGGGCTGGAAAAAGATACTTCATGCAAATGGAGACCAAAAGAAAGTGGGAGTAGCAATACTCGGATAAAACAGACTTTAAAATAAAGACCATTATATCAGACAAAGGACACTACATAATGATCACGGATCAACTCAAGAACAAGATATACCAGTTACGTATGCACCGAACACAGGAGCACCTCGATACATAAGGCAGTGCTAACAACTATTAAAGGAGAAGCTGACAGTAACATAATAGTAGTGGGGGACATTAATACCCAACTCACACCAATGGACAGATCATCCCCATAGAAAATTAACAAGGAAACACAAAAATTAACAAGGAAACTTTAAATGATACATTGGACCAGTTAGACCTAATATTTATGGCATTTCATCCCAAAACAATGGGTTTCACCTTTCTCTCAAATGCACATGGAACATTCTCCAGGATAAATCACATCCTGGGCCACAAATCAAGCCTTGGTAAATTTTATGATCATAATGCTATAAGATTAGATATCAACTACAGGAAAAAAAAACAAACTATAAAAACCACAACATATGGAAGCTAAACAACATATTTCTGAATAAGCAAAAGACCACTGAAGAAATCAAAAAGGACATCAAAATATGCATAGAAACAAATGATAATGAAAACGTGACAACCTAAAACCTACAGGATTCCGTAAAAGCAGTGCTAAGAGGGAAATTCACAGCAACACAAGTCCATCTCAAGAAACAAGAGAAACATCAAGAAAACAAACGAACCTTACACATAAAGCAATCAAAAAAGAAGCCCCAAAGTTAACAGAAAGAAATCATAAAAATCAGAGCAGAAATAAATGAAAAAGAAACAAAAGAGACTAACAATGATCAAAAAAACTAAAAGCCAGTTCTTTGAGAAGATAAAAGTTAGCCAGACTCATCAACAAAGAGAGATGACTCAAATCAATAAAATTAGAAATGAAAATGGAGAACTGACAACATAAAAATACAAACGATCGTAAGAGACTACTATGAGCAACTATATGTCAATAAAATGGATAACTTGGAAGAAATGGACAAATTCTTAGAAAAGTACAATCTTCCACAACCGAACCAGGAAAAAATGAAACATTTGAACAGACCAATCGCAAACATGGAAATCAAAACTAATCAAAATTCTCCCAACAGGGACTTCCCTGGAGGTCCAGTGGGTAAAGAGTCCGCTTGCCGTGCAAGGGCACTTTCCCTGGCCCAGAATCACGGATCAACTCAAGAACAAGATATACCAGTTACGTATGCACCGAACACAGGAGCACCTCGATACATAAGGCAGTGCTAACAACTATTAAAGGAGAAGCTGACAGTAACATAATAGTAGTGGGGGACATTAATACCCAACTCACACCAATGGACAGATCATCCCCATAGAAAATTAACAAGGAAACACAAAAATTAACAAGGAAACTTTAAATGATACATTGGACCAGTTAGACCTAATATTTATGGCATTTCATCCCAAAACAATGGGTTTCACCTTTTTCTCAAATGCACATGGAACATTCTCCAGGATTAAATCACATCCTGGGCCACAAATCAAGCCTTGGTAAATTTTATGATCATAATGCTATAAGATTAGATATCAACTACAGGAAAAAAAAAAAACTATAAAAACCACAACATATGGAAGCTAAACAACATATTTCTGAATAAGCAAAAGACCACTGAAGAAATCAAAAAGGACATCAAAATATGCATAGAAACAAATGATAATGAAAACGTGACAACCTAAAACCTACAGGATTCCGTAAAAGCAGTGCTAAGAGGGAAATTCACAGCAACACAAGTCCATCTCAAGAAACAAGAGAAACATCAAGAAAACAAACGAACCTTACACATAAAGCAATCAAAAAAGAAGCCCCAAAGTTAACAGAAAGAAATCATAAAAATCAGAGCAGAAATAAATGAAAAAGAAACAAAAGAGACTAACAATGATCAATAAAACTAAAAGCCAGTTCTTTGAGAAGATAAAAGTTAGCCAGACTCATCAACAAAGAGAGATGACTCAAATCAATAAAATTAGAAATGAAAATGGAGAACTGACAACATAAAAATACAAACGATCGTAAGAGACTACTATGAGCAACTATATGCCAATAAAATGGATAACTTGGAAGAAATGGACAAATTCTTAGAAAAGTACAATCTTCCACAACCGAACCAGGAAAAAATGAAACATTTGAACAGACCAATCGCAAACATGGAAATCAAAACTAATCAAAATTCTCCCAACAGGGACTTCCCTGGAGGGCCAGTGGGTAAAGAGTCCGCATTGCCGTGCAAGGGGCACTGGTTCGATCCCTGGCCCAGAAAGATCTCACATGCTGCGGAGTGGCTGGACCAGTGTGTCCCATTATGAGCCACTGATCTGGAGCGCCAAGGGCCCAGAGCCGGTGCTCTGCAATGAGAGAGGCCACAGTATGGGAGGCCCACACAGGCCAAAGAATAAAGATGAATGAAAATAAATAAATAAATAAACAATAAAAGAGGCCAAAAAAAAAAAAATCTCCCAACAAACAAAAGCCCAGGACCAGGTGGCTTCACAGGTGAATTCTACCAAAAATTGAGAGAAGAACTAACACCTATCCTACTCTTCCAGAAAACTGCAGAGGAAGGAACACTCCCAAACATTCTATGAGGCCATCATTACCCCAATACCAAAACCAGATAAAGATGCCTCAAAAAAGGGAAAACTAGAGGTTAATATCACTGATGAACACAGATGCAAAGATGCTTAACAAAATTCCAGCAAACAGAATCCAACAACACATTAAAAAGATCATACATCATGATCAAGTGAGCTTTATTCCAGGAATGCAAGGATTCTTTAATATTTGCAACTCCATGTGATAACAAATGAAGTATAAAGACCATATAATTATTTCAATAGATGCAGAGAAAGCCCTTGACAAAATTCAACACTCATTTATGATAAACACTCTCCAGATAGTAGGCACAAAAGGAACATACATCAACATAAAAGTCATATGTGACTAACCCACAGTGAACACTATCTTCAATGGTGAAAAGTTGAAAGCATTTTCTCTAAAATCAAAAAACAAGACAAGGGTGCCCACTCTCACCACTACTATTCGTACTTCTGGAAGTTCTAGTCACAGAAATCAGAGAAGAAAAGGAAATACAAGGAATCCAGATTGGAAAAGAAGTAAAACTCTTACTGTTTGCAGATGACATCATCCTCTACATAAAAAACCCTGAGAATGTCATCAAAAATGAAACATTTGAACAGACCAATCGCAAACATGGAAATCAAAACTAATCAAAATTCTCCCAACAGGGACTTCCCTGGAGGTCCAGTGGGTAAAGAGTCCGCTTTGCCGTGCAAGGGGCACTGGTTCGATCCCTGGCCCAGAAAGATCTCACATGCTGCGGAGTGGCTGGACCAGTGTGTCCCATTATGAGCCACTGATCTGGAGCGCCAAGGGCCCAGAGCCGGTGCTCTGCAATGAGAGAGGCCACAGTATGGGAGGCCCACACAGGCCAAAGAATAAAGATGAATGAAAATAAATAAATAAATAAACAATAAAAGAGGCCAAAAAAAAAAAAATCTCCCAACAAACAAAAGCCCAGGACCAGGTGGCTTCACAGGTGAATTCTACCAAAAATTGAGAGAAGAACTAACACCTATCCTACTCTTCCAGAAAACTGCAGAGGAAGGAACACTCCCAAACATTCTATGAGGCCATCATTACCCCAATACCAAAACCAGATAAAGATGCCTCAAAAAAGGGAAAACTAGAGGTTAATATCACTGATGAACACAGATGCAAAGATGCTTAACAAAATTCCAGCAAACAGAATCCAACAACACATTAAAAAGATCATACATCATGATCAAGTGAGCTTTATTCCAGGAATGCAAGGATTCTTTAATATTTGCAACTCCATGTGATAACAAATGAAGTATAAAGACCATATAATTATTTCAATAGATGCAGAGAAAGCCCTTGACAAAATTCAACACTCATTTATGATAAACACTCTCCAGATAGTAGGCACAAAAGGAACATACATCAACATAAAAGTCATATGTGACTAACCCACAGTGAACACTATCTTCAATGGTGAAAAGTTGAAAGCATTTTCTCTAAAATCAAAAAACAAGACAAGGGTGCCCACTCTCACCACTACTATTCGTACTTCTGGAAGTTCTAGTCACAGAAATCAGAGAAGAAAAGGAAATACAAGGAATCCAGATTGGAAAAGAAGTAAAACTCTTACTGTTTGCAGATGACATCATCCTCTACATAAAAAACCCTGAGAATGTCATCAAAAAATAACAAGAGCCAAAAAATGAATATAGTAAAGCTGCAGGATCTAAAATTAATACATGGAAATCCTTTGCATTCCTACAGGCTAACAATGAAAAATCAGGAAGAGAAATTAAGGAAATGATGCCATTCACCATCGCAACAAAAAGGATAAAATACTTAGAAATAAACTTACCTAAAGGAATGAAAGACCGTATACAGAAAACTATAAAACACTGGTGAAAGAAATCAATGACAACACAAACAGATGGGAGAAATATACCATGTTCATGCATTGGAAGAATCAATATAGTGAAAATGAGTATACTACCCAAAGCAAGCTATAGATTCAATGCAACACCTATCAAACTACCAACAGTATTTTTCACAGAAGCAACACAAATAATTTCACAATTTGCATGGAAACACAATGACCTGAACAGCCAAAGCAATCTTGAGAAAGAAAAAATGGAACTGGAGGAATCAACCTTCCTGGCTCCAGACTATACTACAAAGCTACAGTCACCAAGTCAGTATGGTACTGGCACAAAGAAATATAGATCCATGGAACAAAACAGGAAGTTTGGAGATAAATCCACACAACTATGGACACCTTATCTTTGACAAAGGAGGACAAAATGGAGAAAAGACAGTCTCTTTTCTCCATTGGTGCTGGGAAAACTGGTCAACTACGTGTAAAAGAATGAAGCTAGAACATTTTCTAACACTACACACAAAAATAAACTCAAAATGAATTAAAGACCTAAATGTAAGACCAGAAACTATAAAACTCTTAGAGGAAAAAGAAAAAAAAACATAGAGCCTCTTGATGAGGCTAACCTAAAGAGCCTCTTGATGAGGGTGAGAGAGAAGAATGAAAAAGCTGCCTTAAAACTCAACATTAAAATAACTGAGATCATGGCATCCAGTCCCATCACTTCATGGCAAATAGAAGGGGGAAAAGTGGAAACAGTGACAGACTTTACTTTCTTAGGCTCCAGAATCACTGTGGACAGTGACTGCAGTCATAAAATTAAAAGACACTTGCTCCTTGGAGGAAAAGTTATGACAAACCTCTACAGCATATTAAAACACAGAGACATCACTTTGCCAACAAAGGTCTGTATAGTCAAAGCTATGGTTTTTCCAGCAGTCATGTATGGATATGAGAGTTGGACCATAAAGAAGGCTGAGCACCGAAAAATTGATACTTTGAATTGTGGTGCTAGGAGAGGACTCCTGAGAGTTCCCTGGATTGCAGGGAGCTCAAATCAGTCAACCCTAAAGGAAATCAACCCTGAGTAGTCACTGGAAGGACTGATGTTGAAGTTGCAACACTTTGGCCACCTTATGTAAAAAGCTGACTCACTGCAAAAGACCCTGATGCTGGGAAAGGTCGACAGCAAAAGGTCAAGGGGACGACAGAGGATGAGATGGTTGGATGGAATCACCAATGCAATGGACATAAATCTGAGCAAACTCTGAGAGACGGGGGAGGAGAGCAGAGGATACTGCAGTCCATGGGGTCGCAAAGAGCTGGACAGGACTTAGTGACTGAGCCACAACAACGAACGTGGGATAGAAATCCTAATGTTACACATTCGTTATCTGAAAACATTTTGAACAAATATACTGCCATAAACTGAACTTAACACAAAGACACTAAAACATATGGGACACGTGGAAACACCTACAGAATATATTTTACAATTTAGAGAGGTGAGATCAATATTTAACTACTGTAAAATTTTTTGAATGTCCTACCCTATTAACTTGTCTAGTAACTAAACACTCACAAGGATGACTTTATTTAAAAAAAAAAAAAAACAAAACATCAGAACTATCTTAGATCAGTTTGACAGGAAGTTAAAAGTAAATACAAGACATTCCTTGTTGGGTTCTGCCCCAAAGCCACAGGTGCATGGCCTTGCACCTAGGCCACAGAAGCAGAGCCAGAACCATGTATATCTCTGAAGCTGATTGAGCCCCTATGTAACCTTGCCAAAAGACCCCTGATAGTCACTAACAAGCTTCCAGACTCCCAGTTAAGTAAGGATGCCCACTCTAGTAAGCACCCTATAGTGCCCCAGTTGGCCCTAAGGCCAACTGTACAGCAGGAATTTTCTTTGTCTTGAGGCTTTGAATATTGGCAATTAACCCACAAAAACCACCAGCTTTCCCAGGTCTGTCAGGAGCCTGGCCCTCTGTGCTCACAGTGCTCTTCGTTTGTAATAAACTCATACCTTTCTGCAGCACTCTGGGTCAGGAAATTCTTTTCTAACCCACGCTTGACTGCCTGAACATTTGGTGGCCCGTACAGGGACTACTCTCAGGGGGCTCTTAAGACATTAAGCTGCCTTTTAAAATCATTTCTTGTTATTTCGGCTAAGTGAATAATTGTTGTTTTGCAATGAATACAAGCTGGTACCTAACTGGAATTTGATTTTCTTTGTTAAAACAAGGTTTTCTTGGAATATGGCTTTTGATAATAGACTATGTAAATTTCTTTGCCTTTAAGTAATTTATATTTGATTTTAAAATCTTTTATTACTTTGGTAAAGTTTATTTCACAATGATCTAAGACAGGAATGATCACACAGACAAAGCTCATTCTGCTTCCATAAAAATTAACCCCTCATCTGCTCCTAAATCAGCGATTTTAAAATGGATAAACAATGACTGTAAATCAAATAGGGTTATGGGAAATCCAAGATGGCCACTTGGCTTTCCCAGCTCCCTGAAAAGCCTCACTTTTACTTGATGGGATAAAGCCTTTTCTGGCTGCAGTGTTAATGCTCTCACAATGGAGGAAAAAAAGGATAAATGTGGTCTTCCAGTTGAGATATACATTCCACAACCTCAGCAATTAAGGCTCCCACCTTGCTGGACAAATCCTACAAGCCCTAACACAACATCAGAACTATCTTAGATCAGTTTGACAGGAAGTTAAAAGTAAATACAAGACATTCCTTGTTGGGTTCTGCCCCAAAGCCACAGGTGCATGGCCTTGCACCTAGGCCACAGAAGCAGAGCCAGAACCATGTATATCTCTGAAGCTGACTGAGCCCCTATGTAACCTTGCCAAAAGACCCCTGATAGTCACTAACAAGCTTCCAGACTCCCAGTTAAGTAAGGATGCCCACTCTAGTAAGCACCCTATAGTGCCCCAGTTGGCCCTAAGGCCAACTGTACAGCAGGAATTTTGTCTTGAGGCTTTGAATATTGGCAATTAACCCACAAAAACCACCAGCTTTCCCAGGTCTGTCAGGAGCCTGGCCCTCTGTGCTCACAGTGCTCTTCGTTTGTAATAAACTCATACCTTTCTGCAGCACTCTGGGTCAGGAAATTCTTTTCTAACCCACGCTTGACTGCCTGAACATTTGGTGGCCCGTACAGGGACTACTCTCAGGGGGCTCTTAAGACATTAAGCTGCCTTTTAAAATCATTTCTTGTTATTTCGGCTAAGTGAATAATTGTTGTTTTGCAATGAATACAAGCTGGTACCTAACTGGAATTTGATTTTCTTTGTTAAAACAAGGTTTTCTTGGAATATGGCTTTTGATAATAGACTATGTAAATTTCTTTGCCTTTAAGTAATTTATATTTGATTTTAAAATCTTTTATTACTTTGGTAAAGTTTATTTCACAATGATCTAAGACAGGAATGATCACACAGACAAAGCTCATTCTGCTTCCATAAAAATTAACCCCTCATCTGCTCCTAAATCAGCGATTTTAAAATGGATAAACAATGACTGTAAATCAAATAGGGTTATGGGAAATCCAAGATGGCCACTTGGCTTTCCCAGCTCCCTGAAAAGCCTCACTTTTACTTGATGGGATAAAGCCTTTTCTGGCTGCAGTGTTAATGCTCTCACAATGGAGGAAAAAAAGGATAAATGTGGTCTTCCAGTTGAGATATACATTCCACAACCTCAGCAATTAAGGCTCCCACCTTGCTGGACAAATCCTACAAGCCTTAACACAAGCTTCACTAACTCCTTACAACTATCACCGTCACCATCATCCTCCGTCATCGGGCAAGGCCAACAGAACAAAAATTAATTACATGGGATGAAATAAACTGGTAAATATGATTATAGTAACTTTCACAACTTTCTGACATGTTTCTGGCTTCCAATCTTTGTTTTCAGATATAAAGAAGCCCCTCTCAAACTTAAGGTCTAGAACAATTTGGTGATTTACATCTATGGGTAAAATTAAAACATTTTTCTTTTCTCTCTGCCTGTACCTCCAGAAATTGGAGACACATCTGAATAGCTTTATCAAGTAAATAAAAAGACTGTCTCCCAACATATGCAGAAATCTCACAGTAGGGACCTCTAGAAAAAAAAAAAAAATCCACCTCGACAAAAACTGATGACAGGTCTAGTCAATGGACTAGAGGTATTTTATTTTATTTTTAAAAGATTTATTTATTTATTTTGGTGGGGGAGGGGTGGGGAGGGAGGGGAGCAGGCAGGCCACTTCTATTGGTCTTTCATTTGTCCATTTGCATCCATCTTTGTTCTTTGGCCCGTGTGGGCCTCCCATCGCGGTGGCCTCTGTTGTCACAGAGCACCGGCTCTGGGCGCATGCGCTCCAGAACTCTGGCTCGGAAGTTGGACACATCGGTCCAGCCACTCCACCGCACGTGGGATCTTCCCAGGCCAGGGATCGAGCCGGCGCCCCTTGCACTGCAAGGCGGTGTTCTTACCCACTGGACCACCAGGGAAGTCCCGACTAGAGTTATTTTAAAGAGAAATTAGTCTTGACTGAGTTGAATAAAAACAGGAGTAATTTTTGAAAAAAATTGTTTCACTAAATATTAAATTCCAGCTTTGTTAATTAAGGTCTGTGTTTACTAAAGACTCACTCCCAGTTAGTATCTTGCTGTTACATTATACCGTTACAAGATCTAACTGAGTTAATGGAAAGGACACTAAGTTTGTTTCTGAGGCCTAACTTCATAATCAGTCTTTAGAGGAAGAGCAGATGGTCCATAAACTACAACCAGGAGATTAACACTGGACTATAGTCATTCAATAAACTAAGTCAGATGACATGGTATATACTGGGTTATATCTATTAAAAGTTCCTAAACTCTTACTTGTGACCTTACTATTACTTCTAGGTATACTATTTTCTATATTACCTGCTTTACAAAACCTGTTTATTACCAAATATGTGAATGAGTCTCTAATTAATGATACATAGTTCCATAAGAGACCAATGATTTTAACAATGTAATTCTAGATATGAGAAGAAGCAATAAGATGGAATATTTTTCTAGACTATAAAAGACAATGAGTAAGGTAGATATGGTCCAGGACTTGTGCTACTTACATGGCCTACTCCAGTAACAGCACATGGAGTGGCCAATCAAAACATCTTTGCTAGGGCTTCCCTGGTGGTCCAGTGGGTAAAGAGTCTGCCTTGCAGTGCAAGGGGCACCGGTTTGATCCCTGACCCAGGAAGATCCCACGTGCCGCAGAGTGGCTGGGCCAGTGTGTCCAACTGTGAACCAGTTCTCTGGAGTGCATGCGCCCTGAGCCAATGCTCTGCAACAAAAGAGGCCACTGTGATGGGAGGTCCACACATGCCAAGGAATAAAGATGGATGAAAAATAAATGATTACTTAGAGGCAAAGAAAACACAAAACAACCTTTGCTAGACCTGGGAACGAGCATTCCCAGAGCTATGGGACAGAATGGGCATGAGCTGCCTCCAAAACAATGGTCAAGTCTATGGCCATGAAGGGGCCCTGCCGACTGGAAACGGGCAATTGTTATCTGCCTCTAAAAGATTAAATTCGGAGTGGCTACAGCTTCTGACCTTCAACACCCCTTGAAAGGAGTTCAAAGTGAACATCAGAATTGAGGTACTCTGCGCTCCGGGAAAGACTGGCAGGACAGGCCTTCAGACAGTCAGACAGTTTCATGAACCCAAAATTCTTACTTCTTCTCATATCTAGAAAAACACCAACATCTCAGGCCAACATCTGGTCCTGGTTCTCCTGGACCCTCTTCTAGGCTTCTTGGCAGTTTTTCTAGTTCTATTAACCTGCAAGCCATGTATCTCTAACCTTCCTGTTAAGTTTGTTTTTTCTAGAATACAAGTCAAATCTCCAGATGCTGCCCAACAAGGGTATCAGCTGGTGAACACACGTATTACACTAGAACAGCCACTCTATCATTCTGTGGACTCTCATCTCCTGCCATAAATGCACCCTGCCAGAGAGCGGGCATTGGGACCCAGGATCCCATGACACCTCTGTCCAACACGAAGAAGCCGGAGCAGTCTCTGCCCCTTTCCCCCATGACCTGGGTGCCCATGTCCCAAGACGGAGTTAAGCAGGTAGTTAGACATGAGCAGCGTGTTAAAGGGCCAAAGATTTGGCCCATCAATAAGAGGGTGGAATGCTGAGTCTTGCCCCAAAGTCACAAGATGCAAGGCCTTGCACCAAAGCCACAGAAGCAGATTCCAGAACCAAGGTCACCCGTGAAGCCAACTGAGCCCCTTTGCAACCTTGCTGAAAGCCTCCTGATAGTCACTAACAAGCTTCCTGACTCCAAATTAAGCAGACACCCACTCCATGAATTACCCTATAGTGCCCCAACCAATCACCTAAGTCCAACTGTCCAGCAGGAGTTTTCTCTGTCTTGAGACCTTGAATATTGGCTATTAACCCATGACAACCATGGGCTTTCCCTGGTCTGTTGGGAGGTCAGCCCACTGTGCTCACAGTGCTCTTTGCTCTTAGTAAATTCACTTTTTTCTGCAGCACTCTGCATCTGGAAACTCTTTCCTAGCCCTTGTAGACTGCCTCAACATTCCTGTTCAGGGCTTCCCTGGAAGCTTGCTGGTAAAGAATCTGCCTGCCAATTCAGGAGACACGGGTTCAACCCCTGGTCCAGGAAGATCCCACATGCTGAGGAGCAACTAAACAATGCACAACTACTAAAGCCTATGCTCCAGAGCCCACATGTCACAACTACTGAAGTCCAAACACTCTAAAGCTAGTGCTCAGCAACTAGAGAGTAGCCCCTGATTGCAACAACTACAGAAAAGCCTACACAGTAACAAAGACCCAGCACAGCCAAAAATAAATAAATAAAAGTATTTTAAAAAGAAAAAGATATGCCAGTCTGCAGGAGCCTCCAAGAGCAGGCAGGAGGTGTACCCATGCTAGCGTTCCCTGGCACTGCAAGTCACACAACACATGAGGGAGGTGACAGAGGGGGACAGGGGGCAGTGCAACACCACCTGGAAAAAGGAGACTGAACTTGAATTTTCTGAATCACCTGAGGCTTAATGACATTAAACTGTCAATTCATGAGTAAAAAAAAAAAAAATCAAAACCGTACACTACTATTAAAGAAATAATAAATACATAAAACATATTGTTTATAAACATTAGCTTCATGAAGTGGTGACAATATAAAGGAAGACCATGAAATCTTCCTACCCAAAGTTGAGTTCCAATGCAAAATGAATCAAGCATATTTGTCTGAGAATAAAAACGATCCTGTTCCATGTTAACTTTAAAAGCCCAAGCACCAAAATTAAGTACCCTAAAATCTAAACAGCTTTACTGCTGGGTCTCAATTCTTCAGAAAGACGTTAATGAGGCTGGCTGAGAGTAGAAACACCTGGTGACGCTTAAATTTCGCCAGCTCTTCATCGTCAGGGATTTCTCCTCAGGCTGACTTTGACACCCCACCCACCACAGCAGCCACTGCTTAGAACCTTCACTCTGTAAGTGCCACTCACACCCCTGGCTTTTCCTGTGAAACAGCTGCAGGGTACCACATGTGGAACTCCTGGTCCCAAGAATTCCCGATCCTAAGCTCCAGCCAGTGGAATCTGTAGGGAAGTGGAAAGTAAAACCACTGGGTTAGTGGCTTGCCCCTCTCTCCCCCACTCTACGTTACCAGGCCTGAGGATGTGGGAGCACGGGATTCCTGGACCACGAGTGTGAGAGTAACGTCCTGTCTCCCGTTGTACACTGAACACCACAGAGCAAAAGCGGTTAGGTCCGCAGAAGACAGACTCAAACCAGACCCCAGTTACAGGTACTAAGAGCAAAGAGAGACTTCTCTACCCCACTTTAAGCCATGATAGTGTGGGTCTCTGTAACATCTACCTGACCCTAATATACTTCCAGGCTTATTTGCTTTCTGAGGTCAAGACTGATGATTCCCAAACACAGTTGTGCCCAAGAACCAAGCTGGGACACTCAATTTATAAGGGAGGAAAGCAGTGGAATCTGTACTTTTAAACAATCCACCCCCAACGCCAGGTGATTCTGCTTAAATGAAGTCAGCAAGTCTGGCAGCTGTTAACAGATATACAACGGAGAGAGTCTGTAGTTGAGTTTTTTGGGCACAGTTTTCAACCTTTTTGATCTTCCAGGAATCATAAAATCCTAAGAAGCTTATCCAAGAGATGCCTTTGAATCTGCTTTTTCCTTGTGTCTCTTCTCCAGCCCCACTGGAGTTTACATCCTTAGCACCATTACCCGGATTCCTCTAAGCCCCTACAGTTCCTGGATGATCTCTCACTGAAGACCCAGAACTAAATATTTTATGCTGAATTCTCCCCTCAAGTGAGGTCCGGTAGCTTTCTGGGGGGTTCATTATCTGCCAAACATTAACTTTTTTACCCAAAGAGCTGAGGAATCAAGAACCTTATCACAGAACTCCCCTGGTGGCGCAGTGGATAAGAATCCGCCTGCCAGCACTGAGGACATGGGTTCCATCTCTGGTCTGGGAAGATTCCACATACCCTGGTCTGTGTGCTCAGAGTCTGTGCTCTGCAGCAAGAGAAGCCACCACAATGAGAAGCTTGTACACCACAACAAAAACTCAGCACAGCCAAAAAAAAAAAAAAAAAGCACCAGATGAGAATAATAAAAAAGAGCCTGTCACTAACCTGGACGGGAGTGGAGTTTGGGGCAGAATAGATACACGTGTATGGCTGAGTCACTCTGCTGTCCACCTGAAACTATCACAGCATTGTTCATCAGCTATACTCCAATAGAAAACAAATCATTAAAAAAAAAAAACAAAAAACCCACTTACTGTAAATGTGCTGGCCACAAAGAGCAGGCAGAGATCCAGCAGAATTTCCCTTGGTTTTAAGTTCCCAGTGGGGAGGGGTGGGCTAGAGCTGCCAGTGACACCATCTGAGAAGGGAGGATGTCCGCCTGGATTTGCATAACTCAACATTCTGCCTCAGTATTACCCATTTACAGTCCAGTGAAGTGACCATTCAGGACGAATTTAATACAAACTATAAATGCACTTCCATTTAAGAGACAGTTCATAAGCCTTACACAGCATTCTCCTAGCTGACCACACTGAGCAACAAAAAGGCCACAGACTCGGTGGGGGCAAACCACGTTCATGCCAAATGTCCTGGTCGTTATCTCTGCCTAGAGCTTTCGAGCACCCAGATCAGGGATCTGCGTGTCCCTGCAATCAGACTTGGCACTCAACTGTTTGCTAAATCAATCCATCACTGTAAAAATGCCAACTCCGTGTTCTCCTTGGCACCAGTACCCTCTCCCACTTTCAGAGTTTCTTTCCTTCCTCAGTCCTACTCAGTGCCCGAGCTCCTCACTCTGACCCACCAGGGCCCCAACCCTCATGGGAATCTCTCACTGAAGACCCAGAACTAAATATTTTATGCTGAATTCTCCCCTCAAGTGAGGTCCGGTAGCTTTCTGGGGGGTTCATTATCTGCCAAACATTAACTTTTTTACCCAAAGAGCTGAGGAATCAAGAACCTTATCACAGAACTCCCCTGGTGGCGCAGTGGATAAGAATCCGCCTGCCAGCACTGAGGACATGGGTTCCATCTCTGGTCTGGGAAGATTCCACATACCCTGGTCTGTGTGCTCAGAGTCTGTGCTCTGCAGCAAGAGAAGCCACCACAATGAGAAGCTTGTACACCACAACAAAAACTCAGCACAGCCAAAAAAAAAGCACCAGATGAGAATAATAAAAAAGAGCCTGTCACTAACCTGGACGGGAGTGGAGTTTGGGGCAGAATAGATACACGCGTATGGCTGAGTCACTCTGCTGTCCACCTGAAACTATCACAGCATTGTTCATCAGCTATACTCCAATAGAAAACAAATCATTAAAAAAAAAAAAAAAAAAAAACCCACTTACTGTAAATGTGCTGGCCACAAAGAGCAGGCAGAGATCCAGCAGAATTTCCCTTGGTTTTAAGTTCCCAGTGGGGAGGGGTGGGCTAGAGCTGCCAGTGACACCATCTGAGAAGGGAGGATGTCCGCCTGGATTTGCATAACTCAACATTCTGCCTCAGTATTACCCATTTACAGTCCAGTGAAGTGACCATTCAGGACGAATTTAATACAAACTATAAATGCACTTCCATTTAAGAGACAGTTCATAAGCCTTACACAGCATTCTCCTAGCTGACCACACTGAGCAACAAAAAGGCCACAGACTCGGTGGGGGCAAACCACGTTCATGCCAAATGTCCTGGTCGTTATCTCTGCCTAGAGCTTTCGAGCACCCAGATCAGGGATCTGCGTGTCCCTGCAATCAGACTTGGCACTCAACTGTTTGCTAAATCAATCCATCACTGTAAAAATGCCAACTCCGTGTTCTCCTTGGCACCAGTACCCTCTCCCACTTTCAGAGTTTCTTTCCTTCCTCAGTCCTACTCAGTGCCCGAGCTCCTCACTCTGACCCACCAGGGCCATCACCCATGGGAACCTTCCTCTCAGCCTCCAGCCCAGCTTCTAGGTGGCCGTCCTACATACTGCCTCCACTCCTTCACTTCATGAACTACTACTACTTCATCAACTACTCAAACACTTCAAGCAGGGGTCACCTCTTCTGGTGAGAAGTTTCCAAACTCTCGAGCAAAATAAGTTGCCCTCCCTTGGGCACTCAAGGCATTCTGCTCCTCTACTCATTAAACAAGTTATCAAAGCTTACACAGCCCTTGCTAACATCAGAGAACCAAATGTAAATCACGAATCAGCAGAAACATCAATATCGCCAATGTCCCTATTTGGGTAGCTGTCTTTCCCTTGAAATAAGGGCGACTCGCTGAAAATTACATTTCCCAATGCAAAAACAATGGCACGCAGCTTGTTAGGTTTAAGGGCAAAACTCAGGTTTGCCAGTCGACTTTTAACCTCACTAGGCTTCCCAGGTGGCGCTAATGGTAAAGAACCTGCTTGCCAATGCAGGAGACGCCAGAGACGCGGGTCTCACCCTTAGGGCAGGAAGATCCCCTGCAGAAGAGCACGGCAACTCACTCCAGTATTCTTGCCTAGAGAATTCCATGGACAGAGGAGCCCGGCGGGCTACAGTCCACAGGGTCAAAAGACAAAGCAAACTCGTTGTCTCCCATCACAGCACCTAAAACCACACGGTAGGGGGAGCAAGATACAAAGTGGTGAAAATAAAAAGCTGCTTCTTTTACAGTTTATCCAGGCATGCACAGAACTCCAACTCAGCAACAAGTTCAAACCAACACAAAATAAAGTGTCTATTCAGCCACAACCGAACAGAGAAAGGAGAATTTAGGCGGCAACACGGTGCGCCAGGTTCGTGCAATTATCTCCTAATTTGCTAGTTCTCATTTTCGAGGGCTCAAGAAACCTGTGATACTCTCCTATGTGCCTCCGGAACCTGTCAGAGTCGCACTGTTCCGTGTTTCTGGACCCGAAATGGCTTAATCTTTACAAAATCCCAAGGAGGGTAACGCCGTTAGCTCCAATTTCACCGTTGGGAAGCGAGGTTCCGACAGTGGCCAAGCCCAGGTTCATTACGTGGGCGGGCACCTACGACCGCCAATTAACTCTTGACGACCACCACCACGGCCCGCCAGCGGCCCTCCGCCAACCCGCCTCCTGCTTCGGGCCTCGGTCACCCGAGCGCCCGGTCGCGTTACCTTGAGCACGCAGTCCGACTGCAGCAGACACACTCCCAGGTCCTCCTTCACGCCCGCGCACGCCGGCCTCCGGCTTGGGCACTCAAGGCATTCTGCTCCTCTACTCATTAAACAAGTTATCAAAGCTTACACAGCCCTTGCTAACATCAGAGAACCAAATGTAAATCACGAATCAGCAGAAACATCAATATCGCCAATGTCCCTATTTGGGTAGCTGTCTTTCCCTTGAAATAAGGGCGACTCGCTGAAAATTACATTTCCCAATGCAAAAACAATGGCACGCAGCTTGTTAGGTTTAAGGGCAAAACTCAGGTTTGCCAGTCGACTTTTAACCTCACTAGGCTTCCCAGGTGGCGCTAATGGTAAAGAACCTGCTTGCCAATGCAGGAGACGCCAGAGACGCGGGTCTCACCCTTAGGGCAGGAAGATCCTCTGCAGAAGAGCACGGCAACTCACTCCAGTATTCTTGCCTAGAGAATTCCATGGACAGAGGAGCCCGGCGGGCTACAGTCCACAGGGTCAAAAGACAAAGCAAACTCGTTGTCTCCCATCACAGCACCTAAAACCACACGGTAGGGGGAGCAAGATACAAAGTGGTGAAAATAAAAAGCTGCTTCTTTTACAGTTTATCCAGGCATGCACAGAACTCCAACTCAGCAACAAGTTCAAACCAACACAAAATAAAGTGTCTATTCAGCCACAACCGAACAGAGAAAGGAGAATTTAGGCGGCAACACGGTGCGCCAGGTTCGTGCAATTATCTCCTAATTTGCTAGTTCTCATTTTCGAGGGCTCAAGAAACCTGTGATACTCTCCTATGTGCCTCCGGAACCTGTCAGAGTCGCACTGTTCCGTGTTTCTGGACCCGAAATGGCTTAATCTTTACAAAATCCCAAGGAGGGCAACGCCGTTAGCTCCAATTTCACCGTTGGGAAGCGAGGTTCCGACAGTGGCCAAGCCCAGGTTCATTACGTGGGCGGGCACCTACGACCGCCAATTAACTCTTGACGACCACCACCACGGCCCGCCAGCGGCCCTCCGCCAACCCCGCCTCCCTGCTTCGGGCCTCGGTCACCCGAGCGCCCGGTCGCGTTACCTTGAGCACGCAGTCCGACTGCAGCAGACACACTCCCAGGTCCTCCTTCACGCCCGCGCACGCGCCGGCCTCCGGCTTGTCCTCGTAATACCGCGGCATGACTGCGCCTCCCGCAGGCAGCAGCCCCTACTCGCTGCCTTCCGCCACGGCCCCGACTCCGTAGAACGCCGGCGACACCGTGGTGGGCGGAACCGGAAACCGTCACAATCACTTCTGGCGTGCGTGCGTGCGGCGGAAGGCGTAATCTGAGAGGTATCGCGGGAACGCTAGCGAGCTGGGGGGGGAGGCCTGGAGTGGATCACGTGACGTGACGCGCCGCGCCCCCTACGCTGCCGACGTTGCGGGAAGGGAAGTTGGCCCCGCGGCTGCTGGCGCGGCTGCTTGACGGCGGTGGTGGGCGTGCGTGGAGCCGGTGGAGGCCGTCGCGGGCTTCAGGTGAGGCCTGCCGACTGCCTCGTCTGCGCGCGACTCTGGCTCGCCCGGGGGCCGTTTTCCTCCTACACCTCGAGGACCCCCGTCACCCAGCCCTGGAGTGATCGCGCCCGGGTCGGGTTGCTCGGCCTGGCGGTGGGGTTTCCAGACCACATCGTGAAGGCTGATTGCAACCGAATTTCAGACAGCAGCGATGAATGTCTTCACATGCGTGGGTCCCACGTAGTGTTTCGCACCTGCTTATACTAAAAATAGCTCTTGCATCTGAGATGCAGTTGTAACTGGACGTCGTGTGTTTTTACGCTAAATCTGACCACCCTACCGGAGGCCCCGGCCGGCAGGGAGCCCCTGGGTCCTGGCGGCGCTGCTGGGGAGTGGAGCCCGACGTGGGGCTGCCGGGGACGGGCGCGGAGGCCGGACGATGACCAGCGCTTCCCTGGCTTCAGACTGGTTGAATTGGACTCCCACGCTGTCGTTCCCCTATTCAGGAAGTAACACATTACTAGTTTTGAGTTTTGTTTTTATACCATGCCAATGAAAGAGCTGCTTGTTGGGTCAGGCGCTGATGAACTTGTGTGATAAGCCATTTACTTTACCGCATCTGGAACACCGTTTCTGTTTGGCTTCAGCAAAGGCTGACCACCACCACGGCCCGCCAGCGGCCTCCGCCAACCGCCTCCCTGCTTCGGGCCTCGGTCACCCGAGCGCCCGGTCGCGTTACCTTGAGCACGCAGTCCGACTGCAGCAGACACACTCCCAGGTCCTCCTTCACGCCCGCGCACGCGCCGGCCTCCGGCTTGTCCTCGTAATACCGCGGCATGACTGCGCCTCCCGCAGGCAGCAGCCCCTACTCGCTGCCTTCCGCCACGGCCCCGACTCCGTAGAACGCCGGCGACACCGTGGTGGGCGGAACCGGAAACCGTCAGAATCACTTCTGGCGTGCGTGCGTGCGGCGGAAGGCGTAATCTGAGAGGTATCGCGGGAACGCTAGCGAGCTGGGGGGGAGGCCTGGAGTGGATCACGTGACGTGACGCGCCGCGCCCCCTACGCTGCCGACGTTGCGGGAAGGGAAGTTGGCCCCGCGGCTGCTGGCGCGGCTGCTTGACGGCGGTGGTGGGCGTGCGTGGAGCCGGTGGAGGCCGTCGCGGGCTTCAGGTGAGGCCTGCCGACTGCCTCGTCTGCGCGCGACTCTGGCTCGCCCGGGGGCCGTTTTCCTCCTACACCTCGAGGACCCCCGTCACCCAGCCCTGGAGTGATCGCGCCCGGGTCGGGTTGCTCGGCCTGGCGGTGGGGTTTCCAGACCACATCGTGAAGGCTGATTGCAACCGAATTTCAGACAGCAGCGATGAATGTCTTCACATGCGTGGGTCCCACGTAGTGTTTCGCACCTGCTTATACTAAAAATAGCTCTTGCATCTGAGATGCAGTTGTAACTGGACGTCGTGTGTTTTTACGCTAAATCTGACCACCCTACCGGAGGCCCCGGCCGGCAGGGAGCCCCTGGGTCCTGGCGGCGCTGCTGGGGAGTGGAGCCCGACGTGGGGCTGCCGGGGACGGGCGCGGAGGCCGGACGATGACCAGCGCTTCCCTGGCTTCAGACTGGTTGAATTGGACTCCCACGCTGTCGTTCCCCTATTCAGGAAGTAACACATTACTAGTTTTGAGTTTTGTTTTTATACCATGCCAATGAAAGAGCTGCTTGTTGGGTCAGGCGCTGATGAACTTGTGTGATAAGCCATTTACTTTACCTCATCGGGAACACCGTTTCTGTTTGGCTTCAGCAAAGGCTTTTCCTTAAAGTCTTGATTGTTAAGAGCACAAATGACAGGTGGAGTTTGGAGTCGTACTGCCTGAGTTCAGAGTTTGGTTTCATTACTCTCTCTCCTGGAGCTGGTGTGGGGGACTGGAGGTGGAGCGGATCAGAGGATTGACGGAAGTGTGGGAACGGGTGAACCTTGGAAGTGTCATTATTGAAGGTTCAGAAGGCCAAGGGGCAGCCCTTGTCTGAAGTGCAGTGGGCAGTTCCCCAGCCCCCAAATCAGCCTCAAAACCCGCTTTAGGCTCTTTGCTTCTGCTCAAGGATTGAGGCCGAAATGTAACCTGACTTCTCTCCTGAATAATTCACCAGAGGGGTTCTAGTGGCCGGCAGTTTCTTTTGATGACTTGTATTAATGTTTTTTTCTTCTGTCTAGGAAGATGTTACCAAGTACTTCGATGAACTCCCCAGTGCAGGGGAATGGAGTGTTGAATTCCAGGGATGCGGCCAGACACACAGCTGGAGCAAAACGCTACAAATACCTGAGGAGGCTTTTCCGTTTCCGGCAGATGGACTTTGAATTTGCTGCCTGGCAGATGCTCTACCTCTTCACTTCCCCACAGAGAGTCTATAGGAACTTTCACTATCGGAAGCAGACGAAGGATCAGTGGGCCAGGGATGACCCGGCTTTCTTAGTCCTGTTGAGTGTCTGGCTCTGTGGTAAGTGTTCGTCTGCAGGAAAGGTGAGGAATCAGCTGAGTGTTTAAGGTTGGACTTGTCATTTCGAGGATTGGGTTTTTTTTAATACCTATTTATTTGGCTGTATTGGCTCTTAGTTGCAACACTTGGAATCTTTAGTTGTGGCATGTGGAATCTAGTTTCCTGACTAGGGATCAAACTGAGGCCCCCTGCATTGGGAGTGTGACCACCAGGTCAGTCCCATTTGGAGAATCTTTTGTCACCAACCTGTTGTGGGTCAAATTTGAAGATGTCCGAAGCCATGGTCTTCCTTTCTGAAGCCTCCAAAATCTCCTCACAGGAGAGAAAGATATTTTTCCTAGTTTTAAAGATCTCAAGCAGATGCCAGAGTCAACTGTTACCAAAGAAATTTGGAAAGCACAAGACAGAGCCACTTCAAGCCTTTTAACGGCTGTGATAAATACACTTGGCTTCCCTGGTGGCTCAGACAGTTTAAAAAAAAAAAAAAAAAAACATCTTTCCTGCAATGCAGGGGACCTGGGTATCTTTCCTGCAATGCAGGGGACCTGGGTTTGATCTGTAGCTTTGAAAGATCCCCTATAGAAGGAAATGGCTACCCACTTCAGTTTTCTTGCCTGGAGAATTCCATGGACAGAAGAGCCTGGTGGGCTACAGTCTATGGGGCAGCAAAAGAGTCTGACACGACTGAGCGGCTAACACTTTCACTCTTTCATAAATACACTGATACCCTAACTATGACCTGACTTGCCTGAATAATTCACCAGAGGGGTTCTAGTGGCCGGCAGTTTCTTTTGATGACTTGTATTAATGTTTTTTTCTTCTGTCTAGGAAGATGTTACCAAGTACTTCGATGAACTCCCCAGTGCAGGGGAATGGAGTGTTGAATTCCAGGGATGCGGCCAGACACACAGCTGGAGCAAAACGCTACAAATACCTGAGGAGGCTTTTCCGTTTCCGGCAGATGGACTTTGAATTTGCTGCCTGGCAGATGCTCTACCTCTTCACTTCCCCACAGAGAGTCTATAGGAACTTTCACTATCGGAAGCAGACGAAGGATCAGTGGGCCAGGGATGACCCGGCTTTCTTAGTCCTGTTGAGTGTCTGGCTCTGTGGTAAGTGTTCGTCTGCAGGAAAGGTGAGGAATCAGCTGAGTGTTTAAGGTTGGACTTGTCATTTCGAGGATTGGGTTTTTTTTAATACCTATTTATTTGGCTGTATTGGCTCTTAGTTGCAACACTTGGAATCTTTAGTTGTGGCATGTGGAATCTAGTTTCCTGACTAGGGATCAAACTGAGGCCCCCTGCATTGGGAGTGTGACCACCAGGTCAGTCCCATTTGGAGAATCTTTTGTCACCAACCTGTTGTGGGTCAAATTTGAAGATGTCCGAAGCCATGGTCTTCCTTTCTGAAGCCTCCAAAATCTCCTCACAGGAGAGAAAGATATTTTTCCTAGTTTTAAAGATCTCAAGCAGATGCCAGAGTCAACTGTTACCAAAGAAATTTGGAAAGCACAAGACAGAGCCACTTCAAGCCTTTTAACGGCTGTGATAAATACACTTGGCTTCCCTGGTGGCTCAGACAGTTTAAAAAAAAAAAAAAAAAATCTTTCCTGCAATGCAGGGGACCTGGGTATCTTTCCTGCAATGCAGGGGACCTGGGTTTGATCTGTAGCTTTGAAAGATCCCCTATAGAAGGAAATGGCTACCCACTTCAGTTTTCTTGCCTGGAGAATTCCATGGACAGAAGAGCCTGGTGGGCTACAGTCTATGGGGCAGCAGAAGAGTCTGACACGACTGAGCGGCTAACACTTTCACTCTTTCATAAATACACTGATACCCAAATGCAAACTTCAGTGAAAAAGGACTAGTGAGATTGAAAACTATTTTACCATCAGGCCGATCCAGAGTGAGAGTTCTGAAAGTACTGATGTAGACTTGGGAAACTGCCTTACGGTCTCCAGTAGTGCAGTGAAAGGGTGTGAACCACCTTTAGGATACTGGCTTTTGTTCACCTTTAGTGTGTGAGTCACTCAGTCGCGTCTGACTCTCTGCTCAGGCTCCTGTGTCCATGGAATTCACCAGGCACTGGCGTGGGTAGCCATACCTTTCTCCAGGGGATCTTCCTGACCCAGGGATCAAACCTGGATCTCCTTCACTGCAGGCAGATTCTTTCCCATCTGAGCCACCAGGGAAGCTCACCTTTAACTGGACTTAAATGCGTGCTGTCTCAGTAGTGGTCATGGTCTGCGGGCTAGGGCTTCCCTGGTGAACCACAGATAGACGCGGGCCTCCCTAATAAACGTCGGATATCCCAGTGGTAGTCATGCGTTCCAGGGCAGTCTGCATTTCTTAATCAGTTACATCTATTAATGAGACATCTTGGGGTTTTGTTCACATTCCTGCCTCCCAGTCTTGGGTGAGCGTCTGCAAGGCAGAAACTCTGACCTGCGTACCTAGATCCTCACAGTACCTGAATGCATCTTGTGCATCTTCCTTGCAGTGTCCACTATAGGATTTGGCTTTGTGCTGGACATGGGGTTTTTTGAGATGATAAAGCTGCTCCTTTGGGTCGTGTTCATAGACTGTGTGGGCGTCGGTCTTCTCATATCAACCTTAATGTGGTAAGTACGGAAGCTCTGGTTTTTCAGACGTGCCTGGAGAGTCTCCCTTTACTTGCTGCAGAGAGTAGTTGACATAAATGGAAACTAAACGAACGCAAAGCACTGATTTTGGGCGCCAGGATTGTTGTAAATCGTCCTCTTGTGTCAGTACCTAGAGCAGAAGATACCCTAAGGGGAATGCGCCACATAAGTGAATTGAGGTCATGATTATGTCAAATTAACAAAACCCCTGATTGTGCAAAAATGCTCTGCGGCCAGTCCTGCTGACATTATCTGAATGATGGCATGGACTCTGTTGCTTTAGTCAGCGGGTCATTTCTCGATGGGTAAAATATGGAGGGTTAGGTCATGGAATCTTTGAATCTTTGACATAAGAAATGAAATGCCTGAAAAGGGATGGTCCCACTTAATCTTTTGGTGCCTTCCTGCTGCGACACATGAGCCACTTTTTATTTACTGACTGAGTTCTCAGTCTGACACGGTGGGTTTGCTGTACCAGCAGCAGTATACTAAGGATAAATCTGACATTTGGTTTTAAATCTTCTCCCGGCTGAGTGCTCCTGTGTGGTTGGTGGAAGGGATGGATGGACATGTGGGTGAGCTCAGCAGGGGGCCAATGGTGGTCCTCGTGTATCAGAGACGACACTGGAACTCAAGTCACAGAGAACTGGGTCAAATGCCAACTCAGTCATTGATCCTACCCTTCTTGGAAGATGGATTTAATTGTCTATTTGTGACGTGTTTGAAAGGCTTGTGCTATGAAAAAGTACCTGGCATACAGTCTGTGCTCAGTGAACAGGAGCTGTTACTATTTTAAACAAGATTCTGCGATGCTAACCTCTGATGATACCAACCTAATATTTCGCTTTGTAACTTCGGACTAGTCCACTCAGGTTTTGTCCGTGCTCGGTACTCGGAAAATGCAATGCATCAGTCATCTAAAATTCTAAAATCCATCCGAAAAAGAAGACTGCTGACTAAAGCGGAATCTTCTCTTGGGCAGTGGAGGAGGAGGAGCTAGAGAGAGTGGCAAAGCTGGGTGCAATTGAGGGGTCTGTGTTGGAGCAGAGGAGTCCAAACTAGTGCAGCAGTCCCAGAAATTGAGGAGGGCAGGGAAGAGGGGGAAGCCCAGGCTCTGGGGTGGCCTGCAAGTCATGAGCTTAGGAGTGAGTGGCAGGCGCAAATGAAGCATTCCCTGTGGGATACATTGAGTTCAGGAGGCTTGTTGATAATGAAATAAAGGTTCATTAGACACTGGGGGCGGGAACTTGGAAGCTGCAGCAGTCTGGCCAAGATGAGGATGTGCCTGGCATTCTTAATCTGGAAGTGGGAGGGGAGCACCACAGCCATCTCTGAGCTCCCCCTGAGGAGTGGCCATAGAGGGAGACTCTGACAGAGGCCAGAAGCCTGGGAGGCGCCCGTTGAAAGGCTGAGCCAAGGGGTAGGGCAGCAGCAGGACTACCAAATGGGAACTCTTGGGTGGTGGGCTGGATGCTGCTTACTCCATTCACTGTAATAGCACACAGTCTTGGCTCAATTGGATCATGTTTTGGTAAGTTCCAGTTTGTTCGAGCAAATCACTCTTCACATTTTTAGATAATTGAGTATAGGACTATTTTAGTAGCATGACGCCTCTCTCATTTCTTTTTTTGTTTTTCTTTCTACTGTAGACGTAGCATTTTTCTTAATGGTATCCTTGAAATCACACAGAGAAGCAGCCTTTGAATTTCCTGTCTTTCTGTTACCTGGATGTCTGTCTTTTCATTCATCCTTTAAAGGAACGATTAGGCCACACTGTGGAACAGAGGCACCAGCTTGAGTGATTGTTCTTGTGACTGGAGATGTCACTGGCCACTCTTTGCTTCCTGGTTGCTCCCGGGATTCCCTGACCTTTCCATGGGGGTGACCCCAGTCTTATACCTCGGACCTGTTCTCTGTGTTCACACTCAGTGATATCATTCAAGTTCATGGCTTTTAGTCCTGTCTGCACACTGATGAATCTCCATCCCCAGTGTGGACCACTCTAGACCTTCCTTCTAGACTTCTTAGTTCTTCACCAGCAGGGCCAGGTCCCAACTCCTGCACTCTCCCTGTCCTGCCCCAAAGGCACTCTTGGTGCACCCACTCCTAACTCAGTGGCATCTCAGTCTTTCACTTGTGTGAGGAAGAAATCTCTCAGCTGACTGAGCTTTCTCTATCACTCAGCTCCTGTTGGCTCGGCCTTCTGGCTGTGATCCATCCCTGGCCAGCACCTCTGCTGCCGCCGCCCTCTTCATCTTCTGGCAGCAGCCACCCCCTGCCGTTCTTCTTCCACACTTGTCCCCAGGTCTGCACTCAGACCAGCAGCCAGAGGAACCCCATCAAAACGGGAAGTCTGCATGTTCTTCTGGGAAGTCGCAGTGACTTCTTCCACCAAGAAAAAAAAAAAAGCCCCACTTCTGACAGTGGCCGTAGGGTCTGTAAGGTGCAGCTCCCGTTTTTTATTTCCATTTCGTGCCCTGCTGGTCTTCTCACCTTTCCTGGGCACTCTGAGCCCCTCTCTCACCTCAGTGCTCTGCATCCCCTCTGCCAACAGGGCTCTGCCCCAGAGGTTCACATCACTGCTCTTGGTTCTCTACCCAGAAGTCACTCTCTCCTGACCATCCCCATAGTTACATTTCAGCTTTGTAGCCTCCATTCTCTTGTCCTGCTTGTTCTTTTCCACTGGGCCACCTGGCTGGACTGGTGTCAGTCCACTCCCACTGACTATTTCTGAAGTCAGAAATTCCTGCTTTGTTCCCCGCCACATCTCCAGTGTCTGGAATGACACTTGGGACCTAGAAGGTAGTCAGTAAATACTCATGGAATTGATTCTATTGTATTATGAAAGAAATGTTAACTTTTTCTCCAGGTTTATCTCGAACAAGTATTTAGTGAAACGGCAGAGCAGAGACTACGACGTGGAGTGGGGCTATGCCTTCGATGTGCATCTGAACGCTTTTTACCCTCTCCTCATCATCCTGCATTTTATTCAGCTGTTTTTCATCAACCGTAAGTAGCAGGTACTTCTGAACTTGTCGTCCAGCCGTCTCCATTGTACCCACTGGAGAGAGATTCATGGCATGTGTCTCCTCCGCAGATGTCATCCTAACAGACACGTTTATTGGATATTTTGTTGGAAACACCTTATGGTTGATTGCGGTTGGCTATTACATCTATGTAACTTTTCTAGGATACAGTGGTGAGTAGCTGCTTCTTTGGTTGACTGACAGTATTCCTGGGAGGGGGGAATTATAACAGCGCTAGCATGAGCTTACTTTGATGGGACTCAAACGGCCACAGGGCTCTTATGTGAATTTTCCCACTTAATCTTCACAGTTGTGTGATACAGGTTTACAAGCACAGAGAGATTAAGTAACTTCTCCATGGTCACACAGCTCAAAAGTGGCCTAGCTGGTACATAAGAGACTATAATTTCAAGGAACCATGCTGAACTATACTGATGCTTTCCAGGTTTCTTGTCAGAGCCCACAACCAGTTTCCTTTGACTTTTCTCCCAGGCTTTTGGGTTCTGGGGCTACTGGCAGACAGTAGGATGAGGAAAAGGTTGGGCCCAGTGTATGGGCATGTTTAAACCTTTGCCTCATTTTCTTTTTTATGATTGGGGGGCAGTTCTGAAATAGTCTTCATTTTATAAACATCTGTGGTGGCCCCGGGCCCCCTGCTGGACTGGAGAAGCCTAGCAGTGAGAGGTACTGTGGATTGATGACAAGATCAAGGCAGCTTCTACTGAGCTCAGGATGTGTTTGTAGATTGACTTCTGCTATTGGCTCATCTTTCATAGTAGGAATGAGAACCATATTTATATTATTCTTCATGTGTGTTAAGAAATGACTGCTATCAAGAGTTAAATTAGAGATCCTATGATTTGTTAGTGTTCTATATATATATACATATATACTTTAATACATACATATATACTTTAGCCCTTCCTTTCTTGTCACTTTAAACGATTAGGATCTCAACTGTAAACATAAGCTACTTGGACTTATATATGAGTGCCTCCCCTGGTTGGAGGGTCCCCTTGGCTTTGCCAGGAACCACCTAACCCCCTGCCCCAAATTGTAGTACTTTATTGTAGGCATCGGGGGCCCTTTCTCTAATTCAGGGGAGATGCACACGGACTTGGGATCAGAGTTCTGGTAAGCCCCTTCGATTTAGAAGGGACTCAGGGCACAGCTCAGCTTCCATTTGGGGACTAATACTGAGGCTTGACAGCATGGGTAGAGAGACAGCTAACTAAGCCACGAGCCAGAAGGAAGCAGAGATAGATAGCTGGGGGTGGGTGTGTGTCAGGAGCTTCAGTTCTTTCCTGAAGTCTGGGCGTACTAGTTGGGATCTCACCTTCTCCAAGCAGAGGTATGTCGGCACTGGGTTGGGAAATCTCAAACAGCTGAATGCTGGCTTGTTCCTATAAGGTCATCCAACTCTGCTGGGGCGCTAAGATGGGAGGCTTGTGAAGCATCACAGGCTGACACTGCCCATTTGGCTCACTGATGCTGGCATGTGCACTCTCACCCTTAACCTGAGTCCTGGATTGGGTCCTTTTCCAGCACTGCCGTTTTTGAAAAACACAGTGATTCTCCTCTACCCGTTCGCACCGCTCATCCTGCTCTACGGACTGTCGCTGGCGCTGGGCTGGAACTTCACCCGCACACTGTGCTCCTTCTACAAGTACAGGGTGAAGTGAGCAGGATGCCTCACGTGCTTCTACGTCTGAGAGGCAGCAGCAGTATTGGTGAGGTGGCCATTTCTTGGAAACCTGTAAATAAACTATCATTGTAGATATCTTAAAGGTGTAAAGTTTGCAAATTTGAAGAAGTATAAATGTTAATACTTACTGAATACATTCCTTAAAACAAATTAAATGTACATTTCTATAATAAATATTTTTTAAACTAGAGCATGTATTTTATTCATTCTAATATTTGCACACAGAATGACATGCAAAATACTAAGGGTATGAGGGAAAGTGAAAGGTAAAACTTTTTAACATGAATTATTTTTGAATGTTTATTTGGAGAACATGATAATCATATGCAGCCCCTTCACCCCCCCCACTGTAACTGACAAGGTACCAAGTTCACTCCCATTTCTAAAGGGCCACATTTTAAACTTTCATATAAGCCACAGGGGCCTAGTTTAACCTCCAAAGTCGTCTTAGGAATCCACAGGCTCTAAATGTCACTAACGGCCATAGTTTGTGCAAAAAAAAAAAAGAATACCCAACCAACAAAAGATAGACAGACTGAAGAGGCCCCCAGGGGCTGGTCTTACTCCAGGAACTGATTAGCATACATAAGGTATGCGTGAACCCCTATATAACACCGATAATCATGGTGTCAGCACTAAGGCTTTCTTTCTTCCTGTAAACACTTTCCAAAACCCACAAATCAAATCTACTCCTGTTTCCTAACTGAAAATAGTTCTGGTAAGCTATTATTATATATGAGTGTTAAACAAAACTAACAATAAAAAATCTTGGTACTCATGAA
Organism: Tragulus kanchil; assembly: GCA_022376925.1. Classification (NCBI taxonomy): domain Eukaryota; kingdom Metazoa; phylum Chordata; class Mammalia; order Artiodactyla; family Tragulidae; genus Tragulus; species Tragulus kanchil. The sequence continues at coordinate 98,371,344 of JAIOJX010000029.1, forward strand.
GTTTTACCTATTATTTTATTAGAAGGAGTCTTGAATTCAACATGGCTTTTTAAACTTCTTTATTTCAAATACACATGAACGTTTGTGGCACAGAGAAACAGTGATGAAGGCACAGTCAACGGGACCAGTTATCAGGTTTTCAGTTATAGCAGCAAATTTGAAAATAAATAATCTTTAATGCCTTTAAAAATCCAACAGGTACCTAAAATATTACTACAGTTATTACCCCTCTGATCCCCATGAAGACGTTATAAGGAAAATATGTACAACACATCTCTGGAGACCAGAAAAGCATCTGGTACAACCTGGAAAAGCAGTTCCTAGGCAGCTTCTCCCAAGGGGCGCCTCCAGAAACACCCCCAGCCTCAAACACAGCCCTTCCTAAGCACTGTTCTCAAGGAGAAGTGCTTCAGTCTTTCATTCCATAAATGAGACAACGGTTGTGTTACCAGCTGATTTCTAAAGTCTGTCTTTAGAAAACGCGGCCGTCTCCACTGAAATGAGAAACGTCAGGTCTGCTGGCAGTGTGTTGTACGGTATTGTCAACACCGCCATGGTTAAGGCTCAGAGAACTAGTCTTCAGAAGGTTCTTTCACCCACTCTCAGCAGACAGCACTGCGAATAAACCTGGAATGCGTATCAAACTTCAGTACCAAGCCTTGGATTCCAGGGCAGTTTGCTGATTGCTAACACTGGAGTACCAAGTTCACTCCCATTTCTAAAGGGCCACATTTTAAACTTTCATATAAGCCACAGGGGCCTAGTTTAACCTCCAAAGTCGTCTTAGGAATCCACAGGCTCTAAATGTCACTAACGGCCATAGTTTGTGCAAAAAAAAAAAAGAATACCCAACCAACAAAAGATAGACAGACTGAAGAGGCCCCCAGGGGCTGGTCTTACTCCAGGAACTGATTAGCATACATAAGGTATGCGTGAACCCCTATATAACACCGATAATCATGGTGTCAGCACTAAGGCTTTCTTTCTTCCTGTAAACACTTTCCAAAACCCACAAATCAAATCTCCTGTTTCCTAACTGAAAATAGTTCTGGTAAGCTATTATTATATATGAGTGTTAAACAAAACTAACAATAAAAAATCTTGGTACTCATGAAGTTTTACCTATTATTTTATTAGAAGGAGTCTTGAATTCAACATGGCTTTTTAAACTTCTTTATTTCAAATACACATGAACGTTTGTGGCACAGAGAAACAGTGATGAAGGCACAGTCAACGGGACCAGTTATCAGGTTTTCAGTTATAGCAGCAAATTTGAAAATAAATAATCTTTAATGCCTTTAAAAATCCAACAGGTACCTAAAATATTACTACAGTTATTACCCCTCTGATCCCCATGAAGGCGTTATAAGGAAAATATGTACAACACATCTCTGGAGACCAGAAAAGCATCTGGTACAACCTGGAAAAGCAGTTCCTAGGCAGCTTCTCCCAAGGGGCGCCTCCAGAAACACCCCCAGCCTCAAACACAGCCCTTCCTAAGCACTGTTCTCAAGGAGAAGTGCTTCAGTCTTTCATTCCATAAATGAGACAACGGTTGTGTTACCAGCTGATTTCTAAAGTCTGTCTTTAGAAAACGCGGCCGTCTCCACTGAAATGAGAAACGTCAGGTCTGCTGGCAGTGTGTTGTACGGTATTGTCAACACCGCCATGGTTAAGGCTCAGAGAACTAGTCTTCAGAAGGTTCTTTCACCCACTCTCAGCAGACAGCACTGCGAATAAACCTGGAATGCGTATCAAACTTCAGTACCAAGCCTTGGATTCCAGGGCAGTTTGCTGATTGCTAACACTCGGAGTCACACGGCCTCCCTCATGTCCGAGAGTACGGGACATTCCCCATGACCGACATACCTCTCTCTAGACAGCTTGAGCACCACAGCTCGCCACAGTTCCTAATGTCTTCCCACCAAAGCTTTTCAGGTCCAGCATTCAGTTTACATTTTTGAACGACATCTAAATGCTCAACTCACGCCTACTCTGGAGCGCCAGTTTGTTCCTCTGGAAATGCTCTAACTAGCGCCCAAACAGGTGAAGCTAGTGTTTCAGGTAAGAGGAAGAAAGTTTCTATATAGATAGTGATCATATGGGTGTATATATATATATATATATGTATATATATATATATAACATCCTCAGCGTTTTGTGTGTTTTTTTTTTTAGTAATACTCTAGTAGTGGTCTCTTCAGCACTGTAGGTTCACATGCATTCAAGAAATAAAGTAAGCGTATTAGTTATGGCATATACATGTTAAGATTAGAAGATTTACAATTCTTAAACTAAATCTCACCCACTATAAACACTGCTCCACAGTTTGGAAAAGTTTCCTTTAGGACTTCAGATACAACTATGACTCAAACCTTTGACCTTTTGATCATCTAGCCTCTCTCAGCTCAACTTTCCTTACCTCAGGGCCATGGCAATAGTCAAAACACAAAAAGTAATGGAGAAACCAAAATTAAACTTCAGTTGCAATTAACAGCCTGGAAGCAGAGAAGTATTGGGGAAAATACATCCCAAATTACAAAACTATTCTCCCAAGGCGCCTCCAGAAACACCCCCAGCCTCAAACACAGCCCTTCCTAAGCACTGTTCTCAAGGAGAAGTGCTTCAGTCTTTCATTCCATAAATGAGACAACGGTCGTGTTACCAGCTGATTTCTAAAGTCTGTCTTTAGAAAACGCGGCCGTCTCCACTGAAATGAGAAACGTCAGGTCTGCTGGCAGTGTGTTGTACGGTATTGTCAACACCGCCATGGTTAAGGCTCAGAGAACTAGTCTTCAGAAGGTTCTTTCACCCACTCTCAGCAGACAGCACTGCGAATAAACCTGGAATGCGTATCAAACTTCAGTACCAAGCCTTGGATTCCAGGGCAGTTTGCTGATTGCTAACACTCGGAGTCACACGGCCTCCCTCATGTCCGAGAGTACGGGACATTCCCCATGACCGACATGCCTCTCTCTAGACAGCTTGAGCACCACAGCTCGCCACAGTTCCTAATGTCTTCCCACCAAAGCTTTTCAGGTCCAGCATTCAGTTTACATTTTTGAACGACATCTAAATGCTCAACTCACGCCTACTCTGGAGCGCCAGTTTGTTCCTCTGGAAATGCTCTAACTAGCGCCCAAACAGGTGAAGCTAGTGTTTCAGGTAAGAGGAAGAAAGTTTCTATATAGATAGTGATCATATGGGTGTATATATATATATATGTATATATATATATATAAAACATCCTCAGCGTTTTGTGTGTTTTTTTTTTTAGTAATACTCTAGTAGTGGTCTCTTCAGCACTGTAGGTTCACATGCATTCAAGAAATAAAGTAAGCGTATTAGTTATGGCATATACATGTTAAGATTAGAAGATTTACAATTCTTAAACTAAATCTCACCCACTATAAACACTGCTCCACAGTTTGGAAAAGTTTCCTTTAGGACTTCAGATACAACTATGACTCAAACCTTTGACCTTTTGATCATCTAGCCTCTCTCAGCTCAACTTTCCTTACCTCAGGGCCATGGCAATAGTCAAAACACAAAAAGTAATGGAGAAACCAAAATTAAACTTCAGTTGCAATTAACAGCCTGGAAGCAGAGAAGTATTGGGGAAAATACATCCCAAATTACAAAACTATAACACATACGGGGTCAGATCTGTGCTTAGACTATCAATTTTGGTAAAAAAAAAAAAAAAATTAAGTCCCTCAATACAAGGTAGATTATTTGATTTCTAAAAAGGCATACATTTTTTTTCTCTTAATGTCTTATTTAAAATACCACTGTTCATTCTTAATAATAACTGACAAACTCAGAGCAGCCAAAATCAACATAAAGTGACGCCTATTCCAGGAAAGATGTAATCACTTCATCCTGCCCCTGCAGTCTCATGCTGGCAGTTTCTTCATGAAGTGCTACTAAGATGCTACATGTTTTTGCCAACAGCTTCCAAGAAGGATCAGCTGAGGTCTTCAGAAGAGACTCCCGGAGAAGACCTGGGTATACCACTGGCTAGAGCAAGATTTTACTTGTGTTTATCAAGAAATAACCCAGCCGCATGTAAAAGAATGAAGACTAGAACTCCTTCTAACACCACACACAAAAATAAACTCAAAATGGACTAAAGATTTAATTGTAAAGCCAGAAACTATATATAAAGCTTTTAGAGGAAAAGGTAGAACACTCATGGATATAACATTATAGCCAGACCCTCTTTGACCCACCTCCTAGAGTAATGGAAATGAAAACAAAATGAAACAAATAGGGCTTAATTAAACTTAAAAGCTTATGCATAGTAAAGGAAACAATAAACAAGATTACAAGACAATCCTCAGAATGGGAGAAAATAATTGCAAATGAAACAACTGACAAAGGATTAATCTCCAAAATATACAAGCAGCTCAATACCAGAAAAACAACCCCATCAAAAAGTGGGCGGAAGATTTAAAGAGACATTTCTTCAAAGACGACATAGAGATGGCCAACAAACACATGAAAAAATGTTCAACATTGCTCGTTATTAGAGAAATGTACCTCAAAACTACCATGAAGTATCATCTCACACTGGTCAGAAAAGTCATCATTAAAAGGAGAGGGTGGGGGCTTCCCTGGTGGTCCAGTGGGTAAGGACACCGCCTTGCAGTGCAAGGGGCGCCGGTTTGATCCCTGGCCTGGGAAGATCCCACGTGCTGTGGAGCGGCTGGACCGATGTGTCCAATTACCAAGCCGGAGCTCTGGAGTGCGTGCACCCAGAGTGGGTGCTCTGCGACAACAGAGGCCACCGCGATGGGAGGCCCACAGGAGCCAAAGAACAAAGATGGATGAAAATAGAGAAATAAAAAACCAATAGAAGTGGTCTATCCGCCCCCCTCTCTCCCCAACCCGCACCCCCCAAAAATAACATGGAGCTAGAGCCCCAATTAAACCATAAAAAAAAAAAGAGGGTGTAGAGAAAAGGGAACCTTCTTGCACTGTTCATGTGAATGCAAATCGATACAGCCACTATGGAGAACAGTGTGGAGATCCTTAAAAAACTGTGACAAGAACTACTTTTATGGTCCAACAACCAACTACTGGGCATACACCCTGAGAAAACCAGAACTGAAAGAGACGCGTGTACCCCGTTGTTCTTTGCAGCAGACAATAGCTAAGATATGGAAGCAACTTAGATGTCCATTGACAGAAGAATGAATAAATTATTGTGGTACATAAAAATACAATGAAATACTACTCAGCTATATAAAAAAAGGATGCATTTGAGTCAGTCCTAATGAGACAGGTGAACCTAGGACCTTAATTAAACGTAAAAGAGTAAGTCAGTCAGAAAGAGAGAAACAAACATTGTGTATTAACACATGTATATGGAATCTAGAAAAATGGTACTGATGGTCCTACTGGCAGGGCAGCACTGGAGACAGAGAACAGATTTCTGGACAGGGCAGGGGAAGGAGCGTGTAGGACGAGTTGAGAGAATAGCATGAAAACATATGCATCACCATATATAAAATAGACAGCCAGTGGGGATCTGCCGTGTGATACAGGGCAACTCAAAAAGTGGGGCGGAAGATTTAAAGAGACATTTCTTCAAAGACGACATAGAGATGGCCAACAAACACATGAAAAAATGTTCAACATTGCTCGTTATTAGAGAAATGTACCTCAAAACTACCATGAAGTATCATCTCACACTGGTCAGAAAAGTCATCATTAAAAGGAGAGGGTGGGGGCTTCCCTGGTGGTCCAGTGGGTAAGGACACCGCCTTGCAGTGCAAGGGGCGCCGGTTTGATCCCTGGCCTGGGAAGATCCCACGTGCCGTGGAGCGGCTAGACCGATGTGTCCAATTACCAAGCCGGAGCTCTGGAGCGCATGCACCCAGAGTGGGTGCTCTGCGACAACAGAGGCCACCGCGATGGGAGGCCCACATGGGCCAAAGAACAAAGATGGATGAAAATAGATAAATAAAAAACCAATAGAAGTGGTCTATCCGCCCCCCTCTCTCCCCAACCCGCACCCCCCAAAAATAACATGGAGCTAGAGCCCCAATTAAACCATAAAAAAAAAAAGAGGGTGTAGAGAAAAGGGAACCTTCTTGCACTGTTCATGTGAATGCAAATCGATACAGCCACTATGGAGAACAGTGTGGAGATCCTTAAAAAACTGAGACAAGAACTACTTTTATGGTCCAACAACCAACTACTGGGCATACACCCTGAGAAAACCAGAACTGAAAGAGACGCGTGTACCCCGTTGTTCTTTGCAGCAGACAATAGCTAAGATATGGAAGCAACTTAGATGTCCATTGACAGAAGAATGAATAAATTATTGTGGTACATAAAAATACAATGAAATACTACTCAGCTATATAAAAAAGGATGCATTTGAGTCAGTCCTAATGAGACAGGTGAACCTAGGACCTTAATTAAACGTAAAAGAGTAAGTCAGTCAGAAAGAGAGAAACAAACATTGTGTATTAACACATGTATATGGAATCTAGAAAAATGGTACTGATGGTCCTACTGGCAGGGCAGCACTGGAGACAGAGAACAGATTTCTGGACAGGGTAGGGGAAGGAGCGTGTAGGACGAGTTGAGAGAATAGCATGAAAACATATGCATCACCATATATAAAATAGACAGCCAGTGGGGATCTGCCGTGTGATACAGGGAGCTCAGCTCGATCCAGGGATCTGTGACAACCTGGAGGGGTAAAACAGGGAGGGAACGGGAGGGGACTACTGGAGGGAGGGGACGTGTATACCTGTGGCTGATTCGTGTGGATGTGTGGCAGAAACTAACAAGACATTGTAATGTAGTTATCCTCTAATTATAAAAAAAAAAAAAAAACACCACACAAGAGAGAATCAAGTAGGAAGACTTTTCCGCTTCACCTCTTTTAAATATCGCATTGTTTTCTATTGCTGCATTAAATCACCACAAATGTAAAAGCTTAAGACAACGCCCACTCATTGTCTCACAGCTTGGTAGGCCAGAAGTCCAGGCAGGCAGGACTGAGCTCTCTGGTTAGGGTCTCACAAGGCTGGAATCTAGGTGTTGGTGGGGACCGGGCTCTTGGCTGCAGTAGGGCATCCATCTGCAGGCTCCTTCAGGTTGCTGGCTGAATTCAGTTTCCATGGTTGCAGGACTGTAATCTCCATTCCCTTGGCTGCCGGCTGGGGGCCTCTCAGCTCCATAGAGGCATTTCTCCTCATGTGGCTGCCCCCATCTTAAACCAGCTGTGGTGCCTTAAAGCCCCTCTGCTTTGAATCTCTTACTTTGAATCTCAGCCTGAGAAAACTCTGCTTTAAAAGGGCTCCCATGATTCGGTTAGCTGTCTCCAGATAATATACATTCTGTTGTACAACGTAATTATGGCTCATACACACAGGTTTCATATACACTCAGAATCTACCAAGTCAATGAATAAATTATTGTGGTACATAAAAATACAATGAAATACTACTCAGCTATATAAAAAAAGGATGCATTTGAGTCAGTCCTAATGAGACAGGTGAACCTAGGACCTTAATTAAACGTAAAAGAGTAAGTCAGTCAGAAAGAGAGAAACAAACATTGTGTATTAACACATGTATATGGAATCTAGAAAAATGGTACTGATGGTCCTACTGGCAGGGCAGCACTGGAGACAGAGAACAGATTTCTGGACAGGGCAGGGGAAGGAGCGTGTAGGACGAGTTGAGAGAATAGCATGAAAACATATGCATCACCATATATAAAATAGACAGCCAGTGGGGATCTGCCGTGTGATACAGGGAGCTCAGCTCGATCCAGGGATCTGTGACAACCTGGAGGGGTAAAACAGGGAGGGAACGGGAGGGGACTACTGGAGGGAGGGGACGTGTATACCTGTGGCTGATTCGTGTGGATGTGTGGCAGAAACTAACAAGACATTGTAATGTAGTTATCCTCTAATTAAAAAAAAAAGAAAAAACACCACACAAGAGAGAATCAAGTAGGAAGACTTTTCCGCTTCACCTCTTTTAAATATCGCATTGTTTTCTATTGCTGCATTAAATCACCACAAATTTAAAAGCTTAAGACAACGCCCACTCATTGTCTCACAGCTTGGTAGGCCAGAAGTCCAGGCAGGCAGGACTGAGCTCTCTGGTTAGGGTCTCACAAGGCTGGAATCTAGGTGTTGGTGGGGACCGGGCTCTTGGCTGCAGTAGGGCATCCATCTGCAGGCTCCTTCAGGTTGCTGGCTGAATTCAGTTTCCATGGTTGCAGGACTGTAATCTCCATTCCCTTGGCTGCCGGCTGGGGGCCTCTCAGCTCCATAGAGGCATTTCTCCTCATGTGGCTGCCCCCATCTTAAACCAGCTGTGGTGCCTTAAAGCCCCTCTGCTTTGAATCTCTGACTTTGAATCTCAGCCTGAGAAAACTCTGCTTTAAAAGGGCTCCCATGATTCAGTTAGCTGTCTCCAGATAATATACATTCTGTTGTACAACGTAATTATTGCTCATACACACAGGTTTCATATACACTCAGAATCTACCAAGTCACCGGGAGTCATCCACAGAAGTCTGGCTGCTACACATATACACATATATTAATCAGAGCAATCTTTCCAAACATGCTGTTTGCATATAATCACGCTTGTCTTTGAGGACAACACGGTTGACAATTTTTTTCATTACTATGACACATTTAAAAGAGGTCTTCAGAGTGTTGCTGAAGTTTTTCTAATTGTTGATGATTGATGATATCATTGATTTAAAAAGCTATACTTTTGTTCAAAGACATGCCCAATGGCTGAATTAACCTACAACTACATGTCTAGAGCCTGCATGGTAAATAATCCATGTGTATTCATGTTTCCCAAAGCTTGTCAAAATCACACCAGCTTTGGAACCTCAACCTCAAGCTGTCAGTCTTTCTGGATTCCAACAGTAGAGACAGTGAATGCCGTACAGAACACATGAGTATGAGAAGAAGAATTCAGAACTCAGTCTCCGAACCCTGGAAATAAGTCCTCAACTTTCTCTTCTCTCCCAAAATACTCATCATCATTTGCACTGCGATAGAACTGCCCATCTGCTTTTAGCTTCATGATCGCAATTCATTACTCTGGATTCTAGAATGTTCATATTAGCACTCTTGACACAGTGCTGTCATATAAAATTTTCTGGGATGATGGAAATGTCCTACATCTGTGTTCACGAACCACAGGGAGAGCCAGTGTGACTATGGAGCTGAATGTTTTCTCAATTTAAGTAGCTGCCCTGTGTCCAGTGGAAACTAGAGGACACCATAGCTTCAGAGACATCACATAGACAAACAGAAAAATGAAATTAGTCCCACCACTTGACAAATTTCCCCCCACTCACTCTGTGGGTAAAAGTGGTTCAGTGTCCACTCAAGGTCAAGTGTTTACTTTCTCTCCATTCCAGGTTTCCTCATCTTCTGTCCCAATATTTCAGTCCCTTACATGACTCTTTAAGGGCAACCACTAGAGCTGCCTGCTCTCGGTCAGCCTGGTGCCTTCTAACTGTCTAGTGGAAATCAGGGGAGAAAGCTCAGTGAACATGAGGCTTCACGGGCACCTACAGGAAGCATGACTTACACACTTGCCCAAAGGAACTCAATGTTTGGTCAGACAGTGTGCATGTCTATGAACACCCCCCGCCCCCAACACAAAGAGCATCTAGACAGCTGGCAGGGGCCGGGGCAAGGCCAGCAGGGAAAGAGAGTTTAGGAAAAGAAAGAAGATGTGGGCTGGAAGAGTTGGTCCCCTCCTCAAGATGTTGCCTGGGGTCCCTGGCACGTGTCAGGCAGTGTTCTGGGCTTGACGAGGCAGCGGCAACAAATTCACCGGAAGGAAGAAGTGCACAAGAGTCCTTGAAAGGTAAGACATGGCCAAAAGTTTTTTCAGTAACAGAAGGGATGCGCTAAGCCTGAGAGGAGAGACTGAGTGTGAAAACAGTGTAGAGCTGCCTGGATAAGATTCAGTTTCAAGGCCGAGATGCCCACAGCAAAGAGCCTGGAGCTGCAGCTTCTGCCACCTCCCTGGACTCTCAGAGCGTGATCTTTCTTTCAAGTCCGAGGTGACTACTTGGGAGAAACATGGCGGGGTTCTGACTCCACCTCCAGGTTTTTACTTCCTGGTACTTAGTTGTTAGAGCAGCAATCTAATGTGTGAAGCTGGTGCCAACGTCTAATAATGAGAGGTTATGAAATTTCCCTGTCAGGCTCTGGGCCAAAGAGAGTTAAAATAAAACACGAATGAAAGAAAATAAAAAGTTAATTTAAAAAACCTCGATAAAAAATTTTAACTGGACTTTGACATAAAATTGTTGGCAACCTGTAACTTTTTAATCAAGAATTATTCAAGTACAGAGTAATGGAAAAAAATTGTACCCTATCTGCGTTTTCCAATCTTTTTCACTGCATAACCCTGTATAGAAAAGAAGGCTATTTGAAAGCTATTTGTTTCGCCTACTGGGTACAGATGACACTTCTCCAAGCTAAAGGCAACCAGCTAGAACTTCCAGTGCCTGAGGCCTCAGCCACGGGCTATTCTGAAAGTCTAGAGGATGTAACCTCTGCACACCTGTAACTGTCTGCGGCCTATCTGAGGACCTCAAGACTGGTTAGGAACTGATGTTAATAATGGATAGTTTTGTAAAAGATTTCTGGAAACATCACCAACTGCTAAGGCTGGTAATATTTTTGTCTACAGTAGTGACACCATGTGGAATTGTAGTTTTAAGAGCAATGAATACTCTTTGGATGTGAATTTACTTACAAATTCATGATACCACAGAATACATTACTTTGGAAAAACATACACCTGTTACATTTCACCAAAAAGTCACCATTACAATTTAATTTTTCCTTAAAATGAAACCAATTGTGACTTATCCAATACCATTACCTAGAAAACATTTTGTCAGAACGCAGGATTGCAGATATAAAGGCATCCGGAGAAAATGCATTTAATTTGTGGATTATAGACAAAGATTAATAGAGAAAGAAGACTTTGTCATTTTACATATCAAAGGAAATGTAATGACTTCAGTCTGATAATTTGTGTGCCTGAGAGGAGAGACTGAGTGTGAAAACAGTGTAGAGCTGGGTTCTTAAGGCCGAGATGCCCACAGCAAAGAGCCTGAGCTGCAGCTTCTGCCGCCTCCCTGCACTCTCAGAGCGTGATCCTTCTCTCAAGTCCGAGGTGACTACTTGGTAGAAACATGGCGGGGTTCTGACTCCACCTCCAGGTTTTTACTTCCTGGTACTTAGTTGTTAGAGCAGCAATCTAATGTGTGAAGCTGGTGCCAACGTCTAATAATGAGAGGTTATGATTTTTCAGTGAAATTTCCCTGTCAGGCTCTGGGCCAAAGAGAGTTAAAATAAAACACGAATGAAAGAAAATAAAAAGTTAATTTAAAAAACCTCGATAAAAAATTTTAACTGGACTTTGACATAAAATTGTTGGCAACCTGTAACTTTTTAATCAAGAATTATTCAAGTACAGAGTAATGGAAAAAAATTGTACCCTATCTGTGTTTTCCAATCTTTTTCACTGCATAACCCTGTATAGAAAAGAAGGCTATTTGAAAGCTATTTGTTTCGCCTACTGGGTACAGATGACACTTCTCCAAGCTAAAGGCAACCAGCTAGAACTTCCAGTGCCTGAGGCCTCAGCCACGGGCTATTCTGAAAGTCTAGGGGATGTAACCTCTGCACACCTGTAACTGTCTGCGGCCTATCTGAGGACCTCAAGACTGGTTAGGAACTGATGTTGATAATGGATAGTTTTGTAAAAGATTTCTGGAAACATCACCAACTGCTAAGGCTGGTAATATTTTTGTCTACAGTAGTGACACCATGTGGAATTGTAGGTTTTAAGAGCAATGAATACTCTTTGGATGTGAATTTACTTACAAATTCATGATACCACAGAATACATTACTTTGGAAAAACATACACCTGTTACATTTCACCAAAAAGTCACCATTACAATTTAATTTTTCCTTAAAATGAAACCAATTGTGACTTATCCAATACCATTACCTAGAAAACATTTTGTCAGAACGCAGGATTGCAGATATAAAGGCATCCGGAGAAAATGCATTTAATTTGTGGATTATAGACAAAGATTAATAGAGAAAGAAGACTTTGTCATTTTACATATCAAAGGAAATGTAATGACTTCAGTCTGATAATTTGTGTTGAAATGCATCACCCTTGCACATTATAATTCATCAGACTGATTTTTTTGTGGCTATACACCATACACAGTATAGTAAAATAACCCTCAAGAAGGACATTGGTCTTTAAAATCCTGGCTTTAAGGAATGACAAACACCTTTGAAAATATTTGTTCAGAATCACTGTGATTATAAAAGTACTTCAATTAGGAAATCAATCTAGAATCATTCTTAAATGGCAGTGCATTTGAAAAATGGTATTAACTTGTAATGTTTGCATTTCCAAAGAAAAATATAGAAAGAACTTAAAAAAGCAAGGTAACTGGTTTTCAAAAAAAGTATCGATTCAAAAATTTACTGCACAAAAATATGTACTTCTTAAGTGTTTCTAATAAATTAACTCCATAACATTTTATGTATATTTATATATTTATATATATGTAATCCCTGATCATCTATAAAAGAGGGTCTATAATAGTAAAATAAATGAACTTCAAAAGTACCCCCTTCATAAAATGTATTTAACATTAATTTTTCTCAAATTTAAGGAATGTAACAATATGTACAACTCTTATGCATGAGTAAAATACCAAAATAGTACAGGCCGTATTAGCAGGCTGTCACAACTGTAAAATGTTTGAGTTGTGTTAAAACTGGAGGACAGCATAGGTTTGAATGAATACCATTATTCATGGGAGATTCATTTTCCAAGTGGAAATATGACAATCATTTTATCTACAGTAGATTTCACAAGAGGTAGAATTCAAGTTACCCAAAAAAGGTACATGCTCAGCTGTCTTTAATCAACAAATTCACGGGAAAAAAATGTGTTGGTTTCTTAGGAGATGGTCAGTTTGTGACTTTTTTAATATGAATCTGAAATACAAAGATAGTAAACAGCATGATAATGGAAATCAATTTTTAATTTGAAAAAGATCTTAATTATGAAATTCCAAATGTAAAAAAAAAAAATGTAGAATCTGTTTCACTGGTTTAACAGGTTGTCTTACCTCATTAAGAATGGCCCAAACAGCAGAATTCTGAATAACTGAAAGTCGGAAGGCTGAGATAGGGTTGAGACTGGGATCCACCATTCCTTCCGCGATACCATTTTCAAATTTCCCTTCAAAGGAAAAATCAACACTTGTTGGGGTAGACTGAAACAAGCACACATATATAAATGATCACTGACTTAAAGCAGAGAAGGAAAACACCAAAATATTTCTAGTAGAGGTTTTCACACAAGGGATGGGTGAATTTTTTCCTTCTTTCTACCTTTATTCCAGGTTTAAATTTTTTATAAAGTAGTACATGCTTTAAAACATGAGTAGCAAACTATTCAAGAGGCAGCTATACATTTTCTTATTGCAATTTTTTTTTTAAATTTTGGCCTCTTTTATTTTTTTTACTGGTTTTTTATTTATTTATTTTCATCCATCTTTATTCTTTGGCCTATGTGGGCCTCCCATTGCAGTGGCCTCTCTCATTGCAGAGCACCAGCTCTGGGCACATGCGCTCCAAAGTGCTGGCTTGTAATTGGACACACTGGACCAGCTGCTCCACAGCACATGGGATCTTCCCCGGCCAGGGATCGAACCAGTGCCACTGGCACTGCAAGGTGGACTCTACACAGTGGACCACCAGGGAAGCCCGCAAATTTTTAAAAAACTAAACATATTTGTTCCAACATCAACTAACATACAAGCTTTTACCAACGAATGACTTACAAGCCTTACAAAATATACTCTGTACCATCTCTCAGTCTGAGCACTTTGAGGACTGAGGCAATAGTAACAAATTTCATTGCTTTAATTAGACACACACACAATGGTTGGCCTTGAGTGGTTTCCAAGGTCAAATCTAGGAGGAATTAAGAAGCGATAATTCCTCAAGGCAGGTCCAAAATAGAATTCCATTATAAGCGTGACGAGCTCATAAAGCTCTCCTGTAAGACCAAGATGGTCTATAAAAGATAACAAGCTCTGTATTCAATTTTTCTTGCTGTGAAGAAACATAAAGGAAACAAAAGCAGTGTTGAAAAAGTGTCAGAAAAAGGGTTTGTCCTGAGCCACGTTGCTCTAAGTCAGGAAGTGGAAAACTTCCTTAAAATGGCAGATAGTAGGGGGCTTCCCTGCTGGCCCAGTGGGTAAGGACACTGCCTTGCAGTACAAGGGGCACCAGTTCCATTCCTGGCCTGGGAAGATCCCGCATGCCGCGGAGTAGCTGGACGGATGTGTCCAATGTCCAATTATCGAGCCGGAGCTCTGGAGCGCATGTGCCCAGAGCCGGTGCTCTGCAACGAGAGAGGCCACTGCGACAGGCGGCCCACGCAGGCCAAGGAACAATGATAGATGGAAATAAATAAACAAAACATCAATAGAAGTGGCGGAAAAAAAAATATATTAAAATGGCAGATAGTAAATATTTTAGGTTTTGTGGGTCAAGAAGGCATTTGAAAAAACATCCCACAGGTATTCATGTGAAAAAGAGAAAACTAATATCCACAAAATTTTTATTCTTGAAATTCAAAAATTTCAACTACTTTATTTTTAATTTGCATTTTACTTTTATTTATTTAATTTTGAAATTCAAAGTAACAAGTTTTCCTTTTTCTTCTTTTTTTGCTAATACCGATGTACTAGGGAGACCATAATTCCTTTTGGGGAGATAACATTCAAATTAATTGAGACTCAAAGTTAGTATTCTTTAATCATCACAATGACTGAGAATGTTCATCTGTTAATGTGGATCTATAATGAGACGATTTGAAGAAAAAGTGTATTTTTCAATTTAAAATATTTTTCTCAATCCATATTTACTATTAAACATTTGTATAACATTTTTGGTAGAAGTTAAAAAAAAAAGTCCTGAAATAATTTGTATAGCATTAAAAGATATGGTCTATTCACTTTTTTTTCTCTTTTTTAAAGAAAGCTTTTTATTTTATTTTGGAGTATAGCTGATTAACAATGCTGTGATATTGTCAGATGCACAGCAATGGGACTCAACCATTCATAATTCTCTCCCAAACTCCCTTCCCCTCCAGACTACCACATAACATACGAAGAAACGATATATTTTATCTTGAATGTTTCCTTTCACACAGCCTAGATAGATACTTCCACATAAAGTTATTAATCCCTAAGTCCATGATTTTAATGGAGCATATCCATGACTTGGAAGGTATTTGCATAAAATTCTACTAGAGTATTTTCTTTGAATATCTACCTCATCATAACATTGCAGATGAATCATTGTAAATCAAAGGTTAGGAGGAACCTCTTCAAATTAGCTTGATATTACTTGTAGTTCAAATCACAAGTCACCAAAGTGATTTTTTTTTTTTTAACATTTTGCGGGGGGAGGGACGGGTTGGGGAGTGAGCGAGGCGGGCAGGCCACTTCTATTGGTCTTTCATTTATTTATTTTCATTCATCTTTGTTCTTTGGCCCGTGTGAGCCTCCCATCGCAGTGGCCTCTGTTGTCGCAGAGCACTGGCTCTGGGCGCATGCACTCCAGAGCTCCGGCTTGGTAATTGGACACATTGGTCCAGCCTCTCGGCCGCACGTGGGGTCGTCCCAGGCCAAGGATCGAACCAGTGCCCCTTACACTGCAAGGTGGTGTCCTTACCCACTGGACCACCAGGGAAGCCCCACCAAAGTGATTTGAATGCCATCGAAGTTTTCCACTGTTTTGTCTTGTGTTAATAATTTTAGGTTGGATTCATTAAGAAACATTATCAAGTCTGAAACAAAAACTAATTTTCCAAATGATTACAGTGGTTGAAGGCACTCAAAAATTTTCTCACTTTGAAAATTTTCTTTTTCTTTTCTTTTTTTTTTAAATAACCATCTTTTTTTATATACAGTTTTTTGGGGGAGGGGTGGGTTGGGGAGGGAGTGGGGCGGCCGGGCCACTTCTATTGGTCTTTCATTCATCCATTTTCATCCATCTTTGTTCTTTGGCCCATGTGGGCCTCCCATCGCGGTGGCCTCTGTTGTCGCAGAGCACCGGCTCTGGGCGCATGCGCTCCAGAGCTCTGGCTCCATAATTGGACACATCGGTCCAGCCGCTCCGCGGCACGTGGGATCTTCCCAGGCCAGGGATCGAACCGGCGCCCCTTTCACTGCAAGATGGTATCCTTACCCACTGGACCACCAGGGAAGTCCTCACTTGGAAATTTTTTTAAATTTTATTTCAGAGTTTAAAAATAAACAAATAAATAAACTGTATCACTGCTAAGCCCAAGATCTGGTATGGCAAGAACTGATATTCAGTTCTTATTTCTGACAAAAATTCATGGAACTTATATTAGTGAAGTCAATAGGAGTGAATAATGTTTACTGGCAACATTTCTAGTTGAATAAATTAATGATACATGACAGATTCAAACACTCTCTGTAAAGCACCCACTGATGCAAAATAAAATAACCACAGGCTTTAAACACCTTATAGATTTGTTTTAACTTTTTATTTCATATTGGAGTACAGCTGATTACAATGCTGTGATAGTCCAGGTGGACAGCAGAGGGACTCAGCCATATGTACCCATGTATCCATTCTCCCTCAGACTCCCCTCCCACCGAAGCTGCCATCTAACAGTGAGCAGAATTCCCTGTGCTGTACAGTAGGCTCTTGCTGGTTATCCATCTTAAATACAGCAGGAAACATCTTACAGTTTTGTAAGCTTTGTAAATCTGTCCACTAAACCCTTCTTCCTCACACATGTTATTTTCACCTCCATTCACTGTAGCAAACTTAGCAGATTCCACTTCAGGTTGTATACATTTTTTTCCAGCTTGTGTGAAAGCATTCTGGCCTTCACTTTACAGACTATTCACAGAGGCCAATTCTTCAGTCCCTTCAAACCTGGCCCTGACTCCAAATAACAACTCGGCAGTAATATCTGTCAACCTATCAAGAGCCAAGGAAAACTACTCAAATAATCTGCTTTCTTTTTGCCTCTGGACATTGTTTCCAAGGTCCCCAGCTCCTCAAGCAACAAGATGACTGAAAGCGAATGATCTGAAATAAGATTCTTTTCTCTGCACATTATGTCTCTGGCTGTTACAGTTAAACATGATTTGATTAAATCATGATTAGTAAATGGGTTTTCTTGCTTGGCTAACATGGGAGCCACTTTGAAACTCACTTTGGTTACAGCCTCCTTTGAATCTCTTATTTGTGTGAAGAAACGCTCAGTGACAGGGTATATTTTAAATTTTCTAATGGTATCCTTACCCACTGGACCACCAGGGAAGTCCTCACTTGGAAATTTTTTAAAATTTTATTTCAGAGTTTAAAAATAAACAAATAAATAAACTGTATCACTGCTAAGCCCAAGAACTGGTATGGCAAGAACTGATATTCAGTTCTTATTTCTGACAAAAATTCATGGAACTTATATTAGTGAAGTCAACAGGAGTGAATAATGTTTACTGGCAACATTTCTAGTTGAATAAATTAATGATACATGACAGATTCAAACACTCTCTGTAAAGCACCCACTGATGCAAAATAAAATAACCACAGGCTTTAAACACCTTATAGATTTGTTTTAACTTTTTATTTCATATTGGAGTACAGCTGATTACAATGCTGTGATAGTCCAGGTGGACAGCAGAGGGACTCAGCCATATGTACCCATGTATCCATTCTCCCTCAGACTCCCCTCCCACCGAAGCTGCCATCTAACAGTGAGCAGAATTCCCTGTGCTGTACAGTAGGCTCTTGCTGGTTATCCATCTTAAATACAGCAGGAAACATCTTACAGTTTTGTAAGCTTTGTAAATCTGTCCACTAAACCCTTCTTCCTCACACATGTTATTTTCACCTCCATTCACTGTAGCAAACTTAGCAGATTCCACTTCAGGTTGTATACATTTTTTTCCAGCTTGTGTGAAAGCATTCTGGCCTTCACTTTACAGACTATTCACAGAGGCCAATTCTTCAGTCCCTTCAAACCTGGCCCTGACTCCAAATAACAACTCGGCAGTAATATCTGTCAACCTATCAAGAGCCAAGGAAAACTACTCAAATAATCTGCTTTCTTTTTGCCTCTGGACATTGTTTCCAAGGTCCCCAGCTCCTCAAGCAACAAGATGACTGAAAGCCGAATGATCTGAAATAAGATTCTTTTCTCTGCACATTATGTCTCTGGCTGTTACAGTTAAACATGATTTGATTAAATCATGATTAGTAAATGGGTTTTCTTGCTTGGCTAACATGGGAGCCACTTTGAAACTCACTTTGGTTACAGCCTCCTTTGAATCTCTTATTTGTGTGAAGAAACGCTCAGTGACAGGGTATATTTTAAATTTTCTAATGTTTCTGACCATTGCTTTCCTGTGAGGTGGGGATGTTGGTGTGAGCAGTTAGTCTGGTAATGTACTCTTTTGGCACAGTTCCTGTGTCACTGCATAGTAACCACAATGATCCACCAACTAATTTTGTAAAAACAACCCATATTCAACTTAAGAACTTCCAAAGTAATGTTTTCATTAAAAAATTAATATTTGTTTCACAAAAGTATGTCCATATTAGGACTGGGGTAGGGAGTGTAAGCTACCAAAAAAAGTATGATTTAATATTTAGTTAGAAAGTGGACTCAGAGCTAAAAAACACTGTAGAACTTAAGACATTTTAATTTATCAGATATCTGAATCTGTCACCAGATAAATTCATTTAATTTGAAAAATAATTAGCAAATGAGAAGACTGGCCTTAAAGTCCTCTCAAACAGCAATTTTATGCTGCAGAAAAACTCTCGCATGTGCAAAAAGCATATAGAGACTGCAGCAAATACTGCAAATGATTTCAGTACCCATGCTTAGTAGACAGGCTAATTAAACTCATGGCTCATTTGGTACAGAATCTGCCTGCAATGTGGGAGACCTGGGTTCTATCCCTGGATCTGGGAGACCCCCTGGAGAAGGAAATGGCAACCCACTCCAGTATTCTTATCTGGGAAATTCCATGGATATAGGATCCCGCAGGCTACAGTCCAAGCGGTCACAAAGAGTCGGACATGACTGAGTGACTACCACACTAATTAAATTAGGACATGCTAATACAAGGGAATATTAGACAACCAACTGAAAGAATGAAGAAAGAATAAAGAGAATGAAGTAAAGTTGTAGATAATGCAGATGTGAGTTAGGTCCATTCCTAAGTATACACTAGAGAGAAACTCTAGTACAGTGCTTAAATTTTTACACCAGGCCTAAGAGGAAGACAAACAAGAACAGACAGTGATGTAGTCATCTCTGGGGATCTATCCAGCAGCGAAAATGAATGAGACGTCACAGAATTTTTTCTTAGTAAATGGGTTTTCTTGTTTGTAACATGGGAGCCACTTTGAAACTCACTTTGGTTACAGCCTCCTTTGAATCTCTTATTTGTGTGAAGAAACGCTCAGTGACAGGGTATATTTTAAATTTTCTAATGTTTCTGACCATTGCTTTCCTGTGAGGTGGGGATGTTGGTGTGAGCAGTTAGTCTGGTAATGTACTCTTTTGGCACAGTTCCTGTGTCACTGCATAGTAACCACAATGATCCACCAACTAATTTTGTAAAAACAACCCATATTCAACTTAAGAACTTCCAAAGTAATGTTTTCATTAAAAAATTAATATTTGTTTCACAAAAGTATGTCCATATTAGGACTGGGGTAGGGAGTGTAAGCTACCAAAAAAAGTATGATTTAATATTTAGTTATAAAGTGGACTCAGAGCTAAAAAACACTGTAGAACTTAAGACATTTTAATTTATCAGATATCTGAATCTGTCACCAGATAAATTCATTTAATTTGAAAAATAATTAGCAAATGAGAAGACTGGCCTTAAAGTCCTCTCAAACAGCAATTTTATGCTGCAGAAAAACTCTCGCATGTGCAAAAAGCATATAGAGACTGCAGCAAATACTGCAAATGATTTCAGTACCCATGCTTAGTAGACAGGCTAATTAAACTCATGGCTCATTTGGTACAGAATCTGCCTGCAATGTGGGAGACCTGGGTTCTATCCCTGGATCTGGGAGATCCCCTGGAGAAGGAAATGGCAACCCACTCCAGTATTCTTATCTGGGAAATTCCATGGATATAGGATCCCGCAGGCTACAGTCCAAGCGGTCACAAAGAGTCGGACATGACTGAGTGACTAACACACTAATTAAATTAGGACATGCTAATACAAGGGAATATTAGACAACCAACTGAAAGAATGAAGAAAGAATAAAGAGAATGAAGTAAAGTTGTAGATAATGCAGATGTGAGTTAGGTCCATTCCTAAGTATACACTAGAGAGAAACTCTAGTACAGTGCTTAAATTTTTACACCAGGCCTAAGAGGAAGACAAACAAGAACAGACAGTGATGTAGTCATCTCTGGGGATCTATCCAGCAGCGAAAATGAATGAGCCACAGATCCACAGATTCACATGGCTGAATCCCACGTGGTTTGAGAGACAAAAACAAATTGAAGACTACAGAAAGGCATTATTTATATCAAACTTTAAAACAAACAAGAGCACACATTATTCAGGGATATATTACACGTGTATATTAAAAGCATATATGGAAATGATAACCACAAAAATTAGGAAAGTAGTTACTTATTTTTTTTGGCTATACCCTGTAGCATATGGGATCTTAGTTTCCTGGCTAGGGAAGGAACCTGCTCCCCTTGCATTAGAAGGTGGAGTCTTAATCACTGGATGGCCAGAGAAATCCCAAGACGGCTCTCACTAGCTATCTCTTTCTCTGATTCTGTCACGGGCTACTGGATTGGCTACAGTTTAGCCTGAAAATAAGTCTTGTACAGTTTAGTAAGTTTGGGTAAGTTTGGTACAGTTTAGCCTCCTCCCAATTATTTATCATCTCCATAATATTCCACAGCACTCTTGGGCATGAACTTCCCCAAGTTCTGTTCCAGGTCAGTGAGTTCCCTTAGGGTAAACTCCCTAGCTCCCTGTTGTAATGGGCTGCTCTTGCCTGGAGCATACTCTGCACCACTGCTCAAGAGCTCCAGCAGGACAGCAGCTCACTTCCCTGTAGAAGGAGCACCCTTGCTGGACAAGCGGAGGTGTGCGGCTGTACTCCTCTGGGTTGTAGCGGGGCGTGAATCCTTGGCCGGGGGGGCGCCTCCTCTAGTCTACTGGTCTCGCACGGTGAGAGAGGTCCGCCAGGACAAAGAGACCAACTGCTACAATCCCGAGATGAACAGCTGACCCACCTGGTGCTGGAGGGGAGCTGCAGGAGGGCTCAGTGTTCACAGCTGGACCAGCAGAGTGACGCTTCGGTGTGATTGACCAGGTCAGGCTCCAATGCCATAGGCTATTTATTTATTTTTTTAGATTTTTTTGATGTGGATCATTTTTTAAAAGTCTTTATTGAACTTATAACAATATTGTTCCTTTCTTTTGTTTTTTATAATTTTGGCCTCTTTTATTGGTTTATCATTTATTTATTTTCATCCATCTTTACTCTTTGGCCCGTGTGGGCCTCCCATCGCAGTGGTCTCTCTCATTGCAGAGCACTGGTTCTGGGCGCCTGCTCTCCAGAGCAGTAGTTGGGTAGTTGGACACAGGGGTCTAGCCGCTCCGTGGCATACGGGATCTTCCTGTGCCAGGGATGGAACCGGCGCCCCCTGCAGTGCAAGGTGGACTCTTTACCCACTGGACCACCAGGGAAGCCCCTGTATTTTTTTTTTTTAATAACTTTTACCAGATAAGGTTATGGTGGTCTCACTAGGAGCCCTGTGAAGACCCTCACACGCAATTCCACTAAAGCACACTTCTTAAGGGAGTAGAATTTTTTATATTCAGTTAAAAAAAACAGTTGCTTTTGCTTCTCATGCATACTTCTGTTACACAAGGTCCTAGCTCTCCTCCACTTCTAAATATGCACGAGTTGATGTTTTAGGTGGTCATTATCTTCAAATTACTGCAGAGACACTTACTCATAAATTTCTCTATTTCCTATGCTACTTTCATAACCTAGAACACTCTCAGAAATTAAATAACTGACAGATAATAGGGTTAATAAATGTCTCATACATGCAGCTAATTTTATGAACATTTCTAGAGTGGGCTAAAATATAATCCAAATATGAAAATAATTAAACTCATCTATCCACTAAAATGACACAGGAATTAGTCAGGGTTATTGCACAAGCCTTGTAGCAAAAACTGAATGATATTCACCAAACATGAAATTGCTTGAGAGAATTATAAGAATGTATCTGTTCTATATACCTTCAGTAGTAATTGTCTAATAGTCTCTACTGCCCACCACTAGGGAAAGCATTAATTTAAGTAAAAGAAAATATCTAATCATTCACTGAGTTGATGTCTATCAAGGGGACAGCCTCTATTAATACATTTCTGGTGGCTCAAATGGTAAAGAATCTGCTTGCAATGCAGGAGACTCAGGTTCAATCCCTGGGTTGGGAAGATCTCCTAGAGAAGGAAATAGCAACCCACTCCAGTATTCTTGCCTGAGAAATCCCATGGACAGAGAAGAGACTGGCAAGCTACAGTCCATGGGGTGGCAAAGAGTCAGAAGAGTCAGACAAGACTGACAGACTAACACAGGAAAATGAGCAACAAAGCCCTCCCCCTCCCAGCGTTGAGCACATGGAACCGAGCTATGAGATATGATTACACAGTGTGGTACAAGGAGCAGAGAAGAAGGCAACCAAACTGGCTAATCAGAGAACGCCTTTATGACTGCCGGGGGAAGGATGGCAGTTGGGATGGGCATATGCACGCTGCTATATTTAAAATAGATAACCAGCAAGTGCCTACTGTATGGCACAGGGAACTCTGCTCAATGTTAGGTGGCAGCCTGGATGGGAGAGGAGCTTGGGGGAGAATGGATACACGTATACGTATGGCTCTCCACCTGAAACTGTCACAACATTGTTACTTGGCTATCTCCCAATACAAAATAAAGTTTTTTAAAAAACGACAAGAAAGCGTTCATCAGGAGAAGAAATACCAACCCACTGTTTCAGGTGCAGAAAACAGCCAAAGATACAAGTGGGAGAAGAGAGCACTAGAGGAACACTTCTTAGGACTGGTGAGATAAAGCAGAACCAGAAAGTAGCAAGATGCAGAAGTGGGTGGGAGCTAAGGGATCCGATCACAGCCGGGTTCACACAGCATCTGGGAAGGGAGCTGCAGCAGGTCTGCGGGCTGGCTCGGAACAGAGGCTGAGGGCTGACAGCACAGCTGCCGGAGGGTGAGCGCGCTTTCAGACACAGGTACACACAAATCTTCGAGATGTGAACGTTCAAAGATGCGAATGTGCTTTCATGTCCAATCATGTAAGTGAGTTCACATGTCTGGCATATATTGTCATATGGTGCCTCCACTGCAAGTGGCTGAGCTTGTGTGTACCTTACTGCACAGCACTGTATAGAACACAGTGGTACAGCATCTTTATTCCAAGCCTAGGATGTCCTGCAGCATGTGTAAAAGTGGTGATGTACCTGGTACTTTTCAAGGCTGTATTATAGGACTAAAAATGTTACTTTATTTTTTGTGCTTGTTTTTAATGTATTAATATTATTTGTGTGAAAAGTATTATAAATGTATGAGAAGGACTGAAGCTGAAGCTCCAATATTCTTGCCTGAGAAATCCCATGGACAGAGAAGAGACTGGCAAGCTACAGTCCATGGGGTGGCAAAGAGTCAGAAGAGTCAGACAAGACTGACAGACTAACACAGGAAAATGAGCAACAAAGCCCTCCCCCTCCCAGCGTTGAGCACATGGAACCGAGCTATGAGATATGATTACACAGTGTGGTACAAGGAGCAGAGAAGAAGGCAACCAAACTGGCTAATCAGAGAACGCCTTTATGACTGCCGGGGGAAGGATGGCAGTTGGGATGGGCATATGCACGCTGCTATATTTAAAATAGATAACCAGCAAGTGCCTACTGTATGGCACAGGGAACTCTGCTCAATGTTAGGTGGCAGCCTGGATGGGAGAGGAGCTTGGGGGAGAATGGATTCACGTATACGTATGGCTCTCCACCTGAAACTGTCACAACATTGTTACTTGGCTATCTCCCAATACAAAATAAAGTTTTTTAAAAAACGACAAGAAAGCGTTCATCAGGAGAAGAAATACCAACCCACTGTTTCAGGTGCAGAAAACAGCCAAAGATACAAGTGGGAGAAGAGAGCACTAGAGGAACACTTCTTAGGACTGGTGAGATAAAGCAGAAGCAGAAAGTAGCAAGATGCAGAAGTGGGTGGGAGCTAAGGGATCCGATCACAGCCGGGTTCACACAGCATCTGGGAAGGGAGCTGCAGCAGGTCTGCGGGCTGGCTCGGAACAGAGGCTGAGGGCTGACAGCACAGCTGCCGGAGGGTGAGCGTGCTTTCAGACACAGGTACACACAAATCTTCAAGATGTGAACGTTCAAAGATGCGAATGTGCTTTCATGTCCAATCATGTAAGTGAGTTCACATGTCTGGCATATATTGTCATATGGTGCCTCCACTGCAAGTGGCTGAGCTTGTGTGTACCTTACTGCACAGCACTGTATAGAACACAGTGGTACAGCATCTTTATTCCAAGCCTAGGATGTCCTGCAGCATGTGTAAAAGTGGTGATGTACCTGGTACTTTTCAAGGCTGTATTATAGGACTAAAAATGTTACTTTATTTTTTGTGCTTGTTTTTAATGTATTAATATTATTTGTGTGAAAAGTATTATAAATGTATGAGAAGGACTGAAGCTGAAGCTCCAATATTTCAGCCACCTGATGCAAAGAGCCAACTCACTGGAAAAGACCCTGATGCTGAGAAAGATTAAGGGCAGGAGGAGAAGGGGTGAGACAGAGGATAAGATGGTTGAATGGCATCATCAACTCCACGGACATGAGTCTGAGCAAACTCCAAAAGATGGTGAAGGACAGGGAAGCCTGTTGTGCTGCTCTTCACAGGGCTGCAAAGAGTTAGACATGACTTAGTGACTGAACAACAAACAGCTGTATAGCTGATTGTGTTGGTACCTAGGCTAACTTTGTTGGACTTAACAAACAAATAGGACTTACGAACATACTCTCTGTTTGTATGTAGGGGACTGACACTAGACATTTATGCTAATGGGCAGTAAAAGGGTGTAGGGT
Source organism: Tragulus kanchil (assembly GCA_022376925.1). Classification (NCBI taxonomy): domain Eukaryota; kingdom Metazoa; phylum Chordata; class Mammalia; order Artiodactyla; family Tragulidae; genus Tragulus; species Tragulus kanchil. The sequence goes on from JAIOJX010000029.1 coordinate 98,396,659, forward strand.
TTCAGGGAGTCTCCCAAGGTCAGACTCAGGCAGCTAGATGAACACTGAAGGCACAAACCATGGTAATCAATAAAGAAATGTCCCTCATACCGACATCCAGGGGAGACGGCCACATGGCCTCCGGGAGGCTTGCAGTGATGGCATCTCAGCACAGAGTTGAAGCTCAGGAGGGAGGCGGGGCTAAAGCCGGGAAGCGGGGCTAGAGGCACAGACCCTGACAAACAGATGGTGTTGACACCACGAAAAGAGCTCACTAGGGGCACCAGGTATAGGACTGCAAAAGGCAGCTGGAGGCAGATTATAGGCCAGTGACAACAATGAAACAGCAGATGGAGAGAGAAAGAGGAACCAGGAAATGAACCTTTGCTCTGAAACCCTAGTTGGGCCAAGATAATAATAAAAGTAGGTACTAGAATACGAGAAGAAATAAAACAGTATGCTGGTATTTATAATCGTAAAGTTGCCTGACATCGGAAAAGAACTTAATGACTTGAGGATTGGGTCCAGAAAAGGAAAGAACATTTTCCTAGTGTAAGGTGGGTCTTACCTATTCTGAAATAGCCATCTTGTAATCGTTTGTCTTTGGTTTCCTTGCTGATTTCCAAACCTTCACTCTATAAAAAACAGAACAAAAATATCCTATAAAAATTACCTTTTCTTAATTTTATAAAAAGTATTATAAATGTATGAGAAGGACTGAAGCTGAAGCTCCAATATTTCAGCCACCTGATGCAAAGAGCCAACTCACTGGAAAAGACCCTGATGCTGAGAAAGATTAAGGGCAGGAGGAGAAGGGGTGAGACAGAGGATAAGATGGTTGAATGGCATCATCAACTCCACGGACATGAGTCTGAGCAAACTCCAAAAGATGGTGAAGGACAGGGAAGCCTGTTGTGCTGCTCTTCACAGGGCTGCAAAGAGTTAGACATGACTTAGTGACTGAACAACAAACAGCTGTATAGCTGATTGTGTTGGTACCTAGGCTAACTTTGTTGGACTTAACAAACAAATAGGACTTACGAACATACTCTCTGTTTGTATGTAGGGGACTGACACTAGACATTTATGCTAATGGGCAGTAAAAGGGTGTAGGGTTTCAGGGAGTCTCCCAAGGTCAGACTCAGGCAGCTAGATGAACACTGAAGGCACAAACCATGGTAATCAATAAAGAAATGTCCCTCATACCGACATCCAGGGGAGACGGCCACATGGCCTCCGGGAGGCTTGCAGTGATGGCATCTCAGCACAGAGTTGAAGCTCAGGAGGGAGGCGGGGCTAAAGCCGGGAAGCGGGGCTAGAGGCATAGACCCTGACAAACAGATGGTGTTGACACCACGAAAAGAGCTCACTAGGGGCACCAGGTATAGGACTGCAAAAGGCAGCTGGAGGCAGATTATAGGCCAGTGACAACAATGAAACAGCAGATGGAGAGAGAAAGAGGAACCAGGAAATGAACCTTTGCTCTGAAACCCTAGTTGGGCCAAGATAATAATAAAAGTAGGTACTAGAATACGAGAAGAAATAAAACAGTATGCTGGTATTTATAATCGTAAAGTTGCCTGACATCGGAAAAGAACTTAATGACTTGAGGATTGGGTCCAGAAAAGGAAAGAACATTTTCCTAGTGTAAGGTGGGTCTTACCTATTCTGAAATAGCCATCTTGTAATCGTTTGTCTTTGGTTTCCTTGCTGATTTCCAAACCTTCACTCTATAAAAAACAGAACAAAAATATCCTATAAAAAATTACTTCTATTTAAAAAAAACCCAAGTCATTAATCTATCATATAAAAGTCACATCTATGGCATAGCTATCCCCCAAAAGAGAAAATGCATCTCAGTCTTGAGTCTTAAAAGGCTTATCAATAGAAGTGTTCTCTTTTTAAGCCATCATCTGTATCTGTATACAATATACTGTTGGCTAGGAATTATAAATTTTAATTAATTTCCAATTTAGATCAATTTAATAGAATGCAGTTTTCTATTAAAAACAGATGGAAGTAAAGAACTGTGTGTTAACTAGAAAGACATTAAGCATTCCTTCGAGACTAATTAATTTTCTGTATTTTCAACCAGCATTGAAATTATATGGTATTCTGGAACTCAAAATATAAACAGCAAATAAACATTAACATAAAATAATGATTCATTTATTTTCCCAGTATGAATGTCCAACTTATTTTCCAACAGGAAACAAAATAAAGGCTCTTTCAATGAATAAGGCAAAATGGACAATATACTAGGCATTTTTATATTTCCAAAAAGAGTTGGTATCACTCACCGCTAAAGTCCTGCTAGCATAAGAATTTTCTCTCGTAAGCCAGAACAGTCTCAAATCAGGTCTATTAGTATGAGTTCTCAAGGGAAATTAAACGGAAAAACGTAGTCATACCTTCAAAGGCAAAACTTCCACAGTTGTGTTGAGAAGAATGTCTCCTGGGTGTTCCTGGTTGCCACTATGGAACAAATAACTGAAAAGACACACATAAAAATAAAAATACGAATCAGACTCTACAAAGATCCAGCAAGATGGCCTTTACCTTAGAATAAGATTGACACTTGACAACGGAAACGGCAACAGACTCCAGTATTTTTGCGTGGAGAATTCTATGGTGATTCAGTTGTAAAGAATCTGCCTGCTAATATAGGAACTGTAGATTTGATCCCTGGGTCGGGAAGATCCCCTGGAGAAGGAAATGGGAACCCACTCTAGTATTCTTGCCTGGAGAATCCCATGGACAGTAGAGCCTGGCAAGTTATAGTCCATGAGGTCACAAAAGAGTTGGACACGACTGAGTGACTAAACCACAAGGTTGACACTAGAGCTTGTAGTCATTTCCTATCACGTGTTCCGAGTAGCTGCACAGATATAAAAAAACAGAGGAGGGTATGTCAGTTTCTCAGAGGGGCATGCTTGGTGCTAACAAAATAATGTACTTAACGGACAAAAAAATGCTGATAGTTTTTTTGTTGCTGTTTACACAGCTTTAAATATATACACTTCTTGATAGAAATGACATAATTGTAGCAACTAGGGGATACTACTGTAACTTTGTTTTGCTATATGTATTTATTTATTTGGCTGTGCTGGGTCTTAGCTGTGGTATGTGGGACCTTCTGTTACCGCAGCACGTAGGCTCTCTAGCTGTGGCACACAGACTCAGTAGCTGTGGCATGCAGGTTTAGTTGCCCCATAGCATGTGGGATCATAGTTCCCTGACAAGAGATCGAACCCATGTCCCCCAGCATTGCAAGACGAATTCTTAGCCCCCTGAATTCTTAACCCCCCGAATCACTACAGAAGTCCCACTACTGGATCTTATATCAGACAAAATGTTCACTAGGACAGCAAGGAGTTGTAGCAAGTTTAGAGACTAGTTTTAACCCACAGAAATAATTTTGGAATGAACAGACTGAAAGTAAATTAACCAATTACAAATATCTGAATCATTCCACTTGTCAATACTGACAAATGTCTGAATATCACGATCGATCACACGATATACTGCAATGCATTCCCAGTACTCTCTGGGCACAACTATAATGGTCTACGTTCTGATACTCTGAAAACTAGCATGTGGCTGCAGTGTGCCAGGGAGGGTGGAAGCTGGAGAGGGTACAAAGCACATCTAAGTGCTAGCTGCTCAGTCATGTCTGACTCTTTGTGACTGTAGTTGCCAGGTTCTTCTGTCCATGAAATTTTCCAAGCAAGAACATTGAAGTGGGTTGCTGTTCCCATCTTTAGGAGATCTTCCGGATCCAGGGATTGAACACAGGTCTTAGCAGAACTGGGCCATTACAGGGAATAGCCATGAGGGAAACCTAAATCTAAAACCCATGGACAGTAGAGCCTGGCAAGTTATAGTCCATGAGGTCACAAAAGAGTTGGACACGACTGAGTGACTAAACCACAAGGTTGACACTAGAGCTTGTAGTCATTTCCTATCACGTGTTCCGAGTAGCTGCACAGATATAAAAAAACAGAGGAGGGTATGTCAGTTTCTCAGAGGGGCATGCTTGGTGCTAACAAAATAATGTACTTAACGGACAAAAAAATGCTGATAGTTTTTTTGTTGCTGTTTACACAGCTTTAAATATATACACTTCTTGATAGAAATGACATAATTGTAGCAACTAGGGGATACTACTGTAACTTTGTTTTGCTATATGTATTTATTTATTTGGCTGTGCTGGGTCTTAGCTGTGGTATGTGGGACCTTCTGTTACCGCAGCACGTAGGCTCTCTAGCTGTGGCACACAGACTCAGTAGCTGTGGCATGCAGGTTTAGTTGCCCCATAGCATGTGGGATCATAGTTCCCTGACAAGAGATCGAACCCATGTCCCCCAGCATTGCAAGACGAATTCTTAGCCCCCTGAATTCTTAACCCCCCGAATCACTACAGAAGTCCCACTACTGGATCTTATATCAGACAAAATGTTCACTAGGACAGCAAGGAGTTGTAGCAAGTTTAGAGACTAGTTTTAACCCACAGAAATAATTTTGGAATGAACAGACTGAAAGTAAATTAACCAATTACAAATATCTGAATCATTCCACTTGTCAATACTGACAAATGTCTGAATATCACGATCGATCACACGATATACTGCAATGCATTCCCAGTACTCTCTGGGCACAACTATAATGGTCTACGTTCTGATACTCTGAAAACTAGCATGTGGCTGCAGTGTGCCAGGGAGGGTGGAAGCTGGAGAGGGTACAAAGCACATCTAAGTGCTAGCTGCTCAGTCATGTCTGACTCTTTGTGACTGTAGTTGCCAGGTTCTTCTGTCCATGAAATTTTCCAAGCAAGAACATTGAAGTGGGTTGCTGTTCCCATCTTTAGGAGATCTTCCGGATCCAGGGATTGAACACAGGTCTTAGCAGAACTGGGCCATTACAGGGAGATTCTTTACCATCTGAGCCATGAGGGAAACCTAAATCTAAAACTTGAGTTTAGTGAAGTTCAGTAGTTGAAAGTTCATGCTTAGGGGTCAGAGGCTCCTCCCTGGTCTCTCATTTCCAAGAATTTCCACTGTCAGCACCTTTCATTAAGCTTTCTAAGCCTGGTTTTCCTCAATACAATGCAGCTATTTCCACCCACCTCACATGCCTGTACCAGAAAGTTTCTTAGAATTGACTTAAAGTACCTTGCATGTTAAAAATACTCAGTAGGAACTTCCCTGGAGGTCCAGCGGTTAAGACTCTCTGTTCCCAATGCAGGGGGCCTGGATTTGATCCTTGATCAGGGAAATAGATTCCACATGCAGCAACTATGACCCAATGCAGACAAATAAATAAAATACTCAAAAAAAAAAAAAAAACCTCAGTAATGGTTACAGAAGAGTTATAATAGCCTTATCGTATGGGATTTGTCAGAAAAAAAATCACTTCATTTGAAGATGAAGGCTTCATTTTCAAATCTCACACAAACCAGCAGACCCTAATACAAAGCTGCTTCTAAGCTAAATACACCAAACATCACTCTCAGCATTTCCAGATGTTATTTTTTCTTAAGGCATGTTTGACTTGGAATGCTATATGACCATGAGCCATTCAATAACTCGGCTATAGATGCAAAATCACAGGAAAAGGGAAGTCACTGTTTAAAGAGAGCCCGTGGACAGAATCTGGAGCTTAGACAGACTGCTTCAGAGATGTTCACTACGTAATTATTTACAGTGAAAAACTCAATACCACCTAAAAAGCTTAACAAAAGAAGTGCATGATGAGAGAATCATGCAATGGGATAGTGTGCAGCCATCAAAGCACCGGACTGGCCAAAAAAAATTCATTCAGGCTTTCTTGTAAGATGTTATGGGATAACCCACATGAACTTTCTAGTCAACCCAATACTTACGAGTCACTTACAGCAGAGTATAACAGAAAATGTAAGATACAAAATTACACATACACCATGATCTCAAGGTAGAAAGTCACAGAATCTTTTAAACCAAAAATTTCTGATCTTTAGGAGATCTTCGGATGGGATTGAACACAGGTCTTAGCAGAACTGGGCCATTACAGGGAGATTCTTTACCATCTGAGCCATGAGGGAAACCTAAATCTAAAACTTGAGTTTAGTGAAGTTCAGTAGTTGAAAGTTCATGCTTAGGGGTCAGAGGCTCCTCCCTGGTCTCTCATTTCCAAGAATTTCCACTGTCAGCACCTTTCATTAAGCTTTCTAAGCCTGGTTTTCCTCAATACAATGCAGCTATTTCCACCCACCTCACATGCCTGTACCAGAAAGTTTCTTAGAATTGACTTAAAGTACCTTGCATGTTAAAAATACTCAGTAGGAACTTCCTGGAGGTCCAGCGGTTAAGACTCTCTGTTCCCAATGCAGGGGGCCTGGATTTGATCCTTGATCAGGGAAATAGATTCCACATGCAGCAACTATGACCCAATGCAGACAAATAAATAAAATACTCAAAAAAAAAAAAAAACCTCAGTAATGGTTACAGAAGAGTTATAATAGCCTTATCGTATGGGATTTGTCAGAAAAAAAATCACTTCATTTGAAGATGAAGGCTTCATTTTCAAATCTCACACAAACCAGCAGACCCTAATACAAAGCTGCTTCTAAGCTAAATACACCAAACATCACTCTCAGCATTTCCAGATGTTATTTTTTCTTAAGGCATGTTTGACTTGGAATGCTATATGACCATGAGCCATTCAATAACTCGGCTATAGATGCAAAATCACAGGAAAAGGGAAGTCACTGTTTAAAGAGAGCCCGTGGACAGAATCTGGAGCTTAGACAGACTGCTTCAGAGATGTTCACTACGTAATTATTTACAGTGAAAAACTCAATACCACCTAAAAAGCTTAACAAAAGAAGTGCATGATGAGAGAATCATGCAATGGGATAGTGTGCAGCCATCAAAGCACCGGACTGGCCAAAAAAAATTCATTCAGGCTTTCTTGTAAGATGTTATGGGATAACCCACATGAACTTTCTAGTCAACCCAATACTTACGAGTCACTTACAGCAGAGTATAACAGAAAATGTAAGATACAAAATTACACATACACCATGATCTCAAGGTAGAAAGTCACAGAATTACCAACAATAACAAAAAAGGTGCCAACATGTTCATAACATTATGACAGTTTATGGTTTTTATGATTTTTGGGGTTGTGATAGTGTTATGATCCTTTTATGACTGTTATGATAGTGTTATGATTTTTTCCTCATTGTTTTTAAAGTTTTTTGGGAATATGAATCATTTTTAAAGCCTTTATTGAATTTGTTTCACTAGTGCCTTGGTTTTATGTTTTGGTTTTTGCACCCAGGGGATGTGGGATCTTCAGCTTCCCAGGTGGCTCAGTGGTAAAGAATCTGCCTGCCAATGCAGGAGAAGCACGTTCACTCCCCGGGTGGGGAAGATCCCCTGGAGGAGGGCATGGCAACCAACTCCAGCATTCTTGCCTGGGAAATCCCATGGACAGAAGAGCCTGGCAAGCTACAGTCTGTGGGGTCCCAAAGAGTCAGATACTACTTAATGACTAAGTAACAATAACAACATGTGGGATCTCAGTTCCGTGATCAGGGATCAAACTTGCACCCCCTGCTTTGGAAGGCAAAGTCTTAACCATGGGACCACCAGGGAAGTCCTTTTCCTCATTCTTTAAGCTCTTGTATAATGAACACACATACAGCGAATATCTTTCTTGACACCTCATTTCTATATTAATAAATACAACTTCTGCAAATAATTTACAGTGAAAATCAAGGGATCCCCTTTCTCTTTCCTAGGAAGGGTTGGTCTATGATGAACCCCAAGAAAATTCTTATTACTCTTACTTTAGAAGAATTGTGTTCCACTAGGAAAATGCCCTCAATAGAGACATTGTAAACATTACAGAAGCTTGTTGTAAATATATTTGTCGTTACTCTTTTACCGCCAGTGTATGAGCTCTGTAGCAGATTCTATAATGGAATTGTTCTTAGGTGCTAAAAATAAACCCATAAATGTGGTTTCAGGCTATTCTGTTGAAGTGTAAGAAAATCGTTGTTTCTAATTCTAGGATGACTCTTGAAAGTGTGGTGAACGATACCTCACAGGGCAGAGTTCCATTACAGAATAAAAATAAACATACACCATGATCTCAAGGTAGAAAGTCACAGAATTACCAACAATAACAAAAAAGGTGCCAACATGTTCATAACATTATGACAGTTTATGGTTTTTATGATTTTTGGGGTTGTGATAGTGTTATGATCCTTTTATGACTGTTATGATAGTGTTATGATTTTTTCCTCATTGTTTTTAAAGTTTTTTGGGAATATGAATCATTTTTAAAGCCTTTATTGAATTTATTTCACTAGTGCCTTGGTTTTATGTTTTGGTTTTTGCACCCAGGGGATGTGGGATCTTCAGCTTCCCAGGTGGCTCAGTGGTAAAGAATCTGCCTGCCAATGCAGGAGAAGCACGTTCACTCCCCGGGTGGGGAAGATCCCCTGGAGGAGGGCATGGCAACCAACTCCAGCATTCTTGCCTGGGAAATCCCATGGACAGAAGAGCCTGGCAAGCTACAGTCTGTGGGGTCCCAAAGAGTCAGATACTACTTAATGACTAAGTAACAATAACAACATGTGGGATCTCAGTTCCGTGATCAGGGATCAAACTTGCACCCCCTGCTTTGGAAGGCAAAGTCTTAACCATGGGACCACCAGGGAAGTCCTTTTCCTCATTCTTTAAGCTCTTGTATAATGAACACACATACAGCGAATATCTTTCTTGACACCTCATTTCTATATTAATAAATACAACTTCTGCAAATAATTTACAGTGAAAATCAAGGGATCCCCTTTCTCTTTCCTAGGAAGGGTTGGTCTATGATGAACCCCAAGAAAATTCTTATTACTCTTACTTTAGAAGAATTGTGTTCCACTAGGAAAATGCCCTCAATAGAGACATTGTAAACATTACAGAAGCTTGTTGTAAATATATTTGTCGTTACTCTTTTACCGCCAGTGTATGAGCTCTGTAGCAGATTCTATAATGGAATTGTTCTTAGGTGCTAAAAATAAACCCATAAATGTGGTTTCAGGCTATTCTGTTGAAGTGTAAGAAAATCGTTGTTTCTAATTCTAGGATGACTCTTGAAAGTGTGGTGAACGATACCTCACAGGGCAGAGTTCCATTACAGAATAAAAATAAACATAAAATAACGAAACTAATATTACAAACTCACTTAAGTGGAAAATATTACTCAAAAGTACTTTTAAGATGTCTTGACACTGATCTTCCATTTGTAATGACATTTTTATGCTTAAATTCCTCCTTAGAATCAGTTTAGAGTAACAAAAGAAAATTACTAGTATTACATGTAGCTACGCATTATTACTGACCACCTTAAATAGAACTACTCCAAATGATCCTTGACAAATTCTAAGAACAAAATGCCCTTTACAGAAAAACACATGACATCCTACGCCCCAGGCCGTGAAACTACATTCTGTTCTGGGGATTACAACACATAAGTATGCCACATCTTGGGAACAAACCGCAAAACTGAGGAAAGACTGAAGAAACTGTGACTGTTATGTAAAAAATGGGGAGAAAAAGCACTAAGTTTTTCAGAGTGAATATAAATGCCGAAACACAGAAAAGGGTTAAGACACATGCACCCTGATGTTCACTGCAGCGCTATTTATAATAGCCAGGACATGGAAGCAACCTAGATGTCCACTGACAGATGAATGGATAAGAAAGCCGTGGTGCCTACACACAATGGAGTATTACTCAGCTATAAAAGGAACACATTTAAGTCTGTTCTAATGAGGTGGATGAACCCAGAACCTATTATACAGAGTGAAGTAAGTCAGAAACAGAAAGACAAATATCATATGTTAATGCATACATACAGAATCTTGAAAGACAGTACTGACGCTCGTACTTGCAGGGCAGCAAAGGAGACACAGACATTTTGGACACAATGCGGGAAGGAGAGGGTGGAATGATATGAGAGCATAGCAATGAAACACATACATTACCCTATGTAAAACAGACAGCCAGCGGGAGTTCAACATAGGACGCACAGAACCCAAAGCCAGTACTCTGCAACAGCCTAGAAGGCTGGGAGACTGGAGGTGAAAATATAGGTGCTCCATAAATGTGGTTTCAGGCTATTCTGTTGAAGTGTAAGAAAATCGTTGTTTCTAATTCTAGGATGACTCTTGAAAGTGTGGTGAACGATACCTCACAGGGCAGAGTTCCATTACAGAATAAAAATAAACATAAAATAACGAAACTAATATTACAAACTCACTTAAGTGGAAAATATTACTCAAAAGTACTTTTAAGATGTCTTGACACTGATCTTCCATTTGTAATGACATTTTTATGCTTAAATTCCTCCTTAGAATCAGTTTAGAGTAACAAAAGAAAATTACTAGTATTACATGTAGCTACGCATTATTACTGACCACCTTAAATAGAACTACTCCAAATGATCCTTGACAAATTCTAAGAACAAAATGCCCTTTACAGAAAAACACATGACATCCTACGCCCCAGGCCGTGAAACTACATTCTGTTCTGGGGATTACAACACATAAGTATGCCACATCTTGGGAACAAACCGCAAAACTGAGGAAAGACTGAAGAAACTGTGACTGTTATGTAAAAAATGGGGAGAAAAAGCACTAAGTTTTTCAGAGTGAATATAAATGCCGAAACACAGAAAAGGGTTAAGACACATGCACCCTGATGTTCACTGCAGCGCTATTTATAATAGCCAGGACATGGAAGCAACCTAGATGTCCACTGACAGATGAATGGATAAGAAAGCCGTGGTGCCTACACACAATGGAGTATTACTCAGCTATAAAAGGAACACATTTAAGTCTGTTCTAATGAGGTGGATGAACCCAGAACCTATTATACAGAGTGAAGTAAGTCAGAAACAGAAAGACAAATATCATATGTTAATGCATACATACAGAATCTTGAAAGACAGTACTGACGCTCGTACTTGCAGGGCAGCAAAGGAGACACAGACATTTTGGACACAATGCGGGAAGGAGAGGGTGGAATGATATGAGAGCATAGCAATGAAACACATACATTACCCTATGTAAAACAGACAGCCAGCGGGAGTTCAACATAGGACGCACAGAACCCAAAGCCAGTACTCTGCGACAGCCTAGAAGGCTGGCAGACTGGAGGTGGGGTTCAAGAGGGAGGGGACACAAGTATACCCAATGTCGATGCATGCTGATGTGTGGCAAGAAACCATCACAATATTGTAAAGTAATGATCCTCTAATTAAAAAAAAAGAAAAGGGGTTTTCAGTTCCTCCATGGTATATATATACTAAACGTCCCCCAGCACTTGCAAAAGCACTACCTAGGAACAATCACAGTCTGTTAAATTTATCATTTCAACCAAATTGCTGGGCCACTCACTAGCTCGCAGTCAAATCTAAAGGGATATTCTAGGGTAAGGACATGAAAAGTAATCTGAAATTCTGAGAAAGAGTTCCACGTAAAGTGTTAACAATCTATACTAGGAACTTCCCTGATGGTCCAACAGTTAAGACTCTGTGCTCCCAATGCAGGGGGCCCAGGTTCAATCCCTAGTCAGGGGAAATAGACCTGACATGCTGCAACTAAAAGACCCTGCATGCTGCAGCTAACAGCCAGTGCAGCCAAGTAAGTTAATAAGTGAAAATAAATGTATCTTTAAAAATCTATACTGAATACACATTCAGAAACATCAACAGAATTTATCAAACATACTAAAGGCTGGTACATTCTGTCTGGAAGCAAAACACCCATATTATTGCTGAGTTGTCTTTTTTGTTTGTTTGTTTTTGTTTGCTGTTTTATTTCTGTTGTACCAGGTCTTAGTTGCCTCACAAGGAGTCTTTAGCTGAAGCATGTGGGATCTAGTTCCCCTATCATGGATCGAACCCGGGCCCCTGCATTGGAAGTGTGGAGACTGAGCCAATGGACCACCAGGAAAGCCCCTACTGAGTTGTCTTTTATGTGCATGCTTGAGTGCTCCGTCATCCAACTCTTTGTGACTCCTATGGACTGTAGCCCTCCAGGCTCCTCTGTCCATAGGATTCTCCAGGCAAGAATACCAGAGTGGGGTGACATTGCCTCCTCCAGGCGGATCTTCCCTATCCAGAGACTGAAACTGCATCTTTTATGTCTCCTGCATGGACAGGCAGATTCTTTACCAACTGTGCCACCTGGGAAGCCCTGTGCATTTTAGAATCTAATGTTTAGGACTCACTGATCCCTCATATGTGTTACATACACAAAAAAGTTCAACCATAAATCACATCATGAAGAAGAGGTCTGAATGGCAAGAAACCATCACAATATTGTAAAGTAATGATCCTCTAATTAAAAAAAAAGAAAAGGGGTTTTCAGTTCCTCCATGGTATATATATACTAAACGTCCCCCAGCACTTGCAAAAGCACTACCTAGGAACAATCACAGTCTGTTAAATTTATCATTTCAACCAAATTGCTGGGCCACTCACTAGCTCGCAGTCAAATCTAAAGGGATATTCTAGGGTAAGGACATGAAAAGTAATCTGAAATTCTGAGAAAGAGTTCCACGTAAAGTGTTAACAATCTATACTAGGAACTTCCCTGCTGGTCCAACAGTTAAGACTCTGTGCTCCCAATGCAGGGGGCCCAGGTTCAATCCCTAGTCAGGGAACTAGACCTGACATGCTGCAACTAAAAGACCCTGCATGCTGCAGCTAACAGCCAGTGCAGCCAAGTAAGTTAATAAGTGAAAATAAATGTATCTTTAAAAATCTATACTGAATACACATTCAGAAACATCAACAGAATTTATCAAACATACTAAAGGCTGGTACATTCTGTCTGGAAGCAAAACACCCATATTATTGCTGAGTTGTCTTTTTTGTTTGTTTGTTTTTGTTTGCTGTTTTATTTCTGTTGTACCAGGTCTTAGTTGCCTCACAAGGAGTCTTTAGCTGAAGCATGTGGGATCTAGTTCCCCTATCATGGATCGAACCCGGGCCCCTGCATTGGAAGTGTGGAGACTGAGCCAATGGACCACCAGGAAAGCCCCTACTGAGTTGTCTTTTATGTGCATGCTTGAGTGCTCCGTCACATCCAACTCTTTGTGACTCCTATGGACTGTAGCCCTCCAGGCTCCTCTGTCCATAGGATTCTCCAGGCAAGAATACCAGAGTGGGGTGACATTGCCTCCTCCAGGCGGATCTTCCCTATCCAGAGACTGAAACTGCATCTTTTATGTCTCCTGCATGGACAGGCAGATTCTTTACCAACTGTGCCACCTGGGAAGCCCTGTGCATTTTAGAATCTAATGTTTAGGACTCACTGATCCCTCATATGTGTTACATACACAAAAAAGTTCAACCATAAATCACATCATGAAGAAGAGGTCTGAATGCTAAGACCAACTTCTGTTTCAGTCAGGGCCTACCTTTCCACATTGACTGGCTTATCGAATTTAAACAGGATGTAGTCTCCAGCTACTGGGGTCATAGCCCAGAAGAAATCCTCCCCCATGTAAGTCTTCTCCAATGTATGACCTTGGTAGACCTTCAAAGAAGTAGACACCTCTGCTGGAGGATTTACATGGATTTTAAGCAGTAATGGTTTCATGTAATCTTTATCCTAGGAAAAAGACATACAGTGTTATTAAACGACATACGGCTTACTTTTTTCTTCATTTGTTAAGAGCTGCTTCCTTTCATTTGCTTATGTATTTAATTTTTATTGGAGTTGAGTTGATTTACAATATTGTGTTCAAGTGTACAGCAAAGTGAATCAATTACACATATACATATATCCACTCCTTTTTAGATTCTTTTCTCATTTAAGCCACTACAGAGGATTGGGTAGAGCTCCCTATGTTATACAGTAGGTATTTGTTAGCTCTCTGTATTTTTTTTTTATTGGCTATAGTTGCTTTACAATGCTGTATTAGCTTCTGATGTACAATAAAGTGAATCAGCTAAAATATACAGCTTATTTATACTTAAGAAGGATGACTATACACAAAATAACAAACTGTCTGTGCATGAGAAAAATCAAATCAAATCACTAACCGTGAGTTTCTGAATTTTTCCTGTGAGTGAAGAATGCAGGCCAACATGTTGGAAAAGGGAAGGTCTGAAACGAATTCGCAGATTTGCTTTCTGTCGATCACAGTGTTTCTAAATATTAAAAAGGAACGCTGAATGTTACATCAGAAAAGGAAATTTCCTCCTCTGAAACCTGAGGCTTCCTTTAGAAGAGTAATACTGAAAAGAAAATCCAACTTCATCTCATAATTCCAATTCATGGGTTTTAGGGTCCTCTTGGAGGGTTAACTGAAAAGAAAAAAAATCAAACAACTTCATGGACAGGCAGATTCTTTACCAACTGTGCCACCTGGGAAGCCCTGTGCATTTTAGAATCTAATGTTTAGGACTCACTGATCCCTCATATGTGTTACATACACAAAAAAGTTCAACCATAAATCACATCATGAAGAAGAGGTCTGAATGCTAAGACCAACTTCTGTTTCAGTCAGGGCCTACCTTTCCACATTGACTGGCTTATCGAATTTAAACAGGATGTAGTCTCCAGCTACTGGGGTCATAGCCCAGAAGAAATCCTCCCCCATGTAAGTCTTCTCCAATGTATGACCTTGGTAGACCTTCAAAGAAGTAGACACCTCTGCTGGAGGATTTACATGGATTTTAAGCAGTAATGGTTTCATGTAATCTTTATCCTAGGAAAAAGACATACAGTGTTATTAAACGACATCTGACTTACTTTTTCTTCATTTGTTAAGAGCTGCTTCCTTTCATTTGCTTATGTATTTAATTTTTATTGGAGTTGAGTTGATTTACAATATTGTGTTCAAGTGTACAGCAAAGTGAATCAATTACACATATACATATATCCACTCCTTTTTAGATTCTTTTCTCATTTAAGCCACTACAGAGGATTGGGTAGAGCTCCCTATGTTATACAGTAGGTATTTGTTAGCTCTCTGTATTTTTTTTTTATTGGCTATAGTTGCTTTACAATGCTGTATTAGCTTCTGATGTACAATAAAGTGAATCAGCTAAAATATACAGCTTATTTATACTTAAGAAGGATGACTATACACAAAATAACAAACTGTCTGTGCATGAGAAAAATCAAATCAAATCACTAACCGTGAGTTTCTGAATTTTTCCTGTGAGTGAAGAATGCAGGCCAACATGTTGGAAAAGGGAAGGTCTGAAACGAATTCGCAGATTTGCTTTCTGTCGATCACAGTGTTTCTAAATATTAAAAAGGAACGCTGAATGTTACATCAGAAAAGGAAATTTCCTCCTCTGAAACCTGAGGCTTCCTTTAGAAGAGTAATACTGAAAAGAAAATCCAACTTCATCTCATAATTCCAATTCATGGGTTTTTTAGGGTCCTCTTGGAGGGGTTAACTGATTTTCTACCAACCTGATAAATACACAGGATGCAGAAATTTAACATGAGCACTTCTAAGGGATGAATTAAAGATTTAAGTTCAACCACCTTTCAAAATGTCCATATCGATTTGACCTTTATATTAAAATGCACCAACCCTGGAGGTTTGGTTCAAATACACAGAAAAGTTTTCATTGGATAATATCATCATAAATTTGCAGATAAGACATATTTTGTTGCATCAAAACAATTTAGAAATGTGAGGCAAGAAGCAGACTCCAAGCAAGGAGACAACATTGAAACAGACCAACCCATCTTGACACTGGTGAAGGATACCTAAGCTTCAGCTCCAAGTGCCCTGTGGCCCAGACTTTGGATCACGAGCTGCTCTCAAGAGCTGACCACTGTGCAAACTCACAGCAAGGAAGGGGCTCTTGTGTGTTCACTAGCTCAGTGCTTCAGGACAGCTATGTCCTGAAGAGTTTCATAAACTCTTTCCATTTTTAGTGACTTTTGTAAGTTTGGGGACAAGAACATAGTGAAGAAGGTAAGTATACAAGATATCTCCAATTTGAAAGACCTCTGAGAATTTTCTGGGTGTTAAAATGCCTAACTTTTCTCAAGAGCTTTACTTCATTAGCATTATTGCTAACACAAGAGAAGAGGTAAAATTTGAAACATTTTATTTTATAAGATAAAATTTTATAAATTTTATTTATATATTTTAATTTTATAAGTTATTAAAATGTATAGCTTTAATAGAAATAATAGCCATAATATTAAAATACTAGTGAATAAAATTTAAAATTATTGCTTACTAAACATTAATAAAAATGTATTATTTTTAAATCTTTATAAATTAATTTTATAAATTATAAAAATAAAATATATTTATTTACACAAGCATTTTTTTTTTTATACAAACACAACAGTCAAGAGGAAGGAGAGTAAAGATGAGGGAAGGGGAGGGCAGGGAGGAGCCAGGAGAGGGGAGGAGGGCTGGTAGGGGTGGGGAACAGCTGTGCCTGAGACCAAGTCAGCCACCCAACACACAGGCAAAGGGATGATGCATTCGGACCTAAACAGTCAAAGTAGGGCCATAAACCTTTGGAAGAATGTGTGAATGTTTTTTCTCTCCTAAGGTAACCTGGTTTACAGTATACCTTTCATGTGTGAACACTGTGTTTCTACCATTTCACCCTCCCTTTACCCTCACCAACCACCCATGGCTCTTGTTCCTCTGGGAACCACTACTCTCCTCTCTGTACCTATGTGTTTTTGTTTGATACTATTGGAGGGAATGTAAACAGGTGCAGCCACTATGGAAACAGTATGGAGACTGCTCAAAAGATTAACAACAGAAGTTCCATGTGACCCAGCTATCCCACTTCCAGGGATTTCTCCAAAGAACACAAAAACACTAATCGGCAAAGGCAAGGTACCACAACATTCATTATTTCTAACAGGCATGATACAGAAGCAACAGAAGAGTCCATCAGCGGATGAAGTGTAAAGATGTGCTGTGTACACACACACAGCTGGAGTACTACTCAGACATCTAAAGGATGTAATCTTTCTATCTGTAGCAACAAGGATGGCCCTGGAGGGTATTATGCTTAGTAAGTGTAACGCTTGGAAAGGTCTCCTAAAGCACAATCAAGGGATGGTTCCGGAGTCAGTAAGTATGTGACAGTTTCCTTGACGACCTAGTGAAGCAACTGAAACATTATGGGCCACAGAAAGAAAAGGAGTGAAAGAAAAGCTCTTCACGGTTTTAATTTTTAGTTTCATAGATTTTTTTTTACCTCACAAGCTCATTTTAAAACCTAACCATGTATTAGGTAAAACTGCACGGAAGCAATTAAACGCAAGTATGTGGTATGAATGTAAAGATGACATTAACTGTTCTGTGTCCTACAGTAAAAATTCCTATACATTACAAAGAAAATACAGGTGAGGGCTTATATCATAAGAATGAGTTGGGGGCTTCCCCTGGTGGTCCAGTGGGTAAGGACACCGCACTGCAAGGGGCGCTGGTTCAATCCCTGGCCTGGGAAGATCCCACGTGCCGCGAGAGGCTGGACCGATGTGTCCAATTACCGAGCCGGATCTCTGGAGCGCATGCGCCCGGAGCCCGCGCTCTCCACTGCGATGGGAGGCTCACAGGAGCCAAAGAACAAAGACAGATGAAAATGGAGAAATGAAGGACCAATAGAAGTGGCCCGCCCGCTCCCCTCCGTCCTCAACCCAACCCCACGCAAAATAAAGAAATAAATCTTAAAAAAAAAAAAAAAAAGCTTCTAAAAAAAAAAAAAGAATGAGTTGGTACTCTGCAATTTCTCTATATTCCATGATTTGCTCTAAGAAAGTGTTTTTTGGTTTTTTTTCCTAAGAAAGAGAGAATGTAACAATAGCTTACAAACACCTGAAAAGACTGTCCTAAAAACCAAATGGCAGGCAGGATGGTCAAATTACACCAGGAAACATAAGGTCAGGACGTCAAATTAAAAGTGTGCAAAAATGAATAAGTCAATCCTATGCTTATATGCTTTTAATAAATGTATAAATATATAATATATATTTATATTATATATTTATAAATAAATATATAATAAATCCTAGGCTTATAATAAATACTTCATTGTTCTCATGTCAAAACTGACTCATTCATTTTTAAGAACGTGTACATTCATATTTTATTTCTGTGTATATTCAATACATTTTAAAAAGCTCCAGAAGTATAATTCAAATTAGACAAGAAAAACATACTACTTTCTACAATAAGATTTCTATGGAGATAACTTAATATTTGAATAGTTAAAGCAAAAATCATTATTTACTTGCTTACCAGCCACCAACATCCCAGAGGTCAGCAAATTAGCATGAACACTGGCTTCTTAAAGTAATAACAAAAAAAGGCACTTTTTTGAGTTCTTGTTTTGGTATAAAATAAAGACTTCCATTTTATCCCTTATATTCAGGTGAGATGGGGTCTGATATTGTCCCCAAAGTATTTGAAAAAAGGATGCTGACAGATGATATGAAGAAAACCAAAACAGCACCCACTACCCCCACACATGACAGATATGGCATCAGAATCTAAAAACACAATAAACATTCATCAGCAATTTAAAGAAAGGAGAGCTTCACTGATTTAAAACTCCTTCTAGAATAAGAACCTTTTGTAGTTCAAGAAAGAAGTCAAACAGTCAAAACAGGGCTTGTTTGATTTTAGCTACCTATTTAACTATTCATTTACAAATCCCGTTTCCTAAGAGTCATCACTTTCACTAAATACATAGAAGTTCCATTCTCTACAGATTAACTTACTGCATCTTTTTCAGGGTTGCAGACTTTCACCCACAGAATGTGGTCCAAGAGCCAGTCAATGGGTTTCTCCTTATAGAACATAAATATGAATTCCACAATCAGAGTGAGGTCAGGTGCTTGAAACATTTTACCTGAAAACATATTCCCAATCAGAAACTGTAATAAAGAAGGCAACCATCAAAATGGCTTCAATGATTGAAGTTCATACAGTAAATACACTGAAGCTGTGCTTTCAACTAGAAATCATTTTCCTACCTGTCTTATCAAAAATAAACTTGATTTAGCTAAGTCTAGGTGTCACCTGATACGAAGTACATACTGAACTCCTGGGTTTTTCTCTACTCTAAAATCTATCATACCACTCCCAGCTCGAAGGATTCAAAAATTGAGTTGAAGATTTTTCCTTCATGTCTCATTAAAATTCCTCCCATAAAAAAGGAATTTAAGGAGTTTAAGTTTAAAAGTTTTTTTTAAAGAACTTTATTTAATTTTTAATTAATTTATTTATTTTTGGCGTTTTTCACTGCTGCCGCAGGATATTCTCTAGTTGCAGGGAGTGGGGCTACTCTCTAGCTGAGGTGAGCAGGCCTCTTGTTGTGATGACTTCTCCTGTTGCGGAACTCGGGTTCCAGGACACACAGGCTTCAGGAGTTGCAGCTACTGACACAGGCTCCACAGCTGTGGTTCACAGGCTGCGTTGCTCTGCAGCATGTGGGATCTTCCAGGATCAGAGATCGAATCCATGTCTCCTGCATTGGCAGGTGAATTCTTTACCACTGAGCTACCAGGAAGCCCAGTTTTAAAGATGATATGAAGAAAACCAAAACACCCACTACCCCACACATGACAGATATGGCATCAGAATCTAAAAACACAATAAACATTCATCAGCAATTTAAAGAAAGGAGAGCTTCACTGATTTAAAACTCCTTCTAGAATAAGAACCTTTTGTAGTTCAAGAAAGAAGTCAAACAGTCAAAACAGGGCTTGTTTGATTTTAGCTACCTATTTAACTATTCATTTACAAACCCCGTTTCCTAAGAGTCATCACTTTCACTAAATACATAGAAGTTCCATTCTCTACAGATTAACTTACTGCATCTTTTTCAGGGTTGCAGACTTTCACCCACAGAATGTGGTCCAAGAGCCAGTCAATGGGTTTCTCCTTATAGAACATAAATATGAATTCCACAATCAGAGTGAGGTCAGGTGCTTGAAACATTTTACCTGAAAACATATTCCCAATCAGAAACTGTAATAAAGAAGGCAACCATCAAAATGGCTTCAATGATTGAAGTTCATACAGTAAATACACTGAAGCTGTGCTTTCAACTAGAAATCATTTTCCTACCTGTCTTATCAAAAATAAACTTGATTTAGCTAAGTCTAGGTGTCACCTGATACGAAGTACATACTGAACTCCTGGGTTTTTCTCTACTCTAAAATCTATCATACCACTCCCAGCTCAAGGATTCAAAAATTGAGTTGAAGATTTTTCCTTCATGTCTCATTAAAATTCCTCCCATAAAAAAGGAATTTAAGGAGTTTAAGTTTAAAAGTTTTTTTTAAAGAACTTTATTTAATTTTTAATTAATTTATTTATTTTTGGCGTTTTTCACTGCTGCCGCAGGATATTCTCTAGTTGCAGGGAGTGGGGCTACTCTCTAGCTGAGGTGAGCAGGCCTCTTGTTGTGATGACTTCTCCTGTTGCGGAACTCGGGTTCCAGGACACACAGGCTTCAGGAGTTGCAGCTACTGACACAGGCTCCACAGCTGTGGTTCACAGGCTGCGTTGCTCTGCAGCATGTGGGATCTTCCAGGATCAGAGATCGAATCCATGTCTCCTGCATTGGCAGGTGAATTCTTTACCACTGAGCTACCAGGGAAGCCCAGTTTTAAAGTTTTTAAACTAAATTAATAAAAGCAAAACACAACGGTCAATTCTGTCTTAACTGAAACCTTCACAAATAAAGTTTTCTTAAGTTTTGAGATAAATGATCAACAAGGTCAAAGCCTCAACCTCTAATATTCACAGATTTAAAGCATTAGAGAAAGTGAAATATTAGTCTCTGGGGTGTTTTCTATAAACCTATAAATTTCCTTCAATCTTCAACTTTAAACATATTCTCTTTAGTCAGACGATTTAGGAATTTTAATGACAAAAAACAAATTAATAATAAGCATCCTGATTAATCCATGAAAGTAACCCACGGATACAAGTTAACTGAACAGGAACTTCATGTACTAAGTGAATACCAGGAATTCCTATTAGAAAGCCATTAACACAGCATTCCTTTAAAAAGGACCTCAAGCTTGCAAAAGCTCTAAGGAGGATCCAACGTGCTCCCATGGTTCTGCGTGACAGGAAAAGACAGTAGGACTGCCTTGCAAAGTTCCAGAGTAAATACTACCATTAGAGAACTTTCCAAACACTATCCTGGGTTGACTTTCAACATTTTATACATGGAAGTCTACTTAAGTTGTTAAACCGCTTCCACAAATGCATTCTGTTTCCAGAGGAAAAAGAAACAATCTGTTTAGGTGAAAAATAGTCCAAGATTTCTCAGAGTCACAATAATTTCTGAAAAGCCAATAAATAGAACCCTTTTCTTACCAATGAAGCCAAGCTGGGAGAACTCAAGTATCATCCATTCTTCAGAAGAAAGTTGAAGTGCAAAATTTTTGATGGTGTTGAAGTAATTCTGTTTGACAATAATATCATCTTCGAGCTAAAGAAAGTGGAATCATATTAATGAATCAGAAAGAGACGGGAAGATATAGAGATATGGGATAAAGTCAAGCACACTTTTATAATGACAACCAAGAAAACAATGGGAAGAAAAAAAGAAAAAAATGATCAAAAATTAAGAAAATAAAAATAACTTTTAGGACTTCCCTGGAGGTCTAGGGGTTAAGACTCCGAGCTCCCAATGCAGGGACCCAGGTAATATACCTGGTCTGGAAAGATCCCTTTGCTTAGTGTATAAGAAGCCCAGTTTTAAAGTTTTTAAACTAAATTAATAAAAGCAAAACACAACGGTCAATTCTGTCTTAACTGAAACCTTCACAAATAAAGTTTTCTTAAGTTTTGAGATAAATGATCAACAAGGTCAAAGCCTCAACCTCTAATATTCACAGATTTAAAGCATTAGAGAAAGTGAAATATTAGTCTCTGGGGTGTTTTCTATAAACCTATAAATTTCCTTCAATCTTCAACTTTAAACATATTCTCTTTAGTCAGACGATTTAGGAATTTTAATGACAAAAAACAAATTAATAATAAGCATCCTGATTAATCCATGAAAGTAACCCACGGATACAAGTTAACTGAACAGGAACTTCATGTACTAAGTGAATACCAGGAATTCCTATTAGAAAGCCATTAACACAGCATTCCTTTAAAAAGGACCTCAAGCTTGCAAAAGCTCTAAGGAGGATCCAACGTGCTCCCATGGTTCTGCGTGACAGGAAAAGACAGTAGGACTGCCTTGCAAAGTTCCAGAGTAAATACTACCATTAGAGAACTTTCCAAACACTATCCTGGGTTGACTTTCAACATTTTATACATGGAAGTCTACTTAAGTTGTTAAACCGCTTCCACAAATGCATTCTGTTTCCAGAGGAAAAAGAAACAATCTGTTTAGGTGAAAAATAGTCCAAGATTTCTCAGAGTCACAATAATTTCTGAAAAGCCAATAAATAGAACCCTTTTCTTACCAATGAAGCCAAGCTGGGAGAACTCAAGTATCATCCATTCTTCAGAAGAAAGTTGAAGTGCAAAATTTTTGATGGTGTTGAAGTAATTCTGTTTGACAATAATATCATCTTCGAGCTAAAGAAAGTGGAATCATATTAATGAATCAGAAAGAGACGGGAAGATATAGAGATATGGGATAAAGTCAAGCACACTTTTATAATGACAACCAAGAAAACAATGGGAAGAAAAAAAGAAAAAAATGATCAAAAATTAAGAAAATAAAAATAACTTTTAGGACTTCCCTGGAGGTCTAGGGGTTAAGACTCCGAGCTCCCAATGCAGGGGACCCAGGTAATATACCTGGTCTGGAAAGATCCCGCATGTTGCTTAGTGTGGCTAATAATAACAATTTTTAAAAAGGACAAATATTAAACAATAAAAACAAATTTTAATAAAAGAAAATGAGGAAAATAAAATAACAAATGCACACAGCAAATCAATAAAACTACTCCCTCACTAGGAGAAATAACAAAACATTCATGAATTATTCATTTTTGGCCCTTTCCTGGCTCCCAACATGATATCCTATATTCGTTTCAAAGGAAAAGAGTTTCATAGGTCTTTTAAATGGTGTTTGCTTGCTTTATTTTGCTTTTTACATAATACGTGCAACAAATCATTAAAAAAAAAAAAAAAAAAAAACAGCTAGCTCTCCTTCTTTGCCCTCCACCCTTCTAGTGGAGGTGACTAAGGTTCCAGGTTGGGTGTGCACCCACTGGACACCTGCAGAATGTGCCTACAGCACAGGTACACTCATACCTACCTTATCTTTACCTTTTTATTAAACTGACATTTTTCCTCTTAATAAGTCATGAATATCTTTCCAGGTTAGTAAGTATATATTTAAAGCAATAGACTCATTCCAAATCATTTGTCTGCTCACAGGCAGACACCCGGCTTGCCTCTCATTCCTTATCAAAGCAAACAGTGCTTACGTATGAGTGTGATTCAGTTCTGTGGAATCAGTTCCTGGAAGTTCTCTTTTTATATTTTAAATGGTATCTTTGAAATACTTAATTAGCCGTGGCATCTCAGGGGGCCTGTTGACCCCAAGTGGGTGGCCATCACCATGTGTGCCACTGACCTGTTATCAGCTCAATAGAGAGGTGACAGAGCCTGGGGATCACGAGCGTCCTCAAAGACTTCTTCCCCAAATTTTTCATAGAACTTTAAAGCAACAAGGTGATGTTTTTCATATATATATATTTTTTTTAAAACATTTTTTCCATTGATTTGAATCTATTGATACAATTTTAATATCCCAAGAAAACACCTTTTTCTTAATGACATGTTATCATTCCTAGTTATTCGCTAAGTAATTTTTACTTATTTTAGTATTTGGACTTTTCGTGAATTTGAGTCCTATAAGCTTTCTTCGTTATCTGTCAAGAAACTAGCATTATTTGGAAAAGTCTGATTTTGACTTGCGCTTCCCAGGTGGTGCTAGTGGTAAGGAACCTGCTTGTCAGTGCAGGAAAGGAGTTCGATTCCTAGATCAGAAAGATTGCCTGGAGGAGGGCATCCACTCTGGTATTTATGCCTGGAGAATCCCACGGACAGAGGATCCCATGGCTATGATACATCAGGTTGCAAAGAGTCAGATATGACTGAAGTGACCTAGCACGCACGCACACAATTCTGACTCACCTAGTATTTACTGAGCTTTGATTATGTTCCAAATACAATCTCAAAGTCTGAGAACTCATCAGTGAACAGAAAAGACAAGCTTTACACACTCAGGGCATGTAAAGAAGCCATAGGGAAGACTAGACAGAGCACAGAGTCCCCGCGAGCACCTAACCTTGCTCTCCCAAAGAAGAGATGCCCATGCTCACCGCAGATGTCGACTGTGGATTCCCTAACACCAGGCAATCCCAAATTTTCCCAATAAGCAGATTAGAAAATAAGCTTGGGACTTTTCAATATACAGAAGTATAGATGATTAAATGCCTATTTACATTCAGTACACTAAATTTGGTTGCCACCCAAAATTCACGTTTTTATATTATATTAGAAAAATTGCTTTGTTCCACTCTCAGCAAACTACTTCACTTTCTAAAAAAAACCCTGAAAGGTAATTATAGATCATATGTAGCTATAAAAAAATAATACAGAGAGGGTTTCCCTGGTGCTTCAGTGGGTAAAGAGTCCATCTTGCAGTGCAAGGGTCACTGCTTCGATCCCTGGCCTGGGAAGATCCCACGTGCCCACGGAACGGCTGGACCGGTGTGTCCAATTGTGAGCCAGTGCTCTGAAGCGCATGCACCCAGAGACGGTGCTCTGCAACAGGAGAGGCCACTGAGATGGGAGGCCTACATAGGCCAAAGAATAAAGATGGATGAAAATAAATGGTTAAAAAAATCAATGAAAAGAGGCCAAAATTTTAAAATAATAATAATGACAATAATACAGAGAGACCCTAATAGTCCCATTATACCTCCTCCAAAAGAACTACAGCACAATCTCACTCTCAGTACACTGACTCTGACAGAATTCATCCACCTTATTCTAATTTCACCAGTCTTACATGCACTCAGGCGTGTGTGTGTGTATTGTGTGTCTGTGTCCAGTTTCATGCAATCTGAACATGCGCACATTTGCAGGAGCTGGGACACAGGACAGTCTCATCACAGGATTCTCATGCTACTCTTTATCCCCACAGTCACCTCCCCCCTTCCCCCTTCCTAGCCTGTGGTAACCGAGCGTCTGTTCTCCATCTCCATTGCTTGGTCATTTCATTTTTCGTAACTCTGTTATATAGCAAGAATGCCATATAAGGACTTCCCTGGTGGTCCAGTGGCTAAGACAAGACTCCACCTTCCAACGCAGGAGGTGCAGTTTGATTTCTAGTTGGGGGACTAAAATTCCACACCCTGCAGGGTGCAGCCCCCCAATTTTTTTAACTACGTAAATTTGCTTATAGCTACTGGGTTTTAAATTTTATTTATTTATGGCTGTGCTGGGTCTTTGTTGTTGTGCGGGCTTTTCTCTAGTTGCAGGACTACTCTCTAGGTGTGGTGAAAGAGCTTCTCACTATGTTGGCTTCCCTTGTTGCAGAACACGGGCTCTATTTAGGTGCATGGGCTTCTGTAGTTGTGGTACATCGGCTCAACTGTTGAGGCACATGGGCATGGTTGCTTCATGGCATGCAGGATCCTCCCAGATTAGGGACCAAACCCAAGTATCCTACACTGACAGGCAGATTCTTTACCACCAAGCCACCAGGGAAATCCAAAAACTGCATTTTTCAGCTGAGCATAAGTCACCTGAGATCCATAATGCCATGTACCACAGTTCACATCTTTTCACTATTTGGCACTCTATGGCATGGATAAACCACAGTGAGTTTAACCAGTCACCTGACAAAGAATATATGGGTTGTTCCTAGATTTTGCTATTAAGAAGGAAGCTTCTATGAAGCTACATGTACAGGTCTTTCAGTGAACATATGTGCTTCCCTAACATCAATGTTTTATCCTAGCAAGAGTCACTCCTGGAAAATCAAACATATACCTCATTAGTGATCACTAGTTTATAGAGGGAAGGAAAATACAAGATTTAAAACATTGCTTTTGCAGTAATGTACCTATAGTGTCTGAAAGACATTGCACTTACATTTTTATGGAATACTACATTTACATTTTTGCTCCCACTTATAAAATGTACAAGGAGAAACCAAAAACTCTGAGTGGTTGACCGTAGGGGAGGGAGGAGACATGGGAAGAGAACGGGGATAAACAGGAGACCTCTGTAAACATACCTTGTTTTATATACATTTTTTAAAAACCTTTATTTTACATTTAACTTTTACAGAGTTTCGTTGTTTACAGATATGCATGTTCCCAGATTAGTCATACGTATATCCCTCCCCTCCCACACCTCCCCACCATCACACAGCACCCTGAAGGATCTCCTTTTCTCACAAAAGGGCAGTCTTTTTACCCCTGTTGCCGGGCCAACCATTCCAGCAGGAGGTGCAGTTTGATTTCTAGTTGGGGGACTAAAATTCCACACCCTGCAGGGTGCAGCCCCCCAATTTTTTTAACTACGTAAATTTGCTTATAGCTACTGGGTTTTAAATTTTATTTATTTATGGCTGTGCTGGGTCTTTGTTGTTGTGCGGGCTTTTCTCTAGTTGCAGGACTACTCTCTAGGTGTGGTGAAAGAGCTTCTCACTATGTTGGCTTCCCTTGTTGCAGAACACGGGCTCTATTTAGGTGCATGGGCTTCTGTAGTTGTGGTACATCGGCTCAACTGTTGAGGCACATGGGCATGGTTGCTTCATGGCATGCAGGATCCTCCCAGATTAGGGACCAAACCCAAGTATCCTACACTGACAGGCAGATTCTTTACCACCAAGCCACCAGGGAAATCCAAAAACTGCATTTTTCAGCTGAGCATAAGTCACCTGAGATCCATAATGCCATGTACCACAGTTCACATCTTTTCACTATTTGGCACTCTATGGCATGGATAAACCACAGTGAGTTTAACCAGTCACCTGACAAAGAATATATGGGTTGTTCCTAGATTTTGCTATTAAGAAGGAAGCTTCTATGAAGCTACATGTACAGGTCTTTCAGTGAACATATGTGCTTCCCTAACATCAATGTTTTATCCTAGCAAGAGTCACTCCTGGAAAATCAAACATATACCTCATTAGTGATCACTAGTTTATAGAGGGAAGGAAAATACAAGATTTAAAACATTGCTTTTGCAGTAATGTACCTATAGTGTCTGAAAGACATTGCACTTACATTTTTATGGAATACTACATTTACATTTTTGCTCCCACTTATAAAATGTACAAGGAGAAACCAAAAACTCTGAGTGGTTGACCGTAGGGGAGGGAGGAGACATGGGAAGAGAACGGGGATAAACAGGAGACCTCTGTAAACATACCTTGTTTTATATACATTTTTTAAAAACCTTTATTTTACATTTAACTTTTACAGAGTTTCGTTGTTTACAGATATGCATGTTCCCAGATTAGTCATACGTATATCCCCCCCTTCCCACCCCTCCCGACCATCACACAGCACCCCTGAAGGATCTCCTTTTCTCACAGAGCAATGACTAGAGCTATTTTCTTCACCTATGATAGTACAGGCCTTCATGCTACTTCCTTTACGCCTCCCACCCTCTGTTCCTTCCCCACAATGTCCATATGTCCACTGTCCATGTCTGTCTTTCTGTCGCTTCACTGCGTGTGCCATCATCACCATTCTGCTAAATTCCATATATATGTGTTAATATACTGTATTTGTCCTTCTCTTTCTGACTGACTTCACTTTTTATGATACGTTCTAGATCCAGCCACCTCATTAGGGCTGATTCTTCTGCATTTCTCTTTACAGCTGTGTAGTATTCCATTGTATATATGTACCAGAGCTTCTGGATCCATTCGTTCATCGATGGGCATCTAGGTTGTTTCCATGTTCTAGCTATTGTATAGACAGCTGCAATGAACATTGGGGTACAGGTGCTTCTTTCAGTTTTGATTTCATCAGGGTATAAGCCTAAGAGTGGGATTGCTGGGTCATAGGGTGCTTCTATTTTTAGTTTTTGAAGAAATCTCCAGACTGTTCCATAGCGGCTGTATCAATCTACATTCCCACCAGCAATGCAGGAGTGTTCCCTTTTCTCCGCAGCCTCTCCAGCATTTATGGTCTGTCGATTTGTGGATGACGGCCATTCTGATGGGTGTGAGGTGATATCTCATCGTAGTTTTAATTTGCATTTCTCTAATTATAAGCGAAGTTGAGCATTATTTCATGTGCTTTGGGGCCATCTGTATGTCCTCTTTGGAGAGGTGTCTGTTTAGGTTCTTTTCTCATTTTTTGATTGGGTTGTTCATTTTTCCTGTGCTGAGTTGTCTGAGTTTCTTGTAGATTTTGGAGATTAATTCTTTGTCTGTTGTTTCATTTGCTATGATTTTCTCCCATTCTGTGGGCTGTCTGTTCAGCTTTTTTGTGATTTCTTTTGCTGTACAAAAGCTTTTAAGTTTCATGAGGTCCCACATGTTCATTTTTCTTTTCAGTTCCGCTATTCTAGTAGGTGGGTCAGAGAAGATCTTGCTTTGATTGATGTCCTTGAGGGTTTTGCCTATATTCTCCTCTAAGAGTTTGATGGTTTTTGGCCTTACATTTAGCTCTTTAATCTATTCTGAGTTGATCTTTGTGCATGGTGTCAGGGAATGTTTCCACTTCATTTTTTTGCATGTAGCTGTCCAATTTTCTCAGCACCATTTGTTGAAGAGGCTGTCTTTGTCCCATTTTATAGTTTCGCCTCCTTTGTCAAAAATAAGGTACCCATAGGTGCATAGGTTTACTGATATCATTGTAATTTTTTAAAACTGTATTTGTCTTTCTCTTTTTGGCTTACTTCACTTTTTATGATACGTTCTAGAGCCAGCCACTTCATTAGGACTGATTCTTCTGCATTTCTCTTTACAGCTGTGTAGTATTCCATTGTATATATGGACCAGAGCTTTTGGATCCATTCGTTCATCGATGGGCATCTAGGTTGTTTCCATGTTCTAGCTATTGTATAGAGAGGTGCCACGAACATTGGGGTACAGGTGCTTCTTTCAGTTTTGATTTCATCAGGATATAAGCCTAAGAGTGGGATTGCTGGGTCATAGGGTGCTTCTATTTTTAGTTTTTTAAGAAATCTCCATACTGTCTTCCATAGCGGCTGTATCAATCTACATTCCCACCAGCAATGCAGGAGTGTTCCCTTTTCTCCGCAGCCTCTCCAGCATTTATGGTCTGTCGATTTGTGGATGACGGCCATTCTGATGGGTGTGAGGTGATATCTCATCGTAGTTTTAATTTGCATTTCTCTAATTATAAGCGAAGTTGAGCATTATTTCATGTGCTTTGGGGCCATCTGTATGTCCTCTTTGGAGAGGTGTCTGTTTAGGTCCTTTTCTCATTTTTTGATTGGGTTGTTCATTTTTCCTGTGCTGAGTTGTCTGAGTTTCTTGTAGATTTTGGAGATTAATTCTTTGTCTGTTGTTTCATTTGCTATGATTTTCTCCCATTCTGTGGGCTGTCTGTTCAGCTTTTTTGTGATTTCTTTTGCTGTACAAAAGCTTTTAAGTTTCATGAGGTCCCACATGTTCATTTTTCTTTTCAGTTCCGCTATTCTAGTAGGTGGGTCAGAGAAGATCTTGCTTTGATTGATGTCCTTGAGGGTTTTGCCTATATTCTCCTCTAAGAGTTTGATGGTTTTTGGCCTTACATTTAGCTCTTTAATCTATTCTGAGTTGATCTTTGTGCATGGTGTCAGGGAATGTTTCCACTTCATTTTTTTGCATGTAGCTGTCCAATTTTCTCAGCACCATTTGTTGAAGAGGCTGTCTTTGTCCCATTTTATAGTTTCGCCTCCTTTGTCAAAAATAAGGTACCCATAGGTGCATAGGTTTATCTCTGGGTTCTCAATCTTGTTCCATTGGTCTATAGTTCTGTTTTTGTGCCAGTACCATACTGTCTTAATGACTGTTGCTTTGTAGTAGAGTCTGAAGTTGGGGAGGCTGATCCCTCCAGTTCCATTCTTCTTCCTCAGGATTGCTTTGGCTATTCGAGGTCTTTTGTGTTTCCATATGAACTGTGTGATTCTTTGTTCTAGTTCTGTGAAGAATGTCAATGGTAGTTTGATAGGGATCGCATTGAATCTATAGATGACATTTGGTAGTATGGTCATTTTCACAATATTGATTCTTCCGATCCAGGAACATGGAATATCTCTCCATCTGTTTAAGTCTTCTTTAATGTCTCTCATGAGTGTCTTGTAATTTTCTGTGTACAGTTCTTTTGTTTCTTTGGGTAGGTTTATTCCTAGATATTTTGATTTGGCAATATTCTGTATTTTTACAGCTAAAAAGAAAAAAAAATCCTAAAAACTAAACACAAATGGAAACAAATCAGCCTACTTTCATATGAGGTTGTCAATGTGGTCATATAATGTGAAGAATTTTGTCAAATGACTTTCAAGCACAGAATTTTCACTGTATCAGGATATACTCTTAGGAAGGGACAAAAAAAATTTTTTAATTGCATTTAGTAGTTTGGTATTGGTACTTTGAAACTATTCTAGGTATTGTTGTTGTTCAGTTGCTAAGTCGTGTCCAACTCTTTATGACCCCATGTCTGTAGCCTGACAGGATCCTCTGTCCATGGGATCCTCCAGGCAAAAATACCAGAATGGGTTGCCATTCCCTCTCCAGGGGATCTTCCTGACCCAGGGATCAAACCCAGGCTCCATCCGTCCATGGGATTCTAGGTCAAGAATAACAAATGGCTAAAGTTCCGCTATTCTAGTAGGTGGGTCAGAGAAGATCTTGCTTTGATTGATGTCCTTGAGGGTTTTGCCTATATTCTCCTCTAAGAGTTTGATGGTTTTTGGCCTTACATTTAGCTCTTTAATCTATTCTGAGTTGATCTTTGTGCATGGTGTCAGGGAATGTTTCCACTTCATTTTTTTGCATGTAGCTGTCCAATTTTCTCAGCACCATTTGTTGAAGAGGCTGTCTTTGTCCCATTTTATAGTTTCGCCTCCTTTGTCAAAAATAAGGTACCCATAGGTGCATAGGTTTATCTCTGGGTTCTCAATCTTGTTCCATTGGTCTATAGTTCTGTTTTTGTGCCAGTACCATACTGTCTTAATGACTGTTGCTTTGTAGTAGAGTCTGAAGTTGGGGAGGCTGATCCCTCCAGTTCCATTCTTCTTCCTCAGGATTGCTTTGGCTATTCGAGGTCTTTTGTGTTTCCATATGAACTGTGTGATTCTTTGTTCTAGTTCTGTGAAGAATGTCAATGGTAGTTTGATAGGGATCGCATTGAATCTATAGATGACATTTGGTAGTATGGTCATTTTCACAATATTGATTCTTCCGATCCAGGAACATGGAATATCTCTCCATCTGTTTAAGTCTTCTTTAATGTCTCTCATGAGTGTCTTGTAATTTTCTGTGTACAGTTCTTTTGTTTCTTTGGGTAGGTTTATTCCTAGATATTTTGATTTGGCAATATTCTGTATTTTTACAGCTAAAAAGAAAAAAAATCCTAAAAACTAAACACAAATGGAAACAAATCAGCCTACTTTCATATGAGGTTGTCAATGTGGTCATATAATGTGAAGAATTTTGTCAAATGACTTTCAAGCACAGAATTTTCACTGTATCAGGATATACTCTTAGGAAGGGACAAAAAAAATTTTTTAATTGCATTTAGTAGTTTGGTATTGGTACTTTGAAACTATTCTAGGTATTGTTGTTGTTCAGTTGCTAAGTCGTGTCCAACTCTTTATGACCCCATGGTCTGTAGCCCATCAGGCTCCTCCGTCCATGGGATTCTCCAGGCAAGAATACCAGAGTGGGCGGCCATTCCCTTCTCCAGGGGATTGTCATGACCCAGGGATCAAACCCAGGTCTCTTGCATTGCAGACAGATTCTTTATCATTGAGCTACCAGAGAAGCCCATTCTAGGTATGCTATAGAATAAAACAATTATGTTATTTAGATAATTTTACTAAAATCAAGGCTTTGAATGTAAGAGAAAAGAAATATATATAAAATTCAATATTATAATCTTACATTTGAACTGAGACTATCAATGTAACGTGATTTTTTTTTTCTTTTGAGAAGTAAGATGTTCTTTACCTTATTAAAATGTGAAGAAGCAAAGACACCACAAGCGAAATGAGCCTCTGCAGCACAAAGAGTGTGATTCTAAATAGCATATACCTCTAAAACAAATGGGGCTCTTTATAGAGAAATGGCTGCTTCTATATCTGGGACAGGAAATGAGCAAGATGTCCCAGTCACCAAAGAAGTGATCAAAGTGATTACCAGGCTTACATGAAAAGAATACCAGAGCCCATCCCAAGAGATTCCTACTGGCTTAAGATGGACCAACAAATGCATCAATATCAATAATAATTGCAAGGATTTCCCTGGTGGCCCAGTGGCTAAGATTCTGAGATCCCAATGCAAGGGACTCAGGTTCAATCCCTGCTCAGGGAACTAAATTCCATTTGCCCAGAACTAAAAGATCCCATGTGCCACAGCTAAGACTCAGCACAGCCATATAAGTAAATGAATGTTAAATAATAATAATAATGATTGCAAAGACTGAGATAAACCAAATCTATTTTTTTAAATCCATAAATTCAAAACAATGCTTAAAAATGGTCACCACTGGAGATGGCTAAGGTGTCAACTTTAAAAATTAATAAAGAGAAAGAAGCACTTAATTCTTCCTTTCCTTCACGAACTAATTCTCAAGATCATCAAATAGTTAAGAAGGGAGAGTCCTTTATAGAACAACTCTGCTTATAAGAACATTACAATTTATAGAAGTAGAAAATTACCAGTTGGCAACCGCTAATGAAATAATCAATCTGAGGGAAAATAATTAATGGAAGCTCAAACCATGGGAGAAACGGCTGCAGGGTAGCTTTTGACTAATGGAGAGATGAGAGAAAGACACCCCTATATCCACTGATTACACCTCAGTATCACCAAAAGTGGGCCAAGCTGACACAAGGTGCATCACGACGTGACACAGGAAGACCCTTGCAGTATCATCTACGGGTGTGTGCATCACTGAACAGTTTTACAGAAGACTGTCTTCAAGGTCCAAGTTATTCATGACAGAGTACTTTATGAAGCCGATTGTGCTGCTGGCATAGGAAACTTCATCACAAGCCACAAGCAAAACACTAGGGCAGGTGGCATTTTCTTTTCCCTTTAGATGTGCATCTGTGATGATCACAGAGTAACCACTAAGTCTAAGACAGATCCACTGGACATCCTTAAAATTCCCCTATTTGCACAAAAATAATGCCTCAGAAAAGGTGTCTATAGCATATCATCTTCTCTGGTGGCTCAGTGGTAAAGAACCTGCCTGCCAACGCAGTAGACTTGGGTTTGATTCCTGAGTTGGGAACATTCCCCTGGAGAAGGAAATGGCAAACCACTCCAGTATTCTCACCTGGAGAATCCCATGGACAGAGGAGCTTGTCAGGGGAGGGGAGGGGAGGGTGGGTACATTCTACAGGGTCAAAAAAGAGTCAGACGTGACTGAGTAACTAAACAACAACATGTCCCATATGTTAAGGGACAGCAAAACATACTTTCATACAGTATATACAGTAAATTCCTGTTATAAAAAAGGTTATATTAAATGAATGCATATGGGAAAGTATAATCTGTAAAGAATAATGCCTGACATGTGATAAGTGTGTATAAATATAAGTTCATAGCAGCTATTATTATAATACCTCATATAATTTGTAATTTGTCCTATATTGACCTTGCTTAGCGGAAATTTCCCTTACCGTCCTCTTTTGTAATCCTGTCCTTTCCTCGATTTCTTAAAAATTAGCTTTTCCTACATTCTCCCCAAGAGCTTTATAATTCCATTAATTCTTTTGGAGGAAAATTGAAAACAAATTTCAAAAGTATTACAACTGCACTTTTAAATTCTCTCTATAAAGTTCTTGATCATAATTAAATATTTATACATTGGGCCTAGAACAAACAGCAAGGTTCAACTACAGTAATATTGTGGTGTATGTGTGTTAGTCACTCAGTTGTGTTGGACTCTGCGACTCCACGGACTGTAGCCCACCAGGCTCCTCTGTCCATGGGATTCTCCAGGCAAGAACACTGGAGTGGACTGCCATTTCCTTATTCAGGAGATCTTCCAGACCTAGGGATGGAACCCAGGTCTCCTGCAGTATAGGCATATTCTTTACTGTCTGAGCCACCAAGGAAGCCTACAATAATACCGGGAGTATGGAAACTTCATCACAAGCCACAAGCAATACACTAGGGCAGGTGGCATTTTCTTTTCCCTTTAGATGTGCATCTGTGATGATCACAGAGTAACCACTAAGTCTAAGACGGATCCACTGGACATCCTTAAAATTCCCCTATTTGCACAAAAATAATGCCTCAGAAAAGGTGTCTATAGCATATCATCTTCTCTGGTGGCTCAGTGGTAAAGAACCTGCCTGCCAACGCAGTAGACTTGGGTTTGATTCCTGAGTTGGGAACATTCCCCTGGAGAAGGAAATGGCAAACCACTCCAGTATTCTCACCTGGAGAATCCCATGGACAAAGGAGCTTGTCAGGGGAGGGGAGGGGAGGGTGGGTACATTCTACAGGGTCAAAAAAGAGTCAGACGTGACTGAGTAACTAAACAACAACATGTCCCATATGTTAAGGGACAGCAAAACATACTTTCATACAGTATATACAGTAAATTCCTGTTATAAAAAAGGTTATATTAAATGAATGCATATGGGAAAGTATAATCTGTAAAGAATAATGCCTGACATGTGATAAGTGTGTATAAATATAAGTTCATAGCAGCTATTATTATAATACCTCATATAATTTGTAATTTGTCCTATATTGACCTTGCTTAGCGGAAATTTCCCTTACCGTCCTCTTTTGTAATCCTGTCCTTTCCTCGATTTCTTAAAAATTAGCTTTTCCTACATTCTCCCCAAGAGCTTTATAATTCCATTAATTCTTTTGGAGGAAAATTGAAAACAAATTTCAAAAGTATTACAACTGTACTTTTAAATTCTCTCTATAAAGTTCTTGATCATAATTAAATATTTATACATTGGGCCTAGAACAAACAGCAAGGTTCAACTACAGTAATATTGTGGTGTATGTGTGTTAGTCACTCAGTTGTGTTGGACTCTGCGACTCCACGGACTGTAGCCCACCAGGCTCCTCTGTCCATGGGATTCTCCAGGCAAGAACACTGGAGTGGACTGCCATTTCCTTATTCAGGAGATCTTCCAGACCTAGGGATGGAACCCAGGTCTCCTGCAGTATAGGCATATTCTTTACTGTCTGAGCCACCAAGGAAGCCTACAATAATACCGGGAGTATGTTAAAAAATGTTTCAAAACTATTATCATTTTTTTAAATCAGACTTCTCTGAGGAATTTGGAGGCGATGTACTACCTCAATCTAGGAAACCGTGTATTATTCACACAGCTGTAGCACCTTGTTATAGACAATGTCATACGCTATCACCATTTCCATTTTTCATCTAGTGACTGCAGGAAGGGTTCATGCCCACTTGAATGCAGCTGACCTGAGGTAGGATGTCACGGGAGACAAAGTCTGCCCTCAACAAGTCTGCCTTTCCATGTGATGCCAGCCCCTTTCCTTCCATCTTTCTTTCCCTCCCCAGCCCATGCCAGCAGTCACCTAATCATTTCTTTCTCATTCAGGGGAAAGCATGCTTCTTGTCACACTTATCCACACATTTTCCCAGCCCCTAATAAACCTTTCATACTGAAAAACAAAAACAAAAAACCTCAAAAACGGATGCACTTCATGTACTACGTACCTCTCAGGGGTATCTGCATTCTGAACAAAGGATAAAGACATGTGGTTGGAGAAATGAAATGCCAGTGCAGAAGTTTAAGCTGAAGTACTAACTGAATGAGATTTGGAAGAAATAAGAGCTTCCGAGGATTATTTAAGCTGGTGCCTACCTGGCTAACTTAAAACCTGCGTCATGTGCACTTTCTGTTTCAGCCATGCTGCTGAAAGCTGCACCTGGGTGTGTGTGCTCACTCGTGTCTGACTCTTTGCGACCCCACGGATTGTAGCCTGTCAGGCTCCGCTGTCCAGAGGATTTTCCAGGCAAAAACATGACAACTAAATGTTGACCTTATTATCTTGTATTGAAATGTAAGTGTATTGCGGTGCTCAAAACAACCATCTGCCTTAAAATGACTAAAATAATTCTGAGCTAAACCAGGGAGTGCAGCTGCAGAGCGCATGTGCTCAGTGATGTACTCAGCCCTTCTGCTCTGTCTCATTGTTACGATCTTACATATTTTAGAGGGTTCACACTTCTGAAATTTCATTGTAATGAAATATGTCCTCAATATTATTCTTCTTTAAAAGAGTGTGGGGCAAAAAAACAAAAAAAAACTAAAGGAAGAAAAACACACTTACCTGGATGTAATATGTGCCTTTTTCCTGAGCATACATCATTAGAAAACAATAATCTAGATTTTGCTTTGTTCTCCATCTGAAAAAAAAATTTCAAAAATCAATTAGGAACCAGACTCAAAGTCAGCAAAGTAAGACTAGATGTACAATATTTTACAATACATAACAATATGCTATAATGTAGTCACATATGCAATATATGCAATGCATCCCATATACTGTGTATGTGACAATCTGATGTTATAAATTTATATATTATAAATTGTAATTTGTATATATATAAATTTATATATTATAAATTGTATCATTATATATTGTGCTTCCTTGATGGCTCTGTGGTAAAGAATCCACCTGCCAATGCAGGAGACACAAGTTTGATCTCTGGTTTGAGAAGATACCCTGGAGAAGGAAAGGGCAACTCACTCTACTATTCTTGGCTGGAGAATTACATGGACAGAGGATCCTGGCAGGCTATAGTCCATGGGGTTAGAAAGAGTCAAACGTGACTTAGAGACTAAACAACAACAATAGTTATACATTAGATAGATAGGAGGATAGATAAATAGATGTATGGAATCACACATACACGATGAATCCACTGAGGAGAGAGCATGAGAGAATTCACTCTTCTCTAATGAAGGCTTTATCAAAGTATATTCTCAAGAAGTCTCGTGAGACAAAGGTGTTGAATGTCAAGTAAATTTGGGAAGGATGCATATTCCTCTTCTAGGGACATATTAATACATTAGAGTCACTGAAACTTCCAGCAGGAAATACACTAGTTGGAAAAAGGTTTTAATTCATTTTTTTCAAATTTTCTTGACCACAAGCCCCCTTTTCAATAATATCTTAGTGTCTTCCCATACAATAAAAATGCTTTAAAAATCTAAAACATCATATTTAAACTTACAGTATTATGTCCTTTTGGTAAATTCTTGGTAGCCTATAGGAACACACTGATCAAGGTTGAATCAGAGGTTTCTAAAAGAGTCAGTTTTTTAGGGGGAAAAAAAAAACACAATAAAATAAAAGCTCTGAACCATTAAGTAAACTTATCCAGAAAATATCTTACAAGCTGTTCTGAATTTAATGAGTCTATCCAGAGCTTTTAAAAAAAAATAACCCTAAAATTTTAAAGTAACACTGTATTTATTGAGAGACAAGTGGCCAATTATAGGGACATATCTGTCTTGTGACAAATTAAAAACTCAAGAAATACAATAAATATTTTCCCAGACAGTGTCTTTGTCCTTTTTGCTGGTTACAGATAATCTGAAAATGATGCCAATATCTCTCAGGTGACTCTTTTTAATAACAACACAAGGAAAGCTTCTAATCCTTCAGTTTTAGAGATTCAGTGATAAAAAACAAATACAAATCATTCTATTGCAACATAATTCTGCAGAAGAGTGTGATTGTTTTTATCATTTTCATTGAATCAGTCCTCATTTATGTTGCATACAGACATGAGATTTCTATCTGAACTAACCTTGAGTTATACTGAATATACTCTTAAGAAAAGTAAACATCACAGAGCAGAATGGTTCTAAAATCCATGAGGCTAACCAAATTCAACCTCTCATCAGAAACTCCACAGAATTTCTAATAAAATAATCAAAAAGGCTTTGAAACTGAAGATCACTCAATCGTGTCCAACTCTTTGCGACCCCATGGGCTGCTGCCTGCTAGGCTCTATCCATGGAATTTTCCAGGCAAGAATACTGGAGTGGATAGCCATTCCTTTCTCCACGGGATCTTCCCAACCCAGGGATCGAACCTAGGTCTCCGGCATTACAGGCAGACTCTTTACCATCTGTGCCACCGGGGAAGTCCAAGAATACTGGAGTGGGTGGCCTATCCCTTCTTCAGGGGACCTTCCCAACTCCAGAGTCAACCCAGGGTCTCCTGCATTGCAGGGTCTGGCCCGAAATTCAATTCAACCCCAAAATGAATTAAGCTTGATAAACAAGGATGACATTTTCTTTACCAAGGTGGTATCTAAGTGTAAATAATGCTTTAAAAATCTAAAACATCATATTTAAACTTACAGTATTATGTCCTTTTGGTAAATTCTTGGTAGCCTATAGGAACACACTGATCAAGGTTGAATCAGAGGTTTCTAAAAGAGTCAGTTTTTTAGGGGGAAAAAAAAAACACAATAAAATAAAAGCTCTGAACCATTAAGTAAACTTATCCAGAAAATATCTTACAAGCTGTTCTGAATTTAATGAGTCTATCCAGAGCTTTTAAAAAAATAACCCTAAAATTTTAAAGTAACACTGTATTTATTGAGAGACAAGTGGCCAATTATAGGGACATATCTGTCTTGTGACAAATTAAAAACTCAAGAAATACAATAAATATTTTCCCAGACAGTGTCTTTGTCCTTTTTGCTGGTTACAGATAATCTGAAAATGATGCCAATATCTCTCAGGTGACTCTTTTTAATAACAACACAAGGAAAGCTTCTAATCCTTCAGTTTTAGAGATTCAGTGATAAAAAACAAATACAAATCATTCTATTGCAACATAATTCTGCAGAAGAGTATGATTGTTTTTATCATTTTCATTGAATCAGTCCTCATTTATGTTGCATACAGACATGAGATTTCTATCTGAACTAACCTTGAGTTATACTGAATATACTCTTAAGAAAAGTAAACATCACAGAGCAGAATGGTTCTAAAATCCATGAGGCTAACCAAATTCAACCTCTCATCAGAAACTCCACAGAATTTCTAATAAAATAATCAAAAAGGCTTTGAAACTGAAGATCACTCAATCGTGTCCAACTCTTTGCGACCCCATGGGCTGCTGCCTGCTAGGCTCTATCCATGGAATTTTCCAGGCAAGAATACTGGAGTGGATAGCCATTCCTTTCTCCACGGGATCTTCCCAACCCAGGGATCGAACCTAGGTCTCCGGCATTACAGGCAGACTCTTTACCATCTGTGCCACCGGGGAAGTCCAAGAATACTGGAGTGGGTGGCCTATCCCTTCTTCAGGGGACCTTCCCAACTCCAGAGTCAAACCAGGGTCTCCTGCATTGCAGGTGGATTCTTTACCAGCTGAGCTACCAGGGAAGCCAACAAAGCTTTAGCTCTAATTAGTTCAAGCCTAGCTCAACCCCAAAATGAATTAAGCTTCGATAAACAAGGATGACATTTTTTACATATTATACTCAAAAGGGTGTGTATGTTGCTAGGGGAGGGGGGTGGAGAGAAGTTAAACATCATAGACTCACCTTACTCTTTCTTTAGAATCTCCAAATGTCTCCTTTAAGTTGGTCAGGTCAGGATAATAGCTTTCAGGAGGTGATATGATTTCCACCAAGCCAGAACTGATTTCTTTAGAAAACCTATCGTGAGAAAAGTCAGTTGAGTTACACAAGTTCTGCAGATTTTTGTAGCTTAACGATCAACTCACGTGTTTAACATAAAAATACATCAGTAAAGTGTACTGCAGAGTCTCCATGTGTTACGTGAAGCAACTCATCACCGATTCATTTGCTAGAAAATACATATTTTTCCCAATAGCACAGGTTTTTTTTTTCTTTATATATAGAAACAGAGTAAAACATTGGGTTGGCCAAAATGTTTGCTTGGGTTTTTACTAAGATGATGGAAAAAAAAAATCCGAACAAACTTTTTGGCTACACCAATATCCTTAGAGTAACTTAGGAATCCTAGACCAACTGCAGGGATAAAATTCCTAAAAAGTCAAGACTTTTTAAAAAGCAATCAAGATGCCACAAAGTAAGAAAGAAAAACAATCTAATGAATGTGTGTGTATACCGATATAGATCAAAGTTTTTCCATTTTTTAGAAAGGCTTACTTGTGGGATACAGACTGTACGTCATTCCAAATTATCCTTTCTTAACTGGAGCTGATTTTGTTCCCCTCGGGTGTCTCTATGTCTGAAGGTTGTGCAAGGTTGAGAAACTCTGTTTTAGTTTTTAAAATTCATCTTGACCAATTCAAATGTAATTTATTTTGCTCTTCTGCCTTCTCTCTTTCATCATGCTTGCAAAATCCCCACGAAATGCCACTACCTGCCTTTGTACAAATGTTCCCGGTGGCTCATTACACTCTTTCCTGGGCTTGGTTTTCTTGCGCACTGTGGAAGGAGGGAACCAATAAAATCCTTACATAAGCCCCTCAAGTCTGCTCACATGGTCTGTGGGAAAGGGGACAAACGATGATTGCCTTGTATCTATATTTAAGGATTCTACACCAATTTGTGCTTGTATAAAGGCTGCCAAGAAACTGAGCACTTGAGGGGAAAAACTAACAAATGCACAATTTAAATCTAAAATATGCATTTATTTATGAAAAAAATACCTGGTTTTAGCATACTGACAAAGATAGAGCCACATTATCTTAGAGTTGGCAAACATTCTGGCTCTGTACTGCCTGTTTAAGTAAAAGATATCTCTTTCGGGGGAGACAACAGATACATTTCAATGAATAAACCAATATCAGGACTAAGTTCATGTCATCTTTATCAAAACTACAAAGGCAGTATTATAAAAACTAATGGTATCTGAGATGATGAGACTACTTTTTCTATCACTATTTCCATTTCTCCCCCATCTATTTGCCATGAAGTGGTGGAACCTATGCTATGATTTTAGGTTTTTTTAATGTTGACTCTCTTTCTATCCATTGTCTTCAAGGTTAAAGGCTGTTTTTGATAGTGTTTTATTTATATACACACATATATATAACATTCAAGTTTTGGCTACACCAATATCCTTAGAGTAACTTAGGAATCCTAGACCAACTGCAGGGATAAAATTCCTAAAAAGTCAAGACTTTTTAAAAAGCAATCAAGATGCCACAAAGTAAGAAAGAAAAACAATCTAATGAATGTGTGTGTATACCGATATAGATCAAAGTTTTTCCATTTTTTAGAAAGGCTTACTTGTGGGATACAGACTGTACGTCATTCCAAATTATCCTTTCTTAACGGGAGCTGATTTTGTTCCCCTCGGGTGTCTCTATGTCTGAAGGTTGTGCAAGGTTGAGAAACTCTGTTTTAGTTTTTAAAATTCATCTTGACCAATTCAAATGTAATTTATTTTGCTCTTCTGCCTTCTCTCTTTCATCATGCTTGCAAAATCCCCACGAAATGCCACTACCTGCCTTTGTACAAATGTTCCCGGTGGCTCATTACACTCTTTCCTGGGCTTGGTTTTCTTGCGCACTGTGGAAGGAGGGAACCAATAAAATCCTTACATAAGCCCCTCAAGTCTGCTCACATGGTCTGTGGGAAAGGGGACAAACGATGATTGCCTTGTATCTATATTTAAGGATTCTACACCAATTTGTGCTTGTATAAAGGTTGCCAAGAAACTGAGCACTTGAGGGAAAATCTAACAAATGCACAATTTAAATCTAAAATATGCATTTATTTATGAAAAAAATACCTGGTTTTAGCATACTGACAAAGATAGAGCCACATTATCTTAGAGTTGGCAAACATTCTGGCTCTGTACTGCCTGTTTAAGTAAAAGATATCTCTTTCGGGGGAGACAACAGATACATTTCAATGAATAAACCAATATCAGGACTAAGTTCATGTCATCTTTATCAAAACTACAAAGGCAGTATTATAAAAACTAATGGTATCTGAGATGATGAGACTACTTTTTCTATCACTATTTCCATTTCTCCCCCATCTATTTGCCATGAAGTGGTGGAATCCTATGCTATGATTTTAGGTTTTTTTAATGTTGACTCTCTTTCTATCCATTGTCTTCAAGGTTAAAGGCTGTTTTTGATAGTGTTTTATTTATATACACACATATATATAACATTCAAGTCTTTTCAATAATGAAATATACCAACGTTCCCATCAGGTAAGTTGATATATACACACATACTGCATGATAATTTGGCGGGGGGCAGGTTGGGGAGGGAGAGGGGCAGGCAGGCCACTTCTATTGGTCTTTTGTTTATCTGTTTTCATCCATCTTTGTTCTTTGGCCCGTGTGGGCCTCCCATCGTGGTGGCCTCTGTTGTTGCAGAGCACCAGCTCTGGGCGCATGTGCTCCAGAGCTCCGGCTCGGTAATTGGACACATCGGTCCAGCTGTTCCGCGGCACGTGGGATCTTCCCAGGCCAGGGATCGAACCAGCGCCCCTTGCACTGCAAGGCGGTGTCCTTACCCACTGGACCACCAGGGAAGCCCCTGTATGATAATTTATATATTAAAAAACAGTGGTAGGTAGTCCAACGAACACTGAACCACGCAAAAAAATGAACTGTAAAAGAAGGTATTTTCTTTTCACAAAATATCAAGAAATCATAGTAACTAAAATATTTTCATTTCTGAAATTAAGAGAAACTTACTCTTTCTCCAGGTTGGCTACAACACCATTTACATAATCAATATCTGTCTGGGAGAGGAAAAAAAACAATTACACCAACATTCATGTTTTTATATCTTCATTTCATATGTGATTTAACTTTTCTGAACTCAAAGTTAAATAAATGATTAAAACATTCTTTGCAAACATGAAATTCTCGGTCAACTTATGAGATTTGCTTTTCTGTATTCTACTTTATAGCACTGCTATATGTCACTGAGTACTCACCAATACAATAAGCAGATTTCTTAAGTTTCTATTGTTTTCAATTGTCTATGTTCAATTCACTAGGAAAAAAGCGAGCACCAAAACTATTTCTACTTCTTCTGCAACATCCAAGTTATAGGTTGTGAATAAATACCAGATGCAGCAAGTGGTAGGGAAAGATTTTTCCACTTGGAAAAATCTTCCAAAGAATTTGCCTCCTGAACTACTGGTCTGTGTAATCTAAAGTCACTACACTGAGCTTCAGTTTCCTATCTTATGTAAAAGAAAAAAGGGTGGAAGAAATAATATCTCAGAGACTATTAAATGGTAAGGCTGTGTAATTAAAAGCTGTCTTATTCTTTATTGTTATTACTTTATTATCAGGCTGATAATGAGAACCCAAATGTTAATAAGTCAGAAAAAAATGTTAATCAAACCTGTGAACTTCTAAATTATACCCAAGTGGACAGCCATACTCCCGACCAATTTTTAACAAAG
Organism: Tragulus kanchil; assembly: GCA_022376925.1. Classification (NCBI taxonomy): domain Eukaryota; kingdom Metazoa; phylum Chordata; class Mammalia; order Artiodactyla; family Tragulidae; genus Tragulus; species Tragulus kanchil. Next base: position 98,440,244 of record JAIOJX010000029.1, read on the forward strand.
TGACAGCTTCTGATGCTCAATTGTTAAAAGGAATCAGTGATATATCTAGTATGATCTATGTTATAAAGACTGTCAAAACACTTCATACTGAAGGAAAACAAACCAAACCAAAAAGATCAAGCTTAAGCCTGGAAATTACAAAACAATTGAACTAGAAAGTGTTGTGGTAGCGGAGGTCTTTTTGGAAAAGTATCAAAAAAAGATCAAGCTCAAGCCTGGAAATCACAAAACCAATGAATTATAAAGTATTGTTTTAGGGGAGGTTTTTTTGGAAAGGTATTTTAACTTTAATTTCTGTTAACTGAAAGTAATTCCTTATTAAGAAATCATAGTAACTAAAATATTTTCATTTCTGAAATTAAGAGAAACTTACTCTTTCTCCAGGTTGGCTACAACACCATTTACATAATCAATATCTGTCTGGGAGAGGAAAAAAAACAATTACACCAACATTCATGTTTTTATATCTTCATTTCATATGTGATTTAACTTTTCTGAACTCAAAGTTAAATAAATGATTAAAACATTCTTTGCAAACATGAAATTCTCGGTCAACTTATGAGATTTGCTTTTCTGTATTCTACTTTATAGCACTGCTATATGTCACTGAGTACTCACCAATACAATAAGCAGATTTCTTAAGTTTCTATTGTTTTCAATTGTCTATGTTCAATTCACTAGGAAAAAAGCGAGCACCAAAACTATTTCTACTTCTTCTGCAACATCCAAGTTATAGGTTGTGAATAAATACCAGATGCAGCAAGTGGTAGGGAAAGATTTTTCCACTTGGAAAAATCTTCCAAAGAATTTGCCTCCTGAACTACTGGTCTGTGTAATCTAAAGTCACTACACTGAGCTTCAGTTTCCTATCTTATGTAAAAGAAAAAAGGGTGGAAGAAATAATATCTCAGAGACTATTAAATGGTAAGGCTGTGTAATTAAAAGCTGTCTTATTCTTTATTGTTATTACTTTATTATCAGGCTGATAATGAGAACCCAAATGTTAATAAGTCAGAAAAAAATGTTAATCAAACCTGTGAACTTCTAAATTATACCCAAGTGGACAGCCATACTCCCGACCAATTTTTAACAAAGTGACAGCTTCTGATGCTCAATTGTTAAAAGGAATCAGTGATATATCTAGTATGATCTATGTTATAAAGACTGTCAAAACACTTCATACTGAAGGAAAACAAAACAAACCAAAAAGATCAAGCTTAAGCCTGGAAATTACAAAACAATTGAACTAGAAAGTGCTGTGGTAGCGGAGGTCTTTTTGGAAAAGTATCAAAAAAAGATCAAGCTCAAGCCTGGAAATCACAAAACCAATGAATTATAAAGTATTGTTTTAGGGGAGGTTTTTTTGGAAAGGTATTTTAACTTTAATTTCTGTTAACTGAAAGTAATTCCTATTTTATTGTTAAAGATGTAGGAGTGAGAAACTTATTAAGACCATTGCCTTCAAACTCTTCAAAGTTTTCAAAAGGACTATGGGAAAACAGCAAAGACACAACCCAACCTCCCCATCCTGTACCTACATAAACCAAATACACCTCACCTCACCAGTCATCGGGCTGTGATTACAGAGACCATGATCAAGTCTGACCTACATAACCTTTAATGAGTTTAGTAATACCTGAAATCCAATTTGATAAGCATTTATTGAGAGCCAGTGACTTCCCTATCCAAAGAAATGGGACTACAAGTCAAACATCCCGGCCCCAGGAGGCTGTGGATGAGGGTGGCCAAGAAGCACAGGCTTATGTGAACATAGATTTATTACATAATATACAAAATGTACAATAAAGCTTACAAAATGCAAGTGATCTGTATCTAACAGTACACACAAATCCTTATGCTGCGCATGAACTGACATAGGAGTAAAAGATTCACTTAAAGGAATACACACACACACACACACATAGTCTTTGAGAGTTTGATATTTCGGAGGTTTGATTGTTTTAAATTAAAAGAACCTTCTTCCTGAAATTGTTTTTATGAAGTTCTGTGGAGACGTTTTTTTTAGATTTCTTTTTTTTTGAGAGGAAAGTAAAGCTCATTAGGGTGGGGGAAGAGAGAGTCGCTGCCAGTAGAGTGGGCTGGATTAAGGGAGAAAGTGGGAGACGCTGTGAGAACAGACGGCCAGCTCAAGGGAGAGCTGACCTGAAGATTTTTTGTTGTTGATGTGCACCATTTAAAGTCTTTATTGGGCTTCCCTGGTGGTCCAGTGGGTGGGGACGCCGCCTTGCAGTGCAGGGGGCGCCGGTTCAAGCCCTGGCCTGGGAAGATCCCACGTGCCAGCGAAGCGGCTGGACTGATGTGTCCAACTGCCGAGCCGGAGCTCTGGAGCACATGCGCCCAGTGCTGGTGCTCTGCGACGACAGAGGCCACCGCGATGGGAGGCTCACACGGACCAAAGAACAAAAAAGATGGATAAAAGTGGACGGGTGGGGGACCAATAGAGGTGGCCCGCCTGCTCCCCTCCCTCCCCACTCCCACCAAAATAAATAAATAAGTAAATCTTTAAAGTCTTTATTGAATTTGCTACAATATTGCTTCTGTTTTATATTTTGTTTTGTTTTTTAACTGAGAAGCACGTGGGAAACTTAGCCGCCTGACCAGGAATCAAACCCACACCCCCCTGCATTGGAAAGTGAAGTCTTAACCAAGGTACTGCCAGAGGAGCTCTATACGAGTCTTTTTTAAAGGTACTACTGTCACCCAGTTACGAGAACATAGCTCTGAATCTGCGACTGAAGTATGTTTACTCTAAGGGTATGTATGCGATATACTAATGATGAAACTGGTGGAGAAAAGGGTAAACATACAGAGAAAAGAAAAACGAGCACTTCCCTCCCTTTCTTCTTCATGGTTAAGTAAAAATAAAAATTTTAACTGAAACCAAAAGGTGTATTAATATATATACACACTGCAACATAAATGAACCTTGAAAATACTAAGCTAAATGAGAGAAGCCAGTCATAAAGGACCACATACATTTTATAACTGCACTTTTACAAACTGTCCAGAACTTTAAAAAAATCTATAGAGACAGAAAGTAGATAAGTTGTCTACAAATTAGTGCCCAGACCTCGAGGGAAAGTGATATTAATAAGAATGGCTAAGGGGTGCAGAATTTCTTTTTTAGTTGACAGAAATCTTCTAAAACTGATTGAGCTGATGGCTACAGAACTCTGACTTTAAATAGGTGAACTGTATGTTACGTGAATTTCAGAGAAAAAATTCAAAAACATACAAAAGCTAAATAAAGCTAAATGTAGAAAAAGTATTTCAGACTGTGCATACAGAATTGTGGGTCAAACAGGTACTCTTTGGGATTTATAAGAAGCATAAAAGCAGGTTCAAATAAGTCACTAATACTGACAACAATTCACCACCACCATAGTCACACACACGTAAGAATTCATCAATATATACACTTGGCTTAAGAATCAGTATTATCAGTAGTGTATAAATTAGATAAAATAACAGTAATAAATTCCAATTTTTATCTTGAATCAATGCTATATAAAGTTCAATTTAAAAAGAAATAATTATTTGTCAAATGTCATGGCTGTCAGGAAACCGCAACAGAGTCAAATTATTTCAGGGAAACTTTCAATTAAAATCAGTCAATATGTAAAATATCATATCACTTTTGAATATGCTACAGCTGTAGTGTTCTGTAACACTGCAAAAAACAAATACATGAAACAGAAGTCTGGGTAAAAAGATACTTTTAAAAATGATACGATATTTGTTTTTCTCTAACTTACTTCACCTTCACTCTGTATAATAGCTCTAGGTTCATCTACATCATTACAATGGACTCAAATGCATTCTTTTTTTTAATTGGTTTTTTAAATTTATTTATTTTCTTCTGTCTTTATTCTTTGGCCTGTGTGGGCCTCCCATTGCAGTGGCCTCTCTACACAGCATGTGGGATCTTCCCAGGCCAGGGATCAAACTGGTGCCCCTTTCATTGCAAGGCAGATTCTTTACCCACTGGACCACCACGGAAGCCCAAATGCATTCTTCTTTTAATGTCTGAGTAGTATTCCACTGTATATGTGTACCACAGCTTCTTTGTCCATTCATCTGTCAATGGACATCTAGGTTCCTTCCATGTCCTAGCTACTGCAAATTAACATATATATATGGAATCTTTTAGAAAGATGGTACTGATGAACCTATCTGAGGGGCAGCAATGGAGACGCAGACACAGAGAACAGACTTATGGACACGGGGGTGGGGTGGGGAGGAGCTGGCTACAGAACTCTGACTTTAAATAGGTGAACTGTATGTTACGTGAATTTCAGAGAAAAAATTCAAAAACATACAAAAGCTAAATAAAGCTAAATGTAGAAAAAGTATTTCAGACTGTGCATACAGAATTGTGGGTCAAACAGGTACTCTTTGGGATTTATAAGAAGCATAAAAGCAGGTTCAAATAAGTCACTAATACTGACAACAATTCACCACCACCATAGTCACACACATGTAAGAATTCATCAATATATACACTTGGCTTAAGAATCAGTATTATCAGTAGTGTATAAATTAGATAAAATAACAGTAATAAATTCCAATTTTTATCTTGAATCAATACTATATAAAGTTCAATTTAAAAAGAAATAATTATTTGTCAAATGTCATGGCTGTCAGGAAACCGCAACAGAGTCAAATTATTTCAGGGAAACTTTCAATTAAAATCAGTCAATATGTAAAATATCATATCACTTTTGAATATGCTACAGCTGTAGTGTTCTGTAACACTGCAAAAAACAAATACATGAAACAGAAGTCTGGGTAAAAAGATACTTTTAAAAATGATATGATATTTGTTTTTCTCTAACTTACTTCACCTTCACTCTGTATAATAGCTCTAGGTTCATCTACATCATTACAATGGACTCAAATGCATTCTTTTTTTTAATTGGTTTTTTAAATTTATTTATTTTCTTCTGTCTTTATTCTTTGGCCTGTGTGGGCCTCCCATTGCAGTGGCCTCTCTACACAGCATGTGGGATCTTCCCAGGCCAGGGATCAAACTGGTGCCCCTTTCATTGCAAGGCAGATTCTTTACCCACTGGACCACCACGGAAGCCCAAATGCATTCTTCTTTTAATGTCTGAGTAGTATTCCACTGTATATGTGTACCACAGCTTCTTTGTCCATTCATCTGTCAATGGACATCTAGGTTCCTTCCATGTCCTAGCTACTGCAAATTAACATATATATATGGAATCTTTTAGAAAGATGGTACTGATGAACCTATCTGAGGGGCAGCAATGGAGACGCAGACACAGAGAACAGACTTATGGACACGGGGGTGGGGTGGGGAGGGGAGGGAGAGATGAGTGGAGGGTAGCATGGAAGCGTGTACACTACCTATGTATACAGAAGCCTGTGGACACTTGCTGTGTGACTCAGGGAACTCACACTGCGGCTCTGTCACAACCCAGAGGGGTGGGAAAGGTCAGAGGTGGGAGGGAGGTTCAAGAGGGAGGGGACATATGTACACCTATGTCTAATTCATGCTGATGTATAGCAGAAATCAAACTAATATGGTAAAGCAGTTATCCTTCAATTAAAAATAAATTTTAAAAATAAATTAATAGAAATCTATTTCTAATGGTCCAAGAATAAAATGGAATGTTAGAGGCAAACTCCTATGCTATGAAAGATAAACAAATGTGACAAATGTCAGAGGCTTTTAACAGTTACCAGCAGTAAAACAGTTACTCAGATGAAAACAAGGAAGAAATTTCGAGTGCTAGATTGAGAAGAACATAAAATTAAAAGGACTGAATTTTAAATCACTTTAGGTAAAAATTGATATATGTGGACAGAAGAGCCTGGCAGGCTATGGTCTATAGGGTCGTGAAGAGTCAGACAAGACTAAAGTGTAGTACACACACATGCAAATGTAGGCTTACTATCTTCTTTCTAATCATTTCATCCCATAAGTGTTTGCTTGATGTCTACACCATAAACTGGGATATTTATATCCATGTCATATCGTCAATCTCCAAGTGCATGCGTGCTCAGTAGCTAAGTCATGTCCAACTCTTTGGGATCCCATGGACTGTAGCTTGCCAAGCTCCTCCATCCCTGGGATTTTCCAGGCCATAAATATGGACTGGGTTGCCATTTCCTACTCTAGGCAAGCTCTGAGTACAGATTACTAAATAAAATAGACAAGATCTGTGCCTTGAATTTAAAATTCAAGGAAGATGCAGTCCATAAAGAAAATCAAAATTATATATACACACACACACAAATGAATATTAAATGTTATATAACATTATGCAATAATAGAGAAAAGGAAGCAACCTATAAAGATTTGACATCTGAGCCTAAATCTGATACATATTTCCATTCAAATCTAAAAATAATAAACAGGAAATACTAAAAAGAGTATGATAAATTAATAGGTTAATTTATACTTTGCTTCTTCCCTTAGACAGGGTTATGTGCAAGACAATTCACTGGAATAGATCATAGTGTAAATTTTTCTGCTTGGATATGTATTTTAGAGGATATAATATACAATTATTCTATATACATGTAAAGACTAGGGGATACAGGATCGAAGAGATGCTGAGCAAGAAGGCTGGGCTCGCCCTACTATAGTGGGTGAGTCCTGATGAGACAGGAAAGTTGAATTAGCCAAACAGGCCACCAGATGGTAACAGGAACTAGGCCATAAAAATAAGGATGACATCAACCATCTTTGATGGGTATCTTCTAAATAACCCCCTGATGGCTTTTATCATTCAGTTGATAGCTTTGTTCAAGTCTTCTCTATCCTTGTTCCTAGTAGTTAAATTTTCTTTCAGTTACGGGTCACGGTTTTTTTTTTTCTTTTGCTCTTTGGCATACCAAATAATGATAAAATAAATTCTTACGTGATACTGACCATTACAAATGGACAGGGCTTCCCTGGTGGCTTAGTGGTTTAAAAAAGAAAAAATCCAGGGCTTCCCTGGTGGTCCAGTTGGTAGGGGCACCACCTTACAGTGCAAGGGGTGCCAGTTCGATCCCTGGCCTGGGAAGATTCCATGTGCCGCGGAGCGGCTGGACTGATGTGTCCAACTACCGAGTCGAAGCTCTGGAGCGCACGCGCCCAGCCGGTGCTCTGCGATGAGAGAGGCCACACACCAATTGAAAAAACCAATAGAAGTGCCCCCCCCCCAAAAAAAGGAAAAGAAAAAATCTGCCTGCCAATGTAGGAGATACAAGCTCGATCCCTGGGTTAGGAAGATCGCCTGGAGAAGGAACTGGCAACCCACTCCAGTACTCTTGCCTGGGAAATCCCATGGACAGAGGAGCCTGGCAGGCTACAGTCCATGGAGTCGCAAAAGAATCGGACACCACTTAACAACTAAACAAAAATTACAAACAGACACTGCTGAGTGTATTAACTCTATTGTTTTCCTTTAGAAAGTGCAGAATCTTATTTCAGTAGGTGTCATTTGTGGGTCAGTTGATTCTTATAAAGGCTTCTTTCTTTGCTGGGGGTCTAGAACAGCCACTTCAAGGGTAGTCACTTCCTCTGGAGTCTCCACTGAATGCCCTGGGTGATAGCTCAGGCTTCCCCAGGTTAGGGGGCAGGTTGGGGAGGCAGAGAGGCGGGCAGGCCACTTCTATTGGTCTTTCATTTATCTATTTCATCCATCTTTGTTCTTGGGCCCATGTGGGCCTCCCATCGCAGCGGCCTCTGTTGTTGCAGAGCACTGGCTCTGGGCGCATGCACTCCAGAGCTCCGGCTCGGTAATTGGACACATCGGTCCAGCTGCTCCGCGGCACGTGGGATCTTCCCAGGCCAGGGATCGAACCAGCGCCCTTGCACTGCAAGGCGGTGTCCTTACCCACTGGACCACCAGGGACCAGGCTTCCCATTCTGGCTGGTCAGCCTCACCCTATGTGGGCAATGGGATCTGTTCAGGCTGCAGCTCCCTGATTACCTTTCTTCCAAACCTGTGGAGCTTCACCACGTGGCTGTGGGTCCCCACCCAAAAGACACTCAAGGGCACCGTCATTTTCTGCGCAGCAGTCCGTCTCCTTTCGGGAACTCTGTTCTGCATTTTCCAGCTGCTGTCCTCAGGATTCCCCTTCCTGCAACGTGATCTGGAAGCGTCTCCAGACAGCAAGTCGGGACAATTGTTGTGCTCAATTCTCTCTCTCAGGTAATCCCATCTGCACAGTTTGCTGTCCACTGTCTGAGAACACCTGGATTACATATTTTGTCTAGTGTTTTAGTTGTTTAGAGTAGGAAGGCAGTGTTAGTTGCTCAGTTGTCTCTGACTCTTTGTGACCCAGTACACTGTAGTCTGCTAGAATCCTCTGTCCATGGGACTCTCCAGGCAAGAATACTGGAGTGGGTTGGTATTCCCTTCTTCAAGGGATTCTCTTGAACCCAGGGAGGGAATCTGGGTCTCCTGCAGTACAGGCAGATTCTTTACCCTCTAGGTCACCAGAGAAGGCCATAACAGGAAGGTGAGTCCAGTCCTTCCTAACTCAGTCACGGTTGGAAGCAGACATCATTTTATATAATAAAAGACCAATGAGAATTCCAGAAAGCTAATGCGTACAAGTGATGGATAGAAAGGGTCAAAATGACAGGCATGTGCCAGATTGGGGCTGGCAGCTCTTAATAAACTGTATTTCCCTAGGGTCCAAGGAAAAGCTATTCCTCCACATCTGATATTTGGTTCTAAGACACTTTAACTTCAGTGCAGATGTACCACTAAAGGCTAACAAATAGTTAGCTTGTAGTTTCTAAACTAGTTTAGCTGTTAAACGTTAAGAGTAAGAAAGGAAATTTAAAGGATATATTAGAGGAAAAACAAAGACTACTTCTTCATTTTCAATGTGTCTATCACAGTCTTTCCTCCTTTCCTTCTCCTAATGAGTCAGCAGATGCCTCAGCAATAGTTCTCAAACTTTGGGATCAGAATCCACGTAGTTCAAAGTAAATTCATCATCTGACGACTTTTCGCCACCTTCATGAGCATCTCGGTCCAAGCCTCGCCTGGATCAGTACCAGTTTTCTAAGTGGTCTCCTGGCATCTGCCCTTACCAAAGCAGCCACAGTGATCCTTTTAAAAGATAAGTTATTATCAAAAATGCAGAACTGCAATCTAATCATGAGAAAACATCAGAAAGATCCAGACTGAGAAGGTATACAGAATAAGTGACTAGGACTGCAAAGAGACCAAAGCAGTCAATCAGGAAATGAACCCTGGATGTTCACTGGAAAGATTGATGCTGAGCTGAAGCTCCAATACTTTGGCCACCTGATGTGAAGAGCTGACTCACTGGAAAAGACCTTGATGCTGGGAAAGACTGAAGGAGGAGACTGCAGAGGATGAGATGGTTAGATAGTCACTGACTCAATGGACCTGAATTTGAGCAAACTCTGAGAGACAGTAGAGGACAGAGGAGCCTGTTGTGCTACAGCACATGGGGTTGCAAATAGTCAGACATGACTTAGAGACCAAACAAAAACTCGTGAAGTCTCCAAGTTCGTGAAACACAAGAAAAGACTGAAGAACTTGTCACAGATAGGAAGAAATTAAGGAAACAGAACAACTGAATGCAATGTGATAGTCTGGCTTATACACTGGAATGGCCAAATGACCTTAGGAAAACATGGAATGTGAATCATGTTTACAGTTTCACTCACAGCATTATGTTAAGGTTAATTTCCTGGTCTTGATCATTTGAATGTTGGGGCTGGCAGCTCTTAATAAACTGTATTTCCCTATTTCCTCCACATCGGATATTTGGTTCTAAGACACTTTAACTTCAGTGCAGATGTACCACTAAAGGCTAACAAATAGTTAGCTTGTAGTTTCTAAACTAGTTTAGCTGTTAAACGTTAAGAGTAAGAAAGGAAATTTAAAGGATATATTAGAGGAAAAACAAAGACTACTTCTTCATTTTCAATGTGTCTATCACAGTCTTTCCTCCTTTCCTTCTCCTAATGAGTCAGCAGATGCCTCAGCAATAGTTCTCAAACTTTGGGATCAGAATCCACGTAGTTCAAAGTAAATTCATCATCTGACGACTTTTCGCCACCTTCATGAGCATCTCGGTCCAAGCCTCGCCTGGATCAGTACCAGTTTTCTAAGTGGTCTCCTGGCATCTGCCCTTACCAAAGCAGCCACAGTGATCCTTTTAAAAGATAAGTTATTATCAAAAATGCAGAACTGCAATCTAATCATGAGAAAACATCAGAAAGATCCAGACTGAGAAGGTATACAGAATAAGTGACTAGGACTGCAAAGAGACCAAAGCAGTCAATCAGGAAATGAACCCTGGATGTTCACTGGAAAGATTGATGCTGAGGCTGAAGCTCCAATACTTTGGCCACCTGATGTGAAGAGCTGACTCACTGGAAAAGACCTTGATGCTGGGAAAGACTGAAGGAGGAGACTGCAGAGGATGAGATGGTTAGATAGTCACTGACTCAATGGACCTGAATTTGAGCAAACTCTGAGAGACAGTAGAGGACAGAGGAGCCTGTTGTGCTACAGCACATGGGGTTGCAAATAGTCAGACATGACTTAGAGACCAAACAAAAACTCGTGAAGTCTCCAAGTTCGTGAAACACAAGAAAAGACTGAAGAACTTGTCACAGATAGGAAGAAATTAAGGAAACAGAACAACTGAATGCAATGTGATAGTCTGGCTTATACACTGGAATGGCCAAATGACCTTAGGAAAACATGGAATGTGAATCATGTTTACAGTTTCACTCACAGCATTATGTTAAGGTTAATTTCCTGGTCTTGATCATTTGAATGTGGCTGCACAAGTTGTTAACATTAGAGCCAGCAGAGCCAAGGGGATATTCTGCATCATTTTCCCAGAGTTTCTGCAATTTTAAAATTATTTCCAAATGAACTATTTTAAAGTGACTCATTGGAAAAGACCCTGATGCTAGGAAAGACTGATGGCAAGAGCAGAAAGGGGTAACAGAGGATGGGATGGTTGGATGACATCACTGACTCGATAGACATGAGTTTGAGCAAACTTAGGGAGATGATGAAGGACGGGGAAGCCTGCCATGCTGCAGTCCATGGGGTCGCAAAGAGTCAGACACGACTGAGCGACTGAACAACAACAACAAAAGTGCCTTCAAATTAAAAAAAGCCAGTCAAGCATATTCTTTACTTGAAGTTCTCAAATGACTTTTCCAGATCAGTGGTTTGCAAAACAGGCCCACTCCCTGTTTTCTTACAATAAAATTTTAGTGGACCGCAACTCCACCTTTTCATTTACATACTCTTTCTAGCTTTTGGGGGGCTATAACAGCAGAGATACTTTGGGGTGGAAAAAAGTTCCAAGGCACTCAGGTCACTAAGCCCTGGTTGAAAGTACACTGAAGGGTCTAAACGGAAAAAACTAAGCCTCTCATACAGAGTTCACCCAGGAACACATACTCACATGACACACAGTCATCAATGAGACAGATATAAAACTGCAAATTCTACTTTCAGGAAGACCAAAATTAAAAACCAAAATTCTCAGACACAAAAGGAACTCAGTCTGGTTTCAATAACCTGAGGCAACATGTAGAATTGTGAAGACTAGCTATATTTGCAGGAAACATTCATACTCTATGGCAGTTACAAAGGCATGGTCTTCTATCAAAAAACAAAACAAGGGTTTCCCTGGTGGTTCAGTGGGTAGAGAGTCTGCCTTGCAGTGTAAGGGGCACCAATTCGATCCCTGGCCCAGGAAGATCCCATGTGCCTTGGAGTGGCTGGACCACTGTGCCCAATTACGAGCCAGTGCTATGGTGTGCATGCACCCAGAGCTGGTGCTCTGTCACAAGAGAGACCACTGCAATGGGAGACCCACATAGGCGGAAGAGTAAAGATGAATGAAAATAAATAAATAAATAACCAGTAAAAGAGGCCAAAATTAAAACAAAACAAAACATCAATCAGTCTGGAACACTGCTCCGTCCCTCTGCCTCCTATAATTGAGTAGTCTAGAGAAAAAAGCCATTTCCTTCCACAGTGATTCACAAAAAAGGAACCAACACAGCAACTACGGAAAAGCATTTAAGGAGGGCGTCAACAAACCCTGTGAACAGAAACAACTATGTTAAGAGCCACAAAACAGATGAAAAATAATGACCCAATACTTCCTCATTATTTAAAAAGAAAACACCCTCAACTGAAGCAGCTGCTTCTGTGAAGCAATTTCAGAGAGTAGAAATGATTGTAATGATCCTAAAATATACATGGAAATGCAAAAGACCTAAAATATCTAAAACAATCCTGAAAAGAACAGAATTAGAGGACTTAATCTTACCTGACTTCAATACTTCAAAACTATAGTCGTTAAAAGACTGAGGAATTTGTATAAGGATCAACCCACAGATCCATGGAACAAAACTGAAAAAAGACCTACATTATACAGTCACTGGATTTTCAACAAATGCACCAAAGCAATCCTGTGGGGAAAGGGAAGTGTTTCAGTAACAGGTAGAAGAGTAAATGAAACCCATATAACAGTGAACTTTAATGTGACCAAAATAAAGAAAACTGCAAATTCTACTTTCAGGAAGACCAAAATTAAAAACCAAAATTCTCAGACACAAAAGGAACTCAGTCTGGTTTCAATAACCTGAGGCAACATGTAGAATTGTGAAGACTAGCTATATTTGCAGGAAACATTCATACTCTATGGCAGTTACAAAGGCATGGTCTTCTATCAAAAAACAAAACAAGGGTTTCCCTGGTGGTTCAGTGGGTAGAGAGTCTGCCTTGCAGTGTAAGGGGCACCAATTCGATCCCTGGCCCAGGAAGATCCCATGTGCCTTGGAGTGGCTGGACCACTGTGCCCAATTACGAGCCAGTGCTATGGTGTGCATGCACCCAGAGCTGGTGCTCTGTCACAAGAGAGACCACTGCAATGGGAGACCCACATAGGCGGAAGAGTAAAGATGAATGAAAATAAATAAATAAATAACCAGTAAAAGAGGCCAAAATTAAAACAAAACAAAACATCAATCAGTCTGGAACACTGCTCCGTCCCTCTGCCTCCTATAATTGAGTAGTCTAGAGAAAAAAGCCATTTCCTTCCACAGTGATTCACAAAAAAGGAACCAACACAGCAACTATGGAAAAGCATTTAAGGAGGGCGTCAACAAACCCTGTGAACAGAAACAACTATGTTAAGAGCCACAAAACAGATGAAAAATAATGACCCAATACTTCCTCATTATTTAAAAAGAAAACACCCTCAACTGAAGCAGCTGCTTCTGTGAAGCAATTTCAGAGAGTAGAAATGATTGTAATGATCCTAAAATATACATGGAAATGCAAAAGACCTAAAATATCTAAAACAATCCTGAAAAGAACAGAATTAGAGGACTTAATCTTACCTGACTTCAATACTTCAAAACTATAGTCGTTAAAAGACTGAGGAATTTGTATAAGGATCAACCCACAGATCCATGGAACAAAACTGAAAAAAGACCTACATTATACAGTCACTGGATTTTCAACAAATGCACCAAAGCAATCCTGTGGGGAAAGGGAAGTGTTTCAGTAACAGGTAGAAGAGTAAATGAAACCCATATAACAGTGAACTTTAATGTGACCAAAATATTAATGCTAGATGGACTATATACCACGCACAAGTTAAAACATGAAGTTTTCAGGGAAGAAAACCTTTACAATTTGGGGGTAAGCAAAGCTTTCTCAGGTCTTGAGAGCCACAGTCATAAAAGAAAATACTGGTAAAATAAACTTCATCAAAATTAAAAACTTCTGCTAAGACAAGGCAAAAACATGAAAAGACATCCAGAGATTGAGAGAAATATTCACAAAATCACACAGGTGACAAAGGAATGGTATCCAGTATATACAAAGAACTCTGAAAAACTCAACACCATCACCCAATTTTTTTAAATGAGCAAAGTCTGATTAATGATGGATAAATAGAGATGTGATAAATGAAAATAGTAAACATCAGCAAATCTAAATAGGCATTTACTGTAAAATTCTTTCAATTTTGTTGTATGTCTTCAAATTTTCATAAGAAAACATACCATTCAAAAGTTCTTCCTTGAAATTCCAGAATGATTCTATATACCTAAAGAACATATCCTGTGCCAAGGGAAACTGATCCACACAGCATGGTTAAAATCAAGACATATAGCAAAACTGTGCTAAGTCATTTCAGTCATGTCTGACTCTTTGCTATCCTACAAGACCATAGCCAGCCAGGTTCCTCTGTCCATGGGATTTTCTAGGGGAGAATACCATAGTGGCTGCCATTCCCTTCTCCAGGGGACCTTCTTACTCAGGGATCAAACCCACATCTCCTATGTTTCCTGCATTGGCGGATGGGTTCTTTATCACTACTGCCAACAAAGAGAAAGAGAACCTTTTGTGAAGCAATTTCAAGAAAAAACAAAATACATGGAAATGCAAAAGACCTAAAATATCTAAAACAATCCTGAAAAGAACAGAATTAGAGGACTTAATCTTACCTGACTTCAATACTTCAAAACTATAGTCGTTAAAAGACTGAGGAATTTGTATAAGGATCAACCCACAGATCCATGGAACAAAACTGAAAAAAGACCTACATTATACAGTCACTGGATTTTCAACAAATGCACCAAAGCAATCCTGTGGGGAAAGGGAAGTGTTTCAGTAACAGGTAGAAGAGTAAATGAAACCCATATAACAGTGAACTTTAATGTGACCAAAATATTAATGCTAGATGGACTATATACCACGCACAAGTTAAAACATGAAGTTTTCAGGGAAGAAAACCTTTACAATTTGGGGGTAAGCAAAGCTTTCTCAGGTCTTCGAGAGCCACAGTCATAAAAGAAAATACTGGTAAAATAAACTTCATCAAAATTAAAAACTTCTGCTAAGACAAGGCAAAAACATGAAAAGACATCCAGAGATTGAGAGAAATATTCACAAAATCACACAGGTGACAAAGGAATGGTATCCAGTATATACAAAGAACTCTGAAAAACTCAACACCATCACCCAATTTTTTTAAATGAGCAAAGTCTGATTAATGATGGATAAATAGAGATGTGATAAATGAAAATAGTAAACATCAGCAAATCTAAATAGGCATTTACTGTAAAATTCTTTCAATTTTGTTGTATGTCTTCAAATTTTCATAAGAAAACATACCATTCAAAAGTTCTTCCTTGAAATTCCAGAATGATTCTATATACCTAAAGAACATATCCTGTGCCAAGGGAAACTGATCCACACAGCATGGTTAAAATCAAGACATATAGCAAAACTGTGCTAAGTCACTTCAGTCATGTCTGACTCTTTGCTATCCTACAAGACCATAGCCAGCCAGGTTCCTCTGTCCATGGGATTTTCTAGGGGAGAATACCATAGTGGCTGCCATTCCCTTCTCCAGGGGACCTTCTTACTCAGGGATCAAACCCACATCTCCTATGTTTCCTGCATTGGCGGATGGGTTCTTTATCACTACTGCCAACAAAGAGAAAGAGAACCTTTTGGGCAATCAGGTACAATGCAAATTTCTTATAGTAAAAAATAAAAAAGATGGAACTGGCTAGTTTCAGCAATAGCACTACATTACTCCCATGTCCTCTCAAGGGAAAAGAAAAGAAAAGGAAAAGAGAGAAATTCCTCACATGAACTTTTCTTGAGGAAAATGAGCTTTAATCAATAGATTTAAGCAAGTTAAGCAAGTAAGTAGATGGGCTTTCCAGGTGGCACTAGTGGCAAAGAACCCAGCTGCCAGTGTAAGAGATATGGGTTTGATCACCAGATTGGGAATATTCCTAGAGAAGGAAATGGCAACCCATTCTAGTATTCTTACCTGGAAAATCCCATGGACAGGGGAGCCTGGAGGGCTACAGCCGTGGGGTTGCAAAGAGTAGGGCCAACCAAGCATACATACCAAGGAAGGAGATACACTATGAATCATGAGAACAGTTTCTCATAGTTAGAGAAAAACATAAAATTAAGGAATGAGGGAGGCTAGAATCAACCATGTGGTATTGCGCTAGACCTACAAAGAGATGCACATAGGATGTACATAGATATATGTATGTGTGCAAGCCTGTGAATATATGAATACACACATTTTCTAGCTTTGCTCACCATAAAGGCCAGAACAGTCATCACTCAGGAATGAGTAGCACATCTAGACCCTCTTCAATTACCATTCTCCAAAAAAACAAAACAAAAACAAAAAAAAACAAAGTAGGAACCATTTTCTTAGGGATGTATTGGCTTGGCCAAAAAGTTTGTTCAGAGTTTTCCATTCATTATGGCCATATAAGATACTAACATCTGGAGAGACTGGCTAATGGACATCTAGGAACTCTGCACAACGTTTGCAATTTTCTAACAATTATTTCAAAACAGTTGTTAAAAATGAAATGTGAAACATTTTCAAAAAACAAATAATCAATCCAGAAAACCAAAAGCCCCTGCTGACAAGAAAGTTTAAAAACACTCTTGGTCATTTCCTCAATCAAAGAGGAAACACAAACCAAAATCAGAAATGGGGCAACGCAGGGTAGAAAATTAAGAGATACAAGGAATATGGCCATTTATAATAACTTTAATGGACTACAATCTATAACAATATCGAATCACTGTGTTGTACACCTGAAACTGTAATATCATAATTATGCATCAATTTAAAATATCATGGACTAATAAGAATTTAAACATTTCACATTAGAGCTTATGGGGTGTAACTAACACAGTACTCAGAAGAAAATTTACATTAGCTTCTATATTAGCAAAAGTAAATAACAGCAAATAAGTTAATTTAGTATCTGGGTCAAGATGTTTGGAAAGTACCAAATGGAACCAACAAAAGCAGAGAAAATGAATAGTGTCAAAAGCAGACATTAATAAATCAGGAAACAAAAAAAGGAGATAATAAATCTAAAAGATGGTTTGAACAGTTAGTTTGAAAGTGTTAGTCGCTCAGTGGTAACTGATTCTTTCGATCCTAAGGACTGTAGCCCACCAGGCTCCTCTCTGTTCATGGGATTCTAAAGAGTAGGGCCAACCAAGCATACATACCAAGGAAGGAGATACACTATGAATCATGAGAACAGTTTCTCATAGTTAGAGAAAAACATAAAATTAAGGAATGAGGGAGGCTAGAATCAACCATGTGGTATTGCGCTAGACCTACAAAGAGATGCACATAGGATGTACATAGATATATGTATGTGTGCAAGCCTGTGAATATATGAATACACACATTTTCTAGCTTTGCTCACCATAAAGGCCAGAACAGTCATCACTCAGGAATGAGTAGCACATCTAGACCCTCTTCAATTACCATTCTCCAAAAAAACAAAACAAAAACAAAAAAAAACAAAGTAGGAACCATTTTCTTAGGGATGTATTGGCTTGGCCAAAAAGTTTGTTCAGAGTTTTCCATTCATTATGGCCATATAAGATACTAACATCTGGAGAGACTGGCTAATGGACATCTAGGAACTCTGCACAACGTTTGCAATTTTCTAACAATTATTTCAAAACAGTTGTTAAAAATGAAATGTGAAACATTTTCAAAAAACAAATAATCAATCCAGAAAACCAAAAGCCCCTGCTGACAAGAAAGTTTAAAAACACTCTTGGTCATTTCCTCAATCAAAGAGGAAACACAAACCAAAATCAGAAATGGGGCAGTGCAGGGTAGAAAATTAAGAGATACAAGGAATATGGCCATTTATAATAACTTTAATGGACTACAATCTATAACAATATCGAATCACTGTGTTGTACACCTGAAACTGTAATATCATAATTATGCATCAATTTAAAATATCATGGACTAATAAGAATTTAAACATTTCACATTAGAGCTTATGGGGTGTAACTAACACAGTACTCAGAAGAAAATTTACATTAGCTTCTATATTAGCAAAAGTAAATAACAGCAAATAAGTTAATTTAGTATCTGGGTCAAGATGTTTGGAAAGTACCAAATGGAACCAACAAAAGCAGAGAAAATGAATAGTGTCAAAAGCAGACATTAATAAATCAGGAAACAAAAAAAGGAGATAATAAATCTAAAAGATGGTTTGAACAGTTAGTTTGAAAGTGTTAGTCGCTCAGTGGTAACTGATTCTTTCGATCCTAAGGACTGTAGCCCACCAGGCTCCTCTCTGTTCATGGGATTCTCCAGGCAAGAATATTGGACTGGGTTGCCATTTCCTCCTCCAGGGGATCTTCCAATCCTGGTTCCCAGAGATGGAACCAGGGTCTCCCGCATTGCAGGCAGATTCTTTACCATCTAAGCCACCAAAGATGGTTTGGAGGATATTAAATAAAAACAGATCAACTACTAACCAATCAAAAAGGGGAAAGGTACACACATAAACAAACACATAGCCAAAGAAATCAGGGAGAAATAACCACAAAAAGAACAAAAGTTGGGCTTCCCTAGTGGTCCAGTGGGTAGAGAGTCTGCCTTGCAGTGCAGGGGGCACCAGTTCGATCCCTGGCACAGAAGGATCCCACATGCCACACAGTGGCTGGGAGGGTGTGTCCAATTGTGAGCCCACGTTCTGTAGCACATGTGCCCGCTGGGAGGGTGTGCCCAATTGCGATCCCACTCTCTGCAGCACATGTGCCCAGAGCCAGTGCTCTGCAACCAGAGAGGCCACTGCAATGGGAGGCCCACACAGGCCAAAGAATAAAGATGGATGAAAATAAATAAATAAAAAACCAGTAAAAGAGGCCAAAAAAATAAAAAGTGCAGTCATACTGTTTAAAAAAAAAAAAAAAGAAAGAACAAAAGTTACTCTGCTTCACTCTATATAAAGCAAATTTTAAAACTTCTATGGGGCTTCCCTGGTGGTCCAGTGGGTAATGACACCGCCTTGCAGTGCAAGGGGCGCCAGTTCGATTCCTGGCCTGGGAAGATCTCACGTGCCGCGGAGCGGCTGGACCGATGTGTCCAATTACCCAGCCGGAGCTCTAGAGCGCATGCGTCCAGAGCCGGTGCTCCGCGACAACAGATGCCACCACGATGGGAGGCCCACACGAGCCAGAGAACAAACATGGATGAAACTAGACAAACGAAAGACCAGTGGAAGTGGCCCTCCCAATCCCCTCCCTCCCCAACCCCGCCAAAATAAATAAATAAATAAATGTTTAAAAAAAAAAAAAAAAACACTTCTATGAAATGAACCACTTTCTAAGAAGGAAATTTATCAAAATTGACAAGAACCTACATAATTCTTAATGTTCCAAAATGAAAAGTTAGTATTATACCATCAGTGTAGAAATGGGGAGGAAAATAATCCATGCAGAAATACACTCATGAAACGACTCTGAATGTGCAACTGGAATAGGTGCAGGGCACCTAGAGATTGCCACAGTGAGTGAAGTAAGTCAGAGCAGGACATGTATTACATGACTTCCCTTACATGTGAAATCTAAAAAGAAATGACACAAATTTAATTTACAAAACACAAACTTAATTCACAAAACAGAGATCGACTCACATAGAAGGAACTTTCTGGAGCCAGTGGGGAAGGATGGAGGGAAGGGGTGGTTAGGGATGGACATGTACCCACTGCTCTATTTAAAACAGATCACCAACAAGGACCTGCTATACAGAACAGGGAGCTCTGTTCAATGTTACATGGCAGCCCGTGTGAGAGGAGAGCTTCAGGGAGAATGGATACACGTTTATGAATGGTTGAGTCGCTTTGCTGTCCACCTGAAACTATCACAACATTGTTAATTGGCTTTTCCCCAATATAAAAGTTAAAACAAAAAACAGGCAAGCGGGACAGCCTTGGAGGAGAGATTTTTTGAAGAAAATAACACATACATGTATAATTTTTAAACCATGTGATCTTATCACCTAATCAAAAAATTAACTATGTAGAAAATAATTTTCCCTTGTAAATAAAGTATATAACAAAAAAATAAAAAATGAAAATCCCATAGCAATTGCATCAATTCTCTCTGGCTACTATTCAATTTCTGTTTTCATTTACAAATTCACCTGTTCAGCAAATCCTGCCCATAGGGCCGCTAACTGTTAACCCGATTTAAATCAAAGAATTTAAACAAAACATACTAAAGGTTTCTGGGACTCTGACTGTAAAACAAACTAGGATGTGTACAACAGCAAAACCAGAAACCGAATAAAAAGCCAAACTGCTCTCATGCCAAACACTAAACACTCCAAAAAGCCAGAAATTCTCTAAACTCAGCTTTTCAGACACTACTTTCAGGTGTTCTCCCAACATGATGAATTTGTTATTTCATTGTAGAATCTCAACTAGAATTTTATTGTTTAGGAACTTAAAAATTAAATATGGCTTTCAGACTATTGCTAGGCAAGTTGTAGAAATAACGTGAATAAACAGTGATATAAGAGAGATACTAGCTCAAGTTCTTTCTAAATGCCCAGCAATCTCTGTGGTTACCATCGAGATAATCTGGACATTATGGCTTAGGCAATGTGCTGGCTGAAACCCACCTCAAACACTTAGCTTCGTCTCTCTCTTTCACTGGGACTGGGATCATGTTTCACCACCTACCCCTACGCATCCATGTTGACTGTTCAGGTGCCGGTACTATAGCGAGTCAAATATTTTTTAAGATACTGCCTGTATCAGTCACAAACTTAGTTGCAATCAACAGAAACTGACTCAAGTAGAAGAGTTAGAAAATACGAAAAACAACTGGATAGGACTCATAGAGCCTCCAGTAAGGTTGAGGAACCATGCAAGGAAGGTGGCAGAAATAAGGCTGGACCACTGGCAAGAATCACAGAACAGTCCCAATACCACAGCTTGGAAAGCTCTTGCCATGAATTCTCCAGGCTCTAGATTCGGCCCCTCTGATCTGTAGAGACCTCCCCACCACCACCGTCTTATCACCAGAACAGACCGCCTACAATCTCTGCTTCTTCAGAAAAATACCTCTGCCAAATATTTTTGTTGTTGTTACTGGCATACAGAAATATAAATGGGCCCTGTATACAGCCATCTTATGAAATTTCCCTGGCTACTATTCAATTTCTGTTTTCATTTACAAATTCACCTGTTCAGCAAATCCTGCCCATAGGGCCGCTAACTGTTAACCCGATTTAAATCAAAGAATTTAAACAAAACATACTAAAGGTTTCTGGGACTCTGACTGTAAAACAAACTAGGATGTGTACAACAGCAAAACCAGAAACCGAATAAAAACAAACTGCTCTCATGCCAAACTCTAAACACTCCAAAAAGCCAGAAATTCTCTAAACTCAGCTTTTCAGACACTACTTTCAGGTGTTCTCCCAACATGATGAATTTGTTATTTCATTGTAGAATCTCAACTAGAATTTTATTGTTTAGGAACTTAAAAATTAAATATGGCTTTCAGACTATTGCTAGGCAAGTTGTAGAAATAACGTGAATAAACAGTGATATAAGAGAGATACTAGCTCAAGTTCTTTCTAAATGCCCAGCAATCTCTGTGGTTACCATCGAGATAATCTGGACATTATGGCTTAGGCAATGTGCTGGCTGAAACCCACCTCAAACACTTAGCTTCGTCTCTCTCTTTCACTGGGACTGGGATCATGTTTCACCACCTACCCCTACGCATCCATGTTGACTGTTCAGGTGCCGGTACTATAGCGAGTCAAATATTTTTTAAGATACTGCCTGTATCAGTCACAAACTTAGTTGCAATCAACAGAAACTGACTCAAGTAGAAGAGTTAGAAAAATACGAAAGACAACTGGATAGGACTCATAGAGCCTCCAGTAAGGTTGAGGAACCATGCAAGGAAGGTGGCAGAAATAAGGCTGGACCACTGGCAAGAATCACAGAACAGTCCCAATACCACAGCTTGGAAAGCTCTTGCCATGAATTCTCCAGGCTCTAGATTCGGCCCCTCTGATCTGTAGAGACCTCCCCACCACCACCGTCTTATCACCAGAACAGACCGCCTACAATCTCTGCTTCTTCAGAAAAATACCTCTGCCAAATATTTTTTTGTTGTTGTTACTGGCATACAGAAATATAAATGGGCCCTGTATACAGCCATCTTATGAAATTTCCCTCTTATTTCAGCCATTTGTCTTCTGTGGAGGGGTCTTCTGTGTCATCTGAAAATAATGAAGCTCCACAAAAAATCCAGGAAAGGGTTTCCCTGGTGGTCCAGTGGGTAGAGTCCGCCTTGCAGTGCAAGGGGTACCAGTTTGATCCCTGGCCCAGGAAGATCCCATGTTTCAGGGAGTGGCTGGACCAGTGTGTCCAATTATGAGCCAGTGCTCTGGAGTGGATGCACCCAGAGCCGGTGCTCTGCAACAAGAGGGGCCATGGTGATGGGAGGACCACACAGGCCAAAGAATAACGATCGAAGAAAAATAAATGATGACTTAGAGGTAAAAAAAAGTCCAGGAAAGGAATATCCACATGGCTGACCTCAGACCACATGACTGAATGGGTGAATCAAATATCTGGCCTTCTTTAGTTTCCAGAGTGGAAGGAAGATACTTCCTCTCAACAAGATTCATAAAAGAGGGAATTCTCCAAAGAATGGGACAGGAAGAAAAAAAAGTTTTGCTAAAATTCAGAGTATACTGTAGGAAAATATTCTATCAGAAATGATTATGACAGAAAAAATACTGTAGAAATAACTGTAAAATAATAAGAAATATTACAAATTAATAATAAAATATATACATAAAAATGAGGCATACAATCAGGGGCTTCCCAGGTGGCTCAGTGGGTAAAGAATCCACCTACAGTGCAGAAGACGCAGGCAGAAGCAGGTTTGATCCCTGGGTCGGAAGGCATGGCAAGCCATTCTAGTATTCTTGCCTGGAGAATCCCTTGGAAACAGGAGCCTGGTGGGCTGCAGGCCACAGGGTCACAAAGAGATGGACACGACTGAAGTGATTGTCCACATAAACAAGGATCATTAGGATACAAAAATAATAATTGTATATTAAGTAAAAGTAAATGCAAGAACGATGCAATCTTAAAATAGGAATACCACTCTTAGATAATATCACAGATCCTTCAGAGCAAGTGGAATTCATTCCTGTCTACTCCTCCTACAATTTCAGAATGTAGTCAGTGAACTCTTATTAATGCACCAACAACCAAATATTCAAAACCCTGAATGTTCTATAAATGTCTCATCATGTTAAATCAATGGACCCTTACGGAAACCTCAACAGAGATGAACAAAGAAATAGAAACACAGCAAATAATTACTTTTCTGTCTCTCCTTTCTTTCCCAGGGGGCATCTTGAGGTTCCCCATTTCAAGGAAAAGAGAACACAAAGAATAGAAAGTCAAACAAGGACACAGAGACTATGACCTCATTCACGGTCTATTCTTGTCTAGTTTTTTTCATTCCTTGTTTTCTCCTCACATGTTAAAGTGGACCCGTGGTAATTCGTACTTTTTATAAAAGCTGCAAATGTTTGCAAAAGACAAATTTACTTTGGCCAGTTTACTCTAGGTAAATTTCAAATGGGAGAGTGGGGGAGTTTTCCATAAAATATGGGAGCTAAAGGAGGAATAAGGAAGAGAAAGGAAGAGCGACTTCTGGGTGAGGACTGACAGGAGGAGAATCGAGCACACAAGGTCTATGGAATGAGCTGAGAGCCCAAGGATGAGTGTACAGACCTAGTAACACTGCTGTGTAAACAGCCTTTAATAAACAGACCTGAAGAGAGGCAGTGTGGGGAAGCCAGATTAGTTCTGGACAGATTAAGAGCTGCCCACAGAATATTTCAACTATTATCAAATAGGCAACTGGAAACAGCAATGCAGGAAGAGGCTAGAGGTCTAGATCAGGAACCATCCCACATGAAGATCCCAGTCAGTCACAGAACACGCATTCGGGACTCGTGTTAAACGAATCTCAGGCTACCAGACACTTAAGTACAAACTCCTAATCAACGTAGAATCAAAATGTCCTGGGGGGGTTTCCGGGAAGGCATGGCAAGCCATTCTAGTATTCTTGCCTGGAGAATCCCTTGGAAACAGGAGCCTGGTGGGCTGCAGGCCACAGGGTCACAAAGAGATGGACACGACTGAAGTGATTGTCCACATAAACAAGGATCATTAGGATACAAAATAATAATTGTATATTAAGTAAAAGTAAATGCAAGAACGATGCAATCTTAAAATAGGAATACCACTCTTAGATAATATCACAGATCCTTCAGAGCAAGTGGAATTCATTCCTGTCTACTCCTCCTACAATTTCAGAATGTAGTCAGTGAACTCTTATTAATGCACCAACAACCAAATATTCAAAACCCTGAATGTTCTATAAATGTCTCATCATGTTAAATCAATGGACCCTTACGGAAACCTCAACAGAGATGAACAAAGAAATGGAAACACAGCAAATAATTACTTTTCTGTCTCTCCTTTCTTTCCCAGGGGGCATCTTGAGGTTCCCCATTTCAAGGAAAAGAGAACACAAAGAATAGAAAGTCAAACAAGGACACAGAGACTATGACCTCATTCACGGTCTATTCTTGTCTAGTTTTTTTCATTCCTTGTTTTCTCCTCACATGTTAAAGTGGACCCGTGGTAATTCGTACTTTTTATAAAAGCTGCAAATGTTTGCAAAAGACAAATTTACTTTGGCCAGTTTACTCTAGGTAAATTTCAAATGGGAGAGTGGGGGAGTTTTCCATAAAATATGGGAGCTAAAGGAGGAATAAGGAAGAGAAAGGAAGAGCGACTTCTGGGTGAGGACTGACAGGAGGAGAATCGAGCACACAAGGTCTATGGAATGAGCTGAGAGCCCAAGGATGAGTGTACAGACCTAGTAACACTGCTGTGTAAACAGCCTTTAATAAACAGACCTGAAGAGAGGCAGTGTGGGGAAGCCAGATTAGTTCTGGACAGATTAAGAGCTGCCCACAGAATATTTCAACTATTATCAAATAGGCAACTGGAAACAGCAATGCAGGAAGAGGCTAGAGGTCTAGATCAGGAACCATCCCACATGAAGATCCCAGTCAGTCACAGAACACGCATTCGGGACTCGTGTTAAACGAATCTCAGGCTACCAGACACTTAAGTACAAACTCCTAATCAACGTAGAATCAAATGTGATGATTAATAATTTAACACTGAGACTTCCCTACTGGTCCAGTGGTTTAGACCAATGCAGGGGATGTGGGTCTGATCCCTGGTTGAGGAGTTAAGATCCCACATGCCTCATGGACAAAAAATCAAACCATAAAACTGGAGCAATATTATAACAAATTCAACATTATAACAATATTATAAACACTTAAATGGCCCACATCAAAAAAAATTTTTTAAACTAATAATAATTTTAGATTGTCTAAATACAATTCAATCAATTCTATAAGTTCATTTTCTGTTCAGAGTAGATTTTCTTTCAAATACAGAAATGCTACACAGACACATGTACAAATACTACCCTTCAGAAGATGCGTCCTCTGAGATCAGGACATTGGGTCACCTTTTTCAGTTTACAGCATCTCTCCCAAGTGTGGGCTCACTGTACCTCCTTGCAACAGTGTTGAGCTCAAAAGACTCAATGGTATTATTTCCCTTTTAGAGGTGAAGAAATTGAGACTGAAACAATCTACTCCAGTGGCAGAATCCAGACCCTGAACAGAGGTCATGTGACTCCAAATCCAGTGTTATTACATCTTAGTGATCAGAGAAAAAGCTATAGAAAGAAGGTCTTGAATCTTCATATAGTTCAAAAGCTGCAACAAACCTAGACAGCGTATCAAAAAGCAGAGATATCACTTTGTTGACGAAGGTCCACACAGTCAAAGCTACGGTTTTTCCAGTAGTTGTATATGTATGTGAGAGCTGGACTGTAAAGAAGGCTGAGTGCTGAAGAACTCTTGCTTTCAAACTGCGGTTTGGAGAAGACTCTTGAGAGTCCCTTGGACTGCAAAGAGATCAAACCAGTCAATCCTAAAGGAAACCAACCCTGAATATTCAACGGAAAGACTGATGCTGAAGCAGAAGTTCCAGTACTTTGGCCTCTTGACAGGAAGAGTCAACTCACTGGAAAAGACCCTGATGATGGGAAAGACTGAGAGCAGGAGGAGAAGGGAGCAACAGAGGATGAGATGGTTGGATGGCACCACCAACTCAACGGACATGAGTTTGAGCAAACTCCCGGAGACAGTGAAGGACAAGGAAGCCTGGCATGCTGCAAAGGGTCAGACACAACTGAGCGACTGGATAACAACAATAGTTCATCTCTGTCTATAAGCTGAGTACTATTTTTCAAGTGAACAAGTATAGTTTTTAATTCTGTATTTTTAAAATTTTAAGGCTTTTTTTCCGACAAAAATCAATACATGCTTATTGCAAAAAAATTCTAATTTTAGGTCTTCTCTGGTGGTACAATGTGTAAGAATCCACCTGCTAATTCAGGGCACAAAGATTTGATCCATGGTCCAGGAAAACCCCACATGCCACAGAGCAACTAAGCCCATGCCCCACAACTACTGAGGCCACAGTCCAGAGACCATGTTGCTCAACAAGAGAAGCTACTGAAATGAGAAGCCCATACACCCCGACTAGAGAGTAGCCTCCACTTGCCTCAACTAGAGAGTGCTCACACACAGCAATGAAGGCCTACAGCCAAAATAAATAAATTTTTAGGTTTAATTTTGCAAAAGTACATGGAATAGAATGTGGTATCTTCCCATAATCCCAACTCAAGTTATGTGCTACTAACAGTTCCAAGAAAAAACAGAAAGGGTCATGTGACTCCAAATCCAGTGTTATTACATCTTAGTGATCAGAGAAAAGCTATAGAAAGAAGGTCTTGAATCTTCATATAGTTCAAAAGCTGCAACAAACCTAGACAGCGTATCAAAAAGCAGAGATATCACTTTGTTGACGAAGGTCCACACAGTCAAAGCTACGGTTTTTCCAGTAGTTGTATATGTATGTGAGAGCTGGACTGTAAAGAAGGCTGAGTGCTGAAGAACTCTTGCTTTCAAACTGAGGTTTGGAGAAGACTCTTGAGAGTCCCTTGGACTGCAAAGAGATCAAACCAGTCAATCCTAAAGGAAACCAACCCTGAATATTCAACGGAAAGACTGATGCTGAAGCAGAAGTTCCAGTACTTTGGCCTCTTGACAGGAAGAGTCAACTCACTGGAAAAGACCCTGATGATGGGAAAGACTGAGAGCAGGAGGAGAAGGGAGCAACAGAGGATGAGACGGTTGGATGGCACCACCAACTCAATGGACATGAGTTTGAGCAAACTCCCGGAGACAGTGAAGGACAAGGAAGCCTGGCATGCTGCAAAGGGTCAGACACAACTGAGCGACTGGATAACAACAATAGTTCATCTCTGTCTATAAGCTGAGTACTATTTTTCAAGTGAACAAGTATAGTTTTTAATTCTGTATTTTTAAAATTTTAAGGCTTTTTTTCCGACAAAAATCAATACATGCTTATTGCAAAAAAATTCTAATTTTAGGTCTTCTCTGGTGGTACAATGTGTAAGAATCCACCTGCTAATTCAGGGCACAAAGATTTGATCCATGGTCCAGGAAAACCCCACATGCCACAGAGCAACTAAGCCCATGCCCCACAACTACTGAGGCCACAGTCCAGAGACCATGTTGCTCAACAAGAGAAGCTACTGAAATGAGAAGCCCATACACCCCGACTAGAGAGTAGCCTCCACTTGCCTCAACTAGAGAGTGCTCACACACAGCAATGAAGGCCTACAGCCAAAATAAATAAATTTTTAGGTTTAATTTTGCAAAAGTACATGGAATAGAATGTGGTATCTTCCCATAATCCCAACTCTCAAGTTATGTGCTACTAACAGTTTCAAATCTAAGGAAATCTAAAAAAAGAGAGGATATAGGTGTGTATATGTAAAACTGATTCACTTTTCTGCACAGGAGAAACCAATAGCACTGTAAAGCAACAAGACTACAATCAAATTAATTAAAAAATTGTTTCCAGTCTATTCCGTAAGACCACTTTCTCCATTCATTGTACCAACGCACATTAAGAGCTGTACAAATGTGTCACATGCTGGAATATATTTGAAAGTGAGTGAAAGTCGCTCAGTTGTGTCCAACAGTTTGTGACCCCATGGATGAGCCATGGAATTCTCCAGGCACGAATACTGGAGTAGGTAGCCTTTCCCTTCTCCAGGGAATCTTCCCAATCTAGGGATTGAACCCAGGTCTCCCATATCGCAGGCAGATTCTTTACTGTGTGAGCCACCAGGGAAGCCCAAGAATACTGGAGCGGGTAGCCAATCCCTTCTCCAGGGATCTTACTGACCCAGGTATCGAACTGGGGTCTCCCATATTGTAGGCGGATTCTTTACCAGCTGAACTAAAAGGGAAGCCCAATATTTGCAAATGTTGCTACTGGATCAATCTTTAGAACTAGCAGGCTGGGTCACAGGGGAAAATTGACATTTTAACAGCTATTGACAAACTGTGTTCCAAAGAGGCTGTACCAGTTTCTACTGATACACAATGTGAGATGACAAACTGGATTACTTAAAATGTTAAATTTCTGTAACAGACAAAAATACCACAAATGAAGTTCATGTAAAAAATATTCTGGACAAAAGAGTTGATTAAAGAGTTAATGTCCTAGAGTTCATTCCTCTCATATATGAAAATTCCTTACAAATCAAAAAATACAAATTTAAAAAAATGAGCAAAAGTTATAGAAATAATTATAAACACAATGGACAAAGTCTCCTTCAGTAGACAAATCTAAATTGAACAAAACCAATCTATTATCTTTTTTCTTTTAATTTTGGTCTCTTTTTATTGGTCTTTTTATTTGTTTTCATCCATCTTTAATTATTCTTTGGCCTTTGCGGGCCTCGCATTGCAGTGGCCTCTCTCTCTGCAGAGCACCAGCTCTGGGCACGTGCGCTCCAGAGCCCTGGGTCGTAATTGGACACAGTGGTCCAGCTGCTCCACAGTAGGTGGGACCTTCCTGGGCCAGGGATGGAACCAGTGCCCCTCACACTGCAATGCAGACTCTCTCCCCACTGGACAACTGGGGAAGCCCCAATCTATTATTTTCACCCATCAAACCTATTATCTTTACCCATCAAATTAGCCAAAATAAATTTAAAGAATATCTCACAGAGGCTGGGGACAGGCTCTCTCTCAGACTGCTGAAAAGGGATGTGAGCAGCTCAACGTTTGCAGGGCATCTTGCCCAGGTGTGAATATTTAAAGTATGTGGCGTCCAGCCAGCAATTCTACATTTAGGAATTGATCCCACGTCAGTAACCAGCCAAGTGTATAGCCAATTATTTACAGTAATGTTCTGTGGAGTGCTGAAAACTGAAAAGGTGTGAAAGAGTCTAAATCTGTCAATCGGAAGTTAAATTAAGCATGTCAAAAACCATACAATGGATGGTTATATAGCCATAACAATGATGGTGAGATAGCTATTTGTTTTAGCATGGGAAAATATCCCCTATAGTAAGAGATACACAGAACAATTCTATACATGTACATAGCCAGAGGAAAAAATTCTTAAAGATATATGTATTTCAGAACAGCAATAGCAGTTATATCTATATGGAAGAATTACAGGCAATTTTTCCATATACATTTCTGTAATTGCTTTGAATAATATACATGTATTTACTGAAATTCTATAAAATAACTGAGAAAATATTTACTTCAGGGAACTTCTTCCTTATTAAAGAAACTTGCTCAAGATTTACTCTTTTGCCATATCTTTTGAAAAGACTAAAATACAAGAAATCTAATATGTATCATTAACATGATATTTGACTTTTTAAATAATAATGTGGCTGCATCTTGGGAGTACAAAGAAAAGGTAGGTAGAATAGAAATGATAGTCTAGGCTAAACTTTTCTCAGTTTTCAAAACTCCCAAAGAACACCAATGCAACTCTTCAAGTTCAGGTCCTACTGCTAAAAATGGGGACCTGCTGTTTGTAAAGATCTATATACATCACATCACCCAAGTGACAACAGACATTACCATTGCTGGATTGTGAATGCAGAAGAGAAGTGAATACAGACAAGGTAGACGTATATTTCACTGTTGGTTGAAACAGACTACCTTTTACTCATCACATTTTAAAGAAAAGGTTTATAAGAGCATATTCAAAATATGGTTTCAACTCATATAGATTTTATGTGGAAAAAACATAACAATTAAATAATTACCTCTCCTATGAAGACTACTATAACACAGTCCAACTTCTCTTCAGGATACAGATTATCAATAAGGGAATGAAGAGTTTCTATGAGGTAAGATTTAACTTCTCTCTTCACTGTGGGAATTCCCATTACTATTGAAACTGGAACAAAAGAATGATAGTAATTATATTAAAAGAGTTCACAAAGACGATGCAGAAAAACATCACTATTTCAAACGTATTAAATCCTCTCAAATTGATGGAAAGAATTGGGTGGTCAAAATAGACATTTCAGAAAGAAAACTAATCAAAGATATAGGGCATATCTATTACAGAATAATTCTTTTCCATATGGCTTCTCCATAAGAAAAGAAATAATGCCAAAGAATGGATTAAACCAAACAGTAAAAATGGATGACAGCAAAGTGTAAACAAAAGATATTATTTCAGAACAGCAATAGCAGTTATATCTATATGGAAGAATTACAGGCAATTTTTCCATATACATTTCTGTAATTGCTTTGAATAATATACATGTATTTACTGAAATTCTATAAAATAACTGAGAAAATATTTACTTCAGGGAACTTCTTCCTTATTAAAGAAACTTGCTCAAGATTTACTCTTTTGCCATATCTTTTGAAAAGACTAAAATACAAGAAATCTAATATGTATCATTAACATGATATTTGACTTTTTAAATAATAATGTGGCTGCATCTTGGGAGTACAAAGAAAAGGTAGGTAGAATAGAAATGATAGTCTAGGCTAAACTTTTCTCAGTTTTCAAAACTCCCAAAGAACACCAATGCAACTCTTCAAGTTCAGGTCCTACTGCTAAAAATGGGGACCTGCTGTTTGTAAAGATCTATATACATCACATCACCCAAGTGACAACAGACATTACCATTGCTGGATTGTGAATGCAGAAGAGAAGTGAATACAGACAAGGTAGACGTATATTTCACTGTTGGTTGAAACAGACTACCTTTTACTCATCACATTTTAAAGAAAAGGTTTATAAGAGCATATTCAAAATATGGTTTCAACTCATATAGATTTTATGTGGAAAAAACATAACAATTAAATAATTACCTCTCCTATGAAGACTACTATAACACAGTCCAACTTCTCTTCAGGATACAGATTATCAATAAGGGAATGAAGAGTTTCTATGAGGTAAGATTTAACTTCTCTCTTCACTGTGGGAATTCCCATTACTATTGAAACTGGAACAAAAGAATGATAGTAATTATATTAAAAGAGGTCACAAAGACGATGCAGAAAAACATCACTATTTCAAACGTATTAAATCCTCTCAAATTGATGGAAAGAATTGGGTGGTCAAAATAGACATTTCAGAAAGAAAACTAATCAAAGATATAGGGCATATCTATTACAGAATAATTCTTTTCCATATGGCTTCTCCATAAGAAAAGAAATAATGCCAAAGAATGGATTAAACCAAACAGTAAAAATGGATGACAGCAAAGTGTAAACAAAAGATTTTATTATACAACGAAAATTGAGAAACATTAAACACGTCCTAAAAATTAATGTCTCGCACGTCACGTATAAGGCACCCTAGGGAGGACACAACACTCTTACTGTGATTTCCTTCTCAAATTCATAACCTCAATCTAACCATGAAGAAACGTCAGGCAAACCCAAATTCGGAGGATACTCCACAAAAATCAGGAAAGACAGAAAGAAGGAGGCACTGCCCTGGACTGGGGAAAACTAAGGGGACCTGACAATTACATGAAACACAGGATGCTGAGTTAGATCCTAGAACAGAGTAATAACAACAACAATCATAGAATGACAAAGTCTGAATAAGATCCAAGGCTAACAGCATCAACGCTAACTTCCTGGTTTTGATCATGATACAACTGCATAAGGTGTGAATGTTCATGGAAACTGCATGAGGTAATACTGAAACTGTGTACTATTTGTGTAACTTTTCCTAAGTCTAAAATTATGGTCAGTGCCACCAGAACGCTTGTTGTAAAGGGCATGTTGTTCTGATGTGATGAATACACCAGAGAACCATCTGAGCATAATGTGGACATCATGTTGACTTTTATGCAATTTCTCCCCTGGGACAGACACTTACTAGGTAAGCACAGGACTGTATATTCATGTGAAATGAATTCAGAAAACTGAACCAAGCCAGGTAGAAATGGCTCAAATGCACGGCTGTCTCAGTTCCCTGCATGCTGTGAACTGTATCTGTCTACACCTGGTGCTACAGCTTCCCACCAGACTTCAGTCCAACCATTTTCCCCACCTCACAGAAACCTCCCAAGCCTGCGTCCCTCTGAAGCCCACCTCAAGCCTTCTTTATGAGGGACTGATGGAATACCATATTTACTGTAGTATTTATGCACTTCTCCATCATTTAATACATGCAACATTGTGCCACTGCTTTTATTAGCTGACCTTTTCTTTACATGCAACTGACAATGTTTTAGACTATTGTGATCCTAACACCATTTTTTCCCATTTTATGACACAATTCTGCATAGCACAGTAATATTTAGGATCACATATATTACAGTATTTCACGGTAAGTTTTTTAAAATAACATTTTTCAGAGTCTTAGTATCCTAAGTGTTATTTATCAGTGGAGAAGTATTTTGTAAAAGTTAAACTTAAATCTTAATAATGGAGCAATTTATTGGAGATACTGTATTACAAAATACTGGGCTTTTCCATATCCCAAACTTTCTGGCCAATCCAATCCTTAGAGGTTATACGCTTCTAAAGCTAGAAGGAAGCTTACAGATCATGGATCCCTGATTTTACCACCAGGATTGTGCAGTTTAGAATGCTAAGGTCGAAACAGCTTAAGGGAATTCCCCAAGTTTCAATACCATAATCCTCTCTCTCATTCTGGGTTAAAGAGTTTTCAAGGGCTCAAAAAAGAAAAAGAAAAAAAAATGCTGTATTTGTTCTGAACATATGTATTGAACATTTATTAAAAATGCAAGGCATTGGGCTTCCCCTGGTGGTCCAGTGGGTAAGGACACCGCCTTGCAGTGCAAGGCGCGGTTCGAGCCCCCTCAAGAGAACCATCTGATGTCAGGGTGAAAGGGCATGTTGTTCTGATGTGATGAATACACCAGAGAACCATCTGAGCATAATGTGGACATCATGTTGACTTTTATGCAATTTCTCCCCTGGGACAGACACTTACTAGGTAAGCACAGGACTGTATATTCATGTGAAATGAATTCAGAAAACTGAACCAAGTCAGGTAGAAATGGCTCAAATGCACGGCTGTCTCAGTTCCCTGCATGCTGTGAACTGTATCTGTCTACACCTGGTGCTACAGCTTCCCACCAGACTTCAGTCCAACCATTTTCCCCACCTCACAGAAACCTCCCAAGCCTGCGTCCCTCTGAAGCCCACCTCAAGCCTTCTTTATGAGGGACTGATGGAATACCATATTTACTGTAGTATTTATGCACTTCTCCATCATTTAATACATGCAACATTGTGCCACTGCTTTTATTAGCTGACCTTTTCTTTACATGCAACTGACAATGTTTTAGACTATTGTGATCCTAACACCATTTTTTCCCATTTTATGACACAATTCTGCATAGCACAGTAATATTTAGGATCACATATATTACAGTATTTCACGGTAAGTTTTTTAAAATAACATTTTTCAGAGTCTTAGTATCCTAAGTGTTATTTATCAGTGGAGAAGTATTTTGTAAAAGTTAAACTTAAATCTTAATAATGGAGCAATTTATTGGAGATACTGTACTACAAAATACTGGGCTTTTCCATATCCCAAACTTTCTGGCCAATCCAATCCTTAGAGGTTATAGGCTTCTAAAGCTAGAAGGAAGCTTACAGATCATGGATCCCTGATTTTACCACCAGGATTGTGCAGTTTAGAATGCTAAGGTCGAAACAGCTTAAGGGAATTCCCCAAGTTTCAATACCATAATCCTCTCTCTCATTCTGGGTTAAAGAGTTTTCAAGGGCTCAAAAAAGAAAAAGAAAAAAAAATGCTGTATTTGTTCTGAACATATGTATTGAACATTTATTAAAAATGCAAGGCATTGGGCTTCCCCTGGTGGTCCAGTGGGTAAGGACACCGCCTTGCAGTGCAAGGGGCGCCGGTTCGAGCCCTGGCCTGGGAAGATCCCACGTGCCGCGGAGCAGCTGGACTGATATGTCCAATCACCGAGCCGGAGCTCTGGAGCGCATGCGCTCAGAGCCGGTGCTCTGCAACCACAGACGCCACCGCGATGGGAGGCCCACAGGAGCCAAAGAACAAAGACGGATGAACAGAGAGAAACGAAAGACCAATAGAAGTGGCCCGCCTGCTCCCCTCCCTCCCTCCCCAACCCGATCCCCGCCCAAAAATAAATAAACAAATAAATCTGAAAAAAAAAAAATGCAAGGCATTATTCTAGGTGTTAGGGATATAAGGGTGAACAACATTATCAATAAGGTCCTTGTCTTTATGGGACCTTTCTTACGGAACACATTCTCAAAGAGAGGAAAAGATAAATAAGCTTTAATCATCTTAATGCAAAGAGCTGACACACTGGCAAAGATCCTGATGCTTGGAAAGACTGGAGACAAAAGGAGAAGAGGGCAGCAGAGGGTAAGACAGCTAGATAGCATCACCAACTCAATGGACAGGAATCTGAGCAAACGCTGGAGGACAGTGGAAGGCAGGGAAAGCTGGTGTACTGCAGTCCATGGGGTCGCAAAGAGTTGGACACAACTTAGTGACTGAACATCAACAATAATCTTGGAAT
Source organism: Tragulus kanchil (assembly GCA_022376925.1). NCBI lineage: Eukaryota > Metazoa > Chordata > Mammalia > Artiodactyla > Tragulidae > Tragulus > Tragulus kanchil. The sequence continues at coordinate 98,475,208 of JAIOJX010000029.1, forward strand.
GTGGTAATATTAGAAAAAGTGGGCGGGGGACGGGGAAGGAGAGGTACCCCTACAGACAGTACAGTTATGGAGAGACTCTGATTAACTGAGCTGGTAATTAATAATGAGAAATAAAGGATGACAAAGACGAGGCAACAGGTGGGTGCTGAAGAAAGAACGATCTTAAGGTAGTCAGGCAATAGCAAGAATAGAATGTATCCAAATCAGAATGAGCCTAGATTCAGAGGAGTTAGTTCACATATAACCTTAAATTTAGTTTTAATTCTGAGTTCAAGAGAAAGCCATTGTAAGATGGTAAGCAGGGAAGTGACAGTACCCAATTTGCAATTTTTTTTTTTTAAGGTTTTTTCTCGGTGTGGGGGCGGGGGGCGAGGGAGACGGGCAGCTGGGCCACTTCTATTAGTCTTTCATTTATCTATTTTCATCCATCTTTGTTCTTGGCCCGTGTGGGCCTCCCATCACAGCAGCCTCTCTTGTCACAGAGCTCTGGCTCTGGGCGCATGCGCTCCAGAGCTCCAGCTTGGTAATTGGACACATCGGTCCAGCTGCTCCGCAGCATGTGGGATCTTCCCAGGCCAGGGATCGAACTGGTGCCCCTTGCACTGCAAGGCAGTGTCCTTACCCACTGGACCACCAGGGAAGCCCCAATTTGTAATTTTTAAGAGGTTACCAAATTTTGTGGAGAACAGACAGAGGACATATTTAGAGAAGAAGCTGTTTTTCCCCAAATAAGATTCTTCTGGAGCTGAAATTCTTCAGTTGAAACCAAGGCACTCAATGTCTCCAAAAGCACTAAAGAAGTTAAGTAATAATTTCAACTAAATCTACAAAATTAAGAGTATCCATGCTAGTGGTAATTCACAAAATAGCACACACAAAAAATGACAGCTTTTTCCTGCCTTCTGGGAATGTGTTAATGTCCCCTTTGTGGGTGCAAAGTCACTTCAGTCATGCCTGACTCTTTGGCGACTCTATGGATCATAGCCCAACAGGCTCCTGTGTCCATGGGATTCTCCAGGCAAGAGTTCTGGAGTGGGTGTCCATGCCTTCCTCTAGGCGATCATTCCAACCCAGGGATCTAACTCAGGTCTCTTATGTCCCCTTCACTGTCTGAAGAGATCTTCACCCCTAGCATCCGCCACCTGGGAAACCGATGTACCCCTAGGGCTGGGGAGCTGGGGGGAGGGGATCTGACTAGAAACAGACAATGAGTCATGCCCATTTGTAGCTCGTGTCCTGAGCACCTGAAACTGTATTGTGAAATCCTTTCTGCTCAGTGGAGAAGCCAGTAACATTCAACATCCAAGTGTTCCATCATCCTGGATTTCTGAGCGGTCAGTGATGTGTAAAGGCCCCTGCTAACCTGATGATCGTGTACTTGAGTAGAAATAAATAAATAGACCTTCAATTACTTAATTTTGGGAGGTTGTTAGTTACCACCACATAACCCAGTCTGTCCTGTTTGAGTCTAAGATTTACAAGGTAGAAAATGAATGTATTTTAAGGGTCAGAGTTTAGAAGAAAAACATTAGCAACATGAACAATAAAGCCATATCATCCTTATAAAAGGGGTTTCCCTGGTGGCTCAGCTAGCTAAGAATCCACCTACATTACAGGAGACTCAGGTTCGATCCCTGGGTGGGGAAGACCCTGGAGAAGGGAATGGCTACCCACCCCAGTATGCTTACCTAGGGAATTCCATGAACAGGGAAACTTGGTAGGCTACAGTCCATGAAGTCACAGAGAGTCAGACATGACTGAGCAACAAAGTATGCACATTATCCTTACAGAAGGAGCAGGGTGAATGAAGAAGCCAAACAGAGAGAGTCCAAGAACTAGACTGAACTTTGTTCCAATATTTCCAATATGCATTGTCCAATATTTCCCATTAAGTATAATTTGTGCATCTGTAATATATCTGTTATGTACTAAACAACCTAAAACACAGTCATAATTTACGAAACAGAAAGAGACGCACAGACTTAGAGAGAGAGAACTTATGGTTGCTGGGGGAAGGGATAGTTAGGGAACTTGGGATGGACATGTACACACTGCTATATTTAAAATGGAAACTAAGAAGGACCTGCTATACAGCACATAGAACTCTGCTCAATGTTATGTGGCACCCTGGATGGGAGGGGAGCTTGGGAGAGAATGGATACATGGATACATCAGAAGAGTGTTAATCAGCTATGCCCCAGTACAAAAAAAAAAAAAATAGCTGAAAAAATAAAACACAGTCATAAGAAAGGTAAAGCCACTGCACCATGGGGTTTATAATTTGACAGAGCTATCAATGGTAGCATCCATTCTCTTCAACTTTCCTAGAAGTTTTCAAATTCAAGTACTTATTTCCTTTAAAAATCAAGGAAAGCTTCAGGAACAATCTTAATTTGGCATTCTTGATCTTCAGTTACTCAGTTTATCTTAAGTTAAAACTAAATTACTCATTAGAAATGCATCACAGAGTAACTATGTGATAGACCTTCAATTACTTAATTTTGGGAGGTTGTTAGTTACCACCACATAACCCAGTCTGTCCTGTTTGAGTCTAAGATTTACAAGGTAGAAAATGAATGTATTTTAAGGGTCAGAGTTTAGAAGAAAAACATTAGCAACATGAACAATAAAGCCATATCATCCTTATAAAAGGGGTTTCCCTGGTGGCTCAGCTAGCTAAGAATCCACCTACATTACAGGAGACTCAGGTTCGATCCCTGGGTGGGGAAGACCCTGGAGAAGGGAATGGCTACCCACCCCAGTATGCTTACCTAGGGAATTCCATGAACAGGGAAACTTGGTAGGCTACAGTCCATGAAGTCACAGAGAGTCAGACATGACTGAGCAACAAAGTATGCACATTATCCTTACAGAAGGAGCAGGGTGAATGAAGAAGCCAAACAGAGAGAGTCCAAGAACTAGACTGAACTTTGTTCCAATATTTCCAATATGCATTGTCCAATATTTCCCATTAAGTATAATTTGTGCATCTGTAATATATCTGTTATGTACTAAACAACCTAAAACACAGTCATAATTTACGAAACAGAAAGAGACGCACAGACTTAGAGAGAGAGAACTTATGGTTGCTGGGGGAAGGGATAGTTAGGGAACTTGGGATGGACATGTACACACTGCTATATTTAAAATGGAAACTAAGAAGGACCTGCTATACAGCACATAGAACTCTGCTCAATGTTATGTGGCACCCTGGATGGGAGGGGAGCTTGGGAGAGAATGGATACATGGATACATCAGAAGAGTATTAATCAGCTATGCCCCAGTACAAAAAAAAAAAAAATAGCTGAAAAAATAAAACACAGTCATAAGAAAGGTAAAGCCACTGCACCATGGGGTTTATAATTTGACAGAGCTATCAATGGTAGCATCCATTCTCTTCAACTTTCCTAGAAGTTTTCAAATTCAAGTACTTATTTCCTTTAAAAATCAAGGAAAGCTTCAGGAACAATCTTAATTTGGCATTCTTGATCTTCAGTTACTCAGTTTATCTTAAGTTAAAACTAAATTACTCATTAGAAATGCATCACAGAATAACTATGTGATTACCTTTACTCACAGAATTACCTGTTAGACCTGTGGGAAAAAACTACAAGGCAGAGCTGCCAGTAAATTACAAAACAGCTAACAAACTTTTTTACCTTTAGGTATTGGCACATCCCAACAATTTCTACTGCTCTGAAGTGAGACAATAAAGCAGAAGAATCAGAGTCAGGGGAGACTTGAAGGTGCTATGCTCTGAAGATGAAAGAAGAGGCCACAGAAGAAAGCATGCAGATGTCCCTACATGCTGAGAAAGGGAAGAAATGGACCTTCCTCCAGAGCTTCCAGAGGAACACAGTCCTATTGACACAATGATTTTAGGACTATCTGACCTCCAAAACTGTAAGATAATCTTATCTCGAGTGACTAAGGTGCTATGTAGCAGCAGGAAATAATAAACACTGTTTCTATTCATTCTTAAATCATCATTTATATTGTTAATACGGCTTAACTGTACAATTACTTACACAATTAACTATTCGACCCGCATTCTTCCTTTAATAGAATGACGCTCACAAGACTAGGAATCACATCTGATTTTTGTTTAACAAAACACTCACAAGTGCCCACGGATTTTTTTGGCTGCCCTTGGTCTTAGCTGGAGCATGTGGGATCCTTAGCTGTGGCATGCCAACTCTGAGTTGAGGCATGTGGGATCCAGTTCGAACCCAGGACCCCTGCTGTGGGAGCACGGAGTCTGAGCCACTAGACCTCCAGGGAAGTCCCCTCTGCTTTCCTGTTAACTTCAGCAAACACTTTATCACCTGCTGTCCTCTACCAAAGAAATTTTCTTCCTTGAGTTTATTATTTATTTATAATAATAAGCAAATTATTTACTTGATTACTTCTCCCCTTCACTCTCTCTATTCTGTCTTTTCTCAAATTCCTATTAGGTAGATGTCAGAACATTAGTCGATCCCAACTCTTTGTGCCCTGTGTGGTGCATTCTGGAAGAACTACACAGCCAGGTGAATCTTTCTGATCACTAATTTGATCTTCAGCTGTATTTATTCTTAAAATACAGAAACTTAAAATACAATATTGAAATAAGAACTCAAAGATGTCTAACTGATCCTTTTGCAATAGTCACTTATGAGTTGCGATCTCTCATCCCTCTGAAAACACGTTTCATTTTAAGATATCCTGCTTGCTTTACAAGTCATTATGTCTTTCATGATGATGGTTTTCTTAAATATTTGGGAACCCTAGTTATACAAGATGGCCTTTTACCCACTGTGACTGTTGTATCTGTTTATTGCAGTCTGCCTGTGTAAATCTGTGGGAAGGTGGGCGGATGTGAGAATTCCAGTCCTTTTCTTAAGGGGTCACTAGTTGCCTCAAAGCACTCTTCTCCCTCCATACCCTTAGGAAGGCTTGGGTGGTCTGAGCTCCTTAATCAGCCTGACCTTGGAAGAACATAATTGTTAGCAAAAAGCAGTTTACTTTGATCTAAAACAACTGAAGTTCCTGAGGACTTCTCTGGCAGTCCAACGGTTTAGACTTCAGGCTTTCAATGCATGGGGGCAAGATTCAATCCCTGGTCAGGGAATGAGGATCCCATATGTCAAGTGGTGTGGCCAAAAAATTAAAAGAAAAAAAAAAAACTCATTGAGGAGTCCACAAAAAAATAACTAATTAAAGTAAATAAATGCCTGAAGTTCTTCATATAAAGTGCCTAGATAGGTTTTAGGACTTCACAAAACTCCAGAAAGTATATACAAAATTACTTTTCTATGAGTATATTTCTAGCATAGAAGTTGACAGCTTTCCTAAAATAGCCAAAGGATTTTATTACTTTAAAAATGTTAAGAACCATTGCCTAAAGATTCAGGAAGAAAGATTTTTAATGTAAATCTGTAGGTTTTCTTGTCTTTTTCTCCCAAGAAGTCTCTTTTTCTATTTTTAAAAAACAGTTTCTGTTTAATAAGAATGCTAACTACTGAGAAGCAGATTAGCTAAAATTTTATTCTATTTTTGTTGGAAAAATAATCAACAAATGGGATAGAATAAGCATCTTCAAAAACGAGAATGTCAGATTCATTAAATAAGAAGAGCTGACTATAAGCGAACCTACTAGAGACCTTGGTGATTTTAAGCGACTTTAAAAATACTTCTACTTTCCTTTGATTCAATTTCTTATTAACAAAGAAATAGTCTAAATCAACAAATGCATGAAATGGTTGAGGCATCTGACCCAAAATTGTGATTCTTTTTTTTTTAATAAACTAAAATCTTTAAGGTCTTCATTTATTAGTAAGAATACTGAATGCTACAAGATTCACAAATGGCTCTTTTGCATTAGGATGTTGGTAGAGATGAATTTTATTTATATAATACGCAAATATTTAATTTGCTTATAACTATTTAAATGGAGACTATTGAACTAACAATACTGACGTGCATTTTTCTTTTTATCCTCTCTTTTTGATTTTTTAAATTATGAAAGTATTACTATACATTTATAGGAGACTTGGAAAGTACAGAACAAAGTTACATATAGTGCCACTGTACATTGCAATTATTTTTTAAGTAGATAAATTAAGATTTTAAATTGGACTTTCAATACCAAACTTGCAAAAAATTAATAGAATGAACAAACAGGAAAGTAGGTTATAGTAAAACCTGAAAAACACCATGAACCAATTCAACATAATTAAAATTTATATAACTTTCACACAACAGTAGGATACAAATTCTATTCAAGTTCCAATAGACTATAGGAGACATTGGAACATATCCAGGGACATAAAATAAGGTGCAAAAATTTCATGTCTAAAGATATTGAAATGATACAAGGTCTGTTCTCTTAGCACTGTGGAATTGTGTAAGAAATCACTATCAAGGGCTTCCCTGGTGGTCCAGTGGGTAAGGACACTACCTTGCAGTGCAAGGGGCGATGGTTCGATCCCTGGCATGGGAGGACCCTGCATGCCACGGAGCGGCTGAACCGATGTGTCCAATTACCGAGCCAGTGCTCTGTGACAACAGAGGCCACTGTGATGGGAGGCCCACACAGGACAAAGAACAAAGATGGATGAAAATAGATAAATGAAAGACCAATAGAAGTGGCCCGTCCCCCTCCCTCCCCAACCCGTACCCTCCCCACCCCAAAAAAAGTTAAAAAAAAAAAAAGAAAAAGAAATCACTATCTAAAGATAACTGAAAATAACCCACATATTTTCAAGTGCAATGTGACATTTACCAAGAGGATCTATGACTTAGCCTTTGAAAGTTTCAACAAAGTTAGAAGACAGAAAAAACACAGAGGGTGATTGCAGAGGAGAAAGCATTTAAACAAGAAACTAATATCAAAGATACTTTAATATCTGCATTTGGAAATTAAATGTCCACTTTTAAAAGATGGGTGTATCACTCACTACAACTAGAGAAAAACCTATGCAGGACTGAAGATCCAGCACTAGCCAATAAATAAATGAATTAAAAAATAATAATAATAAAATAAATAAATAAATGACAGGTGTATCTAAGAAGTCATTACAAGGAAAATTAGAAAATATCTGTAAGAGAATAAAAATAAAAGGAGAATTTACCAGAATTTGTTGCATGCAGCTGAAGGGGCTCAATACAACTAAATGCAACATGTAATCTTTAATAAGGCATGGAAAGAAAAAATGGACACTAGCATAAAACGTTGTGAAATTTGAACGAAATCAGATGGTGATTATTACAGATACAAATAAACTATTAACTTCAGAAATAATTAACCATCAATGTTCTCAAGAAAATATATTAGTCTTTGTCCATTCAGTACCTGGTACATTAACAGAGAAATAGAAGAATGAGTTGGTCTGAACATAATTTAAGTGTTATCACCTTCATAGGAAAATAATGTATAATTTTAAACAACTCATAAAATAGAAAGATGGCAGGACTAAGAAATGAATGTAAAAACTGAAAACTTAGAAAACATTACCCAAAACCAGTAAAATACCTAAGAATCCTATTGACTCAAAGGCAGACTAAAGGAACTTCTCAAAAATATTAACATATAGATGCATTTCAGGGCTTCTCTGGTGGTCCAGGGGGTAAAGAGGCCATCTTGCAGTGCAAGGGGCACTGGATCGATCCCTGGCCGGGAAGAGCCCATGTGCTGTGAAGCGGCTAGACTGGTGAGTCCAGTTGCAAGCCAGCGCTCTGGAGTGCATATGCCCAGAACCAGCGCTCTGCAAGGAGAGAGGCCACTGCAACAGGAGGTCCACACAAGCCAAAGAAAAAAGATGGGTATGACTAATCTGAGAACATACATATCTGTAAACAACAAAACTCTGTAAAAGTTAAAAGTAAAATAAAGGTTTAAAAAAAAAAAAAAAAGAATATGGCCTCTCAAGTTACAAAAAAATAAAATAAAATAAATGATGACTTACAGGCAAAAAAAAAAATCATTAAGGATGCACTTCAATACCTAAAAAGCAATGACTTTGCCATCTGTTAAAGACTTAAAGGGCAGGAAAGTAACATGTTTGTCTTTACATTCTAAAATCTACCAAGAAAAGATTAACAATGTCAAAATGGAGGAATAAAAAGTGTAAAAGAATCATGAATAAGTCCCACAAGGAAAACTCAAGTCCTGGTGGTTCTAACACAGGAGGAAAAAAAAATGCCCATAAATTATCTTTTAGGCATTTTGAAAAAAAGAAGCAAACCAAAGTATTTCTATTCTTGAATGAAAGGTTAAATATAAATGACTATATACTTATATTTCTGTAAGAAAAAGTAGGGGCAGACATAAGAAAAACTTTCTTGATATGACTGTAAAAGCTTTTAATGTTGTAAAAAGATACAAGAAAAAAGATCCTTTCTCTATCTTCCAAATGTTTAAAATGCACAAGTTTAAAAAGTTTAAATATTGCTCTGCCTGGAGATAGGCCTTGAACTAGATGTCTCATGATCTCTTTCAGTTCTATTACTCTGGTCTTCAGAGAAAAATGTTCAGCTCTTTTCAACATGGACTTGAGAATGACTCCTAAATTATTACTATGCACAGATCAAGAATTTTCATTCTTTGATCTGCCTGACTTCTAAGAAGAGAAGTGTCAGCCACTTAGTCGTGTCTGACTCTTGTGCGACTGACCCCACGGGCCCCTCTGTCCATGAAATTCTCCAGGCAAGAATACTGCACTGGGTGGCCATTTCCTTCTTCAGGGGATCTTCCTGTTCCAGGGATCAAACCTGGCTCTCCTGAATTACAGGAAGACTCTTTATCGTCTGAGCTATCGCATAATACTCCAAGACACTATTCAGACCAGCAATGTATCCACAATAGTAAACAAAATAACAAAACAAACATACCTCCTGTGCGTCCATTTCCAATCTGCACGGCAGGTTGAAGGCTTCCTTCATTTTGTAATAAATGAGGCAAATGATAATAAATACTTGGCACTTGAAGAGATTTTTTGCTTGTTAATTCCTTTAATATCTTGAGAGTATCATCTAATACACAGAAAGATAATAGTTCTATGGTAATATCTGAATTTTAGATGTTGCTGATGCTACCAAGACAGTAGTAAAAATGTATGAAAACTAAAAATTTTTCTCTCTAATTTCACACTTTGGTGAGTGAAATTTCCATGGACACTTTTGCAACCAGAGTCTCATAAGAGTCATGATGTGGAACCTGAATAAAGCTAAAAGTATGAGCTAAACCACTGTGAGAAGGTGGGATGTGAATGCCTCACCTTGGTAATAGGTCAGAACTCAAACTCTATGGGACAGACTTTAAACAAGCTACCCATTCATGAAAATATAACAATAATACAACGACCACCAGTAGCTTCCACTTTATTATGCTATATTTGACCAAAATTTCACATGGAAAAAAATGTTTTAATTCAGGTACAATCATTTAAACAGCTTAAGTTGAGAATGTTCAGCACAGTTCATAATTTTCAAATCATGTTTTAGTTTTTCTGAGACAAACCAAAGAATCGTTTAATATAAAAATAAAACCTTGATAGGATAAATAATATTGTTTAAAAATTTCATTGAACTAGAACTTAGCCTTTACATAAGAAGGTAAGCAGTAAGGACTGGCAGCCTCAAAAACAACTTCATACAGAACACTCTAAAACTCCATTAAAATATTCTGAAAATTAAGAACTGAAAATTAGCAAAAGAAATGCAAAATGACTATCATACGTGAAACTCAAGTTTAATCTCATGTTGAAACAACAATTACTAATTACAAGACAACAGCATCCTGCCCCCCCCCAAATTTCCTTCTTCAGGGGATCTTCCTGTTCCAGGGATCAAACCTGGCTCTCCTGAATTACAGGAAGACTCTTTATCGTCTGAGCTATCGCATAATACTCCAAGACACTATTCAGACCAGCAATGTATCCACAATAGTAAACAAAATAACAAAACAAACATACCTCCTGTGCGTCCATTTCCAATCTGCACGGCAGGTTGAAGGCTTCCTTCATTTTGTAATAAATGAGGCAAATGATAATAAATACTTGGCACTTGAAGAGATTTTTTGCTTGTTAATTCCTTTAATATCTTGAGAGTATCATCTAATACACAGAAAGATAATAGTTCTATGGTAATATCTGAATTTTAGATGTTGCTGATGCTACCAAGACAGTAGTAAAAATGTATGAAAACTAAAAAATTTTTCTCTCCTAATTTCACACTTTGGTGAGTGAAATTTCCATGGACACTTTTGCAACCAGAGTCTCATAAGAGTCATGATGTGGAACCTGAATAAAGCTAAAAGTATGAGCTAAACCACTGTGAGAAGGTGGGATGTGAATGCCTCACCTTGGTAATAGGTCAGAACTCAAACTCTATGGGACAGACTTTAAACAAGCTACCCATTCATGAAAATATAACAATAATACAACGACCACCAGTAGCTTCCACTTTATTATGCTATATTTGACCAAAATTTCACATGGAAAAAAATGTTTTAATTCAGGTACAATCATTTAAACAGCTTAAGTTGAGAATGTTCAGCACAGTTCATAATTTTCAAATCATGTTTTAGTTTTTCTGAGACAAACCAAAGAATCGTTTAATATAAAAATAAAACCTTGATAGGATAAATAATATTGTTTAAAAATTTCATTGAACTAGAACTTAGCCTTTACATAAGAAGGTAAGCAGTAAGGACTGGCAGCCTCAAAAACAACTTCATACAGAACACTCTAAAACTCCATTAAAATATTCTGAAAATTAAGAACTGAAAATTAGCAAAAGAAATGCAAAATGACTATCATACGTGAAACTCAAGTTTAATCTCATGTTGAAACAACAATTACTAATTACAAGACAACAGCATCACCTATTAGATTAGCAGATGAAACAATAATGCTAAATTGTGGTGATAAAGTCAAATGTTTCAGCTATTCGAAACAGCATCAAAAACCCTAAAACATTTAAGCCTAATATTCAGTAACTTCCCTTTCAGGAATTTAACTTTTATGCATTCAAAGTAACCATTATAAAAGCAAACATTATAAAACGATGTCTTTTTTATCTCTTGTAAGTCATATTCAAGAGCACTAATTGCTTCAAACAGCTCAAAGATCCCTCGGAGTCCATCTGATGTCCATACAAATCACAACAGAAACATGAATAATCACCAAGTGAAATTTTAGTCTCATTTTTAATGTCTTTTAAAAAGATGCTGCTTCTTTCCTATTGTCAATGAAATGTATACAACTGAAACTTAACTTAATATTACTCTCTTAAATCAAATTTATAAATTAATAATCATAATTAATAAAGTTGTTTTTTAGATCAAATTTAGCAATTAATGAAGTTGTTTTATAGATAACAGCAATAAAAAAAAAAGTTTTTCCTAGTGATTTTTCTCTCTATAGAGGGTAACGGGTGCTGGCTGATCAGTGACCATAGACAACTTTCAAAGATACTATTTCACATGACCCTTGGAAAACATCATCTTTTCATAAAACCAAAAAGAGCGTCTGTACCTGAAAATTTATTCACTGTATCCTTACTTCTGTTTGTTTCTGCTTCTACACGCTTGAATTGCTGTACAATGGCACTGAGCTCAGAGGAGCGCTGAGAGATCCTATGTTCAGCTATTCGGAGACGTTCTTTCAAAGCAAGAAATTCTCGTTGATAAGCAATCACTTTTTCTAGAAGCAAAACCAGAAGTTACTAGTGTATTTCTTTAAAAACAAACAAACAAACAAAACCTATAGTCAAAACAGAACTGTAAGATTTGAAATTCTACAGTTGCATTTTTTTCAACAACAGACATTCAGTGTTTAATTCATTGAGACAGAACTGAAAATACAAGAGAGCCCAGACTAACAAAGGGGTGACAAAGCCACCATCAAGTTCCATTAGCATTTGTAAGAACGTGAGCACTTTCTCATTAGCACTTCGGAAAGACAAATAGAGGGAGAAAAAGAAAGTTTTCGAAATTAACACTTCAAGCATAATGCCAACAGCATTTCTCAAAAGGTACAGACAACTATAAAGACCCTAATTGTATGAAAAGAGAGATGAGGCATTGAAACTGATAGTAACATACCTAATGATAGAATGAATGCAATCATTCATATTATTATTAAGCATCCATATGATTATTAGTCATAATAACCATCATGCTATAATCACTTGTAAGCATAACCATCCATTTCCATCAGTACTTTCTATTCTGGAAAATTTTCCCTAGGCCAGACTTGAGTCAAATTCCTAATGTCCCACAACTCCATCAGGTAGATGTAAGATGCTGACAGAGTCAATTACTTCAGGGACTTCCCTGGTGGTCCAGTGGCTAACACTCCACGTTCCCAATGCGGGGGCCCGGGTTCCATCACTGATCAGGGAACAAGATTCTACATGCCACAACTAAGATCCAGCACAGCTCCCCCTCCAAAAAATTAATTTTTTTAAAGTCGATTACTTGAATTTGAGACAATCACAGGCCAGGAAAGCCTGGTCCAGGAAATACAAGCGGATTTTAAGAGGACAAATAGAGACAATGAAGCAATAGCACAAGACAGCTCATACATGAAGTATACAGTGGGCAGAGGCCCCAGGGCAAAACTGGATACCACCATCTAAGAGATGGGAGAAAAGAAGCCATGCATGTATCCTGATCAGCAGCGCCGAAAGGGAGGTTGATTGGCAAAGAGGCAAAAGCAATTTCCACAACCTCACTAAACTAAGAGAAACCGGAACAACAGTTTCAGCGTCTCTCATAAACTAGATAATCTAAGGCTAATATTTTGGTATCTAAATGAAACAAACCTTGGAAAGACTAGTCTTAATTTATATTGTAAGCTTTGCTGTACTTAAGGATGGACTCAGTAAGAAACAAAATTAAGAAACACTGTAAGATTTGAAATTCTACAGTTGCATTTTTTTCAACAACAGACATTCAGTGTTTAATTCATTGAGACAGAACTGAAAATACAAGAGAGCCCAGACTAACAAAGGGGTGACAAAGCCACCATCAAGTTCCATTAGCATTTGTAAGAACGTGAGCACTTTCTCATTAGCACTTCGGAAAGACAAATAGAGGGAGAAAAAGAAAGTTTTCGAAATTAACACTTCAAGCATAATGCCAACAGCATTTCTCAAAAGGTACAGACAACTATAAAGACCCTAATTGTATGAAAAGAGAGATGAGGCATTGAAACTGATAGTAACATACCTAATGATAGAATGAATGCAATCATTCATATTATTATTAAGCATCCATATGATTATTAGTCATAATAACCATCATGCTATAATCACTTGTAAGCATAACCATCCATTTCCATCAGTACTTTCTATTCTGGAAAATTTTCCCTAGGCCAGACTTGAGTCAAATTCCTAATGTCCCACAACTCCATCAGGTAGATGTAAGATGCTGACAGAGTCAATTACTTCAGGGACTTCCCTGGTGGTCCAGTGGCTAACACTCCACGTTCCCAATGCGGGGGCCCGGGTTCCATCACTGATCAGGGAACAAGATTCTACATGCCACAACTAAGATCCAGCACAGCTCCCCCTCCAAAAAATTAATTTTTTTAAAGTCGATTACTTGAATTTGAGACAATCACAGGCCAGGAAAGCCTGGTCCAGGAAATACAAGCGGATTTTAAGAGGACAAATAGAGACAATGAAGCAATAGCACAAGACAGCTCATACATGAAGTATACAGTGGGCAGAGGCCCCAGGGCAAAACTGGATACCACCATCTAAGAGATGGGAGAAAAGAAGCCATGCATGTATCCTGATCAGCAGCGCCGAAAGGGAGGTTGATTGGCAAAGAGGCAAAAGCAATTTCCACAACCTCACTAAACTAAGAGAAACCGGAACAACAGTTTCAGCGTCTCTCATAAACTAGATAATCTAAGGCTAATATTTTGGTATCTAAATGAAACAAACCTTGGAAAGACTAGTCTTAATTTATATTGTAAGCTTTGCTGTACTTAAGGATGGACTCAGTAAGAAACAAAATTAAGAAACAGAGATCGGCCTGTTTCATAAAGCTAGTCTTAAAAATAGTCAATTACAGTATTTCTTGTCTCTTACACAGAGGACCATGCAGTAAATATCTCTTAAGAACTTTGTGGCAGAGAACAAAGCCTCCCTGTTCAACTGTCATGTTTCCCTGTATTGAACAATGTAAACAGCTCTAGTTTCCTTAATGCACTGGCCTGAGAAGGAAGAAGGGAGGCAGGGGCTGTGATTAGGAAACAGTATACGGGGACCCTCAGGGTGCCCAGTGCCAACAAATTTCTATACATTGGCCTGGTTAGTGGTTATATAAAATTCATTACTATACATTCAGGGTCTAGGTGCTTTTCCATGCATGTACATTCACAATGAAAGAAATATAATAAAGATACTATTCACAAACACAAAGCTATTAACAATTATACTAAATAATAAGAAGCAGTCAAGAGTTACATGATTAAACAAACTTCATGTCTAAAAAAATTATACTAAAAATATCTATAAGCTTTTTCTTAGAGGCTATAATGGAAGAAAACAATAAGTCAACTATTAATCCTAAGTGGGAAAATCCAATCTGGTTAAAAAAAAAAACCAACAAAACACAAACCTTACCCTAAGCGAAATAATCAATGCAACACCTTTCAAAAGAGCAAAAGAAAGAAAAAGAAGGAATTTCACTTTTGACAAGTCATTTAAAAAAATATTTCTAAAAGTCAAAAAAAAAAAAAAAATCCAGGGCTTCCCTGGTGATCCAGTGGGTAAGGACACTGCCTTGCAGTGCAAGGGACACCGGTTCAATCCCTGGCCTGGGAAGATCCCACGTGCCGCGGAGCAGGTGGACCGATGTGTCCAATTACCGAGCCGGAGCTCTGGAGCGCATGCGCCCAGAGTGGGTGCTCTGCAACAACAGAGACCACTGCGATGGGAGGCCCACACGGGCCAAAGAACAAAGAAGGATGAAAACAGATAAATGAAAAGACCAATAGAAGTGGCCCAGCTGCCCCCCTCCATCCCCAACCCGCTCCCCCCCAAAAATAAAAAAAATAAAAGATCCAGAAGTAGTAACCGGTAACTTGCTCCAAGATCAGAACACATATACAGCTTTAGAAATGAAAACTCTTGACTGCCAGGTGCAGACAGCGGCGACAAAGGCTGACCACACCAAGCAGACTGTGCCCAAAATTAGCATGAGTTAACTAGCCTGTGAATTTTTCCCTCTTTAGCTCTTACTACCTGTTCGGTGCCAAGACAGTGGCTCTTACACACCTGTCACTAAAAAACGGATTTGAATCCTTTGAAGCAATAACTTTAAGACGAACCTGGAGCACCCTTGTGTCAGGTAAGAAAACGTTACTTTAAAAAAGGGCAAGGACCAATTATACAAAGTGAAGTAAATCAAAAAGAAAAGAACAAATACAGTTTACTAATGCATAAATATCGAATCTAGTAAGATGGTACGGATAAATGCACATGCAGAGCAGCGATAGAGAAACAGACTTAGAAAACAGACCTATGTACACTGTGGGGAGGGAAGATCCGGCGAGAGGTATGGAAAGAGCAGCAAGGAAACCTACACTATCAATATGTAATAGAGATTACCACTATGATTAAGCTGTAAGACTAAAGGAACCTACATGGGGACGATGCATCAAGCTAGAGGCGTGGGAAGGGTGAAAAGGGAGAGGGCCTTGGGGTCAGGGATATACCTAAGACTGTTTGGAGATTATGTACACCTGTAAACAAGAAAATTCTGTAAAAACATATAACAATAACTTCTCTGTACACCTGAAGCTAATGCAACATTGTAAAACAAATATACCCCAATTAAAAAAAAAAATGCAGGCCAAGGGAGGGACTTTCCTGGCAGTCCAGTGGTTAAGACTCTGTGTTTCCAATGCAGGGGGGTGTGGGTTTGATCCCTGGTTGGGGAACTAAAATCCCATATGCTGTGCCACACAGCCAAATAAATAAAGACAGGACACACACTTCAATTAAAAAAAATAAAGATAGGACATGTCAAAAGGGCACAGGAAGCTACTTCAGGGGCTTTCATTGGCCAAACTCAGGGCAATTTTAAGTATCAAAACAAATACTGATGGTAACGAATTATAACTTACTCAATGAAGTAAGAATGTGTGAGTCCACATGAATAATATTTAACAGCGGGTGACAGAGAAGTGTTTCTTACAGTGGAAGGTCAGCTTACAAATGATGAAAGAAGGATGAATGTGAGAAAACCAGCCCTTTGCAACTGTCCATGCAAAAACTGATATGGGCAAGAATCAAAACTGGATGCAAGACAGAGAAAGACAGACATTGTATGTGTATCACTTCTAAAAGAATACAGCACCTACTGAATATAACTAAAAAAATGCAGACTCAGGCAAGCAGAGAGCAAGGTAATGGTGCCCAGCAGTTGGAGGGGGGGGTGGATGGGGGAGGGGCAAGACGGGGGTTGGGGGACAGGAGGTACAACCGCCTGAGGGCTAAGATGGACTCAAGGCCATGTTCTATAACATGGGGAATATAGACAATATTCTGTAATAACTGTAAATGGGAAGCAACCTTCAAAAATTGTATAAAATTTAAAAAACAGACCTATGTACACTGTGGGGAGGGAAGATCCGGCGAGAGGTATGGAAAGAGCAGCAAGGAAACCTACACTATCAATATGTAATAGAGATTACCACTATGATTAAGCTGTAAGACTAAAGGAACCTACATGGGGACGATGCATCAAGCTAGAGGCGTGGGAAGGGTGAAAAGGGAGAGGGCCTTGGGGTCAGGGATATACCTAAGACTGTTTGGAGATTATGTACACCTGTAAACAAGAAAATTCTGTAAAAACATATAACAATAACTTCTCTGTACACCTGAAGCTAATGCAACATTGTAAAACAAATATACCCCAATTAAAAAAAAAAATGCAGGCCAAGGGAGGGACTTTCCTGGCAGTCCAGTGGTTAAGACTCTGTGTTTCCAATGCAGGGGGGTGTGGGTTTGATCCCTGGTTGGGGAACTAAAATCCCATATGCTGTGCCACACAGCCAAATAAATAAAGACAGGACACACACTTCAATTAAAAAAAATAAAGATAGGACATGTCAAAAGGGCACAGGAAGCTACTTCAGGGGCTTTCATTGGCCAAACTCAGGGCAATTTTAAGTATCAAAACAAATACTGATGGTAACGAATTATAACTTACTCAATGAAGTAAGAATGTGTGAGTCCACATGAATAATATTTAACAGCGGGTGACAGAGAAGTGTTTCTTACAGTGGAAGGTCAGCTTACAAATGATGAAAGAAGGATGAATGTGAGAAAACCAGCCCTTTGCAACTGTCCATGCAAAAACTGATATGGGCAAGAATCAAAACTGGATGCAAGACAGAGAAAGACAGACATTGTATGTGTATCACTTCTAAAAGAATACAGCACCTACTGAATATAACTAAAAAAATGCAGACTCAGGCAAGCAGAGAGCAAGGTAATGGTGCCCAGCAGTTGGAGGGGGGGTGGATGGGGGAGGGGCAAGACGGGGGTTGGGGGACAGGAGGTACAACTGCCTGAGGGCTAAGATGGACTCAAGGCCATGTTCTATAACATGGGGAATATAGACAATATTCTGTAATAACTGTAAATGGGAAGCAACCTTCAAAAATTGTATAAAATTTAAAAAAAAATTTTAACTTAAAAAAACAAAGGATGCTAAAACTAGGAGGTGAAAGTTTCATGAGGAACAGTGTATGTCTATTATCTCCAAGGGTCTCCCCACCAAGTAGGTATTAATTTACAAAAGGAAAAACACTTGCTTTACCTAGAGGAAACCTGGAAATAGCATCCTAATGAAGGGATCAAAGTTCACATGAAGAGTATAGACCAGACCCCATGTTCCCCCTGCCATGATGCCCAGAGTATACAGCTCGTTTAAGCGGTATTTCTGTCAAAAATGCATCATCTGAATCTAATATCAAGAGAACGTCAGACACATCCAAACTGCGTGACAATATACAAAAGGCTTCTGTTATTTGAAAAAGAAAAAGTCAAGGTCACTGAAGACAAAGGCTTAGGAAATGTTCCAGATAAGAGACAAAAGGAGGTAAGATAACTAAATACAAAGGACAATCCTGGATGGGATCTAAACCAGAAAAAAAAAACAAATACGATAAAGAACATTGTTGGGACAGACTAATAGACTATAGGGACTTTCCTGGCAGTCCAGTTGTTAAGACTGCCTTCCACTGCAGGAGGCATAGGTTGGGGAACTAAGCTCCCATATGCTTCACATTTCACCCAAGAGATTTTAAAGAAAAAAAAAAAGAAAAAGACAGACTATAGAGTATATAAACTGTGCGTAAATTTTTAAAATGTGACAACCAGTTGTCACATTTTAAGAGAATTCCCTGTTCTCAGGAAATACAACTATTTAGGAGTGAAAGGGCTTGATTTCCCATCATTTACTCTCACATGGTTCTAAGAAAAAAAAACACAATTATTTATAGATCGACAGAACAATGACAGACGCAGAATGTGCAGTGCACAGAGAAGTTACCTATGCCATCGTTACAACTCTTCATTTCACTTGAAACTTTTTTTTTAATACTATTTTTTTTTTTGGCCCCTTCTTTTGGTCTGTCATTTATCTATTTTTATCCATCTTTTTTCTCTGGCCTGTGTGGGCCGTGACTAAGATGGACTCAAGGCCATGTTCTATAACATGGGAATATAGACAATATTCTGTAATAACTGTAAATGGGAAGCAACCTTCAAAAATTGTATAAAATTTAAAAAATTTTAACTTAAAAAAACAAAGGATGCTAAAACTAGGAGGTGAAAGTTTCATGAGGAACAGTGTATGTCTATTATCTCCAAGGGTCTCCCCACCAAGTAGGTATTAATTTACAAAAGGAAAAACACTTGCTTTACCTAGAGGAAACCTGGAAATAGCATCCTAATGAAGGGATCAAAGTTCACATGAAGAGTATAGACCAGACCCCATGTTCCCCCTGCCATGATGCCCAGAGTATACAGCTCGTTTAAGCGGTATTTCTGTCAAAAATGCATCATCTGAATCTAATATCAAGAGAACGTCAGACACATCCAAACTGCGTGACAATATACAAAAGGCTTCTGTTATTTGAAAAAGAAAAAGTCAAGGTCACTGAAGACAAAGGCTTAGGAAATGTTCCAGATAAGAGACAAAAGGAGGTAAGATAACTAAATACAAAGGACAATCCTGGATGGGATCTAAACCAGAAAAAAAAAACAAATACGATAAAGAACATTGTTGGGACAGACTAATAGACTATAGGGACTTTCCTGGCAGTCCAGTTGTTAAGACTGCCTTCCACTGCAGGAGGCATAGGTTGGGGAACTAAGCTCCCATATGCTTCACATTTCACCCAAGAGATTTTAAAGAAAAAAAAAAAAGAAAAAGACAGACTATAGAGTATATAAACTGTGCGTAAATTTTTAAAATGTGACAACCAGTTGTCACATTTTAAGAGAATTCCCTGTTCTCAGGAAATACAACTATTTAGGAGTGAAAGGGCTTGATTTCCCATCATTTACTCTCACATGGTTCTAAGAAAAAAAAACACAATTATTTATAGATCGACAGAACAATGACAGACGCAGAATGTGCAGTGCACAGAGAAGTTACCTATGCCATCGTTACAACTCTTCATTTCACTTGAAACTTTTTTTTTAATACTATTTTTTTTTTTGGCCACTTCTATTGGTCTGTCATTTATCTATTTTCATCCATCTTTGTTCTCTGGCCTGTGTGGGCCTCCCATCGCAGTGGCCTCTCTCGCTGCAGAGCACCGGCTTTGGGCGCACACACTCCAGAGCTCCCGGCTCAGTAGTTGGACACATTGGTCCAGCTGCTCCGTGGCACGTGGGATCCTCCCAGGCCAGGGATCGAACCGGCGCCCCTTGCACTGCAAGGCAATGTCCTTACCCAGTGGACCACCAGGGAAGCCCCATTTGAAACTTTTTAAAAACTAAGTTTTGAAAAGGTCAGCAGGAGGATGGGACAGCACACAGGATCCGTCTTTCCGCAGCTCTGCTGTAGCAAGAAGGATGTGGACCTGAGAACAGTCCCGGTCCTACATGCATTTCCTGGAGGTTTTAAAATGCACCTTCCCACCCTGGTGGCCAGTCTCACCAAGCAGGGAGAACAGCCAGTACCAGCAAAAGAAAACTCCCACTCCAACTTCCAATTTGCACTCTGGACCTTGAGGTGAATTGGCCATGCTTTTGAAAAGATGTCTTGGGTCCAAAGACTGCTACATAGAGTCACATATGTTTTCTTTCAGGTCCAGATGCTATCGCTGTTCTTACTCCAGAGCTCACAGCTATGAAACTGAAAATGTGTCGCTTCCCAGCTGATTCCCATCCATCCTTTGCTTCTAACTCCACTCTTCCACATTAAGTGTTCTCTCTTGGGAGACTGGGATTAGCAGATGCAAACTTTTACATAGAGAACAGACAAACAAGGTCCTACTGCAGAGCACAGCAAACTCTATTCAATACCCTGTGATAAACCAGAATGGAAAAGAATGTGGACAAGGATGTATGTATAAGTGAATCAGTTTGCTGTACACCTGAAAGCAACAACACTGTAAATCAACTACACTTTCATCTATTTTAAAGTGTTCTCTCCATGACATCAGAGCAAGTCTACACTACTTTAGAAAGCCAAAACCTCGGGCAGTAAAGCTCTGAGCTAGTCCGGCTAGGAATTCACACAACACCATTGGCTCTTGTAAGCAGGAAGCAGCTACATGTAGTCTTCCGACAACCCTCCCTTCTTGGAGCATCCTCTAATGTCCACACAAACATAGTGACTTCTAGAATTTTCCCCATGCATATTTCCCATGGGACTACCTTACTCTCTTGGGGAGAGTGGGTTACCAGCTCTAAGAAAAAGTACAAACTTTAACGTAAGACACAAAAAACTCCTTCAAATATGTGTTTGACAATTTCTTCTTTTCAATGTTACTGTCAAAATTCTGATATTTGTGTTTCTTTGGATCATTTCAATTTGTTTCTGCAGGGGAATCTAGCAGGAAACCAAGAGGGAACTTTTACACAACCTTACTGGATGTCCTTGGTTTCATTTGTTGGTTTGTTTTTATTCAAGATTGAATCTAGGGCTTCCCTCGTGGTCCAGTGGGTAAGGACACCGCCTTGCAGTGCAAAGGGCGCCAGGTCCATCCCTGGCCTGGGAAGATCCCACGTGCCGCGGAGCGGCTAGACCGAAGTGTCCAATTACTGAGCCGGAGCTCTGGAGCGCATGCGCCCAGAGCCGGTGCTCTGCGACAACAGAGGCCGCCACAATGGGAGGCCCACATGGGCCAAAGAACAAACATGGATGAAAATAGATAAATGAAAGATCAATAGAAGTGGCCTGTCTGCCCCCCCCCCCCCCCACCCCACCACCCCCCAAAAAATTTAAAAAATAAAAATAAATATTCAAGAAAAAAAAAAGATTGAATCTAGGTTTGGGTTTTTTTTTTTAATTGTAGAAAAGCACATTTCCAGATTAGACTTGAAAGTACAAGTCACATTCTGTGAACCTAAGAATCTGAATCATACAACATTTCTAAAGAAACCACTATCATTTCTTCAAATCAGTGAACAAATCAGTTTTTCAATGAAAAGAGTATCTTTAGGCTTTCAAAGAATTCTGGCTGAACTGAATGAAACTGTTGGTATTTGATCATTTTTGACCAAAAAAAACCCAAAACAGTAATTTCATATGGTTCAATAATAACAGCTTCAGACTCAACAATTTAATTTAAAAATCTATAAATAGTATAGATGAAAAATTAACATAAAGAAGCACTAATAACACCCAATATGTAGTACATAAAAATTAAACAGAAAACTTCATTTTTCAAACAGTATCTTGTTATCAGTGAGATGTGGGTAATACTACTTAATTCTAGGAGTTAACATTTAAAAACTGGCTTCTTATGTTGAAATTAAAATTACCAAAATCTAAACATATTTTTAAATTATTTAATTTTGGTATTCATTAACTAATAAAATTCTGGCACTAGAAAGAAGGTTGACTACTAACTGGATCCATCCCTCTGTACTTTGACCACTACACTGAACTTTCCCATACAGATAAAAATTTTCTTAAATATATGACAAACTCCCTGAGTAATACATTCCAAAATTTAATAAGCTGCACACTTCAGGAAGTTGCTGCTTTTGAAAGCATTTTATTTCACATTCACCATTTTTATACAACCAGTCTTAAACAGAAAAGAGAAAACTTTTATGAAATTACGGACACTTGCTCATTTACAGATTTCTTAAAGAAGAAAATGGAAGAACTGGATTCAGAAAGCAGTTTAGGAGACTAAAAGCCTAGAAAAGGCAATGAGAGAAGACTGAATGAAACAGGCTAAAAGAACAGAATTTGAAGACAATTCTTATGAGAATGGATAGCTAAAAATTATGAACAAGACTTGCTATCTCACTGTTTCTCAACTTTCTTGTGGATAAGAACCACCAGAGGGCTTCCCCTGGTGGTCCAGTGGGTAAGGACACCACCTTGCAGTGCAAGGGGCGCTGGTTGGATCCCTGGCCTGGGAAGATCCCACGTGCTGCGGAGCAGCTGGACCAATGTGTCCAATTACCAAGCCGGAGCTCTGGAGCGCATGCGCCCAGAGTCGGCGCTCTCTGACAACAGAGGCCATTGCGATGGGAGGCCCACACGGGCCAAAGAACAAAGACGGATGAAAATAGATAAATGAAAGATCAAGAGAGGGCTTCCCCTGGTGGTCCAGCAGGTAAGGACACGGCCTTGCAGTGCAAGGGGCGCCGGTTCAATCCCTGGCCTGGGAAGATCACATGTGCTGCGAAGCGGCTGGACTGATGTGTCCAATTACCAAGCCGGAGCTCTGGAGCGCATGTACCCGGAGCCGGTGCTCTGCAACAACAGAGGCCACCACGATGGGAGGCCCACAAGAGCCAAAGAACAAAGACGGATGAAAATAGACAAATGAAAGACCAATAGAAGTGGCCGGCCCATCCCTCCCCACCCCCCCCCCCCCCCAAAAATAAAAAAAAAGATCAAGAGAAGTGACCCGCCCTCTCCCCTCCCTCCCCAACCTGTCCCCCGCCCAAAATAAATAATAAATAAATCTTTAAAAAAGAAAAAAAAACCACCAGAAAGAGCCTGTCAAATGCAAAATTCTGATTCAGTCGGTCTGACACTGAGTACTTCTAACAAGCTCCAAGAAGAGGTTGAGCCACCAGCAGAGCAGCACTGGGGGAGCCAATGCCGTCCTCAGCGTAGGTCTAGACTCTAGCAACCTGGAAATTCATGCTGTTCTGCTTCCCTGCCCCTTTCTCGCCTCTGGAAAGGACGTTAAGAGCTCCAGGGACAAAAGAGGTCTATCAAAAATTTTAGGTCCATAATCCTCAAATAAGGATTTCCCTGGTGGTCCAGTGGGTAAGGACACCACCTTGCAGTGCAAGGGGCGCTGGTTGGATCCCTGGCCTGGGAAGATCCCACGTGCTGCGGAGCAGCTGGACCAATGTGTCCAATTACCAAGCCGGAGCTCTGGAGCGCATGCGCCCAGAGTCGGCGCTCTCTGACAACAGAGGCCATTGCGATGGGAGGCCCACACGGGCCAAAGAACAAAGACGGATGAAAATAGATAAATGAAAGATCAAGAGAGGGCTTCCCCTGGTGGTCCAGCAGGTAAGGACACGGCCTTGCAGTGCAAGGGGCGCCGGTTCAATCCCTGGCCTGGGAAGATCACATGTGCTGCGAAGCGGCTGGACTGATGTGTCCAATTACCAAGCCGGAGCTCTGGAGCGCATGTACCCGGAGCCGGTGCTCTGCAACAACAGAGGCCACCACGATGGGAGGCCCACAAGAGCCAAAGAACAAAGACGGATGAAAATAGACAAATGAAAGACCAATAGAAGTGGCCGGCCCATCCCCCTCCCTCCCCACCCCCCCCCCAAAATAAAAAAAAAGATCAAGAGAAGTGACCCGCCTCTCCCTCCCTCCCCAACCTGTCCCCCGCCCAAAATAAATAATAAATAAATCTTTAAAAAAAAAAAAAAAACCACCAGAAAGAGCCTGTCAAATGCAAAATTCTGATTCAGTCGGTCTGACACTGAGTACTTCTAACAAGCTCCAAGAAGAGGTTGAGCCACCAGCAGAGCAGCACTGGGGGAGCCAATGCCGTCCTCAGCGTAGGTCTAGACTCTAGCAACCTGGAAATTCATGCTGTTCTGCTTCCCTGCCCCTTTCTCGCCTCTGGAAAGGACGTTAAGAGCTCCAGGGACAAAAGAGGTCTATCAAAAATTTTAGGTCCATAATCCTCAAATAAGGATTTCCCTGGTGGTCCAGTGGTTAAGAATTCACTATGCAATGCAGAGGATGCAGATTCGATCCCTGGTCAGGGAACTAAGATCCCACCTGCCAAGGAGCAACTAAATCCACGCACTGCAACTAAAGACCCTGAGTGCCATAACTAGAGAACCCAATGCCGCAATGAAGATCCAACATGCCGCAACTAAGATTCAACACGGCTAAATAAATCAGTTCAGTTCAGCTCAGTCGCTCACTCGTGTCTGACCCCTTGCGACCCCAGAGACCGCAGCAGTCCAGGCTTCCCTGTCCTTCACCATCTCCCGGAGCTTGCTCAAACTCATGTTCATTGAGTCAGTGATGCTGTTCAACCATCTCATCTTCTGTCGTCCCCTTCTCCTTCTGCCTTCTATTTTCCCAGCATCAAGGTCTTTTCCATCAGGGTCTTGAACTCTCTCTACTCCTTAGCATAATTTGAGACTTTAAAATATATATATATGTATGTGTGTGTGTGTATATATATATGTATGTATGTATATATTAGCTTTTTAAACATATATCTATTAGCTTTTTTCTATTAGAAAAAAATATGTATATTTTAAAACTCTCAAATTACACTTGGGGACAGAGAGGGTTTCAAAATATTCAACTGACATCCTTTTCCAAGGTCTCTTTTAAGAGTTATGGGAATTAGGGCTTCCCCTGGTGGTCCAGTGGGGTAAGGACACCGTCTTGCAGTGCAAGGGGCGCCAGTTCAATCCCTGGCCTGGGAAGATCCCACGTGCCGCGGAGCGGCTGGACCCATGTGTCCAATTACCCAGCCGGAGCTCTGGAGTGCATGCGCCCAGAGTCCGTGCTCTGCGACAACAGAGGCCACCGCGATGGGAGGCCCACAGGAGCCAAAGAACAAAGACGGATGAAAATAGACAAACGAAAGACCAACAGAAGTGGCCCACCCGCTCCCCTCCCTCCCGAACCCGACCCCCACCCAAAATAAAATAAATAAATAAATCTTTAAAAAAAAAAAGTTATGGGAATTAATAAGATCACTGAAAATTTTGGGAGTCTTTCAGTCAGGACTCATGATATAAACATGAATTGTGAAGAGACCTGTACCCTTCTAAACTCAAAAGGGAAAATGGGGCTCAGAGATATATGGAATCATATATTTTATTTACATCACAACAGAGAATATAAACGCCCCATGTTTTCACTATGCTTATACAACAGGTACTTAAGTAGTGAATACCAGACATTTTCTGGTTGAAAAGTTTTATGGAACATGATCACTAATTGTAAGCTGTCCCCTAAAGTAATAAAATCATTAATGACATCATTCAAAACAAACTGCTAAGGTAGAGGTTTAATAAGTTGAAATCTATCCACCAGCCTTATAAAGCACAAAACCTGAAAATATAAAATGGTGCTGCATATACCTATACCACACACTTTCTTAAAAACATTTTCTCAGTCTAAACAGTTGCAATCATCTTCCTTGATTTCTCCTGAAGACCAGGGTAATCTCTCTTTAATAACTTTATCATCAAGTCCCAAATTCCACTATCACAGAGAAATGAAAAGAAAAAAACAATACTTTGCATAACCTAGGATAATGTTTAAGGAGTACTTAACCATGACAACAGTTTTTTACTTCTAAAAAAACATAAACAATGATCTTATGCAACCTGATTTTCTGAAATTCAGCAAGCCATAAGGAACCTGGAGTAAAACTCAACAGATGGTTATTAACTATTTTCCTTAAGTACTTAAAGCTATTGGGAAAAACTTTCCGTAAAGGTGTTGTTTTGTTCCCAAAAGGAAAAAACTATACTCTAAAATATATAATGGTTGTATTTTTCATTCAAGACAGAGCATTTTTTTTCTTCATGAGAACAATCATTACTTAAAGAAGAATACTGGTAACTAATCAATTCTTCCCCATGGATTCCTGCATTGGCAAGAATCAGGAGTCAGTAAGGAACCTGCCTACAGTACAAGAGACCCAGGTTTGATCCCTGGGTTGGGAAGATCCCCTGAAGGAAGAAATGGCAACTCACTGCACTATTCTTGCCTGGAGAATTCCATGGACAGAGCCAGGGGGCTACAGTCCACAGGATCTCAAAGGGCCAGACACAATTGAGTGACAATCACTTTCACTTTACCCCCTCGACAGGCTCTACCAGTGGCTGTGTTATCCTCTTATTGTAAATAAGACATGGATACTCCTATTATGATCAATTTCATGATTTCTGTTCTCTCTCCTCACTTTCCTCTTTTCATTTCTTTCTACCTTTCTCCCTTCCTATTCTGTAAGACTCCTTTCAAATTCATTTTCTGTGTTTCTTTCTGGACTTTTCATTGTCAACCATAAACTTCACATCTCTCACCTCTTTCCTTCTTTCCTGTATTTATGCTCCCCTCATCTACCCCAAAATATCCTTCTTTGCTATCTATGTTTCAAATTACCAAAGATTTTATTCTCCAAATAATGTAAACAGTTCACTGGCCTGGAGACCCTAACTTTGTAGTCTTCTGTAATCTTCAATGAATACAACTGAAAACTTAGGATTTTTCCTTCTTGTACTCACCATGACAAAGAGAAGGAAACTGCCAGAGGAAAATATTTCATACTGATTAAGATAAACCAGAACATGAATGTGGAGAGACAGGTAGTATCACCCTAAAATCTAATAATGTTGGTAAAATTGATAAAAGTGAAATCTCAGACTGCGAGTCTTCAGATGAAAATATCCTGAATGAGTTTTCTCAGGTTCAAGATCAGGATTTCCAATTGCAAACAGAAACAGAGTAGACACATTTCTTCCTATCCTTCACACTAAGCACAATGAAAACCTTGTATATCACACATTAAACAAGCATATAGAAAACTCTGAATAGCAGGGAGAAGACAGCAGACAGAAGAGATCTTGGGACCCAGGGAATGATGCAACAGTGAGTGCCCTGAATTTTCTTTTCACTTCATTTATTCCAGACTGGGTACCAGAAGCCAGCATCCCAGAAACACCAACAGGAGGCCACAAAGATGCCGCAAGAAAAGCTTCCTCTCTCTAGCCAGAGCCCAATGATGGACGACCTGGCAACACAGAAAAATTTTCTACGTAACTGCTTTATTCCAGTCAAAGACCATGGAAAGAAACCATGGTCCCACCCCTGCCTTATTAGCAAAAGCCACAGAGGGAGCTTAGACTTCCACCCCCACCTACCTGTAACAAGGATGGACAGACGGACAGACACACACACACACTACACGGACGGACGGACACACACACACACACACACACTGGGGTCGTAACAGAGAAGACGGAGTGATGGGCCAGGACTTTCATTCCCTGTAGCAGTCATGAGCACCCCTCCTGAGGCATCAGTGAGGGTCACATGGAAAGCACTAAGAGGGTACCGCCCCACCTGCCAGCCAGCGTGGTGCCAGAAGAGGCCCTGTGAGGAGGCTGGACCTGCATCCTCATCTGCCAGCAAACCTACCCTTACACAAGTACTAGAGAAATTCCTTGAAACAGACAGGAAATGATAAAATAAGGAATCTTGGGACATCAAGAAGAAGGAAGGACCAGAACAAGCAAAAATATGTAACGAGTAAACACAAGAGGTGTTTCTTCTGATTTTGAGTACTTCTTAATTATATTTGATGACTGAAGCAAAAAATAAAATACATGTCACTTGGTTCTCAATGTGGCAGAAATTGTTAAGCCAGTTATAAACTGGGGAGGGAAAAAAGAAAGTTTTAAAGGAGGTAAGGTTTCTACATTTCACTTAAACTGATAAAATGCCAATGGCAGTAAACTATGATGTCATGTATGTGTATTATGTTACCTAGAGCAACCACGAAAATATCTATACAAAAGAGATACATTCAGAAACACTAAAAATAAATAATAATGGAATTTTTAATAATGCATAAGAACTCAGGAAAAAGACAAAAACAAAAAACAAAAACAGAGGGGACAAACTAAAATGACAGGCTTTAAGCCTAACATCACTACTCACACTGAATGTATATACTAATTAAAAGACAGATTGGAATAGTGGATTAAAATACATGATCCTATTATATGCTGTCTACAAAGTTGACATCCAGAAGCCAGCATCCCAGAAACACCAACAGGAGGCCACAAAGATGCCGCAAGAAAAGCTTCCTCTCTCTAGCCAGAGCCCAATGATGGACGACCTGGCAACACAGAAAAATTTTCTACGTAACTGCTTTATTCCAGTCAAAGACCATGGAAAGAAACCATGGTCCCACCCCTGCCTTATTAGCAAAAGCCACAGAGGGAGCTTAGACTTCCACCCCCACCTACCTGTAACAAGGATGGACAGACGGACAGACATACACACACACTACACGGACGGACGGACACACACACACACACACACACTGGGGTCGTAACAGAGAAGATGGAGTGATGGGCCAGGACTTTCATTCCCTGTAGCAGTCATGAGCACCCCTCCTGAGGCATCAGTGAGGGTCACATGGAAAGCACTAAGAGGGTACCGCCCCACCTGCCAGCCAGCGTGGTGTCAGAAGAGGCCCTGTGAGGAGGCTGGACCTGCATCCTCATCTGCGAGCAAACCTACCCTTACACAAGTACTAGAGAAATTCCTTGAAACAGACAGGAAATGATAAAATAATGAATCTTGGGACATCAAGAAGAAGGAAGGACCAGAACAAGCAAAAATATGTAACGAGTAAACACAAGAGGTGTTTCTTCTGATTTTGAGTACTTCTTAATTATATTTGATGACTGAAGCAAAAAATAAAATACATGTCACTTGGTTCTCAATGTGGCAGAAATTGTTAAGCCAGTTATAAACTGGGGAGGGAAAAAAGAAAGTTTTAAAGGAGGTAAGGTTTCTACATTTCACTTAAACTGATAAAATGCCAATGGCAGTAAACTATGATGTCATGTATGTGTATTATGTTACCTAGAGCAACCACGAAAATATCTATACAAAAGAGATACATTCAGAAACACTAAAAATAAATAATAATGGAATTTTTAATAATGCATAAGAACTCAGGAAAAAGACAAAAACAAAAAACAAAAACAGAGGGGACAAACTAAAATGACAGGCTTTAAGCCTAACATCACTACTCACACTGAATGTATATACTAATTAAAAGACAGATTGGAATAGTGGATTAAAATACATGATCCTATTATATGCTGTCTACAAAGTTGACATCCAGAGCATGGAATCTTTACTCAACAATAAAAAGGAACGAACTCCTGAAACAGCCAACAATTTGGATGAACCTCAATTATGCTGAATGAAAATGGTCCATTTCAACTGGTCACACAGAGTGTGACTCCATTTATCTAACGTACCTAAAATGACCAAGTTACAGTGATGGATATCAGAGGAGTGGTAGCCAAGAGTCAGAGATGGTGGGGGATGGAGGAGCAGGTGTGACTATAAAGAGGCGGCACAGGGGAGATGTTTGTGATAAAACTGTTGTACATCTTGTTAACAGTGGTGGGTTGTAAGAATCTGCACGTATGATAATGCGGCAGAGAATTATACACATCCACAGTACCAATGTCAACGTCTTGATTTTGAATCTGTACATTATTCATTATGTAACTGTCATAAGAAGTAACCACTGGGGGAAAGTGGGTCACAATTACATTGTACCTCTCTAGACTGTCTTTACAGCTGCTTATAATTCTCTAATTCTTTCAAATAGTTTAGTAAAAGCAAAACAATAAAGGACTGATGATTTTAGGTAAGCAAAACAGAAAAGAATGAATGAATGAACGATCATTTCTGAAGTCTACAAGGAAGCACAGCATTTTCATCAAGTTAGTCATTCAACTGGGAGAATTTCACCACAATGAACTGTAAGAACCCAAAACATCCTGTTTGGCTAAAAGGAGGGTTAACAGTATTCTTCTATGATGTGTTTGTGCGGTTTGTGCGACGGGCTTACTGAACAGGTTCACAAGCAGAGAAGTGATAAAAGCTTCGGGTGCACACTACAGTGATGAGAGAGGATTCAGAAATGAAAAAACTCCACTAGACTGATTGTTCTAAAAATTTTTTTGAGGTGGGGGGGTGGGGGGTGGGGGGGTCATTT
This sequence comes from Tragulus kanchil, assembly GCA_022376925.1. Classification (NCBI taxonomy): domain Eukaryota; kingdom Metazoa; phylum Chordata; class Mammalia; order Artiodactyla; family Tragulidae; genus Tragulus; species Tragulus kanchil. The sequence continues at coordinate 98,505,675 of JAIOJX010000029.1, forward strand.
CTCTTGGTCTTTCATTTATCTATTTTCATTCTTCTTTGTTCTTTGGCCCGTGTGGGCCTCCCATCTCAGTGGCCTCTGTTGTCGCAGAGCACCGGCTCTGGGCGCATGCGCTCCAGAGCTCCGGCTGGGTAATTGGACACATTGGTCCAGCCGCTCCGTGGCACGTGGGATCTTCCCAGGCCAGGGATCGAACCAGTGTCCCTTGCACTGCAAGGCGGTGTCCTTACCTAATGGACCACCAGAGAAGCCATGATCTAAATTTTATAATGAAAATGTTTTGCAATCAAGGTGCAAAGAAGATGGCATACTCTCTTCAACAAAATAAGGAGCTAGAAATGTTTTCAAAACTTTTGTGTTTTGATAACACAGGTGGCAGAAGAACTAGAAGGAATGATGAACTAGAACCCATTACACATGTATCTGAAATCTGGAATTAGAATTTACCCACACAGGATGTGTCCCAGCGTCACATCTGTATTCAAAGGTCACTGTCCATTTCAGTTTATACGCCTACCAAACCAGAAAAAGGAGGATAAAAATTTGACTTTCTTAGTTTTAAATGGACTATTGAAATATCTGCTACTTTTAAATATTCTTGTTAAAATTGACAACAAATCTGTTCTTCACTGTCCCTTCATTCTTATTTCTGTATTATTTACAGGCTTCCCAGGTGGTGCCAGTGGTAAAGAATCTGCCTGCTGATGCCGGAGATGCAAGAGATTTGGGTTCAATTCCTTGGTCAGGAAGATCCCTTGGAGAAGGAAAAGGCAACCCACTGCAATATTCTTGCCTAGAGAATCCCAGAGGACAGAGGCAGGCTACGGTCCATGGGGTCTCAAACAGTCAGACACGAATGAGCATACATGCCTTCCATCCATTTATAAAATCAGTTTCAATAAAATAAAAGGTATCCACTAGACCCAGATGGTGAACAGCGATGTCTGTTTTTTTCTGGTATAATGAGGACTTTTAGACTGAGTTTAGGGAAACTACTACTTCTTTCCATCCACATCAGTGTATGGAGGTTCTTGTCTTCAGAATCACGCTGGAGAACACAGAAAGGTCCAGTGAGTTCACCAAGTTTTCCATGATCCCACCCACTCTTACCAGTTCCTACAAGGTCATTCACATGGTCAAGCCAACGCGACATTTCCTTCATCTGGATGGAGGAGGTGATCCCCCTCATAGAAACAGCAGAGGCTGCAGTTACTGTGACAAATACACACACCCTGAAGTTCTCACTCACAGGCTGAGTATACTTCTCAAAAATTCCTTGGGTCCCACTCATCCACCCTTCTGAATGCTGGAGCTCTTCATAGGCTCTGAAATTTCATCTCATTTGCTTACCTTGGTGTAAGGTCAGCGCCTTTCCCCTTCCAGATGCCTCTGTTAAGCCCTCAAGTTACCCCTCACCTGGATCAGAACACAACTGTTCCCCATGCCTTCTCTGCATCTCGTCTACTCTCTGGACTATCAAAGAGCATATATTCTAAACTGAAAACTCTTAAATGCTGGAGGTGCTTAACTCTCCAACATTCTCTCTGAATGCTGCCCAGGATTGTGTACTGTGTCAACATCCCCATACGGCTTGGATTTCCCCAACATACTAAGAGTTTTACTTCTCATAGCTCATGCTTGTCACTGTTTCTTCATTTGATAAAATTCTATTAATCCAAAAAATCCATTAATCCTTCAAAACACTCTTCAGTTATCTTCCCTCTGATGCGCTCTCTGACTACTTTGATCTCTGTCTGTCCTACTTTCAGCCCCCCCATTACGTTTTCTGATGCCGGAGATGCAAGAGATTTGGGTTCAATTCCTTGGTCAGGAAGATCCCTTGGAGAAGGAAAAGGCAACCCACTGCAATATTCTTGCCTAGAGAATCCCAGAGGACAGAGGCAGGCTACGGTCCATGGGGTCTCAAACAGTCAGACACGAATGAGCATACATGCCTTCCATCCATTTATAAAATCAGTTTCAATAAAATAAAAGGTATCCACTAGACCCAGATGATGAACAGCGATGTCTGTTTTTTTCTGGTATAATGAGGACTTTTAGACTGAGTTTAGGGAAACTACTACTTCTTTCCATCCACATCAGTGTATGGAGGTTCTTGTCTTCAGAATCACGCTGGAGAACACAGAAAGGTCCAGTGAGTTCACCAAGTTTTCCATGATCCCACCCACTCTTACCAGTTCCTACAAGGTCATTCACATGGTCAAGCCAACGTGACATTTCCTTCATCTGGATGGAGGAGGTGATCCCCCTCATAGAAACAGCAGAGGCTGCAGTTACTGTGACAAATACACACACCCTGAAGTTCTCACTCACAGGCTGAGTATACTTCTCAAAAATTCCTTGGGTCCCACTCATCCACCCTTCTGAATGCTGGAGCTCTTCATAGGCTCTGAAATTTCATCTCATTTGCTTACCTTGGTGTAAGGTCAGCGCCTTTCCCCTTCCAGATGCCTCTGTTAAGCCCTCAAGTTACCCCTCACCTGGATCAGAACACAACTGTTCCCCATGCCTTCTCTGCATCTCGTCTACTCTCTGGACTATCAAAGAGCATATATTCTAAACTGAAAACTCTTAAATGCTGGAGGTGCTTAACTCTCCAACATTCTCTCTGAATGCTGCCCAGGATTGTGTACTGTGTCAACATCCCCATACGGCTTGGATTTCCCCAACACACTAAGAGTTTTACTTCTCATAGCTCATGCTTGTCACTGTTTCTTCATTTGATAAAATTCTATTAATCCAAAAAATCCATTAATCCTTCAAAACACTCTTCAGTTATCTTCCCTCTGAAGCGCTCTCTGACTACTTTGATCTCTGTCTGTCCTACTTTCAGCTCCTCTTTATCTCATTCTTTACCTTAATTACGTTTTGCCTCTACCACACTGTACTATAAGGACATTTGTTGTTGCTCAGTCACTAAGCTATGTCTGACTCTTTGCGACCCCATAGATTGTGGCAAGCCAGGCTCCTCTGTCTTCCACTATCTCCCAGAGTCTGCTCAAATTCACATCCTTGAGTCTGTGATGCCATGTAACTATTTTATCCTCTGCCACCTGCTTCTGGTTCAGTGGTAAAGAACACACCTGCCAAGCAGGAGACACGGGTTCGATCTCTGGGTCAGAGATCCCCTAGAGAAGGAAATGGCAATCCACTCCAGTATTCCTGCCTGGGGAATCCCATGGACAGATAGGAGCCTGGCAGGCTACAGTCTAAGGGGTTGCTAAAGAGTCAGGTACAACTTAGCACCTAAATAACTATAATGGCATAGGTGTCTCCTTTTCCCTTCTGAAGTATGGGCTCCATGATAGCAGGTGTGCTGGGAATTCCTAAGACCACACCCAGGTTCAGTGATACAACAAGGACAATGCAGAGGACTCAGTATCCAGTTATCAGCAAAGGGAAAAGGTGCCTGGGTCTAAGTCTGGAGAAAACCAGGTACGAACTTTCAAGCCTTCTCCCAGTGGAGTGGTCCAAGGCACACTTCATTCCTGCAGGGACAAGCACTGACAACCCCCACTAAGTGGTACCACCCAGGAAGCTCATTAGAGATTCAGTGCCCACGGAAGTCCCTGGGGGCTGGTCACGCAGGCAGCCTCTGCCTGTGTGGTGCTGGGGTGTGTGTGCTCAGTCATGCTCAACTTTTTACTGGCTATAGGGGTCAGGGCACCTTCATTTATGTAGCTCACTAAACAATTGAGTCTGGAGCTGGACAATTACTCATATCCCTGAGATCTGACTGGCAGTATTCCTAAAGCAGCACACACGCACACACACACACAATTCAGTTAGCTAATGTTCTGTAATAAGCTGATGTTCTCCATTTAGTCTCTGCTAATATGCCAGCCATGAATAATATCCTTTCAGAGTTAAGGAAACATCAAGCAGAGACTCCAGACAACCTTTGAGCAGAACATACATCCTGCTTCAGAAGCTTTCCAACCTGTAAAAATCAGATTAGGATACTCTTTTAGGAAATGCATACTGGTCAATTGAGTTGAACATAAATAAGATAATATCCCAGAAAGTCCAAGGGCCAAATCCGCCAATTTTAATATACAAATAAAGAGAGGTTACTGGCTGAGCAGAAAATGGGTCTATGCTATAGCCCTCTTTAGTTCCTATTTCAGAACTAGGTCCTTATTTATAGAATCTCAGATATTAAAGACTTTTCTTTTAAAGAAGTTCAGTATGGAAGAAAAACTTTGCTAGGCTATGCTTTTCTGTGTATCTTCTTAGAGCTTGAGAGCTTCCCTGGTGGCTCAGTGGTAAAGAATCTGCCTGTCAATGCAGGAGACACCGGTTTGATCCCAGAGTTGGGAAGATCTCCTGGAGAAGGAAATGGCAATCCACTCCAGTATTCTTGTCTGGAAAATCCCACGGAGAGAGAAGCCTGGCGGGCTACAGTCCACGGGACCACAAAAGAGTTGGACACGACTGAGAAACTAAACAACAACAATTTAGAACTTAAAGAATCACAGATACAGTGGTTCTCTATTCTGGCTAAGTATCAGAATCACTTGAAGGAACATTTTAAAAATGCTCAGGCCAGGACCTTCCTGATGACCCAGTGGTTAAAACGGTGCTTCCACTGCAAGGGACCCAGGTTCAACCCCTGGTCAGGGAACTGAGGTCCCACATGCCGCTCAGTGCAGCCAAAAAGTAAAATAAAAATAAAAATAAAAAATCCTCAGGGGACTTCTAATTTTTGGTAACAAAGAATAAGCAGGCTCACAAACATTTTCTCCAAAAAGCAACTAAAAAGCTAAATAAAAGAAAGAGGAAAACCCACCATTTCAGTGCTATGGGAAGTCAACCAAAGACTCAAAGCAAACTGAAAAGTGTTTATTCATGAAAATGGCTGCATTTCAGGGGAAGTATTAGATATGAGTTGCTTAGTCATGTCTGCCTCTTTGATCCCGTGGACTCCCACCAGGCTCCTCAGTTCATGGAATTCTCCTAGTGGGCTGTCATTTCCTACTCCAGGGAATCTTTCCAAGTCAGGGATTGAACCTGCGTCTCCTGTGCTGGAGACAGATTATTTACAGGGTAAGTTAGTGACTTTCTTGCCAGCAGCTCCCCTCTTGCCTGCCCAGCTGCACCACTTTAGACAGGGCAGAAGTAGGTCTGGATGCCAGCAGATTCTCAAGGGGGTTGGGAGGGGGGGGAGACGGCAGGGTGGGAGAGGGATGTTGGTCAGAGTGTAATCTAGAGACAGATGCATGGAGAGGTCAGTGGCCTTCAGTGTGAGCCTGAAGGTGCTGTTCTCTTTGGGGCCAGCACGGGATTTGGACACTGCAGACCAGTCAGAGACGCAGCACGGAGCTCCAGAGGCTGAAGCAGCTGGGGCTATGCTTTTCTGTGTATCTTCTTAGAGCTTGAGAGCTTCCCTGGTGGCTCAGTGGTAAAGAATCTGCCTGTCAATGCAGGAGACACCGGTTTGATCCCAGAGTTGGGAAGATCTCCTGGAGAAGGAAATGGCAATCCACTCCAGTATTCTTGTCTGGAAAATCCCACGGAGAGAGAAGCCTGGCGGGCTACAGTCCACGGGACCACAAAAGAGTTGGACATGACTGAGAAACTAAACAACAACAATTTAGAACTTAAAGAATCACAGATACAGTGGTTCTCTATTCTGGCTAAGTATCAGAATCACTTGAAGGAACATTTTAAAAATGCTCAGGCCAGGACCTTCCTGATGACCCAGTGGTTAAAACGGTGCTTCCACTGCAAGGGACCCAGGTTCAACCCCTGGTCAGGGAACTGAGGTCCCACATGCCGCTCAGTGCAGCCAAAAAGTAAAAATAAAAATAAAAATAAAAAATCCTCAGGGGACTTCTAATTTTTGGTAACAAAGAATAAGCAGGCTCACAAACATTTTCTCCAAAAAGCAACTAAAAAGCTAAATAAAAGAAAGAGGAAAACCCACCATTTCAGTGCTATGGGAAGTCAACCAAAGACTCAAAGCAAACTGAAAAGTGTTTATTCATGAAAATGGCTGCATTTCAGGGGAAGTATTAGATATGAGTTGCTTAGTCATGTCTGCCTCTTTGATCCCGTGGACTCCCACCAGGCTCCTCAGTTCATGGAATTCTCCTAGTGGGCTGTCATTTCCTACTCCAGGGAATCTTTCCAAGTCAGGGATTGAACCTGCGTCTCCTGTGCTGGAGACAGATTATTTACAGGGTAAGTTAGTGACTTTCTTGCCAGCAGCTCCCCTCTTGCCTGCCCAGCTGCACCACTTTAGACAGGGCAGAAGTAGGTCTGGATGCCAGCAGATTCTCAAGGGGGTTGGGAGGGTGGGGAGACGGCAGGGTGGGAGAGGGATGTTGGTCAGAGTGTAATCTAGAGACAGATGCATGGAGAGGGTCAGTGGCCTTCAGTGTGAGCCTGAAGGTGCTGTTCTCTTTGGGGCCAGCACGGGATTTGGACACTGCAGACCAGTCAGAGACGCAGCACGGAGCTCCAGAGGCTGAAGCAGCTGGGGGACTTACAAGGCTCTTCACATCTCCCAGGTTGACGGGGACTACAAATATGCAACACAAGAGAGGGCCCAGGCCACCCACACAGGCCCACAGAGAGAGGAACCAAAAGAGGCCAGAGGAGAGCTGAGCCTCAGGTCTGACTGCTCTGGTGTCTGCATGCACCTGCGGGGCTGGGAGCCCTGCTGCTCCAAGCACTTGAGGACAATCTCTGAGCCACCTGGGGCTGAGCACGGTGTTGTGCAGACATAGCTCTAATCCCTCGAGGAAACCAGGCTTAAAAATAAAAACACAGGTTTCCCTAGTGGTCCAGTGGGTAAGGACACCACCTTGCAGCGCAGGGGGTGCTGGGTCGATCCCTGGCCTGGGAAGACCCCACGTGCCGCGGAGCGGCTGGACCGATGTGTCCAATTACCGAGTCGGAGCTCTGGAGGGCATGTGCCCAGAGCCGGTGCTCTGTGACAACAGAGGCCGCCATGATGGGAGGCCCACATGGGCCAAAGAACAAAGATGGATCAAAGTAGATAAATGAAAGACCAATAGAAGTGGCCTGCCCGTCCCCCTCCCTCCCGACCCTTCACCCCCCCCTAAAAAAATAAAAATAAAAACACACCAAGACACACGTGTACGGCATCAGTAGCCACACCATGGAGAGAAAGACTCGAGGGATTCAGTCCAGTCAAGGACTGAGCAAACAAAGGAGCAAACAAAACCACTACTACCACCGTCAAAAGTAAAATACACTAAAGAAAATAAAAGCATGCATGCGTGCTTAGTCGCTCCTCTGTCCGTGGGATTTTCCATGCAAGGATACTGGAATGGATTATCATGCCCTCCTCCAGTGAGTCTTTCCGACAAAGAGACTAAACTCAGGCCTAAATGATTGCACCATGTGTGAGACTCAACAGTGTGAATGTACTTAACACCACTGAAAAGTGAAAGCGTTAGTCGCTCATTCTGTCCAACTCTTTGTGACCCATGGACTGTAGCCCGCCAGCTTCCTCTGGCGATGGGATTTCCCAGGCCTGAATACTGAAGTGGGTTGCCATTTCCTCCTCCAAGGGATCTTCCCCACCCAGATATCAAACCCACATCTTCTATGTCTCCCACATTGGCAGGTGGACTCTACCACTGAGCCACCTGGGAATCCCAAGTAAAATATATAGTAGTCGACCAATATATGCAAGACATGCAAAGAAGAAAGAAAGGGCGACCCAAACTCCAGGGGGAAAAAGAATTAAACAGCAGTCAATGGCAATGTCTCTGAGTATTCACAGATGTTAGATTTAGCAGATGAAGATTTCAAAACAGCTACTATCAAAGAATCAAATAAAACCACATCTGAAGGATTAAAGGGAAGTGTGATGAAACTGATGCTATGAGCAGAGAAAAGAGAAAGAAATTACAGAACAAAATGGAAACTCTGGAGCTGAACAAGAACTACAAAGAAAAATCCACAGGAAAGTTCAACAGCACACTTCTGGGGCAAAAGCATCAGTGAATTTGAAATTAGAGCGGCTGGACCTATGTGTCCAATTACTGAGTCGGAGCTCTGGAGGGCATGTGCCCAGAGCCGGTGCTCTGTGACAACAGAGGCCGCCATGATGGGAGGCCCACATGGGCCAAAGAACAAAGATGGATCAAAGTAGATAAATGAAAGACCAATAGAAGTGGCCTGCCCGTCCCCCTCCCTCCCGACCCTTCACCCCCCCCTAAAAAAATAAAAATAAAAACACACCAAGACACACGTGTACGGCATCAGTAGCCACACCATGGAGAGAAAGACTCGAGGGATTCAGTCCAGTCAAGGACTGAGCAAACAAAGGAGCAAACAAAACCACTACTACCACCGTCAAAAGTAAAATACACTAAAGAAAATAAAAGCATGCATGCGTGCTTAGTCGCTCCTCTGTCCGTGGGATTTTCCATGCAAGGATACTGGAATGGATTATCATGCCCTCCTCCAGTGAGTCTTTCCGACAAAGAGACTAAACTCAGGCCTAAATGATTGCACCATGTGTGAGACTCAACAGTGTGAATGTACTTAACACCACTGAAAAGTGAAAGCGTTAGTCGCTCATTCTGTCCAACTCTTTGTGACCCATGGACTGTAGCCCGCCAGCTTCCTCTGGCGATGGGATTTCCCAGGCCTGAATACTGAAGTGGGTTGCCATTTCCTCCTCCAAGGGATCTTCCCCACCCAGATATCAAACCCACATCTTCTATGTCTCCCACATTGGCAGGTGGACTCTACCACTGAGCCACCTGGGAATCCCAAGTAAAATATATAGTAGTCGACCAATATATGCAAGACATGCAAAGAAGAAAGAAAGGGCGACCCAAACTCCAGGGGGAAAAAGAATTAAACAGCAGTCAATGGCAATGTCTCTGAGTATTCACAGATGTTAGATTTAGCAGATGAAGATTTCAAAACAGCTACTATCAAAGAATCAAATAAAACCACATCTGAAGGATTAAAGGGAAGTGTGATGAAACTGATGCTATGAGCAGAGAAAAGAGAAAGAAATTACAGAACAAAATGGAAACTCTGGAGCTGAACAAGAACTACAAAGAAAAATCCACAGGAAAGTTCAACAGCACACTTCTGGGGCAAAAGCATCAGTGAATTTGAAATTAGAGCAGTAGAAATTAACCAATCTGAAGACCAAAGAGAGAAAACAGATTAAACAGATTAAAAATGAAAGAGAGCCTTATAGTATGAGATATCACCAAATATACCCAGATGGAAAGGACTGAGAAAATAATGGGGAAAATTAATGGCTTTCCACAAACTACAAAGGGAACTTACTCAACCTGAGCACAGCATCTACAAAAAGCCTCTAGCTAACACGGCATTTAATGTTGATAAACTAGATGCTTTTCTACTCTGATTAGAAAAAAAGCAAGAATGTATGTCTGCTCTCACCATGCCTATCCAACATCATACTGGAATGAAACAGGAAAAGGAAATTAAAAACACATGTACAAGGACTTCTCTGGTGGTCCAGTAGCTAAGACTCCGCCCTCTCAAAGCAGAGAGGCTGGGTTCAATCCCTGGTTGGGGAACTAGATCCCACATGCCACAGCTAAGAGTTCACACCTTCCAACTAAAGATCCTGCAGGTCACAGGTAAGACCCAGCAGAGCCAAGTAAGTCTTATTTAAAAATCCAACACTGCGCTCCCCTGGTGGTCTAGTGGGTAAAGAGTTTGCCTTGCAATGCAAGGAACACTGGTTTGATCCCTGGCCCGGGAGGATCCCGCATGCCGTGGAAAAGCTGGACCAGTGTGTCCAATTGAGAGCCAGCGCTCTGGAGTGCATGTGCCCAGAGCCAGTGCTCTGCGACAAGAGAAGCCACTGCAATGGGAGGCCCACACATGTCAAGGAATAAAAGATGGATGAAAATAAATATAAAACTAAAAGGAGGCATGATAGGGGGGGATAAAAAAGTTAAATAATAAAAAAAAAGCATAACTTAAAAATCCAACACTTGGACTTCCCTGTTGCTCCAGTGGGTAAAGAGTCCGCCTTGCAGTGTAAGGGGCACCAGTCTGATCCCTGGCCTGGGAGAGGCTGGACCGGTGTGCCCAATTATAAGCCAGTGCTCTAGACTGCATGCGCTCAGAGCCAGTGCTCTGCAACGAGAGAGAGGCCACTGCAGTGGGAAGCCCACACAGGCCAAACAATAAAGATGGATGAAGACTAAATAAAAAATCAATAAAAGAGGCCAAAATTAAAAAAAAAATCCAACACTTGTTTATGATCTTAAAAACTATAATTTATATCATATTTAATGGGAACACACCATTTTTATTCAATGCTGCCCTGGAATGTCTAGCTAGTATAACAAAGAAAAAGATGTGGGTGGGAGGGTGGGGGAGAGAGACAGGGAGAAAGAGAGGAAGATAAAATACATTTTAAAGGTTTCTAAAAGGATAAAGTTAACAGGTAATATACCAAGAATATAGGACTCCATAGTCTTACTGACTGCTACAAAACAGTGAAAGAATTTTTTTTGTTAATTCAGAGGAAGCCTAATTTTCAACTTAAAATTCTTTACCCAGTCATCAATGAAATGTGAAACTAGATTTTAAAATATTCAAATACAGACCTCTTCAGGAAGCTGCTGGAGAACATGCAGAGGAAAAAAGCCAAGAAAGAGAAACACTTGGGATCTGGAAAACACTCCCAAGAAGGGAGGCTGTGGCGGTGGTTTAGTTTCTCTGTTGTGTTCAACACTTGGCGAACCCATGGACTTTGTAGCCTGCCAGGCTCCTCTGTCTGTGGAATTTCCCAAGCAGGAATAACGAAGGGCTTCCTGGTGGTTCAGTGGGTAGAGAGCCTGCCTTGCAGTACAAGGGGCACCAGTTCAATTCCTGGCCCAGGAAGACCCCACGTGCCGTGGAGTGGCTGGACCAGTGTGTCCAATTACGAGCCAGCACTCTGGAGCACATGTGCCCAGAGCTGGTGCTCTGCAACGAGAGAGGCCATTGCAGTGGGAGGACCACACATGCCAAAGAATAAAAGATGGATGAAAATACATATATATATAAAAAGAGGCATAATGGGGGAAAAAATTTAAAAAAAAGAAAAGAAAAGAATACTGGAGCAGGTTGCCATTTCTTTCTCCAGGGAACCTTCCTGACCCAAGGATTGAATCCACATCTCCTGCATTGTAGGTGGACTGTTTACCACTGAGCCAAAAGGGAAGCCCTTCCCAAGGGATAACGGTGACTGAAGACCCAAAAGACAGCTCGGCAGGGGCCTGGCATGCGACCAGTTCCAGTTGGAAGACAGCGAGTCCCAAGAAGAAAGTAACGGGGAAGAAAATAAAATTGATAAGTTGTCCAGTGTATGAAAAGATTTGGAGAGAACTACTGATAGACATATGGCACAGAGAACCAGCTGGAATAAAACAGGCATGCAGAAAATGATACCAGAATAAGAACTGTTTAATATGGGGGAAACAAAAGATTGTACACAAAGGACAGGTACATGCACAATACCTGGCTCAGACGTGAGATGTATTTACTCAGTCACAATAACGGAAATATTGTCATGATTTAGCTAAAAACAATGGTGTCATGAGTTAGCTAACACTGTTGGGACTACACCAGAAGAAGAGGAAATCAGAGCTAGTTTTTCACCTACAATAGGAAGTCCATAGATAATATCCAAAAGATATCTAAAACCCATCAAGAAAGTAGTATGCACACACATACTTTATAAATATGGAACTGCCAAAAAAAAAAAAACACAAAAAAGAGGCATAATAGCTCCTCTTGGTACAGGAGACAAGAAGAGTACCGAGAAATGAGGCTGGACACTATTCTTTCAACATCACCTTTCAGTTATCAAAAAAAGTTAAAACTATGGGCATATTCTACTTAATAAAAAGTTTTGCTCAATTTAAAAGCACATAAACATGCAGCAATCATACTGCTTTTACTGAAGGACCCAGAAAACAGAACTGGAAGACCCACTCTGCATAACAGGAGGATAAGAAGAAAAAAAAAACATAGAGAAGTCATGACAGTAGAACTCAGGAACAGAGCCTGTCAGGAAGAAGAGAGCGAAGAGGGACCAGTATGCCACACCCTGGGAGACACTGCCAGGAGGCCGAGGGCACTCATGTACCAAGATCAGGTCACGAGCTGACAGGTTGGCTGGGAGGTGCCATGAGGGTCCAAGGGGCAGCCAGAGATGATGGGACTGCTCAGTCACTGAAGCCAGGCCCTATGCAACACATACAGCTGCGGCAAAGGGGCTAGGGCAGGGACAGTCACAGGAGCAAGGAAGGCCAACAACCTGAGGTTAATATTAACAGACCCACAAGACAGCTCAAGTATTCAGGATGTTGATAACTGAGACTAGGAAGAAGAGCTAGATCCTGGAGACTCCTGAGAGGTCAGGAGGAGAAACTGAGAACTGTACATAAAATGGGTCTGTCCACATCTTACACAACCTCTCAGCAGCATTCCACATGACGGACAACTTTTCTCCACCTGGAAACACTCCCCTTGAGTGATTCTCTGATACCACAATTCTCAAACAGACTTCCTATTTCACCACTTTCTGGCTCCACTTGACCTCAGGGATGGACTGTGATAGAACTTGGCCCTCTCAGTTTTCTCATTCATCCCCGTGACTCTGTTTGTCTATTTGCCAGTAACACTCGAATTTCTTTGTTTTTAACTTTTTGTATAGGAGTATAGTTGCTTTACAATATTGTGTTAGTTTCTGCTGTACAGAAAAGTGAATCAGCCACAGGTACACATGTGTGTGCATGCTAAGTCACTTCAGTCGTTCCCGACTCTTTGGGACCCCTGGACTGTTTTTTAGAAAGTATCACAAAGGATGAAATAAACACAAAAAAGAGGCATAATAGCTCCTCTTGGTACAGGAGACAAGAAGAGTACCGAGAAATGAGGCTGGACACTATTCTTTCAACATCACCTTTCAGTTATCAAAAAAAGTTAAAACTATGGGCATATTCTACTTAATAAAAAGTTTTGCTCAATTTAAAAGCACATAAACATGCAGCAATCATACTGCTTTTACTGAAGGACCCAGAAAACAGAACTGGAAGACCCACTCTGCATAACAGGAGGATAAGAAGAAAAAAAAAACATAGAGAAGTCATGACAGTAGAACTCAGGAACAGAGCCTGTCAGGAAGAAGAGAGCGAAGAGGGACCAGTATGCCACACCCTGGGAGACACTGCCAGGAGGCCGAGGGCACTCATGTACCAAGATCAGGTCACGAGCTGACAGGTTGGCTGGGAGGTGCCATGAGGGTCCAAGGGGCAGCCAGAGATGATGGGACTGCTCAGTCACTGAAGCCAGGCCCTATGCAACACATACAGCTGCGGCAAAGGGGCTAGGGCAGGGACAGTCACAGGAGCAAGGAAGGCCAACAACCTGAGGTTAATATTAACAGACCCACAAGACAGCTCAAGTATTCAGGATGTTGATAACTGAGACTAGGAAGAAGAGCTAGATCCTGGAGACTCCTGAGAGGTCAGGAGGAGAAACTGAGAACTGTACATAAAATGGGTCTGTCCACATCTTACACAACCTCTCAGCAGCATTCCACATGACGGACAACTTTTCTCCACCTGGAAACACTCCCCTTGAGTGATTCTCTGATACCACAATTCTCAAACAGACTTCCTATTTCACCACTTTCTGGCTCCACTTGACCTCAGGGATGGACTGTGATAGAACTTGGCCCTCTCAGTTTTCTCATTCATCCCCGTGACTCTGTTTGTCTATTTGCCAGTAACACTCGAATTTCTTTGTTTTTAACTTTTTGTATAGGAGTATAGTTGCTTTACAATATTGTGTTAGTTTCTGCTGTACAGAAAAGTGAATCAGCCACAGGTACACATGTGTGTGCATGCTAAGTCACTTCAGTCGTTCCCGACTCTTTGGGACCCCCTGGACTGTAGTCTGCCTGGCTTCTCTGTCCATGGGATTCTCCAGGCGAGAACACTGGAGTGGGTTGCCATGCACTTCTCTAGGGGGTCTTCCCAACCCAGGGATCGAACCTGTGTCTCTGAAATCTCCTGCATTGGCCACTAGTGCCACCTGGGAAGCTGTATATGTATACACGTATCCCCTCTTTTATGGATTTTCTTCCATTTAGGTCACCACGGAGCATTAAGTAGAGTTTCCCGTGCGATACAGTAGGTTCTCCTGAGCTAGCTATTTTGTATATAGTATCAACAGTGTACATATGTCAATCTCAACTTCCCAATTCATCCCTCGTGGTATCTATATGAAATTATTATCATTATTATCATCAGCCTCACCATGCAGTTGCCAGTAACACCCAAACTTCTCTGTCTGGCCTGAGGACCTCGAGTTTACCAGAGAATTCATGGCATCATCTCTGCTCCACTCCCCCCGACCTCTCCTCTCACTGTGCCTCACCCCTGCTGACTCTCCCTTATGCTCTTTCAACACGCCAAGCTCATTCTCAACCTGTGTCCGTCCTAACTGCCTGCTGAGACTTCCCTCTGCCTGCTTCCCTGTCTTCTTATCACTCAGGCGTCAATTCACCACCTCAGAGATGCCAGATCTGACCACCTGCATCTCAACAGCCCTCATAACCACCTCTGTCACTGTCCATCCCTTTCTCATCTTTGACTGCCAGCAATAAGTTATCATGTCTGTTCAGCTGCTCAGCTATGACTGCGCAACCTCTCCAGTACTACTGTGCAACTGAGCATCTCTATCCATAGACACTATGGCAGCAAGGATGCTGATCCCACTGACCACCACACTGTCAGTACCCGGTGGAACAGTGCCTTGTCCATGCTCAACAAATATGACATGAATGAATAAATCGAGAGACCAAAAGGAACAATCTGAAGAAAGCTACTTCCAAACCGAAGAGCACCATGGCAATAATAAAGGATTATCATCCTACAACTGGGGTTATTACATTTCCTTCAAGACTGAACTCATCACCAAGTATTGCAAGCAATAATACTCTTCGGTGTGTTGTTCAATTACTGAGCTATACTTTGCACATTAACCTCTGGCCAGTCTATTGAAAGAACACAAGAGCTACAGTTCACATGCAGGAAGAGACATCCCTTAAGGAAGGTGATGGGGGACACGTGCAGTGTCCTATTTCTACCTTATTTTTAATCTTAGTTTGCTAACTGACTCAATGGAAATGAGTTTAAATAGCTCCAGAGGATGGTGAAGGACAGAGAAACTTGGCATGCTGCCATCCACGGGGTCACAACGAGTCAGACATGACTGAGCAAATGAACTGAACTGAACTGAGGGAAACTCCAGTGATCTTGACTCTTATCAATCAGGTGAGAAAGGGGAAAGCATATTTCCCTTGAGAAGAGGATTGATTAACCTTCCAGACTGCAATCAACACGGTGAAAGGTAACTTCCTTTCACGACTGCGTCAGCATAAGCTTGCCACCAGCCAGGGACCAATTTCCCCTTCTCACTGTGTACACTTCCTTCTTAAAGAATTGACTACAATCCTGGGTCGATGCCACACAGTACTTAATGAGTGCACTGGCTCGCACCCTCTCTCAGGTTCACAGGCACACAATGATTCTGACCACTGCGAGCCTCACTTTCCATCACGAGTAAACCAGTTACCTTGTCCTGTCCTTCCCTCCCATCATGAGTGAATCAATTATATTGTCCCGTCTGACCATGGCCAGTCATTTTCTCCCATCGTCTTTCTCTTCATTATGAGGGTGACTACAAACTTATCTTTGCTCAGCAATAGGTCCAGTTTACAACTCTAAAGCCAGCCAGTTACTAGTAATAATAAATACTCTCTAGTGCCTTGGTTTGAACAATAAATTATATGATCATCCTAACTGTCGAGGAAACAAATGATGCCCATTAAAAATACTATCTATAGGCCTCTGGATTTGCTCTGTGATGGCCCACACTCTGTCTGTGGAGTGTGCTTTCTCTGAATCTGAATAAATCCATTTCTTGCCTATCACTTTGTCTCTCGCTGAATTCTTCTCTGCAAAGAGACATGAAGAACCTGAACCTCAGTGGGTCCAGACATTGGGGCTGTATGACCTTCGAGGATGTATTCGTGTACTTCTCCTGGGAGGAGTGGGAGCTGCTAGAGGACGCTCAGAGACTCCTATACCGTGATGTGATACTGGAGAACTTTGTCCATGGGGCCTTCCTGGGTTGTTGGTGTGAAGCAGACAATGAGGAAGCTCCTTCTGAGCAAAGTGTTTATGGAGGAGTGGGTCTTGTCCACTTACCCAGAAAGCCCACACGTGTGAGACAGGTGATCCACTCTTGAAAGACATTTTACACCTGGATGAACACCAGGGGTCGTGCCCTGCACAAAATCTGGACGCATGGGACCCCTGTGGGCAAGAATTCCTGTTGAGTGAAAACTTTGATCAGCCCTAGACATCACAGAGTGGGAAGAATCCCATCCAGGGGCATGGTGATGGAGCCTCATGTGGGAAGAGCTGTGCCATCCCCAGCTTAGGGAAACCTTTACTTGCGGGGGGAAATTCAGACTGCAACACAGTGAAAGGTAACTTCCTTTCACGACTCGTCAACATAAGCTTGCCACCAGCCAGGGACCAATTTCCCCTTCTCACTGTGTACACTTCCTTCTTAAAGAATTGACTACAATCCTGGGTCGATGCCACACAGTACTTAATGAGTGCACTGGCTCGCACCTCTCTCAGGTTCACAGGCACACAATGATTCTGACCACTGCGAGCCTCACTTTCCATCACGAGTAAACCAGTTACCTTGTCCTGTCCTTCCCTCCCATCATGAGTGAATCAATTATATTGTCCCGTCTGACCATGGCCAGTCATTTTCTCCCATCGTCTTTCTCTTCATTATGAGGGTGACTACAAACTTATCTTTGCTCAGCAATAGGTCCAGTTTACAACTCTAAAGCCAGCCAGTTACTAGTAATAATAAATACTCTCTAGTGCCTTGGTTTGAACAATAAATTATATGATCATCCTAACTGTCGAGGAAACAAATGATGCCCATTAAAAATACTATCTATAGGCCTCTGGATTTGCTCTGTGATGGCCCACACTCTGTCTGTGGAGTGTGCTTTCTCTGAATCTGAATAAATCCATTTCTTGCCTATCACTTTGTCTCTCGCTGAATTCTTCTCTGCAAAGAGACATGAAGAACCTGAACCTCAGTGGGTCCAGACATTGGGGCTGTATGACCTTCGAGGATGTGTTCGTGTACTTCTCCTGGGAGGAGTGGGAGCTGCTAGAGGACGCTCAGAGACTCCTATACCGTGATGTGATACTGGAGAACTTTGTCCATGGGGCCTTCCTGGGTTGTTGGTGTGAAGCAGACAATGAGGAAGCTCCTTCTGAGCAAAGTGTTTATGGAGGAGTGGGTCTTGTCCACTTACCCAGAAAGCCCACACGTGTGAGACAGGTGATCCACTCTTGAAAGACATTTTACACCTGGATGAACACCAGGGGTCGTGCCCTGCACAAAATCTGGACGCATGGGACCCCTGTGGGCAAGGATTCCTGTTGAGTGAAAACTTTGATCAGCCCCAGACATCACAGAGTGGGAAGAATCCCATCCAGGGGCATGGTGATGGAGCCTCATGTGGGAAGAGCTGTGCCATCCCCAGCTTAGGGAAACCTTTTACTTGCGGGGGGAAAGGATAGATGTGCCAGATTGCTCTGGCATCTTCCAGCACCAAAGCACTCCCCATGGACCGATTCCACACAGAACAGCTGAGCTGGTGGAATCATTTGTACACAAGTCCAGTCTCAGGCAACACCAGGGAGACAGTGATGAACTGATGCTTTTCAGTTGCAGTGGCAATGGGAAAGCCTTCCTGAACACCTTCAGGAAGGTAACTCAGGATAACCAGAGAACTCAGGCTGAAGTGCAAGCCTTTAGATGCCTACCATGTGGAAATCTGTCCAAGAAGTCTGCTGTTATTCATCACAGAAAACTTTATGGTGGGGTAACGTCACATGTGTGTAAGGAGTGTGGCGAGGCCTTCATTCACCTCTCTCACCTAAAAACCCACCAGAAATTTCATACTGGAAAAACAAAATAAACATGCAGTGAATGTGGAAAGGCCTTCAGCCGCAGAGACACACTTGTGCAGCACTAGATAATCCACACTGGAGAACAGTGTTATGACTGTAGTGAATGTGGAAAAGCCTACAGCAGAAGCTCCCACCTCATTCAACATCAGAGAATCCACACTGGAGAAAGGCCTTATAAGTGCAGCGAATGTGGTAAAGCCTTTAGCCGTAAAGACACACTTGTACAGCACCAGAGATTTCATACTGGAGAAAGGCCTTATGAGTGCAGTGAATATGGAAAATTCTTTAGCCAAAGATCTTACCTTAGCGAGCACTGGAGAATTCACACTGGGGCAAGGCCTTATGAGTGCACTGAATGTGGAAAATTCTTTAGCCATAACTCCAGCCTTATTATACATAGAAGGGTCCACACAGGAGCAAGATCTCATGTGTGCGGCAAATGTGGGAAGGGTTTCAGCTGCAAATACACACTTGTTCAGCATCAGATAATTCACACTGGAGCACGGCCTTATGAGTGCAGCAACTGTGGAAAGGCCTCTAGCCATAAAGACACGCTTGTGCAGCACTAAAATTCACACTGGAGAGGTCCTTGAGTGCAGTGACTGCAGAAAATTCTTTAGCCATAGCTCCAACCTCATTGTGCACCAGAGAATTCACACTGGGGCAAAGCCTTATGAGTGCAGTGAATGTGGGAAATGCTTTAGCCACAATTCCAGCCTCATTCTACACCACAGAGTTCACAGTGCAGCAAGGCCTTATGTGTGTAGTGAATGCGGAAAAGCCTACATTAGTAGCTCTGACCTTGTTCAACACAAGAAAGTTCACACTGGAGCAAGACCTTATGAGTGCGGTGAATGCGGGAAATTCTTTAGCCATAACTCTAGCCTCATTCTACACCAGAGGGTTCACACTGGAGAAAAGACTTATGTGTGCACTGAATGTGGGAAGGCCTATAGCAGAAGCTCCCATCTTGTTCGGCACCAGAAAGCTCACCCTGCAGAGGAGCCTAATGCATGCAACAGTTTTGGTGGTACTTTAGCACATCTCTTAAACTTGTTTAACGCCCAGAAAATTCCCACTGGAAAAAAGCCTTATAAACGCAGAAAATGTGCTATGTCCTTGTTCAAGATTATAGGACTCACACCAGAAAAGGTGGGAGTCATAGTTGGTGCAGAAACAATGAGATAATAGAGCTGGGGATGACTGTGAGAGGATGCGTGCCTGTTTTAAGGAAGCATCTCTACATGTCCCTGAGATTTTGACTGTATGGCATGAAAGTACAGAGATTCTCAGGACCTTCAGACCTGAGTCTCCTGTGGCCAACACAGTGTCACAGTGAATAATCTAAAGGTCTGTGGATTCCTGTACCTCCCTGGGCTGCTGACATTCTGGCTATTCACTACACAAGCAGGAACCCCAGCAGTGACAAAAGAGAGATTCAGGGCTCAGGTGTCTCATGACATGCCTTGTGACTGAAGTAGATATGGACTTCATTGCTCTCCAGTTTTTGCTGATATTGAGGCAGGCCTCATGTTCCTAATAAGAAAAAGAGATATGGTAGAACCGAAACAGTTGGCAGATGTGATTCCCCAAGAGGAATAGTAATTATGGATTTTTATAGGGAATATTTAGTTCTTAACTTCTTTATTGAGATACGGTAACATGAAATAAACTGCATATAGGTAAAGTATGAAATGTGTTGTTTCAGCATGTGTATATACTGATGTGATATGTATCATCAAGATAATGGATATACTCCTATACAACCAAGAGATCCCTTGCATCCCTTTATAATCCTTTCCTCCCAGTAATTTCTAACCCCTTTTCCCACAATTCACAAGTGATAGCAAGCATCTTCTAAAATTTCATATATACAGAATAACATACTTTCTGGCGAGTGGGGACTCTAGGATTTTTCACCAATCATAAGTATTTTGAGATTAAGCCATATTTTTTCGTGTATCAGTTATTCATCTGTATTGTTGAGTATTATTCCATTGTATGGATATACCACAATTGCTTTTTAGAAAAAAAAAAAAAAAACTACCTACAGTCAAACAACTGATTTGGAATCCTGGAATAGTCTGACCTTAATGAAAATCAACTATGACAACACCAAGAACAAAGTGTACTCACACACCGAAATGAGGACTACACTGTGTGTGTTGAAGAGCCGGACAAAATTAATAATTCAGAGGTTCTCATACCATGTGCGAAACATTATGTACCATGTATGCAAGGACAAAAGAGTTGAGGCAAGCTGTTGAATGGACATGGATAAAAATGTTACAAAGCTAATTAAGAAGCACGTGGGCCATCTTGCTAGGAACGGTGTAAACAATGGCCGTAGTGCGACATCTGCAAAAATAATGGAGTAGGAGCTCCAGGTGTTCAGGGACCTCAGGAACACTGAAATGCTGGAATTGAAAAAAAAAAAAAAACAAGACAACGAATACTTGGGTAGTATAAAAGGTCTGTGGATTCCTGTACCTCCCTGGGCTGCTGACATTCTGGCTATTCACTACACAAGCAGGAACCCCAGCAGTGACAAAAGAGAGATTCAGGGCTCAGGTGTCTCATGACATGCCTCGTGACTGAAGTAGATATGGACTTCATTGCTCTCCAGTTTTTACTGATACTGAGGCAGGCCTCGTGTTCCTAATAAGAAAAAGAGATATGGTAGAACCGGAACAGTTGGCAGATGTGATTTCCCAAGAGGAATAGTAATTATGGATTTTTATAGGGAATATTTAGTTCTTAAATTCTTTATTGAGATACGGTAACATGAAATAAACTGCATACAGGTAAAGTATGAAACGTGTTGTTTCAGCATGTGTATATACTGATGTGATATGTATCATCAAGATAATGGATATACTCCTATATAACCAAGAGATCCCTTGCATCCCTTTATAATCCTTTCCTCTCAGTAATTTCTACCCCCTTTCCCACAATTCACAAATGATAGCAAGCATCTTCTAAAA
Source organism: Tragulus kanchil (assembly GCA_022376925.1). NCBI lineage: Eukaryota > Metazoa > Chordata > Mammalia > Artiodactyla > Tragulidae > Tragulus > Tragulus kanchil. Next base: position 98,526,727 of record JAIOJX010000029.1, read on the forward strand.
TTTCATATATACAGAATAACATACTTTCTGGCGAGTGGGGACTCTAGGATTTTTCACCAATCATAAGTATTTTGAGATTAAGCCATATTTTTTTGTGTATCAGTTATTCATCTGTATTGTTGAGTATTATTCCATTGTATGGATATACCGCAATTGCTTTTTAGGAAAAAAAAAAAAAACAAACTACCTACAGTCAAACAACTGATATGGAATCCTGGAATAGTCTGACCTTAATGAAAATCAACTATGACAACACCAAGAACAAAGTGTACTCACACACCGAAATGAGGACTACACTGTGTGTGTTGAAGAGCCGGACAAAATTAATAATTCAGAGGTTCTCATACCATGTGTGAAACATTATGTATCACGTATGCAGGGACAAAAGAGTTGAGGCAAGCTGTTGAATGGACATGGATAAAAATGATACAAAGCTAATTAAGAAGCACGTGGGCCATCTTGCTAGGAACGGTGTAAACAGTGGCCGTAGTGCGACATCTGCAAAAATAATGGAGTAGGAGCTCCAGGTGTTCAGGGATCTCAGGAACACTGAAATGCTGGAATTGAAAAAAAAAAGACAAGACGCTGTTACACACGTAGAATACTTGGGTAGTATACATACCATTTACCGATACTTACCTACATAATTTAGTGTATAAAGAGTGGGCTAGAGGAGCACACTGACATGAAGTTGTTAGACTAGATCAAGGTAGGGGGCAGACAGTTAAAAAAAAAAAAAATGAATGAAAGATTTTAGAGAGGTCTGCCATGCTTCATTTTTTAAAAATGAAAGGATTGGAAGTAAATATGAAAACCTAGAGGGAATACTTCCCTATCATTCATTATATTTTTCTGTATACTCTTAAATTTTCAAAAATGGGGTCCGGTGGGTGGGGCATGGTCACTCTCCTTTAAGGGGCTCACTCTCTAGACTCAATCCTAGTTCATTTTTACTGGCTGCCAGCAATCACTGTTCCTTTTTATAAATACTCACACTCGCAAAATACCCAATTAATGTCTGTCCCCAAATGTCAAGCTCTGTAATTTGCAGAATCCACCTTTCTGTCCTTAGGGGGGGAAAAAAACCAAAAAAACCTGTCTGCCTATATTTTGCCTTCAAGCCCTTCACCCAATCTCCAGAATTCCTCCATGATGACTAACAGGGAAATGAGAGGCAAAAAGAAAAACGAAACCTCAAACCCAAAACAAAGCCAGAAAGCTAAACTGACTTTTCCAAAATCCAAGAGCAAGCTCTAAGAAAACCAAGGTCTCCAGGAATACTAACATCGTTCCTCGGGAAAAGAAAAACTATCAACAGCACCTTGAGTTTAATAACCTATATGTTCACCTTGCCTTTCACTTCTAAAAATGAATCAAGTCCTACTCTGGCAGAGCAAGGCTGGTCATTTGTCATCTCTGGAGTTCTTTCTGGACTTTCTGTTAATCCAAATATTTAAACATTTGTTAGAAGCCAAAAATTTCACACATTTCCATGATACACTTGACTTTCATTTAACTCGTTGAAATCGTTTCGAAGTAACTTAATGCCCACACTGCAAACCTACATTTTCTAACTACCTATAAATCTTTTCTCCAGCTGTCTTAGGTTTACCTTAATCTACTCTGTTCTGGACCAAACCATAGAAGTCAATTCGATAACATTCTCCTCTGTGATTTCCAACATTAAAAGCTTCATTCATTTAGCATACCTGAAACAGCCTGGTTTTTCAGGTCCATAATAAAAGGAAACATACTAAATTTGATACAGTCATTGATTTGTGTTTTATTTTCATCAAAATTTTCCAAATTGGAGGCTTCCCTGGTGGTCCAGTGGGTTGAGAGTCTGCCTTGCAGTGCAAGGGGTGCTGGTTCGATCCCTGGCACAGGAAGATCCCATGTGCCATGGAGCAGCTGAACCAGTGAACCAGTGTGTCCAACTGCGAGCCGGCACTCTGGAGCACATGTGCCCAGAACCGGTGCTCTGCGACAAGAGAGGCCACTGCAGTGGGAGGCCCACACAGGCCAAACAATAGAGATGGATGAAAGTAAATAAATCAAAGACCAATAAAAAGAGGCCAAAATTAAAAAAAAAAAAAAATTTCCAGATTTATGTGTCCTCTGCATGAGAGCAATAAACCTAAACTCTGAAAGCTGAAGATTCTGTGTACTTATATTTGAGGGGGAGAAAAGCATCATATGGCCACATCCAAAAATGTGGCCACATGATGCTAGGCACACACTTTAAACCTGGAAGATCAGGGTTTCAAACTTAACCTCCACTGACTTTATGAAAGAACAACGTGGTACCAGGGAAAGCTCCATCCCAGCTGTAAGCCACCAGACAGCCCGTTCAAGGATAGTATACCTCCTGGAACATTTTACACTCTTTTTCCATTAACTCACAAACAGGATTTGTGAAGTAACCTATTTTTGTTCACCTTGCCTTTCACTTCTAAAAATGAATCAAGTCCTACTCTGGCAGAGCAAGGCTGGTCGTTTGTCATCTCTGGAGTTCTTTCTGGACTTTCTGTTAATCCAAATATTTAAACATTTGTTAGAAGCCAAAAATTTCACACATTTCCATGATACACTTGACTTTCATTTAACTCGTTGAAATCGTTTCGAAGTAACTTAATGCCCACACTGCAAACCTACATTTTCTAACTACCTATAAATCTTTTCTCCAGCTGTCTTAGGTTTACCTTAATCTACTCTGTTCTGGACCAAACCATAGAAGTCAATTCGATAACATTCTCCTCTGTGATTTCCAACATTAAAAGCTTCATTCATTTAGCATACCTGAAACAGCCTGGTTTTTCAGGTCCATAATAAAAGGAAACATACTAAATTTGATACAGTCATTGATTTGTGTTTTATTTTCATCAAAATTCTCCAAATTGGAGGCTTCCCTGGTGGTCCAGTGGGTTGAGAGTCTGCCTTGCAGTGCAAGGGGTGCTGGTTCGATCCCTGGCACAGGAAGATCCCATGTGCCATGGAGCAGCTGAACCAGTGTGTCCAACTGCGAGCCGGCACTCTGGAGCACATGTGCCCAGAACCGGTGCTCTGCGACAAGAGAGGCCACTGCAGTGGGAGGCCCACACAGGCCAAACAATAGAGATGGATGAAAGTATATAAATCAAAGACCAATAAAAAGAGGCCAAAATTAAAAAAAAAAAAAATTCTCCAGATTTATGTGTCCTCTGCATGAGAGCAATAAACCTAAACTCTGAAAGCTGAAGATTCTGTGTACTTATATTTGAGGGGGAGAAAAGCATCATATGGCCACATCCAAAAATGTGGCCACATGATGCTAGGCACACACTTTAAACCTGGAAGATCAGGGTTTCAAACTTAACCTCCACTGACTTTATGAAAGAACAACGTGGTACCAGGGAAAGCTCCATCCCAGCTGTAAGCCACCAGACAGCCCGTTCAAGGATAGTATACCTCCTGGAACATTTTACACTCTTTTTCCATTAACTCACAAACAGGATTTGTGAAGAAACTTTTTAAAGTTGTTTTTTTAGTACTTTGAAACAATAATCAAGATGTCAACAGAAGTTTCTCTACACTGAAGATAGCCCGGGCTAACAAAGAGGAAAATTTAAGTAACGACTGGCCATTTCCCACCAGGAGAAGAGAGAGAGAAACTAGTGATAGTAGGCAAACTTTTCCTAGGGAACTTCCCAGGTGACACAGTAGTAAAGAATCCACCTGCTAATGCAGGAGACACAAGAAAGGTGGGTTCAGTCCCTGGGTTGGGAAGATTCGCTGGAGAAGGAAATGGCAATCCACTCCAATATTCTTGTCAGGAGAATTCCATGGACAGAGGAACCTGGCGGGCTACAGTCCATGAGGTCACAAAGAGTCAGACATACACACACTTTTCCTACCCCCCACACAATTTTCTGCATTCTCCTTTAAGCAACAAGTCCCAGGCTGCCTGGCTGCCTTACATAACTCCAATCCTACTGGAATGCCTCTTTCAAGAGTTGGAGTTAACTAACATAGAACAAAGTCTTAGTGATAAATAAAACCTCATGAAGAAAGGAAGGTAGGGCATGGCACCATGATGGTTAAACTGGAAAAACCAGCCAGTGACCACCTCCTAAGAACAACAGCAACACTTTGGTCCATCATGGGGTCATGTGTGCTCAGTTGTGTCCGATTCTTTGTGACTCTGTGAACTGTAGCCCGCCAGGCCACTCAGTCCATGGGATTTTTCAGCGAAGAATACTGGAATGGGTTGCCATTTCCTCATTGAGTCTTACAGGGCCCCAAATTTTGGTCTCTAATATAAGCCCTCCTCTGAAAGGAACTAGCACTTTCAAGGAACAACTTATTCCACATCTTCTGATAGGGGGATAAAAATATTAGGATGTATCTGCAAGTGTGGAAATTGGATTAAGAAAGCAAGCATGCTTCCAAAGAAGTCAGGGAGAGTTCTAAAGAGATAAACACAACAGCCTTTTTAAAAAAAAAAAAAAAATCTTCTGACCATGCTTCATGGCATGTGGGATCTTAGGTTTCCAACCAGGGATCAAATCCACAGCCCCTGCACTGGAAGGTGAAGTCTTAACCACTGGACTACCAGGGAAGTCTCAAGACATCAGCCTTTTTTAAAAGGACCTTCCGTAGACAAGTTGTGACTGTGTGAACAGTGGAAGAAAAAAAAAAAAACATTAAGTGGACGTAAATTCATTTTGTAAATAGTACTGAAAAAGAACAATCTTCAGAAAAATTTTGATATGCCAAAAAGAGGTAAAGAAATGATTAATTTTTGTTGTTAATGTAGATAAGTGGAAGACTATCACTATAACTGAGCATATGCTTCCTCTAATAAGCATGTCTCCTTGTATCTATCTGTAGTATACCAAGAGATGGGTGGGGGTGGGAGGGAGGAGAGTCTGTATTAGAGTTTTTGATCAACATAAGAAGTGCAACAAGGTGCTTCCCTGGTAGCTCAGTGTAAAGAGTTCACCTGCCCTTGCAGGAGACATGGGTTCGATCCCTGATCCAGGAAGATCCCACATGCTGCAGAGCAACGAAGCCTGTGAGCCACAACAATGCAGTCTTTGCTCTAGAGCCTCGGAGCTGCAACTATTGAGCCCATGTGCCTAGAGCCCAAGTTCCACAAGAGAAGCCACAGCAACAAGAAGCCTGCTCACCTCAACTACAGAGTAGCCCCCCACTCCCTGCAACTAGAGAAGACCCTGTGGCAGCAGTGAAAACCCAGAATAGCCAAAAATAAATAAAAGTTTTAAAAAACGAAGTGTAACAAGAATAGGAGGGCGGAAAGGATAATCAGAGCAATAGTCACACAAAAGAATTAAGTAAGAAACAAATAATTTGTCCTGAAGTGGTCATACTCCTTGGCCAGATTCCTTCATCACAATGGAAAAAAACTCCAGGTGTAAAGCAAGCTGAAATTTACAACATCTCTACCAGGTCAAGATAAAAACAAAAGGACAATCAAGCATCCTATTTCAGAGGGAAAATACCAGCATGGAAAAAGCTCAAATCAGGGACCAAGTGTGCTTAAAAGGCCTTATTAACCACCCAACAAGGTGTATTTCATTGCAAAAAAAAAAGATGTTCCCAAGTATCTCATGTGTAAATAACGCATCCTCAGAGAGGCAAGCAGGCTTCCTGCCCCACTCTCTAGGCTAATGTGTCCCCCATTTCTTTAATTACAGGAAGCAGTCTTCATTCTGCCTCCATGACATTCTGGGTTCCAATGGGCACACTCAAATAGTTGTTAATTAGGGAAAGGAAGGAATGTGAGGCCAGGGAGAAACAGCAAGAGCAGCCTTGGGGCGAGGTCCTGTTTGCCCACCACCAGATAGTATCTTTGAGCTGTTTTGCAGATACTGACCACCCTCCCCAGGTGGGAGAAGTTAAAGATTAATGAGGGCACTCTGCCACAAGCATGGAGATGCCAGACCAGCTGGACCCAAAGGTTGATGATGTTGACTCCTACTAACCTCCAACCCATCAGAAGAATGTCCACCAGCTGATCATGCTCTCTATGAACAATTACTATCAAACTTCTATCTTCCCCAAGTTGGGACACACAGTCGTGAGGTCATTAGTCCTCAGTGTTCCCCTCTTTCTAGCAAAGCAACAAAGTTTTCCTTCTCTACTTCGCCCAAAACTCTGTCTCTGAGATTCAATTCGGTGCCAGTGTACAGAGAGGCAGAGCTTTTGGCATCAATAACCTTGATCACATTTGACCTAAGAACTCTCAACAGACGTTCACCTTTTTATTCCAGCCTGGTGAGATTTCTAAAACCTCAGAAAGATATACAAATAAGAATTAGCATAATAATCTTAGGAAGATTCATTTAGGAAGATTCCAGAATAAATGAATGAAGCCCACTGAACCGATAGTCTAGACAAGTTTAAATATAAACCTGGTAGTAAGTTTTGCAATATTTGTACTTCTTTGTCTACTGACTGAGGTGTTTGAAGTTCAAAACTGTACTTTTAAACCAAATGATGAGGAAAAAAAGAAGAGTACACATACATGGCTAAGTATCCTGTCATTACATACCCTCTAAATAAAGCTTCCCCAGTGACTCAGCAGGTAAAGAATCTGCCTGCAACACAGGAGACACGGGTTTGATCCCTGGGTTGAGAAGATCCCCTGGTGGAGGGCATGGCAATCCACCCCAGTATTCTTGCCTGGGGACATCCTATGGACAGAGGAGCCTGGAGGGATACAGTCTATGGGGTTGCAAAGTCAGACACAACTGAAGAGACTGAGCACAAGCACACTAAAGAAACAGGCTATTTTACTGGAAGCAAAATTTAGAGCAAGTAATAAACCAAGGACACTCTTCATCACAAGCTCCTCCCTGGCCCTTCGGATCTCCACCACACCTACTCCTAATCATATCTACCTCGGATCCCTCAGAAGCTTCCAATCCCTAGACTCTCCTAATTCCCTCCATCTCTTCCTGCTTGCTTTCCACCCTTTATGTATCCGGACCTTTGGTCCAGCAGGTCAAATACTACTGCCACTGAAGGCTTCTCTGCCACCTACACAAACTTTGGTTCAACCCAACGTCCACGCTCTCCAATACTGCAGGCAATCCAGTCCTCCTCCGATCAAACTCCTGTCTGATAGGAAACTGCTCTGAAGACAATACGTATTGAAATCTTCTGAAATGAAGATGGGATACACGTGCCAACTCCCCTTCCTCTTGGCTAGAAAATATCATCTCAACTGGGAAGAAAGTAAAATGCCTGACATGTGAATATTTATTATTTTTTAAACTGGAAAAACAAACTTAAAAAAAATGAATGAGGATTGCAATTTGTTTTAACACATTATTGACTTGGGGATTTTGCAGAAATTAATGCCTGAGGCTGTGATACATTTCCTGTCAATAATGTGTTAAGATAACTGTCCAGGTTCCTGTTGAAAAGGTACAGAATAGAGCTTCTAAAAACCTGGCCTACCTTCTGTCTCCCAGTTTTGAACACTAAATATGAGTTAGATAGGCAAACAAAGTATACTTTAGCGAAAAAAGAATCTGCTTTTCCTGAATAAGGTATTTTAATCTAAATGTTAATCAAATCAATTCTACCCCTAGATTTTCATGTTTATGACAAATGACAACTCCAGTTTTCTTCCAAAAAAATTAAGACCTTGATATCCCATGGTTTGGATAAAAGATTCAGGTTAACATTAAACCAAGAAACCAAAGCCCCAGTAAACTAGATTCCCACTACTCAAGGTCCTGCACAATGCCTGGCAGAAAACATGCACACACAAACAAAAATACTGGATTACTGGGATATGTATAAAAACCATATGCATAGTCACCCAGAGGGGAGAGTGGCTGGATAACTTATGGCTTGTCCACACAATGGAGTATTATGAAATTGTACAAAAAAAAAAAAAAAACTGGAATGAAGATTTCTATGAAATGAAGTGACATGGAATGATTTCCAGCATACACTGCTAAATGGAAAAAGTAACACATACAAGAGAGTCTGTGGCATGCTATCCTTCACAGAAGAAATCCAAGGATGTGGGAAATGTCTGTGTATCTGCTTATGGGTGCTGCAAGAAATTTAGGAAGGAAAAAGCCAGAAAATGATGAGATTATTTACCTATAAAGGACAGACGGGAGCAGCAGAGAGAAAAGGAACAATACTCTGTCTCTGCAAAAAGGTCAAACTGCCTCTGCAAGATCAAACTCCTGTCTGATAGGAAACTGCTCTGAAGACAATACGATGAAATCTGCTGATATGAACATGCGACACACGTGCCACCTCACCTTCCTCTTGGCTAGAAAATACCATCTCAACTGGGAAGAAAGTAAAATGCCTGACATGTGAATATTTATTATTTTTTAAACTGGAAAAACAAACTTAAAAAAAATGAATGAGGATTGCAATTTGTTTTAACACATTATTGACTTGGGGATTTTGCAGAAATTAATGCCTGAGGCTGTGATACATCTCCTGTCAATAATGTGTTAAGATAACTGTCCAGGTTCCTGTTGAAAAGGTACAGAATAGAGCTTCTAAAAACCTGGCCTACCTTCTGTCTCCCAGTTTTGAACACTAAATATGAGTTAGATAGGCAAACAAAGTATACTTTAGCGAAAAAAGAATCTGCTTTTCCTGAATAAGGTATTTTAATCTAAATGTTAATCAAATCAATTCTACCCCTAGATTTTCATGTTTATGACAAATGACAACTCCAGTTTTCTTCCAAAAAAATTAAGACCTTGATATCCCATGGTTTGGATAAAAGATTCAGGTTAACATTAAACCAAGAAACCAAAGCCCCAGTAAACTAGATTCCCACTACTCAAGGTCCTGCACAATGCCTGGCAGAAAACATGCACACACAAACAAAAATACTGGATTACTGGGATATGTATAAAAACCATATGCATAGTCACCCAGAGGGGAGAGTGGCTGGATAACTTATGGCTTGTCCACACAATGGAGTATTATGAAATTGTACAAAAAAAAAAAAACTGGAATGAAGATTTCTATGAAATGAAGTGACATGGAATGATTTCCAGCATACACTGCTAAATGGAAAAAGTAACACATACAAGAGAGTCTGTGGCATGCTATCCTTCACAGAAGAAATCCAAGGATGTGGGAAATGTCTGTGTATCTGCTTATGGGTGCCGCAAGAAATTTAGGAAGGAAAAAGCCAGAAAATGATGAGATTATTTACCTATAAAGGACAGACGGGAGCAGCAGAGAGAAAAGGAAGGGGTGGAAACGGGGCAGAAGGAATGAGAACATTTCTCTCAAGACATTTTGTTTCCACAACTGGTGAGTCTCAGAACCAAGAAAATGTTTCACATATCCAAAATGTAAACGATTACAATCACACAGGAGAGGGGGAAACCCAACACAGAATCTCCGCAGTAATAAATGGACCTACCTGTGACATAAATAAATAGTATAACCACACTGAAGAGGAAGTGACCAAAACAAGGAATGAGGAACCCTGCAAAATATTTGACTACACAACTGTGAAAGCAAGTGCAAAAAGAACCGTGTACAAATACAAATAAGAAGGTTACTTTCACTTAGGTATGGGTTAGCAATTCTGAAACTACTACACATATATACACACATGCATATACACACACATGCATATACACACACACTGAGATTGAACAAATAATGGCTATATTGCTGGATATTAACAGCCATGTTTTTTATGGATAAAGAGAAATGTGAAGACAAGAATGAACACTAAGTACTGGATTAAACCAAGAGGGACCAGGATGGACTCATGGTAGCTTTTTAAATACATATAGATGGATATACAAATAGCCTTGCGCTGTCCACTGAGAGGGTCAAGAATGGCAGGTACCACAAAGGAATGAGTCCAAGACTCCATTGCTCAAGAAATGAGAGGCTCCTAGAAGAGACGGCCTCAAGGGCTGGGGTAGAGAAAATACAAGGTGATCCTAGAGCATCTGATGGCAACAGAAAATCAAAAATTGCTCAAAGAAAAATGAATGGAGCCTAAAGACGGTGGTTGCTCATTATGAATGTACTAAATCCCAGTAAAGTGTTCACTTTATTACAATAAATTTTATGTGAATTTCCCCTCAATAAATTTGAAAAAAAAATGGGGCAATGGTGAAGTCACAGAAGTCAGCTTGAAGAGCTCCCAGTGGCCACCTCTGGGACAATTTAACAACAAAATAATTAACAATTAAGGATTATAACCCATAGGAGAAAATCCATATTCATGTGTTCAGACTCATGTAAATAAATATGGAATAAGCAAATAAATGAGGGAGAAGAAACACCTCTTTCAGCCAAGTTCCACTTAATATGTGTGAAAAGAAGGACGGAAACAGAAATCTGTATTTTGCAAACTGCATAGTGATAACTGTTGTGGACAAAAATCACCAACGCATGTTAAAATTTGCAAGCATAAGTATGCTGAGAAGAAGGACATCAGCTTAGTTTTAAAGACACTTCCACAAAATACTTACTAATTACAAAGGGAAAAACAGTAACTGAACAGGGGAAAAGCCTGGCAGACAGCACTTGAACCAAGTGAGCAGAGCTACCCTAACCAGTGACGAGATTCATTGGCTTCAGGCAGCTCTCGATACAAGGCACTAAGAACATAATGTCGTTTGTCTGGTATTCTCACCCAAACTGCATTCCCTCAGTCTGACCACGAGGGACCAGCAGACGAATTCCAATTAAGGAACATTGTACAAAATAAATGACCAAATGTCTTCAAAGAGTGCCAAGAACATAAAAGACAAAGAAGGCAGAGAGGAATATTCCAGGATGGAAGAGGCTGAGAAGATGATGACTGGACGCTGCCCAAGGCCTAAAGGGGCTCACAGGACAGAAGGACACAATGGGAAGCTGGTGAAGTTCAAGGGAGGCCTGTAGATAGGCTTATAACAACGTGAATTTTTTGGCTTAGAAAATTACGCTTGTGGTTATGTAAACTGTTCATATTAGAAGGCACAAGGGAACTCTGTGTACTATTTTGCAAATTTTTGAATATCTAAAATTATTTCAGAATAAAAAATTTAAAAACTACATTATTCTTTAGCTTATTGTTTAATTTACTTATTTATTGTTTTTTAGCTGTCTCTCTTCTCCTCCCCGACACTAAAGCAGAAATATTTCTGATATAACCCAAACCTCTAATAGTGCCTGAGATACAGAAGGCACTCCACAAACACAATTAAACAATTCTGGTGAACCAAAAGCAGGAAAGAGCTTGCCTGGTAGCTCAAATGGTAAAGAATGCACCTGTAATGCAGGAGACACAGGTTCAATCGCTGGATCAGGGAGCTCCTCTAGAGGAGGAAATGGCAACCCACTCCAGTATTCTTGCCTGGAGAATTTCATGGACAGAGGAGCCTGGTGGGCTACAGTCCATGGGATGGCAAAGGGTCAGATAAGAATGAGTGACTAACACACACAGAACCATGAAAAGCATACTCCAAATCCTTAATTTCCTATTAATTTTCTTTATGTTCCATAAAGAAAAACTAAAAAACTAAAACTAAAAAAATCTACAACTCTGGGTCACTATTTTTGTGTATAATCAGAGCCACAATTTTAAATAACACGGTATAAAAATACAGACACTAAATACAGCAAACACGATATGACCTCTGATCTTTTCAAGCACCAAGGCTCCACCTTGAGTGCACTGCGCTGAACATACACAGTCCTTGCTCCAGCAAGGGAGCTTACCCAGGGCTCAGCACCTCACATGGGGGTGCCAGTCAGACAGAACCCTGTCTTTTTCTCTCACCCTCACCTCTAGAGCCCTGACTCAGAATTTCTGTCTGGAGGAAAAGCGGGCCACAAAACAAATAGCTCCTAATTTCTTCCCAATGGAACCAGCTTCATTTGGGGCAGAGCACAGTGTTTAAACTAAGAGTCCTCTGAAAAACCGTGGAGGTTGGGGTGAAGGGGATTGAGAGAATCGTGGCCTACCCTGTAAGCATTGGTGGCAAGTTTGCTAAAGAGAATCAAGGAAAGGGGCAGTCAGGAGAAGCTTTCCTGGGGTCAGAACAAATAGCAAACGCTGAACTCAGAAAATTTCTCCAAGGGAACCACAATTTGATGTGTCTGTAGTAGAATTTATGTTCCAGTGAGTTGTTACAAACAACCAGCCAGTAATTAGTACCATGGTCACAGGAAGAGTAAGAAAGAACTCGACCTTAACAATTGCTCATCCCGGGATGACTGGGAGTGTGCCCCCCAAACTGTGGCCCCCACCCTGGGGAAGCACCAACTGAGACCTAGCCATGAAGGAGTGAAGAGGAGGACACATTTCATTAAGATAATCCAGTCAGTCATTAAACAAACAAATATTAATAAACAAGCCCTGGGGTAGGGAGGAGGAAGCATCCAATATTGCTGAAATAAGTTCCCTAAAAAATGTCCAGTTTCCAAAACAAACAAACAAAAAAAACAACTATGATGTGCAAAGATATAGGAAAGTAGCAACCATACACCAGAAAAAAAGCAGGCTGCAAAAATTGCCTGTGAGCGTGACCAGATTTAGAATTCCAGGTAAATATTTCAAAGCCATCATTATAATTATATTTCCCTGGCCTGGGAAGATCCCACATGCTGCGGAGCAACTGGACCAGTGTGTCTGGTTGCGAGCCAGCGCTCTGGAGCACATGCGCCCAGAGCCAGTGCTCTGCAGTAAGAGAGGCCACTACGATGGGAAGCCCACAAAGACCAAAAAATAAAGATGGATGAAAATAAATAAATAAATAAATAAAAGAGGCCAAAATTTTAAATATATATGTGTGTATGTGTGTATATATATATATATATATATATATATATATATATATAAAGAAACAGACAGAAATTTTAAGAACCAAATGGAGATTTTGGGGTTGGAAAAGGACAATGATGGAAATGAAAAGCTCACTCAAAGGCTTCCACAGGTTGGAACTGACGAGAGAATCAGCAAACTTGAAGACAGATCAATAGAGAAAAAAGAATGAAAAAACTGAACAGAGTCTCAGAGATACATTGACTACCATTAAATGTGTCCTAAATGTAATGGAGTACCAGAAGGAAAGTTTTAAGAAAATATTCAAAGGAATAATGACTGAAAAAAAAAAAACAATAACCCACACATCTAGGAGGCAAGAGCCACAGATACATTATGAAAAAAGAATGGAAGTCAAACACAAGAAAACATTCAAGAGAAAAATGATTTAGCACTTATAAAGGGGACCCCAATAAAATTAATAGCTGACATCTCAGCAAAAATAACAAGAGGCTAGAGGCAGTGGGATAACACAAAGTACTAACAAAAAAACACCAAAAAGAAAAACAGAAGAAAAAACCCTGTCAACCAGGATTCCTACATCCAGGAACATTACTTTTCAAAAAATGGAGAGAGAGAAAAAAAAGAGAGAGACTATCTATGCATTCCACGATAAACAAAAATTGACAAGAATTCATTACTAGCCCACCTGCCTTACAAGAAATACTAAATGTATTTCCACAGGCTGGAAACAGGTGATCCTAGTGACTCAAATCCATGCAAACAGCATCAGTAATTACATAATTAGAATAGACACTACTAATGCCCACTTTCCTCCTTTCCCTCAATTGATTTAAAAATAAATTTTATAAAATGATATGTACAGAATGTATTGCTGAATCTAACACACAGACTGTAATATAGTTGCTAATAATAGCACAAGAAAAGGTAGAGGGGAATAAAGCTGCTAAGTGCAAAGGAAATAATAACAGGTGGTAAAGCAATAATTTTAACAATGCATTACTGGGTTTATAACATTAACAGATATAATGTCTGTAACAACAGTGCCACAAAGCAATGGGAGACAGTCATGGAGTTATATATGACTAGAATTACATGTTTCTTCATATGACTAGAATTACTGGAATTAACTAGTATAAATAGGAAGCTGAATCTAGCAAGATGAAAGGTACATGGTAAACTCCAGAACAATCACTAAAAATACTCAAGAAATAGTGAAGGGGCTTCCCTGGTGGTCCAGTGGGTAAAGGGTCCACCTTGCAATGCAAGGGGCACTGGTTCAATCCTTGGCCTGGGAAGATCCCACATCCTGAGGAAGTGCTGGGCCAATGTGTCCTGGAGCTCATGGGCCCAGAGCCGGTGCTCTGCATTGAGAGAGGCCACGGCAATGGGAGGCCCACACATGCCAAAGAATAAAGATGGATGAAAATCAATCAATCTATCAATAAAAGAGGCCAAAATAAATTAAAAAAAAAGAAATAGTGAAAAAATGTAATTAATGAAATAAAAATGTTATATTAGCAAACATTCAGTCAATGAAAAAAATAAAGGAATGCAGAAAGAAAGACATAAGACACACGAAAAACAAAAAGATGGCAGATGTAAATCAAACTACATTAATATCATTAAACAAAGATGAATAAACAGTACAGTCAAAAGGTAGATGCTATTAGGCTGGATTTTTTAAAAAGCAGAATCCAACTACGTTATTGTCAGTGGAAAATGGAGAGAGAGAAAAAAGAGAGACTATCTATGCATTCCACGATAAACAAAAATTGACAAGAATTCATTACTAGCCCACCTGCCTTACAAGAAATACTAAATGTATTTCCACAGGCTGGAAACAGGTGATCCTAGTGACTCAAATCCATGCAAACAGCATCAGTAATTACATAATTAGAATAGACACTACTAATGCCCACTTTCCTCCTTTCCCTCAATTGATTTAAAAATAAATTTTATAAAATGATATGTACAGAATGTATTGCTGAATCTAACACACAGACTGTAATATAGTTGCTAATAATAGCACAAGAAAAGGTAGAGGGGAATAAAGCTGCTAAGTGCAAAGGAAATAATAACAGGTGGTAAAGCAATAATTTTAACAATGCATTACTGGGTTTATAACATTAACAGATATAATGTCTGTAACAACAGTGCCACAAAGCAATGGGAGACAGTCATGGAGTTATATATGACTAGAATTACATGTTTCTTCATATGACTAGAATTACTGGAATTAACTAGTATAAATAGGAAGCTGAATCTAGCAAGATGAAAGGTACATGGTAAACTCCAGAACAATCACTAAAAATACTCAAGAAATAGTGAAGGGGTTTCCCCTGGTGGTCCAGTGGGTAAAGGGTCCACCTTGCAATGCAAGGGGCACTGGTTCAATCCTTGGCCTGGGAAGATCCCACATCCTGAGGAAGTGCTGGGCCAATGTGTCCTGGAGCTCATGGGCCCAGAGCCAGTGCTCTGCATTGAGAGAGGCCACGGCAATGGGAGGCCCACACATGCCAAAGAATAAAGATGGATGAAAATCAATCAATCTATCAATAAAAGAGGCCAAAATAAATTTAAAAAAAAGAAATAGTGAAAAAATGTAATTAATGAAATAAAAATGTTATATTAGCAAACATTCAGTCAATGAAAAAAATAAAGGAATGCAGAAAGAAAGACATAAGACACACGAAAAACAAAAAGATGGCAGATGTAAATCAAACTACATTAATATCATTAAACAAAGATGAATAACCAGTACAGTCAAAAGGTAGATGCTATTAGGCTGGATTTTTTAAAAAGCAGAATCCAACTACGTTATTGTCAGTGGATACAACAAACGCTGAAGGGGCAACGCAAAACAAGGCAGTGGGTCCTTTACGCCACATACAAAACTTAAAATGGATCCAAGACCTAAATGCGGAGTCCCTTGTGGCTCAGAGGGTAAAGTGTGTGCCTGCCATGCTGGAGACCCAGATTCGATCCCCAGGTGGGGAAGCTCCCCTGGCGAAGAAATGGCTACACATGTAATATGGAGCCTGCAAACAAAGACCTAAATGTAAGAACAAAACACTGGAGCATCTTCATGATCTTAGACTCAGCAGTGGATTCTTAAATATGACACCAAGAGGAAAAGCAATGACAACAATGGACGTGCACTTCATAGAACACCATCAAGAATATGAAAGGGACAACTCACAGAATGATAGAAAATGTTTGCAAATCACATTTCTCATAAGGAACTTGTACCTAGAACGAACATTCTTTTTCCCTTTTTAAAAATTGAAATACAGTTGACATACAATATTTACATTAACTTCAGATATACAACAAGATCTGACAATCAAATACCTTAAGACACGTTCATGACATTATCATATAAAACTACTATAGTATTATTGACTATACTCCTTATGCTATATGTTACATTCCTATGACTTAACTGTAAGCCTATATCACTGTTGCATATGAGGTTCTTTTTAGCTATAGGTCATATACAGTCTTTATCACAATGAGGTATGTTCCCTTTGTGCCACTCTGTTGAGAGCTTTTATCATAAATGGATGCTGAATTTTATCAAAACATTTTTATGTATCTGATGAGATGACGATATAATTTTTATACTTAATTTTTCTAATGTGGTGTATCATGTTGATTGATTTGTGGATATGGTATATGAAACGTTTGATGTTTTGTGGAATTCAGTTTGTTAATATTTGGTCGAGGATTTTCATTCATCTGGGACACTGCCCTGTAATTTTCTCTTTTTGTGGTATCTTTGCCTGGTTTGTGTACCAGTGTGGAACTACATTAATATCATTAAACAAAGATGAATAACCAGTACAGTCAAAAGGTAGATGCTATTAGGCTGGATTTTTTAAAAAGCAGAATCCAACTACGTTATTGTCAGTGGATACAACAAACGCTGAAGGGGCAACGCAAAACAAGGCAGTGGGTCCTTTACGCCACATACAAAACTTAAAATGGATCCAAGACCTAAATGTGGAGTCCCTTGTGGCTCAGAGGGTAAAGTGTGTGCCTGCCATGCTGGAGACCCAGATTCGATCCCCAGGTGGGGAAGTTCCCCTGGCGAAGAAATGGCTACACATGTAATATGGAGCCTGCAAACAAAGACCTAAACGTAAGAACAAAACACTGGAGCATCTTCATGATCTTAGACTCAGCAGTGGATTCTTAAATATGACACCAAGAGGAAAAGCAATGACAACAATGGACGTGCACTTCATAGAACACCATCAAGAATATGAAAGGGACAACTCACAGAATGATAGAAAATGTTTGCAAATCACATTTCTCATAAGGAACTTGTACCTAGAACGAACATTCTTTTGCCCTTTTAAAAATTGAAATACAGTTGACATACAATATTTACATTAACTTCAGATATACAACAAGATCTGACAATCAAATACCTTAAGACACGTTCATGACATTATCATATAAAACTACTATAGTATTATTGACTATACTCCTTATGCTATATGTTACATTCCTATGACTTAACTGTAAGCCTATATCACTGTTGCATATGAGGTTCTTTTTAGCTATAGGTCATATACAGTCTTTATCACAATGAGGTATGTTCCCTTTGTGCCACTCTGTTGAGAGCTTTTATCATAAATGGATGCTGAATTTTATCAAAACATTTTTATGTATCTGATGAGATGACGATATAATTTTTATACTTAATTTTTCTAATGTGGTGTATCATGTTGATTGATTTGTGGATATGGTATATGAAACGTTTGATGTTTTGTGGAATTCAGTTTGTTAATATTTGGTCGAGGATTTTCATTCATCTGGGACACTGCCCTGTAATTTTCTCTTTTTGTGGTATCTTTGCCTGGTTTGTGTACCAGTGTGGTACTGGCCTTATAGACTGAGTTTGGAAGTGTTTCTTTCTCTTCAATTTTTTGGAATACTCTGAGAAGTTTTTAAAGTATTTAAATGTTTCTTCACATGTTTGGTAGAATTCACCTGTTAAGCTATCTGGTCCTGGACATTTGTTCTGGGGGAGGTTTTTTTTAAATTACTGACTTAATTTCATTAAGGTAATCAGTTTGCTCAGATTATTCCCTTTCTTCCTGATTCAGTCTTGGAAGATCATATGTTTCTAGGAATTTATCCATTATTTCTAGGTTGTCCAATTTGTTGACATACAAATTTTCATAGTAATCTCTTATAGTTTGTATTTCCGTGATATCAGTTGTAACTTCTCCTCTTTCATTTTTTTATTTCATTTATTCAGGCCTCCTTTGATTCTTGAGGTGTCTGGCTAAAGGTTTATTGATTTTATCTTTTCAAAGGACCCGCTCTTAATTTCACTCATCCTTTCTGTTACTTTTTTCATCTATATTTCACTTATTCCCACTCTGATCTTTTTTATTCTCTTACTTGTACTAACTTTAGGCTTTGTTTCTGTTTTTCTAGTTCCTTTATGTGCAGGTTAGACTGTCTGAGATTATTATTGTTTCCCAAGGTAAGCCTGTATTGTTGTACACTTTCCTCTTAGAAATGCCTTTACTATGCCCCATGAATCTTGGAATCCTGTGTTTCCATATCTTCATTTGTCTCAAGGTATATTTTTACTTCCTCTCTGATGTTATCAATGACCCACTGATTGTTTAGTAACATTTTTTAGACTCCACTTATTTCTTTCCAGTTTTATTTTTCCTGTAGTTGATTTCTAGTTTCATACTGCAGTGGTCAGAAAAGATGCTTAATATGATCTCAGTCATCTTAAAATGTACTGAGACTTGTTTTGAGGCCTAGCATGCCATCTATCCTAGAGAATATGACACACACATTTGTGTGTATGCTGCTCTTTTGGAGGTGAAAGTCCTGTATATTTAGTCCATCTGACTTAATGTGCCATCTTTGCCTGGTTTGTGTACCAGTGTGGTACTGGCCTTATAGACTGAGTTTGGAAGTGTTTCTTTCTCTTCAATTTTTTGGAATACTCTGAGAAGTTTTTAAAGTATTTAAATGTTTCTTCACATGTTTGGTAGAATTCACCTGTTAAGCTATCTGGTCCTGGACATTTGTTCTGGGGGAGGTTTTTTTTAAATTACTGACTTAATTTCATTAAGGTAATCAGTTTGCTCAGATTATTCCCTTTCTTCCTGATTCAGTCTTGGAAGATCATATGTTTCTAGGAATTTATCCATTATTTCTAGGTTGTCCAATTTGTTGACATACAAATTTTCATAGTAATCTCTTATAGTTTGTATTTCCGTGATATCAGTTGTAACTTCTCCTCTTTCATTTTTTTATTTCATTTATTCAGGCCTCCTTTGATTCTTGAGGTGTCTGGCTAAAGGTTTATTGATTTTATCTTTTCAAAGGACCCGCTCTTAATTTCACTCATCCTTTCTGTTACTTTTTTCATCTATATTTCACTTATTCCCACTCTGATCTTTTTTATTCTCTTACTTGTACTAACTTTAGGCTTTGTTTCTGTTTTTCTAGTTCCTTTATGTGCAGGTTAGACTGTCTGAGATTATTATTGTTTCCCAAGGTAAGCCTGTATTGTTGTACACTTTCCTCTTAGAAATGCCTTTACTATGCCCCATGAATCTTGGAATCCTGTGTTTCCATATCTTCATTTGTCTCAAGGTATATTTTTACTTCCTCTCTGATGTTATCAATGACCCACTGATTGTTTAGTAACATTTTTTAGACTCCACTTATTTCTTTCCAGTTTTATTTTTCCTGTAGTTGATTTCTAGTTTCATACTGCAGTGGTCAGAAAAGATGCTTAATATGATCTCAGTCATCTTAAAATGTACTGAGACTTGTTTTGAGGCCTAGCATGCCATCTATCCTAGAGAATATGACACACACATTTGTGTGTATGCTGCTCTTTTGGAGGTGAAAGTCCTGTATATTTAGTCCATCTGACTTAATGTGCCATCTAATGCCATAGCTTCCTTATTGATTCTGTCTGGATGACCTGTCCGCTGGTTTAAATAGGATGTTAAAGTTCCCTACTCACTGTTATTGTCAATTACTCCCTTTCTGTCGTTGATACTTGCTTTATGTATTTAGGTGTTCCTATGCTGGGCGTGTACATGTTTACAAGTGTTAATATTGTTGAGTTGATCCCTATATCACTATGTAATGCCCTTCTTTGCTCTGCTTAAAGTTTATTCTGTCTAATATTTAAGTACTGCTGTCTCAACTTTCTTTCCATTTCCAGTCCCTCACTTTCAGTCTGTGTGTCTTCAGATCTGAGTCTCTTATAAGCAGTACATGTGAATCTTGCCTTTGTATCTATTCAGGCACTCTATGTCTTTTGAATGGAGTATTCAGTGCATTTACATTTAATGAAATTATTGACAGGTATGTATTTACTGACATTTTGTTCATTTTTTTCTGGTTATTTTTATTCTTTGTTTCTCTCTTCACTTCTGATTTGATTACTTTCTTATGCATTATGTTTGTATTCTTTCCTCTTTTATTTTTAATGTCTACTATCGAGTTTTGGTTTATAGTTATTGTGAGGTTCTTATACAATAACATTTGTATATCGCTGTCTATTTTAAATGAATGATCAATTAAGTTTGACTACATTCTAAGAGCACTACATTTTTTACTCCACCCCCCTCCCATTTTATGTTTTTGATGTCATCTCATATATTTTTATTCTGGGTATCCCTTAATTATTGGGTATATATCTATTTATTTTTATTGAGAGCTATATGATTTTACTAGTTTTGTCTTTTAACCTTCATATTAGGTATATAGGTGGCTGATCCACTACCCTTACTGTATTTTTGCCTTAGACTATATAAAGAATGATTACAGCTTAAAATTTAAAAAGCAATTTTTAAACAGGCAAAGGCCCGGAATAGGCATATTTTTCCAAAGAAGATATACAGATGGCTAATAAGTACATAAGAAGATGCTAGACATTACTAGAAATGCAAATAAAAACCGCAATGATATACTACTTCACTACCACTGGATCGAGCAGAATCAAAAAACCAGGTGACATGCGTCATCAAGAACGTAAAGAAAACATGGGCTTCCCTGGTGGTCCAGTGGGTAAAGAGTCTGCCTTGCAGTGCAAGGGGCACTGGTTATAGATCCTTGGCCCGGGAAGATCCCACATGCCAAAGAACAGCTGGGCCAGTGTGTCCAATTATGAGCCAGAACTCTGGAGCACATGCACCCAGAGCCAGTGCTCTGCAACAAGATAAGCCACTGCGATGGGAGGCCCACACAGGCCAAAGAATAACGATGGATGAAAAATAAATGATGACGTAGAGGCAAAAAGAAAAGAATGTAAAGAAAACAGACACAGAGAATAGACTTAGGGATATTGAGGGGAGGAGGGAATGGGTGAGCTATATGGAAAGAGTAACATGGAAACCTACGTTACCATACCTAAAATAGACAACCAATGTGAACCTGCTGTAAGACTAAGGGAACTTACACAGGGGCTCTGTAACAACCTAGAGGGGTGGGATGGGAAGGGAGACGGGAGGAAAGTTCAAGTGGGTGGGGTCGAGTTTATACCTATGGCTGATTCAGGTTTATGTGTGGCAGTAAACAACAAAACTCTGTAAAAGTGAAAAAAAAGGAATAAAAAAAAAGAGAAAGAAACAGTAACCCTCATATCCTGTTGGAGGAAATGCACAAATGTCCAAGTTCTTTGGGAAACATTCTGGCAGCTCCTCAAGTGATTAAATATAGTTACATGACCCAGTAATTCTACTCTTAGATAAGTACCCAGGAGAAAGGAAGACATGTCCACACAGAAACATGTGCATGAATGTTAGGTGTCTCTAAGGATGGGGGTCTAAGATTGCTCGCCTAGTCGTGTCCAGTTTCTGGACTTGCTTGACCAAAACCATAAGTTCGTTAGGAGAACCTTCCCCTTCACACACACACACACACACACACACACGTAAGACAAGCAGTTACTCTTGTTCCACTCTCACACTTGCTTATAACCTTCCCACCTGTGCTTTCCACAGAGTTGGAATTCTGCCTCATTTCCTTTTTGGAGTGGGGGGGCTCTTTTCATTGATTTTTTTATCCATTTATTTTCATCCATCTCTACTCCCTGGCCTGTGTGGGCCTCCCATCGCAGTGGCCTCTCCGGTTGTAGAGCACTGGCTCTAGGTGCATGTGCTCCAGAGTATTGGCTCACAACTGGACACACTGGTCCAGTCGCTCCGCAGCACACAGGATCCTCCCAGGCCAGGGATTGAACTGGTGGCCCCCGCACTGCAAGGCAGATTCCTCATCCACTGTACCACCAGGGAAGCCCCTGCCTCATTTCTTATGTGAGAATCTAGTGGACCCTGCAGATACTTGTACCCTGGCCTGAACTCCAGCTTTCCTGGTGGAGTTCCTGATAGCCTTTCCCAAATAATGCCAATCCCATGGCCCAGCTCCTGTAGTCTTCCCAGTGGTAAATGAAGACCTAGGGCAACTACAATAGGAACCACAATGGGATCACCAGCTAAACCCTGGAACCCTCTGTGGCAACCACAATGAACATCTCATCATTCCAAAGCACAAGCACTTTACACCCTTTCAGAGTTTCATGAATGTGCAGGCAGCTCCCTCCACCAGACCCGCACCTTCTCCCTCATTCTGTCTGCTCTCTGCTCTTCTGGGCAGCAGAGCAAGAGCAAAGAGCACAATCTCTGGAACCAGCTTGAGTGGGGAGTTATACAGTATCAGGAATAAAAAGAGAAAGAAACAGTAACCCTCATATCCTGTTGGAGGAAATGCACAAATGTCCAAGTTCTTTGGGAAACATTCTGGCAGCTCCTCAAGTGATTAAATATAGTTACATGACCCAGTAATTCTACTCTTAGATAAGTACCCAGGAGAAAGGAAGACATGTCCACACAGAAACATGTGCATGAATGTTAGGTGTCTCTAAGGATGGGGGTCTAAGATTGCTCGCCTAGTCGTGTCCAGTTTCTGGACTTGCTTGACCAAAACCATAAGTTCGTTAGGAGAACTTTCCCCTTCACACACACACACACACACACACACACGTAAGACAAGCAGTTACTCTTGTTCCACTCTCACACCTGCTTATAACCTTCCCACCTGTGCTTTCCACAGAGTTGGAATTCTGCCTCATTTCCTTTTTGGAGTGGGGGGGCTCTTTTCATTGATTTTTTTATCCATTTATTTTCATCCATCTCTACTCCCTGGCCTGTGTGGGCCTCCCATCGCAGTGGCCTCTCCGGTTGTAGAGCACTGGCTCTAGGTGCATGTGCTCCAGAGTATTGGCTCACAAACTGGACACACTGGTCCAGTCGCTCCGCAGCACACAGGATCCTCCCAGGCCAGGGATTGAACTGGTGGCCCCCGCACTGCAAGGCAGATTCCTCATCCACTGTACCACCAGGGAAGCCCCTGCCTCATTTCTTATGTGAGAATCTAGTGGACCCTGCAGATACTTGTACCCTGGCCTGAACTCCAGCGTTCCTGGTGGAGTTCCTGATAGCCTTTCCCAAATAATGCCAATCCCATGGCCCAGCTCCTGTAGTCTTCCCAGTGGTAAATGAAGACCTAGGGCAACTACAATAGGAACCGCAATGGGATCACCAGCTAAACCCTGGAACCCTCTGTGGCAACCACAATGAACATCTCATCATTACAAAGCACAAGCACTTTACACGCTTTCAGAGTTTCATGAATGTACAGGCAGCTCCCTCCACCAGACCCGCACCTTCTCCCTCATTCTGTCTGCTCTCTGCTCTTCTGGGCAGCAGAGCAAGAGCAAAGAGCACAATCTCTGGAACCAGCTTGAGTGAGTTTAAACTTCACTCTTTGACTTTAATGTATGACCTTGACAAGTTCCTGACGGTTCTGCCTTGGCTGCCTCATCTATACAAGGGGAGGAGACATACTCCCTAGGGTTGCTATGAGGATGAAATTAAACAATACATAACATCTAACATGCTATATAACCCAGTCCTCTGTTACAGCTTTTATCTCAGCCTATCTGATGGTATCACATTTTTTTTCACTTGCACCTTCCCTTTCTGGCCCAAAGGTGAGTAGTTTCTTCTTCCTTCTTATATTCTCAGCATATAGTACAGGGCTAGACACAGGGAAGGTGCATGACAGGGACCAAGGCATGCATAAAGAAAATAAAAAAAAAAAACTCTTAATTTTTCCAGAATCAGTGATTACGGAAACTATGCTTCAATATAAAAAGGCAGAGCATGTGGTTTATGAGTATACAAGAATTAAACATCTGAAATGAGGCCGGCTCTGGAAAATCCAGGCTGACTGCCAGAAGCATCCAGAAAGAATCCAAACACTCAGCAGTCAGAGTTGTTACATAAACGATGTCATTGAACCACAGGGGATTTTACATAACCACAACAGGAGACCTGTGCTGATACCTGAAAGAGTATGGACAAAACACCAAGCTGAAAAACAGAGCAGAAAAACATGCACGGGAGGATTACAGAACTGCTCAAACAGTGCTAACAAGAAGAGACTTTGAAGAGAAGAGGCTGTCCCTAAGACCACATTCTTTCACATTCTAGTGACAGAATCTAAATTTTTAAAATTTTGATTCTAAATACAAAACAACACACACAAAAAATAATGTTTATAATGGCTTTTACATAAGACCCAAGATAAATGGAATGGAGATTCCCAAAGTGTTCCTGCTTTAAGTAAGACACAGTTAAAAGGATCAAGTTTCTGTTACTATAACTCTCTGAATAGGTAAGTTTCCTGATAAGAGAAGAGTCTATATAATTTTATGATCAACTCTCTTATTTCCTAAGTAGTCTGCTAAACTCAGTCATCTGGTCTGCTCACATTAGGGCCAAGCAATAGTTGGACTAACTATTCTAAGTTCTTCCTGGGTAAGTCTTCTCCTTTTGGTATGATTAAAAAATGAAATCTAAAATGTGTATATTTGTCTGCAAAGGAGAAAGTTCTTCAGCAAGTATTTCATTCATTTTTCCCAAAAGAGTTCCTTCCAAAATTAAGAGCCCATCTCAGAGAAAGAGAAAAAAATCATACTATATTTGCTAAAAGCACAGATCACATTTTCCCACGTATATCAGTTCATTTCATGCATATACACACCAATACAGACACATACATATCCATACACACACCAGAGAAAAATTAAGTCATGAATACATCTTTTCAATTACCTTCATGTAAAGCAATAAAATGCCAACAAAGTAACAATAAGTTACCCGCATGCAAGTCAATAAAATAACACCAACAATAGCACCCTTCAATAACCAAATGGCAACTACGACTGTACCCTGACTCTTAACAAATCTTAATTAATATTTCCCGGATTAATATGAGGAAAGGAGACAGGTAAAAGTCACTTTTCTGGTGGTCCAGTGGTTAAGAATCCACTTGCCAATGCAGGGGACATGGGTTCAATCCCTGGTCTGCGAAGCGATCCCCCAGGCCGTGGAGCAACTAACTAAGCCTGTGCACCGCAACTACTGAAGCTTGTGCACTGAGAGCCTGTGCTCTGTAACAACAGAAGCCACTACAAAGAGAGGCCTGCGTACCACAACTAGAGAAACTCCATGCACAGCAACAAAGACCCAGAGCAGCAATAAATAAATAGATATTTTGTGTAAAGGCCTACAAATAATAATAAAAGTAGGAGCAGGAATTTACTGTAAATGTTTTCTCTTTTGAATAAAAGGCAAAGAAATGCATTCTCCTTCAGTAGAGTTCCAATCACGAAACAAATAACCTTCCATAAAAACACAGTTCATTGGTTCCAACAGAAGAAGTTTTAACTTTTCACTATGGAATTTCTCCTCACCCATTCAGAACTACTTTTGCCTAGAGAGCAATCTGTCAATGCATGCGGTTTAAATCATTCACGACACAGCACCAAATCATTAGGATAATTAGCATAAAAATTTCATGAAGGCGCTGTGTCCTTTTAAGTGTTTTATACAACATCCGGTACAAGGAAGCTTATTAAACATGGATGATGTTTAATAATAAAAAAAATAAAACATCAAAACAGAAGTCTTCAGTACTCAACGTGGCTGCCATTTAGAACATAAACTGCTGATGAGCATGTTTCTCCAAGTGCATTTATAAGACATCAGAAAACAAAACAAACCCCATTCAAGTGAGAAATTCTGTCTCCTCTGTCCAAGAACACTGTTTCATTTTGGTGTCAGAAAAAAACTGGCAGGCCACCAGCAGATAGCATGCTACAAGCAGACTGTAGGGGCCTTTAACTGTGAGCTTTTGTGCACAGCTGACAACGCCAAAAACCAACCACATTCCACGCATGTTTCTGGAGAGGGTTTCCTTACCTTTCCCATTCTGCCATGTCGTATACCAAGATAAAGTGAGGAACGAAGTGACGAACGCTAACACAGTGGCTACAGTTCCATTTCGGAGCCTCATCTCATTTCACCATCACACTGGTTCGTATGTTTACGATGATAACCAAGACTGTTTCTTTTTATTCTGATGTCAAGCGAATCCAGGACTCCTGGCTCCGGGCCAACTGAAACAATCAATAGGTGAGGTTCATTTCAGATGCTCAGCAGACCTAAACTGGCAGCCCCACTGTCCACGATTACTATTCAGGACTGTCTGCACGGTCTTCATAGGTGGACGCTTCTTTCTTCCTATTTAGGGGGAAAAGAGAAAGAAAAACTTGCTCAAGAAGGCAAAGTACTCGTTCCTTCATTAATTCGTGGCTGTTACAAACAGATTCTTGGCTGAGCTAACCTGTATCTGGTAAAATGATCCCTACATCCAAATGACTCATTTAATATACTAGAATGGTATGGTTCTTCTCATCCAGAGGGAATAAGCTTCCATCTATACTGCCCGCTCATTGGTTTGGTTGTGTCTGTGGAAAGAGCATCATGGTGACTTAGGTCAAGGGAGAAGTTAGGGGGCTCATTAAATAAGCCACAGATTCCAAGCTGAGAACGCTAAGGATCACACATGGTTCCTGAGTAACAGTCTCTGGAATTCCCCTAGTGCACAATAATAGGCAATATTTCAATTTTTTTTTAAAGAAAGCAGACTACAACTTACAGGAGTCAAAAGCACTGAGTCCGAGCTCCAGTCCCATCATGAATTGTGTGACTTCAGGCATGTCACTTACCTCAGGTTTGTGGTTTTCATCCAGAAACTGAGAAAGGTACCCATCTTGTTTCCTCTTGTTCCCATCAATAGTAAAAAAGTTCCCGTGATGACCACGACTGATCATTATGAGATACAAGCAGTTTTCCTAACAATTAACCCCTCCCCAGGTGTATGTAAACTGAGGCTATTTTGGCATTTTGAAGACGTGGCAATCCAACCAGGATATCACAGGACCCAGGATTAACCACTGAGTGTTGCTTTAACTCAGGAACTCTGGAGACCACGTCCCATCTAGCAAAGCTGTTCAGGAAATGCAATGAGGGCATCCCTGATCATCTGGTGGTTGAGAATCTGGGTCACAAGTTCTATCCCTGGTCTGGGAGGACCCCTCCTTCAGCAGAGCAACTAAGCCCATGTGCCGCAACGACAGGGCCTACAGGCTGCAACTACTCAAGCCAAGGCACCCTATAGTCCATGCTCTGCAAGAGGAAAAGCCACCTCAAAGAGAAGCTCATGCACCCTAACTGGAGAGTAGCCCCGCTCACTGCAACTAGAGAAAATTTCTAGCAACAAAGACCCAGCATAACCAAAAACTAAAGGAAACAATGAAATCATGTCCTTGGAAGTACTTAAGCATAGTCACCTAACAAATACTAGCTTCTCAATAAATGTTAACTGTATTTAAAAATAAAATAAAACCAAACCAAGAACCTGCAGCCAGTTACAGGTTCAGTCACTCTATGCAGAGTCAATTTCATTCCCATGGGGCATGTCAGGCAGACAAGAGGTGCAAAGATTTCTCTCAGCCCCAGGGGACCATGAGATGCACTTGGCAATCTACTGACACTCCAGTAGGGCAGTTAATGCAACTCCAAAAAGGCCTGGGAAGCCCAAGGGACGATCCCCTCTGGTGAAGAGGGTGGCGGATTCAAGAGGCTATCCAAGGCAATTCAGAAACTACCATTTCAGCTGGTTGGTAAAACTGACATTGCTAAAAACCTCCACTAGGGAAAAGAGACCATCCCGATTAATGATGATGATGATACACACTACAACTCACAGAGCATTTCCTCTGTGGCCCTCAAGGGCTCTAAATCGTCCAACACTCCCCTGAGGTAGGCATTGCTAACCCTACTTTACACACAATGAAATGAACCCAGAGAAGGAACCCTAATTTGCATGACTCCAAAGTCCAAGTTCTCAGCTCCCAGCCTCTGCCTCTCAAACTAGGCTGCCTGCACCACAACCAGGAGAACGGAAGCGCAAGGGAAACTCCAAGTCTTAGGTTTCACTGGAGAATCTCCCCAGGTGTTACCTTCAAGTGTGAATTAAAAAACAAACAAAAAAAAACAACAACAACAAAAAACTCTACAGCAAACATGGATCTATTACGGAATAAACTGCAAATACACAGGAAACCTAGAAGTTTCAACTTAAAACCTGAAAGCATTTCTCACTTCCTGTATCCTGGGCTAGGCCCACCCTTCCCCCACTCACACCCAGTCAGCTTGTTAACCCACCTAAGCTCTATGGTATTGATAGAATACTCTAGAAGCACTGAACTTTTCTATTTCCTTGCTTTCCCTTACTCTCCACAATGAAGGAATTCCAAAAATATCCTCATATTCAAGATAATTTTCTAAAATCAAAGTAATTCACCTGCTGATATAGCCATGTCAACAGTCTTTGTGGTGAAATCCTAGAATTTCAACTCAGTTTCATAAAATGTCTAACACATTGGCTGACTGACATATCAACAGTCACTCAAGGGACTTCCCTGGTGGTCCAGTGGCGAAGACTCTTTGCTTCCAAAGCAGCAGGCCTGGGTTTGATCCCTGGTCAGGGAATTAAATTCCACACGCTAAAACTAAGACTCAGCACAGCCAAATAAATAAATTTAAAAAAAAGAAACTTTTTAAAAGCATTTGATAATGAATTCTGATTATAAAAAATAAAGGATATTGAGCCCATGCACCGCAACTTATTGTAGCCAGTATGCCTTAGAGCCCGAGTTCCACAAGAGAAGTCACTGTAACAAGAAGCCTGCTCAAATTAACCAGAGTAGCCACCACTCCCTGCAACTAGAGAAGACCCTGTGACAGCAGTGAAAACCCAGAATAGCCAAAAATAAATAAATAAGTAAAAACAAATAAAAAATAGTGTTATTATAAAAAAAGTTTTAGTTAAAAAAAGGATAAATCAGCGAATTATGTAACTCATATAAAGACACATATGACTTCATATAAAGATACATCTGACTTCCTGTTGCTCATAGTCCTGAGCCCCATCATACTTCAAGAAAGATTTTATCCTGGTAAGAGATCTAAAAGTATACAGGTTATTAGAACAAACATTCAGTCAATAATCAGAAGGAAACACAGAAGCAGAAAATAATGGATATTTTGAAACATGGTTTTATTAAATGCAAATAAATCCCATAGCAGTATAAATGGGTAGAGAGACAAGTAAAAGGGAATGAACTCTAGAATCCAAGTAGATTACAAATACAGTATGGCTAACATGAAAATATGGAATATTAAATACTGGACCCAGGAAGTTATTTATCTCTGGTTTGAAGGAAATGCAAATGAACTCTATCAACAAACAGGACCTGAAATTTGTCAAGAGAAATAAGAGAGCGTTTTACTCGGTAAGAAGGTTGTCATACATTTTTAATCGGGGCTTCCACACTAATGAGGTTTAACTGCTTGGGCCAAGAGCAAAACCAGTGATTCCCATGCTCTCAAAGCAGGAGGGGTGGTTCAGACAGCCGAGAGCCCTGGGAACTGACTGACCACCTACAGGAGGAGAAAAAGCAGCCCACATCTGTTATCACTGACCACACTCAAAAATTTCAGTCTAACACCGTGACATCCTCTGAGACTATCATTTCACACCTCTGAAGCCCTAACCACAAAAACGCCAGTGGCTGAAGTTACCCGTCCTCTGCTCCATCCTGACAGAGACGCCGGGAACGTTCAGCTCCAGAACTCAGACTAGAAAAAGTCGGTTTTATTAACAGACTTTTAAGGACTGCAGTCCTATATGTTATTATTAGATACATAACCTTTGATTTTAAAGTGTTCTCTGAAACAGTATGTTCCATGGCTAAAAACGCTTGACATATGACTTCACTGCCTTTCCACAGACAGAACAGAGGTGTCTGAAGGAAAGGCCCCCTACTGAAAACCATGATGTAAGCCCTGTAACTTTATTCACCGTGATTTTTGTTAAAATTCATTGGTTTT
This sequence comes from Tragulus kanchil, assembly GCA_022376925.1. Lineage (NCBI taxonomy): Eukaryota > Metazoa > Chordata > Mammalia > Artiodactyla > Tragulidae > Tragulus > Tragulus kanchil. The sequence continues at coordinate 98,556,886 of JAIOJX010000029.1, forward strand.
AGGTTTATAAAAGGATTTCTATTTTTCGTCAATACAGCTTATATAATTTCATCGTCCTGTGCGTTTTCAGATTTACACGGTGTGGCTAAAGAAACCTTTGTGAGGATAACCTGTTAACGGCACTATTTTTTTTTTTAACATTCAGGAAACATAAACCACCAAACGCATATTATTCACTTCTAAATTTAGCTTCTGAATTCAAACCAACGACGCTGCCATTCTATTTTGCCAGAAGTCGTCCGACAGTAAAAGCACAACAGCCAAATATATGAAGAGCACCGAAAACAGACGCTGCGCCTGCTTCTATTTCGCAATCAGGATTGTAAGCAATGAACGGGCTCCAGAGAAACACACTCTGGGAGAAAGAAAACGCGGGCGCGCGAGTGGTCTGCCTGCCAGCCGTACAACACGCCTTCGCGCTGTCACCTGGGGCGCTCAGTGGAATCACCTGGCCCCGACCCGAGGGTCCCACTCGCAGCTTCCCCGTTAGGGGGGGAATTGAGGCCTGGGAGATGGGGGTGCGCTGGCCCACCGGACCCGCAGGTCTTGACTTCTGCCAGGACCGTGCAAACCCCCCCCCGCCGCCTCGTCCCGCTCCACCTGCCCGCGGCCCCAGGACGCCGCCGACTGGGACCCCCAGGGAACTGACTAAAAAAAAACCCCTGTTATCACTGACCACACTCAAAAATTTCAGTCTAACACCGTGACATCCTCTGAGACTATCATTTCACACCTCTGAAGCCCTAACCACAAAAACGCCAGTGGCTGAAGTTACCCGTCCTCTGCTCCATCCTGACAGAGACGCCGGGAACGTTCAGCTCCAGAACTCAGACTAGAAAAGTCGGTTTTATTAACAGACTTTTAAGGACTGCAGTCCTATATGTTATTATTAGATACATAACCTTTGATTTTAAAGTGTTCTCTGAAACAGTATGTTCCATGGCTAAAAACGCTTGACATATGACTTCACTGCCTTTCCACAGACAGAACAGAGGTGTCTGAAGGAAAGGCCCCCTACTGAAAACCATGATGTAAGCCCTGTAACTTTATTCACCGTGATTTTTGTTAAAATTCATTGGTTTTAGGTTTATAAAAGGATTTCTATTTTTCGTCAATACAGCTTATATAATTTCATCGTCCTGTGCGTTTTCAGATTTACACGGTGTGGCTAAAGAAACCTTTGTGAGGATAACCTGTTAACGGCACTATTTTTTTTTTAACATTCAGGAAACATAAACCACCAAACGCATATTATTCACTTCTAAATTTAGCTTCTGAATTCAAACCAACGACGCTGCCATTCTATTTTGCCAGAAGTCGTCCGACAGTAAAAGCACAACAGCCAAATATATGAAGAGCACCGAAAACAGACGCTGCGCCTGCTTCTATTTCGCAATCAGGATTGTAAGCAATGAACGGGCTCCAGAGAAACACACTCTGGGAGAAAGAAAACGCGGGCGCGCGAGTGGTCTGCCTGCCAGCCGTACAACACGCCTTCGCGCTGTCACCTGGGGCGCTCAGTGGAATCACCTGGCCCCGACCCGAGGGTCCCACTCGCAGCTTCCCCGTTAGGGGGGGAATTGAGGCCTGGGAGATGGGGGTGCGCTGGCCCACCGGACCCGCAGGTCTTGACTTCTGCCAGGACCGTGCAAACCTCGCCGCCTTGAGGGCAGCCCCGACCCCCAGGCCGCCTCGTCCCCGCTCCACCTGCCCCGCGGCCCCAGGACGCCGCCGACTCCGGGACCGGCTTGTGCCCAGAGGCAGCCGGTCCCGTTGGCAACTCCGCCTCACCAAACCCACCCCCACTTTCCTCCACTTTGCCCCAAAGTCGGCGAGCCCCACCGTTCCAAGAGCGCACCAGGCGCCGGGCAGGCCACGAGACAGCGCGCGGCACCGAGGGGCTGCGGCGGCGGAGCGGGGCTGATGGCGCGCCCAGGGCGGCCCGGCCCGCGCCCGCCGCGGAGTCCCAGCCCGCCCGCGTCCCGAGCCGGCCGCGCAGCACCCGAGACGCACGAGCTCCGGGCCCGGCCGCGGAGCAGGCGGCTCCGTTACAGCAGGTGGATCTCCCGCGACCCGGAGCCGCAGAGCCCGGCGGCCAGCGCCGCCCCTCCATCCTGCGCCCTCCGCGCAGCCGCCCAGCGCCCCCATCTCGAAGCTGCCCGCGCGCCGCCGCCGCGAGCCCCTCACCCGCCGCCGGCGCTGCCAGTCCTGCCGCGGTCGCCGCCGAGGCTGCTGTGGCCGCCACCGAGCCGCCGCCGCCGCCTCCCCGCGCGGCTCCGCCCCGCCGCCGAGCGCCGCGGCCCCCGCGCCCGGCCCCACCCGGGACCCGCCAGCCATTGGCCGCCGGTGCTGCGCGCCGTCCCCCGGGCGCCCTCGCGCGGTGGAGCCGCTGGCCGGAGGCCCGCCCGGCTGTCACATAGGGGCGCCGCCTCGCAGCCCGTACCGTTCTCGTGAGATCTCCTCGCTTCACTTACTGTCACCGCGGGGTCTGGACCAGCGTCTGGGTCTCCGGCCCGGGCTCTGAGCGCTCGGCGTCGCCCGGCCGCCACATCTGGCTTTAATCCTCCCGGGCGTGTGCGCGGAGGCCGTTCAGGCTGCCAACAAAAGGCCCCGGGGAGCCCCTGGCCTCCGCCTGGCGCGCGACCCGACCACCCGGGCTGTCGCGGCCCCAGGCGCCTCACCGACTGTCTCTGGCCCTCGCGACATCCCCATCCATGGGCATCGTTATCCTCAGTTTACCCACGAGGAGTCCAGGGCTAGCTTTAGCAACCAGCAAAAAGACACATAAACTAGGATTTAAATGCAGGTCGTTTGAGTCCTAAAGCTTCTGATTTTTTCACCACACCCGGCTGTCCATTTCTCCCGAGCCCCATGTTCTAACCTGTCACCATTTCCATACAGTTGGAAGTTAACTTGGGAACCAAATAATCATCTACTGAGAGGTCTGAGAGGTCTCCCTGTTTGTCTTAGTATTCTTTGGTACTAGGACTGGGGTTAGTAACTGACCTGAGGGCCAGATTTCCTGTAGTCTATGACAAAGACGTTTCCTAGTAGCAGGCTGGCAACAATTTCATGAGCAGATGCAAGTAATAAAGGCTGAAATGACTCGGATACAACCTTTGATACATTGTTAGCTCTATCTTGCCTGATATATCTCTTGGGAATGGAAAGCTCCAAGCCTCCTTATACAATGCTAAATGACAGACAATTTCCACAGAGAAGAAAGCACTACCAAAGCCATGTCCATGATACTGGCCAAAAAAATCAGATAGCCCCAGGAGCTGCTATTCTCATTCTATGAGGAGGAAACTGGAGGCCCGGAGAGATAAATAGTACAAATAATAACACAATACCGGACTTTCTAGTAATTAGGAATCTGCCTGCCAATGGAGAGAACACAGGTTCCGATCCCTGATCTGGTAACTAAGATCCCATGTGCCACTGGGGCAACTAAGCCCATACGCCACAACTATTGAGCCCACTTGCCTAGAGCCCGTACTCTGCAACTAAAGTCACTTGCAGTAAGAAGCCAGAGCACCACAACCAGAGAAAGTCCATAGGCAGCAAGGAAGACCCAGGGCAGTCAAAAATAAATGAACCCAACACAAACTGATACAGTGATAAAGGCACTAGTAAGTGATTCAATCAGAATTCAAACCCAGGTCTGTTTGACTGCAGAGTCCCTACACCATTCATTACCCCACTGCTTATACCTTCAGTAACTGATAAAATTTCGTTGAGTGGATGAATATTAAAAAGATGTGTTTCTCCATTTTTTCTCTCTCTCTGTGGTGAAGGAAGGAAATGAAAGCATTCAGAAACATACTAGAAGCAGAGGTGTATGTCAGAAAGGACAGCTGTAAAGACAACCTTCAAAGACAGATTGAATGGGCTTAGGAAGACAGCAGAATTCCCCCTGAAGGGAGGAGGCTAAGGGTGAACTGACATCAAAAGACAAAAAGCCGGACAAACAGAACTGCCTTCCTCGGGGCCCTTCGTAATAGCGTACTGCTACCCAATCTGGCAGCAGGACAGATCTGGGGAGAAATCTGGTGTTACAGTTAAACTTGTCTCAAACCAATCATGTTTTAGCTCTGGAAATCGGAACATCACGGGATATAGGACAAGGTATGGGTTAGAATGGATTCATCATTTGTCCTCACTTTGTAGAGTACCCGATACTGTATTTCCCAATCATATCTGTCCTTAGTGCGTCAGAATCTGCCTACAATGTGGGAGACCGGGGTTCAATCCCTCGGTCGGGAAGATCCCCTGGAGAAGAGAATGACTGCTCATTCCAGTATTCTTGCCTGGGAAACTCTGTCCATGGGATCACAAAAGTTGGACACGACTGAGCAACTAACACTTTCACATAAAACCCACTGAATCCTACCTAGTTCTTTTATTGTTTGTTGTTGTTGTTCTTTGGCCTGTGTGGGCCTTCCATCGCAGTGGCCTCTCTAGCTACAGAGCACCGGCTCTGGGTGCATCCACTCCAGAGATCCAGCTTGGTAGTTGGACACATCTGTCCAGCCGCTCCGCGGCACATGGGATCTTCCCAGGCCAGGGATCAAACTGGCGCCCCTTGTACTGCAAGGTGGTGTCCTTACCCATTGGACCACCGGGGAAGCCCTGCCATGATTTTTTTTAAGATTTTTTTTTAATGTGGACCATTTTTAAAGTCTCTACTGAATTTGTTTCAATATTGTTTCCATTTTATGTTTTGGTTTTTTTGGCCAAGAGGCACGTGGGACCTTGGCTTCCTAACCAGGGCTGGAACCCCATCATCCTCCATTGGAGGGCAAAGTCTTAACCCCTGGACCATCAGGAAAGTCCCTGTGATGTTTCTCTAGTTCTGTCATTCTGCAGCTTCTTTTTTTGTCTTCTCCTGGCCTTGAAGTCCACACAGTCAGTGGAAGCAGGGAGGTACCTAGGCTCAACGCTCTGCCTGTAAAGTCACTGTTTTACACTCTGGCTCCAACAAAACTGTGATGTGGTGGCTGTGCTGAGTTCCTAAGTTGTGCTGAGGCAGCTGGTACCTACCCACAGAAGCTCCCAGACTAGTGGAAGAGGTGCCTAAGGAATCAGACCACAAGCACGTACCAGAAGCTCAGGCTACCGGGACAGAAGATCACAGCGAACCCTCAATCAGATCCTCAGCGTGGGGAAGGCTTCCTGGAGGTGACAATTGACCTAGAAGCAGAGTACACACAGGAAGCTAATCTTTTCATCTTTGATGGGGAGCAGTTTTTGGTAGGACCATGCCTACAGCAATCCACGGCTAAGAAATCAAACACAGGATCTTTAGTTCTTTTTTACTTCAGTCCCCTCCACATATAAAAGTCAAGTATGCATCATTTATGAGTGTTGATAAGTAACTGTGATTCTAGTTTCTTAGATAATGGCTCAAATGGGATCTTTTTTCCTCCCTCAGTGGTGAAGGCTTCAACAGGCATCACAGTGGAGGGTCTTCTGGTTTTGTCTTTTTTGTAAATGGCTCATGCAGAGGTGTGAAAACCCAAAGATCCTGATGCTGGGAAAGACTGAAAGCAGGAAAAGAGTGGGGACACAGAGCATGACATGGCTGCATGGCATCGCTGACTCAATGGGTATGAGTTTGAGCAAACTCCAGGAGATGGTGAAGGACAGGGGAGACTGGCGCGCTGTAGTCCATGGGGTTGCAGAGAGTCAGACAAGACTTAGTGACTGGACAACATGTAGATGAGGTAGGAGTCCCTCCCATTTACTTCATCAGTTGAGTGCTTTAGCCCTTTAGTCCAGAGGCTACAGGGGAACTAGGACTAGAGTGGGCAGTGAGAGCTTATTAACTCTTTCTTAACCACAGACTGTTTCAGACACAGCGAACATAGCATTTCCGCTGGGTAATCGGACAGGGCACATCGGGCCCAAGAAATTAATGGGAGAATTCAAACAGAACTAACCACCATATTTGACATTCAGCTCTAGGTGGTCATTAAGATTTATCCAAATGAAAGACAGCAGAGAGATTTCTAAATATTTTCATTTCTACACATTTTCCCCACCCTTTGCTTGTCTCTTTGTGAGAGAACCCCTGAAAGATGCCTTTTCTATTTGTTCACATTCACCTGGCCAGGGTCACCGTACCCATCAGGTTATTCAGACAAAAGCCAAGCTGTGCGGCTACAGGATCCTGGAATTATAAGCCCATGCCATAGTGAAGGGGCTTCCCAGGTGGCACTAGTGGTAAAGAATGCACCTGCATATGCAGGAGACATAAGAGATTCAGGTTCAATCCCTGAGTTGGGAAGATCCCCTGGAGGAGGAAATGGCAACCCACTCCAGTATTCTTGCCTGGAGAATCCCACAGACAGAGGGGTCTGGCAGGCTACAGTCCACGGGGTTGGAGACTGACGCGACTGAGTATGCACACACACCATCCTGAAGTGTTGCACTGGTGGTGTTTACATTTGTGTGTGTGTGCTGAGTTGCTTCAGTCATGTCCAACTCTTTGTGACCTCATAGACTGTAGCCCGCCAGGCCCTTCTGTCCACGGGATTCTCCAGGCAAGGATACTAGAGTGGGTTGCCTTGCCCTCACATTTGTGTATAGGACACTGCAAAACTTTTCTTTTTTCCAAGAAAACCCCAAAACAAAAGGGGTTTACTCCCTCAGCATGCCACATGGCTAGAAGTTTAGAAGGCTTATAGATCACTCTTCCCTTCTACATGGCGTGGCCACATAATTAAAACTGGTTTTACTCGATTTGATGTATACTCCAAAGGCCGAATGGAAGAGAACTATGTGCCAGAGAATTACTGAGCCTTGGAGATTTTTTTTTTCTTTTCTTTTCTTACTCTTCCTCTGTGAATTTGGTACTTGGAAAACATGCTGGATCCACAGCATCTGAAATCCATTCATGCATGAAGCCAATCTGAGCAGCTCAACAGTGCTACTCCATCAATACATTTCAAACAGGATAAAATTCTTCACTCGAATAACACACCCAGGACCATGACTGCCCAGTATTAGGCCATTTGGAGTTCTGGGTATCAGGACAACATAAGCTGTGTCTACTTTTTCATAAACCTAGTGTTTCTTTACCCTCGTTTATAGCAACTGATTTCTTAAAGGGAATCAATCCTGAATATTCACTGGAAGGACTGATGCTGAAGCTGAAGCTCCAATACTCTGGCCACCTGATGCAAACAGCCAACTCATTGGAAAAGACCCTGATACTGGGAAGGACTGAAGGCAGAAGGAGAAGAGGGTGACAGGGGTTGAGGTGGTTGGATGGTATCAATGGACATGAACTTGAGCAAATTCTGGGAGATGGGGAGGGACAGGGAGGCCTGGCGTGCTGTATGCAGTTCACAGGGTCACAAAGAGGCAGACGTGACTGAGCAACTGAACCACAACAGCAGCGACAACAGCAACTGAATACAACTCTCCAAGGAGGTGTCACCAACCATGATTAGACAGGAAAGAAAGAATGAGAAAGAAAGAAAGGAGGTAGGGATGGAAGGAAGGAAAGAAGGAACTATTGTAAATTTTTTGGATGGAGGGACTATTACACAGGAAATTGCTTGCAAGGGTGTTGGAAGGGGTGAATGAAGAAAGAAGGATCACAAAGAGCAAAGAGGAGGCAGGACGGATACCCAAGGATCAGAAGCTCTTAGTTCCCCTGTGTAACAGGACACTCCAGTTTGTATCTGCTGATAGACTGTTGGCGAACTGTTGCTCTTGGTCTGGAACTCTGAAGAGATGCTGTCACAGCCTGGGAGACTGGGAATAGGAATCACACTCACCCCCACCCCACTCTCCACCCCCTACTGTTTCTGCAACTGTTGCCATCACCTCCAGCAGCTGCCTCAGTGTTGCAAGCAGAACCTGAAGCTTCTCTCCTTCCTCTGCCTTCTAACCTTCAGCCATGCCCTCCTATGGGCAGCTGTTATACTCACAGAAAGTCAGTTCCAGAGAGCCCAGCAACTGTAGCCAGCCCACTCCCAGCTCTAGCATCATACAGCAGAGAACAGAAGGGCAGCAACACAGAGGAGGCTCGAGACAGCAAGTGAACAAGCAAGTCAGTTACAGGATAAAGCAACGTATTAGGCGTATTCTTTAAAGAGAAACCAGTGCTTGTCCTGGAAGCAAGAGGGAATGGAGCCTGTCAAGTCTCTCCCCTCCAGTGGGATTCATATGAACTCTAGAAAACACTTTCCACATTCACAACACTTGTTTACACGTCTCGTGGTAGCCATCGTGATACCATCAGTAGGAACAGGAGATGCTGCTATCTAACAGGGATGCTATATTGAGCCCTCATGTGATCAGCAGTTTAGAAGACGCAGACTGATAAAATGTGGTCTTGACCTTCCAGGAGTTCACTGGAGGAACACACACGACCCGCCACATCTCACGCCTATCTGCCACTAGAGCCACATTCTAGCCTCTGACCCTCAAGCCCAGCCACGCCATTCTGGACCATTCTCTACCTGCACCACATCCTGTTGTTTCTGGCAACTCACTCCCCAGCCTACCCCTGCCCCACCCCCTGCAAGGCCCTCCATGGCTAACTTTCTTTTTGTTTATTTATTTTTAATTGGAGGGTAATTGCTTTACAGTGTTGTGCTGGCTTCTGTGATACAACATGAACCAGCCATAGGTATTCCTATGTTGCCTCTTTTCTGAATGCACCCTCCCACCCCTCTACATTGTCACAAATACGGCTAACATTCTTCAAAATTCAGCTTGATGCCAACTCCCCAGGAGGACTTCCCTTTCCACCAAGCCTGGGAGAGGGACCCACTGTACTCTGCTCCTACTCCTCTCAGTGGGTTATCACACGGAGCATTGCTCTATGCTCCCAAGCTGGTGTGGGGTTTTTAGAGGGAAACACACTCTCCACCCCCTACTGTTTCTGCAACTGTTGCCATCACCTCCAGCAGCTGCCTCAGTGTTGCAAGCAGAACCTGAAGCTTCTCTCCTTCCTCTGCCTTCTAACCTTCAGCCATGCCCTCCTATGGGCAGCTGTTATACTCACAGAAAGTCAGTTCCAGAGAGCCCAGCAACTGTAGCCAGCCCACTCCCAGCTCTAGCATCATACAGCAGAGAACAGAAGGGCAGCAACACAGAGGAGGCTCGAGACAGCAAGTGAACAAGCAAGTCAGTTACAGGATAAAGCAACGTATTAGGCGTATTCTTTAAAGAGAAACCAGTGCTTGTCCTGGAAGCAAGAGGGAATGGAGCCTGTCAAGTCTCTCCCCTCCAGTGGGATTCATATGAACTCTAGAAAACACTTTCCACATTCACAACACTTGTTTACACGTCTCGTGGTAGCCATCGTGATACCATCAGTAGGAACAGGAGATGCTGCTATCTAACAGGGATGCTATATTGAGCCCTCATGTGATCAGCAGTTTAGAAGACGCAGACTGATAAAATGTGGTCTTGACCTTCCAGGAGTTCACTGGAGGAACACACACGACCCGCCACATCTCACGCCTATCTGCCACTAGAGCCACATTCTAGCCTCTGACCCTCAAGCCCAGCCACGCCATTCTGGACCATTCTCTACCTGCACCACATCCTGTTGTTTCTGGCAACTCACTCCCCAGCCTACCCCTGCCCCACCCCCTGCAAGGCCCTCCATGGCTAACTTTCTTTTTGTTTATTTATTTTTAATTGGAGGGTAATTGCTTTACAGTGTTGTGCTGGCTTCTGTGATACAACATGAACCAGCCATAGGTATTCCTATGTTGCCTCTTTTCTGAATGCACCCTCCCACCCCTCTACATTGTCACAAATACGGCTAACATTCTTCAAAATTCAGCTTGATGCCAACTCCCCAGGAGGACTTCCCTTTCCACCAAGCCTGGGAGAGGGACCCACTGTACTCTGCTCCTACTCCTCTCAGTGGGTTATCACACGGGAGCATTGCTCTATGCTCCCAAGCTGGTGTGTGTTAGAGGAAGGGCAAGCTTCAATGCCTCTCAACCTCTGAAGTGTCTGGGTCAGATCTGGGCATCTGGAACCCTCCAGTTAAAAGCAGCCTGGGAGCCACAGCGAATATGATTGTTTTCTCTGTGTTTTACTTAGCGGGGACAAAAAACCGGGCAGCACTGACATAATCATCTGCTGACTGATCTGCCTTATCCGTTCAGCTGTTACGCCGCTCGAGGTGAGGGACCGTCTTATTCATCACTGTCTGGCAGACACGTGGGAGCTGCTGCCAGTGTTCTTTGACAGAATGAAGGAGGACTTTGTGGTAGAGGACACACTTGCTCTGAGCCTTGGAGAATGGGTGTAGGATTTGGCCTGATGTAGGGGGGAAAAGGAGGTCAAACCAGTCAATCTTAAAGGAAATTAACCCTGAACATTCACTGGAAAGACTGAGGCTGAAGTTGAAGCTCCAATACTTTGGCCACCTGATGGGAACAGCCGACTCATTAGAAAAGACCCTGATGCTGGGAAAGACTGAAAACAGGAGGAGAAAGGGGATGACAGAGGATGAGATGGTCGGATGGCATCACCTTTTCAATAGACATGAACTTGGGAAAACTCCAGAAGATGATGAGGGACAGGGAAGCCTAGTGTGCTGCAGTCCATGGGCTCGCAAAGAGTTGAACACAACGTGGTGACTGAACAACAAAATGGGGGGAAAGCAAATAAGCATTAAATGAGGAGGAGGAGGACACACACTCCCCAGCCTTTTACCCCTGCCCCACCCCTGCAAGGCCCTCCATGGCTAACTTTCTTTTGTTTGTTTATTTTTAATTGGAGGGTAATTGCTTTACAGTGTTGTGCTGGCTTCTGTGATACAACATGAACCAGCCATAGGTATTCCTATGTTGCCTCTTTTCTGAATGCACCCTCCCACCCCTCTACATTGTCACAAATACGGCTAACATTCTTCAAAATTCAGCTTGATGCCAACTCCCCAGGAGGACTTCCCTTTCCACCAAGCCTGGGAGAGGGACCCACTGTACTCTGCTCCTACTCCTCTCAGTGGGTTATCACAGGGGAGCATTGCTCTATGCTCCCAAGCTGGTGTGTGTTAGAGGAAGGGCAAGCTTCAATGCCTCTCAACCTCTGAAGTGTCTGGGTCAGATCTGGGCATCTGGAACCCTCCAGTTAAAAGCAGCCTGGGAGCCACAGCGAATATGATTGTTTTCTCTGTGTTTTACTTAGCGGGGACAAAAAACCGGGCAGCACTGACATAATCATCTGCTGACTGATCTGCCTTATCCGTTCAGCTGTTACGCCGCTCGAGGTGAGGGACCGTCTTATTCATCACTGTCTGGCAGACACGTGGGAGCTGCTGCCAGTGTTCTTTGACAGAATGAAGGAGGACTTTGTGGTAGAGGACACACTTGCTCTGAGCCTTGGAGAATGGGTGTAGGATTTGGCCTGATGTAGGGGGGAAAAGGAGGTCAAACCAGTCAATCTTAAAGGAAATTAACCCTGAACATTCACTGGAAAGACTGAGGCTGAAGTTGAAGCTCCAATACTTTGGCCACCTGATGGGAACAGCCGACTCATTAGAAAAGACCCTGATGCTGGGAAAGACTGAAAACAGGAGGAGAAAGGGGATGACAGAGGATGAGATGGTCGGATGGCATCACCTTTTCAATAGACATGAACTTGGGAAAACTCCAGAAGATGATGAGGGACAGGGAAGCCTAGTGTGCTGCAGTCCATGGGCTCGCAAAGAGTTGAACACAACGTGGTGACTGAACAACAAAATGGGGGGAAAGCAAATAAGCATTAAATGAGGAGGAGGAGGACACACACAGAGAAGGTGGTGCACCAGCCCTGATGGCACCTGGGCAGGGGAGTGAACAGAGACATCATGGGAAATAAGGTAGGAGATGAGAACTGCACAGAATCTCAGGATTTGGTGAGAAGAAGACACTGAAGATTACTGAATAGAAAAGAAACGTTCTAATAAGAACCCTTAAGGCTAGAGAAATCCTCAGGAAAGTTGCTGTGATATTTTTACTGAGTGAAAAATCAATGTGTCCTATGACCATCCAACAAATATTCGCTGGGCTGCTACCGTCTGCCTGGTCTACATACCTGCACTATCTTAGTAAATATTTGCTCACTGCTTCAGTTTTGCTTCCTATTTTAAAGTTCACTCTGGCCTAAAATCAAAATCACAAGGCTTGGGACCTCTCCAGTGGTGCAGTGGTTAAGAATCCCCCTGCCAACGCAGTGGGGTACAGGCTTGATTCGTGGTCCTAGAACAAAGATCCTGCATGCCACGGGGAAGCTAAGGCCATGCACCACAACTCCTGAAGCCTGGGCACCTGGAGCCCCTGTTCTTCAACAAGAGAAGTCACTGCAACAAGAAGCCTGTACATCCTAGGTTGAGAGTAGACCCCACCTCCCCACCACAACTACAGAAAGCCCACACACATCAGTGAAGACCCAACACAGCCATAAATAAGTCAATAAATAATTTTTTAAAATTATTTTAAAAATCAGAAGGCTTCAGATAAGATAGAGAGCAGAGAAAGACCACCTTCCAGGAGATGGTAAAGGACAGAGAAGCCTGGCATGCTATAGTCCATGGGGTCTCTATGAATTGGATATGAGTGACTCACTGAACAACAGAGAAACAGCGTTCTCTTCAAGCAATGGACATTCTAACATTAGTGTCTCAGATGCAACTGGAAATGAAAGCATGAGAGCTAAGGTGTCCCCTCTGGGAAAAGAATCTTCCAGAATTCTGAACACTCCATTCAGTAGCCTTGTTAGAGTCTGTCTCTTCAGAAGGTGTTTGAGAAACTAGAAATGGTGTAAAAAATCAAGAAAGTCCTCTGAGTAAAAACATCTAGGTGTACAGAAGTATCAATAAGACATTTCAACCTCCACAGAGGGCTTTGTAAAATTAATCAAACTTCTTTAAAACGCTTTCAGGCAGCAATGTGCTTTGTGAACTTAAAGGTACTTGTTGAGGGTACACATCCAAAGAGTGGCCTACCTCTGGTTCTGCATGGGAAGGCAGCGGGGAGCCATAGTACATGTCTTATTCCTGGAGGTAAGGGAGAAGTCAGAGTGCTTCCCAGGCTAGGGGACAAGAGAACATTTGAAAAGAGGCGCAAAAACGTGAACACAGCTGAGTATAAACACAGAGGCCTCCTTCGAGAGGAATTCAAGTCATGTGCCAGCTGGTTTCCATTCCTTTTGGTGGGATTGAGGGGTGAGTACAGGCCTGGTTCACAGCCTTGAGCCGTCTGTTTTTCACCAGATGTTGACTTCACCAGCTGAATACTTGCCCTCTCCTTTTATCATCAAGAACCTTTTGCTCCTGTTGGCTTTGCTCCTAAAGACACTAGCTTATCTAAAGCTGCCCAGATGACACAGTGCTAAACTGATGCAGGAGATGCAAGAGATGTGAGTTTGATTCCTGGGTCGGGAAGATCCTCTGGAGAAGGAAATGGCAACCCACTCAGTATTCTTGCCTGGAAAATCCCATGGACAGAGGAGCCTGGCAGGCTACAGTCCACGCGGTCACAAAAAGTTGGACATGACTGAGCGACTAAACAACAAAACAGAAGTGAGTCCGTAAAAGGATCAGAGCAGCAGATGGGGGAGGTGCAGAGACAGAACAGTTGAGTGAGGTGGTGGCAGGAGCTGCCTCTGGGACTGGTGGTGGGGTCCATGCTGCTGGCAGGACGGGGAGTGACAGACTTGAACTTGACCATAAACCTGTGGTTTGGTTTCCTGCTCTTCTCAAAATTTCCCATCACATGACTTTGTACAAAGTCAAGGCATTTGGGGAAGGTGGTCAGGTCTTCAGAAATAGGACTTGATCATTGCTGTTGTCATTTTCTAATGTTTTTTGGCCTTGCCCTGCAGCATGAGGAATCTAGTTCCCCAGCGGGATCAAACTTGTGCCCCTGCAGTGAAAGCCCAGTCTTAACCACTATACCATCAGGGAAGTCCTCAGGACCTGACTGTTCTCATGAAAAACCCTGAGCTCCTACAAAGATGCAACCCATCCCGAGAAACCAGAGGATCAAAATCAAAACTGATAGGTGGTCCATTATGCAGCCACATTAAAACTTAAAGGTACTTGTCTGAGGTACACATCCAAAGAGTGGCCTACCTCTGGTTCTGCATGGGAAGGCAGCGGGAGCCATAGTACATGTCTTATTCCTGGAGGTAAGGGAGAAGTCAGAGTGCTTCCCAGGCTAGGGGACAAGAGAACATTTGAAAAGAGGCGCAAAAACGTGAACACAGCTGAGTATAAACACAGAGGCCTCCTTCGAGAGGAATTCAAGTCATGTGCCAGCTGGTTTCCATTCCTTTTGGTGGGATTGAGGGGTGAGTACAGGCCTGGTTCACAGCCTTGAGCCGTCTGTTTTTCACCAGATGTTGACTTCACCAGCTGAATACTTGCCCTCTCCTTTTATCATCAAGAACCTTTTGCTCCTGTTGGCTTTGCTCCTAAAGACACTAGCTTATCTAAAGCTGCCCAGATGACACAGTGCTAAACTGATGCAGGAGATGCAAGAGATGTGAGTTTGATTCCTGGGTCGGGAAGATCCTCTGGAGAAGGAAATGGCAACCCACTCAGTATTCTTGCCTGGAAAATCCCATGGACAGAGGAGCCTGGCAGGCTACAGTCCACGCGGTCACAAAAAGTTGGACATGACTGAGCGACTAAACAACAAAACAGAAGTGAGTCCGTAAAAGGATCAGAGCAGCAGATGGGGGAGGTGCAGAGACAGAACAGTTGAGTGAGGTGGTGGCAGGAGCTGCCTCTGGGACTGGTGGTGGGGTCCATGCTGCTGGCAGGACGGGGAGTGACAGACTTGAACTTGACCATAAACCTGTGGTTTGGTTTCCTGCTCTTCTCAAAATTTCCCATCACATGACTTTGTACAAAGTCAAGGCATTTGGGGAAGGTGGTCAGGTCTTCAGAAATAGGACTTGATCATTGCTGTTGTCATTTTCTAATGTTTTTTGGCCTTGCCCTGCAGCATGAGGAATCTAGTTCCCCAGCGGGATCAAACTTGTGCCCCTGCAGTGAAAGCCCAGTCTTAACCACTATACCATCAGGGAAGTCCTCAGGACCTGACTGTTCTCATGAAAAACCCTGAGCTCCTACAAAGATGTAAACCCATCCAAACGAGAAACCAAAAACATGCCAGGATCAAAGACATAAACAGGCTTTTTAGATTATCCATGGTATCCATGATAGGTGGTCCATTATGCCACAGTCCTGTCACCTATTAGCTGAAAACAGTAGGTTTTGCTGTTTAGGCTCTCAGTTGTGTCTGCAACCCCAAAGACTGTAGCTCCTCTGTCCATGGGGATTCTCCAGACAAGAATACCAGTGTGGGTTACCAGGAGGTCTTCCTGACCCAGGGATTGAGCCTATATCTCGTGTTTCCTACATTAGCAGGCAGATTCTTTACCACTGAGCCCCTCGCAAAAGTAGGTCGTTATATACTTATTTTCAGTCTGAAGCTTCAATTTAAAACTACTAAATGTGCCTTAAATCGATCGATGTGTGACTGACGGATATACATGTCCTAAAACCATCTTAGAGAAGACAAAAACGGCCTATTTCTAATCATGATGATCATAATCCCCATTCCCTTCATCTTCTCCAAACCCAGAACATGAGATCACACAGATAAATTCTCTTGCATTTCAGTATTTGTTAAAACTCCCTGTGGGATGTAAATATTTATTTATTTATTATCAGTTTTCTAATTTCTCACCCTGAATCCTATCTCATGGGCCACATTGACGTTGCCATTCAGCAACAACCAGAGAGGCAGCGAGGGTGATGTTCAGAAGTCTCGGAGAATGGGACCCTGACGCTTCTAGCAGGATGTGGCACTGTGGGCTTCTAAGGGGAAAAAAAAATGCTAAGAACTGCTCCCAGCTAATGGAAAAATAAATTGGAATTGTATTGGGAAAGTGCCCAAAAGAACTTGCCTCAAATGAGAATTGAGTCTTTATTAGAAAAATCTGATAAAGAGGGAGAAAAAAAAGTCCCTTCCCATCATCTAATGGTCTTGGTAATGCATCATTTCACTGCCCTCCTATAAAGGCACATTACATTTTAGTGTCTGTCAAATGTTATTGTAATTGTGAAAGTACCTTCTGCCCAGAAAGCTGAAATAACTCCTCCTTTCAAGTGAAAGCTTCAACCTTGCAGAGAAAGTACATGCCAATTTCCTCATCTTGCAAGCACTAGGGAAAAAGTCATCATCCTCTTGGCCTCTACAAAAAAGAACAAATATTTAGGAAGCTTCTTGCTCATGAATTTTAACATGTGCCATAGTTGCTGTCTAACAGTGTATTGCGTTTCTTTCCTGGTGGACAAATATTTCCTGAGGGCTTACTGTGTTCTCGCACCTGGCGCCATGTGGCAGAGACAACTGAACTAGGCTCTTTGGATTGTCTGGAGTGAGGGGATAGAGCAAGAAACGAGGCTGCACAGAAAGATTGGGACTTGGGGTCTCTTTTTTTGCAGGGGAAACCTGGGGAGAAGATTCAGTACTAGCATAAAGAGTGTGGGGGTGGGAGGGAAGGCCAAGAGGGAGGGGAGACATATATATATATATATATATATATATACATATGTATATATATATATATACACTTACGACTGATGTGCGTTTTTGTACAGCAGAAACCAACACAACACTGTAAAGCGATCATCCTCCAATTAAAGGGCTTTTTTTTTTTTAATTAAAAAAACAATAAAGAGTTCGGACTTGATTCAGTGGATAATGTGAAGCCACTGGACCAGTCATTGAGAATGACTGGTCAGAGTTAAAGGCCGGGAGGTCTTCCTGGTGAGAGCCAGCAGAGTGGGCGGTAGGGGAGGGAGAGTAAGAACTAATCTGTCCCCATTCAGGACTGCTGTAAGGAGGGTGGGGCTTCCCTGGTGGCTCAGACAGTAAAGAGTCTGCCTGCAGTGCAGGACACCTGGGCTCAACCCCTGGGTCAGGAAGATCCCTTGGAGGAGGGCATGGAAACCCACTCCCGTATCCTTGTCTGGTGAACCCCACAGACAGAGGAGCCTAGCTGACTACAGTCCATGGGGTCACAGAGAGTCAGACACGACTGAGTGACTTAGCACGCACATACAGCGATAGACAATTGGAAGAGGGCAAAAGTGGTATTCAGATTTTGAGGCCAGAGATGGAGCTGAGGGCAAATCTCCAAACCAAGGCAGAGATAATAAGGAGACATGTAAGAGGAAGATGACTTGAACTTTGACCCTACTGAATGGGAGTTGTCCTAACAGATACAGAGGCCATGCTCTCTGGCAGCAACAGGACATGAACGTTAGAGTTTAAGAGAAAGATCAGATGACACCAGCAAGATGGAGTGGGAGGAGGGTTAGGTAGAAGGCATTGGGTTTACAGCTAGGTCACCAGCCACCTTCACAGGGGACATTTCAGAAGAGTGGCATCTGCAAAGGTTACGTGGCCATTTGCCAAGAACAAGTGGGTGGTAAAGGAAGTGAAGACAGCCTGGACCGTGCTTTGCAGTGTGGTGTGAAGTCACTCTGGTTTTGTTTCTAAGATCAGAAATATCTAAAGAGCAAGGAAAAAGGGGATCTAAGTGGTAAATCTCAATCACTCCCATCACGAGCTACTGCCTACTGAACATCCCCTTCTGGATTTGCCAGCTCAGTGTTCTGAACTGTTTCTCAGGCCTCTTCTTTTTTTATAATTGCAAATAAGAATGAAATAATAGTAACTATAACTAGCAATTCTGGAACATTCATACTCTGTCAGGCATCCCACAAAGAAATTTATATGTATTCATTAATTGAATCTTCATAAGACCCTAAAAGGTTGAGACTCTCATTTTAATTCTTTACACAGGAAGGGGCAAGAGATGCTAAATACATTGCTTGAATGCACAAAACTAGGAAGTAACTAGGTTTCCCTGGTAGCTCAGTGATAAAGAATCTGCCTGCCAATGCAGGACATGTGGGTTCGATCCCTGAATCGAGACGATGCTCTGAAGAAAGAAACGGCAACCTACTCCAGTATTCTTTTCTTTTTTTTTTTTTTTTAATTCTTTATTTTAAAGGTTTTACAGAGTTTTGCTGTTCACAGACATGTATGTTCCCAGATCAGTTATATGCATATCCCTGGTCCCCATCCCCCCAGTACCCCCCATCCCACCCCTCCGGACCATCGCCGCATGCCATTGTAAGCACTCCTATTCCCTTAGCATAATGACAATAGCTATCTTTCTTCCCCACAATGTCCCTATGTCTATGCTCTGTCTGTTTTTCCATGAGTTCCCTGCGTGTGTTATCAAGACCATCCTACTAGATTCCATATATGTGTGTTAGTATACTGTATTTGTCTTTCTCTTTTTGACTTACTTCACTTTTTATGGTAGGTTCTAGAGCCAGCCACTTCATTAGGACTGAGTCTTCTGCATTTCTTTTAACAGCTGAGTAGTATTCCATTGTATATATGTACCAGAGCTGCTGTATCCATTCATTCGTCAATGGACATCTAGGTTGCTTCCATGTTCTGGCTATTGTATAGAGAGCTGCAATGAACATTGGGGTACAGGTGCTTCTTTCAGTTTTGATTTCATCAGGATATAAGCCTAAGAGTGGGATTGCTGGGTCATAGGGTGCTTCTATTTTTAGTTTTTTATGGAATCTTCATACTGTCTTCCATAGAGGCTGTATCAGTTTACATTCCCACCAGCAATGCAAGAGGGTTCCCTTTTCTCCGCACCCTCTCCAGCATTTATTGTCTGCAGATTTTTTGAAGATGGCCATTCTGACGGGTGTGAGGTGAGATCTCATTGTAGTTTTAATTTGCGTTTCTCTAATAATAAGTGAGGTTGAGCATCATTTCATGTGCTTTTGGGCCATCTGTATACTCCAGTATTCTTGCCTGGGAAATCCCATGGACAGAGGAGCCTGGCGGGAGCCACGAGGTTGCAAAGAGTTGGACATGACTTAGCAACTAAACAACAACAATCGGAAGTAACTGGGCTAGGATTCAGTCTTAGACAATCTGCAGGTGTATCTTGATCATGATGTTGGCCTCCACTCACCACAACAAAACCACTTAAAAAGAGTCCTAGGAGGGCTTCCCTGGTGGTCCAGTGGGTAAGGACACTGCCTTGCAGTGCAAAGGGTGCCAGTTCAATCCCTGGCCTGGGAAGATCCCACGTGCCGCGGAGCAACTGGACCGATGTGTCCAATTACCGAGCTGGAGCTCTGAGGGGCGTGCGCCCAGAGCCGTTGCTTTGCGACAACAGAGGCCACTGCGATGGGAGGCCCACACGGGCCAAAGAACAAAGATGGATAAAAAAAATAGATAAATAAAAGACCAATAGAAGTGGCCCACCCGCCCCCCTCCCTCTGCAACCCCTCCTCCAAAAAAGAGTCCTAGGAATTTTGCAGAAATGAAACACAACTGCAGATAGCTTTCAATCATCATTGTATTTATAGACTAGCTAATGTTAGCAAGTAACCCAGACTAAGTTCAACATCACTTGTTTTAGGACAGTTATGCTGGTGAACTGGCCAATATCATAAGCCCAGAATTGGGGGCTCTTGGAAGTAGGAGGAGCCCTAAATTTCCTAGGGTCATTTTTTTTGCTTGTACATTGAAAAGAAAAAAAAAAAAAAACAACATCTAGAGCAGCAGAGCGTCTTGGTCAAGGTCATCCACACCAAGGGCTGACTAAGACTGGATCTTAAGATTCTCAGTCTTTCCACTGCACCCAGAGGAGCTGGAGTAGGGGAGAGGGTGGAGGAGTATGGGGAGAAAACAAAAAGCAGGGAGAGGCTGCACCCCAGAACCTAGCTCAGGCTGAGGGTGCCTGGTACTGACCTGTCCACAGGCTGCAGCTCCCCTCAGGCCTTTTCCTGAATTTGCATGTTCCTTTCATCCATTTGGCTTGACTCCTTTCCTTCCTCTTTTTTCAACACCCCCCTCCAGTGCCATCCCCATCACCTACCTCTGGGTTCCCTGCTCTATGTCCAGATGAAACTGTTGTTGAGGCTGCTGGCACACAAGTGCTTTAAGAATGTTTTTAAATTAGTTAATCGATGATACATGCACTCTTATGTTCATTGCAGCGCTATTTACAAAAGCCAAGATATGGAAGACACCTAAGTGATCATCGAAAGATGAATGGATAAAGAAGATGTGGTGTATACACAATGGAATACTACTCAGCCGTCAAAGAGAATCAAATAAGGCCATTTGCAGGAACATGGATGTACCTAGAGATGATCATAGGAAGTAAAACAAGCCAGACAAATACCATATGACGTCATTTATATGTGGAATCTAAAATAGGATACAAATGAATTTATTTATAAAACAGAATCAGACTCACAAATTTATGGTTACAAATGAGGAAAGGGAGTGGAGGAGGAATAAATGAGGAGCATGGAATTAACAGATACCCACTACTATATATTAAATAAACAACAAGGACCTGTTGCATAGCACAAGGAACTATAGTCAATATTTTCTAATAAATTATAATGGAAAAGAATTGTTGTTTAGTCGCTAAGGCATGTTCAACTCTTTTGCGACCCCATGGACTGTAGCCCGCCAGGTTCCTCTGTCCATGGGCTTCCCCAGGCAAGAATATTGGAGTGGGCTCTCATTTCCTTCTCCAAGCGATCTTCCCAACCCAGGGATCAAATCCATGACTCCTATATCATAAGGGGGTCATTTTTTTTGCTTGTACATTGAAAAGAAAAAAAAAAAAAAACAACATCTAGAGCAGCAGAGCGTCTTGGTCAAGGTCATCCACACCAAGGGCTGACTAAGACTGGATCTTAAGATTCTCAGTCTTTCCACTGCACCCAGAGGAGCTGGAGTAGGGGAGAGGGTGGAGGAGTATGGGGAGAAAACAAAAAGCAGGAGAGGCTGCACCCCAGAACCTAGCTCAGGCTGAGGGTGCCTGGTACTGACCTGTCCACAGGCTGCAGCTCCCCTCAGGCCTTTTCCTGAATTTGCATGTTCCTTTCATCCATTTGGCTTGACTCCTTTCCTTCCTCTTTTTTCAACACCCCCCTCCAGTGCCATCCCCATCACCTACCTCTGGGTTCCCTGCTCTATGTCCAGATGAAACTGTTGTTGAGGCTGCTGGCACACAAGTGCTTTAAGAATGTTTTTAAATTAGTTAATCGATGATACATGCACTCTTATGTTCATTGCAGCGCTATTTACAAAAGCCAAGATATGGAAGACACCTAAGTGATCATCGAAAGATGAATGGATAAAGAAGATGTGGTGTATACACAATGGAATACTACTCAGCCGTCAAAGAGAATCAAATAAGGCCATTTGCAGGAACATGGATGTACCTAGAGATGATCATAGGAAGTAAAACAAGCCAGACAAATACCATATGACGTCATTTATATGTGGAATCTAAAATAGGATACAAATGAATTTATTTATAAAACAGAATCAGACTCACAAATTTATGGTTACAAATGAGGAAAGGGAGTGGAGGAGGAATAAATGAGGAGCATGGAATTAACAGATACCCACTACTATATATTAAATAAACAACAAGGACCTGTTGCATAGCACAAGGAACTATAGTCAATATTTTCTAATAAATTATAATGGAAAAGAATTGTTGTTTAGTCGCTAAGGCATGTTCAACTCTTTTGCGACCCCATGGACTGTAGCCCGCCAGGTTCCTCTGTCCATGGGCTTCCCCAGGCAAGAATATTGGAGTGGGCTCTCATTTCCTTCTCCAAGCGATCTTCCCAACCCAGGGATCAAATCCATGACTCCTGCATTGGCAGGTGGATTCTTTACCACTGAACCACCAGGGAAGCACCATGGAAAAAAATTATATACATATAAAACTGAATCACTTTGCTGTAGCTCAGAAGCTAATACTACATGGTTAATCAATTATACTTCAATAAAAATATTACTTAATTGATCCATAGATAAGTGAACAATTAGAGGAGAAACATTACAGGAAAACAGTTCCATGGGTCTCCTCTAGATCCACTAGGGAAGCAAGAAAATCTCAGCAGAAACCTCTTGGATCCAAAAGAACAAGAAACACATAGTCATACAAAAATACATGTCTTGAGCTGTGTCGTGCTGGCCCTGGGTCTCTTTAGGATGGGTCTACTTTTCAGCGCTGAGGCTTTCAGTATCTGAGCTTCTGATGCTAACTTTCACCTTCTAATGGCATTTCATCTTGCTGCCAATGGGGATGCAGTACTTGAAAACACTAAATGAGTGTCTCTTGCAAAAACAACTTTCCACAACTTTCCACCAAAAACCTAACTGTGCAAACACAACCGTTCCCTAATTGGCCCTACACACAGATTGAGAAACAAAAAGCACATTTTGTAAAGTAACGGCTTCTCCCTAAACTGCTGTAGCTTTTTGGGTGGCGTTAAATCTCTTAGGCAGGAGAGGGAAATGTTTTAACCACCCAAGACCGTCTTCTCCATTCAGCTTGGAGATGGGTTATTTTTTAAGACCACTCTTGTATGGTTAAATGACTTATGAAAAATACAAAAATACTTACTTTTCACATTAAAAAAAAATGTGTAACTTGTTTCCAGTGTTAATTTGAGTCTATGTAGAATAGGTCATTCTTTATATGGGCTTGATTTTATGGACACTGGGATGACTTCAGACAAAAATATTTTTCTCAGTGCTTCACGGCTGCTCAAACATTAGTACTTTGTTAGGGTTTAGCACTTGGTTTAAGGACTTCCCTTTGTTCATTATCTTAATCTTCTACAATCATTCTACAGTGTATCATTCTGCAATATACAATTATTCAACCATGACAATCATTCTACAATGGATATGTGTATCACATTATTTTTAAAAAATTTTTTAAACTACATTTTTCTTTTAACCTGTTTGTTTTGAGTTTTTTGGTCACCCTGAACTGCATGTAGGTTGTGAGCGCCCTGACCAAGGATCAAATCTGTGCCCTCTGCTCTGGAAGCACAGAGCCTTACCTACTGGACTGCCAGGGAAGTCTCTATACATTTCAAATATATACAGTTATATCTGTCAATTATTCCTCAATACATTTTTTTTGGGGGGGGGCACTTCTATTGGTCTGTCATTTATTTATTTTCATCCATCTTTGTTCTTTGGCCTGTGTGGGCCTCCCATCGCAGTGGCCTCTCTAGCTGCAGAGCACCAGCTCTGGGTGTATGTGCTCCAGAGCACTGGCTCGGTACTTGGACACATCAGTCCAGCCACTCTGTGGCACGTGGGACCTTCCCAGGCCAGGGATCAAACCGGCGCCCCTTGCACTGCAAGGTGGCGTCTTTACCCACTGGATCACAAGGGAAGCCCATATTCCTCAATAAATTTTCATTTGCTTGTGTAAGTGAATGATTCTGGCCAGGACACCGCATCACACCAAGACTGACACAGGCTTGTGGATGCAGAGGTGTGAGAACAAGCAACAAGAGCCGAGCTGAGAACATTTCCAGCTTATTCCCTCTTTTGAGTGACAGCTGAGTGCAGACCCTGATGCCAGAGGGCATGTAGGAGCAAGGGGGTGGGGCCAACAGGAGGGCACTCAGGGTGTCTGAAGGGGCAGCCACTGCACAATCCAGCTAATTGTCTCCTGGGGACCCATCTTTTCCCAAGAAGCTGGATTTTCTTTAACACCAAAAACATTTTTATTGGGGTATAGCCAATCAACAATTCTGTGATAGTTTCAGGTGAACAGTGAAGGGGCTCAGCCATACATATACATGTATCCATTCTCCCTCAAGTTCCCCTCCCATCCAAGCTGGTACATAACATTAAGCAGAGTTCCCTGTGCTACACAATAGATTGTAAGAAGCTGGAATTCTGATTCTCATGTTAATGATCCTATTTTAGAATAGCAGGAGGACCAAACAAGACACATTTTCCAGCCATATCTGGTCTGTGAACTTTGGCTTCCTACCTCTGTGAAACCCTCCTGGTCATCATTGCTTTAATGTGAACCTGTGGGTGTGGTCCTTGGACTTAGAGTTTCCATTCAATGAATTTGTGTATATATTTTAATAATGTGCTTGCTGCATATCAGAATGTAAAAAGAAAGGGCATACATACATGTGCAAGTCTGAAAACCACCCTGTGTGGAACACACCCAAGTGAGGATGGGAGTGCTCCCACTTCTACCTTTATGTCGGTCAGATGGACAGTTTTCCCTAGGACCTCAGACTCCCAGATCTGACAGGTCTTCCCAGTCTGGTTTCCAGCCTATCTAAGCAACAATTCAGCTCTGCAGGGCCCTTTTGAAACCCTCTCTGTTCTGCACAGCATCTCATGATTCTCTGCATCTTCTCGTTTGAGCCTGCTGCCCCTTCCTTGTTTCCTCTCGGACTTGATACCTTCTTCCTGCCTTGTCATGTCCAGGGACCTAGGGTCTGGTCCTTCTCCCTCAGCCACTCCATGCTCTGCTTCCTCAGCACCCTCGCCCTTTCTACTAGCATGCCCCCTGTTCCTGCTTCTGCCCACAGTGGAGCTCTTGGTGAACCAGCACCCTGACTTGGGCCCACAGTCCACATCTTCACCTGACTGTTCCCCCCAACTGCAGACCAGCCAGCATAGAAAAAGCCCAGGGCGGGCTCTCAGTACATATTATGAACTGGTTCCTGCCCGTTTCCCTTCTTAAACCAAGCTCATCTTTCTCCCAAATACATCTCCTCGGCCCGCTTCTCCAATGGCGGGTGGAGGGGGTGGTGGTGGGGGGGCTGGCACCCCCTTGCTCCCAGGGCCTGAAGCTGGAATCTCAGACTCAGGTTTTGCTCCTCCTCCTGTCTCCCCTGCACTGGGAGTCTGCAGCCCAACTCCTATCTGTCTGCCTTGCACAAACTCTTCAGGCATTTTGTCTCATTTCTCCTATCTCCTCATTAGGCTCAGCCCTGGTGACCTCTGCCTCTAGCAAAGTGTTACAGAAACCCTTGCAATCGACTGTAAACACAAAAAGGGGGTAACACTGGGCTTCACGACAGACTGACACCAAGAGCTAGAACCAAACACTGGGATACATCCAGAAATAAGAAGTCTTTATAGGAAATAAGGACTGGGGAGTTGTGGGTGTGGGGGCACACCATCTACGGTAAGAAGTGAGCCACAAACTCCTCAGCCTGGTCCTCAAGCCTGCCCCAATCTGCAGTTTCCTGCTTCACCAATATCACCTCATGGTACTCTGCCTCAAAAATACCATGAGCAGGGACTTCCCAGGTCGTCCAGCAGTTAAGAATCTGCCTTCCAATGCAGGGAACACAGGTTCATTTCCTGATCAGGGAATGAAGATTCCACATGCCTAGGGGCTACTGAGCCCATGCACCACAACTAGAGAGAAGCCCACACTCCATAATAAAAGATCCCACACACTGCAACTGAGACCTAAAACAGACAAATAAATAAATATTTAAAACACAAACACACCATGAACATTTCTGCTTCTCCTTCCTCATACTATTTAGAAAATTCTAATTTTTTATCATTAGAGGTGTTAAACAAGCAAAGACAGGCCCAAAATAGTATCATTTGTGTCAGCAAACTGAGACTTGATAACTAACTGCAGTCTCAACCCCCCTAGAAATATAACCTTTAACCAGCCTACCTGGAATTACCTGGTTAGTACTATGAGGTAATCTGCCCAGAAAGCCCTTTGGTTCCCACAGAATGGAGACCTTGCCGGAAACAGTGCACTTTAGATAATGATTTCCTTTTTCTGCCCTCTTTCTACCTTTGAAAAGTTTTCCTTTTCTAGAGTTGATGGAATTCTTTCTATTGTCAAATGGGATGCTGCCTGATTCATGAATCAAATAAATCCAAAGACTTCCCTGGTTGTCCAGTGATTACGAATCCATCTCCCAACGTCGGGGATTGTGAGTTCAAACAGGAAGATCCCACACACTGTGGGGCAACCAAGTCCATGCGCCACAACAGCTAAGCCCATGTGCTCTAAACCCTGTGCTATGCAACTAGAGAAAGTCCACACACCACAGTGAAGAACTCACCATCACAAAGAAGACCCAGTACAGGCAATATATTGCCTGTACACACACACACACACACACGTGTACACTATATCCAATTTGATCTTTAAATTTACTCAGTTGAAGTTTTGTTCTTTAACCAATTTGGTGGCAGAAACAGGACTAAAGATTTCTGACAACTCAGGGACAGTGAAAAACATAGGCAAGAAACACACCCCTTCTGGCTTCACTGTCTCTCTTGCTGTTTCCAGGGCCATAACCAAGCTCTCTCTCCATTCTCAGCTCTGCTCTCTTTGTACCAGTATCGCCCATCTAACTGGCTTTCTAGCCCAGGGCTTAGCAGGTCAGCCTGTCTTCTTTGTGTAGATAAAGGCTGTCATTAACAAGGATGTGTGCTCATTCGGTTAGTCATGTCCACTGTTTTGCAACTCCAGGGACTGCAGCCCACCAGGTTCCTCTCGCCATAGGATCTCCCAGGCAAAAATACTGGAGTGGGTTTCCATTCCCTTTTCTAGGGGATCTTCCTGATCCAGGGATCAAACCCACATTTCCTATGTCTCTCACACTGCAGCCAGATTCCTTACCTCTGAGCCAGCACTACCTCTGAGTGTATGGTGTTAACAAAGATCTCAGAGGCCAGAAAACTGCAAACGTTGGTGGGCATGAATCAAACACTTAAAAGCTGTTGGAGAATTCGACACCAAAGACGCTTATGTCAGGATAAGCTGGTCACAGAACAGGTTAGACTGGCCCTGGGTCACCTGCCAACCTCAAGAAAATGTGTGAGCAAGGAGATGCAACTGTAAAGCCCTGCATCATCCCTCCCCACCCAATAGTCACATACCCTTTCAGGTATTAGGCTCCGAATACCCTGAAGACTCACTGCAACTAGAGAAAGATTGTGCACAGCAACAAAGACCCCGCACAGTCAAAAAGAAAGAAAGAAAGAAAAGAATCCACCTTCCAATGCAGGGGACTCAGGTTCAGTCCCTAGTCGGGGAACTCAGATCCCACATGCTATGGGGCGGCTGAGCCCGCACACCACAATGAGAGAAGGCTGTAACAAAGACCCAGCACAGCTAAAATTTTAAAAATAAAATAAATACTAAAGCCAGGTTCCAAATTTCCAAGAAAAAAACTCTGTTAAAAAAATTCAAGGTCTAAGAGTGTAGACTCTTAAGATTTAAGTAACTCCTGTTGTTACCTGCTAGTCTCCTAATTTTAGCACTCATTCTGTTAATAATAATTCTAGTCTAAGATTATCTTGCCATGGGAAAGAGACTGTTTCAACAGCTATGTTTATATATTTATTTTTAATTGGAGGATAATTACTTTACAATACTGTGATAGTTTTTGCCATACCTCAACATGAATAGGTCATACGTATACATGTGTCCCCTCCCTTTAAAATAAGGCCACCTGAAGCTACAGACCAGCCTCTTCATGTTTTAGTCCTTGGTCAAAGGCCAAACAAAGGGCTACAGTTTTAAAATTTCTTAGGCAGAATCCTTGAAAGTATTTGTAAATGGATTTCTTCCTCAGATTAGTGGATAGATAAGGGGAAAAAATACAATAATATGGGAGGCAGGGCACTGGCCTGACTGAACTAAGACTCTGATAAGAATTTTTGATTTTAGGCCTTTGTTCCCTAAGCTAAAATAAAACAACAGACCCACAGGGAAAGAAGTTAGTTAGGGTTAACATAATTAGATCAGTAGATAATGTATGATGTCATTTAAGTTACAATCTAACCCCTTGAGGCATTAGAAGCAACTGTCTCACAAAGCTCTACAAAACCAGAAACGCAACTCTAGAAGCCATTCACAGGCACTTATCCTTACAATCCCCCAAACCCTGTATTTTTGCCTGGAAAATTCCATAGACAGGGAAGTCTGGTGAGCTACAGTCCCTGGGATCTCATGGGATCAAATTTTTACATATATATATATATATATACACACACATATACACACACACATATAAATATATATATGAGGCTTCCCTGATGGCTCAGTGGTAAAGAATCTGCCTGCAATGCTGGAGACCCGGGTTCCATCCCTGGGTTAGGAAGATCTTCCTGGAGGAGGGTATGGCAACCCACTCCAAGATTTCTGCCTGGAAAATTCTATGCTTATAATTATCCTAGATTTCTAGGACAACTATAATATTATAATAGATATACATAGATATATATATCCCAAAACTCTGAGAAAAAATACACTTGCATTCTTCCTCTGCTCTTTGAACTTATAAATCTTATCATGTCTTTGAAATGTAAACACAGTCCACTAATCTCCAGAAACTGAGGAAAAATAAAATGGGAAAGAGGCATTTTAAAAATACAAACTGCTATAAAGGCTCCCTTGCCACATCCTCTGTAAGATGACTTGTCCACAGCAAATACACATCTTCGAAGTCTTCTCCACAAATAGCGAAAAGCATTAGCTATCTGAGTGGATAAACTTAGCTGATTCCAACTGTTACTTATAAACCTGTGAGGTTTTTATTGTTATACTTGATTCATGGCTAAAGTTTTTGAATAAGCATTTTAAGACCTCTGTGTTTATATATTCAAGATGTATGTTTTTGATAGTTTTCCAGCAGTCATGTATGAATGTGAGAGCTGGACCATAAGGAAAGCTGAGAACCAAAGAACTGATACTTTCAAATTGTGCTGGAGAAGACTCCTGAGAGTCCCTTGAACAGCAAAGAGATCAGACCAGTCAAGTCTAAATGAAAACAATCCTGAATATACATTGGAAGGACTGACTGCTGAAGCGCCAATACTTTGGCCACCTGAAAGATCTGACTTTCTTTGGCGAAAGATCTGACTCCCTGGAAAAGACCCTGATGCTGGAAAGACTGGGGCTTCCCTGGTGGTCCAGTAGGTAAACAGTCCACCTTGCAGTGCAAGGGGTGCCCGTTTAATCCCTGGCCTGGGAAGATCTCATGTGCCATGGAGTGGCTGGACTGGTGTGTCCAATTACAAGCCAGCACTCTGGAGCACGTGTGCCCAGAGCCAGTGCTCTGCAACAGGAGAGGCCACTGTAACGGGAGGCCCACACAGGCCAAAGAATAAACATGGATGAAAAATAAACAAATGGAAAACCAATAAAAGAGGCCAAAATTTTAAAAAAAAAAGAGAGAAGAGGGAGGCAGAGGATGAGATGGTTAGACAGCGTCACTGATTCAACAGACACAAATTTGACTAAACTCTGGGAAATAACAAAGGACAGGGGAGTCTTGGGGTGCTGCAGTCTATGGGGTCCCAAAGAGTCAGCCATGATTTAGCAAATGAACAATAACAAATGTTTTTTGATATGATATTTTTCCACTTCTGAATAATGTTACTAAAATTAATTTGTAAAAGAATTATATTTAATTGGCTTAAACAAATAAGCACTTATATCAATTTAATATTCATGAAAAGTTTCAAAATTATAATAGAAACAAATCCAAACATTTTTCAAGTTCACATGATCCAGGATGATTTTCAGTACATAAAAGTGAGTTTAAATTTATTAGTTTAATTAATATAGCATGTCTTTGGAGTTATCAGCATTAAATATAATAATTCTATTTTACCTAGGCTTACTAAAAATCAAATACACCCATGTTATCTGTTATAAAATTTTCCAGCAAAAAATTAATGTACGACTTGGAATGATGGCTGTTTTAACACCTTATGAAATTTTCATGAGTAATATAAATATGCTTGTTAAGAACAAATAGATATAGGTGAGATAAAAATTTTTAGACAAACTCCTTAGCAATAATTCTTTCTTATGTCTGCTTACATAGTTTCCCAAATCTCTTTGGTAACTTATACCCTTAGAGTTTTCCTAGTTAAATGATGGAAATTCATTCAATACTTAGATTATTTCCAAGTAAGACAAGTAATGAAATATCAATTACTGAACACAGGTTTATCCATTTTTAGCTTCCTTTCATAGAAGTAAAGACATCTGGGATTATTAGAAAGCATGTTCTATGAAAATTGTACTATGAAGAGCTATATTTGTAGAAACTATAAAAAGTATTTCTGAATTTGCTAAGCCACAGAATGCTAAAGGTTAGAAACAGTTCATAATTGTTTACTGCTTTATTTTCACAACAAATTAAACTTTCTGAGGGTTAAAGAAATCCAATATATGTGATTAAAATTACTAGAAGTAATAAGGAAAACAACTCTGTATGTAAAAAATGTAGAATATGCTTTTGGCCAAAAGAAGGTATAAAATATGAATGTGTTTTTGTTAAGGAAAATGAAAATAATTGTGCCCTAAAATAAAGCTGGTTATTTCAGAATGGGAAGGAAGAAAATGAAGGAAAAACTATAAACACAGAAAGCTGAGAAGAGAGAGAGAAAGAGAAAAAGAGAGGTGGGAGAAAAGTGGAAATTTTGTGTGGTCAAGATGGTTAAAAATTGTTAGTACAAGAGTTTTAAAAATAAACCTTTAATTTAGTAGTGTATTTACAGAAAGCTAAAGCTGAAGTTTCTCTCATTTGCTAAAAGGACAAGTGTTTCTTGGACTACTAATTGGCTCTTGATAGGAGATTATGAACGGTTTTCCTTCACCTTCTAGGCAGTCTACGTAGAAAACAAGGATTTTATATCATATCAATTGTCTTCACCAGGTCTTTGATGAATTAAAAAAACTAAGTTTTCTCAATATTAAAAGGGCTAAGTTTTGCTTTGCTCACCATGTAATCTTCCACACATGGTTCTGAAATCTTTTATTGTCATTTTGCTTAAGTAGCTAATTAAATATTATTTCATAATGATCTGTGATCCTATTAAGTCAAATATCCAATTCATTTTTTATAATTTTGACAAAATCCCCCAAATTCAAATCCTAAATGACGTCTTTTTTTGACCTAGAAGTGGCCTTGGGATTTTCCAGAAGGACCCTGGAACATCTCAGAAGATTTGTTCTTTCTTATAAAATGAAAGATACTAAACCAATTAGGCTTATTTGATTTGTTGAATTACATGGGAGTACTGTCAAATAAGTGATGCTAAACCTTCTTAGATTATATCAGTGTGGATATTTGTTTTGAATATGTGCTTCAGAAATTGTATGAAATCTCTAAAATTCTAATATATCCTAGTATAATGCTATCAGTCATAATTCTAGTTATTATCTTAAAATGTTGTATGCCACAGAAATAATCAAATTTCCCTGTCAATTCCATTATAATGAACTTTCATCAAACCTTTAATAATGCCCCCCCCTTTTTTTTAATTTTTGGCCACTTTCATTAGTCATTCATTTATTTATTTTCATCCATCTTCACTCCTTGGTCTGCGTGGGCCTCCCATTGCAGTGGCCTCTCCTGCAGCAGAGCACCAGCTCTGGGTGCATGCACTCCAGAGTGCTGGCTCATAATTGGACACACCGGTCCAGTTGCTCCGCAGCATGTGGTATCTTCCCGTGCCAGGGATCAAACCAGCACCCCTTGCAGTACAAGGCAGACTCTTTACCCACTGGACCACCAGGGAAGCCCAACAATGCCCATTTTTAAAAAGCCTTTGTCGCTTACAAAGAGTTATTGTTTTACTTGGATGCTTTTGCAATAGTTTTTCATCTTCAGGAGGATTAATGGTAAGAACTTTTGACAACTACAGGTTTCTCATAAACTTAAGGTCATAAAACTGAATTGGGTAAGAATTTCCAGAACTAACGGACAAACTGGATTCAAGCAGAACAAAAACTGATAACATGAAACTGAGGAAGATGACTATAATTTTTATATCATATCAATTGTCTTCACCAGGTCTTTGATGAATTAAAACTAAGTTTTCTCAATATTAAAAGGGCTAAGTTTTGCTTTGCTCACCATGTAATCTTCCACACATGGTTCTGAAATCTTTTATTGTCATTTTGCTTAAGTAGCTAATTAAATATTATTTCATAATGATCTGTGATCCTATTAAGTCAAATATCCAATTCATTTTTTATAATTTTGACAAAATCCCCCAAATTCAAATCCTAAATGACGTCTTTTTTTGACCTAGAAGTGGCCTTGGGATTTTCCAGAAGGACCCTGGAACATCTCAGAAGATTTGTTCTTTCTTATAAAATGAAAGATACTAAACCAATTAGGCTTATTTGATTTGTTGAATTACATGGGAGTACTGTCAAATAAGTGATGCTAAACCTTCTTAGATTATATCAGTGTGGATATTTGTTTTGAATATGTGCTTCAGAAATTGTATGAAATCTCTAAAATTCTAATATATCCTAGTATAATGCTATCAGTCATAATTCTAGTTATTATCTTAAAATGTTGTATGCCACAGAAATAATCAAATTTCCCTGTCAATTCCATTATAATGAACTTTCATCAAACCTTTAATAATGCCCCCCCCTTTTTTTTAATTTTTGGCCACTTTCATTAGTCATTCATTTATTTATTTTCATCCATCTTCACTCCTTGGTCTGCGTGGGCCTCCCATTGCAGTGGCCTCTCCTGCAGCAGAGCACCAGCTCTGGGTGCATGCACTCCAGAGTGCTGGCTCATAATTGGACACACCGGTCCAGTTGCTCCGCAGCATGTGGTATCTTCCCGTGCCAGGGATCAAACCAGCACCCCTTGCAGTACAAGGCAGACTCTTTACCCACTGGACCACCAGGGAAGCCCAACAATGCCCATTTTTAAAAAGCCTTTGTCGCTTACAAAGAGTTATTGTTTTACTTGGATGCTTTTGCAATAGTTTTTCATCTTCAGGAGGATTAATGGTAAGAACTTTTGACAACTACAGGTTTCTCATAAACTTAAGGTCATAAAACTGAATTGGGTAAGAATTTCCAGAACTAACGGACAAACTGGATTCAAGCAGAACAAAAACTGATAACATGAAACTGAGGAAGATGACTATAATTTTTATGACTTTTTGTTTTTGCTGGTTGCTTAATCATTTGATTTTCTGGATTTAAGGAAAGTTTTTCTCTCAGGTGATCTATGACTTACAACAATTTGATAAAATATACATTTGATAAACTATTGTAAAGTGGAAGTTACTCAGTCGTGTCTGACTCTTTTCAACCCCATGGACTCTGGCCCACCAGGCTCCTCTGTCCACGGGATTCTCCAGGCAAGAATACTGGAGTGGGTAGCCATGCCCTTCTCCAGGAATCTTCCTGATCCAGGGATCAAACCCACATCTCTTAGGTTTCCTGTACTGGCAGGTGGGCTCTTCACCACTCGTGTCACCTGGGAAGTCCAACTGTGCCCTCATCTTTCCACAAATGAACTGAAACATCTCCTTGGTTAAATCTCCTGGATTTATATCATCGAGCTGGAAAGGAATTACCAGGAGGCATTTATAACTCAGGATTCACTGTCTTCGGCAGAGCCTGGTTCTAGCTTCCCTGGTTAAGAGTAACAGTAAAGGAGAATATGATCAGAATCCTCTCCATCACTCATGAAAACATTATAGAATCTACTACTAAAATAATAACTGCCCAACAAAAGTCCTCTGTCTCTCTGCTTTTGATACTAGCATAGCCTTTGACTGTCTTTTAGTTGAACAAAGGGATGTCTGTGTTCGAATACCACCACCTTCTGCCCCGAATTAACATTTCTGGAGAGGTTGAAACTCAGTTAAGTAAGATCACTGTTAAAAGATGACACTTTCATTGAAGTCTTTCTCTGACTTACTTGCTTTTGATTGGTTTGGGTTTTAGGATCACCGCTCTGAGGTGCACTCAAGACATTGGAAATTCTTCTGCTTATACTAATCATAGCAATCTCTGGGTGCACTGTAGTCTCTCAAAAGATTTAAATGCATGTTTGCAGCTGCCAAGCACCCAGTGACCTCCCTAAGGCTGGGACATCAAAAAAAATGAATGAAGATAATGATCAACTTAAAAATTGTAAACCTGAAGTCATGGCTTCACAGACTCAGAAAAAGAAAAGAAAAAGACCTGATCTGTGAATACGCACAGAAGATCAACAAAACCTTGAGAACTACACAGCAGAGCTGAAAATGGTGCTGATGCCTCAAATTCTGATCCTCCCCTTTCAGCTAAGCTGAGTGTCTGAATGAAAGAGAAGAAAAACAGTTGCTATTTAGCTGCTCGGTCATGATCCACTCTTTTTGCAACCTCATGGGCTGTAGCCCACCAGGCTTCTCTGTCCATGGGATGTCCCAGGTAAGAACACTGGGGCAGGTTGTCATTTTCTACTCTTGGTGTCTTCCGATCCAGGGATAGAACACATGTCTCCTGCAGTGGCAGGTGGATTCTATAGCACTGAGTCACCTGGGAAGCCAAAGAGGGGAACTGTTAAAAGCTAATAGCAGGCCCCAAAGACTAAACCCCAAGTAAACAAGCTAAGTCTTGACACCCAACCTAACTGCAGTCTCAACCACCCTAGGAAAACACCTTTAACCAGTCCACCTGGAGTGACCTAGTGAGCAATGGTGAGGTAATCCACCTGCCAGGCCCTTCCATTTCCCTTAGGAGGAGACCTTGTCTGAAATGATGCATTCTTTGCTAGTAATTTGCTTTTTCCTGTCCCCTTTCTGTGTTTAAAAACCTTTCCTTTTCTACAACTCAGCAAAACTCCTTTCTATTGCCAGATGGGATGCTGTCTGACTCATGAAATACTTAATAAAACCAATTTGATTTTTAAATTTACTCACTTAAATTTATTATTTATCAGGGATCTTATGGAATAAAAATGTTACCAAGCAGGGCCTTATGGGGGGTTTCTGGAACAGACCACTCTCCCACTCCTAATGTCCTTTGTCTGCCTCTTGTCTATAGAACTTTAGACTCTTAAGCCTTCCCAGAGTTCCAAAGAACAAGCTGAGTCACAGAAGTGAGAAAATGCAGAAAGGAAAACAGTCAGTCAAGATAAAATAGTAATTGTTTAGTCATTAAACAAACGTCAAAGACCTTTGGTTCCTCCTCAAGGACTATAGATAATCTTCTGAGCCGTATCCTTTGAGCTGTTTTGCAAACACTGAAACCCTACCAGGTGGAAGATAACTATGTTACCCACAAGCACAAGCCCCCAGCCAGGCTGGAACCAGAAGGATGACGATGCTGACGGCCAGTTACCTCACCAGCAACCAATGATGCCTCAAATTCTGATCCTCCCCTTTCAGCTAAGCTGAGTGTCTGAATGAAAGAGAAGAAAAACAGTTGCTATTTAGCTGCTCGGTCATGATCCACTCTTTTTGCAACCTCATGGGCTGTAGCCCACCAGGCTTCTCTGTCCATGGGATGTCCCAGGTAAGAACACTGGGGCAGGTTGTCATTTTCTACTCTTGGTGTCTTCCGATCCAGGGATAGAACACATGTCTCCTGCAGTGGCAGGTGGATTCTATAGCACTGAGTCACCTGGGAAGCCAAAGAGGGGAACTGTTAAAAGCTAATAGCAGGCCCCAAAGACTAAACCCCAAGTAAACAAGCTAAGTCTTGACACCCAACCTAACTGCAGTCTCAACCACCCTAGGAAAACACCTTTAACCAGTCCACCTGGAGTGACCTAGTGAGCAATGGTGAGGTAATCCACCTGCCAGGCCCTTCCATTTCCCTTAGGAGGGAGACCTTGTCTGAAATGATGCATTCTTTGCTAGTAATTTGCTTTTTCCTGTCCCCTTTCTGTGTTTAAAAACCTTTCCTTTTCTACAACTCAGCAAAACTCCTTTCTATTGCCAGATGGGATGCTGTCTGACTCATGAAATACTTAATAAAACCAATTTGATTTTTAAATTTACTCACTTAAATTTATTATTTATCAGGGATCTTATGGAATAAAAATGTTACCAAGCAGGGCCTTATGGGGGGTTTCTGGAACAGACCACTCTCCCACTCCTAATGTCCTTTGTCTGCCTCTTGTCTATAGAACTTTAGACTCTTAAGCCTTCCCAGAGTTCCAAAGAATAAACTTAATCACAGAAGTGAGAAAATGCAGAAAGGAAAACAGTCAGTCAAGATAAAATAGTAATTGTTTAGTCATTAAACAAACGTCAAAGACCTTTGGTTCCTCCTCAAGGACTATAGATAATCTTCTGAGCCGTATCCTTTGAGCTGTTTTGCAAACACTGAAACCCTACCAGGTGGAAGATAACTATGTTACCCACAAGCACAAGCCCCCAGCCAGGCTGGAACCAGAAGGATGACGATGCTGACGGCCAGTTACCTCACCAGCAACCAATCAGCTGCTTGACTGGCCAACCCTGCTCTCTCATCCTGTCTTGAAGAAACTATTCTCTAAAAGCTATCAGGAAGTGCGGGTCTTTTAAGCACCAGCTGCCCGGCCTCCTTGTTTGGTGCCTACAGTAAATGCTGCACTTTCCTTCACCACCACCCGGTTTCAAGAGACTGGCTTTCCTGCACAAGGGCAAATGGACCCAAGTTAGGCTTGGTAACAAAAATAATGACAATTCTTTGACGACCCCGTTTTCAATAAGACATGTAAAAATGAGACTTAGTATGTCTCAATCTTTCTAGAAAACCCACTTCAGTTCATAATTAGATTGCATGGCCTAGAGGTTTCTCCCACTACATACTGAAGGGATCCCAAGGGTGAAGGACCTCTCTCCTGGGCAGCAGCTGGATTTGTTTAACAAGCACCCTTGTTAGGGGCAGGAACAGACAGCTGCCTATCCTATCAATGTCCTCGGTTCTACTTTGCTAAGAGAATCCCGATTTTCTTGGGGATGACGACGTGTCCAACTAAGTGAACACCTTCCCCGCTCTCTCTGACAAACTGGTTGACAATATGATGAGTTTCCTGCCACTGATAGCGAAGCAGAAATGGCCAGGAGAGACTTTTACCTTGGACTTACCCTCTTTCCTGCTGTGTGGAATGTGAACCTGATGGCTGGGGGTTTAGCTGCTCTTTCCGACTATGAGAACAGAGGTCTCACCTGCAGAGATAGCAGAGCTGAAGGCAAGGTAGAACCTGGGACCCCAGAACTTCGTAGAGTTGCCACAGCTGCCCTGAACTGCCTGACATCAGATTTCATATCCTTGAAAAGAAATACAACCCCCTAATCAGTGATTCCTAGCTTGGGGTGCCCATTGGACTCACAGAGGAGAGGAAAACATTACTGCTTCCTGGCTCTCACTTCAAAAGGTTCTGATGTAACTGATCTGTGATGCAGCCCAAGAACGCAGTTTAAAAAAAAAAAAAAAAAGCTTCCAGATGATT
The DNA here is from genome assembly GCA_022376925.1 of Tragulus kanchil. Lineage (NCBI taxonomy): Eukaryota > Metazoa > Chordata > Mammalia > Artiodactyla > Tragulidae > Tragulus > Tragulus kanchil. The sequence continues at coordinate 98,594,030 of JAIOJX010000029.1, forward strand.
CTAGTGTGCAGCAAATGTTAAGCAGCATTGCCCTACTTTGTTTAATCCACCGTTTTTGCTGGGTTTTAACCTTGTTTTATTTTTCACAAATTCGATAGTCCACAGATACAAGCTTATTTCACTGGGAATTGCCTGCCCTCAGTCTTCCAGGGAGTTTCTAGTTAGAATGATAATCAGGCGCTGTCAATGTGGGGCCCACAAGACCCTACCTCCCTACATGGAACTGAATAAGGGGTGGGTATATGAGCTAACCAGGGTCTGTAAAATAATAAATTTCTTAGAAGTCAGCATAAAAGAATAACGTTACAACCTTGCAAGCAAAGATTTCGTAAACAAAATATAAAAAGCACTAACCATAAAAGTAATAATCAAGGGCTTCCTGGTGGTGCAGTGGGTAAAGAGTCCTCCTTGCAGTGCAAGGGGCGCCAGTTTAATCCCTGGCACGGGAAAATACCACATGCTGCAGAGCCGCTGGGCCGGTGTGTCCAATTACAAGCCAGCTCTCTGCAGCTCATGTGCCCAGAGCCGGTGCTCTGCAACGAGAGAGGCAACCGCGATGGGGGGCCCACACAGGCCAAACAGTTAAGATAGATGAAAATAAATAAATGAAAGACAAATAAAAGAGACCAAAATTTAAAAAAAAAAGTAATAATCAAGAAATTTCTCTTTTCATTTTACATTCATTAAAATTGACGACTCCCGTTTACCAAAAGGTACTGAGAGACTGAAAAGGAAAGTCACTGTGGGAGAGGATAATCGCACTAACCCTGACACCGAGAATATACCATGAATCTCAATCCATCAATAGGTAAGACACAGCCAGCTCAAGAGGAAAATTAGCAAATAAAAAGAAAGAAAATGGGCTAAAGACTGAACAGTTACTTCACAGAATTCAATATCCAAATAGCCATAAGCACATGAAAAGGTGCTCAATCTCCTTAGTCTCTGGAAAATCCCTGAACTGCCTGACATCAGATTTCATATCCTTGAAAAGAAATACAACCCCCTAATCAGTGATTCCTAGCTTGGGGTGCCCATTGGACTCACAGAGGAGAGGAAAACATTACTGCTTCCTGGCTCTCACTTCAAAAGGTTCTGATGTAACTGATCTGTGATGCAGCCCAAGAACGCAGTTTAAAAAAAAAAAAAAAAGCTTCCAGATGATTCTAGTGTGCAGCAAATGTTAAGCAGCATTGCCCTACTTTGTTTAATCCACCGTTTTTGCTGGGTTTTAACCTTGTTTTATTTTTCACAAATTCGATAGTCCACAGATACAAGCTTATTTCACTGGGAATTGCCTGCCCTCAGTCTTCCAGGGAGTTTCTAGTTAGAATGATAATCAGGCGCTGTCAATGTGGGGCCCACAAGACCCTACCTCCCTACATGGAACTGAATAAGGGGTGGGTATATGAGCTAACCAGGGTCTGTAAAATAATAAATTTCTTAGAAGTCAGCATAAAAGAATAACGTTACAACCTTGCAAGCAAAGATTTCGTAAACAAAATATAAAAAGCACTAACCATAAAAGTAATAATCAAGGGCTTCCTGGTGGTGCAGTGGGTAAAGAGTCCTCCTTGCAGTGCAAGGGGCGCCAGTTTAATCCCTGGCACGGGAAAATACCACATGCTGCAGAGCCGCTGGGCCGGTGTGTCCAATTACAAGCCAGCTCTCTGCAGCTCATGTGCCCAGAGCCGGTGCTCTGCAACGAGAGAGGCAACCGCGATGGGGGGCCCACACAGGCCAAACAGTTAAGATGGATGAAAATAAATAAATGAAAGACAAATAAAAGAGACCAAAATTTAAAAAAAAAAGTAATAATCAAGAAATTTCTCTTTTCATTTTACATTCATTAAAATTGACGACTCCCGTTTACCAAAAGGTACTGAGAGACTGAAAAGGAAAGTCACTGTGGGAGAGGATAATCGCACTAACCCTGACACCGAGAATATACCATGAATCTCAATCCATCAATAGGTAAGACACAGCCAGCTCAAGAGGAAAATTAGCAAATAAAAAGAAAGAAAATGGGCTAAAGACTGAACAGTTACTTCACAGAATTCAATATCCAAATAGCCATAAGCACATGAAAAGGTGCTCAATCTCCTTAGTCTCTGGGAAAATACAAACTAAAATTGTAACAAGAAATGACTCTCTACCCTCTTGTAATGTTGTAAATGGACTAAAATGAAGACTCTCAGTATCAAATGTTGCTGAAAATACAGAGTAACTGGAACTCTCCACAGTGCTGGGGGAGGGTAGTTAACACTATTACTCTGGAAAACTGTTTGCCATCATCCCCCTAAAAAGCTAAGTCTTAGATTTTTTTTTTTAGACTTATATCTTTTGAAGGGAGAAATGTGAAAGAATTTTTGGATGTCTTCTCTAAGGGTCAACCACCGCCCAACTTCACCCCCAAATTCTAAATACTGAAAAAGAAGAAAGGGGCAAAGGAAGGAAAAACAGCAAGAAGGAGGGAAGAAAGGAAGAAAGAGGGAGAGAGGGAAACGAAAGAGCGGGGAGGGAGAGAGGGAAGAGAACAAATTCTGCAGGCTTTGACACAAGTAAAATCTGTAAGGCCAAGTAAATTGTACAGCCTGTTTATAGTAATGGTACCTCACAGCACCATCTTGGCTGGAGAATGGAAACATCCCCCAGTATAAATGATAAAAGGTCTTCAGAAACACACCCCTCACAGCAAATGCAACTGCTGTTGTCCTTACTTCCCTGAGCAGCATGTGATCTACCTTCACTGTAATAATTGAGAGAATCTCACTGCAAGTGGCAGAACCCAACTAGAAGAAAATTTAGCAAAAGGAGGGATTTGGTGGGCAGAGATTGCTAGGTCATGAGCTGTAGGAGATGAGTCCAAGGTACAGCTGGACCCGAACACCCCCAGGATACCTTCCCAATGGGCTCTACATCTGTCTATGGCTCTGTCTTCCTGCTAAGGGCACACCTGCCTCTGTCTACAGAGTCCTAGGTTACAATTTCCTCCACTGGGAAGACATTCAGTCTTGACGACTCCCGTTTACCAAAAGGTACTGAGAGACTGAAAAGGAAAGTCACTGTGGGAGAGGATAATCGCACTAACCCTGACACCGAGAATATACCATGAATCTCAATCCATCAATAGGTAAGACACAGCCAGCTCAAGAGGAAAATTAGCAAATAAAAAGAAAGAAAATGGGCTAAAGACTGAACAGTTACTTCACAGAATTCAATATCCAAATAGCCATAAGCACATGAAAAGGTGCTCAATCTCCTTAGTCTCTGGGAAAATACAAACTAAAATTGTAACAAGAAATGACTCTCTACCCTCTTGTAATGTTGTAAATGGACTAAAATGAAGACTCTCAGTATCAAATGTTGCTGAAAATACAGAGTAACTGGAACTCTCCACAGTGCTGGGGGAGGGTAGTTAACACTATTACTCTGGAAAACTGTTTGCCATCATCCCCCTAAAAAGCTAAGTCTTAGATTTTTTTTAGACTTATATCTTTTGAAGGAGAAATGTGAAAGAATTTTGGATGTCTTCTCTAAGGGTCAACCACCGCCCAACTTCACCCCCAAATTCTAAATACTGAAAAAGAAGAAAGGGGCAAAGGAAGGAAAAACAGCAAGAAGGAGGGAAGAAAGGAAGAAAGAGGGAGAGAGGAAACGAAAGAGCGGGAGGGAGAGAGGGAAGAGAACAAATTCTGCAGGCTTTGACACAAGTAAAATCTGTAAGGCCAAGTAAATTGTACAGCCTGTTTATAGTAATGGTACCTCACAGCACCATCTTGGCTGGAGAATGGAAACATCCCCCAGTATAAATGATAAAAGGTCTTCAGAAACACACCCCTCACAGCAAATGCAACTGCTGTTGTCCTTACTTCCCTGAGCAGCATGTGATCTACCTTCACTGTAATAATTGAGAGAATCTCACTGCAAGTGGCAGAACCCAACTAGAAGAAAATTTAGCAAAAGGAGGGATTTGGTGGGCAGAGATTGCTAGGTCATGAGCTGTAGGAGATGAGTCCAAGGTACAGCTGGACCCGAACACCCCCAGGATACCTTCCCAATGGGCTCTACATCTGTCTATGGCTCTGTCTTCCTGCTAAGGGCACACCTGCCTCTGTCTACAGAGTCCTAGGTTACAATTTCCTCCACTGGGAAGACATTCAGTCTTTCTGACTGCCAGTTTTAAAATTCCACAAAGGGAGAGGGGTTCGCTTCATGTAGGTCAAGACTCCTCACTCACTCAGTAGTGGCCTCAGGGTGGGGCCTGACAAAGGCATTGTGAATGTCCAGCTCTGGCTGGGTGTCCAGTTGTCTGGCTGGGAGGCAGGTTTTCCAAAGACCCTCTCCTGAGTTATGCTGAGGACAAGAGCGGGCAGGAGGGGGAAGTGATGGCAAAAACAGGGAGCTCCTGGTGACTGGGACACACTCACTTGAGGGGAAGTGTAGATTCTATTATTAAACACTGATTTATAGGATTGTGCTGTTCTGGAGGACACTTTCTCCAGGGTAGCCCCTCTGAGGACTAGAGTTAAAAAAACCCAGCCTCATCCCCAACCACTGTACCCTCGGAGATGTACCACAGAGAGCCTGGGATGCCTGAAACAATATACCATCACACTCCATAAGCTATAAGCTGAACCCCAAATCATGGGGCTGGATACCATCACACTCCATAAGCTATAAGCTGAACCCCAAATCATGGGGCTGGGAAGCTACAAATGCCCAGATTACAAAATGCCAAGACACAAGACACGCTTGGCATCAGAACACATGGGCCATGCAGTGATACCTGAGGCAGAACTCAACAAGAGCTGGATTAAGCCTGGTTATAAACTATGGGGCAGCACACAGAAAAGCCCATGCAGTGTGGGCTGCCCAGAATAGAACATGGAGGCAAAAGTGTGTGCCTGCAAATAGGAAACAGAGGCTTCACAGGCACTGTATCCTCAAAAGTGGAAATGGCTCAGCCTGTTACCTACAGAGAATTTAAAAGTCTCTGTGTTGCTGTTATTAGCTGCAGAAACATAAGAAAAATCTCACAGGTTCCAAGACTGGGTGGATAACACTGAGCAGCAGCCCCTTTGTAATAATTGAGAGAATCTCACTGCAAGTGGCAGAACCCAACTAGAAGAAAATTTAGCAAAAGGAGGGATTTGGTGGGCAGAGATTGCTAGGTCATGAGCTGTAGGAGATGAGTCCAAGGTACAGCTGGACCCGAACACCCCCAGGATACCTTCCCAATGGGCTCTACATCTGTCTATGGCTCTGTCTTCCTGCTAAGGGCACACCTGCCTCTGTCTACAGAGTCCTAGGTTACAATTTCCTCCACTGGGAAGACATTCAGTCTTTCTGACTGCCAGTTTTAAAATTCCACAAAGGGAGAGGGGTTCGCTTCATGTAGGTCAAGACTCCTCACTCACTCAGTAGTGGCCTCAGGGTGGGGCCTGACAAAGGCATTGTGAATGTCCAGCTCTGGCTGGGTGTCCAGTTGTCTGGCTGGGAGGCAGGTTTTCCAAAGACCCTCTCCTGAGTTATGCTGAGGACAAGAGCGGGCATGAGGGGAAGTGATGGCAAAAACAGGGAGCTCCTGGTGACTGGGACACACTCACTTGAGGGGAAGTGTAGATTCTATTATTAAACACTGATTTATAGGATTGTGCTGTTCTGGAGGACACTTTCTCCAGGGTAGCCCCTCTGAGGACTAGAGTTAAAAAAACCCAGCCTCATCCCCAACCACTGTACCCTCGGAGATGTACCACAGAGAGCCTGGGATGCCTGAAACAATATACCATCACACTCCATAAGCTATAAGCTGAACCCCAAATCATGGGGCTGGATACCATCACACTCCATAAGCTATAAGCTGAACCCCAAATCATGGGGCTGGGAAGCTACAAATGCCCAGATTACAAAATGCCAAGACACAAGACACGCTTGGCATCAGAACACATGGGCCATGCAGTGATACCTGAGGCAGAACTCAACAAGAGCTGGATTAAGCCTGGTTATAAACTATGGGGCAGCACACAGAAAAGCCCATGCAGTGTGGGCTGCCCAGAATAGAACATGGAGGCAAAAGTGTGTGCCTGCAAATAGGAAACAGAGGCTTCACAGGCACTGTATCCTCAAAAGTGGGAAATGGCTCAGCCTGTTACCTACAGAGAATTTCAAAGTCTCTGTGTTGCTGTTATTAGCTGCAGAAACATAAGAAAAATCTCACAGGTTCCAAGACTGGGTGGATAACACTTTTAAAAAATATTTATCTTGAAAAAAAAAGTACTTATCTTAAGCTTCCCTGGTAGCTCAGTGGTAAAGAGTTCACCTGCCAATGCAGGAGACACAGCTTCAATCCCTGATTTGGGAAGATCCCACATGCTGTGGAGCAACTAAGCCTATGAGCCACAACTGCTGAGCCTGTGCTCTAGAGCCTCAGAGCCACAACTATGGAGCCCACGGGCTGCAACTACTGAAGCCTGTGAGCCCTAGAGCCTGAGTTCCACAACAAGAGAAGTCACCACAACAAGAGGCCTGTTCACCTCAACTAGACAGAAGCCCCCACTTCCTGCAAATAGAGAAGAGCCTGCGGCAGCAATGAAGACTCAGAATAGCCAAGAAGTAAATAAATAAAAATTTTAAAAAACCTTATCTTATTAAGGCACTTATTTATTTTTATTGATGCATAATTGATTTACAATGTTATGTTGATTTCTGCTGTAGTTCAAAGTGGTTTCATGATATGTATGTATAATTCTTTTTTATATTCTTTTCCTTTATGGTTTATCACAGGATACCAAATATATTTCCCTGTGATACACAGTAGGGCCTTGTAGTTTTACCCCCACTCCCTTTTTTTAATCAGGATATAGGTGCTTTACAATGTTGTGCTACTTTCTGCTGTACAACGATGTGAATCAGCTATGTTGCTGTTTACTCACTAAATCATGTCTGACTCTTTGCAACCCCATGGACTGCAGCTCACCAGATTCCTCTGTCTATGGGATTTCTAAGAAAGAATACTGGAATGGGTTGCTGTCTCCTTCTCCAGGGGATCCTCCTGACCCAGGGATCAAACCCGCACCTCCTGCATGGGCAGGTGGATTCTTTACCATTGGGACCCTAGGGAAGGAAAACCAGCCTTGTATATACATTAAAAACTTAAAACAACAGATTCTGTGCCTGTGCTGGATCTGGGTGAAGAGCAGTGTGACTTTACACTTTGTATCACGTTTCATCGACCAGGCAGGAGTATTTTACAGGAAGTTGTTCTTCCTGTATTGTTACCAAGAGATGCGCTGTGGCAGAAACCAGTCTGAGCCCTGCCATCATGAGGGTTACGTGTGCTCCCGTGAGAGCCCTGAGAGCATGCGGGCGGTGGACATCCTGCCACCCATCTGGCTTTCCACAGGAGTAGACGCTAGTGTTGCTTCACCCAGTGTTTCTCAATTCATTTCCTGAAAACACAGCTGTCTTCTACCAGTCTCTTAAAAAGTGCTTTAGTAGCTTTTTGAACATATTTATTTTTATTTATTATGTGGCTGCACTGGGGCTTAGTTGAAGCACACGGCATCTTCAATCTTCAGTGTGTCAGGCAGGATCTTCAGTTCTGTCCTGTCAACTTTCAGTTGTGCCATATGGAATCCCCAGCCAGGGATTGGACCCAGGCCCCCTGCCTTGGGAGCACAGAATTCTTAGCCACTGGACCACCAGGGAATTCCCACAAGTGCTTTAGTATCTTTTCCAGCTATGTTGTACTTCTTAGAATTTTGACTTCATAAATAAAAACATGCTCTGGATCTGCTTTCTATGAACAGTTAAGTTAGTGTGTGACTTTATCAATACTCTAGAAACAAATAAGTAAAAAATAAATGGCCTGATAAACTCAAAAGAGCCAGAGACATCACTGAATTCTACCTAAAGCTTTTGGTTACTTGTGTGGAAAGAGCTGAGGCTTCTCTGGACCCATGGGGCATGTCATCAAACACAAGTATTAGGCTGAATGGGAGATAGCATCAGAGGACACTGGACCCTCATCACAGAACAAGTCTCAGGAAAGAGGAACTGTTCCCAAAGATGGCGGCATGTGGAGAGCTGGGAGCAGGAGGGGGTGAAGGATGTTAGGAGTGAGTCGGGCGTGCACCGCCTCACACCAAAGTAGTGGCCTTCTGGAATTCCTCCCTTTTTCTCTCCTAAGCTCCTGTCATCTTGGCAATGCCATGGCCATGCAAGAGACAGAACACTGCCTCACAGATGAGGGCATGTGGTCAGGAAAGAGCCATTACCGACTCCTGTTCAGGCTGGCTTTCCTTTCAAGATATCTGGAGACCTCTAGGGGGCCCCTTAGGGAGTATTTTACAGGAAGTTGTTCTTCCTGTATTGTTACCAAGAGATGCGCTGTGGCAGAAACCAGTCTGAGCCCTGCCATCATGAGGGTTACGTGTGCTCCCGTGAGAGCCCTGAGAGCATGCGGGCGGTGGACATCCTGCCACCCATCTGGCTTTCCACAGGAGTAGACGCTAGTGTTGCTTCACCCAGTGTTTCTCAATTCATTTCCTGAAAACACAGCTGTCTTCTACCAGTCTCTTAAAAAGTGCTTTAGTAGCTTTTTGAACATATTTATTTTTATTTATTATGTGGCTGCACTGGGGCTTAGTTGAAGCACACGGCATCTTCAATCTTCAGTGTGTCAGGCAGGATCTTCAGTTCTGTCCTGTCAACTTTCAGTTGTGCCATATGGAATCCCCAGCCAGGGATTGGACCCAGGCCCCCTGCCTTGGGAGCACAGAATTCTTAGCCACTGGACCACCAGGGAATTCCCACAAGTGCTTTAGTATCTTTTCCAGCTATGTTGTACTTCTTAGAATTTTGACTTCATAAATAAAAACATGCTCTGGATCTGCTTTCTATGAACAGTTAAGTTAGTGTGTGACTTTATCAATACTCTAGAAACAAATAAGTAAAAAATAAATGGCCTGATAAACTCAAAAGAGCCAGAGACATCACTGAATTCTACCTAAAGCTTTTGGTTACTTGTGTGGAAAGAGCTGAGGCTTCTCTGGACCCATGGGGCATGTCATCAAACACAAGTATTAGGCTGAATGGGAGATAGCATCAGAGGACACTGGACCCTCATCACAGAACAAGTCTCAGGAAAGAGGAACTGTTCCCAAAGATGGCGGCATGTGGAGAGCTGGGAGCAGGAGGGGGTGAAGGATGTTAGGAGTGAGTCGGGCGTGCACCGCCTCACACCAAAGTAGTGGCCTTCTGGAATTCCTCCCTTTTTCTCTCCTAAGCTCCTGTCATCTTGGCAATGCCATGGCCATGCAAGAGACAGAACACTGCCTCACAGATGAGGGCATGTGGTCAGGAAAGAGCCATTACCGACTCCTGTTCAGGCTGGCTTTCCTTTCAAGATATCTGGAGACCTCTGAGAAATGAGGAGAAGACCCAGACAGCAACAGTAAAGAAGAAAAAGAAGAATCTGGAATACAAAAGTGGTAAACTGGCAACAAAGGTTGAAAATCATAACTGATATTAATGCTACAAACTATGCAAAGCGTGATCAGGGATAGAGAGAACTAAGGAGAATGTGAGAGAAACAGTGATGTCCCTTCCTGAGGGTTGCCATTCCCTTCTCCAGAGGATCTTCCTAACTCAGCGATCAAACCAGGGGCTCCTGCACTGCAGGCAGATTCTGTACCATCTGAGCCACCAGGGAAGCCCATTCCTGTGAAAAGCTATTCTTGATACAGAGAAACAAACAAGATCAGAGATTATAAAAAATCTAGTTGAAGTGGACCAATGAAAGGATTCCTTTAGCATCCAAATTTATAAATCAGGAGAGGGGCTTTCCTGGTGGTCCAGTGGGTAAAGAGTCCACCTTGCAGTGCAAGGGGTGCCGGTTCGATCCCTGGCGCGGGAAGACCCCACATGCCGAGGAACGGCTGGGCCCGTGTGTCCAATTACGAGCCAGTGCTCTGGAGCACAGGCACTCAGAGCCAGTGCTCTGCAACAAGAGAGGCTGCTGTGATGGGAGGCCCACACATGCCAAAGAATAAAGATGGATGAAAAATAAACGATGACCTAGACGCAAAAAAAAAAAGAAAAGAAATCAGGAGCTAACCACATTAAAATTTGGGAATCCGGCTTCTTGTGAAAAATCAGTGGATACAATAACCCAAGTAGTGCATCCTCATAAGGCAGCAGTCTGCTGGGTTTACAAGGATCCCTCCCAACGGATGCGGCTGGGGAGATCTTCTGGGAACCGGCCTTACCATTCCCTAGCATATTACTCCTTTAAAATAAAAAAAAAAAAAATTCTATTTATTCATGGCTGTACTGAGTCGTCACTGCTGTGTGCGGGGGTTACTCTTTGCTGCAGCATGTGGGCTTATCCTTGCAGAAGTTTGTCTTGATGCAGAGTGTGGGCTCTAGGGCGCATGGGCTTACTTGTCTTGGCATTTGGGATCTTCCCAGAACAAGGATCGAACCCATGTCCCTTGCACTGGCAGGTAGAATCTTAACCACTGGACCATCAGGGAAGCCTCTCATGTTACTCTTCACCACTGTGACTGTTGGCACCCTACAGCATGTGAATTTGTTATTCCTGACTGGGAGATCTGAAACATTAGATGAACTATTATTAGAGAACCTTTCTATACATGCCACAGAAGGTCACTTACCTTGTACAGATGCCATGCATTCTCATGCAAAGAGAAGCAGCATAAATCAATTTCATAAATGATCATGAGTTCTTTGCTCGGGAGCATTGGGCTGGCTGCTGAATGAATCCATCGCATTTAGGAATCTTTTGCTAGAGTTAAAAATCTAGGTTGAAGGGTTGGAAAACTACATAGAGAAACAAACAAGATCAGAGATTATAAAAAATCTAGTTGAAGTGGACCAATGAAAGGATTCCTTTAGCATCCAAATTTATAAATCAGGAGAGGGGCTTTCCTGGTGGTCCAGTGGGTAAAGAGTCCACCTTGCAGTGCAAGGGGTGCCGGTTCGATCCCTGGCCTGGGAAGACCCCACATGCCGAGGAACGGCTGGGCCCGTGTGTCCAATTACGAGCCAGTGCTCTGGAGCACAGGCACTCAGAGCCAGTGCTCTGCAACAAGAGAGGCTGCTGTGATGGGAGGCCCACACATGCCAAAGAATAAAGATGGATGAAAAATAAACGATGACCTAGACGCAAAAAAAAAAAGAAAAGAAATCAGGAGCTAACCACATTAAAATTTGGGAATCCGGCTTCTTGTGAAAAATCAGTGGATACAATAACCCAAGTAGTGCATCCTCATAAGGCAGCAGTCTGCTGGGTTTACAAGGATCCCTCCCAACGGATGCGGCTGGGGAGATCTTCTGGGAACCGGCCTTACCATTCCCTAGCATATTACTCCTTTAAAATAAAAAAAAAAAAAATTCTATTTATTCATGGCTGTACTGAGTCGTCACTGCTGTGTGCGGGGGTTACTCTTTGCTGCAGCATGTGGGCTTATCCTTGCAGAAGTTTGTCTTGATGCAGAGTGTGGGCTCTAGGGCGCATGGGCTTACTTGTCTTGGCATTTGGGATCTTCCCAGAACAAGGATCGAACCCATGTCCCTTGCACTGGCAGGTAGAATCTTAACCACTGGACCATCAGGGAAGCCTCTCATGTTACTCTTCACCACTGTGACTGTTGGCACCCTACAGCATGTGAATTTGTTATTCCTGACTGGGAGATCTGAAACATTAGATGAACTATTATTAGAGAACCTTTCTATACATGCCACAGAAGGTCACTTACCTTGTACAGATGCCATGCATTCTCATGCAAAGAGAAGCAGCATAAATCAATTTCATAAATGATCATGAGTTCTTTGCTCGGGAGCATTGGGCTGGCTGCTGAATGAATCCATCCATCTCTGGCAGTTGGTCAGGGAAGTCCAGTTGTAGTGGCTAGCCTTGTACCGTGGGTCCACTTGGAGGAGAGAGCAGATTTTAGGAGGGGGTGTCAACCTCGTACACAGTTGCTCAGCTCCCAGGGGCAGAGAGGGGAGTAGGGATCCTGCCCTGACATCAGCCTTTGACATAAGGGTGCTGTGGGGAAATGCATGAATAATTCATATCTCAGCCAGACCAATGCTCAGTGAGCTTCAGGGGCAATGAATTACCTTGTGTGCACTTCCTGTCTGCATGTCAGTTTCTCCCTCCCCCCACCAGCGTGTCAATGGCTTATGAATGAGAGCATTCTCTGATGGCTCTGGTGTTGGACAGGCAGTCTCAGGATCCTGGCCCAAACTTCCAATTTCTGACTGGCTGTTTACAAACTGTACATCATAAGAGTTCTAACAACACATGACTTTAACAATACCTCTTCTAAAGAGGAATCCGGATGGAAACGGAGAAACAGTGATTCTTTTAAAGTCTCTGGACACTCGTGTGCATGTGGCAATCAGGAGACCTGGTTGTTCCGGTGAGAAAAAGTGATGGGGCGGAAGGGGGTAGGGGAGGCATGCAAGCGTTTCAAGAATGTTCTCCGACCTGAGCACTCTCCATGTGTTTTCTCCGGTTATAGCATTTTATAGATGAAGAGGCAGGTGCCTCCAACCTGAATCCCCTAGAAATACAACGTGCATCACATTTGTAACTTAAGATTTTCCACAACAAGGACCTACTGTATAGCACAGGAAACTCTACTCAATACTCTGTAATAACCTATATGGGAAAAGAATCTGGAAAAGAATGGACATATGTATATGTATAACTGAATCACTCTGCTGTACACCCGAAACTACACAACACTGATAGACTGCATTACAACATAAAATATAAATTAAATATAAAAATTTGTTGTAATTACATTTTCAAAAGGTAAAAAATAAAAGAGCAAAATTAATTTTGATGGTACTTTCATTTCATTCAAAAATTCAAAATAATCATTTAAATACACGCATGCATGCATGCTAAATTGCTTCAGTCATGTCTGACTCTTTGTGACCCTATGGACTGCAGCCCACCAGGCTCCTCTGTCCATGGGATTCTCCAGGCAAGAATACTGATGTGGGCTGCCATGCCCTCCTTCAGGGATATTCCTGATCCAGGCACTGAACCTGAGTTTCTTACATCTCCTGCACTGGGTTCTTAATCACTGAGCCACCAGGGAAGCCCCTTAAATACATATTCAGTATGAATTATGAATGGGATATTTTCCTTTATGTTTTTCAGACTCTTTTTTTTTTTTTTTTTTAAGATTTCTTTCTTTCTTTACTTTGGGCGGGGGTCGGGTTGGGGAGGCAGGGGAGTGGGCGGGCCACTTCTAATGGTCTTTCATTTCTCTATTTTCATTCGTCTTCGTTCTTTGGCTCCTGTGGGCCTCCCATCACGGTGGCGTCTGTCGTTGCAGAGCACTGGCTCTGGGCGCATGCGCTCCAGAGCTCTGGCTCGGTAATTGGACACATCAGTCCAGCCGCTCAGCGGTACGTGGGATCTTCCCAGGCCAGGGCTCGAACCGGCGTCCCTTGCAGTGCAAGGCGGTGTCCTTACCCACTGGACCACCAGGGGAAGCCCCAGACTAACTCTTTGAAGCTCAAGACGGAGCTCTCATTTCAGGCACCTCTCAGTGTGGACCCGCCATGGAGCAAGTGCTCAAAAGCCACGTGTGCAGCAGCACAAAACTGTTTATGCAACAGTGCAGCCCTGAGGTGCACTCAAAGCTGTGTGACCTTGGGCCAACTGCTGAGCGTCTCAGGCTTCCTGTTTCCTTATCATAAAACATGAAGGATAGAAGTTGGACTTTGCCAACACGGGTCTGTGTACTTAATCCCTCCTGGTTTTATGACAACAGATTAGCAGGACACAGTGGTCATTGTGACACACGGGCAGGGAAACCACAGGTGCAGACAGATGGCAAAATGATTTGACATAATTAGAAGCCATATTTGAAACTCAGGTGCCATGGTCTGGGAAAGGCAGTTTTCACAACCATGTGGTACTTTCTTTTAAAAAAAAAAAAGCATTTTCAAAAGGTAAAAATAAAAGAGCAAAATTAATTTTGATGGTACTTTCATTTCATTCAAAAATTCAAAATAATCATTTAAATACACGCATGCATGCATGCTAAATTGCTTCAGTCATGTCTGACTCTTTGTGACCCTATGGACTGCAGCCCACCAGGCTCCTCTGTCCATGGGATTCTCCAGGCAAGAATACTGATGTGGGCTGCCATGCCCTCCTTCAGGGATATTCCTGATCCAGGCACTGAACCTGAGTTTCTTACATCTCCTGCACTGGGTTCTTAATCACTGAGCCACCAGGGAAGCCCCTTAAATACATATTCAGTATGAATTATGAATGGGATATTTTCCTTTATGTTTTTCAGACTCTTTTTTTTTTTTTTTTTTAAGATTTCTTTCTTTCTTTACTTTGGGCGGGGGTCGGGTTGGGGAGGCAGGGGAGTGGGCGGGCCACTTCTAATGGTCTTTCATTTCTCTATTTTCATTCGTCTTCGTTCTTTGGCTCCTGTGGGCCTCCCATCACGGTGGCGTCTGTCGTTGCAGAGCACTGGCTCTGGGCGCATGCGCTCCAGAGCTCTGGCTCGGTAATTGGACACATCAGTCCAGCCGCTCAGCGGTACGTGGGATCTTCCCAGGCCAGGGCTCGAACCGGCGTCCCTTGCAGTGCAAGGCGGTGTCCTTACCCACTGGACCACCAGGGGAAGCCCCAGACTAACTCTTTGAAGCTCAAGACGGAGCTCTCATTTCAGGCACCTCTCAGTGTGGACCCGCCATGGAGCAAGTGCTCAAAAGCCACGTGTGCAGCAGCACAAAACTGTTTATGCAACAGTGCAGCCCTGAGGTGCACTCAAAGCTGTGTGACCTTGGGCCAACTGCTGAGCGTCTCAGGCTTCCTGTTTCCTTATCATAAAACATGAAGGATAGAAGTTGGACTTTGCCAACACGGGTCTGTGTACTTAATCCCTCCTGGTTTTATGACAACAGATTAGCAGGACACAGTGGTCATTGTGACACACGGGCAGGGAAACCACAGGTGCAGACAGATGGCAAAATGATTTGACATAATTAGAAGCCATATTTGAAACTCAGGTGCCATGGTCTGGGAAAGGCAGTTTTCACAACCATGTGGACAGTGGGTCACGTGGAAGAGTATCTGAGGCCTGGTCAGGCCCTCCCCTCGACCCCACCCTGGGGCTTCCAGACAGGTCAGACTGTCACCGGGACAAGAGGATCTAATGCTACCAGCCACAAGCATCTGCTATGAGACCCTGGGGAAATGACATCTTTCTTATACACATCACAAAACCCCATAACTTCTCTGAGATTTGCGTGTCCATATCTGCTGGAAAGGATGACTGTGCCAAACATCAAGGCACATACAAAAGTCCTGTATGCACGCTGAACAGCTTTTCAGTTTTATTCAGATGGATTAGGCTTGATTTTTAATATGAGTTGTATGTAAAAGTATGCGATTTAGGCAAAATCATGGACTTTCCAGGTCGCGCTAATGGTAAGAACTCATCTGCCAATGCAAGAGATTTAAGAGACACAGGTTCAATCCCTGGGTCAGGAAGATCTCCTGGGGGAGGGCATGGCAATCCACTCCAGTATTTTTGCCTGGAGAATCCCACGGACAGAGGACCTGGTTGGTGACAGTCCATAGGGTCACAAAGAGGCAGACAAGACTGAAGCCACTTAACAGGTCCACAAGGCAAAATCTTAGCTAAAGAAAGCTAGCTAGAATGAGAATTTATGGAAAGGAGAATATCTTTGTTAACCAAAGGGGATGCCTATTCTGATAAAACCAGATAGCTAAGATATGCAATAAGATGCAGGGGTTAGGACTCTGTGCCTCCACTGCAAGGGGAGTGGGTTCAATCCCTGGTCAGGGAACTAAGGTCCCACAGCCAAGTGGTGCAGCCAAAAGGTTCAAAACCAACAATCACAAGAAACAGCCCAGCAGTGTGGAGACCTCGCCTCTGGACCAAGTGGCCCCCCTCACATTCTGGCTTTCCCACCTTTCTCACCATACTTTGTTTCCTTACCTTGAAAATAGGGAAAGTAGAGCTTCCCTGGTGGTCCAGTGGGCAAGGGTCTGCCTTGCAGTGCAAGGGGTGCCGATTTGATCCCTGACCTAGGAAGATCCTAGTGCCATGGAGAGGCTGGACCAGTGTGTCCAATTACGAGCCAGTGCTCTGGACCGCATGCACCCAGAGCCAGTGTTCTGCAGCAAGAGAGGCCATGGCAATGGAGGCCCACACAAGCCAAAGAATAAAGATGGATGAAAATAAATAAATAAAAAACCAATAAAAGAAGCCAAAATTTTTTTAAAGTAAAAAAAAAAAAAAATGGAGACAATATATACCTCCCAGAGATAAGGGGTGGAATAAGATCCTTAGCACAATCAGTGTCAGTTCCCCTTTATCTCTGCATCACTGAGAACAGATAAGGTGAAACAGTTAAGAAGAGATTTATACACATCACAAAACCCCATAACTTCTCTGAGATTTGCGTGTCCATATCTGCTGGAAAGGATGACTGTGCCAAACATCAAGGCACATACAAAAGTCCTGTATGCACGCTGAACAGCTTTTCAGTTTTATTCAGATGGATTAGGCTTGATTTTTAATATGAGTTGTATGTAAAAGTATGCGATTTAGGCAAAATCATGGACTTTCCAGGTCGCGCTAATGGTAAGAACTCATCTGCCAATGCAAGAGATTTAAGAGACACAGGTTCAATCCCTGGGTCAGGAAGATCTCCTGGGGGAGGGCATGGCAATCCACTCCAGTATTTTTGCCTGGAGAATCCCACGGACAGAGGACCTGGTTGGTGACAGTCCATAGGGTCACAAAGAGGCAGACAAGACTGAAGCCACTTAACAGGTCCACAAGGCAAAATCTTAGCTAAAGAAAGCTAGCTAGAATGAGAATTTATGGAAAGGAGAATATCTTTGTTAACCAAAGGGGATGCCTATTCTGATAAAACCAGATAGCTAAGATATGCAATAAGATGCAGGGGTTAGGACTCTGTGCCTCCACTGCAAGGGGAGTGGGTTCAATCCCTGGTCAGGGAACTAAGGTCCCACAGCCAAGTGGTGCAGCCAAAAGGTTCAAAACCAACAATCACAAGAAACAGCCCAGCAGTGTGGAGACCTCGCCTCTGGACCAAGTGGCCCCCCTCACATTCTGGCTTTCCCACCTTTCTCACCATACTTTGTTTCCTTACCTTGAAAATAGGGAAAGTAGAGCTTCCCTGGTGGTCCAGTGGGCAAGGGTCTGCCTTGCAGTGCAAGGGGTGCCGATTTGATCCCTGACCTAGGAAGATCCTAGTGCCATGGAGAGGCTGGACCAGTGTGTCCAATTACGAGCCAGTGCTCTGGACCGCATGCACCCAGAGCCAGTGTTCTGCAGCAAGAGAGGCCATGGCAATGGAGGCCCACACAAGCCAAAGAATAAAGATGGATGAAAATAAATAAATAAAAAACCAATAAAAGAAGCCAAAATTTTTTTAAAGTAAAAAAAAAAAAAAATGGAGACAATATATACCTCCCAGAGATAAGGGGTGGAATAAGATCCTTAGCACAATCAGTGTCAGTTCCCCTTTATCTCTGCATCACTGAGAACAGATAAGGTGAAACAGTTAAGAAAGAGAGACAGGCAAAGGCTTTGGTGACTTCGGGTGCTTTTGCCGTTTTGTGGCTTAATTTCTTTTAATAAAAAGCTATAATTGTTTCTCAGATTAGGAAGGTAATACATTGATTTTTTTTTTTAAACATTTATTTTATTTATTTATCTTTTGGGGGGTGGGATGGGGAGGGAGGGGGACGGGCAGGCCACTTCTATTGGTTTTTCATTTGTCTATTTTCATCCGTCTTTGTTCTTTGGCCCCTGTGGCCCTCCCATCGCGGTGGCCTCTGTTGTCACAGAGCACCGGCTCTGGGCACATGCCCTCCAGAGCTCCGGCTCATTAATTGGACACATCGGTCCAGCCACCCCGCGGCACGTGGGATCTTCCCAGGCCAGGGATCGACCTGGCGCCCCTTGCACTGCAAGGCGGTGTCCTTGCCCAATGGACCACCAGAGAAGCCCTAATACATTGATTTTTGAGTATTTAGAAAGTACAGAAACATGTATTTAAAAAAAAAAAAAAAAAGACCAGTAATTCTACCACTCAGAGATAAATACTGTCAATATTTTTTTGGTTTCATCCTAAGCATGCCTACATGTAAACATTTGTCTTTCTTTTTATAAAACTGGAATCGTATTATGACATTAAGTGTAATAGCCCAATTTTCACTTGTATGCTTTTATTTTTAAAAAATTCTTCACAGGGCTTCCCTGGTGGTCCAGTGGGTAAAGAGTCCACCTTGCAGTGTATGGGTCACTGGCTCAATCTCTGGCCTGGGAAGATCCCATGTGCTATGAAGCAGCCGAGCCAGTGTGTCCAACGATGAGCCAGCGCTCTGGAGTGCATGCGTCCAGAGCTGATGCTTCTCAAGCAGAGAGGCCACTGCAATGGGAGGTTCACACAAGCCAAAGAATAAAGATGTATGGAAATAAATAAATAACAAAACCAATAAAAGAGGCCAAAATTTTAAAAAAAGAAGAAGGAAAAAGATTCTTCACAAGTTTTAGGATTTCTATTATTTTGAAAATAGTCTTCAAAAAAATGGCTTAATAGTTATATAATATTTCACTATTTGGTGTACCATATTTCCTTTAGTTCTATTTTTGGAGAAGGAGACTGTTTCTAAGTTTTTCAGTATAGAAACTCTGCGCGATATTCTTGCATGCAAATTCTGGTGCACATCTGTTCATGTCTTCAGGATATTTCCCAGGAGTGGAATGAGAAAGTCTAAGGGTTTTTAAGCATATTACTGGGCTTCCCCAGTGGCTCTCCATTATTCTTGATGGGAAAATCCCATGGACAGAGGAGACTGGCAGGCTCAGGTCCATGGGGTTGCAAAGAGTTGGACATGACTGAGTGACTGAGAAGCAGCAGCAGCTTATACATTACTAAACCACCCTTCTAAAAGGCTGCAGCAATTGACAATGGTTCTCCCATTGTGAACAATAATTTTTGTACCCTCTGGCCTCAGACCCAAATGATCAACTCCAATGTGAAAGTAACAGATTGAGAACAGTTGGGCTGTAGGCACACACACGAGCTGGATCTATCTTTTCATAATTTTCCCACTTTTGTAAGTGGGACGCAAGGCTCCAGAGAACTGAGTGGGACAGATAGTTTACAGACGTCACTGAGGAAGTTCTGGGATCAAATATAGTACTGAACTAAGAATGAGGGAAGTCCATACACATGGCAAGACACAGGGTCAGTTCAAATTCTCTAAGGGGAACCTGGTTGGCTCTAGACTTGACTTCCGCTCTTGGTGGCTGAGGCTTCTGGCTGCCTGCCAATTATAATCAGCTAGAAACAGAGCAGCCTGGAGAAATCGAAAACCAGGCTATGGGAGTATTAAGAAAAGTGCATGGGGGCTGGAGGAGCCAGGAGAGGAGTTCGGGGCGAGGAAAAGCTATGAGAAGGAGGGACCAGGTCTGTGGTGCTTCTGTACCCAGAGCCAGCTAGAGACTAATGACAAGGCTTCCACTTTTACTCAGCATGGTTTTGGGAACTTCCCTGGTGGTCCAGTGGTGAGGAATACACCTTGCAATGCAGGGGATGTGGGTTCCATCCTTGGCTGGGAACTAAGATTCCACATGCCACAAAGCCTGCATGCAACATTTACTGAGCCTGCACACTCCGGAGCAAAGAAAGATCCTGCATGCTGCAACTAAGACTAAACACAGACAAATAAATAAATACTATTTTTAAAAAACACACAGTTTTGGAAGTCCTAGCCACAGCCATTAGAGAAGAAAAAGAAATAAAAGGAATCCAAGTGGGAAAAGAAGAAGGAAAACTGTCATTGTTGCAGATGACATGTTACTATATACAGAGAAACCTAAAGCTGCTACCAGAAAACTGAGAGCTCCTCAATGAATTTGGTAAGCTTACAAGATACAACATTACTACACAGAAATTGCTTCCATTTCTATACACTAACAGTGAAAGATCAGAAAGAGAAATTGAAGAAACAATCCCATTTACCATCACATCAAAAAGAATAAACTATCTAGGAATAAAACTACCTAAGGAGACAAAAAGACCTGTGCTCTGAAAACGGTGAGACGCTGATGAAAGAAATAACTAACCGAATCTTATTTTTGGAGCATAATTGCTTTACATTGTTGTTTATTTCTGCTATACGATGAAGTGAGTCAGCCATCTCCTCCCTCTGGGACTCGCTCCTGTCCACCCATCCCACTCCTCTAGGTCACCACAGAGCACTGAGCTAAGCTCCCTGTGCTACACAGCAGCTTCCCACTAGCTGTCTACTTGACACATAGTCGTGTATAAATCAAGCCTCATCTCCCAATTCATTCCATCACTTCTCCCCACCTCCAGGGGTGTCCATCTAGACTTTTTGGGAACCTGGTTGGCTCTAGACTTGACTTCCGCTCTTGGTGGCTGAGGCTTCTGGCTGCCTGCCAATTATAATCAGCTAGAAACAGAGCAGCCTGGAGAAATCGAAAACCAGGCTATGGGAGTATTAAGAAAAGTGCATGGGGGCTGGAGGAGCCAGGAGAGGAGTTCGGGGCGAGGAAAAGCTATGAGAAGGAGGGACCAGGTCTGTGGTGCTTCTGTACCCAGAGCCAGCTAGAGACTAATGACAAGGTTTCCACTTTTACTCAGCATGGTTTTGGGAACTTCCCTGGTGGTCCAGTGGTGAGGAATACACCTTGCAATGCAGGGGATGTGGGTTCCATCCTTGGCTGGGAACTAAGATTCCACATGCCACAAAGCCTGCATGCAACATTTACTGAGCCTGCACACTCCGGAGCAAAGAAAGATCCTGCATGCTGCAACTAAGACTAAACACAGACAAATAAATAAATACTATTTTTAAAAAACACACAGTTTTGGAAGTCCTAGCCACAGCCATTAGAGAAGAAAAAGAAATAAAAGGAATCCAAGTGGGAAAAGAAGAAGGAAAACTGTCATTGTTGCAGATGACATGTTACTATATACAGAGAAACCTAAAGCTGCTACCAGAAAACTGAGAGCTCCTCAATGAATTTGGTAAGCTTACAAGATACAACATTACTACACAGAAATTGCTTCCATTTCTATACACTAACAGTGAAAGATCAGAAAGAGAAATTGAAGAAACAATCCCATTTACCATCACATCAAAAAGAATAAACTATCTAGGAATAAAACTACCTAAGGAGACAAAAAGACCTGTGCTCTGAAAACGGTGAGACGCTGATGAAAGAAATAACTAACCGAATCTTATTTTTGGAGCATAATTGCTTTACATTGTTGTTTATTTCTGCTATACGATGAAGTGAGTCAGCCATCTCCTCCCTCTGGGACTCGCTCCTGTCCACCCATCCCACTCCTCTAGGTCACCACAGAGCACTGAGCTAAGCTCCCTGTGCTACACAGCAGCTTCCCACTAGCTGTCTACTTGACACATAGTCGTGTATAAATCAAGCCTCATCTCCCAATTCATTCCATCACTTCTCCCCCACCTCCAGGGGGTGTCCACACATCCATTCTCTATATATGCATCTCTATTCCTGCCCTGGAACTACGTTCACCTGAACCATTTTTCTAGATGCCACATACATGCGTTAATATACAATATGGTAAATGAAACACATCTAGATAAAGCTATATTTTAAAAGATCCAGGTTGGCAATGTTCCAAGGACAGAGAAAGACAATGCCTGAGTGGGATAAGGTGGGTGGGAGGGCCGGATGGGCAGGGGGCTGCAGGAGGAGCTGCCATGCCTAGCTCCCACTCCTCCCTGAAGCATCCGCTGCCCCCAGAGATCTTGTGGGTCACCATCTCCTGTCTCCTCAACCTCCTGTCCCTGTGCCTGCCTGGGACAGCTGCACGGTATCAGATGCTTCCCATCGGTTCTGGTTCTAGAAACTGCAGCATTGTTCAAAGCCAGGCTCAGGAGTCAGAAAGACCTGGGTTTAGGGAATGGTTGAGACACCATTGCTGAGATATTGGACACACCTGCTGCCCTCTTTAACCCCATTCCTTCATCAAGGAGACTGGGGTAATATCTACTTCAGAGCCCTGTTTTGAGGCTTCAGTGAGGTAAAGCTCAGAGTGTGACTTGCTTTGTGTTTGATGCGCAGTCAGTGTTTGAAAGGATGCTGTGTCTGGGAAGAAGAGAGAGACATGTCCTAAGGAAACTGTCACCACGGAGAGAGTCAGAGTCCTCAGAACATGGCTTTGGTGGCACTTATTTTGGCTACTCGGCTGTGCTTAAGTGGGTAAGGATGTGGGAGTCAGTGGATGTTCCTGCCAGGTGAAGTGCTCCTGAATTACCAGCTTTCCCTAAACAGGAGAGAGAGAGCAATAAACATTAGCTGAGCATTCACTACATGCCAAGACTTAAAACTCAACATTAAAAAACTAAGATCATGGCATCCGGTCCCATCACTTCATGGCAAAGAGATGGGGGAAAAGTGGAAGCAGTGACAGATTTTATTTTCCTGGACTCCAAAATCACTGCAGATGGTGACTGCAGCCATGAAATTAAAAGACGCTTGCTCCTTGGAAGGAAATCTACAACAAACCTAGAGAGCATATTAAAAAGCAGAGACATCGCTTTGGCGACAAAGGTTCATATAGTCAAAGCTACGATTTTTCCAGTAGTCATATATGGGTGTGAGAGTTGGACCACAAAAAGGCTGAGAGTCTTTGCCACTGGAAAAGACTCCTGAGAGTCCCTTGGACTGCAAGGAGATCAAACCAGTCAGTTGTAAAGGAAATCAACCCTGAATATTCACTGGAAGAACTGATGCTAAAGCTGAAGCTCCAATACTTTGGCCACCTGATGCAAACAGTCCACTCACTGGAAAAGACCCTGATGCTGGGAAAGACTGTAGGCAAAAGGAGAAGGGAAGGGCAGAGGATGAGATGGTTGGATGGTATCACTGACTCAATGGACATGAATCTGAACAAACTCTGGGAGAATAGTGGAGGTCTGAGGAACCTGGCGTGCTGCAGTCCATGGGAGTCACAAAGAGCTGGACACAACTTAGCAACTGAACAACAAATGTGCTTGACATTTAGGATCTCAATTACTTCTTATAACAATAGCTCTAAGTCATAGATGAGGAAACCGAGACTCACACAGCTAACCATTACAAGGTTACAACAAGGACACTGAACACAACGTGTACAAGTCAAGCACACGTTGTCAGATCCTCACTACCCTAGGAGGCTGTGTGAGACTGGGATTATAAGGAAATAACTGATCTTGTCCCTGGGAGCACAGAGGGACACCAAACCCAATGGAAATGAGTGTTTGAAAGGATGCTGTGTCTGGGAAGAAGAGAGAGACATGTCCTAAGGAAACTGTCACCACGGAGAGAGTCAGAGTCCTCAGAACATGGCTTTGGTGGCACTTATTTTGGCTACTCGGCTGTGCTTAAGTGGGTAAGGATGTGGGAGTCAGTGGATGTTCCTGCCAGGTGAAGTGCTCCTGAATTACCAGCTTTCCCTAAACAGGAGAGAGAGAGCAATAAACATTAGCTGAGCATTCACTACATGCCAAGACTTAAAACTCAACATTAAAAAACTAAGATCATGGCATCCGGTCCCATCACTTCATGGCAAAGAGATGGGGGAAAAGTGGAAGCAGTGACAGATTTTATTTTCCTGGACTCCAAAATCACTGCAGATGGTGACTGCAGCCATGAAATTAAAAGACGCTTGCTCCTTGGAAGGAAATCTACAACAAACCTAGAGAGCATATTAAAAAGCAGAGACATCGCTTTGGCGACAAAGGTTCATATAGTCAAAGCTACGATTTTTCCAGTAGTCATATATGGGTGTGAGAGTTGGACCACAAAAAGGCTGAGAGTCTTTGCCACTGGAAAAGACTCCTGAGAGTCCCTTGGACTGCAAGGAGATCAAACCAGTCAGTTGTAAAGGAAATCAACCCTGAATATTCACTGGAAGAACTGATGCTAAAGCTGAAGCTCCAATACTTTGGCCACCTGATGCAAACAGTCCACTCACTGGAAAAGACCCTGATGCTGGGAAAGACTGTAGGCAAAAGGAGAAGGGAAGGGCAGAGGATGAGATGGTTGGATGGTATCACTGACTCAATGGACATGAATCTGAACAAACTCTGGGAGAATAGTGGAGGTCTGAGGAACCTGGCGTGCTGCAGTCCATGGGAGTCACAAAGAGCTGGACACAACTTAGCAACTGAACAACAAATGTGCTTGACATTTAGGATCTCAATTACTTCTTATAACAATAGCTCTAAGTCATAGATGAGGAAACCGAGACTCACACAGCTAACCATTACAAGGTTACAACAAGGACACTGAACACAACGTGTACAAGTCAAGCACACGTTGTCAGATCCTCACTACCCTAGGAGGCTGTGTGAGACTGGGATTATAAGGAAATAACTGATCTTGTCCCTGGGAGCACAGAGGGACACCAAACCCATTGGAAATGAGTGTTGAGAGTGAAGATGTCTTTTGTTATGTTAATGTGGTGTCCAGCTTTGTCTGAGTGGGAGACCCAGGAGGGCCTCTCTTTGCTCCACAGTTATGAAACACACTTAGGGGAGAACTGAACTCCATGCTAATTTAACAGTTATGAATAATTGATAACACTTGTTCCTCTAGGACTGTTTTTCGACAGTGCTCAGAACTTAAGAATTCAAGATAATAAAACTTTAGCACTAAGATAAAGCTGGGTTAAGAGCTTTTCTGCCTCTATATATTTCATATATAAATGTTTTTATACATAAAATATTCATTTTAGGTTATAAAGTAATAAACAAAGATGTCTCTGTAGGCTCCTATGTGCAAAAATCTAATGTGATCATGTAAATGAAGAAAAAAACGAATAAACAAATTCTATGAAAATGATGATTCTGATATATAATGAAAAGATTATTAGAGTAATAGGTCAACATGAAGAATCTGAACGGGACAGGAAGGGGAATGGGCTGGCGTCCAGTGCCAGCTCTGTTGCCTGTGGTGACATGTGACCTGCAAATATGGCTTTATCCTTTCAGCAGGTGTCCTCTGGGCAGCTGCCACTTGGCCCCTGCTGGGCCAGTCTCATCAAAACCAGGGAGATGCATTCCCCATGTGATTCTCACTCACCTTCCTGCCCTCCCCCTCTTTTAAAACTATTCCAGGGAATTTCCTGGTGGGATAGTGGTTAAGAATCCACCCTGCAAAGCAGGAGATGTAGGTTCAATCCCTGGTTGGGGAACTGAGATCCCACACGCCACAGAGCCTGCCCGCCATGACTAGAGAATCCATGCACCACAACAGAGGATCCTGTGTGACGCAATGAAGACCCCACGTGCTGCAACTAAGGCTCAATGCTGCCAATTAAATGTGTTTAAAAAAACTGTACAATTTTTTTTAACAAGCAATTCCACTCAGAAATAACTGTGAAATGCAAATGCTTTTAGTGCGTGGTGCTTGCCTGGTGGCTCACATGGTAAAGAACCTGCCTGCAATGCAGGTAGACCTGGGTTCTATGGAGAAGGTAATAGCAACTGACTCCAGTGTTCTAGCTTGGAGAATCCCATGGGTGGAGGAGCCTGGTGGGCTACAGTTCACAGGTTCAGCTGCCCAGACTTTCTTACTTGGAGGCTTCAGTGCTGTTCTCTCTGAAGTGAGGTGTTAGTCTCTCAGTAGCGTCTGACTCTTTTATGAGCCCATGGATTGTAGCTCCCCAGGGTCCTCTGTCTGTTGGACTCTCCAGGCAAGAATACTGGAGTGGGTTGCCATCTCCTTTTCCAAGGAGATCTTCCTGACCCAGGGATCAAACCCATGTCACCTGAATCTCTTGCATTGGCAGGCGGATTCTTGACCACTGAGCCAGCTGGGAAGTCCTTACTAAGGTGCTTGCACTTGGACAAACACTCATCTCCTCCAACAACAGCATACAGAGAAACCAGAAAGAACTAAAAATAACTTCATGCCGAGCAGGGCAACTGTGAACCATAAGATACAAGAAAGCCATGAACCAATGGCAACCTCCTTGCAAAAGCATGTCCTGCAGGTGTTCCCTGCACACAGGGGACAGGCCAACCACCTAAGTCGCCCCTCCAGCTCCACCACTGATCCCCACCAACCCTCACCCCATTTAAGGGAGCAGTTCACCCCTACTCAGAAAGTGAGCCAAGGCACCTGTTTCCACTCCCTCCTGCTACAGCAGAAGTCCTGACAAAGCCCTAAATTCCTCTCGAGGCTGCTCGTCAAGTAATATCGATTAAAAATCCGAGGAAGACCTGAGTTCAATCTCTGGTTGCGCAACTGAGACCCCACACGCCACAGAGCCTGCCCGCCATGACTAGAGAATCCATGCACCACAACAGAGGATCCTGTGTGACGCAATGAAGACCCCACGTGCTGCAACTAAGGCTCAATGCTGCCAATTAAATGTGTTTAAAAAAACTGTACAATTTTTTTTAACAAGCAATTCCACTCAGAAATAACTGTGAAATGCAAATGCTTTTAGTGCGTGGTGCTTGCCTGGTGGCTCACATGGTAAAGAACCTGCCTGCAATGCAGGTAGACCTGGGTTCTATGGAGAAGGTAATAGCAACTGACTCCAGTGTTCTAGCTTGGAGAATCCCATGGGTGGAGGAGCCTGGTGGGCTACAGTTCACAGGTTCAGCTGCCCAGACTTTCTTACTTGGAGGCTTCAGTGCTGTTCTCTCTGAAGTGAGGTGTTAGTCTCTCAGTAGCGTCTGACTCTTTTATGAGCCCATGGATTGTAGCTCCCCAGGGTCCTCTGTCTGTTGGACTCTCCAGGCAAGAATACTGGAGTGGGTTGCCATCTCCTTTTCCAAGGAGATCTTCCTGACCCAGGGATCAAACCCATGTCACCTGAATCTCTTGCATTGGCAGGCGGATTCTTGACCACTGAGCCAGCTGGGAAGTCCTTACTAAGGTGCTTGCACTTGGACAAACACTCATCTCCTCCAACAACAGCATACAGAGAAACCAGAAAGAACTAAAAATAACTTCATGCCGAGCAGGGCAACTGTGAACCATAAGATACAAGAAAGCCATGAACCAATGGCAACCTCCTTGCAAAAGCATGTCCTGCAGGTGTTCCCTGCACACAGGGGACAGGCCAACCACCTAAGTCGCCCCTCCAGCTCCACCACTGATCCCCACCAACCCTCACCCCATTTAAGGGAGCAGTTCACCCCTACTCAGAAAGTGAGCCAAGGCACCTGTTTCCACTCCCTCCTGCTACAGCAGAAGTCCTGACAAAGCCCTAAATTCCTCTCGAGGCTGCTCGTCAAGTAATATCGATTAAAAAATCCAAGGCAATGAGGAAGACCTGAGTTCAATCTCTGTGTTGGGAAGATCCCCTGAAGACGGAAATGGCAACTCACTCCAGTGTTCTCGCCTGGAGAATTCCATGGACAGACGGGAGCCTGGTCCATGGGGTCCCAAAGAGTCAGAGGCGACTGAGCAACAGACACTTTCAAGAAGAACCCAGGTTGGTAACAAAACAAACAAAACCTCCACTTGAAGGGCTTCTAGTTCAGTCGATGGCCTTTACCACACGGAAAGGAAACCCTCGTGAACTGCGGTCAGCACCTCCTTTTATTTCCCCTAAAGCAGGGGTCCCCAGCAAGTGCTCTGTGGCCTGCTAGGAATCAAGCCCCACAGTCTTCATCTGTTCCTTTCCATGGCTTTCCACTGACTTGCATTACCACCGGAACCACCCTCACCTTCTTCCTGTGGAAAACCTGTCTTTCACGAAGCTGGTCCCAGGTCCCTAAAAGGTTGGGGTCCACTGTTCTGGATGCTCACCACAATCCTGTAATTACTATGTTTCTTCCTGTGGTGTTTGTCTTCTTCACTAGACTGCTGAACATCGAGGCCCAGGTGCTTCTCCATCCCCATCTGCAGCTCAGGGCCTGCACCCCAAGGCTCTGCAATCTTCAAAACGGGCTGCTGGGACCGCGCGAACAGCTACGTTGCGCCCCGCCCCCTTTACCTCCCGCCGCCCAGCGGGTGGGCCTCCTCACCGCCTCTACGGATGCATCCCAGAGGGCCTTGCATCCAGCTTCTCCGCCCCCCGCCTCTCCTAGTCTAAGCTGAGCTGGTTTGGATCCAGCACGGTGGACTTGTCTTCTTCGGCTTCTTCACACAAGCAGCGGACTTCGGCCCCAGGGAACAGAGCAAAATGGAAATCAATAGGGGGGAAAAAAAAAGGCCTCGTTTTCCCACCAAGAATCCCATAAACCTATCTGCGTTTGCTGTGTTTTTACTCTTTCCTGTCTGTAAGACGACAGCATTACCCTGTCTCTCCAAAGAAGGGCTGTGCTTACCCTTCCAGTGGGGTGCTGGGAGATGTCGAACAACTGGCTCTCGTGGGCTATTGGAAGCTCTGATGGGTCGAAGTCCCTGGACACTGTGGTGCCTGTACTCTCATGGTGGCCAATTTCAAGCTCCCAACTTGCTCTCTCTAAATGCAGAGGCGGAAGAGAAGCACAGAAGTGTGTGACCCATGCTATGCTCACCCTATGGACGCACCGGGTTTCCCTGGTGGCTCAGTGGTAAAGAATCCACCTGCCAATGCACAAGATGCGGGTTTGACCCCTGGTCTGGAAAAATCGCCTGGAGAAGGAAATGGCAACCCCCTCCAGTATTCTTGCCTGGGAAATCCCACAAAGACGCCTAGTGGGCTACAGTCCATGGAGTAGCAAGAGTTGGACACGACTTTGTGACTAAACAACAAGTGGATACAATGAATGTAAACAACCCCAGAAGGATCACTGTGAGTCAAATGTACTAAAATAGTCAGGAAGGGATGAGTATTAAGCAGGTATTATCTTTGTTTTCAATATCTATCTGACTGTAAGCTTACATAATTTAATTTTTAACGCTGGCTACATCTGACCACTGGCTTGCAAAATTGCTGAAAACACTCAGCTCTCCTGCTGCCAGTCACCTTCACTGCTCACTTTTCCGGTTCTCTAACCACCACAGTCTGTTTCTGCTACTCATTTTCCCTGGTGTATTATTAATATAAAGAATACAGTTCAGGGACAGCCAAATGGAAGAGAGACGTTTTCCCTCCTTGTTGCCAGCTTCTGTCTTCCCTTCCTGGGCCCCGAGGTGGGGCCGATCCTCAGGGTCCCCACCCTTCAAGCTTCAAAGCGCTGCAGGCCTGGCGTTCCTCCTGCCCACTCTCCTCTCCACAGCCCTCCTCCTCTGTGGGCCCTTCAGCAGCTCTGGCCTTCCCCATCTTCTCCCTGGGGGCTGCCTGAGTGGTTCAACACTCTGGTGGCTCCATGATCACTGTGTGTGTGTGAATGACCCGAGTTCTCCCTCTGCCGTCCGCTCTCCTGAACCTCTGTCCACAGAGCCTGGTGGGCTGCAGTCTATGGGGCTTGCAAAGAGTCAAAGACTTAGCACAGACTTTCACTTTTTTTTTCTACAACCTTCTCCTCAGGATCAACAGTGTGCTAGAATGGCTCACAGAAGAAAGGAAAATTTTACATATATTTGCCAATTTCCTATCAAGGATACAACTCAGGAACAGGCACATGGAAAAGATCCACAGTGTGGTGGGGAATGAAGAGAGGTGGGGGATGCAAAGGGGTCGGGGAAGGCATGGGAGGGGGCGCACAGATCTCTGCCTTTCCTTGACGTGTTCACCAACCCAGAAGCGCCCAAAACCTGCTGGTAGGGTTTTATGGAAGTTCATGGTTGATTACATCACTGGCTACTGGTAACAGAACCCAAACTCCACCCTCTCCTCTCTGGTGCATTGCAAAGAAGAGTGGTCCCCATTCACACAACCGGAGAAAACCCACAACTACCAACAAACACCCAGCACAGCAAAAATAAAAATACACATGTATTTTTTAAAGATTTCAGTGATTTTTCACAGATTTCAGAATGAACTCTCAACTAATGAATTTCCTCTCCCGAACCCCATAAATGTCAGGAATGAGTATTAAGCAGGGTTTTCAATATCTATCTGACTGTAAGCTTACATAATTTAATTTTTAACGCTGGCTACATCTGACCACTGGCTTGCAAAATTGCTGAAAACACTCAGCTCTCCTGCTGCCAGTCACCTTCACTGCTCACTTTTCCGGTTCTCTAACCACCACAGTCTGTTTCTGCTACTCATTTTCCCTGGTGTATTATTAATATAAAGAATACAGTTCAGGGACAGCCAAATGGAAGAGAGACGTTTTCCCTCCTTGTTGCCAGCTTCTGTCTTCCCTTCCTGGGCCCCGAGGTGGGGCCGATCCTCAGGGTCCCCACCCTTCAAGCTTCAAAGCGCTGCAGGCCTGGCGTTCCTCCTGCCCACTCTCCTCTCCACAGCCCTCCTCCTCTGTGGGCCCTTCAGCAGCTCTGGCCTTCCCCATCTTCTCCCTGGGGGCTGCCTGAGTGGTTCAACACTCTGGTGGCTCCATGATCACTGTGTGTGTGTGAATGACCCGAGTTCTCCCTCTGCCGTCCGCTCTCCTGAACCTCTGTCCACAGAGCCTGGTGGGCTGCAGTCTATGGGGCTTGCAAAGAGTCAAAGACTTAGCACAGACTTTCACTTTTTTTTTTTTTTCTACAACCTTCTCCTCAGGATCAACAGTGTGCTAGAATGGCTCACAGAAGAAAGGAAAATTTTACATATATTTGCCAATTTCCTATCAAGGATACAACTCAGGAACAGGCACATGGAAAAGATCCACAGTGTGGTGGGGAATGAAGAGAGGTGGGGGATGCAAAGGGGTCGGGGAAGGCATGGGAGGGGGCGCACAGATCTCTGCCTTTCCTTGACGTGTTCACCAACCCAGAAGCGCCCAAAACCTGCTGGTAGGGTTTTATGGAAGTTCATGGTTGATTACATCACTGGCTACTGGTAACAGAACCCAAACTCCACCCTCTCCTCTCTGGTGCATTGCAAAGAAGAGTGGTCCCCATTCACACAACCGGAGAAAACCCACAACTACCAACAAACACCCAGCACAGCCAAAAATAAAAAATACACATGTATTTTTTTAAAGATTTCAGTGATTTTTCACAGATTTCAGAATGAACTCTCAACTAATGAATTTCCTCTCCCACAGTATCCCTATAACCCCCTCCTCACCCACCCCTAGCCCCAGCTCACTCAGGGCTCAGGTCTCAATCCAGGCACCACAGGCCTGCTCATTTCCTCTGCCCTCTTACCCTCCTTCCTGCCCCGCAGGGTCCTCTGATCTCACAGAAGTTGTCACATCGAGTCACCACACAGGAGGCCATGGGACCTGACTCTCTCTCTCCCCCTTTACTACCCCCGTGTGTACCAGTGCCTGGCTCCTGGTGGATGATCAGTAAATGTTTGTCAAAAGAAGACATTATGAAATGAGCTTTCTGAGGCTCGGGAACCAGTTCCGAAGAATGAAAATCACACCGTTGCTGGTGTTGGAAGCATCTGGTCCCTGGAGTCCGGCCAGTCTCTCCTGGAGGCTGAGAACTGTGTATTCAGGAGGCGTGAGGCTGTTGAGAGATGCCAGGCTCCCAGGGATGCCAGGAACATGTGCCTGCTTGTTCCCTCCAGGGTAGCCTCCCCGTTTCCGGCCACATTTCAAACGTGTCCCCAAAGCCAGACCCCTCGGTGAGATGTTCCCCAACCCCACCCTGGGTAAATATACAGCCGCTACTGCCCCACACTTGTTGACACTCTCCTGGGATTGTCTCTAGAGCACAGGCTCTAATTTAGTATTATTTTTATATGGTGCATCCATTTGTGGCTTGGTTGCATTTAGCAAAGTGCTGACCCGCCTCTTCACAGGAGTGATCGTGAACTGCTCAGGAAGAGAGACCAGAAAGTGACCTTTGGATTTAGCTGTTCGCATGAGGCCTTCTGAGCTTGCCAGGTGGCAGTAAAGAACCCGCCTGCCAACGCAGGAGACTAAAGAGATGTGGGTTTGATCCTTGGGTTGGGGAGGATCCCCTGGAGGAGGGCATAGCCACCCACTCCAGTATTTTTTTAATTTTTTGGCGGGGAGGGTGGGTTGGGGAGGGAGGGGGATGGGCAGGCCACTTCTATTGGCCTTTCATTTATCTATTTTCATCCATCTTTGTTCTTTGGCTCCTGTGGGCCTCCCATCGCCGTGGTGTCTGTTGTCGCAGAGCACCGGCTCTGGGCGCATGAGCTCCAGAGCTCCGGCTCGGTAATTGGACACTTCGGTCCAGCCGCTCCATGGCACGTGTGATCTTCCCAGGCCAGGGATCGAACTGGCGCCCCTTGCACTGCAAGGCAGTGTCCTTACCCACTGGACCACCAGGGGAAGCCCCACTCCAGTATTCTTGCCTGGAGAATCCCATGGACAGAGGAACCTGGCGGACTACAGTCCATGGGGTCACACAGAGTTGGACGTGACTGAAGAGACTGAGCACACACACATGCACGCATATGAGGCCTTCTGGGGTAACTCAAGGATTCCCTCAGGGAGCTGCAACTCTGGTGACAGGAAAGAATATCCCATCTTTCCAGATTTACAGTCCAGGGCAGTGCTAAGTGCCGAGCAAAACAGAACTTATTTCCAAACCAGGGGTCAGCTATTCCAGATTTACAGTCCAGGGCAGTGAGGCTGTTGAGAGATGCCAGGCTCCCAGGGATGCCAGGAACATGTGCCTGCTTGTTCCCTCCAGGGTAGCCTCCCCGTTTCCGGCCACATTTCAAACGTGTCCCCAAAGCCAGACCCCTCGGTGAGATGTTCCCCAACCCCACCCTGGGTAAATATACAGCCGCTACTGCCCCACACTTGTTGACACTCTCCTGGGATTGTCTCTAGAGCACAGGCTCTAATTTAGTATTATTTTTATATGGTGCATCCATTTGTGGCTTGGTTGCATTTAGCAAAGTGCTGACCCGCCTCTTCACAGGAGTGATCGTGAACTGCTCAGGAAGAGAGACCAGAAAGTGACCTTTGGATTTAGCTGTTCGCATGAGGCCTTCTGAGCTTGCCAGGTGGCAGTAAAGAACCCGCCTGCCAACGCAGGAGACTAAAGAGATGTGGGTTTGACCCTTTGGGGTTTGGGGGAGGATCCCTGGAGGAGGCATAGCCACCCACTCCAGTATTTTTTTAATTTTTTGGCGGGGAGGGTGGGTTGGGGAGGGAGGGGGATGGGCAGGCCACTTCTATTGGCCTTTCATTTATCTATTTTCATCCATCTTTGTTCTTTGGCTCCTGTGGGCCTCCCATCGCCGTGGTGTCTGTTGTCGCAGAGCACTGGCTCTGGGCGCATGAGCTCCAGAGCTCCGGCTCGGTAATTGGACACTTCGGTCCAGCCGCTCCATGGCACGTGTGATCTTCCCAGGCCAGGGATCGAACTGGCGCCCCTTGCACTGCAAGGCAGTGTCCTTACCCACTGGACCACCAGGGGAAGCCCCACTCCAGTATTCTTGCCTGGAGAATCCCATGGACAGAGGAACCTGGCGGACTACAGTCCATGGGGTCACACAGAGTTGGACGTGACTGAAGAGACTGAGCACACACACATGCACGCATATGAGGCCTTCTGGGGTAACTCAAGGATTCCCTCAGGGGAGCTGCAACTCTGGTGACAGGAAAGAATATCCCATCTTTCCAGATTTACAGTCCAGGGCAGTGCTAAGTGCCGAGCAAAACAGAACTTGTCACGTTTCCCAAACCAGGGGTCAGCTATTCAAGTCAAGTAGGACCTGTGAGTCTCTGGCTCTTGATCAAGCTGTATTCCTTGGTCACTGTTCACTGTGCCGGCTGAGGCCTATGGGAGGACAATGGCCTCGAGAGGCTGGCAAGCACCCCGAGCCCACCCTGGGCAGACCCCTGCTGGCAGTGGAGGATACAATCATGACCTAGCTCCGGGTAATGCTGGTTCTCGATGTAACCCTGCAGGGCTGTGGTTTAGTGGTGATGGAGATGTAAATCAAGAAAAGACCCAGGATTACACGGCTTTTACAGACTTGGGTCACTTCAGAGGCCTTGAGATACCACCCCAGAGAATAAGTCAGCTGTATAGAGTGTGTGTTGTGGGGGGTTGGTGTGGCGGGTGGGACGGTAGTCCCAAGCCCTCCCTTTCCCAAGCCCTCCTCTGAGCTGGAGGCGAACCTCACACAGTCCTGGGTGAGCACTCACCCTTCTCAGAGCTGGCTGCAAGCCAGAGGTGATTCTCAGGTCACATTAGACACACAGTCATGTTCCAGCCTCCGGTTTTACAGCAAGGGTCATGGTCACATTCTTGCTGACCCCACAGCCCCCCACACATGCCTGAAGCTTGGCTGACCCCACTTCTCAGTAAATACACCTTCTTGCCTGTCAGGCTTCACCAACCTGTTCTGACATGGGAGGCACATGATCATTGGTAAATTACCCATCCGGACAGCCACTTCTCGGAATCATTCCAACGTGTGTGGGGACTTCCTGGTGGTCCAGTGGGTGAGAATCCACCTGCCAGTTCAGGGGACACAAGTTGGATCCCTGCCCCAGGAAGATTCCATATGTCTTGGGGCAACTAAGCCCATGTGCCACCAACTGCTAAAGGACCCTAGAGCTCCACCTCTGAAATAAAGAAGCCACTGCAATGAGAAGTCTCCACAACGCAACTAGAGAATAGACCCCACTCGCTACAACTAGAGAAAGCTCATTCAGCAATGAAGACCCAGCCCAGCTATAAATAAATAATTAAATTTAAAAAGAAACACACACACACACACACACACAAACACACACAATGTGTGTGGAAACAGAGGAGAGTTACTGCCCTTGAAATAAGATGTTAGAAATCACCTGTAGGGGGGTGTATTAACTAGAGTTTCCCCAGAGAAATACAGCCGATAGGACTGACTGATGGATTAAAAGGTATTGGCTCCAAAGATTAAGGAAGTCAAGGAGCACCAAGGTCTGATGTCTACAATGGGAAATTCAGTAACACGACCTAGCTCCGGGTAATGCTGGTTCTCGATGTAACCCTGCAGGGCTGTGGTTTAGTGGTGATGGAGATGTAAATCAAGAAAAGACCCAGGATTACACGGCTTTTACAGACTTGGGTCACTTCAGAGGCCTTGAGATACCACCCCAGAGAATAAGTCAGCTGTATAGAGTGTGTGTTGTGGGGGGTTGGTGTGGCGGGTGGGACGGTAGTCCCAAGCCCTCCCTTTCCCAAGCCCTCCTCTGAGCTGGAGGCGAACCTCACACAGTCCTGGGTGAGCACTCACCCTTCTCAGAGCTGGCTGCAAGCCAGAGGTGATTCTCAGGTCACATTAGACACACAGTCATGTTCCAGCCTCCGGTTTTACAGCAAGGGTCATGGTCACATTCTTGCTGACCCCACAGCCCCCCACACATGCCTGAAGCTTGGCTGACCCCACTTCTCAGTAAATACACCTTCTTGCCTGTCAGGCTTCACCAACCTGTTCTGACATGGGAGGCACATGATCATTGGTAAATTACCCATCCGGACAGCCACTTCTCGGAATCATTCCAACGTGTGTGGGGACTTCCTGGTGGTCCAGTGGGTGAGAATCCACCTGCCAGTTCAGGGGACACAAGTTGGATCCCTGCCCCAGGAAGATTCCATATGTCTTGGGGCAACTAAGCCCATGTGCCACCAACTGCTAAAGGACCCTAGAGCTCCACCTCTGAAATAAAGAAGCCACTGCAATGAGAAGTCTCCACAACGCAACTAGAGAATAGACCCCACTCGCTACAACTAGAGAAAGCTCATTCAGCAATGAAGACCCAGCCCAGCTATAAATAAATAATTAAATTTAAAAAGAAACACACACACACACACACACACAAACACACACAATGTGTGTGGAAACAGAGGAGAGTTACTGCCCTTGAAATAAGATGTTAGAAATCACCTGTAGGGGGGTGTATTAACTAGAGTTTCCCCAGAGAAATACAGCCGATAGGACTGACTGATGGATTAAAAGGTATTGGCTCCAAAGATTAAGGAAGTCAAGGAGCACCAAGGTCTGATGTCTACAATGGGAAATTCAGAAAGGCTGGTGTGTAGGCAGAAGGCCTGAGACTGGAGAGCGCAGGGGTGGCTTCTGGTTTGAGTCTGAAGGCCCGAGGGTCAAGAGTGCCGAGGGCATCAGGGCCAAGTCTCAGCCGAGCCTCAGCCAAACAAGCAGGCATGGAGGCCAAATCAGCTCTCTCGATCCCGTTCTGTCCTGCTCAGGCCTCCACAGACTGGGTGCTGCCCACACTGCAGGGTCACCTGCTTTGCTTAATCCACCAACTTCGATGTGAATCTCTGCTGGAAATAACTTCATAGACACTCCCCAAAATATTGTTTAACCAGCATCCCATGATTCAACCTAGCTGACACAAAATCCACTCACACTGGATGTTTTCCCTTTCCTCGAAGTCACTGAAATAAAGGTTAGAACACCTTATACTATTATGAAATGCAAACTAGTGAACAGGCACATGTTTTCGCCGTTTTGAAACCAGTTTCCTAGCCCGGGTCGTCCCAACCTTTCATGACTCTGGCCCAAACATGTCATAAAAGTGCAAGCCGAGTCGATGTGGTTGTTCAGTCGCTGAGCCGTGTCCGACTCTCTGTGACCCCATGAACTGCCGCACACCAGGCTCCTCTGTGCTCCACTGTGATATCCTCCTCTGATATAGCACTCCTCTGTGCTATCACCCAGAGTTTGCTCAAACTCATATCCATTGAATGGACGATGCCATTCAACCACCTCATCCTGTGTCGCTCCCTTCTCCAGCTTTCAATCTTTCCCAGGATCAGGGTTTTTTCCCATTGAGTTGGCTCTTCACATCAAGTACTGAAGCTTCAGCATCAGTTTTTCCAGTGAATATTCAGGGTTGATTTCCTTTAGGACTGACTGGTTTGATCTCCTTGAAATCCAAGTGGTGCATTATAGAAAGAAAAAAAAAAAGCTGTTTAGTTGCCTTCTTATTTTAAGTACTTATTTTAAGTAACATTCTCAGCAAGGTGCTTATGCTTTTCCGGTCGGGGACATAAATATTGTGAAAAACACATTTGCATACCCTCCTAAGGTCTCAATCATCTGAGCAGATAGCAAAGACTCCAAACAGTAAATCCAGTGACTTCAGAAATACAGTAGTAAATCTGGGGTCAAGTCTTTCCAGAAGAACTGTGAACTACAAATCAACTGGCCTCACACAATTCATTTATTTAATTTATGCTTTGGATTTGTGAAGGGATCCAATTCATTTAAAGACACTTTATTAGATGTGGCTGCTCTGGATGGTTTTTCATTGAGAACATTAAGTTCCTGGAACCGGTGACTCACATCTCATATTTCTGCACATCCCACTGAGCTCCTTGAACTTAGTTTTCTTCAACTCAGAAGGTCAAGGGATTAACCCCTTCAGCACCTTTAAAAAGACACTCAGTGTCACTAAGGCTGTTTATCTCCATTGCAGTTTTCCAAGCGGATAAAATGATCAGTAATATCAACAGACAGGGGAGGGAGGAAAACCAAGTTCTGTCTAATGAATGAATAATACTCTTGCACACACCTCTAGAAACATGAACAATCACTATGTTAAAATTCTGTCTTGGAGATCCCTCCAAACTGGCAAATCTCTTTTTCAGAAGTATTATTCTGGGGCTACCCTAGTGGCTAGTGGTGAAGAATCCACCTACCAAGGCAGGAGACACGGCTCTGATCCCTGATTTGGGAAGATCCCACATGCCTCAGAGCCACAACCACTGAGCCTGTGCTCTAGAGCCTGGGAGCCAAAACTATGGAAACTCACGTGCCCTCGAGCCTGTGCTTTGCAGTAAGAGAAGCCACCGCAATAAGAAGCCTGCACACTGAAATCAGAGTTGCCTCTGCTTGCTGCAACTAGTGAAAACAAAGACAGCAAAGCACAGTGAGAAACAGATAAATAAGTAAAATTACTTTAAAAAGAAGTAGTATCAAGTAATAGAAAATTATTTGTTTTAAGATTACCCATTTGTCTATTTGTAGGAATTATTTGGTTTAAAATTTTGCCAAAGTTAAACTGACCTTGTGTATTTCATCTAGTGGACAAACGTACCTTCCAGCTTCAGGTTTTCTAGGTTGCCTCCTTCCTGCAATGCCACTGAGAATACCGTAAAATGGAGTCGAAAATGGAATAATTCCACAAGAGAGCTGAGAGCAGACGGGAGTGCCTGCGGCAGATCCAATGTTGATGTACTTCTGGAAGGTGGAGAGGGCAGGTGATGACACTGCTGAGTGACCCAAGGAGTGAGCCACAGCTCAGAAGATGCATTAGAGAAACAGCCTGGACACCGAGCCCTCATCTTGGCTCCCAAAGACTGTGAGGTTCAGATTTCACAGGCACAATCCACACTGGTGAAAAGAGGGGCTGTGATGATACTGGTTCTACTGAAGTTGTTCAGTCGCTAAGTTGTGTTTGCCTCTTGGCAACCCCATGGACTGCAACACCCCAGGCTACCCCGTCCTTCACTGTCTCCCGGAGCTTGCTCAAATTCATGTTCATTGAGTCAGTGACGCCATCCAACTGACTCATTCTCTGCCCTTCCCTTCTCTTTTTGCCTACAGTCTTTCCCAGGATCAGGGTCTTTTCCAATGAGTTGACTCTTCGCATCAGGTGGCCAGAGTATTAGAGCTTCAGCTTCAGCATCGGTCCTCTAAGGAATATTCAGGGCTGATTTCCTTTAGGATGAACTGGTTTGATCTACTTGCTGTCTGAGGGACTCTCAAGAGTCTTCTCCAGAAGAAGGAGGACAAGGAGAAATAAAGGCAAAGATCAATGCTGAAACTGAAAACTTCTAGTCTTATGCTAATCTGGGCATTTATATTAGAATGTCTCACCTAGCCCTCAGACCTGGAGACTGTCCTAGCTAATCTCATGTTAATGTTGTAGGTGTGGGCCCAGAGGACTTTTACAACGTTAAGATATCCTTTTGATTTATTGTTTTGGTAACTGACTGGACGATACAAATTGTCATGCTTCAACTGGCAAAGGGGGAGACTCTTCTACCCTCCTTCCAGTGTCTATGCTGGAAGCTTTTCACTATCCTTTCTTACTTTAATAAACTTTTCACTGCACGAAAAAAAAAAAAAAGAGTCTTCTTCAACACCAGTTCGAAAGCATCAATTCTTCGGTGCTTAGCTTTCTTTATGGTCCAACTCTCACATCTGTACATGACTACTGGGAAAACTATAGCTTTGACTATACGGACTTTTGTCAGTAAAGTGATATCTCTGCTTTTTAATATGCTGTCTAGGTTTGTCGTGGCTTTTCTTCCGAGGAGAAAGCCTCTTTTAATTTCATGGCTGCAGTAACTGTCCACAGTGATTATGGAGCCCAAGGAAATAAAGTCTGTCACTGATTCCATTGTTTTCCTATCTATTTGCCATGAGGTGAGGCTTTTCTTCCGAAGGAAAAAAACTTAGTTACTTTTTAAGGGTCATGCATGACCCTTCTATCTAGAGGTGAAAAGAGGGGCTTAAACTGGTTCTACTGAAGTTGTTCAGTCGCTAAGTTGTGTTTGCCTCTTGGCAACCCCATCTACTGCAACACCCCAGGCTACCCCGTCCTTCACTGTCTCCCGGAGCTTGCTCAAATTCATGTTCATTGAGTCAGTGACGCCATCCAACTGACTCATTCTCTGCCCTTCCCTTCTCTTTTTGCCTACAGTCTTTCCCAGGATCAGGGTCTTTTCCAATGAGTTGACTCTTCGCATCAGGTGGCCAGAGTATTAGAGCTTCAGCTTCAGCATCGGTCCTCTAAGGAATATTCAGGGCTGATTTCCTTTAGGATGAACTGGTTTGATCTACTTGCTGTCTGAGGGACTCTCAAGAGTCTTCTCCAGAAGAAGGAGGACAAGGAGAAATAAAGGCAAAGATCAATGCTGAAACTGAAAACTTCTAGTCTTATGCTAATCTGGGCATTTATATTAGAATGTCTCACCTAGCCCTCAGACCTGGAGACTGTCCTAGCTAATCTCATGTTAATGTTGTAGGTGTGGGCCCAGAGGACTTTTACAACGTTAAGATATCCTTTTGATTTATTGTTTTGGTAACTGACTGGACGATACAAATTGTCATGCTTCAACTGGCAAAGGGGGAGACTCTTCTACCCTCCTTCCAGTGTCTATGCTGGAAGCTTTTCACTATCCTTTCTTACTTTAATAAACTTTTCACTGCACGAAAAAAAAAAAAAAGAGTCTTCTTCAACACCAGTTCGAAAGCATCAATTCTTCGGTGCTTAGCTTTCTTTATGGTCCAACTCTCACATCTGTACATGACTACTGGGAAAACTATAGCTTTGACTATACGGACTTTTGTCAGTAAAGTGATATCTCTGCTTTTTAATATGCTGTCTAGGTTTGTCGTGGCTTTTCTTCCGAGGAGAAAGCCTCTTTTAATTTCATGGCTGCAGTAACTGTCCACAGTGATTATGGAGCCCAAGGAAATAAAGTCTGTCACTGATTCCATTGTTTTCCTATCTATTTGCCATGAGGTGATGGGACTATACGCCATTATCTTCATTTTCTGAATGTTGAGTTTTAAACTAGCTTTTTCACTCTCCTCTTTCACTTTCATCAAGAGGCTCTGTAGTACCCCTTCACTTTCTGCCTTAAGGGTGGTGTCATCCGAATATGTGAGGTCATTGATACTTCTCCCATAAATCTTGATTCCAGCTAGTGCTTCATCCAGACCAGCATTTTGCATGATGTACTCTGTATATAAATTAAATAAGCAGAGAGACAATATACAGCCTTGACATACTCCTTTCCCAATTTGGAACCAGCCGGTTGTTCCATGTCTGGTTCTGCTGCTTCTTGACCTGCATACATGTTTTTCAGGAGGCAGGTAAACGTGGTCTGGTATTTCCATCTCTTTCAGAATTTTCCACAGTTTGTTGTGATCCATACAGTCTGTGCCGCAATCTCTTCTTTGAATTAGGACACCAGCCATATTGGATAAGGGCTCACCATAGTTAAATCATTCAACTTAATCACCTCTTTAAAGGTCTATCACCAAATTCGGTCACATTCTGAGATACCAGGAGTTAGGACTTCAGCAACTGAACATGGGGACACAAGTCTATAACCCAGCAGCCTTTGGAAAGAGACCATACACAGACAAGAGCCCTGGAAACTGGCTATAGCCTGTGCAGAGGCAGCTAGCAGATGCACAGAACGCAGCCTATCAGAGCAGGAGCTCCTGGGACTTCCAGAACATGTCTGGCTCCAGTCACTGCCAGGAAAGCCTGCTCCCAATTTGGCACCTTTTTTGTTGTTGTTGTTCCAGCTTCATTCACTTTATTTTTCTCATATAAAATTATGTGGTGGCTACAGCTGGGGCCTGGGTCCTCTGCACGGAGACTCTGGTGTGGGTCTTCACAAGATGGTCAGTAAATTCCTGATATGGAGACTTGGTGAACACTGTCTCTTTCCAGAGGTCAGGGGTGAGATAACTGTCCACAGTGATTATGGAGCCCAAGGAAATAAAGTCTGTCACTGATTCCATTGTTTTCCTATCTATTTGCCATGAGGTGATGGGACTATACGCCATTATCTTCATTTTCTGAATGTTGAGTTTTAAACTAGCTTTTTCACTCTCCTCTTTCACTTTCATCAAGAGGCTCTGTAGTACCCCTTCACTTTCTGCCTTAAGGGTGGTGTCATCCGAATATGTGAGGTCATTGATACTTCTCCCATAAATCTTGATTCCAGCTAGTGCTTCATCCAGACCAGCATTTTGCATGATGTACTCTGTATATAAATTAAATAAGCAGAGAGACAATATACAGCCTTGACATACTCCTTTCCCAATTTGGAACCAGCCGGTTGTTCCATGTCTGGTTCTGCTGCTTCTTGACCTGCATACATGTTTTTCAGGAGGCAGGTAAACGTGGTCTGGTATTTCCATCTCTTTCAGAATTTTCCACAGTTTGTTGTGATCCATACAGTCTGTGCCGCAATCTCTTCTTTGAATTAGGACACCAGCCATATTGGATAAGGGCTCACCATAGTTAAATCATTCAACTTAATCACCTCTTTAAAGGTCTATCACCAAATTCGGTCACATTCTGAGATACCAGGAGTTAGGACTTCAGCAACTGAACATGGGGACACAAGTCTATAACCCAGCAGCCTTTGGAAAGAGACCATACACAGACAAGAGCCCTGGAAACTGGCTATAGCCTGTGCAGAGGCAGCTAGCAGATGCACAGAACGCAGCCTATCAGAGCAGGAGCTCCTGGGACTTCCAGAACATGTCTGGCTCCAGTCACTGCCAGGAAAGCCTGCTCCCAATTTGGCACCTTTTTTGTTGTTGTTGTTCCAGCTTCATTCACTTTATTTTTCTCATATAAAATTATGTGGTGGCTACAGCTGGAGCCTGGGTCCTCTGCACGGAGACTCTGGTGTGAGTCTTCACAAGATGGTCAGTGAATTCCTGATACGGAGACTTGGTGAACATGGTCTCTTTCCAGAGATCAGGGGTGAGATAACTGTAGGTCTTGGAAATGGCATCGAAAGTGGCCTTGGCAAAGTTGCCCAGGGTGGTGGTGCAGCCTCTGGCGGAGGTGTAGCAGTCATCGATGCCGGCCATCATCAGGAGTTTCTTGGGCACAGGAGCCGAGACAATGCCGGTGCCCCTGGGGGCAGGGATGAGGCGCACCAGCATCGAGCAGCAGCGACCGGTCACCTTGCATGGGACGGTGTGGGGCTTGCCGATCTTGTTCCCCCAGTAGCCTCTGCGCACAGGGATGATGGAGAGCTTGGCCAGGATGATGGCCCCTCGGATGGCGGTGGCTACCTCCTTAGAGCACTTCACGCCCAAGCCGACGTGTCCGTTGTAATCTCTGATGGCAACAAGTGCCTTCAATCTGGTCCGCTGGCCAGCACGGGTCTGCTTTTGCACAGGCATAATCTTCAAGATCTCATCCTTGAGGGATGCTCTGAGGAAAAAGTCAATGATCTTGGATTCCTTGATGGGCAGAGAGAAGAGATAGATCTCCTCCAGGGACTTGATCTTCATGTCTTTGACCAGGTGGCCCAGCTTGATAATGGGAAGCCACTCCTTGTCCTCGGCCTTGCCTCCGCGAGCTCCCAGCCTCTGCCCCGGCCCCGACCCCGGCCACAGATGCCACTGCCGAAGCCTCCGCGGAAACCACTATGGCCTCCCATTCCAGGGCCCCCGGGGCCTCCGGGTCCTTCCGAAGCACTGGTGTCATCCACCATTTGGTGTTTCTATGGAGAAGAAAAGGCCAATTTGGCACCTTTGAACTTAGTGCCTAGACGCATACCCTTTGTAAAACTTCCAGGTGCTTGAAGCATTTCAGCACCACCAGTGGATGGTGTTCTGAAAGGCACGGCGATGTGAGGTGGGGGCTCCCAGGGGCTGCCCTGCACTTGGCAGGGTTGTGAGCATCCCGATTCTGCCTCTTGCTCGACACTGGGGGAGCCTGGGAAGCCAACCAGGTGGAAGGGATGGATACTTACAGATGAGGCGGCGGATCAAGTTGAGGGAGTGGGCAATAGTGGAAACAATCTGTTCATATTCCCTCCCCTTCCTCCTTCGGGAAGAAAGGTAGAGCACCTGCATTTAAACACTTCAGCTTCTGAAAGATGGGTGTATTTCGCCTGAAGGACTCCTCAATGACTTCCCTTCAGTTTCCTTCATCTCTGCAGCAATTTTGTATTTTCCTAAGTTTGATACCAGAATTCTTGTCAACTGTGGGGAATCTTCCAGGGCGATCTGGTTTTACGGAGAGGAGCTAAATGGTTATTTTCTGCTTTTTCTCCAAATGTAATAGCAACCTTCAACTGAGGCACTTGGCACGGAGGTTTGCTTGTGCTTAAGGGTAAGCAGGGCTGGAGGCCTCTGGCCTCTCTGTGGATACTTCTGGGACCTCTTACAAGTCAATAAATAAGTTCCTAGAGGACAGCCCACAGCCAGCCCAACTGTTATTGTTTTCGAGAACCTTCTGGGCATCACAAACACAGCACTCCTTTATCTCCATGTCAATAAGGATCATTTCCCTGTGGAGGAGGCAGGAAGGAAGCTGGACCACATGGAGAGAGCAAATGTCAACCACCACCTGAACACCTGTGCTGTTCCCCCGAAACACACGCATTCAATTTGATTATTTCTGCTACTTGGTCCTGAAAAGCGTCTTTGCTAGAGATTATTTTTATCTACCAAGGAATAAATTAGTATCTTTCTCCACACGGAAGTTAAAGAAAATCAATCAGAAGATTCAGGGCTAAGGTTGGTGGATGGGACAGGTCTGGACCCCTCCTCCCCATCACGTCTATCTCTCGAGAGGATTGGAAAGGTCCATCT
Source organism: Tragulus kanchil (assembly GCA_022376925.1). Lineage (NCBI taxonomy): Eukaryota > Metazoa > Chordata > Mammalia > Artiodactyla > Tragulidae > Tragulus > Tragulus kanchil. The sequence continues at coordinate 98,638,424 of JAIOJX010000029.1, forward strand.
TCTAGTTGGTTGGTTCTACCTGGTTTCCTTCTCCAGGAAATTTGTAACTTTCCAGGTGCTTGAAGCATTTCAGCACCACCAGTGGATGGTGTTCTGAAAGGCACGGCGATGTGAGGTGGGGGCTCCCAGGGGCTGCCCTGCACTTGGCAGGGTTGTGAGCATCCCGATTCTGCCTCTTGCTCGACACTGGGGGAGCCTGGGAAGCCAACCAGGTGGAAGGGATGGATACTTACAGATGAGGCGGCGGATCAAGTTGAGGGAGTGGGCAATAGTGGAAACAATCTGTTCATATTCCCTCCCCTTCCTCCTTCGGGAAGAAAGGTAGAGCACCTGCATTTAAACACTTCAGCTTCTGAAAGATGGGTGTATTTCGCCTGAAGGACTCCTCAATGACTTCCCTTCAGTTTCCTTCATCTCTGCAGCAATTTTGTATTTTCCTAAGTTTGATACCAGAATTCTTGTCAACTGTGGGGAATCTTCCAGGGGCGATCTGGTTTTTACCGGAGAGGAGCTAAATGGTTATTTTCTGCTTTTTCTCCAAATGTAATAGCAACCTTCAACTGAGGCACTTGGCACGGAGGTTTGCTTGTGCTTAAGGGTAAGCAGGGCTGGAGGCCTCTGGCCTCTCTGTGGATACTTCTGGGACCTCTTACAAGTCAATAAATAAGTTCCTAGAGGACAGCCCACAGCCAGCCCAACTGTTATTGTTTTCGAGAACCTTCTGGGCATCACAAACACAGCACTCCTTTATCTCCATGTCAATAAGGATCATTTCCCTGTGGAGGAGGCAGGAAGGAAGCTGGACCACATGGAGAGAGCAAATGTCAACCACCACCTGAACACCTGTGCTGTTCCCCCGAAACACACGCATTCAATTTGATTATTTCTGCTACTTGGTCCTGAAAAGCGTCTTTGCTAGAGATTATTTTTATCTACCAAGGAATAAATTAGTATCTTTCTCCACACGGAAGTTAAAGAAAATCAATCAGAAGATTCAGGGCTAAGGTTGGTGGATGGGACAGGTCTGGATCCCTCCTCCCCATCACGTCTATCTCTAGAGAGGATTGGAAAGGTCCATCTTCTAATTGGTTGGTTCTACCTGGTTTCCTTCTCCAGGAAATAAAATGTTTCCAAAGCACTCTGGACAACCATATTCTGCATAGAAGTTCATCTGGGTTACTTTCTAGATGATTATTTCTTGGTAATAAGGAGTATCATGCTCAGGGGCTCAGTTGTGTCCAACTCTTTGTAAACCCAGAGACTATAGGCCGCCAGGCTCCTCTGTCCATGGGAAGAATAATGGAGTGGATTACCATTTCCAAATCTCCAGATTCTTTACTACTGGTGCTACCTGAAAAGCCCACAGTAATTGGTAGGTAGAGCAATGTAATGTAACCATATTACAAAACTAATGTGAAAATCCCCACCTTGGACCACTGCATGTTGCAGATCTAGAGGAGCTCCATGCTGGGGAGGCCACCCAGTCCAAAGTCCTTTCCAGGGTGGACACAGGTACATCACCCTGGAGGGACGGTCACCCACCCTCAGCTTGCTCACTTCAGGTGTCAGGGAGCTAACCCCTGCTCAGGCATCCTGTCCCACACTAGGCAGTTAAGAGTATTATAACATTTCTTCACTTGTCCTTCTCTTGAACTTTTGTTTTTGGTCTTGCTTTGTTCCGTGTAGTCAGAATAAGTCAATTTCTCTTCTTTCTTCAAACAATTGGACAGACTTGAAGTGGAGAAAATTTATTCATCAAAATTCCTCTTAGAAAGATGACTCCATCTGTTTTGGAGAAATTCTGTTAAGCTGCTTGGAGTGGTGTGTGAGTGGAGGGACACAGGCAGGCCTGATATGCTTGAGATTGCTGTTGTTAAGTCATTAAGTTGTCTCTGACTCTTTGTAACCCCATAGATTGCAGCATACCAGGCTTCCCTGTCCTTCACTGTCTCCTGGAGTTTGCTCAAACTCATGTCCATTGAGTCAGTGATGTCATTCAATCATCTCATCCTCTGTCATCCTGTTCTCCTGTTCTCAACCTTTCCCACCATCAGGATCTTTCCCAATGAGTCAGCTCTTCGCATCAGATGGCCAAAGTATTGGAGCTTCAGTGTTAGGGTATTTTTTTGGAGGGGGGGACTGGATTAGAGAGTTAGCATTAGTCTTTCCAATGAATATTCAGGGTTGATTTTCTTTAGATTGACTGGCTTGATCTCCTTGCAGTCCAAGGGACTCTTAAGAGTCTTCTCCAGCACAATAGTTCAAAAGCATCAATTCTTCTTTGGCACTCAGCCTTCTTTATGGTCCAATTCTTTTATCTGTACATGACTACTGGAAAAAACATGGTTTGAACTATATGGACCTTTGAGCTTGAGAAAATCAGGAGCAATCTGGGACTTCCCTGGTGGTCCACCGGATAAGACTTTGTGCTCCCAGTGCAGAGTCCTGGGTTCAATCCCTGGTCAGGGAACCAGATCCTCTATGCTACAACTAAAGATTCAGAACAGCAAAAAAAAAAAAAAAAGCAAACTTAAATTTAAAAAAAAATCAAGAGCAATCTGTCCTGTTGGTGGCAAGGGGAACTGAAGCTAGAGAGGAAACTTCCCCTCCAGGAGACCCCCACCCCCAAATATTTAATAGGTCAAGTCAAAGAATGCCAGGTGTGCATGGATTCCTTCTGTGGACTGTCAAGGGGCTAAATTCTGTGAAAAGGTAGCAACACCAATCATCCAAATGCACGCATCCCAGGTGTGAAGGGGGCTGTGGGAACAGAAGACCCAGGGCATGCAGGAGAGGACATGACCAGGACTCTGCCATGACAATGGGGCCTTCCTGGCAGCTGGATCAAAACAGGGAGCTTCTGGCTCCAGGAACAAGATCAGAGCACACGTGCAGGCATCTCATTCTTGTCAGAAGCCCTGGAAGGTGAGCTGCACTTCACAATGATCAGCAGTTCTCCCCTTTATCTTGAAAGTTTACTCCTCTCCACACATGAACATGCTCCTGAATGTCCCTTGTTACCAAGGAACCAAATACCCTCTGCAGGTCACACAGATCTCCCATCTCTAGCCATGGCCATTTCTCAGCTCCCATTCTTGCTTCCTCTATGGCTCAGCTGTAAGGAGTCAGCCTGTAATGCAGGAGATGCAAGCTCCTTCCCTGGGTTAGGAAGATCCCAAAGTATTGGAGCTTCAGTGTTAGGGTATTTTTTGGAGGGGACTGGATTAGAGAGTTAGCATTAGTCTTTCCAATGAATATTCAGGGTTGATTTTCTTTAGATTGACTGGCTTGATCTCCTTGCAGTCCAAGGGACTCTTAAGAGTCTTCTCCAGCACAATAGTTCAAAAGCATCAATTCTTCTTTGGCACTCAGCCTTCTTTATGGTCCAATTCTTTTATCTGTACATGACTACTGGAAAAAACATGGTTTGAACTATATGGACCTTTGAGCTTGAGAAAATCAGGAGCAATCTGGGACTTCCCTGGTGGTCCACCGGATAAGACTTTGTGCTCCCAGTGCAGAGTCCTGGGTTCAATCCCTGGTCAGGGAACCAGATCCTCTATGCTACAACTAAAGATTCAGAACAGCAAAAAAAAAAAAAAAAGCAAACTTAAATTTAAAAAAAAATCAAGAGCAATCTGTCCTGTTGGTGGCAAGGGGAACTGAAGCTAGAGAGGAAACTTCCCCTCCAGGAGACCCCCACCCCCAAATATTTAATAGGTCAAGTCAAAGAATGCCAGGTGTGCATGGATTCCTTCTGTGGACTGTCAAGGGGCTAAATTCTGTGAAAAGGTAGCAACACCAATCATCCAAATGCACGCATCCCAGGTGTGAAGGGGGCTGTGGGAACAGAAGACCCAGGGCATGCAGGAGAGGACATGACCAGGACTCTGCCATGACAATGGGGCCTTCCCTGGCAGCTGGATCAAAACAGGGAGCTTCTGGCTCCAGGAACAAGATCAGAGCACACGTGCAGGCATCTCATTCTTGTCAGAAGCCCTGGAAGGTGAGCTGCACTTCACAATGATCAGCAGTTCTCCCCTTTATCTTGAAAGTTTACTCCTCTCCACACATGAACATGCTCCTGAATGTCCCTTGTTACCAAGGAACCAAATACCCTCTGCAGGTCACACAGATCTCCCATCTCTAGCCATGGCCATTTCTCAGCTCCCATTCTTGCTTCCTCTATGGCTCAGCTGTAAGGAGTCAGCCTGTAATGCAGGAGATGCAAGCTCCTTCCCTGGGTTAGGAAGATCCCCTGGAAAAGGAAATGGCACTGCACTCCAGTATTCTTGCCTGGGAAATCCAAAGGACAGAGGAGCCTTGTGAGCTATGGTCCATGGGGTTGCAAAGAGTTGGACACAGCTGAAGCAACTGAGCATGCATGCACACTTCCACAGCAAATGTTCTTGAAAGTTGAGTGTAGGTCATGTGCCAATAGGCTGGCTGGCCTTGATCCACTCTACCTGTGCTTCTGCTCTCAAAGTTCCACTGAAATCAAAAAGGTCACCTGTTACTTCCACCTTCTCAGGGCCACGCGTCACTGTCATCCCCATCTGTTGGAAGCTTCCCACCTGCGTGTCTGATGCGTCCCTCATGCTGTGGACACCTCCTCCTCTTGCCTCCTCCTCTTTCACAGACCCTTCCTGTCTCTATTACTTGTTCCTCTTTCTGAGGATCTCAAAGTGTTGGCCAATCCTCAGGTCAAGCCAGGGGCTCCTGTCTACACTTTCAGACTCTTAAAGTCCTATCCTATCTAATGCTGATGATGTCCCAGTTTATACCCTTATTTTATATCCCACCTTAGAGGTGTAATGGGAATCTGAAGTTTAAGACGTCAGAAACTGAACTTCTTTTTTGTGGTGTATCAACACCCCCACCTCCAATTTCTGTAAATGATATGACTCATCAGGAGCTTGAAACAAAAATGTAGGTATTGGATCTCCCTGGTGATCCAGTGGTTAAGAATCCACCTTCGAGAACTTCCCTGGTGGCGGAGTGGATGGGAGTCTGTCTGCCAGTGCAGGGACATGGGTTTGATCCCTGGTCCAGGAAGATTCCACATGCCACAGAACAACTAAGCCTGTACACCACAACTACCAAGGCCCAAGCTCTAGAGCCCAAGAGCTGTAACTACTGAAGCCCTTGTGCCTAGAGCCTGTGCTCTGCAACAAGAGAAGCCACCACAATGAGAAGCCCAAGCACTGAAATGAAAAGTAGCTCCCACTCACCCAACTAGAGAAAGCCCACTCACAGCAATGGATGAAGATCCAGTGCAACTAGAAATAATAATAAAAAAAGAATCCACCTGCCAATGCAGGGTACATGGGTTCAGTCCCTACTTGGGGAACTAAGATCTCATGTGTCGTGGAACAACTAAGCCCACACACCCCAACTACTGAGCCTATGAGCTGCAACCAACTGAAGCCTGCATTCTTAGAGCCCATGCTCTGCAACAGAGAGAAGCCATTGCAAGGAGAAGCCTGCATATTATGAGGAAAGAGTAGCCCCAGCTCACCACAACTAGAGAAAGTCCATGTGCAACAACTAAGACCTGGGGTAGCCAAAAACAAATAAATAGCATAGAATTGAAATTCTAGTATCAAACACTGAAATAAATAAAAATGTAGGTGCCATTTCCATGTTTTCCTGTTCAAAATCATATCCACGCGTCTGTTCCCGGAAGCTTCCCACCTGCGTGCATGCGTCCCTCATGCTGTGGACCTTTTTTTACAGACCCTTCCTGTCTCTATTACTTGTTCCTCTTTCTGAGGATCTCAAAGTGTTGGCCAATCCTCAGGTCAAGCCAGGGGCTCCTGTCTACACTTTCAGACTCTTAAAGTCCTATCCTATCTAATGCTGATGATGTCCCAGTTTATACCCTTATTTTATATCCCACCTTAGAGGTGTAATGGGAATCTGAAGTTTAAGACGTCAGAAACTGAACTTCTTTTTTGTGGTGTATCAACACCCCCACCTCCAATTTCTGTAAATGATATGACTCATCAGGAGCTTGAAACAAAAATGTAGGTATTGGATCTCCCTGGTGATCCAGTGGTTAAGAATCCACCTTCGAGAACTTCCCTGGTGGCGGAGTGGATGGGAGTCTGTCTGCCAGTGCAGGGACATGGGTTTGATCCCTGGTCCAGGAAGATTCCACATGCCACAGAACAACTAAGCCTGTACACCACAACTACCAAGGCCCAAGCTCTAGAGCCCAAGAGCTGTAACTACTGAAGCCCTTGTGCCTAGAGCCTGTGCTCTGCAACAAGAGAAGCCACCACAATGAGAAGCCCAAGCACTGAAATGAAAAGTAGCTCCCACTCACCCAACTAGAGAAAGCCCACTCACAGCAATGGATGAAGATCCAGTGCAACTAGAAATAATAATAAAAAAAGAATCCACCTGCCAATGCAGGGTACATGGGTTCAGTCCCTACTTGGGGAACTAAGATCTCATGTGTCGTGGAACAACTAAGCCCACACACCCCAACTACTGAGCCTATGAGCTGCAACCAACTGAAGCCTGCATTCTTAGAGCCCATGCTCTGCAACAGAGAGAAGCCATTGCAAGGAGAAGCCTGCATATTATGAGGAAAGAGTAGCCCCAGCTCACCACAACTAGAGAAAGTCCATGTGCAACAACTAAGACCTGGGGTAGCCAAAAACAAATAAATAGCATAGAATTGAAATTCTAGTATCAAACACTGAAATAAATAAAAATGTAGGTGCCATTTCCATGTTTTCCTGTTCAAAATCATATCCATCAGCACAGGAATGTTACTCTAACTTTTAAAAGAACTTAGAATCACCCACTTCTCTCCACCTCCACCATGACTCTAGAACATCATGATCCCAAATGGACCATGGCAACAGCCTTCTACCCTTCTGCTTCCACTGTGTCTCCATACAAACCATTCCCACCCATCAGCAAGAGTCATCTTCTTCTAATAGAAATCCCATGCCCTTGATCATTCACCTTCATTGACTTTCCAAAGCACTCAGAACAAATCTATCTCCTGAAACCATCTGCTTCCTGATGTCCTGCTTCTTCCTCTTGTCCCTGCATGCCAGCTACACTGTACTGAAACAGGCCAAGGTCAAGGGCCTAGGACTTGGTGAGTGGTCCCTTCCTGGAAGGTTTTCCCTCAGATCTCTGCATGGCTGGTTCATTTTTATAATTAAGTCATCTCTCGAGCAAACCTTTCCCTAACCACCCAGTGTGCAGGAGACTTTTGGCCACAACCAAGTCCCTCTCTTTCAGGCTCTATACATAATTTTCTTGTTATGTGTTTTCCCCATTTTTGTCGCGGTCCATGCACGGGTTGGAAAAGAATTTCCAGACACAAGGCAGAGTGAGAGGAAAGTAAAGTTTATTAGAGTTGGGGAAGGGACAGTCGCTGCCAGTACAGCAGGCCGGTTTAAGGGAGAATCAGCATGGGTCGGCTCAAAGGAGAACTGACACTATCAGAACATCAGGTCGGCTCAAAGAGAACCAACGTTAAGCAGGAGTCTTTGATTCCTTTTATAGCTAGGGTCTAAGGAGCCAATGCAGGGTACATGGGTTCAGTCCCTACTTGGGGAACTAAGATCTCATGTGTCGTGGAACAACTAAGCCCACACACCCCAACTACTGAGCCTATGAGCTGCAACCAACTGAAGCCTGCATTCTTAGAGCCCATGCTCTGCAACAGAGAGAAGCCATTGCAAGGAGAAGCCTGCATATTATGAGGAAAGAGTAGCCCCAGCTCACCACAACTAGAGAAAGTCCATGTGCAACAACTAAGACCTGGGGTAGCCAAAAACAAATAAATAGCATAGAATTGAAATTCTAGTATCAAACACTGAAATAAATAAAAATGTAGGTGCCATTTCCATGTTTTCCTGTTCAAAATCATATCCATCAGCACAGGAATGTTACTCTAACTTTTAAAAGAACTTAGAATCACCCACTTCTCTCCACCTCCACCATGACTCTAGAACATCATGATCCCAAATGGACCATGGCAACAGCCTTCTACCCTTCTGCTTCCACTGTGTCTCCATACAAACCATTCCCACCCATCAGCAAGAGTCATCTTCTTCTAATAGAAATCCCATGCCCTTGATCATTCACCTTCATTGACTTTCCAAAGCACTCAGAACAAATCTATCTCCTGAAACCATCTGCTTCCTGATGTCCTGCTTCTTCCTCTTGTCCCTGCATGCCAGCTACACTGTACTGAAACAGGCCAAGGTCAAGGGCCTAGGACTTGGTGAGTGGTCCCTTCCTGGAAGGTTTTCCCTCAGATCTCTGCATGGCTGGTTCATTTTTATAATTAAGTCATCTCTCGAGCAAACCTTTCCCTAACCACCCAGTGTGCAGGAGACTTTTGGCCACAACCAAGTCCCTCTCTTTCAGGCTCTATACATAATTTTCTTGTTATGTGTTTTCCCCATTTTTGTCGCGGTCCATGCACGGGTTGGAAAAGAATTTCCAGACACAAGGCAGAGTGAGAGGAAAGTAAAGTTTATTAGAGTTGGGGAAGGGACAGTCGCTGCCAGTACAGCAGGCCGGTTTAAGGGAGAATCAGCATGGGTCGGCTCAAAGGAGAACTGACACTATCAGAACATCAGGTCGGCTCAAAGAGAACCAACGTTAAGCAGGAGTCTTTGATTCCTTTTATAGCTAGGGTCTAAGGAGTGGCATAGGGGTCTTAAGCATCATTGCTGATTGGACGATGTACTGGGTGGGTAGAGTGATGACTACAGCATGCAGTAGGGTCCAAGGAATGGCACCAGAGTCTTAAGGATTGGGCGGTGTACTATAGCCTGGGGGAGGGGAGGACAATAAGGGTCTTGCATTCCAAGACCCTCCTAGTTTGCCTTGTTCTTTCATCCTTGGGCACCACAATTTTCATGGTTATTTCCTTAGTATGCCCTTTATATATAGAATGAAAGTTGCCCATTTGCTCATCAAGGTGCTTCCAGGCCCCTGGTAGAGTGCCCACACTCAGGTGGAGCACCAAATGAACTGAAGGAATGAATGGACATACCTTATGGTCTGTGTATGTGATCAGGATTACAAAGTACAAGCGAATCCTCACACTTTCTCCAGCCCTTTAACGGAACTGAAGGGTGGGAGTGAAGGTGGTCACCCGGGAAAGTATCATGAGGTGGACTGCTATAACAGAATATTGATTTATAAACAACAGAAATGAGTTTCTCGTAGCTCTACCAAGACCCAGGTGGCTGCAGACACAGCATGTGGAGAAAGCCCTCCTTTTGGTTTGTCTGTGGCCATTTTCTCACTCAGCCCTCACACGGCAGAACAGGCAAGGGGGTGCTCTAGGGTCTCTTTTACGAGGCCACTAATTTCCTTCATAAAGGCTCCATCCTCACGAACTAATCACCTCCCCAAAGCCCCACCTCTCAGTACCACTGCACTGGGCATTCAGATTTAGCATTTGAATTCTGGGAAGACACAAAAATTCAGTCGACAGCCACCCAAGAGCCCTCAAGGTCAAGTTTAGTGCTCCCTCTGTGTTAAGTCTCTGAGAACACAAATTACCCTCCACACTAATGCTTTTTTCAAAAGGGGGTTCGCTCCAGGGTACTATTTAAAAGCCTAGAACCTGGGGGCACTTACCAGGTGCTCTGCTATGAGATCTTGGGCAGGTGACCTTAATTGCAGTGAAGTACTTCATTTCCTCATCTGCAAAGGGGAGATGGGTTCTTATCTCTGAAACACTGTGGAGAGGATTACAAACAATGGGTATGAAGCACTCTGAGCAGCTGAAGAGGAAGAACTGTTTGCTATCTTTCTTCTTAGGGAAACCAAAGCTGACAATTCCTTGCACGCTTTTACTGTCTCTGCTGCCATTCTAGACTGCCCACACCATCTTAAATTTAGGAGCTTTGTTTCAGCTCCTCTTGTTAGGCAAGAGGGTTAGGAGCTCCATGCAGGGCCAAGGAAGGGGTGGCAGCTGAAGGACCACCCCCCTAGTGAATTCTCCATGTCCTAAATTCTGTACCTTCCTAACTTTCCAGGTGCCAGAGAGAACAGAAGCCAATCCTGAAACACACAGAGGGTATTAACTTCTATGTAAACAAAATGGAACCAAATACCTTTGATCTTACAATGAAATCCACTGCCTCAAAATGGTTTGTCTGAAATGTTCCGCTAACAGGAGACATAATGGTGCTGAGTACTAACAGCCAACATGGTTTCTTCCCTGGTTAAAGCTATTTGTGTCTAAGCTTTTGGAGCAAAACTGGGTTAAGTGAGTTCTTGTTCAGAGCATGACCTTAATTCATGGGTGAGGCAATTAATAGATCAGTTTGCCCAGGTGGCTGCAGACACAGCATGTGGAGAAAGCCCTCCTTTTGGTTTGTCTGTGGCCATTTTCTCACTCAGCCCTCACACGGCAGAACAGGCAAGGGGGTGCTCTAGGGTCTCTTTTACGAGGCCACTAATTTCCTTCATAAAGGCTCCATCCTCACGAACTAATCACCTCCCCAAAGCCCCACCTCTCAGTACCACTGCACTGGGCATTCAGATTTAGCATTTGAATTCTGGGAAGACACAAAATTCAGTCGACAGCCACCCAAGAGCCCTCAAGGTCAAGTTTAGTGCTCCCTCTGTGTTAAGTCTCTGAGAACACAAATTACCCTCCACACTAATGCTTTTTTCAAAAGGGGGTTCGCTCCAGGGTACTATTTAAAAGCCTAGAACCTGGGGGCACTTACCAGGTGCTCTGCTATGAGATCTTGGGCAGGTGACCTTAATTGCAGTGAAGTACTTCATTTCCTCATCTGCAAAGGGGAGATGGGTTCTTATCTCTGAAACACTGTGGAGAGGATTACAAACAATGGGTATGAAGCACTCTGAGCAGCTGAAGAGGAAGAACTGTTTGCTATCTTTCTTCTTAGGGAAACCAAAGCTGACAATTCCTTGCACGCTTTTACTGTCTCTGCTGCCATTCTAGACTGCCCACACCATCTTAAATTTAGGAGCTTTGTTTCAGCTCCTCTTGTTAGGCAAGAGGGTTAGGAGCTCCATGCAGGGCCAAGGAAGGGGTGGCAGCTGAAGGACCACCCCCCTAGTGAATTCTCCATGTCCTAAATTCTGTACCTTCCTAACTTTCCAGGTGCCAGAGAGAACAGAAGCCAATCCTGAAACACACAGAGGGTATTAACTTCTATGTAAACAAAATGGAACCAAATACCTTTGATCTTACAATGAAATCCACTGCCTCAAAATGGTTTGTCTGAAATGTTCCGCTAACAGGAGACATAATGGTGCTGAGTACTAACAGCCAACATGGTTTCTTCCCTGGTTAAAGCTATTTGTGTCTAAGCTTTTGGAGCAAAACTGGGTTAAGTGAGTTCTTGTTCAGAGCACATGCACCATTAAATTTGGCATGGGTGAGGCAATTAATAGATCAGTTTGGTTGGGAGAAATGGCAGCTATCTCAGGACTTTGTCAGCACAGGTAGACCTAACCAGGTGGTGTAGTTCTAACAGTCGGATAAATAACTATTCATGAAGATAGAAAATACAATAAAAGGAGCAGAACTTAGGGTATATAAAACCAAATTATACTACACATGAGATCATACTGATTTTTAAGGCTAAAGCATAAGCATTAAGCATTCTCATGGAAATTAGCTTGCTCACAGGAACAAACTGAAAAGATTTCTAATAGTAGAGGTATTATATAAGTGACACATAAATTCTGAGATTTCAAACATATGTTCTTACTCTGCTGGCTTCTCCACATTCTCTACTGATGGGTCATCCTGGTGAATGCATTGATAACCTAGTTTTCAATAGAAACGAACAGGTTAGATTAATGAGATGCTAAAAAACTACAACTTTAAAGGAAATGTTATATTTTTAATATGTTGTACCAAACAGTTGTAAAGAGCCAAAAACCTACAGTAGCTTCTGATTTCCAAAAATGAACACCAAAATTTTATTGGAGGGGGAAAATCTCATACAAACCAAACTCCCAAATCAACCCAACATGAGGTTTGACATGAGCTCTCTTACTAAATAAAACTCCACACACTGCATTTAACTCTGTCGCTGGAGGACATCCTCAGAGCATGAGCAGAAACCACACTTACACATGTCAGGTCTGAAACCTTTTATTCGACAGGCAACGCATTGTGCAATGGCAAAGAACACAGATGCCGAGTGGAAAAGCTTAAAAACTAATTTTGGAAGGTGTCTATGAATTGATGGAGCCCGCTGTGTTCCTTCCACTCCTTTGTGGAGAGGCTGCCTCCAGGAAAACGTGTGATAGCTGCTCTTGGAAAAACGGTGTCCCTGTTTGACCATGGGTGCCATGCCTAACGGTAAACGTGAAAGGAGAAGGCGGGCTCCGCAGGCAGGATGCGGGCCAGAGACACAAGCTGATCTTGGGCAGAGGTGCGAGTTCACATTCTCTGGAAGTCCCTCTGGGTTCTGCATCTGCGCTTCATCTGTGTTTTCCTCCCTGCCTGAGCCCTCCCTGTGCAGGGGATTCTGAAAGGCTCACATTCATACCTGTGGGCGCAGAACCTCGTTCCTGGCCCTTTTCAATGGTGTTCTTGTCTTCGGGCGTCTCTGGCCCAGAGCCCGGTGGCCGTGTGTCTGTCCGACTTGTTTCCCTGGTTCCTTCCTCTTCCCTGAGCTCCCTCTCTTGAAACCTGATGATAGAATCACTCTTGAGTTTCACAGTTTGTTTGAGGCTAAAGCATAAGCATTAAGCATTCTCATGGAAATTAGCTTGCTCACAGGAACAAACTGAAAAGATTTCTAATAGTAGAGGTATTATATAAGTGACACATAAATTCTGAGATTTCAAACATATGTTCTTACTCTGCTGGCTTCTCCACATTCTCTACTGATGGGTCATCCTGGTGAATGCATTGATAACCTAGTTTTCAATAGAAACGAACAGGTTAGATTAATGAGATGCTAAAAAACTACAACTTTAAAGGAAATGTTATATTTTTAATATGTTGTACCAAACAGTTGTAAAGAGCCAAAAACCTACAGTAGCTTCTGATTTCCAAAAATGAACACCAAAATTTTATTGGAGGGGGAAAATCTCATACACAAACCAAACTCCCAAATCAACCCAACATGAGGTTTGACATGAGCTCTCTTACTAAATAAAACTCCACACACTGCATTTAACTCTGTCGCTGGAGGACATCCTCAGAGCATGAGCAGAAACCACACTTACACATGTCAGGTCTGAAACCTTTTATTCGACAGGCAACGCATTGTGCAATGGCAAAGAACACAGATGCCGAGTGGAAAAGCTTAAAAACTAATTTTGGAAGGTGTCTATGAATTGATGGAGCCCGCTGTGTTCCTTCCACTCCTTTGTGGAGAGGCTGCCTCCAGGAAAACGTGTGATAGCTGCTCTTGGAAAAACGGTGTCCCTGTTTGACCATGGGTGCCATGCCTAACGGTAAACGTGAAAGGAGAAGGCGGGCTCCGCAGGCAGGATGCGGGCCAGAGACACAAGCTGATCTTGGGCAGAGGTGCGAGTTCACATTCTCTGGAAGTCCCTCTGGGTTCTGCATCTGCGCTTCATCTGTGTTTTCCTCCCTGCCTGAGCCCTCCCTGTGCAGGGGATTCTGAAAGGCTCACATTCATACCTGTGGGCGCAGAACCTCGTTCCTGGCCCTTTTCAATGGTGTTCTTGTCTTCGGGCGTCTCTGGCCCAGAGCCCGGTGGCCGTGTGTCTGTCCGACTTGTTTCCCTGGTTCCTTCCTCTTCCCTGAGCTCCCTCTCTTGAAACCTGATGATAGAATCACTCTTGAGTTTCACAGTTTGTTTGCCTTGATTGAGTGGCAGTTTTAAAGGAAGTGACCCATCCAGGAAGTGGGCATTCTTTGCTAGCTCCCTGTCAAACCTATTTTATAATCTGGGGCATGTCACTCCAGGCCTGTGATTTCTTTCTGGCCAGCTCCATCCAGGAGGGTTGGTCCGTGCTGGTGTAGCTGGCTCGCTTCAGCTGATGCAATTCTTTCTCCATCATTGCTGCGGACTGGGCTGCTGGAGAGAAGACAAAACAAACGGAAACGTGAGAAATGAGTTTGGATTTGCACTTAAGCCTCTTGCAGGCTCCTTAAAATACATATCCAGGGTCTTAACCATAGTCTTCAAAACATAAAACCTGCAAACATGCGAAGGAGATGCCAGCATGAATAATTTATGTGCTAAAAAAGACTTCTGAGAAGGCTCAAACAGTTCCAGTGATGTGATGAGGTGAGAGAAACTTTCACCATGAAACTGCAGGAACTCTGTGTGGAATAAATATTCTTAACTCCACTGAACTGGACACTTAAGAAAGTGTTAAGATGGTGAATTCGGTTAAGTATATTTTAGCTCAATGAAAACTAAACTGAAAAATACTAGTACAGATCATAACAAGATTGAATCTAGAAACATTATGCTTAGTGAAAAAGAAGCCAGAAACAAAAGAACACATCTTTCACTATGCCATTTATAAGAAATGTCCCCAAAAAGGCAAATAGAGAGAGAGAGGCAGAAAATAGATTAGCAGTTGCTTCGAGCTGGGGGTAGGTGAATGACTGTCAATGAGTGGGCGGGGGGGGGGCGGGGGGAGCTTTTCAGGATGAAGAGAATGGTCTAAAATTGGACTCTGATGGTTGGACAACTCGGGAAATATATACTCACTGCACTACATGCTTAAAAGGGATAGGGTTTTTTTTTTTTTGGCTGCGTAAATGATTACCTCAATAAAAGCTGTTATTTTTAAAAAATCAACATACAAAATTGTAAAGCAATTACTGTTGTGGTTGTTTAACTGTTAAGTCATGTCTGGCTCTTTTTGTGAACCCATGGACTGTAGACCACCAGGCTTCCCTGTCCATGGGATTTTCCATGCAAGAATACTGGAGTAGATAGTCGTTTCCTCCTCTAGGGGATCGTCCTGATCTAGGGATCGACCTGACCTAGGGATCGACCTGCATCTCCTGCATTAGCAGCTGGATTCTTTATCATTGAGTGACCAAGGAAATACAGTCACTCTTCTATAAATAAATAAAAAATAATAATTAAACAATCAACATGGTAGGTCTTCCTGGGTGGTCTAGTGACTAAGACTCCAAATTCCCAAGGCAAGGGGCCTGGGTTCAATTCCTGGTCAGGGAACTGGATCCCACACATCACAACTAGGACCTGGTACAGCCAAAGAAAGAAAAAAAAAGTATCTCTCTCAACATGGCAAGTAACTCAGTACAAACAGAACAAAACAAAGCAAGACCAATCCTGGAAATGCATTTTAGTACTATTTTAAGGTTTCATACCCAAGTTCTGATGGGATAAGGAGATTCCTCTTTGCAGCCCCTCCTGGAGACGAAGCTTTGATCCCTGCCTCTGGTCGATGGCAGGTTTGGCCGGGGTCATCAGGAAAGACTTGCTTCGGACGAAGTCAGCTTGTTTCACCTCCTATTAGGACACAAGAAAGACACACACTGTTCTGTCACTTGAGACTCAGATGGGGACAAACACAACCACAGGTGATGAGCCGTAAGGCTTCTCCGCCCATGTGACTCACGCGGCTGGCGCCTTCTCGAAGAGCTCTGGCTGGGGCACTGGCTGCCGTCCAGCCTCCAGGATGGACTCACGCGGGGCCTGCTTTCAGCTCCTGCCCTGTTCCCCGCCCTGGCCTCAGCCCTGGTGTCAAGCAGCGGGGTTCCATTGGAAAGGCACAATGACCTGTGTCTAGAAATAATTTTAAGACTTCTGGGACACTTGGGATGATGGTGGATGCCAGGATCCCTGGTGACCATTTGTTTTATAAATTCCCTAAGCCTGTAGGAGGTTTTCCAAGCTTGGCTACGACTGCAGTTTTGGGGAAAATGAAGAAAAGTGGGTTCGACTGAAGACTCAGGCTTGCTTCCCTGCACAGCTGCAATGTACTCTGAGATTTACTGTGGCAACTGGGGGGACCACAAAAGCTGTGAGTCTCTGCCTGCTTTGAAGCAGTCATTTGGGTTGGAGAAAGTTGTTTTCAGTCTGGAGAGCAAAAGGAGTTCCCTGGGGTCCAGGCCTGCAGCCCTTGGAGAAGAGTGAGGACCCAGCGGGTGGCCAGCCCACTGCCAAGGTCATTACTGCAGAGTGGGTCAAGATGGGTTGCATGACACGGCTGCCTAATGTCTGAATGAGAAGTTATTTTCACCCTCGGTTCATGTCTCCAGATGCTGAGCTGTGCTGCCGAGGCGTCAGGGAGCAGAGGACCATCCGCACAGACTGCATGGCCTGTGGCTCCTCTGTCACCCTGGCCGCCCGGCACACACACAGAGCAGACATCATCTGCCACGACAGGCGACCGTCCCTGTAATGACTGTGCAGGGCCCAGCCTCCAGCCCCTGCCCGGGCACCCCCTGCATACACAAGGTCAGCGGGTGTCTGCTCTAAGCACCTGGGTTCTCTCAGGCACCCTTGCTGGCCTTCCTGTGTCAGACTTCAAGGTCCGGGCCGCCGGTTTGCCTTCCTGGCCGGGGGGCTGCTCCGGGGCTCCTCGGCGCTTTGGGTGCCCGGTGGTGATCCAGGGTGGCGTGGGCTGGCCGTTGGTTCCAGGCCCTGCTGCCTTTTCTGCGGGTAAAGACACAGGTTATGCAAAGCAATCCTGGCTACCTTCAGGTCCCCTGTGGCTTCTCCCACCTGTGCCCTGAACAGGGGCTCTGGGAGGGGAGTCTGCAGGCCTCCTTGGTCATAAGTCCTTTTCTTTCTGGACTTCGTTCTCTCAGTTAAAGATGAATTAGAGAGATGATGTTCCTCTTGTCTGAGCACCCCCTCAAAAAAGCCACCTTCCTCTTATGGGATGTTATGGAACGAGGTAAGACTCAGCGCATAGACAGAGAAGATTTCTCTAATACAGGCCTGTCACTTGAGACCAGTATACACTACCCAATACCCAATCTGCTTGGACCACTATTCTTCTCTTCTCTTTTAAAAACTGTGAGCAAAACCTTCCCCTGGTGGAGAGTGATACCAAGAGTAAGCTGAGGCTATTTTCCTTGATGCCTGGGAAAGAACAGAACAAAATGCCTTCAAAACACGGTGATGAATTTCCTTGCATGTTCACTGTGCTTTCTGGGGGTAGCTCTCCCTTTTCCTTGCTTCTCAACTCTTCTGTATTTTTACATTTCCTATGATGAACATTTAGTTCCTTCATCAAAAGAAAAAAGAAACCAGTTTTTTTTTTTTTTTAAATAAGTGGCTTCTCACAGGTCTCTAGAAAGTTCACTGAATTCAAGGATTTCCCCATAAGCTGGCCTCTTTGAGTATCTACCCGCCACACAGAACAGATGGATGTTAATCCCCATCTCTGGCCTGGCTCTTTCCGGCTTCCTGTGTCCACAGGGCCTCCCTTGTCAGCAGGTACAGGCCACACCCACGTCACAGCACACATGGGGACGTCCAGGGCGAGTCAGCACCCTCGTTCTTTGTGGCCTGACGGACTCCACCCCTTGTTCAGGTGTGCTTCATATTTTACCCATCTGGCTTGGCTTCTGCCTCCAGTTCGATGTGGAGTCCTCTTCCCCAGGTCCCCTGGTCACTAAGGTGGGGTGAGGGACAGAGCCACCGCCCTGCAAGTTCATCCTGTCCTTGGTCCCTGCAAACCCTGCTTCATCTCCTTGACTCACCCCTTGTCCCCTCTGGCCTCTCAGGCTCTCCCAGGCTGCTGACCTCTTTCCTGTCCCCCTGAAAAACACTTGGATCTCCCACAGCTCAAAGGAAAACGTTCCCCTGCTCTTGCCTCCTGTGGCCTCTGCCTGTATCTCTTCAGCTAATCTCAGAACCAGACACAATGTCTGCAGCCTGCTCTCCATCTACCCAACCAATGGGTAGATCTATGGTCTGCTGCGTCTCCCATCCTGGCTGCTTTATCCCTGCAGCTCAGATGTGGCCACATAAAGCCTGGAGGCCTTTCTCCTTTGGATGAGTCTCTCCAGGTCCCTGCTGGACTCTTGCTCCTAAACCTGGAATTTCTCCTCGTTCCTGACCCTCAGCTTTTCTCTCTTCTTCCCCAAGTATTCTCTGCTCCACTCTGACATCGGCACTCAGAGTTGCTCAGATTGCTTTCAAATGTGTAATCCAGCCCTATCTTCTATTCTGAACCAGAGCCCAGCATTTCTACTTCCCGATCCTCCTTTCTTGCTTCCTCCCCTCTATTCATTCATCCATCCACTCCTTGTTTGCTATGGGCAAGGACTCTGTTAAACGCTAAGATGGGAAAGAAAAAAATTGTTTATTTAAAGAGCTCTGGGCTTCTCTGGTGGTCCAGTGGTTAAGAATCTGCCTGCCAATACAGGAGACGCAGGTTCGATCCTTGGTCCGGGAAGATCCCACATGCTACTTGGCAACTCAGCCCCGCTCCACAACTACTGAGCCTAGGGCCTGTGCTCTGCAACAAGAGAAGCCATCATAATGAGAAGCCTACACACAACTGGAGAGTATCCCCCACTTGCCACAACCAGAGAAAGCCTGTGTATACCAGTAGGTAGGGTCTGAAGATGATGTCTGCAGTTGGGACCTGGAGAAGGAACCTTCTAGGATGAGCAGACGGGCAAGGAAAGGCCTCCAAGTGGAGGAGATAGAAGGCAGCGTGGGTGGTGGCCAGCATCAAGGCTGTGCCAACTGAGGGGTCTTCCTGGCCTTTTTCTTGTCCACTGCAGAGACTCACCGGGGTTTAAACCCTCGGGATACTCTGGAGGCTGTGTGGGGAGTGAGTGTGAGTAGAGGCAACAGGTGGGAGCCAGGGGTTGGGGGGTGAGGACAGAGACTGTGGCCATGGTCCAGGAGAGGTGGACACTGACTCCAGGATCATCCCTTCGTGTCCACCAAGTTCTCGCCCAGATGCCGCTTCCTCCAGGAAGCCCTGCTTCAGTTGCCTGGCTGGACACGCTCCCTCTCCTAATCCCTCTGGAACTCTGCCGACTCATTTGCCCTACTGTTTGGTATTAAACACATCTGCCAGCTGACTCTCCACCCCACTGACATATGCTTTTGGTCACCAGAACTTATTTACTTAACAAGCATCCGGTGGAGACTACACACCAGGTGCTGTTCTAACGTTAGCTTCTCTACGACCTGACTTTCCACGCAAGTTCTCTTCCAGAGAAAGGGGCAGCTGCCTGGCGCACAGAAGGCAGGCTGTGAGGTGCTGTGTGTTTCACAGAAAGCCTGCATTCCCCATCCCTCCTTCTCAACTCCTCCTTCCAGAGGAATCTCAGGACGTTTCCTCAATGGGTCCTTTCCTGTCCTCTTCTTCAGTGGCTGGCCGTGCCCTCTACTCTCTCTTGGCCCCTGAAGTCTGGTCACATGCCCTCCCCAGCAATACCCAGTACATGCTGGCCTCCCCCCGGACTAGAAGAGGGCTTGGATAGGGGTTGAAACTCACTACCTCAGTCAACAACAGATTCTGAGTGATTCAGTCAAGACTAAGTGAATGGAGAGAATTCAGGGCAACTCATAATGCCCCAACTACTGAGCCTAGGGCCGGTGCTCTGCAAGAAGAGAAGCCATCATAATGAGAAGCCTACACACAACTGGAGAGTATCCCCCACTTGCCACAACCAGAGAAAGCCTGTGTATACCAGTAGGTAGGGTCTGAAGATGATGTCTGCAGTTGGGACCTGGAGAAGGAACCTTCTAGGATGAGCAGACGGGCAAGGAAAGGCCTCCAAGTGGAGGAGATAGAAGGCAGCGTGGGTGGTGGCCAGCATCAAGGCTGTGCCAACTGAGGGGTCTTCCTGGCCTTTTTCTTGTCCACTGCAGAGACTCACCGGGGTTTAAACCCTCGGGATACTCTGGAGGCTGTGTGGGGAGTGAGTGTGAGTAGAGGCAACAGGTGGGAGCCAGGGGTTGGGGGGTGAGGACAGAGACTGTGGCCATGGTCCAGGAGAGGTGGACACTGACTCCAGGATCATCCCTTCGTGTCCACCAAGTTCTCGCCCAGATGCCGCTTCCTCCAGGAAGCCCTGCTTCAGTTGCCTGGCTGGACACGCTCCCTCTCCTAATCCCTCTGGAACTCTGCCGACTCATTTGCCCTACTGTTTGGTATTAAACACATCTGCCAGCTGACTCTCCACCCCACTGACATATGCTTTTGGTCACCAGAACTTATTTACTTAACAAGCATCCGGTGGAGACTACACACCAGGTGCTGTTCTAACGTTAGCTTCTCTACGACCTGACTTTCCACGCAAGTTCTCTTCCAGAGAAAGGGGCAGCTGCCTGGCGCACAGAAGGCAGGCTGTGAGGTGCTGTGTGTTTCACAGAAAGCCTGCATTCCCCATCCCTCCTTCTCAACTCCTCCTTCCAGAGGAATCTCAGGACGTTTCCTCAATGGGTCCTTTCCTGTCCTCTTCTTCAGTGGCTGGCCGTGCCCTCTACTCTCTCTTGGCCCCTGAAGTCTGGTCACATGGTCCCCCCAGCAATACCCAGTACATGCTGGCCTCTGCCCCCCCACCTCCAGGGAGACTAGAGAAGAGGGCTTGGATAGGGGTTGAAACTCACTACCTCAGTCAACAACAGATTCTGAGTGATTCAGTCAAGACTAAGTGAATGTGGAGAGAACATTTCCATCCTGGGCTTTCCATCAGAAGCAGGAAGATACAGAGGAACCTGTCTGCAGGGGAAGAAGTGAGAGGCAGAATGGATATGTCCGCACAGCAGGGGACGGGGAGGGTGGGAGGGACTGAGAGGGCAGCATTGGCATATGTCCACTACAAGTGTAAAACAGGAGGCTAGTGGGAAGCTGCTGTGCAGCTCAGGGAGCTCAGCCTGGTGCTTGGTGGTGACCTGGATGGGTGGGATGGGCCGAGGGGGAGGCGCAAGAGGGAAGGGATTTAAGTATACATGCTATACAGCAGAAACTAACACAACATTGTAAAACAATTATACTCCAATAATAAAAAGTAAATAAATTTAAAAATCAGAGGCAGATGGTGGCTGTACAAGGCCAACGTGGCCCTGGCATCTCGGTCCTCTCGCTGACTCCCTTTTGGGGCTCAGTGTCAGGTGCCTGGCCCTGGTATCCCTCTGACCATGAGGGCACACTTGTAACTCTGGTGAATTCCTGCACTGTGCAAACGGATGACCCATGCGAGCCAAGAAGAGTCTCTTATAACTCAATGGGGAAAGTCATATCCAACACGGCACAGGCCGCTTTCCTAGGGATGCTGGGGGAGGAGGCTGGGGACCCCAACGTGGGGGTCTCGTAGGGCTCTACACCTCCTGTGACAGCCAGGACACAGCTGTGAATCACAAAGAATAGCATCTCCTCATGGAAACAACCTAGATGTCGGTCGACAGATGACTGAATAAAGAAGAAGTGGTGCATTCACACAAAAGAAGATTACTCTGCTGTAAAAAATGAAATAATGCCTTCTGCAACAACATGGATTGACCTGGAGGTCATCATACTAAGTGAAGTAAGCCAAACAAGCGATCAAGGAAGCATATGGTATCACTTACATGTGGAATCCAAAATAGAACACAAATAAACCTATCAATGAAACAGAAACAGACTCATGGACATAGAGAACATATTTGTAGTTGACAAAGGGATGGGGGTTGAAACTCACTACCTCAGTCAACAACAGATTCTGAGTGATTCAGTCAAGACTAAGTGAATGTGGAGAGAACATTTCCATCCTGGGCTTTCCATCAGAAGCAGGAAGATACAGAGGAACCTGTCTGCAGGGGAAGAAGTGAGAGGCAGAATGGATATGTCCGCACAGCAGGGGACGGGAGGTGGGAGGGACTGAGAGGGCAGCATTGGCATATGTCCACTACAAGTGTAAAACAGGAGGCTAGTGGGAAGCTGCTGTGCAGCTCAGGGAGCTCAGCCTGGTGCTTGGTGGTGACCTGGATGGGTGGGATGGGCCGAGGGGGAGGCGCAAGAGGGAAGGGATTTAAGTATACATGCTATACAGCAGAAACTAACACAACATTGTAAAACAATTATACTCCAATAATAAAAAGTAAATAAATTTAAAAATCAGAGGCAGATGGTGGCTGTACAAGGCCAACGTGGCCCTGGCATCTCGGTCCTCTCGCTGACTCCCTTTTGGGGCTCAGTGTCAGGTGCCTGGCCCTGGTATCCCTCTGACCATGAGGGCACACTTGTAACTCTGGTGAATTCCTGCACTGTGCAAACGGATGACCCATGCGAGCCAAGAAGAGTCTCTTATAACTCAATGGGGAAAGTCATATCCAACACGGCACAGGCCGCTTTCCTAGGGATGCTGGGGGAGGAGGCTGGGGACCCCAACGTGGGGGTCTCGTGAGGGCTCTACACCTCCTGTGACAGCCAGGACACAGCTGTGAATCACAAAGAATAGCATCTCCTCATGGAAACAACCTAGATGTCGGTCGACAGATGACTGAATAAAGAAGAAGTGGTGCATTCACACAAAAGAAGATTACTCTGCTGTAAAAAATGAAATAATGCCTTCTGCAACAACATGGATTGACCTGGAGGTCATCATACTAAGTGAAGTAAGCCAAACAAGCGATCAAGGAAGCATATGGTATCACTTACATGTGGAATCCAAAATAGAACACAAATAAACCTATCAATGAAACAGAAACAGACTCATGGACATAGAGAACATATTTGTAGTTGACAAAGGGGAGAGGGTTGGGGGAGGGCTGGATTAGGAGTTTGAGATTAGCAGATGCAAACTATTACATATAGATAGGATGGATACCCAACAAGATCTTACTCTACAGCATGGGGAGTATGTGTTCATTTGCTTCAGTCATGTCTGACTCTGTCCACTCCTAAGGATTACAGCTCACAAAGGTTTCTCTGTCCATGGGATTCTCCAGGCAAGAATATTGGAGTGGGTTGCCATGCCCTCCTCCAGGGGATTTTCCCAACCCAGGGACTGAACCCACATCTCTGTGTCTACCTGCACTGGCAGGTGGGTTCTTTACCACTAGCACCACCTGAGAAGCCCGCTATATTGATTACCCTATGATAAACCACAATAGAAAAGAACGTGAAAAAGAATCTGTGTATACATATAATAGAATCACTCTGCTGTACATAGAAATTAGCACAACATCGTAAATCAACAATACTTCAAAAAATAATTTAAGAAAAAAAAGAACACCATTTTCTGAGTGAGAGGCAATGAATTGTACAAGGAAAACCACCATGGTGTCTTGCCCTCTGGCTGAGAAAACACAGCAGATACTCTGCCCTAAGCCAACACACAGTAGGACAGCAGGCTTCGTAAACCTCGTAAATATTTCATAGTTCCGCTTTTGAAGCAACAATTTAAAAGAGCTTTTTCCTTTCATAAAATATCTGTCTTGTTCATAAAAGGATGCATGGACATTGTACAAATTCAGTAAGTAGATAAAAGTAGAATGGAGAAGAAAAAAAATTTCCATAAATCAATAGGACCCAAGAGAGCTGTGTGAGCCGCCATGGCACCAAGCTCTGATTCTTTTTCTGTTACACTGTCATCTTCAAAACCCACACCCACAGCTCATTCCCAGCCCTTCACAGTGCTCCCTGTGGATGGAGGGGGCCAAATTTGCTAAGCTTTCTCATCTGGAGTGGAAGCATCACCAACATTCGTCACTAGGAGCTGAGGCCAGAGCCACAGAGGGAGAGCCCCCACTTCTGCTCCCCTCCAGCCCCTCTGCCACCACCCTGGTTTACACAGAGGTGATGTGTGCTGGGAGAGACACTCAGTGCACGCCTGGGAAGCAGGGTGGGGACACATGGGCCCTCCCAACACTGTGGGCTCCCTGTATCAAAGTTGAAGGTTCTGTTTTTAAAAAGAGGAATTATTGATCTGTTTTCAGCCTTGTCTTACACACACAACTGATCAATACAAGCTGGCAAAGTCGGCCGACTCGGGTTCTGGCTATGAGCCGGCCTGGGAGATGCTATCAGAGAACCTGGGCTTTTAATGCTTGCCTGAGCATCTATAAAGTGTGCCGAGCGTTTCGAGAACAAGCAAGGGCTTCTGTCAGAGCAAGCTCCCATAACAACGTGCTACGTGGCTGTCCTAGTTCTGCTTCCGGAGGAAATTACCACTATTCCTTTGCTCATTCTACAAACACAGTCAGGCCTCGTCCAGGAATTCCGTATTTGAGGGTTCGCCTACTCACTAACATGTATTTATCAACAGTCCTGGCTCCGCGTGGTTATTTGAGACGTGTCCAGAGCAGTGAAAACTTTGGGTCCCAGGACGAGCGGATGTAGAACAAAGGCACACTTCTTGTATGTCTCTGCTCTCAGACTGTACAAACAGGGGGCCTTCTGCAGTATACTTAGGGTCACATTTTTTGTATTTTTGTGTGTGTTTTTGCTTGGTGATTTTACCATCTAAAATAGCCCCCCGGGCTTCCCAGGTGGTGAAGTGGATAAACAGTCCACCTTGCAGTGCAGGGGGCGCCAGTTCAATCCCTGGCCTGGGAAGATCTCACATGCTGCGGAGCGGCTGGACCGATGTGTCCAATTACCGAGCCGGAGGTCTGGAGCACATGCGCCCAGAGTCGGTGCTCTGTAGCGAGAGAGGCCACTGCCATGGGAGGCCCACACCGGCCTAAGAATAAAGGTGGATGAAAACAAATAAATAAAAATAAATAAATTTTAAAAATAATAATAATAATTTAAGGGCTTCCCTGGTGGTCCAGTGGGTAAGGACACCGCCTTGCAGTGCAAGGGGCGCCGGTTCGATCCCTGGCCTGGGAAGATCCCACGTTCCGCGGAGCGGCTGGACTGATGTGTCCAATTACCGAGCCGGAGCTCTGGAGCGCATGCGCCCAGAGCGGCGCTCTGCGACAACAGAGGCCACCGCGATGGGAGGCCCACAGGAGCCAAAGAACAAAGACGAATGAAAACGGAGAAGTGAAGGACCAATGGAGGTGGCCCGCCCATTCCCCTCCCTCCCCAACCCGATCCCCGCCCAAAATAAATAAATAAATAAATCTTAAATAATAATAATAATAATAATTTTAAAAGCCACCCCATCTACTGAAGTGCCATCTGGTATCACTAAGCACAGGAAGGTGGAAATGTGTCTTATGGAGAAAATACATGATGAGTTTGTTGAGGTGTGAGTTATACTGCTGTTGGTTGGGGGCTGGATGTTGACAGAAAAATCAGAGCTTTAAGACCTAAAGTTCTGTCAGAGCAAGCTCCCATAACAACGTGCTACGTGGCTGTCCTAGTTCCGCTTCCGGAGGAAATTACCACTATTCCTTTGCTCACAAACACAGTCAGGCCTCGTCCAGGAATTCCGTATTTGAGGGTTCGCCTACTCACTAACATGTATTTATCAACAGTCCTGGCTCCGCGTGGTTATTTGAGACGTGTCCAGAGCAGTGAAAACTTTGGGTCCCAGGACGAGCGGATGTAGAACAAAGGCACACTTCTTGTATGTCTCTGCTCTCAGACTGTACAAACAGGGGGCCTTCTGCAGTATACTTAGGGTCACATTTTTTGTATTTTTGTGTGTGTTTTTGCTTGGTGATTTTACCATCTAAAATAGCCCCCCGGGCTTCCCAGGTGGTGAAGTGGATAAACAGTCCACCTTGCAGTGCAGGGGGCGCCAGTTCAATCCCTGGCCTGGGAAGATCTCACATGCTGCGGAGCGGCTGGACCGATGTGTCCAATTACCGAGCCGGAGGTCTGGAGCACATGCGCCCAGAGTCGGTGCTCTGTAGCGAGAGAGGCCACTGCCATGGGAGGCCCACACCGGCCTAAGAATAAAGGTGGATGAAAACAAATAAATAAAAATAAATAAATTTTTAAAAATAATAATAATAATTTAAGGGCTTCCCTGGTGGTCCAGTGGGTAAGGACACCGCCTTGCAGTGCAAGGGGCGCCGGTTCGATCCCTGGCCTGGGAAGATCCCACGTTCCGCGGAGCGGCTGGACTGATGTGTCCAATTACCGAGCCGGAGCTCTGGAGCGCATGCGCCCAGAGCGGCGCTCTGCGACAACAGAGGCCACCGCGATGGGAGGCCCACAGGAGCCAAAGAACAAAGACGAATGAAAACGGAGAAGTGAAGGACCAATGGAGGTGGCCCGCCCATTCCCCTCCCTCCCCAACCCGATCCCCGCCCAAAATAAATAAATAAATAAATCTTAAATAATAATAATAATAATAATTTTAAAAAAGCCCCCCCCCCCCCCCCATCTACTGAAGTGCCATCTGGTATCACTAAGCACAGGAAGGTGGAAATGTGTCTTATGGAGAAAATACATGATGAGTTTGTTGAGGTGTGAGTTATACTGCTGTTGGTTGGGGGCTGGATGTTGACAGATCAACAATAAATATGAAACAAGGAGTCTTTAAGCAGATCCTAAAGTAAATCAACCCTGAATATTCACTGGATGGACTGATGCTGAAGCTGAAGCTCCAATACTTTGGCCGCCTGATGCGAAGAGACAACCACTGGAAAAAAATTCCTGATGCTGGGAAGGGCTGAGGATAGGAGGAGCAGGGGGCGAAGGAGGACGGGATGTTTGAGTGGCAACACTGACTCAACAGATCTGAGTCTAAGCAAACTCCAGGAGACAGGGAAGGGCAGGGAAGCCTGCTGTGCTGCAGTCCATGGGGTCGCAAAGAGTGGACATGACTGAGTGACTGAACAACAACCACCACATAACAGAAACACACACTCAACAAGGTTATGTATTGATCAGTTGAGGAAACATGTGGTTAGATACCTAACCCCATATTCTCCTGGAGCAATGGTTCAGGATTTGCTAGTTCAGTGTTCACGGTGACTTTCTAGAACATAACCACCTTGAAAAACGAGAACCAGCTGTCCTGGGTGAGCACAGGCCCCATGGGAGATGCTGAGTCTACGTACAGGAAGGGTGTCTCCAGCGCAGCACACCACAGCTCAGGCACACCGGCCGCCCCACCAGAGCCATCCCAGACCCAGGAGTCCTTCCACAGCTGACCCTCAGCCCACGGTCCAGGAACGAGGTCCAGAGGGGACATGGAGGGGCCTTGGGCACTGGCCCCCTGACTCTAGGTCTAGTGTGTTCTGTGTATAAAAATTCACTGAGCAGAACACACATGGTCTGTGCTCTTCTCTGCATGTATATCATTTTTCAACCAAAAGCAAGAAACAACGGGACTTCACTGGCTGTTCAATGGTTAAGACTTCACCTTCCAATGTAGGGGGCATGGGTTCAATCTCTGATCAGGGCTCTAAGATCCCATATGCCTTGGGGCCAAGTCAAAAAAAAAGTTAAAAAAATAAAAAATAAAGTAACTTTATCAGGTGGCAGTGGTGGTTTAGTCGCTAAGCTGTATCTGATTCTTGTCCACTGCAGGGACCCACAGGGGTATGAGACCTCAAAGACTGTAGCCTGCTAGGTTCCTCCGCCCACGAGAATTTCCAGGCAAGAACACTGGAGTGGGATGCCACTTCCTTCTCCAGGGGATCTTCTCGACCCAGGGATTGAACCTGGGTCTCTTGAATTGGCAGGCAGGTTCTTTATCAACTGAGCTACCAGGGAAGCCCCTGCTTGATCATGCAATCTTTTTAAAATAGAATAAAAACCACTAAATTAATTAGGACTCAAAGGTGCTTGGACAGTGACCAGGAGAGGAATCCAGCTCCCTTCCCCTGGGGCCTCCATGCAGCCTGGGGTCCTGTGACCACTCGCCTTTTCTACTCCTGCCGCCCACCCTCCTACTCTTGCTCTTCCGTTCTCCAAAGGTGTACCCTAAATCTCTCCTTCTGCTTCCATTTCCTAACTAAGACCCCAGATCAGCAGGGGCATAGAACCTGCTTCTCTGAACTCAGTGGCAAAACACAGCTGTCAGGGAGGAGCCGCTGTGTTTGACAGCCCTATTCTCAGGGGCCAAACTGTCCTTACCCATCTCCCCTGCCTCCTGGGTCAGAAGGCACTGCTGTGGCCCCAGCTTCTCTGAAACCCACCTTGCCCTCACTGTCTCATCTCCTCACTCACAATCTCCACTCCCACGTCTGGGGGAAAAAAGGCCCTGCTCCTTTCAGCATCCCCCTTGGAGTGTTTACATCATAAAAAGAGAGTAGAGAGTCAGTGCCAGCAAGGCCCAGACTGTGCCCTCTGCCCCATCTCATGGACAGGTTGGTACAGCATTTCATGCCCACTCAGCCCTGTAGGATACAGTTAAACTGTGATGACAACCAGCAGCAAGTCAAGGTTTTCCAACTAATCTGGCCCTGGTGAAAGGGCTGATGGACTTAAAGTCCTGGGCTAACACTGACCAGAGCCTGGTAACCCAATGTGTTTATGGAGGAGGCAGGGGGTGGGGCAGTTCACGTCCAGGTCCAGGGTTTGTGCAGGCTCCAGAACAGGAATTTCTGTTTTTCCCAAATGGGAACCTGAAGTCTCCTTTGTTTATTGATATAGCACCCACTCTGTTTGGGGGTGCTTCCCTGGTGACTCAGATTGTAATGAATCTGCCTGCAATGCAAAGACCTGAGTTCTTTCCATCCCTGGGTCAGAAAGATCCCCTGGAGAAGGGAATGGCTACCCACTCCAGTATCCTTGCCAGGATAATTCCATGGACAGAGGCACCAAAGAGTCGGACTCGACTGAGGGACTAACACTCACTCAACCATGTAACTGTTTTAGGGCTCTGTCACTTGTAGGTAAAATCCGTGGAAAAACATTTTTACAGAAAAATCAACATGTGAACCACATCTGGATCTGGATGACAGGACTGGGCATCTGGTCACTCGAGGGCATGTGGACTGGGGGTCCCAAGGGTCAGATGCTTGGTCAGGGTCTTTGCTTGAGTTCGGGGCCTGAACCTGGGCCCCAGCATGTGAAGCCTGGCAGACCTTGTCCTGGTGTCCAGCCCAATTCCTACACCGCATGGTGGCAACTGGGGAGGTAGCAACAGGCTCCAGGGCACAGAGGAACCTGGATGGAGGGTTCCATGATGGAGGAACCTGGACTGAAAGCTCATTCACTCAACCACCACTATCTGTGCAATCCGTCTCCAAGCAGAAGACCACAACCAAAGTCCTGTGAGCATAGAACAGCCCATCTCCACGACTTGCCAGGTGATCCAGTGGGACCTTATAATGATGGGGATGGAAAGATACTGTAAATTGAAGATAATTTTGAGGGGCTCCCTGGTGGCTCAGTGGTGAAGAATCCACCTGCCAACGCAGGAGATGTGAGCTTGATCCCTGATCCAGGAAGATCCCCACCTGCTGTGGAGCAGCTAAGGCTGTGCGCCACAAGCAGTGGTCTGTGCTCCAGAGCCCAGGAGCTGCAACTCCTGAGCCCACTCACCCCAGAACCTGTGCTCCACAACAAGAGAAGCCACCGCAGTGAGAAGCCTGCACGTGGCAATTAGAGAGGAGTTTTCGCGATCCCAAACTAGAGAAAGTCCATGCACAACTAAAAGAAGACCTAGCACAGCCAAAACCAAATACGTCAATTAATTAATTAAACAAAACCGGGACAGGAGAATCCCATTCCCACATGCCATGCTCCACAGCTGAGAGGAGGCTTCAGTGCATCCTTAGTCAAGTGTGACTGCCCGGTATGAAACTGGCTCACACTTTGCAGTTAACATGCTCTTGCTGCCTGGTGAGTTATTACGAACACTTCACAAAGGAGGAAGTTCAGACACAGAGGCTGACAAACTCATTTCCTCAGAATCCCACATCCCCTGAGGGGTGGTGCTCAGAGTCAAACCTCTAAACCCAGGTTCTTCGATGATCTCCCGACCCAGTGCCTGCCTGGCTCATTTACCTGCCTTGTCCCTTCCGCTGGTCACACACACAGGCCGGAGGGCCACCCACTGCGTCGACTCACGCCAGTGCCGACAAACGGGGCCCAAGGGTCGATGTGGAGGGTCTTTGCTTAGTTCGGGGCCTGAACCTGGGCCCCAGCATGTGAAGCCTGGCAGACTTGTCCTGGTGTCCACCCAATTCCTACAGCTGGTGGCAACTGGGGAGGTGCAACGCTGTCCTGGTGTCCAGCCCAATTCCTACACCGTGGGAAGGGGGTAGCAACAGGCTCCAGGGCACAGAGGAACCTGGATGGAGGGTTCCATGATGGAGGAACCTGGACTGAAAGCTCATTCACTCAACCACCACTATCTGTGCAATCCGTCTCCAAGCAGAAGACCACAACCAAAGTCCTGTGAGCATAGAACAGCCCATCTCCACGACTTGCCAGGTGATCCAGTGGGACCTTATAATGATGGGGATGGAAAGATACTGTAAATTGAAGATAATTTTGAGGGGCTCCCTGGTGGCTCAGTGGTGAAGAATCCACCTGCCAACGCAGGAGATGTGAGCTTGATCCCTGATCCAGGAAGATCCCCACCTGCTGTGGAGCAGCTAAGGCTGTGCGCCACAAGCAGTGGTCTGTGCTCCAGAGCCCAGGAGCTGCAACTCCTGAGCCCACTCACCCCAGAACCTGTGCTCCACAACAAGAGAAGCCACCGCAGTGAGAAGCCTGCACGTGGCAATTAGAGAGGAGTTTTCGCGATCCCAAACTAGAGAAAGTCCATGCACAACTAAAAGAAGACCTAGCACAGCCAAAACCAAATACGTCAATTAATTAATTAAACAAAACCGGGACAGGAGAATCCCATTCCCACATGCCATGCTCCACAGCTGAGAGGAGGCTTCAGTGCATCCTTAGTCAAGTGTGACTGCCCGGTATGAAACTGGCTCACACTTTGCAGTTAACATGCTCTTGCTGCCTGGTGAGTTATTACGAACACTTCACAAAGGAGGAAGTTCAGACACAGAGGCTGACAAACTCATTTCCTCAGAATCCCACATCCCCTGAGGGGTGGTGCTCAGAGTCAAACCTCTAAACCCAGGTTCTTCGATGATCTCCCGACCCAGTGCCTGCCTGGCTCATTTACCTGCCTTGTCCCTTCCGCTGGTCACACACACAGGCCGGAGGGCCACCCACTGCAGGTCAGAACTTCCCTCACCCCCAGCCACCCCAGTCCTTGGCACAGGTGTTCTACAGAGACAAAAAGCCCCTGATATTCTCAGGGAGCTGGTGGCAGGGTGGGGCTGGAGGAGATGTCAGAGGGAGGGAAGGGGTGGCAGATGAACTTGGGATGGTAGAAAGGCTGACTTTGCCAGAATCTAAACAACCCTAAATGCCTTACTTACATAAGAGTGTGCATTTTATTCTAAATATAATGGGGAGGCATCCAGAGGATTAAAAAAAGGTTTTTTTTAATTGGAGGAAAATTGCTTTACAATGTTGTGTTGGTTTCTGCCATGAAAGTGAGTGATAGTTGCTCAGTTGTGTCTGACCGTTTGTGACCCCATGGACTGTAGCCCACCAGGCACCTCTGTCCATGGATTCTCCAGGCAGGAATACTGGAGTGGGTTGCCATTTCCTTCTCCAGGGGATATTCCTGACCCAGGGATTGAACTGCAACGCAGGCAGATTCTCCACCATCTGAGCCACTAGAGAAGCCTGGTTGCTGCCAGACGACAACACAAATCAGTCATAATTATACATATTATCACCTCCCTCTTGAGCCTCTCTCCCATTCCCCCAACCTGCACCTCTAGGCCATGTCATCACAGAACACCAAGCTGGGCTCCCTGTGTTACACAGCAACTTCTCACCAGCTATACCCTGAGTAAACCATAATATAATCGAAAGACATATGTATCTCAATGCTCACAGAAGCACTATTTATAATGGCCAGGACATGGTAGCAACCTAGATGTCCAC
This sequence comes from Tragulus kanchil, assembly GCA_022376925.1. Taxonomy (NCBI): domain Eukaryota; kingdom Metazoa; phylum Chordata; class Mammalia; order Artiodactyla; family Tragulidae; genus Tragulus; species Tragulus kanchil. Next base: position 98,670,155 of record JAIOJX010000029.1, read on the forward strand.
TGACATTCCGAGGTTTTAAAGAGGAAAGCTCCACACTTAGACCCATGACTTGGGAAGAGAGTGAGAAGAGAGCTGGAGGGAGAGGGTGCTGCAGGTATCAGCTTAAAGGTACTGAGGGCTGACCTGGGGGCAGGCGGAGGGGTGGATAAAGACCTTCACAGTAGGATGACCAGGACATGTTGAACTAGGTGTAAAACATTTTTAATTTCATCCATCAGATGGGATAAAAAAAAAAGGAAATTAAAAATAGACAACGCCTAGTACTGATGAGGGGTGGAGAAGCAATCTCTGCTCTGCTCTTAGAAGTGTAAAGCTGGTGCAGCCTTTCTGGAGGGTCATTTGATGTTGTCTATTAAATTAAAACTTTCCAGCTCTGTGAGCCAGAAAAGCCACTTTAAGAATCTATCCCTGGGTTTCCCTGGAGGTTCAGTAGTTGAGAATCCACCTGCCAATGCAGGGGACACGGGTTTGATATCTGGTCTGGGAAGATCCCACATGCCAGGAGGCAACTAAGCCAGGAAACCACAGCTACCAAGCCCACTTGATGAAGTTGGTGTTTTACAACAAGAGAAGCCGCCACCATGAGAAGCCCACGAACAGCAATAAGAACAGTCCCTGCTCTAGCTAGGGACCTGCTGGACCACTGCACCACACCTTGAGGGGGCGTGGCCACACTCCTGGCTCTGCTTGAGGCGGGGAGGGGGTCGGGGAGTGGGGGCGGGGGGCATGGTCCTAGCTGGGAGAGTTATCCTGGGAGGCAGGCAGGGATTAGCAGATGTACCTGGTTTGAGGAGCCCAGAGAAGGCTGGGAAACTGAGGCCCAGAGTGTGGACCACACAGGCCAGGGAGGGAGCATGGGGGAAGGAGAAGGTTAAAAACAAAGGTAGGTGTGAACAAAGTTGATTTTCTTAAGAATAAAAGATATGAATATATTTTTAGCTGGGCACGAAAAATTAAAAAAAAAAAAAAAACCCAACCAAACAAACTACCAAACCTCTTATATTCTACCTAAAGGAACATGAATGCATGGAAAGCACTGCCGATAGAGAAGCTGACAGTCTCTCTGAGCTCATTTTCTTCAGAAAATATCCCTGGCATCCAAAGACAAGATGGACACCTACTGACTCTCTCCACCTGCTGCCTCCCTGCGCCCTAAGTTCCCGTTGAGGCTGGCATGCTCTTCCTGGCCACCTGCTGGGGTCAGCACAGCACGGTGTGTGTGGCAGGAGTACGTGAATGTTTGCTGAAAGAGCAGATGCATGAAGGAGTGGGGCCTGGCTCTGGAACCTGGGATGCCATGGTCACCAGCCCCATGTGGACAGAATGAGTTTGGACTGGAGGCAGAGGCTGGGTCTCAAATAAGGTCCCTGGTGAGAACAGCACATTGTCTGGCTACTCTCCAAAATATCCAACAAGTGTCCACCACAACACAGAAAATTAAACACACCCCACACAACTAGAAGGAAGGTCAACAGGGATAACAGGCAGAGATGGTACAAGTGATGACTTTTTTTCCATAGATGTTCTGTATTTCACCATTTTCCCTGTTCTAATTCTTATCCTGTGGGTAGAAAACTGCTTCCAGATTGGTAATTTAGACTGTGGAACAGATTGGTCCCGGCCAGCTCAGTCAGTAGAGCATGTGATTCTTAATCCCAGGTTCATGGGTTCAAGCCCCCCACTGGGTGGTTGCTCCTTAATGTTTGGGCTCCCCTAGTGGATCAGATGGTAAAGAATCAGCCAGCAAGGCAAGAGGCCAAGGTTCAGTCCCTGGGCCAAGAAGATCCCCTGAAGAAGGAAATGGCAGTGAACTCCAGTATTCTTGGCTGGAAAATTCCACGGACAGAGGAACCTGGTGCACTATAGTCCATGGGGTCACAGAGAGTTGGACACGATTGAGCGACTAACACTTTCACTTTCACATATTGGTCATGGCGAGTGAAGTGAGCAGATTAATCGGTTTCCTCTGCCTCGACAAGCACAAATATGCCAGGCTCACTCACAGAGACCACCCCAAGGCACCCTATGAGGCTCAACCCAGTCGACAAGCCGGGCTTCTCTGTTTACTGCAACAACCATCCTACCCTCCCCACATCCCACACCCTGGGGCTTCTCCGTGGTAAGAGACAGAACACAGGATGTGGAGGGGAGGAAGGGAAAGAGCAGGCATCCCCAGGTGCAGTGGGGCCCACCTGAGACCCCTCCACCACCCAGCTTAGGGTGTGTATCCCCTAAGGGTGACAGGGGAAGTGGCAGCCCATCTGGGAGCTCTGGGTAAAGTGCCTGCCACCCACAGGATAATGAACAGCAACAATTAGGTCTTTCTAGAAAACTGAGTAATACTGTTATTACAACATTTTATTATCTGTATGTTTTATGTGAATTTAATTGCCTCAGCTCTATAATTTGGGAGCAAGGATGATGGCAGAAGCAATAATAACAAATTGAACCATAAGCAGGCCCCACGTCTGGGGAAAGGGTGGATGCTGCTTCAACTGTTGGGCTCTTGGAGCCTGGGCTTGAGATTCTGTTCTGCTGTGGGAGGCCGCCCCCAGACCCCAAGGTCCCAGGTGGGACTAGAGAGCAGCCCCATCCTCTGCTGGCTCTCATCCTTCAAGTACCACCCCAGCAGTCACATACGAATGTGAGAGCTGGACCATAAAGAAGGCTGAGCGCCACAGTACTGATGCCTCTGAACTGTGGTGCTGGAGAAGACTCTTGAGAGCCCCTTGGACAGCAAGGAGATCAAACCAACCAATCCTAAAGGAAATTGACCCGGAATATTCATCAGAAGGACTGATGCTAACCCTGAAGCTCAGTTCTTTCACCACCTGATATGAAGAGCCCACTCACTGGAAAAGACTCTGATGCTGGGAAAGACTGAAAGCAGGAGAAAAAGGGGGCGACAGAGGATGAGATGGTTGGATGGCATCATCGACTCAACAGACACCAGTTTGAGCAAACTCCAGGAGACAGTGAAGGACAGGGAAGCCTGGTGTGCTGCAGTCCATGGACACTGCTTATTGGCTAAATAACAAAACAATTACCAAGAGGGTCAATTCCTAAGAGAATGTAACAATTATCTCCTCTCTTTGCACTGAAATGAAAACCACTCCCTGTGCCCCTACCGTGTCCTAGATTCTTCCCCCTCCAGAATTCACCTGAGTCAGTTACTTCTGTGGCTTAGGGAAGGCTAATAAAGTTATAGACAACTCTTTTCTATTTAAGCAAAGCTGTTAATAAACATCATATTGCATTTTATGTACCATGCTAAGTCGCTTCAGTCATGTACAACTCTCTGCAATCCCATAGACTGTAGCCTGCCAAGCTCCCCCATCCATAAGATTCTCCAGGCAAAAAGACTGGAGGGGGTCACCATTTCCTCCTCCAACCCAGGGACTGAACCTACATCTCTTATGTCTCCTCCATTGGCAAGTGGGTTCTTTACCACTAAAGCCACCTAAATCAAAAGGAAAAGAAGCTCTCTGACAACAGGCCATTCCAGCCAATCGTTCTTGACATGAACAAGGCCTAACTCTCCCAGCTTAGACTCAGGAAGTTATAAATTGTCAACGTGTCAAGCACTGCCCTCTGAAGTCTCTTTTCCAGCTCAGACCACAAAGCTGAGCATCCTGTCGTTACCGTTCTTTCAGCAAGCCCACGAGAGAAGACATCTTCGATCCTAGGCCATGAGGGTGGATGGCGCTGACATCAGGGTTTGCCTGCACCTACCCCGCTGGCTGGTTCAGTGGCTTCTTGAATCACTCTGTGAATGCTGCAGTTTCCCGGCAATGTGCAGAGGGGATCAACAGCTACAGCCTGAACCTCCCCAGAGCTCCCTCATGGGTTTCTCTAATGGAGCAGCAGCAATGCATATTACAGTGGAGCCAGAGGTCTGAATCAGGAAGGTTACTTGCGTTCTTCCCAGGAGGTTCTTCCAGAAACAACACCTGCATCTTTGGGTGTCGCCTTTGTTTTATTTCATTTTTTTTGATTTTCTGATTTTTTAAAATTTATTTTTAATTGGAGGATAACTGCTTTACCGTGTTGTGCTGGTTTCTGCTGTACAATAAGGTGAATCAGCCATAAGTATACATATATTCTCTCCCTCTCAAACCTCCTTCCTACCCGATCCTACTCCTTTAGGTGGTCACAGAGCGTGGGGTTGAGTTCCCTGTGCTATACAGCAACTTCCCATGACCTAGCTATCAATATTTTATATATGGTAATGTATATGTTTCAATAATACTCTCTCAGTGTGCCCCACCCTCTCTATCCCCTACTGTGTCCACATACAGGCCTTTCCACTCTGCACTTTTACTAATTTCTTAGGAGGAAGACCCAAAAGACTACAACATCTTTGAACCTGTCTCTTCACCTCCCTTTTAGGGTGTGGGATCCCTAAGAGCTGGGTTCTATTTCAGCTCTGTTCCATGATGCAGGGAGAAAGGAGTCCTGGACTTAAGAGCAGCCACTGAAAATATCCTGAAAGTTGTGCTGTCTTTATAAAATCTGCCATGGAAAATTTCTCCTTAGGGACCCCATCACACACACACACACACACACACACACACACACACACACAACTATTTCCATTTTTGGCACACTAACTTCCATTAATAAAAGAAGTCAACCACGAGAGATTTTCGAGCTCTGCCGAAAATACCCGTTTTCAACAGATTTCAACGGAAATACTATAAATAGTGACACATGTCAAAGACACAGAAAGGTCATCTATTTTGTGTCTGTTCATTTTAAAAAGCCGTTGCCTTAGATGATTGCTACTTCTGCCCCAATCTTAACTCCATCTCCCTTAGGGGACAGTTCACGCCCACCCGCTGAGGACAACTCCAACTGAAGAGGTGCCTCCTGTGTGAGGCTGGACTCTGGGAGTCTGACTATTAAAGGGGAGGAAATCCTGCCTTGGGGGGAAAGGTGAGAATGATGCTAAGAGACATCAGGGACTGATGCTTCATTTACTACCAAGAACCAGCGTAGGTCCCAAGAGGACCTCCATCCAGCGAACACTCATGTCCCAGGATCTCCGCCTCTGGAGGAAGGAAGATTTGAGGGGTCCACTGAAGAGCCTGCCTCCTCCCGGGATACACTGCAGAACCAGCTTCTACATTTTCCTGACTTCTCTGAAGTAGGATCTTAGTTCAGGAACCAGGGATGGCACCCATGCCTTTTGCGCTGGAAGCAAGGAGTATTAACCAGTGGACTGCCAGGGAAGTCCCCTTGATTCCTAACTCTTTGATCAGATATGTTACTGCTTCCAACAGGAATTTTCACTTTGTGTTCCAGTTCCATGGCAACAGGGTTTTTACTCAAAGCATTTTACATCCCTTGGGCATGTCCAGCCAGACATTCCAACTGACCTTATCTCCCCTGCAGGCCCGCCCCTCTGCACATACCCTCCCCAGGGTGTTCCACCCGGCCTCTTACCAGCTGCCCGGTGCGGCGACCTCCTCTCCACCTGGCTCTCCTTTCTGGGCTCAGCAGGCAGTACCCCCTTCTCGGGGTCCCCAGAGATGGCATCATCAGGGGGTGCAGGCATCTGGGGAAGGGTGAGGGTCTGCAGCAGCGGCTTCCTGGGCAGGGGTGGCTTGGAGCTGAGCTGCTCGGCGGACCGGGCCTTGACCTTGCCCACCTCGTTGGGGGACCTGGCGCCTCGGGCGGCGGGGCCTGTCCCCAGCGGCCCCTTGTCGTTCCTGGACAGCAAGGTCAGCCCGCCTTTCTCCAGCCTGACCTCCGCGCTGTACCTCTTGACGCCCTTCCCCTCCGGGCAGGGCGCTTCTCGGTGTTTGAAGGACAGAGACGTGGAGCGGAGCTTAACAGGGAAAGGGCTTCCTTCTGCGCCCGCCGGCCGCTCCCGGGCCACCAGGCCGGGCTCCGCGGCGGGCTCGGCAGGCTTCCGAGAGCCGGGCTTGGGGCCCTGGGGCTCAGGGGGCGCCGGGAGGTCGTCGAGGGCGGCCTCGCTCTTCCAGGCCGGGCGGCTCCTTACCAGCGGCAGCCGCACCGCGGGGCCCCGCGGCTCCAGCAGGCGGGCCCCCGCGCGAGGCCACTCCCGGCCCGACGACACCGAGAACTTCTTGGCGGTCCCCCGCGCCTCGCGGCCTCCGCGCTCTGGGCGCCGAGGGGACCCGGCCCGCTCGGCCCTGGGGGCGCCGTGGGGCGGCCTCCTGCTCCGTGGACCAGGGTGCGGGCTCCTGGGAGGCGGGTGGTGAGGGCGCGCTCACAGTCACGCCTGGGGTCTTGTGCTTCAAGCAGCTCTTGGGGGTGGGGGCTGGGGACCGGAGGGGGGGGGGTCTGGCCTCGGGACCAGGGGCGACTTCCGGCGGGCTCTGGTGGGGCGTGTGCCCCTGACTTTCGTCTCCACTCTTGTGAATCAAGGATATGTTACTGCTTCCAACAGGAATTTTCACTTTGTGTTCCAGTTCCATGGCAACAGGGTTTTTACTCAAAGCATTTTACATCCCTTGGGCATGTCCAGCCAGACATTCCAACTGACCTTATCTCCCCTGCAGGCCCGCCCCTCTGCACATACCCTCCCCAGGGTGTTCCACCCGGCCTCTTACCAGCTGCCCGGTGCGGCGACCTCCTCTCCACCTGGCTCTCCTTTCTGGGCTCAGCAGGCAGTACCCCCTTCTCGGGGTCCCCAGAGATGGCATCATCAGGGGGTGCAGGCATCTGGGGAAGGGTGAGGGTCTGCAGCAGCGGCTTCCTGGGCAGGGGTGGCTTGGAGCTGAGCTGCTCGGCGGACCGGGCCTTGACCTTGCCCACCTCGTTGGGGGACCTGGCGCCTCGGGCGGCGGGGCCTGTCCCCAGCGGCCCCTTGTCGTTCCTGGACAGCAAGGTCAGCCCGCCTTTCTCCAGCCTGACCTCCGCGCTGTACCTCTTGACGCCCTTCCCCTCCGGGCAGGGCGCTTCTCGGTGTTTGAAGGACAGAGACGTGGAGCGGAGCTTAACAGGGAAAGGGCTTCCTTCTGCGCCCGCCGGCCGCTCCCGGGCCACCAGGCCGGGCTCCGCGGCGGGCTCGGCAGGCTTCCGAGAGCCGGGCTTGGGGCCCTGGGGCTCAGGGGGCGCCGGGAGGTCGTCGAGGGCGGCCTCGCTCTTCCAGGCCGGGCGGCTCCTTACCAGCGGCAGCCGCACCGCGGGGCCCCGCGGCTCCAGCAGGCGGGCCCCCGCGCGAGGCCACTCCCGGCCCGACGACACCGAGAACTTCTTGGCGGTCCCCCGCGCCTCGCGGCCTCCGCGCTCTGGGGCGCCCGAGGGGGACCCGGCCCGCTCGGCCCTGGGGGGCGCCGTGGGGGCGGCCTCCTGCTCCGTGGACCAGGGTGCGGGCTCCTGGGAGGCGGGTGGTGAGGGCGCCGCGTTCACAGTCACGCCTGGGGTCTTGTGCTTCAAGCAGCTCTTGGGGGGTGGGGGGCTGGGGACCGGAGCTGGGGCCGGGGCCTTCCGGCCGGGCCTGTCTGGCCCCTCGGGACCAGGGGGCGACTCCGGGGTGGCGGCGGGGCGGGGCTCTGGTGGGGTCGTGTGCCCCTCCGGTTGGCAGAGAGACAGTCGACCCTCGACGTCGCCTCCCCACGCACAAACCGCCTCTTCCGCTGTGTCCCCGCCAGGGGGACAAGCGCTTTCCAAGGACAGCTCCTCCCCGTGGTTCTCCCTGTCTGGATTAGGGTGAAGGGAGCCTTCTGGCCGAGATAGGCGCTCCGTGCACGGTGCTGGGCCTGACAAGGGCTCCGTGACCTCTATGACCTCCAGGGTGACCTCCGGGGTGGGCCCTGGGGCGGCCTCCGCGGTGACCTCCAGGGTGGTCTCCATGGTGACCTCTGGGATGGCCCCTGGGGTGGCCTCCACGGTGACCTCTGGGGTGTCCCCTTGGGCAGCCTCCACAGTAACCTCTGGGGTGGCCCGTGGGGTGGCCTCCACGGTGACCTCTGGGGTGGCCCATGGGGTGGCCTCCACGGTGACCTCTGGGGTGGCCTGTGGGGTGGCCTCCACGGTGACCTCTGGGGTAGCCTCCGTGGTGACCTCTTGGATGGCCCCTGGGGTGGCCTCTGTGGTGACTTCCGGGTTGGCCCCTTGGGCGGCCTCCACAGTAACCTCCGCGGTGGCCCATGGGGTGGCCTCCACGGTGACCTCTGGGGTGGCCTGTGGGGTGGCCTCCACGGTGACCTCTGGGGTGGCCTGTGGGGTGGCCTCCACGGTGACCTCTGGGGTAGCCTCCGTGGTGACCTCTTGGATGGCCCCTGGGGTGGCCTCTGTGGTGACTTCCGGGTTGGCCCCTTGGGCGGCCTCCACAGTAACCTCCGCGGTGGCCCATGGGGTGGCCTCCACGGTGACCTCTGGGGTGGCCTGTGGGGTGGCCTCCACGGTGACCTCTGAGGTGGCCCATGGGGTGGCCTCTGTGGTGACCTCTGGGGTGGCCTCCGTGGTGACCTCTGGGGTGTTCTCCGAGGTGACCTCCAGGATGGCCTCCGTTGTGAGCTCCATGGTGGCCGGGCGGTTGGAGGGGTACTCCCCAGCGGTGCTCTCCTCCTCAGTGCTGGCAGTGAGTGCTGGGCAGTGCTGCAGGCGTGCCCGCCTTGCACGGGGCCCCACGGAGGGCAGCAGGGTGGTGGCCAGCCCCTTGGGCTCAGAGCCTCTGTCCTGTGCCACCTCCTGCTGCCCAGAACTGGGCTGCTCCTCCTTGCTGACTTGGGGTGGTGGGGGTTTCTCCTCCTCCTCCTCCTCCTCTGGGGTGCATGTCAGATCGCTCAGAGATTCAGACTGTGCTCTCTGAAGGACAAAGGACAGCAGTATTAAGACCAATGTTAGGAAGCCTATGGCCTCCCCATAAGGCTCCCCAGGTGTCTCAGTGGCAAAGAATCCACTTGCCAATGCAGGAGACATAGGTACAATCCCTGGATCAGGAAGATGCCCTGGAGAAGGGAATGGTAACCCTCTCCGGTATTCTTGGCTGGGAAATTCCATGGACAGAGGAGCCTAGCAGTCCCCAGTCCATAAGGCTGCAAAGAGTCGACTCACACTTTCACTTTTTTTTCCAAGTCCTCTTTGCACCTGGAGAACTCAGTGAGGTCTGTGCTTGGCCAAGGCTGAGTTAACAGGTGGCCCAGGCGCAAAGCTGTTGCCTTTAACCCTCTGTGTTGCCCCAGAGCCCATGTCCCAGGACAATGCCCACTCCCTCCAGGGCTGCACACTCATAGCCAAGGCAAGCTAGCTGGCCTAAAAGCCAGTTCATACCATGTCCAACAGAGTCAATAGCAACCCATCGCTGATAGGACAAAATCCCAACTTTTCAGCCAAATTTGAAATCTTGTATCCATGGTTTTGTTTCTCCCATTCCCTACTCAGGTCAAGCCAAGCCCCCAGCACTGTATTTGTCAGGCTCTGGGCCCGAGTAACCATCAGCTGGCTGTCTCCCCTTCACCTCCAGGGCTCCCCAGCACCCCCAGAGCCTCCTCCGACTTCACTCCAATAGGAAGCTTTTGCCTGGCTCGACATCTAGCCCACTTCCTCCCTACTATCCACAAAGTCAGTTCCTGCTCTTTTAGGAAGGAAAGGAGATGAAGGTAATCCTGGTCATTCAAAAGCAGATGTGAAAGTGACGGAAAGGCTGAGCGGGGTGAGGCTGGTGTTTTTAAACAAATTCTTGACCTTAGACCTGTCTTTAGATTGTCAAGCCTCCCCCTGGGTACTGCACAAGGGCAGTGTGCTCCTTCCGTTGTTTTAGGAAACACCCAGGGGAGGGTCTGTGGTAGGTTTCTGTTGTAATTTTAACATTTTCAGCTGGCATCTGCTTGCTAACACAAGATAACTGGGATGTTTGTCATACACCTCTGCTAGTTTTTGCCAAGAGGCAAAACCTGACTCCTCTGGATTTGGAAAGAGAAAGATGTGAAATCCCCAGAAGAATTTTCAAAAGTTGCAGGTTCCTAAGATGTTCCTGGGGCTTCCCATGTGGCACTAGTGGTAGAGAACCCGTCTGCCAATGCAGGAGACATAAGAGATGCAGGTTCAATCCCTGGGTCAGGAAGATCCCCTGGAAAAGGAAATGGCAACCCACTCCAGTATTCTTGGCTGGAGAATACCATGGGCAGAGGAGCAGGCTACAGTTCATGAGGTTCAAAGACGCAGACTAAGACTGAAGCCACTTAACAGGTCCACAAGGCAAAATCTTAGCTAAACAAAGTTAGCTAGAATGAAAATACGTGGAAAGTAGAATGTCTTTGTTAACCAAGGGGGATGCCTATTCTGATAAAACCAGATAGCGAAGATATATAAGTTATCACAAGAAGGGACCTTCCTGGTGGTGCAGGGGTTAGGACTCTGTGCCTCCACTGCAGGGGGAGTGGGTTCAATCCCTGGTCAGGGAACTAAGGTCCCACAGCCAAGTGGTGCAGCCAAAAGGTTCAAAACCAATGATCACAAGAGACAGCCCAGCAGTGAGGAGACCTCGCCTCTGGACCAAGTGGCCTCCCTCACATCCTGGCTTTCCCACCTTTCTCACTGTGACTTTGTTTCCTTACCTTGAAAATGGGGAAAATATATACCTTCCAGAGATAAGGGATGAAATTAGATCCTTAGCACAATCAGTATCAGTTCCCCTTTATCTCTGCGTCACTGAGAACAGATGGGGTGAAACAGTTAAGAAAAAGAGACAGGCAAAGGTTTTGGTGATTTTGGGTGCTTTTGCCTTTTTGTGGCTTAATTTCTCTTAATAAAAAACAATAACTGTTTCTAGGATTAGGAAGGTAATACATTGATTGTTGATTATTCAGAAAATACAGAAATGTGTATTTCTTTTTTTTTTTTAAATGGATTCCCACCTCTGCTGTGCATCCATGGTGAACCTTATGAATCACTATGCATCTTTTTTGGGGGGACGGGGGCGGGTTGGGGAGGGAAGGGGGCGAGTGGGCTACTTCTGTTGGTCTTTCATGTATCTATTTTCATCCATCTTTGTTCTTTGGCCCGTGTGGACCTCCCATCGCAGTGGCCTCTGCTGTCGCAGAGCACCAGCTCTGGGCGCATGTGCTCCAGAGCTCTGGCTCAGTAATTGGACACATTGGTCCAGCCGCTCTGCGGCACGTGGGATCTTCCCAGGCCAGGGATCGAACCAGCGCCCCTTGCACTGCAAGGCGGTGTCCTTACCCACTGGACCACCAGGGAAGCCCTGTGTATTTCTTTAAAAAAAAAAAAAAAAAAAGGCCAGTAGTGCTACCACCCAGGGATAAACACTATTATTGGTTTCATCCTAAGCATGCCTATATGCAAACATTTTTGTTTTTATAAAACTGGAATCATATTATGATATTAAGTGTAATAGCTCGATTTGCACTTGTATGCTTTTATTTTTTAAAATTTCCTGAAAAGTTTTGGAATTTCTCTTATTTTAGGAATAGTGTTCAAAAATGATTTAATAGTTATGTGACATTTCTCTGTTTGGTGTACCATATTTTCTTTAGTCCTATTTTTGGAGAAGGAGGCTGTTTCCAGGTTTTCCAGTAGAAATTCTGTGTAATATTCTCACACGCAAATTTTGGTGCACATGTGTTCATGTCTTCAGGTTATTTCCCAGGAGTGGAATGAGAAAGTCTAAGGGTTTTTAAATGGTCCTGACACATTACTGGGCTTCCCTGTGGCTCTCCACTATTCTTGCTGAGAAAATCCCATGGATAGAGAAGACTGGAGGGCTCAGGTCCATGGGGTCGCAAAGAGTTGGACATGACTGATTGACTGAGAAGCAACAGTAGCAGACACATTACTAAGTCGCCCTTCTAAAAGGCTACAGCAACTGACAATGGTTCTCCCATTGTGAACAATCATTTTTGTACCCTCTCGCCTCAGATTCAAATGATCAACTCCAATGTGAAAGTAACAGATTGAGAATGGATGGACTGCCAGTACATACAGGAGCTGGATCTATCTTTTCATGATTTTCCTGCTTTTGTAAGTGGGACGCAAGGCTCCAGAGAACTGAGAGTGGGTCAGATAGTTTCCAGAGGTGAGTATGTCACTGAGGATGGGAAACACTCATCAGTTCTGGGATCCAACAGAGTATTGTATTAAAATGAGGAATGTCCATACACATGGCAAGATGCTGGGTCAGTTCAAATTCTCTAAGGAGAACCCGGTTGGCTCTAGACTTGACTTCTGCCCTTGGCAGCTGAGGCTTCTGGTTGCCTGAAACTATAATCCACTAGAAACAGAGCAGCCTAGAGAAAAGGAAACCCAGGCTGATGGGGTCGGTGCCAGGAGAGGCAAGGGCATGCAGGCTGGAGGAGCCAGGAGAGCAGCTTGGGGCGGGAGAAGTCATGGAGAGGTTCATTCAATGTGTGATGCATCCGTACCCATAGTCTGCTGGAGACTAACGTCAAGGTGTTACTGGTCTTTTGTTACTATGGGAAATCCTTGATGTGGAAGCCCCTTAAGGATATGGGTCATGTTTTAAAATGACTAGAAACCAGGTTAAGCCAGCATAAGGCTGAGGGGCAGGACTGGCTTGGGTGCATCCAGCCTGAGCCACCAGCAGCTCTGAGAGGGTTAGAGCTGGGGACCAGGCAGGAGGAAGGCTGGCGTGGCCCCAACAGTGACACTGGTGATGCCTTTGTGCAGTCAGGAAAATACAGACACCTCCAAAAATGAAATGTATCCATGTCTGTTTCCGATCTGCAAAGGAGGGAAGATGTGCAGAGGACAGAATTTAATCTGAGGAATAACTGTTTACACAGACTGCCTAAATCAGATTTCCTCTTATTCTAAAAGCTGGGCTTTGAGAATTAAGTTCAAAAGTAAACAGAGATGAAGAGCTCTGCCCAGGGGACAGCAAAAGAGGATGGTGCATTTCCACCCAGAGTACAAGCTGGGCTTCCCACTGCCAAGTCCTGGCCAGGCAGTGGCTAGTTGCACACACACACCCTTCCAGGACAGAAGGCAACCTCACGGGAAGGAAGCCAGACCTGAGGGGCAGAGGGAGTTGGCTTTGCCCGTGCCCTCTGGGCTGCATTCGGCGTGAGGACAGGCAGGCTGGAGTTCCTGGGTACTACAACTCCCCACACTGTTGATCCTTTAACACTGGATGCAGAAGCATTTGCCGAAGGACCCAGGTCCCCAGTCTGCCTGACAGCACAGCAGCCTGAAGGTCACACAGGCCTCCTCCTTTCTCCAGTGTATTTCCTCCAGAAGCCAATCCTGCTGGTATGAGTTTAAAAAGCGCCCTCCACAATGAAAGCCTATGAAAATCCTACATTATTTTAGGTAAACTTTTAGGTGAGAAACAAGACTTACTGTATAACTTTGGGCAAATTATAACATCTCTGAGTTCATAACCATTCGCTTTATGAAAAATCTCGCCTCTAAACCAATTATATCAAACTCTAGAATTTTAGTTCTGGAACATAAATTATGAATCACTTCAGAAAAATAATCAGCAAGAGACAGGGAGAAAAGAAAAAAGTGCCTTCCACACGCCAGAGGAAAAGCCACTCTCTCCAGGGAGTCCTGACACAGGGGCGGCCCCAGCCCACTCTTCCAGTTGGAGTGTCCAGCTTGTCCCAGGTACCTCATCAGCAGCCCCATGGCCTTGTCTCCAGGGAAAGAGAGAAGGACATTGGTTTGTGACATCCCTTTCTCTGCCCTGTCGTTTTCTGTGGCCAGGCTGGCCTTACGACCCTGCTCCTCAGCTCCTCCGGGAACAAGGCTTGGCAGCAGGGAAGGCAACAGCTGTCCCATGGCCCTGACACACTGCAGGAGCGAGCTCTCAGCTCCAAGAGGGGACAAGCTGATGACTGCCCCAGATAGCACATCCAAAGCTGGTGGTCTGTCCTTACAAGGGCATCCCCCTTGGCCACTAAGTGGGTTCCTGACCCAGGCAGTGTCCGTCCTGGTTGATCAGCTTCTTCTTTGGTCATTCACTCACTGAGTCACATGTTTGACCATTCATGCATTTTGACTACCCTCCACGAGAATGTCAGTTCTGTGAGTAGGGTTCTCTGAAGCTGGAAGTACAGTCTCATAGAATGTGAAAAAGTGTTATTTGCTTCAGTCGTGTCTGACTCTTTGCAACCCCATGGACTATAGCCCTCCAGGCTCCTCTGTCCACGGGGTTCTCCAGGCAAGAATACTAGAGCAAACTGCAATTCCCTTCTCCAGGGGATCTTCCTGATCCAGGAACTGAACCCAGGTCTTCTGCATTGCAGGCCGATTCTTTACCATCTCAACCAGCAGGGAAGTGCAAGTGTCTCTCATTTACAAAGATCACATGTGTGCGGCCATGGCCGTGGAGAGAGTGTCCAAGGTGATAGGCAATGTGGGCTGCTTTCCACAGGAGGCTCGGGGGAACCTCTGCAAGGGGAGCTGGGAGCCCACCCCCCCAAGGGGTGACAGGGGTGATCCCACGCAGGGGACACAGCACGTCCCAATGTCTGGGGTGGAAGACAGCCTGGTGAGCTCCAGAAGGAGCAAGAAGCCAAAGCATGTTCAGTGAGCACGGGAGGAGGCGGGCAGGCAGCGGCTGGTGGCGCCAGGCCCACAGGGCAGGCATCACACTGGGGACCCACGGTTCCCAGCAGGCTCCTGGTACGCGCTGCCAAATGAATGACTGAAAGAATGGGTGTTTACATGGGAGAGGCCTATCTGACTCAGGTTGAAACCAGGAGCACCCCCAGCTCCCAGCGCCTGGTCATGGTCCCAGGGCCCATGGGGAGTGGGTCTCAGAGGGTGGGGACCCTGCGGGGAGGGTGCGGGGTGGGCTCAGGGCCCCGCCGCCCGCCCTGCCCCCGCCGGGTTACCGAGGACAGACGCCGCATCTTGCTGGACCGCTGGTTGCGGGGCTTCACGAGGAGCTTGTGCTTGGCCGCCGAGTTATCCAGGCAGGAGGAGAACTCTGGTGGGTAGTCGAAGTCAGCCACAGGCGCCATGCTGCTGTCCGAAGTCCTAGGGGAGCCAGAGGTCTCACTGGCTTGCCTGGAGAAGAGCTGGTCCGGAGACACATCCTTGACTACCCTCCACGGGAAGGAATTTTCAGGTTCTGGTGATTTTTTCCATTCACTCACTGAGTCACATGTTTGACCATTCATGCATTTTGACTACCCTCCACGAGAATGTCAGTTCTGTGAGTAGGGTTCTCTGAAGCTGGAAGTACAGTCTCATAGAATGTGAAAAAGTGTTATTTGCTTCAGTCGTGTCTGACTCTTTGCAACCCCATGGACTATAGCCCTCCAGGCTCCTCTGTCCACGGGGTTCTCCAGGCAAGAATACTAGAGCAAACTGCAATTCCCTTCTCCAGGGGATCTTCCTGATCCAGGAACTGAACCCAGGTCTTCTGCATTGCAGGCCGATTCTTTACCATCTCAACCAGCAGGGAAGTGCAAGTGTCTCTCATTTACAAAGATCACATGTGTCGGCCATGGCCGTGGAGAGAGTGTCCAAGGTGATAGGCAATGTGGGCTGCTTTCCACAGGAGGCTCGGGGGAACCTCTGCAAGGGGAGCTGGGAGCCCACCCCCCCAAGGGGTGACAGGGGTGATCCCACGCAGGGGACACAGCACGTCCCAATGTCTGGGGTGGAAGACAGCCTGGTGAGCTCCAGAAGGAGCAAGAAGCCAAAGCATGTTCAGTGAGCACGGGAGGAGGCGGGCAGGCAGCGGCTGGTGGCGCCAGGCCCACAGGGCAGGCATCACACTGGGGACCCACGGTTCCCAGCAGGCTCCTGGTACGCGCTGCCAAATGAATGACTGAAAGAATGGGTGTTTACATGGGAGAGGCCTATCTGACTCAGGTTGAAACCAGGAGCACCCCCAGCTCCCAGCGCCTGGTCATGGTCCCAGGGCCCATGGGGAGTGGGTCTCAGAGGGTGGGGACCCTGCGGGGAGGGTGCGGGGTGGGCTCAGGGCCCCGCCGCCCGCCCTGCCCCCGCCGGGTTACCGAGGACAGACGCCGCATCTTGCTGGACCGCTGGTTGCGGGGCTTCACGAGGAGCTTGTGCTTGGCCGCCGAGTTATCCAGGCAGGAGGAGAACTCTGGTGGGTAGTCGAAGTCAGCCACAGGCGCCATGCTGCTGTCCGAAGTCCTAGGGGAGCCAGAGGTCTCACTGGCTTGCCTGGAGAAGAGCTGGTCCGGAGACTGCGGCCGGGACGAGGAAACCACACAGACCTTCAGGGGACAAGGAGCAGAGAGGCTGAGCATCAGCTTCTTGACAGACGGCAAACAGGGCCAGCACCTTGACTGCCCCTTTCAGCCTGTTCACCTCTGGGCTGGGGGTTCAGAATGGTGGGTCGAAGCCTGCAGGCCTGTGACTCATTTCTAAGAACCTGAGCCCGAGGCATTCCATAACTGGGTAACTGCCTTCCCTGGCCCAAGGCGGCTGCATGGGTGCTTCAGACATGGAACTTGCCCCATGAAACTGACCAGCCCATTCCTCCAAGGACAGGGTCAGGCTTGGTCCTGTCTCTGGAAGACGTGGGGGTGGCCCAAGGGTGTGATGTCACAGGCTGGGGCACAAGCTCCAAACCCTGAGCTCAGCATCCCTTCACAGTTCACTCGTGGATTCTGAACCTTCACACCGTCTCTTGGGGAAATCTGGCTGTAAGTCACCCTCTGTTGAGTCTCAAGGATCCCCCGTGGCTCAGGAGTAAAGAATCTGCCTGCAATGCAGAAGACACAGGAAACGCGGGTTCAATCCCTGGGTCTGGAAGATCCCCTGGAAGAACACATGGCAGCCCACTCCAGTATCCTTGCCTGGAGATTCCCATGGGCAGAGGAGCCTGGCGGGCTATAGTCCACGTTCCAAAGAGTTGGATGTACCTAATACTTGTAACACAAGATAACTCGATGTTTAATTCTTTTCAGGAACCACCAGACTGATTTCCAGGGCAGCTGCACCATTTTACATTCCAAGAATACAAAGGGCACCAATATCTCCATCTTCTCTCCACCAACACTTGTTATTATACACACACACACACACACACACACACATATATATATACACATATAACTGTCATCATGGGTGTCAGGAGGTGCCAAGTTTACCTGTTAACCCAAGCTCATAAGTTTATGCACCTCACAGTGATGTAGTGAACGGTCTCCACAGAGAGAAGGCAGTGATAAGATGCAAGCAGCTCCCCCTAAACAACAGGAGGAGCTGGAGGGACCCTGTTAGCCAGTGGGTACTGACGCAGGGACCAGCCCCCGCAAGGGAGCCCCCTCTGGGAGAACCTACTTGTCCTGTTAACATAATACAGCCCCTCCTATTTTCGAATGCAAGTACACAGTTTATTCCTAATGCCAAGTACACAGTTTATTCCTGCGAGAAGACAATGACTAAAATGAGGGGGAGGGACTTCCCTGCTTGTCCAGTGGTTAAGAACCCCCCAAGTTTCCACTGCAGGGGATACGGGTTCCATCCCTGGTTGGGAAACTAAGATCCTACACACTATGCAGTGCAACCAAAAAAAATAGCACAAATTATGTGTAAAAATAAATCAATAAATAAAGTGAGGAGGAAAGGGTTCTAAGGGAACATAATCTCTTCTAGTTCTATGGTTTTAGTGATTTGGGTTCTTACAGGAAAAAAGAAAAAGAAAAAAAATTAAAAATAAACCACAGGACTTGTGGTCACGTCTGGCTCTGTGCCCCTGGCGTCGGCTCCCACGGTCATCCTCGACAGCTCCGGAGGTCGCCTGTGACTGCATAGGTGACACCTTCCCCAGGCAGTCCTCCTCATGGTCACAGAAAGATGGGTCCATGTAAAAAACCTGCAGAATTTTCACAAGGGTGAAAAATCCTTTGTCTTTACCCTTGTCTAAGGGACAATGCAAGTTCACACTTGGTGAGATTCAGGTTTGGTTTTTCTTACATAAGACCGAGCTGTTCTGCAAACAAACTCATGAACGAGAATGAATTCTCTGTGACAATGAGGGCCTGGGTCACCCTTCTATAAACCCGAAGGCCCAACATGCCCCGCCTCCTCTCCAGCAGGCTTCCATGAGTTTGCATCACCTGCTCAGATGGCCCACTCTGGCCCTGAGGCTGGGGAGGTACTGACACTGAACCTGGGCCTCTGTCCTTTAATGACCCCAACCTGGCTGTCAAGGATGGTCTTCCCAAGAGGAAACTGTCTAAGCTCGTGTTCTGAGAGTTCCTGGGGCCTGAACAAACACCAGCCCCTTCCTGATCCAGGAGAACCAAGCTCTGTCTCTGATTAGTGAAGCAACTATGTGAGCTGGGCTGGGGTCCCGGGGCAGGAGGAAAACCTGATTTGGGTTTTAATCTGCAGGCTGGTGGCCCCTGGAGCTCAGATTTCCACCACTTGCTCCCATTTCCCCAGTTTCCTGGAGTCTGTGCTTCTGGATGGTTCTGGAAGTGGAGGGTTTAAGTGTCTAACGTGTGGCCCTTTGTTGGGGGAATATGGCTCCACGAGCACTAAAGAAGTAGCCCGGGATCCAGAGGCTTTTTACGGGGTGACGTTGTTTGACAACTGCTGTACCACGGTTTCACAATTATGGTTGGGAAACTAAGATCCTACACACTATGCAGTGCAACCAAAAAAAATAGCACAAATTATGTGTAAAAATAAATCAATAAATAAAGTGAGGAGGAAAGGGTTCTAAGGGAACATAATCTCTTCTAGTTCTATGGTTTTAGTGATTTGGGTTCTTACAGGAAAAAAGAAAAAGAAAAAAAATTAAAAATAAACCACAGGACTTGTGGTCACGTCTGGCTCTGTGCCCCTGGCGTCGGCTCCCACGGTCATCCTCGACAGCTCCGGAGGTCGCCTGTGACTGCATAGGTGACACCTTCCCCAGGCAGTCCTCCTCATGGTCACAGAAAGATGGGTCCATGTAAAAATCCTGCAGAATTTTCACAAGGGTGAAAAATCCTTTGTCTTTACCCTTGTCTAAGGGACAATGCAAGTTCACACTTGGTGAGATTCAGGTTTGGTTTTTCTTACATAAGACCGAGCTGTTCTGCAAACAAACTCATGAACGAGAATGAATTCTCTGTGACAATGAGGGCCTGGGTCACCCTTCTATAAACCCGAAGGCCCAACATGCCCCGCCTCCTCTCCAGCAGGCTTCCATGAGTTTGCATCACCTGCTCAGATGGCCCACTCTGGCCCTGAGGCTGGGGAGGTACTGACACTGAACCTGGGCCTCTGTCCTTTAATGACCCCAACCTGGCTGTCAAGGATGGTCTTCCCAAGAGGAAACTGTCTAAGCTCGTGTTCTGAGAGTTCCTGGGGCCTGAACAAACACCAGCCCCTTCCTGATCCAGGAGAACCAAGCTCTGTCTCTGATTAGTGAAGCAACTATGTGAGCTGGGCTGGGGTCCCGGGGCAGGAGGAAAACCTGATTTGGGTTTTAATCTGCAGGCTGGTGGCCCCTGGAGCTCAGATTTCCACCACTTGCTCCCATTTCCCCAGTTTCCTGGAGTCTGTGCTTCTGGATGGTTCTGGAAGTGGAGGGTTTAAGTGTCTAACGTGTGGCCCTTTGTTGGGGGAATATGGCTCCACGAGCACTAAAGAAGTAGCCCGGGATCCAGAGGCTTTTTACGGGGTGACGTTGTTTGACAACTGCTGTACCACGGTTGTCCTGAAAAAGAGGGGGTCCAACACTGAGGGAGAGGCAGAGGGGGGTGCCTGGGCCCCAGCATGGGGCAGGTTCCAGGGGGAGGAAAGGAGGCATGAGCTGCCAGATTCCATTCAATCCTTCCCCTGGCCCTCAAGCACACAGACCCCAAGGTGAGGGCCCAGCCTGCAGCCTTGCCCCAGGGGTGGGCGTGTTGCCTCCTTTATATACCAGAGCTGTATCATCTTCCCTGCTGTCTTCTCTCATCATCCAGAGCCAATCAGACCTGCCAGTCTGCCATGCTCGACCCCGGGTTTCCTCCTTAATGACAAGAAGCCTAGACATCGACCTCTGAGGTGTGATTTCACCTTAAACATCTCTAAGTAGATGTCGCCCGTTGTTGACCCACCTGGTAATGCAATGTTAAAACTATTTCCCTTTATTTCCCGAAAAACTCATTCCACCAGGAAATGTCACCTTGGCAGTGCCATGGAACACTTTTTATGGAAGACCTCTTTTCATAATCATCTTCCCTGAGTTTCTCTGTTGAGCCTGTGGGCCTGGGTAAGGTGTCATGACAGGAAAGATTAGGCAGCCCACAATCCCATCCTTGTGGGGTCTAGAGTACTATTACATCAAATACCGTGTATTATGTTACATAGACACATTTAAGAGTGCCTTATTTCCCTCTCCTGATCAGTCCCCTGGCCCGAGAAACTGTCTAAGCTCGTGTTCTGAGAGTTCCTGGGGCCTGAACAAACACCAGCCCCTTCCTGATCCAGGAGAACCAAGCTCTGTCTCTGATTAGTGAAGCAACTATGTGAGCTGGGCTGGGGTCCCGGGGCAGGAGGAAAACCTGATTTGGGTTTTAATCTGCAGGCTGGTGGCCCCTGGAGCTCAGATTTCCACCACTTGCTCCCATTTCCCCAGTTTCCTGGAGTCTGTGCTTCTGGATGGTTCTGGAAGTGGAGGGTTTAAGTGTCTAACGTGTGGCCCTTTGTTGGGGGAATATGGCTCCACGAGCACTAAAGAAGTAGCCCGGGATCCAGAGGCTTTTTACGGGGTGACGTTGTTTGACAACTGCTGTACCACGGTTGTCCTGAAAAAGAGGGGGTCCAACACTGAGGGAGAGGCAGAGGGGGGTGCCTGGGCCCCAGCATGGGGCAGGTTCCAGGGGGAGGAAAGGAGGCATGAGCTGCCAGATTCCATTCAATCCTTCCCCTGGCCCTCAAGCACACAGACCCCAAGGTGAGGGCCCAGCCTGCAGCCTTGCCCCAGGGGTGGGCGTGTTGCCTCCTTTATATACCAGAGCTGTATCATCTTCCCTGCTGTCTTCTCTCATCATCCAGAGCCAATCAGACCTGCCAGTCTGCCATGCTCGACCCCGGGTTTCCTCCTTAATGACAAGAAGCCTAGACATCGACCTCTGAGGTGTGATTTCACCTTAAACATCTCTAAGTAGATGTCGCCCGTTGTTGACCCACCTGGTAATGCAATGTTAAAACTATTTCCCTTTATTTCCCGAAAAACTCATTCCACCAGGAAATGTCACCTTGGCAGTGCCATGGAACACTTTTTATGGAAGACCTCTTTTCATAATCATCTTCCCTGAGTTTCTCTGTTGAGCCTGTGGGCCTGGGTAAGGTGTCATGACAGGAAAGATTAGGCAGCCCACAATCCCATCCTTGTGGGGTCTAGAGTACTATTACATCAAATACCGTGTATTATGTTACATAGACACATTTAAGAGTGCCTTATTTCCCTCTCCTGATCAGTCCCCTGGCCCGAGAAACTCTCAAGGCACAAAATGCATGGTCATTGTATCTTCAAAACCACGTGAGAAATATTTTATTCTTTTAAGTCTTCAAGCTTCAAATTAGGGTTTTTGATGAAGCTAGTGAATGGTTCCTATTACCCATTAATTGATAAATCTCAGAACATTAAAATAAAAATAAAAATAGGGCTTCCCTGGTAGTCCAGTGGGTAAAGAGTCCGCCTTGCAGTTAGTTGCAAGGGGTGCTGGTTTGATCCTTGGCCTGGAAAGATCCCACGTGCCGCAGAGCAGTTGGACCAGTGTGTCTAATTACGAGCTGGCACTCTGGAGCGCATGCACCCAGAGCCGGTGCTCTGCAAAAAGAGAGGCCACTGCAATAAGAGGCCACACAGGCCAAAGAATAAAGATGGACGAAAATAAATAAATAAAATACTAATAAAATAAGAGACCAAAATTTAAATAAATAAAAATTAAAAGAACATCACCACAGAAGGAGAGATGTTAAGAAGGACCAGGTTAGCCCTGCCCAAGGTGAGGGGCTCCCAGTCAGCTGACTGTGGAATTCATCATGGCGCTGTGTGGGTTTTAGGCTGGGCTCATTCTTTAATCCTTAACAGATTTATAAGCTACCCACTTTCCTGTACTGTCTGTCCCTGCAAAAGGCAGAGAACCATGTTGCTGGGGGAGTCAGAGAACTGTGGGCTAGAGTGGCGGGTGAGTCAGTCGACAGTGGTTCACATCCCTGCCACTACGTTACCAGAAACACACACACTCACCTCTGCTCCTGAGGCTCGGCCGCTGAAGCTGCCAGGCTGTGTGCATCACGTGGTGAGGACCCCCTACCCGGCCACCAGCCTGTCAACCTTCCCTGCCAGGAGTTTAGGTGCTGAGGGTGCAGGGTGGGCATGGCATCCAGGAAGTGGGCCACACCATCCTCTATGTCTTCTCTGCTTTGTCCTCCAGGTGAGAGAGCAGCTGTGGGTGGCCCATGGCCCTCGGACCTCCTCATGGATAAGCAGGGACAGGTCGATCCCAGGGAAGACTTCTGGGAAGAGTCATTCTCTGGCCTGGTGCGCGGGAACCTCTGCCCTGGGCGTGTTCACACTCAGCTACACCTCAGCCCTTCCTCTGCCTTCATCCCAGGGCTATGAGAACCCATACCCACACCCATATCAGATAAACACTCCTCCTGCCTTTGCAGGGGGACTTCTGAATGTCCCGGCTGAAGGACTAACTGAATCCATTTCAGAGCAGCACAGAACTGGCAGAACTGCCCCAAGGATGGCCCTCAACCAGAGCAGGTGGACCCTCCACCTACACACAGGACAGTGGTGCTGCTCTACAGAACAGATCGTAACATGGATAACTCCAACTCCACCCACCCCACCGCAAGGCTTGTCTACAAGAGGAAGATGACCGTCTGCCTTGTCATTTATGCATTCATGTAACATCCGTGATATGTATTTCTTCATCGAGCCCACTGTATGGAACCAGATGGTGGCACCCAGACGGTGAACTATGTTGTTTGTGAAAGTGAAAAGTCAAAAGTCGCTCTTTGAGACAAGGGGAAAAATGTCCGGTTCTTCCCCCTGGTGCCACCCAAAGTGTCGTGGTGGGGTTGGGGGGAGCTTTTGGTGTCAGTTGCTGGGGTCAGAGACACCTTTCCCTGCTGCCCTGCCCACCAGCACCACATCTCACATTTCCACCCCTAAACTGACAAGTTCTCAAGTCCCAAACTCAGATGCAGGGGTCTAGACTGAGTCATATATGTTACCATACCCTTCTCACACTCAGTCATGTCTGACACTTTGTGACATCATGTTCTATAGCCCACCAGGCTCCTTGGTCCTTGGGATTCTCCAGGCAAGAATACTGAAGTGGGTTGTCATGCTCTCCTCCAGGGGATCTTCCCTACCCAGGGACTGAACCTGTATCTCCTGCACTGGCAGGAGGATTCTTTACCCATGAACCACCTGGGACACTCCCTTCTCCCTCGAATCAAATGTCATCATGACAGAAAGCAGATTCAAAGCTGTTTCTCTTTCTGAAAAGGGCTACCCGGTCTGGTCATTTGCCCAGACAGGAAAAAACGAGGTTGATTGTATCAGACCTACAACCATCATGGAATATGTTCTCTAAACCATATTCCTGAATGAGACCTGAATTTCTGCTCAAAGAAGGAAAATAAATACAGCCCGAGGACTGGGTTCCAGTGAGCTGGCTGGAATTCCTCCAGGTGGCACAGAGTATTACCCACCCTGAGAATCTCATGAGAACACAAATGGAGGCCATGAGAGCCCTGTGTGGCAGTGGGGAGTTTGGGGCGAGGATGGGCGTGTGGATGGAGCCGGGGCAGTGCAGGCTGCACTTGCCTTTATGGTGGTGCCGGAACTGACATCGTGCAGCAGGGACATCTCTGGGGGGCTCCTGGGCAGACCGTCGTCCTCTGAGCTCATGCCAGCATCCTCTCCCCGCTTGGACGGAAGGCTCCCCGGAGGTGGTGGTGGCCCCATTTTCACATTGCTCTGTATTTTTAACTGGATTGGAATAAAGCACACTTACTGTTGTTTTCATCCGTGACTCTTCTTCCCAGATCCCCCTGCTGCAATCCATTCATTCCAGAGGTATTTTATACATCCTTGCCCAGGGCAGGGAACTGAGCTAAGTGTCTCCCCACCAGCTTGCTCACGATCATCTGGAAAATGAGTGGTTATAACTGAGAGGGAGACATGGTCCAGTTGTGATCAACTGAATGAGTCTTCGGAGAGCCGTGATGTGCACGATTCCACGCACATGCAGCGCTGCGGCCCAGAAAAGTTTTACCTGCAGAGCTTTAATCCGGTCACACACGTTTTCTTGGGAAAACACCCGCACTGGCCGAGGAGGGTCCTGTCCCGATTCAGGGATGAATATACTGTCGTGGGAGAGGGCCCGGCTGCCCAGCGAACCCCTCGAGTCCCTAGGAAGAAAGAGGCTCCGTGACTCATGGCTCGCCCCCATCTCTCCCTTGGGGGCACTCAGGATGCATGTAGAAGGTGGGGGAAGGGCACACCCTACAGCAAGCCTTCAGCTCATTCCATCAAAAATCATGGCCAACTACTAGAAACTTTGTAGAGGTAAGAATTTTCCTAGCAGATCTGAAGGTGGTGTGAATTGTTTTTGTTAAGGGGAAAACCAAGGTCTGATGAAGTGACAGGTCCAGGACCACAGGCCTGCAGAGAGGAAGGGCTGGCAGGGGCCTGGGCTGGCGGACAGGCTGTGGAGTGGACTGTCCTGCACACCCAGGGAGGGTCAGGTCATTCCTTGTGGGCAAGTGTGCAGTCCATCAGTGGGTTGGAGGCTGTGTCTGCATGGCAGGATGAGGGCTGCGAGACAGAGGCATCTTTGCGTGCGGTCCAGAGCACATACATTCATGGCTGGCTTTGAAATGAGGATTGTGGCTTCCCTGGTGGTTCAGTGGTAAAGAATCTGCCTGCCAAGGTAGGAGACCTAGGTTTGATCCCTGGGTTGGGAAGATCCTCTGATGAAGGGAATGGTTACCATTACAGTATTCTTGCCTGGGAAATCCCATAGCCAGAGTCTGGCGGGCCACAGCCCCATGGAGTCACAAAAAGGCAGATGTGACTGAGCAATTAACAACAAAAAGCCAAACTAGGAAGATCCTGCACTCCTGAGAGTAATTAAGCCTGTGTGCCACAACTACTGAGCCTGTGCTCTAAAGCTCATGAGAGGCAACCATAGAGGCACCCATAGGCCTGTGTGCCCTAGAGCCCGGGATCTACAACGAGAGAAGCCACTGCCAGGAGAAGCCTGTGCAGGGCAACTAGACAGTAGCCCAGATCAACACCATCAGGGAAAAAGCTTCGCCACAATGAAGACCCAGCAGGGCCAAAAATAAATAAGTAAATAGAATTATGATACGAGAACTGTCATGTGCAAAGCCACGCCTGCTCTCACTACTGCTATGACATCAGCACATCTCAGCCCGTGTGTGGATGGCAGGCCCTTTGACCTCATCCTCCCAGCCCTGAGCTCCAGCCTCCAATCTGAAAGTGAACCCACAGGACATTCACAAAACGTCCTAAGAGGATGTGGCAGTTAGGGTCCGCCTTTCCCAGCGGTGCTGGCAGCCTGAACAATAGGTGGAAGGAGGGGACGGAGACAGAAGGAGAAGGAAGGAAAGCCTGTCTGTCTGGCAGACACCGGCTGTCTTCTGCACCCACAGCTCCTACCCCACACCCGGCCCGGGCATCCTGTCCTCTGTGAGACACCAGGGACTCCTGGGTGTGACCCTGCTCCACCACAGACCTAACTGTGTTGGTTAGCGATGTTTTCTACCTTGCTTCTGAGAGGCCTGGCCTGTGCTGCAGAGCTGCAATGCTTGCACCTGGATACATCTGCCTTCGAGCAACAGAACACAAGGAAACTGTCCGAGATTAAAAATAACTGCGTGCCTGCGCAGTTAGGACAAATTCTGGACAGAAGACACAGAGAGACCAAAAACCCAAATGCCACTTTAAAAAAGCCCAGAGCAAAAGCGGGGAGCAGTGCATGCCCCCTGCACACAGCATCACTGAAAGGCGTGGGCAAACTATCTCAGCCATCCCTCCAGTCCGACCTCTGGACACGCCTCTCCCTTCAGCCCATATAAGGAACCAGCTCACCTCTTTTCAGGGAGCCAGCAAGCAAGGGACCCTGCTGTCTGTTCCCATTCCCCGCCTGATGCAGCAGGGCCTGCATGTGAGTACTCAGTCTTGCCTGACTCTCTGTGACCCCCATGGGCTGTAGCCCGCCAGGTTCCTCTGTCCACAGGATCTCCCAGGCATTTCCCACTGGAGTGGGCTGCCATTTCATCTCCAGGAAATCTTCCTGATCAAGGGATGAAGCCCTTGTCTCTTATGTCCAGGCCTTGGCAAGTGGATTCTTTACCACTGTGTCTCCTAGGAAGTCCTGCAGCAGAGGCCTCGGTCAAGACTGGCCCGAATTTCTTGTCTGATCTACTTCTATGGATTAAGGAGGCCAAGAACACTGGTCGGTAACACTTCTAGTCACTATAGTATATCGGGCTATGGAGAACCTGTGGCTTACAAGTGTCCTTCCATTTCTGGGAGAGGGTGAGGCCGAGTGAAAGAACCAGGAGGGCCCCTCTGCCAAAGGCAGCTCTTGTCATGAAGGTTGGGTGGACACCTGGGCTTTCCTCCCATACCTGCGGTCACAGCCTCTGGAACAATAGGTGGAAGGAGGGGACGGAGACAGAAGGAGAAGGAAGGAAAGCCTGTCTGTCTGGCAGACACCGCTGTCTTCTGCACCCACAGCTCCTACCCCACACCCGGCCCGGGCATCCTGTCCTCTGTGAGACACCAGGGACTCCTGGGTGTGACCCTGCTCCACCACAGACCTAACTGTGTTGGTTAGCGATGTTTTCTACCTTGCTTCTGAGAGGCCTGGCCTGTGCTGCAGAGCTGCAATGCTTGCACCTGGATACATCTGCCTTCGAGCAACAGAACACAAGGAAACTGTCCGAGATTAAAAATAACTGCGTGCCTGCGCAGTTAGGACAAATTCTGGACAGAAGACACAGAGAGACCAAAAACCCAAATGCCACTTTAAAAAAGCCCAGAGCAAAAGCGGGGAGCAGTGCATGCCCCCTGCACACAGCATCACTGAAAGGCGTGGGCAAACTATCTCAGCCATCCCTCCAGTCCGACCTCTGGACACGCCTCTCCCTTCAGCCCATATAAGGAACCAGCTCACCTCTTTTCAGGGAGCCAGCAAGCAAGGGACCCTGCTGTCTGTTCCCATTCCCCGCCTGATGCAGCAGGGCCTGCATGTGAGTACTCAGTCTTGCCTGACTCTCTGTGACCCCCATGGGCTGTAGCCCGCCAGGTTCCTCTGTCCACAGGATCTCCCAGGCATTTCCCACTGGAGTGGGCTGCCATTTCATCTCCAGGAAATCTTCCTGATCAAGGGATGAAGCCCTTGTCTCTTATGTCCAGGCCTTGGCAAGTGGATTCTTTACCACTGTGTCTCCTAGGAAGTCCTGCAGCAGAGGCCTCGGTCAAGACTGGCCCGAATTTCTTGTCTGATCTACTTCTATGGATTAAGGAGGCCAAGAACACTGGTCGGTAACACTTCTAGTCACTATAGTATATCGGGCTATGGAGAACCTGTGGCTTACAAGTGTCCTTCCATTTCTGGGAGAGGGTGAGGCCGAGTGAAAGAACCAGGAGGGCCCCTCTGCCAAAGGCAGCTCTTGTCATGAAGGTTGGGTGGACACCTGGGCTTTCCTCCCATACCTGCGGTCACAGCCTCTGGAAACCATAATCACAGTGCAAACACCTCCACTCTGGGTAAATAGAATTCAAGACAGCATGTAAAGGCACACCGCAAAGACACAAGATGCCTTATGCCCAAGGCCACTGATAACAGCCACATTTACAGATGCAAAAGGCTGGAAATAGTCCACAAGCCCCCCAGCAGGTGTTTGAATAATCCACAGGATATTATGTCAAAGAGGCTCTGCAGGTGACCAAGGGGTGAGGAGAATCCTTGTGGACAGGCAGCACTAGAGCCTAGCAAGTGAGAAACAAACACAGAGCACAGAGAGTGTTTATGGTGGGTTAGCTCAGCATGGGAAAGGGGTACAAATATATATGAACATATGTGTGTTCATGTACATATTTTTGAAGTTTTTTGTTTATGTTCTTTTAATGTCTTGGCTGCGCTGGACAGCACGTGGGATCTTAGTTCCCCAATCAGGGATCGATCCTGCACCCTGTGTACTGGAAGCACAGAGTTTCAATCACTGGACTGCCAGGAAAATCCCGTGTGTGTATATATATATATATATATATATATATATATATATAGAGAGAGAGAGAGAGAGAGAGAATTTTTATTTTTAAAAAGGAGGATAAAAAACAAATGAATAAAAATAGTCCCCTTGAAGGGAAAGGACAAAACAAAAGGGGGAGACTTGTGCCTAAGTATTTACTTGAAATTACAACTGTGTCTTTGAAACAATGCAAACATTTGGCATAGTTAAAAGACAAAAGTTAACATAAAGGAAATCAGTCAGTCCCTCCAGGAAATCTTCCTGATCAAGGGATGAAGCCCTTGTCTCTTATGTCCAGGCCTTGGCAAGTGGATTCTTTACCACTGTGTCTCCTAGGAAGTCCTGCAGCAGAGGCCTCGGTCAAGACTGGCCCGAATTTCTTGTCTGATCTACTTCTATGGATTAAGGAGGCCAAGAACACTGGTCGGTAACACTTCTAGTCACTATAGTATATCGGGCTATGGAGAACCTGTGGCTTACAAGTGTCCTTCCATTTCTGGGAGAGGGTGAGGCCGAGTGAAAGAACCAGGAGGGCCCCTCTGCCAAAGGCAGCTCTTGTCATGAAGGTTGGGTGGACACCTGGGCTTTCCTCCCATACCTGCGGTCACAGCCTCTGGAAACCATAATCACAGTGCAAACACCTCCACTCTGGGTAAATAGAATTCAAGACAGCATGTAAAGGCACACCGCAAAGACACAAGATGCCTTATGCCCAAGGCCACTGATAACAGCCACATTTACAGATGCAAAAGGCTGGAAATAGTCCACAAGCCCCCCAGCAGGTGTTTGAATAATCCACAGGATATTATGTCAAAGAGGCTCTGCAGGTGACCAAGGGGTGAGGAGAATCCTTGTGGACAGGCAGCACTAGAGCCTAGCAAGTGAGAAACAAACACAGAGCACAGAGAGTGTTTATGGTGGGTTAGCTCAGCATGGGAAAGGGGTACAAATATATATGAACATATGTGTGTTCATGTACATATTTTTGAAGTTTTTTGTTTATGTTCTTTTAATGTCTTGGCTGCGCTGGACAGCACGTGGGATCTTAGTTCCCCAATCAGGGATCGATCCTGCACCCTGTGTACTGGAAGCACAGAGTTTCAATCACTGGACTGCCAGGAAAATCCCGTGTGTGTATATATATATATATATATATATATATATAGAGAGAGAGAGAGAGAGAGAGAGAGAGAATTTTTATTTTTAAAAAGGAGGATAAAAAACAAATGAATAAAAATAGTCCCCTTGAAGGGAAAGGACAAAACAAAAGGGGGAGACTTGTGCCTAAGTATTTACTTGAAATTACAACTGTGTCTTTGAAACAATGCAAACATTTGGCATAGTTAAAAGACAAAAGTTAACATAAAGGGAAATCAGTCAGTCCCTGAAACCAGAGAACAAACAGAAGCAAACTGGTCTAACTTTATAGCAGGTTGTTGGCGTAACCACACAGAGAAAAAAGAATATCTCAAGTGACTTTAGCCTGATATCCAAGTGACTTTAGTTTGATATCCAAGTAACTTTGGCCTCTACATAATAGGAGAAATTCTAAGAACAAAAAGTAGGGCTTCCCTGGTGGTCCAGTGGGTAGGGATACCACCTTGTAGTCCAAGGGGTGCCAGTTCGATCCCTGGCCTGGGAGGATCCTGCATGCCGTGGAGTGGCTGGACAGATGTGTCCAGCTGCCAAGCCGGAGCTCTGGAGTGCATGCCCCTGGAATCGGTGCTCTGCAGCAACAGGGGCCACTGCGATGGGAGGCCCACATGGGCCAGAGAATAAAGATGGATGAAAATAGATGAATGAAAGGCCAATAGAAGTGCCCCGCCCCCCACCAAAAAAAGCACAAGGACAACAAACTGTAACTCTATTAGTAGCAATGCTTATTTAAAAAAAAAAAAAAGCAGAACCATTTTTATAGCATATAATCTCTGCATGGGAAAAGGGAGTAAAAAAATAATTATCAGTAAATTATATGATGAAGAAAATAATTTTGTTTATCTCATTAAGAACCAAGAGTTCCAGTATTAGAGAAAAATAAATTCAAACAAAGAATTAGGAAAGTATAAATTCTGTATAATTAAATAGAAATTGTAAATATCAGTGAATGAATTATTATTTTTTCTCTCTCTAAAGAAAACCCAGGCTTCCCTGGTAGCTTAGTGGTGAAGAGTTCGCCTGCCAATGTAGGAGACATGGGTTTGATTCCTAATCTGGGAAGATCCCACATGCTGCAGAGCAACTGAGTCCGTGAGTCACAACTACCGAGTCTGCGCTCTAGAGCCTTGGAGCCACAACTATGGAGCCCATGTGCCACAACGACTGAAGCCATGTGCCCTCAAGCCCAAGTTCCAAACAAGAGAAGTCACCACAACAAGAGGCCTGCTCACCTCAACTAGAGAGGAGCCCCCACTCCCTGCAACTAGAGAAGAGCCCGTGGCAGCAGTGAAAACCCAGAATCGCCAAAAATAAATGAAATACATTTCTTTAACAAACAAACAAACAAAAACCCTAAATAAGAGACATCATTTCAGATCTGTTAGACTGGCTTTTACAAAAACAAAAGGAGGTAAGTGACAGCAAGCATGTGGAGGGAAGGAAACCCTTTCGCACTGCTGGTGGGCAGGTAACTCAGGGCAGTCACAGTGGAAAACAGTACTGAGGTTACTCAAAAAATTAAAAATATCAACAGAACTATCATTCAATCTAGCAATCCTGCTCCTGGGTATTTTTCTGAAGGAAATGGAAACAGGATCTTGAAGAGACAGCTGAACCCCCATGTTCATGGCACCAGTATTCACAGCAACTGAAATACAGAAACAGCCTAAGTGTCCATCAACAGGTGAATGGATAAAGAAGGTGTGGTACACACATACTGTGGAATATTCTTTAGTCCTGAGAAAGAAGGACATCCTGCCATTTCCAACAATATGGATGGACCTTGAAGGCATTAGGCTAAGTGAGAGAAGTCAGACAGAGAAAGACGAATCTCTATGACCTCACTTATGTGTGAAATCTAAATAAGTAAGCAAGCCACTCCTGTATTCTTGCCTGGAGAACTCCGTGGACAGAGGAGCCGGGCGGGCTACAGTCCACAGGGTCACATAGAGTTGAACGCGACTCAAGTGACTGCACGCACAGACATAAAGATTAAACGGGGGTTGCCACGGGGGGGTGGGGTGGTTAGGGGAATGGGCAGAGGTTAGTCAAAGGGTACAAATTCTGTATAATTAAATAGAAATTGTAAATATCAGTGAATGAATTATTATTTTTTCTCTCTCTAAAGAAAACCCAGGCTTCCCTGGTAGCTTAGTGGTGAAGAGTTCGCCTGCCAATGTAGGAGACATGGGTTTGATTCCTAATCTGGGAAGATCCCACATGCTGCAGAGCAACTGAGTCCGTGAGTCACAACTACCGAGTCTGCGCTCTAGAGCCTTGGAGCCACAACTATGGAGCCCATGTGCCACAACGACTGAAGCCATGTGCCCTCAAGCCCAAGTTCCAAACAAGAGAAGTCACCACAACAAGAGGCCTGCTCACCTCAACTAGAGAGGAGCCCCCACTCCCTGCAACTAGAGAAGAGCCCGTGGCAGCAGTGAAAACCCAGAATCGCCAAAAATAAATGAAATACATTTCTTTAACAAACAAACAAACAAAAACCCTAAATAAGAGACATCATTTCAGATCTGTTAGACTGGCTTTTACAAAAACAAAAGGAGGTAAGTGACAGCAAGCATGTGGAGGGAAGGAAACCCTTTCGCACTGCTGGTGGGCAGGTAACTCAGGGCAGTCACAGTGGAAAACAGTACTGAGGTTACTCAAAAAATTAAAAATATCAACAGAACTATCATTCAATCTAGCAATCCTGCTCCTGGGTATTTTTCTGAAGGAAATGGAAACAGGATCTTGAAGAGACAGCTGAACCCCCATGTTCATGGCACCAGTATTCACAGCAACTGAAATACAGAAACAGCCTAAGTGTCCATCAACAGGTGAATGGATAAAGAAGGTGTGGTACACACATACTGTGGAATATTCTTTAGTCCTGAGAAAGAAGGACATCCTGCCATTTCCAACAATATGGATGGACCTTGAAGGCATTAGGCTAAGTGAGAGAAGTCAGACAGAGAAAGACGAATCTCTATGACCTCACTTATGTGTGAAATCTAAATAAGTAAGCAAGCCACTCCTGTATTCTTGCCTGGAGAACTCCGTGGACAGAGGAGCCGGGCGGGCTACAGTCCACAGGGTCACATAGAGTTGAACGCGACTCAAGTGACTGCACGCACAGACATAAAGATTAAACGGTGGTTGCCAAGGGCGGGGTGGGGTGGTTAGGGGGAATGGGCAGAGGTTAGTCAAAGGGTACAAACTTCCAGCTACAAGGTGAGTGAGTCCAGGGAGCTATGGCAAAGCTGCCACAGCATGGTGATTGTAGTTAATTATACTGTATTATGTACTTGAAAATTGCTACAAGAGTGGATCTTACATGTCCTCACCACAAAAGAGAAATAGTAATTAGTTGACGTGATGCAGGTATTAGCGAATGCTATGGTGGCGATCATTTGGCAGCATACAGATGTATTAGATCAACACGCTGTATGCTTTGAAGATCCCACAAGGTTCTATATCAGTGATCTCTCAATAAAGCTGGGAAAAAAGAGGAAGATGTTGTTTCATCTCTGTTCTCGAAGGACATTTCCTGGGCCTCATCCTACCCCACGGTGAGCTTCCTCTCCCAGCATTAATCCAGGGAACTTTCACCAGTCCTGAGGACATGCCCCTGCCAGCTGGTGGGAACACAAGGATGAAAAGGCCACTGTCCCCACTGTCCATGGGCTTTGCTGATACAAGATGGACAAGGGGACAGGTCATTTCAGCCCAGCTCACCCCTTCGGCTGTGCTACTGTTTCTTGACTGAGGCTTCTGATAGAGAGGCGGGGTGAATGGGGCCGAGTGGTAAAATGTCCCCAGGGCTGGCCCAGTGAAGACATGCCACAGTGAACAACTGTTAGTCCCTCAGTTTTGTTTGACTCTTTGCAACCCCGTGGGCTGCAGCCCAGCAGGCTCCTCTGTCCATGGGATTCTCCAATCCTCTATCCGCAGGGATTCTCCAAGCAAGAATAATGGAGTGGGTAGCCATTCCCTTCTCCAGAAGATCTACCTGACCAATGGATCGAACCTGAGTCTCCTGTACTGCCACCAGGAAAGCCCTTAAAAAACGCATGTATAGTTCCCTCTTCACCAGGTACCACATGCGGCTTCTTATTCCGTCAGCACCAAAAAAAACAAACAAAAAAACCTGAGAGACAAAACTGAAATCTCTTCTCTTCAGGCGTTTGGTGCCACCAAGCGGTCAGTGTAATTTCTGTGTGTGTACTGAGTTGCTTCAGTCCTACCCGATTCTTTTGAGATGCCATGGACTATAGCCACTAGGTTTCTCCGTCCATGGAATTCTCCAGACAAGAATACTGGAGTAGGTTGCCGTGCCCACCTCCAGGGAATCTTCCCAACCCAGGGATCAAACCTGAGTCTCTTGTGTCTTCTGCATTGGCAGGCAGGTTTTTTACCATTAGTGACAGCTGGGAAGCCCTCATGGGATCCTTGCGCTGGTGACCCCATTGCAGTGTGGTCTGTGTCCCAATTCCAGGGTCATTATGTCCACAGAAGAGTTTTATTCTCAAGGTGCCAGCGTTGTTTAAAAGAAATAAAAAACCTGGTATGGCAACAAATCTGTCCCCTCCCAACGCCCACCACCTTTTTCCCTTTCCTTTTCATTACAGAGTAACTGCTAGAATAACAGAAAAATATGCATTGTAATTATATTTTGATGAAGTACAAGTTACAAACCAAAGATTTCTTCACTAGACCTCCCCATGTTTAACACCCATTGGTTTTGTTCTTCCTAACAATATGTTTTGGATGATTCTTCTAAAACTTAACTGCAAGAAGCCTTTCCCCTACTCCTCTCTAATGGAAACATTTCTTATTTGGTTACTCAAGGTTTAGGCTTAGAGAGATGCATTTTTCTGATACAGTACCCAGGTCCTCAAAAGAGGGTTTTTGGTTTTTGTTTCAAGAATGTTATTTCTTTTTTTTTTTCTCCCTAATTTTGGCATCTTTTTATTGATTTCTTTTTATTTATTTGCTTTTTATCCATCTTTATTCTTTTTTTTTTTTTGGCCTGTGTGGGCCTCCCATTGCAGTGGCTTCCCTCGCTGCAGAGCACTGGCTCTGGACATGTGCTCCAGAGTACTGGCTCATAATTGGACACACTGGTTCAGCTGCTCCATGGCACATAGGATCAAACCAGCGCCCCTTGCACTGCAAGGCAGACTTAACCCACTGGACCACAAGGGAAGCCCTCAAAAGCATTCTAAGTCAAATGAAATCAGGAATCACACCCTAATATTGCTACTGTCAGCTGTAGGACATCAGGCAGATTTTCTGAAATTTCGCTAGTGGTCGCTCAGTCACGTCTGACTCTTTGCAATCCCATGGACTGTAGCCCTCCGGGATCCTCTGTCCATGGTGTTCTCCAGGAAAGAATACTAGAGTGGGTAGCCATGCCCTCTTCCAGAGGAATTTCCCAACCCAGGGACCAAACTCAGGTCTTTTGCACTGCAGGCAGATTCTTTACCCCCTGAGTCACCATGGAAGCCCAGAGTTTGGTTTTCTCATTTATAAAATGGTATCTCTTACTTCCTCTCCTATAGTTACTGCAGTCTTAATATATACACTCCTGGCACATAGCAGGTACCTAGTAATGTCCCCCTCAAACTTTTTCCATTCCTATGTGTGAAGAGACAGAAAATACCACTTCTATGGAAGAACCTCAAACGCCTCCTATGGAATTACTTGGGAAAATGGGCTCAGAAATCCATCGAGTTACCATGACAATAAGCCCTAGGTTTAGGGTCCTCCTATGCCCTACCCTGCTCCCTAGAGCCCAGGAGCCTGAGGGATGGGAAAGAAACTCACTCCAGCTCATCCTCGGAGTCGTAGCCCACGGGTCCCGACTCGATGGCAATGACCTCGTTCTTTGCCTGACTTTGTTTCCAGGTGCTACTTCCTGTGGAAGAAGATGGCTCCTTTCTCTTCTTCTTCCCGAAGAACTTCTTAAATGTTTTGAATTTGGACTTTTTCTTTCCTACGCAGAAAGAATGCATGTAAGTATTTACCAAACAAGTATGAGAAAAAAGAGAGGGGAAGATTTCTGTCCAAGCATCAATTATTTGCTTCTGAAAAGTTCTTTTTACCGCAGAGAAGGGCATGAAGTCCACAGCGTACCATTTTTGCACACCTGAAAA
Organism: Tragulus kanchil; assembly: GCA_022376925.1. Lineage (NCBI taxonomy): Eukaryota > Metazoa > Chordata > Mammalia > Artiodactyla > Tragulidae > Tragulus > Tragulus kanchil. The sequence goes on from JAIOJX010000029.1 coordinate 98,705,644, forward strand.
CAAATCTGGATTTCTGTCTATTTTAGACACTGAATAAAAGAGTCAAGAAAGCTTTGGGGCATGATCACATAACCAATGCAAATTTCCTTTTACTTGAAATCAATCATTTTCAACAGGACTTTCACTTCCCTGGTTGAATTAATTCTTTATAAAAATTGATATTCCTCCTTTCCCAATTTATTTATTTGTTTATTTTTATCCCTTGTCCTTGCCACGTGGCACAGGGGATCTTAGTTACCCGACCAAGGATTGAACCTGGGCCCCCTCCATTGTCAGGGAGGAGTCTTGACTACTCAACCACCAGGGAAGTCCCTATCTGAAAGAGGTTTGTTTTTCTTTTTTTGCATTGAGGTATAAGAGCTGATTAACAATATCGTGATAGTTTCAGGTGAATAGTCAAGGGATTCAGCCGTACATATATGTGTATCCATTCTCCTCCAACCTCCCCTCCCATCCAGGCTGCCACCTAACATTGAACAGAGAGTTCCTTGGGCTATAGAGCAGGTCCTCATTGGTTATCCATTTGAAATACAGGAGTGTGTACATGTCCATCCCAAACTGTCTTGTTGCAACCACTGTTCTTATTTCTATTACCATATTTGTTCTGCCCATCCTTGAATCCACACAGCACATTCTGAGTAGATCACAGAGCATATGCTCTTCTGTGCGGTTCCTTTTCCTCCATAGACTGTTTTTGAGATTTCACATGGCGATACACGCGTTTTGCAGTCTTCCTCTTTTTTCTAAATGGCTGAGTAATACTCCATCATATAAACACAATCAGATTTTTTCTTTTCTTTTTTTTAATCTCCACACTTTGATGTTAGCTATTCCAGATGCATAAACCTGACCCAGACACCACTGTGGGATGGGCCTGGACTGTGTTGCCCTGTTCAGGAACCATTGTCCTACAGCCTCATACGGTTGACCTTTTAGGAACATGAGGTTGAATCCTACCTCTTCCACCAACTGTATTTGTTTTTAAAATTTGGCCTCTTTTTATTGACGTTTTATTTATTTTTCATCCATCTTTATTCTTCAGCCTGTGTGGGCCTCCCATTGCAGTGACTCTCTTGCTGCAGAGCACTGGCTCTGGGTGTGTGTGCTCCAGAGCACTGACTTGGTAGTTGGACACATCGGTCTAGCCACTCCGTGGCACGTGGGATCTTCCTGGGCCAGGGATTGAACCGGTGCTCCCTGTACTGCAAGGCAGACTCCTCACCCACTGTACCACCAAGGAAACCCCCAAATCAGATTTTAATCTCTACAGGTAGTCATAAGCCAATAGTCTTGATGAGGTAAAGGCTGTAATGATAACCTAAATCATTTTTCAACATAATCCTCAAGTGCTAAGATTGTGTCTATCTGCGTGTATAGGTAAATCACTTTGCTGTTCAGCAGAAATGAACACAACAATGTAAATCAACTATACTTCAGTAAGGGCTTCCTTGATAGTCCAGTGGATGAGGAGTCCACCTTGCAGTGCAAGGGGCACTGGTTTGATCCCCGGCCCAGGAGGATCCCACGTGCCGCGGAGTAGCTGGACCAGTGTGTCCAATTGTGAGCCAGTGCTCTGGAGCGCGTGCGCCCAGAGCCGGTGCTCTGCAATGAGAGAGGCCACTGCAATGGAAGGCTCACACAGGCCAAAGAATAAGGATGGATGAAAGTGAATAAATAAATTTTTTTTAAAGACAATAAAAGAAGCCAAAATTAAAACAAAAACACTATACTTCAGTAAAATAAATTTTAAAAAGTCCTCAAGTGCTTCATTGAGCATGGATGTGGGCACCATGGACAGTCAGAGGAAGCCCCACCTCACAGGCAAAGAGGCGCTCTGGAGTGCCAGATGTCGTGATGAGCTCACACGTTGGGAGAGAAAATCCATCAGCTCCCGGTGGCAGTGTTGAGCTCAACTCTATCAGAATCTACATCTGGGGTCCCCAACCTCCACGACCTAATGCCTTAGGATCTAAGGTGGAGCTGATGTCATAATAACAAAATAAACTGCTGAAAATAAATGCGATGTGTTTGAATCCTCCCAAACCAATCCCACACCCTAGTTTGGAAAAATGGTCTTCCATGAGTTCAGTCCCTGGTGCCCAAAAGGCTGGAGACCGCTGGTCTACACCTTTAAACCTTTCACGATCTCTTCTCTGACGTTGCCTTCATCCTTACCCACAAATTCCATCACATCTGGAATCCCAAGATTTCAGTAGCAATGGTCACTGCTTTCCTTCTGAATAAGAGAACTAACAACAGAATGATGGAACAACGCAGGTTATCAGGATGCTGGGTAATGCATCCTGAACCTCTCTCATGATGATTTACCTGGTAAGTAAATCATTTTGTAAGCTGAATTTCTTTCTAAAAAACTAAGATCTTTATAATTTGATTACATTAATGCCTGCCTTGGGAAGTTTTCATGATCTTGCCTTCAGGTGGAGAATTTCTTAGGATTTCTCTATAGTAAGAGCAAGGCTTCCCTTGTGGCTCAGAGGTAAAGAACCCATCTGCCAATGCAGGAGACATGGGTTCAATCCCTAGGTCAGGAAAATCCCCTGGAGAAGGAAATGGAAACTCACTTCAGTAAGTTTCTTTAATGGTTACAGGAACTACTTGGGTTTCCTACTTTTTTTTTTTTGGTTTCCTACTTCTTTTTCTTTTTTTATTGGTGTATCTAGTTTTTTAAATTTTATTTTATTTTGCTTTTTTGCTTTTACGGAGTTTTGTTGTTTACAGATATGTATAATTCCAGATTAGTCATATGTATATCCCATTCCATCCCTCCAGGCTGTTGTATAACCCCCATGTAAGATCCCTTAGTCCCATAGCGCATTGACAATAGTTATCTCTTTTACATAAGATAGTAAATGGTTCCGTGTTCCTCCTTCCATATCTCTCACCCACTCTTCCCTCTCCCAGTTTCCTACTTGTTGAATTCATTGTATTGTTTCATTATTCTTTTTTTTTTTTAAAGATTTATTTATTTATTTTGGTGGGGGTGGGGTGGGGAGGGAGGGGAGCAGGTGGGGCACTTCTATTGGTCTTTCATTTGGCCATTTTCATCCGTCTTTGTTCTTTGGCCCGTGTGGGCCTCCCATCACGGTGGCCTCTGTTGTCGCAGAGCACCAGCTCTGGGCGCATGCGCTCCAGAGCTCCAGTTTGGTAGTTGGACACATCGGTCCAGCTGCTCCATGGCACATGGGATCTTCCCAGGCCAGGGATCGAACTGGCGCCCCTTGCACTGCAAGGCAGTGTCCTTACCCACTGGACCACCAGGGAAGCCCTGTTTCATTATTCTTGATATCTGACTTTTATTTTTATTTTTTACCCCAGGTTCATCACTAATTACTTTTACTTTTAATATTTATTTTCTTATTAGTTGGGATATAATTGCTTTACAATGTTGTGTTAGTTTCAGCTGTACAACATGGCAAATCAGCGATACAGAAATACATACATCTTCTCTCTCTTGAACCTCCCTCCCACCCCACTCCCACTTCTCTCTAGGTCATCACAGAGCACTGCCCTGAGCTCCCTGTGCTGTACAGCAGCTTTCCGCTAGCTATCTATTTTATACACAGAGGTGTACATATTTCAGTGTTACTTCTGCAATCCTTCCAACCCTCTCCTTTCCTCACTGTGTCCACAAGTCCATTCTCTACATCTGTCTCTCTATTCCTGCCCTGCAAATAGACTTACCAGTACCATTTTCAGGTTTCATATGTATGTGAATATACGATATTTGTTTTTCTCCTTCTGACTTACTTCACTTGATGTGACAGACTCAGGGTCCATCTAGATATCTATCTTTCCCACATTCTCACATGTTTTGGCACATAGTTATTAATAACACCTCTTACTTTAGCATCCGTATTATCTATAATACAGCCCCCCTTTCTCAGTCTTGGTGTTATCTGTACCTGTTTTTTCTGGATCATTCACTTCATAGGTTTGTCATTTTAATTTGCCTTTAAAAAGCGTGGCTTTGTTAACTCTTTTCACTGAATGTTTATTTTTTTGTTATTTTTTTTTTTTTATTTTTATTTCTTTTTTCTTTATTTATTTTGGTGGGGTGGGGAGGGAGGGGAGCAGGTGGGGCACTTCTATTGGTCTTTCATTTGGCCATTTTCATCCGTCTTTGTTCTTTGGCCCGTGTGGGCCTCCCATCACGGTGGCCTCTGTTGTCGCAGAGCACCAGCTCTGGGCGCATGCGCTCCAGAGCTCCAGTTTGGTAGTTGGACACATCGGTCCAGCTGCTCCATGGCACATGGGATCTTCCCAGGCCAGGGATCGAACTGGCGCCCCTTGCACTGCAAGGCAGTGTCCTTACCCACTGGACCACCAGGGAAGCCCTGTTTCATTATTCTTGATATCTGACTTTTATTTTTATTTTTTACCCCAGGTTCATCACTAATTACTTTTACTTTTAATATTTATTTTCTTATTAGTTGGGATATAATTGCTTTACAATGTTGTGTTAGTTTCAGCTGTACAACATGGCAAATCAGCGATACAGAAATACATACATCTTCTCTCTCTTGAACCTCCCTCCCACCCCACTCCCACTTCTCTCTAGGTCATCACAGAGCACTGCCCTGAGCTCCCTGTGCTGTACAGCAGCTTTCCGCTAGCTATCTATTTTATACACAGAGGTGTACATATTTCAGTGTTACTTCTGCAATCCTTCCAACCCTCTCCTTTCCTCACTGTGTCCACAAGTCCATTCTCTACATCTGTCTCTCTATTCCTGCCCTGCAAATAGACTTACCAGTACCATTTTCAGGTTTCATATGTATGTGAATATACGATATTTGTTTTTCTCCTTCTGACTTACTTCACTTGATGTGACAGACTCAGGGTCCATCTAGATATCTATCTTTCCCACATTCTCACATGTTTTGGCACATAGTTATTAATAACACCTCTTACTTTAGCATCCGTATTATCTATAATACAGCCCCCCTTTCTCAGTCTTGGTGTTATCTGTACCTGTTTTTTCTGGATCATTCACTTCATAGGTTTGTCATTTTAATTTGCCTTTAAAAAGCGTGGCTTTGTTAACTCTTTTCACTGAATGTTTATTTTTGTATTGTATTCATTTCTGTTCTAGTTTTTCATTCCTTTCTCCTACTTTCTTCAGGTTTACTTTGCTATCTTTTTATACATTTTGAGATGAATACTAGGCTAATTAATTTTTAGGCTCTCTTTTTTCCTCTCTCTCATTTTATAATATACGCATTTAAGGCAACACAATTCCTGCTAAATCTGTTTTAGTTGTATCTACATTATTTCTACTTTTCATTATAATATCGTCTTGGATCTACAGGTTATTTAGAGAAGCATATCTTAAAATCCAAGCACTTGGGAATTGTCTAATTATTATCATTGTTATTGAGCTCTAGCTTAATTGCACTGTGGGCAGTGAACACACTGCATGATTTGAATCCACTCAGACTTGCTCGTGGCTTATCATCAATTTGTAAATGCTCCTAGAGTGCTTAAAAATAATGTATTCTCTTCAGGGGTCTATATACGTCAATTAGGATAAGATCTTTTTCTTTTTAATTGTGTTGTCCAAGTACTTTATGTCTTAAATTTTCAATACATTTGTCCTAACAATAAGGTATATTAAACATTAACTCCTTTGACTGTAGATTTATCTTTACGTAACTGTCAATTTCTACTCTATAACTTTTAAAAGTTATTTTTCTTTTCCCCATCATGCCTGTTTTATTTATATTTATTTTTTTCATCTATCTTTTTTTATTCTTTGGCATGTGTGGGCCTCCCATTGCAGTGGTCACTCTCACTGCAGAGCACTGGCTCTGAGTGCATGTGCCCCAGAGCTCTGGCTCACAATCGGACAGGCTCATCCAGTCGCTCCATGGCACATGGGATTCTCCCAGGCCAGGGATTGAACTGGTGCCCCCTTCACTGCAAGGTGGACTCTTTAATCACTGGACCACCAGGGAAGCCCTACTCTGTAACTTTTGACATTATGCTGATAAACGTCATAGAAAGACAGAATTAATATCTTCCTGTGGAAGCAAACCTTTTGTGAAATGACCCTCTTTATTAATAGTAATGCTGTTTGCCTTAAATTTTATTTTGACTGCTATTGATACAGTCATGCCAGCTTCCTTTTGCCCTGGGTTTGCAAGTTTCATTTTTTCATGCTTTTACCTTAAAATTTTCTAATCCTTATATATAAGACATTCAGTTTTAGAGTGGACTCCCCCCATGGCTCAGTGGTAAAGGATCTGCCTGCAATGCAGGAGACACAGGTTTGATCCCTGGGTTGGGAAGATCCCCCAGAGAAGGAAATGGCAACCCACTCCAGTATCCTTGCCTAGGAAGTTTCATGGGCAGAGGAACCTTGTGGGCTATAGTTCGTGGGGCTGCAAAACAGTCTTCCATGACAGCGACTACACCACCACTGAAGTGTTAGAAAGGCAATAAGATCTTTAACTTCTAACTGGAAGAATTAGTATAATTAACTACTGACACTTATTCTAGTGTGTTGTTGTTTAGTCGCTAAGTTGTGTCCGACTCTTTTGCAAACCCGTGAACTGTAGCCCACCACACTCCTCTGTCCATGGGATTTCCCAGGCAAGAATACTGGAATGGGTTGCCATTTCCTTCTCCAGGGGATCTTCCCCACCCAGGGCTCGAAGTCCCATCTCCTGAACTGGCAGGCAGATTATTTACCACTGAGCCACGAGGGAAGCCCTTACTCTAGCTACTGATATGTTAATAAAACACAAGCCTACCATTTTCCTGGTTTTGAAAAATCTCCTTTCTTCCTGTCTTTTTGATTAACTGAAATTAAAAGAAGATTCAATTTTTCCCCACTTCTAGTTTGTAAACTTTGTTTTTCCGCCTCTGCTCTTTCAGGGGTTACCCTACAAATTAGACTACTCTTATGGAAAAAAAATAAGAAGGTTGGAATACTTTAATCCTCCATTATCACAGGCTGTTTTCATTATGATCTTTAAAACCCCAAAGATACTGTTCCATATCATTTATTTATTTATTTATTTTTGATGGGTCGGGGAGGGAGGGGCAGGCGGGCCATTTCTATTGGTCTTTCATTTATTTATTTTCATCCATCTTTGTTCTTTGGCCCATGTGGGCCTCCAATCACAGTGGCCTCTCTCACTGCAGAGCACCGGCTCTGGGCATATACACTCCAGAGCTCCAGCTTGGTAGCTGGACACATCAGTCCAGTCGCTCTGCGGCACGTGGGATCTTCCCAGGCCAGGGATCGAACCGGCGCCCCTTGCACTGCAAGGCGGTGTCCTTACCCACTGGACCACCAGGGAAGCCCTGTTCCATATCATTTAATTTATTTTTAAAACTTTATTTTATTTAGTTTTTGGCCATGTTGCACAGCATACAGGATCTCAGTTCCTTGATCAGGAATTGAACCTGTGCGCCCCCTACATTGGAAGCACAGAGTCTAGGGCTTCCCAGGTGGTGCCAGTGGTAAAACCCACTTGCCTAATGAAGGAAGCACAGAGTCTTGAGCACTAGACCGCCAGCAAATCCCTCCATGTTTGCTTCCATGTGTCTGCTTGTTCCTCATCTTCTCTGCTCATCATTCCTTCCTTGTCCAGACCCTTCATCGAGGATGATTCTCCTTCTGCCAAAGGCAGATTCCTTTAGCATCTGAGAATCTCCTGGTGACAAACTCAGTTTTGGTTTATCTGAAATGCCTTTATTTCTCCTTCATTCCTGAAATATCATTTTTCTTGGTTTAACCTTCTAGGTTGGTGGTTATTTTTTCTAAGTTATTTTTCAGTCATACTGAAGACATCATTTTACTGTTTCAGGGCTTCTGTGGGGTGTTTCAGGAGTCAGGTTTTTGATCCTCTATAACGGTCCTCTTTTTTTTCTCAGACTAATTTTAAGATTGTTCATATGTATTTTTGGTTGTTGTTGTTTTTTATATTTTCATTCTATGTGGATTTCCTTTTATTTATTCATCTTGAGAGTCATTCCATTTCTTAAATCTGTGGACTGGATCATCCTTTTCTTTTAAAGAATTCATTTTCCTCGTTGTTGCCGCCTCTGCTCTTTCAGGGGTTACCCTACAAATTAGACTACTCTTATGGAAAAAAAATAAGAAGGTTGGAATACTTTAATCCTCCATTATCACAGGCTGTTTTCATTATGATCTTTAAAACCCCAAAGATACTGTTCCATATCATTTATTTATTTATTTATTTTTGATGGGTCGGGGAGGGAGGGGCAGGCGGGCCATTTCTATTGGTCTTTCATTTATTTATTTTCATCCATCTTTGTTCTTTGGCCCATGTGGGCCTCCAATCACAGTGGCCTCTCTCACTGCAGAGCACCGGCTCTGGGCATATACACTCCAGAGCTCCAGCTTGGTAGCTGGACACATCAGTCCAGTCGCTCTGCGGCACGTGGGATCTTCCCAGGCCAGGGATCGAACCGGCGCCCCTTGCACTGCAAGGCGGTGTCCTTACCCACTGGACCACCAGGGAAGCCCTGTTCCATATCATTTAATTTATTTTTAAAACTTTATTTTATTTAGTTTTTGGCCATGTTGCACAGCATACAGGATCTCAGTTCCTTGATCAGGAATTGAACCTGTGCGCCCCCTACATTGGAAGCACAGAGTCTAGGGCTTCCCAGGTGGTGCCAGTGGTAAAACCCACTTGCCTAATGAAGGAAGCACAGAGTCTTGAGCACTAGACCGCCAGCAAATCCCTCCATGTTTGCTTCCATGTGTCTGCTTGTTCCTCATCTTCTCTGCTCATCATTCCTTCCTTGTCCAGACCCTTCATCGAGGATGATTCTCCTTCTGCCAAAGGCAGATTCCTTTAGCATCTGAGAATCTCCTGGTGACAAACTCAGTTTTGGTTTATCTGAAATGCCTTTATTTCTCCTTCATTCCTGAAATATCATTTTTCTTGGTTTAACCTTCTAGGTTGGTGGTTATTTTTTCTAAGTTATTTTTCAGTCATACTGAAGACATCATTTTACTGTTTCAGGGCTTCTGTGGGGTGTTTCAGGAGTCAGGTTTTTGATCCTCTATAACGGTCCTCTTTTTTTTCTCAGACTAATTTTAAGATTGTTCATATGTATTTTTGGTTGTTGTTGTTTTTTATATTTTCATTCTATGTGGATTTCCTTTTATTTATTCATCTTGAGAGTCATTCCATTTCTTAAATCTGTGGACTGGATCATCCTTTTCTTTTAAAGTCGATTCCAAAAAATCCTCAACTGCTCTCTCCTCTCCTAAGGCAGTGCTCAAATATATGTTACACCCTTTCACTTATCTCTGTACTTCTGACCCTCTTTCTGTATTTTCCTTCCTTTCACCATTTTATGATACATACATTCTATAGATTTTCTTGTGATCTACCTCCAGCAGACATAATCTGCATTTACACTCACCCACTGAATTTTTAATTGTAATAGTTTTACTTATTTCTCAGAAATTCATTTGATCAGTTTTCAAATCTGGGACAGTAAGTTCCCTATATAAGAATGAGCTTTGTTCCAAGAACATGTTCATAAGTATAATTTGTTCTTAAGTTCAACAAAGTTAACCTAGGGACCCAACTAATACAACTGGCTATGTATTAATAGTACTGTACTGTAACAGTCTTATTACACTTTTTGCACAAATAAGACATACATAAAAAACACAAGCATAGGGCTTCCCTAGTGGTCCAGTGGGTAAAGGGTCTGCCTTGCAGTGCAAGGGGCACTGGTTTGATCCCTGGCCCAGGAAGATCCCACATGCCACAGAGCAACTGGACCCATGTGTCCAATTGAGAGCCAGCGCTCTGCAGCACATGCGCCCAGAGCCAGCGCTCTGCAGGAGGGAGGCCACTGAGATGGGAGGCCCACACAGGCCGAAGAATAAAAATGGATGAAAATAAATAAAAAAAACAATAAAAGAGCCCAAAATTAAAAAAAAAAAAAACAAGCATAAAACATTTTAAATTTTACAGTGCACACACGCCTGCTCAGTTGCTTCAGTTGTGTCAGATTCTTTGAGTCATACTGAAGACATCATTTTACTGTTTCAGGGCTTCTGTGGGGTGTTTCAGGAGTCAGGTTTTTGATCCTCTATAACGGTCCTCTTTTTTTTCTCAGACTAATTTTAAGATTGTTCATATGTATTTTTGGTTGTTGTTGTTTTTTATATTTTCATTCTATGTGGATTTCCTTTTATTTATTCATCTTGAGAGTCATTCCATTTCTTAAATCTGTGGACTGGATCATCCTTTTCTTTTAAAGTCGATTCCAAAAAATCCTCAACTGCTCTCTCCTCTCCTAAGGCAGTGCTCAAATATATGTTACACCCTTTCACTTATCTCTGTACTTCTGACCCTCTTTCTGTATTTTCCTTCCTTTCACCATTTTATGATACATACATTCTATAGATTTTCTTGTGATCTACCTCCAGCAGACATAATCTGCATTTACACTCACCCACTGAATTTTTAATTGTAATAGTTTTACTTATTTCTCAGAAATTCATTTGATCAGTTTTCAAATCTGGGACAGTAAGTTCCCTATATAAGAATGAGCTTTGTTCCAAGAACATGTTCATAAGTATAATTTGTTCTTAAGTTCAACAAAGTTAACCTAGGGACCCAACTAATACAACTGGCTATGTATTAATAGTACTGTACTGTAACAGTCTTATTACACTTTTTGCACAAATAAGACATACATAAAAAACACAAGCATAGGGCTTCCCTAGTGGTCCAGTGGGTAAAGGGTCTGCCTTGCAGTGCAAGGGGCACTGGTTTGATCCCTGGCCCAGGAAGATCCCACATGCCACAGAGCAACTGGACCCATGTGTCCAATTGAGAGCCAGCGCTCTGCAGCACATGCGCCCAGAGCCAGCGCTCTGCAGGAGGGAGGCCACTGAGATGGGAGGCCCACACAGGCCGAAGAATAAAAATGGATGAAAATAAATAAATAAAAAAAACAATAAAAGAGCCCAAAATTAAAAAAAAAACAAGCATAAAACATTTTAAATTTTACAGTGCACACACGCCTGCTCAGTTGCTTCAGTTGTGTCAGATTCTTTGAGATACCATGGACTGTAGCCCGCCAGGCTCCTTTGTCCATGGGATTTTCCAGGCAAGAATACTGGAATGGGTTCCCATGACCACCTCCAGGGGACCTTCCTGACCCAGGGATCGAACCCAGCCCTCCTGCATTGCAGGCAGATCGAACCCAGCCCTCCTGCATTGCAGGCAGATTCTCTACCGCTGAGCCACCAAGGAAGCTCAATCTTACAGTACAGTACCTTAAAAAGTACAGTGGTACAGTACAATAGCTGGCATACAGGGCCTGGCACACATGTTCGCATCTTTGAAAGTTTGAAGCTTGAAGGTTCATATGTAGAGGGCTTACTGTACATCATTTGAAAGTTGTTTTTAAAATCATATCAGTAAAATTCACTCTTTTTGGTGTATGTATGCATGCAGTATGCTAAGTCACTTCATCTGTGTCTGTCTTTGCGATCCTGTGGACTGAAGCCTGCCAGGCTCCTCTGTCTATGGGATTCTCCAGGCAAGGATACTGGAGTGGGCTGCCATGCGCTCCTCTAGGGGATCTTCCAGACCCAGGGATCAAACTGGCATCTCTTACGCCTCCTGCATTGGCAGCGGGGTTCTTTACCATTAGTACCACCTGGGAAGCCTTTTAGTGTATGCAGAGCTGAATAATCACCACCAAAATCAAGTTACCTCACTCTCTTGGCGATCTTCTGTAGTCAAACCTTTTCCTATCTTTAACCCCTGGAAACCACCAACATTTCTCTGTTCTTATTACACTTTTGCACAAATAAGACATACATAAAAACACAAGCATAGGGCTTCCCTAGTGGTCCAGTGGGTAAAGGGTCTGCCTTGCAGTGCAAGGCACTGGTTTGATCCCTGGCCCAGGAAGATCCCACATGCCACAGAGCAACTGGACCCATGTGTCCAATTGAGAGCCAGCGCTCTGCAGCACATGCGCCCAGAGCCAGCGCTCTGCAGGAGGGAGGCCACTGAGATGGGAGGCCCACACAGGCCGAAGAATAAAAATGGATGAAAATAAATAAATAAAAAAAACAATAAAAGAGCCCAAAATTAAAAAAAAAAAAAACAAGCATAAAACATTTTAAATTTTACAGTGCACACACGCCTGCTCAGTTGCTTCAGTTGTGTCAGATTCTTTGAGATACCATGGACTGTAGCCCGCCAGGCTCCTTTGTCCATGGGATTTTCCAGGCAAGAATACTGGAATGGGTTCCCATGACCACCTCCAGGGGACCTTCCTGACCCAGGGATCGAACCCAGCCCTCCTGCATTGCAGGCAGATCGAACCCAGCCCTCCTGCATTGCAGGCAGATTCTCTACCGCTGAGCCACCAAGGAAGCTCAATCTTACAGTACAGTACCTTAAAAAGTACAGTGGTACAGTACAATAGCTGGCATACAGGGCCTGGCACACATGTTCGCATCTTTGAAAGTTTGAAGCTTGAAGGTTCATATGTAGAGGGCTTACTGTACATCATTTGAAAGTTGTTTTTAAAATCATATCAGTAAAATTCACTCTTTTTGGTGTATGTATGCATGCAGTATGCTAAGTCACTTCATCTGTGTCTGTCTTTGCGATCCTGTGGACTGAAGCCTGCCAGGCTCCTCTGTCTATGGGATTCTCCAGGCAAGGATACTGGAGTGGGCTGCCATGCGCTCCTCTAGGGATCTTCCAGACCCAGGGATCAAACTGGCATCTCTTACGCCTCCTGCATTGGCAGCGGGGTTCTTTACCATTAGTACCACCTGGGAAGCCTTTTAGTGTATGCAGAGCTGAATAATCACCACCAAAATCAAGTTACCTCACTCTCTTGGCGATCTTCTGTAGTCAAACCTTTTCCTATCTTTAACCCCTGGAAACCACCAACATCTTCTCTGTTCTTATGTTTTGCCTTTTCCAGAACATCACATAAACTGATCCAGACAGTATGTATTCTTTTGATTCTGGCTTTTTTTCACTTATCACCATGTTCTAGAGACTCCTCCACATTGTTACATAAATCGAGAGTTTGTTCCTTATTATTGCTGAGTACTGTTCCATTGTATATAAACAAGGTGGTAAACAAAAACAAAATTGCTACAGGCTTATGTGTAAAAATACACTTTTAAAAAAATAATTTTATTTATTTTTGGCTATTCTGGATCTGTATTGTTTCTGGTGCACTCTTATCTAGTTGCAGGGAGTGGGGGCTACTCTCTAGTTGAGGTGAGCAGGCTTCTTGTTGCATTGACTTCTCTTGTGGAACTTGGGCTCTAGGGTACAGGGGCTTCAGTAGTTGCGGCACATGGGCTCAATAGCTGGGGCTCCAAGGCTCTAGAGCACAGGCCCGATAGTTGTGGCTCACGGGCTTAGCTGTTCCACAGTATGTGGGATCTTTCCAGATCAGGGATTGAACCTGTGTCTACTGCATTGGCAGGTGGATTCTTTACCACTGAGGTACCAGGAAGCTCTAAACATACAGTTTTATTTCTCTTAGGTAAACACCTAGAAGTCCAATTGATGGGTCATAGACTAAGTGCATGTTTAATTTTATAAGAAACGGACATACTTTCCAATGTGGCTGTATATGCCATGTGCATGTTCCGTTTTTAACCATACAGTTGTTTTCAATTTCTCTTTTGGGGTATGTATGCATGCAGTATGCTAAGTCACTTCATCTGTGTCTGTCTTTGCGATCCTGTGGACTGAAGCCTGCCAGGCTCCTCTGTCTATGGGATTCTCCAGGCAAGGATACTGGAGTGGGCTGCCATGCGCTCCTCTAGGGGATCTTCCAGACCCAGGGATCAAACTGGCATCTCTTACGCCTCCTGCATTGGCAGCGGGGTTCTTTACCATTAGTACCACCTGGGAAGCCTTTTAGTGTATGCAGAGCTGAATAATCACCACCAAAATCAAGTTACCTCACTCTCTTGGCGATCTTCTGTAGTCAAACCTTTTCCTATCTTTAACCCCTGGAAACCACCAACATCTTCTCTGTTCTTATGTTTTGCCTTTTCCAGAACATCACATAAACTGATCCAGACAGTATGTATTCTTTTGATTCTGGCTTTTTTTCACTTATCACCATGTTCTAGAGACTCCTCCACATTGTTACATAAATCGAGAGTTTGTTCCTTATTATTGCTGAGTACTGTTCCATTGTATATAAACAAGGTGGTAAACAAAAACAAAATTGCTACAGGCTTATGTGTAAAAATACACTTTTAAAAAAATAATTTTATTTATTTTTGGCTATTCTGGATCTGTATTGTTTCTGGTGCACTCTTATCTAGTTGCAGGGAGTGGGGGCTACTCTCTAGTTGAGGTGAGCAGGCTTCTTGTTGCATTGACTTCTCTTGTGGAACTTGGGCTCTAGGGTACAGGGGCTTCAGTAGTTGCGGCACATGGGCTCAATAGCTGGGGCTCCAAGGCTCTAGAGCACAGGCCCGATAGTTGTGGCTCACGGGCTTAGCTGTTCCACAGTATGTGGGATCTTTCCAGATCAGGGATTGAACCTGTGTCTACTGCATTGGCAGGTGGATTCTTTACCACTGAGGTACCAGGGAAGCTCTAAACATACAGTTTTATTTCTCTTAGGTAAACACCTAGAAGTCCAATTGATGGGTCATAGACTAAGTGCATGTTTAATTTTATAAGAAACGGACATACTTTCCAATGTGGCTGTATATGCCATGTGCATGTTCACCAGTTTTATATGAGAGTTTCAGCTGCTCTGACCTCTAACCACCGTTTGTTACTTTCAAGTGTATTTCTGTTTTTCTGTTTTGCCATTGTAACATATATAGTGGTACCCCATTGTAGCTTTAATTTGTATTAACTACTGACTTTTTTTTTATTTCGACCTGTTTTATCAGGTTTTTATTTATTTACTTTCATCCATCTTTATTCTTTGCCCTGTGTGGGCCTCCCATTGCCGTGGCCTCCTGTTGCAGAGCACTAGCTCTGTCTGGGTGCACGCTCTCCAGAGCGCTGGCTCCTAATTGGACATACCGGTCCAGCCATTCTGCAGCATGTGGGATCTTTCTGGGCCAGGGATCGAGCCAGTGCCCCTTGCACTGCAAGGCAGACTCTTTACCCAATGAACCACCAGGGAAGCCCAGCTAATGACTATTGATACTAAGCACTCTTTCATGTGTTTTTTTCCACTTGTATATCCTCTTAAGTAAAGCATTTCAAAAAAAATCCTTTGCCTATTTTCAACTGGGTTGTTAGTTTTCTTACTGTAAAATTTTGAGTGTTCTTGTCAAATGTGATTTGCAAATATTTCCTCCCAGGCAGTGACTTGACTTTTCATTTCTTAACAGTGACTTTCACAGAGCAAAAGTTTAAATTTTTTAAAAAGTCCAGTTTATCAACTTTCAGGGTATCGTGTCTAAGAACTCTTATCTAATCTGAGTTCAGAAATATTTGTTCCTATGTTTTCTTTTATTAAAGAATTTCCAGTATTATATGCATGCCAATGATACATTTAAATGAATTTTTGTACATTCATTGGACTTCAAATGAATGCTGAACTCTTAAAGTTCATTTTTTTACATACAAATGTCCAATTGTTTTAGCACCATTTGTTGAAAAGACAATTACCACTGCATCTACTGAAATGTGAAGACAAAAAGTAGTCCTGCTGCTAAGTCACTGCAGTCGTGTCTGACTGTGTGACCCCGAGGACAGCAGCCACTAGGCTTCTCCATCCATGGAATTCTCCAGGCGAGAAAACTGGAGTGGGTTGCCATGTGCCCCTCCTGGAGGATCTTCCCCACCCAGGGATGAAGCCCCGGTCTCCTGCATTGCAGACTGGTTCCTCACCAGTGAGTCATCAGGGAAGCCCCGTGCATGTGTGCGCACACACACACACACACACACACACACACACACACATATTTGAGACCCCATGGACTGTAGGCTTCTCCATCCATGGTATCTTCCAGGCAAGAATACTGGAGTAGGTTGCCATTTCCTTCTCCAAAAGTAGTCCTAATATGTAGAATAATAAGAAAAATCTATCTGTATTACATGAAATCAAGTCTTTAATGAATATAGTACATGAAGCTAAGAGCTGAGAGGTAGGATTTACTTTTTTTGGAAGCTTTTCCCCTGAACTATCTCAACCACTGCTAGCACTTTGACTTAAAATCAGAGATGGAGACCTCTGTCACGAAAATCAGGTGACTATGAAGCTCAGATATGAGACTCCCATGGGGAAATCACATGTGCATCCTAATGTCAATTTTCTGTCTGTATCAAGACATACAGAGCAAGCCACAGATAACAGTTCACCAATCCCTAACCAGGTAACTCATGTTCTGTGTTTTGAGATGATGATTCATGGGCTTGGAATTCAGTTCCGTACAAAGTACAATAAAGGTCTCCTGAAGGAGAATAAAAGCCATGAAAGGGGAAATCAAAAGTTCTCTCTTGATAGTGTTATTTCTTCTGGATGATTAGATCATCCAAGACTCAGCCTATGTCTCACTGAAACCACTGGATGTCCTTGGATGAGAAACGACACCACGCGTCTCTCTTCCTTTGTGTCAAGTCGACTAAACCTGGGGGCATGTTCACCGCCAGGAATGAGGAAAAGAACTTAACCTCTCTCTCGGTCTCTCACACACACACTGTCCCTGTCGTGTCTGACAGAGAAGCAAAGGAGCCCAGCCCCCGAAGAGCCGTCCACAGCCTGCATGCGCTCTCCAGCCCCCATGAGGGGTCTCGGGGTGGATGAACACTGTGAACTGAACCCGCTCTGGGTGGAGAACCCAAAGCCCTACTTTTGAAGCAGCTCTTCCAGACCCACAATCCAACAAGGGTGCTCCCGGGGCAGGGGGAGCAAAGGCCTTACCTGTGTTGTCCTCCCCAAGGCCTTCTGCAGTCTCCCGAAGCTTAATATCCATCACCCTTGTGGAAATCATGTCCTGCTCACTAAAAATCAGAGAGAAAGTCATGTTAGAGGAACAAGTCTAACTGAAGTTAATGCCCAAGATGGTGGTGACTGCCTTTTGCCCATGATCCTGGCAAAGACAGAGGCCAAAAACACACCCATGGCTCAAGCTTAGTAACCACATCAATGTTATCTAACCACTGACCAGAACTAGTTTACGGAAAACAGAAAACTGGAAAATGCTTCACCAATTTATACAATGCAGATTTGGTTTCTTTCTCTTTTTTTTCAGAAATTATGTTTGTCTCAAATACTGTGCATTGACACATATACATGGAAGCCAGAAAATGTGCTGATGAACCTATTTTCAGGGCAGGACTAGAGATGCAGATACAGAGAACAGCCTTGTGAATACGGCAGGGTGGGGAGGAAGGAGAGAGTGGGACAAACTGAGAGAGCAGCATTGATATATATATTGAAACATGACTACAGGTAAAACAGACAGCTAGTGGGAAGCTTCTGTACAGCACAGGGATCTCAGCTCAGTGCTTGGTGATGGCCTAGAGGGGTGGGACATGGGGATGGGATGTAGCCTCAAGAGTGAGGGAATATATGTATATATATGACTGATTCATGTTGTTGAACAGCAGAAATGAACACAATACTGTAAAACAACTGTCCTCCAATTTTTAAAATGTAAACAAAAAGAAATTACGATTTTCTCTTGTTCACTGCAGAATGTTTGGAAGACACAGACAATGAAAATCACTCATTATCCCACCAATCAAGTCAATGTTTGAATATCTTTCCCTCCAGTATTTTTCTATGCCAATATTTATGGGCACAAGCACCCACTCAACACATTAGTTAAGACCGACTTCCTGATTTTCTTGTCCCACATCAGTAAAATCCTCAATGTGTTATTGTAATGGCTACATATTGCTTTGGTACGATGCTGTACCATCATTTATTCACCTTATTTCTTTTTTAAAGTTTTTATGAAAAATTTCAAACAGATACAGAAGTACAGAGAGTGTATCATAAACTTAATACTTATGACTCTTACTCATCCAAACTCCTTCTCTCCTCCTCCTCCTGCCAGGTCATTTCAAAGTGAACCATCCCAGATACTATCATCACTTCATCCACAGGGACTTGGCTTCTTCCTCAGTTAAAAATCATTTACTTGAATTAATGATTACTGGCCAATATTCCTGTTATAGAGTATCGAGCTGTGTCCCTGCCTTCCAGAGTCAACTTTTTTTTTTTGACTCTGCTGGGTCTTCCCTGCTGCATGTGGGCTTTCTCTACTTGTGGGGGGCAGGGGGGAGCAGGGGCTACCCTTTGTTGCAGTTCTTGGGCTTTTCATTGGCTTGGTTTGCTGCGGAGCACAGGCTCTAAGGCTTGAGGACTTCAGTGGTTGCAACATCTGGGCTCTAGAGTACAGGTTCAGCAGCTGTGGCACACGGGCTCAGTTGCCTGGCAGGCACGTGAAATCTTCCCAGAACAGGAACTTTCGGCAGGGTGGGGAGGAAGGAGAGAGTGGGACAAACTGAGAGAGCAGCATTGATATATATATTGAAACATGACTACAGGTAAAACAGACAGCTAGTGGGAAGCTTCTGTACAGCACAGGGATCTCAGCTCAGTGCTTGGTGATGGCCTAGAGGGGTGGGACATGGGGATGGGATGTAGCCTCAAGAGTGAGGGAATATATGTATATATATGACTGATTCATGTTGTTGAACAGCAGAAATGAACACAATACTGTAAAACAACTGTCCTCCAATTTTTAAAATGTAAACAAAAAGAAATTACGATTTTCTCTTGTTCACTGCAGAATGTTTGGAAGACACAGACAATGAAAATCACTCATTATCCCACCAATCAAGTCAATGTTTGAATATCTTTCCCTCCAGTATTTTTCTATGCCAATATTTATGGGCACAAGCACCCACTCAACACATTAGTTAAGACCGACTTCCTGATTTTCTTGTCCCACATCAGTAAAATCCTCAATGTGTTATTGTAATGGCTACATATTGCTTTGGTACGATGCTGTACCATCATTTATTCACCTTATTTCTTTTTTAAAGTTTTTATGAAAAATTTCAAACAGATACAGAAGTACAGAGAGTGTATCATAAACTTAATACTTATGACTCTTACTCATCCAAACTCCTTCTCTCCTCCTCCTCCTGCCAGGTCATTTCAAAGTGAACCATCCCAGATACTATCATCACTTCATCCACAGGGACTTGGCTTCTTCCTCAGTTAAAAATCATTTACTTGAATTAATGATTACTGGCCAATATTCCTGTTATAGAGTATCGAGCTGTGTCCCTGCCTTCCAGAGTCAACTTTTTTTTTTTGACTCTGCTGGGTCTTCCCTGCTGCATGTGGGCTTTCTCTACTTGTGGGGGGCAGGGGGGAGCAGGGGCTACCCTTTGTTGCAGTTCTTGGGCTTTTCATTGGCTTGGTTTGCTGCGGAGCACAGGCTCTAAGGCTTGAGGACTTCAGTGGTTGCAACATCTGGGCTCTAGAGTACAGGTTCAGCAGCTGTGGCACACGGGCTCAGTTGCCTGGCAGGCACGTGAAATCTTCCCAGAACAGGAACTGAAGCCAGGTCCCCTTCATTGGCAGATGGATTCTTAACCACTGGACCACCAGGGAAGTCCCTATTGCTGACTTTTAAACAGCATATTCTACTCAACACAGACTAACTCACCATTTAATAGGAAAGCTATTTCTTATTGGCAATCACTATGAACTCTCCCACTTCAAAAAGGGAGTTAAAATATTTAACTCACCAATGAACATTTACCGCCTGTACACAGCACATACTGGGAGATGATGGACGAAGTTTTTAAACATATTTAACAGAGGAAAGAAGTTGCGATTTTTTGCTAGAGTTGGATCTGGTATTTAGGTCTCCTTGAATATTAATGTCACACTGTCCATCTCTGACAAGTCAACATCTTAAAAGGTGAACAAACCTTCATTAGCCTTGCTTCTTGATTTTGATATAATCTGGTTTTATAAAAATGTTGGAACCACAGAATGAAGGAAGAAAAACACATGATCATTCCAAATGATGCAAAAAATAATTTGAAAAAATTCAATACCCCTTTATGATTAAAAAAACACAAAAAAACTAGAAATAGAGGGAAGCTACCTCAAATGTTAGAAGGCCATACATAGGGCTTCCCCTGGTGGTCCAGTGGGTAAGGACACCGCCTTGCAGTGCAAGGGGCCCCGGTTCGATCCCTGGCCTGGGAAGATCCCACATGCCGCGGAGTGGCTGGACTGATGTGTCCAATTAACGAGCCGGAGCTCTGGAGCGCATGTGCCCAGAGCCAGCGCTCTGCAACGACAGACGCCACCGCGATGGGAGGCCCACAGGAGCCAAAGAACAAAGACAGATGAAAACAGAGAAATGAAAGACTAATAGAAGTGGCCCACCCGCTCCCCTCCCTCCCCAACCCGACCCCCGCCCAAAATAAATAAATAAATAAATCTTTAAAAAAAAAAAAAAAAGAAGGCCATACATCGAAAGTCCACAGCTAACACCATACTCAACAGTGAAAAACTTGAGTTTTTTCTCTAAGACACTCTCGCCACATCTATTAAACATAGTACTGAAGTTCTAACCAGAGCACATGAATAAGAAAAATAAATGAAAGGTATCCAAACTGAAAAGGAAGAAGTAAGATTATCTCTGTTCACAGATGATCTGATCTTATATCCTAAAGATACATCCCCTCAAAAAAACTGTTAGAACAAATAAATGAATTCAGCAAAACTGAAGAATACAAAATGAACACACAAAAATCAGTTGTTTCTGTAAAATAAAAACAAACAATCCAAAAAGGAAATTAAAAAATAACTCCATTCACGATAGCAGCAAAAAAAGAATAAAGTGCTTAGAAATAAATTTAACCAAAGAGACAAAAGACTTGTATGGTGAAAACTTAAAAATACTGACAAAAGATTGAAAATAATGCCAAATGGTGGAAAGACATCCCCTGTTTATGGAATGAAAGACCTATTCTTGTTATGATGTCCATATTACCCAAAGCAATCTACAGATTTAACGTGACCCCCATCAAAATCCTGATCCCACTGAATCCTGCTGCTGGATGTTACTATAGGGGAAGGGGCAGCTACCAGGGCATTTAAAGGAAGAAGTAGTAGAGAAGGAAAGGCAGGAAAACACAAGGAGCAAGGAGAATTAAAATGGTGAGGATTGGTCTAGAGTCACAAACTACTAACTTGGATACCATCTTCCATGGTTGCCACTGAGTTGACCTATCAAGCACATATCATACCATTTGAATTATCTTATTTAATCCCCAAGAACTCTAAGTATTCCCATGATGGAACTGAAATCATCTATTAGGTATCAGGTAAGTTTATTGACAGCAGAGACATCACTTGGCTGACAAAGCTCCGTATATTCAAAGTTATTGTTTTTCCAGTAGTCATGTATGGATGTGAGAGTTGGACCATAAAGAAGGCTCACTGACAAAGAATTGATGCTTTTGAACTGTGATGCTGGAGAAGACTCTTGAGAGTGCCCTGGACAGCAAGGAGATGAAACCAGTCAATCCTAAGGGATATCAACTTGAATATTCACTGGAAGGACTGATGCTAAAGCTGAAGCTCCAATACCTTGGCCACCTGATGTGAAGAGCTGACTTATTGAAAAAGATCCTGAGGCTGGAGAAAATTGAAAGCAAAAAAGAGAAGAGGGTGGCAGAGGAAGAGATGGTTAGATAGCATCAGTGACTCAAGGGACAAGAGTTTGAGCAAACTCTGGGGAACAGTGGAGGACAGGGGAGCCTGGCATGCTGCAGTTCATGGGGTCACAAAGACACAGACACAACTTAGGGACTGAACAGCAACAATAATTTATTAACTGTCCAAAACAGTGAAGCATTGACCCCTATCTGTATACTCATGTTGCCTGTATCCCCAGCACGGACAGGCACTTCTGAGGCCTGGGGATGCAGGGCTGGATGAGACAAACTTGGTACCTGCCTCTTGCAGATGTCCTGAGTCATCCCCAGAGAAACTTATGGGGAGCTGGGAAATCCAAAGGACACCAATCTCCCATGGAGATGGCTCTGCTTGCCAAGTAACCCCTGTCCTGGATCAAGCCAGGGCTCAGAGACCAAAGGAGCCCAGGAAGACCATCTATGGGGTCTGACAGGGTGTCTTAGCCTGGAGAAGGGGGATTGAGGCTGCCATGATGTATCAACTAACACTTGTGAGAAACCATGAGGTTACCACCAAAATGTCCACCTTTGCATATTTTTCTCCATGTTACACAACATTTTTTAAAGTTTTAATTGAATTTGTTACAATGTTTGTTTGGTTTTCTGGCGAGGAGGCATGTGGGGATTATAGCTTCCCAACCAAGGACTGAACCCACACCCACTAGACTGGAAAGCAAAATCTTAACCACTGGGGCAGCAGGGAAGTCCCTACACAATAGTTTTAACTGCTATACATGTATAAACTCTGAGAATTCAAATGGAAAACTTGCCACAGAATCTGTACATTTTTATAAAACGCTCCTTGCTGGGAAGTGCTGAGAACGTGCAGGTGTGTGTGGGTGTGTGCACAAGCCTCTGGGGTGGGAGTGCAGGCGGGCGCCCACCCTGCTGAGAGCAGAGCAGACTCGGGAGCTCACACATGCTTCTCCCTGGGTGGCTGTGATAAAGCCTTGAGCACAGGGCAGAGGGCTCAGGAGCAGGTGGGAGGAAAGGAGGACAGGAGACCCCAGAGGACAGATGGCCTGACTCTTCTTGCTGGAGGTACGTCCTGGGGGAGGCCAGGTGCAGAGAGCAGCACCAGATGCCAAGGGCTAACAGACTCACAGAGGAAGAGATGGTTAGATAGCATCAGTGACTCAAGGGACAAGAGTTTGAGCAAACTCTGGGGAACAGTGGAGGACAGGGGAGCCTGGCATGCTGCAGTTCATGGGGTCACAAAGACACAGACACAACTTAGGGACTGAACAGCAACAATAATTTATTAACTGTCCAAAACAGTGAAGCATTGACCCCTATCTGTATACTCATGTTGCCTGTATCCCCAGCACGGACAGGCACTTCTGAGGCCTGGGGATGCAGGGCTGGATGAGACAAACTTGGTACCTGCCTCTTGCAGATGTCCTGAGTCATCCCCAGAGAAACTTATGGGGAGCTGGGAAATCCAAAGGACACCAATCTCCCATGGAGATGGCTCTGCTTGCCAAGTAACCCCTGTCCTGGATCAAGCCAGGGCTCAGAGACCAAAGGAGCCCAGGAAGACCATCTATGGGGTCTGACAGGGTGTCTTAGCCTGGAGAAGGGGGATTGAGGCTGCCATGATGTATCAACTAACACTTGTGAGAAACCATGAGGTTACCACCAAAATGTCCACCTTTGCATATTTTTCTCCATGTTACACAACATTTTTTAAAGTTTTAATTGAATTTGTTACAATGTTTGTTTGGTTTTCTGGCGAGGAGGCATGTGGGGATTATAGCTTCCCAACCAAGGACTGAACCCACACCCACTAGACTGGAAAGCAAAATCTTAACCACTGGGGCAGCAGGGAAGTCCCTACACAATAGTTTTAACTGCTATACATGTATAAACTCTGAGAATTCAAATGGAAAACTTGCCACAGAATCTGTACATTTTTATAAAACGCTCCTTGCTGGGAAGTGCTGAGAACGTGCAGGTGTGTGTGGGTGTGTGCACAAGCCTCTGGGGTGGGAGTGCAGGCGGGCGCCCACCCTGCTGAGAGCAGAGCAGACTCGGGAGCTCACACATGCTTCTCCCTGGGTGGCTGTGATAAAGCCTTGAGCACAGGGCAGAGGGCTCAGGAGCAGGTGGGAGGAAAGGAGGACAGGAGACCCCAGAGGACAGATGGCCTGACTCTTCTTGCTGGAGGTACGTCCTGGGGGAGGCCAGGTGCAGAGAGCAGCACCAGATGCCAAGGCTGCTAACAGACTCACATTCCGAAGCAAAAGTCACCCCACAAACGAAGGGACGACAAATCAGACTCTCCCCACGTGGGAGGTTTGCAAACCTGCTCATGTTTTATGTCCCGAACACCTTCTAATGAATAAGAGTACAATACGGTGCAGAGGAAATGGGAAAAACTTGAAAGTGAGGTAGGCTTGGAGCTGAAGCCGCACCCCAGCATGGACCAGGGCTGAGCCTCTGTTTCCTCACCTACAAAGTGGGGTGATAACACTTTAACTGAATGGGACTGAGAACCCAACACGTACGAGCACCTGCTGAGAAGAGCTATTGGTTTCTGCATCTTGTTTCTCACCATGAGCTCACACCTCTGCACAACTGCACACAAGGACACGCACAACCGGCATGCTCTGGGGATGGTCCACTCTGTCCCATGAAGGCACAGTCTCCTCAGGCAAACGGCTCACTTTAGAGCCTCCAGTATCAAAGATCAAGATACCTGGGTTCCTAGATGAGCCCGGGTCCTGCAGCTTGATGGACCATGAATGAAACAGCTGCCAAGTAACTGATAAGAATACATTCCAGGCCATGGGGGAACGCCTGCCCTCTGAGACTTTGGCATGCAAGGGCAGGGATCAGCCCCGTTCACTCGGAGGAAAGTGAAAGTATTAATGACTCAGTCGTGTTCGACTCTGCATGACCCCATGGACTTTGGTTCCTCTGTCCATGGGATTCTCCAGGCAAGAATACTGGAGTGGGTTGCCATGTCCTTCTCCAGGGGATCTTCCTGACCCAGGAATCGAACCCAAGTGCTCCAGGTCCAAACACTCTTAATCTATTATAAGGGAATGTCTTCTCCATTGAGCACGGGGGGCGGGGGGAGGGCCCCCTGCTGAGAGCAGAGCAGACTCGGGAGCTCACACATGCTTCTCCCTGGGTGGCTGTGATAAAGCCTTGAGCACAGGGCAGAGGGCTCAGGAGCAGGTGGGAGGAAAGGAGGACAGGAGACCCCAGAGGACAGATGGCCTGACTCTTCTTGCTGGAGGTACGTCCTGGGGGAGGCCAGGTGCAGAGAGCAGCACCAGATGCCAAGGCTGCTAACAGACTCACATTCCGAAGCAAAAGTCACCCCACAAACGAAGGGACGACAAATCAGACTCTCCCCACGTGGGAGGTTTGCAAACCTGCTCATGTTTTATGTCCCGAACACCTTCTAATGAATAAGAGTACAATACGGTGCAGAGGAAATGGGAAAAACTTGAAAGTGAGGTAGGCTTGGAGCTGAAGCCGCACCCCAGCATGGACCAGGGCTGAGCCTCTGTTTCCTCACCTACAAAGTGGGGTGATAACACTTTAACTGAATGGGACTGAGAACCCAACACGTACGAGCACCTGCTGAGAAGAGCTATTGGTTTCTGCATCTTGTTTCTCACCATGAGCTCACACCTCTGCACAACTGCACACAAGGACACGCACAACCGGCATGCTCTGGGGATGGTCCACTCTGTCCCATGAAGGCACAGTCTCCTCAGGCAAACGGCTCACTTTAGAGCCTCCAGTATCAAAGATCAAGATACCTGGGTTCCTAGATGAGCCCGGGTCCTGCAGCTTGATGGACCATGAATGAAACAGCTGCCAAGTAACTGATAAGAATACATTCCAGGCCATGGGGGAACGCCTGCCCTCTGAGACTTTGGCATGCAAGGGCAGGGATCAGCCCCGTTCACTCGGAGGAAAGTGAAAGTATTAATGACTCAGTCGTGTTCGACTCTGCATGACCCCATGGACTTTGGTTCCTCTGTCCATGGGATTCTCCAGGCAAGAATACTGGAGTGGGTTGCCATGTCCTTCTCCAGGGGATCTTCCTGACCCAGGAATCGAACCCAAGTGCTCCAGGTCCAAACACTCTTAATCTATTATAAGGGAATGTCTTCTCCATTGAGCCCCATAATCTATCCAGCTGAATACATGTCCCCAACCCAAGTAAAATCAAGAAAAAGCCAGAAGGAGAACCTTAATTAGAAAGTGTTAGTCAATCATGTCCCACTCTTCTGACCCCATGGGCTCTAGCCCATCAGGCTCCTCTGTCCATGGAAGTCTCCAGGCAAGGATACTGGAGTGGGTTGCCATTCCCTTCTCCAGAGGATCTTCCCGGCCCAGAGACTGAACCCAGATCTCCTGCATTGCAGGCAGATTCTCTACCATCTAAGCCACCAGGGAAGCCCTCTTAATGTCCAGCATTTCCCAGCACCCTTTCTGCTTCTCACTGGAACTCAAAGTTCAAGTCAAATGGCCCCAAGGCTTCCTCAACCAGCTTTTGCCCTTCACCCTCCCACCCTGTTGCTCTGACACCTCAAGTCCAAGTACAAGGAAATCAGTTCTTTAAACACTGACCTGAGGGGGCCTCTACAGGGGTTCTCATTAACTCACGAGGGTTCTTAGGCATCAACCCCCTTGGCGCAGCATGCAGCAGTGTCCATCTGTATACCTACAGAATCCAGGGGAATCCTGGACCCAAAGAAAGATCATTGTGGAGGCTGCCTCCACTCCCGCTCTCTGAACCTTAACTCACCACAGGCTTCTCCCCAGCTTTCAGCAGAATCCCATCATTAGCTGCAGCTTATACTGAAAATTCTACAGAAGTTTATTCACGTAAAGAATAAGAACAGGTTTTACTACAGTATTTTAAAAGTACCCATGCTTTATACTTGTTTACACAATGACTGGCCACTTTAGAGCCTCCAGTACTCGATCCCCAGATGAGCCGGGTCCTGCAGCTTGATGGACCATGAATGAAACCGCTGCCAAGTAACTGATAAGAATACATTCCAGGCCATGGGGGAACGCCTGCCCTCTGAGACTTTGGCATGCAAGGGCAGGGATCAGCCCCGTTCACTCGGAGGAAAGTGAAAGTATTAATGACTCAGTCGTGTTCGACTCTGCATGACCCCATGGACTTTGGTTCCTCTGTCCATGGGATTCTCCAGGCAAGAATACTGGAGTGGGTTGCCATGTCCTTCTCCAGGGGATCTTCCTGACCCAGGAATCGAACCCAAGTGCTCCAGGTCCAAACACTCTTAATCTATTATAAGGGAATGTCTTCTCCATTGAGCCCCATAATCTATCCAGCTGAATACATGTCCCCAACCCAAGTAAAATCAAGAAAAAGCCAGAAGGAGAACCTTAATTAGAAAGTGTTAGTCAATCATGTCCCACTCTTCTGACCCCATGGGCTCTAGCCCATCAGGCTCCTCTGTCCATGGAAGTCTCCAGGCAAGGATACTGGAGTGGGTTGCCATTCCCTTCTCCAGAGGATCTTCCCGGCCCAGAGACTGAACCCAGATCTCCTGCATTGCAGGCAGATTCTCTACCATCTAAGCCACCAGGGAAGCCCTCTTAATGTCCAGCATTTCCCAGCACCCTTTCTGCTTCTCACTGGAACTCAAAGTTCAAGTCAAATGGCCCCAAGGCTTCCTCAACCAGCTTTTGCCCTTCACCCTCCCACCCTGTTGCTCTGACACCTCAAGTCCAAGTACAAGGAAATCAGTTCTTTAAACACTGACCTGAGGGGGCCTCTACAGGGGTTCTCATTAACTCACGAGGGTTCTTAGGCATCAACCCCCTTGGCGCAGCATGCAGCAGTGTCCATCTGTATACCTACAGAATCCAGGGGAATCCTGGACCCAAAGAAAGATCATTGTGGAGGCTGCCTCCACTCCCGCTCTCTGAACCTTAACTCACCACAGGCTTCTCCCCAGCTTTCAGCAGAATCCCATCATTAGCTGCAGCTTATACTGAAAAATTCTACAGAAGTTTATTCACGTAAAGAATAAGAACAGGTTTTACTACAGTATTTTAAAAGTACCCATGCTTTATACTTGTTTACACAATGCAAACAAAAGTATCTTTAACCTGAGCATGGGCTCCCCTGGAGGCTCAAACAGCAAAGAATCTGCCCTCAATGCAGGAGACCCAGATTTGATCCCTCAGTTGGGAAGAATCCCCCAGAGAAGGGAAGGGCAACCCACTCCAGCATTCCTGCCTGGAGATTTCCATGGACAGAGGAGCCTGATGGGCTAGAGCCCATGGGGTCAGAAGAGTCAGACATGACTGAGTGATTAACACTTTCAACCTAAGCACAGGCCTCCATAATTATGGATGAAAAAGCCTTTGTGTTCACCCTTACAGATCCACTTGCTCCACACCACCCTCCAGGGATGCTCGCGTCCCTTGACATTCCTTTTCAGCCACTGTACCTTTACAGAGCTCACCACAACTATCAGCAGCAACTCGTCTGTAAGGGGTCTGCCTACCACTGCCCTCCCTTTCAGGGCTCTGAGCTTCAGTGGCTGTCACACCCATTGCTCTCTCACTAGCAGCAAACAATCCAAATATGAAGTTAAAAATTTCACTTACAATAGCATACAAAAGAATAAACTACTCAAGAACAAATTTAACCAAGGTGGCAGAATACTTGTATTTTGCAAACTACAAAATGTTATTGAAAGAAATTAAAGAAGATATAATTAAGTGGATAGTTATCCTGTGTCCGTAGATGGAAACATTAATATGCTTAAGATGGCAATACTTCCCAAGTTGATACACAGATTCAAGGCAATCTTTGTCAAAATCCCAACTGGCTTTCTTTTTTCAACTGGCTATTTTTTTTTTTTTCATAATTTGGCAAGTTGATCTGAAAATTCATATAGAAATACAAAGGACCTAAAACAATCTTGCAAGTGAAGAACAAAGATGGAGGACTCATACTTCTCAGTTTCAAAATTGACTACATATCTACAGCATCAAGAATGCATGGTACTGCTCTACATAAAACAGCTAGTGGGAAGCTGCTGTATAACACAGGAAGCTCAACCCTGAGCTCTGTGACAACCTAAAGGGGTGGGATGGGGGGGGGCCAGTGGGAGGGATGTTCAAGAAGGAGGGGACATGTGTATACCTCTGGCTGATTCACACTGATGTACGGCAGAAACCAACACAACAGGGCAAAGCAGATACCCTCCAATTAAAAATAAATGAAAATGGGAAGCTGGGAGCCCAGCCTGGTGCTCTGTGATGACCCAGAGGGGTGGGATGGGGCAGTGGGGAAGATGCTCAAGAGGGAGGGGATATATATACATATATACATATATACACA